>CM057345.1:427545211-430045211 GCA_030015575.1 Agapanthus africanus | reverse complement strand
TGCTCGTCTCGAGTGTCTAGAGAGCCCTTGATGTCACCCTCACCTTCGACGTCGTCGACTGGCCTCTCCGATGAAGATGTTGCGGTGAAGCAAACCTTTGCAATTTTCTGGTCTCCTTAGACCCGACCTATCTCGTCCTGGTCGATAGGGAACTTCATCGCCAGGTGGTAGGTCAATATCTGGGCCCGGAAGGAGTTCAGCGTGGGGCGGCCGAGGAGGATATTGTAGGCCGATGGGATTTTCGCTACGATGAACTCCACCGGCACTGTCCGTGTACGGCCGGGCTCCCTGACGTTGAACTGCAGGGTGATCACCCCTTTCGCCGGGATGGAGTGGTTGGTGAATCCTGAAAGGATGTGGAAGGTCGGCCTCAGGTCTGCTGCGGTGAGCCCCATGCATAGAAAGTAGTCGTGGAAGAGAATGTCTTCCGAGCTTCCTGAGTCGACCAGGATCTTGTGCACCTCATATTGATTGACCCGAGCCGTAATCACCAGGGGGTCATTGTGGGGCAGGGATATGCCGTGAAAGTCCTCGTTGTCAAAAGTGATTAGCTTGGTCTCCCTGGCCTTTTTCCTCAGACGGCTGTCGGCCTCCGGGGCAGGCGTGGGGTGCTGAGTCTCGTAGATACTTGACGTACCCACCGTCGCCGTGACCATGATTTTTGACGAGCCTCGGTTCTTTTCGGTGAGGTTCCTCACGCCCCCTGGTGGGGTTGTTTTTAAGCTGCCGGGGAGAGTCTCGCGTGCGCAACCCAGTCGAGGGAGGAGGTGCAGGTCATGCCTGCGAACAGGCGAGCTAACCGCTACCGCCTCGGGAGGGACAGGGGTAAGACGAGACTCGGGGAGAAACTCTCTAGTGTAAGACCTCGGGGCAAAACGATGCGGTGCCGACCGGGTTATTGAACACGTCGGCCCGGGGGCCTGCGGCTATTGGAAATGGTGAGGCGACAATCGACCGTGCCTGCACGAGCGAAGCCTTCTCTTCCTCGGTAGGGGTCCTGGTCCCGAGGCATAAGAGTAACGACCTGGGGAACTTTCCCTGCCGTTTGGACACAGATGAGCGCCTCCACGACAGATGTGAGTCGGTCTATCCGGCCGGCAAGGGCGTTGATGGTATTCGTCGGAGGAGGTTCTTCCGCGCCTCCGTTGAGGGGGGCGAGGGTGCTGGGATCGTTGTGATGATCGCTCGCCATTAGATTAAGATCGGAAGATGAACTTTTGTTTCGTGGAATCAAGCTTTCCCACAGACGGCGCCAGCTGGCACGAGTCGGATCCGTGCGTCAAGATGTTACCATCTATTGATCTGCTGATGGAGGCGATGGACGACTAAGATTTGGTCTGGAGGCAGGCTCCTGAAGCGTGTGGATCTCAATGGGTTTGGGGTTGTGGTTGTCTAGCTACCTGCAAGGAAGTCCCGAGGTGGTTGTACCCCCGAGGACCCTCCGACGGTCAAGTTAGAGAGGGAATCCAAGCAGAGTAACGACTTATGTTGGGTTCCAAGGCACACTAATGAGTCTCATAAGGCATCAACCATGCCAATTACAAATTTTACAAGTGCCGAGAAACCCTAATACGGATCGTTAACTAGATTTTTAGGCGAAACATGCAACTAGTTAACAACTTAACTAAGTGAATGGAAATACAACCTTTGTAGATCCGGTTCTCCACCTCCATAGCTCCATGATGAAGTCTTCTTGCTGTACAAATCAAATCCCGGGCTCTAGCGTAGGCTTCATCGGAGAAATGGACGGGCTAGGTTATCGACTACGATGCCGAAGATGATCTACGTCGAGGCATCACTAGATCAAGCTCCCACTTCACCAAGTCATGAAACTTGTGAAGAAAACACCCTATACTACTTGGCAAGAGGTAGAGGATGAAGAAATAGGAAGTGGGTTCACTTTAGAATTGGATTTCTCACTCTTTTTCTTAAGTTGCCATTGATGGAGGCAAGCTTTCTTCCTTGAAGAAGAAGAAGAAGAAGATGATAATAATATGATAAGTGTTATCTAAAATATAAAATAAAAAGATACTTATCATATTGCAACCATAGTTAGGTGTAGAGAATAAACTAGGGTTAAGTTGAATGGTTAGGTTAATGGAAAGAAACAAAATGGTCAACCTTTCAAACCTTCATGAACTTTCAATGTAAAACAAAAGTAGCAACCATTTTATTTCTTGCCAAAATGAAATAAATAAATGAATAAATAAATAAAAACCCTAACCATTTACTTAACCAAGGTTTAAACCAAAACTACACCCAAGTTGGCATGTATCATCAAACATGATACAAACTTGTGCACAAAAGTATATCACATATACAACTTATGCACTTCAAATGAGAAAATCCATTTAAAGTGAACAAATACTAGTTAATGTAAAGTAATATATCAAATATATAATTATACATTAAATCATTAAATCAACACTTGATTTAACGATCCGGTCATATCGCATATGACCGACTAATATCCAATGTATCGGCTTATCGAATCAATCCTCGATTCGATAACTAGGTTATATCGCATACAACCATTCGATACATTCATCGCGAGAATGAAATACGGTATCACATACACGCATTATTCTCGGTCCCGCACATATCTCATATGCGCTCCTATTTCGTTTCGCTTGAGCCAGGAAACCTCTGTGTAGGACTCTAAAGACTCGTCAATACGCCGGCAGCAGATGATGATCATATCAAACACCCACAAGCCGCAAGCGGTCTGCTAAACGTAACGGCCACCCGGGTATTGAGAGGTCAGAAGATCGACGAGCATGCCCGCTCACACTCCTGTGAATCCAACCAGTAACACTTACCGTACAGTCCGGTCTCGTCGTCTGATATGTCGCATATCTCGCCTAGGGGTGGTAAACGTCAGACCCCAATAGCTCGATAAGTCGTGTCGATATGAGGTCTATAACAGTTTGAGAAACTACTGGTAACACTTACCAGTAAATCTCAGCAACCCTGGCCAGGGATTTCCGGTTATAGCCAATCGAACACAGTGCAACATCAACTCCCTATACCGGGAAAGACAAATCCCCTCCTATCGCTCATTGCCTCCATGTGATTCGGGACCGTACCCAAAAACCACCGTTTTGCACGCCCTCTTGGACGTGGTAAGGTGGAAATCAAAGCGCAGTGGAAATCACACAAGACTCTATGACGATCTCGGGTCAACAGACTACTCTGTACCAGTGTCACCAGAGAACTGCCATCTGACGTAAGGTATAATACCATCTGGGAGTTCTCGGCGAGTCCGTTCAGTGTACCCAGTCTCTACTGAGCACCCGTATATCATCTCTGATGTCAAACACCAATGGATATGGGATAATCCATCGCCCATCTGTATGGGTCGAGAAGGTACATGCTAGTCTACTCTGGTATATCGATGCCCCGTCTCGATATACCCACGACTAGGGACATTGAAGGATGTACTTATGGACTACCATGTCCCCACTAGTATGATCCGCATCATATTCCAGGTAGTCAAGTACACATCCTAAGTGCTTTACCAACATGTAACAGAGAGACAATCAGTATACACGTTAAGGTAAAGAGCTACCAGATAGCATACTATCATGTCGAGTAAGAAAGTCCTCCCTATATATGTCCAAGTATCCACTACAATATACATCCTATGTATAGTAATAGCCTCTAGGGCATACATATAACTAACAATCTCCCACTTGCACTAGGGCCATCTGATAGCAGTGGTTGTAGTATCTCATACTCAACCATCCCATAAAATTCTCTCTCTGGGAAAAGGCCTTCGTGAGTGGATCCGCCGTGTTATCCTCTGAGTCTACTCTCCTAACCTCGATCACCCTGGAGATCAACCATCTCCATGATCAGGTGACACTGCCTTAGAATATGTCTGGATCACTGATGGGACCGGCGTTCCTTGGCATAAGCCACAACTCCATTGTCACACAATGGGTGGAACAAAGTTCATCTCATGAACCAATATACATCCAGACTGCCTCTTTGGTAGCATCTTAAGTAGCGATGTATCCTGCCTTTATCGTCTAGTATGCCACGGTATCTAGCTTGGAACTCTTCCAACATACCGTCCCTCTACTGAGGGTAAAGACAATGCCTGTGACTGACTTTCAGTCGTCCTTATCACTCTGGAACACTTCCAGTGATTCTCCCCAGGATCATTTGATACCATCTCACTTCTACTAGTGAGAATCCTAAAATCCATTTAGATCTATCTCATAGATCCAAAACCCAGGATTTAGTAGGTATCACTTTGATCCTATGTGGAGAATCATTGTGTTAAGCGGAGATTGATCGAGCGTAGCATAGGAAACTACTTCCCTATCAAGAGTATGTCATCCACGTACTCTACGAGGATCGTCACCATACTCCCTACTACCTTTTTGTTTATACAAGGTTCATCTACCATTTTGATGATGTCAAACTCTTTGACTACTCCATCAAAACAGATGTTCCAACTCCGCGATGCCTGCTTTATCTCATAAAACATCATGCACACGTTTCCACTGCTCCCACTGTCTACGAGGCCCTCTGGCTGTGTACTTATAGACTCTCTCTTCTAAAACATCATTTAGAAAAGCAGTCATGACACCCAACCACCAGATATCGTAGTCATGGTATGTAGCCGTGGCAAGTAGGATCTGGATGGACTTAAGCATAGCCACTGGAAAAGGTTTCATCATTATCCACGCCTGGTTGATGACGAAAAGCCTTTAACAAGTCTTACTTTGAAAGTCTCAACTTTTCCACCTACACCAAGTAATCTTCTCAAGATATACTTGCTCCTGATGGGGATTTAACCCTTCAGAAATGGCAACCAAAGTCCATAGTTTGTTGGTGTATAAGGATTCCATCTCAGATCACTAAGCATCCAGCCATTCTTACAGAGTCCTACTCCTGATGGCCAGCTCGAAACTAGTTGGGTCATTATCTCATGATGCAATCCTCGCTCCCACTGTCATAGAGAAACCAAAGTATCTCTCAGGTGGGTGAGGAACCCTACTAGATCGGCGGAGTGGCTGAGGTTCGTCGGTGTCTATTGAATCCTTTGGTTCTACCAAATCATCTGCTATAGTTTGTATAGCTGGAACCTTTCCAGTTCTACATAACTGACCTTGCCTCGAGCTTGTCCGGATTTTGCTTTTAGACATAGGCCGGACAACCCCAAATCTTAACTAACTTAAGATATGGGCTCTTCCCTTTCCATATCACATATGAAGTGGTAGGCAACTGATTAGATTGGAACCCTATTCAATAGGTATGCAGCTTCTCAAGTGCATAAACCCCAAAAAGGAAACAGGCAACTCAGTAGTACTCATCATAGGGCGCACCATATCGAATAGGGTGCAATTGCTCCACCCCGATATACCATCGTGCTATGGTGTATACGGAGGAGTAATGCTGAGAGAGAATCTCATTCTCCTTTAGAATAGTCCAGGAATTCTGTACTCAAGTATTCTCCTCCTTGATCTCATCAAAGGACATAATACTTATACCCGTATTGGTTCTCTACTTCTTGCTTATATTCTGTGAAAATCTCAAAAGGTTCGGACTTGTGTTTCAACAGGAACATATGTCTGAATCTTGAGAGACTATCAGAGAATTTAACGAAGTACAAAGAACCAGTCCTGGCATGTGTAGACAGGAGACCTTACATACATCATCATGTATTAGTCCCAAGAGTTCATTAACTCTTTCTCTGTTTCCTATAAACAGGGCTATGGTCATCTAATCTTTGTGACATGACTGGCAAGTTTCACAAGATGTAAATTCAAACTGATTTAAATATGCATCTAAAATGTAACTTCAGCCAGTCGGGTCGCATTGATGTGACCTAGTCTATAATGCCTCAAGAAGGATCCGTTCATTTCTGAACTCTTCCTCTTGTTTGTGTTCTGTATACTAGGAACTGTAGTTTGATTTAGAACGTCAATGCTTTTAGATAACGTGCCTGAACCGATCAACTTTTGATATAGGAAATGTTCAAAACATTATCCAACAATACAAAATTTTATCATTTCTTTAATAATAAAGAGACTGATATGATTTTGTATATCAGGTTCGGTATCTAATAACATTCGTTCAGAATCAATGTATTTGGAATACAGGGTGACAGTGACCAACAGACTTGGCTGCAACCCTTGCCCCGTTTTCTGTCTCATGAAACTTATCACCCGTTCTCAGTTCTCTACCTATCTGTAGCCCTATGTAACAGATTACATATCTGGGATCCTGATCCGGTATCAAATACCCAGGACGTAGAGGATACAGAGAAACAGTTCTTTGCAACAAACACACCCGAAGATGATGCATCAGCATGCACTCTCTTCGTTTGGGCGGCACGGGAATTCTGGTAATCCCCTATTTCCTGCTCTGCCTTATAACAATTATAAGTTGGAGCGGGACCAACGTTTCCCAGCTCAGTATAACAAGCGGGTTCGGTTAATAATCCGTATTATTATCTTGATTAAGGCGTGATATGGTCGCTACCTGGAGAGAGAGAGAGAAGAAAACACTCAGCATATGCTCTTGCAAGATCAGATTGGTTATTATTTTATCTAATCAGGATGGCTCCCACTGTTTTTATCAAATCTTCCTTCAAACCCTAAAAGGAAAGACTAGCCGGGATTAATTACACACTACAAGTTCGCCAATCTTTCAGCCAGGCCAGTGTCGGTACTTTGAGGGAGGTCCCCAGTGCTTTCGCACGAACCTAATTAATGTAAACCTTGTTTTCCCAGAGGCGTAACCTCGTTAACACCTTTCTAGACACCTACTTGATCGGCTAATTGTAATGTGTAAAACTCTCCCAGGAGTAACTCTTACTCGCAGTGGGTATCGGGATCCAACTATCTCATAGAAGGTATGCAATCTCATTGCAAATTTCAACACTTGAAATTCACGATAATACTTTTGCCCCTAGTGTCCTGTGACCTTGACGGAGGCCAAACTACCCACAGGGCGCTAGTCAAGTTCAACCCGTCATTTCTTGATCGAATTAAACCCACCCGTACGAACCTTGACGGAGGCCAAACTACGCCGTACGAATACCCTAATCCAATCGCATCATATGCTGGCAGATAAGCACTAGTTAGCTACCATACACTACGCCTTGACGGAGGCCAAACTACCGCCGCATGAATACTAAGTAGTACTTATCTGAAATGACGGAGGGCTACGCAGGTTTTTCTGAAAACCATGAGCGTAATGAACTTGATATCGTTGTAGAATCAAAATGAAGTTTTGAAATGGAGTGATTTTGAGGCTTTTCTAGTTTTTCTAAAGGGGTCACTCCCGGTGAAGGGATCGTCGGCCCTTTCCTCGTCGAATGAGGTGCGAGATATATCATATATATCACTGTGCAAAGCAGAAACTATAGAAGCAATCAAAAGTCAAACCGAGTGTGTAGCATGAGCCAGTTATTGCTAAAGGAGTCACTCCCGGTGAAAGGATCTCGGTCTTTTCCTCATCGAATAAGGTGCAGGGTATATCATATATACCGCTATGCAAAGCAAGAACTGTAGCTACCTGTTTTGTTTAAAATTTGATTCTACAACATCTTAGGTTTCTTTTCTTTCATTAATCACATTAATGAAGTCCCATCATTTAAGTCACCTAAACATCACAGATAAATACGACGTACACTTATGCCATCCGCATTCGCCTGGATGTCCCCTCGTGCACCGTTCGGTTAGGTAACTAACGACAGAGCAGGGCAGGGCTAGTGCGGATGCAAAACATAAGTAACGTCTATATAATATATTATATATACTATATACGGTATCTATCACAGAACATCACATGATCACATCACAGATATTGCAGCAGAAGAAACATATGAAACATTGGATATACTAGGACGTCCGTGTTTTCAATACGAGCCAGTATAAAACACGGATTCCACGGTCGTGATGAATAGCCAATCCCACACCCCTAGACCCCTACGAGAGCGGCAAGCAACCCTACCAATTCCAGGGTTAGGAGACCCGGACTCGACTCCTCGAGATGGTCTCCCACTGGTCCCTAGAACCCGGTTACTTGTGCTCCCCTCCTTGGGTCTATCCTAATGCGGAAATGTAAATAATATACAAAAGGTGACAACTTCCGCAACCTGGAAGTGCCCCAAATAAAAGAATATTACATACAAGTTTTTACATGAATGAAAATGAAAAACACTCATCTCACATAAAAACCCCCGGCTATTCAAACACGACAATCCAATATAACATATCCAGCAACACATAACATCACATGTCATCAACGTAAGTAAGAATGCATACACCGATTGTCGTCGGCATATAGCAACGACAATCGGCAATACCACTACATACTACACTTACAGTCACAGAAAAGAAAGTGTAAAACTACAACAATTGGAATCCGCAACCTCTTTAGACATCGCATGCCTAATCAAATGAAATACTTAGACATCACATGCCTAACAATTATAAACCCTGCATTTTAGTCTCATTACCGAAAACTCTTTTCAATATCTAGTGAGACTAAACCGCTAGATTTATAACATTCATTCAGTTATCTCATAACTGTTTGTGAATTCCAATTATTGTATCCCATTCCGGATTAATAGAAAATATTAAACTTTCCGATCGAACATTCGAACACCCAAGTTTTCCCGGAACCGTTCAACACATGAAATAGGTTCAAAGACATTCATTTCATGCCTCAGTACCAACGGTCCAGCCGTAGAAGGGTCAAGCCAACGCCTCACATGTGGCACGCCGTACTGCCCCAAACCCGAAGGTTCAAAGGGCATTTCAAGACGGTCACATAATCGAGTTAAGGTTTGTTGTCTTCTAGAGGGACCATCGCGTTACTTGCACTACTCAGAACGTCCTTAAACCACAGAAAAATCCAACACTTGGATATTTTCCGGCAGGGGAAAGATTGCGTATTTACATCCGGTCGAACTTTTTAACATATTCCAAAATTATCCGGAAATCACATAGACAAAATCTGATAACCCGATCGAATAATCGAATCCCCAAAACAACCCCAGAAAATTCAACTCTTGAATAAATATTAAAAATTCCCATAAAACTCAGCACTGTGAAGGAGGAATTACTGTGCAAATTAGGATGGCAGACGTCATCATAGAGCCGCGGAACCGCCGCATAAGCTAGGCTTCTGCCGCGGTTCCGCCGCATGTTTGAGGTATCATTGGTCAAATTTTGCACCATAATTCTTATAATTCCCTGCTGAATTTTTTAAGCATTTTTAATCTGGAAAAAACCCAGTTTTTAGAAAAAGTCCAGAGAGCACTTAGGTTTTTAGGGTTTCGGTTTGATCGGGTTTCAAACGTCGTCAACACTTCGCCTAAGGCTCTAGCTAGGCTCTGATACCACTGTGGGGTTCCTAGGCACAGTAATGAGGTCTCATAAGGCATCAACCATGCCAATTACAAATTTTACAAGTGCCGAGAAACCCTAATACGGATCGTTAACTAGATTTTTAGGCGAAACATGCAACTAGTTAACAACTTAACTAAGTGAACGGAAATGCAACCTTTGTAGATCCGGTTCTCCATCTCTATAGCTCCATGATGAAGTCTTCTTGCTGTACAAATCAAATCCCGGGCTCTAGCGTCGGCTTCATCGGAGAAATGGACGGGCTAGGTCATCGACTACGATGCCGAAGATGATCTACGTCGAGGCATCACTAGATCAAGCTCCCACTTCACCAAGTCATGAAACTTGTGAAGAAAACACCCTATACTACTTGGCAAGAGGTAGAGGATGAAGAAATAGGAAGTGGGTTCACTTTAGAATTGGATTTCTCACTCTTTTTCTTAAGTTGCCATTGATGGAGGCAAGCTTTCTTCCTTGAAGAAGAAGAAGAAGAAGATGATAATAATATGATAAGTGTTATCTAAAATATAAAATAAAAATATACTTATCATATTGCAACCATAGTTAGGTGTAGAGAATAAACTAGGGTTAAGTTGAATAGTTAGGTTAATGGAAAGAAACAAAATGGTCAACCTTTCAAACCTTCATGAACTTTCAATGTAAAACAAAAGTAGCAACCATTTTATTTCTTGCCAAAATGAAATAAATAAATGAATAAATAAATAAAAACCCTAACCATTTACTTAACCAAGGTTTAAACCAAAACTACACCCAAGTTGGCATGTATCATCAAACATGATACAAACTTGTGCACAAAAGTATATCACATATACAACTTGTGCACTTCAAGTGAGAAAATCCATTTAAAGTGAACAAATACTAGTTAATGTAAAGTAATATATCAAATATATAATTATACATTAAATCATTAAATCAACACTTGATTTAACGATCCGGTCATATCGCATATGACCGACTAATATCCAATGTATCGTCTTATCGAATCAATCCTCGATTCGATAACTAGGTTATATCGCATACAACCATTCGATATATTCATCGCGAGAATGAAATACGGTATCACATACACGCATTATTCTCGGTCCCGCACATATCTCATATGCGCTCCTATTTCGTTTCGCTTGAGCCAGGAAACCTCTGTGTAGGACTCTAAAGACTCGTCAATACGCCGGCAGCAGATGATGATCATATCAAACACCCACAAGCCGCAAGCGGTCTGCTAAACGTAACGGCCACTCGGGTATTGAGAGATCAGAAGATCGACGAGCAAGCCCGCTCACACTCCTGTGAATCCAACCAGTAACACTTACCGTACAGTCCGGTCTCGTCGTTTGATATGTCGCATATCTCGCCTAGGGGTGGTAAACGTCAGACCCCAATAGCTCGATAAGTCGTGTCGATATGAGGTCTATAACAGTTCGAGAAACTACTGGTAACACTTACCAGTAAATCTCAGCAACCCTGGCCAGGGATTTCCGGTTATAGCCAATCGAACACAATGCAACATCAACTCCCTATACCGGGAGAGACAAATCCCCTCCTATCGCTCATTGCCTCCATGTGATTCGGGACTGTACCCAAAAACCACCATTTTGCACGCCCTCTTGGACGTGGTAAGGTGGAAATCAAAGTGCAGTGGGAATCACACAAGACTCTATGACGATCTCGGGTCAACAGACTACTCTGTACCAGTGTCACCAGAGAACTGCCATCTGACGTAAGTTATAATACCATCTGGGAGTTCTCGGCGAGTCCGTCCAGTGTACCCAGTCTCTACTGAGCACCCGTATATCATCTCTGATGTCAAACACCAATGGATATGGGATCATCCATCGCCCATCTGTATGGGTCGAGAAGGTACACGCTAGTCTACTCTGGTATATCGATGCCCCGTCTCGATATACCCACGACTAGGGACTTTGAAAGATGTACTTATGGACTACCATGTCCCCACTAGTATGATCCGCATCATATTCCAGGTAGTCAAGTACACATCCTAAGGGCTTTACCAACATGTAACAGAGAGACAATCAGTATACACGTTAAGGTAAAGAGCAACCAGATAGCATACTATCATGTCGAGCAAGAAAGTCCTCCCTATATATGTCCAAGTATCCACTACAATATACATCCTATGTATAGTAATGGCCTCTAGGGCATACATATAACTAACAACTTAGTGGAGTCAAAATGGCTTACTTGAACCGTCTAAAGAAGGGGTTTATATAGCGGTGGCAGCAGGCAGGGCAGGAGCGATAAGCACGCCGGCCGTTACGCTCCCGACGTCATGCCCGCATGATGAGCGGGATCTCCCATTAATGGCGAGACAGGCTCGTTAATGGGGGATCGTGATGGCGTGGAACGTGGGATGTGGCAGGCGAAAATCTTGTGCATGGCGAGATTCGCGGGATGGCGGTTGCGCCTATGAGCGGTGTTATTGATCGGTCGATGAGACCGAGGAAGATGACCTCGGCGGGAAAGCTCGCAGATGAGTGAGAGAGCCGAGGTATCTTGGTTCTGCGATAGCCCGGAGATGAGCTATGAGGCCGAGGAGGCCAGTTGCGCAGGGGGCTCGGAGGTGAGCCAGCGTTGGTCGGTAGGACGGGCATAGGAGTGGTCTGGTCGGCCACTGAAGGTCCTTTCTTGCATGCCACGTGTCATGATCTGGGAGATCACCGATATCGAGCATCATCAGTATTCGTGCTACGTATGTTGATCATAGTCAAGGAGTAGTGTGCGGTAGCTAAATGATGTCTTCCTACAAAGCATATGATGCGATTAGTTAGAACATTTATGTGATTATGTTGATCATAGTCAAGGGTCATATGGGTAGGTCTAGTCAATCACGAAATGACGGGTAGAACTTGGCTAGTGCTTATGATATATTGACCATATCCAAGGTCATAAGCAGCTAGGGGTAAAAACCACATCGGGAGTTTCAAGAATTGAAATTTGCAATGAGATTGCATACCATCTATATGATAGTTGGATCCCGATTCTACTGTAATTAAGAGTTACTCTCAGGAGAGTTTTGCACTTTACAACTACTGATCCAGTAGGTGTTTATAAAGTTGTCAACGGGGTGGGACCTTTGGGAAAATGAGGTTTATTTTAATTAGGTCCGTGCGAAAGCATGGGGAACCTCTCTCAAAATACCAACACTGGCCTGGCTAACCGGTTAGCGAAACTGTAGAATGTAATTAATCCTGGCTAGTTTTCATTTTAAGGTTTTGAAAGAAAATTTGATAAAACTTGTGGGAGACATCGATTAGATAAGATAATAACCAATCTAAATGTTTGCAAGAGCATTTCGCTGAGTGTTTTCTTTTCTCTCTCCTAATGGCAGATACCGATGACAGGACTTTGTAGGGTTCCTAGGCACTCTAATAAGGTTCTACAAGGCATCAACCATGCCCGATTCAAAAAATTAGACGTGCCAAACAACCCTAATCTAGATCGTTTACTAGAGATAAGGCGAAAACTAGCAAGTTAACAACTTTAACAATAAGTGAAAGGGATTACAACCTTTGTATATCCGGTCCTTCACTTCTAAAGCTCCGTGTTGACGTCCCTTCGCTGCGATCATCGCGATCCCGGACTCTAGTGACGGTTTCCTCGGAGAAATGAACGGGCTAGGTCGTTGACTTCGAGACCGAAGATGATCTACGTTGAAGAGACTCAAACTCAAGCTCCATCTTCACTAGGTCAAGAACTTTGTGAAGAGAACACCCTAAACTAAATAGCAAGTAGTAGAGGATGATCAAATAGGAAGTAGGTTCACTTTGGATTTGGATTTCTCACTCTAATTCTTCACTTGAAAATTTCTAGCAAGGTTTTTCTTCTTCTTGAAGAAGAAGAAAAAGAAAGAAAGAATATGAATTAAAAATAAAAGGAATAATCAAGTGAAGTCTATCATGATGCAACCATGGGTGAGTTAACATTTGTAGAGACTAAACCATAGTTAGAGGTAATGGTTAGGTTAATAAAAATCTTATGCCAAAAAAAATTAGTGGACTTTGTCAAAGATGCTTGAAAGCTTCATGAAGCTTCAAGCAAAGACAAAGAAAGCCACCATTTTGTTTTACCAAAATAATTAAAAACCTAAACCATTATCTTAAATATGGTGTAAGTCATACACACACCCAATTTTGCATGTATCATCAGTCATGATACAAACTAGTGTACAAACATATATCATATATACAACTTGTGCACAGCAAGTGAGAAAATCAATCTTAAGTGAACCAATACTAGTTAATGTAAAGTAATATATCAAATATATAATTATACATTAAATCATTAAATCAATACTTGATTTAATGATCCGGTCATATCGCATATAACCGACTAATATCTAGTGTATCAATATATCGAATCAACACTTGATTCGGTTACCCGGCTATATCACATATAACCGACCGATGATACAAATCGTGAAAATAGAACACAGTATCACATACTGGTATTATTCTCGGTCCCTTACATATCTCATATGCGCTCCTATTTCGTTCCGCTTGAGCCAGGAAACTCTGTGTAGGACTCTAAAGACTCGTCAATACGCCGGCAGTAGGTGGTGATCATATCAATCACCCACAAGCCGCAAGCGGTCTGCTAAACGTAACGGCCACCCGGGTATTGAGCGATCAGAAGATCAACGAGCAAGCATGCTCACACTCCTGCGAATCCAATCAGTAACACTTACCGCACAGTCCGGTCTGTTCGTCTGATATGTCGCATATCTCGCGTAGGGGTGGTAAATGTCAGACCCCAGCAGCTTGATAAGTCATGCCGATATAAGGTCCATAACAAGCGTGAAACTACTGATAACTCTTACCAGTAAATCACTGCAACTCTGGCCAGGGATTTCCAGTTATGGCCAGTCGAGCATAGCGCAACATCAACCCCCAATACCAGGAGAGACGAATCCCCTCCTATCGCTCATTGCCTCCATGTGAATCGGGACTGTACCCAAAAACCACCTGTTTGCACGACTCAGTAGAGCCGTGGTAGGGTGGAAATCAAAGCACAGTGGGAGACACACAAGACTTTATGACGATCTCGGGTCAACAGACTAAGCTGTACCAGTGTCACCAGAGAACTGCCATCTGACGTGAGGTATAATACCATCTGGGAGTTCTCGGCGAGTCCGTTCAGTGTACCCAGTCACCACTGAGCACCTGCATACCATCTCTGATGTCAAACACCAATGGATATAGGATCATCCATCGCCCATCACATGGGTCGAGAAGATATACGCTAGTCTACTCTAGAATATCGATGCCCCGTCTCGATTTTCCCACGACTAGGAACATTGAAGGATGTACTCATGGACTACCCAGGCCCCACTAGTAGGATCTACATCATAGTCCTACAAGTCGAGTACACATCCTAAGGGCTTTATCAACACGTAATAGAGAGACGGTAAGTATACATGTTAAGATAAAGAGCAACCAGATAGCGTACTATCATGTCGAGCAAGAAAGTCCTACCTATATATGTCCCAGCATCCACTACAATATACATCTCATGTACAGTAATGGCCTCTAGGGCATACATATAACTAACAATCTCCCACTTGCACTAAGGCCATCTGTAGCAGTGGTTGTAGTATCTTATACTCAACCATCCCATATAAGTCTCTCTTTGGGAAAAGGCCTTTGTGAGTGGATCCGCCGTGTTGTCCTCTGAGTCTACTCTCCTAACCTAGATCACCCTGGAGATCAACTATCTCCATGATCAGGTGATGCTGCCTCAGAATATGTCTGGGTCACTGATGGGACCGGGGTTCCTATGCCAAAGCCACACTTCCATTGTCACACAATGGTAGGAACCTAGTTCATCTCATGAACCAATATACACCCAAACTGCCTCTTTGGTAGTATCTTTGATAGCGATGTCACCAGCCTTTATCGTCTAGTTTGCCATGGTATCTATCTTGGAACTCTTCCAACATACCGTCCCTCCACTGAGGGTAAAGAATATGCCTGTGACTGACATTCAGTCAACCTTATCACCCTGGAAGCTGTCCAGTGATTCTCCCCAGGATCGATTGATACCAACTCACTACATCTAGTGAGAATGCTAATATCCATTTAGATCTATCTCATAGATCCAAAACTCAGGATTTAGGAGGTATCACCTTTATCCTATTTGGAGAATCCTTGTGATAAGAGGAGATTGACCGTACGTAGCATAGGAAACTCTTTTCCCATCAAGAGTATGTTGTCCACGTACAATACGAGGATCACCACCTTACTCTCTACTACCTTTTTGTATGTACAAGGTTCATCTACTATTTTGATGAAGTCAAACTCTTTGACTACCACATCAAAACAGACGTTCCAACTCCGTGATGCCTGCTTTATTCTGTAAAGCAACTTGCACACGTTTTCGCTGCTCCTACTGTCTACGAAGCCCTCTGGCTGTGTACTTATAGACGCTCTCTTCTAAATCAATATTTAGAAAAGCAGTCATGACACCCAACCACCAGATATCGTAATCATGGTATATAGCAATGGCAAGTAGGATCCGGATGGACTTAAGCACAGCCACTGGAAAAGGTTTCATCATTATCCACGCCTGGTCGATGACGAAAACCTTTAACAAGTCTAGATTTGAAAGTCTCAACTTTTCCATTTACACCAAGTAATCTTCTCAAGATATACTTGCTCCTGATGGGGATTTAACCATTCAAATATAGCATACAAAGTCCATACTTTGTTGGTGTACATGGATTCCATCTCAGATTGCTAAGCACCCAGCCATTCTTACAGAGTCCCCACTCTTGATGGCCTGCTCGAAACTAGTTGGGTTATCATCTCATGATGCAATCCTCGCTCCCACTGTCATTGAGAAACCGAAGTATCTCTCAAGCGGATGAGGAACCCTGCTAGATCGGCGGAGAGGCTGAGGTTCGTCGGAGACTATTGAATCCTTTGGTTCCATCAAATCATCATATGTAGTTTGTATAGCTGGAAATCCTTCCAATTCTACAGAACTGACCTTGCCTCGATCTTGTCCGGATTTTGCTTTTGACATAGGCTGGACAACCCCAAATCTTAACTTTCTTAAGAGATGGGTTCTTCCCATGCCATATCTCATATGGAGTGGTAAGCACTGATTTGATTTGAACCCAATTCAATAAGTATGCAGCTTCTCAAGTGCATAACCCCCAAAAAGGAAACAGGTAACTCAGTAATACTCATCATAGAGCACACCATATCCAATATGGTGCGATTGCTCCACCCCGATACGCCTACGTGCTGTGGTGTATACGGAGGAGTAATGCTGAGAGAGAATCTCATTCTCCTTTAGAATAGTCCAAGAATTCCATGCACAAGTATTCTCCTCCCTGATCTCATCATAGGACATAATACTTATAAATGAATTGGTTCTCTACTTCTGAATTATATTTTTTGAATTTCTCAAAAGCTTCAGACATGTGTTTCAACAGGAACATGTGTCCGAATCTTGAGAGATCATCAGTGAATGTAAGGAAGTACAAAGAAACAGTCCAGGCATATGTAGACTGGGGACCTTTATACATCACTATGTATCAGTCCCAAGAGTTTACTAACTCTTTCTCTGTTTCGAGTAAACAGAACTATGGTCATCTTATCTTTGTGACATGACTGGCAAGTTTCACAAGATGTAAATTCAAACTGATTTAAATATGCATCTAAATGTAACTTTAGCTAGTCGGGTCACATTGATATGACCTAGTCTACAATACCTCAAGAAGAATTCGTTCATTTCTGAACTCTTCCTCTTGTGCGTGTTCTGTACGTTAAGAACTGTGGTCTGATTTAGAATGTATATGCTTTTAGAAAACGTGCCTGAACCGATCAACTCTTGATATAGGAAATGTGCAAAACATTATCCAACAATACAAAATTATATCCTTCTTTAGTAAATAAAGAGACCGATATGATGTTGTATATCAGGTTCGGTATCTAATAACATTCGTTCAGAATCAGTGTATTCTGGTAATACAGAGTGATAACTGCCAACACTTTGGCTGCAACAATTGCACTGTTTCCAATTCTTGAAATTTATCACCCGTTCTCAGTTCTCTACCTATCTGTAGCCCATGTAGCAGATTACATATACGGGATCCTGATCCGGTATCTCATACCCAGGACGTAAAGGATACTGAGAAACAGTTCTATATAATGAACACACCCGAAGAAGATACATCATCATGCACTTTCTTTGTTTGGGCGGCACGGGAATTCTGGTAATCCCCAATTTCCAGCTCTGTCATATAACAATTATAAGTTGGAGAGGGACCAACGTTCCCCAGCACAGTATAACAAGCGGGTGTTAGTTATATGTATGCCCTAGAGGCCATTACTGTACATTGGATGTATATTGTAGCGGATGCTGGGACATATATAGGTAGGACTTTCTTGCTCGACATGATAGTACGCTATCTGGTTACTCTTTATCTTAACATGTATACTTTCAGTCTATCTGTTACATGTTGATAAAGCCCTTAGGATGTGTACTCGACTTCCAGGACTATGATGTAGATCATACTAGTGGGGCCTGGGTAGTCCATGAGTACATCCTTCAATGTTCCTAGTCATGGGAATATCGAGACGGGGAATCGATATTCCAGAGTAGACTAGAGTATATCTTCTCGACCCATGTGATGGGCGATGGATGATCGCATATCCATTGGTGTTTGACATCAGAGATGGTATGCGGGTGCTCGGTGGAGACTGGGTACACTGAACGGACTCGCCGAGAACTCCCAGAGGGTATTATACCTCACGTCAGATGGCAGTTCTCTGGTGACACTGGTACAGCTTAGTCTGTTGACCCGAGATCGTCATAGAGTCTTGTGTGTCTCCCACTGTGCTTTGATTTCCACCCTACCACGGCTCTACTGAGTCGTGCAAACAGGTGGTTTTTGGGTACAGTCCCGATTCACATGGAGGCAATGAGCGATAGGAGGGGATTCGTCTCTCCCGGTATTGGGGGTTGATGTTGCGCTATGCTCGACTGGCCATAACAGGAAATCCCTGACCAGGGTTGCAGTGATATACTGGTAAGAGTTATCAGTAGTTTCATGATTGTTATGGACCTCACGTCGGCATGACTTATCGAGCTATTGGGGTCTGACGTTTACCTCCCCTAGGTGAGATATGCGACATATCAGACGAACAGACCGGACTGTACGGTAAGTGTTACTGGTTGGATTCACAGGAGTGTGAGCGGGCTTGCTCGTCGATCTTCTGATCGCTCAATACCCGGGTGGCCGTTACGTTTAGCAGACCGCTTGCGGCTTGTGGGTGTTTGATATGATCATCACCTGCTGCCGGTGTATTGACGAGTCTTTAGAGTCTAACACAGAGGTTTCCTGGCTCAAGCGAAACGAAATAGGAGCGCATATGAGATATGTGCGGGACCGAGAATAATGCGTGTATGTGATACCGTATTCTATTCTCGCGATGAATGTATCGAATGGTTGTATGTGATATAACCTAGTTATCAAATCAAGGATTGATTCGATAAGCCGATACATTGGATATTAGTCGGTTATATGCGATATGACCGGATCGTTAAATCAAGTATTGATTTAATGATTTAATGCATAATTATATATTTGATATATTACTTTGCATTAACTAGTATTTGTTCACTTTAAATGGATTTTCTCACTTGAAATACACAAGTTGTATATGTGATATACTTTTGTGCACTTGTTTGTATCATGTTTGATGATACATGCAAACTTGGGTTTGTGTAAAGAATTAAACCATGGTTATGTTAATGGTTAGGGTTTTGATTTACTTATCTTTTCATTTATTTATTTATTCATTTTTGAAAGATAAATAAATCATGGTGGCTTTCTTTGTTTGCTAGTTGAAGCTTCATGAAGCTTTGAATAAGTCTATCTTTTTTGTTTCATGCTTAACCCTAACCATTCAACCTAACCCTAGTTTATTCTCTACACTTAACCATGGTTGCTATATGATAAGAATCAAATTATTTTCTATTTTCAATAATACTTATGATATTCTTTCTTCTTCTTCTTCTTCAACAAAGAAGAAACCTTGCCTCCATTAATGGAAACATGAGAAAAAGAGTGAGAAATCCAATTCTAAAGTGAACCCACTTCCTATTTCTTCATCCTCTACCACTTGCCAAGTAGTATAGGGTGTTTTCTTCACAAGTTTCATGGCTTGGTGAAGTTGGAGCTTGATCTTGTGTTGCCTCGACGTAGATCATCTTCGGCATCGAAGTCGACGACCTAGCCCGCCCATTTCTCTGATGAAGCCGACGCTAGAGCCCGGGATCCGATGATCGCAGTGAGGGGACTTCATCATGGAGATATGGAGGTGGAGGATCGGATCTACAAAGGTTGCAGCCCCTTTCCTTTAAGTTAAAATTGTTTACTTGCATTGCATCGCCTATACATCTAGTTAACGATCCGTATTAGGGTTTGTAGGCACATAAAAAATTTGAATTCGCCATGTTTGATCACTTGTAGAACCTCATGGGTGTGCCTAGAAACCCTACAGTGGTATCAGAGCCTAGCTAGAGCCTTAGGCGATGCGTAGACGGAGTTAGAAGTCCAATCGAACCGAAACCCTAATTCAAAATTGCTCTCTGTACATTTTTTGAAATCGGGGATTTTTCAGAATTAAAAATATGCAGAAAAATCGGCAGGAATTTCTAAGAATTACTGTGAAGCACGATCACCTGATTCAGTCAAAGCGCGGCGGTTCCGCGGCCACTTAGTCTCTTCAGTCAGTTATTTTTGCACAGTAACTTCTTTCATTCATTGCTGAGTTTTCTGGGAATTTTTAAAGTTTATTCAACAGTTGAATATTCTGGGTTGTATTGGGAGTTCGTAGATTCGATCGGATTATCAAACTTTGTCTATGTGTTTTTCCGGGTAATTTTAGAATATGTTAAAAGTTCGACCAGATATAAATACCCACTTTTTCCCCTGCCGGGAAATTTTCAATTGTTGGATATTTCCGTAGTTTAATCATGTTTTAAGTAGTGCAAGTAACGCGATGGTCCCTCTAGAAGACAACAAACCTTAACTCGATTATATGACCATCTTGAACTGCCCTTTGAACCTTAGGGTTTGGGGCAGTACGGCGTGCCACATGTGAGGCGTTGGCTTGACCCTTCTACGGCTAGACCGTTGGTACTGAGGCACGAAGTGAATGTTTTTAAACTTATTTCATGTGTTGAGCTGTTTCGGGAAAACTTGGGTATTCGATTGTTCGATCGAAAATTTTAACATTTTCTATTTATCTGGAATGTGATACAATAATTGGAATTCACAAGTAGTTATGAGATAACTGAATGAATGTTATAAACATAGCACTTTAGTCTCACTTGATCGGTTGCCACGGAATTTTGATGCGGTCAAAAGTCCGTCGCAATCACCTAGCGTACGCGGATACTCGCCGGGTAAACTTAATAGACAGCCTCGCCCCATTGCCCCGACCAAGTGACTGTAGGAGAACCCCGTCGCCGAAAGCATCCGTTCGAGTGCTCGCGGCAGCGGTGTTCCGCCTTGGTGCACTTCGTCGACGGCGTCGGGGGTGCAGCCGCCTACTAAAGTTTGCGACGAGCATTCGATCAGGATGCCGGGAATCCTATTGAATTGCCCGACTTTACATTGAAAAGTGTTTTCGATAATGAGACTAAAATGCGGGGTTTATAATTGTTAGGCATGCGATGTCTAAGTATTTCATTTGAATAGGCATGCGATGTCTAAAGTGGTTGCGGATTCCAACTGTTGTAGTTTTACACTTTCTTTTCTGTGACCGTAAGTGTAATATGTGATATCGCCGGTTTCATTGCTATATGTCAACGACAATTGGGATACGCATGTTTACTTACGTTGATGACATGTGATGTTATGTGTTGCTGGATATGTTATATTGGATCGTCGTGTTCGAATAGCCGGGGTTTTTATTATGTGAGATGAGTGTTTTTCATTTTCATTCATGTAAAAACTTGTATGTAATATTCTTTTATTGGGGCACTTCCAGGTTGCGGAAGATGTCACCTTTTATATATTATTTACTTTTCCGCACTAGGATAGACCCAAGGAGGAGGGCACAAGTAACCGGGTTCTAGGGTCCAGTGGGAGACCAACTCGAGGAGTCGAGTCCGGGTCTCCTAACCCTAGAATTGGTAAGGTTGCTTGCCGCTCTCGTAGGGGTCTAGGGGTGTGGGATTGGCTATTCATCACGACCGTGGAATCCGTGTTTTATACTGGCTCGTATTAAAAACACGGACGTCCTAGTATATCCAATATTTCATATGATATTTTTTGCTGCGTTATCTGTGATGTGATCATGTGATTAGTTCAGATAGATATTATATATAGTATATATGATATGTTATATTGACGTTGCTTATGTTTTACACCTGCGCTAGCCCTGCCTCGCTCTGGCGTTAGTTACCTAACCTAACGGTGCAGATGGGACATCGAGGCGAATGCGAATGGCATAAGCGTACGTTATATTTATCTGTGATGTTTAGGTGGACTTAAATGATGGGATATTCATTAATGAGATTAATGAAGAAAATAAACCTAATTGATGTTATGGAATCGAATTTCAAAATAAAAAACAGGTAGCTACAGTTCTTGCTTTGCATCGCGGTGTTCCTTGTAGAACATCCTGCACCTTATTCGATGAGGAAAGGACCGAGATCCCTTCATCGGGAGTGACTCTTTTAGCAATAACTGGCAGATGCTACACACTCGGTTTGTCTTGTGATTGCTTCTATAGTTTCTGCTTTGCACAGTGATATATATGATATATCCCGCACCTCATTCGACGAGGAAAGGGCCGACGATCCCTTCACCGGGAGTGACCCCTTTAGCAAAACTAGAAAAGCCTCATAAACATTCCATTTAAAAACCATTTGATTCCGCAACTAGATCAAATTCAAAGCGTTAAAGGTTTTCATAAAAACCATCTGCAACCCTCCGTCATTTTAGGAAGTAGAGTACTTAGTATTCGTGCTTTGTTTGTTGTCCTTAGTTAAGGCACAGTGTACGGTAGCTAAGTGATGTCTTCCTACACCGCATATGATGCGATTAGTTAGGACAGTCGCGTGACTTTGTTGACCTTAGTTAAGGGTCATGTGGGTGGGTCTAATTAATCACGAAATGACGGGTAGAACTTGACTAGTGCTTATGATTTGTTGACCATAGTTAAGGTCATAAGCGCTAGGGGTAAAAACCTTTATCGGGAGTTTCAAGTGTTGAAATTTGCAATGAGATTGCAAATCTTCTATATGATAGTTGGATCTCGATACCCACTGTGAGTAATTGTTACTCCTAGGAGAGTTTTGCACTTTACAATTAGCCGATCAAGTAGGTGTCTAGAAAAGTGTCAACGGGGTTACGCCTCTGGGAAAACGAGGTTTACTGTAATTAAGTCCGTGCGAAAGCACGGGGAACCTCCCTCAAAGTACCGACACTGGCCTGGCTGAAAGCTTGGCGAACTTGTAAAGTGTAATTAATCCCGGCTAGTCTTTCCTTTTAGGGTTTGAAGGAAGATTTGATAAAAACAGTGGGAGCCATCCTGATTAGATAAAATATATAACCAATCTGATCTTGCAAGAGCGCACGCAGAGTGTTTTCTTCTCTCTCTCTCCAGGTAGCGACCATATCACGCCTTAATCAAGATAATAATATGGACGTATTGACCGAACCCGCTTGTCATACTGAGCTGGGGAACGTTGGTCCCGCTCCAACTTATAATTGTTATAAGACAGAGCAGGAAATAGGGGAAAACCAGAATTCCTATGCCGCCCAAACGAAGAAAGTGCATATGATGCATCTCCTTCGGGTGTGTTCATTATACAGAACTGTTTCTCAGTATCCTCTGCATCCTGGGTATCTGATACCGGATCAGGATCCCAGATATGTAATCTGTTACATAGGGCTACAGAA
Organism: Agapanthus africanus; assembly: GCA_030015575.1. Lineage (NCBI taxonomy): Eukaryota > Viridiplantae > Streptophyta > Magnoliopsida > Asparagales > Amaryllidaceae > Agapanthus > Agapanthus africanus. Next base: position 430,021,877 of record CM057345.1, on the reverse strand, counting down.
AGGTAGAAAACTGAGAACGGGTGATAAGTTTCATGAGACAGAAAACGGGGCAAGTGTTGCAGCCAAGTCTGTTGGTCACTGTCACCCTGTATTACCAATACATTGATTCTGAACGAATGTTATTAGATACCGAACCTGATATACAAAATCATATCAGTCTCTTTATTAGTAAAGAAAGGATATAATTTTGTGTTGTTGGATAATGTTTTGAATATTTCCTATATCAAAAGTTGATCGGTTCAGGCACGTTATCTAAAAGCATTGATGTTCTAAATCAAACTACAGTTCCTAGTATACAGAACACACACAAGAGGAAGAGTTCAGAAATGAACGAATCCTTCTTGAGGTATTGTAGACTAGGTCATATCAATGCGACCCGACTAGCTGAAGTTACATTTTAGATGCATATTTAAATCAGTTTGAATTTACATCTTGTGAAACTTGCCAGTCATATCACAAAGATAAGATGACCATAGCTCTGTTTATTGAAAACAGAGAAAGAGTTAGTGAACTTTTGGGACTGATACATGATGATGTATATAAGGTCTCTTATCTACACATGCCAGGACCGGTTCTTTATACTTCATTACGTTCTCTGATGATCTCTCAAGATTCAGACATATGTTCCTGTTGAAACACAAGTCCGAACCTTTTGAGATATTCACAGAATATAAGTTAGAAGTACAGAACCAAAATACGGGTATAAGTATTATGTCCTATGATAAGATCAGGGAGGAGAATACTTGTGCATAGAATTCCTGGACTATTCTAAAGGAGAATGAGATTCTCTCTCAGCATTACTCCTCCGTATACACCATAGCACAACGGTGTATCGGGGCGGAGCAACCGCACCATATTAGATATGGTGCGCTCTATGATGAGTACTACTGAGTTTCCTATTTCCTTTTAGGGAGTTATGCACTTATGAAGTTACATACCTATTGAATAGGGTTCGATTCTTTAGGGTTCCTAGGCACGCTAATGAAGTCTCACAAGGCATCAACCATGCCAATTTCAAATTTTACAAGTGCCGAGAAACCCTAATACGGATCGTTAACTAGAATTTTAGGCGAAACAATAAACTAGTTAACATCTTAACTAAAAGAAGAAAGCTACAACCTTTGTAGATCCGGTTATCCACTTCCTTAGCTCCATGTAGTCGTTCCCTCGCTGTCCATCTCGAATCCCGAACTCTCTCATCGGCTTCATCGGAGAAATGAGCGGACTAGTCGTCGGCTTCGATGCCGAAGATGATCTACGTCGAGGCATCACAAGTTCAAGCTCCAACTTCACCAAGTTGTGAAACTTATGAAGAAAACACCCTATACTACTTGGCAAGAGGTAGAGGGTGAAGAAATAGGAGGTGGGTTCACTTTAGAATTCGATTTCTCACACTTTTGCTCAAGTTGCCATTGATGGACTTAAGCTTTTTCTTGAAGAAGAAGATGATGAAGAAAATAGAATATGATAAGTGTTGTTAAAAAGAATAATAAAAACAATACTTATCATCTTCTAACCATGGTCAAGTGTAGAGAGTTAACTATAGTTTAGATGAGTGGTTAGGGTTAGGAGAAGAAGACAAAGTGGTCACTTGGTCAAAGCTTCATGAAGCTTCAACAAGCTTCATGATAAAAGAAACCATTTTGTTTTCTATTATCTTTTTCTCAAAAAGGAAAAGATAAATAATCAATTGAAAATATGAAACCCTAACCATTCACTAAACATGGTTTAAGTCTTTACACAAATCCAAGTGAGTATGTATCATCAAACATGATAAAATCAAGTGCACACAAAATATATCACATATACAATGTGCACATCAAGTGAGAAAATCCTTTTAAAGCGAACCAATACTAGTTAATGCAAAGTAATATATCAAATATATAATTATACATTAAATCATTAAATCAACACTTGATTCAATGATCCGGTCATGTCGCAAATAACCGACTAGTATCCAATGTATCGACTTATCGAATCAATCTTTGATTCGATAACTAGGTTATATCACATACAACCAATCGAAACATTCATCGCGAGAATGAAATGCGGTATCACATACACGCATCATTCTCGGTCCCGCACATATCTTATATGCGCCCCTATCTCGTTTTGCTTGAGCCAGGAAACCTCTGTGTAGGACTCTAAAGACTCGTCAATACGCCGGTGGCAGATGATGATCATATCAAGCACCCACAAGCCGCAAGCGGTCTGCTAAACGTAACGGCCATCCGGGTATTGAGCGATCAGAAGATCGACGAGCTAGCCCGCTTACACTCCTGTGAATCCAACCAGTAACACTTACCGTACAGTCCGGTCTGTTCGTCTGATATGTCGCATATCAAGTTTAGGGGTGGTAAACGTCAGACCCCAATAACCGATAAGTCGTGCTGATGTGAGGCTCATAACGGGTCGAGAAACTACTGGTAACACTTACCAGCAAATCTCTGATCAGCCCTGGCCAGGGACTTCCCTGTTACGGCCAATCGAGCACAGCGCAACATCAACCCCCAATACCGGGAGAGGCGAAACCCCTCCTATCGCTCATTGCCTCCTTATGACTCGGGACTGTACCCAAAGACCACCGTTTTGCACGCCCTCATGGACGTGGTAAGGTGGAGATCAAAGCACAGTGGGAATCACACAAGACTCTATGATGATCTCGGGTCTACAGACTAACCTGTACAAGTGTCACCTGAGAACTGCCATCTGACGTGAGGTATAATACCATCTGGGAGTTCTCGGCGAGTCCGTCCAGTGTACTCAGTCTCCACTGAGCACCCGTACACCATCTCTGATGTCAAACACCAATGGATATGGGATCATCCATCGCCCATCTCATGGGTCGAGAAGCGTATACGCTAGTCTACACTGGTATATCGATGCCCCGTCTCGATACACCCACGACTAGGGACCATGAAGGATGTACTTATGGACTACCATGTCCCCACTAGTATGATCTGCATCATAGTCCAGGTAGTCAAGTACACATCCTAAGGGCTTTATCAACATGTAACTATAAGACAGTTTAAAGAGACAAGTGTACATGTTAAGATAAAGAGTAACCAGATAGCATACTATCATATCGAGCAAGAAAGTCATCTCTATATATGTCCAAGCATCCAATATAATATACATCATCTGTACAATACTGGCCTCTAGGGCATACATACAACTAACAATCTCCCACTTGCACTAGGGCCAGCTGCTGTAGTATCGCATACCGAGCATCCCGAAGAGTCTCTCAAACTGTATCTGGGGAATGGCCTTCGTGAGTGGATCCGCCGTATTGTTCTTCGTGTCAACCCTCCTGACCTCGATCTCCCGGCGATCAACTATCTCCCGGATCAGGTGATACCGCCTCAGAATATGCCTGGATCGCTGATGGGACCTAGGTTCCTTGGCCAAAGCCACTGCTCCATTGTTATCGCAATACAAAGGTATTGGATGCTCAATGGATGGAACCACACCAAGTTCAGTAATGAACTTCTTGATCCAGACAGCCACTTTGGCAGCATCGTTGGCAGCGATGTATTCAGCCTCCATCGTCGAGTCTGCCACGGTTTCCTGCTTGGAACTCTTCCAGCTAACCGCCCCTCCGTAAAGGGTAAAGACAAATCCCGACTGCGACTTAGAGTCGTCCTTATCACTCTGGAAGCTCGAATCGGTAAAGGACTCCATTTGGAGTTCTCCGTTACCATACACCAAGAGCATCTCTTTAGTCCTTCGCAAATACTTGAGAATGCTCTTCACAGCTGTCCAGTGACTCTCTCCAGGATCAGCTTGATACCTGCTCACTACACTTAGTGAGTATGCTACATCGGGTCTGGTACATAGCATCGCATACATGATAGAGCCTACAGCCGAAGCATAGGGTATCCCTTGCATGCGAGCTCTCTCCAAATCAGTCTTGGGAGACATCTCTTTGGAGAGAGTGACTCCAGAAATCGTGGGCAAGTTCCCACGCTTGGATTCTTCCATACTAAACCTCTTTAGTATGGTGTCAATGTACCTGGATTGGGACAATCCCAATATCCGTTTGGATCTATCTCTATAGATCCTAATTCCCAATATGCAGGAGGCATCACCAAGATCTTTCATTGAGAATCTTTGTGATAAGAAGAGCTTGACTGATTGCAGCATAGGAATATCATTTCCTATCAAGAGTATGTCGTCCACGTACAATACGAGGAAGACAACCTTACTCTCTGCCACCTTCTTGTAGATACAAGGTTCATCTGGATTTTTGACGAAATCAAACTCTTTGATAACGACGTCAAAGCAGATGTTCCAACTTGGCGATGCTTGCTTTAATCCATAAATGGATTTAAGCAGCTTGCACACCTTCCCGCTGCTCCCACTGTCTACGAAGCCCTCTGGCTGAGTCATGTACACGCACTCTTCTAAATCACCATTTAGAAAGGCGGTCTTAACATCCATTTGCCAGATTTCGTAATCATGATATGCAGCGATGGCAAGCATGATCCGGATGGATTTAAGCATAGCCACTGGAGAAAAGGTTTCGTTATAGTCCACACCTGGTCTTTGACGAAAACCCTTTGCTACAAGTCTAGCTTTGAAAGTCTCCACTTTCCCATCTACACCAAGTTTTTTCTTGAAGATCCACTTGCTCCCAATGGGTTTTACCCCTTCAGGAGCAACATCCAAAGTCTATACTTTGTTGGTGTACATGGATTCCATCTCGGACCGCATAGCATCCAGCCATTTCACTGAGTCCCTACTCGTGATGGCCTGCTCGAAGCTAGTTGGGTCATCATCCTCCATGATGCAATCCTCGCTCCCACCATCCATGAGAAAACCGTAGTATCTCTCAGGTGGGCGAGGAACCCTACCAGATCGGCGGAGAGGCTGAGGTTCATCGGGAACTACTGAATCCTCTGGTTCAACCAAATCTTCTGTTGTAGTCTGTATTGCTGGAACCTCTTCCAGTTCTACCTCCTTGCCACTAATCTCTTTTTCAAGAAATTCCTTTTCTAAAAAGGTGGCATGTCGAGAAACAAACACCTTTTGTTCCTCGGTGTGGTAGAAGATATACCCGCGCGAATGTTTGGGATATCCAATAAACTTACACAAAATGGACCTTGCCGCGAGTTTGTCCGGATTTTGCGTTTTTACATATGCCGGACAACCCCATATCTTAACATAATTAAGACATGGTCTCTTTCCTTTCCATATCTCATATGGAGTGGTTGGCACGGTTTTGGTAGGAACCATATTCAATAGGTCTGCAGCTGTTTCCAGTGCATATCCCTAGAAGGAAATAGGTAACTCAGCTGTGCTCATCATAGAGCGCACCATATCTAATAGGGTGCGGTTCCTCCGTTCTGATACACCGTTGTGCTGTGGTGTATATGGAGGAGTCAGCTGAGAGAGAATCCCATTCTCTTTTAGGAAGTCCAGGAATTCATTGCTTAAGTATTCTCCTCCTCGATCAGATCGAAGGATTTTAATACTTTTTCCGGTTTGGTTCTCGACTTCTTGTTTATATTCTCTAAATTTCTCAAAAGCTTCTGATTTGTGTTTCATCAGGAACACATATCCGAATCTAGAGAGATCGTCAGTGAATGTAATGAAGTACGAAGAACCATCCCTGGCATGTGTAGACATGGGACCGCATACATCACTATGTATCAGTCCCAAGAGTTCGGTAACTCTTTCTCCGTGTCCCGTAAACGGAGTTTTGGTCATCTTGCCTTTGAGACATGACTGGCAAGTGTCATAAGATGAAAATTCGAACGAATTCAAATATCCATCCTTATGCAACTTAGCCAGTCGTGTCGCATTGATGTGACCCAGTCTACAATGCCACAAGAAGGATTCGTTCAGTTCTGAACTCTTCCTCTTGTGTGTGTTTGTTATGCTCAGAACTGTTGATTGATTTAGAATATAAATGCCATTACACAACGTGCCTGATCCAACCAACTTTTGGTTACGGAAAATGTTCATAACATTGTCCCGTAATACAAAATTATATCCCTCTTTACTTAATAAAGAAACCGATATAATGTTGCATATCAGGTTCGGCATGTAATAACATTCGTTCAGAACCAATGTATTACCAGTTGGTAATACAAGGTGATATTCCCCGACAGTCTTAGCTGCAACAATCGCACCATTTCCAACTCTAATGTCTTTATCACCTTCTCCAAGTTCTCTACCTTTCCTAAGCCCATGTAACTGATTACATATATGGGATCCTGACCCGGTATCTAATACCCAGGACGTAGAGCAAATGGAGAAACAGTTCTCTGTAACGAACACACCCAAAGAAAATGCATCAACATGTACTTTCTTCATTCGGGTGGCATGGGAATCCTGGTATTCCCCTATATCCTGTTCAGTCCTATAACTCTTATAGGAAAGAACGGAACCAACGTTCCCCAGCACAGTATAACATGCGGGTTCGGTCAATACATCCATAATATTATCTTTATTAGGGCATGACATGGTCGCTACCTGGAGAGAGAGAGAAGAAAACACTTTAGCGTATGCTCGTGCAAGATCAGATTGGTTATTATCTTATCTAATCAGGATGGCTCCCACTGGTTTTTATCAAATCTTCCTTCAAACCCTAAAAGGAAAGACTAGCCGGGATTAATTACACACTACAAGTTCGCCAATCTTTCAGCCAGACCAGTGTCGGTACTTTGAGGGAGGTCCCCCGTGCTTTCGCACGAACCTAATTAATGTAAACCTCATTTTCCCAGAGGCGTAACCCCGTTGACACCTTTCTAGACACCTACTTGATCAGCTAATTGCAATGTGTAAAACTCTCCCAGGAGTAACTCTTACTCGCAGTGGGTATCGGGATCCAACTATCTCATAGAAGGTATGCAATCTCATTGCAAATTTCAACACTTGAAATTCCCGATAATATTTTGCCCCTAGCGTCCTATGACCTTGACGCAGGCCAACAAACCATAGTGCGCTAGTCAAGTTCAACCCGTCATTTCCTGATTGAATTAAACCCACCCGCACGACCCTTGACGCAGGCCAACAAAGTCGCACGACTACCCTAATCCAATCTGCATCATATGCATAAGCAGATAAATACTAGTTAGCTACCGCATACTACGCCTTGACGCAGGCCAACAAACATAGCACGAATACTAACTACTACTTATCTGAAATGACGGAGGGCTACGACAGGTTTTTCTGAAAACCTATTTCGTAAAGAACTTGATATCGTTGTAGAATCAAATGAAGTTTTGAAATGGTGTGATTTTGAGGCTTTTCTAGTTTTGCTAAAGGGGTCACTCCCGGTGAAGGGATCGTCGGCCCTTTCCTCGTCGAATGAGGTGCGGGATATATCATATATATCACTGTGCAAAGCATAAACTACAGAAGCAATCAAAAGTCAAACCGAGTGTGTAGCATCTGCCAGTTATTGCTAAAGGAGTCACTCCCGGTGAAGGGATCTCGGTCCTTTCCTCATCGAATAAGGTGCAGGGTATATCATATACCGCTATGCAAAGCAAGAACTGTAGCTACCTGTTTTGTTTAAAATTTAATTCTACAACATCTTAGGTTTCTTTTCTTTCATTAATCACATTAATGAAGTCCCATCATTTAAATACCTAAACATCACAGATAAATACGACGTACACTTATGCCATCCGCATTCGCCACGATGTCCCCTCGTGCACCGTTAGGTTAGGTAACTAACGTCAGAGCAGGGCAGGGCTAGTGCGGATGCAAAACATAAGTAACGTCTATATAATATATCATATATACTATATACTGTATCTATCACAGAACATCACATGATCACATCACAGATATCGCAGCAGAAGAAATATATGAAACATTGGATATACTAGGACGTCCGTGTTTTCAATACGAGCCAGTATAAAACACGGATTCCACGGTCGTGATGAATAGCCAATCCCACTCCCCTAGACCCCTACGAGAGCAGCAAGCAACCCTACCAATTCTAGGGTTAGGAGACCCGGACTCAACTCCTCGAGATGGTCTCCTACTGGACCCTAGAACCCGGTTACTTGTGCTCCCCTCCTTGGGTCTATCCTAATGCGGAAAAGTCAATAATATACAAAAGGTGACAACTTCCGCAACCTGGAAGTGCCCCCAAATTAAAAGAATATTACATACAAGTTTTTACATGAATGAAAATGAAAAACACTCATCTCACATAAAAAACCCCGGCTATTCAAACACGACGATCCAATATAACATATCCAGCAACACATAACATCACATGTCATCAACGTAAGTAAATATGCGCATCCCAATTGTCGTTGACATATAGCAACGAAACCGGCGATATCACATATTACACTTACGGTCACAGAAAAGAAAGTGTAAAACTACAACAGTTGGAATCCGCAATCTCTTTAGACGTCGCATGCCTAATCAAATGAAATACTTAGACATCACATGCCTAACAATTATAAACCCCCAATTTTAGTCCCATTATCGAAAACTCTTTTCAATATTAAGTGAGACTAAACCACTAGATTTATAACATTCGTTCAGTTATCTCATAACTGTTTGTGAATTCCAATTATTGTATCCCATTCCGGATAAATAGAAAACATTAAACTTTCCGATCGAACATTCGAACACCCAAGTTTTCCCGACACCGATCAACACATGAAATAAGTTCAAAGACATTCACTTCATGCCTCAGTACCAACGGTTCAGCCGTAGAAGGGTCAAGCCAACGCCTCACATGTGGCACGCCGTACTCCCCCAAACCCGAAGGTTCAAAGGGCAGTTCAAGACGGTCATATAATCGAGATAAGGTTTGTTGTCTTCTAGAGGGACCATCGCATTACTTGCACTACTCAGAACGTCATTAAACTACGGAAATGTCCAACAATTGGAAATTTCCCGGCAGGGGAAAGATTGGGTATCAACATCCGGTCGAACTTTTTAACATATTCCAAATATCCGGAAAACACATAGACGACGTTTGAAATTACCGGTCGAATCATCGAAGCTCTAAAACACCCCAGAAAACTCAACTCTTGAGTGCATATTAAAATTCCCAGAAAACTCAGCAGCTGAAATGATGAATTACTGTGCAAAAATTACAGGAAAATCCCATTAGTTGGCCGCGGAACCGCCGCAGAAGCCAAGCTTCTGCCGCGGTTCCGCCGCACTTGTGACTGTTCATGAGGTAAATTTTGCACCGTAGTTCTTAGAATTCCCTGCTGAATTTTTTAAGCATTTTTAATCTGGAAAAATCCCAGTTTTTGGAAAAAGTCCAGAGAGCATGATGTGTTAGGGTTTCGATGTGTATTCGGGTTTCAAACGTCGTCTAGACTTCGCCTAAGGCTCTAGCTAGGCTCTGATACCACTGTAGGGTTCCTAGGCACGCTAATGAAGTCTCACAAGGCATCAACCATGCCAATTTCAAATTTTACAAGTGCCGAGAAACCCTAATACGGATCGTTAACTAGAATTTTAGGCGAAACAATAAACTAGTTAACATCTTAACTAAAAGAAGAAAGCTACAACCTTTGTAGATCCGGTTATCCACTTCCTTAGCTCCATGTAGTCGTTCCCTCGCTGTCCATCTTGAATCCCGAACTCTCTCATCGGCTTCATCGGAGAAATGAGCGGACTAGTCGTCAGCTTCGATGCCGAAGATGATCTACGTCGAGGCATCACAAGTTCAAGCTCCAACTTCACCAAGTTGTGAAACTTGTGAAGAAAACACCCTATACTACTTGGCAAGAGGTAGAGGGTGAAGAAATAGGAGGTGGGTTCACTTTCGAATTCGATTTCTCACACTTTTGCTCAAGTTGCCATTGATGGACTTAAGCTTTTTCTTGAAGAAGAAGATGATGAAGAAAATAGAATATGATAAGTGTTGTTAAAAAGAATAATAAAAACAATACTTATCATCTTCTAACCATAGTCAAGTGTAGAGAGTTAACTATAGTTTAGATGAGTGGTTAGGGTTAGGAGAAGAAGACAAAGTGGTCACTTGGTCAAAGCTTCATGAAGCTTCAACAAGCTTCATGATAAAAGAAACCATTTTGTTTTCTATTATCTTTTTCTCAAAAAGGAAAAGATAAATAATCAATTGAAAATATGATACCCTAACCATTCACTAAACATGGTTTAAGTCTTTACACAAATCCAAGTGAGTATGTATCATCAAACATGATAAAATCAAGTGCACACAAAATATATCACATATACAATGTGCACATCAAGTGAGAAAATCCTTTTAAAGTGAACCAATACTAGTTAATGCAAAGTAATATATCAAATATATAATTATACATTAAATCATTAAATCAACACTTGATTCAATGATCAGGTCATGTCGCACATAACCGACTAGTATCCAATGTATCGACTTATCGAATCAATCTTTGATTCGATAACTAGGTTATATCACATACAACCAATCGAAACATTCATTGCGAGAATGAAATGCGGTATCACATACACGCATCATTCTCGGTCCCGCACATATCTCATATGCGCCCCTATCTCGTTTCGCTTGAGCCAGGAAACCTCTGTGTAGGACTCTAAAGACTCGTCAATACGCCGGTAGCAGATGATGATCATATCAAGCACCCACAAGCCGCAAGCGGTCTGCTAAACGTAACGGCCATCCGGGTATTGAGCGATCAGAAGATCGACGAGCTAGCCCGCTCACACTCCTGTGAATCCAACCAGTAACACTTACCGTACAGTCCGGTCTGTTCGTCTGATATGTCGCATATCAAGTCTAGGGGTGGTAAACGTCAGAGCCCAATAACCGATAAGTCGTGCTGATGTGAGGCTCATAACGGGTCGAGAAACTACTGGTAACACTTACCAGCAAATCTCTGATCAGCCCTGGCCAGGGACTTCCCTGTTACGGCCAATCGAGCACAGCGCAACATCAACCCCCAATACCGGGAGAGACGAAACCCCTCCTATCGCTCATTGCCTCCATGTGACTCGGGACTGTACCCAAAGACCACCGTTTTGCATGCCCTCATGGACGTGGTAAGGTGGAGATCAAAGCACAGTGGGAATCACACAAGACTCTATGACGATCTCGGGTCTACAGACTAACCTGTACAAGTGTCACCTGAGAACTGCCATCTGACGTGAGGTATAATTCCATCTGGGAGTTCTCGGTCCGTCCAGTGTACTCAGTCTCCACTGAGCACCCGTACACCATCTCTGATGTCAAACACCAATGGATATGGGATCATCCATTGCCCATCTCATGGGTCGAGAAGCGTATACGCTAGTCTACACTGGTATATCGATGCCCCGTCTCGATACACCCACAACTAGGGACCATGAAGGATGTACTTATGGACTACCATGTCCCCACTAGTATGATCTGCATCATAGTCCAGGTAGTCAAGTACACATCCTAAGGGCTTTATCAACATGTAACTATAAGACAGTTTAAAGAGACAAGTGTACATGTTAAGATAAAGAGTAATCAGATAGCATACTATCATATCGAGCAAGAAAGTCATCTCTATATATGTCCAAGCATCCAATATAATATACATCATCTGTACAATACTGGCCTCTAGGGCATACATACAACTAACAGATTCAAATCAGTGCCCACCACTCCATATAAGATATGGTATGGAAAGAGCCTATCTCTTAAGTAAGTTAAGATTTGGGATTGTCCGGCCTATGTCAAAAGCAAAATCCGGACAAGATCGAGGCAAGGTCATTTCTGTAGAACTGGAAAGGTTCCAGCTGTACAAAACTACAGCTAATGATTTGACAGAACCAAAGGATTCAATAGTTCCCGACGAACCTCAGCCTCTCCGCCGATCTGTTAGGGTTCCTCATCCGCTTAAGAGATACTTCGGTTTCTCGATGACAGTGGGAGCGAGGAATGCATCATGAGAAGATGACCCAACTAGTTTCGAGAAGGCCATCGAGAGTAGGGACTCTGTAAGAATGGCTGGATGCTTAGCGATCTTAGATGGAATCCATGTACACCAACAAAGTATGGACTTTGGTTGCTATATCTGAAGGGTTAAATCCTTATCAGGAGCAAGTATATCTTGAGAAGATTACTTGGTGTAGATGGAAAAGTTGAGACTTTCAAAGCTAGACTTGTTAAAGGTTTTCGTCATCGACCAGGCGTGGAAAATGATGATACCTTTTCCAGTGACTATGCTTAAGTCCATCCGGATCCTACTTGCCACGGCTACATACCATGACTATGATATCTGGCGGTTGGGTGCCATGACTACTTTTCTAAATAATGATTTTGAAGAGAATATCTATAAGTACACAGCCAGAGGGCTTCGTAAACAGTGGGAGCAGTGGAAATATGTGAAAGTTGCTTTACAGGATGAAGCAGGCATCGCGGAGTTGGAACATCTGTTTTGATGGATTAGTCAAAGAGTTTGACATCATCAAAATGGTAGATGAACCTTGTATAAACAAAAGGGTAGTAGGGAGTATGGTGACGATCCTCGTAGAGTACGTGGATGACATACTCTTGATAGGGAAGGAGTTTCCTATTCTACGCTCGATCAATCTCCACTTATCACAATGATTCTCCACATAGGATCAAAGTGATACCTACTAAATCCTGGGTTTTGGATCTATGAGATAGATCTAAATGGATGTTAGGATTCTCACTAGATGTAGTGAGATGGTATCAATCGATCCTGGGGAGAATCACTGGAAGGGTTCCAGGGTGATAAAGACGACTGAATGTCAGTCACAGGCATTGTCTTTACCCTCAGTGGAGGGACGGTATGTTGGAAGAGTTCCAAGCTAGATACCGTGGCAAACTAGACGATAAAGGCTGGTAATATCGCTATTAAAGATACTACCAAAGAGGCAGTTTGGGTGTATATTGGTTCATGAGATGAACTAGGTTCCTACCATTGTATGACAATGGAAGTGTGGCTTTGGCCCACGAACCCTAGTCCCATCAGTGACCCAGACATATTCTGAGGCAGCATCACCTGATCATGGAGATAGTTGATCTCCAAAGTGATCGAGGTTAGGAGAGTAGACTCAGAGGACAACACGGCGGATCCACTCACGAAGGCTTTTTCCCAGAGAGAGACTTATATGGGATGGTTGAGTTTGTGATACTGCAACCACTGCTACAGATGGCCCTAGTGCAAGTGGGAGATTGTTAGTAATATGTATGCCCTAGAAGCCATTACTGTACATTGGATGTATATTGTAGTGGATGCTGGGACATATATAGGTAGGACTTTCTTGCTCGACATGATAGTACGCTATCTGGTTACTCTTTATCTTAACATGTATACTTTCAGTCTCTCTGTTACATGTTGATAAAGCCCTTAGGATGTGTACTCTACTTCCAGGACTATGATGTAGATCATACTAGTGGGGCCTGGGTAGTCCATGAGTACATCCTTCAATGTTCCTAGTCGTGGGAATATCGAGACGGTGCATCGATATTCCAGAGTAGACTAGCGTATATCTTCTCGACCCATGTGATGGGCGATGGATGATCCTATATCCATTGGTGTTTGACATCAGAGATGGTATGTGGGTGCTCAGTGGAGACTGGGTACACTGAACGGACTCGCCGAGAACTCCCAGATGGTATTATACCTCACGTCAGATGGCAGTTCTCTGGTGACACTGGTACAGCTTAGTCTGTTGACCCGAGATCGTCATAGAGTCTTGTGTGTCTCCCACTGTGCTTTGATTTCCACCCTACCACGGCTCTACTGAGTTGTGCAAACAGGTGGTTTTTGGGTACAGTCCCGATTCACATGGAGGCAATGAGCGATAGGAGGGGATTCGTCTCTCCCGGTATTGGGGGTTGATGTTGCGCTATGCTCGACTGGCCATAATAGGAAATCCCTGGCCAGGGTTGCAGTGATATACTGGTAAGAGTTATCAGTAGTTTCACGATTGTTATGGACCTCACGTCGGCATGACTTATCGAGATATTGGGGTCTGACGTTTACCACCCCTAGGCGAGATATGCGACATATCAGACGAACAGACCGGACTGTACGGTAAGTGTTACTGGTTGGATTCACAGGAGTGTGAGCGGGCTTGCTCGTCGATCTTCTGATCGCTCAATACCCGGGTGGCCGTTATGTTTAGCAGACCGCTTGCGGCTTGTCGGTGTTTGATATGATCATCACCTGCTGCCGGCGTATTGACGAGTCTTTAGAGTCCTGCACAGAGGTTTCCTGGCTCAAGCGAAACGAAATAGGAGCGCATATGAGATATGTGCGAGACCGAGAATAATGCGTGTATGTGATACCGTATTCTATTCTCGCGATGAATGTATCGAATGGTTGTATGTGATATAACCTAGTTATCGAATCAAGGATTGATTCGATAAGCCGATACATTGGATATTAGTCGGTTATATGCGATATGACCGGATCGTTAAATCAATTATTGATTTAATGATTTAATGCATAATTATATATTTGATATATTACTTTGCATTAACTAGTATTTGTTCACTTTAAATGGATTTTCTCACTTGAAATACACAAGCTGTATATGTGATATACTTTTGTGCACTTGTTTGTATCATGTTTGATGATACATGCAAACTTGGGTTTGTGTAAAGAATTAAACCATGGTTATGTTAATGGTTAGGGTTTTGATTTACTTATCTTTTCATTTATTTATTTATTCATTTTTGAAAGATAAATAAATCATGGTGGCTTTCTTTGTTTGCTAGTTGAAGCTTCATGAAGCTTTGAATAAGTCTACCTTTTTTGTTTCATGCTTAACCCTAACCATTCAACCTAACCCTAGTTTATTCTCTACACTTAACCATGGTTGCTATATGATAAGAATCAACTTATTTTCTATTTTCAATAATACTTATGATATTCTTTCTTCTTCTTCTTCTTCTTCAACAAAGAGAAAACCTTGCCTCCATTAATGGCAACATGAGAAAAAGAGTGAGAAATCCAATTCTAAAGTGAACCCACTTCCTATTTCTTCATCCTCTACCACTTGCCAAATAGTATAGGGTGTTTTCTTCACAAGTTTCATGGCTTGGTGAAGTTGGAGCTTGATCTTGTGTTGCCTCGACGTAGATCATCTTCGGTATCGAAGTCAACGACCTAGCCCGCCCATTTCTCCGATAAAACCGACGCTAGAGCCCGGGATCCGATGATCGCAGCGAGGGGACTTCATCACGGAGCTATGGAGGTGGAGGATTGGATCTACAAAGGTTGTAGCCCCTTTCCTTTAAGTTAAAGTTGTTTACTTGCATTGCATCGCCTATACATCTAGTTAACGATCCGTATTAGGGTTTGTAGGCACATAAAAAATTTGAATTGGCCATGTTTGATCACTTTTAGAACCTCATGGGTGTGCCTAGGAACCCTACAGCGGGTTCGGTCAATACATCCATATTATTATCTTGATTAAGGCGTGACATGGTCGCTACCTGGAGAGAAAGAGAAGAAAACACTCTGCGTGCGCTCTTGCAAGATTAGATTGGTTATATATTTTATCTAATCAGGATGGCTCCCACTATTTTTATCAAATCTTCCTTCAAACCTTAAAAGGAAAGACTAGCCGGGATTAATTACACTCTACAAGTTCGCCAATTTTTCAGCCAGGCCAGTGCCGGTACTTTGAGGGAGGTTCCCCGTGCTTTCGCACGGACCTAATTAAAATAAACCTCGTTTTCCCAGGGGCGTAACCCCGTTGACACCTTTCTAGACACCTACTTGATCGGCTAATTGTAAAGTGCAAAATTCTCCCAGGAGTAACAATTACTCGCAGTGGGTATCAGGATCCAACTATCATATAGAAGCTATGCAATCTCATTGCAAATTTCAATACTTGAAACTCCCGATAATGGTTTTTACCCCTAGCACCTATGACCTTGGCTATGGTCAACAAATCATAAGCACTAGTCAAGTTCTACCCGTCATTTCGTGATTAATTAGACCCACCCACAAGACCCTTGGTTAAGGTCAACAAAGTCACATGACTGTCCAAACTAATCGCATCATATGCTGTGTAGGAAGACATCACTTAGCTACCGTACACTACGCCTCGGCTATGGTCGAAAAACGCAGCACGAATACTAAGTACTCTACTTCCTAAAATGACGGAGGGTTGCGGATGGTTTTTAAGAAAACCTTTAACGCTTTGAACTTGATCTCGTTGTAGAATCAAATGGTTTTAAAATGGAGCGCTTTTGAGGCTTTTACTAGTTTTGCTAAAGAGGTCACTCCCGGTGAAGGGATCTCGGCTCTTTCCTCGTCGAATGAAGTGCAGGATATTTACAATACCACTATGCAAAGCAAGAACTAGAAAAGCAGTCAAAAGACAAACCGAATGTTGCAGCATCTACTAATTATTGCTAAAGAGGCCACTCCCGGTGAAGGGATCCCGGCTCTTTCCTTATCGAATAAGGTGCTGGATGTTCTACAAGGAACACCGCTATGCAAAGCAACAACTAGAGCTACCTAATTTTTGAAATTCGATTCCACAACATCTTTTAGGTTTATTTTCTTTTATTAATCTCATTAATGAATGTCCCATCATGTAAGTCCACCTAAACATCACAGATAAATACAACGTACACTTATGCCATCCGCATTCGCCTCGATGTGCCGTCTGCACCGTTAGGTTAGGTAACTAACGGCAGAGCGGGGCAGGGCTAGCGCGGGTGTAAAACATAAGCAACGTCTATATAATATATCATAAATACTATATACAGTATCTATCTGAACATATCACATGATCACATCACAGATAACGCAGCAGAAAATATCATATGAAATATTGGATATACCAGGACGTCCGTTTTTTATTTTGAACCTATATAAAACACGGATTCCACGGTCGTGATGAATAGCCAATCCCATATCCGTAGACCCCTACGAGAGCGGCAAGCAACCCTACCAATTCTAGAGTTAGGAGACCCGGACTCGACTCCTCGAGATGGTCTCCTACTGGACCCTAGAACCCGGTTACTTGTGCTCCCCTCCTTGGGTCTATCCTAATGCGGAAAAGTAAATAATACGCAATGGTGACATCATCCTCAGCCCGGAAGTGCCCCAATAAAAGAATATTACATACAAGTTTTTTACATGAATGAAAATGAAAAACACTCTTCTCACATAAAAACCCCGGCTATTCAAACACGACGATCCAATATAACATATCCAGCAACACATAACATCACATGTCATCAACGTAAGTAAATATGCGTATCCCAATTGTCGTTGATGTATAGCAACGAAACCGGCGATACTCCACATATTACACTTACGGTCGCAGAAAAGAAAGTATAAAACTACAACAGTTGGAATCCACAAACTCTTTAGACATCGCATGCCTAACCAAATGAATTCCTTAGACATCGCATGCCTAACAATTATAAACCCCGCATTTTAGTCTCATTATCGAAAACTCTTTTCAATATCAAGTCGGGCAATTCAACAAGATTCCTGACATCTTGATCGAATGCTCGTCGCAAACTTTAGTAGACGGCCGCACCCCCAAATGCCGTCGACGAAGTGCACTAAGGCGGAACATCGCTGCCGCGAGCACCCGAACGGATGCTTTCGGCGACGGGGTTCTCCTACAGTCACTTGGTCGGGGCTTTGGGGCGTGGCTGTCTATTAAATTTACCCGGCGAGTATCCGCGTACGCTACGTGATTGCGACGGACTTTTAATCACATCAAAAATCTGTGGCAACCGACCATCTGATACTAAACTGTTAGTGTATATGCCCTAGAGGCCATTACTGTATCATACTAGTTTGTATATTACTTAATGGAAGCTTGGGATATTCACCTTGTATAGACAATCTTGCTCAATATAGTAGTATGCTACTTGGTTTGTTTCTACTTTAATGTGTACATGTGTTTATTTTAGTATATCACCTATACACATTAGTGGAGCCCTTAGGATCTTTGCTTGATTACCAGCGTTGTGATGGCAGTCACACTCGTGGGGGTTGGGTAATCTATAAGCACATCGTTATGCAGGTCCCTAGTCGCAGGACTATTGAGACAGGGCATCGATACTCCGGAGTAGACTAGCGTATGCGCTTCTCATCCCAGTGTAGGAGACGGCCTGTCCCACAGCCGTCAGTACGTCGTACTTGAGATAGGATGCGGGTGCTCGTTAGGTTACGAGTACACTGGACAGGACTCGTCGGGAACTGTTGGTTGGTACTATACCTATCATCAGTTATCAGTTCCCAGGTGACATGAGTACAGCTTAGTCCGCTCACATGACACTGTCACTTCGCCTCGAGTGTGTTCCTACTGTACTTTGATTACTACCCTACCACGGCTCAAAGGAGTCGTGCAAACAGGTAGTTTTTGGGTGCAGTCCCGAAGCACTTGGAGGCAGTGACGGTTAGAAAGGATTCGTCTCTCCCGGTATTGGGGGTTGAAATCGTGATGTTTCTAGGAGAGCCATTACACGAGTAGTCTCTAGCCAGGGCAAGCGAGATATACTGGTAGGTTTCCAGTGCTATCTCAGGGTGTTCTGGGCTTCACTCCGACACGACTTGTACCGCTATTAGGGGACTGACGTTTACCGACCCCTAGGCCCACCATGCGATGTATCAGACGAACAGACCGGACTGTACGGATATTGTCATATTCAGGCTCAGTCGAAGTTCAGATGGGTTTCACCTCGTCAGTCTTCTTGTCGGCATCTACCTATGGACCGTTACGCACAGCTAGTGCCGCTTGCGGTCTGTGGTTAAACCTACTGCCAGCGTAGTGTCGAGTATTTAGAGTCCCACACAGAAAGCTATTCGCCTTTGGGCAAAAGAGTAGAGGTCGCATGGTTTTGCGACAGGGTTCGGTCACATCCGTGCACCTGTGCACGTTTGGTGTCCGGACAGTTAACACTAGTGGGCTTTGGTTTAAGCCAGATCCTAGTGTACATTTTGGGATTGGTTTTATCTCGTTTGTATTCGTGTTCCTCGGAACGCGGATGCGGGTGTGTATGCACAGTTGACAGAGAGACAGAGGCAGAGGATTCTCATTGGAGTTGTTGACTGTTGACTGTGGACTGTTGACTATTGACTTTTTGCTAAACCCTAATGAGAATAAGAAATATAATTAACAATAATATTAATTAAGTATTATGGTGACATGGTTGTTGAGGGATTGACTTTGTTGACTTGTTGACTTTGTTGACCGGTTGACTAGGTTGGACTAGTTGACCATCATCATGACAATGGCTATCATTTCATGGCAAAGACTTTTGCTTGCTTGTTTGTTTTTGCAGAATGAGTGCATGAAATGATATAGCCATTTTGACTTGAACCATCACATAATACTTGATTACTATTTTTGTTATGATAGTTTTGGATTATGAGAGCTTGGATGGCAAAAGAGTTACTCATTCTCTTATTTGCTTTCTTTCTCTTGCTTGAGCTCTCCCTCTTGCTCTTCTTCTTGCTCTCTCTCTAGCTCAAGGCAACGCCCTCTCATGAGTTGAGAAACATTGCCTTAGAGATAAAAAGAAAACCCATATCACTTCTCTACTCATCCTAGTTCACAAGCTTTAGCAAACCAAGTGTTCTAGTTTCTTCAAGTTCGAAGAAGAAGCCAAAGGTAGAAGCTTTCAGGTGGATCCATCTTCGGCGCAAGGAGAGGACGAGGTGAGGCCGATCCGTACACCGGAAAGAGTTGAAGATGAAGGAGTTCAAGAAAGGTAAAACCCTGTAACCGAGTAGGTAAAACTCTTGTTAGGTTTGTTAGTTAGTTGTTTAACAAAGATCCGTATTATGAGTCCATGTTACCACCTCTTGAAAAATCATTTTTCATCATTTTCGCAAGCTCGTAAGTACCGGGAGATGTAGCATGGACTTACAGTGGTATCAGAGCCTAGTTAAACACTATCTAATTTGTTAGCAAAGTAAGTAGAAGTTCGATCGGAGAAAATATCACGAAACATACCCGAATAGCATAGTTTCTGCCGATTTTTCCCTCTGTTCAAAAAATAATAAATCATAAATGAAAAATCGGCTCAGGCTTTTGTTTAAACACCCAAGAAAATTGGTCCAACGAACCGGTCAAGTCGCAGCGGAAACGCGGCGGGAGCATGCTCCCGCCACGGTTCCGCGGCCGAGTTGACTCGGCCGTGGCACAATTTTGCTGCAATGTGTTTCTGGGGTTGTTTTGGGATTTTTAAAATATGTTTTTTCTGCCCAGATTTTCCAGAAAGAAAAATTTGTGTTTGGGGCCTAAAAATACATATTTTGATCGAACTTCTAAAAACTTAAGCTGACGGGTATATATCTGTGATGTGATATATGTATTGAACGTCCGCTAATCGCTATACGTCGATTAGTGGGGGTTATACATATCTGTGATCTGTAATGTTGATGGCATGTGTATATGAATTCATTGGATTGTCGCGGATGAATAGCCGGGGGGGTTGTGAGATGAGAGTTTTCTTTTATCTTTCAATTCATGTAATATGTAAATTGATGTAATATTATTTGTATGGCCGCACAACCGGGTCGGGGTTGTAGCCGTCATTGTATAATTTCTTTTTACTGTTTTTGCTCCTAGGATAGACCCAAGGTGGGGTGCACAAACTACCGGGTATCTCGAAGTGCCGAGTGGCCTACTCACGTCGTTGAGGGAGGTTGCTCCGCTTTGAATATTTGGCGGGTAGTTTGCCGCACCCATAGGGGTCTAGGGTGGGGTATTGGCTATTCATCGCGACCGTGTAATCCGCTTTTCGTTACAGGCACGTACGAATTGCGGATTTCTAGTATATCCAATGTGTTCATCTGTGATCTGAAATGGCTATCATTGCAATATATCTATATATGATATTATTTAGGTGTTGCTTATGTTTTGCATCCGCGCTAGTCCAGCCCCCGCTCTGTCGTTAGTTAAGTAACCTAACGGATAATGACGGGGCCCCGTGGCGAATGCGGATGGCATAAGCGTACGTCATATTTTGGTTGTTTTCTGCAATGGTAGGATTAAATGATGGGACACATTAGAATTAATGCAAGAAAAATAAACCAAGTAAAAGTCGTTGGAACACTTTCAAAACCACTCGGTTTCTTTTTAAAAAAATAACTTTTAAACGCGGAGCTTAAGCCACTCCTTTTAAAAGTTATCTCGTTCCTTCGATTATATCAAGTTCACTACGTTCACGGTTTCGCCAAAACCATTCGTAGCCCTCCGTCGTTTCACATGAATGGTAAATAAGTATTCAAGCTATGTTTGTTGGCCAAAGTCAAGGCATAGTGATTGGTAGCTATTGGGTATTCATGTGCAGCATAGATAGATGTGTTGGTTTGGGCAGTCGTTCTACCTTGTTGGCCAAAGTCAAGGGTATGTGCGGGTGGGCTCAAGTTAACCTGGAGAATGACGGGTAGAACTTGACATGTGACTTATGATTTGTTGGCCAAAGTCAAGGTCATAAGAGCATGGGACAAAAATCCACATCGGGAGTTTCAAAAGAACTGAAACTTGCTAGCGCTGCATACCATTTGGAGTGTGATGATTCTGGTAGGATTCCTTCAGTTTTGTCACGCAATGATATTTGGATCCCGATCCTACTGTGAGTATATGCTACTCCTCGGGAAATTTCCCACTTAATGATCAATGCTATAAACTAAGTAGGTGTCTAGAAAGGTGTTAGCGGGACTACGCCCACAGGGAAAAGAGATTATTTAATTAAGGAACTTCGAGAAAGCGTTGGAAAATCTCCCTCGAAGTACCGACACCAGCCTGGCCGAACGGTTAAGCAAGAATTGTACGGTGAGATTGATCCTGACTAATTCTTCCTTTTTGGTTTGAGGAGGGATTCGAGAGACAGTGGGAGCCATTCTGTTTAGACAAATTAAAAACCACTCTAAACTTGCAAGAGCATCATGCTAAAGTGTTTCTTCTCTCTCTCCTAATTGCAGCGACCAAACATCATGACCGGACTTAAGTTACTACTAGATAAAAACATACTTACAGAGCCAAACTACAAAGATTGGCTCAGGAATATCAAAATGGCAATCACTTATGACAAGTTGGGGTATCTCCTTACCACCAAAGCTCCCCCTGTCCCAGGTTCCAAAACCAGCGTCGCGGATAGGGAAATCCGTAAGACCTGGGAAATTGATTGCATGAAGGCCAAGTGCCTCGTGCTTGCCTCTATGGACAACGAATATCAGAGGAGGCACGAGAATATGGACCTCAAATCCATATTTCTCCATACAAAAGAACTGTATGGAGAGCAATCTCGTATCGCAAGATACGAAGGGTCGAAGAAGTTATTTTCGGCAAGGTTGGCCTTCGGATCATCGGTAGCGGAACACGTGCTTAAGATGTTTGGCTTCATAGAGGAGCTCGCGGACCTTGGGACCACGTTGGAGAATGAGCTCTATACGGACTTGATTCTTCAGTCCCTTCCTTCCACTTACGTCCAGTTCATCCTGAATTTCAACTTGCAAAAAAAGGAAGTTGAACTTTCAGAGCTCCTCAACATGCTGAGGAGTGCAGAGGGCACGCTACAGAAAGGTAGGGAAACATCCACTTTGTTTGTAGGAGGATCTTCCTCTTCTAGGTCCAAGGCGAAAGCCAAGGGAAAGAAGAAGAAAAACCCTGCCAAACCAAGGGGCGGTGTTAGTAAAGTGGATACGAAGGGAAAGGCAAAAGCAACAAAGATAGCGGGGAAGAAAGAGTGCTTTTACTGCCATAAGAGTGGGCACTAGAAGAAAGATTGCAGGGCTTGGAAAGCCAGAACACAGGATCTGAAGCATGTTGCGGCTTCAGCTACAGGTGTGTATGTTATTGAAAACTGTCTATCAATAAACTCTACTTCCTGGGTATTGGATACCGGATCAGGATCTCATATCTGTAATTCTTTGCAGGCGTTGAGAAACCGTAGGTTTTTGAAGGCAGGTGACATGACCCTCAAAGTTGCAAACGGAGCTAGCATGGATGCTAAGGCCGTGGGGGACTATCACCTGGGAATGTCAGATGGACATGTTTTGGTTTTACGTAATTGCTTTTTTGTACCCAACGCAACTTGTAATATCATTTCTGTATCTTTGATTTCTAAAGAAGGTTATGAATTTGCGTTTGTAAGTAATGTTGTAAACATTCACCTTAATCAAGTTCTGATTGGGTCAGGTACATTAAGCAATGGTATATATGTACTAAACCAACCACAGATTTTCAATGTCCAGAATACACACAAAGAAAGTCTCCGTAAATAAATCAGACTTTCTTATGGCATTGTAGACTGGGTCACATCAATGAGAGAAGGTTGACGAAGTTACATACAGAAGGATATTTGGATCCGTTCGAATATCAATCGTATGCCACTTGTCAATCCTGTCTCAAAGGAAAGATGACAAAGACTCCGTTCACTGGACACGGAGTAAGAGCGAGCGAGCTCTTGGGACTCGTACACAGCGACGTGTGCGGTCCAATGTCTACACATGCGCGAAGCGGTTATTCTTACTTCATTACTTTTACGGATGACTTTTCAAGGTACGGTTATGTCTTCTTAATGAAACATAAATCCGAAGCCTTTGGAAAATTCCAGGAATATAAGAATGAAGTAGAAAAACAAACCAGCAAAAGTATCAAGACACTGAGATCGGATCGAGGTGGTGAATACTTAAGTGCCGAGTTCCTGGATTACTTAAAAGAGAATGGAATTCTCTCTCAGCTTACTCCTCCATACACCCCGCAACATAACGGTGTATCGGAGAGACGGAACCGAACCCTATTGGATATGGTACGGTCCATGATGAGTAACGCTGAGTTACCGCGATCATTCTGGGGATATGCACTAGAATCTCCTGCATACCTTTTGAACCGAGTTCCAACTAATACTGTGCCTACTACACCATATCAGATGTGGTGTGGGAAGAGACCCTATCTTAATCACATTAAGACATGGGGATGTCCAGCTTTTGTCAAAAAGCAGCATGCGGACAAACTCGAGGCATGCTCAGTACAGTGCAAGTTTGTGGGATATCCAAAGAACTCCAAGGGATATTTCTTCTACTGCGAAGAGGAACAAAAGATTTATGTTTCTCGTCATGCCCACTTCTTGGAAACTGAGTTTCTGGAAAATCAGATAAGTGGTAGCGCAATAGAACTGGAAGAAATTCCAGAACCACGAGCTATTACTGAAAGCTTAGTAGAACCAGAGGGTTCAAAAGAAAATGACATTCCTACGCCGCTCCGCAGAAGTAGTAGGCAGTCTCATCCGCCCGAGAGATACTACGGTTTTCTCATAGACGGGGATAGAGAAGATTGCATCATTGATTATGATGAGCCGACTAGCTTCCAGCAGGCCATTCAGAGCGTTGACTCGGTAAAATAGCTGGATGCAATGCAGACCGAAATGGAGTCCATGTACACCAACAAAGTATGGACGTTGGACGTTGCTCTAGATGGAGTAAAACCCGTAGGATGCAAGTGGATCTTCAAAAGGAAGATTGGTGTAGATGGACAGGTTGAGACCTATAAAGCTAGACTGGTTGCAAAGGGTTTTCGTCAAAGACCTGGTTTGGACTATGATGAGACCTTTTCTCCAGTAGCTATGCTGAAATCCATTCGGATCCTTCTTGCCATTGCTGCCTTCCACGAGTACCTGAGAAGGACTAAGGAGATGTTCTTGGTGTATGGCGGAAAAGACCTCCAGATCGAGGCCTTTACCGACTCCAGCTTCAAGAGTGACAAGGATGATTCCAAGTCCATGTCGGGTTATGTCTTTACCCTCAATGGAGGGGCGGTGTGTTGGAAGAGTTCCAAATAGGAAACCGTTGCTGACTCGATGATGGAAGCGGAATACATCGCTGCTGCAGATGCCGCAAAAGAAGCCGTCTGGATAAGGAAGTTCTTAACAGAACTTCTGGTGGTTCCGTCCATTGTTGATCCAATACCGCTGTATTGCGACAACAACGGGGCTATAGCTTTAGCGAAGGAACCCAGGTCCCATCAGAAGTCCAAACACATCTTGAGGCGGTATCACCTGATCAGGGAGATCGTAGGTCGCCAGGAGATCGAGGTTCGGAGAGTTTCTACGGAAGATAACACTGCTGATCCACTCACAAAGGCCTTACCCCAGACTCAGTTCGAGCGGCTGATCGAGATGATAGGTCTTCGATATGCCAGTACATGGCCTTAGTGCAAGTGGGAGATTATTAGTGTATATGCCCTAGAGGCCATTACTGTATCATACTAGTTTGTATATTACTTAATGGAAGCTTGGGATATTCACCTTGTATAGATAATCTTGCTCAATATAGTAGTATGCTACTTGGTTTGTTTCTACTTTAATGTGTACATGTGTTTATTTTAGTATATCACCTATACACATTAGTGGAGCCCTTAGGATCTTTGCTTGATTACCAGCGTTGTGATGGCAGTCACACTCATGGGGGCTGGGTAATCTATAAGCACATCCTTATGTAGGTCCCTAGTCGCAGGACTATCGAGACAGGGCATCGATACTCTGGAGTAGACTGGCGTATGCGCTTCTCATCCCAGTGTGGGAGACGGCCTGTCCCACAGCCGTCAGTACGTCGTACTTGAGTTAGTATGCGGGTGCTCGTTAGGTTACGAGTACACTGGACAGGACTCATCGGGAACTGTTGGTTGGTACTATACCTATCGTCAGTTATCAGTTCCCAGGTGACATGAGTACAGCTTAGTCCGCTGACTTGACACTGTCACTTCGCCTCGAGTGTGTTCCCACTGTACTTTGATTACTACCCTACTACGGCTCAAAGGAGTCGTGCAAACAGGTAGTTTTTGGGTGCAGTCCCGAAGCACTTGGAGGCAGTGACGGTTAGAAAGAATTCGTCTCTCTCGGTATTGGGGGTTGACATCGCGCTGTATCTATGAGAGCCATTACACGAGTAGTTCCTGGCCACGGCAAGCGAGATATACTGGTAGGTTTCCAGTGCTATCTCAGGGTGTTCTGGGCTTCCCCTCCAACACGACTTGTACCGCTATTAGGGGACTGACATTTACCGCCCACTAGGCCCGCCATGCGATGTATCAGACGAACAGACCAGACTGTACGGAGATTGTCACATTCAGGCTCAGTAGAAGTTCAGATGGGTTTCACCTCGTCAGTCTTCTTGTCGGCATCTACCTGGGGACCATTACGCACAGCTAGTGCCGCTTGCGGTCTGTGGTTAAACCCACTGCCAGCATAGTGTCGAGTCTTTAGAGTCCCACACAGAAAGCTATTCGCCTTTGGGCAAAAGAGTAGAGGTCGCATGGTTTTGCGACAGGTCGCGTGGTTTTGCGATAGGGTTCGGTCATATCCGTGCACTTGTGCACGTTTGGTGTCCGGACAATTAACACTAGCGGGCTTTGGTTTAAGCCAGATCCTAGTGTATATTTTGGGATTGGTTTTATCTCGTTTGTATTCGTGTTCCTCGGAACGCGGATGCGGGTGTGTATGCACAGTTGATAGAGAGACAGAGGTAGAGGATTCTCATTGGGGTTGTTGACTGTTGACTGTTGACTATTGACTTTTGGCTAAACCCTAATGAGAATAAGAAATATAATTAACAATAATATTAATTAAGTATTATGGTGACATGGTTGTTGAGGGGTTGACTTTGTTGACTAGTTGACTTTGTTGACCGGTTGACTAGGTTGGACTAGTTGACCATCATCATGACAATGGCTATCATTTCATGGCAAAGACTTTTGCTTACTTGTTTGTTTTTGCAAAATGAGTGCATGAAATGATATAGCCATTTTTACTTGAACCATCACATAATACTTGATTACTATTTTTGTTATGATGGTTTTGGATTATGAGAGCTTGGATGGCAAAAGAGTTACTCATTCTCTCATTTGCTTTCTCTCTCTTGCTTGAGCTCTCCCTCTTGCTCTCTCTCTAGCTCAAGGAAACACCCTCTCATGAGTTGAGAAACATTGCCTTAGAGATAAAAGAAAACCCATATCACTTCTCTACTCATCCTAGTTCACAAGGTATAGCAAACCAAGTGTTCTAGTTTCTTCAAGTTCGAAGAAGAAGCCAAAGGTAGAAGCTTTCAGGTGGATCCATCTTCGGCGCAAGGAGACGACGAGGTGAGGCCGATTCGTACACCGAAAAGAGTTGAAGACGAAGGAGTTCAAGAAAGGTATAACCCCCTAACCGAGTAGGTAAAACTCTTCTTAGGTTTGTTAGTTAGTTGTTTAACAAAGATCCGTATTATGAGTCCATGTTACCACCTCTTGAAAAATCGTTTTTCATCATTTCCGCAAGCCCGTAAGTACCGGGAGAGGTAGCATGGACTTACATAAACTGCTATGTTTATAATATTCAAATTAGTTATCTCATAACTACTTGTGGATTCCAAATATTGTATCGCATTCCAGATAAATAGACAATGTTAAACTTTCCGATCGAATAAACAAACACCCAAGTTTTCCTAAATAGATCAACACTTGAAATAAGTTTAAAAACATCCATTTCATGCCACAGTACCAACGGTCCAGCCGTAGAAGGGTCAAACCAACACCTCACATGTGGCACGGAGTACTGCCCCAAACCCTAAGGTTCAAAAGACAGTTCAAGACGGTCACATAATCGAGTTAAGGTTTATTGTCTTCTAGAGGGTCCATCGCGTTACTTGCATGACTTAGAACGTTCTTAAACTACGGAAAAATCCAACACTTGGAAATTTTCCGGCAGGGGAAAAAATGAGTTATTGATATCCGGTCGAACTTTTTAACACTTTCTAAAATTACCCGGAAAAACACATAGACGAAGTTAAACTTCCTGATCGAATCAACGAACTCCCAATACAACCCAAAAAACTCAACTCTTGAGTATAAATTAAAAATACCCAGAAAACACAGGAATTACATAAGGACATTACTGTGCAAACAGTGAAGCAAGAGGATACAGAATGGCCGCGGAACCGCCGCGCAACCTAGGGTACGGCCATGGTTCCGCGGCACCTTGATTTAATTGGGGGAACGTGCTGCACAGTAATTCCTAGTAAATCCTGCTGATTTTTTGAGCATTTTTAATTAGGAAAAATCCACGGTTTTAAAAAATGTACAGAGAAGGGTATAGATTAGGGTTTCGGGGTTCGATCGGATTTCTAACTTCGTCTACACTTCGCCTAAAGCTCTATCTAGGCTCTGATACCACTGTAGGGTTCCTAGGCACTCTAACAAGGTTCTACAAGGCATCAACCATGCCTGATTCAAAAAATTAGACGTGCCAAACAACCCTAATCTAGATCGTTTACTAGAGATAAGGCGAAAACTAGCAAGTTAACAACTTTAACAATAAGTGAAAGGGATTACAACCTTTGTAGATCCGGTCCTTCACTTCTAAAGCTCCGTGTTGACGTCCCTTCGCTGCGATCATCGCAATCCCGGACTCTAGTGACGGTTTCCTCGGAGAAATGAACGGGCTAGGTCGTTGACTTCGAGGCCGAAGATGATCTACGTCGAGGAGACTCAAACTCAAGCTCCATCTTCACTAGGTCAAGAAATTTGTGAAGAGAACACCCTAAACTAAATGGAAATTAGTAGAGGATGATGAAATAGGAAGTGGGTTCACTTTGGATTTGGATTTCTCACTCTAATTCTTCACTTGAAAATTTCTACCAAGGTTTTTCTTCTTCTTGAAGAAGAAGAAGAAGAAAGAAAGAATATGAATTAAAAATAAAAGGAATAATCAAGTGAAGTCTATCATGATGCAACCATGGGTGAGTTAACCTTTGTAGAGACTAAACCATAGTTAGAGGTAATGGTTAGGTTAATGAAAATCTCATGCAAAACAAAATTAGTGGACTTTGTCAAAGATGCTTGAAAGCTTCATGAAGTTTCAAGGAAAGACAAAGAAAGCCACCATTTTGTTTTACCAAAATAATTAAAAACCTAAACCATTATCTTAAATATGGTCTAAGTCATACACACACCCAAGTTTGGATGTATCATCAATCATGATACAAACTAGTGCACAAACATATATCATATATACAACTTGTGCACATCAAGTGAGAAAATCAATCTTAAGTGAACCAATACTAGTTAATGTAAAGTAATATATCAAATATATAATTATACATTAAATCATTAAATCAATACTTGATTTAATGATCCGGTCATATCGCATATAACCGACTAATATCTAGTGTATCAATATATCGAATCAACACTTGATTCGGTAATCCGGCTATATCACATATAACCGACCGATGATAAAAATCATGAGAATAGAACACAGTATCACATACTAGTATTATTCTCGGTCCCGCACATATCTCATATGCGCTCCTATTTCGTTTCGCTGGAGCCAGGAAACCTCTGTGTAGGACTCTAAAGACTCGTGAATACGCCGGTAGAAGTTGGTGATCATATCAATCACCCACAAGCCGCAAACGGTATGCTAAACGTAACGGCCACCCGGGTATTGAGCGATCAGAAAATCAACGAGCAAGCCTGCTCACACTCCTGTGAATCCAATCAGTAACACTTACCGCACAGTCCGGTCTGTTCGTCTGATATGTCGCATATCTCGCCTAGGGGTGGTAAACGTCAGACCCCAGCAGCTTGATAAGTCATGCCGATATAAGGTCCATAACAAGCATGAAACTACTGATAACTCTTACCAGTAAATCACTGCAACCTTGGCCAGGGATTTCCAGTTATGGCCAGTCGAGCATAGCGCAACATCAACCCCCAATACCGAGAGAGACGAATCCCCTCCTATCGCTCATTGCCTCCATGTGAATCGGGACTGTACCCAAAAACCACCTGTTTCCACGACTCAGTAAAGCCGTGGTAGGGTGGAAATCAAAGCACAGTGGGAGACACACAAGACTCTATGACGATCTCGGGTCAACAGACTAAGCTGTACCAGTGTCACCAGAGAACTGCCATCTGACGTGAGGTATAATACCATCTGGGAGTTCTCGGCGAGTCCGTTCAGTGTACCCAGTCACCACTGAGCACCCGCATACCATCTCTGATGTCAAACACCAATGGATATGGGATCATCCATCGCCCATCACATGGGTCGAGAAGATATACGCTAGTCTACTCTGGAATATCGATGCCCCGTCTCGATATTCCCACGACTAGGAACATTGAAGGATGTACTCATGGACTACCTAGGCCCCACTAGTATGATCTACATCATAGTCCTGCAAGTCGAGTACACATCCTAAGGGCTTTATCAACACGTACAGAGAGATAGTAAGTATACATGTTAAGATAAAGAGCAACCAGATAGCGTACTATCATGTCGAGCAAGAAAGTCCTACCTATATATGTCCCAGCATCCACTACAATATACATCTCATGTACAGTAATGGCCTCTAGGGCATACATATAACTAACAGACTTAAGCTTCTTTTAGAGAAAAACAAAATGACAGGACCGAATTATAAAGAATGGTTGAGGAACCTGAACATTGCACTAACGTATGATAAAGTATCATATGTCCTCATTGCCAAAGCCCCACCCGTCCCAGGACCTGAATCATCTGTTTCTGATAAGGAGATCCGAAAAACATGGGATATTGATTGTGTAGGGTTCCTAGGCATCCTAATGAGGTCTCTCAAGGCATCAACCATGCCAATTTCAAAAATCTAGGTGCCGAGAAACCCTAATACGGATCGTTGGCTACAGTTTAGGCGAAACTAGAAACTAGTTAACAACTTAACTACAAGGAATCGGAAATACAACCTTTGTAGATCTGGTGCTCCACCTCCATAGCTCCGCGACGAAGTCCCTTCGCTGTCCAAGTGAACTCCCGGGCTCTAGCGTCGGCTTCGTCGAAGAATAAGCGAGCTAGGTCGTCGATGTCCATGCCGAAGATGATCTACGTCGAGGCATCGCTAGATCAAGCTCCACCTTCACCAAGCCTTGAAAACTTGTGAAGGAAACACACTCTACTACTTGGCAAGAGGTAGAGGATGAAGAAATAGGAAGTGGGTAGAATTTAGAATTGGATTTCTCACTCATTTCCAACAATCACCATTGATGTAGCTTAGTTTCTCTTCTTGAAGAAGAAGAAGAAGAAGAAAATGTTATTATGATAAGAATAATAAAAATAAGAAAAGAAATTCATTCTTATCATAATTGAACCATAGTTAGGTGTAGAGAATCAATCATGGTTTAGTGGAATGGTTAGGTTAAGCATGAGACAAAAATGGTTACAAGGTTAAAGACTTCATGAAGCTTCATGAAGCATTTAAAGAAAGCCACCATTTTCTCATGCTCTTTTTCTTTTCCCAAAAGAATAAATGTATATATAAATTAATAAGAAAAACAAAACCCTAATTATCCACTTAACCATGGTTTAATTCTTTACACTTAACCAAAATGTATGTATCATCAAACATGATACAATCTAGTGCACAAAATCATATCGCATATGTAATGCACACATCCGAGTGAGAAAATCCATCTTAAAGTGAACCGATACTAGTTAATGCAAAGTAATATATCAAATATATAATTATGCATTAAATCATTAAATCAACACTTGATTCAATGATCCGGTCATGTCGCACAAAACCGACAGGTATCATTAGTAACAACTTATCGAATCAACACTTGATCCGATAACCCGGCTATATCGCATATAACCGATCAATGTCACATCTCGAGAATCGAATACAATATCAGATACTGGTATTATTCTCGGTCCCGCACATATCTCATATGCGCTCCTATTTCGTTTCGCTTGAGCCAGGAAACCTCTATGTAGGACTCTAAAGACTCGTCAATACGCCGGCAGCAGGTGATGATCATATCAAACACCCGCAAGCCGCAAGCGGTCTGCTAAACGTAACGGCCACCCGGGTATTGAGCGATCTGAAGATCGACGAGCAAGCCCGCTAACACTCCAGTGAATCCAACCAGTAACACTACCGTACAGTCCGGTCTATCCGTCTGATCTGTCGCATATCTCGCCTAGGGGTGGTATACGTCAGACCCCAATAGCTCGATAAGTCGTGTCGATATGAGGTCTATAACAATTCGAGAAACTACTGGTAACACTTACCAGTAAATCTCTGCAACCCTGGCCAGGGATTTCCTGTTATAGCCAATCGAACACAGCGCAACATCAACTCCCTATACCGGGAGAGACGAATCCCCTCCTATCGCTCATTGCCTCCATGTGACTCGGGACTGTACCCAAAAACCACCGTTTTGCATGCCCTCTTGGACGTGGTAAGATGGAAATCAAAGCACAGTGGGAACCACACAAGACTCTATGACGATCTCGGGTCAACAGACTACTCTGTACCAGTGTCACCAGAGAACTGCAATCTGACGTGAGGTATAATACCATCTGGGAGTTCTCGGCGAGTCCGTCCAGTGTACCCAGTCTCCACTGAGCGCCCGTATATCATCTCTGATGTCAAACACCAATGGATATGGGATCATCCATCGCCCATCTGTATGGGTCGAGAAGGTATACGCTAGTCTACTCTGGTATATCGATGCCCCGTCTCGATACACCCACGACTAGGGACTTTGAAGGATGTACTTATGGACTACCATGTCCCCACTAGTATGATCCGCATCATAGTCCAGGTAGTCAAGTACAGACCCTAAGGGCTTTACCAACATGTAACAGGGAGACAATCAGTGTACACGTTAAGGTAAAGATTAACCAGATAGCATACTATCATGTCGAGCAAGAAAATCCTCCCTATATATGTCCCAGCATCCACTACAATATACATCCTATGTATAGTAATGGCCTCTAGGGCATACATATAACTAACAATCTCCCACTTGCACTAGGGCCATCTGATAGCAGTGGTTGCAGTATCTCATGTAGGGTTCCTAGGCACCCTAATGAGGTCTCACAAGGCATCGATCATGCCAAATTAAAATTTTAAGGGTGCCGAGAGACCCGACTACGGATCGTTTGCTAGAAATCTAGGCGAAAAACAATCTAGTTAACACTTAACTACAAGATACGGAAATACAACCTTTGTAGATCCGGTGCTCCACCTCCATAGCTCCGCAACGAGGTCCTCTCCGCTGTCCAAATCAAATCCGGGCTCAAGCGTCGGCTTCGTCGGAGAATGGGCAAGCTAGGTCGTCGATGTCCATGCCGAAGATGATCTACGTCGAGGCATCGAAAGATCAAGCTCCACCTTCACCAAGTCATGAAAACTTGTGAAGGAAACACACTCTACTACTTGGCAAGAGGTAGAGGATGAAGAAATAGGAAGTGGGTAGACTTTAGATTTGGATTTCTCACTCATTTCATCAATCCACCATTGATGTAGTCAAGCTTTTCTTCTTGAAAAATGAAGAAGAAGAAGAAAGCAAGAAGAAGATAAATATTATGATAAGAATAAAAGAATAAATAAAAATCCATTCTTATCATAATTCTCACCATGGTTAGGTGTAGAGAATTAACTTGAGTTAATTGAATTGGTTAGGGTTAAGCATGAGACAAAATGGTGACAAAGTCAAAAGTTCATGAAGCTTCATGAAAGAAAACAAAAGAAGCCACCATTCCATTTTATGAAATTTATTTTCCAAAAATAAAAACAAATGAATAAATGAATAATCAAATAAAAACCCTAACCATTTCATTTAACCAAGGTTTAATTCTTTACACAAACCCTAATTTGCATGTATCATCAAATATGATACAAACAAGTGCACAAATCATATCGCATATGCAATGCGCAAAACCGAGCGAGAAAATCCATTTAAAGTGAACTGATACTAGTTAATGCAAAGTAATATATCAAATATATAATTATGCATTAAATCATTAAATCAACGCTTGATTTAACGATCCGGTCATGACGCACATAACCGACTGGTACCATTAGTAACATCTTATCGAATCAACACTTGATCCGATAACCCGGCTATATCGCATATAACCGATCAATGTCACATCGCGAGAATCGAATACAGTATCACATACTCGTATTATTCTCGTTCCCGCACATATCTCATATGCGCTCCTATTTCGTTTCGCTTGAGCCAGGAAACCTCTGTGTAGGACTCTAAAGACTCGTCAATACGCCGGCAGCAGATGATGATCATATCAAGCATCCACAAGCCGCAAGCGGTCTGCTAAACGTAACGGCCACCCGGGTATTGAGCGATCTGAAGATCGACGAGCAAGCCCGCTCACACTCCAGTGAATCCGACCAGTAACACTACCGTACAGTCCGGTTTGATCGTCTGATATGTCGCATATCTCGCCTAGGGGTGGTAAACGTCAGATCCCAATAGCTCGATAAGTCGTGTCGATATGAGGTCTATAACTGTTCGAGAAACTACTGGTAACACTTACCAGTAAATCTCAGCAACCCTGGCCAGGGATTTCCTGTTATAGCCAATCGAACACAGCGCAACATCAACCCCCTATACCGGGAGAGACGAATCCCCTCCTATCGCTCATTGCCTCCATGTGACTCGGGACTGTACCCAAAAACCACCGTTTTGCACGCCCTCTTGGACGTGGTAAGATGGAAATCAAAGCACAGTGGGAACCACATAAGACTCTATGACGATCTCGGGTCAACAGACTACTCTGTACCAGTGTCACCAGAGAACTGCCATCTGACGTGAGGTATAATACCATCTGGGAGTTCTCGGCGAGTCCGTCCAGTGTACCCAGTCTCTACTGAGCACCCGTATATCATCTCTGATGTCAAACACCCATGGATATGGGATCATCCATCGCCCATCTGTATGGGTCGAGAAGGTATACGCTAGTCTACTCTGGTATATCGATGCCCCGTCTCGATACACCCACGACTAGGGACTTTGAAGGATGTACTTATGGACTACCATGTCCCCACTAGTATGATCCGTATCATAGTCCAGGTAGTCAAGTACACATCCTAAGGGCTTTACCAATATGTAACAGAGAGACAAACAGTATACACGTTAAGGTAAATATCAACCAGATAGCATACTATCATGTCGAGCAAGAAAGTCCTCCCTATATATGTCCCAGCATCCACTACAATATACATCCTATGTACAGTAATGGCCTCTAGGGCATACATATAACTAACAATCTCCCACTTGCACTAGGGCCATCTGTAGCAGTGGTTGTAGTATCTCATACTCAACTATCCCATAAAAATCTCTCTCTGGGAACATGCCTTTGTGAGTGGATCCGCTGTGTTGTCCTCTGAGTCTACTCTCCAAACCTCGATCACCCTGGAGATCAACCATCTCCATGATCAAGTGATACTGCCTTAGAATATGTCTGGATCACTGATGGGACGGACGTTCCTTGGCATAAGCCACAACTCCATTGTCACACAATGGTAGGAACATAGTTCATCTCATGAACCAATATACACCCAAACAGCCTCTTTGGTAGCATCTTAAGTAGCAATTTATCCTGCCTTTATCGTCTAGTATGTCACGGTATCTAGCTTGGAACTCTTCCAACATACCGTCCCTCTACTGAGGGTAAAGACAATGCCTGCGACTGACATTCAGTCGTCTTTATCACCCTGGAACCCTTCCAGTGATTCTCCCCAGGATCGATTGATACCATCTCACTACAACTAGCGAGAATCCTAACATCCAATTAAATATATCTCATAGATCCAAAACTCAGGATTTAGTAGGTATCATTTTGATCCTATTGGAGAATCCTTGTGATAAACGGAGATCGACCGAGCGTAGTATAGGAAACTCCTTCCCTATCAAGAGTATGTCATCCACGTACTCTACGAGGATCGTCACCATACTCCCTACTACCTTCTTGTTTATACAAGGTTCATCTACCATTTTGATGATGTCAAACTCTTTGACTTATCCATCAAAACAGATGTTCCAACTCCGCGATGCCTGCTTTATCCTATAAAACATCTTGCACACGTTTCCGCTGCTCCCACTGTCTACGAAGCCCTCTGGCTGTGTACTTATAGACGCTTTCTTCTAAACATCATTTAGAAAAGCTGTCATGACACCCAACCGCCAGATATCGTAGTCATGGTATGTAGCCGTGGCAAGTAGGATCTGGATGGACTTAAGCATAGCCACTGGAAAAGGTTTCATCATTATCCACGCCTGGTCAATGAAGAAAACCTTTAACAAGTCTAGCTTTGAAAGTCTCAACTCTTCCATATACACCAAGTAATCTTCTTAAGATATACTTGCTCCTGATGGGGATTTAACCCTTCAGATATAGCAACCAAAGTCCACACTTTGTTGGTGTATAAGGATTCCATCTCAGATCGCTAAACATCCAGCCATTCTTACAGAGTCTCACTCCTGATGGCCAGCTCGAAACTAGTTGGGTCATCATCTCATGATGCAATCCTAGCTCCCACTGTCATAAAGAAACCGAAGTATCTCTCAGGTGGGTGAGGAACCCTACTAGATCGGCGGAGAGGCTGAGGTTCGTTGGAATCTACTGAATCCTTTGGTTCTACCAAATCATCTGCTGTTGTTTGTATAGCTGGAACCTTTCCAGTTGTACATAACAGATCTTGCCTCGAGCTTGTCCGGATTTTGCTTTTAGACATAGGCCGGACAACCCCAAATCTTAACTAGCTTAAGACATGGGCTCTTCCCATACCATATCATATATGAGGTGGTAGGCAACTGATTTGATTCGAATCCTATTCAATAGGTATGCAGCTTCTCAAGCGCATAACTCCCAAAAAGGAAAAAGGTAACTCAGTAGTACTCATCATAGAGCACACCTTATCATATAGGGTGTGATGGCTCCGTCCCGATATACCATCGTGCTATGGTGTATTCGGAGCAGTAATGCTGAGAGAGAATCTCATTCTCCTTTAGAATAGTCCAGGAATTCCATGCTCAAGTATTCTCCTCCTTGATCACATCAAAGGACATAATACTTATACCCGTATTTTGGTTCTCTACTTCTAACTTATATTCTGTGAATATCTCAAAAGGTTCGGACTTGTGTTTCAACAGGAACATATGTGTGAATCTTGAGAGATTATCAGAGAATGTAATGAAGTACAAAGAATCAGTCTTGGCATGTGTAGACAGGGGACCTACATACATCAACATGTATCATCCCAAGAGTTCACTAACTCTTTCTCTGTTTCCAGTAAACGGAGCTGTGGTCATCTTATCTTTGTGACATGACTGGCGAGTTTCATAAGATGTAAATTCAAACTGATTTAAATATGCATCTATATGTAACTCTAGCTAGTCGGGTCACATCGATCTGACCTAGTCTACAATGCCTCAAGAAGAATTCGTTCATTTCTGAACTCTTCCTCTTTTGTGTGTTCCATATACTAAGAACTGTAGTTTGATTTAGAACATCAATGGTTTTAGATAACGTGCCTGAACCGATCAACTTTTGATATAGGAAATGTTCAAAACATTATCCATCTTTACAAAATTTTATCATTTCTTTACTAATAAAGAGATAGATATGATTTTGTATATCAGGTTCGGTATCTAATAACATTCGTTCAGAATCAATGTATTGGTAATACAGGGTGACAGTGACCAACAGACTTGGCTGCAACACTTGCCCCGTTTTCTGCCTCATGAAACTTATCACCCGTTCTCAGTTCTCAACCTTTCTGTAGCCCTATGTAACAGATTACATATCTGGGATCCTGATCTGGTATCACATACCCAGGACGTAAAGGATACTGAGAAACAGTTCTCTGTAATGAACATACCCGAAGATGATGCATCAGCATGCACTCTCTTCGTTTGGGCGGCACGGGAATTTTGGCATTCCCCAATTTCCTGCTCTGTCTTGTAACAGTTATAAGTTGGAGCGGGACCAACGTTCCCCAGCTCAGTATAACAAGCGGGTTCAGTCAAAATTCTGTATTTTTATCTTGATTAAGGAGTGATATGGTCGCTACCTGGAGAGAGAGAGAAGAAAACACTCAGCGTGCGCTCTTGCAAGAATAGATTGGTTATTATTTTATCTAATCAGGATGGCTCCCAATGCTTTTTATCAAATCTTCCTTCAAACCCTAAATGGAAAGACTAGCCGGGATTAATTACACACTACAAGTTCGCCAATCTTTCAGCCAGGCCAGTGTCGGTACTTTGAGGGAGGTCCCCCGTGCTTTCGCACGAACCTAATTAATGTAAACCTCGTTTTCCCAGAGGCGTAACCTCGTTAACACCTTTCTAGACACCTACTTGATCGGCTAATTGTAATGTATAAAACTCTCCCAGGAGTAACACTTACTCGCAGCGGGTATCGGGATCCAACTATCTCATAGAAGGTATGCAATCTTATTGCAAATTTCAACACTTGAAATTCCCGATAATATTTTGCCCCTAGCGTCCTATGACCTTGACGCAGGCCAACAAACCATAGTCCGCTAGTCAAGTTCAACCCGTCATTTCCTGATTGAATTAAACCCACCCGCACGACCCTTGACGCAGGCCAACAAAGTCGCACGACTACCCTAATCCAATCACATCATATGCTTATGCAGATAAGCACCAGTTAGCTACCGCACACTACGCCTTGACGCAGGCCAACAAATGTAGCCCGAATACTAACTACTACTTATCTGAAATGACGGAGGGCTACGACAGGTTTTTCTGAAAACTTATTGCGTAATGAACTTGATATCGTTATAGAATCAAATTGGTTTTTTAAAATGGAGTGTTTTTGAGGCTTTTCTAGTTTTGCTAAAGGAGTCACTCCCGGTGAAGGGATCGTCGGTCCTTTCCTTGTCGAATGAGGTGCGGGATATATCATATATATCGCTGTGCAAAGCAAAACTCTTAAAAGCAATCAAAAGACAAACCGAGTGTGTAGCATCTGCCAGTTATCGCTAAAGGAGTCACTCCCTGTGAAGGGATCTCGGTCCTTTCCTCATCGAATAAGGTGCAGGATATATCACATATACCTCTGTGCAAAGCAAAAAACTGTAGCTACCTGTTTTATTTTGAAATTCGATTCTACAACATCTTAGGTTTCTTTTAATTTCATTAATCATATTAATGAAGTCCCATCATTTAAGTACCTAAACATCACAGATAAATACGACGTACACTTATGCCATCCGCATTCGCCTCAATGTCCCCTCGTGCACCGTTAGGTTAGGTAACTAACGGCAGAGCGGGGCAGGGCTAGCGCGGGTGTAAAACATAAGTAACATCTATATAATATATCATATATACTATATACTGTATCTATCACAGAACATCACATGATCACATCACAGATATCGCAGCAGAAGAATCATATGAAATATTGGATATACTAGGACGTCCGTGTTTTCAATACGAGCCAGTATAAAACACGGATTCCACGGTCGTGATGAATAGCCAAACCCACACCCCTAGACCCCTACGAGAGCGGCAAGCAACCCTACCAATTCTGGAGTTAGGAGACCCGGACTCGACTCCTCGAGTTGGTCTCCCACTGGACTCCAGAACCCGGTTACTTGTGCTCCCCTCCTTGGGTCTATCCTAGTGCGGAAAAGTAAATAATATACAAACGATGACAACTTCCGCTACCTGGAAGCGCCCCAATAAAAGAATATTACATACAAGTTTTTACATGAATGAAAATGAAAAACACTCATCTCACATAAAAACCCCCGGCTATTCAAACACGACGATCCAATATAACATATCCAGCAACACATAACATCACATGTCATCAACGTAAGTAAATATGCGCATCCCAATTGTCGTTGACATATAGCAACGAAACCGGCGATATCACATATTACACTTACGGTCACAGAAAAGAAAGTGTAAAACTACAACAGTTGGAATCCGCAATCACCTCAGACATCGCATGCCTGACCAAATGAATTACTTAGACATCGCATGCCTAACAATTATAAACCCCGCATTTTAGTCTCATTATCGAAAACTCTTTTCAATATCAAGTCGGGCAATTCAACAAAATTCCCGACATCCTGATCGAATGCTCGTCGCAAACTTCAGTAGGCGGCAGCACCCCCGATACCGTCGACGAAGTGCACCAAGGCGGAACACCGCTGCCGCGAGCACCCGAACGGATGCTTTCGGCGACGGGGTTCTCCTACAGTCACTTGGTCGGGGCTATGGAGTGAGGCTGTCTATTAAGTTTATCCGGCGAGTATCCGCGTACGCTACGTGATTGCGACGGACTTTTGATCACATCAAAATTCCGTGGCAACCGATCAAGTGAGACTAAATTGCTACGTTTATAACATTCATTCAGTTATCACATAACTACTTGTGAATTCCAATTATTGTATCCCATACCGGATAAATAGAAAATGTCAAACTTTCCGATCGAAAAATCGAACACCCAACTTTTCCCGATACAGATCAACACATGATGTAAGTCTAACAACATTCAGTTCGTGCCTCAGTACCGACTGTCCAGCCGTAGAAGGGTCAAGCCAACGCCTCACATGTGGCACGCCGTACTGCCCCAAACCCGAAGGTTCAAAGGGCAGTTAAAGACGGTCACATAATCGAGTTAAGGTTTGTTGTCTTCTAGAGGGTCCATCGAGTTACTTGCACTACTTAGAACGTCGTTAAACTACGGAAAAATCCAACACTTGGAAATTTCCCGACAGGGGAAAAATTGGGTATTTATATCCGGTCGAACTTTTTAACATATTCTAAAAATTTATCCGGAAAGCCACATAGACAAAATTTTATACTCCGATCGAAACACCGAATCCCCAAAACAACCCAGAACATTCAACTCTGGAATAAATATTAAAAATTCCCAGAAAATCCAGCATTAATAATTATGAGATACCGTGTAAACAGTATTAAATAAAGTGGCCGTACCGCCGCGGAACCGCCGCACGAGCCTTGCTCGTGCCGCGGAACCGCGGCAGCATGAAGGAGTTAAGGGCACGAATTTCACAGTACCTCTTAGATTCACCTGCTGATTTTTCTGCATATTTTTAATGTTGAAAAAATCACTGTTTTCAAAAAAGTACAGAGAGAATGATCCGGGTTCGGGTTTTGGTTCGATCGGACTTCAAATTCCGTCTAGACTTCGCCTAAGGCTCTAGCTAGGCTCTGATACCACTGTAGGGTTCCTAGGCACCCTAATAAGGTCTCACAAGGCATCGATCATGCCAAATTAAAATTTTAAGGGTGCCGAGAGACCCGACTACGAATCGTTTGCTAGAAATCTAGGCGAAAAACAATCTAGTTAACACTTAACTACAAGATACGGAAATACAACCTTTGTAGATCCGGTGCTCCACCTCCATAGCTCCGCAACGAGGTCCTCTCCGCTGTCCAAATCAAATCCGGGCTCAAGCGTCGGCTTCGTCGGAGAATGGGCAAGCTAGGTCGTCGATGTCCATGCCGAAGATGATCTACGTCGAGGCATCGAAAGATCAAGCTCCACCTTCACCAAGTCAAGAAAACTTGTGAAGGAAACACACTCTACTACTTGGCAAGAGGTAGAGGATGAAGAAATAGGAAGTGGGTAGACTTTAGATTTGGATTTCTCACTCATTTCATCAATCCACCATTGATGTAGTCAAGCTTTTCTTCTTGAAAAATGAAGAAGAAGAAGAAAGCAAGAAGAAGATAAATATTATGATAAGAATAAAAGAATAAATAAAAATCCATTCTTATCATAATTCTCACCATGGTTAGGTGTAGAGAATTAACTTGAGTTAATTGAATTGGTTAGGGTTAAGCATGAGACAAAATGGTGACTAAGTCAAAAGTTCATGAAGCTTCATGAAAGAAAACAAAAGAAGCCACCATTCCATTTTATGCAATTTATTTTCCAAAAATAAAAACAAATGAATAAATGAATAATCAAATAAAAACCCTAACCATTTCATTTAACCAAGGTTTAATTCTTTACACAAACCCTAATTTGCATGTATCATCAAATATGATACAAACAAGTGCACAAATCATATCGCATATGCAATGCGCACTACCGAGTGAGAAAATCCATTTAAAGTGAACCGATACTAGTTAATGCAAAGTAATATATCAAATATATAATTATGCATTAAATCATTAAATCAACGCTTGATTTAACGATCCGGTCATGACGCACATAACCGACTGGTACCATTAGTAACATCTTATCGAATCAACACTTGATCCGATAACCCGGCTATATCGCATATAACCGATCAATGTCACATCGCGAGAATCGAATACAGTATCACATACTCGTATTATTCTCGGTCCCGCACATATCTCATATGCGCTCCTATTTCGTTTCGCTTGAGCCAGGAAACCTCTGTGTAGGACTCTAAAGACTCGTCAATACGCCGGCAGCAGATGATGATCATATCAAGCATCCACAAGCCGCAAGCGGTCTGCTAAACGTAACGGCCACCCGGGTATTGAGCGATCTGAAGATCGACGAGCAAGCCCGCTCACACTCCAGTGAATCCGACCAGTAACACTACCGTACAGTCCGGTTTGATCGTCTGATATATCGCATATCTCGCCTAGGGGTGGTAAACGTCAGACCCCAATAGCTCGATAAGTCGTGTCGATATGAGGTCTATAACTGTTCGAGAAACTACTGGTAACACTTACCAGTAAATCTCAGCAACCCTGGCCAGGGATTTCCTGTTATAGCCAATCGAACACAGCGCAACATCAACCCCCTATACCGGGAGAGACGAATCCCCTCCTATCGCTCATTGCCTCCATGTGACTCGGGACTGTTCCCAAAAACCACCGTTTTGCATGCCCTCTTGGACGTGGTAAGATGGAAATCAAAGCACAGTGGGAACCACACAAGACTCTATGACGATCTCGGGTCAACAGACTACTCTGTACCAGTGTCACCAGAGAACTGCCATCTGACGTGAGGTATAATACCATCTGGGAGTTCTCGGCGAGTCCGTCCAGTGTACCCAGTCTCTACTGAGCACCCGTATATCATCTCTGATGTCAAACACCCATGGATATGGGATCATCCATCGCCCATCTGTATGGGTCGAGAAGGTATACGCTAGTCTACTCTGGTATATCGATGCCCCGTCTCGATACACCCACGACTAGGGACTTTGAAGGATGTACTTATGGACTACCATGTCCCCACTAGTATGATCCGCATCATAGTCGAGGTAGTCAAGTACACATCCTAAGGGCTTTACCAACATGTAACAGAGAGACAAACAGTATACACGTTAAGGTAAATATCAACCAGATAGCATACTATCATGTCGAGCAAGAAAGTCCTCCCTATATATGTCCCAGCATCCACTACAATATACATCCTATGTACAGTAATGGCCTCTAGGGCATACATATAACTAACATCTCATACTCAACCATCCCATAAAAGTCTCTCTCTGGGAACAGGCCTTTGTGAGTGGATCCGCTGTGTTGTCCTCTGAGTCTACTCTCCTAACCTCGATCTCCTTGGAGATCAACCATTTCCATGATCAGGTGATACTTCCTTAGAATATGTCTGGATCACTGATGGGACGGACGTTCCTTGGCAAAAGCCACAACTCCATTGTCACACAATGGGAGGAACAAAGTTCATCTTATGAACATGTATACATCCAGACTGCCTCTTTGGTAGCATCTTAAGTAGCGATGTATCCTGCCTTTATCGTCTAGTATGCCACGGTATTTAGCTTGGAACTATTCCAACATACCGTCCCTTTACTGAGGGTAAAGACAATTCCTGCGACTGACATTCAGTCGTCTTTATCACCCTGGAACCCTTCCAGTGATTTTCGCTTGGATCGATTGATACCATCTCACTACTACTAGTGAGATACCTAACATCCAATTAGATCTATCTCATAGATCCAAAATCCAGGATTTAGTAGGTATCATTTTGATCCTATATGGACAATCATTGTGATAAGCGGAGATTGACCGAGCGTAGCATAGGAAACTCCTTTC
The DNA here is from genome assembly GCA_030015575.1 of Agapanthus africanus. Lineage (NCBI taxonomy): Eukaryota > Viridiplantae > Streptophyta > Magnoliopsida > Asparagales > Amaryllidaceae > Agapanthus > Agapanthus africanus. The sequence continues at coordinate 429,978,128 of CM057345.1, read as the reverse complement.
TTATCAAGAGTATGTTATCCACGTACTCTACGAGGATCATCACCATACTCCCTACTACCTTTTTGTATATACAAGGTTCATCTACCATTTTGATGATGTCAAACTATTTGACTACTGCATCAAAACAGATGTTCCAACTCCGCGATACCTACTTTATCCTATAAAGCATCTTGTGCACGTTTCCGCTGCTCTCACTGTCTACGAAGCCCTCTGGCTGTGTACTTATAGACGCTCTCTTCCAAAATATCATTTAGAAAAGCAGTCATGACACCCAACCACCAGATATCGTAGTCATGGTATGTAGCCGTGACAAGTAGGATCTGGATGGACTTAAGCATAGCTACTTGAAAAGGTTTCATCATTATCCACACCTGGTCGATGACGAAAACCTTTAACAAGTCTAGCTTTGAAAGTCTCAACTTTTCCATCTACACCAAGTAATCTTCTCAAAATATACTTGCTCCTGATGGGGATTTAACCCTTCAGATATAGCAACCAAAGTCCATACTTTGTTGGTGTACATGGATTCCATCTCAGATCACTAAGCATCCAGCCATTCTTACAGAGTCTTACTCTTGATAGCCAGATCGAAGCTAGTTGGGTCATCATCTCATGATGCAATCCTTGCTCCCACTGTCATAGAGAAACCGAAGTATCTCTCAGGCGGGTGAGGAACCCTACTAGATCGGCGGAGAGGCTGAGGTTCGTTGGAATCTACTGAATCCTTTGGTTCTACCAAATTATTTGCTGTATTTTGTATAGCTGGAACCTTTCCAGTTCTACATTACAGACCTTGCCTCGAGCTTGTCCGGATTTTGCTTTTAGACATTAGCCGGACAACCCCAAATCTTAACTAGCTTAAGACATGGGCTCTTCCCTTTCCATATCACATATGAAGCGGTAGGCAACAGATTTGATCGGAACCCTTATTCAATAGGTATGCAGCTTCTCAAGTGCATAACTCCCAAAAGGAAACAGGTAACTCAGTATTACTCATCATAGAGCACACCTTATCACATAGGGTGTGATTGCTCCGCCCCGATATACCATCGTGCTATGGTGTATACGGAGGAGTAATGCTGAGAGAGAATCTCATTCTCTTTTAGAATAATCCAGGAATTCCATGCACAAGTATTCTCCTCCTTGATTTCATCAAAGGACATAATACTTATACCCGTATTTTGGTTCTCTACTTCTCGCTTATATTCTGTGAATATCTCAAAAGGTTCGGACTCATGTTTCAGCAGGAACATATGACTGAATCTTGAGAGATTATCAGAGAACGTAATGAAGTATAAAGAACCAGTCCTGGCATGTGTAGACAGGGGACCTACATACATCAACATGTATCATCCCAAGAGTTTACTTAACTCTTTCTCTGTTTCCAATAAACGGAGCTATGGTCATCTTATCTTTGTGACATGACTGGCGAGTTTCACAAGATGTAAATTCAAACTGATTTAAATATGCATCAATATGTAACTCTCGCTAGTCGGGTCACATTGATCTGACCTAGTCTACAATGCCTCAAGAAGAATTCGTTCATTTATGAACTCTTCCTCTTGTGTGTGTTCCGTATACTAAGAGCTGTAGTTTGATTTAGAACATCAACGCTTTTAGATAACGTGCCTGAACCGATCAACTTTTGATATAGGAAATGTTCAAAACATTATCCAACAATACAAAATTTTACCGTTTCTTTACTAATAAAGAGACAGATATGATTTTGTATATCAGGTTCGGTATCTAATAACATTCGTTCAGAATCAATGTATTGTAATACAGGGTGACAGTGACCAACAGACTTGGCTGCAACTCTTGCCCCGTTTTCTGCCTCATGAAACTTATCACCCGTTCTCAGTTCTCTACCTATCTGTAGCTCTATGTAACAGATTACATATCTGGGATCCTGATCCGGTATCACATACCCAGGACGTAAAGAATACTGAGAAACAGTTCTGTATAATGAACACACCCGAAGATGATGCATCAGCATGCACTCTCTTCGTTTTGGCGGCACGGGAAATCTGGTATTCCCCAATTTCCTGCTCTGTCTTATAACAATTATAAGTTGGAGCGGGACCAACGTTCCCCAGCTCAGTATAACAAGCGGGTTCGGTCAATAATCCGTATTATTATCTTGATTAAGGCGTGATATGGTCGCTACCTGGAGAGAGAGAGAAGAAAACACTCAGCGTGCGCTCTTGCAAGAATAGATTGGTTATTATTTTATCTAATCAGGATGGCTCCCACTGCTTTTTATCAAATCTTCCTTCAAACCCTAAAAGGAAAGACTAGCCGGGATTAATTACACACTACAAGTTCGCCAATCTTTCAGCCAGGCCAGTGTCGGTACTTTGAGGGAGGTCCCCCATGCTTTCGCACGAACTTAATTAATGTAAACCTCGTTTTCCCAGAGGCATAACCTCGTTAACACCTTTCTAGACACCTACTTGATCGGCTAATTGTAATATGTAAAACTCTCCCAGGAGTAACTCTTACTCGCAGCGGGTATCGGGATCCAACTATCTCATAGAAGGTATGCAATCTCATTGCAAATTTCAACACTTGAAATTCCCGATAATATTTTGCTCCTAGCGTCCTATGACCTTGACAGAGGTCAACAAACCATAGGCTGCTAGTCAAGTTCAACCCGTCATTTCCTGATTGAAGTAAACCCACCCGCACGACCCTTGACAGAGGTCAACAAGGTCGCACGACTACCCTAAATCAATCACATCATATGCTTATGCAGATAAGCACTAATCAGCTACCGCACACTACGCCTTGACAGAGGTCAACAAACGCAGCACGAATACTAACCAGTACATATCTGAAATGACGGAGGGCTACGACAGGTTTTTCTGAAAACCTATTGCGTAATGAACTTGATATCGTTGTAGAATCAAATGATTTTAAAAATGGAGTGTTTTTTAGGCTTTTCTAGTTTTGCAAAAGGAGTCACTCCCGGTGAAGGGATCGTCGGTCCTTTCCTCGTCGAATGAGGTGCGGGATATATCATATATATCACTGTGCAAAGCAAAAACTCTTAAAAGCAATCAAAAGACAAACCGAGTGTGTAGCATCTGCCAGTTATTGCTAAAGGAGTCACTCCCGGTGAAGGGATCTCGGTCCTTTCCTCATCGAATAAGGTGCAGGGTATATCATATATACCGCTGTGCAAAGCAAGAACTGTAGCTACCTGTTTTATTTTGAAATTCGATTCTACAACATCTTAGGTTTCTTTTATTTCATTAATCACATTAATGAAGTCCAATCATTTAATTACCTAAACATCACAGATAAATACGACGTACATTTATGCCATCTACATTCGCCTCGATGTCCCCTCGTGCACCGTTAGGTTAGGTGACTAACGACAGAGCGGGGCAGGGCTAGCGCGGGTGTAAAACATAAGTAACGCCTATATAATATTTCATATATACTATATACTGTATCTATCATAGAACATCACATGATCACATCACAGATATCGCAGCAGAAGAAACATATGAAATATTGGATATTCTAGGACGTCCGTGTTTTCAATACGAGCCAGTATAAAACACGGATTCCACGGTCGTGATGAATAGCCAAACCCACACCCCCAGACCCCTACGAGAGCGGCAAGCAACCTTGCCAATTCTAGAGTTAGGAGACCCGGACTCGACTCCTCGAGTTGGTCTCCCACTGGACTCCAGAACCCGGTTACTTGTGCTCCCCTCCTTGGGTCTATCCTAGTGCGGAAAAGTAAATAATATACAAAGGGTGACATCTTCCGTAACCTGGAAGTGCCCTAATAAAAGAATATTACATACAAGTTTTTACATGAATGAAAATGAAAAACACTCATCTCACATAAAAAAAAACCCGGCTATTCAAACACGACGATCCAATATAACATATCCAGCAACACATAACATCACATGTCATCAACATAAGTAAGTATGCATACCCCAATTGTCGTTGACGTATAGCAACGAAACCGGCGATATGAACATACTACACTTACGGTCACAGAAAAGAAAGTGTAAAACTACAACAGTTGGAATCCGCAACCTCCATAGACATCGCATGCCTAATCAAATGAAATACTTAGACATCACATGCCTAATAATTATAAACCCCGCATTTTAGTCTCAAAATCGAAAACACTTTTCAATATCTAGTCGGGCAATTCAACAAGATTCCCGACATCCTGATCGAATGCTCGTCGCAAACTTCAGTAGACGGCCGCACCCCCGATACCGTCGACGAAGTGCACCAAGGCGGAACACCGCTGCCGCGAGCACCCGGACGGATGCTTTCGGTGATGGGGTTCTCCTACAGTCACTTGGTCGGGGTTATGGAGTGAGGCTGTCTATTAAGTTTACCCGGCGAGTATCCGCGTACGCTACGTGATTGCGACGGAGTTTTGATCGCATCAAAATTCCGTGGCAACCGATCAAGTGAGACTAAACCGCTAGATTTATAACATTCATTCAGTTATCTCATAACTTCTTGTGAATTCCAATTATTGTATCCCATCCCAGATAAATAGAAAATGTTAAACTTTTCGATCGAACAGTCAAACACCCAAGTTTTCCCGATACAGATCAACACATGAAATAAGTCTAACAACATTCAGTTCGTGCCTCGGTACCAACGGTCCAGCCGTAGAAGGGTCAAGCCAACGCCTCACATGTGGCACGCCGTACTGCCCCAAACCTGAAGGTTCAAAAGGCAGTTCAAGACGGTCACATAATCGAGTTAAGGTTTGTTGTCTTCTAGAGGGACCATCGCGTTACTTGCACTACTTAGAACGTCGTTAAACTACGGAAAAATCCAACACTTGGAAATTTCCCGACAGGGGAAAAATTGGGTATTTATATCCGGTCGAACTTTTTAACATATTCTAAAATTTATCCGGAAAGCCACACAGACAAAATCTGATAATCCGATTGAAACACCGAATCCCCAAAACAACCCCTGAAAATTCAACTCTTGAATAAATTTTAAAAATACCCAGAGAACTCAGCACCTGAAACAATGAATTACTGTGCAAACAGTTACTGCTGACGTCACACTTCTGCCGCGGAACCGCCGCATAAGCTAGGCTTATGCCGCGGTTCCGCCGCCGATTACACTGTTCATGCAAAACTTTTTGCGCCGTAATTCTTAGATTTCCCTGCTGAGTCTTCTGCATATTTTTAATTTGGAAAAATGCACTGTTTTGAAATAAAGTACAGAGAGCAAGTTTTGATACCATTTTGAGTTGGGTTTCGGGTTCGATCGGATTTCAAATTCCGTCTAGACTTCGCCTAAGTCTCTAGCTAGGCTCTGATACCACTGTAGGGTTCCTAAGCATCCTAATGAGGTCTCTCAAGGCATCAACCATGCCAATTTCAAAAATCTAGGTGCCGAGAAACCCTAATACGGATCGTTGGCTACAGTTTAGGCGAAACTAGAAACTAGTTAACAACTTAACTACAAGGAATCGGAAATACAACCTTTGTAGATCTGGTGCTCCACCTCCATAGCTCCGCGACGAAGTCCCTTCGCTGTCCAAGTGAACTCCCGGGCTCTAGCGTCGGTTTCGTCGAAGAATAAGCGAGCTAGGTCGTCGATGTCCATGCCGAAGATGATCTACGTCGAGGCATCGCTAGATCAAGCTCCACCTTCACCAAGCCTTGAAAACTTATGAAGGAAACACACTCTACTACTTGGCAAGAGGTAGAGGATGAAGAAATAGGAAGTGGGTAGACTTTAGAATTGGATTTCTCACTCATTTCCAACAATCACCATTGATGGAGCTTAGTTTCTCTTCTTGAAGAAGAAGAAGAAGAAGAAGAAAATGTTATTATGATAAGAATAATAAAAATAAGAAAAGGAATTCATTCTTATCATAATTGAACCATAGTTAGGTGTAGAGAATCATTCATGGTTTAGTGGAATGGTTAGGTTAAGCATGAGACAAAAATGGTTACAAAGTTAAAGACTTCATGAAGCTTCATGAAGCATTTAAAGAAAGCCACCATTTTCTCATGCTCTTTTTCTTTTCCAAAAAGAATAAATGTATATATAAATTAATAAGAAAAACAAAACCCTAATTATCCACTTAACCATGGTTTAATTCTTTACACTTAACCAAAATGTATGTATCATCAAACATGATACAATCTAGTGCACAAAATCATATCGCATATGTAATGCACACATCCGAGTGAGAAAATCCATCTTAAAGTGAACCGATACTAGTTAATGCAAAGTAATATATCAAATATATAATTATGCATTAAATCATTAAATCAACACTTGATTCAATGATCCGGTCATGTCGCACAAAACCGACAGGTATCATTAGTAACAACTTATCGAATCAACACTTGATCCGATAACCCGGCTATATCGCATATAACCGATCAATGTCACATCTCGAGAATCGAATACAATATCAGATACTGGTATTATTCTCGGTCCCGCACATATCTCATATGCGCTCATATTTCGTTTCGCTTGAGCCAGGAAACCTCTGTGTAGGACTCTAAAGACTCGTCAATACGCCGGCAGCAGGTGATGATCATATCAAACACCCGCAAGCCGCAAGCGGTCTGCTAAACGTAACGGCCACCCGGGTATTGAGCGATCTGAAGATCGACGAGCAAGCCCGCTAACACTCCAGTGAATCCAACCAGTAACACTACCGTACAGTCCGGTCTATCCGTCTGATCTGTCGCATATCTCGCCTAGGGGTGGTATACGTCAGACCCCAATAGCTCGATAAGTCGTGTCGATATGAGGTCTATAACAATTCGAGAAACTACTGGTAACACTTACCAGTAAATCTCTGCAACCCTGGCCAGGGATTTCCTGTTATAGCCAATCGAACACAGCGCAACATCAACTCCCTATACCGGGAGAGACGAATCCCCTCCTATCGCTCATTGCCTCCATGTGACTCGGGACTGTACCCAAAAACCACCGTTTTGCATGCCCTCTTGGACGTGGTAAGATGGAAATCAAAGCACAGTGGGAACCACACAAGACTCTATGACGATCTCGGGTCAACAGACTACTCTGTACCAGTGTCACCAGAGAACTGCCATCTGACGTGAGGTATAATACCATCTGGGAGTTCTCGGCGAGTCCGTCCAGTGTACCCAGTCTCCACTGAGCGCCCGTATATCATCTCTGATGTCAAACACCAATGGATATGGGATCATCCATCGCCCATCTGTATGGGTCGAGAAGGTATACGCTAGTCTACTCTGGTATATCGATGCCCCGTCTCGATACACCCACGACTAGGGACTTTGAAGGATGTACTTATGGACTACCATGTCCCCACTAGTATGATCCGCATCATAGTCCAGGTAGTCAAGTACAGACCCTAAGGGCTTTACCAACATGTAACAGGGAGACAATCAGTGTACATGTTAAGGTAAAGATTAACCAGATAGCATACTATCATGTCGAGCAAGAAAATCCTCCCTATATATGTTCCAGCATCCACTACAATATACATCCTATGTATAGTAATGGCCTCTAGGGCATACATATAACTAACAGATTGTGACACGGCCAAGTGCCTCGCGATTGCTTCTATAGACAGTATACATCAGAAGCAGCACGAGAAGATGGATGTTCAATCCATCTTTTTTCATACAAAAGAGTTGTATGCATAGCAATCTCGGACTTTACGATACGAGGCATCTCGAAAGCTGTTTCAGATGTGGATGGCCCCTGGCACATCAGTAGGAGAACATGTCTTGAAGATGATTGGTCTTATAGAAGAACTTGAGGACCTGTGATGGACTATGGATAATGAACAATATACTGATATTGTTCTACAGTCTCTCCCCCCTGCCTTTGCTCCGTTCATTATAAATTTCAATATGAACGATTTGGAGAAATCACTGCCTGAACTTCTCAATATGTTGAGAAGTGCAGAGAGCACGCTTAAGACAACGAAAACTCCCGCTCTGCTTGCTGGGCCATCTTCTTCTTCCGTCCCAAAAGCCAAGGCCAAGGGAAAGAAGAAAAAGAAACCCACCAAACAGAGAGGTGGAGTTGAAAAGGCAAAGGGGAAAGACAAATCCAGAGCCGCGGGAAGTGAAAAAGGAGAATGTTTTTACTTCCACAAGTCGGGACACTGGAAACGCAATTGTGCTCTGTATCTTGCTGATCTCAAGAAGAAGAAGCATGCTGATGCTTCCACTTCAGGTGTGTTTGTAACTGAAAACTGTTTTTCTATAAACTCTGCATCTTGGGTATTAGATACTGGTTCTGGTTCTCACATCTGCAATTGTATGCGGGGATTGAGAAACAGTAGAGTTTTGAAGACTGGTGACCATACTCTTCGGGTTAGAAATGGTTCCAATATACATATTGTATCCGTAGGAGAGTACCATCTGGGGTTGCCTTTGGGATGTATTTTGGTTTTGAACCCTTATTATTATGTACCTAGTATGCTATGTAATATAATATCCGTTTTTTTGTTGGACAATGAATGTATCATTTTGTGTTGCAAAATAATGTTATGAACATTAACTTGAATCAACAGTTGATTGGGTATGGTACATTAAATAACGGTATTTACGTCCTAAACCAACACACAGTTTTCAATATACAACATACAAATAAAAGAAAATTTTCAGATATAAATGAAGTTTTTCTTTGGCATTGTAGACTTGGTCATATTAATGAATCAAGACTAAACAAGCTACATAAAGATGGATATTTAAATCCTTATGAATATAAATCTTATGCGACTTGTCAGTCCTGTATCAAAAGTAAAATGACCAAAACTCCGTTTACTGGACACGGAGAAAGAGCTGTGGAACTCTTAAGCCTCATACATAGTGATGTACGCGTACTTATGTCTACACATTCTAGAGGCGGTTTTTCATACTTCATTACTTTTACTGATGATTTCTCAAGATTCGAACACGTGTTTTTGTTAAAGCTTAAATCCGAAGATTTCGAGAAATTCAAGGAGTATAAACTTGAAGTAGAAAAACAAATAGGCTTAAGTATCAGGAAACTTCGATCGGATTGAGGTGGAGAGTATTTAAGAACAGAGTTTTCAGACTTCTTAAAAGAGAATGGGATTCTCTCTCAGCTCACTCCCCCTTACACACCAAAGCACAACGGTGTGTTAGAACAGAGGAATCGTACCCTATTAGATATGGTACGGTCCATAATGAGTGATACTGAGTTACCGCTTTCCTTTTGGGGGCATGCATTGGAGACAACAATGTATCTATTAAACAGAATTCCAACCAACACTGTGTCTACCACACCATTTGAGATATGGTGTAGAAAGAGACCATCTCTTAAAAGAGTTAGGATATGGGGTTGTCCGGCTTTTGTCAAAAAGCAGAATCCGGATAAACTCGAGACATGATCGGTCATATCTAAATTTATGGGATATCCAAAACATTCATATGGATATCTATTCTATCACAAGGAGGAACAAAAGGTGTTTGTTTCTCAACATGCCACATTTTTGGAAAATAAAATTTTTACAAATAGTACTGATGGCAATGCGGTAGAACTAGAAGAGGTTCTAGAGACACAAATTGCTCATGACGAATTGGTTGAAATTGATGTTGCAGTAGAACTTCAGGAACCTCAGCCACTCCGGAGATCTAGTAGAACTTCTCGCCCACCAGAGAGATACTATGGGTTTCTCATTGATGGTGATAGAGAAGATTGCATCATGGATGATGATGACCCTACTAGTTTTCAGTAAGCTATCACGAGTGGTGACTCAGTGAAGTGGCTGGATGCCATGAGATCCGAAATGGAGTCCATGTACACCAACAAAGTATGGACTTTGGACGTTGCACCTTCTGGGATAAAACCCATAGGGTGCAAATGGATCTTTAAGAGAAAGATTGGTGTAGATGGACAGGTAGAGACCTATAAAGCAAGGCTTGTAGAGAAATGTTTTCGTCCAAGACAAGGATTGGACTATGATGAAACTTTCTCTCTAGTAGAAATGCTTAAATCCATTCGGATCCTACTTACTATTTCTGCTCACTACGACTATGAAATCTGGCAGATGGACGTTAAAACTACATTTCTAAATGGTGATTTAGAAGAATGTGTTTATATGGATCAGCCAGAGGGCTTCATTGATAGTGGGAGCAGCGGGAAGGCATGTAGGTTGCTTAAATCTATTTATGGATTAAAGCAGGCCTCACAGAGCTAGAACATCTGTTTTGATGATACAATCAAAGAGTTTGATTTTGTCAAAAATATAGATGAACCATGCATTTATAAGAAGATTATAAGGAGTACTGTCACATTCCTCGTATTGTACGTGGATGACATTCTCTTAATAGGAAATGATATTCCTATGCTACAATCGGTCAAACTATTCTTATCGCAATGGTTCTCTATGAAGGACCTGGGTGATGCCCCGTGCATTTTGGGCATAAGGATCTATAGAGATAGATCCAAGAGGTTATTGGGATTGTCCCAATCAAAATATATAGACACCATCCTAAAAAGGTTTAGTGATTGGTTCGAAAGAGTGTGTTTGTAGTTAACCGCAATCAATAACGGTGTCGCACGTAGCTAGACCGAGATGAGTACGGGTCGTCCTCTGGGAAACGTGGAACCTTTTACTTTTACTTTAGATGTGTTGAGAAAGAGAGAAGGGATAAAGAATTTTATAGAGTGATTTCGAGATCTACGTTAAATAAGAATGTAAAATATAGATCTAGATTATTTTAAAGATGTAGTTAATATAATAATAAGGCTTGTAGGGTTCATTAGGATTTAGTAGTTATGGACGATTAATTAAAAGTTACCCTTTTTATCCATTAATAGATTTAAAACTAGAACGACGGTGATGCGTGTAGATTAGGGTTTCTGGAGGGAAAAGGAATCCCGCTCTTAACCGTTATCTCGACACGGAACTCCGTTCATATCTAGCCTTTACCAAAACAATCATTAATCTAATCTCTAATCGCGGTCGGAACTAGCAAAGAATTGTTAGCGCGCCCGATTAGGATGTTAATAATTCTTTTGATAAAGTTCATAAACTTTATAGGACTTAAAAAAGGTTTAGAGATGTTCATCATCCATTAGCCTACCCTAATCCTACGAACCCTACAAGCGGAAAATTACTCACGCATGTTAAGAGAAGAAGATGAAAAGACAGAGAGGGAAAACATAATGTAAATGCAAAAAGAATTAAATAAAATAACTACCTTTATTAATCAACTTGAATAATCTACACTTTTATTCCGTAAGAAATGATTACAAAACTAGTTGCTTCTCGATCTTTCCTAAGGAGGTAAACGAACAGTTGATGATCAGCCTGGATGTGTGAGCATCAGGGGCTTCGTGATCTTTTCAGCTTGATAAATTTTCCAAGAGGCTCTCGGTGCCTTTTTATAGTGCAAAGCCAGAATACTTTGTTTCCAAATTAGGTAATATTTAACAGAGATTCACCCAAAATTTTCTCAACCCCTAAATCCATAATATTGCCGCGGATCCGCGGCCTAAGTGGGGTTTTGGCCGCGGATCCGCGGCCAATGGTCGAGATCAATTGATCAAACTTTTAGGGCTTGCTCCCTGTGACATGTGTCGATATCTGGAACCTTAAGAATTTGGAAATATTCTCGTGGTTGCTGTCAGACTTGGTCTTCAAGTTTTGATTCTTAATTAGGCAAGTCTTCTTCAACAACTTGATTTGCTTGATTCTAGTCTTGAAAAATTCTGCACAACTTGTAAATATTATGCACAACAACTCAAATAAGATTTAGTAGACCTAGTTCTACTAGGATTAGGTCAATGAATTTATTTGCATAAATCTTCCTACCAAATGCTAATTAAAATATATTAATACATGGAAAATAGTGTTTTTACACATAAACCCCCATATGTATAATATATTATAATAAAGTCCTTTTTTAATATGAAAATGGTAGGAAAAATGTAATACAAATGTGCAGTTTTATCAACTGAACAAATACCCCCAAACTTATCTTTGATCGTCCCGAGCAAACTAGTTTATTCAAGAGGAGAAAAAGAAAGGAGAAAACTAAGCACACTTTCGTAGACAAACACGATTGCACTGAGCACGTGCAACAAGCCGTTAAACCTCTAGGTGTCCCTACTAGGAGGAGGGTTGTCTCCTGAGGGTTTTCAGCGGATTACACCCACAAAATCCAATAACAAAAGAGAGATGGTGAAATTTACATATAAAGATAAAAACCATAAAAGAAATACTTTGAAAATTTAGAGTTTCCAACTACACTAGCTTTTCAGTTGTCATGTGCCCTATCTTAATAGTCATGAAAAGATGTTAGAAATCACATCATCCCTCAATAAAACATCGTCTTTATTCTTCATTCCTATCTTTCATCCAAACATCGATCATATACCCCTACGTGTGTGAATAGAACATCCCTACACTCGGAGAATTCAATTCAAGATATCATACTCTTGTCCATCTACCTCGGTACTTTTTAATTTGATGAATATTTAGATTTGCTCACACATTTTCATGCGACCGTTAATACTTCTTGAGGTACTAACCGAACGATTACTTATGTGCTTGCTGATTAGGTGATAATATTTTCCTTGTCTTGCACCACCTAAGGCTTAGCAGTGACTCCCAGATCAGTTGGCCTTAGGGCACTAGGTGAAAAGGCACCCTCGCTATATTTTTTTATTGCTGTCTTGGCGATAACAAAACCAGTGTTCATTTTTTTCTTTTTACCATTTTTATATTTTCTTCATTTTTTTTTCATACTTTGGCTTTTAGACAAGAGCATTTCAAGGTATCCTCTACTATCCCGAGTTTCAAGACGTGTGTAAGTGCATATAGTAGGGTATCAACATTCAAATGTTTGGCTTCCAGAATAGAAACTATTTTTTAGACTTATTTTTATCCTCAGATTAGTGACTTCCTTCATCTTACTAACCCTTGGGACAACGGCTTATAACTACTTATTACCAGTTCGTTTAAGTTTTCCTGGTTTTTTTAAACTATTCCTATCTTTTGGATGTAATTTTTCACTTTCTATTCTTTTATTATCAAAAAAAGAATTTTAAATTTTTTTTTAAATGTTGTGCTTATGCAAAATATGATGCAAATTGATGTGTAAATAAGCACAAACCTCCCCCAAACCTGTTTACAACAGTGTCCTCACTGATGTCATCCGTTAAGCTCAAAAACCTGTAGACTTGGGAGAAAATTATTAATGGGGGTAAGAATATATGAAAGTGAAAATCCTCCCCCAAACTTATTTTAGGCTCACAAATTTGTAAAAATCATTTTCTTTTCAAGAGCCAAAATATACCATACCCCCCAAACTTGAGTTAAACAATTTTAATCTTTTAAAATCACACGAGGGGGTCAAGGTTATTGGTCAATGCCAAGCTTTGTAAAGACCGAAGGTCAACACCAACCATTCAAAAATTTTATCGATGAAGCACAAAGGTTGGTGGAAGAACATGTCACCTTTCGACAAGAAGAAGTGGGGAGGTGATAAGAGGTGTAATGGAAAATGATTGCGTCTCAATTTGGAGAGACGACACAGTGATAGTAATGATGGATTACTCGCATTGTCATGATTGTCCAAAAGAAGGGGTGGAGGTCCAATTTCTTCATCTTGGAGTTGATTCATCTCAACACCCGTGTCTTGTAAAAATGCGAGTTCATCGGCGAAAATTTCCTCAAAGCTTTCATCGATGCCCCGAAAAATAATGTCATCGGAAAAAATGGGGTGATCGTCAGACTCTATAAAAAGTTCCTTATCAGCGTTAGATGTTGACCCGGACAACTCGGTGGAAGAGTCCGTGTCAAACAACATATGAAAAGAGTCTGAATTATGAGGTTGATCAAATTCGCTGCTGTCGACATCCATTAATTCGACAGAACACACATGAGCATAGGGTTTGGAGGGTTCACTTCCCAACTTGTAAATGTAAACCTCAATTGAATTCTTTCCAAAGGATAGGGTCATAGAGCCGTTTCTACAATTGATTACTGCGTTGGAAGTGGCCAAAAAGGGTCGACGGAGTATCACCGGGATTTGATTGCGTGGGTTTGCTACAGGTTGTGTATCTATAACGATAAAATCCACAGGGAATATGAATTCCCCGACTTTGATTAACACATCCTCTAGCTCACCCCTTGGTTGGGTGATAGATCGATCGGCCATCTGAAGAGTGCAATGCGCAGGTTTTAACTCTCCGATCCCTAATTGCTCATAAACAGAATACGGAAGCAAGTTAACACTAGCACCTAGATCGAGTAGAGCACGATTGATATTTTTACCCCCAATAGAAATAGAAATTGTAGGACTTCCAGGGTCCTTTCGTTTCTTGGGTAGTTGTTGCGTAAAAGCTGTGCTCACATTACTCGCAAGGAAAACTTTTTTAGGTACTTGAACTTTTCTCTTCCTAGTGCATAAGTCCTTTAGGATTTTCGCATATGACGGAACTTGTTGAATAGCATCTAGGAGAGGAATGTTTATGTTAACTTGCTTAAAAATTTCCACAATCTTCTCCATTTGTGGACTTGGTCTGTTGCCTCTTAACCTGTTTGGATAAGGTGCTTTATCAATAAGGGTTTGGTCCAACATTGGAGAAGATTGTGGGGACGGATTCGATCCCAAAACTGGAGTGGGAATCGACTTAGATAGATTTGGCGAAATGGGAAAAGGGTTCGAGCCTTGGGGAAAACGGAGAATAGGCTCGGGTGAAGGTGGGAGACTAGAAGAATTAGGGGAAGAAGAAGAAGCTGGGGTATCATTGGTGTCACTATCATCACATTGCTCACCCACTTGGTTATTCAGCATTTTTCCCGATCTCAACGTAGTAACGGCACTCACATTATAACTTTGTGAGTGGCCAGGATTAGGTATGGGTTGAGATGGGAGTTTCCCTTTCTCTCTCGCACTCATTGCGGCGTTTAACTGTGCGATTTGGTTTTCTAATGATTTAATACTCTCACCATGGGAGGCGGAGTTTTTCGTTATGGTATCAATAGAAGACCTCATCTCAGCCGAAATTTGCATGGATTGTTTCATGAACATATCCAAAGTTTGTGCAAGTGAGTTGTCAGTACCGGCCACTTGTGGTGTAGAAATGTTGGCCGGATTTTGGAAATTCTGTGACTGAAAGGGGGGCTGATTCTGTGGTTGTGGTTGCTGTGGAGGAGGTTTTTGATAATTGCTTTGTTGGTTTTGGTTCCAAGCAAAGCTAGGATGATTCCTCCATCCTTGATTGTACGTGGAAGAATAAGGGTCGTTTCTAGGTCGCTGCTGAAAAGCAACATTAGCTTGAAACGATGCATTCATAGGACATTCTTCCATTAAGTGTGAAGGATCCGAACAGCAACCACAGACGGTCTTAGGAAGCGTGACCTGATTTAGGGAGAATGATGAAAATTTGCTCTCAATAGCGTCGAGTTTCTTCTGTATCGCTGCCATTTCGGATTTTACTGCGATAGAAACATCGAGCTGGTGAACACCTCCCCTAGATGAAGGTGGTCTTACGCTTTCCCACTGCAAAGTGTGTTCAGCAAGGTCTTCCAGATACTTCCAAGCTTCACCGTCATCTTTAGACATGAAATTGCATTGACAAATTTTTTCAAGCATCTGCTTTGTCGCTGGATTAATGCCCTCATATATAATTCGGCATAAATCCCATCTATTGATTCCATGATGAGGACATTGGACAAGCAGATCTTTGAAGCGTTCAAAGCACTTCCAAAATGGTTCATTGGGAAGCTGGGTGAACTGGTTGATCTCGCTCCTAACACGGGCAGTCTTATGGTTTGGGTAAAAATTCTTAAGAAATGCTATTACGAATTCATCCCAACTAGTGATAGAGTGTGCGGCAGTATTATAAAGCCATTTTTCTGCCAAGTCGCACAGTGTGAATGGGAGAAGACGCAAGCGCATAGCATCGACAGTCAACTGTGAAGTACCCATCATTGCGTATACGTTTTCAAATTTGGTGATGAAAACGTACGCGTCTTCCGACTCAAGCCCGTGAAATTTGGGCAGCAGATTGATGTAGTGGGGTTTAATTTCGAAATTATCCCCGTTAGGTGGAAGAGATAGACAAGTAGGAAGGGGACCACGGATAGGATAGCATCTCTCTTGGAGAGAGATGCGCGGTGGATTCTGCATACCTACGGGCGGTGGCAGCATGGTGTTATAATCTGATGGAGTGCCGTCCATCTCGGTCGTGGTGTGTGGTGGTGGGGGAAAAGAAGATGAAGAAGTACCGACTTCGGCGTCGATAGCAGGAACGCGGACAAGACGGGCACTAGGATCCCGTGTCCAGCCGAGCATGCACTAAGCGGGTTTAGTGCAAGCGGCAGCGTGTGTGTGATTTAAAAATTGGTTTGTTTTTAAAAATGTGGGACTCAAGACAAATCACCCTAAGATGCACAAGCAACCCTAGAACTAAGGTCATCTAGGTCCAGTCTCTAGACCGCTCCTAGACTTCCAAAGGACAAGCCGCAGGATAAATCCTCTACCGCCTCCGTACTACCCTTGTAGCCAGGTAAGTGCCAGATAAGTGGGAAGGAAAAACAGTAGTGGGCCTAATTAAAAACCACTAGCCTTTGTCACACTTGCCTAAGCACTACAAAAGTAATGCGGATAAACGATAGATTACCCACGACCTTCCTCTGTCCTTATTGAGCGCGACAGTCCTTAGAGTCTGGTCTAGATATTTTTTAAATTAATGAAGGGTTGATCTAGATGCTCGGTTTGTGAATTGTGGGGCTTAGGAAGGGTGATGAAATCCCCACCTAATCTTGATTTGGTCTTTGCCCCTTAAAGCCCGTATTAAAATATGCAAAACAAAACCAATCACAAAACTTTTGCAAAAAGATTTTTGAGCGGCGCTATTTTTGCAAAGAATCCTGCAGAAAATAGATTTTATTGGATTTGAGAGGAGAGAGAAAGAGTTAAAAAAGATACCAGAGAGTTTTTTGATTGGTTCGAAAGAGTGTGTTTGTAGTTAACCGCAATCAATAACGGTGTCACACGTAGCTAGACCGAGATGAGTACGGGTCGTCCTCTGGGAAACGTGGAACCTTTTACTTTTACTTTAGATGTGTTCAGAAAGAGATGAGGGATAAAGAATTTTATAGAGTGATTTCTAGATCTACGTTAAACAAGAATGTAAAATATAGATCTAGATTATTTTAAAGATGTAGTTAATATAATAAGAAGGCTTGTAGGGTTCGTTAGGATTTAGTAGTTATGGACGATTAATTAAAAGTTACCCTTTTTATCCATTAATAGATTTAAGACTAGGACGACGGTGATGCGTGTAGATTAGGGTTTCTGGAGGGAAAAGGAATCCCACTCTTAACCCTTATCTCGACACGGAACTCCGTTCATATCTAGCCTTTACCAAAACAATCATTAATCTATTCTATAATCGCGGTCGGGACTAGCAAAGAATTGTTAGCGCGCCCGATTAGGATGTTAATGATTCTTTTGATAAAGTTCATAAACTTTATAGGACTTAAAAAAGGTTTAGAGATGTTCATCATCCATTAGCCTACCCTAATCCTACGAACCCTAACAAGCGGAGAATTACCCGCGCATGTTGGGAGAAAAAGATGAAAAGACAGAGAGGGAAAACATAATGTAAATGCAAAAAGAATTAAATAAAATAACTACTTTTATTAATCAACTTGAACAATCTACACTTTTATTCCGTAAGAAATGATTACAAAACTAGTTGCTTCTCGATCTTTCCTAAGGAGGTAAACGAACAGTTGATGATCAGCCTGGATGCGTGAGCGTCAGGGGCTTCGTGATCTCTTCGGCTTGATAAATTTTCCAAGAGGCTCTCGGTGCCTTTTTATAGTGCAAAGCCAGAATACTTTGTTTCCAAATTAGGTAATATTTAACAGAGATTCACCCAAAATTTTCTCAACCCCTAAATCCATAATATTGCAGCGGATCCGCAGCCCAAGTGGAGTTTTGGCCACGGATCCGCGGCCAATGGTCGAGATCAATTGATCAAACTTTTAGGGCTTGCTCCCTGTGACATGTGTCGATATCTGGAACCTTAAGAATTTGGAGATATTCTCATGGTTGCTGTCAGACTTGGTCTTCAAGTTTTGATTCTTAATTAGGCAAGTCTTCTTCAACAACTTGATTTGCTTGATTCTAGTCTTGAAAAATTCTGCACAACTTGGAAATATTCTGCACAACAACTCAAATAAGATTTAGTAGACCTAGTTCTAATAGGATTAGGTCAATGAATTTATTTGCATACATCTTCCTACCAAATGCTAATTAAAATATATTAATACATGGAAAATAGTGTTTTTACACATAAACCCCCATATGTATAATATATTATAATAAAGTCCTTTTTTAATATGAAAATGGTAGGAAAAATGTAATACAAATGTGCAGTTTTATCAACTGAACATTTAGTATAGAAGATTCTAAGCATGGTGCCTTGCCCGCTTGTCATGGAATCACTCTCTCCAAGGACTTCTGTCTGAAGACTGATGAAGAGAGAGCTCGCATGAACATTATACCCTACGCTTCAGCCGTAGGATCTATAATGTATGCGATGTTATGTACTCGCCTTGATGTAGCTTATGCACTAGTTGTTGTAAGCAGGTATCAATCCAACCCAGGGGAGAAACATTGGATAGTAGTGAAGAACATTCTTAAGTACTTGCGAAGGACTAAAGAATTGTTCTTGGTGTATGGTAATGGGGATCTCCAAATGGAGGCCTTTACCGATTCCATCTTCCAAAGTGATAAGGATGACAACAAATCTATCTCAAGGTTTGTATTTACCCTCAATAGAGGGGCGGTTAGTTGGAAGAGTTCCAAACAGGATACCGTTGCAGACTCCACGATAGAAGCTGAGTATATTGCTGCAAATGATGCTGCCAAGGAAGCCGTCTGGATAAGGAAGTTCGTCACGGAACTAGGAGTAGTTCCAACCATTGTTGATCCAATACCATTGTACTGTGATAATAATGGGGTTATGGCGTTGGCCAAAGAACCCAGGTCCTATCAGAAGTCCAGACACATCCTGAGGCGATATTATTTGATCCGGGAGATAGTAAATCGCCACTAGATCGAGATTCGGAGAGTAGATACAAAGAATAAAACCGCGGATCCACTCACCAAGGCCCTTCTACAGCTGCAACATGAGCGTCTTTTTGAGATGTTGGGTATGAGATACGCCAATAATTGGCCTTAGTGCAAGTGGGAGATTGTTGGATATATGTATGCCCTAGAGGCCATTATATGAATAGTGGATGCTTGGACATGTCTATAAGTATATAGATGACTTTCTTGCTCGACATGATAGTATGCTATCTGGTTTACTTTATCTTGACATGTTCATTTGATCATGCATCTTACTCATTTGGTACATGTTGATAAAGCCCTTAAGATATTTGCTTGACTACTGCGACTATGATGCGGATCATACTAGTGGGACACGTGTAGTTTATGAGCATATCCTTGAACTGTTTCTAATCGTGGGTGTATCGAGACGGGGCATCGATATTCCAGAGTAGACTAGCGTATACCATTCTTGTCCCATATGATGGGCGATGGATGATCCCATATCCATCTGGTGTGGTGACACCAAAGATTGTATGCGGGTGCTCAGTGGAGACTGGGTATACTGAACGGACTCGCCGAGAACTCCTGTGTGGTATTATATCTATCGTCGGATAGCAGTTCTCAGGTGACACTGGTACATATTAATCTGTAGACCCAAGATCGTCATAAAGTCTTGTGTGTCCTCCCACTGTACTTTGATCTCCACCCTACCTCGGCTCTACTGAGTCGTGCAAACAGGTGGATTTTGGATACAGTCACGAGGCATATGAGGCAATGAGTGATAGGAGGGGTTTCATCTCTCCCGGTATTGGTGGTTGATGTCGTGCTATGCTCGATTGGCTATAACAGGAAGTCCCATGCCAGGGCTGCTGAGATTTACTGATAAGTGTTATCAGTGATTTCTCGATCTGTTATGAGCCATACACCGGCATGACTTATTGAGTTATTGTGGTCGACGAAACCATCCCTAGACTCGATATGCAGCATATCTTATAAAGAGACCGGACTGTGCGGTAAGTGTTGCCAGTTGGCTCGATGGAAGTTTTGACGGCTTCGCTTCTTTTCTTCTGATCGCTCAATACCCGGGTAGCCATTACGTTTAGCTGACCGCTTGCGTCTTGTAGGTGTTTGATATGATCACCACCTACTGCCGGCGTATTAACAAGTCTTAGAGTCCCACACAGGAGTTTTCTAGCTCAGACGGAAAGATGTGGTGTGCATATGAGATATGTGCGGGGACCCGATTAAATACATGTATGTTCTACCGTGTGTTAATCGGGCGTTTTTCTATTGGTCGGGTCCTATATGATATGACCAGTTTGTTAAATCAAGTGTTGATTTAACATTGACTTTATAGCTCACTTTTATTAAACCCTTTTTCTTTCTTGTATGCATGCATGTATGCATATGTTTATGTTGATGCACATAATGATGTGCATGCACATATACATCCATACATTCTTGTGTGGCATGGTTGTTGATACACAAGTAGTGGCAATGCAAGACTCACATGGGAATAAATATGCATATATATTTATTTTAGAATTAAAGAAATAGAAAATCAATTCATGGTGGATAATTCTTCATAACTCTTCACTTGACTTTAGCTTCCACCATGAGTTAATTTTCTATGGTTCTTATTACTCCAAAATAAATATCCAGATATTTATTAACCCATGGTTAAGGATAAGAGTGTGAAATTTTATATATTTCTATTCTCCTTTTTATATTATTCATTCATTACAATATTGAGCTCAAGCTTGCCATCTTCTTCTTCCTCCTCTCTCTTGCTCTCTTAAAATTTCTAGTGAGTGAGAAAGTAAAAAAGAAAGGGTTTTTAAGTGAGAATACAAACCACTTCATCATTCAACACTTCTCTAGCCCATTTGTGTAGGGTGTTTGCTCCACTTCTTTCAAAGATCAAGTGAAATAAGGAGCTTTGTGCAAAGGGACTTCGGGTGGATCATCATGGACTAGGAAGGCCTCTAGCACTCCGTTTCAAACTCTTAAAGGTCCAAGGAGTCACCAAGGGAAGTCTACAAAGGTTGTAATTTCTTCACTTAGTGATAAATAGTTTGAAGTATGTGATACTTTTGGTGTTACCCTAAAATTCTAGTTAAGATTCATGGTTAGATTGTTTTGCACCTCCCCAAAATTTTATAGTGGCATGTGTGATGCTTCTAACCCATAGATTAGGTACTAAGGAATCCCAACAGTTCCGTGCGAAAGTGAGGATATAATTTTGTTTTGCTCGAGAAGAGCAAAAGATAAGTTTGGGGGTATTTGTTCATCATGTAAAACTGCATTTTAATACCGTTTATTCGTTATCATTTTTGTGGATATCGGTGCTTTTAATCCGTGTCTTCTTAATAAGTACGTGATACAAGTATTCGTGACAAAATACTGGAAACACACTTAAAATGCATAGATACGACATATGTAAGCCGATACTGCAATCGGAACGGAAAACCGATCAAAGTCCAAGAAGTTTTTGCAACAAAACATGTGTGCACAATAAAAAGAAGCAAATGTTCCAACATGATACAAATTGTGCAAGTATTTTCATTTGTGAACACAAGTGGGCAGCCATGAGTTGGCATGGCAAGTGGATTAAGGTGTGATAAATGTTGTAAAGTTGTGATTTGATGTTTACTTTTTGAGTTGATAAAGTTTGATCTTTTCCCCCCAAATAACCAGAGTTCAACCACAAGATATTTAGCTAAATCAAACAATACCAGAGAGATGCTAATGATGTAAGAAAACAAAACAAAGAAAGTGGGCCCTACTGGCCGCCAGAAAACCACCCATGTTAAAAAATCGACGGCCCAATTTTCTCCAAATGACCTCGTGCTTCTTCTGTGGACCCCATGTCGTCTCATAAGTCCATTTGTATTGTTTGATTTTTTAAACTTGCTTATAAATACCATATCATAAAAAGAGTCAAGGGTCTAAGTTTTAGACCACATTCTTCATTTTAGATGTTATCTTTTAATTTACATTTAGCAATTTTGAGTTCTTGCCCTTCCTCTTGTCCTTGTAACTTCTTTACTAAACTTACAAGCTTAAGATTTTGGTTCTTGAATTCAATAGTTTGTATCTCTTCTTGCAATTTTAATAAAAGTTTCAATTCCATCTTCAAAGTTGTATGATTTATGGCACTTAGAACTTAGATTTTTAATCCCTTGCTTCTCTCTCATCTTGCAACTTATTTAGTGAGCTTGAAAGCTTAGATTGATATTATTGGATTCATTTGATTGAACATAACAAGACTCACTTGGCTACTCTTGCTTGCACATTTGGTTCTTAGTATATTTCTAACTTTCTCTTTCACTTGCTATGGTGTCTTAGATCTATCTTCTCTTTTGTGTTTTGTTTATTTTTGTGACTATGTATAAGTAGTATAATTTCAGTCCCGCACATATCACATATGTGCTCCTACTTCGTTTCGCCTGAGCCAGGAAACCTCTGTATAGGACTCTAAAGACTCGTCAGTACGCCGGCAGTAGGGGTGATCATATCAATCACCCACAAGCCGTTAGCGGTACTAGCTGGACGTAACGGCTACCCGGGTATTGAGCGATCAGAAGATCAACAAGCAAGCCTGCTCATACTCATGTGAATCCAATAAGTAACACTACCGTACATTCCGGTCTCTTCGTCTGATATGTCGCATATCCAGCCTGGGGATGGTAAACGACAGACCCCAATAGCTTGATAAATCATGCCGATATGAGGCCCATAACGGTTCGAGAAACTACTTGTTAGTGTATATGCCCTAGGGGCCATTATTGTATCATACTAGTTTGTATATTACTTAATGGAAGCTTGGGATATTCACAGTTGTATATAACAGTCTTGATAAAAATGGTAGTATGCTACTTGGTTTGTTTCTATTTTAATATGTGCATATGTTTCTTGTAACGTATCGTTTATACATATTAGTATAGCCCATAGGATCTTTGCTTGATTACCAGCGTTGTGATGGCAGTCACACTAGTGGGGGCTGGGTAGTCTATAAGAAACATCCTATACTTGTCCCTAGTCGTAGGATTATCGAGACAGGGTATCGATACTCCGGAGTAGACTAGTGTGTACGCTTCTCATCCCAGTTGGAGAGATGGTCTGTCCCACAGCCATCAGTACGTCGTACTAGAGATAGTATACAGGTGCTCGTTGGGTTACGGGTACACCGGGCAGGACTCGCAGGAGAACTGACTGGATGGTATTATACCTAACGTCAGATAGCAGTTCTCAGGTGACATGTGTGCAGATAGTCTGTTGACTTAAGATCGTCATTTGTCTTGTGTGAGTTCCCACTGTGCTTTGATTACTATCCTACCACGGCTCAAAGGAGTCGTCCAAACAGGTTTTAGTTGGGCACAGTCCCGAGCCACATGGAGGCAGTGACCGACTGTTAGGGATTCGTCTCTCTCGGTATAGGGAGTTGATATCGCACTATAATTGGTTGGTCATTACCATAAGTCCCTGGCCAGGGCTGATCGAGAATAACTGGTGGACTGATCAGTAGATTCTCGGATGGTTTTTGAGCTATACCGGCACGACTTGTACGGTTATTAGGGGTCTGACGTTTACCACCTTCCTAGACCATACATGCGATACTCTTAGACGAAAAGACCGGACTGCGTGGATATTGTCACGGACAAGCTCAGTAGGAGTTCGGATGGGTTTCCTCATCGGCCTTCTTATCGACATCTACCTGGGGACCGTTACGTACAGCTAGTGCCGCTTGTGGTCTGTGGTTAAACCCACTGCCAGCATAGTGTCGAGTCTTTAGAGTCCCACGCAGAGAGTTTCCCTACTCCAGGCGAAACGATATAGAGGTCGTATGGTTTTACGACAAGGGTTCGGACGCATACGCGTTTAAACGCACGTACGACGTTCGGACAGTTTTTACTAGCCGGTTTTGGTTTAAGCCAGATTCTAGTATAGGGTTATTAGATTTATACAATCTAAAGTTTTTCCGTGTTTTCACGGATAGGAGGGGCGTTCTCGTAATTTGGCGAGAAGCTTCTAGAAGAGTGGTGACTTGAGGGTTTAGGTGGCATTTACATTTAATGCATTTGTGACTTACTTAGATGAATCATTCAAGTGAGTTAATGAAGCATTTATTGCTTAATGACTCACTTGATGATTCATTGCATATATTTAATGAAGCATGATGATAATGCATTTTGATTTATTCATTTTGATTTTCTTATGCTTCATAATATATTAGAAGTGAGAAGCTTTTTCATTCATAACTTATGCTCACCTTCTCTCTCCTCAAGCTCTCTCTTGAAACCCTAATCCTCCCCTCTCTTGTGTTGAGATCAAGGATTAGATAGACTAATTAATCCATAACCTCACTCTATATCACCTAGGTCACTTTGATTAGCAACTAAAGAAACCTAGTTATCTCAAGTTAGAGATCAAGCTTGGAATAGGAGATCTCGGGTGGATCGTCTTTGACTCGAGGAGGCCGTTGAGGTGCCGACGTTCCAAAGAGCCTACGAGGAGTGGAGGATAGCGATGAAGACCCGAAGGATAAGTAACGTGAGGTATAACTTCGAATCCGAGTAGTTAAACCTCTCGTAGTATGTTAGTAACGGTTTAGACACGATTCATGCGCTCAAGTCCGTGTTACGAAGTTTTGATAATCGTTTTTCATATATTCCGCCTTCACGCAAGTTAGTGGGGTGCGTGACATGGACTTACAGTGGTATCAGAGCCAACTAAACCATTACTAGCTTGTTAGCAACTAATTAGAACTTCAATCGTCGGAAAAAACGCGAAAGCGAAACCCCGGAACCCTATCAGTTTCTGTTAATTTTAAACGTGTCGAAAAAATATTTGATATGCCTTAAAATTCACAGCAGGGAATTATAAGAATACTGGGAAAATACGAACACTCAACTCGACAAGACGGCCGCGGATCCGTGGCCAAATGGTGCTTTTGGCCGCGGATCCACCGTGGATTCAACCCCGAGTTGACTCGGATTTGCTCTGTTATTCATGTTTTTTGGTGTTTTGTTTTCCAGTATATTCTGTTTCTGCCCAGGTGACTTCTGTACTGGTTTGCTTTTGGGGTAGACACGGAAAAAGGTAGTCGATCGATGTTCTAAGTTATTTGCTAATTGGGTTTTTATCTGTAATGTTTAATGTGTTCGTAAACCTCCCCTAACTGCTAGTATGTCGGTTGGTAGGGGGTTGCACATTTCTGTAATGTTTACTATTTGTGTATATGGACTTGATTGGAATGTTGTGATGATTAGCCGGGGTTTGAGATGTGTTTTATAGTCATTCATTCGATGTAATTGTAATATGATGTAATATTCTTTTGCGGGGCGCATCCAGGTTGCGGTTGCAGCCACCATTGTATTATTTCATTTGTACTGTTTTTTGCTCCTAGGATAGACCCAAGGTGGGGTGCACAAACTACCGGGTACTTTGAAGTGTTTAGTGGCCTACTCACATTGTTGAGGGAGACTACTTCACTTCGGGTACTTGGCGGGTAGTTTGCCGTACCCGTAGGGGTCTAGGGTGGGGTAATGGCTATTCATCACAACTGTGTAATCCGTCTTTTGTTGCAGGCTCAAAGCAAACGCGGATTGCTTATATATCCAATAAAGTTCATCTGTGATCTGGAATGCCTATTATTGCGTCTGACGAATGTACAATATCTATATATGATAGCTATTAGACGTCACTTATGTTTTACACCCGCGCTAGCCCTGCCCCCGCTCTGTCGTTAGTTAAGTAACCTAACGGGTGATGACGGGACCCCGTGGCGAATGCGGATGGCATAAGAGGACGTGGTATTTTCGTTATTTTCTGCAATGATAGGATAAATGATGGGACGCATTATTATAATGCAAAGAAAATAAACCAAAGTTAAGTCGTTGGAACAAATTTAAAAGAAACCACTCGGTTATTTTAAAAGAGCAGAATTTTTTAATTGCGGAGCTTTAACTACTCCTTTTAAAAAGTATCAGGTTCCTTCGATTATATCAAGTTCACTACGTTCACGGTTTTGCCAAAACCATTCGTAGCTCTCCGTCATTTCATTTGGGTATTCAAGCTATGTATTTTGGCCCTTAGTCAAGACATAGTGTTTGGTAGCTGCTGGGGTATTCATTTGTTGCATAGATAGATGCGTTGGTCTGGGACAGTCGTATTACTTTTCTTGGCCCTTAGTCAAGAGTATGTACGGATGGGTTCAAATTAACAAAGTTAATGATGGGTAGAACTTGACATGTGACTTATGACATGTTGGCCCTTAGTCAAGGTCATAAGAGCATGGGGCAAAAATCCATATCGGGAGTTTCTAAAGAAACTGAAACTTGCTAGTGTTGCATACCATTTGGAGTTTGATGAATGTTGGTAGGATTCCTTCAACATTATCATACGATGACATTTGGATCCCGATCCTACTGTGAGTATATACTACTTATCAGGAGGTTCGTCGCTTAACGATCAATGCTATAAACCAAGTAGGTGTCTAGAAAGGTGTCAGCGGGGTTACGCCCCCAGAGAAAAGAGGTTCTTTAATTAAGGAACTTCGTGAAAGCGTTGGAAAACCTCCCTCGAAGTATCGACACTGGCCTGGTTGAACGGTTAAGCAAGTATTGTACGGTGAGAATAGTCCTGGCTAATTCTTCTTTTATGGTGTGAGGAAGGATTCGAGAAACAGTGGGAGCCATCCTGTTTAGATAAATTAAAAACCACTCTAAACTTGCAAGAGCATCATGCTAAAGTGTTTTCTTCTCTCTCTCTTAATTGCAGCGACCTTGTGACCATGACTAGGTTACATATAGATAAACAAATTGACTGAATCTGACTTATATGACTGGCAAAGGTCTGTCCAGATGTCCATTGCCTATGACAAGATGGACCACCCTATTACTACTCAAGATCCCGCCGTCCCAGGTCCAGTTTCCACCGTCGCGGATATAGATATCCGTCAGACAAGGGAAAAGGATAAAGCGAAAGCCAAGTGCCTCGTGTTGGCTTCAGTTGATGGTGTATACCAGAAGCAGCACGAGAAGATGGACTTAGTTTCCATCTTTCTCCATATCAAAGATTTATATGGAGAGCAATCTCATATCGCAAGATATGAGACCTCGAACGAATTAGTTCAAGCGAGGTTGGCTGTCGGGTCATCTGTAGGGGACAACGTCCTTACAATGACTAGCTATATTGATGAGCTCAAGGACCTGGAAACCATGTTGGGAAACGGGTCAGATACTGACTTGATTCTACAGTCTCTGCCTTCTACCCTGAAGGAAACCAGGGAAGTAGAAGGAAGGAGAAGGACAAAAGTTTCGGGACTGGAAGTAGTAAAAGAAGGACGTTCCTATTGTTATGGATTTGGGCATTGGCAGAAGGATTGCAGGGCTTTGAAAGCCAGTAGCCAGGATACGAAGCATGTTGTGGCTTCAGCCTCAAGTGTGTTTGTAATTGAGAACTGTTTGTCAATTAACTCTACTTCCTGGATACTAGATACCGGAGCAGGATCTCATATCTGTAATTCATTACATGCTTTGAGAAACCGTAGAGTTATAAAGGTAGGTGATTGGTCTCTCACAGTTGCAAACGGAATGACTGTGAATGCTGAATCCGTGGAAGAATATCGCCTATGTTTGACAGGTGGGCATATATTGATTCTACGTAACTGTTTGTATGTACCTAGTATGACTTGTAATATCATATCAGTGTCTTCACTTTCGAGAGAGGGATATGATTTTACATTCGTAAGCGATGTAGTTAACATCCACCTAAATCAAGTTCTGATTGGGTCCGGTACATTAGATAACGGTATATACGTATTGAGTCAAGCTCAGGTTTTCAATATCCAGAACACACTTAAAAGAAAGTCTCCAGAAATAAATCAGGCTTTCTTATGGCATTGTAGACTAGGTCACATCAATGAAACACGATTGACTAAGTTACATAGAGAAGGATATTTGAATCCGTTCGAATATTAATCTTATGCTACTTGTGAATCTTGTCTCATGGGAAAGATGACAAAGACTCTGTTTACAGGACACGGAGTAAGAGCGAGCGAGCTCTAAGGACTCGTACACAGTGACGTGTGCGGTCCAATGTCTACACATGCGCGAGGTGGTTATTCCTACTTCATTACTTTTACGGATGATTTCTCTAGGTATGGATATGTCTTCTTAATGAAGCATAAATCCGAGGCCTTTGAGAAATTCTAAGAATACAAGAATGAAGTGGAAAAACAAACAGGCAAAAGTATCAAGACACTGAGATCTGATCGAGGTGGTGAATATTTAAGTGCCGAGTTCCTGGGTTACTTAAAAGAGAATGGAATTCTCTCTCAGCTTACTCCTCCATACACACCACAGCATAATGGTGTATCGGAAAGAAGGAATCGAACCTTATTGGATATGGTTCGTTCCATGATGAGTAAGGCTGAGTTACCGCGATCTTTCTGGGGTTATGCACTAGAATTAGCTGCATATATTTTGAACCAGGTTCCCACCAAGACTGTGCCTACTACACCATATCAGATGTGGAGTGGGAAGAAACCCTGTCTAAAACATTTTAAGACATGGGGATGTCCAGCTTTTGTAAAAAAGCAGCATATAGACAAGCTCGAGGCACGCTCAGTACAATGCAAGTTTGTGGGATATCCAAAGCACTCCAAGGGATATTATTTCTATTACGCAGAGGAACAAAAGGTCTTTGTTTCTCGTAATGCCCATTTTCTAGAATATCAGTTTTTAGAAAAGGAAACAAGTGGGAGCGAAATAGAACTGGAAGAAATTCCATAACCACAAACTACTACTGAAAGTTTGGTAGAACCAGAAGTTCAAGAAGAACAGGACATTCCCGCACCTCTCCGCAGGAGTAGTAGGCCGTCTCATCCGCCTGAGAGATACTACGGTTTTCTCATAGACGGGGATCGAGAAGATTGCGTCCTTGATAATGATGACCCTACTAGCTTCCAGCAAGCCATTCAAAGCGGCGACTCGGTAAAATGGCTGGATGCAATGCGGACCGAAATGGAATCCATGTACACTAACAAAGTATGGACTTTGGACATTGCTCCAGATGGGGTAAAACCCGTAGGATGCAAATGGATCTTCAGAAAGAAGATTGGCGTAGATGGACAGGTTGAAACCTATAAGTCTAGACTTGTTGCAAAGGGTTTCCATCAAAGACCTGGTTTGGACTATGACGAAACCTTTTCTCCAGTGGCTATGCTCAAATCCATTTGGGTCCTTCTTGCTATTGCTGCCTTCCATGATTATGAGATCTGGCAGATGGACGTAAAGATGGCCTTTTTAAATGGAAATTTGGAAGAGAGCGTCTATATGGATCAGCCAGAGGGATTCATTCAGAGTGGGAGCAGCGGTAAAGTATGCAAGTTGCTTAAGTCAATTTATGGACTAAAGCAAGCATCTCGGAGTTGGAACATCTGTTTTGATGATGCGGTCAAAGAATTTGACTTTATAAAAAATTTAGATGAACTATGCATATACAGAAAGATTGTAGGGAGAGCTGTAGTATTCCTCGTTTTGTACGTGGATGACAATCTCCTAATAGGAAATGATATTCCTATGTTACAGTCGGTCAAAAGATTCTTGTCACAGAAATTCTCCATGAAAGACCTGGGTGATGCCACCTACATTCTAGGGATTCAGATCTATCGTGATAGATCAAAGAGGATGTTGGGACTTTTACAGTCCAGATACATAGACACCATATTGAAAAGATTCAGTATGGAAGATTCTAAGCGCGGTAACCTACCGGCTTGTCACGGAATCACCCTCTCCAAAGAGATGTCTCCCAAGACTGATTTGGAAAGGGATCGCATGTCGATTATACCCTACGCTTCAGCAGTAGGCTCTATAATGTATGCGATGTTATGTACCAGACCAGATGTAGCATACGCATTGAGTGTTGTAAGCCGGTATCAAGCAAACCCAGGGAAGAAGCACTGGATAGCAGTAAAGAACATTCTCAAGTACCTAAGGAGGACTAAGGAGATGTTCTTGGTGTATGGCGGAAAAGACCTCCAGATCGAGGCCTTTGCCGACTACAGCTTCCAGAGTGACAAGGATGACTCCAAGTCCATGTCGGGTTATGTCTTTACCCTCAATGGAGGGGCGGTCTGTTGGAAGAGTTCCAAGCAGGAGACCGTTGCTGACTCAACGATGGAAGCGGAGTACATAGCTACTTGCGATGCCGCAAAAGAAGCTGTCTGGATGAAGAAGTTCTTAACAGAAATTCGGGTGGTTCCTACCAGTGTTAGTCCAATACTGCTGTATTGCGACAACAACGGGGCTATAGCTTTAGCGAAAGAACCCAGGTCCCATCAGAAGTCCAGACACATCTTAAGGCGGTATCACCTGATCAAGGAGATTGTACATCACTAGGAGATCGAGGTGAAAAGAGTAGAGACGGAGAATAACATTACTGATCCATTCACAAAGGCCATTCCTCAGACACAGTTCGAGAGGCTATTCGAGATGATAGGTCTGCGATATGCCAGCTCATGGCCCTAATGCAAGTGGGAGATTGTTAGTGTATATGCCCTAGGGGCCATTATTGTATCATACTAGTTTGTATATTACTTAATGGAAGCTTGGGATATTCATAGTTGTATATAACAGTCTTGATAAAAATGGTAGTATGCTACTTGGTTTGTTTCTACTTTAATATGTGCATATGTTTCTTGTAACGTATCGTTTATACATATTAGTAGAGCCCATAGGATCTTTGCTTAATTACCAGCGTTGTGATGGCAGTCACACTAGTGGGGGCCGGGTAGTCTATAAGCAACATCCTATACTTGTCCCTAGTCATAGGATTATCGAGATAGGGCATCGATACTCCGGAGTAGACTAGTGTGTACGCTTCTCATCCCAGTTGGGGAGATGGTCTGTCCCACAGCCATCAGTACGTCGTACTGGAGATAGTATACAGGTGCTCCTCGGGTTACGGGTACACCGGACAGGACTCGCAGGAGAACTGACTGGATGGTATTATACCTAACGTCAGATAGCAGTTCTCAGGTGACATGTGTGCAGATAGTTTGTTGACTTAAGGTCGTCATTTGTCTCGTGTGAGTTCCCACTGTGCTTTGATTACTACCCTACCACGGCTCAAAGGAGTCGTGCAAACAGGTTTTAGTTGGGCACAGTCCCGAGCCACATGGAGGCAGTGAGCGACTGTTAGGGATTCGTCTCTCCCGGTATAGGGAGTTGATATCGCACTGTAATTGGTTGGTCATTACCATAAGTCCCTAGCCAGGGCTGATTGAGAATAACTGGTGGACTGATCAGTAGATTCTCGCAAGGTTTTTGAGCCATACCGGCACGAATTGTACGGTTATTAGGGGTTTGACGCTTACCACCTCCCTAGACCATATATGCGATACTATTAGACGAACAGACCGGAATGCGCGGATATTGTCACGGACAGGCTCAGTAGGAGTTCGGATGGGTTTCCTCATCGGCCTTATTATCGACATCTACTTGGAGACAGTTACGTACAGCTAGTGCCGCTTGCGGTCTGTGGTTAAACCCACTGCCAGCGTAGTGTCGAGTCTTTAGAGTCCCACACAGAGAGTTTCCCTACTCCAGGCGAAACGATATAGAGGTCGTATGGTTTTACGACAAGGGTTCGGACGCATACGCGTTTAAACGCACGTACGACGTTCGGACAGTTTTTACTAGCCGGCTTTGGATTAAGCCAGATTCTAGTATAGCGTTTTTGGATTTATACAGTCTAAAGTTTTTCCGTGTTTTCACGGATAGGAGGGGCGTTCTTGTAATTTGGCGAGAAGCTTCTAGAAGAGTGGTGACTTGATGGTTTAGGTGGCATTTACATTTAAATCATTTGTGACTCACTTAGATGAATCATTCAAGTGAGTGAATGATACATTTATTGCTTAATGACTCACTTGATGATTCATTGCATATATTTAATGAAGCATGATGATAATGCATTTTGATTTATTCATTTTGATTTTCTTATGCTTCATAATATATTAGAAGTGAGAAGCTTTTTCATTCATAACTTATGCTCACCTTCTCTCTCCTCAAGCTCTCTCTTGAAACCCTAATCCTCCCCTCTCATGTGTTGTGATCAAGGATCAGATAGACTAATTAATCCATAACCTCACTCTATATCACCTAGGTCACTTTGATTAGCAACTAAAGAAACCTAGTTATCTCAAGTTAGAGATCAAGCTTGGAATAGGAGCTCTCGGGTGGATCGTCTTTGACTCGAGGAGGCCATTGAGGTGCCGACGTTCCAAGGAGCCTAGGAGGAGTGGAGGACAGCGATGAAGACCCGAAGGACAAGTAACGTGAGGTATAACTTCGAATCCGAGTAGTTAAACCTCTCGTAGTATGTTGGTAACGGTTTAGACACGATTCTTGCGCTCAAGTCCGTGTTACGAAGCTTTGATAATCGTTTTTCATATATTCCGCCTCCCTGCAAGTTAGTGGGGTGCGTGATATGGACTTACACTGCTGATAACACTTACCAGTAAATCTCAGCAACCCTGGCCAGGGATTTCCTGTTATGGCCAATCGAGCACAGCGCAACAATACAAATCTACATGTTAAGAAAAAGAGCAACCAGATAGCATACTATCATGTCGAGCAAGAAAGTCCTCCCTATATATGTCCAAGCATCCACTATAATATACATCATATGTATAATAATGGCCTCTAAGGCATACATACAACTAACATCAAGAGCCATAATTACCACATATTGATGCAGCATCTTATTCCTTTATGCCTCGGCGCATCGGTAAAACCAGAAGTTGGTCTCATGCTTAATGACTTTTGCACGTATTTCTGCTAATTGTGTTCCAAAAACGTGGACGTCAATGAGATAACAGAGCTCGAAAAAGATATTCCTTTGATCTTCTGCAAGCTCGAAACTATCTTTCCATCTACCTTTTTTAACATTATTGTTTATTTGTCCGTCTATCTTGTTGGGGTTCTTAGCGTTCTAGCCGTCACAACCGCGGCCTGTGTGGAATGAAAAACAAAAAACTAAAGGCGCTAGAAACTCGAAACCCTAGAATCTAAACCAAATACATGAACTAGAAAAACTACAAGGAGGTTTTAACAACTATGGAAGAGGGTTATACCAAGAGATCGAGTCCTTCGGTCTTCATCTCCTCTTCTTTAGCTCCTTGGGGTCTCCTTGATCGAGCTTGACCGTCGGTCTTCCTCCGTCGAAGATGATCCATCCGAAGGATGTAGTTCATGACTCTAGTTCCACACTAAAAATAAGTGAAGCAATTAAAAACCCTAAATTGCTAGTCTAGAGTGCTCAGAGATGTAGTGGTGTTGTTTTAGTATTTTTCTATCTCACTTCAACCCTTAATTCTCAACTCATGCAAGTGTGGGATTGAAGGAGGAGCTCAAGAAAAGAGCTAGTGAGGAGAGAGAAGCAAAATGGTGAGAATGAACTAAAAATCATGAGAGAACAATCAACCATGGTTTTGTGTAAAACAATTTTACAAATAAAAATATAGCAACCATGCTTAAATAGTTTGCACAAATGAATATACAATTCATTTGTTAATACTATTCAAGTATGGTTCTCACCATTCTCACTTCCCTTCCTTTACACCTCATTTTCCATTTAAATGGATAAACCAAAAATGAGGTGCACTTTCTAGAATGTTTTCCGTATAAATACATAATACTATCTACCGTATATCATACACGAATTCGTATCAAAATACGAATACCCAGAGAGATAGAATAATACAAAGAACATAATACTAGAATATACATATCAAAATATATATATGTCAATTATTAAATCAATTCCTGATTTAATAATCCGGCTTAATCCTAAGCCGGCTAGTATTATCAACCGTCCGATCAAAAGTCTGGGTTACTAGTACATACATTTGATTGGAATATTGCACGTATCAAAATACGGCCACTACATCATTTTTTAACCCAGGAAAACCCTCTGTGTGGGACTCTAAAGACTCAACAGTAAGCCTGTAGTGAGTTATCAGATAAATACATGATCACAAGCACGTTAGCGGCACTAGCTGTACGTAACAGCTACTTGGGTATCTATCGAAAAGAAAGGCCAATGAGAAAGCTCATCCGAACCCCTGCTGAGCTTATCTATGACAGTCTTCATATAGTCCGTGTTGGGTTATACCAGAGCCCTGGCTATCAAACCGTGGCCGATCGTAGAACAAAATTTTTTTAAAAAAAATGGCGCTAGAACAACCCACGAATACGGATCTACTATTAACCCTAAACCTTGTTGGCTATAGTGCCATCAAGGCAATTATTATTGTCGCAGGCAGGTTATTATGATGATTGAGGGAAGACCTATACCGGTAGAACAGTCTTACTCGAGATGATAGTATGCTATCTGGTTTGTCTTTATCATCACTATTACGTGTCGATAGAGCCCATAGGATTATTTCTTGACTACCAACATTATGATGGCGATCATATATTAGGAGCTGGAGGTCTATAAGCGCATCCTTAAATGTCCCTAGTCGTGGGAGTTTCGAGACTGGGTATCGATACTCTAGAGTAGACTAGTGTATACTGATCAAAGCCCCGACGAGGGGTGGTGGCCGGGTATTACAAGACATTGGTGTTAGTTTGTTCACCTAAGATAGTATATAAGTGCTCATTGGGTTATGAGTACACTGGACGGACTCGCCGGGAACCTGCTAGTTGGTATTATACCTATTGTCAGATAGTAGTTCCCAGGTAACATGTGTACAGGTTAGTCTGTCGACCTGAGATCGTCATTTGTCTCGTGTGAGTTCCCACTGTGCTTTGATTACTACCCTACCACGGCTCAAAGGAGTCGTGCAAACAGGTTTTAGTTGGGTACAGTCCCAAGCCACATGGAGGCAGTGAGCAGATCGTCGGGGATTCATCTCTCCCGGTATTGGGGGTTGATGTCGCGCAATGCACGGGTGGCCATCACCAGAAATCCTTGGCCAAGGTAGTCGAGGATTACTGATCTAGGATCGGTAGTTTCTCATATGGTGATGGGTTTCATACCGACACACATTATCAAGTTGTTAGGGATCTGACTTTATCCACCCCCTAGACTCGATATGCGATATTCATAGACAAACAGACCGGACTGTACGGATATTGTCACTGTCAGGCTCAGTTGGGGTTTGGATGAGTTTGCTCGTCGGCCGTCCTTTCGCTCAATACCTGGATAGCCGTTACGTACAGCTAGTGCCGCTGAAGTGCTTATGGTTAAACCTACTGCCAGCGTATTGACGAGTCTTTAGAGTCCCACAGAGAGAGTTTTCACGGTTCAGACGATATGATGTAGATGACGTATGTTGGTACATACAGGTGTCCGATTAAATATGTGTACAGGCTGCACAGACTTTAATCGGACGGTTGATAATACTAGCGGCTTAGGATTAAGCCGGATTATTAAATCAGGTTTTGATTTAATAATTTATATATATGTATTTATATATATGTATTCTATTATTATTGTTCACTATTCATTTTCTCTTTTGGCTATTCGTATTTTTGTACGAATACGCGTATATGTATTTCGATACGTGTACCGGGAATTATTCCGTATTTATACGGAATAGCTTCTAGAAGATGGCCACCTCATTATTGATTTTCTTTTTTGAAAATTAATTATGGAAATGAGGTGGAGGGTAAGTTGGCATGAGCATAGGCTTGAGCATGTAGAGAGGTATGGCATAGACTTGTTTATTGTAAAAAGGAGTGGAGATATTTTGTGTATGCATGAGAGAAGGGGCAGCCGCCTTTTTGGTGTGAGGATTGCTCATTTTCTTCACTTGATGCCACACTCACTTATGCTCACAACACTTAGCCATTTCTTTAGTTGCTCATGCCATGGTTTTCTTCACCTCCTTCTTCATCTTCTTGAGTTGCTCTTTTGAGCATTGTGACGAGAGGAAAATTATAGTGACACATTCCTACACCTTCACTCTCCATTGCTAGCAACCTTCGAGCGTCGGTTACCTTGCTTGGCGAGGTTGAAGCTTGCGCCGTTTCTCTCAGGTGGATCATCGTAGATGGAGGAAGTCCGGCAACCAAATTCGATCAAGGAGACTCTAGGAGCTTGGGATGAAGGTTGAAGAGCGAAGGACAAGGATAAACTCGGTATAACCATTCTTAACTCTTTTTATAGCTTGCAAGTATAAGGTTTAGGGTAGATCCGGGAATCGGGTTATGGTAGCGCCGGTTTAGTATTTTTTTGTTCCGCATTGGCCACGGTTTGATGGCCGGGGCGTTGCCGTAACCCAACAAACCTACCAAGCAACATAAAGAGTGGATATGGTTATACCGAATGATCTGTGTCCTTCTGTCTTTAACCTCCTTCCCAAGCTCCTAGTGGCCACCATGATCAAGTTTGATCTCTGGTCTCCCTCCATCGAAGATGATCCACCTGAGAGTCTATGAATCAAGCTCTTGCCACATAACCGAGGTAACTAGGGTATCTAGTTCGCTAAACTAGATAGCATAGAAGATGTAGAGTCTAATGATGGATTGATTTGTCTCTAAGCACCCTAGGTTTCTCAATACATGAGACATTAAGGGTGGAGGTAGAAGAAGAAGCTTGAGAGATGAGAGTGTAAGCATGAAGCAAAGCAACTCAAGAAAAAATGGCTAAGTGTTGTGAGCAATAGAAATGAATCATCAAGTAAAGAAATATCTCACAACCCTAACAAAATATCAAGCATGCCACAATAGTGTTTCATGAGTCACCCTATGAGTCATCCCATGAGTCACTACATGAGTCACCAAGTGTGCCATGCTTCATAAATGCCAATGCACACTCATCCCTCCTCCTCATTAATCATTTAACTAAATGATCAAAACTAAAATGAGGTGTTAACTTCTAGAACCTATCTTGTAATAAATTATAAGAATACTCCTCAACCGTATATACATACCCGTATCCGTATTCCGACAAAATACGAATACGAAAAAACGAAAATAATCCAACAATATAATACTAGAATCCGGCTTATACCAAAGCCACTAGTAAAATCCGTCCGAATCATGATACATGCACAAGTTCATGTATATAATCGAACCCTGCCGTAAAACCATACAGCCTATACATCATTTAGCCCGAAGCAGGGAAACCCTCTGTGTGGGACTCTAAAAACCCATCAATACGCTGGCAGTGGGTTTAACCACAAGCACGTCAGCGGCACTAGCTGTACGTAACGGCTACCCAGGTATTGAGCGAAAGCAAGGCCGACGAGCAAACTCATCCTGACCCTTCCTGAGCCTGTCCATGACAATCTTTGTACAGTATGGTCTCTTCGTCTAAGAGTATCGCATATCGAGTCTAGGGGGTGGATAAAGTCAGACCCCTAATAACGCGACATTTAGTGTCGGTATGAAGCCCATCACAACCTGTGAAACTACTGATCCAAATCAGTAATTCTCGACTACCTTGATCAAGGATTTCTGGTGATGGCCACCCATGCACTACGCAACATCAACCCCTAATACCAGGAGAGACGAATCCCCGACGATCCGCTCACTGCCTCTATGTGGCTCGGGACTGTACCCAACCAAAACCTTTTTGCATGACTCCTTTTAGCCATGGTAGGGTAATAATCAAAGCACAGTGGGAACTCACATGAGTCAAATGATGATTGTTGGGGTAAAAATTTATACCCCGGTTGACCGAGTCAAAGTCAAGGTCAGCCCCCAAGCTAGGTGGGCCCAAGCCCAGGTCAAGCGGGCCCATACCCAAGTCGAGCCCGCGGCCAACCTCCTCATGCCAACAACAAGATCATGTAATAAATAATTTTTATGTAACTTTTTATACATGAATGTATGCAAAATAAGCATAAAGCCAATATTTTGTAAGCCCATGGCTTATGTGCAAAAATGAAATGGCACATGAGCCATGGGATAGGCAAAATGCCATTTTGTGAAGCCCAAAGGGCTATATGTAAATATGTAAGCTTATAAAAGGCAACATGATGATGAATAAAATATGATACTTTCATTCTCTCAAAAACCTAGGGTCTGTATTTCTTTCCCTTTTCTGAAGGTCTCAAACCTTCTTCTTTCTTCTGAATTAAATCAAGAGTTTTACTCTTCTTTTCAAAAACAAAATAGTTTTTCACCACCAAACCCATAAAGGGGAACTTGGATCTGTCTTTAGATCCTAAAAAGGAGAGATTTTGAGATCTCACATCTCTTGATCTTCAAGATCCAGCTAAAAGAGGAGGAAGAAGAAGAACCCCTTTCACTAAACACCAAAAAAAAACACTCAGGAGTCCAACTCCTCTCTGATTTCTCTTCTAAGAAATTTTTTTAGGCTAAAAGACTCTTTTTCTCGCCGGCGCTCAAGCGCAGAGCGTCCGTGTGCCGACACGTAGCGCGCTTGCGCTCAAGCGCTCAACGTTCGAGCGCAAAGCGTCCACGTGCCGACATGTGGCGCGCTTGCGCTCAAGCGCAAGCGCTCAGGCGCAAGTCGCCCCCGTGCCGACACGTGGCGCACTTGCGCTCAAGTGCCCAGCGCTCAAGCGCAAGTCACCCCCGTGCCGACACGTGGCGCACTTGCGCTCGAGCGTCAGGCGCTGAAGCGCAGAGCGCCCACGTGCCGACACGTGGCGCGCTTGCGCTCAAGTGCCCAGCGCTCAAGCGCAGAGCGCCCACATGCCGACACGTGGCACTCTAGCGCCTGAGCGCACAGCACCTGGGCGCACAACGCCCAAGGTGCTGCCCCCCACGCATCCTTTGGATGCCTTTTCTTCCATTTTTTTCTTATATATATACATATATATATATACACATATATAGACATATATATATATATACACACATATATATACATATGTGCACACACACATACACCATGACACTGTCCCTGTTAGAAAAAATTTTCTAACGGGGCGCTGCCCCCACCCCGCAAGGGGGCTGCTAGCCCTCTTGACCCCCAGCCCGCTATCCGGATAGCGGGACCCCCGTAAAAAACTCTGCGTGGCTCTCGACACATCCAAAAAAACCCTTTCAAAACACATCACACGCACACTGCACGTTGAGTTCGCATGACCAGTTTAACCCGTCCATCAGAGGTTCCCTCGCTCCAAAGGCGAGGGGTAATTAACTGCAGCTTAGCCTGCGGCTGCTGGAGATTCGGATCCTCACAATCAATAAACCCTAGCCTACCCTAGGCAGGGGGAATCTGTAATGCGCCTAACAAGGGCGCGCGTATTCCCATCTCAATAGGGTGACGAAAAACACCCTACAGATTCTGGCACGCCCGGTAGGACCAATCTCTCCTCCCATATTTCGGGTTAAGCATTCATGCGAACTCAATCATTATACATACCTGTAGTTATACTAAAATAATGCTCTTTCATGCAGATTTTCAAGCAATCACCTTCCGACGATGTCTTCGATGATGAACTCAGCTCCCATCTCCTACACGATGAAGATAGACTCCAGGACGGTCCTTCCGGCCAGTCTCGGGCGACAATGGGAGGAGCCGCTGCTACCATTCGGCTTTATTATGTTCATACCTGTTGGCGCCATCCCGGCTCCTCAAGCCCCGGTGGCAGACAAACCGGTCTCGAAAGGCAGGAGACCAAATGTGGTGGTCGCGAAGGCACCTCAGCCCAAGCGCAAGTCCGTTTTCGAACGACTCTCCATGGCCCCAGCTGGGGGCAAGGCCATCAACACCAACAAAGCTACAACGCGTCCCGAGCAAGCTCCAGCGGTGCCCTTGACCACTGCTCGCTCGGGTGTCTTCTCTAAGCTCCCCTCTGATCAACTCACAATGGCTTCCCAGATAGCGGATGCCCGCCAAGCCTTCAAAATCGAGAAGCTGAGGGAGAAAAGGCTCAGATATAGAGCCAACAAAAGGGCTAGGGCTCCTGCCAGGCTAAACCTCATGAGGTTCGAAGAGCAGGGTTACCCCACCGAAGATGAGGAAATGGCTGGGTATCTGGTCCACACTGTCTACATGGTCGGCACGCGCAGCAAGAGGAAGGATGGGGCCACCACATCTCAAATCCAATCTGGCTTGAATGTGGTTGCCGCTTTCCAAGAACTGCCGCCTCCGCTAGATGATGAAAACCCTCTAGATGAGGATGATGGGCAGAAAGACCCTTCGATCCATGAGGAGTCGGGCTCGGAAAGTGAAGAGGAGCCAATCTTCCGTCCTAAGAATGCAGAGCAGCAACTTCTCCAAGAGCTCTGAAAATAGCTCAGAAGCAAAGACAAGGAGATGGCCAAACTTTACTCCAAAATTGACGACTTGACAAACGTCGTCTTGCAGCTCACGACCCGACTTGCCTCTCAGCCGCCCAATCAAGCGCAGGGCTCTGCTCGTGAACCGGGAAACGGTGTCCCAACGCAGCCGACGCCTATTCCCTCAAATCCAAAGGTGGGCGGACCGCATGAAAGTCAATCGCATCCTATCTCAGGAAATGTCTTGGCTACTGATGACAGTAGCCCGCTAACTCAAGATCAAATCATGGATTTGGTTGCCAGCAAAGTCAAAACATTGGTGGCCGAAGCCGAAGCGCAAAATGATATCAACAGTAGTGGGAGACCATAGCCTGCTCAGTATGATCTGATAGAATTTCCTAGCGGCTATGTCATCCCCAAATTCGGAAGATTCGATGGGACGGGAAATGCGAATCAACACATCGCCCACTTCAAAGCCTCATGCGGGAATACTGGGGGCAATGACGCGCTTCTCTTCCGCCAGTTCGTTAATAGCTTGACCGATGTTGCTTTCGAATGGTACGCGAGCATACCGGATGGCTCCATTACTACTTTTATCCAAATGGAATCTTTGTTTCGACAAAGGTTCATGAGCGTTAGCGATAAGATCACCATTGCTGAGCTCGTAAGGACCAAGCCCAAGAACAAAGAAAGCAGCACGGATTTTATAACCCGATAGCACAATCTCTCCGTTAAATGCGAACTGCCGATAGAGCAAGACCAATCTGTCAGTCTCCTCGTCGGAAATCTCAACAATTGGATGGCCCCGTTTCTATGCACCGCGGGTCTCAAAACATTCCAAGAGCTGACCAGAAAAGTTCAAATGCTGGAGCGCTCAAAGCAGGAGTCCTCCTCGGATTCCCAAAATAACAATAGGTCCTGGAGAAACCGAAAGGACGAAAATCGCAAAGGCGGAAATTCTGACGATACTGAATCTTTCAACGCCTCGGCTAGCCGAAATAAGCAAGGGTCGAGCGGGCCTAATGCCAACCAACTTCAGAAGCCAGTGTTCGGAGAGGGAGGAGAATCTCCACTCAAAGAGAAGCTAGATAAGGTCTATTCCTTCAGAAGGGAAAAAATCCGTAAAATATTCAAAGACGCCTTGAAGAACGGTCTACAACTGCCAGAGTCAAAAAGACCGCAGGAAGCGAATATGACCGACGACCCCAAATACTGCCCCTATCACAGAGTGATAGGTCATGCCATTGAGGACTGCTTCGTCTTCAAAGATTGGGTCGAAAAGCAATACAAGACAGGAGAGATAGAACTGTCTAAAGGCGTGTTAACAAACAGTCCAGCTGCGACCGCCAATTTCATACAAACGGAGAGCGAAGTTCTTCGTGAAACTCATTCTCTCAGACATCTGCCTTTCTCTGAAAACAATCGACCACCACGTCATTAAACTGGGAACAGTCGACCTCTAAGTCGTTAAACTGGGAATGTAAAAAAAATGTAAATAAACAAAAAAATGTGTAAATAAAAGAAAAATAAAAGCCGAAATGATGGGACAACTCGCAATAAAAATCAGCCAGTAAAAATAAAGATGAGAATAAAGCCGAAATGATGGGGCAACCGCGAATAAATAGCCGAAATGATAGGGCAATCGCGATCTTCGCGATAAGAAAAGCTGAAATGATAGAGCAATCGCGGTAAAACAAAAAAAAACAACAAAAAAACAACGGCGAATGATGAGTCGTTCCTGGTACCATATTCCAGTGCAGCGATGCAGACGCCAACCAAAATCCAGTTTTCCAAAATTCTTCCGGCCCTACGGTTGGTCCCCATGCTGACCACCGTATACAATCCACGGGCTCAAATAATTCTCATCATACTCATGCCCCACCATAATCACCAGTTACGCGGAAGGACTCCGCCTTTGGAATGATGCTCTATTGAGAAGACCCACTCATGTGTCCTCACGATACATGAAGAGAACAAACATTTGTGGGATCCTTACGACTCGCAAGGGAAAAACACACTTAGGAGTCCTCACGACTCCCAAGGAGAAAATACACCTGCGGGATCCTTACGACTCGTAGGGAGAAAATGATTTTATGGGACCCTCACGGCCCGTAAAATTGAAAAGCCTTAGGCGATAGGGATCTAAACCTGTCTCCTAAGCCATCGCTCCCCAATTCCCAAGTGACGAATGATGAGTCGCTCCTGGTACCATATTCCAGTAAAGCGATGCAGACGCCAACCAAAACTCAAATCCCCAAGTGACGAATGATGAGTCGCTCCTGGTACCATATTCCAGTGCAGCGATGCAGACGCCAACCAAATTCCAAGTCCCATACCCCAATGGCGAATGATGAGTCGCTCTTAGTACCATATTCCAGTGCAGCGATGCAGACGCCAACCAAATCCCAAATCCCATACCCCAAGTGGCGAATGATGAGTCGCTCCTGGTACCATATTCCAGTGCAGCGATGCAGACGCCAGCTAAATTCCAAATCCAAATCCCCAAGTGGTGAATGATGAGTCGCTCCTGGTACCATATTCCAGTGCAGCGATGCAGACGCCAACAAAGTCCCAAAATTTTTATGGCCCTACGGTCTGGATCATACATCCTGCAAAACCGTATACAATCCACGGGCGTAAAACAATCCCAATCTCTTCAAAAAAATAAAAAATAAAAAATAAAAAGAATGTATGTCCACAAGCAAAATGGGCATGGATGAAAACCCGAAAGGGCTCCGTGAGTAAAAACAGCAGGACTGCCAGCGAGTTTGTGAAAACCCGAAAGGGTGCAAACTCGTGACAAAGAGATGAAATGCACTCACAAGGTCCTCTCGACTTTGTGAGGAGAAAATTCCCGCGTGAGATCCTTACAACTCACAAAGGAGCAACACACTTGGGAGTCCCCACGACTCTCAAGGAGAAAATACACTTACGGGATCCTTACGACCCGTAAGGAGAAAATGCTTTGTGAGACCCTTACGGCTCACAAAATTGAAAAGTCTTAGGTGATAGGGATCTAAACCTGTCTCCTAAGCCATCGTTTCCTAATAAGCAAACGCAAATGATGATTTGCTCCTGGTACCATATTCCATTGTAGTGATGCTGATGCCAAACAAAAAAAAAAACCAATCCCCAAATCCTCTCATGACAATTGATGATTCGCTCCTGATACCATATCCCAGTGTAATGATGCTGATGTCAACCCAAATCAAATCAAACCAACAACCTCTGCGGCGGAATCATGCTTCGTCCTAAAATTTACCCTGTGTTGAAATCATGCTTCGCCTCAGGATATCGACCTCCTCGTCGGAATTATGCTTCGTCTCAGAATGCACCCCGTGTCGAAATGATGCTTCGCCTCGGTGTACCTTCCTTCCCTGTCGAAATTATGCTCCGCCTCGGAATCAAATCAACCAACCGGCTCTGCGTCGGAATTATACTTCGTCTCAGAGTGCACCCCGTGTCGAAATCATGCTTCTCCTTGGTGCATCTTCCTTCCCTGTCGGGATTATGCTTCGGCTCGGAATCAACCAATGACTTCCTCGTCGGAATTATGCCCCGCCTCGGAATCAAGTCAACCAGCAAGCTCTGCGTCGGAATTATGCTTCGTCTCAGAATGCACCCCGTGTCGAAATGATGCTTCGCCTCAGTGTATTTGCCTTCCTTGTCGGAATTATACTTCGCCTAGGAATCTACCTC
The DNA here is from genome assembly GCA_030015575.1 of Agapanthus africanus. NCBI lineage: Eukaryota > Viridiplantae > Streptophyta > Magnoliopsida > Asparagales > Amaryllidaceae > Agapanthus > Agapanthus africanus. The sequence goes on along the minus strand of CM057345.1, from coordinate 429,934,135 downwards.
TGCATCAAAACCAAGCTTCGGTCAGAATGTCTGCTGCTCTTCGGAAAGATGCTCCGAACCCTGGAATTATGCTCCGCTCATCGGAATGATGCTCCGATCTCTGGAATTATGATCCGCTTATCGAAATGATGCTCCGATCTATGGAATTATGCTCCGCCCTTCGGAATAATGCTCCGATCCTCGGAATGATGCTCCGAATTCTGGAATTATGCTCTGCTCATCGGAATGATGGTCCGATCTCCGGAATAATGCTCCGATCCTTGGAATGATGCTCCGAATCCTGGAATTATGCTCCGCCCTTCGGAATAATGCTCCGATCCTCGGAATGATGCTCCGAATCCTGGAATCATGCTCCGCTCTTCGGAATGATGCTTCGAATCCTGGAATCATGCTCCGCTCTTCGGAATGATACTCCGAACCCTGGAATCATGCTCCGCCCCTCGGAATGATGCTCCAATCCCCTGGAATCATGCTCCGCTCTTCGGAATGATGCTCCGATCCCTGGAATCATGCTCCGCTCTTCGGAATGATGCTCCGATCCCTGGAATCATGCTCCGCTCTTCGGAATGATGCTCTGATTCTCGGAATTATGCTTCGACTCTTCGGAATTATACTTCGACTCTTCGGAATGATGCTCCGACCTTGGAATTATGCTCCGCAAATCGGAATGATGCTCTGATCCCCGAGAATCACGCTCACCGAGGGATACTCCGACCTTGGAATTATGCTCCGCGAATCAGAATGACGCTCCGATTCCCGGGAATCATGCTCCCTGTTCACACCATAATATTGCATTATTATATTCCCCATTCTTATTCGTTTTATAAATAAACAGGTGCTTTTGACGAATGTCTGCTACATATTACAGGTTACAGGTTCTTAGATCTAAAACAGTGAAAAAGATAGAAAATGATGCAAAAAAAGGACTTTGACCAACAAATAGAAGGATCTTAATCAAGTCTACACAAAAGAACAGTACAAGGCAACGCAAGGTCCAAGATTACAAAGCGAACGGTTAAAGTCCACTACAAGTATTCACTGGAAGATCTGGAGAATATCTAGGAGCCAAATGAAGAAAAGAACCGAATAAATAGAAAGCCCAAAATTACCAGATGCTACACAAGAATTTATGAGTTGGAAATTTTACCATAATTTGGAGTCTACTTTGACTAGGTCTTCCTATGGGTATTTGTGTAAATGTAGACATGCGAATCAATTGTAACCTAGGGTTTCCTATCCTCTATAAATAGGAACTCTAAATCATTGTATTCTTTTCATGCCTCCCTTCATTAATAAATTTTAGAATTCGTTTGGAGAGCATCGGTGCCTCTTTTCATTTCATGAATTCAGATCTGACAACCCTGTGTTGATGTTTGGAGAGAGCCATCTGTAAGTAGTTTTATTTAATTGCTCTAGTTTAGATTTTAATTCCTTGCCTTAGATGTTAGCTTTGGGGAAGGCTTTTAAGAGATGAGATCTCTCATCCCTTTCTTACCCATCACATATAATCAATAGGACTCCATGCATACACACACACACCGCGCCCTACGGCACCCTATCCCTCGAGGTAGCAGTGATACCGTAGTATAAAGGCTCGGTTGCGCACGTTTTCCATGGAGGTTAGGGTAAGGATCTCTAAAGGAAGGACAAGAACCTAGAGGAAGGAACACCTTCCCGAATGGATCTAATCCCCTTTATTGATAATTACCATAACTCCTTTTAGATCCTAATTTGGGTATAGAAAGCGTTGAGATTTATTTACATTTCCAAACCATTCCTAAACCTAACCCTAGCAAGATTTAGATCTAGATAATCTTAGTATAGATAGATTTAGTTTTTAGATTTAATAAATCAATCCGAACACCCTTCGGAATTAACTCGTAAGAGCGATTAAGAGATTCACAACATCCCTGTGGACCGACCCGTACTCACCGGCTAGCTACACGCGACGCCGTTCTTGATTGCGGTTATAGATATTTTTGAGACTAATCACTCCCCGGGATGATGCTCCGCCCCCGGAATGATGTTCCACCTCGAAGTCCAGCTTCAAGATCCACTAGTTATAGGTATCGACCTTTTATCCTAACCTGACTTTGCAGTGTCTAGGCAAGTGTGTCTAAGGCAAGTGGTTACTTAATTAGGACCTCTACTTGTAGCGGGGAGCCTCCCACTTACCTGACACTTACCTAGCCGCAATTGGCGGTGAAGAGGCGGTTTGAGGTCCTATTTCTGGCCCTTTGGAACAGTTAGGAGCTGTCTAGCTGACCTAGGTGACCCTAGATCTAGGCCTGATTGTGCAGTTTTGGTTGATCGAAACTGTGTCTTAACTCTTTTCTCGAAAATCTTTTTGCAAATAGTTCTAAATAAAGAGAAAAAGGAAAAAGGAATTTTTTTTATAAAAACTTGCAAAATTTTGTCGCTAAGAAATCCTTGCACCCCACTTACACCCACCTTCTTTCTCTTCTCCTTCTGACATCATGGGTACCCCACATCATAAATCTCTTGCCGAACTTTGGTATCCCGAACCTAACTTTGCTTCGTACGTCAATTGTTTCGGTCTATTTAAAGAAGATCCCTCCGTGCCTAAAATTTCATTGAAAGATCAAATAGAAGCGTCTAGGAGAAACAGTTTGACTTTGCAACCCACTTTGTGTCAACCAAGTCAACTTTTACCACCTTCATATGTTGATACCACTTTTTCAAGTTCTGCTGTAACTCCTAAACCGATGTCCATTGCTGAGCATATTGCTCAATCTCGTAGCCGATCTTTCACCCCTCTCTATACATCCATTTCTAGGGATCAACAAGTCCATTCACCTTTTTATCCACATGTTAACCCTAATCCTGTCCAACCATCCACTTCCTACCAGTCCTACCCGACTTTCCCACCTTCACTAGACCCTGTTTCTACACAGCCTTTTGGGAGTTTCACGTATCCAAACAATTTCGAATCTTTTCCCGAAACCCCTTCACCACCCAAGTCTAGTTTGGAACAGTCGTTGGAAGCTTATATTGCCGCAACTAACAAAATGACTAGGAATGTGGAAGCGTCCATTGCCGCCCTTATGCAACCTAGTGAACCGGTAACTAGTTTCCCGCTAGTTCTAAATTTTTCAATGTATAAGGAGGCGGCTGGACATAGTGAGAATGTGAGAGGATTTCCAAGTCAAACCTACCCATACCCAATTGAATCCAACAACTCCAATTTTCAAACATGTGTCCAAAATGATGAGTTGTGCGACTTTGTAGTGCTTGATTTGCCAAATTGTGAGGAACCCCTTTCGAGTGAAACCGCACCTAATCCGTTTGACCTTTACACCTCCAATCTAGAACCTAAATCGATAAATATCCATGCTTTTGATGAGGTGTCAGAAAAAATTGATTTTCACTTGATTGAGGATATAGACGCCGGGAATATTTTGGATGATGAACCGGTAGATTTGATTGAAATTTTATGTCCAACTCATCATCCCGAGTCATTAGATGTTTCTCCCGAACTTCATATGCGTCTTGATTTTGATGATAATGGCATGGATGAGTTAAATATTGAGGAGAATTATGAGGATAGTACTGAGGAGAGTATTGAGGATAATATTGAGGTTGAACCATTTTTGTTTGATGTGTCGGATTTTCCAATTCATCCTCTTGAATTTTTAACTAAATCACCCTCCCTCCTTTCCATCGTTCCGACCACGCCTAATATCACGCTTGAAGACTGTGATCTTGAAAAATTTCTTTTTGAATCTGACACAGTTCTCACAGATGATAATGATTACGAGTGTTTCACTTTTTCGGACGATATTGATGACTTACCGCCCAAGTTTGAGTCCTTTACATTTTCAGATGAGTTAGTTGAACCATCAGACTCGGTTGCTTACAGTTGTTTCGAACCATTGTTGGAATCTTTCCAATTCGAGACAGTTTACTACGGTGAGAATGAGACTATCCCTAATTCACTCCCTTTCGTCCTTCCTATCGTTCTGACCGTACAAGAGACCGTTACGCTTTCATCTCCTATACCAAGTTCGGCGTACCCATGTTTTCTTGCAAATCTTGAGGGATTGGACCCCATTTCTTGACGGGTTGATAGGTTAGCATAATCGCTTTTAACACATCGGTCATCACAAATTGTGCTAATTTATTCACTCGATTTACACCCTCAAGATCGTGCTACCCTTCTTTCTCTTTTCCGCCCCTCTTCTCCCCTACCGAGACCGTATTCCGTTTCTACCTCCACACGGTCTCGTGTGCTCCTCATCTCTTTTCTTTCCACTCCATTTTTTCACCAACTCGACCATTACCACGATAAGATTTTTGAATGGTTGGTGCTAACCTTTGGTTTGTGTAAGGCCAAGCTTAAGTTTAGGGGGAACCTTGTTGTATATATGTATATATATATTTTTTTCTTTTCTACTAAAAAAAAATTCAAAAAAAAAATTGTAAATAAATAAACAAGGGAGTGCCGGCATTTTGACCCTCTTGGTGCAGCATGACAGTGAGGACACTGTCAAGTTTAAGTGTGGGAGTATGCTCGCTACGTCTTTTTCCTTCGCATTCATTTGTACATATTTTTGCATTTGCATACTTATTTTTAAAAAAAACCCATAAAAATTGAAAAATTTTGAAAAATTATAAAAATTATTGTATTCAATTTTGGCTTATTTGACTAGAGTTTGACAAATAGGTTAACTGGCTAGGAACAACTAGATCTTAGACTTAGTAAATTAAAAACCCTAAAAATAACCTTTCTTTGAGTTTAACGGTAGAAAGTATATGCCTTTGTAGTTTATTTAGAAATAGGCAAATTTTGAGTTCACTTCTTGGGCTAAGTTAAAATAAGGGAAGAGTATTGATGTTTTTATTAAAGTATAAGTTTGAAAAATAATTCCTAGCTTAAGACTAGATTCTGAAAATGTATACCCTACAATTTGCACAATCACGCACCTTGAAACTTGGAATAGTAGAGGTGACCTTGAAATGCTCTTGTCTAAAGTCCTTAGTACGAAGAAAAGAAATAAAAAAATACAAGTGTGAATAAAGAAAAAAAATGAACACTGGTTTTTGTGATTACTTAAGGCTGTAAAAATAGAAAAATATTTAGCGAGGGTGCTTCATCACCTAGTGCCTTAGACCAACTGGTTTGGGAGTCACTGCTAAGAAGCCTTGGGTGTTGCAAGACTAGGAATTACGCTTTAATATGCAAACACATCTTGTAATCGGTTGTTGGTACCTCAAGAAGTATTAACGGTCGCATGAAGGATGTGTAGGCAAAATTCAATTAAAAATTCACCTACTAATAAGTACTTTGGACAACGGACAAGGGTATGATTGCTTGATTTGAATTTCCAAGTGTAGGGGTGATTTATACACACACGTAGGGATATGTGATTGGAGTTTAGATGAGAGAAAGGAGTGAAGAATAGAACTTGTATCTTTAGTAGAGTTGATAGAAATTTCTAAGTGGAGATGGAACCCTAGAAGAAAAACTTAAGAAATGCCAAAAGCTCAGTAAGTCTACAGAACATATATAATCTTAAGTTAAATGATAAGGAAGCGTGAAGAATACGGGTGGATAATTTATGAGTCGACGATAATAGAATTCCTTGTTAGAAGACCTAAGTGGAAAACAAAAGTCGAAAAAGCCAAATTGATAGGATTTTGTGGGTAGTATCCGCTGAAAACCCTCAGGAGACAACACTCCTCCTACTAGGGACACCTAGAGGTTTAACGGCTTGTTGCACGTGCTCAGTGCAATCACGTTTCCATGCGAAAGTGCGGTTAGGTTTTTTGTCGAGAATAAAAAAATAAGTTTGCTCGAGGACAAGCAAAAGATAAGTTTGGAGGTATTTGTTCACACCATAATATTGCATTATTATATTCCCCATTCTTATTCGTTTTATAAATAAACAGGTGCTCTTGACGAATGTCTGCTACATATTACAGGTTATAGGTTCTTAGATCTAAAACAGTGAAAAAGATAGAAAATGATGCAAAAGAGGGACTTTGACCAACAAATAGAAGGATCTTAATCAAGCCTACACAAAAGAACAGTACAAGGCAACGCAAGGTCTAAGATTATAAAGCGAACGGTTAAAGTCCACTACAAGTATTCACTGGAAGATCTGGAGAATATCTAGAAGCCAAATGAAGAAAAGAACCAAATAAATAGAAAGCCCAAAATTACCAGATGCTACACAAGAATTTATGAGTTTGAAATTTTACCATAATTTGGAGTCTACTTTGACTAGGTCTTCCTATGGGTATTTGTTTAAATGTAGACATGCGAATCAATTGTAACCTAGGGTTTCCTATCCTCTATAAATAGGAACTCTAAATCATTGTATTCTTTTCATGCCTCCCTTCATTAATAAATTTTAGAATTCTTTTGGAGAGCATCGGTGCCACTTTTCATTTCATGAATTCAGATCTGGCAACCCTGTGTTGATGTTTGGAGAGAGCCGTCTGTAAGTAGTTTTATTTATTTGCTCTAGTTTAGATTTTAATTCTTTGCCTTAGATGTTAGCTTTGGGGAAGGCTTTTGAGAGATGAGATCTCTCATCCCTTTCTTACCCATCACATATAATCAATAGGACTCCATGCATACACACACACACCGCGCCCTACGGCACCCTATCCCTCGAGGTAGCGGTGATACCGTAGTATAAAGGCTCGGTTGCGCGCGTTTTCCATGGAGGTTAGGGTAAGGATCTCTAAAGGAAGGACAAGAACCTAGAGGAAGGAACACCTTCCCGAATGGATCTAATCCCCTTTATTGATAATTACCATAACTCCTTTTAGATCCTAATTTGGGTATAGAAAGCGTTGAGATTTATTTACATTTCCAAACCATTCCTAAATCTAACCCTAGAAAGATTTAGATCTAGATAATCTTAGTATAGATAGATTTAGTTTTCAGATTTAATAAATCAATCCGCACACCCTTCGGAATTAACTCGTAAGAGCGATTAGGAGATTCACAACATCCATGTGGACCGACCCGTACTCACTGGCTTGCTACACGCGACGCCGTTCTTGATTGCGGTTATAGATATTTTTGAGACTAATCACTCCCCGGGATGATGCTCCGCCCCCGGAATGATGTTCCACCTCGAAGTCCAGCTTCAAGATCCATCAATTTCATGCACACAACTTAAATGTGCGGTGTGCATTTATTGATAGGGGGCAATTTGTTGGGGTAAAAATTTACACCCCGGTTGACCGAGTCAAAGTCAAGGTCAGCCCCCAAGCTAGGTGGGCCCAAGCCCAGGTCAAGCGGGCCTATGCCCAAGTCGAGCCCGCGGCCAGCCTCCCCATGCCAACAACAAGATCATGTAATAAATAATTTTTATGTAATTTTTTATACATGAATGTATGCAAAATAGGCATAAAGCCAATATTTTGTATGCCCATGGCTTATGTGCAAAAATGAAATGGCACATGAGCCATGGGATAGGCAAAATGCCATTTTGTGAAGCCCAAGGGGCTATATGTAAATATGTAAGCCTATAAAAGGCAACATGATGATGAATAAAATATGATACTTTCATTCTCTCAAAAACCTAGGGTTTGTATTTCTTTCCCTTTTCTGAAGGTCTCAAACCTTCTTCTTTCTTCTGAATTAAATCAAGAGTTTTACTCTTCCTTTTCAAAAACAAAATAGTTTTTCACCACCAAACCAATAAAGGGGAACTTGGATCTGTCTTTAGATCCCAAAAAGGAGAGATTTTGAGATCTCACATCTCTTGATCTTCAAAATCCAGCTAACAGAGGAGGAAGAAGAAGAACCCCTTTCACTAAACCCAAAAAAAAACACTCAGGAGTCCAACTCCTCTATGATTTCTCTTCCGAGAAATTTTTTTAGGCTAAAAGCCTCTTTTTCTCACCGGCGCTCAAGCGCAGAGCGCCCGCGTGCCGACACGTGGCGCGCTTGCACTCAAGCGCTCAACGTTCGAGCGCAAAGCGCCCACATGCCGACACGTGGCGCGCTTGCGCTCGAGTGCAAGTCGCACCGATGCCGACACGTGACGCGCTTGCGCTCAAGCGCAAGCGCTCAGGCGCAAGTCGCCCCCGTGCTGACACGTGGCGCACTTGCGCTCCAGCGCCCAGCGCTCAAGCACAAGTCGCCCCCGTGCCGACACGTGGCGCACTTGCGCCTGAGCATCAGGCGCTGAAGCGCAGAGCACCCACGTGCCGACACGTGGCGCGCTTGCGCTCAAGCGCCCAGCGCTGAAGCGCAGAGCGCCCACGTGCCGACACATGGCGCGCTTGCGCTCAAGCGCAGAGCGCTCACGTGCCGACACGTGGCCCTCTAGCGCCTGAGCGCTCAGCACCTGGACGCACAGCGCCCAAGGTGCTGCCCCCCACGCATCCTTTGGATGCCTTTTCTTCCCTTTTTTTCTTATATATATACATATATATATATTCATATATATACATATGTGCACACACACATACACCACGACACTGTCCCTGTTAGAAAAAAATTTCTAACGGGCCGCTGTCCCGCACCCCGCAAGGGGGCTGCTGGCCCCCTTGACCCCCAGCCCGCTATCTGGGTAGCGGGACCCCCGTAAAAAACTCTGCGTGGCTCTCGACATATCCAAAAAACCCCTTTCAAAACACATCACACGCACACTGCACGTTGAGTTCGCATGACCAGTTTAACCCGTCCATCGGAGGTTCCCTCGCTCCAAAGGTGAGGGGTAATTAACGGCAGCTTAGTCCGTGGCTGCCGGAGATTCGGATCCCCACAATCAATAAACCCTAGCCTACCCTAGGCAGGGGGAATCTGTAATGCACCTGACAAGGGCGCGCGTATTCCCATCTCAATGGGGTGACGAAAAACACCCTACAATGATCTCAGGTCAACAGAATAATTTATACACATGTCACCTGGGAACTGTGATTGATCGTTCTTTTGCGTGCGCGTTTTGAAATCAAAGTTAAGAATATACCGCAATCAATAACGGTGTCGCTTGGTAGCTAGCCGGTTGTGTACGGGTCAGTCCATAAGGAGATGGATTCATTTTCTTTATATTCTAACGAGTTAATCCGATCAAGTCGGGTTTTGTTTTAAAATATAAGAATTAGATTAAAATTGATTAAAAGTATTGCTAGGGTTAGGTTTAGGTTAGTTTGGAAAAAGAATTCTACTCAATGCTTTCTTTGTCCTAGTTAAGAATATAGGTGTTAGGGAAATAGTCAACAAAGGGGATTAGCACGACTAGGAAGAAACTTAGTTTCTTCCTTTTAGTCCTTGTCCGTTCTTTCTTAACTCTTAGCCCTAACCTCTATTCAAATCAATCACAACCGGTCTAACTAGAGAATCACCGCTATCTTATAGGATAGGATGCCGTAGTGAGCGGTGTGTGGTTAATTTAAATAGAGTCCTATTATAAAAATTATATGGGCAAAGAAAGGAGAGAGAGAGAGATTTACTTCTCTCTAACCTTCCCGATCCTAACCCTAACAAGTGAGGAATTACTCACTCATTACGGAAGTTATGATAAGATTCATTTTTATAATTTTAAAAGACTATCTAAGTTGCAGATAATAAAAGACAGATAAAAATTCAGGAATTAAATTCAGATAAAAGAATGCATGATAAAAAATAGAAATACCTTTATTGATGACCTCTTGACGATTACAAGGAAATTGAAAATTTTAGACTAGAAAATAAAAAGAGGCATCTCAAAAGAGGCACCCAAAAGAGGCACACCTAATTAGGCTTTCGGGTTTCCTATTTATAGATAGGAGAAACCCTAGGTTATACATCCGATCCATATGTGAAATTACAAGACTACGCTAAGAAAGCCGGGTCAAAACACCGACACCCACCGACACGTGCTTTGCACGGCCGCGGAACTGCGGCAGAATCCCATGTTTGGCCGCGGATCCGTGACCATATGGCGAGATCTCTGGCTCATTTCTTCAGGGTTGCTTCATGTTGCCTTTTTCTTCTGTTTTCTTCTCTTGGTTCTTTAGAATCTTTTCTACTTTCTTCCAGATTTCCAACAGTGCAGAATTTGTGGAATTTTACCGTAAGTTTCACGTTGAAGTCTTGAATCTTGTGCTGCCCTCGTACTTTGTAGATTGAACTGTTCATTGATCGTTGTTTGTTCCTTAAACTAGTAGGCGGTATCATACAGATTCATCTATTTGTTGGTCGTAGTCTCACATTTGTAGCGTCTTTTCCTGAATTTCACTGTATTGTTCTGAGAACCTGTAATCTGCAACTATTTAGCAGACATGGATCAAAAGCACCTATTTATTTGCAATATGATTAAGAATGGAGAATATAATAATACAAAATTCCGATATGAACAAATACCCCCAAACTTATCTTTTGCTCGTCCCGAGCAAACCCAATTTTATTCTTGAAAAAACCTAACCTCACTTTCGCAGGGAATTGCGATTGCACTGAGCTCGTGCAACAAGCCGTTAAACCTCTAGGTGTCCCTAGTAGGAGGAGTGTTGTCTCCTAAGGGTTTTCAGCGGATACTACCCACAAAATCCGATCAATTTGCCCTATTGACTTTCATCTTTCAATTCGGTGTTCTAGCAAGAAATTCTATTATCTTTAACTTAGAAATTATCAAACCGTATTTTTCACGCTTCCTTTTCATTTAACATAAGATCATATATGTTCTGCAAATTTATTAAGCTTTCATTCTCTTTTGAATTTTCCTTCTAAGGTTCCATCTCAAGTTAGGAATTTCTCTCATCTCTACTGAAGATATAAGCCCTATCTTTCATTTCTATCTCTCATCAAAACCCCAATCATATACCCTTACGTGTGTGTATGTATCACCCCTACACTTGGAAATTCAATTCAAACTATCATACTCTTGTCCATCGTCTAAAGAACTTTTAGTTGGTGAATTTTAGATGAAATTGCTCACACATCCTTCATGCGACCGTTAATACTTCTTGAGGTACAAAAGACCGATTACAAAATGTGTTCGCACATTTAGGCGTAATTCTTCGTCTTGTAATACCTAAGGTTTTAGCAGTGACTCCCAAACCAGTTGGTCTAAGGCACTAGGTGATCAAGCACCCTCGCTATATATATTTTTTTAATTTTATGTAGCCTTAAGTAATTACAAAACCAGTGTACATTTTTTATATCTCTCATTTCACACTTATACTTTAATTTTTTTCTCATACTAAGAATTTTAGACAAGAGCGATTCAAGGTATCCTCTACTATCCCAAGTTTCAAGATGCGTGTATGTGCGAGTTGTAGGGTATATATTTTCAGAATTTAAACTGAAGGTTCAGAATTATTTTTCAGAGTTACACTTCAAATAAAAATTTCAATACTCTTCCCTTATTTTGACTTAGCCCAAGAACTGAACTCAAAATTTGCCTATTTCTAAATAAACTATAAGGACGTATATTTTCTACAGTTAAACTTTAAGAAAGGTTATTTTTAGGGTTTTTAATTTACTAAGTTTAGGATATAGTTTTTTCCTACTATTCAACCGTCATGTTAAACTTAAGTCAAATATGGCCAAAATTGAACTTTTCGATTTTTATAATTTTTTTAAATTTTTTTGATTTTTATGGATTTTAAAATAAGTATGCAAATGCAAAAATATACACATGAATGAGAAAGAAGAAAACTTACCGAGCACACCCCCAAACTTAAACTTGACAGTGTCCTCACTGTCAGACTACACCAAGAGGGTCAAAATTGTCGGCACTCCCCTGTTTATGTTTTTTTTATTGTTAACAGAAAAAGAAAACAAAATATATATACAAAAAGGTCCTCCCCAAACTTAAGTGAAACAATGTTTCCACTGTTTAAGCGTTAAAGTTTAGAGTTGGGGGGGAGAAAAACATGGTATCAAGCTATACAAGGCCTTACATAGGCCAAAGGTTAGCACCAACCATTCAAAAAATTTATCGTTATAATGGTGTGGTTGGTGAAAGAATGGAGTGTAGAGAAAAGAAATGAGAAACACATGAAACCGTGTGGAGATAGAAGCAGTATACGGTCTCGGTGGAGGAGGAGAATGACGGAAGGGAAAAAGAAATGGTGGTGGTTCGACTTCTTCAGGTGGAGGTTGATTAATCACAAAATCCGTGTCGTTTAGGAATGGGAGTTCATCGGCGAAAATATCTTTGAAACTTCCATCGATGGTCCGATTGAACGTTTCAATGTCATTAAATGTCGCGCCAGAATTCAACATACTTGATTTTTCCAAAATTATGAAAGTAGGATGGTCGTAAGGCTCATTTACTTTATTTTCAAAAGAGTCTAAATCAAGTTGTTTTTCTAGAATTACCGAACTCAAAATATCGGATTGTGATTCATTAACACTCGGTATCATTAAAGGAAGATTAGAAGAAGAACCAGAGAAAGTGGGAAAAAAAATGGAATACGAACTTGAGGGTAGAAATGGAGGTATAAATTAGCACAATTTGTAATGACCGATGTGTAAAAAGCAATTGTGCTAATTTATCAACCCACTGAGAAATGAGGTTTAATCCCTCAAGATTTGTGAGAAAGCATGGGTATGTTGAACTTGGTAAACCAGACATTGAAAATGAAAGTGTAACGGTTTCTTGCAAAGTCGGAACAAGGACGGAGGGAAGTCATTTAGGAAGGGTATTGGTTAAAGATTCAGGAGGGTGTGCGCAGTCAATGAAAGGGATAGAATGAATTGGAAAATCCGACTTCTCAAATAAAACTGCTTCATCCTCAATAATTTCCTCAATACTCTCCTCAAAATTTAGCTTATCCATGCCATTCTCATCAAAATCAAGACGCATATGAAGTTCGGGAGAAACATTTAATGACTCGGGATGATGAATTGGAGAGAGAAATTCAATCAAATATGCGAGTTCATCATCCAAAATATTCTTTGCGTCGATATCCTCGATCAAGTGAAAATCAAATTTTTTAGACACCTCATCAAAAACATGGATATTTATCAATTCAAGTTCTAGAGTGGAGGTGTAGAGGTCAAAAGGATTGGGTGTGGGTTCACTCGAAAGGGACCCTTCACAATCTGGCAAATCTAACACTATAAAGTCGCATAACTCATTAATCATTTTATCTTTAACTGATGAATCATTTGGAACACTTGATAGACATTCAAAACCGGAGTTGTGGGATGATTGTTAGAGATTCTGCGTGTTCAAGTTTAGTTAATTACCGCAATCAAGACGGTTTCGCTTGTAGCTAGCCGGTTGAGTACGGGTCGTCCGCAGGGAGATGGGAATCTTTTTCTATGTGCTTTAACGAGTTAAGTCCAGTTTTTCAGATTTTGTTGTGATTAATTAAGTGGTAAGATGATATGTAAAGAGAGCTTGTTAGGGTTAGGATTAGATTAGTTTGAGTTAGGAGTCTCCCACATCTTTCGTTGCCCCTCTTAATATCGGTGTTACGGTAATCGGCAACAACGGGGATTAGCACGACTAGGAAGGAACTTGCGAGTATAAGCTAGGCTTTCCAATGCATAAGTTCTTCCTTTTGGTGCTTGTCCGTCCGTTCTTGGCTCTTAGCCATAACCTCCGGTTAATTCAACCACAACCGGTCTCACTACGGAATCACCGCTATCATGTAGGATAGGGTGCCGTAAGGAGCGGATTGTGGTTCAATTAACGGGAGTCGAATTAAGCTGTTGGGCAAGGAAAGAGTGAGAGAGATTTCCTTCTCTCAAACTTCCCTTATCCTACCCTAACAAGTATGAAACTACTCACACATCATGATACGGAAAAATAAAACAAAACAAAAGAGGAGGATAGAAAGAAAGAGATTAGAAGATAACAACTAGCTATTTGCGACCTCACCTTGGCAAGGATCAAGCGTAAGCATCATGGTTGTTTTAAGGATAAAGAAAAAGAGAAAAGAAAGAAACAACAAGAAATAACAACAACTAAGTTAACAAATTAAAATTACAATAATTAACAAGAGAACAAGACAAGCATAATAATAAACGGTTCTTCTTTATTCATCATTCTTCACTCAAAAGCTCACTACAAGTTTTAATGGAGAAGAGATGAGAAGAGGAAGAAGAACATGTATTCTAAAACCTAGAGAAAAAATACAAGATTATGGACCCCCTTCCTTCACAAAGTTCTGGGCTATTTATAGGCTGAAAAATGAAAACCTAGGGCAACCACCAGACTACAAATGAAAATACCAAATTACCCTCAAAAATAAGTCAACTGCCGCCACTATACGGCCGCGGATCCGCGGCCTAAGCCAGCTTATGCCGTGGATCCGCGGCCCTTTAGTGGAGTTATGTGGCCAATTTTTGTAGGGTTTCCTGGTTTGCTGTGCCCATTATTCTGGTACATGATTTTTCTCAGAATTGCTTCACGATTTTTCCAGAATTTCTGTTGAGGGAAAGGTGATTTGATGTGGACTTTTTGTCATGATTTTCTCGAGCTCCGCGTAGATTTCTTGGATCTTGTGCTGCCATTGAGCCTTGTGCATGAAAACGACATTGATTTGACATTTTGTCTCTTAAACTGGTATCTGGCAACATACGGATGAAGAGCGGAGACCGTGTTTTCTCAGTGGTTGGCAGGAACCCGGATTTTGTCGTGTTTTCCATGAATTTCACCGTTTTAGAACCGAGAACATGTATCCTGCAATTGACTAGCAAACACGGCTCAAGAGTATCTACCGATATGCAATGTGATAAAAATTGGGCGGTATGAAAATGCAAAAATCTGATATGAACAAATACCCCCAAACTTATCATTTGCTCGTCCCGAGCAAAGCCAATTTATTCACAAAAAATTTCCTAACCTCACTTTCGCAGGGAACACGATTGCACTGAGCATGTGCAACAAGCCGTTAAACCTCTAGGTGTCCCTAGTAGGAGGAGTGTTGTCTCCTGAGGGTTTTCAGCGGATACCACCCACAAAATCCGGTCAAGTTGGTTTTGTAAAATAACTAAGATTCAAATCCTAAAGTTTTGTTTCAGAAAATAACAATTCTATTATCCTAAGTCTAGACTATCGAACCTTTATTTTTCACACCTCACTTCTTATTTAACTACAGCTTGTATATGTCTTTACGTGCAGTGCAAATAGTGTTATTAAGTTTCAGAAGGGTCGAATAAAGTCATCATGTCACACAATAAAGCCTTGATAACAATTTTAAAAGGATCACACAAGTTTTATAAAGAGTTAAGCATTTTTCAAGTTTCGTTTTCCAGTAAAGTTTCAACTTCAGAATTTCTATTTTCCTTAACAAGAAACTAGGTCTTATTTTTCACTCCACCTTTTTCTTGTTTTCATTTCATACACACCTCTGTGAACGTGCAATAGTCTTTATCATAGAATAAAACCTTCATATCTCCGCTAAAATTTTTATAAAAGCCTGTCTTTTATCAAGATTATTCTCACACAAAGAACCGTTAGGAATTTTAACTCGGAGAGAACACTTGCTTGACTTCATTTTTATCTGGACTTTCTAGGCTTCTTAGCGAGCTTTGGGCCAATGCACCCAAACCAGTTGGTTTTAGGGCATTAGGTGTAGAAACACCCCAGCGGACTTAATTACTCAAGTTACCTAGGTCCAAAAACAAAAGACAGTTTGGCGTGAAAATCAGATGATTTAATACGAACGGAGATATAACCGGCAGTTCAGTTATTTTTTTGGATAAAAGACGTGTTTAGTGGGTTTTGGTGTGTAATCATTCCAATCAAGTTCCAGATGGGTTATTTTTCAGACTTAGTTCCAATTAAGGCATCAATAACATTCCTTCATATTCACTCACTTCATAAACTATTCTTGATATTACTTATTTCCGAACAAACCTATTTGATCCTCAGAAAATCATTTATCTGTTTAAAAGTTTTTAGACATAAAAAGACTTGTCATCTAATTTCCAAAAACTCACGACACGTGTAGTGTGATGTAAAGACGTATATCAGCTATAGTTAATTTTAAAGGAGGGTTATCTTTCAGGTTTTCAAAATCTAAACATAAGATTTAGTTATTCTTATTTTATCAAACAAAACCGTCGAAATGTTGAATCAGAGTCCTCCCACTAGCTAACTTGACAGAAAAGTTTTTATGTTTTTAGAAAATTTTCAGATTTTTATGGATTTTATGGATTTAAATATACAGATGCAAAATATACATATGAATGCGAAGGTAAGAAATGCGTACCGAGCGTACCCCCAAACTTAAACTGGACAGTGTCCTCACTGTCATTGCATGAAGAGATCATTTGATGGGTCAAAATTGTCGGTTAGCGATACACAATTTTTATTTTTTTGTTTTTAAAGAAAAGAATATACATAAATATATACAAAATGGTTTGTACATACCCCCAAACTTATTTGGAACAGTGTCCACTGTTCTTGGCTGGATAACCGAAGTTTGGTGGTAGGCAGAGGAAGATCATGCAAGGTAAACCGGCTCCTGTAAGAATAGGAGCTCCTCAGTTGGTTCGGCGCTAAGGTACGGTTTTAGTCGGTGTCCGTTCACTTTGAAAAATGAACCGTCCTTTGGATTTTCCAAATCCACAGCGCCCTGCGGATATACATTCCGCACAAAATACGGCCCTTTCCAGAGAGATCTGAGCTTTCCTGGATGGAAGTGAAGTCCGGTGTCGTAAAGCAGTACCTGCTGATCAGGTACGAAGGTTTTGCGCAAAAGGTGTTTATCGTTAAACACCTTCGTTCGATTCTTAACGACAACCGCGTTATCGTAAGCCTCATCCCTAAGCTCGCTTAGTTCGTTCAACTGCAGCTTCCGATGGCTGCCCGCATCTTCGAAAGACAGATTCAGCTCCTTTATCGCCCAAAATGCGCGATGCTCTATTTCGACAGGTAGGTGGCAGGCTTTTCCATACACAAGCCGATAGGGAGACATGCCAAGGTCGGTGGTTCGAAATGCCTAAAGGGCATCCGTGAGTTTCAGCGACCAATCCTTACGGTTCTTGGAAACCGTCTTCTCCAGTATCTGCTTGATTTGCCGATTTGAAACTTCGGCCTGCCCGCAGGTTTGGGGGTGGTAGGGCGTGGATAGCTTATGATTAATGGAGTATTTCCGCATCAAGGCCTCGAAAGTCTTGTTGCAGAAATGACTTCCATTGTCGCTAATGATCGCTCGGGGGTGCCCAAACCGGGAGAAAATGTTTTCTTTAAGGAACCTAACGACAACCTTGTTATCGTTAGTCCGGCTGGGCACAGCCTCGACCCATTTAGAGACGTAATCAACAGCGAGAAGGATGTACAAGTTCCCGAAAGAGCTGGGAAACGGCCCCATGAAATCTATCCCCCAAACATCAAAAATCTCCACAACCAAGATCGGTTGGAGCGGCATCTCGTTCCTCCGGGATATCCGGCCCAAGTGTTGGCACCGGGAGCAAGTCTTGCAATAGTCATGAGCGTCTTTGAAGAGTTGTGGCCAGTAGAAACCACATTGCAAGATCTTCTCAGCTGTCTTTCTGGGGCCAAAATGCCCGCCACACGCTTGATCGTGGCAAAATGACAGCACACTCTTGAATTCCTCGTCAGGGATACACCGACGAATAATCTGGTCGGGACAGTATTTGAACAGATATGGTTCATCCCAGTAAAAGTGTTTTACCTGGGATAAGAAGCGAAGTTTGTCCTGACTTGACCATTCAGTCGGTAGTAATCCCGTGGCCAAATAGTTCACAATATCTGCGAACCAGGGTTCGCAAGATATTGTCAAGAGTTGTTCATCCGGGAAAACGTCGTTGATCGGAATTGGAAGCGAAGGCGAAGAAGGAAGTCGTGAGAGATGGTCGGCAACCACGTTTTCACATCCTCGTTTGTCCTTAATGACAAGGTCAAACTCCTGAAGCAAGAGGATCCAACGGATTAACCGAGATTTAGCATCTTTCTTCGCAAAAAGATAGCGCAGAGCAGAATGGTCGGTGTAGACAATGACTGGAGAGCCGATGAGGTAGGTTCTGAACTTTTCTAAAGCAAATACAACAGCTAAGAATTCCTTCTCAGTTGTTGTATAATTGAGTTGGGCGTCGTTCAGGGTTCGGCTCGCATAATAGATTACGTGCGGCATCTTGTTGATGTGTTGTCCAAGGACAGCACCAATGGCAAAGTCGGATGCATCGCACATAATCTCGAATGGGTGCGTCCAGTCAGGTGAAGAAAGAACGGGAGCAGAAGTGAGTGAGCTTTTCAATGACTCGAATGCAGTCACACAGCTCGAGTTGAAGTCGAATGGCGTATCCTTGGCCAGCAAAAGAGTCAAGGGCCTAGCAATCTTGCTAAAGTCCTTGATGAACCGTCTATAGAAACCGGCATGGCCAAGGAAGGCTCGGATATCTCTGACGCATCGGGGAGGAGGTAGATTGGAAATGACCTCAATCTTTGCTTTATCAACCTCTATGCCATTTTGCGAGATGATATGTCCTAAGACAATACCTTCGCGCACCATGAAGTGGCATTTCTCCCAATTCAAAGTGAGATTCTTGTCCTTACATCGGGTAAGGACAGCGTCAAGATGCAGCAAACACTCGTTGAAGGAATCGCCGAAAATGGAGAAATCATCCATGAAAATCTCCAGAAATTTTCCACCATGTCTGAGAAAATTCCCATCATACACCGCTGAAAGGTAGCGGGCGCATTGCATAACCCAAAGGGCATGCGACGATATGCAAACGTGCCGAAAGGACAAGTGAATGTGGTCTTGTCCTGGTCTTTTTCGGCGATGGGAATCTGATTATAGCCGGAGTAGCCATCAAGAAAGCAGTAGTACTCGTGTCCGGCCAATCGTTCAAGCATCTGGTCAATGAAAGGTAGCGGAAAGTGGTCTTTCCGCGTTGCGGCGTTGAGTTTTCTGTAATCAATGCATACTCGCCACCCAGTTTGGGTGCGAGTAGGGATTAAATCGTTCGCCTCGTTGGTTATGACCGTAATGCCCGACTTCTTGGGGACAACGTGGATGGGGCTAACCCACTGGCTATCAGAGATAGGGTAAATGATACCACTATCTAGACATTTTACGATCTCCTTCTTTACAGCCTCTTTCATGACTGGATTGAGACGTCTTTGTAGATCCCGGGCTGGTTTGGAATCATCCATCAGATGAATGTGATGCTCAACGATCAGGGGACTAATCCCCTTGATGTCTACCATGGACCAGCCAAAAACTTGCCTGTTGCTGTGCAAGACCGTGAGAAGGGCTTTCTCTTGCTCGGGAGCTAGAGAAGCCGAAATGATGACAGGGAGGGTCTCGTTCTCACCTAAGTAAGCATACTTAAGGTGAGACGGCAAAGGCTTGAGTTCGAGCGTTGGAGGTGAAACGATGGAAGGCAAGATTGGTGCAAAGGTCTCGAACTCAAAGGACTCCAGCAAAGGTTCGAAACGAGTGTAGGCGACCGAGTCGGATGGTTCAGGTAACTCATCCGGAAATTCGAAAGATTCAAACTCGGGTTGTGCGCGGCTAAGATCGTTTGAAAACGTGAAACACTCGTAGTCGTTGTCGGGCGTAGAAACAGCAGCAGGTTCGAAGAGAAACGCACTAGTGGCGTCAAGATTATCGTGATCAAATAGAAACTCCTCGAATTCACACTCTTCTGGGGTGATCTCCTGGATCGAGCAGACGTCCAGTATATGAGCATTAGGTTCGGCGGGCTGATTCCCCAACCTAAAAATGTTGAGTTCAATCGTCATGTTTCCAAAAGAGAGGTTCATCGAACCATTGCGATAATTGATCACAGCATTTGAGGTTGCAAGAAATGGGCGACCGAGTATCACCGGAATTTGATTCCGGGGGTTAGCTACAGGCTGTGTGTCTAATATAATGAAGTCAACGGGGAATATGAAGTCCCCGACTTTTATTAACACATCCTCTAGCTCACCCCTAGGATGGGTGATCGATCGGTCGGCCATTTGGAGAGTGCAGTGCGTAGGTTTCAGCTCTCCGACGCCTAATTGCTCGTATACTGAATACGGAAGCAGGTTAACACTGGCACCAAGATCTAATAGTGCGCGGTTGATGTTCTTATCCCCAATGGTAATTGAAATCGTAGGACAGCCAGGGTCCTTCCGTTTTTGTGGTAAAGATTGGGTAAGAGCATCACTCACAGCACTAGCCAAGAAAACTTTCTTTGGTACCTGAGATTTCCTCTTTTTCGTGCACAAGTCCTTTAAGATTTTCGCGTAGGACGGGACTTGTTGGACAGCATCTAAAAGAGGAATGTTAATGTTAACCTGCTTAAATAAATCCAGAATCTTCTCCATTTGAGGATTTTGTTTATTAGACCTCAACCGGTTTGGAAATGGAACATTTTGAAAATTGGTTGAGTCTAATGCTGGAGGAGGAGATTGTGGAGTTGGAACGGATCCCAGAACAGGTGTTTTCGTGGAGTGAGAAGTGGGTCCATTCAGAGCAGAAGAAGAGGAAGGAGAGCCTTGTGAAGAACGGAGAATAGGCTCAGAAGACGAAGAAGAAGAAGAAGAAGCAGCGGCCGGGGTGTCATCGTTGATCCGTTTGCCAGTGTTGTTTTGCAGCATCCTTCCCGATCTCAGTGTGGTCACGGCACTCACATTATGGTTTTGTTGTTCAAGAGCAACATGTGCATTATGTGGGTGACCGGGATTTGGGAGTGGTTGGGACGGGAGCTTCCCCTTCTCTCGCTCGCTGAAGGCCGCATTCAGTTGTGCAATCTGGGCCTCGATGGTCTTGATGCTTTGCCCGTGAGCGGCAGTGTGTTGCACTAAAGACTGAATGGAAGACTGGATGTTTGCGGTGGACTGAGTCGATTGTTTGACGAACGCCTCCAGACTTCGTTCGAGCGAGGAAACCTTATCGTTGTTTGACGGAACAAAGTTGTTTGGTGGAAAAGAATTGTTGGGTGCAAAGTTGTTCATCTGATTTTGGAAAGGTTGGGGTTGGAAGGGCTGCTGAAACTGAGTTTGTTGTTGCGCTTGTTGTTGCGGCGGAGGGGCCCTTTGGAAATTGTTGCCCTGGAATTGATGCTGATTCTGATTCCAGGCGAAATTAGGGTGGTTCCTCCAACCGGGATTGTATGTGGAAGAGTATGGATCATTCCTCGGTCTTTGCTGGAATGCAGCATTAACCTGATCCTGTCCTTGCGATGGTGGATTGTAAGGACACTCTTCGGTTAAGTGAGAAGGATCGGAACAACAAGCGCAGATGGTACGAAAGGGGAGAACAGGGGCAGGGGCAGGAGCAGAAAATTTGCTCTCTATTGCTTCAAGCTTTCTCGTTATTGCAGCCATTTCAACTTTCATCGCAATAGGGACATCAAGTTGGTGAATTCCTACCCTAGACTGACCGGTAGAAGTGGAGGTAGAAGAAGAAGAAGTCGGTCTGGTGCTCTCCCACTGTAGCGTTTGCTCCGCAAGGTCATCGAAAAACTGCCACGCTTCCTCGTCAGATTTCGATAGGAAGTGGCCCTGACAAATGGTTTCCAACAACTGCTTCGTTGCTGGGTTCAGGCCCTCGTATAAGGTTTGGCAAAGTTGCCATTTCTCTATACCGTGGTGAGGACACTGAACAAGAAGGTCTTTGTACCAGTCAAAGCACTTCCAGAAGGGTTCAGAAGGAAGCTGAGAGAATTGGTTGATTTCATTGCAAATCCTTGCGGTTTTATGATTCGGATAGAACTTTTTGAGAAACGCTTTAACAAACTCGTCCCAACTGGTTATGGAATGGGAAGCGGTGCTATACAGCCATTTTTCAGCAAGTTCGCATAAAGTGAACGGAATGACCCGTAGACGTATAGCATCGTCCGACAGCTGGGTGGTTTTCATCATGGCACAGACGTTTTGAAATTTGTTGATGAAGATATAGGCATCTTCAGATTCAAGCCCATGAAATCATGGAAGCATGTTGATGAAGTGGGGCTTAATTTCAAAATTATCCCCATTGGCCGGTGGAAGAGAAAGGCAAGTGGGGAGTGCAGAACGGGTGGGATAGAAACGATCCTGGAGCGCAATTCACGGCGGCGCTACAACAGGCGGGTGTGGTGGGTTAACGGTCTCCGTAGGAGGTGGAGCCAATCTAGGGGTGGTCAAAGAGATGTTCGGATTAAATCCTGACATCGCGGAAGAAGAGGTCGGTGAAAGTGAAGGTGAAGGCGAAGATGTATGAACAGAATTCCGGTCAACGTCGGAGTTGGCCGGCAAAGGAAGGGGTGAAAGAGGAGTGGACGGAGTTTCGACGTCTGAGTCGATCGCGTAGTCGGTAGCGACTAACGTAACGTGGACTAGGCGGGCGCTAGTGTCCCGAGTCCAAGCGGACATACACTAAACGAGTTTAGTATAGTCAAAGCGGAGAAGGTGAGGGTAAGAAAACGTCAATGGAGAAAGGCGATGGGTGGTGGAGTGAAAAATGGATTTTGGCGACAAAGGGCAAGTTTTTATAAAAGTTTTTGATTTTTTTTTATTTTTTTTTAGAAAGAGCTTTACAGAAATATGTACGGACTTACGGCTTTAAGCAATCACAAACAAGATATGCACAATCACACCTAGATCTAGGGTCACCTAGGTCAGCTAGACCTGCTCCAGAACTTGATTGTCGAAGCAAAACTGTGTCGAGAAACGGGCTTAAAAATACACTGATCACGAGGCCAGGTAAGTGCAGAGATAAGGGGAGGTTTTCCAACGCTTTCGCGAAGTTCCTTAATTAAATAACCCTTTCTCTTTTGGCGGTTGCGCCGTTAACACTTTCCTAGACACCCCATAAATAATATACCGTTAAGCGAGGTTCTAAACATGGTTTAACTTCTCCTAATGAGCGCGAAGTCCTTAGGGCTGAAGTCTAGTATTTTTTAATTACAATAGACAATGCATATGCTTTTATGATTTTTGGGGTCCTGGGAAGGGTGATGAAATCCCCACCCAATCTGAATTGGTTTCAAGCCCCTTAAGTCCGTATTAAAGAATGCAAAGCGGTAACAAATCAACTGCAAACAATTTTTATTTTTAGCGCGGCGCAAAGAATCCTGCACAAGAACAGTTTATTGGAAGGGGGAGAAGAGTTTGTGCAAAGAAGGCTGCAGAAAACACAATTTATTGGAGTCCATAGGAGTGGGAGAGAAGAGAGAGACTTACAGAGAGAAAATGGTCCCCTGACTCCACCAAGTGGCCGCGGTTCCGCGGCCTAAGCGAGCATATGCCGCGGTTCCGCGGCAAGGTAGTGGAGTTGGGGCTCCGTTTTTCTGGTGTGCGCTCCTGTTGGTGTCCTCTGCTATTTTTAAGACCCCGAATCTGGAATTGCTCACTGGAACTGCTCCAGAATCTTAAAGTAGACCGTTTGCTTCGTATTGTCCGTCGCGGTGTAGCCGCGAAATGTGGGTCTATCTTCCCACGTCTTTAGCACTGAACTTGAACTCCGTATATTCTACGTCTTGGCCACTGAACTCGAACTTCGTATTTTCCTGCACACTTGCAAAAAAACTAATCAAAAATAACAAAATGATTTTTTTCAAAGTATACTTTTTTTTTGTTTTGGTTATATTTATATTCACAAGTTAACCCGAAAATACACAAAGAAATAAACTACCGTCTCCCCGGCAACGGCGCCATTTGATTGTTAGAGATTCTGCGTGTTCAAGTTTAGTTAATTACCGCAATCAAGACGGTTTCGCTTGTAGCTAGCCGGTTGAGTACGGGTCGTCCGCAGGGAGATGGGAATCTTTTTCTATGTGCTTTAACGAGTTAAGTCCAGTTTTTCAGATTTTGTTGTGATTAATTAAGTGGTAAGATGATATGTAAAGAGGGCTTGTTAGGGTTAGGATTAGGTTAGTTTGAGTTAGAAGTCTCCCACATCTTTCGTTGCCCCTCTTAATATCGGTGTTACGGTAATCGGCAACAACGGGGATTAGCACGACTAGGAAGGAACTTGCGAGTATAAGCTAGGCTTTCCAATGCATAAGTTCTTCCTTTTGGTGCTTGTCCGTCCGTTCTTGGCTCTTAGCCATAACCTCCGGTTAATTCAACCACAACCGGTCTCATTACGGAATCACCGCTATCATGTAGGATAGGGTGCCGTAAGGAGCGGATTGTGGTTCAATTAACGGGAGTCGAATTAAGCTGTTGGGCAAGGAAAGAGTGAGAGAGATTTCCTTCTCTCAAACTTCCCTTATCCTACCCTAACAAGTATGAAACTACTCACACATCATGATACGGAAAAATAAAACAAAACAAAAGAGGAGGATAGAAAGAAAGAGATTAGAAGATAACAACTAGCTATTTGCGACCTCACCTTGGCAAGGATCAAGCGTAAGCATCATGGTTGTTTTAAGGATAAAGAAAAAGAGAAAAGAAAGAAACAACAAGAAATAACAACAACTAAGTTAACAAATTAAAATTACAATAATTAACAAGAGAACAAGACAAGCATAATAATAAACGGTTCTTCTTTATTCATCATTCTTCACTCAAAAGCTCACTACAAGTTTTAATGGAGAAGAGATGAGAAGAGGAAGAAGAACATGTATTCTAAAACCTAGAGAAAAAATACAAGATTATGGACCCCCTTCCTTCACAAAGTTCTGGGCTATTTATAGGCTGAAAAATGAAAACCTAGGGCAACCACCAGACTACAAATGAAAATACCAAATTACCCTCAAAAATAAGTCAACTGCCGCCACTATACGGCCGCGGATCCGCGGCCTAAGCCAGCTTATGCCGCGGATCCGCGGCCCTTTAGTGCAGTTATGTGGCCAATTTTTGTAGGGTTTCCTGGTTTGCTGTGCCCATTATTCTGGTACATGATTTTTCTCAGAATTACTTTACGATTTTTCCAGAATTTCTGTTGAGGGAAAGGTGATTTGATGTGGACTTTTTGTCATGATTTCCTCGAGCTCCGCGTAGATTTCTTGGATCTTGTGCTGCCATTGAGCCTTGTGCATGAAAACGACATTGATTTGACATTTTGTCTCTTAAACTGGTATCTGGCAACATACGGATGAAGAGCGGAGACCGTGTTTTCTCAGTGGTTGGCAGGAACCCGGATTTTGTCGTGTTTTCCATGAATTTCACCGTTTTAGAACCGAGAACCTGTATCCTGCAATTGACTAGCAAACACGGCTCAAGAGTATCTACCGATATGCAATGTGATAAAAATTGGGCGGTATGAAAATGCAAAAATCTGATATGAACATCGGATTCAATTAGGGATGGGTAGGTTTGATTTGGAAGGATGTACAGCTCATTCTCACCACTTAAATTCTCAATCTGTCCAACCGCCTCATCAAACATTGGAAAATTTGGAGCTAGTTAGAAACTAGCTACCGGGTCACTACGTTGTATAAGGGCGGCCATGGACGCATTCAAATCCATTATATGTTTTCTTGACACTACCATAAAATCTTCCAATGACTGTTCCAGACTAGACATGGATTGTGAATGTGTTTCAGTAAAAGATTCAAACTTTTTGGGATACTGGAAACTCCTAAATGGCTGTGTAGAAGCAATGTCTAGGGAAAGTGCGAAAGTCGGATAGGACTGGTAGGAATTGAATGGTTGGACAGGAGTAGGATCAACATTTGGATAAGAAATCGAATGGAATTGTTGATCCAAAAAATTTGCAGTGGTGAAAGGAGTGAAAGATCGGTTATGAGATTGTGCAATATGTTCAGCAATAGACATGGGTTTCGGGGTTACAACAGGACTCGAAAAAGGAGTATCAATGTGAGAAGATGGTGAAGGTTGAAATGGTTGATACAAGGTGGATTGTGGTGGATGCCCTAGACGCGTCCATTCGATCTTTCAAAGAAATTTTGGGCATGGAGGGGTCGTCCGAAATTCGGCCAAAACAATGAGCGTAGAAAGTAATGTCTGGTTGAGGGTACCAAAGTTCGGCAAGAGTTTTGTGAGGTGGGGTACCCATGATGTGAGGAAAGAAAGAAAAAGAATGTGATTTTTTTTTATTAATTTTTTTAATTTTTTTTTATTTTTTTTAAAAAAAAATTTATTTAAAAAAAATTGTTTGTTTTTGGAGTTTTGAAATTTTTGAAAGTGTTGAAAGAGTTTTTGCAAAAATTTGTACGGAACTACGGCACAATTTCAAACAACCACAGTTTAAACATGTACAATCAAACCTAGAGCTAAGGTCTCCTATGTCAACTAGACTGATCCTAACTGTTCCAAAGTGACAAGTTGTGAGATATCCCTCAAATCGTCTCTTCACCGCCAATTGTGGCCAGGTAAGTACAAATGAAGAAAGGAGGATTCCACTCACGAATCACCGTGAGACGGGCCTTTTAAAGTTACCTTTTCTCACTTGTCTAGCCTAGGCACCACAAAGTCAGGTTTAGATAAACGACTGAATGCCCACAACCTTCCTCTGTCCTAATGAGCACGACAGTCCTTAGTTGGCTGACTTTAGATATTTTTTAATTAACTCGAGGGTTGATGCATATGCTTTTTGTGATTTCTGGAGTCTTAGGAAGGGTAATGAAATCCCCACCCAATCTGGATTGGTGTTATAGCCCCTTAAAAGTCCGTTTTAAATATGCAAAGCAATTAACACACAAAAATGTAAAACACTTGCGGATTTTTTTTTATTTGGCAGCGCAAAGAATCCTGCACAAAAACAATTTATTGGATAGGGAGAAGAAATTTTGCGCAAAGAACCCTGCAGGAAAAATTTTCAGTAGAGTTCACGGGGTAGGAGATGGAAAAAATATACTCACAGAGAAATTTTGGGTGCTGACGTCACAGGTTGACCGTGGTTCCGCGGTCAACTGCAAGAATCTGCCGCGGTTCCGCGGCGGTTTAGTAGGTTTAGATCTCCAAAAATTTTCTCCGTGTTGTTTGAATTCTCCCCTGTCTGTTCAGATCCTCTGTTTCTTGATTTGTTCACTGGACTTGCTCCAGATCTGAAACAGAGTTTGCTCCAAACCTGCACACTTGCACAAAAACCTTTCAAAAAGAACAAGATGATTTTTATTTTTATTTTTATTTTTATTTTAAAATTTTAAAATTTTTCAATTTTTATAAATTTTTCTTTTTTTTAAAATTTTTTTTCCTTTAATAACCCAAAATTGCACAAAGAAAGAGACTATCGTCTTCCCGGCAACGGCGCCATTTGATTGATCGTTCTTTTCCGTGCGCGTTTTGAAATCAAAGTTAAGAATATACCGCAATCAATAACGGTGTCGCTTGGTAGCTAGCTGGTTGAGTACGGGTCGGTCCACAGGGAGATAGATTCCTTTTCTTTATGTTCTAACGAGTTAATCCGATCAAGTCGGGTTTTGTTTTAAAATCTAAGAATGATATTAAAATTGATTAAAAGTCTTGCTAGGGTTAGGATTAGATTAGTTTGGAAAAACAATTCTACTCAATACTTTCTTTGCCCTAGTTAAGAATATAGGTGTTAGGGTAATAGTCAACAAAGGGGATTAGCACGATTAGGAAGAAACTTAGTTTCTTCCTTTTGGTCCTTGTCCGTCCTTTCTTAACTCTTAGCCCTAACCTCTATTTAAATCAATCACAACCGGTCTAACTAGAGAATCACCGCTATCTTGTAGGATAGGGTGTCGTAGTGAGCGGTGTGTGGTTAATTTAAATAGTGTCCTATTATAAAAATTATATGGGCAAAGAAAGGAGAGAGAGAGATTTACTTCTCTCTAACCTTCCCGATCCTAACCCTAACAAGTGAGGAATTACTCACTCATTAGGGAAGTTATGATAAGATTCATTTTTATAATTTTAAAAGACTATCTAAGTTGTGTTAGTTGTATGTATGCCCTAGAGGCCAGTATTGTACAGATGATGTATATTATATTGGATGCTTGGACATATATAGAGAGAACTTTCTTGCTCGATATGATAGTATGCTATCTGGTTGCTCTTTATCTAAACATGTATACTTGTCTCTTGATACTGTCTTATAGCTACATGTTGGTAAAGCCCTTAGGATGTGTACTTGACTACCTGGACTATGATGCAGATCATACTAGTGGGGCCATGGTAGTCCATAAGTATATCGTTTAATGTTTCTAGTTGTAGGTGTATCGAGACAGGGTATCGATATACCAGAGTAGACTAGCGTATACGCCTCGACCCATGAGATGGGCGATGGATGATCCCATATCCATTGGTGTTTGACATCAGAGATGGTATACGGATGCTCAGTGGAGACTGGGTACACTGGACGGACTCGCCGAGAACTCCCAGATGGTATTATACCTCACGTCAGATGGCGGTTCTCTGGTGACACTTGTACAGGTTAGTCTGTAGGCCCGAGATCGTAATAGAGTCTTGTGTAATTCCCACTGTGCTTTGATTTCCACCTTACTACGTCCAAAAGGGCGTGCAAAACGGTGGTTTTTGGGTATAGTTCTGGGTTACATGGAGGCAATGAGCGATAGGAGGGGTTTCGTCTCTCCCGGTATTGGGGGTTGATGTTGCGCTGTGCTCGATTGGCCATAACAGAGAAGTCCCTAGCTAGGGTTGATTTAGAGAGTTACTGGTAAGTGTTACCAATAGTTTCTCGACCCGTTATGAGCTCACATCGGCACGACTTATCGGTTATTGGGGTCTGACGTTTACCACCCCTAGACTAGATATGCGACATATCAGACGAGGAGACCGGACTGTACGGGAAGTGTTACCGGCAGGCTTTTACAGGAGTTGGAGCGGGCTTGCTTGCTGATCTTCTGATCACTCAATACCCGGGTGACCGTTACGTCCAGCTAGTACCGCTGACGGCTTGTGGGTGCTTGATGTGATCATCACCTACTGCCGGCGTATTGACGAGTCTTTAGAGTCCTACATAGAGGTTTTACTAGCTCAGGCAAAACGAAATAGGAGCATGTATGTGATATGTGCGGGACCGAGAATAATGCATGTATGTGATTCCGTATTCTATTCTCACGACTTTTTGTATCGGTCGGTTATATATGATATAGCCGGGTTATCGAATCAAGTGTTGATTCGATAAGTCGATACAATGGATGTTAGTCGGTTATATGAGATATGACCGGATTATTAAGTCAAGTGTTGATTTATTAATTTAGTGTATAATTGTATATATGATATACTAATTTACATTAACTAACATTTGTTCACTTAAGGATTTTTCTCACATGTGCACAACTTTAATATATATGTGATATATATTAAAATGTGTTTTTCTTTTTGTATCATGGTTGATGATACATCTTTCATGGGTGTGTGAGACTTACACCATGCTATTTGTTATGTTGGGTTTAATATTTAAAAGTAATTACAAAATTAGTGGAAAATTAGAAAATGCATGAAGCTTGTGTAAGCTTGTGGATGCATTGACTAAAGTCCACTAAGTTTGTTTTTACTTTGGATTTTTGTTAACCCAACCATCACACTTAGCCATGATTAAGTCTCTACATGAGTTAGTATATGATACTCACTCACCCATGGTTAGCTCACTCACTTGATCGTTATCCTCATCCTTTTTCTTTTGTTCATCTTCTTCTTCTTTGAGCAAAAAGAAAAAGCTTGCTAGGGTTTCAAAAAGAGAGTGAAAGATTGTGAGAAATAAAATTCTAAAGAGAACCCACTTCCTATTTCTCCATCCTCTACTATACTAGAACTTTAGTATAGGGTGTTCGCTTCACTAATTCTCAAGTTAGTGAAGTAGTAGCTTGACTTGATATTCCCTCGACGTAGATCATCTTCGGCCTCGAAGACTTCAAGCAAGGACGCTTCTTTCGCCTCGTGAAGCCATGCAAGAGCCCGGAAGAACCATGATCGCAGCAAAGGGACTACAACAAGGAGCTTTAGAAGTGAAGGACCGATCTACAAAGGTTGTATTTCGTATTTACTTAGTGGTAAATGTGATTAACTTGCATGTGAAACCCTAATTTTCTAGCAAAGATCTTGTTTAGGGTTGTTAGGCACGGTTAAAATTTTAATCGGCCATAGTTGATGCTTTCTTAACCCTTGTTAGACTGCTTAGTAACCCTACAGTGGTATCAGAGACTAGCTAGAGTATTAGGCGACGTGTATACGAAGTTAAAACCCCGATCGAACCCGGAAACGTCACTTTAACCCCCTCTCTGGACATTTTTTAAAAACTATGATTTTTCTGAATTAAAAATACCTAAAAAATTCAGCAGGTGATTTTAGGAATTATTGTGCAAAACGACACTGTAACTCGTACGGATCACCACGGAACCGCGGCAGTACCCTGCTTGTGCCGCGGATCCGCGGCCGTACAGTGATATTTGGTCATGCTTTTTGTACAGTAATACCCTTATCTGTTAGTGCTATTTTCTGGGTATTTTTAAAATGACTCAAGTGTTGAGTGTTCTGGGGATTATTTTGTATTCGTTGATTTGATCAGAATATTTAATTTCGTTATGTTTTCCGGATAATTTAGTAAGTATTAAAATGTTCGAACGGATATCATTAACTCTATTTTTCCCGGCACGAAAAACTTTCAAGTGTTGAATTTTTCTTGAGTTTAAATCTTTCGGAAAAACGTGCATGTAACGCGATGGACCCTCTAGAAGAACACAAACCTTAACTCGATTATGTGACCGTCTTGAACTACCTCTAAACCTTAGGGTTTAGGGTAGTACGGCATGCCACATGTGAAGCGTTGGCTTGACCCTTCTACGACTAGACTGTTGCTACTGTGACGTATTCTGGAATTTTTGAACTCCGCTCAAGTGTTGAGCTATTAAGGAAATCTTGGGTATTTGATTATTCGATCGGAAAGTTTAATACTGTCTATTTATCTGGAATGTGATACAATATGTGGAATTCATATAGTTAGGCATGAAATGCGAAATATGTGATATTTCGGATTTACAATGTCTAAAGAGATTGTGGATTCCAAATGTTGTAGTTTTACACTTTCTTTTCTGCGACCGTAAGTGTAATATGTGATATCGCCGGTTTCGTTGTTATATGTTAACGACAATTGGGATGCGCATATTTAGTTACGTTGATGACATGTGATGTTATGTGTTGCTGGATATGTTATATTAGATCGTCGCGTTCTGAATAGCCGGGTTTTTTTAATGTGAGATGAGAGTTTTTATTTTCATTCATGTAAAATTAAATGTATGTAATATTCTTTTATTGGGGCACTTCCGGGATGAGGTTGATGTCACCATTTGTATATTATTTACTTTTCCGCACTAGGATAGACCCAAGGAGGAGAGCACAAGTAACCGGGTTCTAGAGTCCAGTGGGAGACCAACTTGAGAAGTCGAGTCCGGGTCTCCTAACTCTAGAATTGGAATGGTTGCTTGCCGCTCTCGTAGGGGTCTAGGGGTGTGGGTTTGGCTATTCATCGCGACCATGGAATCCGTGTTTTATAGAGGCTCAAAATAAAACACAGACGTCCTAGTATATCCAATGTTTCATATATTTCTTCTGCTGCGATATCTGTGATGTGATCATTTGATATGTTGTGATAAATACTGTATATAGTATATATGATATATTATATAGACGTTACTTATGTTTTACACCCGTGCTAGCCCTGCCCCGCTCTGCCGTTAGTTACCTAACCTAACGGTGCACGAGGGAACATCGAGGCGAATGCGGATGGCATAAGTGTACGTCGTATTTATCTATGATGTTTAGGTGACTTAAATGATGGGACTTCATTAATGTGATTAATGAAAGAAAAGAAACCTAAAAGATATTGTAGAATCAAAACTTTATAAAAAAAAAAGGGTAGCTACAGTTTTGTTTTGCATAGCGGTATATATGATATACCCTGCACCTTATTCGATGAGGAAAGAGCCGAGATCCCTTCACCGGGAGTGACCTCTTTAGCAAAACTGGGAGATGCTACAAAACTCGGTTTGTCTTTTGATAGCTTTTAGAGTTTTGCTTTGCATAGTGATATATATGATATGTCCTACACCTTATTCGATGAGGAAAAAGCCGAGATCCCTTCGCCGGGAGTGACCTCTTTAGCAAAACTAATGAAAGCCTCAAAATCACTCCATTTCAAAATTTCACTAGATTCTACAACGATATCAAGTTCATTACGCAATAGGTTTTCAGAAAAA
The DNA here is from genome assembly GCA_030015575.1 of Agapanthus africanus. Classification (NCBI taxonomy): domain Eukaryota; kingdom Viridiplantae; phylum Streptophyta; class Magnoliopsida; order Asparagales; family Amaryllidaceae; genus Agapanthus; species Agapanthus africanus. Next base: position 429,902,178 of record CM057345.1, on the reverse strand, counting down.
CCTGTCGTAGCCCTCCGTCATTTCAGATAAGTCCTACTTAGTATTCGTGCTACGTTTTTTGGCCTGCGTCAAGGCGTAGTGTGCAGTAACTAACTAGTATTTATCTGCTTATGCATATGATGCAGATTAGATTAGGGTAGTCGTGCGACTTTGTTGGCCTGCGTCAAGGGTCGTGCGGGTGGGTTTAATTCAATCAAGAAATGACGGGTTGAACTTGACTAGCGCACTATGGTTTGTTGGCCTGCGTCAAGGTCATGGGACGCTAGGGGCAAAATATTTTCGGGAATTTCAAGTGTTGAAATTTGCAATTAGATTGCATACCTTCTATGAGATAGTTGGATCCCGATACCCGCTGCGAGTAAGAGTTACTCCTGAGAGAGTTTTACACAGGACAATTAGCCGATCAAGTATGTGTCTAGAAAGGTGTCAACGGGGTTACGCCTCTGGGAAAATGAGGTTTACTTTAATTAGGTCCGTGCGAAAGCACGGGGAACCTCCCTCAAAGTACCGACACTGGCCTGGCTGAAAGATTGGCGAAATTGTAGGGTGTAATTAATCCCGGCTAGTCTTTCCTTTTAGGGTTTGAAGGAAGATTTGATAAAAACAGTGGGAGCCATCCTGATTAGATAAAATAATAACCAATCTGATCTTGCAAGAGCATACGCTAAAGTGTTTTCTTCTCTCTCTCTCCAGGTAGCGACCATATCATGCCTTAATAAAGATAATAATATATATGTATTGACCGAACCCGCATATTATACTGTGCTGGGGAACGTTGGTTCCATTCTTTCTTATAAGAGTTATAGGACTGAACAGGATATAAGGGAATACCAGGATTCCTATGCCACCCGAATGAAGAAAGTACATGTTGATGTATTTTCTTCGGGTGTGTTCGTTACAGAGAACTGTTTCTCCATTTGCTCTACGTCCTGGGTATTAGATACTGGGTCAGGATCCCATATATGTAATCAGTTACATGGGCTTAGGAAAGGTAGAGAACTTGGAGAAGGTGATAAAGACATAAGGGTTGGAAATGGTGCAATTGTTGCAGCTAAAACCGTCGGGGAATATCACCTTGTATTGCCAACTGGTAATACATTGATTCTGAACGAATGCTATTACATGCCGAACCTGATATGCAACATTATATCGGTTTCTTTGTTGAGTAAAGAAGGATATAATTTTGTATTACAGGATAATGTTATGAACATTTTTCTAAACCAAAAGTTGGTTGGATCAGGCACGATGTGCAATGGCATTTATGTTCTAAATCAATCAACAGTTCTGAGCATAACAAACACACACAAGAGGAAGAGTTCAGAACTAAACGAATCCTTCTTGTGGCATTGTAGACTGGGTCACATAAATGCGACATGGCTAGCTAAGTTGCATAAGGATGCATATTTGAAACCGTTCGAATTTTCATCTTATGACACTTGCCAGTCATGTCTCAAAGGCAATATGATCAAAACTCCGTTTACGGGACACGGAGAAAGAGTTTCGGAACTCTTGGGACTAGTACATAGTGATGTATGCGGTCCCATGTCTACACATGCCAGGAATTGTTCTTCGTACTTCATTACATTCACTGACGATCTCTCTAGGTTCGGATATGTGTTCCTGATGAAACACAAATCAGAAACTTTTGAGAAATTTAGAGAATATAAACAAGAAGTCGAGAACCAAACCGGAAAAAGTATTAAAATCCTTCGATCTGATCGAGGAGGTGAATACATGAGCAATGAATTCCTGGACTTCCTAAAAGAGAATGGGATTCTCTCTCAGCTAACTCCTCTATATACACCACAGCACAACGGTGTATCGGAACGGAGGAACCGCACCCTATTAGATATGGTGCGCTCTATGATAAGCACAGCTGAGTTACCTATTTCCTTCTGGGGGTATGCACTGGAAACAGATGCAGACCTATTGAATATGGTTCCCACCAAATCTGTGCTAACCACTCCATATGAGATATGGAAAGGAAAGAGACCATGTCTTAATTATGTTAAGATATGGGGTTGTCCGGCATATGTAAAAATGCAAAATCTGGACAAACTCGCGGCAAGGTCCATTCTGTGTAAGTTTATTGGATATCCCAAACATTCGCGCGGGTATATCTTCTACCAAACCGAGGAACAAAAGGTGTATGTTTCTCGACATGCCACCTTTTTAGAAAAGGAATTTCTTGAAAAAGAGATTAGTGGCAAGGAGGTAGAACTGGAAGAGGTTCCACCAATACAGACTACGACAGAAGATTTGGTTGAACCGGAGGATTCGGTAGGTCCCAACGAACCTCAGCCTCTCCGCCGATCTAGTAGGGTTCCTCACCCACCTGAGAGATACTACAGTTTTCTCATGGATGGTAGGAGCGAGGATTGCATCATGGTTGATGATGACCCAACTAGCTACGAGCAGGCCATTACGAGTGGAGACTCAGTGAAATGGCTGGATGCAATGCGGTCCGAGATGGAATCCATGTACACCAACAAAATATGGACTTTGGAAGATGCTCCTGAAGGGGTAAAACCCATTGGGAGCAAGTGGATCGTCAAGAAAAAACTTGGTGTAGATGGGAAAGTGGAGACTTTCAAATCTAGACTTGTTGCAAAGGGTTTTCGTCAAAGACCAGGTGTGGACTATAACGAAACCTTTTCTCCAGTGGCTATGCTTAAATCCATCCGGATCATGCTTGCCATCGCTATATATCATGACTACGAAATCTGGCAAATGGATGTTAAGACCGCCTTTCTAAACAGTGATTTAGAAGAATGAGTGTACATGATTCAGCCAGAGGGCTTCGTAGATAGTGGGAGCAGCGGGAAGGTGTGCAAGCTGCTTAAATCCATTTATGGATTAAAGCAAGCATCGCGGAGTTGGAACATCTGCTTTGACGTCGTTATCAAAGAGTTTGATTTCGTCAAAAACGTAGATGAACCTTGTGTCTACAAGAAGGTGGCAGAGAGTAAGGTTGTCTTCCTCGTATTGTACGTGGACGACATACTCTTGATAGGAAATGACATTCCTATGCTGCAATCGGTCAAGCTCTTCTTATCACAAAGATTCTCAATGAAAGATCTAGGTGATGCCTCCTGCATACTGGGAATTATGATCTATAGAGATAGATCTAAAAGGATATTGGGATTGTCCCAATCCAGATACATTGACACCATACTAAAGAGGTTTAGTATGGAAGAATCCAACCGTGGGAACTTACCCACGATCTCTGAACTCACTCTCTCCAAAGAGATGTCTCCCAAGACTGATTTGGAGAGAGCTCGCATGCAAAGGATACCCTATGCTTCGGCTGTAGGCTCTATCATGTACGCGTTGCTATGAACCCGACCCGATGTAGCATACTCACTAAGTGTAGTGAGTAGGTATCAAGCTGATCCTGGAGAGAGTCACTGGACAGCTGTGAAGAGCATTCTCAAGTACTTACGAAGGACTAAGGAGATGCTCTTGGTATATGGTAATGGAGAACTCCAAGTGGAGTCCTTTACCGATTCGAGCTTCCAGAGTGATAAGGACGACTCTAATTCGCACTCGGGATTTGTCTTTACCCTTTACGGAGGGGCAGTTAGCTGGAAGAGTTCCAAGCAGGAAACCGTGGCAGACTCGACGATGGAGGCTGAATACATCGCTGCCAACGATGCTGCCAAAGAGGCTGTCTGGATCAAGAAGTTCATTACTGAACTTGGAGTGGTTCCATCCATTGAGCATCCAATACCTTTGTATTGTGATAACAATGGAGCGGTGGATTTGGCCAAGGAACCCAGGTCCCATCAGCGATCCAGGCATATTCCGAGGCGGTATCACCTGATCCGGGAGATAGTTGATCGCCGGGAGAACGAGGTCAGGAGGGTTGACACGAAGAACGCTGCGGATCCACTCACGAAGGCCATTCCCCAGATACAGTTTGAGAGACTCTTCGGGATGCTAGGTATGCGATACTACAGCGTTGGCCCTAGTGCAAGTGGGAGATTGTTAGTTGTATGTATGCCCTAGAGGCCAGTATTGTACAGATGATGTATATTATATTGGATGCTTGGACATATATAGAGAGGACTTTCTTGCTCGATATGATAGTATGCTATCTGGTTGTTCTTTATCTTAACATGTATACTTGTCTCTTGATACTGTCTTATAGCTACATGTTGGTAAAGCCCTTAGGATGTGTACTTGACTACCTGGACTGTGATGCAGATCATACTAGTGGGGCCATGGTAGTCCATAAGTACATCCTTTAATATTCCTAGTCGTAGGTGTATCGAGACAGGGCATCGATATACCAGTGTAGACTAGCGTATACGCTTCTCGACCCATAAGATGGGCGATGGATGATCCCATATACATTGGTGTTTGACATCAGAGATGGTATACGGGTGCTCAGTGGAGACTGGGTACACTGGACGGACTTGCCGAGAACTCCCAGATGGTATTATACCTCACGTCAGATGGCAGTTCTCTGATGACACTTGTACAGGTTAGTCTGTAGACCCGAGATCGTCATAGAGTCTTGTGTAATTCCCACTGTGCTTTGATTTCCACCTTACCACGTCCAAAAGGGCGTGCAAAACGGTGGTTTTTGGGTACAGTTCCGAGTCACATGGAGGCAATGAGCGATAGGAGGGGTTTCGTCTCTCCCGGTATTGGGGGTTGATATTGTGCTGTGCTCGATTGGCCATAACAGGGAAGTCCCTGGCCAGGGCTGATTTAGAGAGTTACTGGTAAGTGTTACCAGTAGTTTCTCGACCCGTTATGAGCCTCACATCGGCACGACTTATTGGTTATTGGGGTCTGACGTTTACCACCCTTAGACTTGATATGCGACATATCAGACGAGGAGACCGGACTGTACGGGAAGTGTTACCGGCAGGCTTTTACAGGAGTTGGACCGGGCTTGCTTGCTGATCTTCTGATCGCTCAATACCCGGGTGGCCGTTACGTCCAGCTAGTACCGCTGACGGCTTGTGGGTGCTTGATGTGATCATCACCTACTGCCGGCGTATTGACGAGTCATTAGAGTCCTACATAGAGGTTTTACTGGTTCAGGCAAAACGAAATAGGAGCACGTATGTGATATGTGCGGGACCGAGAATAATGCGTGTATGTGATACCGTATTCTATTCTCGCGACTTTTTGTATCGGTCGGTTATATATGATATAGCCGGGTTATCGAATCAAGTGTTGATTCGATAAGTCGATACAATGGATGTTAGTCAGTTATATGAGATATGACCGGATTATTAAGTCAGGTGTTGATTTAATAATTTAGTGTATAATTGTATATATGATATACTAATTTACATTAACTAACATTTGTTCACTTAAAGATTTTTCTCACATGAGCACAACTTTAATATATATGTGATATATATTAAAATGTGTTTTTCTTTTTGTATCGTGGTTGATGATACATCTTTCATGGGTGTGTGAGACTTACACCATGCTATTTGTTATGTTGTGTTTAATATTTAAAAGTAATTACAAAATTAGTGGAAAATTAGTAAATGCATGAAGCTTGTGGAAGCTTGTGGATGCATTGACTAAAGTCCACTAAGTTTGTTTTTACTTTGGATTTTTGTTAACCTAACTATCACACTTAGCCATGATTAAGTCTCTACATGAGTTAGTATATAATACTCACTCACCCATGGTTTGCTCACTCACTTGATCATTATCCTCATACTTTTTCTTTTGTTCATCTTCTTCTTCTTTGAGCAAAAAGAAAAAGCTTGCTAGGGTTTCAAAAAGAGAGTGAAATATTGTGAGAAATAAAATTCTAAAGAGAACCCACTTTCTATTACTCCATCCTCTACTAGACTAGCACTTTAGTATAGGGTGTTCGCTTCACTAATTCTCAAGTTAGTGAAGTAGTAGCTTGACTTGATATTCCCTCGACGTAGATCATCTTCGGCCTCGAAGACTTCAAGCAAGGACGCTTCTTTCACCTCGTGAAGCCATGCAAGAGCCCGGGAGAACCATGATCGCAGCGAAGGGACTACAACAAGGAGCTTTAGAAGTGAAGGACCGATCTACAAAGGTTGTATTTCGTATTCACTTAGTGGTAAATGTGATTTACATTCATGTGAAACTCTAATTTTCTAGCAAAGATCTTGTTTAGGGTTGTTAGGCACGGTTAAAATTTTAATCGCCCATGGTTGATGCTTTCTTAACCCTTGTTAGAGTGCCTAGTAACCCTACAAGTTGCAAATAATAAATGACAGATAAAAATTCAGGAATTAAATTCAGATAAAAGAATGCACGATAAAAAATAGAAATACCTTTATTGATGACCTCTTGACGATTACAAGGAAATTGAAAATTTTAGACTAGAAAATAAAAAGAGGCATCTCAAAAGAGGCACCACTAATTAGGCTTTCGGGTTTCCTATTTATAGATAGGAGAAACCCTAGGTTTTACATCTGATCCATATGTGAAATTACAAGACTACCCTAAGAAAGCCGGGCCAAAGCACCGACACCCACCGATACGTGCACCGACACATGCGTTGTACGGCCGCGGAACCGCGGCAGAATCCCATGTTTGGCCGCGGATCTGCGGCCATATGGTGAGATCTCTGGCTCATTTCTTTAGGGTTGCTTCATCTTGCCTTTTTCTTCTGTTTTCTTCACTTGGTTCTTCAGAATCTTTTCTACTTTCTTCCAGATTTCCAACAGTGCGTAATTTGTGGACTTTTACCGTAAGTTTCGCGTTGAAGTCTTGAATCTTGTGCTGCCCTCGTACTTTGTTCATTGAACTGTTCATTGATCGTTGTTTGTTCCTTAAACTGGTAGGTGACATCATATAGATTCATCTATTTGTTGGTCGTAGTCTCACATTTGTAGCGTCTTTTCCTGAATTTCACTGTATTATTCTGAGAACCTGTAACCTGCAACTATATAGCAGACATGGATCAAAAGCACCTATTTATTTGCAATATGATTAATAATGGGGAATATAATAATGCAAAATTCTGATATGAACAAACTGCTATCTGGCAATTGGTATAATACCAACTAGAATGTTCCCGGCGAGTCCGTCCAGTGTACTTATAAACCAATGAGCACCTGTATACTATCTTAGGTGAACAAACAGACACCAATGGCTTGTGAGACCGGCCACCGCCCCTCGTCGAGGTCTCAATAAGTATACACTAGTCTACTTTGGAGTATCAATGCCCAGTCTCGATACTCCCTCGACTAGGGACATTTAAGGATGTGCTTATAGACCACCCAGCTCCTACGTATATGATCGTCATCATAATGCCGGTAGTCAAGCAAGAATCCTGTGGGCTCTATCAATATCTAATAGTGATATGTAATACCAAATAAAGCAAGGACATGATGATAAAGGCAAATCAAATAGCATACTATCATCTTGAGTAAGACTGTTATATCTGTATAGGTCCTCCCTCAATCATCATAATCACCTGCCTGTGATTACAATAATTGCCTTGAAGGCACTATAGCCAACAATCTCCCACTTGCACTTAAGGATAATAATTACGGTGTCGCATACTCACAGCCCGTGTGATACTGAACACCAAACTTATCTACTAATCAGTCTCACAAAGCTCATTTATGAAACTATTGCATTCGAGAAATAGCCTCAGTGAGTGGATCCGCTCCAGTGTTTCTATCTTAATCTCTTTATATCTCAACTTCGTGGAGAAAGACTATCTCCTGAAATGAGCAATACCTATCTTAGAATTTGTCTGGATATCTGATAGGACCCAGTTCACAAATAAACTCCATATCCAACAAACTTCTTAGACTGTATCATGCGCTGAATTTAATCAGTATCCTGCGCCATACCTCCCACGGTATCCGCTTGGACCACCTGTCCAACATACTGCCCCTCAAAAAGCGGAAAAACTCTGACAGTTACTCTGTCATCCAGGTCACCTTGGAAGCCAGAAATGATAACCGTCTCCTGAAGGAGGCTGCCATTATCATATACCAAGAACATTCACTTATGTTCATAACTACTTCCCAATGTTTCTCCAGGATTGGATTAATATATACTTTTTGCAGCCTGTGCAAAATCAATATCTGGTGTTATACTTGACATCTTATGATTAACTCAAATGCCTAAGCAAGTGATATGCCAATCATACAAATCCCTCTCATCATCAGTCTAGAAGACATCTCTTTAGAGAGGGTGACTCCATCACCTGTAGGTACACCACCACGCCAGGAGTTGTCCATTCTAAAACACTTTAGAATAGTGTCAAGTATTCGAATTGGGACACTTTCCAAATCTAGATCTAAAACCATAGATTTAGTCACCAGAATCCCTGATATTATATCCATATCCTATGTGGAAAAACCACTTTGTGACAACCACAGTATAACCGATCGTAGTGTAGGAAGATCTCTTTCTATTTAGTGCATGTCATCCAAATACCAGGACATCACACCCTACTACCTTCTTACCTGATCCATCTCTTATTCTGATGAAGTCAAACTCTATGACTATCACATCAAAAATAGATGATCTATCTCCGCTATACCTGTTTTAGTCTATAAATAGACATAAGCTACTTACCCACTATGCTTCCGCTGCTCCCACTGACTACAACAACCCTCTGGCAGAGTCATATACACGCACACTTCTAAAGCTAGTTTAGAACGACGTTATACTCATCCTCCTGCCAGATCTCATAGTCTAGAGCAGCAGCATTGGCAAGTATTGGATAAACAAGAACCTTCCTGTCACCGTCTTTAAGGAGACCGAAGTACCTCTCGGGTGCCTGAGGTTACCTACTAAATCTACGGAGTGGCTAATAGAATATCGAATCCAATTAAATCTTTAGGTCCTACTAAATTTTCTGTAATCGTTTGTGGTTCTGGAATCACTTCCTGTTCTACCATACTCCCACTAATGTTTTCTGAAAAAGTATCCATTTTATTAAAACTGGTGGCGAGTTAAGAACAATATAACTATTGATCTTTCAGATGGTAGAAAGTTAACACTCGTCAAAGCCCGGGATAACCCACAAACTGCCATTACTGAAACGTGCCTTGAGTTTGTTCAGATTCTGGTTTTAAGCATTAGCCGGACAACTCCATATACCTCAACATCATCAAGATATGAATCCATTCTATATATCCAATATAAAAACAAAGACAATAATTTAATTGGAACCAGATTCAAAAATCATGCAGCTGTTTCCAGTGCATATCAACCAAATGGAAGGAGGCCAATCAGCATTACTCAACAAAGAATGCATCCACATATGAGTAATCTGAAAGAGAAGCAAGTTCTCAAAACCATTACTTACGACGGAATACCCCGCACAAGTATCTACATCTTCAATCTCCTTGAATACTCCTGATACTTCCCGCATGTGGTTCTCTACTTTATTCTTATACCTACAACTTCTCAATATCTGGACCCTGTATTTCAACGAAAGACTTGTCTAAAACTAAAGAAATCATAAGTAAACATAATATAGTATGAGTACCAACCCCTTTGCCCTAATGGACACTGGACAACATACAATACTTTGTATAAGTCCCCTGAGTTAAATAACTCATACCCTGTGTGTCGTAGGTTGAAAACTGTATAATGGTTAAGAAGAATTACACCGCTGTTGAATACTCCTTACCTAATCAACAACTGATATAGGTAAATGTCATAGACATAATTTCCAAAAGTTATATCTCACTTTATAAAATAAACGTACATATATATTAGTTTGAAATTGGCGCATAACAATGGGTATTCAAAACCAAATATTTGCCGTCAGGCAAAACCCAGGTGATTTCCTCAAATATCACTAATTACAAAGAATTCTGATATGTATTGAGGTTCTAATCACCCAATTCCTAATATCTAACTCCCACTTACCATGTGTAACGCCATACAGATGTGAAAATCAAATCTGGTAAATACATGCCCTGGAGTTAGAATCTAATTGGGAAAACAGTTTTCAATTAACACTGCACAGTGAAACTGAAACATGAAAATATTTTGAAGGGGCATCCGGGTATTCCTAGTAATGCCTCTTCCACTTTCCCGATTCATGACTGTATCCATATATTTCCTTGCCATCACTCCAATCCTTTTATTTGTCTTTATTTATTACCTTCTGTATACCGCACTTAAGCTAAATGGTTTTCTTCCTTCCCTACCTTTCGGCACCAGCTAAAAGTTTAGAAGAAGACCATCCAATAAGCATAATAGGTGTACTCTCCTAATCCTAAGAGCCCTCGCTACCTGAGAGAAGGTAAAGATAAAAGACAACCCGAATAATCCTATTCGATTTCACCTGAACCATAAACCATCCTCGAACTGGAACAAGTTTGTTCCCGCCAAAATTTTCGGCCAAGAGCTATTTGTTCCCTTATAACCCTTATAAAAAAGGGAGAGAAGAAAGAGGAAAATAGTTAACGTGTTAAACACGTGAGCGCTTATATGCAAAGTATATTAGCGCTGAAAGAAAATAACAAAGGGCCAAACAGGCCTCACGTGTAAAACACGTGAGCTCTCATACGCAAAGCATATGAGCGCTGAACATAAATCACCAATAGCCATAAAGGCCTCACGTGTTAAACACGTGAGCGCTCATATGCTCATATGAGCGCTAAAAATAAACAGGCTAAAACACATACTAGGGGTCACGTGTTAAACGTGTGAGTTCTCTTGACGCTCACATGTAAAGCATGTGAGCATCCCAATTTAAAATGCTCCTATCAAATTCTAGAATTAAATTCTATTTGGGAAATATTTTTCCTGATCTTCCTCAAACTAGAAAAATCTTCTCTGTTAAAAAGAGGACCCTTGGATCAAAGATCCAGCGATGATCATATGATAGAATAAAATTCTATCATAGGAAAATATTTTCCTAATCTTGTTAAAGTAACAAGATATTCATTTAACAGAATTAAATTCAACATTCCTAATCTTGTTAAACTAACAAGATATTCACATGACAAGAATAAAATTCTATGTTAACAAGATATCCATATTATGAAAATATATTTCTGATCTTGTTAAAATAAAAAGATATAATAGAATAAAATTATAATCTTGTTAAAACTAACAAAATATTCATAATCTTGTTAAACAAACAAGAAATCTTTTCTATTAAACAGAGAGCCATTGGATTAAAAATCCAACGGTGAATAAAATTCACCGATTGATCTAAAAGATCATGAAATCAATCAAGATCTGTCAATGAGAGATTTTCTCAACAAATTGATATTTTCTCTTCTCCTATAAATAGGAGCAAGGAGGTTAAATCCAAAAAGGAGGAGACCACCCCATAAGCTTCTAAAAAATATACAGAAGCCTCCCAAAACCTCCCACAAAACAAAAGAGAATTTAATTCTCAAACCAAGAGTTTAACTCTTCTCAAAGAACTTAGTTCTTCCTCTGGTTGAGGTCTGTAGAAGCAGATCTCCCCACAAGTTAAGAATTTAATTCTCATCGGGGAGATTCTGTTATTCAGATCCAAATCTTAAAGGAAAGAACTAAGTTCAAACAATTTAATTATTCCAAAAGTATATAGGAATTTAATTTCTCTGATAAAACTAGGGTTTAACCCTGTAAAAGAATTTAATTCTTATAAAACAAGGGACCTGAAATTCTTAAAACTCATATCAAAATCTTTTTGCATATAAAAGAAAAGACTGGTCACGTGTTCCCACATGAGCACCTCTGATGAACAAAAAGGAATGACTGAGATCGAATCACATGTTCTCACGTGACCCCCAAACAGTTGCTTAAATGGAAAAGGGGAAAAATCCAAAGACAGCGCTCATATTTTGAGTGCTTCACGTGTCCTCACGTGAGCACTATATGAGCTAAGTGCTTAGCACTTATAAAAGGAAGGGGGAATAAACCCAAAGAAGCAGTGCCCATCTGGGGCGCCTCACGTGCCATACGTCACAAGAATTAAGTGTTTAACACTTATATACAGACGTGGATTTAGACCCAAGTGTACAACGCCAACTTTCAGGCGCCTCACGTGCCATATGTGAGCGCCCCAATTTTCAGTGTTTAACACTGCTTTAGAGACTCACGTGAGAGCATGTGAACACCGAGCATATATTAGTGTTTAACACTATAAGAAGCCAACTTCAGCCCCAAATTGGCTAAGTCTTGTTGAGATTAAAACATCTTGAATCTCCAAATAGACTGAGCCTCTATGCTCATGACCTCCCAAACTAATTGAACAGAATGATGTCCATCACACATCTCCTAAGTTAATCTTAGTCTCCCAGAAATGACTAATGATTCTTAGACATTCCACCATGAGCTCTTCCCTCAATCTGGAATTTGGTTCAAGGGTACATCTTTCCACACCTCTGATATATATCGTTGTAATTCTTCAACGTCTTCAGAGAGGTAGAGGGTCCCGACAACCAACAACTCTTTGGTGCACTCCCAAACCGATGAGTACAGCCCAATACGGACCGCAACATCCTTAAACTACAACGGAACGCAACGTCCTTAAACTAGAAATGGACCGAAACGTCCTTAAACTAACTACGGACCGTAACGTTCTTAAACTAAAACAATAGAGCCCAAATGCTCTTTTGTTGGGTCTGAATGATCCTAAAATCCTGTTGAGTAGATCTAAGTCTAAAATTAGACTAATGTATCCTCAATAAATATTTAAGTTGATCTTAATCTCAAACGAGATTAACGATCCTTAAATCAACACAAACTCAAATCTAAGAATATACGGATTTGGACTAATCCATGCCCTATGGGCGGCAACATAAATTAGTCTCCGTATACAATCCACGGGCAACCAAAAATAAAACAAACACATAAGACACGAAGTGACCTTCTAGAGCAGGAGAAAGTGGTTACCGCTATGCGGTAACATAATTAACTGCAGGGGCTTGCGCCTGCAGGGAAGAGCGTCCCCACAATCAAAAACCCTCACAAACGAGGGGGAATCTGATGAAGTCTGCTACAACGGCCGCATCCGTCCAAACCTCCGATACACGGTGCCATAAATTAACTTGGCATCTTCGGAGAGGTGGACGGATAAATCCAAATAGCATCTGCCCCCAAATTCAGGAAAGACGATCCATCTCGGTTCGTCTCTGTTTTCGGCGGTCAACAGATTCTGGCATGCCCAGTGAGACCTCTTCCTCTTTCCACTCCACACTTCGTGTGTCATGTTCGCGAATGAATCACGATTTAATATGGTTGCTCCTGGATTCGAGGTACTAAGATTTGGTGTTTTTCTCCATGCAGAAAAGGAGATAACATCGATGGCCTCCGGCTACACTAACTGCAACAGCAACTCTCGCTCCGCCCTGACTGGAGGAGTGACTTACTAGCCCCAATCGGCCTCCATCTTTGCAATGCCAGTGGAACAGGAGACTCAGGCCACCACTGGACTGTTCTTTGCGACCATGATCCCGCCCGCAAGGTTCAATGCCCCAATGCCATCACAGGAAGCTCCAAAGAAGTCGGTCTTTGATCGACTTGCAACCACCATGGCCCCTCTCAATGGGTCGTCCAAGTCTGCCACCTCGGTTTTTGACAGACTGAGCCAAAGCTCCAGTGGACCTGCAATGATGCTCGTGATACCTGAAGGGGTTATCCCGAAGCGGATAGCCATTATAGTTCCGGCAGATAAAGTCATCGAAGGGGCTTCTCCTACTAAAGGATCGGTCTTCACAAGACTGGCCGTTCCAACTCCTACTTCGGGTGAAGTCACCAAGACTGCTTCCCCTATCAAAAGATCGGCCTTTGCAAGATTGACCATTCCCTCTCAGCTGACGTCGGTCTTTGACAGGCTGACACCAACAACAACCCTTCATCAGAGCAAGAGGCATGGCGAAGCCATTCCCATAACGGAGGCAATCCCATCTGCACGACATGCTCGACATCGCCACTGGCGCCGAGTAAGGAGAGCTGGGGGCAACTCCCCCTCTTGACTTACCCCAACAGCTCCATTGGTGGAAATTGACGTTGTTGTTCCAACTGGGAACAACTTTGATCCGCTCAGGAGGGTGCGAAAGAACTCTCCAACCGCTGTACTAAAGAAGTCTCCTCCGCCTGCTGAAAACATGACACAGGTGAAGCCGAAGCAGCCCCTCAGTGACTGTCCTCCGAAATCCATAGGGTCTGGTGGAAAGTCCAAGACTCTGTAATTGACAAAAATTACTCTCGCCGACTAGAGAAAAAGAAGGCTCGTCAAGAGGAGGACCATCCCTCCGTCGTACCACGGATGGTATTGTCTGCATGGGTGCCTATTGCAACGGCCCCCTCAACTTCGACCTCCCATAAGAGGAGAAGGCTGGAGAAGATCCCCATGCCAGCGGTAAATTTCAAAGGCAGTGACCCAAACGCCCCAAGTCTGGGGGATGGTAGTACACACGGTGTATATGGCTTCCGGGAAAGAGGAAAGCCGTACTTCCACGGGTCATCGACCACTCACACGGTCTGCGAAAAAAGCTCAAGAGTAGTAGTAAAAGCTCCAAGAAATGCTAATGAAGATGTCAGCACTCACTGGGAAAAAAGAAAGACCGGAAGTATCGTCTGAACAGCACCAAGAGCAGGAGACTGATATGAAGTTCTTGCGAAAGGTTCTAGAAAGGAAGGATAAGGAGGCCGTGGAATAGGCCGCTAATATAAAGCAGATGGTGCTTCTGTTCCAAGACATTGTTGGGATAATGATCCAGCTGGAACTTCCAGCCGAAAACCCTTCGATAATTATCGAAGATGACAGAAGGGAAACGTCAAATCCTCTACCGGCTTTCTCAGCAGCCAAGGAAGAAAAAATTTCCAAGGCTGCCCTTAACGACTGCATAGCTCAATAAATACAAGCTCATCAGGCAAGCGAAGCAGCTGGCCAAGTCGTCAGAACTAGACGACCTTATCCAGGCTGGTACAATCAAATCAAGTACCCACCAGGATATACGATCCCTAAATTCCATGTGTATAAAGGGATTGGCAATCCCCATCAGCCTGTCGCTCAGTTCAGAGCTCTATGCGGCAATACTGGAAGCGACGACAAACTGCTGCTTTGCCAGTTCGTCGGCAGCATGGTGGAAGCAGCATTTGAATGGTACTCAGAGCTTTCGAATGAATCCATCAAAACATTTACAGAAATGGAGCTATTGTTCACGCAGCGTTTCGCAAGCGCAAGCGAGCGCACCCCGATCACCGCATTAATCAATGCCAGGGTGAAGCCGGGAGAAACATGGGTTCAATACGCAATTCGGTGGCGGAACCTATGGTTAAAATGCGAACAACATGTGAAGAAGCTCCTGCCGTGGGTATGTTCGTAGAGACCCTTGATCCTCAGACGACTATATCCCAATTTATGATGTTCTTCAAGCCGACCACCTTCCAGGCCTTGATTGACAAGCTGGCCTAAATGGACCAGATGGGCCATAGGCCGTCCTCTTCAAAAACGGATCTCCGAAATGAAAAGGGCAAAGGGAAAGCGACCTTCATTGCCAACGCTCAACAACAGCCGAGAGACCCAAAACCGGTTGCCCGCCAAAGCAACCAACCATGATCCATCAAAGAGAAGTTGAGACGTCCTTACTCGTTTCCCCGAGATAAGACGAGGAGACTGTTCGAACTGGCGGTGCGCAACAGGCTCATCACTCTGCCAGATCCGAGACGCCCACTGCAACCTGGTGACGTCAACAGTCCCAACTACTGCCCCTACCATAGAGTAATGGGCCACCCAATCGAAGATTGCTATGTCTTCAAAAACTGGGTTGAGGACCTATACCAGCAAGGAAAATTCGCGCTATCCGAAAACTAGAAGGTAAACCCGCCACAGCATCACGCTCCTAAAAAGGTGGATACACCGGGGGCATCGTGCTCATTTGTAGAGGAAGCTCCATGGGAAGTTGTCCTTTCGGCTAAAACTGAAAGAATGCTGAAGGATCTTCAAGCATGCCCGGCAATCAGGTGGAGAAGCCCGCTGGAGCCCGAGATCATTGACGGAATGCTGAAACCGTGCCCAACACCGAAAGTTGGTAGCGATGGGCAAAACACCTAGGTCAGGCCTTCAAAGTCTTCGAAGAAAAAGAAGTAGCCCAGGAAGCCCATGCAGTTCGACGACGATCGTACAGATCTGCAAAAATACATCGACGCATTGGAATAATACAACCAAAAGGCATAGACCCCAGTCACACTTGAAGAATTCCTCAAGCATATTCTTGAGAATGGAGACAGTGACATTGACGAGGGAGACAACTCGTCAGAAGAATCCGAGGATTATGTGGTGAGTTTCCACATGATCTCTCATTCGTCTGTGAATGGCAAAGAAGCTCCATCAGTGTTAGAAAATAATGTAGAGAAGCTGGGGGCAGGACCGGAGTCAAAATCCATGGAACCGTCAGACGACCTGATCGATAAACTGCTGAACGAAGCCCTTTAAAAGAGCAAAGCTGACCGAGAGAGTGAAACAGCCATATACGAAAAGGTAAAGTGTCGGCATCAGGACAAAGAAGCTATGGCGAGGAAGAGTCACAAAGTACTCTAACTAGATCGAAGCACACCCGCGGCAGACAAAGGCAGGTTTAAGATGGGGAAGGGTTCACCAAAGCCCTGTCAAAGGAAATGCTCCCGAGAGTACGTACCTCGATGAAGCGGATGTACACCCAAACTACTATTTATACCATCGGAGGATTACACACCCCACCGAAGAGTGCAGCACCTTCAAGAAGTGGTGGTAGGGATACGTGGCCCACCAAAAACATTTCAAGAGGATGAAGCGTGAAGCTCGTCGACAGCGAAAAAATGTGAGATGAGCGTGGAAAAATGACTAGCAGCTGTTATATGGTTGATAGCAGTTCGACAAAAGGGAAAACCCAAATTCTAACATTCAGGAGCGATTCTGAGGAAGAAATAACCTTTGGCTCTCTCTTCAAGGATCCACCTCTGGAAAAGAAGAAGAGGTGAAGAACTGTGAGAACATTCAGTTGCGTAACCGTAGGTTGCCTGAAAAGAATCTCGGACCCTCAAACGAAGGTTCGGGTAAGAGAGAAAAGGAGAAGGAAAAAGTCCCTGAGGAAATTGCCCTCGATGATAGAGTCGTTAAAGAGCTCGTAGCAAAGGAACCGCATAAGAAAAACAAGGTGGATTACAATGTTCTGGCACATCTGAGGAAGATACCCTCACAACTGAGCATACTGGATACTCTCCTCCTGTCTAAAGAGGCACGAGATTCTCTAATCAAGGCGCTGCAAGAGCCTGACCAGTTCCAAGATTCCTTTGTGGAAGAAAAGATGAAGGACGAGCTGGCAGAGCTTCATACGGCTGACATCACATTCGGCGATGAAGATCTCCTCCTCGGAATGTGTGAGCACAACCGTCCTTTATATGTCACCGGATACTGCCATGACATTAAGATAGGGAAGATTCTGGTCAACAACGGGTCGTCCGTCAACCTTCTCAATGTGAAGGTGCTCAAGGAGATATGCATGAATGTTCAGCACCTGGCCCGGGACAAAATTACTATCTCTGGGTTCGACTCTCAGTCATCACGGACGCTTGGGTCTGTAATACTGACATTACGCTTCAGGATGCTCATCACTGAAATCAAGTTTCATGCCATCGACGCCAAGACTTGCTACAATGCTCTGCTCGGCAGGCTTTGGTTAGATGAGTACAATATCATCCCTTCTACACAACATCAGTGTATGAAGTACTTCAAAGATGGCCTTGAGTACACAGTTACAGGGGAGCTAAACCCATTCTCCGTAAATGAATTCCGCAAATATGAAGACGCCAAGTACTTCCTACCAGTCTTTGAAGACATGGAAAGATGTCGTAAACCGGAGAATAAACTAAAAGTCGTCGTCACCATCCCGATCTTTGGGAGCAATACCGATGAGAATGAAGAGATAGCCTACTCGGGGCAACCTCAAAGCAACAGGCCAGAACCATCTACTCCTATTTTGGTCTTTGGCGGTGACTCTGAAGACGGGGTCAACGCAGTGTTCTCTATTTGTCTATCAATACAAACCATCACTGGAATTGATCAGCGTTTACAAGTCACCATGGTTCCGCAGCAGCATTACAGAGAACTTGATGCACTCGATATATACGGCGTGCAAGAGCTGCAGACCTTCTACGTTCCTCCTAGGAGAAAAGGTGAAAAGGCGATCCTCTTCTACCAATTTACAGAGACTAAAGTGGAAAAAGAAGTCTGTCTTGGTGCCGAACTTGCGCTTGATAGGCTTCAACCGATCTGTCCGCCCAGATACTATGTAGAGGGATTGAGAAGGCTATTAAGATGCCAAGGCATACCCTTCAAACTGACCGCTCGGCAACCCCAGTTCTACAACAAGATTTAGGAAGTTCACAGGACTCAGCGAAAGATACCCAACGGAAGGATGGAAACGACTGGGATTGGATACGTTCGATCCAAGAAATAGGAGCGAGTCCATGGTTGCCTTGTCATAAATAACTCCGGTGAAAAAGCGAATGCATTTCCAGATAGCGCTAATATCGAACCAGAGTAAGATCCCGCCGTGAGAATACCAACCCCGTCATTCGAAGAACAAGTTGACAAGCTAATAAGGGAAGGGGTCAAAAGGTTCGGGATGACCATAGCCGTGAAATGGCCATTTACGAGAAAGCCAGGACGCAACGTCTCATTCAGTAGGCTACGGAAAGAGAAGACGACGATGCTCTTCACCCTCATCCCATTGTGCGCTCTCGTGGCAAAGGAAAATTCCGACGCAGAAGCAACAACAAGATCAAGAATGGGAATGACGTTCAAAGACTGCAAAGCGGATCCAAGAAGTCATGCGATCGAGAAAAAGTCAGCTGGAATCCGTCTTTTATGAAAAAGATGAGTCGGGAATACTCTTTCCCTCAAGACAAGACAAGGAAAATATTCAACCTTGTCATGAAGTATCAAATGATGACACTCCTGGAGTCACGGAACCCTGAGCAAATAAACAAGGTCTATCATCCGGCTTATTGCTCCTACCACCGAGCAATAGGACATCCTCTTGAAGATTGCTCTACCTTCAAAGACTGGGTCGAAGACCAGTATCAGCAAGGCAGGTTCGCTCTGTCCGACAATTGGAGGGTAGCCCCACCATGAAAGCATGAGCCAAAAGCAACCTACAATACGAGGGCAACTCCAGATCAACATCGAGCTTGGAAATGAGCTCGTACCTGCCACATGATAACATTCTCAAAAGAGGGAGAGCATGAGAATGTGGATGACTGATTGAAAGAGGATTTAATTATCGCAATCAGGACAGTTTCGCTTGGTAGCTAGCCGCGATGAGTATGGGTCGTCAGCAGGGAGACGATGTGTTTTGCGTTCTTGTTATGACGAGTTAATGCGAGGGTCGGAATAGTTCGATTCTAACCTATGTGTATATATGCAAAGTATAAGTTGTTAGGATTAGATAGGTTATTGTAAGTTAGTGAAGTCCGTACTCATTCTTTTGTGCCGAACTTAACCTTTGAAGCTAGAGAAATCGGCAATAACGTGGATTAGGGTGCTTAAGTATGGTATTAGTGAAATCCGGCTTATTGACCCTTGTCTGTCCGTCCTTGCCTTTTGACTTTCGCCTCCAGCCAAACCGAACGCAACCGGTCATGGTTAGGGATCACCGATACCTTGGTAGGATAGGGTGCCTAATGGAGTGCTTACGTAGGGTTTGGGCGGAGTTCATTTGGAAAATATCGGGCAAAGGAAATGATAGGAAAACCTTAACTTACACAACCATTATTTTTCCTAAGAACGCCATCTTCACAAACCATAAAAACAACAAAAAGAAAGAGCAAAGGAAAAGATAAAAGAAAAGAATAAAACAATATTACAAGTAAATGGCAAGATAATAAAATGCAAGTAAGTAAATGGCAAGAATTAAATTGCAAGTAAAGAAAGTAATAGAAATACTAAGAACCCTAAGTGCAAAATAAAAGCTTTATTAACTTCGATGATGATACAAACCCTGAATTCAATAACCAAAACTTAAATTTGCAAGCTCAATGAAGAGGTTGCAAGATCAAGAGAAGGCAAAGAGCTCAAGGTGAATAAGCTATGTACAAGGGAAAAGAAAACAAAGAGTAAAAAGTGGCTCTAGTGTAAAGAATATGAGACCCCTTCCCTTACTCACTGATCTGTCTTTTATAGGCACAAAATAAGAGTAAACAAGTAATAAAAATGAGTTTATGTGACAGCAAGAGAGAGCCAGTAGAAAAATGGGGCTAATTGGGCAACATAAAACCGGTGGGGTCGGGTTTCTTGAGCATGTCGCCGGGCTAAGTCCGAGCAATTGGACTCGTGATTGTTGTGTGATGTTTTGTTCTCTCGACAATTCCAGTGGTATTGCTTGATTTCTCTATAGAAGCCTGGGTTGTAATCAGTAGTTTGGAGGGAAACTTGATACTTTAAATCACATCATAACTTTTTAGCATTTAACACATATCACCTCACTTGTGCCCATTTATGCCCCTTGCATCATGGCAGCCCCACCTATGTCCAAGCAATCAAAGAGCTAGTGCACACTTGCTATGTGTTGGACCAAAATTGTGTACACTTTATTGGTTGCAAAAGAACTCTTTGAATAACGATCGGTTTGCAGTTCCGGTTGCAGTGCCGTCTCACAAACGTTATATCCGTGATTTTGAGTGTGTTTCTAATATTGTGTCACGGATACCTGTAATCTATATTTACTGAGCAGACACTGGTTAAAAGTACCGATATATAATAAACAGATAATGAATGAGTTGTATTGAAATGCAGTTTTCTGTGATAAACAAATACCCCCAAACTTATCTTTTGCTTGTCCCGAGCAAAACAAAATCCTAACCTCACTATCGCAGGGAACGCGATTGCACTTAGCTCGTGCAATAAGTCGTTAAATCTCTAGGTGTCCCTAGTAGGAGGAGTGTTGTCTCCTGAGGGTTTTCAGCGGATATTACCCACAAAATCCCGTCAAGCTAGTTTCACAAGTTAACGTCGATTCTACTCCTACAGTTTATTATCTAGGTTAGAAATTCTATTATCCTAAATTAGAAATATCCAACCCTTATGTTTCACAGCTCCTATTTATTCAACCCCAGATCCTGTACGTTTTACAGTTTAGAAAGATCTCGGTTTCTCTTGAGTTTTCCTTCTAAAGCACAGTCTCCAATCAAGGATTTTTATCATCTTTACGAAAAACATAAGTCTTATTCTCCATTCCTATCTTTTCTCCAAACATCGATTTGTATACCCCTACGTGTGTGTAAAATTTCACCCTTACACTTAAGAATTCAATTCAAGTTATAGTACCCTTGCCCTAATGCCTAATACTACTTCTTTTCGTTAATGATGAATGGTTTTGCTCACACACCTTTCATGTGACTATTAATGATTCTTGAGGCACTAACAGCCGATTACTGAATGTGTGGGCATAAAGCGTAAATAGAAGTTTCCAGGTCTTGACTTTATTTATTTATTGTCATTTTCTTTTATTTTTATTTTTCAAGATCGGATATATTTTTCAATGATACTCTTTTGGTGGTTAGCTTTAAATACCGTTTTTTCTTTCATACTAGGTTTTCAAGCAAGAGTATTTCTAGGTATCCTCTACTATCCTAAGTTTCAAGGTGCGTGTATGTGCAGTTTGTAGGGTATATACTTTCTAAGTTTGGACTCAATAATAGAAACTATTTTTCAGACTTATCCTTCAGTAAAGCTTTCAATACTTTCTCTTCATCTTGACTTAACTTAAGAACTGAACTCAAGATTACCTACTTCTATATAAAAAAAACTGCAAGGACATATAATTACCAAGGTTAAACAGAAGGAGGGTTATTTTTAGGGTTTTCAATTCCTAAGCCTAGGATTTAGTTATTTCTAACGTATCAACTAAACTTTCGGAAATAGAAATCTAAGTTACCCTATTAGCTAACTTGACGACAAAGTTTTTATATTTTTGTAAATTTTTTTGATTTTTTATGGGTTTTAAATAAGTATGCAAATAAAAAATATACATATGAATGCGAAAGTAGAAAGCATACCGAGCACACCCCCAAACTTAAACTTGACAGTGCCCTCACTGTCAGGCTACACCAAGAGGGTCAAAATTTTCAACACTCCCTACAAAATTTTTTTTATACAAAACAAAAAAGCAAAACAAAAATATATACACAAATAGATCCCCACAAACTTAAGTGAAACAGTGTTTTCACTGTTTAAGCGTTAAAGTTCAAGTTAGGGGGAGAGAACAGTATCAATCTATACAAGGCCTTACACAGGCAAAAAGTTAACACCAACCATTCAAAAAATTTATCGGGATAAGACCCGGGCTGGTGAAAGAATGCGGAGAGGAAAGAAATAGAGAATACGCAAGACCGTATGGGGATGGAAGCTGTATATAGTCCCGGTATATGAAGAGAAGAATAGCGGAAGGGAAAAAGAAATGGAGTACGAACTTGAGAGTGAAAATGGAGTGAATAAATTAATACAATTTGTAATGACCGATATGTAAAAAGTGATTGTACTAATTTATTAACCCGTCGAGAAATGGGGTCAAACCTCTCAAGATTCGTGAGAAAACATTGGTAAACCGAACTTGGTAAACCAGACATAAGAAAAGAAGGTAATACGGTGTCTTGCAAGGTCGGAACGATGGAAAGGATGGAGGGGAGTGATCGAGGAATGGTATCGGTTAAAAATTCAGGAGGGTGTACACAGTCAATGAAAAAGATAGGATGAATTGGAAAATCCGACTCATCAAGTAAAACTGGTTCATCCTTAAAAGTCTCCTCAAAAGTCTCCTCAAAATTCAGCTCATCCATGCATTTATCATCAATTTCTAGACGCGTATGGGGTTCGGGAAAAACAGTTAATGGTTCGGGATGATGTCCACACGGAAGTGAAAGGACATGATGAATTGGTGAGAAAAACTCACCCAAAACTGTGTGTTCATCATCCAAAATATTCCCAGCGTCAATATCCTCAATCAAGTGAAAATCAAATTTCTCAGACACCTCATCAAAAACATGGATTTCAATCAATTCATGTTCTAGAGTGGAGGTGTAGAGATCAAAAGGATTGGGATTGGTTTCACTTGACAGGGTCCCTTCACAATCCGGTAAATCAAACACTACAAAGTCCCACAACTCATTAAACATTCTATCTTCAATTAGTGAATCATTTGGGACACTCGATAGACTTTCGAAACCGGAGTTGTGGAATTCAACTTAGAACGGGTAGGTTTGATTTGGAAGGGTGTACTGCTCACTCTCACTACTCAAATTCTCAATTTGTCCTATCGCCTCATCATACATTGGAAAATTTGGAGCTAGTTGGAAACTAGCAGCCAGTTCGTTAGGTTGTATGAGGGCGGCCAATGACGCATTCAAATCCATCATTTGTTGGCATGACACTACCCGAAAGTCTTCCAATCACTGTTCCAGACTAGACATGGGTTGTGAATGGGTTCCAGTAAAAGATTCAAAGTTGTTTGGATATTGGAAACTCCCAAAAGGTTGTTCAGAAGCAATGTCTAGGGAAGGTGTAAAAGTCAAGTAGGATTGATAGGAATCGAATGGTTGGACAGGAGTAGGATCAACATTCGGATAAGAAGGTGATTGGAATTTTTGATTAAAAGAATTGGAAGTGGTGAAAGAAGTGAAAGATCGGCTACGGGATTGTTCAATACGTTCAGCAATAGACATAGGTCTTGGAGTTACAACTGGACTCTCAAAAGGGGTATCAACGTAAGAAGGTGGGGGAGGTTGAAACGGTTGATACAAAGTGGATTGCGGAGTCCAGTTGTTTGTCCTAGATGTGTCTATCCGATCTTTCAAAGAGAGTTTAGGCATGGAGGGATCGTTCGAAATTCTACCAAAACAAGAACCGTAAGAAGCAATGTCTGGTTATGGGTACCAAAGTTCGGCAAGAGTTTGTCTATGTGGGGTACCCATGATATGAAGAGAAGGAGAAGAAAAGGAATGTGAAATTTTTTTTATTTGTTTTTTTTATATTTGTTAGTTATTAACAAAAGAATGAAATATATACAAAAAAGAATAATCACGACACAATACCACACACCCAATCGGTCTAGGGTTCACCTAGGTCAACTAGATTGCTCAAGAACTTGATTGTTGAAATAAAACTGTGTCGAGAAACGGGCTCAAGATATACTGATCACGAGGCCAGGTAACTGCAGAGATAAGGAGAGGTTTTTCAACGCTTTCACGAAAGTCCTTAATTAGATAACCCTTTCTCTTTTGGCGGTTTCGCCGTGAACACTTTCCTAGACACCCCGTGAACGATATACCGTTAAGCGGTGTTCTAAACACAGTTAACTTCTCCTAATGAGCGCGAAGTCCTTAAAGGCTTAAAGTCTAGTTTCTTTTAAAATTTGTGCGGGTAAACGTTATGCTCAATTTCGTGATTTGTGGGCCACGGAAAAGGTGGTGAAATCCTTTACCGTATGTTGTGGGGTTCGCTTGCCCTTAACTCCGTATTAATGGATGCAATGTGTAAATCAATGAGAAGGTTGTTAAAAACCTTTTAAAAATCGATTTTTATATTTAAGCATAGCACTGCAACAAATATGGGTTAGTAAATTTTAGCATTTGACAGCGAACTTGCAACGAATCCAGCAAAGATAGAATATTGGATGCGTCGGATTTGAGAAAGAAGGTGTTACGAAATACGTACCGATAAGTTTTCGGGTTAAGAAACCCTCGTTGAATTGAATCCGGCTAGCTTGAAAAGTTCGCTTGCGTGGGTCAAACTACCCGGATCTTTGGCACTGTACTTCACAATCACCATAGCTTTGAATGTATATTTTGCTCCATACGATCGCAGTTCGCAAATTCGTCAAAATCTGAAAATGTTGGAAAAACAGGTTATTAGTGCGAAAAAGTGATATGAATGCCCAAACTCCTGCACACCTAAAATTAGAAAAATCAAACAATAAAATTGGGATACTAATAGAACACTGGAGTGGGGAAAAAAGTTTTGGAGCAAAAGGAGGAGAAAAATCCGGTGGCGCCGGGTTTTATGGGGTTCTCGCCGGTTTTCCTGTGGAATTTGGGCTCTAAATTTCTACAGATATCTCAGTGTTCCACTAGTGTCTCAATGGTATTGTTTAACTTTTTTATTTAGTCCCAGAGTGTTAGCAGGTCAAAAATTCCAGAGACCAAAACGTTAAGAAAGTTAATTTTTGTTGGTTTTTTAAATTTTTGAATTTTTTAGTTTGTTTTGTTTTTAAAATGGCGTTAGATTTATAAACAAGATTAACCCGAAATAACAAGAATAAAAATGTTACCGTCTCCCCGGCAACGGCGCCATTTGATTGATCAAGAGTTTTTAATTACAGCAATCAGGACGGTTTCGCCTGGTAGCTAGCCGCGATGAGTACGAGTCGTCCGTAGGGAGACGGTGCATTTTGCGTTCTTGTTATGACGAGTTAATGCGAGGGTCGGAATGGTTCGATTCTAACCTATGTGTATATATGAAAAGTATAAGTTGTTAGGATTAGATAGATTAGTGTAAGTTAGTGATGTCCGTACTCATTCCTTTGTGCCGAACTTAACCATTGAAGTTAGAGCAATCGGCAACAACGTGGATTAGGGTGCTTAAGCACGGTATTAGTGAAATCCGGCTTATTGACCCCTGTCCATCCGTTCTTGCCTCTTGACTTTCACCTCCGGCCAAACCGAACGCAACCGGTCACGGTTAGGGGTCACCGATACATTGGTAGGATAGGGTGCCTAACGGAGCGCTTGTGTAGGGTTTGGTCGGAGTTCAATTGGAAAATATCGGGCAAAAGAAATGATAGGAAAACCTTAACTTACACAACCATTCTTTTTCCTAAGAACACCACCTTCACAAACCATAAAAACAACAAAAAGAAAGAGCAAAGGAAAAGATAAAAGAAAAGAATAAAACAACATTACAAGTAAGTAAATGGCAAGGTAATAAAATGCAAGTAAATGGAAAGAATTAAATTGCAAGTAAGGAAAGTAATAGAAATACTAAGAACCCTAAGTGCAAAATAAAAGATTTATTAACTTCAATGATGATACAAACCTTGAATTCAATAGCCAAAAATTAAACTTGCAAGCTCAATGAAGAGATTGCAAGATCAAGAGAAGGCAAAGAGCTCAAGGTAAACAAGCTATGTACAAGGGAAAAGAAAACAAAGAGTAAAAAGTGGCTCTAGTGTAAAGAATATGAGACGCCCTTCCTTTGCTCATTGATCTGCCTTTTATAGGCACAAAATAAGAGTAAACAAGTAATAAAAATGAGTTGATGTGACAGCAAGGGAGAGCCAGCAGAAAAATGGGGCTAATTGGGCAACATAAAACCGGTGGGGCCGGGTTTCTTGAGCATGTCGCCGGGCCAAGTCCGAACCATTGAGCTCGTGATTGTTGTGTGATGTTGTGTACTCTCAACAATCCTACTGGTATTGCTTGATTTCTCTATAGAAGCCTGGGTTGCACTCAGTAGTTATGAGGGAAACTTGATACTTTAAATCACATCACAACTTTTTAGCATTTAACACACATCACCTCACTTGTGTCCACTTGTGCCACATGCATCATGGCAGCCTGTAGCGTCTTGAAAAGTCGTTTTGGTGTTTTCCTGAAATTCGGTGAAAATTCGGTATTCTTCCGAAAACCATCTTTCTTGTTATTTTGCAGTTTAGGGCTAATTATACCTAAAAAAGATAGGTAATTTCTTGTTTTTAGTAGCTAATGAGTTATTTATGAAATTTTGGTCATTTAAAATTTTTTCCCTATTTTTCAATTTTTTAATATTATTTTAAGCCGGTAAGAAAATACATTAAATAAGCGATAAATACAAATTTTTCCGGGCTAATTTTAATCTCTAAAATTATGATAATTATAATCTAGTGATAACATGAATTTTTAGTAATTTATTTTGATTTTTAACAAATTTTTGTGATTTGAAACGAATTTATTGAATTTTGAGCTAAAACTTGCAATTTTTGAGTTGTAGGGGGCCTTTTTGCATAAAATTTCTTTTGTAAAACCCCTCTCTCTTTTTCCTCAGCCCTAGGACAGCCCCACCTTGTGTGAGACCAGAAATTTCTGGCCTCTCTCTTCTTGGTTTCTTTCTTGAGTTAATTTGATAGTTTATGGTATTATTTTAATTAAAATGGATAATGTATGATACATTGACTTTTGTGGACTTGACCATGACTTTCCCCACTTGCCCACACCCTCCCCCATACCTCATTCTGGCCGAAATTCCTGCACACCCTCTTCTTCCTCTCTTTTCTTTTCATTTTTCTTCAATTTCTTCAAGAAATACATCAAAATCCATGATTTAATTCAAAAATCCAAACAAAAATCCTTATGCTATCATTATACTTAGCCATTCTTGCTTGGACCTTGGTGTTGAGGCCATCAATTGGAGCAAATTTTCTTGCTTGATCCATAGATCAAGAGGTATAATTCTCATCAAGTTGCTTTCTTTTTGCTAAAAATTCCTTTAATTGTATGGTCAGTGTTAAAAGTTAGCTTATTTCTAATCTAGTTTAAAAGAGTAGTTTGTTTAAATTAGGGGTTTGAAGCCATGATAATTAATTAAGTTGTTTATTAGTTAATCTAGTTGTTAGTGAACTAATCTATATGGTTACCTTGTTATGTAGTCTTTAATTATGCTAATTTAGGTAATTTTAGAAGTTGATTTTAGTTGTAAATTGTTGTTTTAAATTTTCAAGAGAAGGTTTTTGTATGGAATTGATATTTGAAACTTGATTAGTGAGTTGATTAAGTTTTAGAAAGCATTATTAAATTGATTTAAACCTAATTTGCTATCTAGTGTTTTGCTAACCTTAATCTAAGAGGCGAACTTGCTAATTGGGGTTGAAATTAGTGTTAATTAAGTTTTTCAAGTATGGTTTTTGATTTGCAATTGCTATTTATAAAAATCAAGAAAGGGTTTGGTTGTGGAATATAGGTTTTGGAGCATGGTTAATGTGTTGTAATTAGTGGGTGTGGATTGCTTGTAGTGTGCTTGGGTGAGTATGCTTTATTGTAGTCGTTTTGTCGCAAATCGGCGATTTTTGCACCGATTTTTGGAATGTATATGCTTACTAGATTTTTATATAAATTATGTGATGGACTATTTTTGATATCTTGATGATTGTAATGGCTTGTCCTACGACTTTTAGGATGCGTGAGTGCGGTTTTTGGGTAGTCGGGTTTTAGTTTTGCCGGGTGACCCAAATCGGCGTTTTTGGCAGTTTTTGCGATTTTCGCGTGTGTTCCGCGCACTTTGTGCACGTTGTACCTAGCTAGCGAACTTTAATAGTTTCGTTGGGGTTTGCATCGTTCTTGATATGTAACCTTATAATTGGTAATGATGTAAATTCCAGGTTCGGTCGCGGAAACGTCAGACGCGGCGCGAAAGGGAAAGACGGTGATTGGACACAGCTAGCCAGGGATCCCGGTGAGTAGATTTAACATCTACGGGGGACGATCGTTTGGATGGCGCAAGTCGCCCGATAGATTTAGTAAACTGAAAATAAAATAGTAAACTGGATAACCACTTGTGACATTAGAATAATAATACTGGCATGATAATTGCTGCAATTAGATCAATATGTTATACCCATATACGCAAACTCAATTGTAGGACACATGCACCATTACCAGGTTTTTATATGCAGCACGAGCACTATTCATGTTTACACACACACCCTGGTAATTGCCATGCCACCACACTAGATAACATTTAAATTTAAACCTTTTACTAATTGATACTTAAACTGGTGCTATTGCCTTTAATTCCTTAAAATGAAACCGTAGAATTGCTATTCATGTGCATGTACTTCATCATATTAATTGTTCATGCTTAATCCATTAGTCACACATCGCAACTTGATTATTGATATCATATGCATTCATTATCACTGATATATGCACTTATGAGGATTTCTTGAGATTTTATGATATTGCTGGATTTCGGGGGAAAGCCGCAAAATTTCCAAACTTATGATATTTTTAAAACATGTAAATTGCGGTTTTCTAGTGATGTAAGTGTCGTCCACCATGAGTTTGCTGTGGCTTTGGAAATCCGTGTCGAGGAGTGGAGGAACCGGCACGGGTACATGGTGGGCCCGGTAAGGTACCCCGGGGCAAGAGGAATGTGGTGATGACGTTGAGCCTGGCAGGGGACGGATTACCTACCGGTGACTGTTTGGGACGGCGGATATCCAGAGGATACCGACCGTGGCCGCTAGATGATGAGATATTGATATTTGAGATGGGTCAGCCGGACGGCTGAGGCCAGCGATACATTTATGAGATTTGAGACAGCTTTTGGGGTGTCGTTGCTGGACACCGGTTTTCGTCGATTCATTGACATTTGCTGGCATTCTAAAAGAGTTTCAAAAACAACATCTGATAAAATATTTTTATATATAAACCTATTGAGACCTCAGATATTCATGTTGCATACATATTCGTACACTGATGTTGTATACACACCTGCTAGTATATCCATATTGCATACATACTCGCCATTATGTCCTGCCTTACCTGTATATAGATGCTAGGATGCTTGTGTGCATGCATTCGATAGCCTGTGTAAATGTTATTTATTACTCACGAGTTGGCAACTCACCCCCATTGTGCCATAGCCTGTTGCAGGTCCGCTCCGTCAGTTCAGTAGCGGCGGGTGCGCTTGCTTCTTTTGCCTTTTTTGCCTGGACTCGAGATTTGCTCATAGGTGGGTTATGTTATTTTTTGTACCACCTTGTATATTCTTGTATCTAGTGTACTCCATCTACTGTTTCTACCAGATTATTGTATATTGACCTAGAGATGAGACTGTGAGGTTTGTGGATTTTATGCTGTATTTTGGGGGTCGAGCTCACTTGAGCCGACATGCTACTTTTTCATGCTTCCTTATGCTTTATTATGATTATTATGCTTGCTGTCATTTACATTGCGTGGGATTTATGACCGCCTTGTGGCGAAGAGCTAGCTCCCGCTTGGGGATGCCCTATTGTGTTGGATTCATGCATATTTTTGTTGTACCCATTTTGGGGGCCAGTATTTACAAAGGAGACTCTGCCGAAATTTTCGGAAAAATTAGTATTGTTTTTAAAAAGGGTTTTACATGACTTATTTGATAAACTTGCTTTCAAATGTTTGGGTTTTCTTCACTCCTTTGCTTAATTGGTTTTGTTTTCTGGGCTTTGGCTTACTTTTTTTACGGACGCCTTTAGACGTTTCGTAAACTTAAGTGCCAGTCACGTTCCGTACCCTGCGGGTCGTGACAAAGTTGGTATCAGAGCGATAGGTTTTACCTTTGTGAGTGTAGGATGACCCTTGGTAGATGGAGTAAGTGACTTAAGCAGCGTAACGTAGCGTGCGTATGTCCGCGGCATACTTACGATACGGTACTCCGCCTAAGTGACTTTAGGATATACTTGCTTGAAAAATTCCTTCTTCAACTCCGTGTATCCTATGATCCTATTGCACTGTCCTTATTATCCTTTTCCTGTACCAGCCACTATGCCGCCGAAGGCTACGAGGGCACAGAGGGCTGCCGTCAGAGACGAGATTCGAGCTGGCTCGTCCGAGACTAGGACTGAGCAGGGTAGTATGCCTACGCCGCAGGGACAGACTGATCCGCATTCCCCAGGTCGCATAGATAGGCTTGAGTCCGGTATGGAGGAGCTGCGACAGATGATGGGAGGCATGCAGGAGTTACGACAGATGGTGGAATCGTTAGTAGAGGTCAATCGAGCACAGAGATCGGATATTACTCCCCCTGCAGTCGTTTCGAGACCGAGTCGGATTCGCACTGATATGTTAGCACCTAGGAGGGTTCGCAGAGGCTGTGGTGGATTCTTTAGGGGCCAGTTATATCGCCTTCACCCATATGGTCAGCAGCCATGGTTAGGATGTTTTTGG
Organism: Agapanthus africanus; assembly: GCA_030015575.1. Lineage (NCBI taxonomy): Eukaryota > Viridiplantae > Streptophyta > Magnoliopsida > Asparagales > Amaryllidaceae > Agapanthus > Agapanthus africanus. The sequence goes on along the minus strand of CM057345.1, from coordinate 429,871,305 downwards.
TGTGGTAGCCTGCATCATCGTATCAGAGACTATCCGGTGAGACGACAGGGAGCAGCGACAGTTCCGCATGTGACCCTACCACCATCACCACCCCCTCCTCAGAGAGCCCTACTTTCTACCCCAGGCGATGCTCCACGCCAGTTAGGTGCACCGAGAGGCCGAGGACGTGGCGGTCCTGTTCAGAGAGGACGAGGAGGCAGAGGCCGAGGTCGAGGTCAGCCCGCTATCGGTGGAGGACAGGCCCGAGTATTTGCTTTGACACCGCAGGATGCGCAGGCATCCAATGCCGTTGTGACAGGTACTTTGCCAGTTTGTTCTTTCGACGCGCGGGTATTATTCGACCCAGGTTCCACACATTCGTACGTCTCTACACACTTTGCACCGTTGTTGGGCCGTGAGTCGTCGTCGTTAGATCAGCCGCTTGTTGTTGTTACTCCGGTAGGTGAGTCGTTTGTCGCTCAGTTTGTATTTCGTTTGTGTTCCGTTCGTATCGGGGAGAGGGATTCATCAGTTGATTTGATACTCCTCGATATGTTGGACTTTGATGTGCTTCTGGGCATGGATTGGCTAGCCACTTGTTATACTTCGGTGGACTGCCGTGAGAAGGCAGTCAGATTTAGCTTTCCGGGAGAGCCAGTCCTTGTTATTCAGGGAGACCGTAGTGTCGCCCTTCCCAGCTTAATTTCGTCTCTTCGCGCTGGTCAGCTCTTGCGGAAGGGATGTCAGGGATTCTTAGCGTTTGTTTGTGTTACTCGAGCTGCAGAGGTTCCGTTGGACCGGGTCCCGGTAGTTTGTGAGTTCCCTGATGTTTTCCCTGATGAGCTACCTGGGCTACCGCCTGAGCGCAATGTTGAGTTCGGCATTGATTTGATTCCCGGTTCGGGGCCTATTTCTATACCGCCTTATCGGATGGCCCCGGCAGAGCTTCGAGAGCTGAAGGATCAGTTGCAGGATTTGTTGGACAAGGGGCTTATTCGACCGAGTGTTTCTCCGTGGGGTGCTCCGGTCCTGTTTGTCAAGAAGAAGGATGGAAGTTTGCGCTTATGTATCGACTACCGCCAGCTGAACAAAGTTACCGTTCGGAACAGATATCCGTTGCCGCGCATTGATGATTTGTTCGACCAGCTTCAGGGTGCGAGGTATTTTTCGAGGATCGACTTGCGATCAGGATACCATCAGCTGCGAGTTCGACAGGAGGATATACCGAGGACAGCTTTCCGTACACGCTATGGCCACTACGAGTTTTTGGTGATGTCGTTCGGACTCACCAACGCCCCAGCAGCATTCATGGATTTGATGAACCATACATTCAGGCCGTATCTTGACTTGTTCATCATCGTGTTTATCGACGATATCTTGGTGTACTCCCGGAGCAGAGAGGAGCACGAGCAGCACTTGCGGATTACGTTACAGACTCTGAGGGAGCACCAGCTGTTCGCGAAGTTCTCCAAGTGTGCATTCTGGCTGGACAGCGTCGGATTCTTGGGTCACGTGGTTACGAGAGACGGCATTCGTGTGGACCCGAAGAAGATTGAGGCCGTTCAGCAGTGGCCCCGACCTACATCGGTTACTGAGATCCGTAGTTTTCTAGGCCTGGCGGGCTACTACAGGCGTTTTGTTCAGGACTTCTCCCGTATAGCTGCACCGTTGACCAGTTTGACCCGGAAGGGAGTTCCTTTCGTTTGGACAGAGGAGTGCGAGCGCAGTTTTCAGCAGCTACGGACTTGTTTGACTACGGCGCCGGTATTATCTTTACCTTCGGGATCAGGCGGATTTGTTGTCTACTGTGATGCTTCGCGAATGGGATTAGGATGCGTATTGATGCAGCATGGCCGGGTGATCGCTTACGCTTCTCGGCAGTTGAAGAAGCATGAACAGAACTACCCCACTCATGATTTGGAGATGGCTGCAGTGGTCTTTGCACTGAAGATTTGGCGACATTACCTTTACGGCGAGTCGTGTCAGATATTCACCGATCACAAGAGCTTAAAGTACATATTTCAGCAGCGAGACCTGAACCTCAGACAGCGTCGTTGGATGGAGTTGGTGAAAGACTATGACTGCGAGATCTTATATCACCCCGGCAAGGCGAATGTGGTGGCAGATGCGTTGAGTAGGAGGCCCGGGGGTAGTCTATCCTTTTTGCGCGCAGTGCAGAGGCAGTCGTCAGCAGATTGGCAGATGTTATGCGACAGCCGAGTTGAGTTCGAGTTCACTCAGACAGGGGGACAGCTCGCGCATGTTCGTGCACGCCCACAGTTGCTTGACCGTATATATGAGGCACAGCGCAGTGACGACCGTTGCTCAGAGATCATGGCACAGATGGGACAGGGCAGATTTTCCGAGTTCATGGTTGACGATCAGGGGATTTTATGATATGGATCTAGACTGTGCGTACCAGATGCTGATGGATTACGGCGCGACATTCTCGAGGAGGCACACCGATCAGTGTATAGTGTCCACCCCGGTTCCACCAAGATGTACCATGATATGAGAGAGACCTACTGGTGGGACGGGATGAAGAGGGACATTGCGGAGCTCGTTTCGAGATGCCTGACTTGTCAACAAGTCAAGGCCGAGCACCAGAGGCCCGCAGGAGAGCTACAGCCGTTACCCATTCCAGAGTGGAAATGGGAACAGATTTCGATGGATTCGTTGTGGGTCTACCCAGGACCAGTCGAGGGTACGACTCCATCTGGGTGATCGTGGATAGATTGACGAAAGCGGCTCACTTCCTTGCAGTGAAGACGACTTTCAGCTTCGCTCAGTATGCTCAGCTCTATATTGACGAGATCGTGCGACTACACGGCGTACCGACTTGTATCGTGTCAGATCGAGGCACTCAGTTCACCAGCCGACTTTGGCAGAGACTCCAGGAGGCTTTGGGCACTCGTTTGAGCTTCAGCACAGCGTTTCATCCGCAGACCGACGGACAGTCAGAGCGGACCATTCAGACTCTCGAGGACATGCTCAGAGCGTGCGTTTTAGACTTTGGTGGTAGCTGGGATCGTCATTTACCTCTAGTGGAGTTCTCCTATAACAACAGCTTCCAGGATACGATTCAGATGGCACCTTTCGAGGCATTGTATGGGAGGAGATGCAGATCGCCCGTTTGTTGGACAGAGCTCAGCGAGAGCAGCATTTTGGGGCCGCAGCTTGTTGAGGAGACGACAGCGAAGATACAGTTGATCCGAGACCGGATGAGAGCGGCTCAGAGCAGGCAGAAATCGTATGCAGACAGGCGCCGTTGCAGGTTAGAGTTCGCAGTTGGCGACCATGTTTTTCTGAAAGTCTCCCCGATGAAGGGCGTGATGCGTTTTGGGCGAAAGGGGAAGCTTAGCCCTAGATTCGTAGGTCCCTTCGAGATCCTCGAGCGGGTTGGCGCTGTTGCATATCGTTTGGCTCTTCCTCCCAGCTTTCCCGATGTTCATCCCGTCTTCCATGTTTCGATGCTCCGCAAGTACCTTCACGACCCTTCGCATGCGATTCAGCACCCGACAGTCCAGCTAGAGCGCGACCTTTCCTTTGCAGAGCAGCCGGTGGCCATCCTGGATCGGCAGGTGAAGAAGTTGAGGTCGAAGGTTATACCAACCGTCAAGGTCCTTTGGCGTAGCCCAAGCAGCGAGGAGGTTACCTGGGAGACCGAGGGCGAGATGAGGAAGAAATATCCCCATCTCTTTGAAGGTACGCGTAGCTATATTTTTAAATTCGGGGACCGAATTTCTTTAAGGGGGGAAGATTGTAGCGTCTTGAAAAGTCGTTTTGGTGTTTTCCTGAAATTCGGTGAAAATTCGGTATTCTTCCGAAAACCATCTTTCTTGTTATTTTGCAGTTTAGGGCTAATTATACCTAAAAAAGATAGGTAATTTCTTGTTTTTAGTAGCTAATGAGTTATTTATGAAATTTTGGTCATTTAAAAATTTTTCCCTATTTTTCAATTTTTTAATATTATTTTAAGCCGGTAAGAAAATACATTAAATAAGCGATAAATACAAATTTTTCCGGGCTAATTTTAATCTCTAAAATTATGATAATTATAATCTAGTGATAACATGAATTTTTAGTAATTTATTTTGATTTTTAACAAATTTTTGTGATTTGAAACGAATTTATTGAATTTTGAGCTAAAACTTGCAATTTTTGAGTTGTAGGGGGCCTTTTTGCATAAAATTTCTTTTGTAAAACCCCTCTCTCTTTTTCCTCAGCCCTAGGACAGCCCCACCTTGTGTGAGACCAGAAATTTCTGGCCTCTCTCTTCTTGGTTTCTTTCTTGAGTTAATTTGATAGTTTATGGTATTATTTTAATTAAAATGGATAATGTATGATACATTGACTTTTGTGGACTTGACCATGACTTTCCCCACTTGCCCACACCCTCCCCCATACCTCATTCTGGCCGAAATTCCTGCACACCCTCTTCTTCCTCTCTTTTCTTTTCATTTTTCTTCAATTTCTTCAAGAAATACATCAAAATCCATGATTTAATTCAAAAATCCAAACAAAAATCCTTATGCTATCATTATACTTAGCCATTCTTGCTTGGACCTTGGTGTTGAGGCCATCAATTGGAGCAAATTTTCTTGCTTGATCCATAGATCAAGAGGTATAATTCTCATCAAGTTGCTTTCTTTTTGCTAAAAATTCCTTTAATTGTATGGTTAGTGTTAAAAGTTAGCTTATTTCTAATCTAGTTTAAAAGAGTAGTTTGTTTAAATTAGGGGTTTGAAGCCATGATAATTAATTAAGTTGTTTATTAGTTAATCTAGTTGTTAGTGAACTAATCTATATGGTTACCTTGTTATGTAGTCTTTAATTATGCTAATTTAGGTAATTTTAGAAGTTGATTTTAGTTGTAAATTGTTGTTTTAAATTTTCAAGAGAAGGTTTTTGTATGGAATTGATATTTGAAACTTGATTAGTGAGTTGATTAAGTTTTAGAAAGCATTATTAAATTGATTTAAACCTAATTTTCTATCTAGTGTTTTGCTAACCTTAATCTAAGAGGCGAACTTGCTAATTGGGGTTGAAATTAGTGTTAATTAAGTTTTTCAAGTATGGTTTTTGATTTGCAATTGCTATTTATAAAAATCAAGAAAGGGTTTGATTGTGGAATATAGGTTTTGGAGCATGGTTAATGTGTTGTAATTAGTGGGTGTGGATTGCTTGTAGTGTGCTTGGGTGAGTATGCTTTATTGTAGTCGTTTTGTCGCAAATCGGCGATTTTTGCACCGATTTTTGGAATGTATATGCTTACTAGATTTTTATATAAATTATGTGATGGACTATTTTTGATATCTTGATGATTGTAATGGCTTGTCCTACGACTTTTAGGATGCGTGAGTGCGGTTTTTGGGTAGTCGGGTTTTAGTTTTGCCGGGTGACCCAAATCGGCGTTTTTGGCAGTTTTTGCGATTTTCGCGTGTGTTCCGCGCACTTTGTGCACGTTGTACCTAGCTAGCGAACTTTAATAGTTTCGTTGGGGTTTGCGTCGTTCTTGATATGTAACCTTATAATTGGTAATGATGTAAATTCCAGGTTCGGTCGCGGAAACGTCAGACGCGGCGCGAAAGGGAAAGACGGTGATTGGACACAGCTAGCCAGGGATCCCGGTGAGTAGATTTAACATCTACGGGGGACGATCGTTTGGATGGCGCAAGTCGCCCGATAGATTTAGTAAACTGAAAATAAAATAGTAAACTGGATAACCACTTGTGACATTAGAATAATAATACTGGCATGATAATTGCTGCAATTAGATCAATATGTTATACCCATATACGCAAACTCAATTGTAGGACACATGCACCATTACCAGGTTTTTATATGCAGCACGAGCACTATTCATGTTTACACACACACCCTGGTAATTGCCATGCCACCACACTAGATAACATTTAAATTTAAACCTTTTACTAATTGATACTTAAACTGGTGCTATTGCCTTTAATTCCTTAAAATGAAACCGTAGAATTGCTATTCATGTGCATGTACTTCATCATATTAATTGTTCATGCTTAATCCATTAGTCACACATCGCAACTTGATTATTGATATCATATGCATTCATTATCACTGATATATGCACTTATGAGGATTTCTTGAGATTTTATGATATTGCTGGATTTCGGGGGAAAGCCGCAAAATTTCCAAACTTATGATATTTTTAAAACATGTAAATTGCGGTTTTCTAGTGATGTAAGTGTCGTCCACCATGAGTTTGCTGTGGCTTTGGAAATCCGTGTCGAGGAGTGGAGGAACCGGCACGGGTACATGGTGGGCCCGGTAAGGTATCCCGGGGCAAGAGGAATGTGGTGATGACGTTGAGCCTGGCAGGGGACGGATTACCTACCGGTGACTGTTTGGGACGGCGGATATCCAGAGGATACCGACCGTGTCCGCTAGATGATGAGATATTGATATTTGAGATGGGTCAGCCGGACGGCTGAGGCCAGCGATACATTTATGAGATTTGAGACAGCTTTTGGGGTGTCGTTGCTGGACACCGGTTTTCGTCGATTCATTGACATTTGCTGGCATTCTAAAAGAGTTTCAAAAACAACATCTGATAAAATATTTTTATATATAAACCTATTGAGACCTCAGATATTCATGTTGCATACATATTCGTACACTGATGTTGTATACACACCTGCTAGTATATTCATATTGCATACATACTCGCCATTATGTCCTGCCTTACCTGTATATAGATGCTAGGATGCTTGTGTGCATGCATTCGATAGCCTGTGTAAATGTTATTTATTACTCACGAGTTGGCAACTCACCCCCGTTGTGCCATAGCCTGTTGCAGGTCCGCTCCGTCAGTTCAGTAGCGGCGGGTGCGCTTGCTTCTTTTGCCTCTTTTGCCTGGACTCGAGATTTGCTCATAGGTGGGTTATGTTATTTTTTGTACCACCTTGTATATTCTTGTATCTAGTGTACTCCATCTACTGTTTCTACCAGATTATTGTATATTGACCTAGAGATGAGACTGTGAGGTTTGTGGATTTTATGCTGTATTTTGGGGGTCGAGCTCACTTGAGCCGACATGCTACTTTTTCATGCTTCCTTATGCTTAATTATGATTATTATGCTTGTTGTCATTTACATTGCGTGGGATTTATGACCGCCTTGTGGCGAAGAGCTAGCTCCCGCTTGGGGATGCCCTATTGTGTTGGATTCATGCATATTTTTGTTGTACCCATTTTGGGGGCCAGTATTTACAAAGGAGACTCTGCCGAAATTTTCGGAAAAATTAGTATTGTTTTTAAAAAGGGTTTTACATGACTTATTTGATAAACTTGCTTTCAAATATTTGGGTTTTCTTCACTCCTTTGCTTAATTGGTTTTGTTTTCTGGGCTTTGGCTTACTTTTTTTACGGACGCCTTTAGACGTTTCGTAAACTTAAGTGCCAGTCACGTTCCGTACCCTGCGGGTCGTGACACAGCCCCACCTATGACCAAGCCATCAAAGAGCTAGTGCACACTTGCAATGTGTTGGACCAAAATTGTGTACACTTTATTGATTGCAAAAAAACTCTTTGAATAGCGATCGGTTTGTAGTTCCGGTTGCAGTGTCGACTCACAAACGTTATATCCGTGATTTTGAGTGTGTTTCCAATATTGTGTCACAAATACCTTTAATCTGTATTTACTGAGCAGACACTGGTTAAAAGTATCGATATATAACAAAATAGATAATGAATGAGTGGTATTGAAATGCAGCCAATGCGATGGATACATACGTAACGTCAACAAAATGGAGTCATGGCAAAGTCCCTAGTTCCAACCCTCGACGGTTCACAGACAACCTAGAGACTACCTCGGAGCCATGGAAAAGTCCCTGGTTCCAAATCTCGACGGTTCACAGACAGCCCAGAGATCAACAACGACGTTTCTTCTCCCTCCAGCAGGATGCAAACGCAGCATCAACAAACGGAGCCATGGCAAAGTCCCTAGTTCCAAGACTCGACGGTTCACAGACAACCTAGAGACAACCTCGACATTCATCGCAATATTGCAGACACGATGTCAACAAATGAAGCAAAGGAAGATCCCTAGCTTCAGGGTATTAACGGCAACTCAAATAAAACCTGAAAGACTATTGGAGATCATCCCACACAAGCGCGGAGTGGTCATGACTCATCGGGGCTCCCCAAATTGAGCCTAACCTCAAGTAAAAAGCGGCATGGAAGATCCCTAACGCTTGCTCTTCTGACGGTAATATCACCTGGAAGATTACTTGAAGACGTCTTGTCCAGCCCTCGAAGGGATCAGAGACACGACAGTCGCAGGGCTACTCGAACAGCAAGATTGCATATAGGGGAATTTATCGGCCAACGCGATGGTACAACAGAAAATAATCCTAGTACCACAGACTCTAACGGACTTCTATCAGCAGAGGTTAATTGTGACGTTAGGACATTCTTAACTTCTCGATTCGTCTCGACTCGTAGGAAAAACAATGTTCCTGCGAGAACTTCTCGACTCGTAGGGAAAAAGGCTTAGGCAACGGAGGTATCAACCTGTTTCCTAAGCACTGGGGCCCTGCAAGTAGGTCCAAGATGGACTATTGTATACTATCCACGGGCCACACTCTCCAAAGTCGAATATCGACAAGGAAGGAAAAAAACCCTTACGAGTCATCTCGACTTGTAAGGGGAAAAATTCTCTTGTCAGATCCTTACGACTCTCAAGAGAAAATGCACTTGGAAGTCCTCACGACTCCTAAGAAGAAAATACACCTACGGGATCCTCTCAATACGTAGGGAGAAAAGTCTTTATCAGACCCTCACGGCTCATAAAGTAGAAAAGTCTTAGGCGGCAGATCCAAACCTGTTTTCTAAGCCATCGCTGCCCTACGAGGAGGTCAAGATGGACTATCTATTGGCCACATTTGCTAAAACCATATGCGCCAATGAAATAAAGAAGCTACTTATGGATCCTCACGATTCGTAAGGAAAAATACCCGAGTGAGATCCTTACGACTCACGGAAGTGATGAACACTTAGAAATCCTCACGATTTCTACAGAGAATATGCACCTATGAGATCCTCTCGACTTGTAGGGAGAAAAAAAACCCTCGCAAGACCCTTACGGCTCATGAAGATGAAAAACTACTTAGGCCACAAAGACCCTAAACCTGTCACTTAAGCCATCAATTCTATAGCCATGCATGACTCTGCACTACTTCACCCACGTACATACTTACGTGGGCAAAGTAGTGGGGGCATTTGTTCCCGCCAAAATTTTCGACCAAGAGCTATTTGTTCCCTTATAACACTTATAAAAAGGGGAGAGAAGAAAGAGGAAAAGAATTCACGTATTAAACATGTGAGCGCTTATATGCAAAGCATATAAGCGCTGAAAGAAAATAACAATGGGCCAAACAGGCCTCGCGTGTAAAACATGTGAGCGCTTATATGCAAAGAATATGAGCGCTGAACATAAATCACCAATGGCCATAAAGGCCTCACGTGTTAAACACGTGAGCGCTCATATGCTCATATGAGCGCTGAAAATAAACAGGCTAAAAGCCACACTAGGAGTCACGTGTTAAACACGTGAGTTCTCTTGCCGTTCACATGTAAAGCATGTGAGCGCCCTAATTTGAAATGCCCCTATCAAATTCTAGAATTAAATTATATTTGGGAAATATTTTTCTGATCTTCCTCAAACTAGAAAGATCTTCTCTGTTAAACAGAGGACCCTTGAATCAAAGATCCAGCGGTGATCATATGATAGAATAAAATTCTATCATAAGAAAATATTTTCCTAATTTTGTTAAACTAAAAAGATATTCATTTAACAGAATTAAATTCAACATTCCTAATCTTATTAAACTAACAAGATATTCACATGACAAGAATAAAATTCTATGTTAACAAGATATCCATATTAAGAAAATATATTTCTGATCTTGTTAAACTAAAAAGATATGATAGAATAAAATTCTAATCTTGTTAAAACTAACAAAATATTCATAATCTTGTTAAACAAACAAGAAATCTTTTCTGTTAAACAGAGAGCCATTGGATTAAAAATCCAACGGTGAATAAAATTTACCGATTGATCTAAAAGATAATGAAATCAATCAAGATCTCTCAATGAGTGATTTTCTCAACAAATTGATTTTTTCTCTTCTCCTATAAATAGAAGCAAGGAGGTTAAATCTAAAAAGGAGGCGACCACCCCATAAGATTCTAAAAAAATATACAGAAGCCTCCCAAAAGCTCCCACAAAACAAAAGAGAATTTAATTCTTAAACCAAGAATTTAACTTTTCTCAAAGAACTTAGTTCTTCCTCAGGTTGAGGTCTGCAGAAGCAGATCTCCCCACAAGTTAAAAATTTAATTCTCATCAGGGAGATTCTGTCATACAGATCCAAAACTTAGGGGAAAGAACTAAGTTCAAAGAATTTAATTCTTTCAAAAGTATATAGAAATTTAATTCCTCTGATAAAACTAGGGTTTAACCATGTAAAAGAATTTAATTCTTATAAAACAAGGGACCTGAAATTCTTAAAACTCATATCAAAATCTTTATGCATATAAAAGAAAAGACTGGTCAAGTGTTCCTACGTAAGCACCTCTGATGAACAAAAAGGAATGACTGAGATCGAATCACGTGTTCTCACGTAACCCCCAAACAATTGCTTAAATAGAAAAGGGGAAAAATCCAAAAACAGCGCTCACATTTTGAGCGCCTAACGTGTCCGCACGTAAGAACTATATGAGCTTAGTGCTTAGCACTTATAAAAGGAAGAGGGAATAAACCCAAATAAGCAGTGCCCAACTCTGAGGCACCTCACGTGCCTACACGTGATGGTCACAAGAATTAAGTGTTTAACACTTATATACAGATGGGGATTTGGACCCAAGTGTACAGCGCCAACTTTCAGGCGCCTCACGTGCCATAGTGAGCGCCCCAAATTTCAGTGTTTAACACTGTTTTAGAGACTCACGTGAGAGCATGTGAGCACCGAGCATATATTAGTGTTTAACAATATAAGAAACCAACTTCAGCCACAAATTGGCTAAGTCTTTTTGAGATTAAAACGTCTTGGATCTCCAAATAGACTGAGCCTCTATGCTCATGACCTCCCAAACTAATTGACCAGAATGTTGTCCATCACAAATCTCCTAAGTTAATGTAACATTTCAGAAAATATAAAATATTATTTTGGGAATTTAATATTAAAATAATATATTTCGCGAAAACTACCCGATTTACTAATTTGGGGTTTTCGTAAAATGGTATAAATATATACCGATATTTATGAAATAATTGGAGATCAAAATGATTTATTCATTTAAAAATATATTTATCGGATTTGGCATTTTTATAATTAATTATATGCAGTTTGAATAAAAATTGATTAGTGCATTCTTAATCGCGATTAAGCCAAATCCGTGTTTCTAAATTTTTCCATGGTTAGTACACCATAACATGTTGCATTTGGTTGCATGTTGTTTCATTGGTATTTGTTGATATTTGGATTTTGGAGAAAAGAAAAAGAGAAAAGGGAAAAAGAGTGAATTATTGGAGAGAGAGAGAGTGAGGCATGGGCTAGTGAAGGGGTGAGAATAAGAGAGAGTGACGATAGGAGAGAGAGAGGGCTGCCACATTCATTTTCCCCCATTTGTTTTCTTCATCTTCTTCCTCCTCATATTCCTTCCACCTTCACCTCCAAGTATCATCTCAATTTCTTCACCAAAACCCTATACTTCCTTCGTTAAAAGTGATCCCCACCACTCTACAAACCCATTGGACCAATCAAAGTTGGATTTTAAAGACTTTGAGCAACTCAAGAAAATTCTTGAGTTGCCAAACAAGGTAATTCCTACACTTCTAGTTTAGATTTTTAGTTTCCTAGCACCCTATAGTAGTTTAGAGCTAAATCGATTTAGATTAGCGATATTTGGAAATTTCAAGCGAGGGTTTGGGTGATTGTGTGGACTTATGATGTTTAGTGGCTGTTTACAAGACCCTATTGTGATTTTATGACCTAGAACATGGAATAGAAACCAAAATACAAACTTAAAAACTTTTCGTGTCGGTTTTGTGACATTTTTGGAGGTCTACAGGGAATCTGGAGCAACCCGGGAGCTTTATAAAAAAATTAAAAATATACATTAACCTAGTTAGACCAATAGGAGACCACCACGAGAAGATGAGGCCCAAACTCTAAGGTGGGGACGGCCTGGCCGGTTACTGTAGCTAGTTGGCCAGCCAAAATTTTGGGATTTGTGATGGAGTTTTGGCTGTAGCTCACATACCTTATGGCATAGCTACTATATTTTTCATTTTGTCCCAGATTACCTGAGCCAAAATCTTGGAGCATATTGGGATGGTTTTGGGTTATGTTTTCCGTATTTTGGAATTCTTGGTTTTGATATTGGTTATGAGATTTGGTCGTTTGATCTTCGTGTTGGATATATGTATGCCCTAGAGGCCATTATATGATAGTGTATGTACTGATGTGTGTGTGTGTATTCAGAGGACAGTCTTACTCGATATGATAGTATGCTATCTGGTTTCTCTTTATCATATGTTCACTTGATCGTGTTTTTACTCATTTGGTACATGTTGATAAAGCCCTAAGGATATTGGCTTGACTACTGGGATTATGATGTGGATCATACTAGTAGGACACCTGTAGTTTATAAGCATATCCTTGAAATGTTCCTAGTCGTAGGTATATCGAGACAGGGCATCGATATTCCAGTGTAGACTAGCGTATACCATTCTTGTTCCATATGATGGGCGATGGGTGATCCCATATCCATCTGGTGTGCTGACACCAAAGATTGTATACGGGTGCTCAGTGTGACTGGGTACACTGAACGGACTCACCGAGAACTCCTATGTGGTATTATATCATACGTCGGATAGCAGTTCTCAGGTGACACCGGTACAGGTTAGTCTGTAGACCCGAGATCGCCATAGAGTCTTGTGTGTCCTCCCACTGTATCTTGATCTCCACCCTACTACGGCTCTACAGTGTCATACAAACAGGTGGATTTTGGGTACAGTCCCGAGGCATATGGAGGCAATGAGCGATAGGAGGTGTTTCGTCTCTCCCGGTATTGGGGGTTGATGCTGTGCTGTGCATGATTGGCTATAACAGGAAGTCCCTGGCCAGGGCTGCTGAGATATTACTGATAAGTGTTATCAGTAGTTTCTCGATCTATTGTAGACCATATACCGGCATGACCTATTGAGTTATTGGGGTCGACGATTCCATCCCTAGACTCGATATGCAGCATATCTGACGAAGAGACCGGACTGTACGGTAAGTGTTGCCAGTTGGATTGACGGGAGTTTTGACAGGTTCGCTTGTTCTTCTTCTGATCGCTCAATACCCGGGTAGCCGTTACGTTTAGCTGACCGCTTGCGGCTTGTAGGTGTTTGATGTGATCATCACCTACTGCCGGCGTATTGACGAGTCTTAGAGTCCCACATAGGAGTTTCCTGGCTCAGGCAAAACGATGTGGTGTACATATGAGATATGTGCAGGAGCTCGATTAAATACGTGTATATGATGCCGTATTTTAATCGGGTGTTTTATATTGGTCGGGTCGTATGAGATATGACCGGTTTATTAAATCAAGTCTTGATTTAATATTGACTTTTATCTCATTTAAACAAACCTTTTCTTTATGATGGATGCATGCATGTATATGTACATGTTGATGTGCATACACACATACATACATGCATTAGTATCATGGTTGATGATACATCAATAATGGCAATATAAGAAATACATGGAAAGTAAATATATTTGTATATATTAGAATGAGAAAAAAAATTGATTAATCATCATTGTTGGTTTTTCTTTACTTGACCAAAATTAAACTATGGTTACATTTTCCTTTGTTATTTTTCTCATTCTAAAATATCTAGATATTTTATTAACCATGGTTTGAGTTTAGATATTTATGCTTGATATTTATCTCTCTCTCTCATTATCTTGATCATTATCTTTTTCATCCAGAAAAGAAAGAGTTGCCATCTTCATCTTCCTCTCTCAAGCTCTCTCTTGAGTTTTATAAATTGAGTGAGGTTAAAAGAAAGAAAGGGTTTTTATATGAGAACACAACCATATCATCACACTACACTTCTTTAGCCCCCTTGGTGTAGTTTGTTTGCTTCATCTTCTTTGTGATTTATTGGAGCAAGGAGATTTGAGCAAAGGAATTCTGGGTGGATCGTCGTGGATGTGGAGGAGGTTCAAGCTAGCTCGTTCAAATCCTAAGAGGTCTACAAAGGTTGTAGTCTCTCCACTTAGTCATAAATCAACTTTAGTATGTGATACTATTAGTGTTACCCTATATTTCTAGTTCGATTCCTAGTTAAGTTTACTTAGCACCTCTTAAAATCAAAGTTGTGGCATGTGTGATGCTTACAAACCCTATATGAGGTGATAAGGAAACCCTACAGTGGTATCAGAGCCAAGCTAGAGCTTTAGAGTAACCTAGACAACGTTAAAAATCTCGAACGAACGAAAATCGACGCCCGAAAGGTTCTCTCTGGAAATTTTTCAAAAACGTGGATTTTTTCATATTAAAAATACTCAGAAAATCGTGCAGAGTATTTTATGGGCCCACAAGAAGTACGAAACCCTAACTCCACTAAAGGACCGCGGAACTGCGGTAAGAATGGTCATTCTGCGGCGGTTCCGCGGCGCCGTTGGTGAAGCTTGGACTGTGCCTTCTTGCGCTGGCCTGTATGTACTTGTTGCAATTTCTGGTAAATTTTAAATCTGCTCAAGTGTTGAGCTTTTTGAGAAGTCTTTGGGTGTTCAATCGTTCGATCGAATGTTTTAGCTGCGCCTAGTTTATTAGTATTTGATACAATAATTGGAATGTATAAATTTGTTTGTTGCGTGTAAATCTAGCATTTCGGTCTCGGGAATAATCGGAAATCTTGTTGAATTGTTCGACTTGTTTTGAAAAGGTGTTTTCATGGGTTAGACCTAAATGCGAGCTTTACATTGTTAGGCATGAAATCTTGGATATGTGATATTCCGGGTTTGTGTTGTCTAAAGGCAGTTACGATTCCAATTGTTGTAGTTTTTCATTTTATTTCTCTATAACCGTAAGGGCGGTATGTGGTGTATCGCCGGTTTCATTGCTATACATCAACGACAATCGGGGTACGCATACTTACTTACGTTGATGATATGTGATATTATGTGTTGCTGAGATTTGATATGCAGGATTGTCGTGATTGAATAGCCGGGGTTTTTATGTGAGATGAGAGTTTTCTTTTCATTCATGTAAAATTCAATTATATGTAATATTCTTTTATTTGGGGCACCTCCGGGTTGAGGATGATGTCACCAGTGTTGTATATTATTTACTTTTCTGCATTAGAATAGACCCAAGGAGGGGAACACAAGTGTCACGATCCGAAAGTACGGAACATGACCGGCACTTAAACTACGAACGTCTCGAGGCGTACGTAATCTAAGTAAACCGAAAACCCAGAAATCCAAACCAAGAAAAGTATTAGAGTGCAGGAAAAACCAACTTAAAGAAAGTAATTTCAATAGCATAAGCCGAATTATGCGGTTTTTAAAACATCAAAAATTTACTGAAAATTTCGGCAGAGTCTCCTTTGTAAATACTGGCCCCCAACGGGATACAACATGAATAGTATACGAAATCAAGAAAAAAGGCATCCCCAAGCGGGAGCTAGCTCTTCGTCAAATGATGGTCACAACCACACAAGCAATAAATATACAACGCCAACGGCGAAGATCAAAAACTCAAAAGGGAACTCAAAACCACCAGAAATATAACGAGCGACTCTAAGGTCGAAAGAATAAACAACACTGGTCTCTATCTCAATAGATACATGTTTGGTTGATGGAACTTCTAGATACAACAGAATAATGATATACAAGATATATAATGGGGGTATGATACAAGTAAACCCACCTACTAGCAAATCACCCGAATGAAACTGAGCCCGCAAGCCGTAAGGAAACCTGTACGGCAAATCTGCAAGAAACTGGGGCACAACGGGGGTGAGTTGCCAACTCGTGAATAGAAAAACATCTACGCACAGAAATCGCATAAATAACGCAACCTAGGTCAAAGATCATAAAATATCCTCAAATATATGTATAACAGGCAGCCTATGACAATGTCTAGGGTAATATCTATCCCGAGTATAATTTCATGTGCCCGTATCAGTGCCTCAGGTAGCAATATATCATATCAATGAGGTATGAATGCATGAAACAGAATACATGTAAATGAAGAAACTGTTTTCATAAATTAGTGAGATTTCCATCGTATTTTTAAACTGAGGTATCATAATGAAATCAGTATCAACAGTGTCTAGCATCGACACAAAACATAAATCTCACTGTCTCGAAATATCAATGTCTCAAGCTCAATATCTAGGGCGCCGTCAGTCCGGACCGGCCCCTACCATCCATCTCAAGACCACGACGGTATCCTCCGGATATCCGACGCGTCGGGTAATATCACCGGTAGGTAGTGCTCCCCAGCCAGGCTCAACGTCAACACCACATTCCTCTTGCCCCGGGGTACCATACCGGGCCCACCATGTACCCGTGACGGTTCCTCCACTCCTCGACACGGATCTCCAAAACCACAGCAAACTCATGGTGGACGACACTTTACATCACTAGAAAACCGCAACATTTTATATTTTGAAAGATCATAAGTTGTAAATTTTGCGGCTTTTCCCGAAATCCAGAAATATCATAAATCTCAAGAAATCATCACAAGTGCATATGTCAATGATAATGAACTAGGCATGAACAACTGAATAACAGTATGCATGAAGTGGTAGGTAATAAGTACAATATCTAATATGGCATATAAGGGAAGTACACTAATATCGTGTCAAAACTACCAGCTAACAATCTAAGTCAAGCAATTATATTCTCTAAAGTGTACGTGACATGGCAATTACCGATGAAGATGTGTGTGAGCCGGCAAGTAGGTGTACGTGGTACATACGCATCATCGGTAATAGTGCTCGTGTCCTAACAGCATGATATCAATAATGGAATATGCAGCAAAATAAATATGCGAGGCAGAGCGAACAGCAATAATGTGCGGGAGCTGAATACTAGACACAACGATAACTAATCTACAATAATCTAATATAAGTCCTACGAATTGTGCCTTTTGAAATAACACGAATCATGGAGTTTTGAAAATAGGGGCTACGGTGTTTTTATGAAAAGATACGTCGTTTTTTTGAAATATCCGTAGATTCCCTTGAGCTGTCTTTAAAAATGCCCACGATTCGTTAGTTTTTGAAATAGGTAAGGAGTCTAATCTAATCTAACAACTACACTAAACTATACGGCTGAACTAACAAGCTGAACTACAGGTAAGGAAACCGCCTATCATCTGAGTCGATACATATACATACCTGTAGATGTATAGTCGGTGATCCCGCCTCAATAATATCATATCCGATACCATATCTATAATCAGGCATCCCAAGTCAAGAGTGCGGATCAATCATCAATATAGCTCGTACGTAAATCCGTCGTACGGCATCCCAATCTGGGTACGGTTCAATATCACATTCATCATACTATTCACCTGGTATCCTCTTTATCAAATATCATGATCGGGGTACTGATCTACGTCTAGTACCATACTGATACCGCCTACGTATGCATGGACGTGTGTGAAACACTACGTCAAGGACCCGCTACAACGTCATGTCGTATCTAAGATACGAACCCTGCTATATCACCGATCTCACGGCCTCAAATCAAATCTCATCGACTCAGCTCAATCCCAAGTATCATCCTCAATCCGTATGTGAACACATAGTCCCATACCCATGTGAACACATAACTATAAAGAATCCCATGAGCACATATCAATAGGAATGTATGCAAGTATGTATGTGTGTATGTGTGTGTAACACTACCCTAGGGTTCGCAACACTAAAGTAATCCAACACACCAATATCCATCATAAGCATCGTTATTAATCCCAAATAACATATAATAATTGTTGGTGTGTATACGCATCCGTATACACCACCACGGACTGCGGGGGTGCTATACGCCATCCATCCGACTTCTCCCCGTAGATATAAATCTACTCACCTGGTCCTCGCTAGCCGGTGCCGACGTCGCCACGCGCTTGCTTGTCGTCTCGAAGTCCACATGGGGGTACCTACATATCATAACGCACCATATCTCATTAAAATCTGACTCATGATCAAAACGACGCACGAATCCCACATAGGTCAAAACCTATGGTTGCTTTCACAAATCAACCCAAAAACCCTCGACGTCGGCGTACAAACGCCAAACCATCGAGAAAAACCCAAATACACTCATTTGCACATTCACGAACACTAATTTTAATATAAACTAGGTTGAAACTCACAAAACCGCCAATTTCACTCAAAAAGTCATTTTTCCGAAAATCTAGCAAGCACAATTCGCCGTTTTTGTACAAAACACGATATTTAAATGAATGTAGCGGCCAATATATTTATTAATTATCTTAAATAAGTAATAAAAACCATTTCCATAATTTAAACTCATAAATTTGCATAATTTCCAAAATCCTAGTTTGCAAAATATCAAATTTAACACCCTTTAAAGCAAAATTCACAATTCATCAATTAAGCTTCGTTTTGCATGAACCAAAGTCATTAAACCACTCATTATAATAGTTATAATGACATGAACACTTAATTATATTTTAATCTAAGCATTTGATAATTTTTTCAAAAACTCTAGTTAGCAAAAACAAAACTTAATTTAGACATTTCCATGCAACAATATGAAATTTAACTACTAAATTACTTTCTACAAATTCTAAGATGGTAAGCTACCCATCACAACCATAATCCCATTACTCAAAACCCTAACTTGAAATCAACCTCATTCTTGAATTTTTCAAACATGCAATTAGAACCAATCTAAAACCTAATTAAACACTTAATAAGCTAACATAAAGCAATTAAACAACAATTTCACTAATGGGTTAAAATTTATACCTCCCAATTGAGTTCTAGCATGCAAATCCTAGCCTCCAAAAGTAGCTTCCATGCTCCTAGATCCATGCTAGATAGGCAAGAAATAATGGGTAGGAGTTGGATTTGGAAAAAGCTTTGAAATTGTATGGATTTTGAAGCTTTTTCTTGGATTTTTGAAGCAAAATAGTGTGGATTTTGGGGGGGGGGGGAAGGGCTGCTGTTGTGGGATCATTTTCGGCCAGAAGTGGGTGAGGAGAGAGAGAGGGAGGTGAGGAAAATGCAAGGGAGGAAAGTCAAGGTCAAGGTAAGGTCAAAGTCTAACTACTTTATCTATTTTCTAATCTTTTCTTTTATTTCTTTTTCCTTTGCAAACCAAGTGGGGAAAAAGTGAGGGCTGCTGAATTTGGCTAAGGGGAGGGGTAAGTGGGGGTGTGTGGGTGTGGGCACGGGTGTGGGGTGATGAAAAATGATAAATACAATACTCCAAACATCCATTTACGCTAAAAAAAAACCCTTTTTTCTTCAATAATTTCTAAACCGTTTTGGCAAATGATTTCGTTCCAAAAACCACATGATAAATTTTTTATTTAATGTTTTATGATGCACAAAATTTGTTTCAACTCATTCCAATTTGTAATTTTTCCTAATTAAATGTATTAGTGACGGCTTAAAATAATAATAAAATAATATTTTTTTCAGAAAATTTGAAATTTCACCAGCGGCTCAATAAACACCAAATAATAGCAATTACATAGCTAGAATATGTATATTTAATTTTTATAATAAGATATTTGTATTTTGACTTTTTACAGAAAACCCCCTCATTTTACCGATTTTCCGAAATTTCACCGAAACCATTTTCAAAACGCTACAATCTTCCCCCCTTAAAGAAATTCGGTCCCCGAATTTAAATTCAAACTCCCCCAATTACTAAAACATCTAAGAAAAACCATCAAGTCGTCGGGGCTCCGAAATTGTAAATACATAAAACAAATCGTAGCGCAGCGCATGCGCTTGAAAAATGAGTATATAACTCAAATCAAAACTCCGTCAAGCATCCCGCGATCATCGGAGTCGTGGAGAAGACATCAATGCCAAATCCAAATCAAAACCAATATGATATAACTCGAAACTATAAATGTAAATATCGAATCTATATCTGTAAATATCTGAAGGAAATGCATGCCAAATCTCTTTAAGTCGCTGTGCAACGCGTATAACACTGCACAGTGGCGGACGTCTACCATAAGAAAATAACTATATACATATATACTTTTGTTTGAAATGTACGTTCTGTTGGAGATAATACCCTCAGAGTCAATTATTGGATCACAGGCACGTGATAGCAATGATTGAGGGAGGACCTATCCCGGTACGACAGTCTTACTCGAGGTGATAGTATGCTATCTGGTTTACCTTTATCATCGTGTACTGCTTTAGGTGACCTGACAGGTCGCTATTGCACGTTGATAGAGCCCTAGGATTCTTGCTTGGCTGCCAGCAGTATGAGGGCGATCATATAAGTGAGAGCTGGAGTCTATAAGCGCATCCTTAAAAGGTCCCTAGTCGTAGGAGTTTCGAGACAGGGCATCGATTCTCCAGAGTAGACTAGTGTATACAGTCGAGACCCCGACGAGGGGCGGTGGCCAGTCTCACAAGCCACTGGTGTCAGTTGGTTCACCTAAGATGTATACAGGTGCTCATTGGGTTATGAGTACACCGGACAGGACTCGCCGGGAACATGCTAGTTGGTCTTATACCTGACGTCAGATAGCAGTTCCCTGGTGACATGTGTACAGGTTAGTTCATCGACCTGGGGATCGTCATTTGTCTCGTGTGAGTGCCCACTGTACTTTGATTACTACCCTACCACGGCTCAAAGGAGTCGTGCAAACAGGTTTTAGTTGGGTACAGTCCCGAGCCACATGGAGGCAGTGAGCGGATCTTCGGGGGTTCGTCTCTCCCGGTATTGGGGGTGAGGTCGCGCTGTGTCTAGGAGAGCCATTACACGAAGTCCTTGGCCAAGGCAGGAGATTTACTGGTAGGTATTCCAGTAGTATCTCAGGGTGTTCTGGGCTACACTCCGACACGACTTGTACCGCTTTTGGGGGTCTGACTTTTACCAACCCCCTAGGCCCGACATGCGATGCTCATAGACGAACGGACCGAACTGTACAGATATTGTCACTGACAGGCTCAGTAGGGTGTCAGGATGAGTTCGCTCATCGACGTCCCTTTTAGTCAATAGCCGGTGGCCCGTTACGTATTGGCTTATACCTCTGACGTGTTAGTGGTTAAATCCACAGCCATAGTATTGACGAGTCTTTAGAGTCCACCACACTTTCAGTTACTCAGGCTTTCGGGCGAAACGCTGTAGAGGCCGTATGGAGATATGGCAGGGTTCGATCAGATACGTGCGGTATTGCACGGATCGTAATCGGACGGTTTTTACTAGCCGGCTTTGGCTTAAGCCGGATCCTAGTATTTGATAGTGTAGTTTTGTCTCTTTGCATTTGTATTTCGGTCGGAATACAAATGCGGGTGTGTATGCACAGTATCGGGGTTTTCCTGTAATTTATTATGGGACAAGTTTTCTGGGATTGCCAGTTTGCATTCCGTTCCGGCCGGTTTTTCATTGTTCCTTCACGGCCGGACTTTTCGTTGGAGGGGGTTATTTGCAAGTTTGCAAATAACACATTGTGGAGAGGTATATTGCAAAAGGATTGCATATGATATCTTCTTTTCTATTCATGCATTAATGAGATTATGAGAGGGTATGGGTTTTGATGCATTAATTGTGATAAGATTGGAAATGGCCGGCCACTGTTGATGTATGTTGTGAGGATGAGTGTGCAGGAGAATTTATGTGAGCATTTGATTAATTTATGCATTTTTCTCCACTTGTTTACAAGTGCACATGAATGGTTTTAATTAACATATTCTGCCCACTTGCAAGATTACACAGAGAGAGTTTTTTTTTTGTGCTTGCTTTATGATTTTTCCAGTGAGCAAAAATGCTTTTGGCCGAGCTCTTTTTATTCCATGGCAAGCTCCATTTTTCATCAAGTGTTCATGAAAAATCCTTGTGCAAAATTCCTCCATACATGGCAACCTCTTAAACCCCAAAGAGACAAGTTTCTACATTATTCTACAGCAAATCTTGGGCGCGTCGGCTAGCCAACTTCGCGCCCGAGTTGCCTCGGTATTGAGGCGGGAGCCCGTAAAAGATGCAGGCGACGTGGTGTCCTTCCGGCGAGGAGATGGAGACCGGACATTCCGCGAGAGATCGGGACGACGACGAGAAGACCGGAGGACTCGGATCACTCGGTATATCTCTAACCCGTCTCGTAGTTTGCTAGAATAAGTTTAATGGCCCGATCCGGGGTTTCGTGCGCGGTGGTGCCGGTTTGCAAAGTTCGCAAAATTAAAGTTTATCACCGCTTCCGCATTTGGCCGTCGGGTTGACGGCCGGGGCGCCGCCGTGTACTTACAGTGGTATCAGAGCCTCGCCATTAACTTCGTCTAGCTTCGTTTGATGTGTTTTGCATTTCCGATCGACCAAAATTCCAAAATCCGTATTTTAGCTTGCATCAGTTTTCTGTTGAAATTTTTCTTGCTCCAAAAATTTTTCAGGTGACAGAAAAGTGATCTACCAAACGATATAAGAATTCTGCAAAAATACGATAAAGTGATTCCTCTGTCAGAGCGCGGAACCGCAGCGAAAACCCCCATTGGGCCGCGGTTCCGCCGCACTGTAGCGAGATCAATTTATCATATTTCTTCAGTTTCTTTCTGGGCTTATTTTAAGGGTTTTGGAATATTAAAGTTGGGCCAATTATTTCTGTGAGTGCTACAGTTTTCTTTGGGGCCCACTTGTTAATTGTTTGATCAATCGGAAAATTTTAAACACATTTTTCACAGTATTTACATTATATCTGCGACCGTGAATGTCACTCGATCGGTAAATCCGGTCTAACTGCTATAGCCCGGTTAGACGGTTTTGCGAACGTGACTTTCACGTTGATGTTCTTTGTATTTGCTGTGATGCTGCGGATTGGTCGTGGGGGATAGCCTGGATGCAATGCTAGTACAGTTGTGGTTGTATTATGTACATTTGATTTTGCGGGGCGAGCGTCCGACATGTGGACTGCCGTCACTGCCTGTTTGTATTATTCTTTTGGGGCACGACCTGGTTGCGGTCGATGTACCCGGTGTATGTATATTTTACTTTCTGTACTAGGGTTACCCCGCGGAGGGGTGCACGGATAGCCAGGTTCTGGAGGGCAACAAGCCCGCATCTCAGGGCATTGAGACGGAAGGGGCTTCAGTCTGGAATTGGCGGGCTATTCGCCGCACTCGTAGGGGGTACAGGTTGACCCAGGAGGGGTGCCCAAGCTACCGGATTCCGTGAAGTGCTGGGTGGTCCATTCACGGCGCTGAAGGGGGCTGCCTCGCTTCAGGTTTTGGCGGGTGACTTGCCGCGCCCGTAGGGGTCTAGGTTTTCATTGCACAGGCTATCCACACGACCAGGGGAACGTCGGGTTTCAGTAGTGGCTCTGTGAAACCCGGGGATCCCAGATATCTGTTTTGTTCTGTGATGCTGTACATTTATGTGATGTTGCATTTTATTCACGCCTTGAGCGAAATACTATATATTGGTATATATATTAGTAGATGTTGTATATGTTTTTCATCCGCGCTAGTCCAGTCCCCGCTCTGCCGTTAGTTAGCTAACCTAACGGGTGATGACGGGACCCAGTGGCGAATGCGGATGGCATATACGTACGTCAGTATATTTTCGTTCTTTGTGGTGTGATCAATTGATGGGACTGCATTGATTCGGATCAATGCAAGATAAACAAACCTATTCTGATGTTGTTGGAACACTTTTCAAAAGGCTGTTATTGCAAGGACGTTCACTTTTGTTTTGCATCGTGGTATTCATTTGGAATATCCTGCTCCTCAGTCGACGAGGCAAGGGCCGAGATCCCTTCACCGGGAGTGACCCCTTGGACAAAAAGTTTGCGTCAGGGCAATAACTTCACTATAGCCGATTACTTTTGCTTTGCATCGTGGTATTCATTTGGAATATCCTGCACCCCATTCTACGGGGAAAGAGCCGAGATCCCTTCACCGGGAGTGACCTCTTTAGTAAAGGTTTTCGTCACTATATTTTCTAAAAAGCTATCCGTTCCTTCAACGATATCAAGTTCATTACGTTAAAGGTTTTCGCCAGAAACCATTCGTAGCCCTCCGTCATTTCATATGGATGGTCAATAGTATTCAAGCTGTGTATGTTGGCCAAAATCAAGGCACAGTGTTTGGTAGCTGTTGGGTATCCATATGCAGCATAGATAGATACGTTGGTTTGGGACAGTCGTACTGCCATTTTGGCCAAAGTCAAGGGTATGTACGGGTGGGTTCAAATTAACCTGGAGAATGACGGGTAGAACTTGACATGTGACTTATGATATGTTGGCCAAAGTCAAGGTCATAAGAGCATGGGGCAGAAATCACATCGGGAGTTTCAAAAGTACTGAAACTTGCCAGATATGCGCATACCTTCTGGAGTGTGATACCGTGAGCGGATTCCGTCACGTTATCATGCAATGATAGTTGGATCCCGATTCCCACTGATGAGTTAGTTTACTCCTCGAGTGACCCCGACTAATTCTTCTTTCAGGTTTGGAGGAGAATTTGAGGTACAGTGGGAGGTTTCCAGATTAGATAAATGGGTAACCATTCTGATCTAGGTTAGAGTGCACGCTGAGTGTTTCTTCTCTCTCTCTCTTTGGCAGCGACCATTGACCCGACCCTAGACTATGACTCAGTGACCAAATTAACCGAACCTTCTTAACACAAGCTTTTGGATTATCAGAGTTGCAGACCTCATTGCCACTCCCACTTTTACCCTTTTCTCCAGGACACCTCGTATTACTACGAACGTCCACTTCCATTGGACAAAACCATCGTATGGTTAGATACGAACTCGAAGGAATTCGAGGATGGTTTCCGGTTCGGGAGAAAACGGATAGGATTATTCAGTTGTCTTTTCCCTTTTACCTTTTCTCAAGTTGTGAGTACTCCTTGGTTTAGGAGATAGTACACCTATTACGCAAATTGGATAGTCTTCTTTCAAACCTTAGGCTGGTGCCGACCGGTAGGGAATGAAGAAAACCAATTAGCCTAAACGGTGTGCAGAAGGTATTAAGATTAAGACAAAGCAAGGGATTAGTAAGAGGGCAAAGTAAATTGCGACTGATATTCACGACCAAACCAAATATTTCTTCGCCAATCCTAAATCACCTTTGTATTTCTCCAGGACACTCCGTATCACTACGAAGATCCACAGTTTATTGGATACTCCATCGTATGGTTATATACGAACCCGAAAGGAACTTGTTCCAGTTCGGGGATGGATTCTGGTCCAGGAGAAACAGGAATAAGGTTTATTCGGTTGTCTTTTATCTTCACCTTCTCTCGCATTGCGAGTGCTCCTAGGACTAGGACAGTACACCCATTATGCTTAGGATAGTATTCTTCCAAACCATATGCTGGTGCCGAACGGTAGAGAAGGAAGAAAACCAATTGGCCTAAAGGGGTGTGCAGAAGGTAATGACTAAAGACATATAAAGGGATTTGGAGAGGTGGCAAAGAATTATACGGTTATAGTTATGAATCTGGATAATGGTAGAGGCATTACTAAGAATACCAGGATACCCCATCGAAACATTTCAATGTTTCAGTTCAACTGTGTACTGTTAAAAGAAAACTGATTTCCCAATTAACACTTGCTCCAGGGTATGTATTTACCAAGTATGATTCTCACATCTGTATGGTTTTACAGATGATGAGTGGGAGTAAGTCATTGGGAATTGGGTGATCATCCTCATTATATCGGGATTCGTTGTAATCGGTGATATTTGAGGAGATCACCTGGGCTGTTTGCCGGTCGGCAAATATTTGGTTTTGAATATCCGCTGTTGTGCACCAATTTCAAATTGATATATCTGTACGTCTATTTTCATAGAGTGAGATATACCTTTTGATATTATGTCGATGACATTTACCTATATCAGTGGATGGTTAGGTAAGGAGCATTAAACAGCGGTGTAATTCTTCTTAACCATAAGTACAGTTTTCAACCTACGACACACAGTGAAAGAGTTGTTAGACTCGGCGGACTTATACAGAGTATTGTATGTTGTCCAGTGTCCATAAGGACAGAGGGGTTGGTCCTCATACTATGTTCTGTTTACTTTTAACTTCTCTAGTTCTTAGACATGTGTTTCGTAGAAACACAGGGTCTAAGTTTTGAGGAGTTATAGGTATTTGAATAGAGTAGAGAACCAAGTGTAGCAAATATCGGGATTCTTCAAGGTGATCGAAGATATAGATACTTGTGTATGGTATTCGGTTGATAGTAATGATAAAGAGAAATTGCTTCTCTTTCAGGTTACTCATAATTGGAAGCATTCCTAAGTTGAGTAACGCTGATCGGCCTCTCTCCATTTAGTTGACATGCACTGGAGACAGCTGCATGATTTGAATCTGGTTCAATTAAATCAGTGCCTCTGGTTCTATATTGGATATAGTACAGTTCATATCTTAACATTGTTAAGGTACGGGGAGTTGTCCGTCTTATGATTAAAACCAGACTCTGGATAACTCAAGGCACGTTTCTGTAATGGCTGTTTGTGGGTTGACCCAGGCTATGACGAGGGTTGACTTTCTACCATCTGGAAGATCAATAGTGATATTGTTCTTAACTCGCCACATTTTAAAAAGAAATGGTTATTTTTCAGAAAACAGTAGTGGGAGTATGGTAGAACTGGAAGCGATTCCAGAACCGCAAACGATTACTGGAGATTTGATAAGGAACCTAAAGATTCAATCTGATTTGACATTCCATTGGCCACTCCGCAGATAAGGTGGGTAACTTCAAGCACCCGAGAGGTACTCCGGTAGCCTCAAGGACGGTGACAGGGAAGTTCTTGTTTACCCACACTTGTCATTGCTGTTGTTCCAGGCTGCGAGACCCGGTGGGAGGATGAGTATAGCGTCGTTCTAAACTAGCTTTAGAAGTGCACGTCTATATGACTCTGCCAGAGGGTTGTCGTAGTCAGTGGGAGCAGCGGAAGCATTGGTGGACATCAGGCTTATGTCTATTTATAGACTAAAGCAGATATAGCGGAGATAGATCATCTGTTTCTGATGTGACAGTCATAGGGTTGACGTCATCAGAATAGGGGATGGATCTGTTGAGAAGGTAGTAGGAAGTGATATTCCTATACTACGATCGGTTATACTTTGGTCGTCACACGGTGTTTTCTCCACATGGGACTTGGACATTATATCAGACATACTGGTTACTAGATCTATGGTTGTAGATCTAGATTTGGGTGGTTTCCTAATCTGGGTACCTTGACAGCATTCTATGAGTATTTAGAATGGACGACTCCTGGCACGGTAGTGTACCTGCAGGTAATGGAGTCACCCTCTCTAAAGGTGTCTTATAGACTAAAGTAGAGAGGGATGTGCATGATTGGCAGATCACTTGCTTAGGCAATTGAGTCAATCATCAGATGTCAAGTACCACACCAGATGTTGTTCTTGCACTAGATGCAATAAGTTGATATTGATCCAATTCTGGAGGAACAGTCGGAAGCAGTTGTAGAACATAAGTGAATGTTCTAGGGATATGATAACGGCTTCCTCCTTTAGGAGACGGTTATCACTCCAGGCTTCCAAGGTGACATGGACGACAAGGAGGTTGTCAGAGTTATATTTTTTCCTTCTGACGAGGGGCAGTATTTTGGACAGGTGGTCCAAGGCAATACTGAGGGTGGCATGGCGCAGGATACTGATTAAGTTCAGTTGACGATACAGTCTAAGAAGTTTGGATTTGGAGTTCATTCATGAGCTCGGTCCCATCAGACATCCAGACATTCTAGGACAGGTATTGTTCATTTCGGGAGATGGCATTCTCCGCGAACTTGAGATTTAGAGAGACATAGAAAGAAACATCAAGGCGGATCCACTCACTGAGGCTATTCCTCGAACGCAATAGTTTCGCAAACGAGCTTTGTGAGACTAACTAGTAGAAGAGTTGGATGTTCGGTATCACACGGGCTGTGAGTATGCGACATCGCAATAATTAGCTTTGAGTGCAAGTGGGAGATTGTTGGAGATAATGCCCTCAGAGTCAATTATTGGATCACAGGCACGTGATAGCAATGATTGAGGGAGGACCTATCCCGGTACGACAGTCTTACTCGAGGTGATAGTATGCTATCTGGTTTACCTTTATCATCGTGTACTGCTTTAGGTGACCTGACAGGTCGCTATTGCACGTTGATAGAGCCCTAGGATTCTTACTTGGCTGCCAGCAGTATGAGGGCGATCATATAAGTGAGAGCTGGAGTCTATAAGCACATCCTTAAAAGGTCCCTAGTCGTAGGAGTTTCGAGACAGGGCATCGATTCTCCAGAGTAGACTAGTGTATACAGTCGAGACCCCGACGAGGGGCGGTGGCCGGTCTCACAAGCCACTGGTGTCAGTTGGTTCACCTAAGATGTATACAGGTGCTCATTGGGTTATGAGTACACCGGACAGGACTCGCCGGGAACATGCTAGTTGGTCTTATACCTGACGTCAGATAGCAGTTCCCTGGTGACATGTGTACAGGTTAGTTCATCGACCTGGGGATCGTCATTTGTCTCGTGTGAGTTCCCACTGTACTTTGATTACTACCCTACCACGGCTCAAAGGAGTCGTGCAAACAGGTTTTAGTTGGGTACAGTCCCGAGCCACATGGAGGCAGTGAGCGGATCTTCGGGGGTTCGTCTCTCCCGGTATTGGGGGTGAGATCGCGCTGTGTCTAGGAGAGCCATTACACGAAGTCCTTGGCCAAGGCAGGAGATTTACTGGTAGGTATTCCAGTAGTATCTCAGGGTGTTCTGGGCTACACTCCGACACGACTTGTACCGCTTTTGGGGGTCTGACTTTTACCAACCCCCTAGGCCCGACATGCGATGCTCATAGACGAACGGACCGGACTGTACAGATATTGTCACTGACAGGCTCAGTAGGGTGTCAGGATGAGTTCGCTCATCGACGTCCCTTTTAGTCAATAGCTGGTGGCCCGTTACGTATTGGCTTATACCGCTGACGTGTTAGTGGTTAAATCCACAGCCATAGTATTGACGAGTCTTTAGAGTCCACCACACTTTCAGTTACTCAGGCTTTCGGGCAAAACGCTGTAGAGGCCGTATGGAGATATGGCAGGGTTCGATCAGATACGTGCGGTATTGCACGGATCGTGATCGGACGGTTTTTACTAGCCGGCTTTGGCTTAAGCCGGATCCTAGTATTTGATAGTGTAGTTTTGTCTCTTTGCATTTGTATTTCGGTCGGAATACAAATGCGGGTGTGTATGCACAGTATCGGGGTTTTCCTGTAATTTATTATGGGACCAGTTTTCTGGGATTGCCAGTTTGCATTCCGTTCCGGCCGGTTTTTCATTGTTCCTTCACTGCCGGACTTTTCGTTGGAGGGGGTTATTTGCAAGTTTGCAAATAACACATTGTGGAGGGGTATATTGCAAAAGGATTGCATATGATATCTTCTTTTCTATTCATGCATTAATGAGATTATGAGAGGGTATGGGTTTTGATGCATTAATTGTGATAAGATTGGAAATGGCCGGCCACTGTTGATGTATGTTGTGAGGATGAGTGTGCAGGAGAATTTATGTGAGCATTTGATTAATTTATGCATTTTTTCTCCACTTGTTTACAAGTGCACATGAATGGTTTTAATTAACATATTCTGCCCACTTGCAAGATTACACAGAGAGAGTTTTTTTTTTGTGCTTGCTTTATGATTTTTCCAGTGAGCAAAAATGCTTTTGGCCGAGCTCCTTTTATTCCATGGCAAGCTCCATTTTTCATCAAGTGTTCATGAAAAATCCTTGTGCAAAATTCCTCCATACATGGCAACCTCTTAAACCCCAAAGAGACAAGTTTCTACATTATTCTACAGCAAATCTTGGACGCGTCGGCTAGCCAACTTCGCGCCCGAGTTGCCTCGGTATTGAGGCGGGAGCCCGTAAAAGATGCAGGCGACGTGGTGCCCTTCCGGCGAGGAGATGGAGACCGGACATTCCGCGAGAGATCGGGACGACGACGAGAAGACCGGAGGACTCGGATCACTCGGTATATCTCTAACCCGTCTCGTAGTTTGCTAGAATAAGTTTAATGGCCTGATCCGGGGTTTCGTGCGCGGTGGTGCCGGTTTGCAAAGTTCGCAAAATTAAAGTTTATCACCGCTTCCGCATTTGGCCGTCGGGTTGACGGCCGGGGCGCCGCCGTGCACTTACACGTTCCGCCGTTTTGGAAACAATTTAGAAAGGTCTCCTTGTTTTAAACATTTCGTGTCATATCAGACACGTAGGTAAATACTGAGGCTATAGCTCGCCTTTTGGAAATCCCTTCAATAACTATCAATGCATGCAAAATGTATTCAGGTACTGTCCTCTGACTAGTCCTGCTCAGTACGAAAACACATAGCAATATCATAAAAACGTACTGCTCTATAAGAAATCAATCCCAAAATATGCACATGAATACTACGTGCGTCTGGTGCGCACGGAAATAAAAATCCATATATGTGCCATACATATGCACAGAAACAAGATCTAAGTGCATCGGGTGTGCACAAAGCATCTGTCGTAGGCAACGTGTGTGCCTGACAGCAAAATCAGGTGCATCTGACATGCACGAAAAATCTCGATTTAGTGCATCTGGTGTGCACCAAAATCGCATCTCAAGACATGCGCTCAACATGCGCGAAAATCTAAATCAGGTGCATCCATCGTGCACGAAATCATGAAATCCAATATCAAGCGCCGAACGTGCGCAAAATCACTCAGGTGCACAAGGTGCACAAAACAAATATCGAGTATCACAATCGAAATCGAAGTCCAGTGCATCTAAGTGCACAAAAGGCGTATCACTGCACTGCAAGCATATATAAACTATACAGAGTGCAGGAACCAAATCCTGTGCGTGCATATGCACAAAACCAACTCAACTGTTTAAAACCGTAAAATCACAAACATGTGAAACCAAAGAACGAAAACGATATCAAGTGCAACACTGTGCAAAGATCGTAAATCCTTAATCATCAAAATCAAATCATACAAATAAATCACCCAAAACATCGTAATCAATAATGGCGGAATAGTACTGCTCAAGCGCATCCTCTAAGAATCTCGGCAACTGTCGCGGTCACTAGTGGGACGTCTCGTCGATGATCATGAACTCTGTCCTGCTGGCGTGCGTAACCATGACCACTCCTGGGTCAAGGTCTTCACTGTGAATTACCAATCTTTCGGTCGATCGGCTCATCGGCCCTGTCAGGTGTGCTAACGGGGACGATTCCGTTCTGGCACTCCTCTGGTCATCTCCTGGTCAATCATCGCGACCACTCGTAAGACAGCATATCACTGGCGTCGGCCTCTGGCTCTCTGAAGGTACGTGACACATCTGATCCTGGGTGCAAGTATCATTGCAGCAGTGTCCTGGAAGGAATCCTGCTCACGGTCTCTTCCATGTCTTGTCTCTGCCAACTGTCCGGAAGTCATTGTCCTTTCCTATATCTGCCTCTTGCTCTGGAACGACTGCATACTCATCGCGACTCCTTCTGGAAGGTAAGTCCAAGTACCATGCCTCGGCATGCGCATCGCCTCTCTGATGTCGGCGGAGTGGAACATCATCTCATCTAGATCTGGTGCGAACCTCTTACTCCACTTTTCTCTAATGTCGTCTGCTTTGGACTCGTCTCGTCGCGGCTGCATGGACTGAGCTCCAACGGCTATCCTCGTATCTGGAGTCTCCCAAGAATGCATCTCACCAACTAGCATCCGAATTAAGTCGAGCCATTCGATCGAGTCGTCAAAACCTCATAATCCCCCAAGAGCTCAACCTCTTGGGCACAGTTTAATAGTATCGAGTACATACCACAGCATCGGTGGTCCAGCCGTAGAAGGGCAAACCCAAGCCTCACTAATGGCTCCGCAGAACTGCCGCAAACCCTAAGGTTCAAAGGCTTTCACACGGTCATTAAGTCGAGTTAGGGTTTCATTCTTCTAGAGGGACCATAGAATTGCCTGCATGTCTTTCCGACTATCTTAAACTTGGAATAATAGGTTTCTGACATTCGATCGTCTCTGTCGACTCCCAACGTCTCCGCGTGAAGTCGTCTCTAGCTGGAATCAATCTATCTGATGACCTCGCATCGGGGTAAGCGAACGAACCACCTGTCCTAGTCATTCATCATCGGGTGACTAGCGACCTTCTATCATCTATTCGTACAACTCGCCCCGCCATAGTTCCAACATATGGGGCGATATCTCGTCGCTCGCAGCAACAACTGGCTCGCTCGTCTGCACGCTGAACAGTGCCTCAATCATCAGGAGTAAGCAACACACCAACGGTCATCAAAATCTGGCTGGCCTCTGTCAGTGGCTCAATTCTCTAGTGTCGATCGGCACATCCGAGTAACCTCATAAAGGCGATCCGCCAAACGCTCGCGGCGCGGAAACACAGTAAAAAGACACATCTCTGCAATCGTGTGTCGCCGGAATTTCGCCCTGGTCAGTCCTCGTTCGTGACGAGCTTGTGCTGACCGCAACTCTAGCCGTAGCTCTCCCTTCCCGTAACCGTAGCAGCAAAACCAAACTGGTACCGATGAGGCTAGATCAGGAAGGAATATAATACTGAACAAGGAAATGTACATCCTAAGGCTCCTTAAGTGGAGTGGCGTGTCGTAAATATGCCGCGGAACATACCAACGGTACGTCACTCTACTTTAGTCACCTATTCCATCAACCAAGGGTCATCCTACGCTCCGAAGGTTAAAACCTAACGCTCTGATACCAACTTTGTCACGACCCGAAAGTACGGAACATGACCGGCACTTAAACTACGAACGTCTCGAGGCGTACGTAATCTAAGTAAACCGAAAACCCAGAAATCCAAACCAAGAAAAGTAGTAGAGTGCAGGAAAAACCAACTTAAAGAAAGTAATTTCAATAGCATAAGCCGAATTATGCGGTTTTTAAAACATCAAAAATTTACTGAAAATTTCGGCAGAGTCTCCTTTGTAAATACTGGCCCCCAACGGGATACAACATGAATAGTATACGAAATCAAGAAAAAAGGCATCCCCAAGCGGGAGCTAGCTCTTCGTCAAACGATGGTCACAACCACACAAGCAATAAATATACAACGCCAACGGCGAGGATCAAAAACTCAAAAGGGAACTCAAAACCACCAGAAATATAACGAGCGACTCTAAGGTCGAAAGAATAAACAATACTGGTCTCTATCTCAATAGATACATGTTTGGTTGATGGAACTTCTAGATACAACAGAATAATGATATACAAGATATATAATGGGGGTATGATACAAGTAAACCCACCTACTAGCAAATCACCCGAATGAAACTGAGCCCGCAAGCCGTAAGGAAACCTGTACGGCAAATCTGCAAGAAACTGGGGCACAACGGGGGTGAGTTGCCAACTCGTGAATAGAAAAACATCTACGCACAGAAATCGCATAAATAACGCAACCTAGGTCAAAGATCATAAAATATCCTCAAATATATGTATAACAGGCAGCCTATGACAATGTCTAGGGTAATATCTATCCCGAGTATAATTTCATGTGCCCGTGTCAGTGCCTCAGGTAGCAATATATCATATGAATGAGGTATGAATGCATGAAACAGAATACATGTAAATGAAGAAACTGTTTTCATAAATTAGTGAGATTTCCTTCGTATTTTTAAACTGAGGTATCATAATGAAATCAGTATCAACAGTGTCTAGCATCGACACAAAACATAAATCTCACTGTCTCGAAATATCAATGTCTCAAGCTCAATATCTAGGGCGCCGTCAGTCCGGACCGGCCCCTACCATCCATCTCAAGACCACGACGGTATCCTCCGGATATCCGACGCGTCGGGTAATATCACCGGTAGGTAGTGCTCCCCAGCCAGGCTCAACGTCAACACCACATTCCTCTTGCCCCGGGGTACCATACCGGGCCCACCATGTACCCGTGACGGTTCCTCCACTCCTCGACACGGATCTCCAAAACCACAGCAAACTCATGGTGGACGACACTTTACATCACTAGAAAACCGCAACATTTTATATTTTAAAAGATCATAAGTTGTAAATTTTGCGGCTTTCCCCGAAATCCAGAAATATCATAAATCTCAAGAAATCATCACAAGTGCATATGTCAATGATAATGAACTAGGCATGAACAACTGAATAACAGTATGCATGAAGTGGTAGGTAATAAGTACAATGTCTAATATGGCATATAAGGGAAGTACACTAATATCGTGTCAAAACTACCAGCTAACAATCTAAGTCAAGCAATTATATTCTCTAAAGTGTACGTGACATGGCAATTACCGATGAAGATGTGTGTGAGCCGGCAAGTAGGTGTACGTGGTACATACGCATCATCGGTAATAGTGCTCGTGTCCTAACAGCATGATATCAATAATGGAATATGCAGCAAAATAAATATGCGAGGCAGAGCGAACAGCAATAATGTGCGGGAGCTGAATACTAGACACAACGATAACTAATCTGCAATAATCTAATATAAGTCCTACGAATTGTGCCTTTTGAAATAACACGAATCATGGGGTTTTGAAAATAGGGGCTACGGTGTTTTTATGAAAAGATACGTCGTTTTTTTGAAATATCCGTAGATTCCCTTGAGCTGTCTTTAAAAATGCCCACGATTCGTTAGTTTTTGAAATAGGTAAGGAGTCTAATCTAATCTAACAACTACACTAAACTATACGGCTGAACTAACAAGCTGAACTACAGGTAAGGAAACCGCCTATCATCTGAGTCGATACATATACATACCTGTATATGTATAGTCGGTGATCCCGCCTCAATAATATCATATCCGATACCATATCTATAATCAGGCATCCCAAGTCAAGAGTGCGGATCAATCATCAATATAGCTCGTACGTAAATCCGTCGTACGGCATCCCAATCTGGGTACGGTTCAATATCACATTCATCATACTATTCACCTGGTATCCTCTTTATCAAATATCATGATCGGGGTACTGATCTACGTCTAGTACCATACTGATACCGCCTACGTATGCATGGACGTGTGTGAAACACTACGTCAAGGACCCGCTACAACGTCATGTCGTATCTAAGATACGAACCCTGCTATATCACTGATCTCACGGCCTCAAATCAAATCTCATCGACTCAGCTCAATCCCAAGTATCATCCTCAATCCGTACGTGAACACATAGTCCCATACCCATGTGAACACATAACTATAAAGAATCCCATGAGCACATATCAATAGGAATGTATGCAAGTATGTATGTGTGTATGTGTGTGTAACACTACCCTAGGGTTCGCAACACTAAAGTAATCCAACACACCAATATCCATCATAAGCATCGTTATTAATCCCAAATAACATATAATAATTGTTGGTGTGTATACGCATCCGTATACACCACCACGGACTACGGGGGTGCTATACGCCATCCACCCGACTTCTCCCCGTAGATATAAATCTACTCACCTGGTCCTCGCTAGCCGGTGCCGACGTCGCCACGCGCTTGCTTGTCGTCTCGAAGTCCACATGGGGGTACCTACATATCATAACGCACCATATCTCATTAAAATCCGACTCATGATCAAAACGACGCACGAATCCCACATAGGTCAAAACCTATGGTTGCTTTCACAAATCAACCCAAAAACCCTCGACGTCGGCGTACAAACGCCAAACCATCGAGAAAAACCCAAATACACTCATTTGCACATTCACGAACACTAATTTTAATATAAACTAGGTTGAAACTCACAAAACCGCCAATTTCACTCAAAAAGTCATTTTTCCGAAAATCTAGCAAGCACAATTCGCCGTTTTTGTACAAAACACGATATTTAAATGAATGTAGCGGCCAATATATTTATTAATTATCTTAAATAAGTCATAAAAACCATTTCCATAATTTAAACTCATAAATTTGCATAATTTCCAAAATCCTAGTTTGCAAAATATCAAATTTAACACCCTTTAAAGCAAAATTCACAATTCATCAATTAAGCTTCGTTTTGCATGAACCAAAGTCATTAAACCACTCATTATAATAGTTATAATGACATGAACACTTAATTATATTTTAATCTAAGCATTTGATAATTTTTTCAAAAACTCTAGTTAGCAAAAACAAAACTTAATTTAGACATTTCCATGCAACAATATGAAATTTAACTACTAAATTACTTTCTACAAATTCTAAGATGGTAAGCTACCCATCACAACCATAATCCCATTACTCAAAACCCTAACTTGAAAGCAACCTCATTCTTGAATTTTTCAAACATGCAATTAGAACCAATCTAAAACCTAATTAAACACTTAATAAGCTAACATAAAGCAATTAAACAACAATTTCACTAAAGGGTTAAAATTTATACCTCCCAATTGAGTTCTAGCATGCAAATCCTAGCCTCCAAAAGTAGCTTCCATGCTCCTAGATCCATGCTAGATAGGCAAGAAATAATGGGTAGGAGTTGGATTTGGAAAAAGCTTTGAAATTGTATGGATTTTGAAGCTTTTTCTTGGATTTTTGAAGCAAAATAGTGTGGATTTTGGGGGGGGGGGGGGAAGGGCTGCTGTTGTGGGATCATTTTCGGCCAGAAGTGGGTGAGGAGAGAGAGAGGGAGGTGAGGAAAATGCAAGGGAGGAAAGTCAAGGTCAAGGTAAGGTCAAAGTCTAACTACTTTATCTATTTTCTAATCTTTTCTTTTATTTCTTTTTCCTTTGCAAACCAAGTGGGGAAAAAGTGAGGGCTGCTGAATTTGGCTAAGGGGAGGGGTAAGTGGGGGTGTGTGGGTGTGGGCACGGGTGTGGGGTGATGAAAAATGATAAATACAATACCCCAAACATCCATTTACGCTAAAAAAACCCTTTTTTCTTCAATAATTTCTAAACCGTTTTGGCAAATGATTTCGTTCCAAAAACCACATGATAAATTTTTTATTTAATGTTTTATGATGCACAAAATTTGTTTCAACTCATTCCAATTTGTAATTTTCCCTAATTAAATGTATTAGTGACGGCTTAAAATAATAATAAAATAATATTTTTTTCAGAAAATTTGAAATTTCACCAGCGGCTCAATAAACACCAAATAATAGCAATTACATAGCTAGAATATGTATATTTAATTTTTATAATAAGATATTTGTATTTTGACTTTTTACAGAAAACCCCCTCATTTTACCGATTTTCCGAAATTTCACCGAAACCATTTTCAAAACGCTACAACAAGCGACTGGGTTCTGGGGTTCAGTGGGAGGCCATCTCAAGGAGTTGAGACCGGGTCTCCTAAACTCCAGAATTGGTAGGGTCGCTTTCCGCTCTCGTAGGGGTCTAGGGGTGTGGGCTTGGCAATTCATCGCGACCGTGGAATCCGTATTTTCTATTGATGGCTAAATACAAAATACGGACCTCCTAGATATCCTATATTAAATGTGCTTCTGCTGCTTATATTCTTTGATGTGTTCATTTAATATATCTGAGATGAATGGAATATTATATATATATGATATATAATAGACGTTGCTTATGTTTTGCACCCGCGCTAACCCCATCCTGATATGCCGTTAGTTAAGTAACCTAACGGTGCATAACGGGACACTGTGACGAATGCGAGTGGTATAAGCGTACATTATATTTTCGTTTCTTTCTGTGGTGGCTTTAGGACTTAAATGATGGGACTACATTAATGAGATTAATGTAAATGAAAAATGAACCTAAAAAGATGTTGTAGAATCGGATTTGAAACACACTCGGTTTTTTATGAAAAAGCAAGTTTCAAAATGCGAAGCTTAAGCCACTCCTTTTAAACCCATTGGATTCTACAACGATATCAAGTTCAAAGCGTTAAAAGTTTTCTTAAAAATTATCCGCAGCCCTCCATCATTTTAGGAAGTAGAGTACTTAGTATTCGTGCTGCGTATTTTGACTTTAGTTAAGGCGCAGTGTACGGTAGCTAAGTGATGTCTTCCTACACTGCATATGATGCAGATTAGTTAGGACATTCATATGATTATTTTGACTTTAGTTAAGGGTCATATGGGTGGGTCTAGTTAATCACGAAATGACGGGAAGAACTTGACTAGTACTTATGATATGTTGACTATAGTTAAAGTCATGAGTGCTAGGGGTAAAAATAATATCGGGAATTTCAAGAGTTGAAATTTGCAATGAGATTGCATAGCTTCTATATGATAGTAGGATCTCGATCCCACTGTGAGCAAAAGTTGCTCCCGGGAGAGTTTTGCACTTTACAATTAGCTAACCCATTAGGTGTCTAGAAAGGTGTCAAACGGGGCTACTCCTTAGGGAAGACGAGGTTTATTTTAATTAGGTACGTGCGAAAGCACGGAGAACCTCCCTCAAGTACCGGTACCGACCTGGCTGAACGGTTAGCGAAGTTGTAGAATGTAATTAATCCCGGATAGTTTTCTTTTTAAAGGTTTTAAAGAAAATTTGATAAAAACAGTGGGAGACATCGATTAGACAAGATAATAACTAATCTGATCTTTGCAAGAGCTTTCGCTGAGTGTATTCTTTTCTCTCTCTTAACAGCATATACAAATATCAGGACTCAAGCTTCTACTAGATAAAAATAAACTGAATGGGACCAATTATAATGATTGGCTGAGGAATCTCAACATTGCCTTGACTTATGATAAGGTATCATAAGTCCTCACGGCTCCAACCCCGCCCATCCTAGGTCCTAAACCTTCAGTTGCGGATAGGGAAATCC
Organism: Agapanthus africanus; assembly: GCA_030015575.1. Classification (NCBI taxonomy): domain Eukaryota; kingdom Viridiplantae; phylum Streptophyta; class Magnoliopsida; order Asparagales; family Amaryllidaceae; genus Agapanthus; species Agapanthus africanus. Next base: position 429,832,380 of record CM057345.1, on the reverse strand, counting down.
GCAAGACATGGGACGCTGACTGTTCCATGGCCAAATGCCTTGCGCTTTCATCGATGGATAACACACATCAGAAGCAGCACGAGAATATGGACGTACAATCTATATTCCTCCATACAAAAGAGTTGTATGGAGAGCAATCTCGCGTATTACGATACGAAGCATCCAGAAAGCTATTTCAGATGCGAATGGCCCCTGGCACAGCAGTAGGAGACCATGTTCTGAAGATTATAGCTCTCATAGTAGAGCTTGAGCACCTTGGGTGGACAATGGACAATGAGCAATATACAGATATTATTCTGCAGTCTCTCCCCTCCACCTTTGCTCAATTTATAGTTAACTTCAACATGCACAATATGGAGAAGGAACTACTTGAACTCCTTAATATGTTAAGGAGTGCAGAGAGCACGCTGAAGTCAGTAAAGACTCCCGTTTTGGGTGTTGGGCTATCTTCCTCCTCTCGCCCGAAGGATAGGGCCAAGGGAAAGATGAAGAAGAAACCCACCAAACCTAAGGGCGGATTCAAAAAGGTTAAGGGGAAAGACAAGTCCAAGGTTGGGGAATCGGGGAAAGGAGAACGTTTCTACTGTAAGAAGATGGGATACTGGAAGCGGAACTGTACTGAGTACCTTGAACTCAAGAAGAAGCATGGTGATGCTTCAGCTTCAGGTGTGTTCGTAATTAAAGACTGTTTTTCTATTAACTCTGCTTCCTGGGTATTAGATACTGGATCGGGTTCTCATATTTGCAATTCTGTGCAGGCGTTGAGAAATAGCAGAGTTTTGAAGACAGGTGATCATACTCTCGAAGTTGGAAATGGTTCCAATGTAAATGCAGTTTCAGTGGGAGAGTATCACCTAGGGTTGCCATCGGGTTGTATATTGGTTTTGAACCCATATTATTTTGTGCCAAGTATGCTTTGTAATATTATATCCGTTTCTTTGTTAGACAATGAAAGATATCATTTTGCTGTGCAACACAATGTTATGAACATTAGACTTAATCAAGAGTTGATTGGTTGTAGTACACTTAATAACGGGATATACGTCCTTAATCAACACACAGTTTTCAACATTCAACACACAAGTAAAAGAAAATTTTCAGATATAAATGAAGCTTTTCTTTGGCATTGTAGACTTGGTCATATTAATGAAAAAAGACTAAACAAGCTTCATAAAGATGGATATTTAAATTCTTTTGAGTATAAATCTTATGCAACTTACCAGTCTTGTATCAAAGGTAAAAGGACCAAAACTCCGTTTACTGGACACGGAGAAAGAGCTACTGAGCTCCTAGGCCTCATACATAGTGATGTATGTGGGCCAATGTCTACACATGCAAGATGCGGGTTTTCCTACATCATAACTTTTACTGATGATTTCTCAAGATTTGGTCATGTGTTTTTGATAAAACATAAGTCTGAAGATTTCGAGAAATTCAAGGAGTACAAACTTGAAGTAGAAAACCAAACAGGAATGAGAATCAAGATACTTCGATCAGATCGAGGTGGAGAGTACTTAAGTACTGAGTTCTTGGACTTCCTAAAAGAGAATGAGATTCTCTCTTAACTCACTCCCGCTTACACACCACAGCACAACGGTTTGTCAGAACGACAGAATCATGCCCTATTAGATATGGTACGATCCATGATGAGTGATTCTGAGTTACTCCTCTCCTTTTGGGGGCATGCATTGGAAACTGCAGCTTTTCTGTTAAACAAAGTTCCAACCAAGACCGTATCTACCACTCCATATGAGATATGGCATGGGAAGAGACCATCTCTTAAACGAGTTAAGATTTGGGGTTGTCCGGCTTTTGTCAAAAAGCAGAATCCAGACAAACTCGAGACACGATCGATCAAATGTATATTTGTGGGATATCCAAAACATTCGTTTAGGTATCTTTTCTACCACAAGGAGGAACAAAATGTAGGGTTACTAGGCACTCTAACAAGGTTCTACAAAGCATCAACCATGCCCGTTTAAAATTTTAGCCGTGCCGAATAACCCTAAACAAGATCTTTGCTAGATAATTAGGGTTTCACAAGCAAGTAAATTACATATACCACTAAGTGAATACGAAATACAACCTTTGTAGATCATTCCTTCACTTCTAAAGCTCTTTGTTGTAGTCCCTTCGCTGCGATCATGGTTCTCCCGGGCTCTTGCATGGCTTCACGAGGCGAAAGAAGCGTCCTTGCTTGAAGTCTTCGAGGCCGAAGATAATCTACGTCGAGGGAATATCAACTCAAGCTACTACTTCACTAACTAGAGAATTAGTGAAGCAAACACCCTATACTAAAGTGCTAGTCTAGTAGAAGATGGAGAAATAGGAAGTGGGTTCTCTTTAGAATTTTATTTCTCACAATCTTTCACTCTCTTTTTAAAACCCTAGCAAGCTTTTTCTTTTTGCTCAAAGAAGAAGAAGATGAACAAAAGAAAAGATGAGGATAATGATCAAGTGAGTGAGCTAACCATGGTGAGTGAGTATCATATACTAACTCATGTAGAGACATTACCATGGCTAATCCTAAATGGTTAGGTTAATAAAAATCTAAAGTAAAACAAAGTTAGTGGACTTTGTCAAAGCATCCACAAGCTTCTACAAGCTTCATGCTTGTGACAAAAGCTCCACTAATTTGTAATTACCTTATATAATTATTAACCACCATTTAAAATAGAATGGTGTATGTCTTGCACACCCATGTATGATGTATCATCAACCATGATACAAAAAGAAAACACATTTTAATATATATCACATATATATTAAAGTTGTGCACATGTGAGAAAAAAATCCTTAAGTGAACAAGTGTTAGTTAATGTAAACTAGTATATCTAATACACAATTATACACTAAATTATTAAATCAACACTTGACTTAATAATCCGGTCATATCTCATATAACCGACTAGCATCCATTGTATCGACTTATCGAATCAACACTTGATTCGATAACCCGGTTATATCATATATAATCGACCGATACAAAAAGTCGCGAGAATAGAATACGGTATCACATACACGCATTATTCTCGGTCCCGCACATATCACATACGTGCTCCTATTTCGTTTTGCCTGAGCCAGTAAAACCTCTATGTAGGACTCTAAAGACTCGTCAATACGCCGGCAGTAGGTGATGATCACATCAAGCACCCATAAGCCGTCAGCGGTACTAGCTGGACGTAACGGCCACCCGGGTATTGAGCGATCAGAAGATCAGCAAGCAAGCCCGGTCCAACTCCTGTAAAAGCCTGCCGGTAACACTTCCCGTACAGTCCGGTCTCCTCGTCTGATATGTCGCATATCAAGTCTAGGGGTGGTAAACGTCAGACCCCAATAACCGATAAGTCGTGCCGATGTGAGGCTCATAACGGGTCGAGAAACTACTGGTAACACTTACCAGTAACTCTCTAAATCAGCCCTGGCCAGGGACTTCCCTGTTATGGCCAATCGAGCACAGCGCAACATCAACCCCCAATACCGGGAGAGACGAAACCCCTCCTATCGCTCATTGCCTCCATGTGACTCGGGACTGTACCCAAAAACCACAGTTTTGCATGCCCTCTTGGACGTGGTAAGGTGGAAATCAAAGCACAGTGGGAATTACACAAGACTCTATGACGATCTCGGGTCTACAGACTAACCTGTACAAGTGTCACCAGAGAATTGCCATCTAACGTGAGGTATAATACCATCTGGGAGTTCTCTGCGAGTCCGTCCAGTGTACCCAGTCTCCACTGAGCATCCGTATACCATCTCTGATGTCAAACACCAATGGATATGGGATCATCCATCGCCCATCTCATGGGTCGAGAAGCGTATACGCTAGTCTACTCTAGTATATCGATGCCCTGTCTCGATACACCTACGACTAGGAACATTAAAGGATGTACTTATGGACTACCATGGCCCCACTAGTATGATCTGCATCACAGTCCAGGTAGTCAAGTACACATCCTAAGGGCTTTACCAACATGTAGCTATAAGACAGTATCAAGAGACAAGTATACATGTTAAGATAAAGGGCAACCAGATAGCATACTATCATATCGAGCAAGAAAGTCCTCCCTATATATGTCTAAGAATCTAATATAATATACATCATCTGTACAATACTAGCCTCTCGGGCATACATATAACTAACAATCTCCCACTTGCACTAGGGCCAGCTGCTGTAGTATCGCATACCTAGCATCCCGAAGTGTCTCTCAAACTGTATCTGGGGAATGGCCTTCGTGAGTGGATCCGCAGTGTTGTTCTTCGTGTCAACCCTCCTGACCTCGATCTCCGAGCGATCAACTATCTCCCGGATCAGGTGATACCGCCTCAGAATATGCCTGGATCGCTGATGGGACCTGGGTTCCTTGGCCAAAGCCACCACTCCATTGTTATCACAATACAAAGGTATTGGATGCTCAATGGATGGAACCACTCCAAGTTCAGTAATGAACTTCTTGATCCACACAGCCTCTTTGGCAGCATCGTTGGCAACGATGTATTCAGCCTCCATCGTCGAGTCTGCCACGGTTTCCTGCTTGGAACTCTTCCAGCTAACCGCCCCTCCATAAAGGGTAAAGACAAATCCCGAGTGCGGCTTAGAGTCATCTTTATCACTCTGGAAGCTCGAATCGGTAAAGGACTCCACTTGGAGTTCTCCGTTACCATACACCAAGAGCATCTCCTTAGTCCTTCGTAAGTACTTGAGAATGCTCTTCACAGCTGTCCAGTGACTCTCTCCAGGATCAGCTTGATACCTACTCACTACACTTAGTGAGTATGCTACATCGGGTCTGGTACATAGCATCGCGTACATGATAGAGCCTACAGCCGAAGCATTGGGTATCCCTTGCATGCGAGCTCTCTCCAAATCAGTCTTGGGAGACATCTCTTTGGAGAGAGTGAGTCCAGAGATCGTGGGTAAATTCCCACGCTTGGATTCTTCCATACTAAACCTCTTTAGTATGGTGTCAATGTACCTGGATTGGGACAATCCGAATATCCTTTTAGATCTATCTCTATAGATCATAATTCCCAGTATGCAGGAGGCATCACCTAGATCTTTCATTGAGAATCTTTGTGATAAGAAGAGCTTGACCGATTGCAGCATAGGAATGTCATTTCCTATCAAGAGTATGTCGTCCACGTACAATACGAGGAAGACAACCTTACTCTCTGCCACCTTCTTATAGATACAAGGTTCATCTACGTTTTTGACGAAATCAAACTCTTTGATAACGACGTCAAAGAAGATATTCCAACTCCGCGATGCTTGCTTTAATCCATAAATGGATTTAAGCAGCTTGCACACCTTCCCGCTGTTCCCACTATCTACGAGGCCCTCTGGCTGAGTCATGTACACGCACTCTTCTAAATCACCATTTAGAAAGGCGGTCTTAACATCCATTTGCTAGATTTCGTAGTCATGATATGCAGCGATGGCAAGCATGATCCGGATGGATTTAAGCATAGCCACTGGAGAAAAGGTTTCGTCATAGTCCATACCTGGTCTTTGACGAAAACCCTTTGCAACAAGTCTAGCTTTGAAAGTCTCCACTTTCCCATCTACACCAAGTTTTTTCTTGAAGATCCACTTGCACCCAATAGGTTTTACCCCTTCAGGAGCAAGTTCCAAAGTCCATACTTTGTTGGTGTACATGGATTCCATCTCGGACCGCATTGCATCCAGCTATTTCACCGAGTCCCCACTCATGATGGCCTGCTCGAAGCTAGTTGGGTCATCATCCTCCATGATGCAATCCTCGCTCCCTCCATCCATGAGAAAACCGTAGTATCTCTCAGGTGGGTGAGAAACCCTACTAGATCGGCGGAGTGGCCGAGGTTCATCGGGAACTACCGAATCCTTTGGTTCCACTAAATCTTCAATTTGAGTTTGTGTAGCCGGAATTTCTTCCAATTCTACCTCACTGCAACTAATTTCTTTTGTAAGAAATTCCTTTTCTAAAAAGGTGGCATGTCGAGAAACTAACACCTTTTGTTCCTTTCTATGGTAGAAAAGATATCCATGTGAATGTTTGGGATATCCCACAAACTTACATAGAACAGACCGTGCCTTGAGTTCGTCCGGATTTTGCCTTTTGACATAAGCCGGACAACCCCATATCTTAACTCGTTTAAGACATGGTCTCTTCCCACTCCATATCTCATATGGTGTGGTAGGTACAGATTTAGATGGAAATTGATTCAATAGGTATGCTGCTGTCTCCTGCGCATACCTCCAGAAGGAAATAGGTAACTCAGCTGTACTCATCATACAGCGCACCATATCTAATAGGGTGCGGTTCCTCAGTTCCGATACACCGTTGTGCTGTAGTGTATATGGAGGAGTTAGCTGAGAGAGAATCCCATTCTCTTTTAGGAAGTCCAGGAATTCATTGCTCAAGTATTCATCTCCTCGATCAGATCAAAGGATTTTAATACTTTTCCCGGTTTAGTTCTCGACTTCTTGTTTATATTCTCTAAATTTCTCAAAAGCTTCTGATTTGTGTTTCATCAAGAACACATACCCGAATCTAGAGAGATCGTCAGTGAATGTAATGAAGTACGAAGAACCATCCCTGGCATGTGTAGACATGGGACCGCATACATCACTATGTACCAGTCCCAAGAGTTCCGTAACTCTTTCTCCGTGTCCCGTAAACGGAGCTTTGGTCATCTTTCCTTTTAGACATGACTGGCAAGTATCATAAGATGAAAATTCAAACGGATTCAAATATCCATCTTTATGCAACTTAGCTAGTCGTGCGCATTGATGTGACCCAGTCAACAATGCCACAAGAAGGATTCGTTCGGTTCTGAACTCTTCCTCTTGTGTGTATTTGTTATGCTCAGAATTGTTGATTGATTTAGAATATAAATTCCATTGCACAACGTGCCTGATCCAACCAACTTTTGGTTCAGAAAAATGTTCATAACATTATCCTGTAATACAAAATTATATCCCTCTTTACTTAGTAAAGAAACCGATATAATGTTGCATATCAGGTTCGGCATGTAATAGCATTCGTTCAGGATCAATGTATTACCAGTTGGCAATACAAGGTGATATTCCCTGACGGTTTTAGCTGCAACAATTGCACCATTTCCAACCCTTATGTCTTTATCACCTTCTCCAAGTTCTCTACCTTTCCTAAGCCCATGTAACTGATTACATATATGGGATCCTGACCCGGTATCTAATACCCAGGACGTAGAGCAAATGGACAAACGGTTCTCTGTAACGAACACACCCGAAGAAAATGCATCAATATATACTTTCTTCATTCGGGTGGCATGGGAATCCTGGTATTCCCCTATATCCTGTTCAGTCCTATAACTCTTATAAGAAAGAACGAAACCAACGTTCCCCAGCACAGTATAACATGCGGGTTCGGTCAATACATCCATATTATTATCTTTATTAAGGCATGATATGGTCGCTACCTGGAGAGAGAGAGAAGAAAACACTTTAGCGTATGCTCTTGCAAGATCAGATTGGTTATTATTTTATCTAATCAGGATGGCTCCCACTGTTTTTATCAAATCTTCCTTCAAAACCTAAAAGGAAAGACTAGCCGGGATTAATTACACCCTACAATTTCGCCAATCATTCAGCCAGGCCAGTGTCGGTACTTTGAGGGAGGTTCCCCGTGCTTTCGTACGGACCTAATTAAAGTAAACCTCGTTTTCCCAGAGGCGTAACCCCGTTGACACCTTTCTAGACACCTACTTGATCGGCTAATTATCCGGTGTAAAACTCTCCCAGGAGTAACAATTACTCGCAGTGGGTATCGGGATCCAACTATCTCATAGAAGGTATGCAATCTCATTGCAAATTTCAACACTTGAAATTCCCGATAATATTTTGCCCCTAACCCCTATGACCTTAACAAAAGCCAACAAATCATAGGATGCTAGTCAAGTTCAACCCGTCATTTCTTGATTGAATCAAACCCACCCGCACGACCCTTGACAAAGGCCAACAAGGTCATACGACTGCCCCAAAACAATCTGCATCATATGCATAAGCAGATAAGCACCATTCAGCTACCGCACACTACGCCTTGATAAAGGCCAACAAACGCAGCACGAATACTAAACAGTTCTTATCTGAAATGACGGAGGGCTACGACAGGTTTTTCTGAAAACCTATTGCGTAATGAACTTGATATCGTTGCAGAATCAAGTGAATTTTGAAATGGAGTGATTTTGAGGCTTTCATTAGTTTTGCTAAAGAGGTCACTCCCGGTGAAGGGATCTCGGCTCTTTCCTCATCGAATAAGGTGCAGGACATATCATATATATCGCTATGCAAAGCAAAACTCCAAAAGCAATCAAAAGACAAACAGAGAGTTGTAGCATCTGCCAGTTTTGCTAAAGAGGTCACTCCCGGTGAAGGGATCTCGGCTCTTTCCTCATCGAATAAGGTGCAGGATATATCATATATATCGCTATGCAAAGCAAAAATTGTAGCTACCCTTTTTGAAAAATTGATTCTACAACATCTTTTAGGTTTCTTTTCTTTCATTGATCATATTAATGAAGTCCCATCATTTAATTCACCTAAACATCACAGATAAATACGACGTACACTTATGCCATCCGCATTCGCCTCGATGTCCCCTCGTGCACCGTTAGATTAGGTAACTAACGGCAGAGCGGGGAAGGGCTAGCGCGGGTGTAAAACATAAGTAACGTCTATATAATATATCATATATACTATATACAGTATTTATCACAACATATCAAATGATCACATCACAGATATCGCAGCAGAAGAAACATATGAAACATTGGATATACTAGGATATCCGTGTTTTATTTTGAGCCTCTATAAAACACGGATTCCACGGTCGCGATGAATATCCAAACCCACACCCCTAGACCCCTACGAGAGCGGTAAGCAACCCTTCCAATTCTAGAGTCAGGAGACCCGGACTCGACTCCTCAAGTTGGTTTCCCACTGGACTCTAGAACCCGGTTACTTGTGCTCTCCTCCTTGGGTCTATCCTAGTGCGGAAAAGTAAATAATATACAAATGGTGACATCGACCTCATCCCGGAAGTGCCCCAATAAAAGAATATTACATACATTAAATTTTACATGAATGAAAATAAAAACTCTCATCTCACATAAAAAAAACCGGCTATTCAGAACGTGACGATCCAATATAACATATCCAGCAACACATAACATCACATGTTATCAACGTAAGTAAATATGCGCATCCCAATTGTCATTGACATATAGCAACGAAACCGGCGATATCACATATTACACTTATGGTCGCAGAAAAGAAAGTGTAAAACTACAACATTTGGAATCCACAATCTCTTTAGACATCGTAAATCCGAAATATCACATACTTCGCATTTCATGCCTAACTATATGAATTTCACATATTGTATCGCATTCCAGATAAATAGACAGTATTAAACTTTCCGATCGAATAATCAAATACCCAAGATTTCCTTAATAGCTCAACACTTGAGCGGAGTTCAAAAATTCCAGAATACGTCACAGTATCAATGGTCCAGCCGTAGAAGGGTCAAGCCAACGCCTCACATGTGGCACGCTGTACTGCCCCAAACCCTAAGGTTTAGAGTCAGTTCAAGACGGTCACATAATCGAGTTAAGGTTTGTGTTCTTCTAGAGGGTCCATCGCGTTACATGCACATTTTTCCGAAAGATTTAAACTCAAGAAAAATTCAACACTTGAAAGTTTTTCATACCGGGAAAAATAGAGTTAATGATATCCGTTCGAACATTTTAATACTTTCTAAATTATCCGGAAAACAATAACGAATTTAAATTTTCCGATCGAATCAACGATTACAAAATAAACCCCAAAACACTCAACACTTGAGTCAGATAAAAAAATACCCATAAAATATAAGGAATAGCTACAGAAATTACTGCACAAAATTCTGTCCACGGTTCACTTTTACTGCCGCGGAATCGCCGCCTTAAGTGGGGTGGGACCGCGGTTCCGCGGCGGCTGTACGGAATTAGGGGCTCGAATTTTTTGGTAATTCTTAGAATTCCCTGCTGATTTTTTTAGGTATTTTTAATACAGAAAAATCATAGTTTTTATAAAATGTACAGAGAGGGGGTTAAATTGACGTTTCCGGGTTCGATCGGGGTTTTAACTTCGTATACACATCGCCTAATGCTCTAGATAGGCTCTGATACCACTGTAGGGTTACTAGGCACTCTAACAAAGTTCTACAAAGCATCAACCATGCCCGTTTAAAATTTTAGCCGTGCCGAATAACCCTAAACAAGATCTTTGCTAGATAATTAGGGTTTCATAAGCAAGTAAATTACATATACCACTAAGTGAATACGAAATACAACCTTTATAGATCGGTCCTTCACTTCTAAAGCTCCTTGTTGTAGTCCCTTCGCTGCGATCATGGTTCTCCCGGACTCTTGCATGGCTTCACGAGGCGAAAGAAGCGTCCTTGCTTGAAGTCTTCGAGGCCGAAGATGATCTACGTTGAGAGAATATCAACTCAAGCTACTACTTCACTAACTAGAGAATTAGTGAAGCAAACACCCTATACTAAAGTACTAGTCTAGTAGAGGATGGAGAAATAGGAAGTGGGTTCTCTTTAGAATTTTATTTCTCACAATCTTTCACTCTCTTTTTAAAACCCTAGCAAGCTTTTTCTTTTTGCTCAAAGAAGAAGAAGATGAACAAAAGAAAAGATGAGGATAATGATCAAGTGAGTGAGCTAACCATGGTGAGTGAGTATCATATACTAACTCATGTAGAGACATTACCATGGCTAATCCTAAATGGTTAGGTTAATAAAAATCTAAAGTAAAACAAAGTTAGTGGACTTTGTCAAAGCATCCACAAGCTTCTACAAGCTTCATGCTTGTGACAAAAGCTCCACTAATTTGTAATTACCTTATATAATTATTAACCACCATTTAAAATAGAATGGTGTATGTCTTGCACATCCATGTATGATGTATCATCAACCATGATACAAAAAGAAAACACATTTTAATATATATCACATATATATTAAAGTTGTGCACATGTGAGAAAAAAATCCTTAAGTGAACAAGTGTTAGTTAATGTAAACTGGTATATCTAATATACAATTATACACTAAATTATTAAATCAACACTTGATTTAATAATCCGGTCATATCTCATATAACAGACTAGCATCCATTGTATCGACTTATCGAATCAACACTTAATTCGATAACCCGGCTATATCATATATAACCGACCGATACAAAAAGTCGCGAGAATAGAATACGGTATCACATACACGCATTATTCTCGGTCCCGCACATATCACATACGTGCTCCTATTTCGTTTTGCCTGAGCCAGTAAAACCTCTATGTAGGACTCTAAAGACTCGTCAATACGCCGGCAGTAAGTGATGATCACATCAAGCACCCACAAGCCGTCAGCGGTACTAGCTGGACGTAACGGCCACCCGGGTATTGAGCGATCAGAAGATCAGCAAGCAAGCCCTCTCCAACTCCTGTAAAAGCCTGCCGGTAACACTTCCCATACAGTCCGGTCTCCTCGTCTGATATGTCGCATATCAAGTCTAAGGGTGGTAAACGTCAGACCCCAATAACCGATAAGTCATGCCGATGTGAGGCTCATAACGAGTCAAGAAACTACTGGTAACACTTATCAGTAACTCTCTAAATTAGCCCTGGTCAGGGACTTCCCTGTTATGGCCAATCGAGCACAGCACAACATCAACCCCCACTACCGGGAGAGACGAAACCCCTCCTATCGCTCATTGCCTCCATGTGACTCGGGACTGTACCCAAAAACCACCATTTTGCATGCCCTCTTGGACGTGGTAAGGTGGAAATCAAAGCACAGTGGGAATTAGACAAGACTCTATGACGATCTCGGGTCTACAGACTAACCTGTACAAGTGTCACCAGAGAACTGCCATCTGACGTGAGGTATAATACCATCTGGGAGTTCTCGGCGAGTCCGTCCAGTATACCCAGTCTCCATGGAGCATCCGTATACCATCTCTGATGTCAAACACCAATGGATATGGGATCATCCATCGCCCATCTCATGGGTCGAGAAGCGTATATGCTAGTCTACTCTGGTATATCGATGCCCTGTCTCGATTCACCAACGACTAGGAACATTAAAGGATGTACTTATGGACTACCATGTCCCCACTAGTATGATCTGCATCACAGTCCAGGTAGTCAAGTACACATCCTAAGGGCTTTACCAACATGTAGATATAAGACAGTATCAAGAGACAAGTATACATGTTAAGATAAAGAGCAACCAGATAGCATACTATCATATCGAGCAAGAAATTCCTCTCTATATATGTCCAAGCATCCAATATGATATACATCATCTGTACAATACTGGCCTCTAGGGCATACATACAACTAACACAAAAGGTGTTTGTTTGTCAGTATGCCACATTTTTAGAAAATGAGATTTTTCCAAATGATGCTGATGGCAATGTGGTAGATCAAGAAGAGGTTCTAGAAACACAAATTACAAATGACGACTTGGCTGAACCTGATGTTGTAACAGAGTCTAATGAAGCTCAGCCACTCCGTAGATCTGGTAGGACTTCTCGCCCACTGGAGAGATACTACGGTTTTCTCATTGATGGTGATAGAGAAGATTGCATCATGGATGATGATGATCCTGCCAGTTTTCATCAAGCTATCACGAGTGGTGACTCTGTGAAATGGCTGGATGCCATGAGATCCGAAATGGAGTCCATGTACACCAACAAAGTATGGACTTTGGAGGATGTACCCTCCGGGATAAAACCTGTAGGCTGCAAATGGATCTTTAAAAGAAAGATCGGTGTAGATGGACAGGTAGAGACCGATAAGGCAAGGTTGGTAGCGAAAGGTTTTCATCAAAGACCAGGTTTGGACTATGACGAGACTTTCTCTCCGGTAGCCATGCTTAAATCCATTCGGATCCTACTTGCTATTGCTGCTCACTACGACTATGAAATCTGGCAGATGGACGTTAAAACTGCATTTCTAAATGGTGGACAGTGGGAGCAGCGGAAAAGCATGTAAGTTGCTTAAATCCATTTATGGATTAAAGCAGGCATCACGGAGTTAGAACATCTGTTTTGATGATGTTATCAAAGAGTTTGATTTTATCAAAAATCCAGATGAACCTTGTGTTTATAAGAAGACTGTAGGGAGAAATGTCGCATTCCTCGTATTGTACGTGGATGACATACTTCTGATAGGAAATGATATTCCTATGCTACAGTCGGTCAAATCATTCTTATCACAAAGGTTCTCTATGAAGGACCTGGGTGATGCCACGTACATATTGGGCATACGGATCTATAGGGATAGATCCAAACGGTTATTGGGATTTTCCCAAACCAAATACATCAACACCATCCTAAAGAGGTTTAGTATGGAAGACTCCAAGTGGGGTGCCTTACCCGCTAGCCACGGGGTCACTCTGTCCAAGGACGATTGCCCAAAGTCTGATAAAGAGAGAGCTCGCATGAGCATTATTCTCTATGCTTCGGCAGTAGGATCGATAATGTATGCGATGTTGTGTACACGTCCTGATGTATCTTATGCACTTAGTGTAGTAAGCAGGTATCAGTCAAACCCAGGGGAGAATCACTGTATTGCTGTGAAGAACATTCTTAAGTACTTGCGAAGGACTAAAGAATTGTTCTTGGTGTATGGTAACAGGGATCTCCAAATGGAGGCTTTTACTGATTCAAGCTTCCAGAGTGACAAGGATGACAACAAGTTTATCTCAGGGTTTGTATTTACCCTCAGTGGAGGGACAGTAAGTTGGAAGAGTTCCAAACAGGATACCGTTGCAGACTCAACCATGGAAGCTGAGTACATTGCTGCAAATGTTGCTGCTAAGGAAGCCGTCTAGATTTGGAAGTTCATTTCGGAGCTAGGAGTACTTCCAACCATTATTGATCCAATATCTTTGTATTGTGACAATAATGGGGCTATGGCGTTGGCCAAAGAGCCCAGGTCCCATCAGAAGTCCAGACACATCCTGAGGCGATATCATCTGATCCGGGAGATAGTTGATCGCCACGAGATCGAGATTAAGAGAGTAGATACAAAGGACAACACTACGGATCCATTCACCAAGACCCTCCCTCAGCCATAGCATGAGCGACTTTTTGAGATGTTGGGTATGAGATACGCCAATAATTGGCCTTAGTGCAAGTGGGAGATTGTTGGATATATGAATGCCGTAGAGGCCATTATATGATAGTGTATGTACTGATGTGTATATATATATATATATTCAGAGGACAGTCTTGCTCGACATGATAGTATGCTATCTGGTTTCTCTTTATCATATGTTCACTTGATCGTGTTTTTACTCATTTGGTACATGTTGATAAAGCCCTAAGGATATTGGCTTGACTACTGGGATTATGATGTGGATCATGCTAGTGGGACACCTGTAGTTTATAAGAATATCCTTAAAATGTTCCTAGTCGTAGGTATATCGAGACAGGGCATCGATATTTCAGTGTAGACTAGCGTAAACCATTCTTGTTCCATATGATGGGCGATGGATGATCCCATATCCATCTGGTATGCTGACACCAAAGATTGTAAACGGGTGCTCAGTGTGACTGGGTACACTGAACGGACTCACCGAGAACTCCTATGTGGTGTTATATCATACGTCGGATAGCAGTTCTCAGGTGACACTGGTACAGGTTAGTCTGTAGACCCGAGATCGCCATAGAGACTTGAGTGTCTTCCCACTGTATCTTGATCTCCACCCTACTACGGCTCTACAGAGTCGTACAAACAGGTGGATTTTGGGTACAGTCCCAGGCATATGGAGGCAATGAGCGATAGGAGGGGTTTCTTCTCTCCCGGTATTGGGGGTTGATGCTGTGCTGTGCACGATTGGCTATAACTGGAAGTCCCTGGCCAGGGCTGCTGAGATATTACTGATAAGTGTTATCAGTAGTTTCTCGATCTATTGTAGACCATATACCGGCATGACTTATTGAGTTGTTGGGGTCGAAGATTCCATCCCTAAACTCGATATGCAGCATATTTGACGAAGAGACCGGACTGTATGGTAAGTGTTGCCGGTTGGATTGACGGGAGTTTTGATAGGTTCGCTTGTTCTTCTTCTGGTCGCTCAATACCCGGGTAGCCGTTATGTTTAGCTGACCACTTGCGGCTTGTAGGTGTTTGATGTGATCATCACCTACTGCCGGGGTATTGACGAGTCTTAGAGTCCCACATAGGAGTTTCCTGGCTCAGGCGAAACGATGTGGTGTACATATGAGATATGTGCAGGAGCTCGATTAAATACGTGTATATGATGCCGTATTTTAATCGGGTGTTTTATATTGGTCGGGTCGTATGAGATATGACCGGTTTATTAAATCAAGTGTTGTTTTAATATTGACTTTTATCTCATTTAAACAAACCTTTTCTTTATGATGGATGCAAGCATGTATATGTACATGTTGATGTGCATGCACACATACATACATGCATTAGTATCATGGTTGATGATACATCAAAGATGGCAATATAAGAAATACATGGAAAGTAAATATATTTGTATATATTAGAATGAGAAAAAGAAAATTGATTATTCATCATTGTTGACTTTTCTTTACTTGACCAAAATTAAACTATGGTTACATTTTCCTTTGTTATTTTTCTCATTCTAAAATATCTAGATATTTTATTAACCATGGTTTGAGTTTAGATATTTATGCTTGATATTTATCTCTCTCTCTCTCATTATCTTGATCATTATCTTTTTCATCCAAAAAAGAAAGAGTTGCCATCTTCATCTTCCTCTCTCATGCTCTCTCTTGAGTTTTATAAATTGAGTGAGGTTAAAAGAAAGAAAGGGTTTTTATATGAGAACACAACCATATCATCACACTACACTTCTTTAGCCCCTTGGTGTAGTTTGTTTGCTTCATCTTCTTTGTGATCTATTGGAGCAAGGAGCTTTGAGCAAAGGAACTCCGGGTGGATCGTCATGGACGTGGAGGAGGTTCAAGCTAGCTCGTTCAAACCCTAGGAGGTCTACAAAGGTTGTAGTCTCTCCACTTAGTCCTAAATCAACTTTAGTATGTGATACTATTAGTGTTACCCTATATTTCTAGTTCGATTCCTAGTTAAGTTTGCTTAGCACCTCTTAAAATCAAAGTTGTGGCATGTGTGATGCTTCCAAACCCTATATGAGGTGATAAGGAAACCCTACTGTTTGTATGTCAATACCAAGGGTTGTTTGGTCGTTTTTGCATGAGTAGGCTATAGGTTCTAACTTATGAGTGCACTGTGTGCCATATCGGTTTTCCGGATTTGGTTTTCATAACGTGGCGATATGTGTTGAATTATAGGTACCTTTGTGTGGATTCTGAGACGACGAAGCACATCGGTTATGGCTGAACAAGGAGTTCTGCAGGTGAGTGGATTTATATCTACAGGGGAAGTTGGATGGATGGCGTATAGCACCCCCGCAAATTATAACGGAAACCAATATATATATATGGAATATGGTTAAGGAAACCATGTTAGAAACTTATGGATATGGTTAAAGAATTAGTAGGAGACAAGATATACCATGCCTTAAGGTTGTAGTGTATGGTTTAGTGTGACATGATATGATAGAAATGATGTCTCGAATTGATATATAAGGATGTGAAACGTGAATGTGAATCATGATATATATATATATATATATATATATATGTATGTATGTATGTAATGAAAGAAAATCAGTATGAAATTATAGTGGCATGTTATGAAGTTCATAAATATGATATGAGATTAAGAAGATGACTTGATGTGAGATATTGATGTGATAAAAAGAGTATACGATGAGATATGATAACTTGGTTTGATATGCTGTTATACGTATGCGAGTCGATATGAGATAATTGATACCTTTTTCAGTCCCATGATATGAGATTGATATGGATGTGACCTGGGATATAGATATATAGATATATAATGTTGTGAATCATGAGTAATATGTCGTATGAAATGTTAGGTCCGTACCCTCATTGTCATATAGGTTGATAGGATCCCTAATGGTTTAATCCCGTCGTACGATGGATACCGTACGTGATGAGTTTTACTTGATGATTGATGCATACCCTTGACTAGAGGATGCCGTACGATGGATTATACCGTACGTGATGTTGTGAGGCGGGATGCTGATTGATAGATTCACCGACTCGGTTATGTTATAGATACGTATACCTTATAGCATTTCGCTTACGATGTACTTTATTCTACGTTCATGATAATCTCATTGCATTACATATACCTGTGCTAGTACACCTACACCATTATCGATGATGCGTATGTTACACTTACACAGATTGGTTGACTCATACACTTTCATTATCGATAATTGCTATGTCACTACATAATAGAATTGCTACATCATGCTATGACTCTTAATTTTTCAGCACTGTCATATGACTCTTTGCATGATATACTTGCTATGTTCACATCATTTTGATATGTTGCATGATATACGGATATGCTCACATTTCTGTTTTATGTTTGCATACATCATGCTTTATGATATTACGCATTGAGATGCTGTTTTCATGAGATTCTGGATTTGAGAACCGTGGTTATATTTCAAAGGAAAATATGTATTGTTTTAAAAACCCGGTTTCTCTTGATATGATATTTCGAGACGACCACCATGAGTTTTCTCGGTTCTGAGATTGGTATGTGAAACCCGATTCGAGGAGCGGTAGGCACCGTCTGCGGGTACATGGTGGACCCGGTGAGATACCCCGGGGCAAGAAGACTCGTATAGAAAGGCGGTGAGCCCGGCGGAGGGAGCACTACCTACCGGTGATAGTATTTAGACTCGACGGTTATCCGGAGGATACCTACCGGAGTCGTGAGATGGATATGAGGGCCGACCAGAGTATGCGGTGCCTGAGGGCCGATCTGAGGATGCGGCGCCTGAGATATGAGGATTTACGTGTTAATGCTGGGTACGGGTTTCATGATGTTTCGAGTGTCGGTGTTGGACACTCAGGTTCCATGATTTTAATGTGTCGTTGATGAACACACGTTGGTTGATATCCTCATATTTATATGCATATGCTTTCATGATGTTTCGAGTGTCGATGTTGGACACTCAAGTTCCATGATGTTGTTGTGTCATTGATGGACACGTAGATGATATCCACATGCATACAGGCATTGATTATTAGATGATATTCACATGCATACAGGCATTGATTATATTGTTGGCATATATGCAGACACGGTCACCCTAGATATCATAGTATTACCTTCATGATATAGTTGACCTAGGAAATCGTTGTTTTATTCGATTTCTACCTGCTGATGTTTTCTACTCATGAGTTGACAACTCACCCCCGTTGTGCCACAGTTCTTGCAGGTTTGACCGCATGGATCAGTAGCGGTATCGCTGGCACACAGCTTGCTTTCGGGTGACTTGTTATGGTAGGTGGGACACATTGGATCGTGCTCACTCTAGTACTTTTACATTCTATTGTATCTAGATAACTCCATCAATCAGAAACTGGTATTTGTATTGTAGGGTTCCTAGGCACTCTAATGGAGTCTCACAAGGCATCAAACACGGCCAATTAAAATTTTACAGGTGCCTACAAACCCTAATACGGATCGTTAACTAGATAATGAGGCGATGCAAGCATGTAAACGAATTAAATGCTAAAGGAAAGTGGCTACAACCTTTGTAGATCCGGTCCTCTACCTCCATGGCTCCGTGATGAAGTCTCCTCGCTGTACAAATCGGATCTTGGGCTCTAGCGTCGGTTTCATCGGAGAAAAAGCGGGCTAGGTCATCGACGACGATGCCGAAGATGATCTACGTCGAGGCACCGCTAGATCAAGCTCCAACTTCACCAAGTCAAGAAAACTTATGAAGGAAACACCCTATACTACTTGGCAAGAGGTAGAGGATGAAGAAATAGGAAGTGGGTAGACTTTAGATTTGGATTTCTCACACTTTTTCATCAATCACCATTGATGTAGCAAGCTTTCTTCATGGAAGAAGAAGATGAAGAAGAAGGAGATGATATGATAAGTTATTGAATAAATTAGATAAAAATCAATACTTATCATACTTTCAACTATAGTTAAGTGTAGAGAATTAACTTGGGTTAGTTAAATGGTTAGGGTTAAGTATAAGACAAGAATGGAGACTAAGTCAAAACTTCATGAATGTTCAACTAAAAACAAAACAAGTAACCATTCATTTATCCTTTTCATTTTCCAAAATGAATAAATAAATAAGATAAATGAATAAGTAATTAAGTAAACAAAACCCTAATCATTAACTTAACCATAGTTTAATTCTTTACACTTAACCAAATAAGCATGTATCATCAAACATGATACAATCTTGTGCACAAAAGTATATCGCATATACAACTTGCACAATTCAAGTGAGAAAATCCTTTTAAAGTGAACCAATACTAGTTAATGCAAAGTAATATATCAAATATATATATAATTATGCATTAAATCATTAAATCAACACTTGATTCAATGATCCGGCATGTCGCATATAACCGACTAGTATTCAATGTCTCGGCTTCTCGAATCAATCCTTGATTCGATAACCAGGTTATATCGCATATAACCAATCGATACATTCATCGCGAGAATGGAATACGGTATCACATACATGCATTATTCTCGGTCCCGCACATATCTCATATGCGCTCTTATTTCGTTTCGCTTGAGCCAGGAAACCTCTGTGTAGGACTCTAAAGACTCGTCAATACGCCGGCAGCAGATGATGATCATATCAAACACCCACAAGCCGCAAGCGGTCTGCTAAACGTAACGGCCACCCGGGTATTGAGCGATCAGAAGATCGACGAGCAAGCCCGCTCACACTCCTGTGAATCCAACCAGTAACACTTACCGTACAGTCCGGTCTGTTCGTCTGATATGTCGCATATCTCGCCTAGGGGTGGTAAACGTCAGACCCCAGTAGCTCGATAAGTCATGCCGACGTGAAGTCCATGACATGTGTAAAACTACTGATAACACTTACCAGTAGGTCACTGCAACCCTGGCCAGGGATTTCCTGTTATGGCCAGTCGAGCATAGCGCAACATCAACCCCCAATACCGGGAGAGACGAATCCCCTCCTATCGCTCATTGCCTCCATGTGAATCGGGACTGTACCCAAAACCACCTGTTTGCACGACTCAGTAGAGCCATGGTAGGGTGGAAATCAAAGCACAGTGGGAGACACACAAGACTCTATGACGATCTCGGGTCAACAGACTAAGCTGTACCAGTGTCACCAGAGAACTGCCATCTGACGTGAGGTATAATACCATCTGGGAGTTCTCGGCGAGTCCGTTCAGTGTACCCAGTCTCCACTGAGCACCCGTATACCATCTCTGATGTCAAACACCAATGGATATGGGATCATCCATCGCCCATCATATGGGTCGAGAAGATATACGCTAGTCTACTCTGGAATATCGATGCCCCGTCTCGATATTCCCACGACTAGGAACAATGAAGGATGTACTCATGGACTATCCAGGCCCCACTAGTATGATCTGCATCATAGTCCTGGAAGTCGAGTACACATCCTAAGGGCTTTATCAACATGTAACAAAGAGACAGAAAGTATACACGTTAAGATAAAGAGCAAGCAGATAGCGTACTATCATGTCGAGCAAGAAAGTCCTACCTACATATGTCCCAGCATCCACTACAATATACATCCAATGTACAGTAATGGCCTCTAGGGCATACATATAACTAACAATCTCCTACTTGCACTAGGGCCATCTATAGCAGTGGTTGCAGTATCACATACTCAACCATCCCCTAAAAGTCTCTCTTTGGGAAAAGGCCTTCGTGAGTGGATCCGCCGTGTTGTCCTCTGAGTCTACTCTCCCAACCTCGATCACCCTGGAGATCAACTATCTCCTTGATCAGGTGATGCTGCCTCAGAATATGTCTGGGTCACTGATGGGACCAGGGTTTCTTTGGCTAAAGCCATAGTTCCATTGTCACACAATGGTAGGAACCTAGTTCATCTTATGAACCAATATACACCCAAACTGCCTCTTTGGTAGTATCTTTAATAGCGATGTTACGAGCCTTTATCGTCTAGTTTGTCACGGTATCTAGCTTGGAACTCTTCCAACATACCGTCCCTTTACTGAGGGTAAAGACAATGCCTGCGACTGACATTCAGTCGTCCTTATCACTCTGGAACTTTTCCAGCGATTCTCCTCAGGATCGAGAAGGTATCACCTTTATCCTATTTGGAGAATCCATGTGATAATAGGAGATTGACCGATCGTAGTGTAGGAAACTCTTTTCCTATCTAGAGTATGTTGTCTACGTACAATACGAAGATCAGCACCTTACTCCCTACTGTCCTTTTTGTATATACAAGGTTCATCTACCATTTTGATGATGTCAACTTCTTTGACTAATCCATCAAAACAGATGTTCCAACTCCGCGATGCCTGCTTTATCATCTAAAGCAACTTGCGCACGTTTCCGCTGCTCCCACTGTTTACGAAGCCCTCTGGCTGTGTTCTTATAGACGTTCTCTTCTAAATCAATATTTAGAAAAGTAGTCATGGCACCCAACCACCAGATATCGTAGTTATGGTATGCATCAATGGCAAGTAGGATCTAGATGGACTTAAGCATAGTCCCTAGAAAAGGTTTCATCATTATCCATACCTGGTTGATGACTAAAACCTTTAACAAGTCTAGCTTTGAAAGCCTCAACTTTTCCATATACACCAAGTAATCTTCTCAAGATATACTTGCTCCTGATGGGGATTTAACCCTTCAGATATCGCAACCAAAGTCCATACTTTGTTGGTGTATATGGATTCCATCTCAGATCGCTAAGCATCCAGCCATTCTTACAGAGTCCCTACTCTTGATGGCCTGCTCGAAACTAATTGGGTCATCATCTCATGATGCAATCCTTGCTCCCACTGTCATCGAGAAACCGAAGTATCTCTCAAGCAGGTGAGGAACCCTGCTAGATCGGCGGAGAGGCTGAGGTTCGTCGGGAACTATTGAATCCTTTGGTTCTGTCAAATCAGTAGCTGCAGTTTGTATAGCTGGAACATTTCCAGTTCTACATAACTGGCCTCGCCTCGAGCTTGTCCGGATTTTGCATTTAGACATTGTAACACCCGAGCCCAATAATACTATTTCTATTACTAGTTGAGTGTTATACATTGCTCATTTCAATTATCCTGATTGTTTGGTGCTTATTGCTAAATTTTAACCGGTTAAGTCATTTTGGCACATAACAAATTTTAACACCTAAAATGAAATTAAAAATATCCATGTTGGCCTACTCGTCGCCACTAGTCGCGTGGTAACGTCCGTGCGTCGAGATTTCATCCCGTTCGGCGAAACGGGCAAGTTTGGACGGCTACGCGCGCGTACAAGTGTCCGACTTGGGGGCATGCATTTTAATCATTAAACACCTCTTTTCAAAATTTGGAACTCGCTTAAAATCCTATAATTTGAATTTGAAACATTTGGGCGCAACCCGGACGCGATTTGGAAATGTTTCATTTAGCGCCGAAATGCCCATTTAATTAAATATATATTAAAACTAAAATCTATACTAAAACCCTATTCTGTTACTATTATATCCTTCTAAATCTCCAATTAAATCTTTCAATTTAAATCTTGCTCACGCTTCAGCCAATCACGAGGGAAATAAATCCCTCGTGGGCCCCATCATCTCTCTCTCTCTCTCTCTCTCCCCACCTCTCAATCTCTTTCTATCTCTCTCAAATCTTTTTCTCTCTCTCTCTCTAACAATCTCTCTCTCCTTCTCTCCTTTAACTCTCTCTCTCTCTCTTTTATTTTACGCAACTGTTCCTTCTCCCCTCAAAAACTCAGCACGAGAAACCTCACCGAGCCCTAACCCTAGCTTCCTCGTGCCCTCGCCGTCGACCTCCCCGCGACCTCGCCGTCATCACCCTCGCCGGCCTCGCGGCCGCCTCACCTCACCAGGCCCTCTTCCTCCTCATCTCCCACGTCCCCAGTGCAACCCCAGCGCCATAGCCACATGTACCCGCCTCGTCGCCTTCGCCGCCGCCTCTCGTCGCCGACGGCGCCAACTTCCCCCTGCTCCCTCTTCCCGACCTCTCCACCTCCTCTCTCCTCCATCCCCGACACCTCTGCAGCAAACTCGAAACCCCCGCACACCCCGACCTCTTCTCACCCTGCGCCTCACCGCCGCCGTCCATCTTCCCGACCTCGACCCTCTCTGACACCATCTCCATCACCTCCTTCCTCCTTTTCCCGAGCCCTCCTTTTCCTTGCAAGAACCCCATCCTTCCCTGCACACCAACTCAAGAACCTGCACACACCTTGCTTCGCCGGAAAACCTCGTGTGAACCCTCACCTGAGCTCCGACCCCCGTCGTCCTAATCACCACCTTCGACCTCCGACATTACAACCACCACAACAGTAAGCCTCACTTCCCTTTCTTCTTCTTCTTCTTTCTTTCCTTTTCTTTAGTTCTTGATTTTTGGTATTTCATGGTTCGCCGGAGCCGGGCTCGACGTCGACGATCCCGACGACCCAGCGAGTGTGCCTGACCCGTGCGATTACCTTGTGCGTTGCTTGGACCCGCTCCGTGTGCCGTACGTGCGTCGCGACTTTGCCGACATCGGACACATATCCGTTTCACGTTCCGTCCAGGCAAGTATTACTTGCTACATGCTATGCTATACCAATTAGATATGGTTGATTCATAAAACTTGCAAATATTAACTAAGTATATTTACTTTTCTCATTTGGGCGAAATATGACATATATCATGATACTGTAACATAAACCGTAATTTGCCGCTGTAACCCTGATAACAACTACCTGCTAATCATTTTACTATTTAGAGGATGATAGTCATACACTTATATCTTCATTACCTGCTGTTATTAATATTGCGCTACACTGTGATTATTGCACCCCAAGGGTGCTCGAACCTGCTAGTATAATAGAACTGCATCATATTCATGTACCATTGTGATTAAGTGAACCGTTATTGTTAATTACTTATTCTTGCTGCTGTTCATTATTTGATTGTATACCTGTTGTGAGCACATACTCGATCACATTACATATTGACCTGACTTTGCTACACATGACATATATGTACATACCGACTCAACCTGTTGTACCACGACATGACTTGTTACCCGATCTCATGCCTAATGCCAACAAACCTGACTTGGGGTCCTCATGGACCACTCCTGTTGTCTATCCAGACAAACCTGACCTGTTACCTGATCCTGTGTTGGCATTAGTCCTTGATTACTGAATACCTGACCTGACATACATAACTTGGGGGTATGGGGAAATCAAAGATGAACCTGACTTGTAACTCGACAGTTCACTACCTGTTCGAGTGTACACATTCCTGTTTTGTGCCTAGCGGCATGTCTCGGTTTCGGCCGAGAAGATTGTGGCCGTGATCCCGGGTATGTACGGGGTACTACCGAGTGTACACTTTCCTGTTGTGCCTAGCGGCATGTCTCGGCTGCAGCCGAGAATATTATGGCCGTGATCCCGGGTATGTACGGGATACTATTGAGTTACATCGACGAGTCATCAATTGATTTCAAAGACTTTAGAGTAGGAACCTGATAGGACAGTTTAGTTACCACTGCACCTTACCCTGCACTGTTATTTCATATTACTGCTTATTCATGCTTACTCTCTGCATTGCTTATTACCATGTTCATATTATATTATTGGTTGACATGACGCGCTGACGTCTGGGTTTTGCATGGCCCAGATTCTTTACCACTGTCGCCGACCGAGCAGAGTACTTCAGCCAGCAGGCTGATTTGTGAGTTCTGTAGTGGTTAGTTTACTTATTGCATTTTATTTCCTGGTGCGATCCCGCATTACGGGACGTACCTTTCTATTATTGCATTGGATCACTTGCTTCCGCACTTATTGTTTATTGACTCTTGTTATTATGGATTTGGACATGTGTTAGATTAGTTTATTTATCTTGTTCTTGATATCTCTACAACCGTAATGTGACTGTGGATGGATGCTTCCTACCCACAGGTAGCATGGTTGGCTATGTCACATGCCCAATCTTGCGTACTCTGGGAAGCGGGGCGTGACATGGTTCTTTTGGTATCAGAGCCATAGGTTAGTTGGGTTGATTCTTTTGTAGTTGGGTATTGTACCCGATACACGAATCAGAATACCCGTGTTTAGGAAACATGTCCTGCCACCTTGACCGTTTTACCATTCTTGAATCACATTCTTCCGGATTATATCTTTTACGACGTGCAAACTTACTTTGCATGTCAACTCGGAAACCTGATTTCTTGTTATTCCTAGGACTTGGGCGACTTAGGTGGAGTTAAGTAATTGCGGCTATGATACCGCGGCATAGCTACAATGCGGTACTCTATTTAAGTATCTTGGAGTTCTAGCCTTGATCCACATTCAGAATCTATCATCATGCTAATGTTGGGTGTTTTGAGTTCAGGATTATGACAAGTAAGAAGTTGAAGACGTACCGGAGGCGTGTGAACGAAGCCGCCGTGCTTGGAGTGATAAGAGGAATGCTGGAAATCAAAGAGACAGACTGAGCTGATCCAGCAATAGCAGATTCGTTTCAGGAAGGTTTGCAGATCGTTCAGCAGTCTGTAAACAACGATGGAAATAGACCAGTCGAACGAGTAGGGACCGTAGCAGATTTCAGACTTTTGGGTCCGTCTACTTTCACTGGTCTGGAGGAGCCGTTGCCAGCCGAGCAGTGGCTAATGGCACGGAGAATTTGCCGATTGCGGCACAGATTCCAGAGGACAAAGGAGATGATGTAGTGCGCTTTCAGCTAGTGGATTGCGCCCGAGAGTGATGGCTTGTGGAGGAGAACCGCTTGCCCAAGCCGATCAGTTGGGCGGATTTCCCTAAAGGTTTCCAGGAGAAATTCTTCCCGCAGACTGCACGGGAGGAAATGGAAGAGAAGTTCATCGGACTAAGGCAGAATGGAGCAACCGTGGACGTGCATGCAGCAGAATGGACGAGACTCAGTAGTCTCACTGGACCTTTCGCGGCCGACGATGCAGACAGCAGTTGCAGTAAGGAAGCAGTTCTGTCGGGCCAGTCGAGTTTAGGGCTAAGCCGACAAACGGTGTTCACGCAGCTATGGAAGTCGATGGTTGTGAAGAACCGGCGGTTGTTCGCGACTTTATGGACGTACTTGAAGATATATCGGGCTTACCGCCGAAGCGAGACGTGGAGTTCGCGATTGACCTTATTCCTGGTGCAGCGCCAGTATCGAAATCATATTATCCGATGGCACCAGTGGAATTGGAAGGAGTTACGAAGCAAGTTGGTGAATTACTTGAGAAGGGTTGGATTCGAAGCAGCAACTCGCCTTGGAGAGCTCCAGTTCTTCTAGTAAAGAAGAAGGATGGCACGAGAAGGATGTGCATCAACCATCGAGAATTAAACCGGGTGACTAGTAAGAACAAGTACCCGATCCCTCGCATTGGAGAACTTTTTGAGTAGCTTAGTGGCGCGAGAGTATTCTCGAAACTGGACTTGCGATCCGGATATCATCAGGTCCGAGTGAAAACAGAAGACATTTGCAAGACGGCGTTTCGAACTCGATATGGACATTTGAGTATCTGGTGATGCCCTTCGGAGTAACGAATGCGCCGGCAATATTCATGGATTTGATGAACAGGGTCTTTTCACCATTCTTGGACCAGTTTATTGTGGTATTCATTGACGATATTCTGGTGTACTCGAAGAGTTCGGAGGAACATGCTGAGCATTTAAAGATCGCACTGCAGACGCTGAGACAGGAGAAATTGTTCGCGAAGATGAGTAAGTGCGAATTCTGGCTGGAAGAAGTGAAATTTCTGGGGCAAGTCGTGTCGGGCGATGGCATCGCCGTCGATCCCGAAAAGATTGCAGCAGTTCGAGATTGACCTATTCCAAAGAATGTTGCGGAGATAAGAAGCTTTCTTGGACTCGCCGGATACTACAGGAGATTTGTGGAGAACTTCGCTCGTTTGGCAGAGCCGTTAACCAAGCTTACGCGCAAGGAGGTACCGTTTGTTTGGACGGATGGATGTGCATTGGCCTTCGAGACGTTGAAGCAGAAGTTGATAACCGCCCATATCCTAACTGTACCGGATAATTCAGGAGGACTGGTGATTCACAGCGACGCATCTGGAAAAGGATTGGGATGTGTTTGATGCAGAATGGGAAAGTCGTCGCTTACGCATCGAGAAAACTGAAGACTCATGAGAAGAATTATCCGACCCATGACCTGGAGCTTGCAGCCGTGATCTTCGCCCTGAAGATTTGGAGACACTACCTTTTGGGCGAGAGAGCCGAAGTCCTTACAGATCACAAGAGTTTGAAGTATGTGTTCACTCAGAAGGAGTTGAACATGAGGCAACGCAGATGGTTGGAGCTGATGGCCGACTACGACCTTGATCTTAAGTACCATCCGGGAAAGTTTACGTCGTGCCGGATGCGCTTAGTCGGTTACCAGCAATTTAGGTATTGACTGCACAGAGGGAGATCATTGCGGATTTTCGGAGATTTGACTTGGAGGTTGTGCTACCACATGCTACGGGACAGTTGATGCAGTTGCAAGTACAGTCGTCCTTAGTTGAGAAGATTAAAGCGGCACAATCGCAGGATCCTAGACTGCAAAAGTTTCGAGAGCAGGTTGAAGCCGGACTACGAACCGATTTACTGATCCATGAAGATGGTTCGTTGAGATATGGTAGCCGTGTGTGTGTGCCAAAAGGGGATGTGCGTGAAGAGCTTATGAAGGAGGCACACAGTTCAGCTTACTCTGTACATCCAGGAGGGACAAAGATGTACCGAGATGTTCGACAGCACTTCTGGTGGGAAGGTATGAACGGGAGATTGCTCGCTTCATGGCTAAGTGCTTGGTGTGTCAGCAAGTCAAGGCCGAACACCAACGGGTTGCTGGTTTGTTGCAACCACTTCCGATCCCTCAGTGGAAGTGGGAACATATAACCATGGATTTCGTGACGGCTTTACCACGGAGTCCAAAGGACAACAATGCAGTATGGGTGATTGTCGATCGGTTGACCAAGGCAGCTCACTTTATTCCTTTTCGGGTTGGTCAATCGACGGAGACTTTAGCAGAGCGATCCATGCAGGAGATTGTAAGATTGCATGGAGTACCGGTAAGCATCGTGTCCGATCGGGACACTCGGTTCTTGTCGCACTTCTGGAGGAATTTACAAGAAAGTTTGGGGACTCTATTGAAGTTTAGCACAGCTTATCATCCTCAGACTGATGGACAATCGGAGAGAACGATCCAGACCCTTGAAGATATGTTGAGGGCGTGCATGTTGGACTTCAAAGATTCGTGGGAGGATCATCTACACCTGGTGGAGTTTTCGTACAACAATAGCTTCCAAGCGACTATTCGGATGGCTCCGTTTGAAGCATTGTATGGTCGTAAGTGCCGTTCACCCGTTTGTTGGGATGATGTTGGTGAACGAAGGTTATTAGGACCAGATTTGGTGGTACAGACAGTCGAGCAGGTGAATACAATCAGGAAGCACATGAAGGCAGATCAAGACAGACAGAAAAGTTGGGCTGACACGTCAAGAAGACCTCTAGAGTTCGCCGTGGGTGATTTGGTATTCCTGAAGATATCACCGACTAGAGGGGTGATTCGCTTTGGGAGTCGGGGAAAGCTTAGTCCTCGATTCGTGGGATCCTTCGAGATAGTGGAGCGTGTTGGAGAGGTAGCGTACCGTTTGGCGTTACCACAGTCATTGGCAGGAGTGCACGATGTGTTTCATGTATCCCAACTACGGAGGTATGTCCGAGATGAGACTCACGTCTTGGATCATTCGGAGTTGACTGTACGGGAGGACCTAACTTTTGAGGAGCGACCAGTTGAAATCAAGGATCGAAGAGACAAGGTTCTTAAGAAGAAGGTTATCCCCTCGTGCTAGTTTCTTGGGGTAATCGATTGCATGGAGAATCCACTTGGAGCGAGAAGACGAGATCCGGCAGAAATTTCCTCACCTTTTCCTGTAGTTAGCTATCTTGTATTCTTGGAATTTCGAGGACGAAATTCTTTTGTAGTTGGGTATGATGTAACACCCGAGCCCAATAATACTATTTCTATTACTAGTTGAGTGTTATACATTGCTCATTTCAATTATCCTGATTGTTTGGTGCTTATTGCTAAATTTTAACCGGTTAAGTCATTTTTGAACATAACAAATTTTAACACCTAAAATGAAATTAAAAATATCCATGTTGGCCTACTCGTCGCCACTAGTCGCGTGGTAACGTCCGTGCGTCGAGATTTCATCCCGTTCGGCGAAACGGGCAAGTTTGGACGGCTACGCGCGCGTACAAGTGTCCGACTTGGGGGCATGCATTTTAATCATTAAACACCTCTTTTCAAAATTTGGAACTCGCTTAAAATCCTATAATTTGAATTTGAAACATTTGGGCGCAACCCGGACGCGATTTGGAAATGTTTCATTTAGCGCCGAAATGCCCATTTAATTAAATATATATTAAAACTAAAATCTATACTAAAAACCTATTCTGTTACTATTATATCCTTCTAAATCTCCAATTAAATCTTTCAATTTAAATCTTGCTCAGGCTTCAGCCAATCACGAGGGAAATAAATCCCTCGTGGGCCCCATCATCTCTCTCTCTCTCTCTCTCTCTCTCCACCTCTCAATCTCTTTCTATCTCTCTCAAATCTTTTTCTCTCTCTCTCTCTAACAATCTCTCTCTCCTTCTCTCCTTTAACTCTCTCTCTCTCTCTCTCTCTTTTATTTTACGCAACTGTTCCTTCTCCCCTCAAAAACTCAGCACGAGAAACCTCACCGAGCCCTAACCCTAGCTTCCTCGTGCCCTCGCCGTCGACCTCCCCGCGACCTCGCCGTCATCACCCTCGCCGGCCTCGCGGCCGCCTCACCTCACCAGGCCCTCTTCCTCCTCCTCTCCCACGTCCCCAGTGCAACCCCAGCGCCATAGCCACCTGTACCAGCCTCGTCGCCTTCGCCGCCGCCTCTCGTCGCCGACGGCGCCAACTTCCCCCTGCTCCCTCTTCCCGACCTCTCCACCTCCTCTCTCCTCCATCCCCGACACCCCTGCAGCAAACTCGAAACCCCCGCACACCCCGACCTCTTCTCACCCTGCGCCTCACCGCCGCCGTCCATCTTCCCGACCTCGACCCTCTCTGACACCATCTCCATCACCTCCTTCCTCCTTTTCCCGAGCCCTCCTTTTCCTTGCAAGAACCCCATCCTTCCCTGCACACCAACTCAAGAACCTGCACACACCTTGCTTCGCCGGAAAACCTCGTCTGAACCCTCACCTGAGCTCCGACCCCCGTCGTCCTAATCACCACCTTCGACCTCCGACATTACAACCACCACAACAGTAAGCCTCACTTCCCTTTCTTCTTCTTCTTCTTTCTTTCCTTTTCTTTAGTTCTTGATTTTTGGTATTTCATGGTTCGCCGGAGCCGGGCTCGACGTCGACGATGCCGACGACCCAGCAAGTGTGCCTAACCCGTGCGATTACCTTGTGCGTTGCTTGGACCCGCTCCGTGTGCCGTACGTGCGTCGCGACTTTGCCGACATCGGACACATATCCGTTTCACGTTCCGTCCAGGCAAGTATTACTTGCTACATGCTATGCTATACCAATTAGATATGGTTGATTCATAAAACTTGCAAATATTAACTAAGTATATTTACTTTTCTCATTTGGGCGAAATATGACATATATCATGATACTGTAACATAAACCGTAATTTGCCGCTGTAACCCTGATAACAACTACCTGCTAATCATTTTACTATTTAGAGGATGATAGTCATACACTTATATCTTCATTACCTGCTGTTATTAATATTGCGCTACACTGTGATTATTGCACCCCAAGGGTGCTCGAACCTGCTAGTATAATAGAACTGCATCATATTCATGTACCATTGTGATTAAGTGAACCGTTATTGTTAATTACTTATTCTTGCTGCTGTTCATTATTTGATTGTATACCTGTTGTGAGCACATACTCGATCACATTACATATTGACCTGACTTTGCTACACATGACATATATGTACATACCGACTCAACCTGTTGTACCACGACATGACTTGTTACCCGATCTCATGCCTAATGCCAACAAACCTGACTTGGGGTCCTCATGGACCACTCCTGTTGTCTATCCAGACAAACCTGACCTGTTACCTGATCCTGTGTTGGCATTAGTCCTTGATTACTGAATACCTGACCTGACATACATAACTTGGGGGTATGGGGAAATCAAAGATGAACCTGACTTGTAACTCGACAGTTCACTACCTGTTCGAGTGTACACATTCCTGTTTTGTGCCTAGCGGCATGTCTCGGTTTCGGCCGAGAAGATTGTGGCCGTGATCCCGGGTATGTACGGGGTACTACCGAGTGTACACTTTCCTGTTGTGCCTAGCGGCATGTCTCGGCTGCAGCCGAGAATATTGTGGCCGTGATCCCGGGTATGTACGGGATACTATTGAGTTACATCGACGAGTCATCAATTGATTTCAAAGACTTTAGAGTAGGAACCTGATAGGACAGTTTAGTTACCACTGCACCTTACCCTGCACTGTTATTTCATATTACTGCTTATTCATGCTTACTCTCTGCATTGCTTATTACCATGTTCATATTATATTATTGGTTGACATGACGCGCTGACGTCTGGGTTTTGCATGGCCCAGATTCTTTACTACTGTCGCCGACCGAGCAGGAGTACTTCAGCCAGCAGGCTGATTTGTGAGTTCTGTAGTGGTTAGTTTACTTATTGCATTTTATTTCCTGGTGCGATCCCGCATTACGGGACGTATCTTTCTATTATTGCATTGGATCACTTGCTTCCGCACTTATTGTTTATTGACTCTTGTTATTATGGATTTGGACATGTGTTAGATTAGTTTATTTATCTTGTTCTTGATATCTCTACAACCGTAATGTGACTGTGGATGGATGCTTCCTACCCACAGGTAGCATGGTTGGCTATGTCACGTGCCCAATCTTGCGTACTCTGGGAAGCGGGACGTGACAGACATAGGCCGGACAACCCCAGATCTTAACTTACTTAAGAGATAGGCTCTTCCCACACCATATCTTATATGGAGTGGTAGGCACTGATTTGATTCGAACCCTATTCAATAGGTATGCAACTTCATAAGTGCATAACTCCAAAAGGAAATAAGTAACTCAGTAATACTCATCATAGAGCACACCATATCTAATATGTGCGATTGCTCCACCCCGATACACCGTTGTGCTGTGGTGTATTCAGAGGAGTAACATTGAGAGAGAATCTCATTCTACTTTAGAATAGTCCAGGAATTCCATGCACAAGTATTCTCCTCCCTGATCTCATCATAGGACATAATACTTATACCCGGTTATTGGTTCTCTACTTCTAGCTTATATTCTGTGAATATCTCAAAAGGTTCAGACTTGTGTTTCAACAGGAACATATGTCAGAATCTTGAGAGATCATCAGAGAACGTAATGAAGTATAAAGAACCAGTCCTGGCATGTGTAGACAGGAGACCTTACATACATCATTATGTATCAGTCCCAAGAGTTCATTAACTCTTTCTCTGCTTCCAGTAAACAGAGCTGGTGTCATTATATCTCTGTGACATGACTGGCAAGTTTCACAAGATGTAAATTCAAACTGATTTAAATATGCATCTAAATGTAACATCAGCTAGTCGGGTCGCATTGATATGACCTAGTCTACAATACCTCAAGAAGAATTTGTTCATTTCTGAACTCTTCCACTTGTGTGTGTTCAGTATACAAGGAACTGTAGTTTGATTTAGAACGTCAATGCTTTTAGATAACGCGCCTAAACCGATCAACTTTTGATATAGGAAATGTTCAAAACATTATCCAAGAATACAAAATTTTATCATTTCTTTACTAATAAAGAGACTGATATGATTTTGTATATCAGGTCCGGTATCTAATAGCATTTGTTCAGAATCAATGTATTGGTAATACAGGGTGACAGTGACCAACAGACTTGGCCGCAACACTTGCCCCGTTTTCTGCCTCATGAAACTTATCACCCGTTCTCAGTTTTTCTACCTTTTGTAGCCCTATGTAACAGATTACATATCTGGGATCCTGATCCGGTATCATATACCCAGGATGCATTGGATACTGAGAAACAGTTCTTTATAACGAACATACCCGAAGGAGATGCATCATATGCACTTTCTTCGTTTGGGCGGCATGGGAATCCTGGTATTCCCCTAATTCCTGCTCTGTCTTATAACAATTATA
Organism: Agapanthus africanus; assembly: GCA_030015575.1. NCBI lineage: Eukaryota > Viridiplantae > Streptophyta > Magnoliopsida > Asparagales > Amaryllidaceae > Agapanthus > Agapanthus africanus. The sequence goes on along the minus strand of CM057345.1, from coordinate 429,798,990 downwards.
AGTTGGAGCGGGACCAACGTTCCCCAGCTCAGTATAACAAGCGGGTTCGGTCAATACATCCATATTATTATCTTGATTAAGGCGTGATATGGTCGCTACCTGGAGAGAGAGAGAAGAAAACACTCAGCGTGCGCTCTTTCAAGATCAGATTGGTTATATATTTCATCTAATCAGGATGGCTCCCACTGTTTTTATCAAATCTTCCTTCAAACCCTAAAAGGAAAGACTAGCCGGGATTAATTACACTCTACAAGTTCGCTAATCTTTCAGCCAGGCCAGTGTCGGTACTTTGAGGGAGGTTCCCCGTGCTTTCGCACGGACCTAATTACAGTAAACCTCGTTTTCCCAGAGGCGTAACCCCGTTGACACCTTTCTAGACACCTACTTGATCGGCTAATTGCAAAGTGCAAAACTCTCCCAGGAGTAACAATTACTCGCAGTGGGTATCGGGATCCAACTATCACATAGAAGGTATGCAATCTCATTGCAAATTTCAACACTTGAAACTCCCGATAAAGATTTTTACCCCTAGCACCTATGACCTTAACTATGGTCAACAAATCATAGGTACTAGTCAAGTTCTACCCGTCATTTCGTGATTAATTAGACCACCCACATGACCCTTAACTAAGGTCAACAAACTCACGCGACTATCCTAACTAATCGCATCATATGCGGTGTAGGAAGACATCACTTAGCTACCGTACACTGTGCCATGACTATGGTCAACAAACACAGCACGAATACTAAGTACTCTACTTCCTAAAATGACGGAGGGTTGCGAATGGTTTTTATGAAAACCTTTAACGCTTTGAACTTGATCTCGTTGCGGAATCAAATGGTCTTTAAATGGAATGTTTTTGAGGCTTTTCTAGTTTTGCTAAAGGGGTCACTCCCGGTGAAGGGATCGTCGGCCCTTTCCTCGTTGAATGAGGTGCGGGATATATCATATATATCACTGTGCAAAGAAAAAACTATAGAAGCGATCAAAGACAAACCGAGGGTTGTAGCATCTGCCAGTTATTGCTAAAGGAGTCACTCCCGGTGAAGGGATCTCGGTCCTTTCCTCATCGAATAAGGTGCAGGATGTTCTAAAATGAACACCGTGATGCAAAGCAAGAACTGCAGCTACCTGTTTTAATTTTGAAATTCGATTCCACAACATCTTTTAGGTTTATTTTCTTTCATTAATCTCATTAATGAATATCCCATCATTTAAATCCACCTAAAACATTACAGATAAATTTAACGTACGCTTATGCCATCCGCATTCGCCTCGATGTCCCGTCTGCACCGTTAGGTTAGGTAACTAACGGCAGAGCGGGGCAGGGCTAGCGCGGGTGTAAAACATAAGCAACGTTTATATAATATATCATATATACTATATATAATATCTGTCACAGAACATTACATGATCACATCACAGATAAATCACAGCAGAAGAAACATATGAAATATTGGATATACTAGGACGTCCGTGTTTTCAATACGAGCCAGTATAAAACACGGATTCCATGGTCGTGATGAATAGCCAATCCCACACCCCTAGACCCCTACGAGAGCGGCAAGCAACCCTACCAATTCTAGGGTTAGGAGACCCGGACTCGACTCCTCGAGTTGGTCTCCCACTGGACCCCAGAACCCGGTTACTTGTGCTCCCCTCCTTGGGTCTATCCTAGTGCAGAAAAGTAAATAATATACAAATGGTGACAACATCCGCAACCTGGAAGTGCCCCAATAAAAGAATATTACATACAAGTTTTTACATGAATGAAAATGAAAAACACTCATCTCACATAAAAAAACCCCGGCTATTCAAACACGACGATCCAATATAACATATCCAGCAACACATAACATCACATGTCATCAACGTAAGTAAATATGCGCATCCCAATTGTCGTTGACATATAGCAACGAAACCGGCGATATCACATATTACACTTACGGTCACAGAAAAGAAAGTGTAAAACTACAACAGTTGGAATCCGCAATCTCTTTAGACATCGCATGCCTAATCAAATGAATTCCTTAGACATCGCATGCCTAACAATTATAAACCCTGCATTTTAGTCTCAAAATCAAAAACACTTTTCAATATCAAGTCGGGCAATTCAACAAGATTCCCGACATCCTGATCGAATGCTCGTCGCAAACTTTAGTAGGCGGCCGCAGCCCCGACGCCGTCGACAAAGTGCACCAAGGCGGAACACCGCTGCCGTGAGCACCCGAACGGATGCTTTCGGCGACGGGGTTCTCCTACAGTCACTTGGTCGGGGCTATGGGGTGAGGCTATCTATTAAGTTTACCCGGCGAGTATCCGCGTACACTACGTGATTGCGACGGACTTTTGATCACATCAAAATTCCGTGGCAACCGATCAAGTGAGACTAAACTGCTATGTTTATAACATTCATCCAGTCATCTCATAACTATTTGCGAATTCCAAGTATTGTATCACATTCCGGATAAATAGAAAATATTAAACTTTCCGATCGAACAATCTAACACCCAAGTTTTCCCGATACAGTCCAACACATGAAATAAGTCTAAAAACATTCAGTTCGTGCCTCAGTACCAACGGTCCAGCCGTAGAAGGGTCAAGCCAACACCTCACATGTGGCACGCCGTACTGCCCCAAACCCTAAGGTTCAAAGGGCAGTTCAAGACGGTTACATAATCGAGTTAAGGTTTGTTGTCTTCTAGAGGGACCATCGCGTTACTTGCACTACTTAGAACGTCGTTAAACTACGAAAAAATCCAACAATTGGAAATTTCCCGGCAGGGGAAAAAGTGGGTATTTATATCCGGTCGAACTTTTTAACATATTCTAAAATCTCCGGAAAAACACACTGACAAAATTAGACAATCCGATCGATACACCGAGTTCCCAATACAACCCAGAAAATAAAACTCTGGAATAAATATTAAAATATTCCCAGGAAAACCAGCACTAAAAACTAGGAGTTACTGTGAAAATTTAAACAGATGATGTGATCACTTGGCCGCGGAACCGCCGCACAAGCCATGCTTGTGACGTGGTTCCGCCGCACTCTAGAGGAATCATGCTCACGAATTTCACAGTAATTCTTAGAAATACCTGCTGATTTTTCTGCATATTTTTAATTTACAAAAATCCACATTTTACAGAAATGTCCAGAGAGCATTTTAAAGTCGGGGTTTTGGGTCGATCGGACTTCTAACTCCGTCTACGCATCGCCTAAGGCTCTAGCTAGGCTCTGATACCACTGTAGGGTTCCTAGGCACTCTAATGGAGTCTCACAAGGCATCAAACATGGCCAATTAAAATTTTACAAGTGCCTACAAACCCTAATACGGATCGTTAACTAGATAATGAGGCGATGCAAGCATGTAAACAAATTAAATGCTAAAGGAAAGTGGCTACAACCTTTGTAGATCCGGTCCTCCACCTCCATGGCTCCGCGATAAAGTCTCCTCGCTGTACAAATCGGATCTTGGGCTCTAGCGTCGGTTTCATCGGAGAAAAAGCGGGCTAGGTCATCGACGACGATGCCGAAGATGATCTACGTCGAGGCACCGCTAGATCAAGCTCCAACTTCACCAAGTCAAGAAAACTTGTGAAGGAAACACCCTATACTACTTGGCAAGAGGTAGAGAATGAAGAAATAGGAAGTGGGTAGACTTTAGATTTGGATTTCTCACACTTTTTCATCAATCACCATTGATGTAGCAAGCTTTCTTCATGGAAGAAGAAGATGAAGAAGAAGAAGATGATATGATAAGTTATTGAATAAATTAGATAAAAATCAATACTTATCAAACTTTCAACTATAGTTAAGTGTAGAGAATTAACTTGGGTTAGTTAAATGGTTAGGGTTAAGTATAAGACAAGAATGGAGACTAAGTCAAAACTTCATGAATGTTCAACTAAAAACAAAACAAGTAACCATTCATTTATCCTTTTCATTTTCCAAAATGAATAAATAAATAAGATAAATGAATAAGTAATTAAGTAAACAAAACCCTAATCATTAACTTAACCATAGTTTAATTCTTTACACTTAACCAAATAAGCATGTATCATCAAACATGATACAATCATGTGCACAAAAGTATATCACATATACAACTTGTACAATTCAAGTGAGAAAATCCTTTTAAAGTGAACCAATACTAGTTAATGCAAAGTAATATATCAAATATATATATAATTATGCATTAAATCATTAAATCAACACTTGATTCAATGATCCGGTCATGTCGTATATAACCAACTAGTATTCAATGTATCGGCTTCTCGAATCAATCCTTGATTCGATAACTAGGTTATATCGCATATAACCAATCGATACATTCGTCGCGAGAATGGAATATGGTATAACATACACGCATTATTCTCGGTCCCGCACATATCTCATATGCGCTCCTATTTCATTTCGCTTGAGCCAGGAAACCTCTGTGTAGGACTCTAAAGACTCGTCAATACGCCGGCAGCAGATGATGATCATATCAAACACCCACAAGCAGCAAGCGGTCTGCTAAACGTAACGGCCATCCGGGTATTGAGCGATCAGAAGATCGACGAGCAAACCCGCTCACACTCCTGTGAATCCAACCAGTAACACTTACCGTACAGTCCGGTCTGTTCGTCTGATATGTCGCATATCTCGCATAGGGGTGGTAAACGTCAGACCCCAGTAGCTCGATAAGTCATGCCGACGTGAAGTCCATGACATGTGTGAAACTACTGATAACACTTACCAGTAGGTCACTGCAACCCTGGCCAGGGATTTCCTGTTATGGCCAGTCGAGCATAGCGCAACATCAACCCCCAATACCGGGAGAGACGAATCCCCTCTTATCGCTCATTGCCTCCATGTGAATCGGGACTGTACCCAAAAACCACCTGTTTGCACGACTCAGTAGAGCCGTGGTAGGGTGGAAATCAAAGCACAGTGGGAGACACACAAGACTCTATGATGATCTCGGGTCAACAGACTAAGCTGTACCAGTGTCACCAGAGAACTGCCATCTGACGTGAGGTATAATACCATCTGGGAGTTCTCGGCGAGTCCGTTCAGTGTACCCAGTCTCCACTGAGCACCCGTATACCATCTCTGATGTCAAACACCAATGGATATGGGATCATCCATCGCCCATCACATGGGTCGAGAAGATATACGCTAGTCTACTCTGGAATATCGATGCCCCGTCTCGATATTTCCACGACTAGGAACAATGAAGGATGTACTCATGGACTATCCAGGCCCCACTAGTATGATCTGCATCACAGTCCTGGAAGTCGAGTACACATCCTAAGGGCTTTATCAACATGTAACAGAGAGACAGAAAGTATACACGTTAAGATAAAGAGCAACCAGATAGCGTACTATCATGTCGAGCAAGAAAGTCCTACCTACATATGTCCCAGCATCCACTACAATATACATCCAATGTACAGTAATGGCCTCTAGGGCATACATATAACTAACATGTATAAGTAGTAAGACTTAGAAAGACTTGTGGTTGCGAGACTTAGAGCGATGGGTTATATGTTCGCTTGGTGGATTTGATGTCCTGCTTTATTCTTTATCTTTTTGTGTTGATCTTCGCCGTTGGGCGTCGTATACATATATTTATGAGTTGCGTGGTTGTGATTCCGCCGATTGGAAAAGAGCTAGCTCCCGCTTGGGGATGCCTTTATTATTATCATGTATATGTGGTTTTAGATCAAAATATACAAGAAAGGTGCTGCCCAAATTTTTAAAAGACGAAACATGTTTTTCAACTTGTATAATTGTCACGACCCGAAATTTAGCTCGTGACCGGCACTTAAATCACGCAACGTCTAAAAGCGTAACATAATTCAAGTAAGCCGAAACCCAGAAATCTAAACCTTTTTAAGAAAATAAAGAGGTGAAATTTTGAAATAAAGGTATGCTGAAAATCATAAGTTTTCTTAAATACATAAATGATGGAATATGAAAATGCGAGTAAATTTTACTAGTTGAAATCATGTTTCGTCTTTTTAAAAAAAATTGGGCAGCACATCCTTTGTAAATTTTGATCCAAAACCATAAATACAAGATAGTAATAAAGGCATCCCCAAGCGGGAGCTAGCTCTTCGCCAAACGGCGGATCCACAACCATGCAAAGCATAAATATAAGTATACGACGCCCAACGGTGAAGTTCACCACAAAATATAAAAAAATAGGCAAGACATTAAAACCACAAGTAGCGGAATACCCCTCGCTCTAAATCTCGCAACCACAAGTCTCACTAAGTCTCATTACTTAATACAAATACTAGTTTGATTGATGGAGTTGACTAGATATAATATGAATAGTAATACAAGAGTGGGCATGATACAAATGTCCAACCTACCAATGCAAAACACCCGAATGCAACTGTGTGCCAGCGAAGCCGCTACTGATCCATGCGTTCAACTTGCAAGAACTGTGGCACAACAGGGGTGAGTTGCCAACTCGTGAGTAGAAAAACATTAACAAGTAGAAATCGAATAAACAACGACTACTAGGTCAACTGTATTATAAAGGTAATACTATGATATCTAGGGTGACCGTATATGCATATGTGCCAACAACATAAATAAACGCCTATCATCATGTGGATATCATACAACCATAAAATCAATGTATGTATGCATGTGGATCTCGTCTACGTGTCAACCACTGACACAACAACATCATGCATGTAAATATCATAAAAGCATATGCATGGAAGTATGAGAATATAAATCAACGTGTGTCCCTCGCGACACAGCAAAATCATGGAACCTGAGTGTCCAGCATCGACACTCGAAACATCATGAAACCCGTGTCCAATATCGACACGTAAATCCTCATATCTCTCGGGCTCCGTCAGTCCGGATCGGCCCACGGGCTCCGTCAGTCCGGATCGGCCCATATCATCTCACGACTCCGGCCGGTATTCTCCGGATAACCGCCGAGCCCAAATACTATCACCGATGGGTAGTGCTCCCCTACCAGGCCCACCGTCTAACAATACGAGTCTTCTTGCCCCGGGGTACCTCACCGGGTCCACCATGTACCCGCAGACGGTGCCTACCACTCCTCAAATCGGGTTTCACATTCCACTCTTAGAACCGAGAAAACACATGGTGGACGCACTGAAATATCATATCAAGAGAAACCGGGTTTTTAAAACAATACACACTTTCTTTTGAAATCACCACGGTTCTCAAATCCAGAAATCTCATAAAAACAGCATATCTCAATGCGTATAATCATAAAGCATGATGTATGCGACATATAACAGAAATGTAAGCATATCCATATATCATGCAACATGGAGCAATAATATACACATAACAAGGGAAAACCACTCTTTTAAAGGAATCCAGTTTTGAAATATATCCTGCGGTTCCCAAATTCTCCAGAGTCAAATGCAACATCGTATAAAGGTGCATATGTAACTATATCAAGTAAATTATGCAATGAGTCATATCATGATGCAGCAATTCTACTGTGTGGTGACATGGCAATTATCGATGATGAAGTATGTGAGCCGGCCAATCTGTGTACGTGTAACATACGCATCATTGATAATGGTGTAAGTGTACTAGCATAGGTATATGCAATGCAATGAGAATAACATGAATGCAGCATAAGGTAAATCATCAGCTAAAAGCTATAAGGTATACGTATCTAACATGATCGAGTCAGTGAATCCATCAATCGGCATCCAGCCTCACAACATCACGTACGGTATAATCCATCGTACAGCATCCTCTAGTCAAGGGTATGGATCAATCATCAAGTCAAACGCATCACGTACGGAAAATCATCGTACGGCGGTATTAAACCATTAGGGATCATATCAACCTTTACGACAATGAGGGTATGGACCTAACGTCTCATACAGCATATCAATCAAGATTCACAACATTATATAAATCTATATACCTATATCCCCGGGTCGCATCCATAACAATCTCATATCAGAGGACCGGCAAAGGTATCAATCATCTCAATCGACTCACATCCGTATACCGACATATCAATCAAGTCATCATATCACACGTACATTCTTTCATCGCATTAGTCATCTTACATCGAGTCAACTTATATCTACATCCTACCTTACACGTCAAGTATCATACTACTCTAAAACTCAACCTATTCTAAGGCAACGACATATCTATAAGTCGCGAGTCACATTCACTTCTCATATCCCTAAGCTTTCATCTCATATCTCCAAATATATATATTCAATCACTTATATCATCTCTAACTATCATTTTAACCATATCCTTAGTTTCTTAATCTAGGTTTCTACGACCGTATCCTATATATCGGTTTCCATCAAAACTTTGCGGGGGTGCTATACGCTATCCACCCAACTTTCCCCGTAGATATAGATCTACTCATATTGATCCTTGCTTGCCGAAGTCGATGACGCCATGCTCTGTCACCTTGGAATCCATGTGAAGGTACCTACAATATCAACACATATTGAAAATGCTATTAAAACTCAAGTCGGAAAACCAATACAGCACACGGTTCGCTCATAGGTTAAAACCTACAGCCTCGCATGCAAAACATAACCAAATAACCCTCGTCGTTGTCGTTCAAACGCCACATGACGAAATTTAAATCAAATACTAAAACCCAAGAATTCAGAATCGCAAAACACGAAAACAGTAACCTAGGAAAACCACTCCCAGATTTCACTCTAGGCCAAACTAGAACATTTTGCACATTGGGTTGCTTTAGATATAAGATAAGGAAGCTATGGTCCAAGATTCAACACATTTACCCACATCATGGCCGCAAATTGCGACCAATACTAATAAATCTACGGCCAGATTAGAGGCATAGGGGCTCAGGTTTCAGGTGATGCTTCCAGGTTTCCTGCTCGTCTCATGATCATAGGAACTTATTTTATAAAGGTCTCGGGTCATCCCAGATCTCTAGATACCATCACTAAATCCACAAAAACCCTATATCGGCAAATATACAGTTCGTATCTTGGTTTCTAATCTAGGTCTTGGCCAGTAAAAACAGTACCAAGGGTCCTACAACAGCCACTTCCATCACCACAACACAACCCAAACCCTAATCCATCTCTAGGAATTTCCAAGTTCACAATTCCACCACTAAACGAATTCTAAACTAAACTAAAATGCTAGGAATTCAAAACTAAACTAAATGGAAGAATTTATACCTCATTTGGGTAACTCAAGAAAAACCCTAGGTTCTCCAAGTCTTCAAAATCTAACTTTTCTTGGTCCAATATGATGAGGGTGAGGAGGAGATCATTTTTTGTGAAAGGGGTATAGGGTTTTGGTAAATATTTTGAGATGGGTCATGAGGGTAGAAGATGGAGCTTGAAGATGAAGAAGGAGATGGAAAAAAATGGTGGTGGGAAAAGGAATGGGCAGCCCTCTCCCTCTCTCTCTCTTAATCTCACTCACACTCTCTCTCATGGCATTGTCTCTACATCATTATGTCCCCTCTCTCTCTCTCCTCAATCATTTCTCTTTTCTTTTCCTTTTCTTTTCTCACCAAAATAAAACCAACCATAACTAAAACCACACAAAGAAAACATGTCATGGTGCACTAACCATGGAAAAATGTAGAAATACGGATTTGGCCTAATCGCGATTAGCGGTGCTGTAACATTTCAGAAAATATAAGATATTATTTTTAGAATTTAATATTAAAATAATATTTTTCCCGAAAACCGCCGATTTGCGAAATTGGGGTTTTCGAAAAAGGGTATAAATATATACCAATAATTATGAAATAAATGAAAATTAAAATGATTTATGCATTTAAAAATGTATTTAAAGGATTTGGCAATTTCAAAATTTATTATATGCAGTTTTGATAAAAACCCGATTAGTGCACTGCTAATCGCGATTAAGCCAAATCCGTATTTCTACAGCTTTTCATGGCTAGTGCACCATGACATGTTACATGCTATTTCATGGTGTTGTTTTATTTGGGTGTATGTGTTTTGGTGAGAAAAGAGAAAGAAAAAGGTGTCATGATGAGTGAGGAGAGAGAAAGGAGACAAAATGATGACATAGAAAGGGAGTGGGTGAGAATTATAGTGAGAGAGAGAAGGGAGCTGCTGCCTTGACCATTCCCTCCCCATCATTTTCTTTCCCTCTTCATCTCCCTCAACTCCACATCCATCCATCTTCTACCCTCTTGATCCACCCCAAAAGCCTTGCCAAAACCCTATGCCCTTTTACAAAAAAATGATCACCTCCTCACCCTCATCGCTATGAACAAAGAAAAGTCGGATTTTGATAACTTGGGGATTTCTAGGGTTTTGTTTGGGAGTAACCATGAGGTATATCTCTTTTCTTTTAGAGTAGTTTTGAATTCCTAGCTTTTTGTTAAGTTTAGACATCGTTTAATAATGGATTGTGAACTTGGAAAATCCCAAGAGAAGGGTTTGGGAAATTGGTGATGTTGTGGCTGTCAATAGGACTTTTGAGATGATTCATGACCTGGACCAGAGCTTAGAAACCCCAAAACACGGATTTAGAAACCCCGACATCGGATAAATGTGTGAATTGTGGGGGTATTTTGGAATCTGGAGCAACCCGGGGACACTAGAAATGATTTTGCAATTACTGGGAGTCGTGCAGGCATCTAGGAAGCTACCACTGAGACCCGAGACCAAACCCTAACATCCAGGCCGCAGATTTATTCAATCTGGCCGCAATTTGCGGCCAGAGTAGGGTAGAATTGATTCAGTTTGGTTCCAGGGCCTTATCTCTAGTAAATTTGACCCTCCATATATGCAGAATAGACCATTTTGGCCTAGGGTAAAATCTGGGAGCACATTGGGGTGTTTTTGGCCATGATTTCCGTATTTTGAAATGTTAATTCTTGATATTTGGATTTGTATTAGGTTGTTGGATGTTTGAACATCGACAACAAGGGTTGTTTGATTGTTTTTGCACGTGTAGGCCATAGGTTCTAACTTATGAGCGCACCGTGCGCCGTATCGGTTTTCCGCCTTGATTTTAATACGCATTGTGATGGTTTATTATTGTAGGTACCTTCGCATGGATTCCGAGACGACGGAGCGTGGCGTCATCGACTTCGGCGAACAAGAGCCAAGATGAGTGGATCTATATCCACGGGGGAAGTCGGGTGGATGGCGTATAGCACCCCCGCAAAGTTTTGATGGAAAACTGATCTATAGAATATGGTTAGAAAACCTAGATTAGGAAACTAGGGTTAGAATGAGGATAGCTACGAAACCATATTAGAAACTAGAGGATAGTTAGGAGTGATATATTACGACTATCATAGGATGACGTTTAGCGATATTGTCGTTTAGGGTACTGTAGAACTAGATAGTCGATGTAGACGCGTCATCCGAACCATACCTTTTTTTTTAAAACAAAGAGTCGTATGTATCTTTTAAATATATATCTTGAGGGATGTTACGGATTTTCAAATGATATCTTTTTCTTAAAAACACCATAACCCCTATTTTAAAAACAACGATTCATTTCTTTAAAAATCTGATTGTATGGTTCGGGTGTGTTTGTTAGATTAGATACTTATACTTAGTAGAGATAGAATGTTTATGTAAATTCGATTTGATGTGTGATATAAATGCGATGAAGGAATATAAGACGGATATGATGATATGATGATATGATGATATGTTGGTATACGGATGCGAGTCGATCGAGATGATTTATACCCAGCCGGTCCCCTGATATGACATTATTGCGGATGTGACCTGGGACATAGGTATATATATATATATATATATATATATATATATATATATATAATGTTGTGAATCATGGATGATAGGCCGTACGTGATTTCAGGCCATACCCTCATTTGTCGTATAGGATGATAGGATCTCTATTAGCTTAATGCCGCCGTACGATAATTTTCCGTGCGTGATGAGTTTGACTTGATGATTGATCCTTACCCTTGACTAGAGGTTGCCGTACAATGGATCATACCATACGCGATGTTGTTAGGCTGGATGCTGATTGATAGATTCCCCGACTCGGTCATATTAGATACGTATACCCATCAGCATTTGCATATGATTTACCTTATGCTGCATTCATATTATTTCCATTGCATTGCTTATACCTGTGCTAGTACACTTGCACCATTATCGATGATGCGTATGTTACACGTACATAGATTTGCCGGCTCACACACTTCATCATCGATAATTGCCATGTCACTACACAGTAGGATTGCTGCATCATGATATGATTCTTCGCATAACATGCTTACATATACATTGATACATCTATACTTGCGAATATACCCATTTGTATATCCATATTGGTGCACATATACATGGATACATCCATACTTGTGGATATACACATTTGTATATCCATATTGGTGCACATATACATTGATATATCCATACTTGCAGATATACATATTTGTATATCCATATTGGTGCACATATACATTGATACATCCATACTTGCGGATATACACATTCGTATATCCATATTGGTGCACATATACCTTGATACACCCACACTTGTGCACATACACATTGTATATACATATTTGTGCACACATTTATTGGTACATCTATACTTGCGCATGTACATATTGTACCTATATAGATAACCGGTTTTATTGGGAAATTGGGAACCGCATGTGATATTTTAAAAACTGGAATCGTTTTGAAAGAGCGGTTTCCCCTTAATATGTCATATCACTGTTCCATGTTGCATGATACACGGATATGCTCGCATTTCTCTTATATGTCGCATACATCATGCTCTATTATTTTACGCATTGAGATATGTTGTTTTCATGAGATTTCTGGATTTGAGAACCGTGGACATTTCAAAAGAGATTATGTGTTGTTTTAAAAACCCAGTTCCTCTTGATATGATATTTCAGTGCGTCCACCATGAGTTTTCTCGGTTCATTAGAGCTTGTGTGAGTATACCCGATTCGAGGTGTGGTAGGCACCGTCTGCGGGTACTGACGAAGCCCGATATATGAGGATTTACGTGCCGATGTTGGGCACGGTTTTCATGATGTTTTCGAGTGTCGATGCTAGACACTCAGGTTCCATGATTTTGATGTGTCAGGAGGGACACCGTTGATTTATATCCTCATACTTTCATGCACACTCCTTTATAATATTTACGTGCATACAGACATTGATTATATGGGTGGACGAGATCCACATGCATACATACCTTGATATTATGAGTGGACGAGATCCACATGCATACATTCCTTGATTATGGTTGGACGAGATCCATGTACATGCATTGATTATTACTGTTGGATGTTATCCGCATGCATATAGGTATTGACTACCTTGTTGGCACATATTCAGACCCGGTAACCCTAGATATCATAGTATTACCTTTATGATATAGTTGACCTAGGAGTCGTTGTTTATTCGATTTCTATCTGTTGATATTTTTCTACTCACGAGTTGGCAACTCACCCCCATTGTGCCACAGTTCTTGCAGGTTGACCGCTTGGATCAGAAGCGGCTTCGCTGGCATACAGCTTCATTTGGGTGTTTTTTAGTGGTAGGTGGGACATTTGTATCGTACCCACTCTAGTATTATATTTCATATTGTATCTAGTTAACTACATCAATCAATCAAAATTAGTGATTTGTATAAGTAATGTGACTTAATGAGATTGTGGTTGCGAAACTTAGAGCGAGGGATTGTTTGGTACTTGTGGTTTGATATCTTGCATATTCATTATCTTTTTCTGTGGTGAACTTCACCGTTGGGCGTCGTATACTTATTTATATTGTCTTGCGTGGTTATGATCCGCCGTTTGGCGAAGAGCTAGCTCCCGCTTGGGGATGTCATTATTCTTATTATGTATTTATGGTTTTGGATCAAATTATACAAAGGAGGTGCTGCCAAAATTTTTAAAAGACGAAACACGTTTTCAAACTAGTAAATTTCACTTGCATCATTCATGTTCCTTTTCTATGCATTAAGAAAACTTGATTTCATATACCTTTATTTCAAAAAACCTCACCTCCTTTATTTTTCTAAAAGGTTTAGATTTCTGGGTTTCAGCTTACTTGAATTCCGTTACGCCTCTAGACGTTGCGTGATTCAGGTGCTGGTCACAAACTAATATTTCGGGTCGTGACAGGTGCACTAATCGGGTTTTCATTTAAACTGCATATAATTGATTTTAAAAATGCCAAATCCTTTAAATGTATTTTTAAATGAATAAATCATTTTAATTTCCAATTATTTCACAACTATTAGTATATATTTATACCCTTTTTCGAAAACCCCAATTTCGCAACTCGGCAGTTTTTCGGGAAAATATTATTTTAATATTAAATTCCAAAAATAATATTTTATATTTTCTGAAATGTTAAAATCATCCCCCCTTAAATAAATTCAGTCCCCGAATTTAAATTTAAACCCCCAAAATCTAAAACATTTCAGTAATTAACTCAAATCGACGGGGCTCCGAAATCATGGAAGATATAGAAGGCCACAGCGCATCGCGTGCGACTGAAAATGAATACAAACTCAAAATCGAACTCCGTCAAGTGTCTCGCAAATCATCGGATTTGCACGTCGTGGATATATGTATGCCCTAGATGCCATTATATGTATAGTGGATGCTTGGACATATATATATGTATATTTTGATGTATGACTTTCTTGCTCGACATGATAGTATGCTATCTGGTTTTACTTTATCTGACATGTATACTTGATACTGTTCATTTGATACATGTTGATAAAGCCCTAAGGATATTTTCTTCACTTCCATGGCTATGATAGAGATCATACTAGTGGGGCATGAGTAGTCTATAAGCATATCCTTAAATGTTTCTAGTCGTAGGTATATCGAGACAGGGCATCGATATTCCAGAGTAGACTAGCGTATACGTTTCTTGACCCATATGATGGGAGATGGATGATCCCATATCCATTGGTGTTGTGACATCGAAGATTGTATACGGGTGCTCAGTGGAGACTGGGTACACTGAACGGACTCACCGAGAATTCCTATATGGTATTATATCTATCGTCAGATAGCAGTTCTCTGGTGACACTGGTACAGGTTAGTCTGTAGACCCGAGATCGCCATAGAGTCTTGTGTGTTCTCCCACTGTACTTTGATTTCCACCCTACCACGGCTCTGCTGAGTCATGCAAACAGGTGGCTTTTGGGTATAGTCCCGAGACACATGGAGACAGTGAGCGATAGGAAGGGTTTCGTCTCTCTCGGTATTGGGAGTTGATGTTGTGCAATGTGCGATTGGCTCTGACTTGAAGTCCCTGGCCAGGGCTGATGAGATTTACTGATAAGTGTTATCAGTAGTTTCTCGACCGGTCATAGACCATATCGACATAACTTATTGAGTTATTAGGGCTCGACGATTCCATCCCTAGACTTGATATGCAACATATCAGACGAAGAGACCTGACTGTACGGTAAGTGTTGCCAATGGCTCGACGGGAGTTTTGACGGGTTCGCTTGTTTTTCTTATGATCGCTCAATACCCGGGTGGCCGTTACGTTTAGCTGACCGCTTGCGGCTTGTAGGTGTTTTGATATGATCATCACCTACTGCCGGCGTATTGACGAGTCTTAGAGTCCCACACAGGATTTTTCTAGCTCAGGCGAAATGTTGTGGTGTGCATATGTGATATGCGCAGGAGCTCGATTAAATACGAATATATGATACCGTATTTTAATCGGACGTTCAATATTGGTCGGGTCACATTTGATGTGACCGATTTATTAAATCAAGTGTTGATTTAATATTAACTTTTAGCTCATTTTTAATTAAACCTTTTCTTTTGGATGTATGCATATATGTTTATACATACACATGATGATGTGCATGCACACATACATACATTCATACATATGTGTCATGGTGGATGATACATAGAAGATGGCAATACAAGACTCACATGGTTGATAAATATCTAGATTTTTGTTAATGAATTAAAGAAAAAGGAAATTAGCATAATGACTCATTTTCTACACACTTCTTTTTTGACCATTGACTTTAACCATGGTTAGATTTCCTTTGTTCTTTAACCCATCTACAAAATATCTAGATATTTAGTTAACTATGGTTATATTTGAGAGTGTCTCATATATATTCTTTTCTTTTTCTTTTTGGAAATAAGTTTTCATTATGTTTACAAAAGCTTTGCCATCTTCATCTTCCTCCTTCTTCAAGCTCTCTTGAGTTTTGTTTAGAGTGAGGAACTTAAAAAGAAAGGGTTTTTAAGTGAGTTTACAAACCACACAACCATTCTACACTACCCTAGCCCTTTAGTGTAGAGTGTTTGCTTCATTTTGTGTAGCTTAGAGCTTGATCTAGAAATCTCCAGGTGAATCATCGTAGACGGCGAAGGATCTTGAGCGGAGTCGTTCCAAGCTTCGAGGAAAGCCGTAGGAGTCCTAAAGACCGAAGGAGTTGGCTACAAAGGTTGTATTTCCTTTTCCTTTAGTTTAGACTTCACATAATGATGTTTTTACCCTAATCTCTAGTTACGATTCGTAGTTCGTTTGTAATAGCCCTCTAGAATTTAAAAGTTCACTACTTTATGATGATGCAACCTTACTAGAGGCGCTACTACACACCAACCGCACGCATATCATCGGAGTTACAATGGAGATACATATCTTGAATCCCCAACTGAAATCCAATATGCACAGTCAAATACTATAATACATATATAGCACGCATCCTTGGAAAAATCTTAAAACTGAATACAACATATGCAAAATCTTTTCTGAATCACCGTGTGATACGTAACTCACGGCACAAGTGATGGACGCTCATTTGTAAAGTAATAAGTATATGTTCATATATATTTTGCTAAATTATACATTCCTCCCTTTTAAAATATCCTAAAAGGTTTTGTTTTGTAAACGTTCGTGTCGCTCACAGACACGTAAGAAATAGCGAGACTATAACTCCTTTTGAAAACCTCTTGGTAAGATTTTAATGCATGCAAAGTACTCAGGTACTGTCCTTAAATCAGTCATGTTTGGCTACTACACAATATAGTGCCCCTCATGAAAACAAGGTCCTCAAGAGCAAAATCAGCCTCAAAAGGCGTATCCAACAATCGCGTGCATCTGGTGCGCACGGAAATATAATCCAAATACAAGTGCCACAATATGCACAAAAGCAAAACTAAGTGCAACGGGTGTGCACGAAAGCATCTGTCCAGTGCAACGGGTGTACACGACAACAATATCAAGTGCATCTATAATGCATGAAAATCTCAATCCAGTGCAACTATCATGAATGAATGAAATCCCAATCGAGTGCATCCGGTGTGCACAAAATCACATCGCATATCATGCGCCCAACATGCGCGAAAATCTAAATCAAGTGCATTTGACATGCACAAAAGAAATCTAAATCAAGTGCATCCAACATGCACGAATAAAATCTAAAACAAGGGCATCCAACATGCACGAGTACAATCTCAATCAAGTGCATCCGATGCGCGCACAAAATCCAATATTAAGCGTCCAATATGCACAAAAATCCAACCCAAGCGCGTCAGTCTATATAACTGCCCAGTGCAGTAAAGCGCACGAAAAACGAACGTCAAGTGCAACACGCATAAAAACCTAAATCTGGTAACACAAATGCTCAAAAACATAAATCGGGTACAACCAATGTACGAAGTATAAATCTAGTGCAACTAATGCACGAATAACCGTCCGGTGCAACAAATGCATGAAATGCAAATCTAGTGCAACTATGTACGAAATACGAATCCGGCGCAGCAAATGCACAAAAATATAATCTGGCGCGACAATTGCACGAAATGAAAATCTAGTGCAACAATGCACGAACATAAATCCGGTGCATCCAGTGCACCAAATACAAATCCGGTGTATCTAGTGCACGAAATACGAATACGGTGTATCTAGTGCACGAAATATGAATACGGTGCATCTAGTGCACGAAAAACAAATACGGTGCATCTAGTGCAGGAAATACGAATCCAGTGCATCTAGTGCACGAAATACGAATCTAGTGCATCATGTGCACGAAATATGAATCCAGTGCATCCTGTGCACGAAATACGAATCCAGTGCATCCTGTGCACGAAATACGAATCCAGTGCATCTAGTGCACGAAATACAAATCCAGTGCATCAAGTGCACAAAATACAAATCAATAACTCAAATGCGTAAATAACAACATCGAGTGTACCAAAGTGTATAAAATCATAAACATGTGCAACTGCGTGCACAAAACACATATCAATGCACTGCAAGCACATATAAGCTATACCAAGTGCAAAAATCAAATCGAGTGCGTACCACATGCACAAAATCAAATCAACTGTATGAAATCCATGAAATCATAAACATGTGCAGCCAAGGCACAAATCAGTATCAAGTGCAATAGATATGCACAAATCACAACCCAACACAACGGCGTATAAAACATATATCAAGTGCAATACTATGCACAAAATATAAATGCCCAGTGGGTGCAGCCACGGTGCATGAAATCAATATCAGGAAACTCATCATCAAAACTCAAATCCAAGCGGTATAAACGTGATACTTAGATCACAAACGCAAAATGCAATAAATGACATTGAGGTACACCTCCTACAATGTCGAAGAATAAATCGGTGCGCCTAAAACCGGCAGAACAAGAATATCCGCTTACCTCCCGCTCACGGTCTAGTGTCCTCTGTCTCTGGGTCCTCATCTTCTCTATGGATTTACCAACCTCGCAATCCATCGGCTCATCGGCCCGGTCAGGTATGCTAACGGGAATGATTCCGTTCTAGCACTTCTCTGGTCATCTCTCGGCCAATCATCACGACCACTCGTAAAGCAGCACGTCACTGGCGTCAGCCTCTGGCCCTCTAAATACACGTGACACAACTGATCCTCGGTGCAAATTTTATTGCAGCAGTGTCGTGGAAGGAACCTGCTCGGGGTCTTTTCCGATCTCGCTTATGCCGAACTATACGGAGGCTGGTACTCTTGCATAATCTTTTCTCGTTTTTTCTGGACATCTGCGTTTTCAGCACAACATTTCCTCAGGAATTGGTCACATCCCAATGCCTCTGTAAGAATATCAGATCTCTGATCTCGACAGGGAGTAACAACAGTTCGCCGACCTCTCACGCGAACCTCTTAGTTCCACTCGTCTTTATTATCGTCCACTTCAACGTCACATCATGCTATCTGCGTACTGCAATTGTCCTCGGCTACAGTCAATCCGAAATCTCTCACACGAACTCAAAATCATGAACTCGGTATCTTCGTCACTCTGTAAAAGATATCTAGCCGAACACATCCTCGGAAACTCGTCTCAACCATTGGAGGAATACTTAGTACTCGTCCGTTCTCGATCAACTCACAACGCATCTGGGTAAGGTCCTCTATCCGAAGCTGGTCAGCTTGTTGATCTCTTATCACATGATATCCGGACGATGTCAAACTTTTCGATCATGTCATCGAGGTCCCAAAATTTCCCGAAAGCTCAACACCTGAGCACAGTCTAAAAATATCTGGTACAAACTACAGTACCTCTGGACTAGCCGTAGAAGGGCAAACCCAAGCCTCACTGATGGCACCGCTAAACTGCCGCAAACCCTAAGGTTCAAAAGCGGTTCCATGGTCATCATGTCGAGTTAGGGTTTCATTCTTCTAGAAGGTCCATAGAATCACTTGCATGTTCCTCCGAATACTTAAACTTGGGAAAATGGGTTTTCTGACATTCGTTCGAACTTTTAACTTCGCTTAGACGACATGTGAATACCCTTCATCTCTCAACTCGAGGTAGTCTAGCTATCATCTGTCGCATCTCTGCCTGGAAGCTCCAGCAATCTCAGCTCGTAAGCACTGGGAGCGACATCCCATCAATCTCAGCAACAGCTGGGACATCTGTATGCACGGCAGACGACATCACAATCTCTGAGGTATGTTGTACATCAACGGTCCTCTCGCAACTGGCAGCTCTAACAATGGCCCGATCATCCGGTGTAAAACCAAACACTCGCCTCATCCGAGAGGTCACAACACAAAAACTAACTCGATGCGTTCCCATGTCACCAGAAAACTCAATGGTCAGCCCTCGTACCAGACGAGCTCGCTCTGACCGCAACACTAGTAGCAGCTCAATCTGTGCTCAAACCATGGTGACAGGAACCTCAAGCGTGTGTCGATGAAAACAGATCAAGGGCATGAAAGGAGACAACATACCCAGAATGGATACATGATCATAAGGAGGAATAGAATCAATGAGAGTATGATCATGGTGTTGGGCTTCCCTTGCAACTAGTCTAAGATTTGGTAGCATCACTCATTCCACTTTAAAAATTAGAGAGGTGCAAAGCAAGCAAACCATGAATCTTTACTAGAATATCTAGGGTAACAAGTTTGTATCACATACAAAGAAGTAAAGAGAGTAGGATTACAACCTTTGTAGTCCATTCCTTCGCTTCATAAGCTCCGTGTTGAGGTCCCTTCATTGTGATCATCAAGAACTCTGACTCTCGTGAGGCTCCAAGAGGTGAATGATGCATCTTGCTTGAAGTCTTCTTGATCTAAGATGATCTACCTTGAAGAATCTCTAACCCAAGCTTACACTTCACTAATGAAGTAATTAAAGAAGTGAACACCCTAATCTAAGTGGCTAGAATAGATGAGGATGATGAAGTAGGAATATACTCTTTTTTTTTTCAATTTCTCACTATTAATCACCACAACTCAAAAATCTAGCAAGCTTTTTCAAGAGCAAGAAGAAGAAGAAGAAGAAAAAGCTTTTGTGATAAATAATGAATTATTGTTGTGGTTAAAATTGCAACCATGAGTTAAGAATGAAGGCTTTAACTCATGTGGAGAATAAACTATGGTTAAGGGTTTGGGTTGGGTTAACAAATATCTATACAAAATATCAAGGATGAAGACAAAAGTCAAACCATCATGAAGCTTCATGAAAGCTCATCCAAAAGCTAACCCAAAAGCTAACCCTAATCCAAACCCTAACTTGGTTTAAACTCAACAACCATGTTGCATTTGTAATCCTAACATGTTACAATATTATATATCACATATATAATATATTTTGTAACAAAAGAAAATAATATAATTAACATATATCTCATATATATCAATGTATTATCCAGTGAGAAAATGAATCAATAAAGCGAGCTTATATTAGTTAACGTAATGTAATATATCACATATATAATTATACATTAAATTATCGAATCAACTCTTGATCCGACAATCCGGCTATATTGCATATAACCGACTAATATAACATGTACCAATTCATCGAATCAACACTTGATCCGATGACCCGGCCATATCACATATACCCGGCCAATATCACATATCGCGAGAATAGAATACGGTGTCTCATATCGTATTAT
The DNA here is from genome assembly GCA_030015575.1 of Agapanthus africanus. Taxonomy (NCBI): domain Eukaryota; kingdom Viridiplantae; phylum Streptophyta; class Magnoliopsida; order Asparagales; family Amaryllidaceae; genus Agapanthus; species Agapanthus africanus. The sequence continues at coordinate 429,777,597 of CM057345.1, read as the reverse complement.
TCTCGGTCCCGCACATATCGCATATATGCTCCTACTCCATTTTGCCTGAGCCAGGAAACCTCTGTGTAGGACTCTAAAGAATCATCAATACGCCGGCAGTAGGTGATGATCATATCAAACACCCACAAGCTGCAAGCCGTCAGCTAAACGCAACAGCCACCCAGGTATTGATCGATCATAAGATCAACAAGCAAGCCTATACATTCTCATGTGAATCCAATCAGAAACACTGCCGTACAATCCAGTCTCTTCGTCTTATATGTCGCATATCCAGTCTAGGGGTGGTAAACGTCAGACCCCAGTAACCAATAAGTCATGTCGATATGAGGCTCATAACAGGTCAAGAAACTACTGATAACTCTTACCAGCAGCACTCCATATCAGCCCTGGCCAGAGACTTCCAGTTATAACCAAACGAATACAGTACAACATCAACTCCCTATATCGGGAGAGACGAAACCCCTCCTATCGCTCATTGCCTCCATGTGATTCAGGACTATACCCAAAAGCCACCATTTTGCATGCCCTCTTGGACGTGGTAAGGTGGAAATCAAAGAACAGTGGGAATCACACAAGACTCTATGACGATCTCGGGTCTACAGACTAACCCGTACCAGTGTCACCGGAGAACTGCTATCTGACGATTGGTATAATACCATCTAGGAGTTCTCGGCGAGTCCGTTCAGTCTACCCAGTCTCCACTGAGCACACATACACCATCTTTGATGTCAAACACCGATGGATATGGTATCATCCATCGCCCATCATATGGGTCAAGATGCGTATACGCCAGTCTACTCCAGTGTATCGATGCCCTGTCTCGATACACCCTCGACTAGGAACAGTTATAGCATGTACTCGTTGACTACCCTGGCCCTACTAGTATGATCTCATCATAGTCCCAGTAGTCAAGTACATATCCTAAGGGCTTTATCAACATGTGAGAGCAAGACAGTAAACCAATACAGGTCAATATGTTAAGACAAAATGAAACCAGATAGCATATTATCATATCGAGCAAGAAAGTCCTCACTATATATATATCCAAGCATCTACTATAATATACATCATATGTACAACAATGGCCTCTAGGGCATATATACAACTAACAATCTTCAACTTGCACTAAGGCCAGCTGTTGTAGTATCTCATACCCAACATCTCGAAGAGTCTCTCAAATTGTATCTGGGGAATGGCCTTCGTGAGTGGATCCTCAGTGTTGTCCTTCGTGTCAACTCTCCTGAACTCGATCTCGCGGCGATCAACTATCTCCCGGATTAGGTGATACCGCCTCAGAATATGTCTGGACTTCTGATGGGACCTGGGTTCCTTGGCCAAAGCCACAGCTCCATTGTTATCACAATACAAAGGTATTGGATGCTCAATGGAAGGAACCACACCAAGTTCAGTGATGAACTTCTTCATCCAGACAGCCTCTTTGGAAGTATCGTTGGCAGCGATGTATTCAGCCTCCATCGTCGAGTCTGCCACGGTTTCTTGCTTGGAACTCTTCCAACAAACTGCCCCTCCATTTAGGGTAAAGAAAAATCCCGAGTGCTACTTAGATTCGTCCTTATCACTTTGGAAGCTTGAATCGGTAAAGGACTCCACCTGGAGTTCTCCGTTACCATACACCAAGAACATCTCCTTAATCGTTCGTAAGTGCTTGAGAATGTTCTTCACAGCTGTCCAATGACTCTCTCCTCGATCTGCTTGATACCTGCTCACTACACTTAGTGAGTATGCTACATTGGGTCTGGTACATAACATCACGTACATGATAGAGCCTACTGCCGAAGCATAGGGTATCCCTTGCATGCGAGCTCTCTCCAAATCAGTCTTGGGATACATCTCTTTGGAGAGAGTGAGTCCAGAGATCGTGGGTAGGTTCTCACGCTTGGATTCTTCCATACTAAACCTCTTTAGTATAGTGTCAATGTATCTGGATTGGGAGAATCCCAGTATCCGTTTAGATCTATCTCTATAGATCTTAATTTCCAAAATGCAGGAGGCATCACCTAGATCTTTCATTAAGAATCTATGTGATAAGAAGAGCTTGACCGAGTGTAGCATAAGAACATCATTTCCTATCAAGAGTATGTCATCCACGTACAACAAGAGGAAGACAACCTTACTCTCTGCAACCTTCTTGTAAATACAAGGTTTATCTACGTTCTTGATGAAGTCAAACTCTTTAACTACAACATCAAAATAGATGTTCCAACTCCGTGATGCCTGCTTCAACCCGTAGATGGATTTAAGCAGCTTGCACACCTTTCCGCTGCTCCCACTATCTACGAAGCCCTCTGGATGAATCATGTACACGCACTCTTCTAAATCACCATTTAGAAAGGCGGTCTTAACATCCATTTGCCAAATTTCGTAGTCATAGTATGCAGCAATGGCAAGTAAGATCCGGATGGACTTATGCATAACCACTGGAGAAAAGGTTTCGTTATAATCCACACCTGCTCGTTGACAAAAACCCTTTGCAACAAGTCTAGCTTTGAAAGTCTCCACTTTTCCATCTACACCAAGTTTCTTCTTAAAGATCCACTTGCTCCCAATGAGTTTTACCCCTTCAGGAGCAATTTCCAAAGTCCATACTTCGTTGGTGTACATGGATTCCATCTCAAATCGCATTGCATCCAGCCACTTCACAGAGTCCCCACTCGTGATGGCCTGCTCAAAGCTAGTTAGGTCATCATCTTCCATGATGCAATCCTCGCTCCCACCGTCTATGAGAAAACCGTAGTATCTCTCAAGTGGATGAGGAACCCTACTAGATTGGTGGAGAGGCTGGGGTTTGTTTGGAACTACTGAATCCTCTGGTTCCACTAAATCTTCAGTTGCAGATTGTGTCGCTGGAACTTCTTCTAGTTCTACCTCATTGCCACTATCTTGTTTCATAAGAAAACCCTTTTTCTAAGAAGGTGGCATGTCGAGAAACAAACACTTTTTGTTTCTCGGAGTGGTAGAAGATATACCCTTGCAAATGCTTGGGATATCCAATAAACTTGCACAGAACTGACCTTGCCTCGAGCTTGTCCGGATTTTGTGTTTTCACATATGCCGGACAACCTCATATCTTAATGTAATTAAAATGTGGTCTCTTTCCTTTCCATATCTCATATGGAGTGGTTGGCACAGATTTGGTGGGAACCCTATTCAATAGGTCTATGGCTGTCTCAAGCCCATACCCCCAGAAGGAAATAGGCAACTCAGCATTGCTCATCATAGAGCGCACCATATCTAATAGGGTGCGATTCCTCCGCTCCGATACACCGTTGTACTGTGGTGTATAGGGAGGAGTAAGCTGAGAGAGAATCCCATTCTCTTTTGGATAGTTCAGAAACTCATTGCTCAAGTATTCTCCTCCTCGATCAGATCATAGGATCTTAATACTTTTGCCCATTTGGTTCTCTACTTCGTGCTTATATTCCCTAAATTTCTCAAAAGCTTCAGACTTGTGTCATCAGGAACACATATCTGTATCTTGAGAGATCGTCAGTGAATGTAATGAAGTAGGAAGAACCGTTCCTGGCATGTGCAGACATGGGACCACATACATCACTATGTATCAGCCCTAAGAGTTTTGTAACTCTTTCTCCGTGTCCACTAAACGGAGTTTTGGTCATCTTGCCTTTGAGACATGACTGGCATGTATCATAAGATGAAAATTCGAACGGATTCAAATATCCATACTTATGTAACTTAGCTAGCCTTGTCGCATTGATATGACCTAGTCTACAATGCCATAAGAAGGATTCGTTCATGTCTGAACTCTTCCCCTTGTGGGTGTTCTATACATTAAGAACTGTAGTTTGATTTAGAACGTATATGCCATTATTTAACGAGCCTGATCCAATCAACTTTTGATCCAGGAAGATGTTCATAACATTATCCTGTACTATAAAATTATATCCATCTTTACTTAATAAAAAAACTGATATAAGATTGCATATCAGGGTCGGAATGTAATAGCATTCGTTCAGAACCAATGTATTACCATTTGGTAATACAAGGTGATATTCGCCAACTGCCTTGGCTGCAACATCTACACCATTCCCTACTCTTACAGAATGGTCACCCATTCCCAGTTCTCTACCTTTACGTGGCCCACATAACATATTACATATGTGGGATCCCGATCTGGTATCTAATACCCAGGACATAGAGTGAACTGAGAAACAGTTCTCGATGACTAACACACCCGAAGAAGATGCATCAGCATGCTTGTTCTTCGTTTGGGCGGCATGAGAATCCAGATATTCTCCTATTCCCTGCTCGGACTTATAACAATTATAAGTTAGAGCGGGACCAACGTTCCTCTGCTCAGTATAATAAGCGGGTTCAGTCAATACATCCATATTATTATCTTGATTAAGGCCTGATTTGATCGCTACCTGGAGAGAGAGAGAAGAAAACACTTTAGCATATGCTCTTGCAAGATTAGATTGGTTATTATCTTATCTAATCAGGATGGCTCCCACTGCTTTTTATAGAATCTTCCTTCAAACCCTAAAAGGTAAAACTAGCCGGGATTAATTACACTTTACAAGTTCGCCAATCTTTCGGCCAGGCCAGTGTTGGTACTTTGAGGGAGGTTCCCCGTGCACTCGCACAGACCTAATTAAAGTAAACCTCGTTTTCCCAGAGGCATGACCCCATAAACACCTTTCTAGACACCTACTTGATCGGCTAATTGTCATGTGTAAAACTCTCCCAGGAGTAACTCTTACTCGCAGTGGGTATCAGGATCCATCTATCTCATAGAAGGTATGCAATCTCATTGCAAATTTCAACACTTGAAATTCCTGATAATGCTTTTGCCCCTAGCGTGCTATGACCTTGACACATGCCAAACAACCCATAGTCCGCTTGTCAAGTTCAACCCGTTCATTTCATGATTGAATTAAACCCATCCGTACGACCCTTGACGCATGCCAAACAACGCCGTACGAATACCCTAATCCAATCGCATCTCATGCTACAGATAAGTAGTAATCATCTACCGTACACTACGCCTTGACGCATGCTAAACTACCGCAGCACGAATACTAAATATTACTTATCTGAAATGACGGAGGGCTACGCAGGTTTTTCAGAAAACCATGAGCGTAATGAACTTGATATCGTTGTAGAAATAAGTGATTTTGAAAAGGAGTGTTTTTTTAGGCTCTTCTAGTTTTGCTAAAGGGGTCACTCCCGGTGAAGGGATCTCGGCTCTTTCCTTATCAAATAAGGTGCAGGATATTTCACAAATACCGCGGTGCAAAGCAAGAACTATAGAAGCAATCAAAAACAAAACCATGAGTTTGTAGCATCTGCCAGTTTTGCTAATGAGGTCACTCCCGGTGAAGGGATCTCGGCTCTTTCCTCATCGAATAAGGTGCAGGGTATATCGCATATACCACTATGCAAAGCAAAATCTGTAACTACCCTTTTTTTTGAAAATTTGATTCTACAACATCTTTTAGGTTTCTTTTCTTTTATTAATCTCATTAATAAATCCCATCATTTATGCTTCCTAAGCATCACATAAGAAACGAAAGCAGTAATATTTATATATCATCATATATATATATATAGTATAAGCATTCGTCTCAGGCAGTAATATGATCTCATCATAGAACATTGCAGCAGAAGATAACATATGAAATATTAGATATACTAGGACGTCCGTGTTTTATATCAAGTCAGTATAAAATAGGGATTCCACTGTCGTGATGAATAGTCAAACCCACATCCCTAGACCCCTATGAGAGCGGCAAGTAACACTGCCAATTCTAGAGTTAGGAAACCCGGTCTCGACTCCTCGAGATGGCCTCCTACTGGACCCTAGAATCTGGTTACTTGTGCTCCCCTCCTTGGGTCTATCCTAATGCGGAAAAGTAAATAATATACAATTGTGACATCAAACTCAACCTGGAAGTGCCCCAATAAAAGAATATTACATACAATGAATTTTACATGAATGAAAATAAAAACCCGCATCTCACATAAAACCCCCGGCTATTCAAAACACGACAATCCAATATAACATATCACAGCAACACATAATATCTCATATCATCAACGTAAGTAAGTATGCGTATCCCGATTGTCGTTGATGTATAGCAACGAAGTCGACAATACCCCACATACTACACTTACGGTCGCAGAAAAGAAAGTGAAAAACTGCAACATTTGGAATCCATAATCTCCTTAGACATCGTAAACCCGAAATATCACATATTACGGATTTCATGCCTAACTATATGAATTCCACATATTGTATCACATTACAGAATATCATGATGATGTTTAACGTTTCGATCGAATTAACATACACTCATAAATTACCCCCGTGAGCTCAACACTTGAGCAAAGTCAAAATACTCAAAAACCGTGCCACGGTGTCCATGGACCAGCCGTAGAAGGAGTTAACCAACGCCTCACCTATGACACCACAGAACTACGGCAAACCCGAAGGTTCGAACGCGGTTCCGTGAGCATAGAATCGAGTTAAGGTTATTATAGTCTTCTAGGGGGTCCATAGCGGTACTTGCACGATTTTACGAGTACAATCAACTTCGGAAAATTACAACACTTGGAAATTTCAGCGGGATACAAAATGTGGTGTGCGAAGTTCGATCGAACTGCTAAAAATAGTCAAGGTTACCAATACAGTGTTAAAATTATACTACTACGAAGCACTGCGAATTATCCCCAGGTCAAACAAACCATCACATGAAAATTGGGCTAAATAAACAATACTAGGAAACCCAAAATGAAGCCAAAAGAGCACAGGAGGAATACGGAGGGCAGAGGAGCCCTCAGGGCTGGCCAGGCCGGAATTTAAGGCTTGGGGCTCGACCAAAATCCGAGCCCCTCCCTCCGTATTTCTCCCATGTTCTTAGAATTTCCCATAGATCATTCTGCACCTGTTTGGAAAATTTTTAAAGGACTTTTTTGAAAATTTCCAGAGAGCAAAATGAGGTGTTCATAATATCGTATTTCGGAGTGGATTTCATTTTCGTAATTGTTATAACACCGTATCTAGAATTCTAGTTTGGATCTGATACCACTGTTAGGCTTCCCTTGCACCTAGTCTATGGTTTGGTAGCATCACTCATGCCACTTTAAAAATTAGAGAGGTGCAAAGCAAGCAAACCATGAATCTTTACTAGAATATCTAGGGTAACAAGTTTGTATCACATACAAAGAAGTAAAGAGAGTATGATTACAACCTTTATAGTCCGTTCCTTCGCTTCATAAGCTCCGTGTTGAGGTCCCTTCGCTGTGATCATCAAGAACTCCGACTCTCGTGAAGCTCCAAGAGGAGAATGATGCATCTTACTTGAAGTCTTCTTGATCTAAGATGATCTACCTTGAAGAATCTCTAACCCAAGCTTACACTTCACTAATGAAGTAATTAGAGAAGTGAACACCCTAATCTAAGTGGCTAGAATAGATGAGGATGATGAAGTAGGAATATTATGTAAGTGCACGGCGGCGCCCCGGCCGTCTGAACGAGGCCAAAATGCGGAAACGATACTTTTACGAAACTTGTAAACCGGCACCACCGCGCACTAAAATCCCAGATCGGGCCATTAACCTACTTCTAGCTAACTAGAGAATGGGTAGAGAGATATACCGAGCGATCCGTGTCCTTCGGTCTTCTCATCATCGTCCCGATCTCCCCGCGGAATCTCCGGTCTTCATCTCCTCGTCGGAAGGACACCACATCGCCGGGTTCTTTTACGGGCTCCCACCTCTGGACCGAGGCAACTCGGGCACGAAGTTGGTGAGTCGACGTGCCCAAGGATACTGTAGATGAAGTGTAGAAAGCTTTGTCTCATTGGGGTTACTATAAGTTGCCATTTTGGTGGAGGATTGAGGTGAACTTTTAGAGATGGAACTATGGGATTTTTACAAAGCCAAAGAGATCAAAATTCCCCCACAACAATTTTGGATAGCCCCCCTCTTCATTTGGCCGGCCATTGTAAGATCATGGGAGAGAGTGAGTGGGGGAAAAATAATACAAGAGAGAGAAAGTGTGATGATGAGAAAAAATGATCACAACACAAGTCTCCACTCCATCGCCTAATCATAACCCAAAAGTCAAGCAATGATGATCCAATGAAGTCAATGGATGGTGCACAATGATGAAGCAACCATGTGCCACAAAAAAAGTCTTCTCCTTTGTCAAATGCACAATTGCAAATAACCACCTCCACCAAAATTCAGCCAAAGAAAGTGTTAGTTATATGTATGCCCTAGAGGCCATTACTATACATAGGATGTATATTGTAGTGGATGCTGGGACATATATAGTGAGGACTTTCTTGCTCGACATGATAATATGCTATCTGGTTGAACTTTACCTTAACGTGTACACTGATTGTCTCTCTATTACATGTTGGTAAAGCCCTTAAGATGTGTACTTAACTACCTGGACTATGATGCGGATCATACTAGTGGGGACATGGTAGTCCATAAGTACATCCTTCAAAGTCCCTAGTCGTGGGTGTATCGAGACGGGGCATCGATATACCAGAGTAGACTAGCGTATACCTTCTCGACCCATACAGATGGGCGATGGATGATCCCATATCCATTGGTGTTTGACATCAGAGATGATATACATGTGCTCAGTGGAGACTGGGTACACTGGACGGACTCGCCGAGAACTCCCAGATGGTATTATACCTTACGTCAGATGGCAGTTCTCTGGTGACACTGGTACAGAGTAGTCTGTTGACCCGAGATCGTCATAGAGTCTTGTGTGGTTCCCACTGTGCTTTGATTTCCATCTTACCGCGTCTAAGAGGGCGTGCAAAACGGTGGTTTTTGGGTACAGTCCCGAATCACATGGAGGCAATGAGCGATAGGAGGGGATTCGTCTCTCCCGGTATAGGGGGTTGATGTTGCGCTGTGTTCGATTGGCTATAACAGGAAATCCCTGGCCAGGGTTGCTGAGATTTACTGGTAAGTGTTACCAGTAGTTTCTCGAATAGTTATAGACCTCATATCGACACGACTTATCGAGCTATTGGGGTCTGACGTTTACCACCCCTAGGCGAGATATGCGACATATCAGACGATCAGACCGGACTGTACGGTAGTGTTACCGGTCGGATTCACTGGAGTGTGAGCGGGCTTGCTCGTCGATCTTCAGATCTCTCAATACCCGGGTGGCCGTTACGTTTAGCAGACCGCTTGCGGCTTGTGGGTGTTTGATATGATCATCATCTGCTGCCGGCGTATTGACGAGTCTTTAGAGTCCTACACAGAGGTTTCCTGGTTCAAGCGAAACGAAATAGGAGCGCATATGAGATATGTGCGGGACCGAGAATAATACGAGTATGTGATACCGTATTCTATTCTCGTGATGAATGTGTCGAATGGTTGTATGCGATATAACCTAGTTATCGAATCAAGGATTGATTCGATAAATCGATACATTGGATATTAGTCGGTTATATGTGATATGACCGGATCGTTAAATCAAGTGTTGATTTAATGATTTAATGTATAATTATATATTTGATATATTACTTTTCATTAACTAATATTGGTTCACTTTAAATGGATTTTCTCGCTCGGATGTGCACATTGTATATTCGATATATTTTCGTGCACTTGATTGTATCATGTTTGATGATACATGTTTGCTTGGTTAAGTGTAAAGAATTAAACCATGGTTATATAATTAAGGTTTTATTTTCCATTACTTATTTATTCATTTATTTATTTGTTTATACATTTTGGAAAATGAATGGAAAAGAGAAAAGAATGGTGGCTTTATTTGTTTGTTTGTTGAAGATTCATGAACCTTTGACTTAGTCACCATTCTTGTCTTCATTCTTAACCCTAACCATTTGAGCAAACCATGGTTTATTCTCTACACTTAACTAGGGTTAGATTATGATAAGGATTCCTTTGATTTTCTATTTGGATAATTATGATAATATTCATTATCTTCTTCTTCTTCTTCATCTTCAAGAAGAAAGCAAGCTCCTTCAATGGTGATTGATGGAAATGAGTGAGAAATCCAATTCTAAAGTCTACCCACTTCCTATTTCTTCATCCTCTATCTCTTGCCAAGTAGTAGAGTGTGTTTTCTTCACAAGTTTCTTGACTTGGTGAAGTCGGAGCTTGATTTAGCGATGCCTCGACGTAGATCATCTTCGGCATGGACATCGATGACCTAGCCCGTCCATTCTCCGATGAAGCCGACGCTAGAGCCCGGGACTTGTTATGGACAGCGAGGAGACTTCATTGCGGAGCTATGGAGGTGGAGAACCGGATCTACAAAGGTTGTATTTCCGTATCTCTTAGTTAAGTGTTAACTAGTTTATCTTTTCGCCTAGACATCTAGCTAACGATCCGTAGTCTAGGGTTTCTCGGCAGCGTATTTTTTGAAATTGGCATGGTTGATGCCTTGTGAGACCTCATTAGGGTGCCTAGGAACCCTACAGTGGTATCAGAGCCTAGCTAGAGGCTTAGGCGAAGTCTAGACGCGATTTGAAGTCCGATCGAACCGAAATTTAGAACCCAAAATAGCTCTCTGTCCTTTTTTCAAAAACTGGGATTTTTCCAAATTAAAAATTGCTAAAAAATTCAGCATGGAAATATAAGAATTACGGCGCAAAAATATTTTCATGAACAGTATAAACGGCGGCGGAACCGCGGCAGAAGCCTTGCTTCTACGGCGGTTCCGCGGCAACATGGTGACGTCATCCTCCCCTTTCTGCACAGTAATTCATGTATTCAGATGCTGATTTTTCTGGGAATTTTTAATGTTTATTCAAGAGTTGAATTTTCTGGGGTTGTTTTGGGGATTCGGTGTTTCGATCGGAGTATCAAATTTTGTCTATGTGGCTTTCCGGATAAATTTTTAGAATATGTTAAAAAGTTCGACCGGATATAAATACCCAATTTTTCCCCTGTCGGGAAATTTCCAAGTGTTGTATTTTTCCGTAGTTTAACGACGTTCTAAGTAGTGCAAGTAACGCGATGGACCCTCTAGAAGACAACAAACCTTAACTCGATTATGTGACCGTCTTGAACTGCCCTTTGAACCTTAGGGTTTGGGGCAGTACGGCGTGCCACATGTGAGGCGTTGGCTTGACCCTTCTACGGCTGGACCGTCGGTACTGAGGCACGAACTGAATGTTGTTAGACTCATATTTCATGTGTTGATCTGTATCGGGAAAACTTGGGTGTTCGATTGTTCGATCGGAAAGTTTGACATTTTCTATTTATCCGGAATGGGATACAATAATTGGAATTCACAAAAAGTTATGAGATAACTGAATGAATGTTATAAACATAGCTGTTTAATCTCACTTGATCGGTTGCCACGGAATTTTGATGTGATCAAAAGTCCGTCGCAATCACGTAGCGTACGCGGATACTCGCCGGGTAAACTTAATAGACAGCCTCACTCCATAGCCCCGACCAAGTGACTGTAGGAGAACCCCGTCGCCGAAAGCATCCGTTCGGGTGCTCGCGGTAGCGGTGTTCCGCCTTGGTGCACTTCGTCGACGGTATCGGGGGTGCAGCCGTCTACTGAAGTTTGCGACGAGCATTCGATCAGGATGTCGGGAATCTTGTTGAATTGCCCGACTTGATATTGAAAAGTGTTTTCGATTTTGAGACTAAAATGCGGGGTTTATAAAGATTAGGCATGCGATGTCTATGCAAGTTGCGGATTCCAACTTTTGTAGTTTTACACTTTCTTTTCTGTGACCGTAAGTGTAATATGTGATGTCGCCGGTTTCGTTGCTATATGTCAACGACAATTGGGATGCGCATATTTACTTACGTTGATGACATGTGATGTTATGTGTTGCTGGATATGTTATATTGGATCGTCGTGTTTGAATAGCCGGGGGGTTTTTATGTGAGATGAGTGTTTTTCATTTTCATTCATATAAAAACTTGTATGTAATATTCTTTTAAATTGGGGCACTTCCAGGTTGCGGAAGTTGTCACCTTTTGTATATTATTTACTTTTCCGCACTAGGATAGACCCAAGGAGGGGAGCATAAGTAACCGGGTTCTGGAGTCCAAAGGGAGACCAACTCGAGGAGTCGAGTCCGGGTCTCCTAACTCTAGAATTGGTAGGGTTGCTTGCCGCTCTCGTAGGGGTCTAGGGGTGTGGGTTTCGCTATTCATCGCGACCATGGAATCCGTGTTTTATACTGGCTCGTATTGAAAACACGGACGTCCTAGTATATCCAATATTTCATATGTTTCTTCTGCTGCGATATCTGTGATGTGATCATGTGATGTTCTGTGATAGATACAGTATATAGTATATATGATATATTATATAGACGTTACTTATGTTTTACACCCGCGCTAGCCCTGCCCCGCTCTGCCGTTAGTTACCTAACCTAACGGTGCACGAGGGGACATCGAGGCGAATGCGAATGGCATAAGTGTACGTCGTATTTATCTGTGATGTTTAGGTACTTAAATGATGGGACTTCATTAATGTGATTAATGAAAGTAAAAGAAACCTAAGATGTTGTAGAATCGAATTTCAAAATAAAACAGGTAGCTACAGTTCTTGCTTTGCACAGCGGTATATATGATATATCCTGCACCTTATTCGATGAGGAAAGGACCGAGATCCCTTCACCGGGATTGACTCCTTTAGCAATAACTGGCAGATGCTACACACTCGGTTTGTCTTTTGATTGCTTTTAAGTGTTTTTGCTTTGCATAGTGATATATATGATATATCCCGCACCTCATTCGACGAGGAAAGGACCGACGATCCCTTCACCGGGAGTGACTCCTTTAGCAAAACTAGAAAAGCTTCAAAAACACTCCATTTTTAAAATCATTTGATTCTACAACGATATCAAGTTCATTACGCAATAGGTTTTCAGAAAAACCTGTCGTAGCCCTCCGTCATTTCAGATAAGTAGTAGTTAGTATTCGTGCTACGTTTGTTGGCCTGCGTCAAGGCGTAGTGTGAGGTAGCTAACTGGTGCTTATCTGCATAAGCATATGATGTGATTGGATTAGGGTAGTCGTGCGACTTTGTTGGCCTGCGTCAAGGGTCGTGCGGGTGGGTTTAATTCAATCAGGAAATGACGGGTTGAACTTGACTAGCGGACTATGGTTTGTTGGCCTGCGTCAAGGTCATAGGACGCTAGGGGCAAAATATTATCGAGAATTTCAAGTGTTGAAATTTGCAATGAGATTGCATACCTTCTATGAGATAGTTGGATCCCGATACCCGCTGTGAGTAATTGTTACTCCTGGGAGAGTTTTATACATTACAATTAGCCGATCAAGTAGGTGTCTAGAAAGGTGTCAATGGGGTTACGCCTCTGGGAAAACGAGGTTTACATTAATTAGGTTCGTGCGAAAGCACGGGGGACCTCCCTCAAAGTACCGACACTGGCATGGCTGAAAGATTGGCGAACTTGTAGTGTGTAATTAATCCCGGCTAGTCTTTCCTTTTAGGGTTTGAAGGAAGATTTGATAAAAAGCAGTGGGAGCCATCCTGATTAGATAAAATAATAACCAATCTATTCTTGCAAGAGCGCATGCTGAGTGTTTTCTTCTCTCTCTCTCTCCAGGTAGCGACCACATCACGCCTTAATCAAGATAATAATATGGATATTTGACCGAACCCGCTTGTTATACTGAGCTGGGGAACGTTGGTCCCGCTCCAACTTATAATTGTTATCAGACAGAGCAGGAAATTGGGGATTACCAGAATTCCCGTGCCGCCCAAACGAAGAGAGTGCATGCTGATGCATCATCTTCGGGTGTGTTCATTACAAAGAACTGTTTCTCTGTATTCTTTACGTCCTGGGTATGTGATACCAGATCAGGATCCCAGATATGTAATATGTTACATAGGGCTACAGAGAGGTAGAGAACTGAGATCGGGTGATAAGTTTCATGAGGCAGAAAACGGGGCAAGTGTTGCAGCCAAGTCTGTTGGTCACTGTCACCCTGTATTGTAATACATTGATTCTGAACGAATGTTATTAGATACCGAACCTGATATACAAAATCATATCAGTCTCTTTATTAGTAAAGAAATGATAAAATTCTGTATTGTTGGATAATGTTTTGAACATTTCCTATATCAAAAGTTGATCGGTTCAGGCACGTTATCTGAAAGCATTGATGTTCTAAATCAAACTACAGTTCTTAGTATACGGAACACACAGAAGAAGAAAAGTTCAGAAATGAACGAATCCTTCTTAATGTATTGTAAACTAGGTCGGATCAATGTGACCCGACTAGCTAGAGTTACATAAAAATGCATATTTAAATTAGTTTGAATTTACATCTTGTGGAACTCGCCAGTCATGTCACAAAGATAAAATGACCATAGCTCTGTTTACTGGAAGCAGAGAAAGAGTTAGTGAACTCTTGGGATGATACATGTTGATGTATGTAGGTCCCCTGTCTACACATGCCAAGACCGGTTCTTTTACTTCATTACATTCTCTGATGATCTCTCAAGATTCAGACATACGTTCCTGTTGAAACATAAGTCCGAACCTTTTGAGATATTCACAGAATATAAGTTAGAAGTAGAGAACCAAAACGGGTATAAGTATTATGTCCTTTGATGAGATCAAGGAGGAGAATACTTGAGCACGGAAATCCTGGACTATTCTAAAGGAGAATGAGATTCTCTCTCAGCATTACTCCTCCGAATACACCATAGCACGATGGTATATCGGGGTGGAGCAATCACACCCTATATGATAAGGTGTGCTCTATGATGAGTACTACTGAGTTTCCTATTTTCCTTTTGGGAGTTATGCACTTGAGAAGATGCATACCTATTGAATTAGGTTCGAATCAAATCAATGCTTACCACTTCATATGTGATATGGAAAGGGAAGAGCCCATATCTTAAGTTAGTTAAGATTTGGGGTTGTCCGGCCTATGTCTAAAAGCAAAATCCGGACAAACTCAAGGCAAGGTTAGTTATGTAGAACTGGAAAGGTTCCAGCTGTGCAAACTACAGAAGATGATTTGATAGAACCAAAGGATTCAATAGTTACCAATGAACCTCAGCCTCTCCGCCGATCTAGTAGAGTTCCTCACCCACCTGAGAGATACTTCGGTTTCTCTATGACAGTGGGAGCGAGGATTGCATCATGAGATGATGACCCAACTAGTTTCGAGCTGGCCATCAGGAGTGGGACTCTGTAAGAATGGCTGGATGTTTAGCGATCTGAGATGGAATCCTTATACACCAACAAAGTATGGACTTTGGTTGCTATATCTGAAGGGTTAAATCCCCATCAGGAGCAAGTATATCTTGAGAAGATTACTTGGTGTACATCGAAAAGTTAAGACTTTCAAAGCTAGACTTGTTAAAAGTTTGCATCATTGACCAGCTGTGGATAATGATGAAACCTTTTCAAGTACCTATGCTTAAGTCCATCCAGATCCTACTTGCCACGGCTACATACCATGACTACGATATCTGGCGGTTGGGTGCCATGACTGCTTTTCTAAATGCTGTTTTAGAAGAGAGCGTCTATAAGTACACAGCCAGAGGGCCTCGTAGACATTGGGAGCAGCGGAAACGTGTGCAAGATGTTTTATAGGATAAAGCAGGCATCGCGGAGTTGGAACGTTTGTTTTGATGAATTAGTCAAAGAAGTTGACATCATCAAAATAGTAGATGAACCTTGTAGAAACAAAAAGGTAGTAGGGAGTATGGTGACGATCCTCGTAGAGTACGTGGATGACATACTCTTGATAGGGAAGGAGTTTCCTATGCTACGCTCGATCAATTTCCGCTTATCACAATGATTCTCCAAATAGGATCAAAGTGATACCTACTAAATCCTAGGTTTTGGATCTATGAGATAGATCTAAATGGATGTTAGGATTCTCACTAGTTGTAATGAGAAGGTATCAATCGACCCTGGGGAGAATCACTGGAATGGTTCCAGGGTGATAAAGACGACTGAATGTCAGTCACAGGCATTGTCTTTACCCTCAGTAAAAGGGACGGTATGTTGGAAGAGTTCCAAGCTAGATACCGTGACATACTAGACGATAAAGGCATGATACATCGCTACTTAAGATACTACCAAAGAGGCTGTTTGGATGTATAATGGTTCATGAGATGAACTATGTTCTTACCATTGTGAGACAATGGAGTTGTGGCTTATGCCAAGGAACGCCGGTCCCATCAGTGATCCAGACATATTCTAAGGTAGTGTCACCTGATCATGGAGATGAATGATCTCCAGGGTGATCGAGGTTTGGAGAGTAGATTCAGAGGACAACACAGCGGATCCACTCACAAAGGCCTGTTCCCAGAGAGAGACTTTTATGGGATGGTTGAGTATGAGATACTTCAAACCACTGCTACAGATGGCCCTAGTGCAAGTGGGAGATTGTTAGTTATATGTATGCCCTAGAGGCCATTACTATACATAGGATGTATATTGTAGTGGATGCTGGGACATATATAGTGAGGACTTTCTTGCTCGACATGATAGTATGCTATCTGGTTGAACTTTACCTTAACGTGTACACTGATTGTCTCTCTATTACATGTTGGTAAAGCCCTTAGGATGTGTACTTAACTACCTGGACTATGATGCAGATCATACTAGTGGGGACATGGTAGTCCATAAGTACATCCTTCAAAGTCCCTAGTCGTGGGTGTATCGAGACGGGGCATCGATATACCAGAGTAGACTAGCGTATACCTTCTCGACCCATACAGATGGGCGATGGATGATCCCATATCCATTGGTGTTTGACATCAGAGATGATATACGGGTGCTCAGTGGAGACTGGGTACACTGGACGGACTCGCCGAGAACTCCCAGATGGTATTATACCTTACGTCAGATGACAGTTCTCTGGTGACACTGGTACAGAGTAGTCTGTTGACCCGAGATCGTCATAGAGTCTTGTGTGGTTCCCACTGTGCTTTGATTTCCATCTTACCACGTCCAAGAGGGCGTGCAAAACGGTGGTTTTTGGGTACAGTCCCGAATCACATGGAGGCAATGAGCGATAGGAGGGGATTCGTCTCTCCCGGTATAGGGGGTTGATGTTGCGCTGTGTTCGATTGGCTATAACAGGAAATCCCTGGCCAGGGTTGCTGAGATTTACTGGTAAGTGTTACCAGTAGTTTCTCGAATAGTTATAGACCTCATATCGACACGACTTATCGAGCTATTGGGGTCTGACGTTTACCACTCCTAGGCGAGATATGCGACATATCAGACGATCAGACCGGACTGTACGGTAGTGTTACTGGACGGATTCACTGGAGTGTGAGCGGGCTTGCTCGTCGATCTTCAGATCGCTCAATACCCGGGTGGCCGTTACGTTTAGCAGACCGCTTGCGGCTTGTGGGTGTTTGATATGATCATCATCTGCTGCCGGCGTATTGACGAGTCTTTAGAGTCCTACACAGAGGTTTCCTGGTTCAAGCGAAACGAAATAGGAGCGCATATGAGATATGTGCGGGACCGAGAATAATACGTGTATGTGATACCGTATTCTATTCTCCCGATGAATGTGTCGAATGGTTGTATGCGATATAACCTAGTTATCGAATCAAGGATTGATTCGATAAATCGATACATTGGATATTAGTCGGTTATATGTGATATGACCGGATCGTTAAATCAAGTGTTGATTTAATGATTTAATGTATAATTATATATTTGATATATTACTTTTCATTAACTAATATTGGTTCACTTTAAATGGATTTTCTCGCTCGGATGTGCACATTGTATATTCGATATATTTTCGTGCACTTGATTGTATCATGTTTGATAATACATGTTTGCTTGGTTAAGTGTAAAGAATTAAACCATGGTTATACATATAATTAGGGTTTTATTTTCCATTACTTATTTATTCATTTATTTATTTGTTTATACATTTTGGAAAATGAATGGAAAAGAGAAAAGAATGGTGGCTTTATTTGTTTGTTTGTTGAAGATTCATGAACCTTTGACTTAGTCACCATTCTTGTCTTCATTCTTAACCCTAACCATTTGAGCAAACCATGGTTTATTCTCTACACTTAACTAGGGTTAGATTATGATAAGGATTCCTTTGATTTTCTATTTGGATAATTATGATAATATTCATTATCTTCTTCTTCTTCTTCATCTTCAAGAAGAAAGCAAGCTCCATCAATGGTGATTGATGGAAATGAGTGAGAAATCCAATTCTAAAGTCTACCCACTTCCTATTTCTTCATCCTCTACCTCTTGCCAAGTAGTAGAGTGTGTTTTCTTCACAAGTTTCTTGACTTGGTGAAGTCGGAGCTTGATTTAGCGATGCCTCGACGTAGATCATCTTCGGCATGGACATCGATGACCTAGCCCGTCCATTCTCCGATGAAGCCGACGCTAGAGCCCGGGACTTGTTATGGACAGCGAGGAGACTTCATTGCGGAGCTATGGAGGTGGAGAACCGGATCTACAAAGGTTGTATTTCCGTATCTCTTAGTTAAGTGTTAACTAGTTTATCTTTTCGCCTAGACATCTAGCTAACGATCCGTAGTCTAGGGTTTCTTGGCACCGTATTTTTTGAAATTGGCATGGTTGATGCCTTGTGAGACCTCATTAGGATGCCTAGGAACCCTACAGAAAGAAACAAAGGTAAATGGCCGAAACCGGAAAGCAAACTGGCAACTTCAGAAAACTGATTCCGTAATAAATTACAGAAAAACCCCGCGACTGTATATACATACCCGCATTTGTATTGCGACCGAATACAAATGCAATGAGACAAAATCTACACTGTACAATACTAGGATCCGGCTTAAACCAAAGCCCGCTAGTATTATTCGTCCGATCATGATCCGTGCAATACCGCACATACATAATCGAACCCTGCCATATCTCCATATGGCCTCTACAGCGTTTCGCCCGAAACTTGAGAAACGGTCTGTGGGGGACTCTAAAGACTCGTCAGTAGTTTTGTCGTGGATTTAACCACTAGCACGTCAGAGGTATTCGCCATACGTAACGGGCTACCAGGTATTGACCAAAAGGGACGTCGATGAGCGAACTCATCCTAACACCCTACTGAGCCTGTCAGTGACAATATCCGTACAGTCCGGTCCGTTCGTCTATGAGCATCGCATGGCGGGCCTAGGGGGTTGGTAAAATTCAGACCCCTAAAAGCGGTACAAGTCGTGTCGTAGTGTAGCCCAGAACACCCTGAGATACTACTGGAATACCTACCAGTAAATCTCCTGCCTTGGCCAAGGACTTCATGTAATGGCTCTCCTAGACACAGCGCGACCTCACCCCCAATACCGAGAGAGACGAACCCCTGCAGATCCGCCCACTGCCTCTATGTGGCTCGGGACTGTACCTAACTAAAACCTGTTTGCACATCTCCTTTGAGCAAGCTAGGGTAGTAATCAAAGTACAGTGGGAACTCACATGAGACAAATGACGATCTCAGGTCGATGAACTAACTTGTACACATGTCACCAGGGAACTGCTATCTGACGTCAGGTATAAGACCAACTAGCATGTTCCCGGCGAGTCATGTCCGGTGTACTCATAACCCAATGAGCACTTGTATACATCTTAGGTGAACCAACTGACACCAGTGGATTGTAAGACCGGCCACCGCCCCTCGTCGGGGTCTCGACTGTATACACTAGTCTACTCTGGAGTATCGATGCCCTGTCTCGCAACTCCCACGACTAAGGACCTTTTAAGGATGTGCTTATAGACCCCAGCTCCCACGTATATGATCGCCATCATACTGCTGGTCGTCAAGCAAGAATCCTAAGGGCTCTATCAACGTGTCATAGTGACATGTAAGGTCACCTGAAGCAGTACACGATGATAAAGGTAAACCAGATAGCATACTATCATCTTGAGTAAGACTGTCCTACCGGCATAGATCCTCCATCAATCATTGCAATCACTTGCCTGTGATCCAATAATTGACTCTGAAGGCACTATCTCCAACAATCTCCCACTTGCACTCAAGGCTAATTATTGCGATGTCGCATACTCACAGCCCGTGTAATACCGAACACCCAACTCCTCTACTAATCAGTCACACAAAACCAGTTTGCGAAACTAATGTGTTCGAGGAATAGCCTCAGTGAGTGGATCCGCCTTGATGTTTCTTTCTATGTCTCTCTTTATCTCAAATTCGCGAAGAAAGCCATCTCCCGAAATGAGCAATACCTGTCTTAGAATATGTCTGGATATCTAATGGGACCTAGCTCATAAATGAACTCCAAATCCAAACTTCTTAGACTGTATCGTCAACTGAACTTAATCAGTACCCTGCGCCATGCCTCCCTCAGTGTCCGCTTGGATCACCTGTCCAAAACACTGCCCCTCGTCAGAGGGAAAACTATAACTCTGACGGCCACCCTGTCGTCCAGGTCACCTTGGAAGCCTGGAATGATAACTGTCTCCTGAATGAGGTTGTCGTTATCATATCCCTAGAACATCCACTTATGTTCTAAAACTGCTTCCGAATGTTTCTCGAGGATTGGATCAATATCAACTTATTGCATCTAGTGCAAAAACAATATCTGGTGTGGTACTTGACATCTCATGATTGACTCAATTGCCTAAGCAAGTGATCTGCCAATCATGCACATCCCTCTCCCCTTTAGTCTGTAAGACACCTTTAGAGAGGGTGACTCCACCAACTACAGGTAGTCTACCGTGCCTGGAGTCGTCCATTCTAAAACACCTTTAAAATGCTGTCTTAGTACCCTGATTGGGACACTTCCCAAATCTAGATCTAAAACTATAGATCTAGTAACCAGAATGTCTGATATAATATCCAAGTCCCATATGGAGAAACCACTGTGTGACAACCAAATTATAACCGATCGTAGAAAAGGAATATCACTTCCTACTCTGTGTATGTCATCCAAATACCAGGACATCACACCCTACTACCTTCTTAACAGATCTATCCCCTATTCTGATGAAGTCAAACCTATGACTGTCACATCAGAAATAGATGATCTATCTCCGCTATATCTGCTTTAGTCCATAAATAGACATAAGCTACCTGTCCACTATGCTTCCGCTGCTCCCACTGACTATGACAACCCTCTGGCAGAATCATATACACGTGCACTTCTGAAGCCAGTTCAGAATGACGCTATACACATCCTTCTGCCAGGTCTCATAGCCTGGAACAACAGTAGTGTCAAGTCTGGGTAAACAAGAACCTCCCTGCCACCGTCTTTGAGCATACCGAGGTACCTCTCGAGTGCCTGAGGTTACCCACCATATCTGCGGAGTGGCCAATGGAATCTTTAGGTTCTTATCAAATTTTCAGTAATCGTTTGCGGTTCTGGAATCACTTCCAGTTCCACCATACTCCCACTACTGTTTTCTGAAAAAATCCATTTCTTTTAAAACTGTGGTGAGTCTAGAACAATATCACTATTGATCTTCCAGATGGTAGAAAGTCAACCCTCGTCATAGCCTGGGTCAACCCACAAACAGCCATTACAGAAACGTGCCTTGAGTTATCCAGAGTCTGGTTTTAAGCATAAGCCGGACAACTCCCCGTACCTTAACAGTGTCAAGAGATGAACTGTTCTATATCCAATACAGAAACAGAGGCACTGATTCAATAGAACCAGATTCAAATCATGCAGATGTCTCCAGTGCGTGTCAACTAAATGGAAAGAGGCCGATTAGCGTTACTCAACTTAGGAGTGCTTCCAATTATGAGTAACCTGAAAGAGAAACAAGTTTCTCAAAACCATTACTATTAACTGAATACCATACACAAGTATCTACATCTTCGATCACCTTGAAGAATCCTAATACTTGCAATACCTGGTTCTCTACATTACTCTTATACTTATAACTTATCAAAACTCAGACCTTGTGTTTCTACGAAACACTTGTCTAAGAACTAGAGAAGTCATAAATAAACCGAATATAGTACGAGGACCAACCCCTCTGTCTTAATGGACACTGGACAAAATACAATACTCTGTATAAGTCCCCTGAGTTGAATAACTCAAACCCTTTGCGTCGTAGGTTGAAAACTGTACTTATGGTTAAGAAGAATTACACCGCTGTTCAATGCTCCTTACCTAACCATCCACTGATATAGGTAAATGTCATAGACATAATTTCAAAAAGTTATATCTTACTCTATTAAAATATACGTACAGATATATCAATTTGAAATTGGTGCATAGCAACGGATATTCAAAACCAAATATTTGCCGACCGGCAAACAGCCCAGGCGATTTCCTCAAATATCACCAATTACAACGAATTCCGATATAATGAGGATGATCACCTAATTCCCAATAACTTACTCCCACTCATCATCTGTAAAACAATACAGATGTGAGAATCATACCTGGTAAATACATACCCTGGAGTAAGGGCTGTAGGGTTCCTAGGCACACTAGTTAAGTTTCACAAGTGGTCAAACATGCACAAATAAATTTTTACGGGTGCCTACAAACCCGACTACGGATCGTTTACTAGATATTTAGGCGAAACATAAACTAGTTAACAATTTAACTAAGGGAACGGACATACAACCTTTGTAGATCCGGTCCACCACCTCCACGGCTCCGCAACAAAGTCCCCTCGGCTGTCCAAAATGAATCCGGAACTCAAGTATCGGTATCATCGAAGAATGGGCGAGCTTGATCGTCGGTTCAATGCCGAAGATGATCTACGTCGAGATATCGCAAGAACAAGCTCCAACTTCATCAAGCTTGGAAAACTTGTGAAGGAAACACCCTATACTACTTGGCAATAGATAGAGGATGAAGAAATAGGAAGTGGGTAAACTTTAGTTTTGGATTTCTCACACTATTTCAACACTTGCCATTGGAGTAGCAAGCTACATCCATGGAAGAAGAAGATGAAGAAGAAGAAGATGATATGATAACTTAAACTAAAATAGAAAATAAAATACAATACTTATCATATCATTGACCATGGTTTAGTGTAGAGACTTAACTTAGGTTAGATAGTGGTTAGGGTTAGATAAAAGACAAGAATGGTGGACTAAGGTCAAAGCTTCAAGAAGCTTTCAAATAAAAACAAATCTAGCAACCATTCTTATCTCTTTATCTTTTCTTTTTCCAAAATAAATAAATGATTAAGTAAATGAAAAAGAAACCCTAATCACCAATTAACCATGGTTTAACACTTTACACAAAACCAAGCTAGAATGTATCATCAAACATGATACAATCATGTGCACAAAAATATATCGAATATACAATGTGCACATCCGCGTGAGAAAATCCATTTAAAGTGAACCGATACTAGTTAATGCAAAGCAATATATCAAATATATAATTATGTATTAAATCATTAAATCAACACTTGATTTAACGATCCGGTCATATCGCATATAACCGGCTAGTATCCAATGTGTCGGCTTATCGAATCAATCCTTGATTCGATAACTAGGTTATATCGCATATAACCATTCGATACATTGATCGCGAGAATCAAATACGGTATCACATACACGCATTATTCTCGGTCCCGCACATATCTCATATGCACTCCTATTTCGTTTCGCTTGAACCAGGAAACCTCTGTGTAGGACTCTAAAGACTCGTCAATACGCCGGTAGCAGATGATGATCATATCATGCACCCACAAGCCGCAAGCGGTCTGCCAAACGTAACGGCCACCCGGGTATTGAGCGATCAGAAGATCGACGAGCAAGCCCGCTCACACTCCTGCGAATCCGACCAGTAACACTACCGTATAGTCCGGTCTGTTCGTCTGATATGTCGCATATCTCGCCTAGGGGTGGTAAACGTCAGACCCCAATAGCTCGATAAGTCATGCTGACGTAAGGTCCATAACATTCGTGAAACTACTGATAACACTTACCAGTATATCACTGCAACCCTGGCCAGGGATTTCCTGTTATGGCCAGTCGAGCATTGCACAACATCAACCCCTAATACCGGGAGAGACGAATCCCCTCCTATCGCTCATTGCCTCCATGTGAATCGGGACTGTACCCAAAAACCACCTGTTTGCACAACTCAGTAGAGCCGTGGTAGGGTGGAAATCAAAGCACAGTGGGAGACACACAAGACTCTATGACGATCTCGGGTCAACAGACTAAGCTGTACCAGTGTCACCAGAGAACTGCCATCTGACGTGAGGTATAATACCATCTGGGAGTTCTCGGCGAGTCCGTTCAGTGTACCCAGTCTCCACTGAGCACCCGCATACCATCTTCGATGTCAAACACCAATGGATATGGGATCATCCATCGCCCATCGCATGGGTCGAGAAGATATGCGCTAGTCTACTCTGGAATATCGATGCCCCGTCTCGATATTCCCTCGACTAGGAACAATTCAAGGATGTACTCATGGACTACCCAGGCCCCACTAGTATGATCTACATCATAGTCCTGGAAGTCGAGCACACATCCTATGGGCTTTATCAACATGTAATCAGAGAGACAGAAAGTATACATGTTAAGATAAAGAGCAACCAGATAGCGTACTATCATGTCGAGCGAGAAAGTCCTTCCTATATATGTCCCAGCATCCACTACAATATACATCCTATGTACAGTAATGGCCTCTAGGGCATACATATAACTAACAATCTCCCACTTGCACTAGGGCCATCTGTAGCAGTGGTTGCAGTATCGCATACTCAACCATCCCCTAAAAAGTCTCTCTTTGGGAAAAAGGCCTTCGTGAGTGGATCCGCCGTGTTGTCCTCTGAGTCTTCTCTCCTAACCTCGATCACCCTGGAGATCAACTATCTCCATGATCAGGTGATGCTTCCTCAGAATTTGTCTGGGCCACTGATGGGACCAGGGTTCCAGGGTCGAAACCATGCTTCCATTGTCATACAATGGCAGGAACCTAGTTCATCTTATGAACTAATATACACCCAAACAGCCTCTTTGGTAGTATCTTTAATAGCGATGTTACCAGCCTTTATCGTCTAGATTGCCACGGTATCGAGCTTGGAACTCTTCCAACATACCGTCCCTTTACTGAGGGTAAAGACAGTGCCTGTGACTGACATTCAGTCGTCTTTATCACCCTGGAACACTTCCAGTGATTCTCCCCAGGATCGATTGATACCATCTCACTACATCTAGTGAGTATTCTAACATCCATTTAGATCTATCTCATAGATCCAAAATCCAGGATTTAGTAGGTATCACTTTGATCCTATTTGGGGAATCTTAGTGATAAGAGGAGATTGATCGATCGTAGTATAGGAAACTCTTTTCCTATCAAGAGTATGTTGTCTACGTACAATACGAAGATGACCACCTTACTCTCTACTACCCTTTTGTATATACAAGGTTCGTCTACCATTTTGATGAAATCAAACACTTTGACTATCACATCAAAACAGACGTTCCAACTCCGCGATGCCTGCTTCATTATGTAAAGCAACTTGCTCACGTTTCCGCTGCTCCCACTGTTTACGAAGACCTCTGGCTGTGTTCTTATAGACGTTCTTTTCTAAATCAGTATTTAGGAAAGCAGTCATGGCACCCAACCGCCAGATATCGTAGTCATGGTATGTAGCCGTGGTAAGTAGGATCTGGATAGACTTAAGCATAGCTACTGGAAAAAGGTTTCATCATTATCCACGCCTGGTCGATGACGAAAACCTTTAACAAGTCTAGCTTTGAAAGTCTCAACTTTTCCATGTACACCAAGTAATCTTCTCAAGATATACTTGCTCCTGATGGGGATTTAACCCTTCAGATATAGCAACCAAAGTCCATACTTTGTTGGTGTATATGGATTCCATCTCAGACCACTAAGCATCCAGCCATTCTTACAGAGTCCCTACTCTCGATGGCCTGCTCGAAACTAGTTGGGTCATCATCTCATGATGCAATCCTTGCTCCCACTGTCATCGAGAAACTGAGGTATCTCTCAGGTGGGTGAGGAACCCTACTAGATCGGCGGAGAGGCTGAGTTTCGTCGGAAACTATTGAATTCTTTGGTTCTACCAAATCATTAGCAGTTTTGTACAGCTGGAACCTTTCCAGTTCTACAGAACTGATCTTGCCTCGATCTTGTCCGGATTTTGCTTTTGACATAGGCCGGACAATCCCAAATCTTAACTTACTTAAGAGATAGGTTCTTCCCGTACCATATCTTATACGGAGTGGTAGGCAGTGATTTGATTCAAACCTAATTCAATAGGTATGCAGCTTCTTAAGTGCATAACTCCCAAAAGGAAAAAAGGTAACTCAGTAGTACTCATCATAGAGTACACCTTATCATATAGGGTGTGATAGCCCCGCCCCGATATACCATCGTGCTATGGTGTATACGGAGGAGTAATGCTGAGAGAGAATCTCATTCTCCTTTAGAATAGTCCAGGAATTCTATGCACAAGTATTCTCCTCTCTGATCTCATCATAGGACATAATACTTATACCCGGTAATTGGTTCTCTACTTCTAACTTATATTCTGTGAATACCTCAAAAGGTTCGGACTTATGTTTCAACAGGAACATATGACTGAATCTTGAGAGATTATCAGAGAATATAATGAAGTATAAAGAACCAGTCCTGGCATGTGTAGACAGGAGACCTTACATACATCATCATGTATCGGTCCCAAGAGTTCATCAACTCTTTCTCTGTTTCCAATAAACAGAGCTATGGTCATCTTATCTTTGTGACATGATTGGCGAGTTGCACAAGATGTAAATTCAAAACGATTTAAATATACATCTAAATGTAACTTCAGCCAGTCGGGTCGCATTGATCTGACCTAGTCTACAATACCTCAAGAAGAATCCGTTCATTTCTGAACTCTTCCTCTTGTGTGTGTTCCATATACTAAGAACTGTAGTTTGATTTAGAACATCAATGCTTTTAGATAACGCACCTGAACCGATCAACTTTTGATATAGGAAATGTTCAAAACATTATCCAACTATACAAAATTTTATCATTTCTTTACTAATAAAGAGACTGATATGATTTTGTATATCAGGTTCGGCATCTAATAGCATTTGTTCAGAATCAATGTATTGGTAATACAGGGTGACAGTGACCAACAGACTTGGCTGCAACACTTGCCCCGGTTTCTGTCTCATGAAACTTATCACCCGTTCTCAGTTTTTCTACCTTTTTGTAGCCCTATGTAACAGATTACATATCTGGGATCCTGATCCGGTATCATATACCCAGGATGCAGAGGATACTGAGAAACAGTTCTTTGTAATGAACACACCCGAAGGAGATGCATCATATGCACTTTCTTCGTATGGGCGGCATAGGAATTCTGGTATTCCCCTATTTCCTGCTCTGTCTTATAACAATTATAAGTTGGAGCGGGACCAACGTTCCCCAGCTCAGTATAACAAGCGGGTTCGGTCAAAAATCCGTATTATTATCTTGATTAAGGCGTGATATGGTCGCTACCTGGAGAGAGAGAGAAGAAAACACTCAGCGTGCGCTCTTGCAAGAATAGATTGGTTTTTATTTTATCTAATCAGGATGGCTCCCACTGCTTTTTATCAAATCTTCCTTCAAACCCTAAAAGGAAAGACTAGCCGGGATTAATTACACACTACAAGTTCGCCAATCTTTCAGCCAGGCCAGTGTCGGTACTTTGAGGGAGGTCCCCCGTGCTTTCGCACGAACCTAATTAATGTAAACCTCGTTTTCCCAGAGGCGTAACCCCATTGACACCTTTCTAGACACCTACTTGATTGGCTAATTGTAATGTATAAAACTTTCCCAGGAGTAACTCTTACTCGCAGCGGGTATCGGGATCCAACTATCTCATAGAAGGTATGCAATCTCATTGCAAATTTCAACACTTGAAATTCCCGATAAAGGTTTTTACCCCTAGCACCTATGACCTTAACTATGGTCAACAAATCATAAGTACTAGTCAAGTTCTACCCGTCATTTCGTGATTAATTAGACCCACCCACATGACCCTTAACTAAGGTCAACAAAGTCACGCGACTGTCCTAACTAATCGCATCATATGCGGTGTAGGAAGACATCACTTAGCTACCGTACACTGTGCCTTGACTATGGTCAACAAACACAGCACGAATACTAAGTACTCTACTTCCTAAAATGACGGAGGGTTGCGGCTGGTTTTTATGAAAACCTTTAACGCTTTGAACTTGATCTCGTTGCGGAATCAAATGATTTTTAAATGGAATGTTTTTGAAGCTTTTCTAGTTTTGCTAAAGGGGTCACTCCCGGTGAAGGGATCGTCGGCCCTTTCCTCGTCGAATGAGGTGCGGGATATATCATATATATCACTGTGCAAAGCGGAAACTATAGAAGCGATCAAAGACAAACCGAGTGTGTAGCATCTGCCAGTTATTGCTAAAGGAGTCACTCCCGGTGAAGGGATCTCGGTCCTTTCCTCATCGAATAAGGTGCAGGATGTTCTATAATGAACACCGCGATGCAAAGCAAGAACTGTAGCTACTTGTTTTATTTTGAAATTCGATTCCACAACATCAATTAGGTTTATTTTCTTTCATTAATCTCATTAATGAATATCCCATCATTTTAAGTTACCTAAACATCACAGATAGATATGACGTACACTTATGCCATCCGCATTCGCCTCGATGTCCCGTCTGCACCGTTAGGTTAGGTAACTAACGCCAGAGCGAGGCAGGGCTAGCGCGGGTGTAAAACATAAGCAACGTCTATATAATATATCATATATACTATATATAATACCTGTCACAGAACACAGAACATCGCATGATCACAGATAAAACACAGCAGAAGAAACATATGAAATATTGGATATACTAGGACGTCCGTGTTTTCAATACGAGCCAGTATAAAACACGGATTCCACGGTCGTGATGAATAGCCTATCCCACACCCCTAGACCCCTACGAGAGCGGCAAGCAACCCTGCCAATTCTAGGGTTAGGAAACCCGGACTCGACTCCTCGAGTTGGTCTCCCACTGGACCCCAGAACCCGGTTACTTGTGCTCCCCTCCTTGGGTCTATCCTAGTGCAGAAAAGTAAATAATATACAAATGGTGACTACTTCCGCAACCTGGAAGTGCCCCAAATAAAAGAATATTACATACAAGTTTTTACATGAATGAAAATGAAAAACACTCATCTCACATAAAAACCCCCCGGCTATTCAAACACGACGATCCAATATAACATATCCAGCAACACATAACATCACATGACATCAACGTAAGTAAATATGCGCATCCCAATTGTCGTTGACATATAGCAACGAAACCGGCGATATCACATATTACACTTACGGTCACAGAAAAGAAAGTGTAAAACTACAACAGTTGGAATCCGCAATCTCTTCAGACATCGCATGCCTGACCAAATGAATTACTTAGACATCGCATGCCTAACAATTATAAACCCCGCATTTTAGTCTCATTATCGAAAACACTTTTCAATATCGAGTCGGGCAATTCAACGAGATTCCCGACAGTCTGATCGAATGCTCGTCGCAAACTTCAGTAGACGGCCGCACCCCCGATACCGTCGACGAAGTGCACCAAGGCGGAACACCGCTGCCGCGAGCACCCGAACGGATGCTTTCGGCGACGGGGTTCTCCTACAGTCACTTGGTCGGGGTTATGGAGTGAGGCTGTCTATTAAGTTTACCCGGCGAATATCCGCGTACGCTACGTGATTGCGACGGACTTTTGATCGCATCAAAATTCCGTGGCAACCGATCAAGTGAGACTAAAGTGCTATGTTTATAACATTCATTTAGTTATCACATAACTATTTGTGAATTCCAATTATTGTATCACATTCCAGATAAACAGAAAATGTTAAACTTTTCGATCGAACAATCGAACACCCAAGTTTTCCCGATACAGATCAACACATGAAATAAGTCTAACAACATTCAGTTCGTGCCTCAGTACCGACGGTCCAGCCGTAGAAGGGTCAAGCCAACGCCTCACATGTGGCACGCCGTACTGCCCCAAACCCGAAGGTTCAAAGGGCAGTTCAAGACGGTCACATAATCGAGTTAAGGTTTGTGTCTTCTAGAGGGTCCATCGCGTTACTTGCACTACTTAGAACGTCGTTAAACTTATGGAAAATCCAACACTTGGAAATTTCCCGACAGGGGAAAAATTGGGTATTTATATCCGGTCGAACTTTTTAACATATTCTAAAATTTATCCGGAAAGCCACACAGACAAAATTTGATACCCCGATCGAAACACCGAAGCTCCAAAACATTCCAGATTATTCAACACTTGAAAAACAATTAAAAATTCCCAGGAAAGTCAGCATTAAAAAAAGAGGAATTACTGTACAAAATTTTACGCGCAAAACGACAAATCAGCCGCGCTTCCGCCGCACGAGCCATGCTCGTGCCGCGGAAGCGCGGCTCATTGAAGGAATCATGCGCACGAAATTTACAGTACCCCTTAGAACTTCCTGCTGACTTTACTGAATATTTTTAATATGGAAAAATCCACGATTTTAAAATCTGGACAGAGAGCATGTTAGGTTTGGGTTTTCGGGTTCGTTCGGACTTCAAATTCCGTCTGGACTTCGCCTAAGGCTCTAGCTAGGCTCTGATACCACTGTAGGGTTCCTAGGCACACTAGTTAAGTTTCACAAGTGGTCAAACATGCACAAATAAATTTTTACGGGTGCCTACAAACCCGACTACGGATCGTTTACTAGATATTTAGGCGAAACATAAACTAGTTAACAATTTAACTAAGGGAACGGACATACAACCTTTGTAGATCCGGTCCACCACCTCCACGGCTCCGCAACAAAGTCCCCTCGGCTGTCCAAAATGAATCCGGAACTCAAGTATCGGTATCATCGAAGAATGGGCGAGCTTGATCGTCGGTTCAATGCCGAAGATGATCTACGTCGAGATATCGCAAGAACAAGCTCCAACTTCATCAAGCTTGGAAAACTTGTGAAGGAAACACCCTATACTACTTGGCAATAGATAGAGGATGAAGAAATAGGAAGTGGGTAAACTTTAGTTTTGGATTTCTCACACTATTTCAACACTTGCCATTGGAGTAGCAAGCTACATCCATGGAAGAAGAAGATGAAGAAGAAGAAGATGATATGATAACTTAAACTAAAATAGAAAATAAAATACAATACTTATCATATCATTGACCATGGTTTAGTGTAGAGACTTAACTTAGGTTAGATAGTGGTTAGGGTTAGATAAAAGACAAGAATGGTGGACTAAGGTCAAAGCTTCAAGAAGCTTTCAAATAAAAACAAATCTAGCAACCATTCTTATCTCTTTATCTTTTCTTTTTCCAAAATAAATAAATGATTAAGTAAATGAAAAAGAAACCCTAATCACCAATTAACCATGGTTTAACACTTTACACAAAACCAAGCTAGAATGTATCATCAAACATGATACAATCATGTGCACAAAAATATATCGAATATACAATGTGCACATCCGCGTGAGAAAATCCATTTAAAGTGAACCGATACTAGTTAATGCAAAGCAATATATCAAATATATAATTATGTATTAAATCATTAAATCAACACTTGATTTAACGATCCGGTCATATCGCATATAACCGGCTAGTATCCAATGTGTCGGCTTATCGAATCAATCCTTGATTCGATAACTAGGTTATATCGCATATAACCATTCGATACATTGATCGCGAGAATCAAATACGGTATCACATACACGCATTATTCTCGGTCCCGCACATATCTCATATGCACTCCTATTTCGTTTCGCTTGAACCAGGAAACCTCTGTGTAGGACTCTAAAGACTCGTCAATACGCCGGTAGCAGATGATGATCATATCATGCACCCACAAGCCGCAAGCGGTCTGCCAAACGTAACGGCCACCCGGGTATTGAGCGATCAGAAGATCGACGAGCAAGCCCGCTCACACTCCTGCGAATCCGACCAGTAACACTACCGTATAGTCCGGTCTGTTCGTCTGATATGTCGCATATCTCGTCTAGGGGTGGTAAACGTCAGACCCCAATAGCTCGATAAGTCATGCTGACGTAAGGTCCATAACATTCGTGAAACTACTGATAACACTTACCAGTATATCACTGCAACCCTGGCCAGGGATTTCCTGTTATGGCCAGTCGAGCATTGCACAACATCAACCCCCAATACCGGGAGAGACGAATCCCCTCCTATCGCTCATTGCCTCCATGTGAATCGGGACTGTACCCAAAAACCACCTGTTTGCACAACTCAGTAGAGCCGTGGTAGGGTGGAAATCAAAGCACAGTGGGAGACACACAAGACTCTATGACGATCTCGGGTCAACAGACTAAGCTGTACCAGTGTCACCAGAGAACTGCCATCTGACGTGAGGTATAATACCATCTGGGAGTTCTCGGCGAGTCCGTTCAGTGTACCCAGTCTCCACTGAGCACCCGCATACCATCTTCGATGTCAAACACCAATGGATATGGGATCATCCATCGCCCATCGCATGGGTCGAGAAGATATGCGCTAGTCTACTCTGGAATATCGATGCCCCGTCTCGATATTCCCTCGACTAGGAACAATTCAAGGATGTACTCATGGACTACCCAGGCCCCACTAGTATGATCTACATCATAGTCCTGGAAGTCGAGCACACATCCTATGGGCTTTATCAACATGTAATCAGAGAGACAGAAAGTATACATGTTAAGATAAAGAGCAACCAGATAGCGTACTATCATGTCGAGCGAGAAAGTCCTTCCTATATATGTCCCAGCATCCACTACAATATACATCCTATGTACAGTAATGGCCTCTAGGGCATACATATAACTAACAAGGGCTAATTGGGAAATCAGTTTTCTTTTAACAATACACAGTGAAACTGAAACATGTAAATGTTTCGTAGGGGTATCCGGGTATTCCTAGTAATGCCTCTTCCATTATCCAGATTCACAACTGTAACCGTATATTTCTATGCCATCTCTCCACATCCCTTCATATGTCTTTAGTCATTACCTTCTGTACACCCTCTTAGGCTAAATGGTTTTCTTCCTTCCCTACTGTTCGGCACCAGCCTATGGTTTGGAAGAAAACTATCCAATAAGCATAACGGGTGTGCTGCCCTAATCCTAGGAGCACTCGCAATACGAGAGAAGGTGAAAATAAAAGACAACTGAATAAAACCTTATTCCTATTTCTCCTGAACCAGAATCCATCCCCGAACTGGAACAAGTTCCTTTCAAGTTCGTATATAACCATACGATGGAGTATCCAATAAACTGTGGATCTTCATAGTGATACGGAGTGTCCTGGAGAAATACAAAGGTGAAGTGGGAGTGGTAATGAAATACTTGGTTTGGCCGTGAATAGTAGTCGCAATTTACTTTACCCTCCTTCTAATCCCTTTATTTGTCTTTACATAATACCTTCTGTACACCATCGTTAGGCTAATTGGTTTTCTTCATTCCTTACCATTCGGCACCTGCCTATGGTTTGGAAGAAGACTATCCAATTTGCATAATAAGTGTACTATCCCCTAATCTAAGGGGCACTCGCAACCTGAGAGAAGGTAAAAGGAAAAGACAGCTGAATAGTCCTTATTCGTTTTCTCCAGAACCAGAAACCATCCTCGAATAAACTCCTTCGAGTTCGTATATAACCATACGATAGTTTTATCCAATGGAAGTGGACGTTCGTAGTAATATGGGGTGTCCTGGAGAAAAGGGTAAAAGTAGGAGTGGCAATGAGGTATGCAACTCAGACAATCCAAAAACCAGTGTTTAAGAAGGTTCGGTTAATTTTGGTCTCTGAGTCATAGTCTAGGGTCGGGTCAATGGTCGCTGCTAAAGAGAGAGAGAAAAAAAACACTCAGCGTGCACTCTAACCTAGATCAGAATGGTTACCAATTTATCAAATCAGGAAACCTCCCATTGTAACGTCAAATTCTCCTCCAAACCTGAAAGAAGAATTAATCGGGATCACCCGAGGAGTAAACCAACTCATCAGTGGGAATCGGGATCCAACTATCATCGCATGATAACGTGACGGAATCCGCTCATGTTATCACACTCCAGAAGGTATGCGCATATCTGGCAAGTTTCAGTTTCTTTAGAAACTCCCGATGTGATTTTTACCCCATGCTCTTATGACCTTGACTTTGGCCAACAAATCATAAGTCACATGTCAAGTTCTACCCATCATTCTCCAGGTTGATTTGAACCCACCCGTACCTACCCTTGACTTTGGCCAACAAGGCAGTACGACTGTCCCAAACCAACGCATCTATCTATGCTGCATATGAATATCCAATAGCTACCAATCACTGTGCCTTGACTTTGGCCAACAAACACAGCTTGAATACTATTGACTATCCATATGAAACGACGGAGGGCTACGAATGGTTTTTGGCGAAAAACCTTTAACGTAATGAACTTGATATCATTGAAGGAACCGGATAGCTTTTATAAAAATATAGTGACGAAAACCTTTGCTAAAGAGGTCACTCCCGGTGAAGGGATCTCGGCTCTTTCCCCGTAGAATGAGGTGCAGGATATTCCAACTGAATACCACGATGCAAAGCAAAAGTAAACGACTATAGTGAAGTTATTGCCCTGACGCAAACTTCTATCCAAGGGGTCACTTCCGGTGAAAGGATCTCGGCCCTTGCCTCATCGACTGAGCTGCTGGATATTCATAACCGAATACCACTGTGCAAAACAAAAGAGAACGCCCTTGCAATAACAGCTTTTTGAAAAATTGTTCCAACAACATCAAACAGGTTTGTTTAGCTTGCATTGATCCAAATCAATGCAGTCCCATCAATTGATCACACCAATAAAGAACGAAAATAATGATGTACGTATATACCATCCGCATTCGCCACTGGGTCCCGTCATTACCCGTTAGGTTACTTAACTAACGAAAGAGCGGGGACTGGACTAGCGCGGATGCAAAACATATACAATATCTACTAGTATATATATCAATATATAATATTCGCTCAAGGCGTGATAAAATGCAACATCACAGAAATGTAATAAGCATCATAGAACAATACAGATATCTGGGATCCCCGGGTTTCATAGAGCCGCTACTGAAACCCGACGTTCCCCTGGTCGTGTGGATAGCCTGTGCAATGAAATCCTAGACCCCTACGGGTGCGGCAAGTTACCCGCCAAAACCTGAAGCGAGGCAGCCCCCTTCAGCAACGTGAATGGACCACCCAGCACTTCATGGAATCCGGTAACTTGGGCACCCCTCCTGGGTCAACCTATACCCCCTACGAGTGCGGCGACAAGCCCGCCAATTCTAGAGTGAAGCCCCCTCCGTCTCAACGCCATGAGATGCAGGCCCGTTGCCCTCTAGAACCCGGCTATCCGAGCACCCCATCTTAGGGTAATCCTAGTACAGAAAGTAAAATATACATACAACGGGTACATCGACCTCAGCCCGGTCGTGCCCCAAAAGAATAATATACAAACAGGCAGTGACGGCAGTCTACATGTCGGACGCTCGCCTCATAATA
This sequence comes from Agapanthus africanus, assembly GCA_030015575.1. Lineage (NCBI taxonomy): Eukaryota > Viridiplantae > Streptophyta > Magnoliopsida > Asparagales > Amaryllidaceae > Agapanthus > Agapanthus africanus. The sequence continues at coordinate 429,742,130 of CM057345.1, read as the reverse complement.
ACAAATGTACATATACAACCAAACTGTACTACCATTGCATCCAGGCTATCCACCACGATAATCCGCAGCATCACAGCACAACACAGAACATCAACGTGAATGTCACGTTCGCAAATCCGTCTAAAAGGGCTATAGCAGTTAGACAAGATTTACCGATCAAATGACATTCACGGTCGCAGATAAAATGTAAATACTGTGAACTAACATGTTTAAAATTTTCGATCGACTAAATATTTCCCGAAGTGGCCCCCAAGCACAACTGTAGCACTCAAAGAAATCTGGGCCCAAACAGAACATTCCAAAAACCCTATTTCCATGTCAGAAGCTCACTGTAAAAATTTGGTGAGGTTTGGACACAAAACGGCGGCTGATCCGTGGCCCAAACATGGTTTTGGCTGCTGATCCGCCGCGCTACAGTAATATCAGCCGACCAAATTTTCACAGAATTCTCAAAAAACCCTGCATGTAATTTTCCAATGTACCAAATAATTTTTTGACGACTGGAAAAATTCGACAGAAACTGATGCATAGAAAATGTGGTTTTTAGAAATTCATTCGATCGAACTTGTAAACACGTTAGAGTAAGCTAGACTAGGTTAATGGCCTGGCTCTGATACCAGTGTAAGTGCACGGCGGCGCCCCGGCCGTTTGAACGAGGCCAAAATGCGGAAACGATACTTTTATGAAACTTGTAAACCGGCACCACCGCACACTAAAATCCCGGATCGGGACATTAACCAACTTCTAGCTAACTAGAGAACGGGTAGAGAGATATACCGAGCGATCCGTGTCCTTCGGTCTTCTCGTCGTCGTACCGATCTCCCCGCGGAATCTCCGGTCTTCATCTCCTCGTCGGAAGGGCACCATATCGCCGGGTTCTTTTACGGGCTCCCACCTCTGGACCGACGCAACTCGGGCACAAAGTTGGTGAGTCGACGTGCCCAAGGATTGTAGATGAAGTGTAGAAAGCTTTGTCTCATTGGGGTTACTAGAAGTTGCCATTTTGGTGGAGGATTGAGGTGAACTTTTAGAGATGGAACTATGGGATTTTTACAAAGCCAAAGAGATTAAAATTCCCCCACAACAATTTTGGACAGCCCCCCCCCCTCTTCATTTGGCCGGCCATTGTAAGATCATGGGAGAGAGTGAGTGGGGGAAAAATAATACAATAGAGAGAAAGTGTGATGATGAGAAAAAATGATCACAACACAAGTCTCCACTCCATCGCCTAATCATAACCCAAAAGTCAAGCAATGATTATCCAATGAAGTCAATGGATGGTGCACAATGATGAAGCAACCATGTGCCACAAAAAAAGTCTTCTCCTTTGTCAAATGCACAATTGCAAATAACCACCTCCACCAAAATTCAGCCAAAGAAAGAAACAAAGGAAAATGGCCGAAACCGGAAAGCAAACTGGCAACTTCAGAAAACCGATTTCGTAATAAATTACAGGAAAACCCCGTGACTGTATATACATACCCACATTTGTATTGCGACCGAATACAAATGCAATGAGACAAAATCTACACTGTACAATACTAGGATCCGGCTTAAACCAAAGCCCGCTAGTATTATTCGTCCGATCATGATCCGTGCAATACCGCACGCACATGATCGAACCCTGCCATATCTCCATACGGCCTCTACAGCGTTTCGCCCGAAACTTGAGAAACGGTTTGTGGGGGACTCTAAAGACTCGTCAATAGTTTGGTCGTGGATTTAACCACTAGCACGTCGGAGGTATTAGCCATACGTAACGGGCTACCAGGTATTGACCAAAAGGGACGACGATGAGCGAACTCATCCTGACACCCTACTGAGCCTGTCAGTGACAATATCCGTACAGTCCGGTCCGTTCGTCTATGATCATCGCATGGCGGGCCTAGGGGGTTGGTAAAAGTCAGACCCCCAAAAGCGGTACAAGTCGTGTCAGAGTGTAGCCCAGAACAACCTGAGATACTACTGGAATACCTACCAGTAAATCTCCTACCTTAGCCAAGGACTTCGTGTAATGGCTCTCCTAGACACAGCGCGACCTCACCCCCAATACCGGGAGAGACGAACCCCTGCAGATCCGCTCACTGCCTCCATGTGGCTCGGGACTGTACCTAACTAAAACCTGTTTGCACGTCTCCTTTGAGCGTGGTAGGGTAGAAATCAAAGTACAGTGGGAACTCACACGAGACAAATGACGATCTCAGGTCGATGAACTAACCTATACACATGTCACCAGGGAACTGCTATCTGACGTCAGGTATAAGACCAACTAGCATGTTCTCGGCGAGTCCTGTCCGGTGTACTCATAAACCAATGAGCACCTGTATACATCTTAAGTGAACCAACTGACACCAGTGGCTTGTGAGACCGGCCATCGCCCCTCGTCGGGGTCTCGACTGTATACACTAGTCTACTCTGGAGTATTGATGCCCTGTCTCGAAACTCCCACGACTAGGGACCTTTTAAGGATGTGCTTATAGACCCCAGCTCCCATGTATATGATCGCCATCATACTGCTGTTCGTCAAGTAAGAATCCTAAGGGCTCTATCAACGTGTAATAGTGACCTGTAAGGGCACCTGAAGCAGTACACGATGATAAAGGTAAACCAGATAGCATACTATCATCTTGAGTAAGATGGTCCTACCGGTATAGGTCCTCCATCAATCATTGCAATCACTTGCCTGTGATCCAATAATTAACTCTGAGGGCACTATCTCCAACATATTACTCTCTTTTGTTTTCAATTTCTCACTATTAATCACAACAACTCAAAAAGCTAGCAAGCTTTTTCAAGAGCAAGAAGAAGAACAAGAAGCAAAAGCTTTTGTGATGAATAATGAATTATTGTTGTGGTTATAATTGCAACCATGAGTTAAGAATGAAGGCTTTAACTCATGTAGAGAATAAACTATGGTTAAGGGTTTGGGTTGGGTTAACAAATATCTACACAAAATATCAAGGATGAAGATAAAAGTCAAACCTTCATGAAGCTTCATAAAAGCTCATCCAAAAGCTAACCCTAATCCAAACCCTAACTTGGTTTAAACTCAACAACCATGTTGCATTTGTAACCCTAACATGTTACAATATTATATATCACATATATAATATATTTTGTAACAAAAGAAAATAATACAATTAACATATATCGCATATATATTAATGTATTATCCAGTGAGAAAATGAATCAATAAAGCGAGCTTATATTAGTTAACGTAATGTAATATATCACATATATAATTATACATTAAATTATCGAATCAACTCTTGATCCGACAATCCGGCTATATTGCATATAACCGACTAATATAACATGTACCAATTCATCGAATCAACACTTGATCCGATGACCCGGCCATATCACATATACCCGGCCGATATCACATATCGCGAGAATAGAATACGGTATCTCATATCGTATTATTCTCGGTCCTGCACATATCGCATATGTGCTCCTACTCCATTTTTCCTGAGCCAGGAAACCTCTGTGTAGGACTCTAAAGAATCGTCAATACGCCGGCAGTAAGTGATGATCATATCAAACACCCACAAGCTGCAAGCGGTCAGCTAAACGTAACAGCCACCCAGGTATTGAGAGATCAGAAGATCAATAAGCAAGGCTGTACATTCTCCTGTGAATCCAATCAGTAACATTACCGTACAGTCCGGTCTCTTCGTCTGATATGTCGCATATCCAGTCTAGGGGTGGTAAACGTCAGACCCCAGTAACCAATAAGTCGTGTCGATATGAGGCTCATAACAGGTCAAGAAATACCGATAACTCTTACCAGCAGCGCTCCATATCAGCCCTAGCCAGGGACTTCCAGTTATAGCCAAACAAACACAGCACAACATCAACTCCCTATACCGGGAGAGACAAAACCCCTCCTATCACTCATTGCCTCCATGTGATTCGGGACTGTACCCAAAAGCCACCGTTTTGCACGCCCTCTTGGATGTGGTAAGGTGGATATCAAAGCACAGTGGGAATCACACAAGACTCTATGACGATCTCGGGTCTACAGACTAACCTGTACCAGTGTCACCGGAGAACTGCTATCTGACGATTGGTATAATACCATCTAGGAGTTCTCGACGAGTCCGTTCAGTGTACCCAGTCTCCACTGTGCACCCGTACACCATCTTTGATGTCAAACACCGATAGATATGGGATCATCCATCACCCATCATATGGTTCAAGATGCGTATACGCCAGTCTACTCTGGTGTATCGATGCCTTGTCTCGATACACCCTCGACTAGGAACAGTTATAAGATGTACTCGTAGACTACCCTGGCCCCATTAGTATGATCTCATCATAGTCCCAGTAGTCAAGTACATATCCTAAGGGCTTTATCAACATGTGAGAGCAAGACCGTAAACCAATACGAGTCAACATGTTAAGACAAAGTGAAACCAGATAGCATACTATCATATCGAGCAAGAAAGTCCTCACTATATATATATATCCAAGCATCCACTATAATATACATCATATGTACAATAATGGCCTCTATGGCATATATACAACTAACACATGGAAACGAATATAATTAAGGATCTCAAATGGATGTATACCCATGGGTACGAAGAGAATCACAGATCTCAAAATATGTACATCCTAAGGTTTCTTAAGTGGTGTATCGTATCGTAAATATGCCGCGGAACATACGTACGGTACGTCACTCTACTCAAGCTACCTACTCCATCAATCAGAATCAATCTATGAAACGAAAGTTCAGGTTTAATACCCCCTGTTCAAGTCTAAGTTCCTAAGGTTAAGCCTAGGTTCCGAAATACATACCCGCCCTAGACTCTGCATAGTCAAACCTAGACTCGAACCAAGGTTAAACCTAGCGCTCTGATACCAACTTTGTCACGACCCGAAATTTAGCACATGACCGGCACTTAAATCACGCAACGTCTAAAGGAGTAACGCAATTCAAGTAAACCGAAACCTAGAAATCTAAACCTTTTTAAGAAAATAAAGAAGTGAAGTTTTGAAATAAAGGTATAGTGAAAATCATAAGTTTTCTTAAATACATAAATGATGGAATATGAAAATTCAAATAAATTTTACTAGTTGAAATCATGTTTCGTCTTTTTAAAAAAAATTGGGCAGCACCTCCTTTATATTTTTTGATCCAAAACCACAAATCCAAGATAGTAACAAAGGCATCCCCAAGCGGGAGCTAGCTCTTCGCCAAACGGCGGATCCACAACCACGTAAACCATAAATTTAAGTATACGATGCCCAACGGCGAAGTTCACCACAAAAGATAAAAAAATAAGCAAGACATTAAAACCACAAGTAGCGGAATACCCCTCGCTCTAAGTCTCACAACCGCAGGTCTCACTAAGTCTCATTACTTAAAACAAATACTAGTTTGATTGATGGAGTTGACTAGATACAATATGAATAGTAATACAAGAGTGGGCACGATACAAATGTCCCACCTACCAATGCAAAACACCCGAATGCAACTGTGTGCCAGCGAAGCCGCTACTGCTCCATGCGGTCAACCTGCAAGAACTGTAGCACAACGGGGGTGAGTTGCCAACTCGTGAGTAGAAAAACATAAACAAGTAGAAATCGAATAAACAACGAATACTAGGTCAACTGTATCATAAAGGTAATACTATGATATCGAGGGTGACTGTATCTGCATATGTGCCAACAACATAAATAAACGCCTATCAGCATGTGGATATCATCCAACCATAAAATCAATGTATGTATGCATGTGGATCTCGTCCACGTGTCAACCACTGACACAACAACATCATGCATGTAAATATCATAAAAGCATATGCATGGAAGTATGAGGATATAAATCAACGTGTGTCCCTCGCGACATATCAAAATCATGGAACCTGAGTATCCAGCATCGACACTCGAAATATCATGAAACCCGTGTCCAACATCGACACGTAAATCCTCATATCTCTCGGGCTCCGTCAGTCCGGATCGGCCCACGGGCTCTGTCAGTCCGGATCGGCCCATATCATCTCACGACTCCGGTCGGTATCCTCCGGATAACCGCCGAGCCCAAATACTATCACCGATGGGTGGTGCTCCCCTGGTAGACTCACTGTCTAACAATACGAGTCTTCTTGCCCTGGGGTACCTCACCGGGTCCACCATGTACCCATAAACGGTGCCTACTGCTCCTCGAATCGGGTTTCACATGCCACTCTCATAACCGAGAAAACACATGGTGGACGCGCTGAAATATCATATCAAGAGAAGCCGGGTTTTTAAAACAATACACACTTTCTATTGAAATTACCACGATTCTCAAATCCAGAAATCTCATGAAAACAGCATATCTCAATGCGTATAATCATAAAGCATGATGTATGCGACATATAATAGAAATGTAAGCATATCCGTATATCATGCAACATGGAACAGTAATATGCACATAACGAGGGAAAACCGCTCTTTTAAATGAATCCAGTTTTGAAATATATCCTGCGGTTCCCAAATTCTCCAAAGTCAAATACAACATCGTATAAAGGTGCATATGTAACTATATCAAGTAAATTATGTAAGGAGTCATATCATGATACTGCAATTCTACTGTGTCGTGACATAGCAATTATCGATGATGAAGTGTGTGAGCCGGCCAATCTGTGTACGTGTAACATACAAATCATCGATAATAGTGTAAATGTACTAGTATAGGTATATGCAATACAATGAGAATAACATGAATACAGCATAAGGTAAATCATCAGCTAAAAGCTATAAGGTATGCGTATCTAACATGATCGAGTCGGTGAATCTATCAATTGGTATCCGGCCTCATAACATCACGTACGGTATAATCCATCGTACGGCATCCTCTAGTCAAGGGTATGGATCAATCATCAAGTCAAACTCATCACGTATGGAAAATCATCGTACGGCGGCATTAAACCATTAGGGATCATATCAACCTTTACGACAATTAGAGTACGGACCTAACGTCTCGTACAGCATATCAATCAAGATTCACAACATTATATAAATCTATATACCTATATCCCCAGGTCGCATCCATAACAATCTCATATCATGGGACCGGCAAAGGTATTAATCATCTCAATCGATTCGCATCCGTATACCGACATATCAATCAAGTCACCATATCACATCGCACATTCTTTCATCGCATTAGTCATCTTACATCGAGTCAACTTATATCTACATCTTACCTTACACATCAAGTGTCATACTACTCTAAAACTCAACATATTCTAGGGCAACGACATATCTATAAGTCGCGAGTCACATTCACTTCTCATATCCCTAAGCTTTCATCTCATATCTCCATATATATATATATATACATATTCAATCACTTATATCATCTCTAACTATCATTTTAACCATATCCCTAGTTTCCTAATCTAGGTTTCTACGACCGTATCCTATAGATCGGTTTCCATCAAAACTTTGCGGGGTGCTATACGCCATCCACCCGACTTCCCCTGTAGATATAGATCTACTCACATTGATCCTTGCTTGCCGAAGTCGATGACGCCATGCTCCGTCGTCTCGGAATCCATGCGAAGGTACCTACAATATCAACACATATCGAAAATGCTATTAAAACTCAAGTCGGAAAACCAATACGGCACACGGTTCGCTCATAGGTTAAAACATATAGCCTCGCATGCAAAACACAACCAAATAACCCTCGCCGTTGTCGTTCAAATGCCACATGACGAAATTTAAATCAAATACTAAAAACCTAAGAATTCAGAATAGCAAAACACGAAAACAGCAACCTAGGAAAACCACTCCCAGATTTCACCCTAGGCCAAACTAGAACATTTTGCACATTGGGTTGCTCCAGATATAAGATAAGGAAGCTATGGTCCAAGATTCAACACATTTACCCACATCATGGCCGCGAATTGCGGCCTATACTAATAAATCTGTGGACAGATTGGAGGCATAGGGGCTTAGGTTTTAGGTGATGCTTCCAGGTTGCCTGCTCGTCTCATGGTCATGGGAATTTATTTTATAAAGGTCTCGGGTCATCCCAGATCTCTAGATACCATCACTAAATCCACAAAAACCCTATATCAGCAAACCTATAGTTCGTATCTTGGTTTCTAATTCAGGTCTTGGCCAGTAAAAACAGCACTAAGGGTCCTACAACAGCCACTTCCATCACCACAACACAACCCAAACCCTAATCCATCTCTAGGAATTTCCAAGTTCACAATTCCACCACTAAACGAATTCTAAACTAAACTAAAATGCTAGGAATTCAAAACTAAACTAAATGGAAGAATTTATACCTCATTTGGGCAACTCAAGAAAAACCCTAGGTTCTCCAAGTCTTCAAAATCTAACTTTTCTTAGTCCAATGTGATGAGGGTGAGGAGATGATCATTTTTTGTGAAAGGGGTATAGGGTTTTAGTGAATATTTTGATATGGATCATGAGAGTAGAAAATGGAGCTTGAAGATGAAGAAGGAGATGAAAAAATGATGGGGGGAAAAGGAATGGGCAGCCCCCTCCCTCTCTCTCTCTTAATCTTACTCACTCTCCCTCATGGCATGGTTTCTACATCATTATGTCCCCCCTCTCTCTCTCCCCTCAATCATTTCTCTTTTCTTTTCCTTTTCTTTTCTCACCAAAATAAAACCAACCATAACTAAAACCACACAAAGAAAACATATAACCAAATGAAACATGTCATGGTGCACTAACCAAGGAAAAATGTGGAAATACGGATTTGGCCTAATCGCGATTAGCGGTGCACTAATCGGGTTTTCATTTAAACTGCATATAATTGATTTTTAAAATGCCAAATCCTTTAAATATATTTTTAAATGAATAAATCATTTTAATTTCCAATTATTTCACAATTATTGGTATATATTTATACCCTTTTTCGAAAACCCCAATTTCGCAACTCGGCAGTTTTTCGGGAAAAATATTATTTTAATATTAAATTCCAAAAATAATATTTTATATTTTCTGAAATGTTACAATAATCCACTTGCATTTTCATGTTCCATTATCTTTGCATTTAAGAAAACGTTTGATTTCATCATACCTTTATTTCAAAACTTCACCTCTTTTATTTTTTTTAAAAAGATATAGATTTCTGGGCTTCGGCTTACTTAATTTACGTTGTGCCTTTAGACGTTGCGTGATTTAAGTGCCGGTCACGAGCTAAATTTCGGGTTGTGATAGTTAATCTTAGTCTTCCAGAAATGACTAATGATTCTTAGACGACCCACCATGATCTCTCCCCTCAATCTAGAATTTGGTTCAATGGTACATCTCTCCACACCTCTGATGCATGTCGTTGTAATTCTTCAACGTTTTTAGAAAGGTGGAGGGTCCCGACAACCAACAACTCTTTGGTGCACTCCCAAACCGATGAGCACATCCCAATACGGACGGTAACGTCCTTAAACTACAACTAACCGCAACGCCCTTAAACTAGCTATGGACCGAAACATCCTTAAACTAATAATGGACCGCAATGTCCTTAAACTAGCTACGGACTGAAACGTCCTTAAACTAAAACAATAGAGCCCAAATGCTCTTTTGTTGGGTCTGAATGATCCAAAATCCTGTTGAGTAGATCTTAGTCTAAAATTAGACTAACTTATGTTCAACAAACATTTAAGTTGATCTTAATCTCAAACGAGATTAACGATTCTTAAATCAACCCAAACTCAAATCTAAGAATATATGAATTTGGTCTAATCCACACCCTACGGGTGGCAACATAAATTAGTCTACGTATACAATCCACGGACAACTAAAAATAAAACAAACACACATAACACGAACTGACCTTATGGAGAAGGAGAAAGTGGTTACCGCTACGCGGTAACGTAATTAACTGCAGGGCTTGCGCCTGCCGGGAAGAGCGTCCCCATAATCAAAAACCCCTCACAAACGAGGGGGAATCTTACGAAGTCTGCTACAACAGCCGCATATGTCCAAACCTCCGATACACGGTGCCATAAATCAACTTAACATCTTCGGAGAGGTGGACGGATAAATCCAAATAGCATCTGCCCCCAAATTCAGGCAAGATGATCCATCCCGGTTCATCTCTGTTTTCGGTGGTAAACAAAGTTCCTTCGAGTTCGTATGTAACTATACGATGACATATCCAATAAATGTGGATCTTCGTAGTGATACGGAATGTTCCGGAGAAATACAAAGGTGAAGTAGGAGTGGCGATTATATACGCAGCTTCGTCGTGAATGATAGCAGTCGCAATTTCCTTTTGCCTTCTTTCAAATTCCTTTATATGTCTTTTCTTATTACTTTCTGTACACCACACTTAGGCTAATTGGTTTTCTTCCTTTCCTACCCTTCGGCACCTGCCTATGGTTTGGAAGAAGACTATCCAATAAGCATAATAGATGTACTCTCCTAAATACCAGGAGCCTTCGCAACCTGAAAGAAGGTAAAGGGAAAAGACAACTGAATAATTCTATCTATTTCTCCAAAACTGGAAACCATCCTCGAACTGAAATATGTTTCTTCGAGTTCGTATCTAATTATACGATGGCATATCCAATAAATGCGGATCTTTGTAGTAATACGGAGTGTTCAGGAGAAATGCAAAGGGTAAAAGTAGGAGCATCAATGATATATGCGACTATGACAATCCAAAAGCCAAAGTGTTTTAAGAAAGTTTGGTTAACTTGGTTCATGAGTTTTAGTTTAGGGCCGGGCCATAGTTGCTGCCAAAGAGAGAGAGAAAAGAAACACTCAGCGTGCACTCTAACCTAGATCAGATTGGTTAATCACTTTATCTAATCAGTATGGCTCCCACTGTTTCCTCGAATTCTCCCTCAAACCCAAAAGGAGAATTAGTCGGGATCATCTAAAATCACGCGAGAAGTAACACCTACTCATCAGTGGGAATTGGGATCCAACTATCATCGTATAATAACTTGATGGAAGCCACTCAAGTCACCACACTCCAGAAGGTATGCGCATGCCTGGCAAGTTTCCTGTATGTTTGAAACTCCCGATGTGATTTTTACCCCTAGGACCCAAGTGACCTTGACTGAGCCAACATATCAAAAAGTACTAGTCAAGTTCAACCCGTCATTATCTTGATTGCATTAGACCCACCCGCACGAGTCCTTGATTGAGCCAAAATGATCGTACAACTGTCCTAACCAATCGCATTACCATGCAACAGAAAAGCACTACATATCTACTGAACGCTACGCCTCGGCTAAGCACGACATACGTAGCACGAATACTAAGCAATACTAATCTGAAATGAGAGAGGGCTACGGCTGGTTTTTGGTGAAAAACCTTTAACGTAATGAACTTGATATCATCGAAGAAACCGAGTGGTTTTACAAATATATAGTGTCGCGAACTTTTGCTAAAGAGGTTACTCCCCGTGAAGAGATCTCGGCTCTTTCCTCGTCGAATGTGGTGCAGGATATTCCCATTCGAATACCACGATGCAAAGCAAAAAAATCGACTATAGTAAAGTTATTATGTTGACGCAAACTTCTACCCAAGAGGTCACTCCCGATGAAGGGATCTCGGCTCTTGCCTCGTGGAATGAGGTGCAGGATATTCCTAATCGAATACCACTGTGTAAAGCAAAAGTAAACGTCTGTAATGTCTACTTTCAAAAAACTTGGTTCCAACAATATCATATAGGTTTGTTTTTCCTTGCATTGATTAGAATCAACGCAGTCCCATCAATTAAAACATATCACACCAGATAAAGGAACGAAAATATAATGTATGTATATGTCATCCGCATTCACCACTGGGCCCCTCATCACCCGTTAGGTTACTTAACTAACGGCAGAGCGGCGGCTGGACTAGCACGGGTGCAAAACATATACAACATCTACTAGTATATATATAAATATATATAACATTCGTCCGAGGCATGATATAAAGCAGCATCAAAGAATCTCAGTAAAGCAACACGGAGTGGTGGATAATCCTAGAGCCTCGGGTTTCACTTGATTCGCAAACGAGACCCGACGTTCCCTGTCGTATGGATAGCCTGTGCAATGAAAACCAAGACCCCTACGAGTGCGGCAAGTTACCCGCCAATCCCAGAAGCAAGACAACCCCAATCAACAACGTGAATGGGCCACCCAGTACCTCTCAGAATCCGGTAACTTGAGCACGCCTCCATGGGTCAACCTGTACCCCCTACAAATGCGGCGAATAGCCTGCCAATTCTAGAGTAAGTCCCCTCCGTCTCAATGCCATAAGATGCAGAACCGTTTCCTTTTAGAACCCGGCTATTCGTGCACTCCGCCTTAGGGTAATTCTAGTACAGAAAAGAAAAATATATGTACAACGGTGATATCAACCTCAACCCGGTCGTGTCCCAAACAAATAATATACAAACTGGCAGAGACGGCAATCCATATGTCGGACGTTCATCCCGCAATATCAAATGTATAAATGAATCTAAACTGTACTACCATTGCACCCTTGGCTATCCACTACGACGATCCAGCCACAACCACATCACAACAGAGAATATCAATGTGAATGTCATGTTCGCAAACCCGTCTAAAAGAGCATATAGTAATTAGATGAGTTGTACCGCTCTAATGATATTCACAGTCCCAGATAGTAATGTATATACTGAAAACTTTTAAACAGTGTTAAAAATAGCGACTTCGAAATACCCCGTATTTCCCCCAAACAAAAGATAACACAATATCCAATCTGGGTAAAAACAAAAACATTAAAAACCAAATTTTCCAGAGAACAGAACACACAAAAAATTCCAAGTCCCAGTTCAACTACCAGACCGACCAGGCCGGGAATTTGCTTGTTCTCGCCGGCCCAAATTTTGAATTTGGGTCTTGTGTTTTGAGGGTGTTCTAGTTGTCACAATAATAGTCTTCTGCAATTGTTTAAAAAAAATTTAGAAGACTACAAAAAATGACAGAAACTGGAACATCTAGCGTATTGTTTCGGAGTTGTTTCGGTTTCGATATTTTAAACATCGTTTAAACTGCTAGTAAAGGGTTTATGGGTTGGCTCTAATACTATATTAGGTTATGCCAGCACCCTGGCCATCAAACCGTGGCCGATCGCGGAACGAAAATTTTAAAAAAAAAACTGGCGCTAAAAAAACCCCTGAATACGGATCTATCATTAACCCTGAACCTAGCAAGCAACATAAAGAGTTAAGATGGTTATACCGAATGATCTATGTCCTTCGGTCTTTAACCTCCTTCCCAAGCTCCTAGTGGCCACCATGATCAAGTTTGATCTCCGGTGTCCCTCCATCGAAGATGATCCACCTGAGAGTCTATGAATCAAGCTCGTACCTCATAACCGAGGTAACTAGAGTACCTAGTTCGCTAAACTAGATAGCTTAGAAAATGTAGAGTCTAATGATGGATTGATTTGTCTCTAAATACCCTAGGTTTCTCAACACATGTGACATTAAGGGTGGAGGTAGAAGAAGAAGCTTGAGAGATGAGAGTGTAAGCATGAAGCAAAGCAACTCAAGAAAAAATGGCTAAGTGTTGTGAGCAATAGAAATGAATCATCAAGTAAGGAAATATCTCACAACCCCAACAAAATATCAAGCATGCCACAATAATGTTTCATGAGTCACCCAATGAGTCATCCCATAAGTCACCAAGTGTGCCATGCTTCATAAATGCCAATGCACACTCATCCCTCCACCTCGTTAAATCATTTAACTAAATGATCAAAACTAAAATGAGGTGTTAGCTTCTAGAACCTATCTTGTAATAAATTACAAGAATACCCCTCAACCGTATATACATACCCGTATCCATATTCTGACAAATTACGAATACAAAGAGACGAAAATAATCCAACAAAATAATACTAGAATCCGGCTTAAACCAAAGCCACTAGTAAAATCCTCTGAATCATGATAAGTGCACAAGTGCACGTATATGATCGAACCCTGCCGTAAAACCATATGGCCTCTACATCGTTTCACCCGAAGTAAGGAAACCCTCTGTGTGGAACTCTAAAAACTCGTCAATATGCTGGCAGTGGGTTTAACCACAAGCACGTCAGAGGCACTAGCTGTACGTAACGGCTACCCAGCTATTGAGTGAAAGGAAGGCCAACGAGAAAACTCATCCTGACCCCTACTGAGCCTGTCTGTGACAATCTCCGTACAGTACTGCTGGGTTCGCTAAGCACCCCCGACGATTTTCGGCACGCATCAAGTATGCTATTTTAAAAATTTTAGGATGCCGAGCGAGCCCAACCAAGGATCTAACTAGAGAATTAGGGTTTAAAAACAAGTAATAAAGCTTTATACTAAGTGAGCAAGGAATACAACCTTTGTAGACCAGTCCTTCACTTCTAAAGTTCCATGAAGTAGTCCCTTAGATCCATGTAGTGGTCTTTCGGACTCTCGTTAGGCTCCACTAGGCAAAAGGAACGAGCTTGCTCAAGGATCTTCGAGGCCGAAGATGATCTACGTCGAAGAATCTCTAACTCAAGCTACCTCTTCACTAATTGAGAATTAGTGAAAAAAAACCTATACTAAATGGATATTTTGGTATATATTGGTGAAGTAGGAATTTTGCTCACTTTAGAATTAATTCTCTTTTTCTTTTTTTTCTCACTTTAAAACTAGAGAGCAAGCAAGGAGATTAAGAAGAAACTCAAGTGATCAAGTGTGGACCATAGGTGAGAAAATATCTCATATAATCTCACTTGTAGAGACTTAACCATGGCTAAACATAATGGTTAGGTTAATAAATATCTAGAGTAAAACAAAATTAGTGGACTAAGTCAAGGTTTCTGCATGCTTCCACAAGCATCTCAAACCATGCCAATTTCCTCCTAATTTTGATTTATCTCTTAATAATTAATTACCCAAAATATCTTTAGTTAGGTATGAGTCTCATACACCCAAGTCCAATGTATCATCAAGAATGACACATAAATAAATACATTAATATATATCACATATATATTTGTATGTATTTGGAGAAAAGAAATTCGTAATTGGGCTAATATTAGTTAATATATATTAATATATCAAATATATAATTATATATTAAATTATTAAATCAACACTTGATTTAATAATCCGGCTATATCACATATAACCGACTAATATCATTTATATCAACTTATCGAAACAACACTTGATTCAATAACCCGGCTATATCTCATATAACCGACCGATATCATATATCGCGAGATTAGAATACGGTATCACATACACGTATTAATCTCGGTCCCGCACAAACCACATATGTGCCCTATTTCGTTTTGATTGAGCCAGGAAACCTCTGTGTAAGACTCTAAAGACTCGTCAATACGCTAGCAGAAGGTGATGATCATATCAGTCACCCACAAGCCGTCAGCGGTACTATCTGGACGTAACGGCTACCCAGGTATTGAGCGATCAGAAGATCCACAAGCAAGCTTGTTCATACTCCCGTGAATCCAGCAAGTAACACCACCGTACAGTCCGGTCTCTTCGTCTGACATATCGCATATCGATTCTGGGGGTGGTAAATGTCAGACCCCAATAACTTGATAAGTTATGCCAATGTGAGGCTCATAACGGGTCGAGAAACTACTGATAACACTTACCAGTAAATCTCCGTATCAGCCCTGGCTAGGGACTTCCAGTTATGGCTAATCGAGCATAGCGCAACATCAACCCCCAATACCAGGAGAGACGAAACCCCTCCTATCGCTCATTGCCTCCATGTGACTCGAGACTGTACCCAAAAACCACCTGTTTGCACACTCTCTTGAACGTGGTAGTGTAGAAATCAAAGCACAGTGGGAATCACACAAGACTCTATGACGATCTCGGATCAACAGACTAACCTGTACCAGTGTCACCAGAGAACTGCTATCTGACGATAGGTATAATACCATTTAGGAGTTCTCGGCGAGTCCTGTTCGGTGTGCCTATTCTCCAATGAGCACCTGTGTACAATCTTTGATGTCAAACACCAATGGATGTAGGATCATCCATCGTCCTATACAGGGTCAAGAAACGTACACACTAGTCTATTCTGGAATATCGATGCCATGTCTCGATACTCTCACGACTAGGAACAATTAAAGGATGATCTTGTGGACTACCCTGGCCCTATTAGTATGATCTGTATCATAGTCCTGGTAGTCAAGTGCACATCCTAAGAGCTTTATCAACATTTGAGAGAAAGACAATATCACAATAACAGTCTACATGTTAAGATAAAGAGCAACCAGATAGCATACTATCATGTCGAGTAAGAATGTCCTCTCTATATATGTCCAAGCATCCATTATAATATACAATCATGTACAATAATGGCCTCTAGGGCATACATACAACTAACAATCTTCCATTTGCACTAAGGCCAGTTGTTGTAGTATCTCATACCCAACATCCCAAAATCTCTCAAATTATATCTATGGTATGGCCTCTGTGAGTGGATCCGCCGCGTTATTCTTTGTCTAATCTCTCCTGACCTCGATTGCTCGGAGATCAACCATCTCCTTGATCAAGTGATACTGCCTAAGAATATGTCTGAATTACTAATGGGACCGGGGTTCCTAGGCCAAAACCACAACTCCATTGTCATCACAATGGTAGGAACCTCACCAAGTTCATCTCATGAACATCTTCATCCAGACAGCCTCTTTGGAAGCATTGTTGGTAGCGATATTCAACCTTTATCGTCGAGTCTGCTACGATATCGAGCTTAGAACTCTTCCAACATAACGTCCCTCCACTGAGGTAAAGACAAAACCCGAGACTGACTATCAGTCGATCTTATCACTCTGGAAGCTCGAATCAGTAAAGAATCGACATGGAGTTCACCGTACCATACACCAAGAACATTTCTTTAGTTCTTCTCAAGTACTTAAGAATATTCTTCACAGCTGTCCAGTGATTCACCCAGGATGTAAAAGGCATCACCCAAATACTTCATGGAGAATCCTTATGATAAGAAGAGCTTGACCGAGTATAGCATAGGAACACCATTTCCTATCAAGAGTATGTTATCCACATACAATACGAGGAAGACAACATTACTCTCTACAACCTTCTTGTATATACAAGGTTCATCTACCTTTTAGATAAAGTCAAACTCTTTGACTGCCACATCAAAACAAATGTTCTAACTCCGCGATGCCTGCTTTAATCCATATATTGGTTTAAGCAACTTGCACACCTTTCCGCTGCTCCCACTGTCTACGAAGCCCTCTGGCAGTGTCATGTACACGCTCTCTTCTAAATCACCATTTAGAAAAGCAGTCTTGATATCCATCTGCCAGATTTCGTAGTCATGGTATGTAGTGATGGCAAGTAGGATCCGGATGGACTTAAGCATAGCCACTGGAGAAAAGGTTTCATCATAATCCATACCTGGTTGTTGACTGTCACGACCCGAAATTGGCACGTGACAGCCCTAATACTACGCAGCGCCTAAAAACGTAATGCAGTAAAAGAAAGCCAAAACCCAGAAATCTAAACCATAAAAAGAAGACAAGAAAAGATAATAGCAGTTTTGAAACATTTGAAATCACAACCCAAATTCTTTAAAAGTCCAACTTCTTTCTTAAAATTTTGGCAAAACCTCCTTTGTAAAAACTGACCACAAAATGGGTACAACAATAAAGATAAATAAAGCATCCCCAAACAGGAGCAAATACACGCCCAAAGGCGGAAAACAATCACCACCACAAATATACGACGCCGTAGCGAAGAAATAAAGACAATAGAGATAAAGTTGTATAAAAGACAACAAATCCACAAATAATATACAATAACGTCCTCACCAAGTCTCTAAGTCAACAACATAATAGTAGATGGACAGTACAAGATACAACGAATGTACAATACAAATACAGATAACCACCAAAACCCACCTAAGCAAAATAGCACACTGTGAGCCGATGCGGTATCTGTAGCAAAAGATGATAGATGAATAGCCTGCCTCGACTACTCTGGGGAAATACCCTGCAAAACAACTGTGGCACAACGGGGGTGAGTTGCCAACTCGTGAATAGTAGATAACATATGCAGGTAATCGCAAGTATGTACGTACAGCATGAATCTAAGATATGCGATTTGCAGTAATAATAAGTCATATGAGTGCAGAATAATGGAAAGTACACTAACAGGTACAACCAATATATGAAGCAATAGTGATATGACAATAGTATGCAATAATCATGCGATAGGGATATGAGAATGTAGATATACAGCAATCATGAAGGGTACACTAATAGGTACTACTAATACATGAACAGTGCATAAATAAATAGGTATGAGGTATGGAGTGAAATATGTCATTTCCACGGAATCCTGACATCGTGGTAGGATCACAATCCATCAAGACACTCAAATTCATAATTCCTCAAATCAGCCCCCAAGTTGGGCTCTCATATCATATAAGTCTCACATCTCCCCAATGTACAATATTGAGTAATCTCCTATATCCCGAATATACAAATCAGTAATCTCATATGTATCCGGTATCCAATCTCAATGAATCACCTAATATCCCAAATCAAGCTCAAGTAAAATTCTAACATCCTAAATATATATATATATATATATATATATATATATATATATATATATATTTGCAGAAATAAATATGATGGGGTCAATATACATATATTAGCGTCCCACTCCACTAATATTGGTGTAATGGTATATATAACAACGGCTAAATCCCCTGTTATATATACAAAGTAATTGGAAATATCATAAAAACCAATGTGCCAAGCATCGACACAGAAATACTGATCTATCAGATGCCGTCTCCAAGACTAGCATCCTGATAGGTACGTATCATACGCTATCCTAAAAGCACGAGTGCCTAGCTCTGACCCTCGCCTTTCGACATATCCATACGTACATGACTCCCAACGGTATCCCCATGATCCCCGCCGAGTCATTGGTACTGTCACCGGTAGGTACTCGCCCACCTCCAGGCTCAATCGGCAAAGTCCATCGTGTTGGAGATAGTGCCCTCAGAGTCAATTATTGGATCACAGGCACGTGATTGCAATGATTGAGGGAGGACCTATCCCGGGACGACAGTCTTACTCGAGATGATAGTGTGCTATCTGGTTTACCTTTATCATCGTGTACTGTTTCAGGTGACCTGACAGGTCGCTATTACACGTTGATAGAGCCCCTAGGATTCTTGCTTGACGACCAGCAGTATGATGGCGATCATATACGTGGGAGCTGGGGTCTATAAGCACATCCTTAAAAGGTCCCTAGTCGTAGGAGTTTCGAGACAGGGCATCGATACTCCATTAGTAGACTAGTGTATACAGTCGAGACCCCGACGAGGGGCGGTGGCCGGTCTCACAAGCCACTGGTGTCAGTTGGTTCACCTAAGATGTATACAGGTGCTCATTGGGTTATGAGTACACCGGACAGGACTCGCCGGGAACCTGCTAGTTGGGATTATACCAGACATCAGATAGCAGTTCCCAGGTGACATGTGTACAGGTTAGTTCATCGACCTGAGATCGTCATTTGTCTCGTGTGAGTTCCCACTGTGCTTTGATTACTACCCTACCTCGGCTCAAAGGAGTCGTGCAAACAGGTTTTAGTTGGGTACAGTCCCGAGCCACATGGAGGCAGTGAGCGGATCTGCAGGGGTTCGTCTCTCCCGGTATTGAGGGTGAGGTCGCGCTGTGTCCAGGAGAGCCATTACGCAAAGCCCTCGGCCGAGGCAGGAGATTTACTGGTAGGTATTCCAGTAGTATCTCAGGGCGTTCTGGGCTACACTCCGACACGACTTGTACCGCCTTTAGGGGTCTGACTTTTACCAACCCCGTAGGCCCGCCATGCGATGCTCATAGACGAACGGACCGGACTGTACGGATATTGTCACTGACAGGCTCAGTAGGGTGTCAGGATGAGTTCGCTCATCGACGTCCCTTTTTGGTCAATAGCTGGTGGCCCGTCACGTATTGGCTTATACCTCTGACGTGCTAGTGGTTAAATCCACAGCCATAGTATTGACGAGTCTTTAGAGTCCACCATACTTTCAGTTACTCAAGCTTTCGGGCGAAACGCTGTAGAGGCCGTATGGAGATATGGCAGGGTCCGATCAGATACGTGCGGTATTGCACGGATCAGGATTGGACAGTTTTGTACTAGTGGCCATATAGTTATATGGCAGGGTTCGATCTGATACGTGCGGTATTGCACGGATCAGGATCGGACGGATAATACTAGCCGGCTTTGGTTTAAGCCGGATCCTAGTTTAGTACAGTGTAGATTTTGTCTCATTGCATTTGTATCCGGTCGGAATACAGATGCGGGTGTGTATGCACAGTATCGGAGTTTTCCTGTAATTTATTACGGGACCAGTTTTCTGGAGTTGCCAGTTTGCATTCCGTTCCGGCCGGTTTTTCTTTGTTCTTTCCCGGCCGGACTTTTCCGATGGAGGGGGTTATTTGCGAGTTTGCAAATAACCATTTGTGGAGGGGTTCTTTGTATTTGTGGCATTATGAAAGATTAAGCATCTTTGCTTTTCATGATGGCTTGCTTTTTGAGATTAGAAATTGATTTGAGAGAATGATCATTACCTTTTGATGTGAAGCTTACTTTTGATGTGGTCACCCTTTTGCATCTCCTACACTCACCTCCCTTCTTGTTATGGTTGTTTTTTTTCTTCCTCCACCATTCTCACTAGATGAAGAGAGGCTTCACTTGAGAGAAAAAGAATGAGAGAGTTCATTTCATCTTCTTCTTGCTAGAAAATTGAAAGCACCGATTTTCTTTACCTCTTCCTCCATCCATCAATGGCAACTACATAAACTCCAAGAGACAAAGTTTCTACACTACATTCTACAGCATATCTTGGGCATGTCGACTTGCCAGCTTCATGCCCGAGTTGCCTCGGTATTGAGGCGGGAGCCCGTAAAAGACGCAGGCGATGTGGTGCCCTTCCGGCGAGGAGGCGACGATATGGAGACAAGACTTTCCGCGGGAGATCGGGACGATGACGAGAAGACCGGAGGACTCGGATCACTCGGTACATCTCTCACCCCATCTCTAGTTAGCTAGTATAGGTTAATGGTTTCGATCCGGGTATATTGTCCGCGGTAGCGCCAGTTCCAAGTTAAGAAAATTTTGATTCCGCATTTTGGCCTCGGATAGACGGTCGGGGCGCTGCCGTGGCGCAACATGGTATCAGAGCCACGCCATTAACCTTGTCTAGCTTGTTTTGATGTGTTTTACTTATCCGATCGACCAAAAATTCCAAAAACCGCGTTTTGCATGCATCAGTTTTCTGTCGATTTTTTCCGGGCTCGAAAATTTTTTCAGGTGATTGCAGAATGATGTACAGAGTATCCTAAGAACACTGCAAAAATTTGGAAGCTTGATCATTCCGTACGACCGCGGAACCGTGGCAATGACCCCTCGTTTGCCGCGGTTCCGCCGCAGTATGTTTGCTTCATTTGGCCAACTTTTTGCAGTGGGCTTTTGGGCTTAAGATAGGGATTTTGGAATATTAAAATTGGGCCCAGAATTTCTGTGAGTGCTACAGTATTACTTGGGGGCCCACTTGTTAATTTTTGATCGATTGGATATTTTTAACACATTATTTCACAGTATTTACATCATATCTGTATTGTTCTGTGATGCTGCATTTTTCTGTGATGTTGCATTTTATTCACGCCTTGAGCGAAATACTATATATTGGTATATATATTAGTAGATGTTGTATATGTTTTTCATCCGCGCTAGTCCAGTCCCCGCTCTGCCGTTAGTTAGCTAACCTAACGGGTGATGACGGGACCCAGTGGCGAATGCGGATGGCATATACGTACGTCAGTATATTTTCGTTCTTTGTGGTGTGATCAATTGATGGGACTGCGTTGATTCGGATCAATGCAAGATAAACAAACCTATTCTGATGTTGTTGGAACACTTTTCAAAAAGCTGTTATTGCAAGGACGTTCACTTTTGTTTTGCATCGTGGTATTCATTTGGAATATCCTGCTCCTCAGTCGACGAGGCAAGGGCCGAGATCCCTTCACCGGGAGTGACCCCTTGGACAAAAGTTTGCGTCAGGGCATTAACTTCACTATAGCCGATTACTTTTGCTTTGCATCGTGGTATTCAGTTGGAATATCCTGCACCTCATTCTACGGGGAAAGAGCCGAGATCCCTTCACCGGGAGTGACCTCTTTAGTAAAGGTTTTCGTCACTATATTTTCTAAAAAGGCTATGCAGTTCCTTCAACAATATCAAGTTCATTACGTTAAAGGTTTTTCGCCAAAAACTACACGTAGCCCTCCGTCATTTCTTACAAGTATTACTTAGTATTCGTGCTGCGTTTGTTGACTGTGTCAAGGCGTAGTGTGCGGTAGCTAAGTAGTGTTTGTTTGTAGCATATTAATGGGATTGGTTAGGACAGTCGTGCGGCCTTGTTGACTGTGTCAAGGGCTCGTACGCGTGGGTTTAATGCAATCCAGGATAATGACGGGTTGAACTTGACTAGGACTCTTTGATTTGTTGACTGTGTCAAGGTCACTTGGGTCCTAGGGGTAAGAATCACATCGGGAGTTTCAAAAGAACTGAAACTTGCCAGACATGCGCATACCTTCTGGAGTGTGATAATGTGAGTGGATTCCGTCACGTTATCATGCGATGATAGTTGGATCCCGATTCCCACTGATGAGTTGGTTTACTCCTCGGGTGATCCCGACTAATTCTTCTTTCAGGTTTGGAGGAGAATTTGAGGTACAGTGGGAGGTTTCCTGATTAGATAAAGTGATAACCATTCTGATCTAGGTTAGAGTGCACGCTGAGTGTTTCTTTTCTCTCTCTCTTTGGCAGCGACCATTGACCCGACCCTGGACTATGACTCAGTGACCAAGTTGACCGAACCTTCTTAACACTGGCTTTTGGATTGTCAGAGTTGCAAACCTCATTGCCACTCCTACTTTTACCCTTTTCTCCAGGACACCCCGTATTACTACGAACGTCCACTTCCATTGGACAAAACCATCGTATGTTTATATACGAACTCGAAGGACTTCAAGGATGGTTTCTGGTTCTGGAGAAAACGAATAGGATTATTTAGTTGTCTTTTCTTTTCACCTTCTCTCATTGCGAGTACTCCTTGGTTTAGGAGATAGTACACCTATTATGCAAATTGGATAGTCTTCTTCCAAACCTTAGGCTGGTGCCGAACGGTGGGGAATGAAGAAAACCAATTAGCATAACGATGGTGTGCAGAAGGTATTAAGTTAAGACAAAGAAAGGGATTAGTAAGAGGGCAAAGTAAATTGCGACTGCTATTCACGACCAAACCGAGTATTTCTTCGCCAATCCTAAATCACCTTTGTATTTCTCCAGGACACTCCGTATCACTACGAAGATCCACAGTTTATTGGATACTCCATCGTATGGTTATATACGAACTCGAAAGGAACTTGTTCCAGTTCGGGGATGGATTCTGGTCTAGGAGAAATAGGAATAAGGTTTATTCGGTTGTCTTTTATCTTCACCTTCTCTCGCATTGCGAGTGCTCCTAGGACTAGGACAGTACACCCATTATGCTTATTGGATAGTCTTCTTCCAAACCATAGGCTGGTGCCGAACGGTAGGGAAGGAAGAAAACCATTTGGCCTAAGGGGTGTGCAGAAGGTAACGACTAAAGACATATAAAGGGATTTGGAGAGGTGGCAAAGAATTATGCGGTTATAGTTGTGAATCTGGATAATGGTAGAGGCATTACTAGGAATACCAGGATACCCTACCGAAACATTTCAATGTTTCAGTTTCACTGTGTAATGTTAAAAGAAAACTGATTTCCCGATTAGATACTTACTCCAGGGTATGCATTTACCAGGTATGATTCTCACATCTGTATGGTTTTACAGATGATGAGTGGGAGTAAGTTATTGGGAATTGGGTGATCATCCTCATTATATCGGGATTCGTTGTAATCGGTGATATTTGAGGAAGTCACTTGGGTTGTTTGCCGGACGGCAATTATTTGGTTTTGAATATCCGCTGTTATGCACCAATTTCAAATTGATATATTTGTACGTCTATTTTCATAGAGTGAGATATACCTTTTGATATAATGTCGATGACATTTACCTATATCAGTGGATGGTTAGGTAAGGAGCATTAAACAGCGGTGTAATTCTTCTTAACCATAAGTACAGTTTTCAACCTACGACACACAGTGAAAGAGTTGTTAGACTCAGCGGACTTATACAGAGTATTGTATGTTGTCCAGTGTCCATTAGGACAGAGGGGTTGGTCCTCATACTATATTCTGTTTACTTTTAACTTCTCTAGTTCTTAGACATGTGATTCATAGAAATACAGGGTCTAAGTTTTGAGGAGTTATAGGTATTTGAATAGAGTAGAGAACCAAGTATTGCAAGTATCGGGATTCTTCAAAGTGATCGAAGATGTAGATACTTGTGTATGGTATTCAGTTGATAGTAATGATAAAGAGAAATTGCTTCTCTTTAAGGTTACTCATAATTGGAAGCATTCCTAAGTTGAATAACGCTAATCGGCCTCCTTCCATTTAGTTGACATGCACTGGAGATAGCTGCATGATTTGAATCTGGTTCATTTAAATCAGTGCCTCTGGTTCTATATTGGATATAGAACAGTTCATATCTTAACGATGTTAAGGTACGGGGAGTTGTCCGGCTTATGATTAAAACCAGACACTGAACAACTCAAGGCACGTTTCTGTAATGGCTGTTTGTGGGTTGACCCAGGCTATGACGAGGGTTGACTTTCTACCATCTGGAAGATCAATAGTGATATTGTTCTTAACTCGCCACATTTTAAAAAGAAATGGTTATTTTTCAGAAAACAGTAGTGGGAGTATGGTAGAACTGGAAGTGATTCCAGAACCGCAAACGATTACTGAAGATTTGATAAGGAACCTAAAGATTCAATCTGATTTGACATTCCATTGGCCACTCCGCAGATAAGGTGGGTAACTTCAGGCACCCGAGAGGTACTCCGGTAGCCTCAAGGACGGTGACAGGGAAGTTCTTGTTTACCCATACTTGCCATTGCTATTGTTCCAGGCTCCGAGACCCGGCAGGAGGATGAGTATAGCGTCGTTCTAAACTAGCTTTAGAAGTGCGCGTCTATATGACTCTGCCAGAGGGTTGTCGTAGTCAGTGGAGCAGCGGAAGCATTGGTGGACAGGTGGCTTATGTCTATTTATAGACTAAAGCAGATACAGCGGAGATAGATCATCTATTTCTGATGTGACAGTCATAGGTTTGACTTCATCAGAATAGGGGATGGATCTGTTGAGAAGGTAGTAGGGTGTGATGTCATGGTATTTGGATGACATACACAGAGTAGGAAGTGATATTCCTATACTACGATCGGTTACATTTTGGTTGTCACATAGTAGTTTCTCCACACAGGACTTGGATATTATATCAGACATTCTGGTTACTAGATCTATGGTTTTAGATCTAGATTTGGGTGGTTTCCCAATCAGGGTACTTTGACAGCATTCTGAGAGTATTTAGAATGGACGACTCCTGGCATGGTAGTGTACCTGCAGGTAATGGAGTCACCCTCTCTAAAGGTGTCTTACAGACTAAAAGGGAGAGGGATACGCATGATTGACAGATCACTTACTTAGGCAATTGAGTCAATCATGAGATGTCAAGTACCACACCAGATGTTGTTCTTGCAATAGATGCAATAAGTTGATATTGATCCAATCCTGGAGAAACAGTCGGAAGCAGTTTTAGAACATAAGTGGATGTTCTAAGGATATGATAACGACAGCCTCTTTAGGGAGGCAGTTATCATTCCAGGCTTCCAAGGTGGCATGGACGACAGGGTGATCGTCAGAGTTATAGTTATCCTTCTGACGAGGGGCAGTATTTTGGACAGGTGGTCCAAGGGAATACTGAGGGTGGCATGGCGCAGGATACTGATTAAGTTCAGTTGACGATACAGTCTAAGAAGTTTGGATTTGGAGTTCATTTATGAGCTAGGTCCCATCAGACATCCAGACATTCTAAGACAGGTATTGCTCATTTCGGGAGATGGCTTTCTCCGCGAACTTGAGATATAGAGAGACATAGAAAGAAACATCTAGGCGGATCCACTCACTGAGGCTTTTTCCTCGAACGCAATAGTTTCGCAAACAGGCTTTGTGTGACTGACTAGTAGAGGAGTTGGGTGTTCGGTATCACACGGGCTGTGAGTATGCGACATCGCAATAATTAGCCTTGAGTGCAAGTGGGAGATTGTTGGAGATAGTGCCCTCAGAGTCAATTATTGGATCACAGGCACGTGATTGCAATGATTGAGGGAGGACCTATCCCGGGACGACAGTCTTACTCGAGATGATAGTGTGCTATCTGGTTTACCTTTATCATCGTGTACTGTTTCAGGTGACCTGACAGGTCGCTATTACACGTTGATAGAGCCCCTAGGATTCTTGCTTGACGACCAGCAGTATGATGGCGATCATATACGTGGGAGCTGGGGTCTATAAGCACATCCTTAAAAGGTCCCTAGTCGTAGGAGTTTCGAGACAGGGCATCGATACTCCATTAGTAGACTAGTGTATACAGTCGAGACCCCGACGAGGGGCGGTGGCCGGTCTCACAAGCCACTGGTGTCAGTTGGTTCACCTAAGATGTATACAGGTGCTCATTGGGTTATGAGTACACCGGACAGGACTCGCCGGGAACCTGCTAGTTGGGATTATACCAGACGTCAGATAGCAGTTCCCAGGTGACATGTGTACAGGTTAGTTCATCGACCTGAGATCGTCATTTGTCTCGTGTGAGTTCCCACTGTGCTTTGATTACTACCCTACCTCGGCTCAAAGGAGTCGTGCAAACAGGTTTTAGTTGGGTACAGTCCCGAGCCACATGGAGGCAGTGAGCGGATCTGCAGGGGTTCGTCTCTCCCGGTATTGAGGGTGAGGTCGCGCTGTGTCTAGGAGAGCCATTACGCAAAGCCCTCGGCCGAGGCAGGAGATTTACTGGTAGGTATTCCAGTAGTATCTCAGGGCGTTCTGGGCTACACTCCGACACGACTTGTACCGCCTTTAGGGGTCTGACTTTTACCAACCCCGTAGGCCCGCCATGCGATGCTCATAGACGAACGGACCGGACTGTACGGATATTGTCACTGACAGGCTCAGTAGGGTGTCAGGATGAGTTCGCTCATCGACGTCCCTTTTTGGTCAATAGCTGGTGGCCCGTCACGTATTGGCTTATACCTCTGACGTGCTAGTGGTTAAATCCACAGCCATAGTATTGACGAGTCTTTAGAGTCCACCACACTTTCAGTTACTCAAGCTTTCGGGCGAAACGCTGTAGAGGCCGTATGGAGATATGGCAGGGTCCGATCAGATACGTGCGGTATTGCACGGATCAGGATCGGACAGTTTTGTACTAGTGGCCATATAGTTATATGGCAGGGTTCGATCTGATACGTGCGGTATTGCACGGATCAGGATCGGACGGATAATACTAGCCGGCTTTGGTTTAAGCCGGATCCTAGTTTAGTACAGTGTAGATTTTGTCTCATTGCATTTGTATCCGGTCGGAATACAGATGCGGGTGTGTATGCACAGTATCGGAGTTTTCCTGTAATTTATTACGGGACCAGTTTTCTGGAGTTGCCAGTTTGCATTCCGTTCCGGCCGGTTTTTCTTTGTTCTTTCCCGGCCGGACTTTTCCGATGGAGGGGGTTATTTGCGAGTTTGCAAATAACCATTTGTGGAGGGGTTCTTTGTATTTGTGGCATTATGAAAGATTAAGCATCTTTGCTTTTCATGATGGCTTGCTTTTTGAGATTAGAAATTGATTTGAGAGAATGATCATTACCTTTTGATGTGAAGCTTACTTTTGATGTGGTCACCCTTTTGCATCTCCTACACTCACCTCCCTTCTTGTTATGGTTGTTTTTTTTCTTCCTCCACCATTCTCACTAGATGAAGAGAGGCTTCACTTGAGAGAAAAAGAATGAGAGAGTTCATTTCATCTTCTTCTTGCTAGAAAATTGAAAGCACCGATTTTCTTTACCTCTTCCTCCATCCATCAATGGCAACTACATAAACTCCAAGA
Source organism: Agapanthus africanus (assembly GCA_030015575.1). Taxonomy (NCBI): domain Eukaryota; kingdom Viridiplantae; phylum Streptophyta; class Magnoliopsida; order Asparagales; family Amaryllidaceae; genus Agapanthus; species Agapanthus africanus. Next base: position 429,714,056 of record CM057345.1, on the reverse strand, counting down.
GACAAAGTTTCTACACTACATTCTACAGCATATCTTGGGCATGTCGACTTGCCGGCTTCATGCCCGAGTTGCCTCGGTATTGAGGCGGGAGCCCGTAAAAGACGCAGGCGATGTGGTGCCCTTCCGGCGAGGAGGCGACGATTTGGAGACAAGACTTTCCGCGGGAGATCGGGACGATGACGAGAAGACCGGAGGACTCGGATCACTCGGTACATCTCTCACCCCATCTCTAGTTAGCTAGTATAGGTTAATGGTTTCGATCCGGGTATATTGTCCGCGGTAGCGCCAGTTCCAAGTTAAGAAAATTTTGATTCCGCATTTTGGCCTCGGATAGACGGCCGGGGCGCTGCCGTGGCGCAACACATCGATCATCTTGCCGAGGGGAACCATACCGGGCCCCACCATGTACCCTCATACGGCACCCACTCCTCGTATGGAGTATATAATCAGAACCGATAAATCTCATGGTGGATGCGCAAATATCATATCAAGGAAATCGGGTTTTTCAAATAATGCATAATTTCATGAACTCCCGCGGTTCCTAAATCCAGAAAACATCATGTAAAATCCAAATAACAATGCGCAAATCCAGGAATAAATATGTGCGATATATCTGAAATGCGAGCATATAAAGGAAAATATGTAGCTGAAACTAGATGTATGCGAAATCAATAAGGTACAGCTAAGTATAGGTGTTTACCTATAAGTAAATGATGTAGTATACCCCCTGGGTATAAGTAAAATATGAGCAAGGTATACCTGTAGTTGTATCGTAAAGGATATATGTATCTATTACTAATGGTACGATACTCTATAGGTATACAGGTATGTTAAATGTCATATGTGATAAGCAGTACGAATCAATGTCACAAAATCCCTAACCAAGCAATATATTATCTATAAGTGGTTTGTGTGTGACATGGCAATTATTGACGGTGTGTGTAGCATACAATCAGTGTTCGTGCAATATGAATCGTCAATAATTTGTGCAGTATCCTATGGCTACTAGTCCAAATACAACATCTAAGTAATGGAGTAAACGCGCAATTCTAACAATAACGTAGAATATGCGACAAGTATTAGAATCCTAGCCCAGACGTATAACGCCATGCGGACGATTCCCCTATAGATGTTAAATCTACTCACCAACGCTCCAAGCTAGGTGAATCCTACCACCTGTTTCCCCCCTGTAGCAGCGTCCGTAGTCCCCGCCTATGAATCTGCAACATTAAAACAATAAAGCAAATATATATTAATAACAGACCCAAATCACGTACACACTACACTAGACCGACGCAACAACACAAAACATACTCTCAAGTGTTCGTATTGTGGCTAACGTGCGTAGCGACACGACGAAACTAACCCAAGAGCAAAACCACGAAAACTGCACGATCCATGTCGTATTACGTATCACGCGGACACAAAACACTAGAAACTGCCAAAGTGATCCCAGATTTTGCATACTGTGAAAACTAAACAAACAAACAAGACCAACAGAACCCAAACCACTGCAGACACCAACCCAGGAGAAACCAAACCCTAACTCCTAACCCTAGCCGGCATCGCCGGACCTCCTCCTTGCCGTCGCCGGCCCTGGCCGGTAGCCTGGGTGCCGTGTCTCAGGTGGTGCTCCAGGGTCCCTAGTACATCACTACAATTTTGCTTAATTTTCCAGTATTTCCTCCGGGTCACAGCAGGTTCCCGATGTCACAAATCGACACTAAAATACGATATTTTGCACAAAACGTAAACCCTATGGTATTTTAGTGAAATCTGGGTTAAATCTCAGTTAAAGTGACCCTAATAACACTTAAATAGGCAGGGTTTACCAACACAATCATCACTTAATCAAAAGTCCACATAATTCACCATATTTAGCACAAAACTAACTTTAAACGCAAACCGACGCTAAACAACACAAAAGCTAAGCAAAAAGGGAAATTGGGTTCAGAATATATACCCTATGGAACGCTAGGAAGCTGGAGAAAGAGTGGATTGAGGAAGAAGAGCTGCTGCAAGCTGCTGGGGCCTCTGCTGCTGCCAGAAGCTGCTGCTGATGCTGATGCTGCTACTGAAGCTGCTTGCTGCTGCTGCTGTTGCATGAGCTGCTGCTGATGCTGATGACTTCTGCTGTTGTTGCTGCTTGCTTGAGCTGCTACTGTTGGTGTTGTGGCTGATGCTGTGGCTACTGCCCTTGCTGCTGCTGCAGAAGCTGCTTGCTGCTGCTGTTTGCTGATGCTGATGCTACTTGCTTCTGGTGCTGCTGCTGCTGCCTTGCTGAAGGGGTGTGTGTGTGTGAGAGAGAATGAGAGAAAGAGAAAATGATAGGGAGAAATGAGAGAAAACAAAATAAAGACCCCCCCTCTCTCTTCCCTTATTAAATGAAGCATGGCTCACTCCTTGTAGCACCATGCCCTCACTCTCTCTCTCTCTTGGTCAACAATTCAACCCCATTTAAAATCCTTTTCATTTTATTTTTTAAAACAACCATATAAGGTTAAAACCCAAAACACTTAATATAATTATTAAAAACTAGATTAAGGAAATGATTAGCTCACCATGCTTGCTAATCATGGCTAAACCCCAAATTAACACCCTAGTTAACATGCACAAGTGTGTGCAAGGCTAGGAAAAATCTAATAAAATATTCATTAAATAAGATAAAATAATTGGAAATCAATTTGGTAAACTTTTTATTAAAAACCATACATTAAAATATAATTATCCACAAAACACATTCTAAGGTGTTACATTGACGAAAACCTTTTGCTACAAGTCTAGCTTTGAAAGTCTCAAATTTTCCATCTACACCAAGAATCTTCTTAAGATCCATTTGCTCCCGATGGGTTTTACCCCTTCAGATGCAACTACCAAAGTCTATACTTTGTTGGTGTATATGGATTCCATCTCAGATCGCATAACATCCATCCATTTCACAGAGTCCCCACTTGTGATGGCCTGCTCGAAACTAATTGGGTCATGATCTTCCATGATGCAATTCTTGATCCCACTGTCATTGAGAAACCGTAGTATTTCTTAGGCGGATGAGGAACCCTACTAGATCTGCGGAGAGGCTGAGGTTCGTCGGGAACTATTGAATCCTCTGGTTCTACCAAATCAACAGCTGTTAGTTTGTCTATCTGGAACTTCTTCCAGTTCTACCTCATGACCACTAATTTCTTCCATAAGAAATTCCTTTTCTAAGAAGGTGGCATGCCAAGAAATAAATCCCCTTTTGCTCCTCGGTGTGGTAGAAGATATACCCTCGCAAATGTTTGGGATATCCAACAAACTTACACAGACCTTGCCTCGAGCTTGTCTGGATTAAGCCGAACAACCCCATATCTTAACTCGTTTAAGAGATGGTCTCTTCCCATTGTAAGGTTACGCCAGCGCTCCGGCCATCAATCCGTGGCCAAACGTGGAACAAAAACTTTTTAAAACCCAGTGCTAACGGAACCCAATTCCCGGATCGAACCATTAACCCTATGTAAAAGGAGTTTGGAGAGGTTATACCAATCGATCCGTGTCCTTCGGTCTTCAACCTATTCCCCAAGCTTATCGCGGCTTCCTCGATCAAGTTCTCTCTCCGGTCTCCCTCGTTGAAGACGATCCACGTCGAAGATTAGTAATACGGGCTCCCGCCTCAAAACCAAAGCAACTCGGGCATCCAGTTTGCTAGCCGAGATACCCAAGGTGAAGTAGAGATAGTGTGTGAATACTTTGTCTTAAAGCATCCAAGGATTTAGGCGGAGGAGAATGAAGTTGCCAAGTGAAAAATGTGAGCTTAATAATTTTGGCCAAGTGAAGAATTGATGTGGCTTGGAGAAAAAATGGACTCTGCTAAAATTGAGAATGGTTCTCTGTTAATTTTACTTGTGGTTGTGGTGAGTATATAAATAGAAGCAACAATAAAAAACTTCAGCACACCCAAAAAAATCAGCCACTAATTTCCCTCACCAAAATATCTCAAACAAAATATCCTAAACTAAACAAAAACCATAAATGCAAATCAATGCACAAAATGACTCGCCTCAGCAACAAAAATTGCCAGCATAAGAAATTTGCCAAAAACATGACTCACACTTTTAGTAAAAGTTAAACATTAAACTAAATGTTTATAGCCAAGAAAAGAAATGGCAAATCCAAAAGTAAACTCGTAACGAATTACAAGAATACCCCTCATCCGTATATACATACATGCATCTGTTAGTTATATGTATGCCCTAGAGGCCATTACTGTACATTGGATGTATATTGTAGTGGATGCTGGGACATATATAGGTAGGACTTTCTTGCTCGACATGATAGTACGCTATCTGGTTGCTCTTTATCTTAACGTGTATACTTTCTGTCTCTCTGTTACATGTTGATAAAGCCCTTAGAATGTGTACTCGACTTCCAGGACTGTGATGCAGATCATACTAGTGGGGCCTGGATAGTCCATGAGTACATCCTTCAATGTTCCTAGTCGAGGGAATATCGAGACGGGGCATCGATATTCCAGAGTAGACTAGCGTATATCTTCTCAACCCATGCGATGGGCGATGGATGATCCCATATCCATTGGTGTTTGACATCGGAGATGGTATGCGGGTGCTCAGTGGAGACTGGGTACACTGAACGGACTCGCCGAGAACTCCCAGATGGTATTATACCTCACGTCAGATGGCAGTTCTCTGGTGACACTGGTACAGCTTAGTCTGTTGACCCGAGATCGTCATAGAGTCTTGTGTGTCTCCCACTGTGCTTTGATTTCCACCCTACCACGGCTCTACTGAGTCGTGCAAACAGGTGGTTTTTGGGTACAGTCCCGATTCACATGGAGGCAATGAACGATAGGAGGGGATTCGTCTCTCCCGGTATTGGGGGTTGATGTTGCGCTATGCTCGACTGGCCATAACAGGAAATCCCTGGCCAGGGTTGCAGTGACCTACTGGTAAGTGTTATCAGTAGTTTCACACATGTCATGGACTTCACGTCGGCATGACTTATCGAGCTACTGGGGTCTGACGTTTACCACCCCTAGGCGAGATATGCGACATATCAGACGAACAGACCGGACTGTACGGTAAGTGTTACTGGTTGGATTCACAGGAGTGTGAGCGGGCTTGCTCGTCGATCTTCTGATCGCTCAATACCCGGGTGGCCGTTACGTTTAGCAGACCGCTTGCGGCTTGTGGGTGTTTGATATGATCATCACCTGCTGCCGGTGTATTGACGAGTCTTTAGAGTCCTACACAGAGGTTTCCTGGCTCAAGCGAAACGAAATAGGAGCGCATATGAGATATGTGCGGGACCGAGAATAATTCGTGTATGTGATACCGTATTCCATTCTCGCGATGAATGTATCGATTGGTTATATGCGATATAACCTAGTTGTCGAATCAAGGATTGATTCGATAAGCCGATACATTGGATACTAGCCGGTTATATGCGACATGACCGGATCATTGAATCAAGTGTTGATTTAATGATTTAATGTATAATTATATATTTGATATATTACTTTACATTAACTAGTATTGGTTCACTTTAAAAGGATTTTCTCACTTGAAATGCACATTGTATATGTGATATATTTTTGTGCATTTGTTTGTATCATGTTTGATGATACTTGCTCATTTGGGTTTGTGTAAAGATTAAACCATGTTTAGTGAATGGTTAGGGTTTCTTTTCTCTTATTTATTTATCTATTTATTATTGTTTTGGAAAAGATAAAGAGAAAAAGAAATGGTGGCTTAGTTTGTTTTTTCTTTGAAGCTTCTTGAAGCTTTGAACAAGTCCACCATTCTTGTCTCTTCTCTAACCCTAACCATTCATCTAACCTTGGTTAAATCTCTACACTAAACCATGGTTGAATACATGATAAGTATTCATTTTATTTCCTTTTTTAAATAACTTATCATATCTTCTTCTTCTTCATCTTCTTCTTTCATGAAAAGATGCTTGCTACATCAATGGTGATTGATGAAAAAGTGTGAGAAATCCAAATCTAAAGTCTACCCAATTCCTATTTCTTCATCCTCTACCTCTTCCCAAGTAGTATAGGGTGTTTCCTTCACAAGTTTTCTTGACTTGGTGAAGTTGGAGCTTGATCTAGCGATGCCTCGACGTAGATCATCTTCGGCATCGTCGTCGATGACCTAGCCCGCTTTTTCTCCGATGAAGCCAACGCTAGAGCCCAAGATCCGATTTGTACAGCGAGGAGACTTCATCGCGGAGCCATGGAGGTGGAGGACCGGATCTACAAAGGTTGTAGCCCCTTCCCTTTAGCTATATTTCCGTTTACTTGCTTGCATCGCCTTGTTATCTAGTTAACGATCCGTATTAGGGTTTGTAGGCACTTGTAAAATTTGAATTAGCCATGTTTGATGCCTTGTGAGACTTCATTAGTGTGCCTAGGAACCCTACAGTGGTATCAGAGACTGGCTAGAGCCTTAGGCGATGCGTAGACGGAGTTAGAAGTCCGATCGACCCAAAACCCCGACTTTAAAATGCTCTCTGGACAATTCTGTAAAATGTGGATTTTTGTAAATTAAAAATATGCAGAAAATTCAGCAGGGGATTATAAGGGTTACTGAAAAATTCGATGGCCTGATTCCTTAAAGTCACCACGGATCCGCGGCATGAGCATGCTCATGCGGCGGTTCCGCGGCAATTTTGTCCTTTTGTGCATCTAATTTTGCACAGTAATTCTTAGCTTTCTATGCTGGTTTTCTTGGGAATTTTTAATATTTTTTTCCAGAGTTGTATTTTCTGGGTCGTATTGGGGATTCGGAGATTCGATCGAACTGTCTAATTTTGTCTATGTGGCTTTCCGGATAAATTTTAGAATATGTTAAAAAGTTCGACCGGATATAAATACCCAAGTTTTCCATTGTTGGGAAATTTCCAATTGTTGGATTTTTCCGTAGTTTAACGACGTTCTAAGTAGTGCAAGTAACGCGATGGTCCCTCTAGAAGACAACAAACCTTAACTCGATTATGTGACCGTCTTGAACTGCCCTTTGAACCTTTGGGTTTGGGGCAGTACGGCGTGCCACATGTGAGGCATTGGCTTGACCCTTCTACGGCTGGACCGTTGGTACTGAGGCACGAACTGAATGTTGTTAGACTTATTTCATGTGTTGAGCTGTTTCGGGAAAACTTGGGTGTTTGAATGTTCGATCGGAAAGTTTAACATTTTCTATTTATCCGGAATGTGATACAATAATTGGAATTCACAAGTAGTTATGAGATAACTGAATGAATGTTATAAACATAGCAGTTTAGTCTCTTTTGATCGGTTGCCACGGAATTTTGATGTGATCAAAAGTCCGTCGCAATCACGTAGCGTACGCGGATGCTCGCCGGGTAAACTTAATAGACAGCCTCACCCCATAGCCCCGACCGAGTGACTGTAGGAGAACCCCGTCGCCGAAAGCATCCGTTCGGGTGCTCGCGGTAGCGGTGTTCCGCCTTGGTGCACTTTGTCGACGGCGTCGGGGGTGCGGCCGCCTACTGAAGTTTGCGACGAGCATTCGATCAGGATGTCGGGAATCTTGTTGAATTGCCCGACTTTATATTGAAAAGTGTTTTCGATTTTGAGACTAAAATGCGGGGTTTATAATTGTTAGGCATGCGATGTCTAAATATTTCATTTGATTAGGCATGCGATGTCTAAAGAGATTGCGGATTCCAACTGTTGTAGTTTTACACTTTCTTTTCTGTGACCGTAAGTGTAATATGTGATATCGCCGGTTTCGTTGCTATATTTCAACGACAATTGGGATGCGCATATTTACTTACGTTGGTGACATGTGATGTTATGAGTTGCTGGATATGTTATATTGGATCGTCGTGTTTGAATAGCCGGAAGGGGTTTTTTTATGTGAGATGAGTGTTTTTCATTTTCATTCATGTAAAAACTTGTATGTAATATTCTTTTATTGGGGCACTTCCAGATTGCGGAAGATGTCACCGTTGATGTATATTATTTACTTTTCTACACTAGGATAGACCCAAGGAGGGGAGCACAAGTAACCGGGTTCTAGGGTCCAGTGGGAGACCAACTCGAGGAGTCGAGTTCGGGTCTCCTAACCCTAGAATTGGTAGGGTTTCTTGCCGCTCTCGTAGGGGTCTAGGGGTATGGGTTTGGCTATTCATCACGACCGTGGAATCCGTGTTTTATACTGGCTCGTATTGAAAACACGGACATCCTAGTATATCCAATATTTCATATGTATCTTCTGCTGTGATTTATCTGTGATGTGATCATGTGATGTTCTGTGACAGATATTATATATAGTATATATGATATATTATATAAACGTTGCTTATGTTTTACACCCACGCTAGCCCTGCCCCGCTCTACCGTTAGTTACCTAACCTAACGGTGCAGACGGGACATCGAGGCGAATGCGGATGGCATAAGCGTACGTTATATTTATCTGTGATGTTTAGGTGGACTTAAATGATGGGATATTCATTAATGAGATTAATGAAAGAAAATAAACCTAATTGATATTGTGGAATCGAATTTCAAAATAAAACAGGTAGCTACAGTTCTTGCTTTGCATCGTGGTGTTCCTTGTAGAACATCCTGCACCTTATTCGATGAGGAAAGGACCGAGATCTCTTCACCGGGAGTGACTCCTTTAGCAATAACTGGCAGATGCTACAACCCTCGGTTTGTCATTTGATTGCTTCTATAGTTTCTGCTTTGCACAGTGATATATATGATATATCCCGCACCTCATTCAACGAGGAAAGGGCCGACGATCCCTTCACCGGGAGTGACCCCTTTAGCAAAACTAGAAAAGCCTCAAAAACATTCCATTTAAAAACCATTTGATTCCGCAACGAGATCAAGTTCAAAGCGTTAAAGGTTTTCACAAAAACCATTCGCAACCCTCCGTTATTTTAGGAAGTAGAGTACTTAGTATTCGTGCTGTGTTTGTTGACCTTAGTTAAGGCACAGTGTACGATAGCTAAGTGATGTCTTCCTACACCGCATATGACGCGATTAGTTAGGACAGTCGCGTGACTTTGTTGACCTTAGTTAAGGGTCATGTGGGTGGGTCTAATTAATCACGAAATGACGGGTAGAACTTGACTAGTGCTTATGATTTGTTGACCATAGTTAAGGTCATAAGTACTAGGGGTAAAAACCTTTATCGGGAGTTTCAAGTGTTGAAATTTGCAATGAGATTGCATACCTTCTATGTGATAGTTGGATCCCGATACCCACTGTGAGTAATTGTTACTCCTGGGAGAGTTTTGCACTTTGCAATTAGCCGATCAAGTAGGTGTCTAGAAAGGTGTCAACGGGGTTACGCCTCTGGGAAAGCGAGGTTTACAGTAATTAGGTCCGTGCGAAAGCACGGGGAACCTCCCTCAAAGTACCGACACTGGCCTGGCTGAAAGATTGGCGAACTTGTAGAGTGTAATTAATCCCGGCTAGTCTTTCCTTTTAAGGTTTGAAGGAAGATTTGATAAAAACAGTGGGAGCCATCCAGATTAGATAAAATACATAACCAATCTAATCTTGCAAGAGCGCACGCTGAGTGTTTTCTTCTCTCTCTCTCCTGGTAGCGACTATATCACGCCTTAATCAAGATAATAAAATGGATGTATTGACCGAACCCGCTTGTTATACTGAGCTGGGGAACGTTGGTCCCGCTCCAACTTATAATTGTTATAAGACAGAGCAGGAAATAGGGGAATACCAGAATTCCTATGCCGCCCAAACGAAGAAAGTACATATGATGCATCTCCTTCGGGTGTGTTCATTATACAGAACTGTTTCTCAGTATCCTATGCATCCTGGGTATCTGATACCGGATCAGGATCCCTGATATGTAATCTGTTATATAGGGCTACAAAAAGGTAGAAAAACTGAGAACGGGTGATAAGTTTCATGAGGCAGAAAACGGGGCAAGTGTTGCAGCCAAGTCTGTTGGTCACTGTCACCCTGTATTACCAATACATTGATTCTGAACAAATGCTATTAGATACCGAACCTGATATACAAAATCATATCTATCTCTTTATTAGTAAAGAAATGATAAAATTTTGTATAGTTGGATAATATTTTGAACATTTCCTATATCAAAAGTTGATCGGTTCAGGCACGTTATCTAAAAGCATTGACGTTCTAAATCAAACTACAGTTCCTTGTATACTGAACACACACAAGAGGAAGAGTTCAGAAATGAACAAATTCTTCTTCTTGAGGTATTGTAGACTAAGTCATATCAATGCGACCCGACTAGCTGAAGTTACATTTAGATGCATATTTAAATCAGTTTGAATTTACATCTTGTGAAACTTGCCAGTCATGTCACAAAGATATAATGGCACCAGCTCTGTTTACTGGAAGCAGAGAAAGAGTTAATGAACTCTTTGGACTGATACATGATGATGTATATAAAGTCTCCTGTCTACACATGCCGGGACTGGTTCTTTATACTTCATTATATTCTCTGATAATCTCTCAAGATTCAGTCATATGTTCCTGTTGAAACATAAGTCTGAAGCTTTTGAGGTATTCACAGAATATAAGTTAGAAGTAGAGAACCAAAATGCGGGTATAAGTACTATGTCCTATGATAAGATCAGGGAGGAGAATACTTCTGCATGGCATTCCTGGACTATTCTAAAAGAAAATGAGATTCTCTCTCAGCATTACTCCTCCGTATAAACCATAGCACGATGGTATATCGGGGCGGAGCAATCACACCCTATATGATAAGGTGTGCTCTATGATGAGTACTACTGAGTTACCTATTTCCTTTTTGGGAGTTATGCGCTTGAGAAGCTGCATACCTATTGAATAGGGTTCCAATCAAATCAGTTGCCTACCGCTTCATATATGATATGGAAAGGGAAGAGCCCATGTCTTAAGCTAGTTAAGATTTGGGTTGACCGGCCTATGTCTGAAAGCAAAATCCGGACAAGCTCGAGGCAAGGTCTGTAATGTAGAACTGGAAAGGTTCCAGCTATACAAACTACAGCAGACAATTTGGTAGAACCAGAGGATTCAGTAGATTCCAACGAACCTCAGCCTCTCCGCCGATCTAGTAGGGTTCCTCACCCACCTGAGAGATACTTCGGTTTCTCGATAACAGTGGGAGCGAGGATTGCATCATAAGATGATGACCCAACTAGTTTCGAGCTGGCCATCGGGGGTAGAACTCTGTAAGAATGGCTGGATGCTTAGTGATCTGAGATGGAATCCATATACACCAACAAAGTATGGACTTTGGTTGCTATATCTGAAGGGTTAAATCCCCATCAGGAGCAAGTATATCTTGAGAAGATTACTTGGTGTAGATGGAAAAGTTGAGACTTTCAAAGCTAGACTTGTTAAAGGTTTTAGTCATCAACCAGGTGTGGATAATGATGAAACCTTTTCTAGGGACTATGCTTGAGTCCATCCAGATCCTACTTGCCACGGCTACATACCATGACTACGATATCTGGTGGTTGGGTGCCATGACTACTTTTCTAAATGATGTTTTAGAAGAGTGCGTCTATAAGTACACAGCCAGAGGGCCTCGTAGACAGTGGAAGCAGCGGAAACGTGTGCAAGATGCTTTATAGGATAAAGCAGGCATCGCGGAGTTGGAACATCTGTTTTGATGGATTAGTCAAAGAAGTTGACATCATCAAAATGGTAGATGAACCTTGTATAAACAAAAAGGTAGTAGGGAGTATAGTGCCGATCCTCGTAGAGTACGTGGATGACATGCTCATGATAGGGAAGGAGTTTCCTATGCTACGCTCGGTCAATCTCCGCTTATCACAAAGACTCTCCAAACAGGATCAAAGTGATACCTCCTAAATCCTGGGTTTTGGATCTATGAGATAGATCTAAATGGATGTTAGGATTCTCACTAGTTGTAGTGAGATGGTATCAATCAATCCTGGGGAGAATCACTGGAAGGGTTCCAGGGTGATAAGGACGACTGAAAGTCAGTCGCAGGCATTGTCTTTACGCTCAGTAAAGGGACGGTATGTTGGAAGAGTTCCAAGCTAGATATCGTGGCATACTAGATGATAAAGGCTCGATACATCGCTACTTAAGATGCTGCCAAAGAGGCAGTCTGGATGTATATTTGTTCATGAGATGAACTTAGTTCCTCCCATTGTGTGACAATGGAGTTGTGGCTTATGCCAAGGTACGTCCGTCCCATCAGTGATCCATACATATTCTGAGGCAGCATCACCTGATCATGGAGATAGTTGATCTCCAGGGTGATCGAGGTTAGGAGAGTAGACTCAGAGGACAACATGGCGGATCCACTCACAAAGGCCTTTTCCCAGAGAGAGACTTTCAGGGGATGGTTGAGTATGTGATACTGCAACCACTGCTACAGATGGCCCTAGTGCAAGTGGGAGATTGTTAGTTATATGTATGCCCTGGAGGCCATTACTGTACATTGGATGTATATTGTAGTGGATGCTGGGACATATATAGGTAGGACTTTCTTGCTCGACATGATAGTACGCTATCCGGTTGCTCTTTATCTTAACGTGTATACTTTTTGTCTCTCTGTTACATGTTGATAAAGCCCTTAGGATGTGTACTCGACTTCCAGGACTGTGATGCAGATCATACTAGTGGGGCCTGGATAGTCCATGAGTACATCCTTCAATGTTCCTAGTCGAGGGAATATCGAGACGGGGCATCGATATTCCAGAGTAGACTAGCGTATATCTTCTCGACCCATGCGATGGGCGATGGATGATCCCATATCCATTAGTGTTTGACATCGGAGATGGTATGCGGGTGCTCAGTGGAGACTGGGTACACTGAACGGACTCGCCGAGAACTCCCAGATGGTATTATACCTCACGTCAGATGGCAGTTCTCTGGTGACACTGGTATAGCTTAGTCTGTTGACCCGAGATCGTCATAGAGTCTTGTGTGTCTCCCACTGTGCTTTGATTTCCACCCTACCACGGCTCTACTGAGTCGTGCAAACAGGTGGTTTTTGGGTACATTCCCGATTCACATGGAGGCAATGAGCGATAGGAGGGGATTCGTCTCTCCCGGTATTGGGGGTTGATGTTGCGCTATGCTCGACTGGCCATAACAGGAAATCCCTGGCCAGGGTTGCAGTGACCTACTGGTAAGTGTTATCAGTAATTTCACACATGTCATGGACTTCACGTCGACATGACTTATCGAGCTACTGGGGTCTGACGTTTACCACCCCTAGGCGAGATATGCGACATATCAGACGAACAGACCGGACTGTACGGTAAGTGTTACTGGTTGGATTCACAGGAGTGTGAGCGGGCTTGCTCATCGATCTTCTGATCGCTCAATACCCGGGTGGCCGTTACGTTTAGCAGATCGCTTGCGGCTTGTGGGTGTTTGATATGATCATCACCTGCTGCCGGCGTATTGACGAGTCTTTAGAGTCCTACACAGAGGTTTCCTGGCTCAAGCGAAACGAAATAGGAGCGCATATGAGATATGTGCGGGACCGAGAATAATTCGTGTATGTGATACCGTATTCTATTCTCGCGATGAATGTATCGATTGGTTATATGCGATATAACCTAGTTGTCGAATCAAGGATTGATTCGATAAGCCGATACATTGGATACTAGCCGGTTATATGCGACATGACCGGATCATTGAATCAAGTGTTGATTTAATGATTTAATGTATAATTATATATTTGATATATTACTTTACATTAACTAGTATTGGTTCACTTTAAAAGGATTTTCTCACTTGAAATGCACATTGTATATGTGATATATTTTTGTGCATTTGTTTGTATCATGTTTGATGATACTTGCTCATTTGGGTTTGTGTAAAGATTAAACCATGTTTAGTGAATGGTTAGGGTTTCTTTTCTCTTATTTATTTATCTATTTATTATTGTTTTGGAAAAGATAAAGAGAAAAAGAAATGGTGGCTTAGTTTGTTTTTTCTTTGAAGCTTCTTGAAGCTTTGAACAAGTCCACCATTCTTGTCTCTTCTCTAACCCTAACCATTCATCTAACCTTGGTTAAATCTCTACACTAAACCATGGTTGAATACATGATAAGTATTCATTTTATTTCCTTTTTTAAATAACTTATCATATCTTCTTCTTCTTCTTCATCTTCTTCTTTCATGAAAAGATGCTTGCTACATCAATGGTGATTGATGAAAAAGTGTGAGAAATCCAAATCTAAAGTCTACCCACTTCCTATTTCTTCATCCTCTACCTCTTGCCAAGTAGTATAGGGTGTTTCCTTCACAAGTTTTCTTGACTTGGTGAAGTTGGAGCTTGAGCTAGCGATGCCTCAACGTAGATCATCTTCGGCATCGTCGTCGATGACCTAGCCCGCTTTTTCTCCGATGAAGCCAACGCTAGAGCCCAAGATCCGATTTGTACAGCGAGGAGACTTCATCGCGGAGCCATAGAGGTGGAGGACCGGATCTACAAAGGTTGTAGCCCCTTCCCTTTAGCTATATTTCCGTTTACTTGCTTGCATCGCCTTGTTATCTAGTTAACGATCCGTATTAGGGTTTGTAGGCACTTGTAAAATTTGAATTAGCCATGTTTGATGCCTTGTGAGACTTCATTAGTGTGCCTAGGAACCCTACAGCATCCGTATTCCAACTGAATACGAATACAACGAGATGAAAGTAATCCAACAATATAATACTAGAATCCAGCTTAAACCAAAGCCTACAAGTATTATCCGTCCGATCATGATCCATGCACAAGTGCACGAATATGATCGAACCCTGCCATAAAACCATGCGGCCTCTACAACGTTTCGCCCGAACCAAGGAAACCCTCTGTGTGGGACTCTAAAGACTCGCCAATATACTGGCAATGGATTTAACCGTAAGCACATCAGTGGCACTAGCTGTATGTAATGGCTATCTAGGTATTGAGTGAAAGAGAGGCCGATGAGCAAACTCATCCTGAAACCCTACTGAGCCTGACAGTGACAATATCCATACAGTCCGGTCCGTTCGTCTATGAGTATCACATATCGATTCTAGGGGGTGGATAAAGTCAGACCCCTAATAACGCGACATTTAGTGTCGGTATGAAACCTATCACCAACTGAGAAACTACCGATCCTAGATCGGTAATTCTCATCTACCCCGGCCGAGGATTTCTGGTGATGGCCATCCGTGCACTCCGCCACATCAACCCCCAATACCGGGAGAGACGAATCCCCTGACGATCCGCTCACTGCCTCCATATGGCTCGGGACTGTGCCCAACTAAAACCTGTTTGCACGACTCCTTTGAGCCGTGGTAGGGTAGTAATAAAAGCACAGTGGGAACTCACACGAGACAAATGACGATCTCAGGTCGATGGACTAACCTGTACACATGTCACCTGGGAACTGCTATCTTACAATAAGTATAATACCAACTAGCATGTTCCCGGCGAGTCCGTCCGGTGTACTCATAACCCAGTGAGCACCTGTATACATCTTAGGTGAACTAACTGACACCAATGGCTTGTGAGACTAGTCACCGCCCCTCGTCGGAGTCTCGATCCGTATACACTAGTCTACTATTGGAGTATTGATGCCCAGTCTCAAAACTCCCACGACTAAGGACACTTTAAGGATGTGCTTATAGACCACCCAACTCCCACGTATATGATCGCCATCATACTGCTGGTAGTCAAGCAAGAATCCTATGGGCTCTATCAACATGTAATAGTGATCTGTAATGTCACCTGAAGTATATACACGATGATAAAGACAAACCAAATAGCATACTATCATCTCGAGTAAGACTGTTCTACCGGTATAGGTCCTCCCTCAATCATTGCAATCACGTGCCTGTGATCCAATAATTGACTTGAGGGCACTATAGCCAACAATCTCCCACTTGCACTTAAGGCTAATTATTGCGGCGGCGCATACTTATAGCCCGTGTGATACCGAACACCCAACTTCTCTACTAATCAGTTTTACAAAGCCCGTTTGTAAAACTATTGTGTTCGAGAAATAGCCTCAGTGAGTGGATCCGCTCCAATGTTTCTTTCTATGTCTCTCTTTATCTCAAGTTCGTGGAGAAAGCCATCTCCCGAAATGAGCAATACCTGTCTTAGAATATATCTGGATATCTGATGGGACCCAGT
Organism: Agapanthus africanus; assembly: GCA_030015575.1. Classification (NCBI taxonomy): domain Eukaryota; kingdom Viridiplantae; phylum Streptophyta; class Magnoliopsida; order Asparagales; family Amaryllidaceae; genus Agapanthus; species Agapanthus africanus. The sequence continues at coordinate 429,697,947 of CM057345.1, read as the reverse complement.
TCACAAATGAACTCCAAATCCAGTAAACTTCTTAGACTGTATCGTCAACTGATTTTAATCAGTACCCAGCGCTATGCCTCCCTCAGTATCCGCTTGGACCACCTGTCCAAACAACTGCCCCTCGTTAAGAGGGAAAACTATAACTCTGACAGTCACTCTGTCATTCAGGTCATCTTGGAAGCCCGGAATGATAATCGTCTCCCAAAGGAGGCTGTCGTTACCAAATCCCTAGAACATCGACTTGTGTTCATAAACTGCTTCCGAACGTTTCCCCAGGATTGGATTATTATATCAACTTATTGCAACTAGTGCAAAAACAACATCTGGTGTGGGACTTGACATCTCATGGTTGACTCAATTGCCTAAGCAAGTGATATACCAATCATGCACATCCCTCTCCTCTTTAGTCTGTAAGACACCTTCAGAAAGGGTGACTCCATCACATGCAGGTACACTACCTTGCCAGGAGTTGTCTATTCTAAAACACCTTTAGAATACTGTCTAAGTACCCAGATTGGGAAACTATCCAAATCTAGATCTAAAACCATGGATCAGTAAGCAAAATTCCAGATATAATATCCAAATCCTATGTGGAGAAACCACTCTGTGACAACCACAGTATAACCGATCGTAGTATAAGAATATCACTTCCTCCAAGTGTATGTCATCCAAATACCAGGATATATCACCCTACTACCTTCTTAACAGACCCATCTCCTATTTTGATGAAGCCAAAGCCTTTGACTGCCACATAAAAATTAGATGATCTATCTCTGCTATAACTGCTTTAGTCTATAAAAAGACATAAGCTACTTGTCCACTATGCTTCTGCTGCTCCCACTGACTACAACAACCCTCTGGCAGAGTCATATAAACGTGCACTTCTAAAGCTAGTTTAGAACGACGCTATAATTTGTAAGTCTACGGTAGCGCCCCGGCCGTCGATCCGAGGCCAAAATGCGGAAACGAAAACTTTTTCTAAACTTGAAACCAGCGCTATCGCAGACTTTAATCCCGGATCAAACCATTAATCTATAACTAGCTAACTAGAGAAGGGTTAGAAAAGCTATACCGATCGATCCGTGTCATTTGGTCTTTGGCCACCAATCCAAGCTCCTCGCGGCATCTCCGATCTCCGGTCTCCTTGTCGGAAAGGGCACCACATCTTCGAATCCTTTTACGGGATCCAGCTTCGTCCGAAGCAACTCGGACACGAAGTTTGCTAGCCGACGTGACCAAGGTGATGTAGAGAATATGTGTGATCACTTTGTCTCAAGCATCCATTGATTCTCAACGCATGAGAGTGTATAGATGGAGGTTGAAGATGATGCCATTGGAGGAAATGGTGAGCTAGAGGAGGAGGAAGAAGAAGAGGCTTTTCTTTCTTGTGTTGGAATAATGTTGTGAGAGCTAGCATAATAATCTCAAGAGCAAACAACCCTCATATGGCTGCCCTCTCTCTCTCCAAGCATCATATCAACACAATAAACAAATCCTAATGTGACATTAACACAAATAAAGAGACCATGAGTCACTAAACATGTCCATATCACATTAAATGCACCTCATCATGAAATCCACTCACAATTTCCACCATTTGTAAACATTAATCCAAATGTTTACAACAATAAAAAGATATGGCAACATCTAAAGTAAACTCGTGACTGATCACAAGGATACCCCTCACCTGTATATACATACCTGCATCCGCATTCCGACTGAATGCGTATGCGGTGAGACTAAAGTAATCCAACAAATCTAATACTAGGATCCGGCTTAAACCAAAGCCCACTATTATGATCCGTCCGATCATGATGCATGCACGACTGCATGTATATGATCGAACCCTTCCATAATACCATACGGCCTCTACAACGTTTCGCCCGAAACTTGAGAAACTGTCTGTAGGGGACTCTAAAGACTCATCAATACATTGGCTATGGATTTAACCACTAGCACGTCAGTGGTACTAGCTGTACGTAACGGGCTACCAGGTATTGACCAAAAGGGAGGTCAATGAGCGAACTCATCCTGACACCCTACTGAGCCTGTCAGTGACAATAACCGTATAGTCAGGTCCGTTCGTCTATGAGTATCGCATGTCGAGCCTCGGGGGTTGGTAAAAGTCAGACCCCCAAAAGCGGTACAAGTCATGTTGGAGTGTAGCCTAGAACACCCTGAGATACTGCTGGAATACCTACCAGTAAATCTCCTGCCCTGGCCAAGGACTTCATGTAATGGCTCTCCTAGACACAGCGCGATCTCATCCCCAATACCGGGAGAGACGAAACCCCTGCCGATCCGCACACTGCCTCCATGTGGCTCGGGACTGTACCCAAGTAAAAGCTGTTTGCACGACTCCTTTGAGCCGTGGTAGGATAGTAATCAAAGCACAGTGGGAACTCACACGAGACAAATGACGATCTCAGGTCGATGAACTAACCTGTACACATGTCACCAGGGAACTGCTATCTAACGTCAGGTATAATACCAAGTAGCATGTTCTCGGCGAGTCCTGTCCGGTGTACTCATAACCCAATGAGCACCTGTATGTAAGTCTACGTTAGCGCCCCAGCAGTCTACAGACGCCAATTGCGGAATAAAACTTTTTAACTTGGCGCTATCGTATACTTTAACCCGGATCTGCCATTATTGCTAAACTAACAAACAGTAAAGAGTGTAGAAATGTTGTACCGACTGATCCGAGTCCTCCGGTCTTCATCTCCACTCCGATCTCCTCGCGGGATCTCCGTCCGTCTCCTCCTCGTCGGAAAGGGCACCACATCGCCTGTAGCTTTTACGGGCTCCCACCTCAATACCGAGGCAACTCGGGCGCGAAGCTGGCGAATCGACGCGTCCAAGATTTGCTGTAGGAAGTGTAGTGTAGAGGCTACTTGTCTCTTTGGGGTTTGTTGCCTTTGGATGGAGGAATGAAGATTGAACTTTGGAGGGAAATGAAGCTACCAATTTTGCAAGCCAAATGAGATGATCAAAATGAAGCACAAAATGAATCTCTCATTTTTCCTCTCCTCCTCATGAAGTGGCCGGCCATTGCTTAGTGGGAATGGTGGAGGGAAAGAATGGATATATATATGATGAAGGGAGGTGAGTGTAGGAGTGAAGAAGGGGGTGACCACATCAAGGGACATAAAAACATATAAGCATGCTTCACATTAAACCCACCCATACCTTCATCAAATCACATAAATGCAAGCATGGTGCAAAAGATATCAATCCTATCATAATCAAGACAAGTGCAAGAAACCCCCTCCTCAATATGTTATTTGCACAATTGCAAATAACCCCCTCCATCGGAAAAGTCCGGCCGGGAAAGAACAAAGGAAAACCGGCCGGAACGGAATACAAACTGGCAACTCCAGAAAACTGGTCCCGTAATAAATTACAGGAAAACCCCGACACTGTGCATACACACCCACATCTGTATTCCGTCCGGATACAAATGCAAAGAGACAAAATCTACACTGTACTAAACTAGGACCGGCTTAAACCAAAGCCGGCTAGTAATATCCGTTCGATCCTGATCCATGCAATACCGCACGTATCTGATCGAACCCTGCCATATAACTATACGGCTACTAGTACAAACCGTTCGATCCTGATCCGTGCAATACCGCACGTATCTGATCGGACCCTGCCATATCTCCATACGGCCTCTACAGCGTTTCGCCCGAAAGCTGAGTAACTGAAAGTGTGGTGGACTCTAATGACTCGTCAATACTATGGCTGTGGATTTAACCACTAGCCCGTCAGAGGTATAAGCCAATACGTAACGGGCCACCAGCTATTGACTAAAAGGGACATCGATGAGCGAACTCATCCTGACACCCTACTGAGCCTGTCAGTGACAATATCCGTACAGTCCGGTCCGTTCGTCTATGAGCATCGCATGGCGGGCCTAGGGGGTTGGTAAAAGTCAGACCCCCAAAAGCGGTACAAGTCGTGTCGGAGTGTAGCCCAGAACACCCTGAGATACTACTGGAATACCTACCAGTAAATCTCCTTGCCTTGGCCAAGGACTTTGTGTAATGGCTCTCCTAGACACAGCACGACCTCACCCCCAATACCGGGAGAGACGAACCCCTGAAGATACGCTCACTGCCTCCATGTGGCTCGGGACTGTACCCAACTAAAACCTGTTTGCACGACTCCTTTGAGCCGTGGTAGGGTAGTAATCAAAGTACAGTGGGAACTCACACGAGACAAATGACGATCCCCAGGTCGATGAACTAACCTGCACACATGTCACCAGGGAACTGCCATCTGACGTCTGGTATATGACCAACTAGCATGTTCCCGGCGAGTCCTGTCCGGTGTACTCATAACCCAATGAGCACCTGTATACATCTTAGGTGATCCAACTGACACCAGTGGCTTGTGAGACCGGCCACCGCCCCTCGTCGGGGTCTCGACTGTATACACTAGTCTACTAATGGAGTATCGATGCCCGGTCTCGAAACTCCCACGACTAGGGACCTTTTAAGGATATGCTTGTAGACCCCCAGCTCCCACTTATATGATCGCCCTCATACTGCTGGTGGTCAAGCAAGAATCCTAGGGGCTCTATCAACGTGTAATAGCGACGTGTCAGGTCACCTAAAGCAGTACACGATGATAAAGGTAAACCAGATAGCATACTATCATCTCGAGTAAGACTGTTCTACCGGGATATGTCCTCCCTCAATCATTGCAATCACGTGCCTGTGATCCAATAATTGACTCTGAGGGCACTATCACCAACAATCTCCCACTTGCACTCAAGGCTAATTATTGCGATGTCGCATACTCACAGCCCGTGTGATACCGAACACCCAACTCCTCTACTAGTCAGTCGCACAAAACCTGTTTGCGAAACTATTGCGTTCGAGGAATAGCCTTAGTGAGTGGATCCGCTCTGAAGTTTCTTTCTATATCTCTCTATATCTCAAGTTCGCGGAGAAAACCATCTCCCGAAGTGAGCAATACCTGTCTTAGAGTGTCTGGATGTCTGATGGGACCCAGCTCATAAATGAACTCCAAATCCAAACTTCTTAGACTGTATCGTCAACTGAACTTAATCAGTATCCTGCGCCATGCCTCCCTCAGTATTGCCTTGGACCACCTGTCCAAAATACTGCCCCTCGTCAGAAGGAAAAACTGTAACTCTGACAACCTCCTTGTCGTCCATGTCACCTTGGAAGCCTGGAATGATAACTGTTTCCCGAATGAGGCTGTCGTTATCATATCCCTAGAACATCCACTTATGTTCTAAAACTGCTTCCGACTGTTTCTCCAGGATTGGATTAATGTCAACTTATTGCATCTAGTGCAAGAACAACATCTGGTGTGGTACTTGACATCTTATGATTGACTCAATTGCCTAAGCAAGTGATCTGCCAATCATGCACGTCCCTCTCCCTTTTAGTCTGTAAGACACCTTTGGAGAGGGTGACTCCATTACCTGCAGGTACACTACCGTGCCAGGAGTCGTCCATCCTAAATACTCTTAGGATGCTGTCAAGTACCCTGATTGGGAAACCACCCAAATCTAGATCTAAAACCATAGATCTAGTTAACCAGTATGTCTGATATAAAATCCATTTCCTTTGTGGAGAAATCACTGTGTGACGACCAAAGTACAACCGATTGTAGTATAGGAGTTTCTTTTCCTATTCTGTGTATGTCATCCAAATACCATGACATCACATCCTACTACCTTCTCAACAGATCCATCTCCTATTCTGATGAAGTCAAACCTATGACTGTCACGTCAGAAATAGATGATCTATCTCCGCTATATCTGCTTTAGTCTATAAATAGACATAAGCCTGATGTCCACCAATGCTTCCGCTGCTCCCACTGACTACGACAACCCTCTGGCAGAGTCATATAGACGTGCACTTCTAAAGCTAGTTTAGAACGACACTATACTCATCCTCCCACCGGGTCTCGCAGCCTGAAACAACAGCAATGGCAAGTGTGGGTAAACAAGAACTTCCCTGTCACCGTCCTTGAGGCTACCGTAGTGCCTCTCGGGTGCCTGAAGTTACCCACCTTATCTGCGGAGTGGCCAATGGAATGTCAATCCAGATTGAATCTTTAGGTTCCTTATCAAATCTTCAGTAATCGTTTGTGGTTCTGGAATCACTTCCAGTTCTACCATACTCCCACTACTGTTTTCTGAAAAAATCCATTTTTAATTTAAAACTGTGGCGAGTCAAGAACAATATTGCTATTGATCTTCCAGATGGTAGAAAGTCAACCCGCGTCATAGCCTGGGTCAACCCACAAACAGCCATTACAGAAATGTGCCTTGAGTTGTCCAGTGTCTGGTTTTAAGCATAAACCGGACAACTCACCGTACCTTAACAATGTTAAGATATGAACTGTTCTATATCCAATATAGAAACAGAGGCACTGATTTAATTGAACCAGATCCAAATCATGCAGCTGTCCCCAGCGCATGTCAACTAAATGGAAGGCGGCCGATCAGCGTTACTCAACTTAGGAATGCTTCCAATTATGAGTAACCTGAAAGAGAAGCATGTTCTCATTACTATCAACTGAATACCATACACAAGTATCTACATCTTCGATCTCTTTGAAGAATCCCGATACTTGCTACACTTTGTTCTCTACTCTATTCAAATACCTATAACTCCTCAAAACTTAGACCCTGTGTTTCAACGAAACACATGTCTAAGAACTAGAGAAGTTAAAAGTAAACAGAATATAGTATGAGGACCAACCCCTCTGTCCTAATGGACACTGGACAACATACAATACTCTGTATAAGTCCCTTGAGTCTGATAACTCTTTCACTGTGTGTCGTAGGTTGAAAACTGTACTTATGGTTAAGAAGAATTACACCGCTGTTTAATGCTCCTTACCTAACCATCCACTGATATAGGTAAATGTCGTAGACATAATTTCAGAAAGGTATATCTCACTCTATGAAAATAGACGTACAGATATATCAATTTGAAATTGGTGCATAACAGCGGATATCCAAAACCAAATATTTGCCGACCGGCAAACAGCCCCGGTGATTTCCTCAAATATCACCGATTACAACGAATCCCGATATAATGAGGATAATCACCCAATTCCCAATAACTTACTCCCACTCAACATCTGTAAAACCATACAGATGTGAGAATCGTACCTGGTAAATACATACCCTGGAGTAAGTATCTAATCGGGAAATCAGTTTTCCTTTAACATTACACAGTGAAACTGAAACATTGAAATGTTCCGATTGGGTATTCTGGTATTCCTAGTAATGCCTCTTCCAGATTCACGACTGTAACCGCATAGTTCTTTGCCACCTCTCCAAATCCCTTCATATGTCTTTAGTCTTTACCTTCTGCACACCCTTTTAGGCCAAATGGTTTTCTTCCTTCCCTACCGTTCGGCACCAGCCTATGGTTTGGAAGAAGACTATCCAATAAGCATAATGGGTGTACTGTCCCAAACCTAGGAACACTCGCAATGAGAGAGGGTGAAGATAAAAGACAACCGAATAAACCTTATTCCTATTTCTCCTGAACCAGGATCCATCCCCGAACTGGAACAAGTTCCTTTCGAGTTCGTATATAACCATACGATGGATTATCCAATAAAATGGGATCTTCGTAGTGATACGGAGTGTCCTGGAGAAATACAAAGGTGATTTAGGATTGGCGAAGAAATACTTGGTTCAGTCGTGAATAGCAGTCGCAATTTACTTTGCCCTCTTACTAATCCCTTGTTTTGTCTGAACTTAATACCTTCTGTACACCGTTTAGGCTAACTGGTTTTCTTCATTCCCTACCGGTCGGCACCAGCCTATGGTTTGGAAGAAGACTATCCAGTTTGCGTAATAGGTGTACTACTCCTAAACCAAGGAGTACTCGCAACCTGAGAGAAGGTGAAAAGAAAAGACAACTGAATAATCCTATTCGTTTTCTCCAGAACCGGAAATCATCCTCGAATTCCTTCGAGTTCGTATCTAACCATACGATGGTTTTGTCCAATGGAAGTGGACTTTCGTAGTAATACGGGGTGTCCTGGAGAAAAGGGTAAAAGTAGGAGTGGCAATGAGGTCTGCAACTCTGACAATCCAAAAGCCAGTGTTAAGAAGGTTCGGTCAACTTGGTCACTGAGTCAAAGTCTTAGGGTCGGGTCAATGGTCGCTGCCAGAGAGAGAGAGAGAAGAAACACTCAGCGTGCACTCTATCCTAGATCAGAATGGTTACCAATTTATCTAATCTGGAAACCTCCCACTGTACCTCAAATTCTCCTCCAAACCTGAAAGAAGAATTAGTCGGGGTCACCCGAGGAGTAAACCAACTCATCAGTGGGAATCGGGATCCAACTCTCATCGCATGACAACGTGACGGAATCCGCTCACGGTATCACACTCCAGAAGGTATGCGCATATCTGGCAAGTTTCAGTACTTTTGAAACTCCCGATGTGATTTCTGCCCCATGCTCTTATGACCTTGACTTTGGCCAACATATCATAAGTCACATGTCAAGTTCTGCCCGTCATTCTCCAGGTTAATTTGAATCCACCCGTACATACCCTTGACTTTGGCCAAAATGGCAGCACGACTGTCCCAAACCAACGCATCTATCTATGCTGCATATGAATACCCCAATAGCTACCAATCACTGTGCCTTGACTTTGGCCAACATACACAGCTTGAATACTATTGACCACCCATATGAAACGACGGAGGGCTACGAATGGTTTCTGGCGAAAACCTTTAACGTAATGAACTTGATATCGTTGAAGGAACGGATAGCTTTTTAGAAAATATAGTGACGAAAACCTTTACTAAAGAGGTCACTCCCGGTGAAGGGATCTCGGCTATTTCCCCGTAGAATGGGGTGCTGGATATTCATAACCGAATATCACTGTGCAAAGCAAAAGTAATCGGCTATAGTGAAGTTAATGCCCTGACGCAAACTTTTTGTCCAAGGGGTCACTCCCGGTGAAGGGATCTCGGCCCTTGCCTCGTCGACTGAGGAGCAGGATATTCCAACTGAATACCACGATGCAAAACAAAAGTGAACGTCCTTGCAATAACAGCTTTTTGAAAAGTGTTCCAACAACATCAGAATAGGTTTGTTTAACTTGCATTGATCCGAATCAACGCAGTCCCATCAATTGATCACACCACAAAGAACGAAAATATACTGACGTACGTATATGCCATCCGCATTCGCCACTGGGTCCCGTCATCACCCGTTAGGTTAGCTAACTAACGGCAGAGCGGGGACTGGACTAGCGCGGATGAAAAACATATACAACATCTACTAATATATATACCAATATATAGTATTTCGCTCAAGGCGTGAATAAATTGCAACATCAAAGAAATGTACAGCATCACAGAACAATACAGATATCTGGGATCCCCGGGTTTCACAGAGCCACTACTGAAACCCGACGTTCCCCTGGTCGTGTGGATAGCCTGTGCAATGAAAACCTAGACCCCTACGGGTGCGGCAAGTCACCCGCCAAAACCTGAAGCGAGGCAGCCCCCTCCAGCACCGTGAATGGACCACCCAGCACTTCACGGAATCCGGCAACTTGGGCACCCCTCCTGGGTCAACCTGTACCCCCTACGAGTGCGTCGAATAGCCCGCCAATTCCAGACTGAAGCCCCCCCGTCTCAATGCCCTGAGATGCGGGTCCGTTGCCCTCTAGAACCCGGCTATCCGTGCACCCCTCCGTGGGGTAACCCTAGTACAGAAAGTAAAATATACATACACCGGGTACATCGACCGCAACCAGGTCGTGCCCCAAAAGAATAATACAATCAGGCAGTGACGGCAGTCCACATGTCGGACGCTCGCCCCGCAATATCAAATGTACATAATACAACAACACTGTACTAGCATTGCATCCAGGCTATCCCCCACGACCGATCCGCAATATCACAGCAAATACATAGAACATCAACGTGAAAATCACGTTCGCAAATCCGTCTAACCGGGCTATAGCAGTTAGACCGGATTTACCGATCGAGTGACATTCACGGTCGCAGATATAATGTAAATACTGTGAAAACTAACGTGTTTAAATTTCGATCGACAAAATATCAAGAAGTGGGCCCCACGACTTACTGGTGAACAGTAACAAAATCTGGGCAAAAATGATATATATCAAAAACCCCAAAAACCAAGTGAGAACAACCTGACAAAATTTGGGAGCACGTGCTCCCCACGTGGCCGCGGTTGCGCGGCCAAACCATGGGTTTGGCCGCGCTTCCGCGGCGGCTACAAGGGATCACGAGCCCAAATTTTGTCGTCACTCTTAAAAGTTCCTGCTCTGATTTTTAAGACATCCAGAAATCATTTTCGAGACCGTTTAAAAACAACAGAAACTGTCGGCTTGGATTTTTGCAGTTTTCGATTTCCGGTCGGATCGAAGTTTTAAACGCGTTAGCACAAGTTAGCATAGCAAAATGGTGAGGCTCTGATACCACTGTAAGTCTACGTTAGCGCCCCAGCAGTCTACAGACGCCAATTGCGGAATAAAACTTTTTAACTTGGCGCTATCGTATACTTTAACCCGGATCTGCCATTATTGCTAAACTAACAAACAGTAAAGAGTGTAGAAATGTTGTACCGACTGATCCGAGTCCTCCGGTCTTCATCTCCACTCCGATCTCCTCGCGGGATCTCCGTCCGTCTCCTCCTCGTCGGAAAGGGCACCACATCGCCTGTAGCTTTTACGGGCTCCCACCTCAATACCGAGGCAACTCGGGCGCGAAGCTGGCGAATCGACGCGTCCAAGATTTGCTGTAGGAAGTGTAGTGTAGAGGCTACTTGTCTCTTTGGGGTTTGTTGCCTTTGGATGGAGGAATGAAGATTGAACTTTGGAGGGAAATGAAGCTACCAATTTTGCAAGCCAAATGAGATGATCAAAATGAAGCACAAAATGAATCTCTCATTTTTCCTCTCCTCCTCATGAAGTGGCCGGCCATTGCTTAGTGGGAATGGTGGAGGGAAAGAATGGATATATATATGATGAAGGGAGGTGAGTGTAGGAGTGAAGAAGGGGGTGACCACATCAAGGGACATAAAAACATATAAGCATGCTTCACATTAAACCCACCCATACCTTCATCAAATCACATAAATGCAAGCATGGTGCAAAAGATATCAATCCTATCATAATCAAGACAAGTGCAAGAAACCCCCTCCTCAATATGTTATTTGCACAATTGCAAATAACCCCCTCCATCGGAAAAGTTCGGCCGGGAAAGAACAAAGGAAAACCGGCCGGAACGGAATACAAACTGGCAACTCCAGAAAACTGGTCCCGTAATAAATTACAGGAAAACCCCGACACTGTGCATACACACCCACATCTGTATTCCGTCCGGATACAAATGCAAAGAGACAAAATCTACACTGTACTAAACTAGGACCGGCTTAAACCAAAGCCGGCTAGTAATATCCGTTCGATCCTGATCCATGCAATACCGCACGTATCTGATCGAACCCTGCCATATAACTATACGGCTACTAGTACAAACCGTTCGATCCTGATCCGTGCAATACCGCACGTATCTGATCGGACCCAGCCATATCTCCATACGGCCTCTACAGCGTTTCGCCCGAAAGCTGAGTAACTGAAAGTGTGGTGGACTCTAATGACTCGTCAATACTATGGCTGTGGATTTAACAACTAGCCCGTCAGAGGTATAAGCCAATACGTAACGGGCCACCAGCTATTGACTAAAAGGGACGTCGATGAGCGAACTCATCCTGACACCCTACTGAGCCTGTCAGTGACAATATCCGTACAGTCCGGTCCGTTCGTCTATGAGCATCGCATGGCGGGCCTAGGGGGTTGGTAAAAGTCAGACCCCCAAAAGCGGTACAAGTCGTGTCGGAGTGTAGCCCAGAACACCCTGAGATACTACTGGAATACCTACCAGTAAATCTCCTTGCCTTGGCCAAGGACTTTGTGTAATGGCTCTCCTAGACACAGCACGACCTCACCCCCAATACCGGGAGAGACGAACCCCTGAAGATACGCTCACTGCCTCCATGTGGCTCGGGACTGTACCCAACTAAAACCTGTTTGCACGACTCCTTTGAGCCGTGGTAGGGTAGTAATCAAAGTACAGTGGGAACTCACACGAGACAAATGACGATCCCCAGGTCGATGAACTAACCTGCACACATGTCACCAGGGAACTGCCATCTGACGTCTGGTATATGACCAACTAGCATGTTCCCGGCGAGTCCTGTCCGGTGTACTCATAACCCAATGAGCACCTGTATACATCTTAGGTGATCCAACTGACACCAGTGGCTTGTGAGACCGGCCACCGCCCCTCGTCGGGGTCTCGACTGTATACACTAGTCTACTAATGGAGTATCGATGCCCGGTCTCGAAACTCCCACGACTAGGGACCTTTTAAGGATATGCTTGTAGACCCCCAGCTCCCACTTATATGATCGCCCTCATACTGCTGGTGGTCAAGCAAGAATCCTAGGGGCTCTATCAACGTGTAATAGCGACGTGTCAGGTCACCTAAAGCAGTACACGATGATAAAGGTAAACCAGATAGCATACTATCATCTCGAGTAAGACTGTTCTACCGGGATAGGTCCTCCCTCAATCATTGCAATCACGTGCCTGTGATCCAATAATTGACTCTGAGGGCACTATCACCAACACTGTATACATCTTAGGTGAACCAACTGACACCAATGGCTTGTGAGACCGGCCACCGCCCCTCGTCGGGGTCTCGACTGTATACACTAGTCTACTCCAGAGTATCGACGCCCTGTCTCGAAACTCCCTCGACTAGGGACCTTTTAAGGATGTGCTTATAGACCCCAGCTCCTACATATATGATCGTCATCATACTGCTGGCTGTCAAGAAAGAATCTTAAGGGCTCTATCAACGTGCAATAGTGACCTATAATGTCACCTAAAGTATGTACACGATGATAAAGATAAACCAGATAGCATACTATCATCTTGAGTAAGACTGTCCTACCGGTATAGGTCCTCCCTCAATCATTGCAATCACGTGCCTGCGATCCAATAATTGACTTTGAAGGCACTATATCCAACAATCTCCCACTTGCACTCAAGGCTAATTATTGCGATACTGCATACTCACAGCCCGTGGGATACCGAACAACCAACTCCTCTACTAATCAGTTTCACAAAGCCCGTTTGCGAAACTATTGCATTCGAGGAATAGCCTCAGTGAGTGGATCCGCCCTAATGTTTCTTTCTATGTCTCTCTTTATCTCAAGTTCGCGGAGAAATCCATCTCCCAAAATGAGCAATACCTGTCTTAGAATATGCCTGGATATCTTATGAGACCTAGTTCATAAATGAACTCCAAATCCAAACTTCTTAGACTGTATCGTCAACTGAACTTAATCGGTATCCTGCGTCACGCCTCCCTCAGTGTTCGCTTAGATCGCCTGTCCAAACTACTGCCCCTCGTCAGAGGGAAAACTATAACTCTGACAGTCACTCTGTCATCCAGGTCATCTTGGAAGCCAGGAATGATAACTGTCTCCCGAAGGAGGATGCCGTTATCATATCCCTAGAACATCCACTTATATTCTAAAACTGCTTCCGAATGTTTCTCCAGGATAGGATTAATATCAACTTATTGCATCTAGTGCAAAAAACAACGTCTGATGTGGTACTTGGCATCTCATGATTGACTCAATTGCCTAAACAAGTGATCTGCCAATCATGTACATCCCTCTCCTCTTTGGTCTGTAAGACACCTTTAGAGAGGGTGACTCCATCACCTGCAGGTCCACTACCGTGCCAGGAGTCGTCCATTCTAAAACACCTGTAGAATGCTGTCTAAGTACCCAGATTGGGAAATTACCCAAATCTAGATCTAAAACCATAGATCTAGTAACCAGAATGTCTGATATTATATCTATATCCTATTTGGAGAAACCACTGTATGACAACCAAAGTATAACCGATCGTAGTATAGGATTTTCACTTCCTACTATGTGTATGTCATCCATGTACCAGGACATCACACCCTACTACCTTCTTAACAGATCCATCCCCTTATTCTGATGAAGTCAAACCTATGACTGTCACATCAGAAATAGATGATCTATCTCCTCTATATCTTCTTTAGTCCATAAATAGACATAAGCTACTTTTCCATTATACTTCCGCTGCTCCCACTGACTATGACAACCCTCTGGCAGAGTCATATACACGTACACTTCTAAAGCTAGTTTAGAACGACGCTATACTCATTCTCCTGCCGGGTCTCACAGTCTGGAACAATAGCAATGGCAAGTCTGGGTAAACAAGAACCTCCCTGTCACCGTCCTTGAGGCTACCGGAGTACCTCTCGGGTGCCTGAGCTTACCCACCATATCTGCGAAGTGGCCAATGGAATGTCAAACCATATTGAATCTTTAGGTTCTTATCAAATTTTTAATAATCGTTTGCGGTTCTAGATCACTTCCAGTTCTACCATACTCCCACTACTGTTTTCTGAAAAAATCCATTTTTATCAAAACTGTGGCGAGTCAATAACAATATCACTATTGATCTTCCAGACGGTAGAAAGTCAACCCTCGTCATAGCCCGGGCTAACCCACAAACAGCCATTATAGAAACGCGCCTTGAGTTATCCAGAGTCTGGTTTTAAGCATAAGCTGGACAACTCCCTGTACCTTAACATTGTTAAGATATGAACTATTCTATATCCTAATATAGAAACAGTGGCACTGATTTAATTGGAACCAGATTCAAATCATGCAGTTGTCTCCAGTGGATGTCAACTAAATGGAGAGAGGCCGATCAGCATTATTCAATTTAGGAATACATCCAGATATGAGTAACCTGAAAGAGAAGCAAGTTCTCATAATCATTACTATTAACTGAATACCATACACAAGTATCTACATCTTCGGTCACCTTGAAGAATCCTGATACTTGCAATACCTGGTTCTCTACTTTATTCTTATACCTATAATTTCTCAAAACTTAGACCTTGCATTTCTACGAAACACATGTCTAAGAAATAGAGAAATCACAAGTAAACAGAATATAGTACGAGTACCAACCCCTCTGTCCTGATGGACACTGGACAACATACAATACTCTGTATAAGTCCCCTGAGTCTAATAACTCATTCTCTGTGTGTCGTAGGTTGAAAACTGTACTTATGGTTAAGAAGAATTACACCGCTGTTTAATACTCCTTACCTAACCATCCACTGATATAGGTAAATGTCATAGACATAATTTCAAAAGGTTATATCTCACTTTATAAAAATAAACGTACAGATATATCAATTTGAAATTGGTGCATAACAACGGATATTCAAAACCAAATATTTGCCGTCCGGCAAACAACCCAGGCGATTTCCTCAAATATCACCAATTACAACGAATCCCGAGATAATGAAGATGATCACCCAATTCCCAATAACTTACTCCCACTCATCATCTGTAACACCATACAAATATGAGAATCAAACCTGGTAAATACATACCCTGGAGCAAGGACTAATTGGGAAATCAGTTTTCTTTTAACAATACACAGTGAAACTGAAACATGTAAATGTTTCGAAGAGGTATCCGGGTATTCTTAGTAATGCCTCTTCCATTATCAGATTCACAACTGTAACCGTATATTTCTTTGCCATCTCTCCAAATCCCTTTATATGTCTTTAGTTATTACCTTCTGTACACCCCTTTAGGCTAAATGGTTTTCTTCCCTCCCTACCGTTCGGCACCAGCCTATGGTTTGGAAGAAGACTATCCAATAAGCATAATGGGTGTACTCTCCTAATCCTAGGAGTACTCGTAACCTGAGAGAAGGTGAAGATAAAAGACAACTGAATAAAACCTTATTCCTATTTCCCCTGAACCAGAATCCATTCCCGAACTGGAACAAGTTCCTTCAAGTTCGTATATAACCATACGATAGAGTATCCAAATAACTGTGGATCTTCATAGTGATACGGAGTGTCCTGAAGAAATACAAAGGTAAAGTAGGAATGGCGATGAAATACTTGGTTTGGTCGTGAATGTTGGAGATAATGCCCTCAGAGTCAATTATTGGATCACAGGCATGTGATTGCAATGATTGAGGGAGGACCTATACCGGTAGGACAGTCTTACTCAAGATGATAGTATGCTATCTGGTTTATCTTTATCATCGTGTACTGCTTTAGGTGAAATTACTGATCACTATTGCACGTTGATAGAGCCCCTAGGATTCTTGCTTGACTGCCAGCAGTATGAGGGCGATCATATACGTGGGAGTTGGGGTCTATAAGCACATCCTTAAAAGGTCCCTAGTCGTAGGAGTTTCGAGACAGGGCATCGATACTCCAGAGTAGACTAGTGTATACAGTCGAGACCCGGACGAGGGGCGGTGGCCGGTCTCACAAGCCACTGGTGTCAGTTGGTTCACCTAAGATGTATACAGGTGCTCATTGGGTTATGAGTACACCGGACAGGACTCGCCGGGAACATGCTAGTTGGTATTATACCTAGCGTCAGATGGCAGTTCCCTGGTGACATGTGTACAGGTTAGTTCATCGACCTGAGATCGTCATTTGTCTCGTGTGAGTTCCCACTGTGCTTTGATTACTACCCTACCACGCTCAAAGGAGTCGTGCAAACAGGTTTTAGTTGGGTACAGTCCCGAACCACATGAAGGCAGTGAGCGGATCTGCTGGGGTTCGTCTCTCCCGGTATTGGGGGTGAGGTCGCGTTGTGTCTAGGAGAGCCAGTACATGAAAGTCCTTGGCCAAGGCAGGAGATTTACTGGTAGGTATTCCAGTAGTATCTCAGGGTGTTCTGGGCTACACTCCGACACGACTTGTACCGCTTTTGGGGGTCTGACTTTTACCAACCCCCTAGGCCCGACATGCGATGCTCATAGACTAACGGACCGGACTGTACGGATATTGTCACTGACAGGCTCAGTAGGGTGTCAGGATGAGTTTGCTCATCAACGTCCCTTTTAGTCAATACCTGGTAGCCCGTTACGTATGGCTAATACCTCTGACGTGCTAGTGGTTAAATCCACAACCAAAGTATTGACGAGTCTTTAGAGTCCCCCACAGACCGTTTCTCAAGTTTCGGGCGAAACGCTGTAGAGGCCGTATGGAGATATGGCAGGGTTCGATCATATACGTGCGGTATTGCACGGATCATGATCGGACGGTTAATACTAGCGGGCTTTGGTTTAAGCCGTATCCTTGTATTGTACAGTATAGATTTTGTCTCATTGCATTTGTATTCAGTGGGAATACAAATGCGGGTATGTATATACGGTCGCAGGGTTTTTCTGTAATTTATTACGGAATCAGTTTTTTGAAGTTGCCGGTTTGTATTCCGTTTCGGTCAGTTTTCCTTTGTTCCTTCATGGCCGGATTTTCTGATGGGAGGGGCTAATTTGCAAATGCGTAAATTAGTAATGTGGAGGGGGTTAATTGTGATATGAGGGTTCATGAGTTTTCTTGGCATCATTAGATCCTTTTCTTGTTCTCATCATGGCTAGCATTTATGAGATAGGATTTAGATGTGATATGGGTGTGACATATTTGTTCTTGTTATCATACATTTTTATATTCCCTTTTTCCCTCCACCATCTCAACATTAGCCAGCCACTTCTTTGAGAAAGAGAGAGATTCATTTTGATGGTGGGAAAAATATTCATCACACATTTTTAGTTTGCTACAAAATTCCTTACCTCTCCAAAAGTTCATTTCTCCTCCATCTAAATGGAAACTTCCTACCCCATGAGACAAACCATCCTACACTTCGCCTACAGCATCCTTGGGCACGTCGACTCGCCAACTTCGTGCCCGAGTTGCCTCGGTCCAGAGGTGGGAGCCCGTAAAAGAACCCGGCGATGTGGTGCCCGTTCCGACAAGGAGATGAAGACCGGAGATTCCGCGAGGAGATCGGGATGGAGGCCGAAGACCGAAGGACACGGATCGCTTGGTATAGCTCTCTACCCATTCTCTAGTTTGCTAGCATTAGGTTAATGGCCTGATCCGGGTTTTTAGTGCACGGTAGTGCCGGTTTACAAGTTTTGTAAAAGTTTCGTTTCCGCATTCCGGCGTCGGATTGACGGCCGGGGCGCTGCCGTGCACTTACAGTGAATAGCAGTCGCAATTTACTTTGCCCTCTTTCTAATCCCTTTATTTGTCTTAACTTATTACCTTCTGTACACCATCGTTAGGCTAATTGGTTTTCTTCATTCCCCACCTTTCGGCACCTGCCTATGGTTTGAAAGAAGACTATCCAATAAGCATGATAGGTGTATCCTCCTAATCCAAGGAGCACTCGCAGTCTGAGAGAAGGTAAAAAGAAAAGACAACTGAATAGTCCTATTCATTTTCCCCAGAACCGGAAACCATCCTCGAATCTGGAACAAGTTCCTTCGAGTTCGTATATAACCATACGATGGTTTTATCCAATGGAAGTGGATGTTCGTAGTAATACGGGGTGTTCTGGAGAAAAGGGTAAAAGTAGGAGTGGCAATGAGGTATGCAACTCTGACAATCCAAAAGCCAGTGTTTTAAGAAAGTTCGGTTAACTTGGTCCCCGAGTCATAGTCTAGGGTCGGGCCATGGTCGCTGCCAAAGAGAGAGAGAAAAGAAACACTCTGCGTGCACTCTAACCTAGATCAAAATGGTTATCAATTTATCTAATCAGGAAACCTCCCACTGTATCCTCAAATTCTCCTCCAAACATGAAAGAAGAATTAGTCGGGATCACCCGAAGAGTAAACCAACTCATCAGTGGGAATCGGGATCCAACTATCATCGCATGATAACGTGATGGAATCCACTCACGTTATCACACTCCAGAAGGTATGCGCATGCCTGGCAAGTTTCAGTTTCTTTAGAAACTCCCGATGTGATTTTTACCCCATGTTCTTATGACCTTGACGAAGGTTAACAAATCATAAGTCACATGTCAAGTTCTACCCGTCATTGTCTAGGTTAATTTGAACCCACCCGTACAAGCCCTTGACAAAGGTCAGCAAGGCTATACGACTGTCCCAAACCAACGCATCTATCTATGCAACAAAAAAGTAATAAATAGGTACCATACACTATGCTATGACGAAGGCCAACAAACATAGTATGAATACTAAGTGCTACTTTTCTGAAATGACGGAGGGCTACGAATGGTTTTTGGCAAAAAACCTTTAACGTAATGAACTTGATATCGTTGAAGGAACGAGATAGCTTTTTATAAATATAATGGCGAAAACCTTTGCTAAAGAGGTCACTCCTGCTGAAGGGATCTCGGCTCTTTCCCCATAGAATGAGGTGCAGGATATTCCAACTGAATATCGCAATGCAAAGAAAAAAGCAATCGACTATAGTGAAATTATTACCCCGACGCAAACTTCTGCCCAAGGGGTCACTCCCGGTGAAGGGATCTCGGCCCTTCCCTCGTCGAATGAGGTGCTAGATATTCATAACCGAATACCATTGTGCAAAGCAAAAGAGAACGTCCTTGCAATAATAGCTTTTTTTGAAAAATGTTCCAACAACATCAAACATGTTTATTTTCCTTGCATTGATCTGAATCAACGCAGTCCCATCAATTGATCACACCACAAAAGAACGAAAATTTGATGTACGTATATGCCATCCGCATTCGCCACTGGATCCCGTCATCACCCGTTAAGTTACTTAACTAACGACAGAGTGGGGACTGGACTAGCACGGGTGTAAAACATATACAACATCTACTAATATATATATCAATATATAATAATCGCTCGAGGCGTGATAAAAGCAACATCACAGAAATGTAATAAGCATCACAGAACAATACAGATAATCTGGGATCCCCGGGTTTCCTTTGAGCCACAAGTGAAACCCGACGTTCCCCTGGTCGTGTGGATAGCCTGTGCAGTGAAAACTTAGACCCCTACGGGTGCGGCAAGTTACCCGCCAAAACCTGAAGCGAGGCAACCCCCTTCAACAAAGTGAATGGACCACCCAGCATTTCACAGAATCCGGTAACTTGAGCACCCCTCCTTAGGTCAACCTATACCCCCTACGAATGCGGTGAATAGCCCGCCAATTCTAGAGTAAAGCCCCCTCCGTCTCAAAGCCATGAGATGCGAGCTCGTTGCCCTCTAGAACCCGGCTATCCGTGCACCCCACCGTGGGGTAATCCTAGTACAGAAAGTAAAATATATACAATGGGTACATCGACCTCAGCCCGGTCGTGCCCCAAAAGAATAATATACAAACAGGCAGTGACGGAAGTCCACATGTCGGACGCTCGCCCCGCAATATCAAATGTACAAATACAACCAAACTGTACTACCATTGCATCTAGGCTATCCACCATGACAAATCCGCAACATCACAGCACAACACAGAACATCAACGTGAATGTCACGTTCGCAAATCCGTCTAAAAGAACTATAGCAATTAGACAAGATTTACCGCTCGAATGACATTCACGGTCACAGATATAAAGTAAGCATTGTGAACTAACATATTTAAAATTTTCTATCAACAAAATTTCCCGAAGTGGGCCCCAAGCACAAATCCAGCACTCAAAATAATCTGGGCCAAAACTAAAAATACCAGAAACCCCAACTCCAAGTCAGAGACCACGATAGAAAAATTGGTGCACTGAAGCCATAGTAGTGCGGCGGAACCGTGGCCAAAACGTAGGTAATGCCGCGGTTCCGCGGCGTTATGGTGGAGTCACACTTCTAAATTTCTACAGTGGTCTTAGAAAAGCCTGCCTGATTTTCTGACGTACCCAAAATAATTTTTAGACCACAAAAAAATTCGACAGAAACTTCATGAAATGGAATCGCGGTTTCGGAAATTTCATTCGATGGATGTTTTAAACACGTTAGAGCAAGCTAGTAAAGGTTAATGGCGTGTCTCTGATACCATGTAAGTCTACGGTAGCGCCCAGGCCGTCGATCCGAGGCCAAAATGCGGAAACGAAAACTTTTTCTAAACTTGAAACCGGCGCTATCGCAGACTTTAATCCCGAATCGAACCATTAACCTATAACTAGCTAACTAGAGAAGGTTTAGAAAAGCTATACCGATCGATCTGTGTCCTTCGGTCTTTGGCCACCAACCCAAGCTCCTCGCGACATCTCCGACCTCCGGTCTCCTCGTCGGAAAGGGCACCACATCTTCGAATCCTTTTACGGGCTCCCGCTTCGTCCGAAGCAACTCGGACACGAAGTTTGCTAGCCGACGTGTCCAAGATGATGTAGAGAATGTGTGTGATCATTTTTTCTCAAGCATCCATTGATTCTCAACGCATGAGAGTGTATGGATGGAGGTTGAAGATGATGCCATTGGACGAAATGGTGAGCTAGAGGAGGAAGAAGAAGAAGAGGCTTTTCTTTCTTGTGTTGGAATAATGTTGTGAGAGCTAGCATAATAATCTCAAGAGCAAACAACCCTCATATGGCTGCCCTCTCTCTCTCCAAGCATTATATCAACATAATAAACAAATCCTGATGTGACATTAACACAAATAAAGAGACCATTAGTCACTAAACATGTCCATGTCACATTAAATGCACCTCATCATGAAATCCACTCACAATTTCCACCATTTGTAAACATTAATCCAAATGTTTACAACAATAAAAAGATATAGCAACATCTAAAGTAAACTCGTGACGGATCACAAGGATACCCCTCACCTGTATATATATACCTGCATCCGCATTCCGACTGAATGCGTATGCGGTGAGAATAAAGTAATCCAACAAATCTAATACTAGGATCTGGCTTAAACCAAAGCCCACTAGTATGATCCGTCTGATCATGATGCGTGCACGACTGCGCATATATGATCGAACCCTCCCATAATAACATACGGCCTCTACAACGTTTCGCCCGAAACTTGAAAAATTATCTTTGGGGGACTCTAAAGACTCGTCAATATTTTGGCTGTGGATTTAACCACTAGCACGTCAGTGGTACTAGCTGTACGTAACGGGCTATCAGGTATTGACCAAAAGGGAGGTCGATGAGCGAACTCATCCTGACACCCTACTGAGCCTGTCAGTGACAATAACCGTACAGTCCGGTCCGTTCGTCTATGAGTATCGCATGTCGGGCCTAGGGGGTTGGTAAAAGTCAGACCCCCAAAAGCGGTACAAGTCATGTCGGAGTGTAGCCCAGAACACCCTGAGATACTACTAGAATACCTACCAGTAAATCTCCTGCCTTGGCCAAGTACTTCGTGTAATGGCTCTCCTAGACACAACGCGATCTCACCCCCAATACCGGGAGAGACGAAACCCCTGACGATCCGCTTACTGCCTCCATGTGGCTCGGGACTGTACCCAACTAAAACCTGTTTGCACGACTCCTTTGAGCCGTGGTAGGGTAGTAATCAAAACACAGTGGGAACTCACACGACAGAAATGACGATCTCAGGTCGATGAACTAACCTGTACACATATCACCAGGGAACTGCTATCTAACGTCAGGTATAATACCAACTAGCATATTCCCGGCGAGTCCTGTCCGGTATACTCATAACCCAATGAGCACCTGTATACATCTTAGGTGAACCAGCTGACACCAATGGCTTGTGAGACCGCCCACCGCCCCTCGTCGGGGTCTAGACTGTATACTCTAGTCTACTCCGTAGTATCGATGCCATGTCTCGAAACTCCCTCGACTGGGGACCTTTTAAGGATGTGCTTATAGACCGCAGCTCCCACGTATATGATCGCCATCATACTGCTGGTCGTCAAGCAAGAATCCTAAGGGCTCTAGCAACGTGCAATAGTGACCTATAATGTCACCTAAAGCATGTCTACGATGATAAAGATAAACCAGATAGCATACTATCTTCTTGAGTAAGACTGTCCTACCGGTATAGGTCATCCCTCAATCATTGCAATCACGTGCCTGCGATCCAATAATTGACTTTGAGGGCACTATATCCAACATAATTATCCTCCTTCCGGGTCTCATAGTCTAGAACATCAGTAATGGCAAGTCTGGGCAAACAAGAACCTCCCTATCACCGTCTTTGAGGATACCGAAGTACCTCTCGGGCACCTGAGGTTACCCACCATATCTGCAGAGTGGCTATTGGAATTTAAAACCCGATTGAATCTTTAGGTTCTTATTAAATTTTCCAGTAATCGTTTATGGCTCTAGAATCACTTCCAGTTCTACCATACTCCCACTACTGTTTTCTGAAGAAGTCCATTTTGCTAAAACTGTGGAGAGTCAAGAACAATGTTACTATTAATCTTCCAGATGGTAGAAAGTTAACCCTCATCATAGCCCGGGATAACCCACAAACTGCCATTACAAAAACGTGCCTTGAGTTATCTAGAGTCTTGTTTTAAGCATAAGCCGGACAACTCCATATACCTTAACACCGTTAAGATATGAACCATTCTATATACAATATAGAAACAGAGGCACTGATTTAATTGAAACCAGATTCAAATCATGCAGCTGTCTCCAGTGCATGTCAACTAAATGGAGAGAGGCCGATCAGCATTACTCAACTTAAGAGTACATCTAGATATGAGTAACCTGAAAGAGAAGCAAGTTCTCAAAACTATTACTGTTAACTGAATACCAAACACAAGTATCTACATTTTCGATCACTTTGAAGAATCCTAATACTTGCAACACGTGGTTCTATACTTTATTCTTATACCTATAACTTCTCAAAATTTGGACCTTACATTTCTACGAAATACTTGTCTAAAACTGAGAAGTCACAAGTAAACAGAATATAGTACGAGTACCAACCCTTCTGTCCTAATGGACACTGAATAACATACAATACTTTGTATAAGTCCCCTGAGTTGAACAACTCAAACCCTGTGCGTCGTAGGTTGAAAACTGTACTATGGTTAAGAAGAATTACACCGCTGTTCAATGCTTCTTACCTAACCATCAACTGATATAGGTAAATGCCATGGACATAATTTCAAAAAGTTATATCTCACTTTATATAATAAACGTACAGATATATCAGTTTGAAATTGGTGCATAACAACGGATATTCAAAACCAAATATTTGCCGTCAAGCAAAACCCCAGGTAATTTCCTCAAATATCACCAATTACAACGAATTCCGATATAATGAGAATATAATCACCTGATTCCCAATAACTTACTCCCACTCATCATCTGTAAAACCATACAGATGTGAGAATCAAGTCTGGTAAATACATACCCTGGAGTAAAGATCTAATTGGGAAATCAGTTTTCAATTAACAACGCATAGTGAAACTGAAACATTAAAATATTTCGAAGGGGTATCCGGGTATTTCTAGTAATGCCTCTTCCATTATCCAGATTCATGACTATAACCGTATATTTCTTTGCCGTCTCTCCAAATCTCTTTATTTGTCTTTACTCATTACCTTCTGTACACCACCCTTAGGCTAAATGGTTTTCTTCCTTCCCTACCGTTCGGCACCAGCCTATGGTTTGGAAGAAGACTATCCAATAAGCGTAATAGGTGTACTCTCCTAATTATAGGAGTACTCGCAACTTGAAAGAAGGTAAAGATAAAAGACAACCTGAATAATCCTATTTTATTTCTCTTGAACCGGAGAAATGCAAAGGTGAAGTAGGAGTGGCGCTGAACTATGTGGTTTAGTCGTGAATGATAGCAGTCGCATTTTACTTTGCTCTCTTTCTAATCCCTTTATTTGTCTTTACTTATTACCTTCTGTACACCACACTTAGGCTAATCGGTTTTCTTCATTCCCCACCTTTCGGTACCTGCCTATGGTTTGGAAGAAAACTGTCTAATAAGCGCAATAGGTGTACTCTCTCCCTATCCTATGAGCCCTCACAACCTAAGAGAAGGTAAAAGGAAAAGACAACTGAATAGTCCTATTCAATTTCTCCAGAACCAGAAACCATCCTCGAATCTGAAACAAGTTTCTTCGAGTTCATATGTAACTATACGATGATCATATCCAATAAATGTGGATCTTCATAGTGATACGGAATGTTCCGGAGAAAATCAAAGGGTAAAAGTAGGAGTGGCAATGATATATGCAATCTAAAAGCCAATGTTTTAAAAAGGTCCGGTTAACTTGGTTACTGAGTTATAGTCTAGGGTCGGGTCATGGTCGCTGCAAAAGAGAGAGAGAAAAGAAACACTCAGCGTGCACTCTAACCTAGATCAGAATGGTCAATCGCTTTATTTAATCAGTATGTCTTCCACTGTATCCTTAAATTCTTCTCCAAAGCTGAAAGAAGAATTAGTCGGGATCATCTAAAATCACCCGAGGAGTAAACCAACTCAGTGAGTATCGGGATCCAACTATCATCGCATGATAACCTGATGGAATCCACTCACGTTATCACACTCCAGAAGGTATGCGCATGCCTGGCAAGTTTCCTGTATGTTTGAAACTCTCGATGTGATTTCTACCCCATGCTCTTATGACCTTGACGAAAGCCAACATATCATAAGTCAAATGTCAAGTTCTCCATCATTGTCCAGGTTAATTTGAACCCACCCGTACATACCCTTGACGAAGGCTAAAATAGTAGTACAACTATCCCAAACCAACGCATCTATTTATGCAACAGAAAAGTAACAAATAGCTACCATACATTATGCCATGAAGAAGGCCAACAAACATAGCATGAATACTAAGTGCTATCCGTCTGAAATGACGGAGGGCTACGAATGGTTTTTGGCGAAAAACCTTCAACGTAATGAACTTGATATCGTTGAAGGAACCGGATAGCTTTTTATAAATTTATAGTGGCGAAAACCTTTGCTAAAGAGGTCACTCTCGGTGAAGGGATCTCAGCTCTTTCCTCGTTGAATGAGGTGCAGGATATTCCAACTGAATACCGCGATGCAAAGAAAAAATTAATCGACTATAGTGAAGTTATTACCCTGACGCAAACTTCTGCCCAATGGGTCACTCCCGGTGAAGGGATCTCGGCCCTTGCCTCGTGGAATGAGGTGCTGGATATTCATAACCGAATAACGGTGCAAAACAAAAGAAAACGCCCTTGTAATAATAGCATTTTAAAATTGTTCCAACAACATCGAATAAGTCTTTTTTTCCTTGCATTGATCTGAATCAACGCAGTCCCATTAATTGATCACACCACAAAAGAACGAAAATATAATGTACATATATGCCATCCGCATTCGCCACTGGGTCCCGTCATCACCCATTAGGTTACTTAACTAGCGACAGAGTGGGGACTGGACTAGCGCGTGTGTAAAACATATACAACATCTACTAGTATATATAATAATATATAATAATCGCTCTAGGTATGATAAATGCAACATGATAAATAAGCAATAAGCATCACAAAACAATACAGATAATCTGGGAGCCCCGGGTTTCCTTTGAGCCGCAAGTGAAACCCGACGTTCCCCTGGTCGTGTGGATAGCCTGTGTAATGAAAACCTAGACCCCTACGAGCGCGTCAAGTTACCCGCCAAAACCAAAAGCGAGGCAGCCCTCTTCAGCAAAGTGAATGGGCCACCCAACACTTCACGGAATCCGGTAACTTGAGCACCCCTCCTTGGGTCAACCTGTACCCCCTACGAGTGCGGCGAATAGCCCGCCAATTCTAGAGTGAGGTGAAGGGTTCCCATCGACGGCAGCAAGGTTTCAGGAGGCATCGTCCATGCCATTTTCAAATTTTTATCGTTTCAAGGAACTCTAAACTAGAATCGATAACTAGAAATTAATACGGAAAACATATAGTAAATCATTTACTATCTAAGTGAAGAGGAAATACAACCTTTATAGATTGGTCCTTCACTTCATATGCTCCTTGTAGTAGTCCCTTCGCTGCGATCATCGTGCTCCCGGACTCTCGGACGGCTCCATGAGAAGATAGCAACGGTATTGCTTGAAGTCTTCGAGGCCGAAGATGATCTATGTCGGGGGATTACTAACTCAAGCTACCACTTCACCAAAGTGAAGCAAACACCCTATACTAAAGTGCTAGTCTAGTAGAGGATGATGAACTAGGAAATGGGTACACTTTAGAATTTCTTTTCTCATAATATTTCTCTCTCTCTTTTTCAAACCCTAGCAAGCTTTTTGAAGGAGGAAGAAGATGAGCTCAAGAAAAATGAGAATGAAAAACTAATCAAGAGACAGAGTGAACCATGGGTGAGTTTGTATCATATGCTAACTCATGTAGAGACATAACCATGGCTACATTATAATGGTTAGGTTAATTAATATCTAAAGTAAAAACAAAACTAGTGGACTAAGTCAATGCAACCATAAGCTTCATGAAGCTTCTTGCATATGATCTCATCATCCACTAATTTTAGAATTACTTTAAATATAAAAAACCTAACACTATAATTAGTATGGTATAAGTCTTATATACCCATGTAAGTTGTATCGACAACCATGATACAAACAAAACACAATTTAATATATATCATATATATATTAAGTTGTGCACAAGTGAGAAAAACAAATGCTTAAGTGAACCAATGTTAGTTAATGTAAATTAGTTTATCACATATACAATTATACACTAAATTATTAAATCAACACTTGACTTAATAATCAGGTTATATCACATATAACCGACTAACATCCAATGTATCGACTTATCGAATCAACCCTTGATTCGATAACCTGGTTATATCGCATATAACCGATCGATACAAAAATGTTAGGATTCATAGGATTAGGGTAGATTAATGGATGATGAAGATCTTTAAACTCTTTTTAAATCATATAAAGTTTATAAACTTTATCAAAAGAATAGTTAGCATCCTAATCGGGCGCACTAACAATTCATTGATAGTTACGACCACGATTAGAGATTAGATTAACAATTACTTTGGTAAAGGCTAGACATGAACGGAAATCCATATCAAGATGGGGGTTAAGAGTGGGAACCCTATTCCCTCCAGAAACCCTAATTTACATGCATCACTGTCGATCTAGTTTTAAATCTATTAAAGGATAAAAAGAGTAATCTTTATGTAATCATCCATGACTACTAAATCTTAAAGAACCCTACAAGCCCCCTTCTACTATAAAACCTACATCCGTAGTTAATCTAGATCTATATTCTGCATCCGTGTTTGACGTAGATCTAGAACCTACAACCATTCTTCACCATTCTTTATTCTTCCTCCTTTCTTTCTCAACACGCCTAAAGTAAGATTAAAAGATTCAACGTTTCCCAGAGGACGACCCGTACTCATCTCGGTCTAACTACACGCGACACCGTTATTGATTGCGGTTATTCTACAAACAACTCTAAAAAAATCAAACAATCAAATGGTGCCGTTGCTGGGGATACGTGCGTAATTTTTTTATTCTTACTATTTGTGTTGAATTTTTATTCGAACTATATCATAAAAATAAACAAAACTGCAAATTGTATATTTAAAGATTATTGTGTGAATTTTGCAAGGGGATCTGGAGTCACAGACTTGAGAAAACAGAGATTCAGAAACATTCATCAAGATCCAGAGAAGAAAGGGAGGCCACGTAGCAAAAATCTTCATCAGATCTTCCTAATCGGCGGCGGAACCGCGGTGCATCAGGGGATTTAGGGTTTCCAAATTCTCTGGTATCTTTTCTATATCTTTCTCTCTCCTCTGAAATCCAATAAAATATCTTTTCTGCAGGATTCTTTGCAAAATATCGCTGCACAAAAATCTTTTTGCAAGTTTTGTTTTGCGGTTTGTTTTTGCATATTTTAATACGGACTTTAAGGGGCAAAGACCAAATTCAAATTAGGTGGGGATTTCATCACCCTTCCTAGGCCCCACAAATCACAAAACGAGCATCCGCATCAACCCTACATTAATTAAAAAATATCTAGACAAAACTCTAAGGACCATCGCGCTCAAATAGGACAGAGGAAGGTCGTGGGTAATTTATCACTTATCCGCATTACTTTTGTGGTGTCTAGGCAAGTGTGTCTAAGGCAAGTGGTTACTTAATTAGGCCCGCTATTTTCGGTGATTTGTATAGCGGATACCTCCCACTTACCTGGCACTTACCTGGCCACAAGAGTAGTAAAGAGGTGGTAAAGGAATGATCCTGCGGCTTGTCCTTTGGAAGTCTAGGAGCAGTCTAGAGACTTGACCTAGGTAACCTTAGTTCTAGGGTTGTTTGTGCATTTTTGTGTGATTTGTCTTGAGTCCCACTTTTTCAAAAAAAAACAAACCAATTTTGAATCACACACACGCTGCCATTTGCGCTAAAACCGTTTAGTGCATGCTCGGCTGGACACGGGATTCTAGTGCCCGTCTTGTCCGCGTTCCTGCTAACGACTCCGAAGTCAGTGCTTCTTCATCTTCTTTTTCCCCACCACCCACCACATCGACCGAGATGGACGGTACTCCATCAAATTATAACACCACGCTGCCACCGCCCGTAGGTGAGCAGAATCCACCGCGCATCTCTCTCCAAGAAAGATGTTATCCTATCCATGGTCCACTTCCTACCTTTCTATCCATTCCACCAGCCAACGGGGATAATTTTGAAATTAAACCCCACTACATCAACCTGTTACCCAAATTTCACGGGCTTGAGTCTGAAGACGCGTACATTTTCATCACTAAATTCGAAAACATATGCGCAATGATGGGTACTTCACAACTGTCCGTGGATGCTATGCGCTTGCGTCTTATCCCATTCACTTTAAGTGACTTGGCAGAAAAATGGCTTTATAATACTGCCGCACACTCTATTACCAATTGAGATGAATTCGTGATAGCATTCCTTAAGAAAATTACCCAAATCATAAGACCGCCCGTGTTAGGAGCGAAATCAACCAGTTCACCCAGCTTCCCAATAAACCATTTTGGAAGTGCTTTGAACGTTTCAAGGATCTGCTTGTCCAATATCCTCATCATGAAATATATAGATGGGATCTGTACCGAATTATATATGAGGGCATTAATCCAGCGACAAAGCAGATGCTTGAAACAATGTGTCAATGCAATTTCATGTCCAAAGACGATGGTGAAGCCTGGAAATATCTGGAAGATCTCGCTGAAAACACTTTGCAGTGGGAAAGCGTTAGACCGCCTTCATCTAGGGGAGATATTCACCAGCTCGATGTTTCCATCGCAGTAAAAACCGAAATGGCAGCGATGCAAAAGAAACTCGACGCTATAGAAAATAAATTCTCATCAATCTCCCTAAACCAGGTAACGCTTCCCAAACCCGTATGTGGTTGCTATTCCGATCCATCACACTTGACGGAAGAATGTCCTATGAATGCACCGTTTCAAGGTCACGAGCAAACTAATGCTACTTTTCAACAGCGACCTAGAAACGATCCTTATTCTTCCACATACAATCAGGGATGGAGGAATCATCCTAATTTTGCTTGGAACCAAAACCAACCCCAAAATCAAAACCAGTTCCAAGGCAATTACCAAAGACCTCCTCCACAGCAAAAGCAACCACCACCATAGAGTCAGCACCCCTTTCAATCGGAACCTGTTCAAAACCCGGCCAATAATTCTTTCCAAACGACCGGTACCGATAACTCCTTTTCACTCGCACAAACTTTGGATTTGTTTATGAAACATTACATCCAAATGTCGGCTGATATGAAGTCTTCTATTGATTCCATAAAGAAAGACTCCGCCTCCCACGGTGAGAGTATTAAATCAATAGAAGCCCAAATTGCACAGTTGAATGCCGCGATGAGTGCGAGAGAATAAGGGAAACTCCCATCTCAACCCCTACCGAATCCTGGCCACTCACAACATCATAATATGAGTGTCGTTACTACGTTGAGATCGGGAAGAGTGCTGGATATCCGAGTGGGTGAACAAGTTGATGACGTTAGTGATACCAATGATACCCCGGCTTCTACTTCTTCCCCTAATTCGTCTAGTCTCCCACCTACTTCCGAGCCTATTCTACGCTTCCCACAAGACTCGAACCCTCAGCCCACTTTCTCGAATCTATTTAAAGCGATCCCCACTTCAATTTTGGGATCCATTCCATCCCCACAATCTTCTCCAATGTTGGACCCAACCCTTATTGATAAAGCTCCATTTCCAAACAGATTAAGGGCCAACAAACCTAACCCACAAATGGAGAAGATTGTGGAAATGTTTAAGTAAGTTAACGTCAATATTCCTCTCCTAGATGCTATTCAACAAGTCCTATCTTATGCAAGAATTCTTAAAGACGTGTGCACTAGGAAGAGAAAAACTCAAGTGCCGAAAAAAGTTTTCATGACGAGTAATATTAGCACAGCTTTTACCCAGCAAATACCAAAGAAACGTAAGGACCCTGGCTGTCCTATTATCTCTATTTCTATTGGGGATAAAAATATTAATCGTGCTTTACTCGACCTTGGCGCTAGCGTAAACTTGCTTCCATATTCCGTATATGAACAGTTAGGGATTGGAGAGTTGAAACCCGCCCATTGTACTCTCCAGATGGCAGACCGATCAATCACCAAACCTAAGCGTGAACTAGAGGATGTGTTAATTAAAGTCGGGGAATTCATATTCCCTGTGGACTTTATTGTTTTGGATACACAACCTGTGGCTAACCCACGCAACCAAATCCCGGTGATACTCGGTCGACATTTCCTAGCAACTTCCAACGCTGTAATTAATTGTCGTAACGGTTCTATGAACTTATCCTTCGAGAAGATGACAATTGAGCTTAATATTTACAAGCTAGGAAGTCAACCATCTGAACCTTCTGCTCATTTGCTTGATGTCTGTTCCATCAACAAGATAGCTTCCGACAGCTGCGAAACGGAAGCACTTTGCTATGATGATCTCGACAACACTAGTGCGACATTGTTTGATTTGGAAAATTCTTATAGTGAGGATTTCTTCGATGAGTCCATCTCCGAGTTTGAATCTGTTGACTCATCTCAAAAGTCAGTAGCACTTTCTGAGTCAATATCCTATGCAAGTTATAAACCTCTTAGGGAGTCCGAGTATCATTCCCTTACCCCACCTTCTATTGTATCTCCGCCAATACTAGATCTCAAACCGCTACCTTCTCATCTTAAATATACATATTTAGGTAAGAATGAGTCTTTACTCATGATCATATCCGCTTCCCTAGTTTTAGAGCAAGAGGGCGCACTTTTGGCGGTGTTGAGATCAAATCGGCAAGCATTTGGTTGGACAATGACTAACATCAAATGGATTAGTCCCTTAATTGTTGAACATTATATACATATGATGGATGAAGCCAAGCCAACCCGTGACCCACAAAAATGGTTAAATCCCATTATGAAGGAGGCGGTAAAGAAAGAAATCGTCAAGTGCCTAGATAGTGGTATAATTTACCCTATATCTGATAGCCAATGGGTAAGTCCTATTCACGTGGTCCCTAAAAAGTCTGGCATCACGGTCATAACTAATGAGGCTAATGAGTTGATCTAAACACGCACCCAAACTGGGTGGCGCGTATGTATTGATTATAGGAAACTCAATGCCGCAACGAGGAAAGATCACTTCCCTCTACCTTTCATTGATCAGATGTTAGAACGATTAGCTGGACATGAATAATATTGCTTCTTGGACGGATACTCTAGCTATAACCAGTTCCCCATCGCCGAAAAGGATCAAGATAAAACCACATTGACTTGTCATTTCGGCACTTTTTCTTATAGACGCATGCCCTTTGGGTTATGCAATGCTCCCGCTACATTTCAACGGTGTATGATGGGGATATTCTCAGACATAGTTGAGAATTTTCTGGAAATATTTATGGATGATTTCTCCATATTTGGGGACTCCTTTGAGGACTGTCTTCGTCATCTTGACGCAGTTCTTACCCGCTGTAAGGATAAGAACCTAACTTTGAATTGGGAAAAATGCCATTTTATGGTCCAAGAAGGTATTGTCCTTGGACATATAATTTCACGAAAAGGCATTGAGGTTGACAGAGCTAAAATAGATGTCATCCATAACCTCCCACATCCCAAATGCATCAAAGATATACGATCCTTCCTTGGCCATGCAGGATTTTATAGGAGATTCATTAAGAACTTTAGCAAAATTGCTAGACCCTTAATTCTTCTCTTGGCCAAAGATACAACATTTCACTTCGATTCGGATTGTGAGGCTACTTTTGAATCACTTAAAAGATCTCTCACTACAGCCCCAGTTCTATCATCTCCGGATTGGAACCACCCGTTCGAGCTTATGTGTGATGCATCAGATTTTGCTATTGGTGCGATCTTAGGACAACACATTGATAAGATGCCACATGTAATTTACTATGCAAATAGGACCTTGAACGATGCACAAATTAATTACACAACTACCGAAAAAGAACTCTTGGCAGTTGTATTTGCATTAGAAAAATTCAGGCCCTACTTGATTGGCTCGCCAATTGTGGTTTACACTGATCACTCCGCCCTACGACACCTTTTATCGAAGAAGGATGCTAAGGCCAGGCTAATACGTTGGATCCTGTTGTTACAAGAATTTGATCTTGTCATCCGAGACAAGAATGGATATGAAAACGTAGTAGCTGACCTTCTTTCACGTATCTCTTCTTCACCAACATTGACCGTGCCGATAAATGACTTATTTCCTGATGAACAGCTCTTGACCGTATCCTACGAACCTTGATTCGTGGATATTGTGAATTATCTAGCGACGGGACTTATTCCTAGCAATTGGTCGAAACAAAACAAACTTCGATTTCTATCCTAAGTAAAATACTTTTACTGAGATGAACCTTGTTTGTTTAAGTATTGTTCCGATCAAATCATTCGCAGGTGTGTCCCTAACGATGAATTCAAGAGTGTGTTATCATTTTGTCATGATCAGGCATGTGGAGGTCACTTTGGACCTCGAAAAACGGCGGAGAAAGTTTTGCAATGTGGCTTTTATTGGCCAACACTATTTAAAGATGCTTATGATCATTGCAAAACTTGCCCGCGGTGTCAGCACTTGGGTCAGATTTCATAAAGAAATGAGATGCCGCTCCAATTTATCATCGTTGTGGAAATATTTGATGTTTGGGGTATTGATTTTATGGGCCATTTTCCCAACTCTTTTGGGAATTTATATATCTTGTTAGCGGTTGATTACGTCTTGAAATGGGTGGGAGCAATACCGTGTCGCACTAATGACAACAAAGTTGTCATTAAATTCCTTAAAGAAAATATCTTTTCGCAATTCGGACACCCTCGCGCTATAATTAGCGACAACGGGACGCATTTCTGTAATCGGTCTTTTGAGACTTTGATGCGGAATTATTCTATCAACCACAAGCTTTCTACGCCCTATCATCCCCAAACAAGCGGGCAAGCTGAGATATCGAATAGGTAAATCAAACAAATTTTGGAAAAGACGGTTTCTAAAAACCGTAAAGATTGGTCAACGAAATTGACGGATGCTCTTTAGGCATTTCGCACCACTTATAAGACCAATCTTGGTATGTCTCCATACCACCTTGTGTTTGGGAAGGCATGCCACCTTCCTGTCGAGATCGAACATAAGGCAATGTGGGTTATTAAAGAGCTAAACTTCGATTTTGATCAAGCTAGCAGTTACCGGAAGCTGCAATTGAATGAGCTAAGCGAACTCCGTGATGAAGCTTACGATAATGCGGTGATAGTAAAGAACCGGACTAAAGTGTTCCACGATAAAAACCTTTTTAGAAAAACTTTCACACCGGGACAACAAGTCCTTCTTTATGATTCACGACTCCATCTTCACCCAGGTAAGCTTAAATCTTGTTGGAAAGGACCTTTTGTTGTGCGGTATGTACACCCGCACGGGGCAGTAGAAGTTGAAAATATAAAAACGGTTCAATTTTTAAAGTAAATGGGCATAGATTAAAACCGTATTTCTCTGCTGACCCAGCAGAGGAGCTCTTGTTTTTACAGGAGCCGCTTTATCATAACTAAATTCCTCCGCCTCATCTCTATGTTTCGGTAACATTGTATCATCTTAAAGAATGGAGGTGATTGAAAAACAGGACTTAACTAAATATCTGTGCGTGCCAAAGAACAAGTTTGGGGGTAGTCTTCATTTAACTATTATGTTACCACTATTATTGTCTCTCCCCAAGTCTACAGGTCTATGCTCTCAAAGGATAGCATCAGTGAGGACACTGCTGAAAACAGATTTGGGGAAGAGGTTTGTATTCACTGAATTATCTTTGGCACTAGGCATTAAAAAAAGGATTTTTATAATAAAAGAGTTTGAAAGTGAAAAATTATATATGAAAGATATGAATAGTTTAAGAAAAACAGGAAAGTTAGATGTTTTCTTAAACGAAACTAGTAATAAGTAGTTATGAGTTGTTGTCCCACAAGTTAGTAAGATGAAGGAAATTGCTAATCTGAGGATAAAAATAAGTCTGAAAAATAGTCCCTATTCTTAACGCCAAACATTTGAACGTTGATACCCTACTATACGCACTTACACACATCTTGAAACTTGGGATAGTAGAGGATACCTTGAAATGCTCTTGTCTAAAAGCCTTAGTATGAAGGAAAATAAAATAAAATATAAGTGGTGAAGCAAAGAAAAAAAATGAACACCGCTTTTGTAATTTCTTAAGGCAGCATAAAAAAAATATAGTGAGCGTGCTTTATCACCTAGTGCCTTAGACCAACTGGTTTGGAAGCCACTGCTAAGCCTTAGGTGTTGCGAAACGAGGAATTATGTCTAAATACGCAAGCACAATTTGTAATCGATCGGTTAGTACCTCAAGAAGTATTAACGGTCGCATGAAGAATGTGTGAGCAATTCATCAAAAATATTCACCAACTAAAAAGTACTTTGGAAGATTGACAAGAGTATGATAGCTTGAATTGAATTCTCTAAATGTAGGGATGTCCTTTACACACACGTAGGTGTATATGATCAATGTTTGGATGAAAGATAAGGAGGAAGACTAAAGGCGATGTTTTATTGAGAGATGATGTGATTTCTAACATTTTTTCATGACCATTAAGATAGGGCTCATGGCAACTAAAAAGCTAGTGTAGTTGAAAACTCTTCTTTTCAAGTTTTTTCTTTTATTATTCTTATCTTTATATGTAACTTTCACCATCTTTCTAGGATTTTGTGGGTGTAATCCGCTGAAAACTCTCAGGAAACAACACTCCTCCTACTAGGGACACCTAGAGGTTTAATGGCTTGTTACATGTGCTCAGTGCAATTGTGTTGCCTACAAAAGTGTGCTACTTAGTTTTTTTCTTTTTCTTTTTTCTCCTTCTCTAGAATAACTAGTTTGCTCGGGAAGATCAAAGATAAGTTTGGGGGTATTTGTTCAGTTGATAAAAATGCACTTTTAATATGACATTTTCCTTTCTATTTATATATAATAAAAGATGTTTATTATAAATATGACACATATAAGGGTTTGTCCGTAAAAATACTATTTTCATGTGTTTATATATTATAATTAACATTATGAAGGGAAATGTAAGCATATAATATTCATGTAATATTTAGACTATTTAAATATACTTACCTTATTAAATATCTTTGACCAATTCTCTTAAAACTAAAATATCATGACAAATGGTTAAGATAATATCTCAATAAAAAAACAAATTCTACTAATATCATTTATTGAGATAACTGTGCAGGAATTATATCATGACTGAAATCAATAAAATCCAAGTTGGCGAGATCAAATCTGCCGAAGATATTCAAGTAAATTGAAGAAACCAATTCTGGAAGAAACGTAGAGAAGATTTTCAAAGTCTAAATATTCAAAAGATCAACATGTGTCACCAGAAGAAGCCACATGAGAAATGAGCCCAAGATCTCCTTAACTCACCGCGGATCCTCGGCTAAACCCACACATGTTGATGGACACACGTTGCTGGACACATGTTGGATGATGCTTTCATACATGGTATACATGATATATTATTACACTTGACACGGACACGAGTACTTTGACATCACACTTATGATATGTTGTCACCCTTGTTGTAGTATTATGTATTTTTATTGTATGACTTAGGAGAGATTCATACAAACGATTTCTTCTCGGTGATATTTTCTACTCACGAGTTGGCAACTCACCCCCGTTGTGCCACAGTTTCTTGCAGGTTTTGCCGTACAGGTTTCCTTGGCGGCTTTGCTGGCACACCACTTCTTTCCGGGTGATTACTTGGGTAGGTGGGTTCACTTGCATCATGGCTACCGTTGTACTTTTATTTATTTCAGTTGTACCTAGAAAAATCTATCAACCAAACTTGTATTATTTGATAGACTTGGAAAACCAGTTGTTTATTCTTTCGACCTTAGAGTCGCGCGCTTGTATTATTATGGTTCTTCTCTGGTTTTCTTGAGGATGTTGGTTTTCTTTCTGAGTTTTGATCCTCGCCTTTCGGCATTGTATATTATATTGCTTGCGTAGTTGTTTCCGCCAATTGGCGAAGAGCTAGCTCCCGCTTGGGGATGCCTTTATTCATTACTTATGTATATGCATGTTTGTACCCATTTGGGGCCAGTATTTACAAAGGAAACTCTGCCGAAATTTTTGGGAAAAACTCGATGCTTTTAAAAATGCTTACTATGACTTTCAAAGTGATTTTATATGTTAACTTTTAAATAAGTATTGCTTCACTCTTTATTTTAAATGGTTTAGATTTCTGGGCTTTGGCTTACTTAGATTACGTTACGCCTCTAGACGTTTCGTAATTTAAGTGCCAGTCACGTTCCGTACCTTCGGGTCGTGACAATTACATATGTGGGATCCTGATCCGGTATCTAATACCCAGGACGTAGAGTGTACTGAGAAACAGTTCTCGGTAACAAACACACCCGAAGAAGATGCATCAACATGCTCATTTCTCGTTCGGGTCACGTAAGAATCCGAATGTTCCCCTATTTCCTGCTCGGACTTATAACAATTATAAGATAGAACGGAACCAATATTCCCCAGCTCAGTATAACAAGCGGGTTCGGTCAATACATCAATATTATTATCTTGATTAAGGTATGTCACGGTCGCTACCTGGAGAGAGAGAGAGAAGAAAACACTTTGTGTATGCTCTTGTAAGATTAGATTGGTTATTATTTTATCTAATCAGGATGGCTCCCACTATTTTTATCAAATCTTCCTTCAAACCCTAAAAGGTAAGATTAGCCGGGATTAATTACAACCTACAAGTTCGCCAATCGTTCAGCCATGCCAGTGTCGGTACTTTGAGGGAGGTTCCCCGTGCTTTCGCATGGACCTAATTAAAATAAACCTCGTTTTCCCAGAGGAATAGCCCCGTTGACACCTTTCTAGACACCTACTTGATCGGCTAATTATAAAGTGCAAAACTCTCCCAGGAGTAACTCTTACTCGCAATGGGTATTGGGATCCAACTATCTCATAGAAGGTATTCAATCTCATTGCAAATTTCAACACTTGAAATTCCCAATAATGCTTTTGCCTCTAGCAACTTATGACCTTAACATAGTCAACAAATCATAAGCGCTAGCCAAGTTCAATCCGTCATTTCCTGATTGAATTAAACCCACTCGTACGACCCTTAACATAGTCAATAAATTCATACGACTACCCTAATCAAATCGCATCATATAGTTGCAGATAAGCATTAATTAGCTACCGCACACTATGCCTTAACATAGTCAATAAACATAGCACAAATACTAAATAGCACTTATCTGAAATGACGGAGGGCTACGATAAGATTTTATGAAAACCTTTTGCGTAATGAACTTGATATCGTTGTAGAATCGAGTGATTTGAAAAGGAGTGGTTTAAGCTCCACTTTTAAAATCGAGTTTTTCAAAACAAACCGGGTGGGTTGTGTAAGTCCATGCTACCTCTTCCGGTACTTACGGGCTAGCGGAATTGGTGTAAAACGATTTTTCTAAAGGTGGTAACATGGACTACAAATACGGATCTTTGTTAAACAATCTACCTAACAGCCTAACTAGGAGTTGTTTACCTACTCGGATAGGGGGTTATACCTTTCTTGAACTCCTTCGTCTTCAACTCTTGTGGTGTACAGACCGGCCTCCCCTCGTCATCTTATCACGCCGAAGATGGATCCACCCGAAAGCTTCTACCTTTGGCTTCTTGTTCGAACTTTGAAGAAACTAGAACACTTGGCTTGCTAGACCTTATGAACTAGGATGAGTAGAGGATTGTTTTGGTGTTTTTATCTCTAAGGCAATGAATCTCAACACATGAGAATGGTTTGCCTTGAGCTAGAGAGAGCAAAAGGAAGAGGGAGAGCTTGAGCAAGTGATGGCAAGAGAGATAAATGAAATGAGAGAATAAGTGAGCCTTTTGCCATCCTTGCTCTCATTATCCAAAATCATCATCATAACAAGTAATGATAATTGAGTATATTGTAAAGGTTATTATCATGACAAATGACACTATCATTTCTTGCATTAAATGCAAATGGTGAACAAAATAAGCAAGCATAAGTCAATGCAATCAAATGATGGCCATTGTCATGATGGTGGTCAACAAGTCCAACCTAGTCAACCGGTCAACAAAAATCAACAAGTCAACTAGGTCAACATTTCAACCCTAACCATGTCACTATAATACTCAATTAATATTATTGTTAATCATATTTCTTAATCTTATTAGGGTTTGACAAAAGTCAACAGTCAGCAACCCTAATGAGAATCCTCTGCCTCTGTCTCTGTCAACTGTGCATACACACCCGTATCCGCGTTCCGGGGAACAAAAATACAAACGAGATAAAACCAATCCCAAAACGTATACTAGGATCTGGCTTAAACCAAAGCCCGCTAGTAATAACTGCCCGGTCAGTAAACGTACACAAGTGCGCGGATGTGACCGAACCCTGTCGCAAAACCATGCGACCTGTCGCAAAACAATGCGATCTCAACTCTTTTGCCTAAAGGCGAATAGCTCTCTGTGTGGGACTCTAAAGACTCGACACTATGCCGGCAGTGAGTTTAACCACAGACCGCAAGTGGCACTAGCTGTGCGTAACGGCCCCCAGGTAGATGCCGATAAGAAGACGGACGAGGTGAAACCCATCTGAACTCCTACTAAGTCTGAATGTGACAATCTCCGTACAGTCCGGTCTGTTCGTCTGATACATCGCATGGCGGGCCTAGGGGGGCGGTAAACGTCGGTCCTCTAATAGCGGTACAAGTCGTGTCAGAGTGTAGCCCAGAACAC
Organism: Agapanthus africanus; assembly: GCA_030015575.1. NCBI lineage: Eukaryota > Viridiplantae > Streptophyta > Magnoliopsida > Asparagales > Amaryllidaceae > Agapanthus > Agapanthus africanus. The sequence continues at coordinate 429,657,828 of CM057345.1, read as the reverse complement.
CCTGAGATAACACTGGTAACCTACCAGTATATCTCGCTTGCCCTGGCCAGGGACTACTTGTGTAATGGCTCTCCTAGACACAGCGCGATGTCAACCCCCAATACCGAGAGAGACGAATCCTGTCTAACCGTCACTGCCTCCAAGTGCTTCGGGACTGCACCCAACTACTACCTGTTTGTACGACTCCTTTGAGCCGTGGTAGGGTAGTAATCAAAGTACAGTGGGAACACACTCGAGGCGAAGTGACAGTGTCAAGTCAGCGGACTAAGCTGTACTCATGTCACCTGGGAACTGATAACTGACGATAGGTATAGTACCAATCAATCAGTTCCCGACAAGTCCTGTCCAGTGTGCTCGTAACCTAACGAGCACCCGCATACTATCTCAAGTACGACGTACTGACGGCTGTTGGACAGACTGTCTCCCCTGCTGGGATGAGAAGCGCATACGCTAGTCTACTCCGGAGTATCGATGCCCTGTCTCGATAGTCCTACGACTAGGGACCTGTATAAGGATGTGCTTGTGGATTACCCAGCCCCCACGAGTGTGACTGCCATCACAACGCTAGTAATCAAGTAAAGATCCTAAGGGCTCTACTAATATGTATAAGCAATATGCTAAAAGAAACACATGCACATATTAAAGTAGAAACAAACCAAGTAGCATACTACCATTTTGAGCAAGATTGTCAATACAAGGTGAATATCCCAAGCTTCCATGAAGTAATATACGAACTAGTATGATACAGTAATGGCCTCTAGGGCATATACACTAACAATCTCCCACTTGCACTAAGGCCATGTACTGGCGTATCGAAGACCTATCATCTCGATCAGCCGCTTGAACTGAGTCTGGGGCAAGGCCTTGGTGAATGGATCTGCAGTGTTATTTTCTGAAGCAACCCTCCGAACCTCGATCTCCTGGCGATCCACGATCTCCCTGATCAGGTGATACCGCCTCAAGATGTGTCTGGATCTCTGATAGGACCTGGGTTCCTTCGCTAAAGCTATAGCCCCGTTGTTGTCACAATACAAAGGTATTGGATCAATAATGGACGGAACCACCTGAAGTTCTTTTAAGAACTTCCTCATCCAGACGGCTTCTTTTGCGGCATCAGCAGCAGCGATGTATTCCGCTTCCATCATCGAGTCTGCAGCGGTTTCCTGTTTGGAACTCTTCCAACACACCGCCCCTCCAGTGAGGGTAAAGACAAAACCCGACATGGACTTGGAATCATCCTTGTCACTCTGGAAGCTGGAGTCAGCAAAGGCCTCGATCTGGAGGTCCTTTCTGCCATACACCAAGAACATCTCCTTAGTCCTTCTCAGGTACTTGAGAATGTTCTTTACCGCTATCCAGTGCTTCTCCCCTGGGTCTGACTAATATCGGCTTACAACGCTTAATGCGTATGCTACATCTGGTCTGGTACACAACATCGCATACATAATAGAGCCTACCGTAGATGCGTAGGGTATTGATGACATGCGAGCCCTTTCCAAATCAGTCTTGGGAGACATCTCTTTGGAGAGGGTGATTCCGTGACAAGCCGGCAAATTACCGTGCTTGGAATCTTCCATACTGAATCGTTTCAGTATGGTGTCAATGTACCTTGACTGTGAAAGTCCCAACATCCTTTTAGATCTATCACGATAGATCTGGATCCCCAGAATGTAGTTGGCATCGCCCAGGTCCTTCATGGAGAACCTGTGTGACAAGAACCCTTTGACAGATTGTAGTATAGGAATGTCATTTCCTATCAAGAGAATGTCATCCACGTATAAGACGAGGAATACGACAGTTCTTGCTACAAATCTACTATAGATGCATGGTTCATCTGGATTTTTGATAAAGCCAAATGCTTTGACTGTCTCATCAAAGCAGATGTTCCAACTCCGCAATGCCTGCTTTAGTCTATAGATGGACTTAAGCAACTTTCACACCTTTCCGCTGCTCCCACTCTGAATGAAACCCTCTGGCTGGTCCATATAGACAGACTCCTCTAAATTTCCATTTAGAAAAGTGGTCTTTACGTCCATTTGCCAGATCTCATAATCGTGGAAGGCAGCAATGGCAAGAAGGATCCGAATGGATTTCAGCATAGCCACTGGAGAAAAGGTCTCGTCATAGTCCAAACCAGGTCTTTGACGAAAACCCTTTGCAACAAGTCTAGCCTTATAGGTCTCAACCTGTCCATCTACACCAATCTTCCTTTTGAAGATCCACTTGCATCCTACGGGTTTTACCCCATCTGGAGCAATGTCCAACGTCCATACTTTGTTGGTGTACATGGACTCCATTTCGGTCCGCATTGCATCCAGCCATTTTACCGAGTCAACGCTCTGAACGGCCTGCTGGAAGCTAGTAGGCTCATCATAATCAATGATGCAGTCCTCTCTATCCCCGTCTATGAGAAAACCGTAGTATCTCTCGGGCGGATGAGACTGCCTACTACTCCTGCGGAGCGGCGTAGGAATGTCCTGTTCTTTTGAACCCTCTGGTTCTACTAAGCTCTCAGTAATAGCTCATGGTTCTGGAATTTCTTCCAGTTCTACTGCGCTCCCACTTATCTGGTTTTCCAAAAACTCAGTTTCCAAGAAGCAGGCATGACGAGAAACAAAAACCTTTTGTTCCTCTTCGCAATAGAAGAAATATCCCTTGGAGTTATTTGGATATCCCATGAACTTGTACTGTACTGAGCGTGCCCCGAGTTTGTCCGCATGCTGCTTTTTGACAAAAGCCGGACATCCCCATGTCTTAATGTGCTTAAGATAGGGTTTTTTCCCACACCACATCTGATATGGTGTGGTAGGCACAGTCTTAGTTGGAACTCGGTTCAAAAGATATGCGGCTGATTCTAGCGCATATCCCCAGAATGACCGCGGTAACTCAGCGTTACTCATCATGGAACGTACCATATCCAATAGGGTCCTGTTCCGTCTCTCCAATACACCGTTGTGTTGTGGAGTGTATAGAGGAGTAAGCTGAGAGAGAATACCATTCTCTTTTAGGTAATCCAGGAACTCGGCACTCAAGTATTCTCCATCTCGATCAGATCTTAGTGTCTTGATACTTTTGCCGGTTTGTTTTTCTACTTCATTCTTATATTCCTGGAATTTTCCAAAGGCTTCGGATTTATGTTTCATTAAGAAGACATATCCGTACATTGAAAAGTCATCCGTAAAAGTTATGAAGTAAGAAAAACCGCTTCGCGCATGTGTAGACATTGGACCGCACACGTCGCTGTGTACGAGTCCCAAGAGCTCGCTCGCTCTTACTCCGTGTCCAGTAAACGGAGTCTTTGTCATTTTTCCTTTGAGACAGGATTGACAAGTTGCATATGATTGATATTGGAATAGATCCAAATATCTTTCTGTATGTAACTTAGTCAATCTTCTCTCATTGATGTGACCAAGTCTACAATGCCATAAGAAAGCCTGATTAGTTTCCGGAGACTTTCTTTTGTGTGTATTCTAGACATTGAAAATCTGTGATTGGTTTAATACGTATATACCATTGCTTAATATACCTGACCCAATCAGAACTTGATTAAGGTGAATGTTCACAACATTACTTACAAATGCAAATTCATAACCTTCTTTAGATAATAAAGATACAGAAATGATATTACAAGTTGCATTGGGTACAAAATAGCAATTACGCAAAACCAAAACGTGTCCATCTGACAAGCCCAGGTGATAGTCCCCCACGGACTCAGCATCCATGCCAGCTCCGTTTGCAACTCTGAGGGTCATATCACCTGCCTTCAAAATCCTACACTTTCTCAGTGCCTGCAAAGAATTACAGATATGAGATCCTGATCCGGTATCCAATACCCAGAAAGTAGAGTTTATTGAAAGACAGTTTTCAATAACATACACACCTGAAGCTGAAGCCGCAACTTGCTTCAGATCCTGTGTTCTGGCCTTCCAAGCCCTGCAATCTTTCTTCCAGTGTCCCTTCTTATGACAATAGAAGCATTCTTCCTTACCCACCAGCTGCCCCGCTATCTTTGTTGCTTTTGCTTTTCCCTTCGTATCCACTTTACTAACACCGCCCCTTAGTTTGGCGGGGGCTTTCTTCTTCTTTCCCTTGGCTTTCGCCTTGGACTTAGAAGAGGAAGATCCTCCTACAAACAAAGTGGATGTATCCCTACTTTTCTGTAGGGTGCCCTCTGCACTCCTCAGCATGTTGAGGAGCTCCGGAAGTTCAACTTCTTTTCCTTGTAAGTTGAAGTTCAGGATGAACTGGGCGTAAGTGGAAGGAAGGGACTGGAGAATCAAGTCCGTATAGAGCTCGTTCTCTAACGTGGTCCCAAGGTCCGCGAGCTCCTCAATGAAGACAATCATCTTAAGCACGTGTTCCGCTACCGATGATCCGATGGCCAACCTTACCGAAAATAGCTTCTTCGACACTTCGTATTTTGCGATACGAGATTGCTCTCCATACAGTTCTTTTGTATGGAGAAATATGGATTCGATGTCCATATTCTTGTGCCTCCTCTGATGTTCATTGTCCATAGAGGCAAGCACGAGGCACTTGGCCTTCGCGCAATCGATCTCCCAAGTCTTACGGATTTCCTTATCCGCGACGCTGGAGGTGGGACCTAGGACAGGGGGAGCTTTGGTGGTAAGAAGATACCCCAGCTTGTCGTAAGTGATTGCCATTTTGACATTCCTGAGCCAATCTTTGTAGTTTGGCCCTGTCAGTATGTTTTTATCTAGAAGTAACTTAAGTCCAGTCATGTCGATTGGTCGCTGCAATTAGGAGAGAGAGAAGAAACACTCAGCAGATGCTCTTGCAAGTTTAGAGTGGTTTTTAGTTTGTCTAAACAGGATGGCTCCCACTGTATCTCGAATTCCTCCTCAAACCAAAAAGGAAGAATTAGTCGGAATCAATCTCACCGTACAATACTTGCTTAACCGTTCAGCCAGGCCAGTGTTGGTACTTCGAGGGAGGTTTTCCAACGCTTTCGCGAAGTTCCTTAATTAAATAACCTCTTTTCCCTGGGGGCGTAGCCCCGCTAACACCTTTCTAGACACCTACTTGGTTTATAGCATTGATCGTTAAGTGAGAAATTTCCCGAGGAGTAGCATATACTCACAGTAGGATCGGGATCCAAATATCATTGCGTGACAAAACTGAAGGAATCCTACCAGAATCATCACACTCCAAATGGTATGCAACGCTAGCAAGTTTCAGTACTTATGAAACTCCCGATGTGGATTTTTGCCCCATGCTCTTATGACCTTGACTTTGGCCAACAAATCATAAGTCACATGTCAAGTTCTACCCGTCATTCTCCAGGTTAATTTGAACCCACCCGTACCTACCCTTGACTTTGGCCAACAAGGCAGTACGACTGTCCCAAACCAACGCATCTATCTATGATGCACATGAATACTCAATAGCTACCAATCACTATGCCTTGACTTTGGCCAACAAACATAGCTTGAATACTATTGACTATTCATGTGAAACGACGGAGGGTTACGAATGGTTTTGGCAAAACCGTGAAGTAGTGAACTTGATATAATCGATGGAACGAGATAGCTTTTAAAAGGAGTGGCTCAAGCTCCGCATTTAAAAGTTGGTTTTTTGAAAAGAACCGAGTGGTTTTGAAAGTGTTCCAACGACTTTTACTTGGTTTATTTTCTTGCATTAGTTCTTTTAATGCGTCCCATCATTTAATCCTACCATTGCAGAAAACAACCAAAATATGACGTACGCTTATGCCATTCGCATTCGCCACGGGGCCCCGTCATTACCCGTTAGGTTACTTAACTAACGACAGAGCGGGGGCTGGGCTAGCGCGGCTAAAAAACATAAGCAACGCCTGAATAATATCATATATAGATATATTACAATGATAGCCATTTCAGATCACAGATGAATACATTGGATATACTAGGAATCCGCAATTCGTACGAGCCTGTAACGAAAAGCGGATTACACGGTCGCGGTGAATAGCCAATACCCCACCCAAGACCCCTACGGGTGCGGCAAACTACCCGCCAAATATCCGAAGCGGGGCAACCTCCCTCAACGACGTGAGTAGGCCACTCGGTACTTCGAGATGCCCGGTAGTTTGTGCACCCCACCATGGGTCTATCCTAGGAGCAAAAACAGTAAAAAGAAATTATACAATGACGGCTACAACCCCGACCCGGTTGTGCGGCCATACAAATAATATTACATCAATTTACAAATTTTACATGAATTGAAAGAAAAGAAAACTCTCGTCTCACAACCCCCAGCTATTCACCCGCGACAATCCAATGAATTCATATACACATACCAGCAACATTACAGATCACAGATTTGTATAACCCCCACTAGTCGACATATAGCGATTAGCAGACGTTCAATACAAATATCACATCACAGATATAAACCCGTTAGCCTTAGTCTTTAGAAGTTCGACAAAAATACGGATTTTCAAGCCCCAAAAACAAATTTTTCTTTCTGGAAAACCTGGGCAGAAAAAACATATAGTAAAAATCCCAAAATACCCCCAGAAACACACTGCAAGAAATTTGAGCCACGACCGACTCAACTCGGCCGCGGATCCGCGGCAGGAGCGTGCTCCTACCGCGGTTCCACGGCTCTTTGAACGGTTCTCTGGACCAAATTTCATGAGTGTCTTTCAAAAATCCTGAGTCGATTTTTGGAGTATGATTTATCAATTTTTGAACATAATACAGAATCGACAGAAACTTGATTTTCCGGGTGTTTTTCGTGACTTTTTCTCCGATCGAACTTCGACATACATTGCTAACATGTTAGATAGTGTTTAACCTAGCTCTGATACCACTGTAAGTCCATGCTACCTCTCCCGGTACTTACGGGCTAGCGGAATTGGTGTAAAACGATTTTTCTAGAGGTGGTAACATCGACTACAAATACGGATCTTTGTTAAACAATCTACCTAACAGCCTAACTAGGAGTTGTTTACCTACTCGGTTAGGGGGTTATACCTTTCTTGAACTCCTTCGTCTTCAACTCTTGTGGTGTACGGACCGGCCTCCCCTCGTCGTTTTCTCATGCCGAAGATGGATCCACCCGAAAGCTTCTACCTTTGGCTTCTTCTTCGAACTTTGAAGAAACTATAACACTTGGCTTGCTAGGCCTTATGAACTAGGATGAGTAGAGGATTGTTTTGGTGTTTTTATCTCTAAGGCAATGAATCTCAACACATGAGAATGGTTTGCCTTGAGCTAGAGAGAGCAAGAGGAAGAGGGAGAGCTTGAGCAAGTGATGGCAAGAGAGAGAAATGAAATGAGAGAATGAGTGAGCCTTTTGCCATCCTTGCTCTCATTATCCAAAATCATCATCATAACAAGTAATGATAATTGAGTATATTGTAAAGGTCACTATCATTTCTTGCATTAAATGCAAATGGTGAACAAAATAAGCAAGCATAAGTCAATGCAACCAAATGATGGCCATTGTCATGATGGTGGTCAACAAGTCCAACCTAGTCAACCGGTCAACAAAAGTCAACAAGTCAACTAGGTCAACATTTCAACCCTAACCATGTCACTATAATACTCAATTAATATTATTGTTAATCATATTTCTTAATCTCATTAGGGTTTGACAAATGTCAACAGTCAGCAACCCTAATGAGAATCCTCTGCCTCTGTCTCTGTCAACTGTGCATACACACCCGTATCCGCGTTCCGGGGAACACGAATACAAACGAGATAAAACCAATCCCAAAACGTATACTAGGATCTGGCTTAAACCAAAGCCCGCTAGTAATAACTGCCCGGTCAGTAAACGTGCACAAGTGCGCGGATGTGACCGAACCCTGCCGCAAAACCATGCAACCTGTCGCAAAACCATACGATCTCAACTCTTTTGCCTAAAGGCGAATAGCTTTCTGTGTGGGACTCTAAAGACTCGACACTACGCAGGCAGTGGGTTTAACCACAGACCGCAAGCGGCACTAGCTGTGCGTAACGGCCCCCAGGTAGATGCCGATAAGAAGCCGGACGAGGTGAAACCCATCTGAACTCCTACTGAGCCTGAATATGACAATCTCCGTATAGTCCGGTCTGTTCGTCTGATACATCGCATGGCGGGCCTAGGGGGCGGTAAACGTCAGTCCCCTAATAGCGGTACAAGTCGTGTCGGAGTGTACCCCAGAACACCCTGAGATAACACTGGTAACCTACCAGTATATCTCGCTTGCCCTAGCCAGGGACTACTTGTGTAATGGCTCTCCTAGACACAGCGCGATGTCAACCCCCAATACCGGGAGAGACGAATCCTGTCTAACCGTCACTGCCTCCAAGTGCTTCGGGACTGCACCCAACTACTACCTGTTTGCACGACTCCTTTGAGCCATGGTAGGGTAGTAATCAAAGTACTGTGGGAACACAGTCGAGGCGAAGTGACAGTGTCAAGTCAGCGGACTAAGCTGTACTCATGTCACCTGGGAACTAATAACTGACGATAGGTATAGTTCTAACCAATCAGTTCCAGACGAGTCCTGTCCAGTATACTCGTAACCTAACGAGCACCCGCATACTATCTCAAGTACGACGTACTGACGGCTGTGGGACAGATCGTCTCCCCTGCTGGGATGAGAAGCGCATACGCTAGTCTACTCTGGAGTATCGATGCCCTGTCTCGATAGTCCTACGACTCGGGACCTGTATAAGGATGTGCTTGTGGATTACCCAGCCCCCACGAGTGTGACTGCCATCACAACGCTGGTAATCAAGCAAAGATCCTAAGGGCTCTACTAATATATATAAGCAATATGCTAAAAGAAACACATGCACATATTAAAGTAGAAACAAACCAAGTAGTATACTACCATTTTGAGCAAGATTGTCAATACAAGGTGAATATCCCAAGCTTCCATCAAGTAATATACGAACTAGTATGATACAGTAATGGACTCTAGGGCATATACACTAACAGGTTGCAGCATTTACTAGCTTTTGTTAAAGAGGTCATTCCCGATGAAGGGATCTCGGCTCTTTCCTCATCGAATGAGGTCATAAAAAATACCGCTATGCAAAGCGAGAACTAGAGCTACCTTTTTCAAAATTTGATTATACAACATCTTTAAGTTTCTTTCCTTTCATTAATCTCATTAATGAAGTTCCATCATATATGCTTCATAAGCATCACAGATAAAGAAACAAAAAAACAACGTACGCTTATGCCTTCCGCATTCGCCACGGGATCCCGTCATGCACCGTTAGGTTAGATAACTAACGGCAGAGTGGGGGCAGGACTAGCGCGGATGAAAAACATAAGCAACGTTTATTATATATCATATATATAATATAAAGTATTCGTCTCACGCGGTAATATGATCTCATCACAGAACATTGCAGCAGAAGTTAACATATGAAATATTGGATATACTAGGAGGTCCGTGTTTTAAATTAAGCCAGTAAAAAACATGGATTCCACGGTCGTGATGAATAGCCAAACACACATCCCTAGACCCCCTATGAGAGCGACAAGCAACCCTACCAATTCTAGAGTTAGGAGACCCGGACTCGACTCCTCGAGATGGTCTCTCACTGGACTCTAGAACCCAGTTACTTGTGCTCTCCGCCTTGGGTCTATCCTAATGCGGAAAAGTAAATAATATACATCAATGGTGACATCATCCTCAACCCAGAAGTGTCCCAATAAATGAATATTACATATAAGTTTTTACATGAATGAAAATGAAAAACTCTCATCTCACGCAAAAACCCCCAGCTATTCAAACACGACGATCCAATATAACATATAACAACAACACATAATATCACATGTCATCAACATAAGTAAATATGTGGATCCCAATTTTCATTGACGTATAGCAATGAAACCAGCGATACACCACATATTACACTTATGGTCGCAGAAAAGAAAGTGAAAACTACAATAGTTGGAATCCGCAACCACCTTAGACATCATAAACCCGAAATATCACATGCTTCGGATTTCATACCTAACCGTATAAATTCCTTAGACATCATAAACCCGGAATATCACATATTCCGAATTTCATGCCTAACGTTATAAACCTGGCATTTTAGTCTCAAATTGAAAACACTTTTCAATATCTAGTCGGGCAATTCAACAAGATTCCCGACCGTTGATCGAATGCTCGTCGGAAACATTAGTAGACGGCCGTACCCCCGATGCCATCGACGAAGTGCACTTAGGCGGAACACCACGGCCGTGAGCACCCGAACGGATACTTTTGGCTACGGGGTTCTCCTACAGTCACTTGGTCGGGGCTATGGGGCGTGGCTATCTAGTAGTATTACCCGGCGAACATTCGCGTACTATACGAGATTGCGACGGAGTTTTGATCCGAATCAAAACCATGCGGCAACCGATCAAAAAAGAAAAAAATGCTAGATTTACAAAATACTAATTAGTTTTCACAAAACTAATTATTGTGGATTCCAAATATTGTATCACAAATCGCAGATATCTAGACGATGTTAAACATTTTGATCGGTTTATCAAACACCCAAAATTTCTAGAGACCTCAACATTTTAGTCATATTTAAAAATACCCAGACAGTGTCCCAAGTACCTATGGACCTACACAAGAAAGCACGCTCCCTGCCTCACCAACGGCGTCGTGGAACCGCCGCCAAAGGCATGCTTTGGCCGCGCTTCCGCGGTCGTTTGGTCGAGTTGGGCCGTCGTTTTTCTTGTGGGTCCATAGAAAACCCTACACAATTTTCTGAATATTTTTAATTGGAAAAATAACAACTTTTGAAAAAATTTCTAGAGAGTGGGAAATCCGGGTTTCGAAAAGTCGATCGAACACTTTTAACTTCGCCTAGACCACTCCTAATGATCTAGCTTGGCTCTAATACCACTGTTGGGTTTGCTTAGCACCCCTGATGGTTTTTGGCACGCATCAAGTATGCTATTTTAAAAAATTAGGGGTGCCGAGCGAGCCCGACCAAGGATCTAACTAGAGAATTAGGGTTTTTAAAGCATGTAAACAACTTTACACTAAGTGAACAAGCAATACAACCTTTGTAGACTGGTCATTCACTTCTAAAGCTCCGTATAGTAGTCTCTTAGCTCTAAGTAGTGGTCTCCCGGACTCTCGTTGGGCTCCACTAGGCGAAAGGAACGAACTTGCTCAAAGATTTTCGAGGCCGAAGATGATCTACGTCGAAGAATTTCTAACTCAATCTATCTCTTCACTAATTGAGAATTAGTGAAAGAAACAAGCTATACTAAATGGCTAGTTTGGTATTGTAGGGTTCCTAGGCACTCTCAAGAGGTCTCACAAGGCATCAACCATGCCAATTTCAAAAATTATGGTGCCGAGAAACCCTAGTGTACGGATCGTTAGCTAGATGTCTAGGCGAAAAACAATCTAGTTAACACTTAACTAAAAGTTTAACGGAAATACAACCTTTGTAGATCTGGTGCTCCACCTCCATAGCTCCGCAACGAAGTCCCCTCCCTGTCCAAAAGAATTCCCGGGCTCTAGCGTCGGCTTCGTCGGAGAAATGGCGAGCTAGGTCGTCGATGTCCATGCCGAAGATGATCTACGTCGAGGCATCGCTAAATCAAGCTCCGACTTCACCAAGTCAAGAAACTTGTGAAGAAAACACACTCTACTACTTGGAAAGAGGTAGAGGATGAAGAAATAGGAAGTGGGTAGACTTTAGAATTGGATTTCTCACTCATTTCCATCAATCACCATTGATGGAGCTTGCTTTCTTCACTTGAAGAAAAATGAAGAAGAAGAAGGAAACTAGTTATGATAAGTTTTTATGAAAAGAATAATAAATTTATTCTTATCATAATATTAACCTAAGTTAAGTGTAGAGAATTGACCAAGGTTAAAGAATGGTTAGGGTTAAGGAGATGAGACAAAAATGGTCACTTAATGAATGCTTCATGAAGCTTCATGTTGCAAACAAAATAAGCCACCATTTTTCTCTCATTTCTTTTCCTTTTTCCAAAAATAAAAGGATTAATAAATGAACAAGTAAAACCCTAATTATCCACTTAACCATGGTTTAAATCTTTACACTTAACCAAAAAGATATGTATCATCAAACATGATACAACCAAGTGCACAAAATCATATCGCATATGTAATGCGCACATCCGAGCGAGAAAATCCATTTAAAGTGAACCGATACTAGTTAATACAAAGTAATATATCAAATATATAATTATGCATCAAATCATTAAATCAACACTTGATTTAACGATCCGGTCATATCGTATATAACCGACTAGTATGCAATGCATCGGTTTATCGAATCAACCCTTGATTCGATAACTAGGGTATATCGCATATAACCTAATCGATACATTCATCGCGAGAATGAAATACGGTATCACATACACGCATTATTCTCGGTCCCGCACATATCTCATATGCGCTCCTATTTCGTTTCGCTTGAGCCAGGAAACCTCTGTGTAGGACTCTAAAGACTCGTCAATACGCCGGCAGCAGATGATGATCATATCAAACATCCACAAGCCGCAAGCGGTCTGCTAAACGTAACGGCCACCCGGGTATTGAGCGATTTGAAGATCGACGAGCAAGCCCGCTCACACTCCAGTGAATCCAACCAGTAACACTACCGTACAGTCCGGTCTGATCGTCTGATATGTCGCATATCTTGCCTAAGGGTGGTAAACGTCAGACCCCAATAGCTCGATAAGTCGTGTCGATATGAGCTCTATAACAATTCAAGAAACTACTGGTAACACTTACCAGTAAATCTCAGCAACCCTGGCCAGGGATTTCCTGTTATAACCAATCGAACACAGCGCAACATCAACTCCCTATACCGGGAGAGACGAATCCCCTCCTATCGCTCATTGCCTCCATGTGACTCGGGACTGTACCCAAAAACCACCATTTTGCACGCCCTCTTGGACGTGGTAAGATGGAAATCAAAGCACAGTGGGAACCACACAAGACTCTATGACGATCTCGGGTCAACAGACTACTCTGTACCAGTGTCACCAGAGAACTGCCATCTGACGTAAGGTATAATACCATCTGGGAGTTCTCGGCGAGTCCGTCCAGTGTACCCAGTCTCCACTGAGCACCCGTATATCATCTCTGATATCAAACACCAATGGATATGGGATCATCCATCGCCCATCTGTATGGGTCGAGAAGGTATACGCTAGTCTACTCTGGTATATCGATGCCCCGTCTCGATACACCCTCGACTAGGGACTTTGAAGGACGTACTTATGGACTACCATGTCCCCACTAGTATGATCCGCATCACAGTCCAGGTAGTCAAGTACACATCCTAAGGGCTTTACCAACATGTAACAGAGAGACAATCAGTATACACGTTAAGGTAAAGAGTAACCAGATAGCATACTATCATGTCGAGCAAGAAAGTCATCTCTATATATGTCCCAGCATCCACTACAATATACATCCTATGTACAGTAATGGCCTCTAGGGCATACATATAACTAACAATCTCCCACTTGCACTAGGGCCATCTGTAGCAGTGGTTGTAGTATCTCATACTCAACCATCCCTTAAAAGTCTCTCTCTGGGAACAGGCCTTTGTGAGTGGATCCGCTGTGTTGTCCTCTGAGTCTCCTCTCCTGACCTCGATCCCTTAGAGATCAACCATCTCCATGATCAGGTGACACTGCCTTAGAATATGTCTGGATCACTGATGGGACGGACGTTCCTTGGCATAAGCCACAAATCCATTGTCTCACAATGGTTGGAACGTAGTTCATCTCATGAACCAGTATACACCCAAACATCCTCCTTGGTAGTATGTTAAGTAGCGATGTATCCTGCCTTTATCATCTACTATGCCACGGTATCTAGCTTAGAACTCTTCCAACATACCGTCCCTCCACTGAGGGTAAAGACAATGCCTGTGACTGACATTCAGTCGTCTTCATCACCCAGGAACACTTCCAGTGATTCTCCCAGGATCAATTGATACTATCTCACTACAACTAGTGAGTATCCTAATATCCAATTAGATCTATCTCATAGATCCAAAACCCAGGATTTAGGAGGTATCACTTTGATCCTATATGGAGAATCATTGTGATAAGCGGAGATTGATCAAGCGTAGCATAGGAAACTCCTTCCCTATCAAGAGTATGTCATCCACGTACTCTGCGAGGATCGTCACCATACTCCCTACTACCTTTTTGTTTATACAAGGTTCATCTACCATTTTGATGATGTCAAACTCTTTGACTAATTCATCAAAACAGATGTTCCAACTCCGCGATGCCTGCTTTATCCTATAAAGCATCTTGCACACGTTTCCGCTGCTCCCACTGTCTACGAAGCCCTCTGGCTGTGTACTTATAGACGCTCTCTTCCAAAATATCATTTAGAAAAGCAGTCATGACACCCAACCACCAGATATCGTAGTCATGGTATGTAGCCGTGGTAAGTAGGATCTGGATGGACTTAAGCATAGATACTTGAAAAGGTTTTATCATTATCCACAGCTGGTCAATGATGCAAACTTTTAACAAGTCTAGCTTTGAAAGTCTCAACTTTTCGATGTACACCAAGTAATCTTCTCAAGATATACTTGCTCCTGATGGGGATTTAACCCTTCAGATATAGCAACCAAAGTCTATACTTTGTTGGTGTATAAGGATTCCATCTCAGATCGCTAAGCATCCAGCCATTCTTACAGAGTCTTACTCCTGATGGCCAGCTCGAAGCTAGTTGGGTCATCATCTCATGATGCAATCCTCGCTCCCACTGTCATAGAGAAACCGAAGTATCTCTCAGGTGGGTGAGGAACCCTACTAGATCGGCGGAGAGGCTGAGGTTCGTTGGTAACTACTGAATCCTTTAGTTCTATCAAATCATCAGCTGCAGTTTGTATAGCTGGAACCTTTCCAGTTCTACATTACAGACTTTGCCTCGAGCTTGTCCGGATTTTGCTTTCAGACATAGGCCGATCAACCCCAAATCTTAACTAACTTAAGACATGGGCTCTTCCCTTTCCATATCACATATGAAGTGGTAGGCATTGATTTGATTCGAACCCTATTCAATAGGTATGCAACTTCTCAAGTGCATAACACCCAAAAGGAAATAGGTAACTCAGTAGTACTCATCATAGAGCACACCTTATCATATAAGGTGTGATTGCTCTGCCCCGATATACCATCGTGCTATGGTGTATACGGAGGAGTAATGCTGAGAGAGAATCTCATTCTCCTTTAGAAAAGTCCAGGATTTCTGTGCTCAAGTATTCTCCTCCTTGATCTCATCATAGGACATAATACTTATACCCGTATTCTGGTTCTCTACTTCTAACTTATATTATGTGAATATCTCAAAAGGTTCGGACTTGTGTTTCAACAGGAACATAGGTCTGAATCTCGAAAGATCATCAGAGAATGTAATGAAGTACAAAGAACCGGTCCTGGCATGTGTAGACAGGGGACCTACATACATCAACATGTATCATCCCAAGAGTTCACTAACTCTTTCTCTGTTTCCAATAAACAGAGCTGGTGTCATTATATCTTTGTGACATGACTGGCAAGTTTCATAAGATGTAAATTCAAACAGATTTAAATATGCATCAACATGTAACTACAGGTAGTCGGGTCACATTGATATGACCTAGTCTACAATGCCTCAAGAAGGATTCGTTCATTTCTGAACTCTTCCTCTTGTGTGTGTTCCGTATACTAAGAACTGTAGTTTGATTTAGAACATCAATACTTTTAGATAACGTGCCTGAACCGATCAACTTTTGATATAGGAAATGTTCAAAACATTATCCATCAATACAAAATTATATCCTTTCTTTTCTAACAAAGAGAGTGATATGATTTGGTATATCAGGTTCGGTATCTAATAACATTCGTTCAGAATCAATGTATTGGTAATACAGGGTGACAGTGACCAACAGACTTGGCTGCAACTCTTGCTCCGTTTTCTGCCTCATGAAACTTATCACCCGTTCTCAGTTCTCTACCTATCTGTAACCCTATGTAACAGATTACATATCTGGGATCCTGATCCGGTATCATATACCCAGGACGTAAAGGATACTGAGAAACAGTTCTGTATAATGAACAAACCCGAAGATGATGCATCGGCATGCACTCTCTTCGTTTGGGTGGCACGGGAATTCTGGTAATCCCCAATTTCCTGCTCTGTCTTATAACAATTATAAGTTGGAGCGGGACCAACGTTCCCCAGCTCAGTATAACAAGCGGGTTCGGTCAATATTCCGTATTATTATCTTGATTAAGGCGTGACATGGTCGCTACCAGGAGAGAGAGAGAAGAAAACACTCGGCGTGCGCTCTTGCAAGAATAGATTGGTTATTATTTTATCTAATCAGGATGGCTCCCACTGCTTTTTATCAAATCTTCCTTCAAACCCTAAAAGGAAAGACTAGCTGGGATTAATTACACACTACAAGTTCGCCAATCTTTCAGCCAGGCCAGTGTCGGTACTTTGAGGGAGGTCCCCCGTGCTTTCGCACGAACCTAATTAATGTAAACCTCGTTTTCCCAGAGGCGTAACCCCGTTGACACCTTTCTAGACACCTACTTGATCGGCTAATTGTAATGTATAAAACTCTCCCAGGAGTAACACTTACTCGCAGCGGGTATCGGGATCCAACTATCTCATAGAATGTATGCAATCTCATTGCAAATTTCAACACTTGAAATTCCCGATAATATTTTGCCCCTAACGTGCTATGACCTTGACGAAAGCCAACAAACCATAGCCCGCTAGTCAAGTTCAACCCGTGCATTTCTTGATTGAATTAAACCCACCCGCACGACCCTTGACGAAAGCCAACAAAGCCACACGACTACCCTAATCCAATCGCATCGTATGCTAGCAGATAAGCAGCATATAGCTACCGCACACTGCACCTTGACGAAAGCCAACAAATGCAGCACGAATACTATATACAACTTATCTGAAATGACGGAGGGCTACGACAGGTTTTTCTGAAAACCTATTGCGTAATGAACTTGATATCGTTGTAGAATCAAATGATTTTAAAATGGAGTGCTTTTGAGGCTTTTCTAGTTTTGCTAAAGGAGTCACTCCCGGTGAAGGGATCGTCGGTCCTTTCCTCGTCGAATGAGGTGCGGGATATATCATATATATCACTGTGCAAAGCAAAAACTCTTAAAAGCAATCAAAAAACAAACCGAGTGTGTAGCATCTGCCAGATATTGCTAAAGGAGTCACTCCCGGTGAAGGGATCTCGGTCCTTTCCTCATCGAATAAGGTGCAGGATATATCACATATACCTCTGTGCAAAGCAAGAACTGTAGCTACCCTTTTTATTTTGAAATTCGATTCTACAACATCTTAGGTTTCTTTTATTTCATTAATCACATTAATGAAGTCCCATCATTTAAGTACCTAAACATCACAGATAAATACGACGTACACTTATGCCATCCGCATTCGCCTCGATGTCCCCTCGTGCACCGTTAGGTTAGGTAACTAACGGCAGAGTGGGGCAGGGCTAGCACGGGTGTAAAACATAAGTAACGTCTATATAATATATCATATATACTATATACTGTATCCATCACAGAACATCACATGATCACATCACAGATATCGCAGCAGAAGAATCATATGAAATATTGGATATACTAGGACGTCCGTGTTTTCAATACGAGCCAGTATAAAACACGGATTCCACGGTCGTGATGAATAGCCAAACCCACACCCCTAGACCCCTACGAGAGCGACAAGCAACCCTACCAATTCTAGAGTTAGGAGACCCGGACTCGACTCCTCGAGTTGGTCTCCCACTGGACTCCAGAACCCGGTTATTTGTGCTCCCCTCCTTGGGTCTATCCTAGTGCGGAAAAGTAAATAATATACAAAAAGTGACATCTTCCGCAACCTGGAAGCGCCCCAATAAAAGAATATTACATACAAGTTTTTACATGAATGAAAATGAAAAACACTCATCTCACATAAAAACCCCCGGCTATTCAAACACGACGATCCAATATAACATATCCAGCAACACATAACATCACATGTCATCAACGTAAGTAAATATGTCCATCCCAATTGTCGTTGACATATAGTAACGAAACCGGCGATATCACATATTACACTTACGGTCACAGAAAAGAAAGTGTAAAACTACAATAGTTGGAATCCGCAACCTCCTCAGACATCGCATGCCTGACCAAATGAATTACTTAGACATCGCATGCCTAACGATTATAAACACCGCATTTTAGTCTCATTATCGAAAACACTTTTCAATATCAAGTCGGGTAATTCAACAAGATTCCCGACATCCTGATCGAATACTCGTCGCAAACTTCAGTAGACGGCCGCACCCCTGATACCGTCGACGAAGTGCACCAAGGCGGAACACCGCTACCGCGAGCACCCGAACGGATGCTTTCGGCGACGGGGTTCTCCTACAGTCACTTGGTCGGGGCTATGGAGTGAGGCTGTCTATTAAGTTTACCCGGCGAGTATCCGCGTACGCTACGTGATTGCGACGGACTTTTGATCATATCAAAAATTCCATGGCAATCGATCAAGTGAGACTAAACTGCTATGTTTATAACATTCATTCAGTTATCATATAACTACTTGTGAATTCCAATTATTGTATCCCATTCCAGATAAACAGAAAATGTTAAACTTTTCGATCGAACAGTCAAACACCCAAGTTTTCCCGATACAGCTCAACACATGAAATAAGTCTAACAACATTCCGTTCGTGCCTCAGTACCAACGGTCCAGCCGTAGAAGGGTCAAGCCAACGCCTCACATGTGGCACGCCGTACTGCCCCAAACCCGAAGGTTCAAAGGGCAGTTCAAGACGGTCACATAATCGAGTTAAGGTTTGTTGTCTTCTAGAGGGTCCATCGCGTTACTTGCACTACTTAGAACGTCGTTAAACTACGGAAAAATCCAACACTTGGAAATTTCCCGACAGGGGAAAAATTGGGTATTTATATCCATTCGAACTTTTTAACATATTCTAAAATTTATCCGGAAAGCCACACAGACAAAATTTGATACTCCGATCAAAACACCGAATCTCCAAAACAACTCCAGAAAATTCAACTCTTGAATAAATATTAAAAATTCCCAGAAAAATCAGCATCTGAAAACATGAATTACTGTGCAGAAAGGGGAGGATGACGTCACCATGTTGCCGCGGAACCGCCGCAGAAGCAAGGCTTCTGCCGCGGTTCCGCCGCAATAATTACTGTTCATCGAACAATTTTTTGCATCGTAATTCTTATTTTTCCCTGCTGAATTTTTTAGCAATTTTTAATTTGGAAAAATCCACGTTTTTGAAAAAAGGACAGAGAGCATGGAAATTTTGGACTTTCGGGTTCGATCGGACTTCAAACTCCGTCTAGACTTTGCCTAAGGCTCTAGCTAGGCTCTGATACCACTGTAGGGTTCCTAGGCACTCTCAAGAGGTCTCACAAGGCATCAACCATGCCAATTTCAAAAATTATGGTGCCGAGAAACCCTAGTGTACGGATCGTTAGCTAGATGTCTAGGCGAAAAACAATCTAGTTAACACTTAACTAAAAGTTTAACGGAAATACAACCTTTGTAGATCCGGTGCTCCACCTCCATAGCTCCACAATGAAGTCCCCTCGCTGTCCAAAAGAATTCCCGGGCTCTAGCGTCGGCTTCGTCGGAGAAATGGCGAGCTAGGTCGTCGATGTCCATGCCGAAGATGATCTACGTCGAGGCATCGCTAAATCAAGCTCCGACTTCACCAAGTCAAGAAACTTGTGAAGAAAACACACTCTACTACTTGGCAAGAGGTAGAGGATGAAGAAATAGGAAGTGGGTAGACTTTAGAATTGGATTTCTCACTCATTTCCATCAATCACCATTGATGGAGCTTGCTTTCTTCACTTGAAGAAAAATGAAGAAGAAGAAGGAAAATAGTTATGATAAGTTTTTATGAAAAGAATAATAAATTTATTCTTATCATAATATTAACCTAAGTTAAGTGTAGAGAATTGACCAAGGTTAAAGAATGGTTAGGGTTAAGGAGATGAGACAAAAATGGTCACTTAATGAATGCTTCATGAAGCTTCATGTTGCAAACAAAATAAGCCACCATTTTTCTCTCATTTCTTTTCCTTTTTCCAAAAATAAAAGGATTAATAAATGAACAAGTAAAACCCTAATTATCCACTTAATCATGGTTTAAATCTTTACACTTAACCAAAAAGATATGTATCATCAAACATGATACAACCAAGTGCACAAAATCATATCGCATATGTAATGCGCACATCCGAGCGAGAAAATCCATTTAAAGTGAACCGATACTAGTTAATGCAAAGTAATATATCAAATATATAATTATGCATCAAATCATTAAATCAACACTTGATTTAACGATCCGGTCATATTGTATATAACCGACTAGTATGCAATGCATCGGTTTATCGAATCAACCCTTGATTCGATAACTAGGGTATATCGCATATAACCTAATCGATACATTCAACGCGAGAATGAAATACGGTATCACATACACGCATTATTCTCGGTCCCGCACATATCTCATATGCGCTCCTATTTCGTTTCGCTTGAGCCAGGAAACCTCTGTGTAGGACTCTAAAGACTCGTCAATACGCTGGCAGCAGATGATGATCATATCAAACATCCACAAGCCGCAAGCGGTCTGCTAAACGTAACGGCCACCCGGGTATTGAGCGATCTGAAGATCGACGAGCAAGCCCGCTCACACTCCAGTGAATCCAACCAGTAACACTATCGTACAGTCCGGTCTGATTGTCTGATATGTCGCATATCTTGCCTAGGGGTGGTAAACGTCAGACCCCAATAGCTCGATAAGTCATGTCGATATGAGGTCTATAACAATTCGAGAAACTACTGGTAACACTTACCAGTAAATCTCAGCAACCCTGGCCAGGGATTTCCTGTTATAGCCAATCGAACACAGCGCAACATCAACTCCCTATACCGGGAGAGACGAATCCCCTCCTATCGCTCATTGCCTCCAAATGACTCGGGACTGTACCCAAAAACCACCGTTTTGCACGCCCTCTTGGACGTGGTAAGATGGAAATCAAAGCACAGTGGGAACCACACAAGACTCTATGACGATCTCGGGTCAACAGACTACTCTGTACCAGTGTCACCAGAGAACTGCCATCTGACGTAAGGTATAATACCATCTGGGAGTTCTCGGCGAGTCCGTCCAGTGTACCCAGTCTCCACTGAGCACCCGTATATCATCTCTGATGTCAAACACCAATGGATATGGGATCATCCATCGCCCATCTGTATGGGTCGAGAAGGTATACGCTAGTCTACTCTGGTATATCGATACCCCGTCTCGATACACCCTCGACTAGGGACTTTGAAGGATGTACTTATGGACTACCATGCCCCCACTAGTATGATCCGCATCACAGTCCAGGTAGTCAAGTACACATCCTAAGGGCTTTACTAACATGTAACAGAGAGACAATCAGTATACACGTTAAGGTAAAGAGTAACCAGATAGCATACTATCATGTCGAGCAAGAAAGTCCTCCCTATATATGTCCCAGCATCCACTACAATATACATCCTATGTACAGTAATGGCCTCTAGGGCATACATATAACTAACAGGTATAAATTGGTGAAATAGGAATTTTGCTCACTTTAGAATTAATTTTCTCCTTTTTTCTCACTTTAAAGCAAGAGAGCAAGCAAGGAGATTAAGAAGAAACTCAAGTGATCAAGTGTGAACCATAGGTGAGAAAATATCTCATATAATCTCACTTGTAGAGACTTAACCATGGCTAAAGATAATGGTTAGGTTAATAAATATCTAGAGTAAAAAAAAATTAGTGGACTAAGTCAAGATTTCTACATGCTTCCACAAGCATCTCAAACTATACCAATTTCCACCTAATTTTGATTTATCTCTTAATAATTAATTACCCAAAATATCTTTAGTTAGGTATGAGTCTCATACACCCAAGTCCAATGTATCATCTAGAATGACATATAAATAAATACATTAATATATATCACATATATATTTGTATGTATTTGGAGAAAAGAAATTCTTAAGTGAGCTAATATTAGTTAATATATATTAATATATCAAATATATAATTATATATTAAATTATTAAATCAACACTTGATTTAATAATCCAGCTATA
Organism: Agapanthus africanus; assembly: GCA_030015575.1. NCBI lineage: Eukaryota > Viridiplantae > Streptophyta > Magnoliopsida > Asparagales > Amaryllidaceae > Agapanthus > Agapanthus africanus. Next base: position 429,635,660 of record CM057345.1, on the reverse strand, counting down.
TCACATATAACCGACTAATATCATTTATATCAACTTATCGAATCAACACTTGATTCAATAACCCGGCTATATCTCATATAACCGACTGATATTATATATCGCGAGATTAGAATACGGTATCACATACATGTATTAATCTTGGTCCCGCACATATCACATATGTGCCCTACTTTGTTTCGCTTGAGCCAGGAAACCTCTGTGTAAGACTATAAAGACTCGTCAATACGCCAGCAGTAAGCGATGATCATATCAATCACCCACAAGCCGTCAGAGTTACTAGCTGGACGTAACGGCTATCCAGGTATTGAGCGATCAGAAGATCAACAAGCAAGCTTGTTCATACTCCCGTGAATCCAGTAAGTAACACTACCGTATAGTCTGGTCTCTTCGTCTGATATGTCACATATCGAGTTTGGGGGTGGTAAACGTCATACCCAGTAACTTGATAAGTTATGTCAATGTGAGGCTCATAACGGATCGAGAAACTACTGATAACACTTACCAGTAAATCTTAGTATCAGCCCTGGCCAGGGACTTTCTGTTATGCCAATCGAGTATAGCGCAACATCAACCCCCAATATCGGTAGAGACGAAACCCCTCCTATCGCTCATTGCCTCCATGTGACTCGGGACTGTACCCAAAAACCACCTGTTTGCACGCTCTCTTGAACGTGGTAGGGTGGAAATCAAAGCACAGTGGGAATCTCACAAGACTCTATGACAATCTTGGTTCTACAGACTAACATGTACCAGTATCACCAGAGAACTGCTATCTGACAATAGGTATAATACCATCTAGGAGTTCTCGGCGAGTCCTGTTCGGTGTACCCGTTCTCCAATGAACACCTGTGTACAATCTTTGATGCCAAACACCAATGTATGTGGGATCATCCATCGCCCCATACAGGGTCAAGAAACGTACACACTAGTCTACTCTGGAATATCGATTCCCTGTCTCGATACTCCCACAACTAGGAACAATTAAAGGATGAACTTGTGGACTATCCTAGCCCTATTAGTATGATCTGCATCATAGTCCTGGTAGTCAAGTACACATTCTAAAGGCTTTATCAGCATGTGAGAGAAAGACAATATCACAATAACAGTCTACATATTAAGATAAAGAGCAACCAGATAGAATACTATCATGTCGAGCAAGAATGTACTCTCTCTATATGTCCAAGCATCCATTATAATATACAATCATGTACAATAATGGCCTCTAGGGAATACAGACAACTAACAAGTACGGTCTCTTCGGTTAAGAGTATCGCATATCGAGTCTAAGGGTGGATAAAGTCCGACCCCTGATAACGCAACATTTAGTGTCGGTATGAAGTCCATCACAACCTGAGAAACTACTGATCCAAATCAGTAATTCTCAACTACCTTGATCAAGGATTTCTGGTGATGGTCACCCGTGCACTACGTGACATCAACCCCCAATACCGGGAGAGATGAATCCCCGACGATCCGCTCACTGCCTCCATATGGCTCGGGACTGTACCCAACTAAAACCTGTTTGCACGACTCCTTTGAGCTGTGGTAGGGTAGTAATCAAAGCATGCTAGGAAATCACATGAGACAAATGACGATCTCAGGTCAACAGACTAATCTGTACACATGTCACCTAGGAACTGCTATCTGACAATAAGTATAATACCAACTAGCATGTTCCCGGCGAGTCCGTCCAGTGTACTCATAACCCAATGATCACATGTATACTATCTTAGGTGAACAAACGACACCAATGGCTTGTGAGACCGGCCACCGCCCCTCGTCGGGGTCTCGATAAGTATACACTAGTCTACTCTGGAGTATCAATGCCCAGTCTCGATACTCCCTCGACTAGGAATATTTAAGGATGTGCTTATAGACCATCCAACTACCACGTATATGATCGCCATCATAATGATGGTGGTTAAGCAAGAATCCTATGGGCTCTATCAACATGTAATAGTGATCTGTAATACCACATAAAGCATGTGCATGATGATAAAGGCAAACCAGATGGCATACTATTATCTTGAGTAAGATTGTTCTATCCGTATAGGTCCTCCCTCAATCATCATAATCACCCGCCTGTGATTACAATAATTGCCTTGAGGGCACTATAGCCAACAGTCCGGTCTCTTTGTCTAGGAGTATTGCATACCAGGTCTAGGGGTGGTAAACATCAGACCCTAATAACCCGATAATTCGTGCCGATGTGGCTCTCGACCAATTCGAGAAACAACTGATCTAACTATCAGTAAATCCCAACTGCCTTGGCCAAGGTCTTATGGTACTGGCCAACCAAACATAATGCGATATCGACTCCCTATACAGGGAAAGACGAATCCCTAACAATCGCTCACTGCCTCAATGTAGCTCAGGACTATACCCAACTAAAACCTGTTCGCACAACTCAGTAGAGCCGTGGTAAGGTAGTAATCTAAGTACAGTAGGAACTCACACGAGACAAATGACGATCTCAGGTCTAAAGACTAATATGTACTCATGTCACCTGAGAACTGCTATCTGACGATATGTATAGTACCATCTAGAAGTTCTTGTCGAGTCCGTCCAGTGTACTCACCCCGAGTGAGCACATGTATACGATCTTAGGTGCCAAAGACTAATGGCTGTGGGACCAACCATCGCCCCTCGTCGGGGTTTAGAAACGTATACACCAGTCTACTCCGGAATATCGATGTCCAGCCTCTATACTCCCATGTCTAGGGACATTTAAGGATGTGCTTATAGACTACCCAGCCCCGACATATATGATCGCCATCATAACGCTGATAGTCAAGCAATAATCATATGGGCTTTATCAACAATATTAATGATAAGTAATAACAAGTAAAACATATACGCATATTAAGATAAAGACAAACCAAATAGTATACTATCATATCGAGCAAGATTGTCCTATACATATATATGTCCAAGCATCCACTACACACACACACACAATAATGGTCCTAGGGCATACATATCCAACAATATCCTACTTGCTCTAAGGCCATATATTGGCGTATCGAGTACCCAACGTCTGCTCTAGGGCCAGTTGTTGGCGTATCGCATACCCAACATCTTAAATAGCCTCTCGAACTGTGCTTGAGGGAGGTCCTTGGTGAATGGATCCGCTGTGTTCTCTTTTGTATTTACTCTCCGCATCTCGATCTCCTAACAATCTACGATCTCCTCGCGATCTATGATCTTCCTGATCAGGTGATACCGCCTCAAGATGTGTCGATTTTTAATGGAACAATGGTTTCTTCGCTCAAGCCATAACCCCATTATTGTTTCAATAGAAAGGTTTTGGATCAACAATGGACGGAACCATCTCGAGTTCAGTAATGAACTTCTTTATCCAGACCGCTTCTTTTGTGGCATCGTTGGCAGCAATGTATTCAGCCTCCATCGTTGAGTCTGCGACGGTGTCCTGTTTGAACTACCTTAAGTTCAGTAATGAACTTCTTTAAGAACAACAATCCCGTCAGCATCATCTCCACTGATAACAATATCATCAATATACACAACTAATATAATTATCTTTCCTTCAAGAACTCGTGTAAAAACAGTATAATCACTTTTGCACTGATATAAACCAAACTCCTGCACCACGGCACTGAATCTACCAAACCAAGCCCGAGAAGACTGTTTGAGCCCATATATAGCTTTTCGTAGTCTACATACTTTGGTTGTCTGCCCCTCAACCACGAAATCAGGTGGTTGGTTCATATATACTTCTTCTTCAAGCTTGCCATGGAGTAATGCATTTTGATATCCAAGTGATATAAAGGCCAATTCAAATTTGCTGCTAAAGAAATCAGAATACGCACGGACTTAAGCTTCAATACTGGAGAGAACGTCTCCGCATAATCAATTACATATGTCTGTATATAGCCTTTAGCAACAAGACGAGTTTTCAGCCGCTCAATAGTCCCGTCAGAATGATATTTAATAGTGTACACCCAACGACATCTAACTGATATTTTACCGGACGGTAAAGGAACCAAATCCCACGTACCATTCTGACACATATCATCTATCTCTTCCTCTATAGCCTTTTTCAAGCCAAAGTGACCTAAAGCTTCAGGTAAAGAACCAGGTAAGGAAGTAGATGATAAGGAAGATACAAAGGACTGATACCTGGATGACAATTGTGAGTAGCAAACAAACTTCGATATGGAATGAGGAGAACAAGAACGTGTACCTTTTCGTACTGTAATAGAAAGATCGAGATCAAATTATGAAGTTTGTGCAGGATCTACAGACTGTGGAGCTAATTGCGTAGATGGCTATAATCGTGGCCTTTATGAATAAAAATGATGGACTGGTGGTTTGTTAGGAATAACCTGCGGTTTTTCAGGACTCAAATCAACATCCACAATAGATAAACAATTAGGAGACAACAATAATGGCTCAGTAGAGGATTCACCTGATGGAGAAAAATATGGTATATTGTCAATATGGTATATTGTCAAAAAGGTGACATCTGCTGAAACATAATGTTTATTCAATATAGGGTCAAAACATTTATAGCCTTTCTGAATTTAAGAGTATAGTAAGAAAACACACTTAATGGCACGGGAATCCAATTTATCTCCTCTTCAAGCAAGTTTATGAATGAAACATACATTGCCAAACATTTTAGCGAGCAGTGGGAAATGTGAAATCCTTGAGAGCAAAACATGATGAGAGGACTTTTCTCCCAAAGTAGGAGTGGGTAAACGATTAATAAGATAACATGCAGTTAAAATCGTATCACTCCAGTACTTTTTGGGAACATGCATATGAAACAACAAAGAACAAGCAACTTCCAATAAATGACTCATTTTCCGTTCAGCAACCCCATTTTGTTGAGGGGTATATGAGTAAGATGTCTAATGTATAATCCCATTATCAGTAAGATATTTATTGAAACAATCAAAAACATATTCTTTTGCATTATTTGTACGTAGAATTTTCAACGACACACAAAATTGGTTTTGAAATTTCAGATGAAAGGCACGAAATATATTACTTGATTCAAAACGATTTTCATCAAATACAAATAAGTGATACGAGAGAAATCATCCACAAATATGACAAAATATTTAAAACCTAAATATAATGGCCCATTAAAGGGACCCCCAATATATGAATGCACTAAATAAAAAGGGTTCAATATACGACTCTCAGAAATAGGAAAAGATGCACGATGATATTTACTAAACTGACACGACTCACAACTAAGTGATTTCATAGACCTAAACCCTGAAAAACCTTCATGTTGGGATGACCCATCTGACACTAAAGCTGAAGAGAAGAAACCGTGATGACAACAAAGCTGCGGAACCTGAAAAATAAATATTATCCGTGTTCAGATAATAAAGGCCTTTAGATTCATTTCCGCCACCAATCAACTTCTTAGTCTGCAGATTCTGAAAGGCAAAATATGAAAGATAAAATGTCACAGAACAGTTTAACGATCTCTTAAGTTTGTTAACAAACAATAAACTAATAGGATATCATGGAACATAAGAAATAAATGAAAGCGAAAGATTCTTAGACAGATGAATTGACCCGCCTCCAATGATAGAGGAGGAAGATCCATCAGCCAAGATGACATGAGATTTTTGTGTAGATGGTGTGAAGGAAATAAAAGAGTCATGATTACCTGCCTGTAGCACCTGAATTAATGATCCAGGGCTTGCTGGTAGCATTACAAGCTATAGAAGTACCTGAAGTATGGGTCACCGTGGCAACAGAAGCAGACCGCTGAGTAGAAAGGAGCTTATGATACTCATCCTTAGAAATAGATATCATCTTTGAGTTCGAAGATGTCATATCAGATGGAGTAGTGGGATGTGAGGACTCTAATATATCACCCTGAGAAGATGTATAATAAGAAGTTAGTCTGCCATGTAGATACCAACAAAAGTCTACAGAATGGTCTAATTTCCCACAGTGTGTGCACAACTTTCCACCTCGACCACCACCATGACCACGTCCTCCATTTCGACTACCACAATGAAAATAGCCTCGTCCACAACCATGTGTATGCCAGAGTGGTCACAAATGCAAACTTATCTACACTACTATCACCACACACATTAAACGAGGAATCTAACATGAAAGAATGACGTAGCCTGGAGAATACCTCATAAAAAGTCGGTTTCTCTGAACTCCCTAAGATAGCAGATCGAACGGATTCATACTCCGGGGGAAGACTCGATAAAAATCGAACATTTAGCATCTTACGTTGCATTTTCATCTCCGTAACATTGGAAGAAATAGGCCGATACAAATCCAATTCCTGGCATAATCTATTGAAAGACGGATAATGGTCATCAAGAGAGTTCGCTCATTTCTCTTCCTGGAAATAATCCTGATACAGCTAATAAATGCATGCAATATTGCTAGAACCTGAATATGTATTTTTAAGTTGCTTCCATATCCCCTTCGATGTAAGCAAAAACACAATGTTATTGTTCACTTTAGCAAGCCAATGATATATTTCTTCTCATTCTTGTCCTTTGCAGGAGGATTTTCAAGAAAGTAATGCAACTTTCATTTACCGATCAAACTCTCAACTGCAACAGACCATTGAGCATAATTATTACCATTAAGTTTTGTCGATACCATAGGAATAAAATCAGCCGAGGTAAATAAACTTTCTCCATTGCCCGATGTCCGACATGATTCCAGCAGCAAGGATCAACTACAACCACAACCAACAATGACCAACGACGATGAACGATCAACAACCAGCAATAAACAACGACCAACAAGCAATGATAGACAACAAAAAACCATCCAACGATCTAACATCAACGGCTATCGAGGAGACGATCTACCAAACTGTAAGTCCGCGGGAGCGCCCCGGCCGTCGAACCGACGCCGGAAACGCGGAAACAAAAACTTTGCAAACTAGCAAACCGGCACCACCGTGCACTTTTCACCCGGATCGGGCCATTAACCTAGCTACTAGCAAACAAGAAAAGAGTAGAGAAGCTATACCAAGCGATCCGTGTCCTTCGGTCTTCGTCTCCACTCCGATCTCCCGCGGAATCTCCGTCCGTCACCTCCTCGTCGGAAAGGGCACCACGTAGCCGGAATCTTTTACGGGCTCCCACCTCTGGACCGAGACAACTCGGGCGCGAAGTTGGCTAGCCGACGTGTCCAAGATTTGCTGTAGATGTGTAGAATGCTATGTCTCTTTGGGGTTTTCAAGTTGCCTTGATGGAGGAAAGAATAACTTTGGAGAGATGAGCAATGTAATTTTTAGCAAGCAAAATGAGAACCACACCAAATGAAATTTCCTCTCATCTCTCCCCTCTTGCCCAAAATGGCCGGCCACCTTCTCATGAGAATGGTGAAGGAAAAAAGAATCTTATGCAAGAGAAGAAAAAGAGAATAAACAATATATAAATGGTCACACCAAAATCTAATCCAAATCCCTTCACAAAACCATCATGAAAAAGGCAATGGAAAAGACAAGAAAAGAATCTCATGATGGTTGAACCACAAATGCAAGAAAATCCCTCCACAAATGTTATTTGCAAATGTGCAAATAACCCCCTCCATCAAAAGTCCGGTCGCAAAGGAATAAAAGAAAACCGGTCGGAACGGAATGCAAACTGGCAACTTCAGAAAACTGATCCCGTAATAAATTACAGGAAAACCCCGCTACTGCATATACATGCCGGCATTTGTATTCCCACTGAACACAAATGCAAAGAGACAAAATCTACACTATCTAATACTAGGATCCGGCTTAAGCCAAAGCCGGCTAGTAAAAACCGTCCGATCACGATCCGTGCAATACCGCACGTATCTGATCGAACCCTGCCATATCTCCATACGGCCTCTACAGCGTTTCGCCCGAAACCTGAGTAACTGAGTGTGGTGGAATCTAAAGACTCGTCAATACTATGGCTGTGGATTTAACCACTAGCACGTCAGAGGTATCAGCCATACGTGACGGGCTACCAGCTATTGACCAAAAGGGACGTCGATGAGCGAACTCATCCTGACACCCTACTGAACCTGTTGTTAGTTATATGTATGCCCTAGAGGCCATTACTGTACATTGGATGTATATTGTAGTGGATGCTGGGACATATATAGGGAGGACTTTCTTGCTCGACATGATAGTATGCTATCTGGTTGATCTTGACCTTAACGTGTATGCTGATTTTCTCTCTGTTACATGTTGGTAAAGCCCTTAGGATGTGTACTTGACTACCTGGACTATGATGCGGATCATACTAGTGGGGACATGGTAGTCCATAAGTACATCCTTCAAAGTCCCTAGTCGTGGGTATATTGAGACGGGGCATCGATATGCCAGAGTAGACTAGCGTATACCTTCTAGACCCATACAGATGGGCGATGGATGATCCCATATTCATTGGTGTTTGACATCGGAGATGATATACGGGTGCTCGGTAGAGACTGGGTACACTGGACGGACTCGCCGAGAACTCCCAGATGGTATTATACCTTACGTCAGATGGCAGTTCTCTGGTGACACTGGTACAGAGTAGTCTGTTGACCCGAGATCGTCATAGAGTCTTGTGTGGTTCCCACTGTGCTTTGATTTCCATCTTACCACGTCCAAGTGGGCGTGCAAAACGGTGGTTTTTGGGTACAGTCCCGAATCACATGGAGGCAATGAGCGATAGGAGGGGATTCGTCTCTCCCGGTATAGGGAGTTGATGTTGCGCTGTGTTCGATTGGCTATAACCGGAAATCCCTGGCCAGGGTTGCTGAGATTTACTGGTAAGTGTTACCAGTAGTTTCTCGAATAGTTATAGACCTCATATCGACACGACTTATCGAGCTATTGGGGTCTGACGTTTACCGGCCCTAGGCGAGGTATGCGACATATCAGACGATCAGACCGGACTGTGCGGTAAGTGTTACTGGTTGGATTCACAGGAGTGTGAGCGGGCTTGCTCGTCAATCTTCTGATCGCTCAATACCCGGGTGGCCGTTACGTTTAGCAGACCGCTTGCGGCTTGTGGGTGTTTGATATGATCATCACCTGCTGCCGGCGTATTGACGAGTCTTTAGAGTCCTACACAGAGGTTTCCTGGCTCAAGCGAAACGAAATAGGAGCGCATATGAGATATGTGCGGGACCGAGAATAATGCGTGTATGTGATACCGTATTCTATTCTCGCGATGAATGTATCGAATGGTTATATGCGATATAACCTAGTTATCGAATCGAGGGTTGATTCGATAAGCCGATACATTGGATATTAGTCGGTTATATGCGATATGACCGGATCGTTAAATCAAGTGTTGATTTAATGATTTAATGCATAATTATATATTTGATATATTACTTTGCATTAACTAGTATTGGTTCACTTTAAATGGTTTTTCTCACTTGTTTGTGCACATTGTATATGTGATATATTTTTGTGCACATGTTTGTATCATGTTTGATGACACATGATTGCTAGGGTTTGTGTAAAGAATTAAACCTTGTTTAAATAAATGGTTAGAGTTTTTATTTGATTATTCATTCATTTATTTATTTGTTTTTGGATTAAAGATAAGAGAAAAGAAAAACAAAAAGGTTTCTTTCTTTCATGAAGCTTGTTGAAGCTTCATGAAGCTTTGACCAAAGAAACCCTTTTGTCTTCATCTCATTAACCCTAACCATTCATTTAACCTTAGTCAATTCTCTACACATTACCATGGTTAATATTATGATAAGAATTGATTTTTCTATTCTATTCTAATAACTTATCATATCATTATCATCTTCTTCTTCTTCTTCTTCATGAAGAAAGCTTTCTACCAACAATGGTGAAATGTGAAAATGAGTGAGAAATCCAATTCTAAAGTGAACCCGTCTTCTATTTCTTCATCCTCTACCTCTTGCCAAGTAGTATATGGTGTTTTCTTCACAAGTTTCATGACTTGGTGAAGTGGGAGCTTGATCTAGTGATGCCTCGACGTAGATCATCTTCGGCACGAAGCCGACGACCTTGCCCGCCCATTTCTCCGATGAAGTCGACGCTAGAGCCCGGGTTTCCATTTGGACAGCGAGGAGACTTCATTGCGGAGCTATGGAGGTGGAGGACCGGATCTACAAAGGTTGTATTTTCGGTTTACTCTTAGTTAAGTTGTTATCTAGTTGCATGTTTCGCCTAAAATTCTAGTTAACGATCCGTATTAGGGTTTCTCGGCACATGTAAAATCCGAAATTGGCATGGTTGATGCCTTGTGAGACCTCATTTGTGTGTCTAGGAACCCTACAGTAGTATCAGAGCCTAGCTAGAGCCTTAGGCGAAGCGTAGACGGAGTTTGAAGTCCGATCGAACCGAAACCCTATTCTCAAAATTCTCTTTGTACATTTTTCAAAACTGTTGAATTTTGTGAATTAAAAATATGCAGAAAAATAAGCAGGAAAAACTAAGAATAACTGTGAAGTTTGGGCTTCTAATTCCATAATTCGACCGCGGAACCGCGGCTAAACCAGGGGTTTAGCGGCGCTTCCGCGGCCCAAATTTGGACTTAGTCCCTCAAATTTCATATATTTATTCTTGGGTCCTTTCTTGGCAATTTTTTATGTGAATTTTTTAATTTCACTCAAGTGTTGAGTTTTCTAGGGTTTTATTGGGGATTCATTAATTTGATCGGATAATTTAACTTCGTTTATGTTTTTACGGATATTTTAGAAACTGTTAAAAAGTTCGACTGGATATAAATACCCACTTTTTCCCCTGCCGGGAAATTTCCAAGTGTTGGATCTTTCCGTAGTTTAACGACGTTCTAAGTAGTGCAAGTAACGCGATGGTCCCTTTAGAAGACAACAAACCTTAACTCGATTATGTGACCGTCTTGAACTGCCCTTTGAACCTTCGGGTTTGGGGCAGTACTGCGTGCCACATGTGAGGCGTTGGCTTGACCCTTCTACGGCTGGACCGTTGGTACTGAGGCATGAACTGGATGTTTTTAAACTTGTTTCATGTGTTGAGCTGTTTCGGGAAAACTTGGGTGTTTGAATGTTCGATCGGAAAGTTTAACATTTTCTATTTATCTGGAATGGGATACAATAATTGGAATTCACAAGTAGTTATGAGATAACTGAATGAATGTTATAAACATAGCACTTTAGTCTCACTTGATCGGTTGCCACGGAATTTTGATGTGATCAAAAGTCCGTCGCAATCATGTAGCGTACGTGGATACTCGCCGGGTAAACTTAATAGACAGCCTCGCTCCATAGCCCCAACCAAGTGACTGCAGGAGAACCCCGTCGCCGAAAGCATCCGTTCGGGTGCTCGCGGCAGCGGTGTTCCGCCTTGGTGCACTTCGTCGACGGTATCGGGGGTGCGGCCGCCTACTAAAGTTTGCGACGAGCATTCGATCAAAATGTCGTGAATCTTGTTGAATTGCCCGACTTGATATTGAAAAGTGTTTTCGATAATGAGACTAAAATGCGGGGTTTATAATTGTTAGGCATGCGATGTCTAAGGAATTCATTTGATTAGGCATGCGATGTCTATGCAGATTGCGGATTCCAACTGTTGTAGTTTTACACTTTCTTTTCTGTGACCGTAAGTGTAATATGTGATATCGCCGGTTTCGTTGCTATATGTCAACGACAATTGGGATGTGCATATTTACTTACGTTGATGACATGTGATGTTATGTGTTGCTAGATATGTTATATTGGATCGTCGTGTTTGAATAGCCGGGGGTTTTTATGTGAGATGAGTGTTTTCCATTTTCATTCATGTAAAAACTTGTATGTAATATTCTTTTATTGGGGCACTTCCAGGTTGCGGAAGATGTCACCGTTTGTATATTATTTACTTTTCCGCACTAGGATAGACCCAAGGAGGGGAGCACAAGTAACCGGGTTCTGGGGTCCAGAGGGAGACCAACTCAAGGAGTCGAGTCTGGGTCTCCTAACTCTAGAATTGGTAGGGTTACTTGCCGCTCTCGTAGGGGTCTGGGGGTGTGGGTTTGGCTATTCATCACGACCGTGGAATCCGTGTTTTATACTGGCTCGTATTGAAAACACGGACGTCCTAATATATCCAATATTTCATATGATTCTTCTGCTGCGATATCTGTGATGTGATCATGTGATGTTCTGTGATAGATACAGTATATAGTATATATGATATATTATATAGGCGTTACTTATGTTTTACACCCGCGCTAGCCCTGCCCCGCTCTGCCGTTAGTTACCTAACCTAACGGTGCACGAGGGGACATCGAGGCGAATGCGGATGGCATAAGTGTACGTCGTATTTATCTGTGATGTTTAGGTACTTAAATGATGGGACTTCATTAATGTGATTAATGAAAGAAAAGAAACCTAAGATGTTGTAGAGTCGAATTTCAAAAATAAAACAGGTAGCTACAGTTCTTGCTTTGCACAGCGGTATATATGATATATCCTGCACCTTATTCGATGAGGAAAGGACCGAGATCCCTTCACCGGGAGTGACTCCTTTAGCAATAACTGGCAGATGCTACACACTCGGTTTGTCTTTTGACTGCTTTTAAGAGATTTTGCTTTGCACAGTGATATATATGATATATCCCGCACCTCATTCGACGAGGAAAGGACCGACGATCCCTTCACCGGGAGTGACTCCTTTAGCAAAACTAGAAAAGCCTCAAAAGCACTCCATTTTTAAAATCATTTGATTCTACAACGATTTCAAGTTCATTACGCAATAGGTTTTCAGAAAAACTTGTCGTAGCCCTCCGTCATTTGAGATAAGTACTAGTTAGTATTCGTGCTGCGGTTGTTTGGCATGCGTCAAGGCGTAGTGTACGGTAGCTAACTAGTGCTTATCTGCTAGCATATGATGCGATTGGATTAGGGTATTCGTACGGCGTTGTTTGGCATGCATCAAGGGTCGTGCGGGTGGGTTTAATTCAATCAAGAAATGTACGGGTTGAACTTGACTAGCGGACTATGGGTTGTTTGGCATGCGTCAAGGTCATAGCACGCTAGGGGCAAAATATTATCGGGAATTTCAAGTGTTGAAATTTGCAATGAGATTGCATACCTTCTATGAGATAGTTGGATCCCGATACCCGCTGCGAGTAAGAGTTACTCCTGGGAGAGTTTTACACATTACAATTAGCCGATCAAGTAGGTGTCTAGAAAGGTGTCAACGGGGTTACGCCTCTGGGAAAACGAGGTTTACATTAATTAGGTTCGTGCGAAAGCACGGGGGACCTCCTTCAAAGTACCGACACTGGCCTGGCTGAAAGATTGGCGAACTTGTAGTGTGTAATTAATCCCGGCTAGTCTTTCCTTTTAGGGTTTGAAGGAAGATTTGATTAAAACAGTGGGAGCCATCCTGATTAGATAAAATAATAATCAATCTGATTTTGCAAGAGCGCACGCTGAGTGTTTTCTTCTCTCTCTCTTCAGGTAGCGACCATATCACGCCTTAATCAAGATAATAATACGGAATATTGACCGAACCCGCTTGTCATACTGAGCTGGGGAACGTTGGTCCAGCTCCAACTTATAATTGTTATAAGACAGAGCAGGAAATTGGGGATTACCAGAATTCCCGTACCGCCCAAACGAAGAGAGTGCATGCTGATACATCATCTTCGAGTGTGTTCATTACAAAGAACTGTTTCTCAGTATCCTCCGCATCCTGGGTATATGATACCGGATCAGGATCCCAGATATGTAATCTGTTACATAGGGCTGCAAAAAGGTAGAAAAACTGAGAACGGGTGATAAGTTTCATGAGACAGAAAACGGGGCAAGTGTTGCAGCCAAGTCTGTTGGTCACTGTCACCCTGTATTCCAAATACATTGATTCTGAACGAATGTTATTAGATACCGAACCTGATATACAAAATCATATCTATCTCTTTATTAGTAAAGAAATGATAAAATTTTGTATAGTTGGATAATGTTTTGAACATTTCCTATATCAAAAGTTGATCGGTTTAGGCACGTTATCTAAAAGCATTGATGTTCTAAATCAAACTACAGTTCTTTAGTATACGGAACACACACAAGAGGAAGAGTTCAGAAATGAACGAATCCTTCTTGAGGCATTATAGACTGGGTCATATCAATGCGATCCGACTGGCTGAAGTCACATTTTAGATGCATATTTAAATCAGTTTGAATTTACATCTTGTGAAACTTGCCAGTCATGTCACAGAGATAAGATGACCATAGCTCCGTTTACTGGAAACAGAGAAAGAGTTAGTGAACTCTTGGGATGATACATGTTGATGTATAAAGGTCCCCTGTCTACAGATGCCAAGACCGGTTCTTTGTACTTCATTACATTCTCTGATGATCTCTCAAGATTCAGACATATGTTCTTGTTGAAACACAAGTCCGAACCTTTTGAGATATTCACAGAATATAAGTTAGAAGTAGAGAACCAATACGGGTATAAGTATTATGTCCTTTGATGAGATCAAGGAGGAGAATACTTGAGCACGGAATTCTTGGACTATTCTAAAGGAGAATGAGATTCTCTTTCAGCATTACTCCTCCGCATACACCATAGCACGATGGTATATCGGGGCGGAGCAAGCTCACCCTATATGATAAGGTGTGCTCTATGATGAGTACTACTGAGTTACCTGTTTCCTTTATGGGAGTTATGCGCTTGAGAAGTGCATACCAATTGAATAGGGTTCCAATCAAATCAGTTGCCTACCATTTCATATGTGATATGGAAAGGGAAGAGCCCATGTCTTAAGCTAGTTAAGATTTGGGGTTGACCGGCCTATGTCTGAAAGCAAAATCCGGACAAGCTCGAGGCAAAGTCTGTAATGTAGAACTGGAAAGGTTCCAGCTATACAAACTGCAGCTGATGATTTGATAGAACCAAAGGATTCAGTAGATTCCAACGAACCTCAGCCTCTCCGCCGATCTAGTAGGGTTCCTCACCCACCTGAGAGATACTTCTGTTTCTCTATGACAGTGGGAGCGAGGATTACATCATGAGATGATGACCCAACTAGCTTCGAGCTGGCCATCGGGAGTAAGACTCTGTAAGAATGGCTGAATGTTTATCGATCTGAGATGGAATCCTTATACACCAACAAAGTATGGACTTTGGTTGCTATATCTGAAGGGTTAAATCCCCATCAGGAGCAAGTATATCTTGAGAAGATTACTTGGTGTAGATGGAAAAGTTGAGACTTTCAAAGCTAGACTTGTTAAAGTTTTTCGTCATCGACCAGGAGTGGATAATGATGAAACCTTTTCCAGTGGCTATGCTTAAGTCCATCCGGATCCTACTTGCCACGGCTACATACCATGACTACGATATCTGGTGGTTGGGTGTCATGACAGCTTTTCTAAATGATGTTTTAGAAGAGAGCGTCTATAAGTACACAGCCAGAGGGCCTCGTAGACAGTGGGAGCAGCGGAAACGTGTGCAAGATGCTTTATAGGATAAAGCAGGCATCGCGGAGTTGGAACATCTGTTTTGATGAAATAGTCAAAGAGTTTGACATCATCAAAATGGTAGATGAACCTTGTATATACAAAAAGGTAGTAGGGAGTATGGTGATGATCCTCGTAGAGTACGTGGATGACATACTCTTGATAGGGAAAGAGTTTCCTATGCTACGCTCGATCAATCTCCGCCTATCA
Source organism: Agapanthus africanus (assembly GCA_030015575.1). Lineage (NCBI taxonomy): Eukaryota > Viridiplantae > Streptophyta > Magnoliopsida > Asparagales > Amaryllidaceae > Agapanthus > Agapanthus africanus. The sequence goes on along the minus strand of CM057345.1, from coordinate 429,620,051 downwards.
CAATGATTCTCCACATAGGATCAAAGTGATACCTACTAAATCCTGGGTTTTGGACCTATGAGATAGATCTAAATGGATGTTAGAATACTCACTAGCTGTAGTGAGATGGTATCAATTGATCCTGGGAAGAATCACTGGAAGTGCTCCAGGGTGATAAAGACGACTGAGTGTCAGTCACAGGCATTGTCTTTACCCTCAATCGAGGGACGGCATGTTGGAAGAGTTCCAAGCTAGATACCGTGACATACTAGACGATAAAGGCAGGATACATCGCTACTTAAGATGCTACCAAAGAGGCAGTCTGGGTGTATATTGGTTCATGAGATGAACTACGTTCCTACCATTGTGAGACAATGGAGTTGTGGCTTATGCCAAGGAACGACGGTCCCATCAGTGATCCAGACATATTCTAAGACAGTGTCACCTAATCATGGAGATGCTTGATCTCCAAGAGATCGAGGTTTGGAGAGTAGACTCAGAGGACAACACAGCGGATCCACTCACAAAGGCCTGTTCCCAGAGAGAGATTTTTATGGGATGGTTGAGTATGAGATACTACAACCACTGCTATCAGATGGCCCTAGTGCAAGTGGGAGATTGTTAGTTATATGTATGCCCTAGAGGCCATTACTGTACATTGGATGTATATTGTAGTGGATGCTGGGACATATATAGGGAGGACTTTCTTGCTCGACATGATAGTATGCTATCTGGTTGATCTTGACCTTAACGTGTATACTGATTGTCTCTCTGTTACATGTTGGTAAAGCCCTTAGGATGTGTACTTGACTACCTGGACTATGATGCGGATCATACTAGTGGGGACATGGTAGTCCATAAGTACATCCTTCAAAGTCCCTAGTCATGGGTGTATCGAGACGGGGCATCGATATACCAGAGTAGACTAGCGTATACCTTCTGGACCCATACAGATGGGCGATGGAAGATCCCATATCCATTGGTGTTTGACATCGGAGATGATATACGGGTGCTCGGTAGAGACTGGGTACACTGGACGGACTCGCCGAGAACTCCCAGATGGTATTATACCTTACGTCAGATGGCAGTTCTCTGGTGACACTGGTACAGAGTAGTCTGTTGACCCGAGATCGTCATAGATTCTTGTGTGGTTCCCACTGTGCTTTGATTTCCATCTTACCACGTCCAAGAGGGCATGCAAAACGGTGGTTTTTGGGTATAGTCCCGAATCACATGGAGGCAATGAGCGATAGGAGGGGATTCGTCTCTCCCGGTATAGGGAGTTGATGTTGCGCTGTGTTCGATTGGCTATAACCGGAAATCCCTGGCCAGGGTTGCTGAGATTTACTGGTAAGTGTTACCAATAGTTTCTCGAATAGTTATAGACCTCATATCGACACGACTTATCGAGCTATTGGGGTCTGACGTTAACCGCCCCTAGGCGAGGTATGCGACATATCAGACGATCAGACCGGACTGTGCGGTAAGTGTTACTGGTTGGATTCACAGGAGTGTGAGCGGGCTTGCTCGTCGATCTTCTGATCGCTCAATACCCGGGTGGCCGTTACGTTTAGCAGACCGCTTGCGGATTGTGGGTGTTTGATATGATCATCACCTGCTGCCGGCGTATTGACGAGTCTTTAGAGTCCTACACAGAGGTTTCCTGGCTCAAGCGAAACGAAATAGGAGCGCATATGAGATATGTGCGGGACCGAGAATAATGCGTGTATGTGATACCGTATTCTATTCTCGCGATGAATGTATCGAATGGTTATATGCGATATAACCTAGTTATCGAATCGAGGGTTGATTCGATAAGCCGATACATTGGATATTAGTCGGTTATATGCGATATGACCGGATCGTTAAATCAAGTGTTGATTTAATGATTTAATGCATAATTATATATTTGATATATTACTTTGCATTAACTAGTATAGGTTCACTTTAAATGGTTTTTCTCACTTGTTTGTGCACATTGTATATGTGATATATTTTTGTGCACATGTTTGTATCATGTTTGATGATACATGATTGCTAGGGTTTGTGTAAAGAATTAAACCTTGTTTAAATAAATGGTTAGGGTTTTTATTTGATTATTCATTCATTTATTTATTTGTTTTTGGATTAAAGATAAGAGAAAAGAAAAACAAAAAGGTTTCTTTCTTTCATGAAACTTGTTGAAGCTTCATGAAGCTTTGACCAAAGAAACCCTTTTGTCTTCATCTCATTAACCCTAACCATTCATTTAACCTTAGTCAATTCTCTACACATTATCATGGTTAATATTATGATAAGAATTGATTTTTCTATTCTATTCTAATAACTTATCATATCATTATCATCTTCTTCTTCTTCTTCTTCATGAAGAAAGCTTTCTACCAACAATGGTGAAATGTGAAAATGAGTGAGAAATCCAATTCTAAAGTGAACCCACCTCCTATTTCTTCATCCTCTACCTCTTGCGAAGTAGTATATGGTGTTTTCTTCACAAGTTTCATGACTTGGTGAAGTGGGAGCTTGATCTAGTGATGCCTCGACGTAGATCATCTTCGGCACGAAGCCAACGACCTTGCCCGCCCATTTCTCCGATGAAGCCGACGCTAGAGCCCGGGTTTCCATTTGGACAGCGAGGAGACTTCATTGCGGATCTATGGAGGTGGAGGACCGGATCTACAAAGGTTGTATTTTCGGTTTACTCTTAGTTAAGTTGTTATCTAGTTGCATGTTTCGCCTAAAATTCTAGTTAACGATCCGTATTAGGGTTTCTCGGCACATGTAAAATCCGAAATTGGCATGGTTGATGCCTTGTGAGACCTCATTTGTGTGCCTAGGAACCCTACACCTGTCAGTGACAATATCCGTACAGTCCGGTCCGTTCGTCTATGAGCATCGCATGGCGGGCCTAGGGGGTTGGTGAAAGTCAGACCCCCAATAGCGGTACAAGTCGTGTCGGAGTGTAGCCCAGAACACCCTGAGATACTACTGGAATACCTACCAGCAAATCGCCTGCCTTGGCCAAGGACTTTTCATGTTCTGGCTCTCCTAGACACAGCGCGACCTCACCCCCAATACCGGGAGAGACGAACCCCTGCAGATCCGCTCACTGCCTCCATGTGGCTCGGGACTGTACCCAACTAAAACCTGTTTGCACGGCTCCTTTGAGCCGTGGTAGGGTAGTAATCAAAGCACAGTGGGAACTCACACGAGACAAATGACGATCTCAGGTCGATGAACTAACCTGTATACATGTCACCAGGGAACTGCTATCTGACGTCTGGTATAATCCCAACTAGCAGGTTCCCGGCGAGTCATGTCCGGTGTACTCATAACCCAATGAGCACCTGTATACATCTTAGGTGAACCAACTGACACCAGTGGCTTGTGAGACCAGCCACCGCCCCTCGTCGGGGTCTCGACTATATACACTAGTCTACTCTGGAGAATCGATGCCCTGTCTCGAAACTCCCTCAACTAGGGACCTTTTCAGGATGTGCTTATAGACTCCAGCTCTCACGTATATGATCGCCCTCATACTGCTGGTAGTCAAGCAATTATCCTAGGGGCTCTATCAACGTGTAATAGCGACTCGCAAGGTCACCTAAAGCAGTACACGATGATAAAGATAAACCAGATAGCATACTATCATCTCGAGTAAGACTGTCCTACTGGGACAGGTCCTCCCCTCAATCATTGCAATCACGTGCCTGTGATCCAATAATTGACTCTGAGGGCATTATCTCCAACAATCTCCCACTTGCACTCAAGGCTAATTATTGCGATGTCGCATACTCACAGCCTGTGTGATACCGAACACCCAACTCCTCTACTAGTCAGTCTCACAAAGCTCGTTTGCGAAACTATTGTGTTCGAGGAATAGCCTCAGTGAGTGGATCCGCTGTGGTGTTTCTTTCTATGTCTTTCTATATCCCATGTTCGCGGAGAAAGCCATCTCCCGAAATGAGCAATACCTCTCTTAGAATGTCTGGATGTCTGATGGGACCTAGCTCATAAATGAACTCCAAATCCAAACTTCTTAGACTGTATCGTCAACTGAACATAATCAGTATCCTGCGCCATCCTTCCCTCAGTATCCGTTTGGACCACCTGTCCAAAATACTTCCCCTCGTCAGAGGGAAAACTATAACTCTGACAGCCACTCTGTCATCCATGTCACCTTGGAGGCCTGGAATGATAACCGTTTCCCGAAGGAGGCTACCGTTATCATATCCCTAGAACATCCACTTATGTTCTAAAACTGCTTTCGACTGTTTCCCCAGGATTGGATCAATATCAACTTATTGCATCTACTGCAAGAACAACATCTGGTGTGGTACTTGACATCTCATGATCAACTCAACTGCCTAAGCAAGTGATCTGCCAATCATGCGTATCCCTCTCCCCTTTAGTCTGTAAGACGCCTTCAGAGAGGGTGACTCCGTCACCTGCAGGTACACTACCGTGCCAGGAGTCGTCCATTCTAAATACTCTTAGAATGCTGTCTAAGTACCCAGATTGGGAAACCACCCAAATCTAGATCTAAAACCATAGATCTAGTAACCAGAATGTCTGATATAATATCCAAGTCCTATGTGGAGAAACCACTGTGTGACAACCAAAGAATAACCGATCGTAGTATAGGAATATCACTTCCTACTCTGTGTATGTCATCCAAATACCAGGACATCACACCCTACTACCTTCTTAACAGATCCATCTCCTATTCTGATGAAGTCAAACCTATGGCTGTCACATCAGAAATAGATGATCTATCTCCGCTATTTCTGCTTTAGTCTATAAATAGACACAAGCAACTTGTCCACCAATGCTTCCACTACTCCCACTGACTACGACAACCCTCTGGCAAAGTCATATAGACGTACACTTCTAAAGCTAGTTTAGAACGACGCTATAGTCATCCTCCTGCCGGGTCTCACAGTCTGGAACAACAGCAATGGTAAGTCTGGGTAAACAAGAACCTCCCTGCCACCATCCCTGAGCATACCGAGGTACCTCTCGGGTGCCTGAGGTTACCCACCATATCTGCGGAGTGGCTAATGGAATGTCAAACCAGATTGAATCTTTAGGTTCTTTATCAAATCTTCAGTAATCGTTTGCGGTTCTGGAATCACTTCCAGTTCTACCATACTCCCACTACTGTTTTCTGAAAAAATCCATTTTTATTAAAACTGTGGTGAGTCAAGAACAATATCACTATTGATCTTCCAGATGGTAGAAAATCAACCCTCGTCATAGCCCGGGTCAACCCATAAACAGCCATTACAGAAACATGCCTCGAGTTATCCGGAGTCTGGTTTCAAGCATAAGCCGGACAACTCCCCGTACCTTAACAATGTCAAGATATGAACTGTTCTCTATCCAATACAGAAACAGAGGCACGGATTTAATTGAACCAGATTCAAATCATGCAGCTGTCTCCAGTGCATGTCAACTAAATGGAAGGAGACCGATCAGCGTTACTCAACTTAGGAATGCTTCCAATTATGAGTAACCTGAAAGAGAAACAAGTTCCCTAAATCATTACTATGATCTGAATACCATACACAAGTATCTACATCTTCGATCACCTTGAAGAATCCCGATACTTGCAACACCTGGTTCTCTACTTTATTCATATACCTATAACTTCTCAAAATTCGGACCCTGTGTTTCCACAAAACACCTGTCTAAACACTAGAGAAGTCATAAGTAAACCGAATATAGTACGAGGACCAACCCCTCTGTCCTGATGGACCCTGGACAACATACAATACTGTCACGACCCGCAGGGTACGGAACGTGACTGGCACTTAAGTTTACGAAACGTCTAAAGGCGTCCGTAAAATAAGTAAGCCAAAGCCCAGAAAACAAAACCAATTAAGCAAAAGAGTGAAGAAAACCCAAACATTTGAAAGCAAGCTTATCAAATAAGTCATATAAAACCCCTTTTAAAAACAATACTAATTTTTCCGAAAATTTCGGCAAAGTCTCCTTTGTAAATACTGGCCCCCAAAAATGGGTACAACAAAATATATACATGAATCCACAAAATAGGGCATCCCCAAGCGGGAGCTAGCTCTTCGCCATACGGCGGTCACAAATCCCACGCAATGTAAATGACAACAAGCATGATAAAGCATAAGGAAGCATGAAAAAGTAGCATGTCGGCTCAAGTGAGCTCGACCCCAAATACAGTATAAAATCCACAAACCTCACAGTCTCATCTCTAGGTCAATATACAATAATCTGGTAGAACAGTAGATGGAGTACACTAGATACAAGAATATACAAGAATATACAAGGTGGTACAAAAAATAACATAACCCACCTATGAGCAAATCTCGAGCTCAGGCAAAAGAGGCAAAAGACAAGTGCGCCCGCCGCTACTGAACTGACGGAGCGGACCTGCAAAAGACTGTGGCACAACGGGGGTGAGTTGCCAACTCGTGAGTAATAAATAACATCTACAAAGGCTATCGTATGCATGCACACAAGCATCCTAGCATCTAAAATACAAGTATGACTGGATGCACTAGCAGGTGTGTATATAACATCAGTGTACTAATATGCATGCAACATGAAAATCTGAGGTCTCAATAGGTATATATAAGAAATATTTTATCTCTTTTTGTTTTTGAAACTCTTTTAGAATGCCAGCATAATGTCAATGAATCGACGAAAATCGGTGTCCAGCAACGACACCCAAAGCTGTCTCAAATCTCATAAATGTATCTCTGGCCTCAGCCGTCCGGCTGACCCATCTCAAATATCAATATCTCATCATCTAGCGGCCACGGTCGGTATCCTCTGGATATCCGCCGTCCCAAACAGTCACCGGTAGGTAATCCGTCCCCTGCCAGGCTCAACGTCATCACCACATTCCTCTTGCCCCGGGGTACCTTACCGGGCCCACCATGTACCCGTGCCGGTTCCTCCACTCCTCGACACGGATTTCCAAAGCCACAGCAAACTCATGGTGGACGACACTTACATCACTAGAAAACCGCAATTTACATGTTTTAAAAATATCATAAGTTTGGAAATTTTGCGGCTTTCCCCCGAAATCCAGCAATATCATAAAATCTCAAGAAATCCTCATAAGTGCATATATCAATGCTAATGAATGCGTATGATATCAAAAATCAAGTTGCGATGTGTGATTAATGTATTAAGCATGAACAATGAATATGATGAAGTACATGCACATGAATAGCAATCCTACGGTTTCATTTTAAGGAAATAGCACAATTTAAGTATCAATTAGTAAAAGGTTTAAATTAAAGGTTATCTAGTGTGGTGGCATGGCAATTACCAGGGTGTGTGTGTAAACATGAATAGTGCTCGTGCTGCATATAAAAACCTGGTAATGGTGCATGTGTCCTACAATTGAGTTTGCGTATATGGGTATAACCTATTGATCTAATTGCAGCAATTATCATGCCAGTATTATTATTCTAATGTCACAAGTGGTTATCCAGTTACTATTTTATTTTCAGTTTACTAAATCTATCGGGCGACTTGCGCCATCCAAACGATCGTCCCCCCGTAGATGTTAAATCTACTCACTGGGATTCCTGGCTAGCTGTGTCCGATCACCGCCTTTCCCTTTCGCGCCGCGTCTGACGTCTCCGCGACCGAACCTGGAATTTATATCAATACCAAATATAAGGTTACATATCAAGAACGACGCAAAACCCCAACGAAACTACTAAAGTTCGCTAGCTGGGTACAACGTGCACAAAGTGCGCGGAACACACGCGAAAATCGCAAAAACTGCCAAAAACGCCGATTTGGGTCACCCGGCAAAACTAAAACCCGACTACCCAAAAACCGCACTCACGCATCCTAAAAGTCGTAGGACAAGCCATTACAATCATCAAGATGCCACAATTAATTCATCACATAGCTTTTATAAAAATCTAGTAAGCAGAAATTGCAATTTGATGCAACATCGACAATATAGCGACAAAGTCAACACCACCCAACACCAACATCCAAACTAACCAAATAGCTAGCCAATACACAATTTCTAAACCATTAACTAAGCTTAAAAACCTAATTTACATAACAAAACCTTCTCTTGATCTTTGTACTTAGCAAACATAAACCAAACTATATATGAAAAACCTTAATTTAACACTATATTTTAGCCTACTAAGCAAATTAACCACTTAGATTAAGGTTAGCAAAACACTAGATAGCAAATTAGGTTTAATCACTTAAATAATGCTTTCAAAAACTTAATCCACTCACTAATCAAGCTTCACAAACCAATACCAACATAAACCCTCTCTTGAAATTTCAAAACAACAATTCCACCCTTCTAAAATTAACTAATTTAGCAAAATTGAAAGCTATATCAACAAGGTAACTATATAGATTAGTCATTAACAACTAGATTAACTATAAAATAACTTAATTAACTATTATGGCTTTCAAACCCTAGTTAGAATTTTCAAACAAAATCTAAGAAAACTAGATTAAACTACACTAATTTAACACTAAACCATAAAACATAAGCACTTAAACAAGGAATTTAACAAGATAGAAATTATACCTCTTGATCAATGGATCAAGCAAGAAAGTTTGCTCCAAAAATGCCTCCTTTCCACATGATTTCAACTATATTAGGCTTGAGAAGAGGTAGCACAAGGATTTTATGTTGAAAAAGAGAAGGATTTGTGGATTTTTATTGAATTTTGTTGCAAATTTTGAAGAAAATGAGAGAGAAAGAGAAGGAAAATAATGGAGGTGGGAAATGGTGCAGGTTTCGGCCAGAATGGAGGGATGGGGGAGGGTGTGGGCAAGTGGGGAAAGTCATGGTCAAGTTTCCAAAGTCAAAAGTATCATATATTATCCATTTTAATTAAAATAATACCATAACTATCAAATTAACTCAAGAAACAACCAAGGAAAAGAGAGGCCAGAAATTTCTGGTCTTGGCCAAGGTTTGGGCTGTTCTTGGGCTGAGGGAAAAGATAGGGGGGTTTTACAAAAGAAATTTTATGCAAAAAGGCCCCCTACAACTCAAAAATTGCAAGTTTTAGCCCAAAATTCAATAAATTCGTTTCAATTCATAAAAATTTGTTAAAAATCAAAATAAATTACTAAAAATTCATGTTATCACTAGATTATAATTATCATAATTTTAGAGATTAAAATTAGCCCAGAAAAATTTGTATTTATCGCTTATTTAATGTATTTTCTTACCGGCTTAAAATAATATTAAAAAAATGAAAAATAGGGAAAAATTTTTAAATGACCAAAATTTCATAATTAACTCATTAGTCACTAAAAACAAGTAATTACCTATCCATTTAAGGTATAATTAGCCCTAAACTGCAAAATATCGAGAAAGACGGTTTTCGGAAAAATACCGAATTTTCACCGAATTTCAGGAAAACACCAAAACGACTTTTCAAGACGCTACAAATACTCTGTATAAGTCCTTTGAGTTTGATAACTCAATCCCTGTGTGTCGTAGGTTGAAAACTGTACCTTTGGTTATGAAGAATTACACCGCTGTTCAATGCTCCTTACCTAACCATCCACTGATATAGGTAAATGTCATAGACATAATTTCAAAAGGGTATATCTCACTCTATGAAAATAGATGTACAGATATATCGATTTGAAATTGGTGCATAACAGCGGATATTCAAAACCAAATATTTGCCGACCGGCAAACAGCCCAGGTGATTTCCTCAAATATCACCGATTACAGCGAATCCCGATATTATGAGGATGATCACCTAATTCCCACTAACCTACTCCCACTCATCATCTGTAAAACCATACAGATGTGAGAATCATACCTGGTAAATACATACCCTGGAGTAAGTGTCTAATTGGGAAATCAGTTTTCCTTTAACAGTACACAGTGAAACTGAAACATTGAAATGTTTCGGTAGGGTATTCGGTATTCCTAGTAATGCCTCTTCCAGATTCAAGACTGTAACCGTATAATTCTTTGCCACCTCTCCAAATCCCTTTATATGTCTTTAGTCATCACCTTCTGTACACCCCTTTAGGCCAAATGGTTTTCTTCCTTCCCTACCGTTCGGCACCAGCCTATGGTTTGGAAGAAGACTATCCAATAAGCATAATGGGTGTATTGTCCTAATCCTAGGAGCACTCGCAATGCGAGAGAAGGTGAAGATAAAAGACAACCGAATGAACCTTATTTCTATTTCTCCTGAACCAGGATCCATCCCCGAACTGGAACAAGTTCCTTTCGAGTTCGTATATAACCATACGATGGATTATCCAATAAACTGGGATCTTCGTAGTGATACGGAGTGTCCTGGAGAAATACAAAGGTGATTTAGGATTGGCGAAGAAATATTTGGTTTGGTCGTGAATAGCAGTCGCAATTTACTTTGCCCTCTTACTAATCCCTTTCTTTGTCTTAACTTAATACCTTCTGTACACCGTTTAGGCTAATTGGTTTTCTTCATTCCCTACCGGTCGGCACCTGCCTATGGTTTGGAATAAGACTATCCAATTTGCGTAATAGGTGTACTATCTCCTAAACCAAGGAGTACTCGCAACTTGAGAGAAGGTAAAAGGAAAAGACAACTGAATAGTCCTATCCGTTTTCTCTAGAACCGGAAACCATCCTCGAATTCCTTCGAGTTCGTATATAACCATACGATGGTTTTGTCCAATGGAAGTGGACGTTTGTAGTAATACGGGGTGTCCTGGAGAAAAGGGTAAAAGTAGGAGTGGCAAAGAGGTTTGCAACTCTGACAATCCAAAAGCCAGTGTTAAGAAGGTTCGGTCAACTTGGTCACTGAGTCATAGTCTTAGGGTCGGGTCAATGGTCGCTACCAAAGAGAGAGAGAAAAGAAACACTCAGCGTGCACTCTAACCTAGATCAGAATGGTTATCACTTTATCTAATCTGGAAACCTCCCACTGTAACGTCAAATTCTTCCCAAACCTGAAAGAAGAATTAGCCGGGATCACCCGAGGAGTAAACCAACTCATCAGTGGGAATCGGGATCCAACTATCATCGCATGATAACGTGACGGATTCCGCTCACGTCATCACACTCCAGAAGGTATGCGCATATCTGGCAAGTTTCAGTTCTTTTGAAACTCCCGATGTGATTTTTACCCCATGCTCTTATGACCTTGGCGTGAGGTCAAAATATCATAAGTCACATGTCAAGTTCTACCCATCATTATCCAGGTTAATTTGAACCCACCCGTACATACCCTTGACGTAGGCCAAAATAGTAGTACGACTGTCCCAAACCAACGCATCTATCTATGCAACAGATAAATACCCGGCAGCTACCAAACACTATGCCTTGGCGTGAGGTCAAAATACATAGCTTGAATACTACCGAATATTTAACTGAAATGATGGAGGGCTACGAATGGTTTCTGGCGAAAACCTTTAACGTAATGAACTTGATATCGTTGAAGGAACGGATAGCTTTTTTAAAAATATAGTGACGAAAACCTTTGTTAAAGAGGTCACTCCCGGTGAAGGGATCTCGGCTTTTTCCCCGTAGAATGAGGTGCAGGATATTCCAACTGAATACCACGATGCAAAGCAAAAGTAATCGGCTATAGTGAAGTTATTACCCTGACGCAAAATTTTGTCCAAGGGGTCACTCCCGGTGAAGGGATCTCGGCCCTTGCCTCGTCGACTGAGGAGCAGGATATTCCAACTGAATACCACGATGCAAAACAAAAGAGAACGCCCTTGCAATAACAGCTTTTTGAAAAATGTTCCAACAACATCAGAATAGCTTTGTTTATCTTGCATTGATCCGAATCAACGCAGTCCCATCAATTGATCACACCACAAAAGAACGAAAATAATGACGTATGTATATGCCATCCGCATTCGCCACTGGGTCCCGTCATCACCCGTTAGGTTAGCTAACTAACGACAGAGCGGGGACTGGACTAGCGCGGATGCAAAACATATACAACATCTACTAGTATATATATAATATATAATTTTCGCTCAAGGCGTGATAAAAAATGCAACATCACAGAAATGTACAGTATCACAGAACAATACAGATATCTGGGATCCCCGGGTTTCATAGAGCCGCTACTGAAACCCGACGTTCCCCTGGTCGTGTGGATAGCCTGTGCAATAAGATCCTAGACCCCTACGGGCACGGCAAGTTACCCGCCAAAACCTGAAGCGAGGTAGCCCCCTTCAGCAACGTGAATGGACCACCCAGCACTTCACGGAATCCGGTAACTTGGGCACCCCTCCTGGGCCAACCTATACCCCCTACGAGTGCGGCGAATAGCCCGCCAGTTCTAAAGTGAAGCCCCCTCCGTCTCAACGCCATGAGATGCGGGCTCGTTGCCCTCTAGAATCCGGCTATCCGTGCACCCCTCCGCGGGGTAATCCTAGTACAGAAAGTAAAAATATTCATACAACGGGTACATCGACCGCAACCTGGTCATACCCCAAAATAATAATACAAACAGGCAGTGACAGCAGTCCACATGTCGGACGCTCGCCCCGCAATATCAAATGTACATATAAAACAAAACTGTACTAATATTGCATCCAGGCTATCCCCCACGACCGATCCGCAACATCACAGCAAAACACAGAATATCAGCGTGAATGTCACGTTCGCAAATCCGTCTAACCGGGCTATAGCAGATAGACGGGATTTACCGATCGAGTGACATTCACGGTCGCAGATATAATGTAAATACTGTGAACTAGCATGTTTAAAATATCCGATCGACCAAATTTTATCAAGTGGGCCCCAAGCAGTACTGTAGCACTTACAGAAAAATCTGGGCCCAAAAAGAATATCCCAAAACCCCTATTTCCAAGTCTAAAGCCTACTGGGAAATTTTGGTGCAATGAGCACACCTTCCCGCCGCGGAACCGCGGCCAAACCAGGGGTTTGGCCGCGTTTCCGCGGCCGTACTAAGCGATCACTGTATCAAATTTTACCAGAATCCTTAGAATTTCCTGCTTGTGTTTCTGCAATGACCTGAAAAATTTTTTGAAGCAGAAAAAATTTCGACAGAAAACACAATGCATTGAAAATACGGTTTTTGGGGATTTTTGTTCGATCGAGTTCTAAACATACTAGAGCAAGCTAGGCATGGTTAATGGCGTGGCTCTGATGCCAATGTAAGTCCGCGGGGGCGTCCCGGCCGTCGAACCGACACCGGAAACGCGGAAACAAAAACTTTGCAAACTAGCAAACCGGCACCACCATGCACTTTTCACCCGGATCGGGCCATTAACCTAGCTACTAGCAAACAAGAAAAGAGTAGAGAAGCTATACCAAGCGATCCGTGTCCTTCGGTCTTCGTCTCCACTCCGATCTCCCGCGGAATCTCCGTCCGTCACCTCCTCGTCGGAAAGGGCACCACGTAGCCGGAATCTTTTACGGGCTCCCACCTCTGGACCGAGACAACTCGGGCGCGAAGTTGGCTAGCCGACGCGTCCAAGATTTGCTGTAGATGTGTAGAATGCTATGTCTCTTTGGGGTTTTCAAGTTGCCTTGATGGAGGAAAGAATAACTTTGGAGAGATGAGCAATGTAATTTTTAGCAAGCAAAATGAGAACCACACCAAATGAAATTTCCTCTCATCTCTCCCCTCTTGCCCAAAATGGCCGGCCACCTTCTCATGAGAATGGTGAAGGAAAAAAGAATCTTATGCAAGAGAAGAAAAAGAGAATAAACAATATATAAATGGTCACACCAAAATCTAATCCAAATCCCTTCACAAAACCATCATGAAAAAGGCAATGGAAAAGACAAGAAAAGAATCTCATGATGGTTGAACCACAAATGCAAGAAAACCCCTCCACAAATGTTATTTGCAAATGTGCAAATAACCCCCTCCATCAAAAGTCCGGTCGCGAAGGAATAAAAGAAAACCGGTCGGAACGGAATGCAAACTGGCAACTTCAGAAAACTGATCCCGTAATAAATTACAGGAAAACCCCGCTACTGCATATACATGCCCGCATTTGTATTCCCACTGAACACAAATACAAAGAGACAAAATCTACACTATCTAATACTAGGATCCGGCTTAAGCCAAAGCCGGCTAGTAAAAACCGTCCGATCACGATCCGTGCAATACCGCACGTATCTGATCGAACCCTGCCATATCTCCATACGGCCTCTACAGCGTTTCGCCCGAAACCTGAGTAACTGAGTGTGGTGGACTCTAAAGACTCGTCAATACTATGGCTGTGGATTTAACCACTAGCACGTCAGAGGTATCAGCCATACGTGACGGGCTACCAGCTATTGACCAAAAGGGACGTCGATGAGCGAACTCATCCTGACACCCTACTGAGCCTGTCAGTGACAATATCCGTACAGTCCGGTCCGTTCGTCTATGAGTATCGCATGGCGGGCCTAGGGGGTTGGTGAAAGTCAGACCCCCAATGGCGGGCCTAGGGGGTTGGTGAAAGTCAGACCCCCAATGGCGGTACAAGTCGTGTCGGAGTGTAGCCCAGAACACCCTGAGATACTACTGGAATACCTACCAGCAAATCTCCTGCCTTGGCCAAGGACTTTTCATGTTCTGGCTCTCCTAGACACAGCGCGACCTCACCCCCAATACCGGAAGAGACGAACCCCTGCAAATCCGCTCACTGCCTCCATGTGGCTCGGGACTGTACCCAACTAAAACCTGTTTGCACGGCTCCTTTGAGCCGTGGTAGGGTAGTAATCAAAGCACAGTGGGAACTCACACGAGACAAATGACGATCTCAGGTCGATAAACTAACCTGTACACATATCACCAGGGAACTGCTATCTGACGTCTGGTATAATCCCAACTAGCAGGTTCCCGGCGAGTCATGTCCGGTATACTCATAACCCAATGAGCACCTGTATACATCTTAGGTGAACCAACTGACACCAGTGGCTTGTGAGACCAGCCACCGCCCCTCGTCGGGGTCTCGACTGTATACACTAGTCTACTCTGGAGAATCGATGCCCTGTCTCGAAACTCCCTCAACTAGGGACCTTTTAAGGATGTGCTTATAGACTCCAGCTCTCACGTATATGATCGCCCTCATGCTGCTGGTAGTCAAGCAATTATCCTAGGGGCTCTATCAACATGTAATAGCGACTCGCAAGGTCACCTAAAGCAGTACACGATGATAAAGATAAACCAGATAGCATACTATCATCTCGAGTAAGACTGTCCTACTGGGACAGGTCCTCCCCTCAATCATTGCAATCACGTGCCTGTGATCCAATAATTGACTCTGAGGGCACTATCTCCAACACAAACCGATACCTACGATCTGGAGGAAACGATGATTGTCAAGGAGATCCAACGAGGGTCTCCAGAGGGAACAATTTGGATTTGGGTTCAATCAGAGAAGGAGGGAACGAGGTGAACAACGAGGAAGACGATGCAATTAAGGAGGGAACGAGGCGATCAGCAAAAGGAGCGCGTCTGGGTTCGATCTGGGTTCACAAGATGTGAGGATGTGGAGGAAGCGGTCGCCAAGGTTGTGGACACGGCTAGAGGATTCGGGGACTAGGATTTGCAGAACACCTCTATGATACCTTGACAATGTATTTCATGGAAAAATAGAATTCTCATTATATCGAATCAATGAAGAAATACATATATATTTATACTAAAATTTATGGTTATGGGTGTTAATCTAATATCAAATGCCAACTACTTAATCTAATATTATATCTAACAATCTAATATTATCTCTAACAAAGGGTATGGGAAACTTGTCCTTAATTGTAATCAAAATTAAGAGATCTATAATCAACACATAACCTCCATGTGTCAACTTGTTTTTTCGCCATCGCTACAGGAGAGGAGTAAGGGCCTTGGTCTAATTATACCATTTTCTAGCAATCATTTTCTCAGTTTCATTCTTATGGTGCCCTGGATGTCTATATGGTCTAAGATTTATTGGTCTAGAATTCTCAGTATGAGGAATTTTATGGTCACAATCTCTTTTCGGGGGTAAGGAGTTAGGCTCATGGAACACTGTTTCAAACTCAAGCAGCACAGATTCAATTTCAGGGGAAGCATTTTCAAAATTATAGCAAGTAGTCATACCTGCCTTAGCCTAGATGCACGCAAGTAATCCTTTGGAATTTTGAGAGATGACCTTGCTTATCACTTTGCTCTCTATGTAGTTGTTGCTATTGATAAGGCCAGTTCCCTGAAGCACCCAGCTCCCTGTCTTTGTATGTACTGTCAGCTGCAGCAGCTTCATGTCAAAGCTAAGGCTATGCAAAGTCTCCATCCATTGTGCCCCCGAAACCGCCTGGCACCCACCAATCTCTAGTATGTGGAAATCAGTGCGGAGTGTACACCCTTGGCAAGTAAGCAACATATTCTGGCACGCTCATTGAGTTTGAATCTTCCCTCCTCCAACTGATACGATATTTGTATGCATGCTCTTTGCAGGACACTTGGATCTAGGAACTTCTTATGTTGAGCCTGTGTCTACAGGGACACTGAGGGGTTTCCTGCCACAGAAAGCAATCAATCTGATGGTTCTTCGGGCATTGGTTCCAGACATGGCATTGAGTGAAATCTCAGGTGCTGGTGTGAGTGAAAAATACTCTTCATGCTCTGCACCTTCTTCATCCAGGCCTTCAGGTGGCCAATCCCCATCAATCAGTAACAATGTTTTGGTTTTGCAAACATGCCCCTTGACGTAGGGTTCATCACAAGTAAAACATAATTTCTTGGGAAAAATGGATTTAAGTCCTTAGCTTTGGAAAGCAAAATAAGTTTAAGTCCCTGGTCCGAATAAGGTTGTGAAAAACTCTTTAAACTCAAAGATTCTTATGCTTTAGTCCATATAGTACATTTACTATTCTTTAAACCAACACTGATCTTTTAGATAAACTACTACATTTAACTTTTAAATTACTATAGTTATCTTTTGAAGTAATATATTAATCTTCTAAAGTTCTACATTTATATTGAAATAGGTCAAATGTAATAGATATAGTAATTTTACTAAAAAATATAGCAGGTTCATGTCAAATGTAGTATTTTAACACAAATATAGTACTTTAAAAGGTAAATGTAGTACTTTAAAAGGTAAATGTAGTAGTTTACATGAAAGGACGGTGTTGGCATAAAACAATAGTAAATGTACTATAAAGACTAAAACACAAGAATTTTTAAGTTTAGAGAGTTTTTCACAACTTTTTTTGGAAACCTATTGCTTTTCAAATCTAGGGATTTAAAACCATTTTCCCTAATTTCTTCTGTATCATCTCCCATCTTTGTTGTGGGGTTAGGGTTTTAATTGGCAGTCCTTCATGTGTATTTGCTTGTGGAATTGAGGTTTGGGTGTGCACATTGGTGTTGTACTTGATAGCAGGTGCCTTGTAACTGTTTTTCTGCTGTAATGCCATGTATTCAAAAGCACATGCAACCCTATAAGCCTGCATTTGTGTCAATGGATTGGCTAACTTAACATCTTGTTTGATGTAGTCTTTTAATCCTGAAATGAAGCAACTGATGAGGTGTTCTTCAGGCAAATTTTCTATAAGAAAACAAATTTGAATGAATCGTTTTTGGGTATTCATTAACTGTGGTTATTTGTTGTAGCTTGGCCAAGACCATCATTAAAAAGTTTCCAATACACCCTTTTTCTCATACTTTTTTCCTTGCCACCTGAACCACATCAAGGCATCAATCCGCGAATTTGGAAAAAAACGATCCATGTGATGCAACCAATTTGTTACTTCCTTTCCCTCCCACGAATAGAGGCAAATCAATTTTTGGGTGATTATGAGAGTTATGGTTACCAAACATTCCGCCATGGTTGGATTGATGAGCCTCAAGGGTGCCAAACCTCGGCGGTTGATCCATGTGATTGAGGCTCATATGGGAACCCCTGCCATTCCCCTTGAGACTGCTTCATTTAAAAATAAATCACTACGTACGTACCCCTTCCCTTCATATCTGTCTCCTCCTTATCCTCAACACCATCGTAGCTCTTCCCCAAACCCCCCTCCAGCGACTGCATCACTTCGATTGTTGCTTGTCTGCCTTTTCTTGCAGAACATCGATCTCGCACTTTCTTCTTTCAATATTAACGTCACAATTCTTCTTGTAATTCATTTATAAAATAGAGAATATAATCTCTTGGAACAACTTCTCCTTATATTTCCTCTTTTAGATATTCGTGTTCTGTCGAAATCATAAGAGCCTCTCCTTGATCGCTCCATGTAATCTGTGGTTTCATTTCCATACTCATTACAGGTTGGAACTTTCTCTTCTTTCTCCTTGGCTATATCCTTGTGTTCGACAAATTTTTTAACATTATATGACCAATGAATAAAGGCTATCAGGTTGGTCTATGCTGAAAGCTGTAGAATCTCCGCCTTTATTTCTTGGAACGATAACTGATGGATCTCTGGATCTCCTTCAGATGTTATTTTCCGTTGATCTGCTGTGAGCGCTGATGGACGGCTGAGATTGAGTTGAAGGGTTGTCTCCTGGAGCGTGTGGATCTCAATGGGTTTTGTGTGGTTGAGACCGAGCTACCTGCAAAGAAGTCCTGGGATGGTTGTGCCACCGAGAACCCTCCGACGATCAAGTTAGACGGGGTATTTTAGCAGAGTAACGGCCTATTGGAGTAAAAATGGCTTACCTGAGTCGTCTGAAAGAGGGGTTTATATAGCGGCAGCCGTGGGCAGGCGGGCGCGAGATTCACGCCGACCGTTATGCCCCTGGCGTCACGCCCGCGTGATAAGCGGGACACCCCATTAATGACAAGACAGGCTCGTTAATGGGGGATCGTGATGGCGTGGAACGCGGGATCATGGGCGGCGGATATCTCTGTAGGGTTCCTAGGCACTCTCAAGAGGTCTCACAAGGCATCAACCATGCCAATTTCAAAATCTAACGGTGCCGAGAAACCCTAATACGGATCGTTGGCTAGATGTTTAGGCGAAAAAGCAACTAGTAAACTACTTTACTATGAGAATACGGAAATACAACCTTTGTAGGTCCGGTCCTCCACCTCCACGGCTCCATGATGAAGTCCTCTCCGCTGTCCAAATCAAAATCCGGGCTCTAGCGTCGGCTTCATCGGAGAAAGAGCGGGCTAGGTCATCGACGACGTGCCGAAGATGATCTACGTCGAGGCATCGCTAGATCAAGCTCCAACTTCACCAAGTCAAGAAAACTTGTGAAGGAAACACACTCTACTACTTGGCAAGAGGTAGAGGATGAAGAAATAGGAAGTGGGTAGACTTTAGAATTGGATTTCTCACTCATTTTCATCAATCACCATTGATGAAGAAATGTTTTCTTCAAGAAGAAGAAGAAGAGGATGATGATAATTCTTATGATAAGTTAATTAAAATCAATAGAAAATCAAAACTTATCATAATGTAAACCATGGTCAAGTGTAGAGATTAAACCAAGGTTAGTTGGAATGGTTAGGGTTAAGCATGAGACAAAAATGGTCACTTAGGTCAAAGCTTCATGAAGCTTCAACTAGAATACAAAACAAGCCACCATTTTCTTTTCATGCCATTCATTTTCCAAAAATCAATAGATAAATAAATAAGTGAATAAAACATAACCCTAACCATTAACATGTAACCATGGTTTGATCTTTACACAAAAACCCTAGCAAACATGTATCATCAAACATGATACAATCAAGTGCACAAAAAGTATATCACATTTACAATGTGCACAAATCAAGCGAGAAAATCCATTTAAAGTGAACCGATACTAGTTAATGCAAAGTGATATATTAAATATATAATTATGCATTAAATCATTAAATCGATACTTGATTTAATGATCCGGTCATATCGCATATAACCGACTAATATCTACAGTAACAACTTATCGAATCAACACTTGATCCGATAACCCGGTTATATTGCATATAACCGATCAATGTCACAAATCGCGAGAATCGAATACAGTATCACATACTGGTATCATTCTCGGTCCCGCACATATCTCATATGCGCTCCTATTTCGTTTCGCTTGAGCCAGGAAACCTCTGTGTAGGACTCTAAAGACTCGTCAATACGCCGGCAGCAGATGATGATCATATCAAACACCCACAAGCCGCAAGCGGTCTGCTAAACGTAACGGCCACCCGGGTATTGAGCGATCAGAAGATCGACGAGCAAGCCCGCTCACACTCCAGTGAATCCAACCAGTAACACTACCGTACAGTCCGGTCTGATCGTCTGATATGTCGCATATCTCGCCTAGGGGTGGTAAACGTCAGACCCCAATAGCTCGATAAGTCGTGTCGATATGAGGTCTATAACTATTCGAGAAACTACTGGTAACACTTACCAGTAAATCTCAGCAACCCTGGCCAGGGATTTCCTGTTATAGCCAATCGAACACAGCGCAACATCAACCCCCATATACCGGGAGAGACGAATCCCCTCCTATCGCTCATTGCCTCCATGTGACTCGGGACTGTACCCAAAAACCACCATTTTGCACGCCCTCTTGGACGTGGTAAGATGGAAATCAAAGCACAGTGGGAACCACACAAGACTCTATGACGATCTCGGGTCAACAGACTACTCTGTACCAGGGTCACCAGAGAACTGCCATCTGACATAAGGTATAATACCATCTGGGAGTTCTCGGCGAGTCCGTCCAGTGTACTCAGTCTCCACTGAGCACCCGTATATCATCTCTGATGTCAAACACCAATGGATATGGGATCATCCATCGCCCATCTGTATGGG
Organism: Agapanthus africanus; assembly: GCA_030015575.1. NCBI lineage: Eukaryota > Viridiplantae > Streptophyta > Magnoliopsida > Asparagales > Amaryllidaceae > Agapanthus > Agapanthus africanus. Next base: position 429,599,362 of record CM057345.1, on the reverse strand, counting down.
TCGAGAAGGTATACGCTAGTCTACTCTGGTATATCGATGCCCCGTCTCGATACACCCACGACTAGGGACTTTGAAGGATGTACTTATGGACTACCATGTCCCCACTAGTATGATCCGCATCATAGTCCAGGTAGTCAAGTACACATCCTAAGGGCTTTACCAACATGTAACAGAGAGACAATCAGTATACACGTTAAGGTAAAGGGCAACCAGATAGCATACTATCATGTCGAGCAAGAAAGTCCTCCCTATATATGTCCCAGCATCCACTACAATATACATCCTATATACAGTAATGGCCTCTAGGGCATACATATAACTAACAATCTCCCACTTGCACTAGGGCCATCTGATAGCAGTGGTTGTAGTATCTCATACTTAACCATCCCATAAAATCTCTCTCTGGGAACAGGCCTTTGTGAGTGGATCCGCTGTGTTGTCCTCTGAGTCTACTCTCCTAACCTCGATCTCCCTGGAGATCATCCATCTCCATGATCAGGTGACACTGCCTTAGAATATGTCTGGATCACTGATGGGACCGGCGTTCCTTGGCATAAGCCACAACTCCATTGTCACACAATGGGAGGAACAAAGTTCATCTTATGAACTAATATACACCCAGACTGCCTCTTTGGTAGCATCTTAAGTAGCGATGTATCCTGCCTTTATCGTCTAGTATGTCACGGTATCTAGCTTGGAACTCTTCCAACATACCGTCCCTTTACTGAGGGTAAAGACAATGCCTGTGACTGACATTCAGTCGTCATTATCACCTTGGAACCCTTCCAGTGATTCTCCCCAGGATCGATTGATACCATCTCACTACAACTAGTGAGAATCCTAACATCCAATTAGATCTATCTCATAGATCCAAAACCCAGGATTTAGGAGGTATAACTTTGATCCTATATGGAGAATTATTGTGATAAGCGGAGATTGACCGAGCGTAGCATAGGAAGCTTCTTTCTTATCAAGAGTATGTCATCCACGTACTCTACGAGGATCATCACCATACTCCCTACTACCCTTTTGTTTATACAAGGTTCATCTACCATTTTGATGATGTCAAACTCTTTGACTAATTCATCAAAACAGATGTTCCAACTCCGCGATGCCTGTTTTATCCTATAGAGTATCTTGCACACGTTTCCGCTGCTCCCACTGTCTACGAAGCCCTCTGGCTGTGTACTTATAGACGCTCTCTTCTAAAACATCATTTAGAAAAGCAGTCATGGCACCCAACCGCCAGATATCGTATTCATGGTATGTAGCCGTGGCAAGTAGGATCTGGATGGACTTAAGCATAGTCACTTGAAAAGGTTTCATCATTATCCACGCCTGGTCGATGACGAAAAGCTTTAACAAGTCTAGCTTTGAAAGTCTCAACTTTTCCATGTACACCAAGTAATCTTCTCAAGATATACTTGCTCCTGATGGGGATTTAACCCTTCAGATATAGCAACCAAAGTCCATACTTTGTTGGTGTATAAGGATTCCATCTCAGATCACTAAGCATCCAGCCATTCTTACAGAGTCTTACTCTCGATGGCCAGCTCGAAACTAGTTGGGTCATAATCTCATGATGCAATCCTCGCTCCCACTGTCATAGAGAAACAGAAGTATCTCTCAGGTGGGTGAGGAACCCTACTAGATCGGCGGAGAGGCTGAGGTTCGTTGGTAATTATTGAATCCTTTGGTTCTGTCAAATCTTCAGCTGCAGTTTTGTATAGCTGGAACATTTCCAGTTCTACATAACTAACCTTGCCTCGAGTTTGTCCGGATTTTGCTTTTAGATATAGGCCAGACAACCCCAAATCTTAACCATCTTAAGATATGGGCTCTTCCCTTTCCATATCACATATGAAGTGGTAGGCATTGATTTGATTCGAACCCTATTCAATAGGTATGCATCTTCTCAAGTGCATAACTCCCAAAAGGAAATAGGTAACTCAGCAGTACTCATCATAGAGCACACCTTATCATATAGGGTGTGATTGCTCCGCCCTGATATACCATCGTGCTATGGTGTATACAGAGGAGTAATGCTGAGAGAGAATCTCATTCTCCTTTAGAATAATCCAGTATTTCCGTGCTCAAGTATTCTCCTCCTTGATCTCATCATAGGACATAATACTTATACCCGTATTCTGGTTCTCTACTTCTAAATCATATTCTGTGAATATCTCAAAAGGTTCGGACTTGTGTTTCAACAGGAACATAGGTCTGAATCTCGAAAGATCATCAGAGAATGTAATGAAGTATAAAGAATCAGTCCTGGCATGCATAGACAGGGGACCTTACATACATCATCATGTATCAGTCCCAAGAGTTCACTAACTCTTTCTCTATTTCCAATAAACAGAGCTGGTGTCATTATATCTTTGTGACATGACTGGTAAGTTTCACAAGATGTAAATTCAAACTGATTTAAATATGCATCTAAATGTAACTTCAGCTAGTCGGGTCGCATTGATATGACCTAGTCTACAATGCCTCAAGAAGGATTCGTTCATTTCTGAACTCTTCATCTTGTGTGTGTTCTGTATACTAAAGAACTGTAATTTGATTTAGAACATCAATGCTTTTAGATAACGTGCCTGAACCGATCAACTTTTGATATAGGAAATGTTCAAAACATTATCCAACAATACAAAATTTTATCATTTCTTTACTTGTAAAGAGACTGATATGATTTTGTATATCAGGTTCGGTATCTAATAACATTCGTTCAGAATCAATGTATTGGAAATACAGGGTGACAGTGACCAACAGACTTGGCTGCAACTCTTGCCCCGTTTTCTGCCTCATGAAACTTATCACCCGTTCTCAGTTCTCTACCTATCTGTAGCCCTATGTAACAGATTACATATCTGGGATCCTGATCTGGTATCACATACCCAGGACGTAAAGGATACTGAGAAACAGTTCTCTGTAATGAACACACCCGAAGATGATGCATCAGCATGCACTCTCTTCGTTTGGGCGGCACGGGAAATCTGGTATTCCCCAATTTCCTGCTCTGTCTTATAACAATTATAAGTTGGAGCGGGACCAACGTTCCCCAGCTCAGTATAACAAGCGGGTTCGGTCAATAATCCGTATTATTATCTTGATTAAGGCGTGACATGGTCGCTACCTGGAGAGAGAGAGAAGAAAACACTCAGCGTGCGCTCTTGCAAGAATAGATTGGTTATTATTTTATCTAATCAGGATGGCTCCCACTGCTTTTTATCAAATCTTCCTTCAAACCCTAAAAGGAAAGACTAGCCGGGATTAATTACACACTACAAGTTCGCCAATCTTTCAGCCAGGCCAGTGTCGGTACTTTGAGGGAGGTCCCCCGTGCTTTTGCACGAACCTAATTAATGTAAACCTCGTTTTCCCAAAGGCGTAACCCCGTTGACACCTTTCTAGACACCTACTTGATCGGCTAATTGTAATGTATAAAACTCTCCCAGGAGTAACTCTTACTCGCAGCGGGTATCGGGATCCAACTATCTCATAGAAGGTATGCAATCTCATTGCAAATTTCAACACTTGAAATTCCCGATAATATTTTGCCCCTAACCTCCTATGACCTTGACAAAGGCCAAAAAACCATAGGATGCTAGTCAAGTTCAACCCGTCATTTCCTGATTGAATTAAACCCACCCGCACGGCCCTTGACAAAGGCCAACAAGGTCGCACGACTACCCTAATCCAATCTGCATCATATGCATAAGCGGATAAGCACCAGTTAGCTACCGCACACTGCGCCTTGACAAAGGCCAACAAACGCAGCACGAATACTAACTACTACTTATCTGAAATGACGGAGGGCTGCGACAGGTTTTTCTGAAAACCTATTGCGTAATGAACTTGATATCGTTGTAGAATCAAATGATTTTAAAATGGAGTGTTTTTTAGGCTTTTCTAGTTTTGCTAAAGGAGTCACTCCCGGTGAAGGGATCGTCGGTCCTTTCCTCGTCGAATGAGGTGCGGGATATATCATATATATCACTGTGCAATGCAAAAACACTTAAAAGCAATCAAAACACAAACCGAGTGTGTAGCATCTGCCAGTTATTGCTAAAGGAGTCACTCCCGGTGAAGGGATCTCGGTCCTTTCCTTATCGAATAAAGTGCAGGATATATCACATATACCTCTATGCAAAGCAAGAACTGTAGCTACCTGTTTTATTTTGAAATTCGATTATACAACATCATTAGGTTTCTTTTATTTCATTAATCACATTAATGAAGTCCCATCATTTAAGTACCTAAACATCACAGATAAATACGACGTACACTTATGCCATCCGCATTCGCCTCGATGTCCCCTCGTGCACCGTTAGGTTAGGTAACAACGGCAGAGCGGGGCAGGGCTAGCACGGGTGTAAAACATAAGTAACGTCTATATAATATATCATATATACTATATGAAAGGTTCCTAGGCACCCTAGTGGGTTCTCACAAGGCATCGAACATGCCAAATTAAAATTTTTGGTGCCGAGAAACCCTAGACTACGGATCTTAGACTAGATGTTTAGGCGAAAAACATAACTAGTTAACAGTTAACTACTATGATACGGAAATTACAACCTTTGTAGATCCGGATATCCACCTCCACGGCTCCGCAACGTCATGTCCTCGCTGTCCATCATGAATCCTCGACTCGATCATTGGCTTCATCGGAAAAGCAAGCGGAATAGCTCGTCGGCTTTGTGTCAAAGACGATCTACGTCGAGGTTGCACAAACTCAAGCTCCGACTTCACAAACTTGTGAAACTTGTGAAGTAAACACCCAAAATAACTTGGCAAGAGGTAGAGGGTGAAGAAATAGGAGGTGGGTTCACTTTAGATTTGGATTTAACTCACTAGATCTCAACTTGCCATTGGAGTAGCAAGCTTGAAGAAGAAGAAGAAGTTGAGCTCAAGAAAAAAAATTATGATAAGTGTTATGTTAAAAATAAATATAAATCAAATACTTATCATAACTTGAACTAGGGTTAAGTGTAGAGAATTAACCATGGTCACTTTGATGGGTTAGGGTTAAGCATGAAGATAAGGATGGTTGCTAAAGTCAAAGCTTCATGAAGCTTCAACAAATGACAAAGAAAGCCACCATTCTCATCTTATTCTTTTCCAAATAAATAAATAAACAAATAAATAAATAAATGAAAATGCAAAACCCTAATTATCATATTAACCATGGATTAATTTTATACACTTAACTAAATGATCAAGTATCATCAAACATGATACAAAAAGTGCACGAAAGTATATCACATATACAATGTGCAATCCAAGTGAGAAAAATCCGTTTAAAGTGAACCAATACTAGTTAATGCAAAGTAATATATCAAATATATAATTATACATTAAATCATTAAATCAACACTTGATTCAATGATCCGGTCATGTCGCACATAACCTACTAGTATTCAATGCATCGATTCATCGAATCAATGATTCGATAACTAGGTCATATCGAATATAACCAATCGAAACATACATCGCGAGAATGAAATGCGGTATCACATACACGCATCATTCTCGGTCCTGCACATATCTCATATGCGCTCCTATTTCGTTTCGCTTGAGCCAGGAAACCTCTGTGTAGGACTCTAAAGACTCGTCAATACGCCGGTAGCAGATGATGATCATATCAAGCACCCACAAGCCGCAAGCGGTCTGCTAAACGTAACGGCCACCCGGGTATTGAGCGATCAGAAGATCGACGAGCTAGCCCGCTCACACTCCTGCGAATCCGACCAGTAACACTTACCATACAGTCAAGTCTCTTCGTCTGATACGTCGCATATCAAGTCTAGGGGTGGTATACGTCAGACCCCAATAACCCGATAAGTCGTGCTGATATGAGGCTCGTAACGGGTCGAGAAACTACTGGTAACACTTACCAGCAAATCTCTGATCAGCCCTGGCCAGGGACTTCCCTGTTACGGCCAATCGAGCACTGCGCAACATCAACTCCCAATACCGGGAGAGACGAAACCCCTCCTATCGCTCATTGCCTCCATGTGATTCGGGACTGTACCTAAAGACCACCATTTTGCACGCCCTCATGGACGTGGTAAGGTGGAGATCAAAGCACAGTGGGAATCACACAAGACTCTATGACGATCTCGGGTCTACAGACTAATCTGTACAAGTGTCACCTGAGAACTGCCATCTGACGTGAGGTATAATACCATCTGGGAGTTCTCGGCGAGTCCGTCCAGTGTACCCAGTTTCCACTGAGCACCCGTATACCATCTCTGATGTCAAACACCAATGGATATGGGATCATCCATCGCCCATCACATGGGTCGAGAAGCGTATACGCTAGTCTACTCTGGTAAATCGATGCCCCGTCTCGAGATACCCACGACTAGGGACCTTGAAGGATGTACTTATGGACTACCATGTTCCCACTAGTATGATCTGCATCATAGCCCAGGTAGTCAAGTACAAATCCTAAGGGCTTTACCAACATGTAACTATAAGACAGTATAAAGAGACTAGTGTACATGTTAAGATAAATAGCAACCAGATAGCATACTATCATGTCGAGCAAGAAAGTCATCTCTATATATGTCCAAGCATCCAATATAATATACATCATCTGTACAATACTGGCCTCTAGGGCATACATACAACTAACACTATATACAGTATCCATCACAGAACATCACATGATCACATCACAGATATCGCAGCAGAAGAATCATATGAAATATTGGATATTCTAGGACGTCCGTGTTTTCAATACGAGCCAGTATAAAACACGGATTCCACGGTCGTGATGAATAGCCAAACCCACACCCCTAGACCCCTACGAGAGCGGCAAGAAACCCTACAAATTCTAGAGTTAGGAGACCCGGACTCGACTCCTCGAGTTGGTCTCCCACTGGACTCCAGAACCCGGTTACTTGTGCTCCCCTCCTTGGGTCTATCCTAGTGCGGAAAAGTAAATAATATACAAAGGGTGACATCTTCCGCAACCTGGAAGTGCCCCAATAAAAGAATATTACATACAAGTTTTTACATGAATGAAAATGAAAAACACTCATCTCACATAAAAACCCCCGGCTATTCAAACACGACGATCCAATATAACATATCCAGCAACACATAACATCACATGTCATCAACGTAAGTAAATATGCGCATCCCAATTGTCGTTGACATATAGTAACGAAACCGGCGATATCACATATTACACTTACGGTCACAGAAAAGAAAGTGTAAAACTACAACAGTTGGAATCCGCAACCACCTCAGACATCGTATGCCTGACCAAATGAATTTCTTAGACATCGCATGCCTAACAATTATAAACCCCATATTTTAGTCTCATTATCGAAAACACTTTTCAATGTCAAGTCGGGCAATTCAACAAGATTCCCGACATCCTGATCGAATGCTCGTCGCAAACTTTAGTAGACGGTCCCACCCCTAATACCGTCGACGAAGTGCACCAAGGCGGAACACCGCTGCCGCGAGCACCCGGACGGATGCTTTCGGCGACGGGGTTCTCCTACAGTCACTTGGTCGGGGCTATGGAGTGAGGCTGTCTATTAAGTTTACCCGGGGAGTATCCGCGTACGCTACGTGATTGCGACGGACTTTTGATCACATCAAAATTCCGTGGCAACCGATCAAGTGAGACTAAACTGCTATGTTTATAACATTCATTCAGTTATCTCATAACTATTGTGAATTCCAATTATTGTATCACATTCCGGATAAATAGAAAATGTTAAACTTTTTGATCAAACAGTCGAACACCCAAGTTTTCCCGATATAGATCAACACATGAAATAAGTCTAACAACATTCAGTTCGTGCCTCAGTACCAACGGTCCATCCGTAGAAGGGTCAAGCCAACGCCTCACATGTGGTACGCCGTACTGCCCCAAACCCGAAGGTTCAAAGGGCAGTTCAAGACGGTCACATAATCGAGTTAAGGTTTGTTGTCTTCTAGAGGGACCATCGCGTTACTTGCACTACTTAGAATGTCGTTAAACTACGGAAAAATCCAACACTTGGAAATTTCCCGACAGGGGAAAAATTGGGTATTTATATCCGGTCGAACTTTTTAACATATTCTAATAATTATCCGGAAAGCCACATAGACAAAATATGATACTCCGATCGAAACACCGAATCCCCAAAACAACCCCAGAAAATTCAACTCTTGAATAAATTATAAAAATTTCTAGAAGACTCAGCTCTTTGACACAAGAATTACTGTGCAAGACACGTGACCTAAATCACCAACATGGCCGTGGAACCGCCGCGGAACCCAGGGTGGGGCCGCGGTTCCGCGGCTCTTTGGTCGATCTAGAGTCACGTGCTTCACAGTAACTCATAGGATTCCCTACTGAATTTTTTGGCAATTTTTAATTCACAAAAATCCCTGTTTTTGAAAAAAGTCCAGAGAGCATGTTTCGAGTTCGGGTTTTGGTTCGATCGGACTTCAAATTGCGTCTAGACTTCGCCTAAGGCTCTAGCTAGGCTCTGATACCACTGTAGGGTTCCTAGGCACTCTCAAGAGGTCTCACAAGGCATCAACCATGCCAATTTCAAAATCTAACGGTGCCGAGAAACCCTAATACGGATCGTTGGCTAGATGTTTAGGCGAAAAAGCAACTAGTAAACTACTTTACTATGAGAATACGGAAATACAACCTTTGTAGATCCGGTCCTCCACCTCCACGGCTCCGTGATGAAGTCCTCTCCACTGTCCAAATCAAAATCCGGGCTCTAGCATCGGCTTCATCGGAGAAAGAGCGGGCTAGGTCATCGACGACGTGCCGAAGATGATCTACGTCGAGGCATTGCTAGATCAAGCTCCAACTTCACCAAGTCAAGAAAACTTGTGAAGGAAACACACTCTACTACTTGGCAAGAGGTAGAGGATGAAGAAATAGGAAGTGGGTAGACTTTAGAATTGGATTTCTCACTCATTTTCATCAATCACCATTGATGAAGAAATGTTTTCTTCAAGAAGAAGAAGAAGAGGATGATGATAATTCTTATGATAAGTTAATTAAAATCAATAGAAAATCAAAACTTATCATAATGTAAACCATGGTCAAGTGTAGAGATTAAACCAAGGTTAGTTGGAATGGTTAGGGTTAAGCATGAGACAAAAATGGTCACTTAGTTCAAAGCTTCATGAAGCTTCAACTAGAATACAAAACAAGCCACCATTTTCTTTTCATGCCATTCATTTTCCAAAAATCAATAGATAAATAAATAAGTGAATAAAACATAACCCTAACCATTAACATGTAACCATGGTTTGATCTTTACACAAAAACCCTAGCAAACATGTATCATCAAACATGATACAATCAAGTGCACAAAAAGTATATCACATATACAATGTGCACAAAGCAAGTGAGAAAATCCATTTAAAGTGAACCGATACTAGTTAATGCAAAGTGATATATCAAATATATAATTATGCATTAAATCATTAAATCGATACTTGATTTAATGATCCGGTCATATCGCATATAACCGACTAATATCTACAGTAACAACTTATCGAATCAACACTTGATCCGATAACCCGGTTATATCGCATATAACCGATAAATGTCACAAATCGCGAGAATCGAATACAGTATCACATACTGGTATCATTCTCGGTCCCGCACATATCTCATATGCGCTCCTATTTCGTTTCGCTTGAGCCAGGAAACCTCTGTGTAGGACTCTAAAGACTCGTCAATACGCCGGCAGCAGATGATGATCATATCAAACACCCACAAGCCGCAAGCGGTCTGGTAAACGTAACGGCCACCCGGGTATTGAGCGATCAGAAGATCGACGAGCAAGCCCGCTCACACTCCAGTGAATCCAACCAGTAACACTACCGTACAGTCCGGTCTGATCGTCTGATATGTCGCATATCTCGCCTAGGGGTGGTAAACGTCAGACCCCAATAGCTCGATAAGTCGTGTCGATATGAGGTCTATAACTATTCGAGAAACTACTGGTAACACTTACCAGTAAATCTCAGCAACCCTGGCCAGGGATTTCCTGTTATAGCCAATCGAACACAGCGCAACATCAACCCCCTATACCGGGAGAGACGAATCCCCTCCTATCGCTCATTGCCTCCATGTGATTCGGGACTGTACCCAAAAACCACCGTTTTGCACGCCCTCTTGGACGTGGTAAGATGGAAATCAAAGCACAGTGGGAACCACACAAGACTCTATGACGATCTCGGGTCAACAGACTACTCTGTACCAGTGTCACCAGAGAATTGCCATCTGACGTAAGGTATAATACCATCTGGGAGTTCTCGGCGAGTCCGTCCAGTGTACTCAGTCTCCACTGAGCACCCGTATATCATCTCTGATGTCAAACACCAATGGATATGGGATCATCCATCGCCCATCTGTATGGGTCGAGAAGGTATACGCTAGTCTACTCTGGTATATCGATGCCCCGTCTCGATACACCCACGACTAGGGACTTTGAAGGATGTACTTATGGACTACCATGTCCCCACTAGTATGATCCGCATCATAGTCCAGGTAGTCAAGTACACATCCTAAGGGCTTTACCAACATATAACAGAGAGACAATCAGTATACACGTTAAGGTAAAGGGCAACCAGATAGCATACTATCATGTCGAGCAAGAAAGTCCTCCCTATATATGTCCCAGCATCCACTACAATATACATCCTATATACAGTAATGGCCTCTAGGGCATACATATAACTAACAATCTCGCGCATAACGATATTCGTGGAGACGTGGCGGAGGCGCCTGTGATCGGTGTTGTGGGTCGGTCGGTGTGACCGAGGAAGATGAGCTCGGCGAGAGGCTCGGGAACGAGCGAGAGGTTGAGGCATCTTGGTTCTGTGATAGCTCGGAGGCGAGCTGGGGGTGGTCTGGAAGGCCACCGAAGGTCGAGAACATCCTCGGGTCGGAGACCCAGGGTGTGCTTCAAACGTAACGTTCTCGATCCTTTCTTGTAAGCTTTGGGGCACGTCATCTGCCACGTGTCATGATCTGGGGAGTCACCGATATTGAGCATCATCATTAGCCCCCACTCTCGTCTCGACCCGTTCTTGGGTTGGGTCGAGAGTGGTCTGACCGGTCACCTGGGTGAGCTCTTATTTGAAGATATCGTCGGTGCGTATTCCCGGGCAATTAGTCGTATTTTCTTGATGACATCAGCGGATCAGGGGAGAGATCTCGCATTTAAGAGGAAGCGCCGGTTTGTGCGTACGTTCATCGAAGCGACAGCCCACGTGTCTGGCGCTGGTTGGCTGACGAGACAAGCCGCAGGCATTTTCGCACCCGTTGGGACGCGCCCAATGTGAGTGCGACAGGTGGAACGTTATCAGCCGTTGGTTGCGAAGCGTTGTTTTGACAGGAGGCGATCGGAGCCGTAGGATGTGTACGCCGGCAGCTATAAATAGAGGTGGGATCCCCATCAGGGGCCATACCACTCCATAATTTCCTCGTCCTTAGTCGTGTTAGCCCGGCGCTCTTCTCCTCAGGTCAGATTCCTTGCGTTTTCTTTTCTGAGGACACATCCCTTTGATCAGGTTAGATATCTTCTTCCGAGGAGTCTGTAGAAATAGTCCGGGTAGAGTCTAAGGAGTCTTCTGAAGTTTCATCTTCTACTTCTTCCTCTTCCTCTTCTGAGTAAGAGTCCCCGTAGGAAGTTAGGGTTAGTCTTGCTCCCCGGGGTCGTGCGACGGGGGCAGTCCCCAGAGCGCAGGTCACGGGTGTTCTTGGCACGTCATCCACGCTGAGGCATGCGGATGAGCTCGCCACCATCCGGACTCGTTTCCACATTCCTCCCGGCTATTCGCTTCGTCTAGCTGAGGAGGGGGAGAGGGCAGACCAGGTACGGGGCAAGGAGATTGCCTTGTACCTGGAAGCCTTTTGGTCCGGGATGCGCCTACTCTTCTCCCTCGAGGTGATTGCGGCATTGAATTGTTTTGGGTTAGCCCCGGGCCAGTTAGTGCCGAACTCTTGGAGGATTCTCCTTGGGTTTCTGGTCCGGTTGAAATTGCATCTGATCCCTTTCAGTCGGAGCCTTCTCGTTTCTTCTCTTTGCTACAAAAACCATCCTGGCGCTCGCAGGAGCGAGCCAAGCCGGGTATACATCTCTTTTAGAAAACAACGGGGGGACGCTGCCGGGTCGGGGGTCGTCATAGTACATTCTTCCATTCACGAATGGAAGAAGAAGTTTTTGTTTGTTGGACCGCCCGAGGGTAAGGATTGGCCTGTGCCCATCTAGTGGCACGGGGCCAGCTGCCCATGGGTGAGTCGGTCGAATCATCCCAATGCGGTGGCAGTGTCGGAGTGGGAGCCCCTCCCTCGGGCTGATGTGCTTCTGTCTGAGCGGGCCTTCAGTTGGGCCGGGCTTAGCCCCGCCCAGTTCGCGGGTAAGTTAGGAGTTTTCAGGCGACCTGTTTAGACTTGTGCATTCTTTTACTTTTCTGGAATTGCTGACTCCTATGTATTTTGTTTTATACAGAACCCATGGACCTAGGCAAATTTCAGGCAGCCCTGGTCGAAATGAAGAAGGGGAAGAAGGCCGGAGGCGTTGGCCCTTCTCGCCCGCCGTCGGCTCCGGCTCCACCGGCGGCCGCTCCATCCAGGCGCCCCGGGCCCCAGAGTCTAGTCGTGCACCGAGCCGAAAGCATGTTCGGGAGCAAGATCCCCGGGCTCTAGAGGTGGGAGGCGAGACTGGTTCTCCCGTATCGCTCCTCAAAAGGTTTTATAGAATGGCTCCCCGCTCCCCGGCTTTCCCGATCCTCATGGACGATGGGGAGCTTCACTTAGAGGTGCCCTCAGGGCTTTCGGTCACCGACAGCCTACTTTTGGAGATGGAAAGGTCGGCTGGGGGCAGAATCCCTCGGGGGACCCTCCGGGCCCAAATGGCGGCCATAGCTCAAGAAGCCGTGCAGGTTAGTGTTCGCACCCAACTTGGTTCTTCATTCAGTATTTTTTTCGCGTGACTGGATGCCTCCCTTTCCTTTTTAACCCTCTTTCTTTTCTTCAGGTCCTCCAGCACATCGCCCTCGTCGTAAACATGGAGGACGAGGAAATTGCCCCGGCGATGCGGGCCGCGAACGAGTTCTCCTCACGGGAGGAGAGCCCAAGGTTTGAGCCGGAGGCAGCGATGGAGAGGGTCGCTGCCCTTGAAGACCGGGTGGCGGCCGGGGACCGGGAGATCGCCAGGTGCTGAGAGGCTGCCTGAGCCACCGAGGTCCAGTTGTAAGATTCCAAGGCGCTCGTCGCCACCCTGAAGAAGACGGCGAACACCCTCTGGAGGGAGAACGAGGCGGCGAAGGAAGGGACGAGGCGTGCCGAGCTTCGAGCGTCGAAGACGGTGGAGAGCTATAAGAAATCGGACCAGCTCTACACCGACCTCACTGGAGCCACTACCGTCGTTTGGCACGACGCCCTCGATGCCGTCAATGCCCTGATGCCGGAGTTCCCTGACGGCGAGATCCGGGGTGAGTACCCTCTCCGGGACTCCGGGATGACGCACAGGGGAATGCCCCCGGAAGCGCTGCAGGGGGAGAGGCTCCCGGTGGGAGCGTTGGGGATAAGTCGGTCGCCCCAGCCACTGGGGCCGAAGCTCTCGCTGTGGGTACCGACCTTCAAGATGCCGCCCCGGTTGTCGCAGTGGAATCACAGCTCATCGATATTCTCCCTAGCCCCGAGGCCTGAGCTTCCTCGCCTTCTTATTTCTTTGCGCTAAAATTTTGTAAGCCTCCGGGCATTTTGTAAGGCTGGGGAGCCCATAATACCTCTGTAAAGACTTCCGGTATTTTACGAATAAAAAATCTTTTTGCAGTAGTCTTTGCGTGAGCGTTTTCCCTTTGTTTGTTGTAAACATTTTTATTTGCGCGGTACTGCTTTCATGTTTAGGTCGGTTTTTCGTCTAGCGGTCGCATGTCGAGTTGAGAGTTGAAGTCGACCATTTTCCAAGTGTGCAAAGACCGGTGAAAGGTCGGTATCTCCATGGCCCCGAAGTCGAGGTGGAGATCGCTTAGACGTGGATGGACCGATCAGGGTAACTGCTCGGTGGCCTCTTGATGATGGATTTTGATCCCTGGCGTCGGTGGGTAAGAAATTACCAGCCAAGGATGGACCGAGCAGGGTTGCTGCCCGGTTTCCTCTTAGCGAGGGCTTTGATCCTTGGCATCGGTGGGTAACAAATTACCAGCCAAGGACGGACCGAGCAGGGTTGCTGCCCGGTTGCCTATTGGTGAGGGTTTTGATCCTTAGCACGGGATGGCATGGAGAGGCCTGCTAAGGATGGACCGAGTAGGGTTGCTGCCCGGTTGCCTCTTGGTGAGGGCTTTGATCCTTGGCGTTGGTGGGTAAGAAATAGCCAAGGACAGACCGAGCAGGGTTGCTGCCCGGTTGCCTCTTAGTGAGGGCTTTGATCCTTAGCGTGGGAGGGCATGGAGAGGCCTACTAAGGATGGACCGAGTAGGGTTGCTGCCCGGTTGCCTCTTGGTGAGGGCTTTGATCCTTGGCGTCCGTGGGTAAGAAATTACCAGCCAAGGACGGACCGAGCAGGGTTGCTGCCCGGTTGCCTCTTGGTGAGGGCTTTGATCCTTAGCGCGGGAGGGCATGGAGAGGCCTGCTAAGGACGGACCGAGCAGGGTTGCTACCCGGTTGCCTCTTGGTGAGGGCTTTGATCCTTAGCGCAGGAAGGCATGGAGAGGCCTGCTAAGGATGGACCGAGCAGGGTTGCTGCCCGGTTGCCTCTTGGTGAGGGCTTTGATCCTTAGCGCGGGAGGGCATGGAGATGCCTGCTAAGGATGGACCGAGCAGGGTTGCTGCCCGGTTGCTTTTTGGTGAGGGAATTGATCCTTGGCGTCGGTGGGTAAGAAATTACCAGCCAAGGACGGACCGACCAGGTTGCTGCCCGGTAGATTCGTGAGGTTCTGTCCGACCTTTCCCGGTGTGTGAACATCGGGAAGAGTGATCGTCGCGGGCGATGTGTTATGAATGCGTGGGGGGAGGCGAAGCGTAAGAGCCACGTCGTTCCGATTTCAGTTTGCCGAGGAAGACAGGATATTCGTCTCGTGGCGGTACAGTAGTGGAAGAAACGACTGTTGGACTCTTGGGGGCGCCGTGGGGCTATAAAACGGAGGGCGTGTTGATCACTCCTTTCTCCATCCACAAAACATAAGAATGGACACTTTCCCTTTCTCCATCCCCGAGATCATAAATTTCGAGGACGTATACATGTACGACCAGCTGTGCTCCGAGGAGATGGTGCAGGCAGTGATCTGGCGGGTGGAGGATCATATTGGTCGCCTGCTCCCCCGGCGGTCACCCCTTCTCCAGCTGCTGATGTACTCGATCTGGAGGGCATCGCCGGGCTGCACAACCCCTTATCTGAACAACTGAAGGACGAGGTGGTTGGCAAGCTGAGGTCGTTATGTCGCCTCGGCCTGATCTCGATGAGTCGGCGGGATCGATCGATGGCACTCTTCCTCGAGTGTTACCAATTGAGGCATCTCGCCGATGGGTGCCCGCCCGTGGAGCTTTATGGCCCGTCCGTGGCCACGAGGGTTCACGGGTAGCATTAGAGGCAGAGGTTCGAAGCGGCAAGGGCTCGGCTGGCAGAAATTTCCTCGGAGTACCACGGGGAATATTTCTTGTACCCCCTTCCCCCGCTGCTGTAATTTTTTTTATGTAATGTAAGGCTGAGGAGCCTACAATACTTTTTTGAATCAATAAAATTCTTCTTTTCTGCAATGCTCGACTGCTTTGTCCTTCTTGTTTGTTTAAATAAAAAGAACTTAGAAGAATTTACATCGCTTTATTGAAGAACCCAAGCAGTGGTCTGCTAAGGATCCAGAGGTTCAGTCCGACCTTTCCTGGTTCGTGAACATTGGGAGGAGCGACCGTCGCAAGCGGCACGTGCCAGGAATGCTTAGGGGAAGCGTAATGTTTCGGGGAGCCGTGTCAGTTTTTCCACATGGCGGCGCGGTATTGGAGCAATCTTGGTGGATACCAGGATTCACGCCGACACGCGTGTGAATATGGGTCCTTAAGGATCCTGTTTGAGGTTATAAATAGGGAAGGAGACGGCAACTCCTTCGGCATCGCTTTCTTTTGTGATGACTGGGCGCATGTATTCGATCGAAAAGATCATCACCTTCAACGACGTCTCCATGTATGACCAATCTCTGGCTAAGGATGGGTACCGGGGAGTGGTTCAGCGCCTCGAGGGTCATGTTAGCCGGCTTCTTCCTCGGCGGTCGTCCCTGCTTCAGTTGCTGATGTACGCAATTTGGAGGAGGTCCCCGGGGTTGGACAACCCCTTCTCCGAGGAGCTACTAGACGAGGCGCTCGACAAGGTGCGCTCGATCTTCCTGCTCGGCCTCATCTCGAAAGCCAGGCACGACCGATCCTTGGCCATCATTCTGGAATGCTTCAAAAAGAGGTACATAAGACCCGGTACCGTAGTAGAGGCAGTTGGGTCGAGGTACATAAGATCCTTGGCCCTCATTCTGGAGTAATTCCTCGACCTAACTGCCTTGGCGTCCTTCTAGGCGTATTCGAAGACCTTGGAGGACGTCCCGGTTAGCGACCTCGGTCTGCCCGTTGCATTGGGTATGCACGACTGCGGCAAACTTCATGAAGATACGATATTCGCTGCAGAATTCCTTAACTTTTTCGTTTTCAAAATTCGTCCCATGGTCGGTGATGATACACCTCGATATGCCGAACCGGAGTATCACGTTGTTCTGCAGGAACTTGATAGTCATGATGGCGTCCGGTTACCTGATCGGAATGGCCTCGATCCACTTCGTGAAGTAGTCCACTGCGACGAGGACGTACTTATGCCTGCCTGTGCCAGTAGGGAACTGGCCAATCATGTCCATTCTCCACTGGGCAAATACGGCCATGGGGAAGTTAGGGTGGTTAGCTCGGTAGCAGGAAGGCGAGGTATGCTTCCATGGAGTTGGCAGCTATTGCATCTCCTGACGAGCTTATAGGCGTCCTGATGAATTGTCGGCCAGTAGTACCCTTGGAGCAATGTCTTCTGGACTAAGGTGCGGGCCCCTTGGTGCGCGCCACCGACCCCTTCATGGGGGTCGACGCACCAGAGCAGGGGATAAGTGAAGGACTTCTTGTAGAGGTTCCCATTGCTCCAGACGAAATGGTGAGCTTTGGCTCGGAGACGGCGGGCCTCTCCCCGATCTTTTGGGAGTGTACCTCCCCTCAGGAATTCCACGAGGGGCTTTCTACAGTTCCGATCTTCTTCCCGGGCTGTGTACACTTGAAGTGGCGTTGCCCCGTCTTCCACACTGGGCCGCGGACAGACCTCGAAGAGGATGTTCCTCTTGTTGTTGGCCGTATAAGATGAAGCCAGCTTGTTCAAGGCGTCGGCCTGGGCATTTAGCTGTCTGGGGATCTGCTCCACCTGGACTTCGTGGAAGTCCTTTCGCAGCCTTCTTACCTCGGCCAGATACTTCACCATCAAAGGCACCCGTGCCACGAATCGGCCGGTCACTTAGCCAACGACTAGGGCGGAGTCGCTGGGGATCCGAATCGTTTTCAGCCTCAGTCCTAAGGCTATGCCCAGTCCGGCCAGCAAGGCTTCGTATTCTGCCGCGTTATTTGAGGCCTTGAACCCGAGCTTTAGAGAATACTCCATTTCTGCCTCGTTCGGGCCCCGAATGATGAGGCGGATCCACAGCCATCCTCGGTCGAGGACCCGTCGACATAGAGGATCCAATCAGGGACAGAGTCGGGCTTCCCATCGACTGAGGGTTGAGCTGCAGGGGCCGGTGTGGACTCCGGCTCTTTGCTGGGGATGGTGCACTCGACGATAAAATCGACCAGGGCTTATGCTTTGATAGCCTGCCTCGGGCGGTATTTTATGTCGAACTGGGGCAACTCCCACCTCCATTTCTCCAGGCGGCCGGAGGACATGGGGGAGGCGAGGATAGCACCCAAAGGCCGCTCGGTAAGAACGAGGATGGTGTGCGCCTGGAAATAGTGTCGTAGTTTTCTTGAGGCCATGATAAGTGCCAAGACGATCTTCTCTATTGCTGGGTACCTCGTTTCAGCATCCTTGAAGACGTGGCTCACATAGTATACTGGCTTCTTGTAAGTCCATGTCACGTACCACACGAGCTTGTAGGGAGGCGGAATATATGAAAAACAATTATCAAAGCTTCGTAACACGGACTTGAGCACACGGATCGTGTCTAAACCATTACTAGCAAACTACGAGAGGTTTAACTACTCGGATTCGAAGTTATACCTCACGTTACTTGTCCTTCGGGTCTTCATCGCTGTCCTCCACACCCCGTAGGCTCTATGAAACGTCGGCACCTCAACGGCCTCCTCGAGTCAAAGACGATCCACCCGAGAGTCTATAGTCCGAGCTTTTATCTCGAATCTGAGATAACTACGGCTTCTAGATCACTAATCTAGAAGTCCTAGAGGGTGTAGAGTAATAAGATGGATTAGTTAGTCAGTTAAACCCTAGGTTTCTCAACTCATGAGAGCTATTAGGGTTTTGAGGAAGAAGATGAAGACTTGAGGAGAGAGAAAGCTTTTGTGATAATCATATGAATAATAAATCATGAAAGAATATAATGAAGCATACAAATATCTCTTGATCAAATATCTAGAAATATCTAGCAAGCTTCATTTAATCCTAAATGGTGAATCACCTCATGAGTCTGTTGGAGATAGTGCCCTCAGAGTCAATTATTAGGTCACAGGTACGTGATTGTAATGATTGAGGAAGGACCTATCCCGGTAGGACAGTCTTACTCGAGATGATAGTATGCTATCTGGTTTACCTTTATCATCGTGTACTGCTTTAGGTGACCTGACACGTCGCTATTACACGTTGATAGAGCCCCTAGGATTCTTGCTTGACCACCAGCAGTATGAGGGCGATCATATAAGTGGGAGCTGGGGGTCTATAAGCTTATCCTTAAAAGGTCCCTAGTCGTGGGAGTTTCGAGATTGGGCATCGATACTCCATTAGTAGACTAGTGTATACAGTCGAGACCCCGACGAGGGGCGGTGGCCGGTCTCACAAGCCACTGGTGTCAGTTGGATCACCTAAGATGTATACAGGTGCTCATTGGGTTATGAGTACACCGGACAGGACTCGCCGGGAACATGCTAGTTGGTCATATACCAGACGTCAGATGGCAGTTCCCTGGTGACATGTGTGCAGGTTAGTTCATCGACCTGGGGATCGTCATTTGTCTCGTGTGAGTTCCCACTGTACTTTGATTACTACCCTACCACGGCTCAAAGGAGTCGTGCAAACAGGTTTTAGTTGGGTACAGTCCCGAGCCACATGGAGGCAGTGAGCGTATCCTCAGGGGTTCGTCTCTCCCGGTATTGGGGGTGAGGTCGTGCTGTGTCTAGGAGAGCCATTACACAAAGTCCTTGGCCAAGGCAAGGAGATTTACTGGTAGGTATTCCAGTAGTATCTCAGGGTGTTCTGGGCTACACTCCGACACGACTTGTACCGCTTTTGGGGGTCTGACTTTTACCAACCCCCTAGGCCCGCCATGCGATACTCATAGACGAACGGACCGGACTGTACGGATATTGTCACTGACAGGCTCAATAGGGTGTCAGGCTGAGTTCGCTCACAGACGTCCCTTTTAGTCAATACCTGGTAGCCCGTTACGTATTGGCTTATACCTCTGACGTGCTAGTGGTTAAATCCACAACCATGGTGTTGACGAGTCTTTAGAGTCCCCCACATTCAGTTACTCAGCTTTCGGGCGAAAGGTTGTAGAGGCCGTATGGAGATATGGCAAGGTCCGATCAGATACGTGCGGTATTGCACGGATCAGGATCGGACAGTTTGTACTATAGGCCGTATGGTTATATGGCAGGGTTCGATCAGATACGTGCGGTATTGTACGGATCAGGATCGAACAGATATTACTAGCCGGCTTTGGTTTAAGCCGGATCCTAGTATAGTACAGTGTAGATTTTTTCTCATTGCATTTGTATTTCGGTCGAAATACAGATGCGGGTGTATATGCACAGTATCGGGGTTTTTCCTGTAATTTATTACGGGACCAGTTTTCCGGAGTTGCCAGTTTGCTTTCCGTTTCGGCCAATTTCTTTTGTATCGTTCATTGGCCGATGTTTGGTGGAGGAGGGTTTATTTGCATTGTTGCAAATAGGCATTTGTGGAGGGGGTCTTTGCATTTTATCATATCATGATGGCTTTTATGATGAGCACCATCACTTGACTTCTTCTTCTCATGATGGATTGACTTTTTGAAGCCATCATGCATGAGATGATGGTTGCCTTTGTGTGTTGGATTTGTGGTGAACATTTGATTTTTCCTCATCATTTTTTTGCTTTCCAACCACCCCCCTTGTCTTGGTTCTTTCTCTCTCCAATCACACTTGAGAAAGGGGGGGCCGGCCATTCCTAGGAAGAAAAATGGGATTCATTTCTTTTGGTGGGGGAAAAATTGTTATTCTCATTCCTTTTGTATGCCACATTTTTCCCACCTCTCTCCAAGTTCTTCTTCCTCCACAAAAAGGCAACTCCATAATCCCAAAATGAGACATGCAATCCACATTATATTCTACAGCAAATCTTGGGTACGTCGAGTAGCCGGCTTCGTCCCCGAGTTGCCTCGGCATTGAGGTGGGAGCCCGTAAACAAAGTAGGCGATGTGGTGCACTTCCGGCGACGAGGAGGAGACGGGACATTCCGCAGGAGATCGGGACGATGGCGAGAAGACCGGAGGACTTGGATCGTCGGTATATCTCTATTCCCTTTCTTATAGATAGCTAGGACTAGTTAATGGTTCGATCCGGGTATTAGTGCGCGGCGGTTTGCCAGTCCAAGAAAAATTAAAGTTTATCACCGCTTCCGCAATTGGCCGTCGGATCGACGGCCGGGGCGCCGCCGTGCACTTACAGTGGTATCAGAGCCTCGCCATTAACTTAGTCTAGCTTGGTGTAGTGTGTTTTTCTATTCCGATCGATCGAAATGTTCAAAAACCCGTATTTGCCCACATCAGTTTTCTGTTGGAAATTTTTAGTGTCGAAAATTTTTTCAGGTTGTAAAATATTGATGTACTGGAAAATCTAAGAGCTCTGTAAAAATTCGACGAAGTAACTCCACAGTGGGAGCGCGGAACCGCCGCGAAAACCACCTTCCCGCCGCCCTTCCGCCGCGCACTGTGGAGATCACTTCACCAATTTTTTACAGAGGCCTTCTGGGCTTAAAATATGGGTTTTGGAATATTAAAATTGGGCCCAGGATTTCTGTGACTGCTACAGTTTTGTTTTGGGGCCCACTTGTTAATATTCGATCGGTCGGATAATTTAAACACATTTTTCACAGTATTTACATTATATCTGCGACCGTGAATGTCACTCGATCGGTAAATCTGGTCTAACTGCTATAGCCCGGTTAGACGGATTTGCGAACGTGATTTTCATGTTGATGTTTTGTTTTTGCTGTGATGTTGCGGATCGGTCGTGGGGGATAGCCTGGATGCAATGCTAGTACAGTTTTGTTGTATTATGTACATTTGATATTGCGGGGCGAGCGTCCGACATGTGGACTGCCGTCACTGCCTGTTTGTATTATTATTTTGGGGCACGACCTGGTTGCGGTCGATGTACCCGTTGTATGTATATTTTATTTTCTGTACTAGGATTGCCCCGCGGAGGGGTGCACGGATAGCCGGGTTCTGGAGGGCAACAAGCCCGCATCTCATGGCATTGAGATGGAGGGGGCTTCACTCTAGGATTGGCGGGCTATTCGCCGCACTCGTAGGGGGTACAGGTTGACCCAGGAGGGGTGCCCAAGTTACCGGATTCCGTGAAGTGCTGGGTGGTCCATTCACGTTGCTGAAGGGGGCTGCCTCGCTTCAGGTTTTGGCGGGTAACTTGCCGCGCCCGTAGGGGTCTAGGATTTCATTGCACAGGCTATCCACACGACCAGGGGAACGTCGGGTTTCAGTAGTGGCTCTGTGAAACCCGGGGATCCCAGATATCTGTATTGTTTCTGTGATGTTGCATTTTATTCACGCCTTGAGCGAAATATAATATATTGGTATATATATTAGTAGATGTTGTATATGTTTTACATCCGCACTAGTCCAGTCCCCGCTCTGTCGTTAGTTAGCTAACCTAACGGGTAATGACGGGACCCAGTGGCGAATGCGGATGGCATATACGTACATCAGTATATTTTCGTTCTTTTTGGTGTGATCAATTGATGGGACTGCGTTGATTCGGATCAATGCAAGTTAAAAACAAACCTAATCTGATGTTGTTGGAACACTTTTCAAAAAGCTGTTATTGCAAGGACGTTTACTTTTGTTTTGCATCGTGGTATTCATTGGAATATCCTGCTCCTCAGTCGACGAGGCAAGGGCCGAGATCCCTTCACCGGGAGTGACCCCTTGGACAGAAGTTTGCGTCAGGGCATTAACTTCACTATAGCCGATTACTTTTGCTTTGCATCGCGATATTCATTTGGAATATCCTGCACCCCATTCTACGGGGAAAGAGCCGAGATCCCTTCACCGGGAGTGACCTCTTTAGCAAAGGTTTTCGTCACTATATTTTTAAAAAGCTATCCGTTCCTTCAACGATATCAAGTTCATTACGTTAAAGGTTTTCGCCAGAAACCATTCGTAGCCCTCCGTCGTTTCATATGGATAGTCAATAGTATTCAAGCTGTGTATGTTGGCCAAAGTCAAGGCACAGTGTTTGGTAGCTGTTGGTTATTCATATGCAGCATAGATAGATGCGTTGGTTTGGAACAGTCGTACTGCCATGTTGGCCAAAGTCAAGGGTATGTACGGGTGGATTCAAATTAACCTGGAGAATGACGGGTAGAACTTGACATGTGACTTATGATATGTTGGCCAAAGTCAAGGTCATAAGAGCATGGGGCAGAAATCACATCGGGAGTTTCAAAAGAACTGAAACTTGCCAGATATGCGCATACCTTCTGGAGTGTGATAGCGTGAGCGGATTCCGTCACGTTATCATGCAATGATAGTTGGATCCCGATTCCCACTGATGAGTTAGTTTACTCCTCGGGTAACCCCGACTAATTCTTCTTTCAGGTTTGGAGGAGAATTTGAGGTACAGTGGGAGGTTTCCAGATTAGATATATTGGTGACCATTCTGATCTAGGTTAGAGTGCACGCTGAGTGTTTCTTTTCTCTCTCTCTTTGGCAGCGACCATTGACCCGACCCTAAGACTTTGACTCAGTGACCAAGTTGACCGAACCTTCTTTAACACTGGCTTTTGGATTGTCAGAGTTGCAAACCTCATTGCCACTCCTACTTTTACCCTTTTCTCCAGGACACCCCGTTTTACTACGAACGTCCACTTCCATTGGACAAAACCATCGTATGGTTAGATACGAACTCGAAAGAATTTATTCGAGGATGGTTTCCGGTTCTGGAGAAAACGGATAGGATTATTCAGTTGTCTTTTCCTTTTACCTTCTCTCAAGTTGTGAGTACTCCTTGGTTTAGGAGATAGTACACCTATTACGCAAATTGGATAGTCTTCTTCCAAACCATAGGCAGGTGCCGACCGGTAGGGAATGAAGAAAACCAATTAGCATAACGATGGTGTGCAGAAGGTATTAAGTTCAGACAAAGCAAGGGATTAGAAGGAGGGCAAAGTAAATTGCAACAGATATTCACGACCAAACCAG
This sequence comes from Agapanthus africanus, assembly GCA_030015575.1. Taxonomy (NCBI): domain Eukaryota; kingdom Viridiplantae; phylum Streptophyta; class Magnoliopsida; order Asparagales; family Amaryllidaceae; genus Agapanthus; species Agapanthus africanus. Next base: position 429,575,656 of record CM057345.1, on the reverse strand, counting down.
GTATTTCTACGCCAATCATAAAATCACCTTTATATTTCTCCAGGACACTCCGTATCACTACGAAGATCCACAGTTTATTGGATATTCCATCGTATGGTTATATACGAACTCGAAAGGAACTTGTTCCAGTTCGGGGATGGATCCTGGTTCAGGAGAAATAGGAATAAAGTACATTCAGGTGTCTTTTATCTTCACCTTCTCTCGTGTTGCGAGTGTTCCTAGGATTGGGACAGTACACCCATTATGCTTATTGGATAGTCTTCTTCCAAACCATAGGCTGGTGCCGAACGGTAGGGAAGGAAGAAAACCATTTGGCCTAAAAGGGTGTGCAGAAGGTAAAGACTAAAGACATATGAAGGGATTTGGAGAGGTGGCAAAGAACTATACGGTTACAGTCGTAAATCTGGAAGAGGCATTACTAGGAATACCAGAATACCCCATCGGAACATTTCAATGTTTCAGTTTCACTGTGTAATTTTAAAAGAAAACTGATTTCCCGATTAGACACTTGCTCCAGGGTATGTATTTACCAAGTATGATTCTCACATCTGTATGGTTTTACAGATGATGAGTGGGAGTAAGCTATTGGGAATTAGGTGATTGTCCTCATTATATCGGGATTCGTTGTAATCGGTGATATTTGAGGAAGTCACCTGGGTTATTTGCCGGTCGGCAAATATTTGGTTTTGAATATCCGCTGTTATGCACCAATTTCAAATCGATGTATCTGTACGTCTATTTTCATAGAGTGAGATATACCTTTCTGAAATTATGTCTACGACATTTACCTATATCAGTGGATGGTTAGGTAAGGAGCATTAAACAGCGGTGTAATTCTTCTTAACCATAAGTACAGTTTTCAACCTACGACACACAGTGAATGAGTTATCAAACTCAAGGGACTTATACAAAGGATTGTATGTTGTCTAGGGTCCATCAGGACAGAGGGCTTGGTCCTCGTACTATATTCGGTTTACTTGTGACTTCTCTAGTTTTTAGACAGGTGTTTCGCGGAAACACAGGGTCCAAATTTTGAGAAGTTATAGGTATTTGAATAGAGTAGAGAACCAGGTATAGCAAGTATCGGGATTCTTCAAAGAGATCGAAGATGTAGGTACTTGTGTATGGTATTCAGTTGATAGTAATGATAAAGAGATCTTGCTTCTCTTTCAGGTTACTCATAATTGGAAGTATTCCTAAGTTGAGTAACGCTGATCGGCCTCCTTCCATTTAGTTGACATGCGCTGGGGACAGCTGCATGATTTGAATCTGGTTCAATTAAATCAGTGCCTCTGTTTCTATATTGGATATAGAACAGTTCATATCTTAACGATGTTAAGGTACGGGGAGTAGTCCGGTTTATGATTAAAACCAGACACTGGACAACTCAAGGCACGTTTCTGTAATGGCTGTTTGTGGGTTGACCCAGGCTATGACGCGGGTTGATTTTCTACCATCTGGATGAACAATAGCAATATTGTTCTAGACTCGCCACAGTTTTAATAAAAATGGATTTTTTCAGAAAAACAGTAGTGGGAGTATGGTAGAACTGGAAGTGATTCCAGAACCACAAACGATTACTGAAGATTTGATAAGGAACCTAAAGATTCAATCTGGATTGACATTCCATTGGCCACTCCGCAGATAAGGTGGGTAACTTCAGGCACCCGAGAGGTACTACGGTAGCCTCAAGGATGGTGACAGGGAAGTTCTTGTTTACCCACAATTACCATTGCTGTTGTTCCAGGCTGCGAGACCCGGCGGGAGGATGAGTATAGCGTCATTCTAAACTAGTTTTAGAAGTGCACGTCTATATGACTCTGCCAGAGGGTTGTCGTAGTCAGTGGGAGCAGCGGAAGCATTGGTGGACAGGTAGCTTATGTCTATTTATAGACTAAAGCAGATGTAGCGGAGATAGATCATCTGTTTCTGACGTGACAGTCATGGGTTTGACTTCATCAGAATAGGGGATGGATCTGTTGAGAAGGTAGTAGGGTGTGATGTCCTGGTATTTGGATGACATGCACAAAGTAGGAAAGGAAACTCCTATACTACGATCGGTTATACTTTGGTCGTCACACAGTGGTTTCTCCACAAAGGAAATGGATTTTATATCAGACATACTGGTTACTAGATCTATGGTTTTAGATCTAGATTTGGGTAGTCTCCCAATCTGGGTACTTAGACAGCATTCTAAGGGTATTTAGAATGGATGACTCCTGGCACGGTAGTGTACCTGCAGGTAATGGAGTCACCCTCTCTAAAGGTGTCTTACAGACTAAAGGGAAGAGGGATGTGCATGATTGGCAGATCACTTGCTCAGGCAATTGAGTCAATCATGAGATGTCAAGTACCACACCAGATATTGTTCTTGCACTAGATGCAATAAGCTGACATTAATCCAATCGTGGAGAAACGGTCGGAAGCAGTTTTAGAACATGAGTGGATGTTCTAGGGATATGATAACGACAGCCTCATTCGGGAAACAGTTATCATTCCAGGCTTCCAAGGTGACATGGACGACAAGGAGGTTGTCAGAGCTATAGTTTTCCTTCTGATGAGGGGCAGTATTTTGGACAGGTGGTCCAAGGCAATACTGAGGGTGGCATGGCCCAGGATACTGATTAAGTTCAGTTGACGATACAGTCTAAGAAGTTTGGATTTGGAGTTCATTTGTGAGCTATGTCCCATCAGACATCCAGACACATTCTAAGACAGGTATTGCTCATTTCGGGAGATGGGTTTCTCCGCGAACTTGAGATATAGAGAGACATAGAAAGAAACAACTAAGCGGATCCACTCACTGAGGCTATTCCTCGAACGCAATAGTTCCGCAAACGAGTTTTGTGAGACTGACTAGTAGAGGAGTTGGATGTTCGGTATCACACGGGCTGTGAGTATGCGACATCGCAATAATTAGCCTTGAGTGGAAGTGGGAGATTGTTGGAGATAGTGCCCCCAGAGTCAATTATTAGGTCACAGGTACGTGATTGTAATGATTGAGGAAGAACCTATCCCGGTAGGACAGTCTTACTCGAGATGATAGTATGCTATCTGGTTTACCTTTATCATCGTGTACTGCTTTAGGTGACCTGACACGTCGCTATTACACGTTGATAGAGCCCCTAGGATTCTTGCTTGACCACCAGCAGTATGAGGGTGATCATATAAGTGGGAGCTGGGGGTCTATAAGCTTATCCTTAAAAGGTCCCTAGTCGTGGGAGTTTCGAGACTGGGCATCGATACTCCATTAGTAGACTAGTGTATACAGTCGAGACCCCGACGAGGGGCGGTGGCCGGTCTCACAAGCCACTGGTGTCAGTTGGATCACCTAAGATGTATACAGGTGCTCATTGGGTTATGAGTACACCGGACAGGACTCGCCGGGAACATGCTAGTTGGTCATATACCAGACGTCAGATGGCAGTTCCCTGGTGACATGTGTGCAGGTTAGTTCATCGACCTGGGGATCGTCATTTGTCTCGTGTGAGTTCCCACTGTACTTTGATTACTACCCTACCACGGCTCAAAGGAGTCGTGCAAACAGGTTTTAGTTGGGTACAGTCCCGAGCCACATGGAGGCAGTGAGCGTATCCTCAGGGGTTCGTCTCTCCCGGTATTGGGGGTGAGGTCGTGCTGTGTCTAGGAGAGCCATTACACAAAGTCCTTGGCCAAGGCAAGGAGATTTACTGGTAGGTATTCCAGTAGTATCTCAGGGTGTTCTGGGCTACACTCCGACACGACTTGTACCGCTTTTGGGGGTCTGACTTTTACCAACCCCCTAGGCCCGCCATGCGATACTCATAGACGAACGGACCGGACTGTACGGATATTGTCACTGACAGGCTCAGTAGGGTGTCAGGCTGAGTTCGCTCACAGACGTCCCTTTTAGTCAATACCTGGTAGCCCGTTACGTATTGGCTTATACCTCTAACGTGCTAGTGGTTAAATCCACAACTATGGTGTTGACGAGTCTTTAGAGTCCCCTACATTCAGTTACTCAGCTTTCGGGCGAAAGGTTGTAGAGGCCGTATGGAGATATGGCAAGGTCCGATCAGATACGTGCGGTATTGCACGGATCAGGATCGGACAGTTTGTACTATAGGCCGTATGGTTATATGGTAGGGTTCGATCAGATACGTGCGGTATTGTACGGATCAGGATCGAACAGATATTACTAGCCGGCTTTGGTTTAAGCCGGATCCTAGTATAGTACAGTGTAGATTTTTTCTCATTGCATTTGTATTTCGGTCGAAATACAGATGCGGGTGTGTATGCACAGTATCGGGGTTTTTCCTGTAATTTATTACGGGACCAGTTTTCCGGAGTTGCCAGTTTGCTTTCCGTTTCGGCCAATTTCTTTTGTATCGTTCATTGGCCGATGTTTGGTGGAGGAGGGTTTATTTGCATTGTTGCAAATAGGCATTTGTGGAGGGGGTCTTTGCATTTTATCATATCATGATGGTTTTCATGATGAGCACCATCACTTGACTTCTTCTTCTCATGATGGCTTGACTTTTTGAAGCCATCATGCATGAGATGATGGTTGCCTTTGTGTGTTGGATTTGTGGTGATCATTTGATTTTTCCTCATCATTTTTTTGCTTTCCAACCACCCCCCTTGTCTTGGTTCTTTCTCTCTCCAATCACACTTGAGAAAGGGGGGCCGGCCATTCCTAGGAAGAAAAATGGGATTCATTTCTTTTGGTGGGGGAAAAATTGTTATTCTCATTCCTTTTGTATGCCACATTTTTCCCACCTCTCTCCAAGTTCTTCTTCCTCCACAAAAAGGCAACTCCATAATCCCAAAATGAGACATGCAATCCACATTATATTCTACAGCAAATCTTGGGTACGTCGAGTAGCCGGCTTCGTCCCCGAGTTGCCTCGGCATTGAGGTGGGAGCCCGTAAACAAAGTAGGCGATGTGGTGCACTTCCGGCGACGAGGAGGAGACGGGACATTCCGCAGGAGATCGGGACGATGGCGAGAAGACCGGAGGACTTGGATCGTCGGTATATCTCTATTCCCTTTCTTATAGATAGCTAGGACTAGTTAATGGTTCGATCCGGGTATTAGTGCGCGGCGGTTTGCCAGTCCAAGAAAAATTAAAGTTTATCACCGCTTCCGCAATTGGCCGTCGGATCGACGGCCGGGGCGCCGCCGTGCACTTACAGAGTCATTAAGCATTTAATGAAAACTTACAACTCATCTCTCCACCTCATTTGTTTAAATCCTTAAAAAAATTAAACACAAATGAGTCACCTTCTTCTAGGAGCTTCCCGACAAATTACGAGACTGCCCCTCCCATCCGTATTTCCAAAAAAAACGGATAATCTTTGACTGAATAAATCCATCTGTATAATACTAGAATCTGGCTTAAACCAAAGCCCGCTAGTATTATCTGCCTGATCATAATACGTGCACAAGTGTACGTAAGTGACCGCGGCCCTGCCGTAAAACCATACGGCCTCTACACCTTGTGCCCGGTGCAGGGAAACTCTCTGTGTGGGACTCTAAAGACTCGACACTACGCTGGCAGTGGGTTTAACCACAGGCCGCAAGCGGTACTAGCTATACGTAACGGTCCCCAGGTAGATGTCGATAAGAAGGACGATGAGTAAACCAATCCGAACTCCAACTAAGCCTGATGTGACAATCTCCGTACAGTCCGGTCTGTTCGTCTAGGACTATCGCATATCAAGCCTAGGGGGGCGGTAAACGTCAGACCCCTAATAGCGGTATAAGTCGTGTCGGTGTGAAGCCCATTACACCTTGAGAAACTACTGGAAGCCACCAGTAAATCTCGCTTGCCCTGGCCAGGGACTTTGCGTAATGGCTCTCCATACACAGCGCGATATCAACCCCCAATACCGGGAGAGACGAATCCTGTCTAACCGCCACTGCCTCCAAGTGCTTCGGGACTGCACCCAACTACTACCTGTTTGCATGACTCCTTTGAGCCGTGGTAGGGTAGTAATCTAAGTACAGTGGTAACACACCCGAGGCGAAGTAGCAGTGTCAAGTCGACGGACTAAACTATACTCATGTCACCTGGGAACTGCTATCTAACGATGGGTATAAATCCAACCTGCAGTTCCCGGCGAGTCCTGTCCGGTGTACCCGTAACCTAACGAGCACCTACATACTATCTCCAGTACGACGTACTGATGGCTGTGGGATAGACCATCTCCCTATGCTGGGATGAGAAGCGTATACACCAGTATACTCCGGAGTATCGATGCCCTGTCTCGATAATCCTACGACCAGGGACCTGTATAGGATGTTGCTTATAGACTACCCAGCCCCCACTAGTGTGACTGCCATCATAACGCTGGTAATCAAGCAAAGATCCTAAGGGCTCTACTAATATGTATAAGAGATACGTTACAAGAAACATATGCACATATTAAAGTAGACACAAACCAAGTAGCATACTACCATTTTTAGCAAGACTGTCAATACAACTGTGAATATCCCAAGCTTCCATTAAGTAACATACAAACTAGTATGATACAGTAATGGCCTCTAGGGCATAAACACTAACAATCTCCCACTTGCACTAGGGCCATGTACTGGCATATTGCAGACTTATCATCTCGAATAGCCTCTCGAACTGCGTCTGAGGAATGGCCTTTGTGAATGGATCAGCAGTGTTATTCTCCGTATCTACTCTCTTTACCTCGATCTCCCGGCGATCTACGATCTCCCTGATCAGGTGATACCGCCTTAAGATGTGTCTGGACTTCTGATGGGACCTGGGTTCCTTCGCTAAAGCTATAGCGCCGTTGTTGTCGCAATACAGAGGTATTGGATCAATACTGGTAGGAACCACCTGAAGTTCTGTTAGGAACTTCTTCATCCAGACAGCTTCTTTTGCGGCATCGCAAGCAGCTATGTACTCCGCTTCCATCGTTGAGTCAGCAACGGTGTCCTGCTTGGAACTCTTCTAACAGACCGCCCCTCCATTGAGGGTAAAGACATAATCCGACATGGACTTAGAGTCATCCTTGTCACTCTGGAAGCTGGAGTCGGCAAAGGCCTCGATCTGGAGGTCTTTTCCGCCGTACACCAAGAACATCTCCTTAGTCCTCCTCAGGTACTTGAGAATGTTCTTTACTGCTATCAAGTGCTTCTCCCCTGGGTTTGCCTGATACCGGCTTACAACGCTCAATGCGTATGCTACATCTGGTCTGGTACATAACATCGCATACATTATAGAGCCTACCGTGGAAGCGTAGGGTATAATCGACATGCGAGCCCTTTCCAAATCAGTCTTGGGAGACATCTCTTTGGAGAGGTTGATTCCGTGACAAGCCGGTAGGTTACCGCGTTTAGAATCTTCCGTACTGAATCTTTTCAATATGGTGTCTATGTACCTGGACTGCGATAGTCCCAACATCCTCTTTGATCTATCACGATAGATCTGGATCCCCAGAATGTAGGTGGCATCACACAGGTCCTTCATGGTGAACTTCTGTGACAAGAATCTTTTAACTGACTGTAGCATAGGAATTTCATTTCCTATTAGGAGAATGTCATCCACGTATGTAACATTTCAAAATAATAAAATATTATTTTTGGGAATTTTTATAATTTAATATTATTTTAATGAATATTTTAATATTTCGGTATAATTAAATACAAATAAATGGGGGAAATTTTGGAAAAATTATGGAAAATTCCAAAATAGGGTATTCTATGGGATTATGCCATTTTAAAGTTTTTGTGATTAGTTTGACACTAATTTAGTGCTAATCGCGATTAAAAATCGCTAATCGGTTTTTTGGCAATTTTGTGCAAAGCATGCACCTATCTTTTTCTACACTTGTGTTGCATTTTTATTGCATTGGTTTTACTTTGGGGTTACTATTCTTGTGAGAAAGGAATTTGAAGAGAAAAGAAAATGGAAAAGGGATAAATTATGAAGCATGGTGAGAGAGAGAAAGAGTAGGTGGGGGTGTGTTGACTTAGCCATTTCCCCTTCATTCTTCCTCTCATTTCTCTCCCCTCTCCCCTTTGTTCCTGCTGTTGCTGCTGCCTCTCCCTCCTCCTTCATCTCCAACCTCCAAAACTCCTTGAAGATCACCTCAAAACACCACTCTCCTTTCATTAAAAGTGTGCACGAGCTCGAGATCTACACATTAGACCAAGGAAGCAAGGATTTTGGCCACTAGGGGGCAACTCAAGAAAATTCTTGAGTTGCCAAATGAGGTAATTTCTGGATCATTAGATTAGTTTTTGCATTACTTATACCCCTATGTTAAAATTGAATCGATATCGGGTGGTGTTGTGGACTTAAAGGAAACCTAGTTAGGGTTTGAGGAAATTGTGAGTTGTAGTATGAAATTGAGCTTAGTGGAGGCTGCACAAACACCCTAGTGATGGAATTGAGACCCAAACCTGAGATTTGAAACCCGGAATACGGATTTAGAAAACCGATATCGGAGATATTGTGAAATCTGTGAAGGTTTTAGGAATCTGCTATCACCCCGAGACCCCTAAAATAAAATTGAGCTGACAGTGAGTCGTGCAGGCACCTAGGAATCTACCACCAAGACCCGAGCCCCTAATTCAAACCTATGGCCGCAGATTTAATCATTCTGGACACAATTTGCGGCCAGAGTAGGGTAGAATTGTTTCATTTTTGTTCCAGGGCTCATTTTGCACTAAAATAGACCCCTCCTATATGCAGTTTTAGCTAATTGTCACCTGGGAAAAATCTGGGAGCATTTTGGTGTGTTTTAGGCGATGTTTTCCGTATTTTAAAATGCACTTTCTTGATATTTGGATTTGTATATTGTTGTTGGGTGTTCGTACATCGACAACAGGGATTGTTTGATTGATTTGCACGTTTAGGCCATAGGTTCCAACCTATGAGCATACTGTGCGCTGTATCGGTTTTCTGCCTCGATTTTAATACGTATTGTGACTGTTTATTATTGTAGGTACCCTCGCAAGGATTCCGAGGCGAACAAGCACGGCATCATCGATTTCGGTGAGCGAAGACCCGGTGAGTAGATTATATCTACGGGGGAAGTCGGGTGGATGGCGTATAGCACCCCCGCAGTCCATGGTGATGTATACGAATACGTATACACACATATATTTATTATATGTTCTTTGAGATTATTGATGATAGGATGGATTGATTTAGTGTATTGCGAAACCCTAGAGTAGGGGTTGCTCCCATACACACACGCACGCACGCACTTGCATACATACCTTCTTTCTCATGTGTATATGGGAATATTATATTTGTATGTGTTCACATGGGTATGGGACTATGTGTACATATACTGGATTATGAGGATAGTACTTGGGATGTGAGTTGAGTCGATGAGATTCGATTTGAGGCCGTGAGATCGGGGATATGACAGGATTCGTATGGGAGATACGACGGAATGCTTTGGCGGGCTTTGGGACGTGTGTTTACACATGCATTTATATAGATGGTATCGATTGTACTAGACTTAGATCTGTACCCTAGATTATGTGATATGATGATAGTGATACCTGATATGTAATGAGATAATATGATATTGACCCGTACCCAGCTATTGGGATGCCGTACGACAATTTACCGTACGAGCCTATATTGATGATAGATCCGCGCTCATGACTCAAGGATGTTATATCGTTTGTGATACCATTGAGGAGGGATTATTGACTATTATATTTATATATATATCGACTCAGATGTAGGTGGTTTCCATACCCCTCCCGATTGACTTAATAGTTGGGTCCGTAGTTCGCATAGTAGGCGTTAGACTAGACCCGACTCATACCTATTTCAAAACTAACGAATCGGGGATATTTTAAGGATAGGCAAAAAGGGATTCTATGGATATTTTCAAACGACACATCTTTTCTTAAAACACCGTAGCCCTTATTTTACCAAAAACCCTGATTTGTCTTATTTCAAAAGGCAAGGCTGCATGATATATTTATTGAGGTAGATTCTTCACTGTTGCGTTGATTATTTGATTCCGCATATTCATGCTATTTGCATTGCATTGCTTGTGTTTATTGATATATTACAATCATGCTGCTAGGACACCAGCACCATTACCGATGATGCGTATGTACCACGTACACTTAGTTGCCGGCTCACACATATCTTCATCGGTAATTGCCATGTCACTACACAGTAGTATTACTGCATCAGGATATGACCCTTGTATGTGCATACTATTATTCCATGCTGCATGATATACTTGCACTTCATTTATATGTCACATACATCATGCTTTCTGATTATGCGCATTGAGATATGTTGTTTCCATGATATTTCTGGATTTGGGAACCGCGGGTATTTCAAAAGAGAATATGTAATCGTTTTAAAAACCCGGTTACCCTTGATTGATATTTCAGTGTGTCCACCATGTGTTTTCTTGGTGCTGAGAGCGACATGTGAAACCCGATTCGAGGAGGCGGATGAGGCCGATTGCGGGTACATGGTGGACCCGGTATGGTACCCCGGGGCGAGAACGGTTTCGCTGTGTAGTAGACGGTGAGCCTGGCAGTGGGACCACTACCTACCGGTGATTGGTTGGACCTGGCGGTTATCCGTAGGATACCGACCAGAGTCGATAGATGGATATGGGCGTACTGCTGGGGCCGAGGGCCGATTCCGCAGACGGAGCCCGTGGGCTGATCCGGACTGACGGAGCCCGATATATGAGGATTTACATGCCGATGCTGGGCACAGCTTTCATGATGTTTTCGAGTGTCGATGCTGGGCACTTCGGTTCCATGATTTTGACGTGTCGCGAGGGACACAGGTGGTTTATATCCTCATATTTCCATGCATATGCTGATGATATTTACATGCATGATGGTTATTGTCATTGGGTGACGAGTGGACGGGATCCACGTACATGCAGATTGATTACATGGACCATACCTCATATTTATGATATGCTATTATTTGAGGCACTAGCACGAGCACTTGGCACTACACTCATGTATAGAGATTACATTGCCAGTTTAGCATGCTTCAGATTTATTCATATTGAGGTTTATATATCTGATCGTATTGACCTAGGATGGGTCATACATTCGATCTCTGCTTGTAGATATTTCTATTCACGAGTTGGCAACTCACCCCCGTTGTGCCACAGTTCTTGCAGGTTTTTGCCGTACAGTTTCCATAGCGGTTTTTCTGGCACACTGCTTCCATATGGGTGACTTGTTTTGGTAGGTGGGTTCTTTTGTATCAGAACCGCCATTGTTCATGTATTATTCATTGTATCTAGAAATCCCATCAACCAAAACTTGTATATTATTTCGACCTTAGAGTCGCGCTTGTAGTATTATGGTTTTCTGGCTGTTTTGAGTTTCTTTTTGGGTTTTGATCCTCGCCCTTTGGCGTTTTATATTATTATTGCTTGCGTGGTTGTGACCGTCGATTGACGAAGAGCTAGCTCCCGCTTGGGGATGCCTTTTATCATTTCATATATATTATTCTTGTTGTACCCCGTTCGGGGCCAGTTTTTACAAAGGAAACTCTGCCGAAATTTTCAGGAAAGATTACACATTTTAAAAATGCATATTCAGCTTGTTATTTAAAAATTTGACTTTCAAGACATGTTTTCGTTACTTCTTAAAACCAGTTTTCCTTAATTACTCCTTAAAATGGTTTTAGATTTCTGGGCTTTTGGCTTACTTGGATTAGATGGGGTCCTATAGACTTCATATGGTTCAAGGGCCAGTCACGTGCTCTTTCGGGTCGTGACAAAGTACAAGACGAGGAATACTACAACTCTCCCTAAAATCTTACTGTATATGCATGGTTCATCTGGATTCTTAATAAAGTCGAATTCTTTGACAGTATCATCAAAACAGATGTTCCAACTCCGCGATGCCTGCTTTAGTCCATAAATGGACTTAAGCAACTTGCACACTTTACCGCTGCTCCCACTCTGAATGAATCCCTCTGGCTGATCCATATAGACGCATTCTTTCAAATTACCATTTAGGAAAGCCGTCTTTACGTCCATATGCCAGATCTCATAATCGTGGAAGTTAGCAATGGCAAGAAGGACCCGAATGGATTTGAGCATAGCCACTGGAGAAAAGGTTTCGTCATTGTCCAAACCAGGTCTTTGACGAAAACCCTTTGCAACAAGTCTAGCCTTATAGGTTTCAACCTGTCCATCTACACCAATCTTCTTCCTGAAGATCCACTTGCATCCTACGGGTTTTACCCCATCTGGAGAAATGTCCAAAGTCCATACTTTGTTAGTGTACATGGACTCCATTTCGGTCCGCATTGCATCCAGCCATTTTACCGAGTCGCCGCTCTGAATGACTTGCTGGAAGCTAGTAGGGTCATCATTATCAATGATGCAATCTTCTCGATCCCCGTCTATGAGAAAACCGTAGTATCTCTCGGGCGGATGAGACTGCCTACTACTTCTGCGGATAGGCGCTGGTATGTCCCTTTCTTCTGAAACTTCTGGTTCTACCATACTTTCAGTAACAGCTTGTGGTTCTGGAATTTCTTCCAGTTCTATTGCGCTCCCACTCTTCTGATTTTCTAAAAATTCAGCTTCCAAGAAGTGGTCATGACGAGAAACAAAAACCTTTTGTTCCTCGGCGTAATAGAAATAATACCCCTTGGAGTTCTTTGGATATCCCACAAACTTACACTGTACTGAGCGTGCCTCGAGCTTGTCCGGATGCTGCTTTTTTACAAAAGCTGAACATCCCCATGTCTTCAGGTACTGAAGATAGGGTTTCTTCCCACTCCACATCTGATATGGTGTGGTAGGCACAGTCTTGGTTGGAACCTTGTTCAAAAGATATGCAGCTGATTCTAGTGCATAACCCCAGAAAGATCACGGTAACTCAGCCTTACTCATCATAGAACGAACCATATCCAATAGGGTTCGATTCCGCCTTTCCAATACACCGTTGTGTTGTGGTGTGTATGGAGGAGTAAGCTGAGAGAGAATTCCATTCTCTTTTAAGTAACCCAGGAACTCGGAACTTAAGTATTCACCACCTCGATCAGATCTCAGTGTCTTGATACTTTTGCCTGTCTGTTTTTCCACTTCATTCTTGTATTCTCAGAATTTCTCAAAGGCCTCGGATTTATGCTTCATTAAGAAGATATGTCCATACCTAGAGAAATCATCCGTAAAAGTAATGAAGTAGGAATAACCACCTCGCGCATGTGTAGACATTGGACCGCATACGTCACTGTGTACGAGTCCCAAGAGCTCGCTCGCTCTTACTCCGTGTCCAGTAAATGGAGTCTTTGTCATCTTTCGCATGAGACAAGATTCAAAAGTAGCATAAGATTGATATTCGAACGGATTCAAATATCCTTCTCTATGTAACTTCGTTAACCGTGTTTCATTGATGTGACCTGGTCTATAATGCTATAAGAAAGCCTGATTTATTTCTGGATACTTTTTTTTAAGCGTGTTTTGGATATTGAAAACCTGAGCTTGATTCAATACGTATATACCGTCATCTAATGTACCGGACCAAATCAGAACTTGATTTAGGTGGATGTGAACTACATCGCTTACGAATGTAAAGTCATATCCCTCTCTTGAAAGTGAGGACACTGATATGATATTACAAGTCAAACTAGGTACATATAAACAGTTACGTAGAATCAATATCTGCCCACTTGTCAAACCTAGGCGATATTCTCCCACGGATTCAGCGTCCACGCTCATTCCGTTCATAACTCTGAGAGACAAATCGCATACCCTGATAACTCTACGGTTTCTCAAAGTATGTAATGAATTACAGATATGAGATCCTGCTCCGGTATCTAGTACCCAGGAAGTAGAGTTAATTGACAAACAGTTCTCAATTACAAACACACTCGAGGCCGAAGCCACAACATGCTTCAAATCCTGGCTACTGGCTTCCAAAGCCCTGCAATCTTTCTGCCAATGCCCAATCCCATAACAATAGGAACATCCCTCCTTACCTACACCAAGTCCCGAAACTTTTGCTCTTCCCTTTCCTTCTACTTCACTGATACCGTATATCGGCTTTGTGGAGGTCTTCTTCTTTTCACCCTTTGCTTTCGCCCTGGATGCAGAAGAAGAAGGTCCCCCATTAAGCAGAGCGGGTGTCTCCCTGGTTTCTTTCAGGGTGTAAGTAGAGGGTAGGGACTGTGGAAATAAGTCAGCATATGACCTGTTTCCCAACGTGGTCTCCAGGTCCTTGAGCTCATTAATATAGCTAGTCATCGTAAGGTTGTCGTCCCCTACAGATGACCCGACAGCCAACCACGCTTGAAATAATTCGTTCGAGGTCTCATATCTTGCGATACGAGATTGCTCTCCATATAAATCTTTGTTATGGAGAAAGATGGAAACCAAGTCCATCTTCTCGTGCTGCTTCTGGTATACACCATCAACTGAAGCCAACACGAGGCACTTGGCATTCGCATTATCCTTTTCCCTTGTCTGACGGATATCCATATCCGTGACGGTGGAAACTGGACCTGGGACGGCGAGATCTTGAGTAGTAATAGGGTAGTCCAGCTTGTCATAGGCAATGGACATCTAAACAGACCTTTGCCAGTCATATAAGTTAGATTCAGTCATTTTGTTATCTAGATGTAACCTAGTCATGGTCACAAGGTCGCTGCAAAGAGAGAGAGAGGGAACACTTTAGCATGATGCTCTTGCAAGTTTAGATTGGTTTTTAGTTTATCTAAACTGGATTGCTCCCACTGTTTCTCGAATCCTTCCTCAAACCATAAAAGAAGAATTAGTCAGGACTGATCTCACCGTACAATACTTGCTTAACCGTTCAGCCAGGCCGGTGTCGGTACTTCGAGGGAGGTTTTCCAACGCTTTCGCGAAGTTCCTTGATTAAATAACCTCTTTTCTCTGGGGGCGTAGCTCCGCTGACACCTTTCTCGACACCTACTTGGTTTATAGCATTGATCGTTAAGTGACGAATCTCCTGATGAGTAGCGGATACTCACAGTAGATCAGGATCTAAATATCATCGTGTGATAATGCTGAAGGAATCCTACCAACATTCATCAAACTCCAAATGGTATGCAACACTAGCAGGTTTCAGTTTCTTTAGAAACTCCCGATATGGATTTTTGCCCCATGTTCTTATGACCTTGACGAAGGCCAACAAATCATAAGTCACATGTCAAGTTCTGTCCATCATTATCTTGTTAATTTGAACCCACCCGTACATACCCTTGACGAAGGCCAACAAGGTAATACGACTGTCCCAAACCAACTCATCTATCTATGCAACAAATGAATACCACAGCAGCTACCAAACACTATGCCTTGACGAAGGCCAACAAACATAGCTTGAATACTACTGAATATCCATAAGAAATGACGGAGGGCTACAACTGGTTTTGGCGAAACCGTGAACGTAGTGAACTTGATATAATCGAAGGAACCTGATAGCTTTTTAAAAGGAGTGGTTAAAGCTCCGCAATTTAAAAATTCTGCTCTTTTAAAATAACCGAGTGGTTTTTTTTAAATTTGTTCCAACTATTCAACTTTGGTTTATTTTCTTTGCATTAATATAATGCGTCCCATCAATTAACTTATCATTGCAGAAAATAATGAAAATACAACGTCCTCTTATGCCATCCGCATTCGCCACTGGGTCCCGTCATTCACCCGTTAGGTTACTTAATTAACGACAGAGCGGGGGCTGGGCTAGCGCGGGTGTAAAACACAAGTAACACCTAATAGATATCATATATAGATATTGCACATTCGTCTGACGCAATAATAGGCATTCCAGATCACAGATGAACATTATTGGATATACAAGAAATCCGCGTTTCCTTTGAGCCTGCAACGAAAGACGGATTTCACAGTTGTGATGAATAGCCATTACCCCACCCTAGACCCCTACGGGTACGGAAAACTACCCGCCAAGTACCCGAAGTGAAGCGGTCTCCCTCAACAACGTGAGTAAGCCACTAAACACTTCAAAGTACCCGGTAGTTTGTGCACCCCACCTTGGGTCTATCCTAGGAGCATAAAACAGTAAATGAAATAATACAACGGTGGCTACAACCTCAGCCCGGATGTGCCCCGCAAAAGAATATTACATCATATTACAATTTACATCGAATGAATGAATATAAAATCTCATCTCAAACCCCAGCTAATCATCAAAACGATCCAATCAAGTTCATATACACAAGCCAGTAAAAACCATTACAGAAATATGCAACCCCCTGCTAACCGACATACTAACAATCAAGGGAGGTTTATGAACACATTAAACATTACAGATAAAACCCGATTAGCAAATAACTTGGAATATCGATCGACAACCTTTTTCCGTCTCTACCCCAAATGCAAGCCAGCAATGAAATAACCTGGGCAGAACAAAATATACAGAAAAACATAACACCCTGTACTAAGAGTTACTGTGCAAATCCGAGTCAACTCGAAGTTGACTCGGCCACGGATCCGCGGCGGATCGCACGAATCCGCCGCGCTTCCGCGGCAGTCCAATCGAGTTACCTCCTCGTATTTCCCCAGTATTCTTAGAATTCCCTGCTGTGAATTTTCATACCTATCAAATAATTTTTTCGACACGTTTAAAATTGACAGAAACTTGAGAGGTCTGGGGTTATGTTTTCGTGTTTTTCCGACGATCGAAGTTCTAATTAGTTGCTAACAAGCTAGTAAAGGCTTAGTAGGCTCTGATACCACTGTAAGTCCATATCACGCACCCCACGAGCTTGTGGGGAGGCGGAATATATGAAAAACAATTATCAAAACTTCGTAACACGGACTTGAGCACACGGATCGTGTCTAAACCATTACTAGCAAACTACGAGAGGTTTAACTACTCGGATTCGAAGTTATACCTCACGTTACTTGTCCTTCAGGTCTTCATCGCTGTCCTCCACACCTTGTAATCTCTATAGAACATCGGCACCTCAACGGCCTCCTCGAGTCAAAGACGATCCACCCGAGAGTCTATAATCCGAGCTTTTATCTCGAATCTGAGATAACTACGGCTTTTAGATCGCTAATCTAGAAGTCCTAGAGGGTGTAGAGTAATAAGATGGATTAGTTAGTCACTTAAACCCTAGGTTTCTCAACTCATGAGAGCTATTAGGGTTTTGAGGAAGAAGATGAAGACTTGAGGAGAGAGAAAGCTTTTGTGATAATCATATGAATAATAAATCATGAAAGAATATAATGAAGCATACAAATATCTCTTGATCAAATATCTAGAAATATCTAGCAAGCTTCATTTAATCCTAAATGGTGAATCACCTCATGAGTCATTAAGCATTTAATAAAAACTTACAACTCATCTCTCCACCTCATTTATGTAAATCCTAAAAAGAATTAAACACAAATGAGTCACCTTCTTTTAGAAGTTTCCCGATAAATTACGAGACTGCCCCTCCCATCCGTATTTCCGAAAAACACGGATAATCTTTGACTGAATAAATCCATCTGTATAATACTAGAATCTGGCTTAAACCAAAGCCCGCTAGTATTATATGCCCGATCATAATACGTGCACAAGTGTACGTAAGTGACCGCGGCCCTGCCGTAAAACCATACGGCCTCTACACCTTTTGCCCGGTGCAGGGAAACTCTCTGTGTGGAACTCTAAAGACTCAACACTACGCTGGCAGTGGGTTTAACCACAGGCCGCAAGCGGTACTAGCTGTACGTAACGGTCCCCAGATAGATGTCGATAAGAAGGACGATGAGTAAACCCGTCTGAACTCCAACTGAGCCTGATGTGACAATCTCTGTACAGTCCGGTCTGTTCGTCTAGGACTATCGCATATCGGGCCTAAGGGGGCAGTAAACGTCAGACCCCTAATAGCGGTATAAGTCGTGTCGGAGTGAAGCCCATTACACCTTGAGAAACTACTGGAAGCCACCAGTGAATCTCGCTTGCCCTGGCCAGGGACTTTGCGTAATGGCTCTCCATACACAACGCGATATCAACCCCCAATACTGGGAGAGATGAATCCTGTCTAACCGCCACTGCCTCCAAGTGCTTCGGGACTGCACCCAACTACTACCTGTTTGCACGACTCCTTTGAGCCGTGGTAGGGTAGTAATCTAAATATAGTGGGAACACACCCGAAGCGAAGTAGCAGTGTCAAGTCGACGGACTAAGCTGTACTCATGTCACCTAGGAACTGCTATCTGACGATGGGTATAAATCCAACCTGCAGTTCCCGGCGAGTCCTGTCCGGTGTACCCGTAACCTAACGAGCACCTACATACTATCTCCAGTACGACGTACTGATGGCTGTGGGACAGACCATCTCCCTATGCTGGGATGAGAAGCGTATACACCAGTCTACTCCGGAGTATCGATGCTCTGTCTCGATAATCCTACGACCAGGGACCTATATAGGATGTTGCTTATAGACTACCCAGCCCCTACTAGTGTGACTGCCATCACAACGCTGGTAATCAAGCAAAGATCCTAAGGGCTCTACTAATATGTATAAGCGATACGTTATAAGAAACATATGCACATATTAAAGTAGACACAAACCAAGTAGCATACTACCATTTTTAGCAAGACTGTCAATACAACTGTGAATATCCCAAGCTTCCATTAAGTAATATACAAACTAGTATGATACAGTAATGGCCTCTAGGGCATAAACACTAACACTTCTGGACTCCTTCGACCTCACGAATGAGCACCGAGCCTGCAGCTTGGTCGGATACCGCCAGATATAGCGATAGCTCGTCCCCTTCAACTGGACGGGTGAGCAGCGGGGAAGTCGTAAGGTGCCTCTTTAATTGCTCAAAGGCGGTCCGGCACTCCTTCGACCACTCGAATCTTGGTATCTTCCTTAGAGCTTTGAAGAACGAGAGGCACTTCTCCCCAGACCTCGATATGAAATGACTCAGAGCGGCTACTCGCCCTGTCAGCCGCATGATTTCGACATTAGTCTTGGGCACGGCCATGTTGAGGATGGCGTTGATTTTCTCCGGGTTATCCTCTATCCCATGGTGAGTGACCATGAAACCGAAGAACTTTCCACCGGTGACCCCGAATGCGCACTTGGTGGGGTTTAATTTCATCTTGTATTTGCGGAGGACGTCGAAGGCCTCGCCCAGATCCTTGGCGTGTTCGTCCGATGAGATCAATTTGATGAGCATGTCGTCGACGTAAACTTCCATGTTCCTGCCGATCTGCGGCTTGAACATGCGATTGACCAAGCGTTGGTACGTAGCTACGGCGTTTTTGAGGCCGAAAGGCATCACTTTGTAGCAGTATACCCCCCGGTCCGTTGTGAATGCGGTGAGATCCTCATCTGCCGGATTCATACGGATCTGGTTGTAGCCGGAGAAGGCATCCATGAAGCTAAGTAGTTCCTGGCCTGCTGAGCTGTCGACGAGCTGGTCTATCCGAGGAAGGGGATAGTTGTCTTTCGGGCAGGCCTTGTTGAGGTCAATGAAGTCGACGCACATGCGCCACTTCCCGCTTGACTTTTTGGTCATGACTACGTTCGCCAACCATTCCGAGTATGGCACATTCCAAATGAAGTTGGCAGCGAGGAGCCTGTCTACCTCGTCCTCAATTGCCTTTTGTTTGATCGGGGCGAAGCTTCGTTTTTTCTGCCGGACGGGTCGGACCGTAGGGTCCACCCCGAGCTTGTGAGATATGATTTTAGGGTCGATCCCCGGTGTAACGTTTTGAAAAAAAAATCGTTTAGGTGAAATTTCGGATAATCGGTAAAATAACTGGCGTTTTCCGTAAAAACCAAGATATAATTATTTTTCAACATAGAATTAAATATACCTATCTTAGCTATGTAATTGCCAGTAGTTTGTATTTAATGGGTCACTTATAAAATTTCTAGTTTACTAAATTATTTTCCGTAATTAATTATTTTAAATATTTTAAGCCTTCACTAATACATTTAATTAGTGATATTTACAATTTGGAATGGGTTAATTATATTTTAGTGAACCATGACAACTTAGAATCAAGTATGTAGCATGCTAATTCTCTCTCATTTGTCTCCATAATTCTAGAAGAGTCTAGGGTTTAAAATAAAATAAAATGGATTAATTAATGAGAAATGAGTTAATGTATGATGTGATATGGACTTTTCTTGACATGGAAATTTCACCCACTCACACACACCCCTTTCTCTTATCCTGGCCAAGCCAAGCCCAGCAGCCCCCCTTCCATAATTTTCCATCTCATTCTCACACCAAGAAATTAAAAGAAAAGAGAAATTTAAAAAGGAGTTTAATAAAGAATTGAACTTGGGCTTTGTTGACTTGTGCAAGAGTTTTTCTTTGACCTAGAAAGTTTCGCACACCCCCATTTCCCCAAGCTTGGCCGAGCCCCTTCCTAATTCAGCAGCTCTCATTTTTCCCCACCTCATTCTCTTCACAAAATTCATCAAAAACCATCACAAATCCATACAAAAATCCCACAAACTCCAAATCTAATCTTTATCCATTTTTCCTTGACTACTCTAGTATGGATCTTGGTAAAAAGAAGCAAGTTTGGATGCTAAGTTTGTGTGTGAGGTTTACAAATTTTGAGGTATAAGATCTTAATCTTATGATTAATTGTTGGTTTATTGCTTAAGCTAAATTATTTAAGTGTTAATTGGGTTTTAATTGGAAGTTTGGAAATTCAAGTGAGGGTTTGTGAAATTCAAGTTATGGTTTTTATTTCATCATTAAGTATGCAATGTATAGTTTAACATCTTAAAATATGCAAAACCTAGTCTAGTTGTTGATTTGTACATTGTTACTTTAAAATTGTTAAAAGTGGATAAAATTGCAAACTAAATTTTATGGATTAATACAAATTGGTGTGATAAAATTTTGGTAATGGTGTGTATGACCTAGTTATGATACTTAGTGAATATTGTGGCCATTAATTTTGTTTAAACATCAAGTTTTGAAGTAAAACGGTAAACGAACGCTTTCTAGGTTTTTGGAAATAAAACGATTTGATTAATTTTATGGTTTTGATGATTTAAACCCTATTTCATATATAATTAGTGAGTGGTGAAACCACGATTGGTACATTTGGGTTTTATCTCGATCAATTGGCGTTTGTACGCCGATGTCGAGGGTTATTTGGTTCTTTTGCATGAGCGGGTCATAGGTTTTAACCTATGCGCGTTTTGTGTGCCGTTTTGGTTTTTATCCGCGATTTCGGTTTACAATATTATATATGTTTGTATATAGGTACCTCTCACGTGGACTTCGGACGATGAAGAAGAGGATGCCGGCATCGACTTCAGCAAGCGAGAACTAGGTGAGTAGATATATATCTACGGGGGAAGTCGGGTGGATGGCGTATAGCACCCCCGCAGTTTCGTAGTGTTCTATACGAATACGTATACCTATATATATAAATATGTTTATTGTGAGACTAGATAATTATCTAAATAGACTTTAGGTGTTCATGGATAAATTTTAGTGTAATTAGATAATAGTGTCGTTAGTTAGTTTTAGTTGTGAAATCCTAGAATAAGATACACGCACACGCACGTATACATTTTATTTACTTGTGCATATATAGGGATACATGTGTGTGTGTGTGTGTAGATATACATACATATATGTTGTGAGTATGTGTGTGTGTGTGTGTGTGTGTGTACATATACATGGATAATGAGGATGGTACATGGATTTGGAGATGAGTCGATGAGATTGGGCATGATGCCACGAGATCGATGATATGATTGGTTTCGTATTATGAGATACGACTTGATATTAGAGCGGGTCCTTAGGCGATGTGTTTTCATACACACGCATATATATTTATATATTGATGGTATCAGATTGTACTAGACTTAGATCAGTACCCCAGTTCATGATATGATGATAAGGATACCAGATAAATGATGAGATAAATGTGATATTCGACCCGTACCCAGATTTAGGATGCCGTACGATGGATTTACCGTACGAGCTATATATTGATGATAGATCCGCACTCTTGACTCGAGGATGTCATATTATATATAGTGTATCGTATGTGATACTATTGAGGCGGGATCACCGACTATTATATATATATATATATATATATATATATATATATATCGACTCAGACTTAGGTGGTTTTCATTACCTTTTTCGACTAGTCTGTTAGTTTAGACCTGTAATGTACTTAGTAGATGTTAGACTGGGCTCGAGTCATACTTATTTCCAAAACTAACGAATCGTCAGTATTTTAAAGACAGGCCAAGGGATTCTACGGATATTTCAAAGGACGCACATTTTCTTTAAAACACCGTAGCCCTTATTTTCTAAACACCACGATTCGTGTTATTCAAATGCCAAAACAGTATGACTCGATTATATAAAGGTATATTCTTTATTGCTGCGTTTACCATTCATTTTCTGCATATTCTTATTATTTGCATCGCATTACATGCTTATTTGTGTTTTCGTCATTATTATGAAACCCATGCTGTCAGGACACCAGCACCATTACCGATGATGCGTATGCTCCATGTACACTTACTTGCCGGCTCACAGACATCATCATCGGTAATTGCCATGTCACGTCACATTAGAAAATACTACTTCATTAGTATAAAATATTAGTTGATAGATCGACATGGTACTAGTGAGCTTGCTTTTATATGAAAGCTTAGACATTGCATTTATTTACTGTGTTATCTCATGCATGTATATTCATATATTCATTTGCCATGCGATAGTATGGGCCAGTCCGGATTGCCGGAGCCCAGTTTTCATTATTTATTTACGTCGTGATTTATGATTTCGGATTTCCATGAGATTTCTGGATTTAGAGAAACCGCAAAGATTTTATAAACTTATCATCTTTTTTTTAAGATAGAAAAATGTGGTTTTCTCATGATATGATATGAGATATGTTCACCACGAGTTTTCTCGGCTCTTGAGCGATATCATATACCCGATTCGAGGAGGAGGAGGAACTGTCTGTGGGTGCATGGTGGACCCTGTTAGTTATATGTATGCCCTAGAGGCCATTACTGTACATGGGATGTATATTGTAGTGGATGCTTGGACATATATAGGGAAGACTTTCTCGCTCGACATGATAGTATGCTATCTGGTTGCAATTTGTCTTAACATGTTGACTTGTATACGTGATGTTGTCTTGCTCTCACATGTTGACAAAGCCCTTTAGGATGTGTACTTGACACCCAGGACTATGATGGAGATCATACTAGTGGGGCCAAGGGTAGTCCAGAAGTACACCCTTCAATTGTTCCTAGTCGTGCGAGTATCGAGACAGGGCATCGATACTCCAGAGTAGACTAGCGTATACGCATCTTGACCCATATGATGGGCGATGGATGATCCCACATCCATTGGTATTTGACATCAAAGATGGTATACGGGTGCTCAGTGGAGACTGGGTACACTGGACGGACTCGCCAAGAACTCCTAGATGGTATTATACATATCGTCAGATAGCAGTTCTCTGGTGACACTGGTACAGCTTAGTCTATCGACCCGAGATCGTCATAGAGTCTTGTGTGTCTCCCACTGTGCTTTGATTTCCACCCTACCACGGCTCTACTGAGTCGTGCAAACATGTGGTTTTTGGGTACAGTCCCGAGTCACATGGAGGCAATGAGCGATAGGAGGGGATTCGTCTTTCCCGGTATTGGGGGTTGATGTTGTGCTATGCTCGATTGGCCATAACATGAAATCCCTGGCCAGGGTTGTTAAGATTTACTGGTAAGTGTTATCAGTAGTTTCTCGAATCGTTATGGACCTTGCATCGGCATGACTTATCAGGCTATTGGGGTCTGACGTTTTACCACCCCCAAGCGATGATATGCGACATATTTGACGAAGAGACCGGACTGTACGGTAGTGTTACTGATTGGATTCGCAGGAGTACGAGCAGGCTTACTTGTTGATCTTCCGATCGCTCAATACCCGGGTGGCCGTTACGTTTAGCAGACCGCTTGCGGCTTATGGGTGTTTGATATGATCATCACCTACTGCCGGCGTATTGACGAGTCTTTAGAGTCCTATACAGAGGTTTCCCGGTTCATACGAAACGAAGTAGGTGTACATATGTGATATGTGCGGGACCGAGATTAATGCGTGTATGTGATACCGCATTCTATTCTCACGATATGTGATATCGGATGGTTATATGAGATATAGCCGGGTTATCGGATCAAGTGTTGATTCGATGGATTGTTACATTTGATATTAGTCGGTTGAATATAATATAGCCGGATTATTAAATCAGGTGTTGATTTAATAATTTAATGTATAATTATATATTTGATATATTATATTACATTAACTAATATTTGCTCACTAAGTATTTCTTTTCTCACTTGTGTACACTTAGTATATATGTGATATATATTAATGTACATTATTTTATGTCATGCTAGATGCCAGATGCAACATGGGTGTGTGAGGCTCACGCCATATGATAATCCTTGGGTTCTTATTTATCTTGGTAATTCATAAATTAGTGGTAGTTAGTCACATGGTTCAAGCTTGTAGAAGCTTGTGGAACCATTGACCAAGTCCACTCATTTGTTTTAGATGAAGATATTTATTAACCCAACCATTATTATTGACCTATGATTTATTCTCTACATAAGTTAGTGTATGACACTAACTCATCTATGGTTGCTATTCTCACCTCATGAGTTCATTCTCTCCTCACTTCTTCTTCTTCCTCTTCATGAGAGAAAAAGCTTACTAGCTTTTTCTATGGTGAGAAAATAATGTGAGAAAAAGAAAACCAAAGAGAGCCCATTTTCTACTTCATCATCCTCTACTATTAGCCATTTAGTTTAGGGTGTTTGCTTCACTAAACCCTAATTTAGTGAAGAGGTAACATGAGCTTGAGTCTCCTCGACGTAGATCATCTTCGGCCTCGAAGACTTCGAGCAAGCTTGTTCATTTCTCAAGCAACCCTTTCTAGTGTTCAGGAGATTACAACTCGCAGCGAAGGGACTACTACATAGAGCTATTGAAGTGAAGGACCGGTCTACAAAGGTTGTATTCCTCTTTCACTTAGATGTTAAGTTGTTAACATTGCTTGTTTGTTTAAATTTCTAGTTAAAGATTCTAGGTTAGAGTTATTTAGAACGGAAAAAAATTAAAAACGGCATGGACGATGCCTCCTGAAATCTTGCTGTCGTCCTAGGTAACCCTACGTAATATCAGAGCCAAGCTAGAGATTTAGACGGATTGTACAGGATTACGAAACCGAAACTGCTCCGAAACTTGAAACGTATAATTCCAATTTATGTCAAATTTTTATAGTTGTCAAAAAAATTTCCAAACAAGTACAGAGTGTTGTATGAGATATAACATGAACACTGTAAAAATTTCAGGGGTTTTTATGCAAAATGGGCCGGCCGCCACACCCCTCATCTCGGCCCAAATCCGAGATCACCCCCTGAAATTTTGCATGTGTTCCAGTCTCCGGGTTTTGATGTTTCAGGTGTTGTTTGTTTTTGCTAAATTTGCATGTGATGTTAACTTTATGCAAAAGCAACCCGGAGTGTTTCGTAGTCGTAATTCTAACATGTATTTGGGTTATTTAGACGATGTTAAAAGGTTTGAATGGATATCAATAAGCCAGTTTTTCCCTGCTGGAAATTTTCCAAGTGTTGGACTTTTTCCGAGTTTATAATTTTCAGAAAATCTTGCAAGCGATTCTATGGACTCTCTAGAAGAACGAAACCTTAACTCAATTATGTGACCGTCGGAACCACCACCAAACCTGTAACACCTTAGAATGTGATTGTGGCTAATTACACTTTAATGTGTGGTTTTTAGTAAAAAGTTTACCAAAACGATTTTTAAATATTTTATCAAAATTAATGAATATTTTATTAGATTTTATTTAAGCTTGCACACACATGTGCATGTAAACTAGGGTTAAATTGGGGTTAGACCATGATTAGCAACCATGGTGGACTAACCGTTGTGTTAAGCCAATTTGATTTTTATTTAAGTGTTTTGGTTTTCTTTTAAAAAAAAGAGAAGAAAAGAATTATGTAGGGGTGTTGACTTGGAGAGAGAGAGAGTGCATGATGGGCATCATGGCTTGAGCCATGCCTACATTTAATGAGGTGAGAGAGGGGGGGTTTGACTCTCTCATACCTCTCATTTGTTTTATTTTTTTCAAACACTCATTTCTCACTTCTCTCACTCACTCACTCACACAACAACAAGCAGCAGCAGCAGAAGATGCAACAGCAGCAGCAACACAAGCTGAAGCAGCAGCAGAAGCAGTAGCAGCAGAAGACAGCAGCAGCAACACAAGCTGAAGCAGCAGCAGAAGCAGTAGCAGCAGAAGCCAGCAAATAGTAGCAGCAACAGCACACAGCAGCAGCTGTAGCAAGCAGCAGCAGCAACAGCCCCTTCCCTTCTTCTTCTTCTCCTTCTCCTTGCACTTGGGATCCCTGGGGGTATAATCTCTGAACTCAACTTCTTTGCTTGCTAAACTTGTGTGTTATTTAGCTTCGATTAGTGTTTTATGTGGTCATTAGTGCTAGATTTGTGTTTTATGTGAAGATTTAGCTAAGTTAAGGTTGTTTTAGCTTAATGAACCTAATCAAGTGTTAGTATTGCTGTTTAATCCTAGTAGTGTCACTAGATTTAGCTTAATCGCCTTAAGTCGCAAAACTTGAAGTTTTAAAATACGGTTTTGATATAATATGTAGGTTATGAGATCTACTACAACCGTGATCATTTTCTAGTATAGAAAACATGTACAGATTGGTGTGCAGGTTTTTTTTTTGTGTAGTCTGTAGGAATCCGAGCGCACCCCCTTCCCAAAAATCCGGCGACCCCCAATTGAATTCCGGCGTCGCCGGCCCCCATGAAGAGTTGGGTGGTTGTGCTTTGGCTAGTGGTGTCTGTGGGTATTTGTCTGGGTTTGGTATTATTTATTTTCCCTAATTGTTTGCAGGTAGAAATCTGGGAGAGTTTGGGGTACTTTTAGTGTATCAGGGACTTTGACGATAATGTGAGGGTTTGGTCAGAGAATAGGATGATTAAGGGTTTTAGGGTTAGATTAGCTCTAAATTGTTCTGTTGGTATCACTTAACTCTTGTAATTTCACCTATTTTCACTAGTGCACCCTATGTTGCAAACTAGGTGTTTTAAAACGTTTTTAAGCTAAACCCGTATGATACATAGAATCTGCTGTTACTAGGGTAGTAATTTTGGTAAGCAAACTTATACACTAGGCTATGAATTGTGTTAGGAGCATAGTGTAGGAACCTGGACCCCTTCCACCGATTTTTGGCCGGTATGATACCCCTAGCCGCCGGCACAATTTTGAGGGAATGTGTTGGATTTTGGCAGGTAGCTATCTGTAGGTATTGTGAAGGGTTTGGCCTTGTTTGATTTTCTTGTTTTTGCTCCAGATTAAATCTGGGACCGTTTACCTATTTTTAGCGTAGCGAGACTTGCGCGACACGTACGATGCGTGTTAAGTTGGTTTGCTGTGTATCACAGCGTGTCGCTGTGTGCCTCAGCATGTCGCGTTGGGTTTTGGCGTATGCACACACGTTACGTTTACACGCACGCGTTTAGTTCGCGACGCGAGTTTTTCGTTTGGTTTTAATATCGTGTTTTTGCGAGATATTTGCTTATGTGGATTCTCTATGTGAATTCTAGGTTCGCAGGCGGGTACGTCGGACGCCGCAAAGAAAGAGAAGCAGGTGGTCGGCTACGCTTAGCACGCGACCAGGTGAGTAGATTTAACATTTACGGGGAAATCGCCCGTTTGGCGTTAAGCGTCAGGGCGTGATAGGATGTCTAGTCGTAGATGTTTATATATATTCATACTAGTGCATACCTTCATTGATACATCATACTTGCGCATATGCACACTGTATATTCATACCAGTGCACACATATATTGATATCTTCATACTTGCGCACATGCATACTGTATATTCATACCAGTGCACACATATATTGATATCTTCATACTTGCGCACATGCACACTGTATACTCATACCAGTGCACACATATATTGATATCTTCATATTTCCGCACATGCACACTGTACATTCATATTTGTGCATACCTTCATTGATATATCACTATTTGCGCACTTGCACACTGTATATTCATGCCAGTGCACACATATATTGATATCTTCGTACTTGCACACATGCACACTGTACATTCATATTTGTGCATACCTTCATTGATATATCACTATTTGCGCACATGCACACTGTATATTCATACCAGTGCACACATATATTGATATCTTCATACTTGCGTACATGCACACTGTATTTTCATAGTAGTGCTACACTCATATTCGCGTATATATCCATTTGCACATCCATACCTACATACATATATATGTTACATATATGGATGATATTGACTTGATTTCAAGAAAATAGGGACCGCATGAGATATTTTCAAAACTGGATTCTTTTAAAATAGCGGTTTCCCTTTTTACTCTTAGTGTCATACGACACATTGCATGGATTTACGCATTGAGTTTGGATTTATGGGATTTCTGGATTTGAGAACCGTGGTATTATTTTAAGAAAATACGCACTGTTTTAAAAATCCGGTTTCTCTTGATATGATATTTCAGTGCGTCCACCATGAGTTTTCTCGGTTCCAGAGAGCTTGTGTGAGTATACCCGATTCGAGGAGTGGTAGGCACCGATTACGGGTACATGGTGGACCCGGTACGGTACCCGGGGCAAGAAGACTCGTATTGTTAGACGGTGAGCCCGGCGGAGGGACTACTACCTACCGGTGATTGGTTGGACCTGACGGTTATCCGGAGGATATTGACCAGAGTCGATAGATGGATACGGGACGACACGTACTGACGGGGCTGAGGGCCGATTCCACAGACGGAGGCCGTGGGCCGATTCGGACTGACGGAGCCCGATACATGAAGATTTGCGTGTCGATGCAGGACACGATCATTTTATGATATTTCGAGTGCCGATGTTGGGCACTCACGATTCTATGAGATTTACAGGATTTGAGGGCCGAATTGAGTGACGGCGCCTGAGTTTTACTGGGATTTGGGTGTATTGATGGACACCGGTTATTTTCCACGTTGACATTCCGTGTAGATGTTGTTTATTCCCAAACTCAGCATTCAGTGTTATACATCTCATCCTGTATCTGTAGTACCTGATAGAGTACACTTGCTATGCACGACTATTGCATACCCTGCTCATCATATAGAGATGTTATTAGATCGCACTTGTTGCTTGATTATTGCTCATCTAGCTCATCATATAGATGTTATCTGTTGTCATAGGTTAGAGTATCGCAACACGTGCATACTCGCGATTACCTTTATATGTTATCTACTATTCACGAGTTGGCAACTCACCCCCGTTGTGCCACAGTGTTTGCAGGTTGCCCCTCAGAGTAGTCACGGCAGGCTGCTTTCTTGCATCTTTTGATATAGCTACCACTGCAGTTGGCGTGTGAGCCCTTTTGCTGATAGGTGGGTTTTTGCGGTATCTGTTTATTTTCCAGTTGTATAAACTATTGTATCTAGTACTCTCCATCTACTATCCATGTATTGACTTAGAGACCAGTTGTGAGGACGATGTATATTATTTTGTACTCTGGTGTCGAGCTCGTTGTGAGCCGATGTTATTTATGCAGTTTTATATATGTCATGTTGTCTTCACTTATTTTTACTCATTCTTCGCTACGGCGTCATATATTATCAGTGTGGTGATTGTTCCGTCGTTGGGCGTGATTGCTCCCGTTTGGGATGCTTTATTCTTATTGTACATCATTTTACTCATATATTGTTTTGTACCCGATTTCGGGGCTAGTTTTTACAAAGGAAATGCTGCCAAAATTTTTAACATAATAACTTGAACTTTAAAGAATTTTACTAAATTACTTAGGGTTTTCTAAACGTTTTAACAAATGTTTCTATTAAATGTTTTAACACTCAATACTTTTAATGGTTTTGATTTCTGGGTTTCGGCTTACTTAGTCGCGTTACGCCTGTAGACGTTACGTGGTTAAGTGCCGGTCACGGACCGAACTTTGGGTTGTGACAAAACCCTACGGTTTGTGGTAGTTCAGCGGTGCCATATGTGAGGCATTGGTTGACCCTTCTACGGCTGGTTCATAGGAGCTGTGGCAGTTTCTGCATACATTTTGAACTCCGCTCAAGTGTTGAGTTTATTGGGAAATTTTGGGTTCTTATTTATTCGATCGAAAAGTTTAATTTCGTCTAGATATCTGTGATTGTGATACAATATTTGGAATCCACATAAATAGTTATGAGATAACTAGTTTGAATTTTATAAATCTAGAAATTTAGTCTCAATTGATCGGTTGCCACGGGATTTTGATATGATCAAAAGTCCGTCGCAATTACGTAGTGTACGCGGATATTCGCCGGCTAACCTTTCTAGATAGCCACGCCCCATAGCCCCGACCAAGTGACTGTAGGAGAACCCCGTCGCCAAAAGCATCCGTTCGGGTGCTCGCGGCAGCGGTGTTCCGTCTTGGTGCACTTCGTCGACGGCATCGGAGGGTGTGGCCGTCTATTAATGTTTCCGACGAGTATTCGATCATGTTGTCAGGAATCTTGTTGAATTACCCGACAGGTTATTGAAAAGTGTTTTCAATAGCGAGACTAAAATGCGGGGTTTATAATTGTTAGGCATGTGATGTATAAGGAATTCATTTGTTGGGCATGAAATCCAAAGTATGTGATACATTGGGTTTATGATGTCTAAGGTGGTTGCGGATTCCAACTGTTGTGGTTTTTCACTTTCTTTTCTACGACCGTAAGTGTAATATGTGGTGTATCGCCGGTTTCGTTGCTATATGTCAACGACAATTGGGATACGCATATTTACTTACGTTGATATATGTCAACGATAACATGTGATGTTATGTGTTGCTGTAATATGTTATATTGGATCGTCGCGTTTTGAATAGCCGGGGGTTTTATGTGAGATGAGAGTTTTTATTTTCATTCATGTAAAATTCAATGTATGTAATATTCTTTTATTGGGGCGCTTCCGGGTTGAGGAAGATGTCACCATTGATGTATATTATTTACTTTTCCGCATTAGGATAGACCCAAGGAGGGGAGCATAAGTAACCGGGTTCTAGGGTCCCGTGGGAGACCATCTCGAGGAGTCGAGACCGGGTCCCCTAACTCTAGAATTGGTAGAGTTTCTTGCCGCTCTCGTAGGGGTCTAGGGATGTGGGTTTTGCTATTCATCGCGACCGTGGAATCCGTGTTTTATACTGGCTTAAATTAAAACACGGAATTCCTAGTATATCCAATATTTCATATATGTTCTTCTGCTGCTGATATCTGTGATGTGATCACTGCTTATTCTGAGATGAATGCTTATATTATATATATATGATATATATTATATATTGATGCTTTCGTTTCATATGTGATGCTTGGGAAGCAAAATTATTAGGACTTCATTAATGAGATTAATGAAAGAAAAAGAAACCTAAAGATGTTGTAGAAACTTATTTTAAAAACTGGTAGCTCTAGTTCTTGCTTTGCGTAGCGGTATTCCTTGTAGAATATCCAGCACCTCATTCGATAAGGAAAGAGCCGAGATCCCTCACCGGGAGTGTCCTCTTTAGTGAAACTAGCAGATGCTACAACCACTCGGATTGTCTTTTAATTGCTTTTATAGTTTTTTGCTTTGCATGGTGGTATTTATGAAATATCCTGCACCTTATTCGATAAGGAAAGAGCCGGGATCGCTTCACCGGGGTGACATCTTTAGCAAAACTATAAAAGCCTCAAAAACACTCCTTTTCAAAATCACTCAACTCTACAACGATATCAAGTTCATTACGCAAAAGGTTTTCTTAAAAACCTGTCGTAGCCCTCCGTCATTTCAGATAAGTAGTATTTAGTATTCGTGCTGCGATTGTTGGCCTTTTTCAAAGCGTAGTGTGCGGTAGCTGAATATTTCTTATCTGCTTAAGCATATGATGCGATTGGATTAGGGTAGTCGTGCGACCTTGTTGGCCTTTGTCAAAGGTTGTGCGGGTGGGTTTAATTTAATCAGGAAATGACGGGTTGAACTTGACTAGCATCCTATGGTTTATTGGCCTTTGTTAAGGTCATAGGAGGTTAGGGGCAAAGTTATCGGGAATTTCAAGTGTTGAAATTTGCAATGAGATTGCATACCTTCTATGAGATAGTTGGATCCTGATTCCCACTGTGAGTAAGAGTTACTCCTGGGAGAGTTTACACATTACAATTAGCCGATCAAGTAGGTGTCTAGAAAGGTGTTAACAGGGTTACGCCCCTGGAAAAACGAGGTTTATTTTAATTAGGTCCGTACGAAAGCACGGGGAACCTTCCCTCAAAGCACCGGCACTGGCCTGGCTGAAAGATTGGCGAACTTATAGGGTGTAATTAATCCCGGCTAATCTTACCTTTTAGGTGAAGGAAGATTTGATAAAAACAGTGGGAGCCATCCAGATTAGATAAAATAATAACCAATCTAATCTTACAAAGAGCGCACGCAGAGTGTTTTCTTCTCTCTCTCTCCTGGTAGCGACCATGTCACGCCTTAATCAAGATAATAATATGGATGTATTGACTGAACCTGCTTATTATACTGTGCTAGGGAACGTTGGTTCCGCTCAATCTTATAATTGTTATAAGTCCGAGCAGGAAATAGGGGGAAATCCGGATTCCCATGCCACCTAATCGAAGAAAGTATATGTTGATGCATCTTCTTCTGGTGTGTTCATTGTCGAGAACTGTTTCTCAGTATCCTCTACGTCCTGGGTATATGATACCGGATCAGGATCTCGCATATGTAATATATTACATGGGCTACAGATAGGTAGAGAACTGGGAATGGGTGATATATCTCTAAGTGTTAGAAACTGGTGCAATTGTTGCAGCCAAATCAGTTGGCAAATATCACCTTGTATTAATACATTAATTCTGAACGAATGTCATTACATACTGAACCTGATATACAACATTACATCGGTTTCTTTATTAAGTTAAAGAAGGATATAATTTTGTATTAGTGTATAATGTTGTGAACATTTTCCTGAATCAAGAGTTGATTCGATCATGCACGTTATATAATAGTATATACGTTCTAAATCAAACCACGGTTCAAAGTATAGAACACACACAAGAGGAATAGTTCAGAAATGAACGAATTCTTCTTGTGGCATTGTAGACTAGGTCATATCAGTGCGACACGACCAGCTAAATTACATAAAGATGAATATTTGAATTCGTTCGAATTTTCATCTTATGATACTTGCTAGTATTATCTCAAAAGTAAATTGACCAATACTCCGTTTACTAGAAACAGAGAAAGAGTTAGTGAACTCTTAGGATAGATACATGATGATGTATACGGTCCCATGTCTACAAATGCCAGGCTTAGTTCTTCGTACTTCGTTATATTCATCGACTATCTCTCAGGATTCGGACATATGTTCTTGTTGAAACACAAGTCTGAAACTTCTGAGAAATTCAAGGAATATAAGATTGAAGTTGAAAAACCAAACGGGTAGAAGTATTCAAGTCCTTCGATGTGATCGAGGAAGAAAATACTTGAGCATGGAATTCCTGGATTTTCTAAAAGGAGAATGTGATTCTCTCCCAGCTTACTCTTTCGTATACACCACAGCACAACGGTGTATCAGGGTGGAGGTATCGCACCCTATAAGATATGGCGCGCTCTATGATGAGTACTGCTAAGTTACCTATTTCCTTTTGGGGTTATGCACTTGAGAAGCTACATACCTATTGAATGGGGTTCCATCCAAATCAGTGCCTACCACTCCATATGAGATATGAAATGGGAAGAAACCATGTCTTA
Source organism: Agapanthus africanus (assembly GCA_030015575.1). Lineage (NCBI taxonomy): Eukaryota > Viridiplantae > Streptophyta > Magnoliopsida > Asparagales > Amaryllidaceae > Agapanthus > Agapanthus africanus. The sequence goes on along the minus strand of CM057345.1, from coordinate 429,541,843 downwards.
AACGAGTTAAGATATGAGGTTGTCCGGCCTATGTCGAAAAGCAAAATCCGGAAAAACTCGAGGTAAGGTCAGTTCTGTATAAGTTTGTTAGGATATCCCAAATATTTGTGAGGGAATATCCTCTACCACTCTGAGGAGCAAAAGGTGTTTTGTTTCTCAGCATGCCACCTTTTCAGAAAAGGTATTTCTTATGAAGAAATTAGTGGTCATGAGGTAGAACTGGAAGGAGTTCTAGCTACACAAACTAACAGCTGATGATTTGGTGAAATCAAAGGATTCAATAGTCTCCAACGAAGCTCAGCCTCTCCGCGAATCTGGTAGGGTTCCTCATACACTTGAGAGATACTACGGTCTTCTCGGTGACAGTGGGAGCGAGGATAGCATCATGGTTGATGATGGCCCAACTAGGTTCAGGGAGGCCATCACGAGTGGCGACTCTGTGAAAAGGCTGGATGCTATGCGATCAAAGATGGAATCCATGTACACCAACAAAGTATGACTTTGCATGTTGTACCTGAAGGGGTAAAACCCATTGGGAGCAAATGGATCTTGCGAAGATTCTTGGTGTAAATGGAAAAGTTGAGACTTTCAAAGCTACGCTTAAATCCATCAGGATCAGTGCGAGCATCGCGGAGTTGGATCATCTGTTTTGATGTGGCAGTCAAAAAGTTTTACTTCATCAAAATGGTAGATGAACCTTGTATATACAAGAAGGAAGTAGAGAGTGAGGTTGTCTTCCACGTATTGTACGTAGATGACATACTCGTAATAGGAAAGTTTTTCCTATGCTACACTCAGTCAAGCTCCTCTTATCACGAGGATTCTCAATATAAGATCTGGATGATACCTACTACATCTTATGGATTATGATCTATGGTGATAGATCTATGCGGATGTTGGGAGTATCCCAAATCCAGGTACGCTAACACCATACTAAAGGGGTTTAGTATGGAGGATTCTAAGCGTGGTCGTTCGCCCACTTACTCATGGATCACTCGCGTGCAAGGGATACCCTATGCTTCGGTAGTAGGCGCTATCATGTATGCGATGTTATGTACCAGACCAGATGTAGATGACTTACTAGGTGTAGTGATCAGGAATCAATCGGATCTTGAGAGAATAACTGGAAAGCTGTGGAGGACATTCTTAAGCACTTGAGAAGCACTAAAAGAAAGTTCTTGGTTCCAGCTTCTAGAGTGATAAGTTCGACTGAAAGTCAGTCACAGGCATTGTATTTACCCTCAGTGGAGGGACGGTATGATTGGAAGAGTTCCAAGCTAGATACCGTGGCATACTAGACGATAAAGGCTAAATACATTGCTACCAACGTTACTACCAAAGAGGTTGTCTGGACATTACTTGTTCATGAGATGAACAAGGTTCCTACCATTGAGCTTCCAATAACTGTTATTATGACAACAATGGAGTTGTGGTTTTGGCCTAGGAACACCGGTCCCATCAGCAATCCAGACATATTCTGAGGCTAGTATCACCTGATCAGGGAGATGGTTGATCTCCAACGGATCGAGGTCAGGAGAGTTGACACGAAGAACAACACGGCGGATCCACTCACCAAGGCCTGCCTTCCCAAATACAATTTGAGAGATTTTGGGATGGTTGAGTATGGGATACTACAACCACTGCTATATTGTTAAGTATGTGATACTGCGACAAATGACCTTACTGCAAATGGGAGATTGTTAGTTATATGTATGCCCTAGAGGCCATTACTGTACACGGGATGTATATTGTAGTGGATGCTTGGACATATATAGGGATGACTTTCTCGCTCGACATGATAGTATGCTATCTGGTTGCAATTTGTCTTAACATGTTGACTTGTATACGTGATGCTGTCTTACTCTCACATGTTGACAAAGCCCTTTAGGATGTTTACTTGACACCCAGGACTATGATGGAGATCATACTAATGGGGCCAAGAGTAGTCCAGAAGTATACCCTTCAATTGTTCCTAGTCGTGGGAGTATCAAGACAGGGAATCGATACTCCAAAGTAGACTAGCGTATACGCATCTTGACCCATATGAAGGCGATGGATGATCCCACATCCATTGGTATTTGACATCAAAGATGGTATACGGGTGCTCAGTGGAGACTGGGTACACTGGACGGACTCGCCGAGAACTCCTAGATAGTATTATACCTATCGTCAGATAGCAGTTCTCTGGTGACACTGGTACAGATTAATCTGTCGACCCGAGATTGTCATAAAGTCTTATGTGTCTCCCACTGTGCTTTGATTTCCACCCTACCATGGCTCTACTGAGTCATGCAAACAGGTGGTTTTTGGATACAGTCCCGAGTCACATGGAGGCAATGAGCGATAGGAGGGGATTCGTCTCTCCCGGTATTGGGGGTTGATGTTGTGCTATGCTCGATTAGCCATAACATGAAATCCCTGGCCAGGGTTGTTGAGATTTACTGGTAAGTGTTATCAGTAGTTTCTCGAATCATTATGGACCTTGCATCGGCATGACTTATCAGGTTATTGGAGTCTGACGTTTTACCACCCCCAGGCGATGATATGCGACATATCTGACGAAGAGACCGGACTGTACGGTAGTGTTACTGATTGGATTCACAGGAGTACGAGCAGGCTTACTTGTTGATCTTCTGATCGCTCAATACCCGGGTGGCCGTTATGTTTAACAGACCGCTTGCGGCTTGTGGGTGTTTGATATGATCATCACTTACTGTCGGTGTATTGACGAGTCTTTAGAGTCCTACACAGAGGTTTCCTGATTCATGCGAAACGAAGTAGGTGCACATATGTGATATGTGCGGGACCGAGATTAATGCGTGTATATGATACCGCATTCTATTCTCGCGATATGTGATATCGGACAGTTATATGAGATATAGCCGGGTTATCAGATCAAGTGTTGATTCGATGGATTGTTACATTTGATATTAGTCGGTTGTATATGATATAGTCGGATTATTAAATCAGGTGTTGATTTAATAATTTAATGTATAATTATATATTTGATATATTATATTACATTAACTAATATTTGCTCACTAAGTATTTCTTTTCTCACTTGTGTACACTTAGTATATATGTGATATATATTAATGTACATTATTTTGTGTCATGCTAGATGCCACATGCAACATGGATGTATGAGACTCACACCATGATTATGATAATCCTTGGGTTTTTATTTATCTTGGTAATTCATAAATTAGTGGTAATTAGTCACATGGTTCAAGCTTGTAGAAGCTTGGGGAACCATTGACCAAGTCCACTCGTTTGTTTTACATGAAGATATTTATTAACCCAACCATTATTATTGACCCATGGTTTATTCTCTACATGAGTTAGTGTATGACACTAACTCACCTATGGTTGCTATTCTCACCTCATGAGTTCATTCTCTCCTCACTTCTTCTTCTTCCTCTTCATGAGAGAAAAAGCTTACTAGCTTTTTCTATGGTGAGAAAATAATGTGAGAAAAAGAAAACCAAAGAGAGCCCATTTCTTACTTCATCATCCTCTACTATTAGTCATTTAGTTTTTTGGTGTTTGCTTCACTAAACACTAATTTAGTGAAGAGGTAGCATGAGCTTGAGTCTCCTCGACGTAGATCATTTTCGGCCTCGAAAAGTTCGAGCAAGCTTGTTCATTTCTCTAAGGCAACCCTTTCTAGAGTTCGGGAGATTATAACTCGCAGCGAAGGGACTACTACATGGAGCTATTGAAGTGAAGGACCGATCTACAAAGGTTGTATTCCTCATTCACTTAGATGTTAAGTTGTTAACATTGCTTGTTTGTTTAAATTTCTAGTTAAAGATTCTAGGTTAAGTTATTTAGAACGGCAAAAATTTAAAAACGGCATGGACGATGCCTCCCGAAACCTTGCTGCCGTCCTAGATAATCCTACAGACCCGGTACGGTACCCCGGGACAAGATGGTCGCAGATGATGGCGTTGAGCCTGGCAGGGAAGCACTACCGACCGGTGATTTTATTGTGACTCGACGGATATCCGGAGGATACCGATCGGAGTATAGGCCAGTCCGGATAGCCGGAGCCTGAGGTTTTGAGATTTGATGATATGGGCCAGTCCGGATAGCCGAAGCCTTAGATATTGAGATTCAAGGATACGGGCCAGTCCGGATAGCCGGAGCCTGAGATATTGAGATATTGGGATTTATATATGTTTTGTGTCGATACTTGACACTGATTTTATGTTGATTTCATTGATGATACCTCAATTTAAATATACAGAAATCTCACTAAATTGAGAAAACGGTTTTCACATGTATGAGGTATTCTGTTTTCATTATATTGCATCCATACCTCATATTTATGATATGTTGCTATCTGAGGCACTAAAACGAGCACTTGGTATTACACTCATGTATAGATGTTTACCCATGCCATTATTAGTTGCTTCAGACTATATCATTTTGAGGATATATATTACTGATCGTATTAACTTAGGATTGAGTCATACATACGATTTCTGCTCTGTGATGTTTTAGTTGGCAACTCACCCCCATTGTGCCACAGTTTCTTACAAGTTTTGCTGTACAGGTTTCCTTGGTGTCTTTGCTGGCACTGCTTTCATTCCGGGTGATTGCTTTGGTAGGTGGGTTCACTCGCATCGTGACCACCATTGTACTTTATTATTTCAGTGGTATCTAGTAACTCCATCAACCAGACTTGTATATTTATTCAAGACTTAGAAAACCTGTTGTTGTTCTTTCGACCTTAGAGTCACGCGTTGTATTATTATGGGTTTTCTTGTTGATTTGAATTTCCTTTTGAGTTTTGATCCTCGCCCTTCGGCATTGTATATTGTCTTCGGCGCTCCCTTCGAACTGATATCCAAAGATTCCCTGTAACAGGATGGTTTGCTTACGTGGTTGTGACCGCCAACAGGCGAAGAGCTAGCTCCCGCTTGGGGATGCCTTTATTCATATTATGCATGTTGTACCCTTTTGGGGACAGTATTTACAAAGGAAACTCTGCCGAAATTTTCAGAAAAGACTTGAGATTTTAAAAATGCAATACTTCGGCTTATGTTATTAAAACCACTTGCTTTTAAATAAGTTTTCTTCACTTCTTCCTTAAAATGGTTTAGATTTCTGGGATTTTTTGGCTTATTTGAATTAGATGGGGTCCTATAGGCTTCATATGATTCAAGTGCCAGTCACGTGCCATTTCGGGTCGTGACACCCGGCATGTCGGCAGGTGCCCAGGCGAACACGTCGGAGTTGTTTCTGAGGAAGTGAACCAGGTCGTCTCGTTGAGTCATCGTCAAAAGCGACCCGATCTGAACGGTTCGTTCGTCGTCCCTTTCTACGAGGGGGCCTCTGTTAGTGGCTCCACCGGGGTCCCTCGGACCTCTTTCTGCTCGTCTTGAGTGTACAGAGAACCCTTGATGTCACCCTCGCCCTCAACATCATTGTTTAGCCACTCAGACGTAAATGTTGCGGTGAAGAAAACTTTTGCGGTTCGTTGGTCTTCGTAGGCCCGACCTAGCCCGACTTGGTCGAGCGGGAATTTCATCGCCAGGTAGTAGGTCGATATCTACGCCCGGAGGGAGTTCAGTGTAGGGCGGACGAGGAGGACGTTATAGGCCGATGGGATTCTCATGACGATAAATTACACAGGCATGGTGCGTGTACGGCCGGCCTCTCCGATGTTAAATTGGAGAGTGATTACACCTTCCTCCGGGATGGAGTGGTTAGTAAACCCTGACAGGACATGGGTGGTTGGTTTTAGGTCCGACGGGGTGAGTGCCATACGCAGGAAGCAGTTATAGAAGAGAATGTCTGCCGAGTTTCCAAAGTCAATCAGTATCCTCTGCACCTCGTAGCGGTGGACCTGAGCTATGATCACCAGCTGTAATACCCTAGAATGCGATTAGTAGTTAATTATGCTTTAATGTGGGGGGTTTAGTAAAAAGTTTACCAAATCGGTTTTCAAATATTTTATTTGATTTAATGAACATTTTACTAGAATTTAATTGGGCTTGCACACACATATGCATGTTAATTGGGGCTAAGTTTAGGGTTAAGCCATGTTTAGGTAGCCATGGTAAACTAAAACATTTCATTAGGTTAATATGAAGTTAATTAAGGGTATTAGTTTTCCTAATTAAATTAACTTTTGTTGTGTTTTGGGGGTTGACTTGAGTTTGGAGTGAGAGAGAGAGCATGATGAGCTTGTAGCATGCTAGGTAATGATGAGAGAGAAGGGAAACTGGGGGTTGACTCTCATCTCTCATTTCTTTTTTTTTTCAAACACTCTTTCTCACTCATTCTCACATCTCTCCCTCTTATTTCTTTTCCCACACACACACTCAGCAGCAGCAGCAAGCAGCAGAAGTAGCAGAAGCACCAGCAGCACCAGCAACAGCAGCAGCAACAGCAACAGCAGAACCCCCCTCCTCTTCTTCTTCTCCTTCTTCTTCTTCTTCTTGCATCTTAGGACCAACTAGAGGTATAATGTTAAACTCAATTTCCATTTTTGCTAAACTTGTAGTTAGTTAGCTTATTTTAGTATTTAATGTGATTTTAATGCTAGTTTTGTGGTTTAAGTGGAGATTAGGCCAAGTTAGGATTTTTATGGCTAAAGTAGCTTAACTAAGTGTTATTAAGGTCATTTAAACCAAGTTTTGCACTAGACTTCACAAAAATACCATATTGTATCATTTTAGTGTTAAAAAGTGTTTTAGTTAGGATTTGGGTTCTTTTTGAGATCTGCTTTTGACCCTGGAACTTCAGGAAAAAGTTGTATTTATTGGAGCTTAGTGACTGAGATAGGACCGCACACACGAAGCACGAGACCCCCTCTCCCCTTTTTGGCCGCAGATTTAATGTGTCTGGCCGCAAATTGCGGCCAGAGGGTGGGTATGGATGTTGGTTCTTGGTCTATAGGAGTCTGCTATATATCTAAGGTTTTTGGTATATACAACTTTTTCTTTTTCTACTCGAGTCAAAATCTGGAACCTAAAACCTCATTTTCAATACTTTTTAACTTGTGCGACACGTGCGTTATGTGAGTTGGGTTTGTTGTTCACTGCGCGTCACAGCGAGTCGGGGTGGTTTTAGGCGAGGTTACACACGTTTTGGCGTATCAAGTGCACACGCGTTTAGCTTCAAACGCGAGTTTCTCTTTTGATCTTGATATCGCATTTTTGGCAGGATTTTAGCCTTATGTGTGTTGCTTGTGTGTTACTAGGATCGATCGCGGGGACGTCGGACGCGGTGCGGAAGGGAAAAGTGGTGGTTGGATCTGGCTAGCACGAGATCACAGGTGAGTATATGTAATATCTACGGGGGAAATCGTTTGGATAGCGCAAGACGCCCGATAGTTTAGATAGTTTAAAAAACTTCTAGTAGTACTAGCATTTATGAGTATAGTTCCTAGTTAATCATCTTGCTGCATTCACGATCCTATATATTTACATACATGTGCGAACTCATTTCATAGGACACTTGCACCATTACCATGGTTTTATGCAGCACGGGCACTATTCATGCGGACACACACGCCTTGGTAATTGCTATGCCACAAACACTAGGTAACTTGTATAACCTGAAATCTAGAACAATTTCACCATATGTGATGTGTAAACCTGTGCTAATACATTTAAATTCCTCATGATGAACATGTAGGATTGCTAGTCATATGCATGTACCTCATTGCATCATTCGTTCATGCCTAGCCTTTTAGTCATACATTACAGTTCGCCTTGTTGATACCATAGGCATTCATTATCATTGACATGTGTACTTATGATGATTTTCTTGAGGATTTCAGCACTTGAGATTTATGAGATTTTGGGGAAAAGCCGTAAGGATTTAATAAACCTGACATCATTTTAAACATTGAAAGTTACGATTTTTCTCGTGATATGATACATGTGTCATTCACCATGGGTTTTCTGTTAGTTTTCGAGACCCGTTTCGAGGAGTTGGATGAACCGTCTCGGGTACATGATGGGCTCGGTAAGGTACCCCGGGGCAAGAAGATCGAGTTGTAGACGATGAGCCTGGCAGGGGCAGACTACCTACCTGTGATTGTTGGCGCGGCAGATATCCAGAGGATACCGACCATGGTCGTGAGATATTGAGATATTGATACTTTGAGATGGGCCAGCCGGACGGCTGGGGCCCAAGATATTGTGATACCGATACTTAAGATTTTGAGATAGTCGTTTGAGGTGTCGATGCTGGACATGGATTTCTGTTGATTCCATTGATATTATGTTAATATTTCAAAAGAGTTTTTCTAAGACGAAAATAATGATTTTCTCATATCAACATATTCAGATCATGGGTTAAAATTGATTCATGTTACACACATACCTGCTAGTACATCATGCCAGATTAGTATGGTAAAATTGATTCATGTTGCATACATATCTGCTAGTATATCATGCCATATCAGTATTGTTGAGTTGTGACACTTTGCGTGCATGCTTACGATAGCCTTTATAGATGTTACTTATTACTCACGAGTTGGCAACACACCTCCTTTGTGCCACAGCCTTTTTGCAGGTCCGATCCGTCAGTACTGTAGCGGCGGACGCACTTCATCCTTTTGCTCCTTTTGCTTGGATTTGAGACTTTTGCTCGTAAGTGGGTTGTGATATTATTTTGTTTCCACCTTGTATATTCATTGTATCTAGTGTGCTCCATCTACTGTACCTGTTACTTGTATTGATGTATATTGACCTAGAGACGAGACAGTGAGATTTGTGGACATTTATGTTGTTTCTCTGGGTCGAGCTCACTTGAGCCGACGTGATGCTTATTACTTGGGTTTTTTTACATGCTTATTTTTGCACAGTAATGATTTTTATTGCGTGTGATGTTGAGACCGCTTTTGGCGAAGAGCTAGCTCCTGCTTGGGTATGCCTTATTCATGTTATATGTTTATTCTTGTTTTGTACCCGTTTGGGGCCAATTTTTACAAAGGAGACTCTGCCGAAAATTTTAGAAAAAGGGCGAAGTTGTTTTTAAAAGATTGTGATGTGACTTATTTGGTTTTCCTTCACTCTATTGCTTAAATGAGTTTGATTTCTGGGCTTTGGCTTACTTAGATTACGTACGCCTTGAGACGTTTCGTAATTTAAGTGCCAGTCACGTTCCGTACTTTTCGGGTCGTGACAAAGTTGGTATCAGAGCGATTGGTTTTACCCTTCTGAGTATAGGATGACCCTTGGTAGATGAAGTAAGTGACTTAAGCAGGGTAACGTAGCGTGTGTATGTCCGCGGCATACTTGCGATACGGTACTCCGCCTAGGTGACTTTAGGATATACTTTCTTGGAATTCCTTCTTCAATTCCGTGTATCCTATGATTCTATTGCACTGTTCTTATTATCCTGTTTCCTATACCAGCCACTATACCGCCGAAGGCTACGAGAGCGCAAAGGGATGCAGCCCGAGATGAGATCCGAGCAGGCTCGTCCGAGACGAGGACCGATCAGGATGGTGTACCTACCCCTCAGGGACAGACTGATCCGCCTTCCCCAGGCCGCATTGATAAGCTAGAGTCGGGTATGCAGGAGTTACGACAGATAGTGGGAAATATGCAGGAGTTACGACAGATGGTGGGATCCTTTGCCGAGGCCAGTCGTGCACCGAGATCGGAGGACACACCTACCACAGCACAGACTACGATTGTACCTGTTGCCCAGACAGTTGCTCCTACTACTACCGTGGCTATTCCAGTGTCACTACAGGATTTCATGAGGCTGAGACCCCCAGTCTTCACCGGCACAGATGCAGCGGATGATCCGCAGAAATTCCTCGACAAATTAGCTAGGATTTGCCGTTCGCTCAGATGTTCCGACGATAGATGGGTGGAGCTTACGAGTTTCTGTCTAGAGGGTCTTGCACAGACGTGGTGTGAATCGGTCGAGAGAGGTCGAGCTGCAGGTCTACCTTCTATGACTTGGGACGAGTTCACAATAGTATTTCTAGCCCGTTTCCTTCCAGAGAGCGTTCGTGATGCTCGAGCTCATAGTTTTGAGGCTTTGCGCAAGACTCCAGGGATGACAGTGTCCGAGTATGATGTCCAGTTTACGCAGTTGTCCAGATATGCTCCGTATTTGGTTGATACTGAAGAGAAGAGGATAAAGAAGTTTATGCAGGGACTCGACACACAGTTATTCCTTGCTATCGGCGCCCAGCACTTCGACACTTATGCAGCTGTTATGGACACGGGCTTACGGATGGAGGCGTGCATTTCAGAGACTTCGGTCATTTCTGGGCCGAAGAGGATTCGTACCGATATGCCAGCTCAGAGGCATCGTGACAGATTCTTTCCGAGAGATGGTGGCGGCAGAGGAGTTGGATGGGGTAAGCTATTTGGTTCTTATCTGTAGGGCCAGCAGGCATCGCCAGGATGTTTTCGGTGCAGGAGTCCGTACCATCGTATTAGAGACTGTATGGTGAGACGACAGGGAGCGGCGACAGTTCCACACATGACTTTACCACCTTCACCACCTCCTCAGATAGCTCTACTTCCTACTCCCGGTGATGCTCCACGCCAGTTAGACGCCCTCAGAGGCCGTGGACACGGCGGTCCTGTTCAGAGAGGACGAGGAGGCAGAGGACGAGGCGGAGGACAACCAGCTATTTGGTGGGGGATAGACCCGAGTGTTCACTTTGACTCCGCAAGATGCGCAGGCATCTAATGCCGTTGTGACAGGTACCTTGCCAGTATGTTCTTTCGACGCGCGGGTATTATTCGACCCAGGTTCCACACATTCGTATGTATCTACACGCTTTGCACCGATGTTGGGCCGTGAGTCATCGTCGTTAGATCAGCCACTTATTGTTATTATCCTAGTAGGCGAGTCGTTTGTCGCTCATTTTGTGTTTCGATTGTGTTTCGTTCGTATCGGGGAGAGGGATTCATAGGTTGATTTGATTCTCCTCGATATGTTAGACTTTGATGTACTTCTGGGCATGAACTGGCTAGCCACTTATTATGCATCTGTGGACTGCCGTGAGAAGGCAATCAGATTTAGCTTTCCGGGAGAGCCAGTCTTTGATATTCAGGGAGACCGCAGCGTCACCCTTTCCAGCTTGATTTCGTCTCTTCACGCCGGTCAGCTCTTGCGGAAGGGATGTCAGGGATTCTTAGCTTATGTTTGTGATACTCGAGCTGCAGAGGTTCCTTTGGACCAGGTCCCGATTGTTAGTGAGTTCCCTGATGTTTTCCCTGACGAGCTGCCTGGGTTACCGCCTGAGCGCGATATTGCTTTCTGCATTGACTTGATTCCAAGCACGGGGCCTATTTCCATACCGCCTTATCGGATGGCCCCGGCGGAGCTTAGAGAGCTGAAGGATCAGTTGCAGGATTTGTTAGATAAAGGGCTTATTCGACCTAGTGTATCGCCGTGGGGTGCTCCTGTCCTGTTCGTCAAGAAGAAGGACGGCAGTTTGCGCTTGTGCATTTATTATCGCCAACTGAACAGGGTTACCGTACGGAACAGATATCCCTTACCACATATCGATGATTTGTTTGACCAGCTTCAGGGTGCGGGATACTTTTCGAGGATTGACTTGTGATCGGGTTTGTTCCCCTCCGAAAGACGCGCAAGACGGACGTCTTGCCAGAGATTCGGGGCAGATGCTAATTGGTTCTATCCGTCCACCTCTCCGAAGATGCCAAGTTCATTTATGGCACCATGTAGCAGACTTCGTCAGATTCCCCCTCGTTTGAGGGGTTTTTGATTGTGGGGACGCTCTTCCCTGCAGGCGCAAGCCCCTGCAGTTAATTACACTAACGCATCGCGGTAACAACTTTCTCCTTCTCCAAATGGTCACTTCGTGTCGCGGGTGTTTGTTTTGTGTTTGGTTGCCCGTGAATTGTATACGGAGACTAATTTATGTCGTCGCCCGTAGGGCGTAGATTAGTCCAAATCTGTATTTTCTTATATTTGGGTTTGGGGGTTTGGGTTTAAGGATACATTAGTCACATTTGAGACTAAGATCAACTTAAACGTTCGTTAAGGATACGTTAGTCTAATTTTAGACTAAGATCAACTCAACGTTTGTTAAGGACACGTTAGTCTAATTTTAGACTAAGATCAACTTAACGGGATCGTTTAGATCCAACAAAAGAGCATTTGGACTCTATTGTTTAGTTTAAAGACATTGAGGTCGATTTCCAGTTTAAGAACATGGTGGTCCAAGGTTAAGGACATCATAGTCCGTGAGTTTAAAGACATCACAGTCAAGGTTAAGGACATCATAGTCCGTGAGTTTAAAGACCTCACAGTCAAGGTTAAGGACATCATAGTCCGTGAGTTTAAGGACCTCACAGTCAAGGTTAAGGACATCATAGTCCATGGGCTTAAGGACCCCACAGTCCAGTTTAAAGACGTCATAGTCTATAAAATGTGTGGTTGTCGGGACCCGTCACCTCTCTGAAGACGTTGAAGGATTACAACGACAAATATCAGAGGAGTGAAGAGATGTACCCTTGAACCAAAGTGGATTAAGTGATCTGTAGTCCAATTTGGAACTAAGATAAATTAATTAGAATTATGAGCACATGGGCTCAGTTGAGTCTGAGTTGAGGACTTATGGCCAACTTGGGCTAAGTCCAATTAAGTTTGAAGAATTGGCCCTTTGTTGGGCCATTAACACTTGTCTGGGTTCAAGCCCACATTATTTAGCAATGCTAAACATTTTCATCTTTGATTTCCTCAATTTTGAGATTCATTTGGAGGAGGGACTTTTGCCTCTGGAAAATTAGCCAATTTGGCTAAAAGTAGTGTTAAACACTAAAGAACAACAGTGTTAAACTTTTGAGACAGAACTCTCAAATTAGTGTTAAACACTAAAAGACCAGCAGTGTTAAACGCTGGAAATATATAATCCCAAATTAGTGTTAAACACTAGAAAACACCAATGTTAAACACCGGGTGTAAGTTCTTTAAATTAGTGTTAAACACTAAATAGGAATGGGTCACGTGGGGCCACGTGAGGGCACACAGAGGTGGGACCAGATCCCCTTTTACTTTGCTTTGCAGATAAGTGCTAAACACTTCTTTTATATTTTATTTTGAGCATCACGTGTTGACACGTGATGGGGATTTATGCATCGATAATTAAAGCACTTGCTGAGGGGTCACGTGGTAACACGTGAGAGCGCCCAAAGCCTTCATTTCCTTTGCTTTTCCTTTCTGTGTTTTGTGAGTCACGTGGAAGCACGTGAGGCGTTGCCTCAGAACTTTTTCCTTCTCATTTTTGGGGATCTTTTCAAGGGTCACGTGGGGCCACGTGACCTTAGTTCTTTGCATGCATGGAGATCTTTTAAGTCTCTTTATTTTTTTTAAGAATTAAATTCTCTGTAGGGTTAAACCCTAATTACGACTTTGGAGGAATTAAATTCCCATTTTGAAAGAATTAAATTCTTATGTAGGGTTAAACCCTAATTTCTTTTAGAGGAATTAAATTCCCATGAATCTGAGAGAATTAAATTCTCAATTAGGGTTAAACCCTAGTTCTGTCCATCTCGAAGGAATTAAATTCCTGTAATTTTAGGAGAATTGAATTCTCATATAGGGTTAAACCCTAGTTTTGTTTTGGGAGAATTAAATTCTCTAAACTCAATTCCCCCTCTAAGTTTCGGATCTGCATGGCAGAATCTCAACTCGATGAGAATTAAATTCTCAACTTATGGGGAGATGTGCTCTTTGCAGATCTTCAACCGGAGGAAGAACTAAGTTCTTTTGTGCAGAAGAGTTAAACTCTTAGATTTGAGAATTAAATTCTCTTTTTGAAGTTTTGATCCCTTTCCTTTTCTTACCTAGGGTTTTCTCTCTTGAGAATTAAATTCTCCTCTCTTTTTTCTCTCGGTTGTTGTTATCTCCCAAAAAAGTAGTCCTCCCTCTTCTCTTCTTGGCTCCTATTTATAGGAGAAAGAAAAGAATCAATTTGTTTAGTCAATTTTTCATTGAAAGATTTTAATTGATTTTGTAACCAACATGATCTTTTAGATCACTCAGTGAATTTTATTCACCGTTGGATTTTTAATCCAAAAGATATTCTGTTTGTTATTCTAATTTCAGGGAAATCTTTCCTTGTATAGAATCTTTCCATAAATTGGTGATTTTTAATCACCATTGGATTTTTAATCCAACGGTGCTCCATTTTACAGAACACCATCCTTTTTGTTTGGAAAGATTTAAAGAAATATTTTTCCAGTTAGGGTTTTTGATTTCCCTTAATTAGAATTTAATTCTATTATTTCAGAGATTTTAGGATCCCATCACGTGTTGATACGTGACCCTCTCGATTAAGCATTTAATTCTGTTGTTTTAAAGAACTCAGGAATTATCACGTGTCAGCATGTGACCCTTTGTCACGTGTGAGCACGTGATGCCCCATTGGGGTTTTTCCTTGTTATTTATTATACTTTTAATTCTTTTCAGTGAGTTCAAAGGCCTATCACGTATTGACATGTGACCCCATTGTTGGAATTTAATTCTTATTATTTCAGAGGGTCTAAGAGCCCATCACGTGTTAGCACGTGACCCCACTGATTAATTATTTAATTAGAATTTAATTCTATTAATTCAGAGAGCTTAGGAACCCATCACGTGTCTGCACATGACCTTTGGTCACGTGTGGGCACGTGATGCCCTATTGGGGTATTCCTTGCTGTTTTATAATATTTTTTAATTTCTTTCAGTGGGTTTAAAGGCCCATCATGTGATGGCATGTGACCCCATTTAATTATTTATTTTATCCAGTGCCTACAGGCTTTGCCTGTAAATGGTCACGTGTGGGCACGTGATGCCCGGTCACATGTGGGCACGTGATGCCTCATAACTTTTGATCCCGGATGAATTATGAGGCCCATAATATATCAAATCGAAGGATTTTTCGAGATGTTTTCGATACCATTAGAATTTAGCTATTTCTCATTCGGGAGTTTATCAAAATACAGCCCGGAAAATACTGGTTCACATTTTCTTAAACGTATCGCTGCCATTTGATATCTTGGGCTCTTTTGCGCAGAAATTTTTTTGGTGGGAAAAAATGCCCCCCACTATTTTGCCCACGTAGGTATATACGTGGGTGAAGTAGTGCAGAGTAATTCATAGCGTATGACCAGTTTTGGGTTGGTATATAATCTTCAGGATCTTGATCTGAGAAGATAACGAGCGGACACAAGCGTCGTCATTTATTATTGACTCAAATCTCGACTCTTAAGGGATATAATTCCAAACCCTCAGCTCCATGAGCCGCATCCTTCTATTTCTTTATGTTTTACCCTGGCATGAAGTAGTTTATATGCTTCATGAGTAACTTCTCCATTTCAGTGGCATGTAGCTTTGGCAAGTGTGGCCCATAAATGGTCGATAACAGTTCATCTTGAACTCTTTATAAGGTAGCGATGGCTTAGGAAATAGGGTTAGGATCTGTTGCCTAAGACTTTCCAACTTTACGAGCCGTGAGGGTCTCACAAAGAATTTTCTCCCTATGGGTCGAGAGGATCCCGTAGGTGTAATTTCTCTTTAGGAGTCGTGAGGACTCCTAAGAGCGTTTTCTCCTGAGAATCGTAAGGATCCCACAAGAGAATTTTCTTTATGCATAGGGACACTAATTTCCCCGCAAGTTGAGATGAATCGGGAGATTCTCGCAAAAACACTGATTTCCTTGCGGGTCGAAACGAATCAAGAGGTTCTTGCCAAGGACACTGATTTCCCTGAATCGAGATAAGAAGCGATGGCTTAGCAAATAGGTTCAGATCTGCCGTCTAAGACTTTTCAACTTTATGAGCCGTGAGGGTCTCATAAAGATTTTTTCTCCCTACGAGTCGAAAGGATCTCATAGGTGTATTTTCTCTTTAGGAATCGTGAGGATTCCTAAGTGTGTTTTCTCTTGAGAGTCGTAAGGATCTCACAAGAGAATTTTCTTCTTTACAAGTCAAGAGGACTCGTAAGTGATTGATGAGTTGACCTACTCCCGAGTCAAAGCATTGCTTCAATAGGGAGGTCGAGGGTTGACTTTGGTTTGCATGTGCACCGCTGAATCATGGAACTTGGGAACTTTATCGCGGCTCCGCTTTGCTGACGTTGTATATTCCTGCAGAGACACTGATTTCTTTGCGGATCAGCGCGAATTGCGTTGTTCTCGTCAAGGACGCTGATTTCCCTGAATCGAGATTTTGCCAAGGACACTGATTTCCCTGGAGTTGAAACGAATCGAGGTATTCCTGCAAAGACACTGATTTCTTTGCGGGTCGACGCGAATCGACATGCTCTCGTCAAGGACGCTGATTTCCCAGAATCGAGGAGGTTGCCAAGGACACTGATTTTCTCGGAGTTGAAACGAATCGAGGTATTCCTGCAAAGACACTGATTTCCTTACGGGTCGACGCGAATCGAGATGCTCTCGCTAAGGACGCTGATTTCCCTGGATCGAGGTTTTGCCAAGGACACTGATTTCCCTAGAGTTGAAATGAATTGAAGTATTCCTGCAAAGACACTAATTTCTCTGCGGGTCGACGCGAATCGAGGTGCTCTCGTCAAGGATGCCGATTTCCCTGAATCGAGGTTTTTGCCAAGGACGCTGATTTCCTCGGAGTTGAAACGAACCGAGGTATTCTCGCAAGGATGTCCTAACGTCACAGGTAACCTTTGCTCTTTACGACAGAGGTCCGTTAGGGTTTGTTGTACTAGGTTTTTGTCCGTCGTACCGTCGTGTTGGCTGATGTATTCCTCGATAGGCAATCTTGCTGTTCGAGTAGCCTTGCGACTGTCGTGTCTCTGATTCCTTCGGGGGCTGGACAAGACGTCTTCAAGCAATCTTCCTAGGCAGTTTGACCGTCGGAAGAGCAAGCGTTAAGAGTTTTGCCATGCCGCTTTTTACTTGAGGTTAGGCTCATTTTGGAGAGCCCCGGTGAGTCATAACCACTCCGCGCTGGTGTGGGATGATCTCCGATAGTCTTTCAGGTTTTATATGAGTTGCCGTCAAAACCCTGAAGCTAGGAATTTGTCCTTCGCTTAGTTTGCTGGCACTGCGTCTGCTGTATCCAGACGAACGTCGAGGTGGTGACCACTCCGCGCTGACGTGGGATGATCTCCGATAGTCTTTTAGGTTTTATATGAGTTACCGTCAAGACCCTGAAGCTAGGAATTTGGCCTTCGCTTCGTTTGGTGGCACTGTGCATGCTGTAACGAGACGAATGCTGAGGTGGAGCTGGGATTTTGCCGTCACTCCGCTTTATTTTGACCATGAGGTCTTTTGTTGACGTTGCTTCTGCATCCTGTTGGACTGCGAAGGAACGCCATTGTTGACATCTCGTCTGCTATATCGAGACGAATGCTGAGATGGAACTAGGATTTTGCCATGGCTCTGTTTGATGGTGTAACCTATGTGTCATGCTGGAATGAGGAGGCCCACCGTTGTTGGTCTCCAGGCTGCAGATGTGGCCATTGAGATTTGGAACTAGGGACTTTGCCATGGTTCCGTTTCGTTGTGACTCTGAGGTTGATTGTTGACGTCACGTCTGCATCTGGTTGGAGTGAGGAGAAACGCCGTTGGTAGTCTCTAAGTTGTCGATGTTGACGTCGAGACCCTGAAGCTAGGGATCTTCCTTTGCTTCATTTGTTGATATTGTGTCTGCAATATTGCGACAAATGTCGAGATTGTCTCTAGGTTTTCTATGAACCGTCGAGATTTGGCTTCGCTTTCTGATGGAGCCTGTTGGGAAGGTATGGTTCCCTCTTTGTTTGTGCCCCTGGATTGTATACAGGGATCGATGTGATCTCACCTGTAGGGAAAAAAGTTTCATTCTTTCATCATTTTTTATTCTTTCCATGATGCTCTGTCATTTCAGCTTTTTATATCGCGAAAATTGCGATTGCCCAATCATTTCGGCTATTTTTCGCGGTGCCCAATCATTTCGGCTGTTTTTGTATGCATACATTTTTACTTGCTGATTTTGTTGCAAGTTGCTCCATCATATCGGCTATTTCATATGCATTTTTTTTGGCTCGCTGATTTTTTCTCGCGAGTAGGGGATTTGGGATCTGATACCAATCTTAGCATCAGTATCGCTGCGACTGGAATATTGCCAGGAGAGAATCATCATTTGCCGTAAAAGGACTTGGAATTTGATACCGTTTTAGGCATCAGCATCGCTACCACTGGGATATTACCAGGAGTGAATCATCATTTGCCTCTGTCGATATCGAACAAAGGTGGCTTAGCAAACAGGGTTAGGATCCTGTCGACTAAGGCTTTTGATTTCATGAGTCGTAAGGGTCTCATAAAAGTATTTCTCTCTACAAGTCGTGAGGATCTCATAGGTGCGTTTTCTCCTTAGGAGTCGTAGGGATTCCTAAGTGCATGGTCTCTTATAAGTCGTAAGGATCTTACAAAAGTGCTTTCTCCTTATAAGTCGAGAGGACTTACAAGGGTTGTTCACTGTGTAAACATATCCCTAGTCATGGATGGGACTTTGTTAGGGAAATGTTTATTCGCGCCCGTGGATTGTATACAAGGGTCAATACTGAACCGCTTATAGGGCAATATTAGAGGTTATGGGGGCTGCTTAAGAACAGGTTCAGATCTCTGTAGCTTAAGACCTTTGAATCTTATGAGCCGTGAGGGTCTCATCAGAGGGTTCTCCTTACGAGTCTTGAGGATCTCGCAAGTGTGTTTCTCCTTAAGAATCGTGGGGATCCCTAAATGTGTTGCTCCTTTGTGAGTCATAAGGATCTCACGCAGGTGGTTTCTCCTCACAAGGTCGAGAGGACTTTGCAAGTGTCCTTTAACGAGGTTGCGCCCTTTCGGGTTTTCACAAATACTCGCCGGTAGCCCTGCTGTTTTTACTCACGGAGCCCTCTCGGGTTTTCATCCGTACGCATTTTGCTTATGGACATACCGTTTTGTTTTTGTTTTTTTTTACGAGTCTGCGCCCTTTCGGATTTTCACAAACATCGCCGGTAGTCCTGCTGTTTTTACTCACGGCGCCCTTTCGGGTTTTCATCCGTGCCCATCTCGCTTGTAGACGTACCGTTTCTTTTTTTTTACCACGTCAGCCTGAAGATGCCGCGGGTTGGGAGTAGTTTAACGACATTTCGGTCATTTGTCAACGTACGATTACGCAGCTAGATTTTGCCGCAAATCTTCGCATGTTTTGTGCCGGAGGTGGATTCCTTGAAGAGAGTGCTGAGGGCGATTTCTTCTTCGTCAGAGTCGCTTCCAAAGGTGATAACTTGCGAACCCTTGGTGTCGGCTATGCGACAGTTGCCAGCAGCTCTTTCGCGCTCATCTGTCGTGCTTTTCTATTCCCGACGAGCCTTGCGCTTTACTCGTTGAACGTGTCGTCGATGGGCAATATATCCCTGCCACCAGTTTTTAAAGGCTATGTACTCCTCGGTGGGGTGTGCAATCCACTGATGGTATAGGCATAAGTTAGGATGTATGTCCGCTTCATCAAGACGTATATTGACAGGGGAATTTCCTTTGAGAGAGGGCAACTTCATTCCTATTGCCAGGGCCCTAGCGAATTGATTCCTTACTTTAAGCTTGCTTTTGCTGGCGATAGGGATGCTTTTCTCCAGTCGGGGTATCTCGACCTTTTCCTCCAGTCGTCGGCGTTTGGCACTTTCAAATATAGCCAGTTCACGCTCTCGATTGGCTTTGCTTTCCTGACGGGCTTCGTTTAGGAATGCATCAATCATTTCGTCTGATGGTCCTAGAAGTTCAGGCTCAAGATTTTCCCCTGGTTTTTCTACATCCAAAGCTTCTACACCGTTTATTAACGAGTGAGAGATCACATGACAACTTGCCACATAATCCTCAGACTCATCCGATGAGTCTTCTCCATTGTCATCATCTTTGTCCACAAGGACGTGGGTGAGAAATTCTTGGAGTGTGACTGGGGTCCCCGCCTTCTGATTATATTCTTCTAACGCGTCAATCTGTTTTTGCAGGTCCGTGCGCTTGTCACCAGGCTTCACGGGCTTTTTCGTCTTCTTCTTCTTTTTCGAAGACTTTGACGGCTGGGTGTGAGCGCTTTGACCATCACCACCAGTTTTTGGAGTTGGGCATGGTTTCAGCATTCCCTCGATGATCTCGAGTTCCAGTGGATTTTCCCACCTGATCGCCGGGCATATTTGGAGATCCTTCAGCATTCTTTTCGTCTTGGCTGAAAGAACGTCCTCCCATGGGGCTTCCCTTATGAATGAGCACGATGCCCCCGGCATGTCCACATTTTTAGGGGCGTGAGGTTGTGGTGGGTTCACCTTCCAATTTTCGGATAATGCGAACTTTCCTTATTGGTATTGGTCCTCCATCCAGCCTTTGAAGACGAAACAATTTTCGATTGGATGGCTTACTGCTTGGTGGTAAGGGCAGTAATTAGGATTGTGGACATCGTCTGGCTACAATGGACGTTTTGGATCTAGCAGATTGATGAGTTTGTTGCGCACTGCCAGCTCGAACAGTTTCCTCATTTTATTCTGGGGAAACGAGTAAGGACGTCCCAGTCTCTCCTCGAGGGATGGGCGTGGACGCACGTTGTTTTGGCGAACAACCGGCTTTAAGTTGCTCGGCCGTTGTTGAGTATTGGCAACGAAAGTTGCTTTCCCTTTGCCCTTTTCATTCCAAGGCTCTGTCTTTGAAGAGGAAGGCCTATGGCCCATCTGGTCCATTTGGGTCAGCTTGTCAATCAAGGCCTGGAAGGTGGTCGTCTTGAAGAACATCATGAATTGGGAGATGGTCGCTTGAGGGTCGAGAGTACCCACGAACATGCCCACGGCAGGAGCTTCTTCGATGCGCTGCTCGCACTTTGACCATAGATTATACCACCGTATCGCATACTGGACCAAAGTTTCTCCAGGCTTCACCCTGGCATTGATCAATGCCGTGATTGGGGTGCGTTCGCTAGCGCTTGCGAAACGCTGGGTGAATAGCAACTCCATCTCTGCGAATGTCTTGATAGAGTCATTTAGGAGTTCGGAATACCACTCGAATGTCGTCTCCGACAAACTGCCAACAAACTGGCGGAGCAGTAGCTTATCGTCACCTCCAGTGTTGCCGCATAAGGCTCTGAATTGAGCGACGTGCTGATGCGGATTTCCCGTCCCCTTTTATACGTGGAATTTGGGGATCGTGTATCCTGGCGGGTAACTTATTTGGTCATACCAGCCCGGATAGGGTCGTCCAGTCTTGACAACTTGGCCAGCCGCTTCATTCGCCTGGTGAGCTTGTATTTGCTGAGCTATATAGTCATCCAGTGCAGCCTTGGAAATAGTTTCCTCTTTAGCTGCTGAAAGAGCCGGAGGAGGATTAGATGTCTCCCCTCTATCGTCTTCAATAATGATCGGAGGGTCTTCAGCTGGAGGATCCGGCTGTAATATCATCCCTACCATGTCATGGAAGAGAAGCGCCATTTGTTTTATGTTGGTAGCTTGTTCTGCTGCTTCTCTGCCCTTCTTTTCGAGGACTCTGCGTAGTAAGTCAGCGTCAGTTTCTTGTTCGTGACGCTGTTCTGATGATGCCTCCGGGCTTTCTTTTAACCCGGTAAGTGCGGCCATTGTAGTCAGCATCTCTTGAAGCTTCTGCTGTTGCTGTTCCTGAGCCTTTGTTATTGATCGGGTGAGCGGTCGGTGACCCGTCGAAGCGCGGCTTTCCTCTTTTCCGGAAGCCATGTAAACTGTATGCACCATTATGCCCCCAAACTTGGGGCGTTTGGGCTCAGCGTCTTTGTGGCCTACCGCAGTCACAGGGGCTTTCTCTGGCCTCCTTCTCCTTTGGGTGATTGACGTTGAGGGAGCCATTGCAGTGGGCACCCAGGTAGCTGTCGCCTTTTGTGGCTTGACAGGATGGTTCTCCTCTCGCTGGACCTTCACCTTTTCCTGTCAGCGAGAGTAATTTTGATCAATTACTAAGTCTTGAACCTGTTGCCAGATCTTATAAATTTTGGAGGACAGCCGCTGAGGGGGTTGTTCTGGCCTCGCCTTCGATGCATTCTCCACGGGTGGAGAAAATCTTTTCGGTACGGCGGTGGGTGAGTTCCTGCGCACCCTATTCAGCAGCTCAAAACTGTTCCTGGTTGAAACAGCAGCATTAATTTCCACCGTTGGAGCTGGTGGAGTTAGCCCAGAAGAGGAGTTGCCCCCGGCCTTCCTTACTCAGCACCAGTGGCGACGTCGAGCGTGTCGAGCTATTGGAGTTGGCTCGGTGACGGGGATGGCTTTATCTTGCCCCCTGTTCAGGTGAGGGGCTGTTGCTAGTGTCAGCCTGTTGAAGACTGATGTCCTTTGAGTAGCAGGAGCAGGAGTGGAAGTTGGGACAGTCAGTCTTGTAAAGACCGACCCTTTGGCGGGAGAAGCCGCTTTGACGACTTCGAGAGCAGGGTTGGTTACTCTCTTCGGAATAACCTTTTCTTGAGGTGCGGGCTTCATCATGGACCCACCTGAACTTTGGCTCAGTCTGGAGAAGACCGAGGCGCCAGTGCTGGACGACCCGTTGAGAGGGGCCGCAGTAGCTATAAGCCGATCAAAGACCGACTTCTTGGGAGCTTCCGGTGTTGGTAGAGGAGTGCTGAAGCTTGCTGGCGGGAGCATGGTCCCGAAAAACAACCCTATGGTGGCTTGAGTGACCTGTTCCACGGGCATCGTGAACAGGGAAGCCGCTTGGGGCCCAGAGGCTATGCCCCCAGTTGAGGCAGGACATGGGTTGCAGTTGCATGTGGAACACTTTGAGTAGGTGAACGCCATTGATCCTTTGCTTTCTGCACCAAGCAAAACGCCAAATCTCAGTACCTCGAAACCCAAGGTCAACCATTGGCAAACCGCGATTGGTTCGCGAACACGACACACGAAGTGTGGAGTGGAAAGAGGAAAAGGTCCCACCGAGCGTGCCAGAATCTGTTCCCCTCCGAAAGACGCCCAAGATGGACGTCTTGCCTGAGATTTGGGGCAGATGCTAATTGGTGCTATCCGTCTACCTCTCCGAAGATGCCAAGTTGATTTATGGCACCATTTATCGAAGGTTTAAACGGATGCGGCCGATGTAGCAGACTTCGTCAAATTCCCCCTCGTTTGAGGGGTTTTTGATTGTGGGGACGCTCTTCCCTGCAGGCGCAAGCCCCTGCAGTTAATTACACTAACACATCGCAGTAACAACTTTCTCCTTCTCTAAATGGTCACTTCGTGTCGCGGGTGTTTGTTTTGTGTTTGGTTGTCCGTGGATTGTATACAGAGACTAATTTATGTCGTCGCCCGTAGGGCGTAGATTAGTCCAAATCCGTATTTTCTTAGATTTGGGTTTGGGGGTTTGGGTTTAAGGAAACGTTAGTCTCATTTGAGACAAAGATCAACTTAAACGTTCGTTAATTTTAGACTAAGATCAACTCAACGTTTGTTAAGGACACGTTAGTCTAATTTTAGACTAAGATCAACTTACCGGGATCGTTTAGATCCAACAAAAGAGCATTTGGACTCTATTGTTTAGTTTAAGGACATTGCGGTCGATTTCCAGTTTAAGAACATGGTGGTCCAAGGTTAAGGACATCATAGTCCGTGAGTTTAAAGACATCACAGTCAAGGTTAAGGACATCATAGTCCGTGAGTTTAAAGACCTCACAGTCAAGGTTAAGGACATCATAGTCCGTGAGTTTAAGGACCTCACAGTCAAGGTTAAGGACATCATAGTCCATGGGCTTAAGGACCCCACAGTCCAGTTTAAAGACGTCATAGTCTATGAAATGTGTGGTTGTCAGGACCCGTCACCTCTCTGAAAACGTTGAAGGATTACAACGACAAATATCTGAGGAGTGAAGAGATGTACCCTTGAACCAAAGTGGATTAAGTGATCTGTAGTCCAATTTGGAACTGAGATCAATTAATAAGAATTATGAGCACATGGGCTCAGTTGAGTCTGAGTTGAGGACTTATGGCCAACATGGGCTAAGTCCAATTAAGTTTGAAGAATTGGCCCTTTGTTCGGCCATTAACACTTGTCTGGGTTCAAGCCCACATTATTTAGCAATACTAAATATTTTCATCTTTGATTTCCTCAATTTTGAGATTCATTTGGAGGAGGGACTTTTGCCTCTGGAAAAATAGCCAATTTGGCTAAAAGTAGTGTTAAACACTAAAGAACAACAGTGTTAAACTTTTGAGACAGAACTCTCAAATTAGTGTTAAACACTAAAAGACCAGCAGTGTTAAACGCTGGAAATATATAATCCCAAATTAGTGTTAAACACTGTTGGATATAGTGCCCTCAAAGTCAATTATTGGATCGCAGGTACGTGATTGCAATGATTGCGGAGGACCTATACCGATAAAACGGTCTTACTCGAGATGATAGTATGCTATCTGGTCTGTCTTTATCATTATGTAGATGTTGATAGAGCCCATAGGATTCTTGCTTGACTACCAGCAGTATGATGGCGATCATATATGTGGGAGCCGGGGTCTATAAGCACATCTTTAAAGTGGTCCCTAGTCATGGGAGTTTCGAGACAGGGCATCGATACTCCAGAATAGACTAGTGTATACATTCGAGACCCCGACGAGGGGCGGTGGCCGTTCTCACAAGCCATTGGTGTTAGTTGGTTCACCTAAGATGTATACAGGTGCTCATTGGGTTATGAGTACACCGGACATGACTTGCCGGGAACTTGCTGGTTAGTATTATACCTAGCGTCAGATAGCAGTTCCATGGTGACATGTGTACAGGTTAGTTCATCGACCTGAGGTCGTCATTTGTCTCGTGTGAGTTCCCACTATGCTTTGATTTATACCCTACCACGGGTCAAAGGAGTCGTGCAAATAGGTATTTTTTGGGTACAGTCCCGAGCCACATGGAGGCAGTGAGCAGATCGTCGGGGATTCGTCTCTCCCGGTATTGGGGGTGAGATCGCGCTGTGATTAGGAGAGCCATTACACGAAATCCCTGGCCAGGGTAATTGAGATTTACTGGAAGGTATTCCAGTAGTATCTCAGGGTGTTCTGGGCTGCTCTCTGACACGACTTATACCGCTATTGGGGGTCTGACGTTTACTGGCCCCTTAGGCCCTATATGCGATACTCATAGACGAATGGACCGGACAGTATGGATATTATCACTGTCAGGCTCAGTAGGGTTTCTGGATGAGTTCGCTCGTCAGCTTCCCTTCCAATCAATACATAGGCAACTGTTACTTACAGCTAGTACCTCTGACGTGCTAAAGGTTATTCCCGGTGCCAGTGTGTTGATGAGTCATTAGAGTCCCCACAGACATTTTCCTAAGTTCGGGCGAAACGTTGTAGAAGTCGTATGGTTTTATAGCAGGGTTCGGAAAATGCACGTGCATTTTCGCACGTGTCATATTTCGGGCAGATAATACTGGTAGGCTTTGGTTTAAGCCGGATCCGAGTATTATACTGTGTAGATATAATATCTTTGTCTCAGTTGCATTTGTATTCGGTCGTAATACAAATACTGTTACATTTATACTGTTACGGGATTATCCTGAAATTCGTTTCGGGATCACTTTTGGAAGTTTCCAGTTTCCAGTTTTCTATCACCCGTATTTAACATTCGGTTAAATACGGATTTATCTTTTCTTGGGTGAGTCATGGTTCTAGATGGTTCTAGATGGTGACTTGGCTTGTGAGTCATTAGTTCATTAATGATGCATTAATTAAGTGGTGATGTGTTATGATGACTAGGGTAGTGACTCATTAGGAAGCATTAATGATAAATGCAAGGTGTTAAGTGACTCATTTCTTCATTAATGCTTATTATCACCCCCTCCTTTCTCCTACACTCACCCCCCTCTTCTTATTGAGGCCGGCCACATTTATGGAGCTTCATGGATTGATTTTGGAAAATTATGATGATAGGTTTGCTTCATATAATTTTATAGCTCATTTTATTCCATCACCCGATTCAAAAGGCAACTTCATTAACCGTTTGTCCATAGCCTTGGACGTAACGAGACAAAGTGTTCTACTCATTCTCTACATCAATCTTGGTCATCTCTTTTAGCAAACTTGATGATCGAGTTGCCTCGGTTCAGAGGCGGGAGCCCGTTTAAAGATCCGTCGACGTGGTGCCACCTGGACGACGAGACCGGAGATCAAGCGAGTTCGGATCAGCTGCAACAACGCGTGGGATGATGGTTGAAGACTGAAGGACCCAGATCGTTCGGTATAACATTTCTACCCACCTTTTAGTTTGTTAGTTTAGCATTAATGGAAGATCCTGGGATATACTATACGACAGCGCCAGTTGTATAAAAGTTTTTGTTCCGTATATTGGCGTCTGAAAGACAGCCGGGGCGCTACCGTAGACTTACAAACACTAGAAAACACCAGTGTTAAACACCGGGTGTAAGTTCTTTAAATTAGTGTTAAACACTAAATAGGAATGGGTCACGTGGGGCCACATGAGGGCACACAGAGGTGGGACCAGATCCCCTTTTACTTTGCTTTGCAGATAAGTGCTAAACACTTCTTTTATATTTTATTTTGAGCATCACGTGTTGACACGTGATGGGGATTTATGCATCGATAATTAAAGCACTTGCTGAGGGGTCACGTGGTAACACGTGAGAACACCCAAAGCCTTCATTTCCTTTGCTTTTCC
Organism: Agapanthus africanus; assembly: GCA_030015575.1. Lineage (NCBI taxonomy): Eukaryota > Viridiplantae > Streptophyta > Magnoliopsida > Asparagales > Amaryllidaceae > Agapanthus > Agapanthus africanus. Next base: position 429,515,238 of record CM057345.1, on the reverse strand, counting down.
TTTCTGTGTTTTGTGAGTCACGTGGGAGCACGTGAGGCGTTGCCTCAGAACTTTTTCCTTCTCATTTTTGGGGATCTTTTCAGGGGTCACATGGGGCCACGTGACCTTAGTTCTTTGCATGCATGGAGATCTTTTAAGTCTCTTTATTTTTTTTAAGAATTAAATTCTCTGTAGGGTTAAACCCTAATTACGACTTTGGAGGAATTAAATTCCCATTTTGAAAGAATTAAATTCTTATGTAGGGTTAAACCCTAATTTCTTTTAGAGGAATTAAATTCCCATGAATCTGAGAGAATTAAATTCTCAATTAGGGTTAAACCCTAGTTTTGTCCATCTCGAAGGAATTAAATTCCTGTAATTTTAGGAGAATTGAATTCTCATATAGGGTTAAACCCTAGTTTTGTTTTGGGAGAATTAAATTCTCTAAACTCAATTCCCCCTCTAAGTTTCGGATCTGCATGGCAGGATCTCAACCCGATGAGAATTAAATTCTCAACTTATGGGGAGATGTGCTCTTTGCAGATCTTCAACCAGAGGAAGAAATAAGTTCTTTTGTGCAGAAGAGTTAAACTCTTAGATTTGAGAATTAAATTCTCTTTTTGAAGTTTTGATCCCTTTCCTTTTCTTACCAAGGGTTTTCTCTCTTGAGAATTAAATTCTTCTCTCTTTTTTCTCTCGGTTGTTGTTATCTCCCAAAAAAGTAGTCCTCCCTCTTCTCTTCTTGGCTCCTATTTATAGGAGAAAGAAAAGAATCAATTTGTTTAGTCAATCTTTCATTGAAAGATTTTAATTGATTTTGTAACCAACATGATCTTTTAGATCACTCAGTGAATTTTATTCACCATTGGATTTTTAATCCAAAAGATATTCTGTTTGTTATTCTAATTTCAGGGAAATCTTTCCTTGTATAGAATCTTTCCATAAATTGGTGATTTTTAATCACCATTGGATTTTTAATCCAACGGTGCTCCATTTTACAGAACACCATCCTTTTTGTTTGGAAAGATTTAAAGAAATATTTTTCCAGTTAGGGTTTTTGATTTCCCTTAATTAGAATTTAATTCTATTATTTCAGAGATTTTAGGATCCCATCACGTGTTGACACGTGACCCCCTCGATTAAGCATTTAATTCTGTTGTTTTAAAGAACTCAGGAATTATCACGTGTCAGCATGTGACCCTTTGTCACGTGTGAGCACGTGATGCCCCATTGGGGTTTTTCCTTGTTATTTTATTATACTTTTAATTCTTTTCAGTGAGTTCAAAGGCCTATCACGTGTTGACACGTGACCCCATTGTTGGAATTTAATTCTTATTATTTCAGAGGGTCTAAGAGCCCATCACGTGTTAGCACGTGACCCCACTGATTAATTATTTAATTAGAATTTAATTCTATTAATTCAGAGAGCTTAGGAACCCATCACGTGTCTGCACGTGACCTTTGGTCACGTGTGGGCACGTGATGCCCCATTGGGGTATTCCTTGCTGTTTTATAATATTTTTTAATTCCTTTCAGTGGGTTTAAAGGCCCATCACGTGATGTCACGTGACCCCATTTAATTATTTATTTTATCCAGTGCCTACAGGCTTTGCCTGTAAATGGTCACGTGTGGGCACGTAATGCCCGGTCACATGTGGGCACGTGATGCCTCATAACTTTTGATCCCGGATGAATTATGAGGCCCATAATATATCAAATCGAAGGATTTTTTGAGACGCTTTTGATACCATCAGAATTTAGTTGTTTCTCATTCGGGAGTTTGTCAAAATACAGCCCGATTTTTTGAGACGCTTTCGATAACATCAACTCCCTACACCGGGAGAGACGAATCCCCTCCTATCGCTCATTGCCTCCATGTGATTCGGGACTGTACCCAAAAGCCACCTTTTTGCACGCCCTCTTGGACGTGGTATGATGGAAATCAAAGCACAGTGGGAATCACACAAGACTCTATGACGATCTCGGGTCAACAGACTACTCTGTACCAGTGTCACCGGAGAACTGCCATCTGACGTGAGGTATAATACCATCTGGGAGTTCTCGGCGAGTCCGTCCAGTGTACCCAGTCTCTACTAAGCACCCGTACACCATCCTTGATGTCAAACACCGATGGATATGGGATCATCCATCGCCCATCATATGGGTCAAGATGTGTATACGCTAGTCTACTCTGGTGTATCGATGCCCTGTCTCGATACACCCTCGATTAGGAACAGTTATAGGATGTACTCGTCGACTACCGTGGCCCCACTAGTATGATCTCATCATAGTCCCAGTAGTCGAGTACATATCCTAAGGGCTTTATCAACATGTAACATAGAGACAATCAGAGTACATGTTAAGATAAAGAGCAACCAAATAGCGTACTATCATGTCGAGCAAGAAAGTCCTCCCTATATATGTCCAAGCATCCATTACAATATACATCATATGTACAATAATGGCCTCTAGGGCATACATATAACTAACAATCTCCCACTTGCACTAGGACCATCTGTTGTGGTATCCCATACCCAACAATTAGCTGTGGTCGAAGTATCTCATACTCAACCATCCCATAAAAGTCTCTACCGGGAAAAAGGCCTTTGTGAGTGGATCCGCGCTGTTGTCCTCTGTGTCTACTCTCCTAACCTCGATCTGTAGGGTTCCTATGCACTCTAATGAGGTCTCACAAGGCATCAACCATGCCAATTTCAAATTTTACGGGTGCCGAGAAACCCTAATACGGATGGTTAACTAGAAGTCTAGGCGATACAATGAAAACTAGTTTACAACTAAACTAAAAGAACGGAAATACAACCTTTGTAGATCCGTTTCTCCACCTCCATAGCTCCATGATGAAGTCCTCTCCGCTGTCCAAATCGAACCATGACTCTAGAATCGGCTTCATCGGAGAAAAAGCGGGCTAGGTCATCGACGACGATGCCGAAGATGATCTACGTCGAGGCATCACTAGATCAAGCTCCACCTTCACCAAGCCATGAAAACTTGTGAAGGAAACACCCTATACTACTTGGCAAGAGGTAGAGGATGATGAAATAGGAAGTGGGTTCACTTTAGAATTGGATTTCTCACATTTTTCATCAAGTCACCATTGATGAAGCAAGGTTTTTCTTCAAGTGAAGAAGAAGAAGAAGAAGATGAATATTATGATAAGTTGTTATGAAAAAGAATAATAAAATCATTCTTATCATAATATTAACCATGGTAATGTGTAAAGAGTTAATCATGGTTAAATGGAATGGTTAGGGTTAAGCATGAGACAAAATGGTCACTTGGTCAAAGTCTTCATGAAGCTTCGTCAAGCTTCATGAACAAACAAAGAGAGCCACCATTTTTCTCTTTTTCTTTTCCAAAATAAAATAAATGAAATATAAATAAATAAATGAATAAGAAAATGAAAACCCTAACCATTACACAACCATGGTTTAATCTTTACACAAACCCTAGTGAGCATGTATCATCAAACATGATACAAACTTGTGTACAAAAGTATATCACATATACAATGTGCACAATCCAAGTGAGAAAATCCATTTAAAGTGAACCAATACTAGTTAATGCAAAGTAATATATCAAATATATAATTATGCATTAAATCATTAAATCAACACTTGATTCAATGATCCGGTCATGTCGCACACAACCGACTAGTATCCAATGTATCGGCTTATCGAATCAATCCTTGATTCGATAACTAGGTTATATCGCATACAACCATTCGATACATTCATCGCGAGAATAGAATACGGTATCACATATACGCATTATTCTCGGTCCCGCACATATCTCATATGCGCTCCTATTTCGTTTCGCTTGAGCCAGGAAACCTCTGTGTAGGACTCTAAAGACTCGTCAATACGCCGGCAGCAGATGATGATCATATCAAGCACCCACAAGCCGCAAGCGGTCTGCTAAACGTAACGGCCACCCGGGTATTGAGCGATCAGAAGATCGACGAGCAAGCCCGCTCACACTCCTGTGAATCCAACCAGTAACACTTACCGTACAGTCCGGTCTGATCGTCTGATATGTCGCATATCTCGCCTAGGGGTGGTAAACGTCAGACCCCAATAGCTCGATAAGTCGTGTCGATATGAGGTCTATAACAATTCGAGAAACTACTGGTAACACTTACCAGTAAATCTCAGCAACCCTGGCCAGGGATTTCCGGTTATAGCCGATCGAACACAGCGCAACATCAACTCCCTATACCGGGAGAGACGAATCCCCTCCTATCGCTCATTGCCTCCATGTGATTCGGGACTGTACCCAAAAGCCACCGTTTTGCACGCCCTCTTGGACGTGGTAAGGTGGAAATCAAAGCACAGTGGGAACCACACAAGACTCTATGACGATCTCGGGTGAACAGACTACTCTGTACCAGTGTCACCAGAGAACTGCCATCTGACGTAAGGTATAATACCATCTGGGAGTTCTCGGCGAGTCCGTCCAGTGTACCCAGTCTTCACTGAGCACCCGTATATCATCTCTGATGTCAAACACCAATGGATATGGGATCATCCATCGCCCATCTGTATGGGTCAAGAAGGTATACGCTAGTCTGCTCTGGTATATCGATGCCCCGTCTCGATATACCCACGACTAGGGACTTTGAAGGATGTACTTATGGACTACCATGTCCCCACTAGTATGATCCGCATCATAGTCCAGGTAGTCAAGCACACATCCTAAGGGCTTTACCAATATGTAACAGAGAGACAATCAGTGTACATGTTAAGGTAAAGAGTAACCAAATAGCATACTATCATGTCGAGCAAGAAAGTCCTCCCTATATATGTCCAAGCATCCACTACAATATACATCCTATGTATAGTAATGGCCTCTAGGGCATACATATAACTAACAATCTCCCACTTGCACTAGGGACATCTGATAGCAGTGGTTGTAGTATCTCATACTCAACCATCCCATAAAAGTCTCTCTCTGGGAAAAGGCCTTTGTGAGTGGATCCGCCGTGTTGTCCTCTGAGTCTACTCTCCTAACCTCGATCACCCTGGAGATCAACCATCTCCATGATCAGGTGATACTGCCTTAGAATATGTCTGGATCACTGATGGGACGGACGTTCCTTGGCATAAGCCACAACTCCATTGTCACACAATGGGAGGAACTCAGTTCATCTCATGAACAAATATACACCCAGACAGTCTCTTTGGTAGCATCTTGAGTAGCGATGTATCCAGCCTTAATCGTCTAGTATGCCACGGTATCTAGCTTGGAACTCATCCAACATACCGTCCCTTTACCAAGGGTAAAGACAATGCCTGTGACTGACATTCAGTCATTCTTATCACTCTGGAACCCTTCCAGTGATTCTCCCCAGGATCGGTTGATACCATCTCACTACAACTAGTGAGAATCCTAACATCCAATTAGATCTATCGCATAGATTCAAAATCCAGGATTTAGGAGGTATCAGTTTGATCCTATATGGAGAATCATTGTGATTAGCGGAGATTGACCGAGCGTAGCATAGGAAACTCCTTCCCTATCAAGAGTATGTTATCCACGTACTCTACGAGGATCGACACAATACTCCCTACTACCTTTTTGTTTATACAAGGTTCATCTACCATTTTGATGATGTCAAACTGTTTGACTACTGCATCAAAACAGATGTTCCAACTCCGCGATACCTGCTTTATCTTATAAAGCATCTTGTGCACGTTTCCGCTGCTCCCACTGTCTACGAAGCCCTCTGGCTGTGTACTTATAGACTCTCTCTTCTAAAACATCATTTAGAAAAGCAGTCACGACACCCAACCGCCAGATATCGTAGTCATGGTATGTAGCCGTGGCAAGTACGATCTGGATGGACTTAAGCATAGCTACTTGAAAAGGTTTCATCATTATCCACGCCTGGTCGATGACGAAAACCTTTAACAAGTCTAGCTTTGAAAGTCTCAACTTTTCCAACTACACCAAGTAATCTTCTCAAGATATACTTGCTCCTGATGGGGATTTAACCCTTTAGATATAGCAACCAAAGTCCATACTTTGTTGGTGTATAAGGATTCCATCTCAGATCGCTAAGCATCCAGCCATTCTTACAGAGTCCCACTCCTGATGGCCAGCTCGAAACTAGTTGGGTCATCATCTCATGATGCAATCCTCACTCCCACTGTCATAGAGAAACATAAGTATCTCTCAGGTGGGTGAGAAAACCTACTAGATCGGCGGAGAGGCTGAGGTTCGTTGGTAACTGTTGAATCTTTTGGTTCTATCAAATCATCAGCCGCAGTTTGTATAGCTGGAACATTTCCAGTTCTACATAACAGTCCTTGCCTCGAGCTTGTCCGGATTTTGCTTTTAGACATAGGCCAGACAACCCCAAATCTTAACCAACTTAAGATATGGGCTCTTCCCTTATCATATCACATATGAAATGGTAGGCAACTGACTTGATTTGAACCCTATTCAACAGGTATGCAGCTTCTCAAGTGCATAACTTCCAGAAAGGAAATAGGTAACTCAGTAGTACTCATCATAGAGCACACCTTATCATATAGGGTGTGATTGCTCCGCCCCGATATACCATCGTGCCATTGTGTATACGGAGGAGTAATGCTGAGAGAGAATCTCATTCTCCTTTAGAATAGTCCAAGAATTTCGTTCTCAAGTATTCTCCTCCTTGATCTCATCAAAGGACATAATACTTATACCCGTATTTTGGTTCTCTACTTCTAACTTATATTCTGTGAATATCTCAAAAAGTTCGGACTTGTGTTTCAACAGGAACATAGGTCTGAATCTCGAAAGATCATCAGAGAATGTAATGAAGTATAAAGAACCGGTCTTGGCAATTGTAGACATGGGACCTACATACATCAACATGTATCATCCCAAGAGTTCACTAACTCTTTCTCTGTTTCCAGTAAACGGAGCTATGGTCATCTTATCTCTGTGACATGACTGGCAAGTTTCATAAGATGTAAATTCAAACTGATTTAAATATGCATCTAAAATGTAACTTAAGCTAGTCGGGTCGCATTGATATGACCTAGTCTACAATACCTCAAGAAGGATTTGTTCATTTCTGAACTCTTCCTCTTGTGTGTGTTCCATATACTAAGAACTGTAGTTTGATTTAGAACATCAATGCTTTTAGATAACGTGCCTGAACCGATCAACTTTTGATATAGGAAATGTTCAAAACATTATCCAACAATACAAAATTTTATCATTTCTTTACTTATAAAGAGACTGATATGATTTTGTATATCAGGTTCGGTATCTAATAACATTCGTTCAGAATCAATGTATTTGGGATACAGGGTGACAGTGACCAACAGACTTGGCTGCAACACTTGCCCCGTTTTCTGCCTCATGAAACTTATCACCCGTTCTCAGTTTTCTACCTTTCTGTACCCCTATGTAACAGATTACATATCTGGGATCCTGATCTGGTATCATATACCAAGGATGCGGAGGATACTGAGAAACAGTTCTGTATAATGAACACACCCGAAGATGATGCATCAGCATGCACTCTCTTCGTTTGGGCGGCACGGGAATTCTGGTATTCCCTAATTTCCTGCTTTGTCTTATAACAATTATAAGTTGGAGCGGGACCAACGTTCCCCAGCTCAGTATAACAAGCGGGTTCGGTCAATAATCTGTATTATTATCTTGATTAAGGCGTGATATGGTCGCTACCTGGAGAGAGAGAGAAGAAAACACTCAGCGTGCGCTCTTGCAAGAATAGATTGGTTATTATTTTATCTAATCAGGATGGCTCCCACTGTTTTTATCAAATCTTCCTTCAAACCCTAAAAGGAAAGACTAGCCGGGATTAATTACACGCTACAAGTTCGCCAATCTTTTAGCCAGGCCAGTGTCGGTACTTTGAGGGAGGTCCCCCGTGCTTTCGCACGAACCTAATTAATGTAAACCTCGTTTTCCCAGAGGCGTAACCCCGTTGACACCTTTCTAGACACCTACTTGATCGGCTAATTGTAATGTGTAAAACTCTTCCAGGAGTAACTCTTACTCACAGCGGGTATGGGGATCCAACTATCTCATAGAAGGTATGCAATCTCATTGCAAATTTCAACACTTGAAATTCCCGATAATATTTTGCCCCTAGCAGCTATATGACCTTAACATAGTCAACAAATCATAAGTGCTAGTCAAGTTCAACCCATCATTTCCCGATTGAATTAAACCCACCCGCACGACCCTTAACATAGTCAACAAAGTCGCACGACTACCCTAATCCAATCACATCATATGCTTATGCAGATAAGCACTAATTAGCTACCGCACACTATGCCTTAACATAGTCAACAAACGTAGCACGAATACTAACCAGTACTTATCTGAAATGACGGAGGGCTACGACAGGTTTTTCGGAAAACCTATTGCGTAATGAACTTGATATCGTTGTAGAATCAAACGATTTTAAAATGGAGTGTTTTTTAGGCTTTTCTAGTTTTGCTAAAGGAGTCACTCCCGGTGAAGGGATCGTCGGTCCTTTCCTCATCGAATAAGGTGCGGGATACATCATATATATCACTGTGCAAAGCAGAAACTCTTAAAAGCAATCAAAAGACAAACCGAGGGTTGTAGCATCGGCCAGTTATTGCTAAAGGAGTCACTCCCTGTGAAGGGATCTCGGTCCTTTCCTCATCGAATAAGGTGCAGGATATATCACATATACCGCTGTGCAAAGCAAGAACTGTAGCTACCTGTTTTATTTTGAAATTCGATTCTACAACATCTTAGGTTTCTTTTTATTTCATTAATCACATTAATGAAGTCCCATCATTAATTACCTAAACATCACAGATAAATACGACGTACACTTATGCCATCCGCATTCGCCTCGATGTCCCCTCATGCACCGTTAGGTTAGGTAACTAACGGCAGAGCGGGGCAGGGCTAGCGCGGGTGTAAAACATAAGTAACGTCTATATAATATATCATATATACTATATACAGTATCCATCACAGAACATCACATGATCACATCACAGATATCGCAGCAGAAGAAACATATGAAATATTGGATATACTAGGACGTCCGTGTTTTCAATACGAGCCAGTATAAAACACGGATTCCACGGTCGTGATGAATAGACAAACCCACACCCCTAGACCCCTACGAGAGCGGCAAGCAACCCTACCAATTCTAGAGTTAGGAGACCCGGACTCGACTCCTCGAGTTGGTCTCCTACTGGACTCCAGAACCCGGTTACTTATGCTCCCCTCCTTGGGTCTATCCTAGTGCGGAAAAGTAAATAATATACAAAGGGTGACATCTTCCGCAACCTGGAAGTGCCCCAATAAAAGAATATTACATACAAGTTTTTACATGAATGAAAATGAAAAACACTCATCTCACATAAGAAACCTCGGCTATTCAAACACGACGATCCAATATAACATATCCAGCAACACATAACATCACATGTCATCAACGTAAGTAAATATGCGCATCCCAATTGTCGTTGACATATAGCAACGAAACCGGCGATATCACATATTACACTTACGGTCACAGAAAAGAAAGTGTAAAACTACAACAGTTGGAATTCGCAACCTACATAGACATCACATGCCTAATCAAATGAATACCTTAGACATCACATGCCTAACAATTATAAACCCCGCATTTTAGTCTCATCATCGAAAACACTTTTCAATATAAAGTCGGGCAATTCAACAAGATTCCCGACATCCTGATCGAATGCTCGTCGCAAACTTCAGTAGGCGGCCGCACCCCCGACGCCGTCGACAAAGTGCACTAAGGCGGAACACCGCTGCCGCGAGCACCCGTACGGATGCTTTCGGCGACGGGGTTCTCCTACAGTCACTTGGTCGGGGCTATGGAGCGAGGCTGTCTATTAAGTTTACCCGGCGAGTATCCGCGTACGCTACGTGATTGCGACGGACTTTTGATCACATCAAAATTCCGTGGCAACCGATCAAGTGAGACTAAAGTGCTATGTTTATAACATTCATTCAGTTATCTCATAACTACTTGTGAATTCCAATTATTGTATCCCATTCCAGATAAATAGAAAATGTTAAACTTTCCGATCGAACAGTCAAACACCCAAGTTTTCCCGAAACAGATCAACACATGAAATAAGTCTAACAACATTCAGTTCGTGCCTCAGTACCAACGGTCCAGCCGTAGAAGGGTCAAGCCAACGCCTCACATGTGGCACGCCGTACTGCCCCAAACCCTAAGGTTCAAAGGGCAGTTCAAGACGGTCACATAATCGAGTTAAGGTTTGTTGTCTTCTAGAGGGACCATCGCGTTACTTGCACTACTTAGAACATTATTAAACCACGGAAAAATCCAACACTTGGAAATTTCCCGACAGGGGAAAAATTGGGTATTTCTATCCGGTCGAACTTTTTAACATATTCAAAAAAAATATCCGGAAATCCACATAGACAAAATCTGATACTCCGATCGAAACACCGAGTCCCCAATACAACCCAGAAAATTCAACTCTTGAATAAATATTAAAAATTCCCAGGAAAACCAGCACTGCAAAGTAGGAGTTACTGTGCAAAATTCAATGCACAAGGAGACATTTCGGCCGCGGAACCGCCGCACAAGCCATGCTTGTGCCGCGGAACCGCGGCGGTTTGATGGATTCAGGGAGTCGAATTTCACAGTAACCCTTACAATCTCCTGCTGAATTTTCTGCATATTTTTAATCCTCAAAAATCCCTGTTTTTGAAAAAAGTACAAAGAGCATGTTTGTGTTAGGGTTTCGGTTCGATCGGACTTCAAACGTCGTCTACACTTCGCCTAAGGCTCTAGCTAGGCTCTGATACCACTGTAGGGTTCCTATGCACTCTAATGAGGTCTCACAAGGCATCAACCATGCCAATTTCAAATTTTACGGGTGCCGAGAAACCCTAATACGGATCGTTAACTAGAAGTCTAGGCGATACAATGAAAACTAGTTTACAACTAAACTAAAAGAACGGAAATACAACCTTTGTAGATCCGTTTCTCCACCTCCATAGCTCCATGATGAAGTCCTCTCCGCTGTCCAAATCGAACCATGACTCTAGCATCGGCTTCATCGGAGAAAAAGCGGGCTAGGTCATCGACGACGATGCCGAAGATGATCTACGTCGAGGCATCACTAGATCAAGCTCCACTTTCACCAAGCCATGAAAACTTGTGAAGGAAACACCCTATACTACTTGGCAAGAGGTAGAGGATGAAGAAATAGGAAGTGGGTTCACTTTAGAATTGGATTTCTCACATTTTTCATCAAGTCACTATTGATGAAGCAAGGTTTTTCTTCAAGTGAAGGAGAAGAAGAAGAAGATGAATATTATGATAAGTTGTTATGAAAAAGAATAATAAAATCATTCTTATCATAATATTAACCATGGTAATGTGTAGAGAGTTAATCATGGTTAAATGGAATGGTTAGGGTTAAGCATGAGACAAAATGGTCACTAGGTCAAAGTCTTCATGAAGCTTCATCAAGCTTCATGAACAAACAAAGAAAGCCACCATTTTTCTCTTTTTCTTTTCCAAAATAAAATAAATGAAATATAAATAAATAAATGAATAAGAAAATGAAAACCCTAACCATTACACAACCATGGTTTAATCTTTACACAAACCCTAGTGAGCATGTATCATCAAACATGATACAAACTTGTGTACAAAAGTATATCACATATACAATGTGCACAATCCAAGTGAGAAAATCCATTTAAAGTGAACCAATACTAGTTAATGCAAAGTAATATATCAAATATATAATTATGCATTAAATCATTAAATCAACACTTGATTCAATGATCCGGTCATGTCGCACACAACCGACTAGTATCCAATGTATCGGCTTATCGAATCAATCCTTGATTCGATAACTAGGTTATATCGCATACAACCATTCGATACATTCATCGCGAGAATAGAATACGGTATCATATACACGCATTATTCTCGGTCCCGCACATATCTCATATGCGCTCCTATTTCGTTTCGCTTGAGCCAGGAAACCTCTGTGTAGGACTCTAAAGACTCGTCAATACGCCGGCAGCAGATGATGATCATATCAAGCACCCACAAGCCGCAAGCGATCTGCTAAACGTAACGGCCACCCGGGTATTGAGCGATCAGAAGATCGACGAGCAAGCCCGCTCACACTCCTGTGAATCCAACCAGTAACACTTACCGTACAGTCCGGTCTGATCGTCTGATATGTCGCATATCTCGCCTAGGGGTGGTAAACGTCAAACCCCAATAGCTCGATAAGTCGTGTCGATATGAGGTCTATAACAATTCGAGAAACTACTGGTAACACTTACCAGTAAATCTCAGCAACCCTGGCCAGGGATTTCCGGTTATAGCCGATCGAACACAGCGCAACATCAACTCCCTATACCGGGAGGGACGAATCCCCTCCTATCGCTCATTGCCTCCATGTGATTCGGGACTGTACCCAAAAGCCACCGTTTTGCACGCCCTCTTGGACGTGGTAAGGTGGAAATCAAAGCACAGTGGGAACCACACAAGACTCTATGACGATCTCGGGTGAACAGACTACTCTGTACCAGTGTCACCAGAGAACTGCCATCTGACGTAAGGTATAATACCATCTGGGAGTTCTCGGCGAGTCCGTCCAGTGTACCCAGTCTTCACTGAGCACCCGTATATCATCTCTGATGTCAAACACCAATGGATATGGGATCATCCATCGCCCATCTGTATGGGTCGAGAAGGTATACGCTAGTCTACTTTGGTATATCGATGCCCCGTCTCGATATACCCACGACTAGGGACTTTGAAGGATGTACTTATGGACTACCATGTCCCCACTAGTATGATCCGCATCATAGTCCAGGTAGTCAAGCACACATCCTAAGGGCTTTACCAATATGTAACAGAGAGACAATCAGTGTACATGTTAAGGTAAAGAGTAACCAGATAGCATACTATCATGTCGAGCAAGAAAGTCCTCCCTATATATGTCCAAGCATCCACTACAATATACATCCTATGTATAGTAATGGCCTCTAGGGCATACATATAACTAACACGATCTCCATGGAGATCAACCATCTCCATGATCAGGTGATACTGCCTAACAATTATATCTGGATTTCTGATGGGGCGGTAGTTCCTTGGCTAAACCCACAACTCCATTGTCACACAATGGTAGGAACAAAGTTCATCTCATGAACTTATATATCCAGACTGCCTCTTTGATAGCATCCTTGGTAACGATGTATCTTGCCTTTAATCGTCTAATAAGTCACGGTATCTAGCTTGAAACTCTTCCAACATACCATCTCTCCACTGAGGGTAAAGACAATGCCTGCGACTGACATTCAATCGTCCTTATCACCCAGGAACTATTCCAGTGATTCTCCCCAGGATCGATTGATACCATCTCACTACAACTAGTGAGTATCCTAACATCCAATTAGATCTATCTCATAGATCCAAAACCCAGGATTTAGGAGGTATCACCTTGATCCTATATGGAGAATCCTTGTGATAAGCAGAGATTGACCGAGCGTAGCATAGGAAACTCCTTCCCTATCAAGTGTATGTCATCCACGTACTCTTCGAGGATCACCACCATACTCTCTACTACCTTTTTGTTTATACAAGGTTCATCTACCATTTTGATGAAGTCAAACTCTTTGACTACCACATCAAAACAGATGTTCCAACTCCGCGATGCCTGCTTTATCCTATAAAGCATCTTGCACACGTTTCCGCTGCTCCCACCTTCTACGAAGCCCTATGGCTGTGTACTTATAGAAACTCTCTTCTAAAACATCATTTAGAAAAGCAATCATGACACACAACCACCAGATATCGTAGTCATGGTATGCAGCAGTGGCAAGTAGGATCTGGATGGACTTAATCATAGCTTTGAAAGTCTCAACTTTACCATGTACACCAAGTAATCTTCTCAAGATATACTTGCTTCTGATGGGGATTTAACCCTTCAAATAAAGCAACCAAAGTCCATACTTTGTTGGTGTATAAGGATTCCATCTCAGATCACTAAGCATCCAGCCATTCTTACAGAGTCCCACTCCTGATGGCCTACTCGAAACTAGTTGGGTCATCATCTCATGATGCAATCCTTGCTCCCACTGTCATAGACAAACCGAAGTATCTCTCAGGTGGATGAGAAACCCTACTAGATCGGCGGAGAGGCTGAGGTTCGTTGGAAACTATTGAATCCTTTGGTTCTACCAAATCATCTGCTGTAGTTTGTATAGCCGGAACTCCTTCCAGTTCTACCTCATGACTACTAATTTTTCCAAAAGAAATTCCCTTTCACAAAGGTGGCATGTTGAGAAACAAAATATCTTTTGTTCCTAGGTTTGGTAGAAGATATTCCCTTGCGAATGCTTGGGATATCCAACAAACTTCTACAGAACTGACTTTGCCTCGAGCTTGTCCGGATTTTGCTTTTTAGACATAGGCCGGACAACCCCAAATCTTAACAAACTTAAGATATGAGCTCTTCCCTTTCCATATCACATATGAAGTGGTAGGCAACTGATTTGATTTGAACCCTGTTCAATAGTTATGCAGCTTCTCAAGTGCATAACTCCCAAAAGGAAATAGGAAACTCAGTAGTACTCATCATAGAGCACACCATATCTAATAGGGTAAGTATGCTCCGCCCCGATATACCATCGTGCTATGGTGTATACGGAGGAGTAATGCTGAGAGAGAATCTCATTCTCCTTTAGAATAGTCCAGGAATCACGTGCTCAAGTATTCTCCTCCCTGATCTCGTCAAAGGACATAATACTTATACCCATTTTTGGTTCTCTACTTCTAACTTATATTCTGTGAATATCTCAAAAGCTTCGGACTTGTGTTTCAACAGGAACATATGTCTGAATTTTGAGAGATCATCAGAGAATGTAATGAAGTACAAAGAACCGGTCTTGGCATGTGTAGACAGGGGACCTTCATACATCAGCATGTATCAATCCCAAGAGTTCACTAACTCTTTCTCTGTTTCCAATAAATAGAGCTGTGGTCATCTTATCTTTGTGACATGACCAGCAAGTTTCACAAGATGTAAATTCAAACAAATTTAAATATGCATCTTAATGTAACTTCAGTTAGTCGGGTCGCATTGATATGACCTAGTCTACAATGCCTCAAGAAGGATTCGTTCATTTCTGAACTCTTCCTCTTGTGTGTGTTCCGTATACTAAGAACTGTAATTTGATTTAGAACGTCAATGCTTTTAGATAACGTACCTGAACCGATCAACTCTTGATATAGGAAATGTTCAAAACATTATCCAACAATACAAAATTATATCCTTTCTTTACTAATAAAGAGACTGATATGATGTTGTATATCAGGTTCAGTATCTAATAACATTCGTTTAGAATCAATGTATTCTGGTAATACAGGATGACAGTGACCAACAGACTTGGCTGCAACACTTGCACCGTTTCTATCTCATGAAACTTATCACCCGTTTTCAGTTCTCTACCAATCTGTAGCCCATGTAACAAATTACATATTTGGGATCCTGATCCGGTATCAAATACCCAGGATGTAAAGGATACTGAGAAACAATTCTATGTAATGAACACACCCGAAGAAGATGCATCAGCATGCACTTTCTTCGTTTGGGCGGCACAAGAATTCTGGTAATCCCCAATTTCCTGCTCTGTCTTATAACAATTATAAGTTGGAGCGGGACCAACGTTCCCCAGCTCAGTATAACAAGCGGGTTCGGTCAATATATCCGTATTAGTATCTTGATTAAGGCATGATATGGTCGCTACCTGGAGAGAGAGAGAAGAAAACACTCAGCGTATGCTCTTGCAAGATTAGATTGGTTATCTAATATATCTAATCAGGATATCTCCCGCTGTTTTAGTCAAATCTTCCTTCAAACCCTAAAAGGAAAGACTAGCCGGGATTAATTACACGCTACAAGTTCGCCAATCTTTCAGCCAGGCCAGTGTCGGTACTTTGAGGGAGGTTCCCCGTGCTTTCGCACGAACCTAATTAAAGTAAATCTCGTTTTCCCACGGGCGTAATCCCGTTAACACCTTTCTAGACACCTACTTGATCGGCTAATTGTAATGTGTAAAACTCTCCCAGGACTAACTCTTACTCGCAGCGGGTATCGGGATCCAACTATCTCATAGAAGGTATGCAATCTCATTGCAAATTTCAACTCTTGAAATTCCCAATAATATTTTGCCCCAAGCGTCCTATGACCTTGACAGAGGTTAACAAACCATAGGCTGCTAGTCAAGTTCAACCCGTCATTTCCTGATTGAAGTAAACCCACCCGCACGACCCTTGACAGAGGTCAACAAGGTCACACGACTACCCTAAATCAATCTCATCATATGTTTATACAGATAAGCACTAATTAGCTACCGCACACTACGCTTTGACAGAGATCAACAAACGTAGTACGAATACTAACTATTACTTATCTGAAATGACGGAGGGCTACGACAGGTTTTTAAGAAAACCCTTTGCGTAATGAACTTGATATCGTTGTAGAATCGAGTGATTTTAAATGGAGTGTTTTTTAGGCTTTTCTAGTTTCGCTAAAGAGGTCACTCCCGGTGAAGGGATCGTCGGCTCTTTCCTCATCGAATAAGGTGCAGGATATTTCACAAATATCACTATGCAAAGCAAAAACTATAAAAACAATCAAAAGACAAACCGAGTTTGTAGCATCTGCTAGTTTCACTAAAGAGTTCACTCCCGGTGAAGGGATCTCGGCTCTTTCCTTATCGAATAAGGTGCTGGATATTCTACAAGGAACACCGCTATGCAAAACAATAACTAGAGCTACCAGTTTTTAAACAAGTTTCTACAACATCTTAGGTTTCTTTTAGTTTCATTAATCTCATTAATGAAGTCTCATTTTATTATGCTTCACAAGCATCGCTTTTGAAACGAAATCTGCAATATAACATATATCTCATATATATAATATAAACATTCGTCTCAGGCAGTAATATGATCTCATCACAGAACATTGCAGCAGAAGAACATATATGAAATATTGGATATACTAGGATGTCCGTGTTTTCAATACGAGCCTGTATAAAATATGGATTCCACGGTCGTGATGAATAGCCAAACCCACATCCCTAGACCCCTACGAGAGAGGAAAGCAACTCTGCCAATTCTAGGGTTAGGAGACCCGGTCTCGACTCCTCGAGATGGTCTCCCACTGGACCCTAGAACCCGGTTACTTGTGCTCCCCGCCTTGGGTCTACCTAATGCGGAAAAGTAAATAATATACAATGGTGACATCATCCTCATCCCGGAAGTGCCCCAATAAAAGAATATTACATACAAATGAATTTTACATGAATGAAAAAGAATAACTCTCATCTCACATAAAACCCCCGGCTATTCAAAACGCGACGATCCAATAGAACATATCACAGCAACACATAATATCACATATCATCAACATAAGCAAGTATGCGTATCCCGATTGTCGTTGATGTATAGCAACGAAGCCGGCGATACACCACATACTACGCTTACGGTCACAGAAAAGAAAGTGTAAAACTACAACAGTTGGAATCTGCAACCACCTTAGACATCGCATGCCTAACCAAATGTATTCCTTAGACATCGCATGCCTAACAATTATAAACCCCGCATTTTAGTCTCATTATCGAAAACTCTTTTCAATATTAAGTCGGGAAATTCAACAAGATTCCCGACAGCCTGATCGAATACTCGTCGCAAACTTTAGTAGATAGCCACACCCCCGGATGCCGTCGACGAAGTGCACTAAGGAGGAACACCGCTGCCGCGAGCATCCGAACGGATGCTTTTGGCGACGGGGTTCTCCTACAGTCACTTGGTCGGGGCTATGGGGCGTGGCTATCTATTAAGTTTACCCAGCGAGTATCCGCGTAGGCTACGTGATTGCAACGGGCTTTTGATCGCATCAAAATCCCGTGGCAACCGATCATCTGAGACTAAACTGCTATGTTTATAATATTCAAATTAGTTATCTCATAACTACTTGTGGATTCCAAATATTGTATCACATTCCAGATAAATAGACAATGTTAAACTTTCCGATCGAATAATCAAATACCCAAGTTTTCCTAAATAGTTCTCAACACTTGAGCGGAGTTCAAAAAGTATCCATCACATGCTACAGTACCAATGGTCCAGCCGTAGAAGGGTCAAGCCAACGCCTCACATGTGGCACGCCGTACTGCCACAAACCCTAAGATTCAGAGGCAGTTCAAGACGGTCACATAATCGAGTTAAGGTTTGTTGTCTTCTAGAGGGTCCACCGCGTTACCTGCACGACTTAGAATGTTCTTAAACTACGGAAAAATCCAACGCTTGGAAATTTTCCGGCAGGGAAAAAAGTGAGTTATTGATATCCGTTCAAACTTTTTAACACGTTCTAAAAATTACCCGGACAAAATAAACAAAGTTAAATTATCCGATCGAATCAACGAGTCCCCAATACAACCCTAGAAAACTCAACATTTGAGTGGAATTAAAAATTCCCAGAAAAAAATGACAAGAAAGGACCTAAGAATAAATACCTGAAATAACAGGGACCAAATCCAAATTTTGGCCACGGAACCGCCGCCAAACCTTTGATTTGGTTGCGGTTCCGCGGTCATTTGAGCGCATTAATTGTCCGTACATCACAGTAACTCTTAGTTTTTCCTGCTATATTTTCTGAGCATTTTTAATTCATAAAAAATCATATTTTTGAAAATTGTCCAGAGAAGAGTTCGTATCGGGGTATTCGGGTTCGATCGGACTTTAAACTTCACTCAGACATCGCCTAAAGCTCTAGCATGGCTCTGATACCACTTTAGGGTTGCTAGGCATGCGCACAAGGGTCTATGAGGTATCAACCATGCCTGATTTAAAATTTTAGCCATGCCGAACAACCCCAAACCGGATCTTTAAACTAGAGTTTATGCGAAAACAAGTATGTTAAACACTTTAACACTAAGTGAAAGGGATTACAACCTTTGTAGATCAGGTCCTTCACTTCATAAGCTCCGTGTTGTGGTCCCTTCGCTGCGATCATCGTGTTCCGGACTCTCGAGAGGCTCCACGAAGAGAAAGATGCAGTCTTGCTTCCGATCTTCGATAACATAGATGATCTACCTTGAAGTTTCATTAACACAAGCTAACACTCACTATATGAAGTGAACACCCTCATCTAAAGGGCAAGGATAGATGAGAATGATGAAGTAGGATTTTTGCTCTCATTTATTTTCTTATTCTCACTCATTTTCATCACTTGGAAAAAAGCTAGAAAGCTTTTTCCATGAAAGAAAGAAGGAAGAAGAAGATGAATAATAATTAGAATCCTTTTGTGATGAATAATGAAAAGATAAATATGATAAATAATGCAACCATGGTCAACTAAACCCATGTAGAGAATTAACTAGGGTTAGGGTTTGGGTTGGGTTAAAGCATGAGTCATATGTAAATATCTTTGCAAAAACAAAAAGAAACCTTCTAGAAGGTTCATGTATGCACTAACCCAAATCAAACCCTAATCTTGTTTAATCTCCACTAAACATGTTGCATTAGTAAACACATCATGTTACAATATTATATATCACATATATAATATTTATTGTAACAAAATAAAATAATACATTTAACATATATCGCATATATATCAATGTATTACCCGAGTGAGAAAAAGAATCTTTTAGTGAGGTAATATTAGTTAATGTAATTTAATATATCATATATATTATTATACATTAAATTATCGAATCAACACTTGATCCGACAATCCGGCTATATCGCATATAACCGACTAATACGATGACCCGGCTATATCACATATACCCGGTCGATATCTCATATCGCGAGAATCCAATACGGTATCACATACCGCATTATTCTCAGTCCCGCACATATCACATATGTGCTCCTACTCCGTTTTGCCTGAGCCAAGAAACCTCTGTGTAGGACTCTAAAGAATCGTCAATACGCCGGCAGTAGGTGATGATCATATCAAACACCCACAAGCTGCAAGCGGTCAGCTAAACGTAACAGCCACCCAGGTATTGAGCGCTCAGAAGATCAACAAGCAAGCATGTACATTCTCCTGTGAATCCAATCAGTAACACTCCCGTACAGTCCTGTCTCGTCATCTGATATGTTGCATATCTCGCCTAGGGGTGGTATACGTCAGACCCCGGTAGCTTGATAAGTCGTGTCGATATGAGGTCTATAACAGTTTGAGAAACTACTGATAACACTTACCAGTAAATCTCAGCAACCCTGGCAAGGGATTTCCAGTTATAGCCAATCGAACACAGCGCAACATCAACTCCCTATACCGGGAGAGACGAATCCCCTCCTATCGCTCATTACCTCCATGTGATTCGGGACTATACCCAAAAGCCACCTTTTTGCACGCCCTCTTGGACGCGGTATGATGGAAATCAAAGCACAGTGGGAATCACACAAGACTCTATGACGATCTTGGGTCAACAGACTACTCTGTACCAGTGTCACCGGAGAACTGCCATCTGACGTGAGGTATAATACCATCTAGGAGTTCTCGGCGAGTCCGTCCAGTATACCCAGTCTCCACTGAGCACCCATACACCATCCTTGATGTCAAACACCGATGGATATGGGATCATCCATCGCCCATCATATGGGTCAAGATGCGTATACGCTAGTCTACTCTGGTGTATCGATGCCCTGTCTTGATACACCCTCGACTAGGAACAGTTATAAGATGTACTCGTCGACTACCGTGGCCCCACTAGTATGATCTCATCATAGTCCCAGTAGTCGAGTACATATCATAAGGGCTTTATCAACATGTAACATAGAGACAATCAGAGTACATGTTAAGATAAAGAGCAACCAGATAGCGTACTATCATGTCGAGCAAGAAAGTCCTCCCTATATATGTCCAAGCATCCATTACAATATACATTGTATGTACAGTAATGGCCTCTAGGGCATACATATAACTAACAGTTTGCACTCAAGATCTGGAGACATTACCCATACGGAGAGTCGTGCCAGATATTCAAGGACCACAAGAGCTTGAAGTACATATTTCAACAGCGAGATCTGAATCTGAGACAGTGCCGTTGGATGGAGCTGGTGAAAGACTATGATTGCGAAATCCTTTACCATCCAGGAAAGGCGAACGTGGTGGAAGATACTTTGAGTAGTAGGCCCGGAGGTAGTCTATCTTATTTGAGCACCGTGCAGAGGCAGTCGTCAGCAGATTGGCAGATTCTATGCGACAGCCCAGTGGAGTTCGAGTTCACTCCGACTGGGGGACAGCTTACGCATATTCGTGCATGTCCACAGTTGCTTGACCGTATTCGAAAGGCACAGCCCAGTGATGACCGTCTTTCAGAGATCATGGAGCAAATTATGCAGGGCAGAGATTCCGAGTTCGTGATCGATGATCAGGGGGTACTGCGATTTGGGGCTCGATTGTGCGTACCAGATTCTAAGGGACTGCGGCGTGAGATTCTTGAGGAGGCGCATAGATCGATTTATAGCGTTCATCCAGGTTCCACCAAGATGTACCACGATCTGAGAGATGTTTATTGGTGGGACGGAATGAAGAGGGATGTCACAGACTTCGTGTCGAGATGCCTGACTTGTCAGCAAGTCAAGGCCGAGCACCAGAGGCCCGCTGGAGAGTTGCAACCTTTTGCCCATTCCGGAGTGGAAATGAGAGCAGATTTCTATGGATTTCATTGTAGGTCTACCCAGTACCAGTCGAGAGTACGACTCCATTTGGGTGACCGTGGATCGATTGACGAAAGCGGCTCACTTCCTGCCAGTGAAGACCACCTTCGATTTTGCTCAGTATGCCCAGATTTACATCGACGAGATCGTAGGGTTGCATGGCGTCCCGACTTGTACCGTATTAGACTGAGGCACCCAGTTTACCAGCCGACTATGGCAGAGACTTCAGGAGGCGTTGGGAACCCGTTTGAGTTTCAGCACAGCATTTCATCCGCAGACCGACGGCCGGTCAGAGCGGACTATTCAGACTCTCGAGGACATGCTCTGAGAGTGGGTTTTAGACTTCGGTGGTAGCTGGGATCATCATTTACCCTTAGTGGAGTTCTCCTACAACAATAACTTCCAGGATACTATTCAGATGGCACCTTTCGAGGCTCTATATAGGAGGAGATGCAGATCGCCCGTCTGTTGGACAGAGCTCAGCGAGGCAGTATTTTGGGGCCGCAGATCGTGCAAGAGAAGACTAAGAAAGTACAGTTGATTCTGTTGGAGATAGTGCCCTCAGAGTCAATTATTAGGTCACAGGTACGTGATTGTAATGATTGAGGGAGGACCTATCCCGGTAGGACAGTCTTACTCGAGATGATAGTATGCTATCTGGTTTACCTTTATCATCATGTACTGCTTTAGTGACCTGACACGTCGCTATTACACGTTGATAGAGCCCCTAGGATTCTTGCTTGACCACCAGCAGTATGAGGGCGATCATATAAGTGGGAGCTGGGGGTCTACAAGCATATCCTTAAAAGGTCCCTAGTCGTGGGAGTTTCGAGACCGGGCATCGATACTCCATTAGTAGACTAGTGTATACAGTCGAGACCCCGACGAGGGGCGGTGGCCGGTCTCACAAGCCACTGGTGTCAGTTGGATCACCTAAGATGTATACAGGTGCTCATTGGGTTATGAGTACACCGGACAGGACTCGCCGGGAACATGCTAGTTGGTCATATACCAGACGTCAGATGGCAGTTCCCTGGTGACATGTGTGCAGGTTAGTTCATCGACCTGGGGATCGTCATTTGTCTCGTGTGAGTTCCCACTGTACTTTGATTACTACCCTACCACGGCTCAAATGAGTCGTGCAAACAGGTTTTAGTTGGGTACAGTCCCGAGCCACATGGAGGCAGTGAGCGTATCTTCAGGGGTTCGTCTCTCCCGGTATTGGGGGTGAGGTCGTGCTGTGTCTAGGAGAGCCATTACACAAAGTCCTTGGCCAAGGCAAGGAGATTTACTGGTAGGTATTCCAGTAGTTTCTCAGGGTGTTCTGGGCTACACTCCGACACGACTTGTACCGCTTTTGGCGGTCTGACTTTTACCAACCCCCTAGGCCCGCCATGCGATGCTCATAGACGAACGGACCGGACTGCACGGATATTGTCACTGACAGGCTCAGTAGGGTGTCAGGATGAGTTTACTCATCGACGTCCCTTTTGGTCAATAGCTGGTGGCCCGTCACGTATTGGCTTATACCTCTGACGTGCTAGTGGTTAAATCCACAGCCATAGTATTGACGAGTCTTTAGAGTCCACCACACTTACAGTTACTCAAGTTTCGGGCGAAACGCTGTAGAGGCCGTATGGAGATATGGCAGGGTCCGATCAGATACGTGCGGTATTGCACGGATCAGGATCGGACGGTTTGTACTAGTAGCCGTATAGGTATATGGCAGGGTTCGATCAGATACGTGCGGTATTGCACGGATCAGGATCGAACGGATATTACTAGCCGGCTTTGGTTTAAGCCGGTCCTAGTTTAGTACAGTGTAGATTTTGTCTCTTTGCATTTGTATCCGGACGGAATACAGATGCGGGTGTGTATGCACAGTATCGGGGTTTTCCTGTAATTTATTACGGGACCAGTTTTCTGGAGTTGCCAGTTTGCATTCCGTTCCGGCCGGTTTTCCTTTGTTCTTTCCCGGCCGGACTTTTCCGATGAAGGGGGTTATTTGCAATTGTGCAAATAACATTTGTGGAGGGGGTTTCTTGTAAAATATTGATTATGATAGCTTTCATTTCTTTTGCTCCATGCTTTGGAATTGAGAGATTTGAAAGGTTATGGAGTGAATAGGAGAATAAGCATGGTTGATGTTTTCTTGTCTTGGGTTGTGGTCACCTCCTTCTTCTCCTACACTCACCTCCCTTCTTATGGTTGGCATTCTCATTTCCTCCACCATAATGATTCATTCTCACTTGAGGAAAGAAAGAACACTAGAGAGAAGAAAAAGAATGAGAGAGTTCATCTTTATTTTTGTGAGGAATTCTTCATCTCCTTCTTCTTCTTGTTATGGAAAAATGAAAGCACCATTTTTCCTAACCCCATCCCTCCATCATGGCAACTATCATAAACCCCAAAGTGAGACAAGTTTCCTACACTTCCTACAGCATATCTTGGACGCGTCGATTCGCCAGCTTCGCGTCCGAGTTGCCTCGGTATTGAGATGGGAGCCCGTAAAAGCTACAGGCGATGTGGTGCCCTTTCCGACGAGGAGGAGACGGACGGAGATCCCGCGAGGAGATCGGAGTGGAGATGAAGACCGGAGGACTCGGATCAGTCGGTACATCTCTTCCCTTTCTTATTAGTAGCGTAGACTTGTTAATGGTTACGATCCGGAGTTTAGTGCGCGGTGGTGCCGGTTTGCAAAGTCCGCAAAATTTAAGTTTATCACCGTTTCCGCATTCCGGCGTCGGATTGACGGCCGGGGCGCCGCCGTGCACTTACAGTGGTATCAGAGCCTCGCCATTAACTTCGTCTAGCTTCGTTTGATGTGTTTTACGTTTCCGATCGAACAAAATCCCAAAACCGCATTTTTGCTTGCATCAGTTCTCTGTTGAAAATTTTTGGTGTCGTAAAATTTTTCAGGTGATTGCAGAATGATGTACTGTGCATCGTAAGACCACTGGAAAATTTTGGTACCCTGTTCCCTCCGTACGACCGCGGAACAGCGGCCATAGCCCCTCTTTGGCCGCTGTTCCGCCGCAGTTATTTGGGTTCAGTGCACCATTTGTTTTCAGTGGGCTTATGGGCTTAAAATATGGGTTTTGGAATATTAAAATTGGGCCAATTATTTCTGTGAGTGCTACAGTTTTCTTTGGGGCCCACTTGTTAATTGTTTGATCAATCGGAAAATTTTAAACACATTTTTCACAGTATTTACATTATATCTGCGACCGTGAATGTCACTCGATCGGTAAATCCGGTCTAACTGCTATAGCCCGGTTAGACGGATTTGCGAACGTGACTTTCACGTTGATGTTCTGTGTTTTGCTGTGATGTTGCGGATCGGTCGTGGGGATAGCCTGGATGCAATGCTAGTACAGTGCTGTTGTATTATGTACATTTGATATTGCGGGGCGAGCGTCCGACATGTGGACTGCCGTCACTGCCTGATTGTATTATTCTTTTGGGGCACGACCTGGTTGCGGTCGATGTACCCGTTGTATGTATATTTTACTTTCTGTACTAGGATTATCCCGCGGAGGGGTGCACGGATAGCCGGGTTCTGGAGGGCAACAAGCCCGCATCTCATGGCATTGGGACGGAGGGGGCTTCACTCCAGGATTGGCTGGCTATTCGCCGCACTCGTAGGGGGTATAGGATTTCATTGCACAGGCTATCCACACGACCAGGGGAACGTCGGGTTTCAGTAGTGGCTCTGTGAAACCCGGGGATCCCAGATATCTGTATTTGTTCTGTGATGCTGTACATTTCTGTGATGTTGCATTTTATTCACGCCTTGAGCGAATACTATATATTGGTATATATATTAGTAGATGTTGTATATGTTTTTCATCCGCGCTAGTCCAGTCCCCGCTCTGCCGTTAGTTAGCTAACCTAACGGGTGATGACGGGACCCAGTGGCGAATGCGGATGGCATATACGTACGTCAGTATATTTTCGTTCTTTGTGGTGTGATCAATTGATGGGACTGCATTGATTCGGATCAATGCAAGTTAAACAAACCTATTCTGATGTTGTTGGAACACTTTTCAAAAAGCTGTTATTGCAAGGACGTTCACTTTTGTTTTGCATCGTGGTATTCATTTGGAATATCCTGCTCCTCAGTCGACGAGGCAAGGGCCGAGATCCCTTCACCGGGAGTGACCCCTTGGACAGAAGTTTGCGTCAGGGCTTTAACTTCACTATAGCCGATTACTTTTGCTTTGCATCGTGGTATTCATTTGGAATATCCTGCACCCCATTCGACGGGGAAAGAGCCGAGATCCCTTCACCGGGAGTGACCTCTTTAGTAAAGGTTTTCGTCACTATATTTTCTAAAAAGCTATCCGTTCCTTCAACGATATCAAGTTCATTACGTTAAAGGTTTTCGCCAGAAACCATTCGTAGCCCTCCGTCGTTTCAGACGGGTAGCAAGTAGTATTCATACTATGTTTGTTGACCTTCGTCAAGGCATAGTGTATGGTAGCTGCTTGTTGCTTTTCTGCTGCATAGATAGATGCGTTGGTTTGGGACAGTCGTATAGCCTTGTTGACCTTCGTCAAGGGCTTGTACGGGTGGGTTCAAATTAACCTGGACAATGACGGGTGGAACTTGACATGTGACTTATGATTTGTTGACCTTCGTCAAGGTCATAAGAGCATGGGGCAGAAATCACATCGGGATTTTCAAAAGAACTGAAACTTGCCAGATATGCGCATACCTTCTGGAGTGTTATACCGTGAGCGGATTCCGTCACGTTATCATGCGATGATAGTTGGATCCCGATTCCCACTGATGAGTTGGTTTACTCCTCGGGTGACCCCGACTAATTCTTCTTTCAGGTTTGGAGGAGAATTTGAGGTACAGTGGGAGGTTTCCAGATTAGATAAATTGGTAACCATTCTGATCTTGGTTAGAGTGCACGCTGAGTGTTTCTTTTCTCTCTCTCTCTGGCAGCGACCATTGACCCGACCCTAAGACTATGACTCAGTGACCAAGTTGACCGAACCTTCTTAACACTGGCTGTTGGATTGTCAGAGTTGCAGACCTCATTGCCACTCCTACTTTTACCCTTTTCTCCAGGACACCCCGTATTACTACGAACGTCCACTTCCATTGGACAAAACCATCGTATGGTTAGATACGAACTCGAAGGAATTTATTCGAGGATGGTTTCCGGTTCTGGAGAAAACGGATAGGATTATTCAGTTGTCTTTTCCTTTTTACCTTCTGTCAGGTTGCGAGTACTCCTTGGTTTAGGAGATAGTACACCTATTACGCAAATTGGATAATCTTCTTCCAAACCTTAGGCTGGTGCCGAACAGTGGGGAATGAAGAAAACCAATTAGCATAACGATGGTGTGCAGAAGGTATTAAGATTAAGACAAAGCAAGGGATTAGTAAGAGGGCAAAAGTAAATTGCGACTGATATTCACGACCAAACCAAGTATTTCTTCGTCAATTCTAAATCACCTTTGTATTTCTCCAGGATACTCCGTATCACTACGAAGATCCACAGTTTATTGGATACTCCATCGTATGGTTATATACGAACTCGAAAGGAACTTGTTCCAGTTCGGGGATGGATTCTGGTCCGGGAGAAATAGGAATAAGGTTTATTCGGTTGTCTTTTATCTTCACCCTCTCTCATTGCGAGTGTTCCTAGGATTGGGACAGTACACCCATTATGCTTATTGGATAGTCTTCTTCCAAACCATAGGCTGGTGCCGAACGGTAGGGAAGGAAGAAAACCAGTTGGCCTAAAAGGGTGTGCAGAAGGTAAAGACTAAAGACATATGAAGGGATTTGGAGAGGTGGCAAAGAACTATACGGTTGCAGTCGTGAATCTGGAAGAGGCATTACTAGGAATACCAGAATACCCCATCGGAACATTTCAATGTTTCAGTTTCACTGTGTAATGTTAAAGGAAAACTGATTTCCCGATTAGATACTTACTCCAGGGTATGTATTTACCAGGTACGATTCTCACATCTGTATGGTTTTACAGATGATGAGTGGGAGTAAGTTATTGGGAATTGGGTGATTATCCTCATTATATCGGGATTCGTTGTAATCAGTGATATTTGAGGAAATCACCTGGGCTGTTTGCCGGTCGGCAAATATTTGGTTTTGAATATCCGCTGTTGTGCACCAATTTCAAATTGATATATCTGTACGTCTATTTTCATAGAGTGAGATATACCTTTTGATATTATGTCGATGACATTTACCTATATCAGTGGATGGTTAGGTAAGGAGCATTAAACAGCGGTGTAATTCTTCTTAACCATAAGTACAGTTTTCAACCTACGACACACAGTGAAAGAGTTGTTAGACTCAGCGGACTTATACAAAGTATAGTATGTTGTCCAGTGTCCATTAGGACAGAGGGGTTGGTCCTCATACTATATTCTGTTTACTTTTAACTTCTCTAGTTCTTATACATGTGTTTCGTAGAAACACAGGGTCTAAGTTTTGAGGAGTTATAGGTATTTGAATAGAGTAGAGAACCAGGTGTAGCAAGTATCGGGATTCTTCAAAGTGATCGAAGATGTAGATACTTGTGTATGGTATTCAGTTGATAGTAATGATTAAGAGATCTTGCTTCTCTTTCAGGTTACTCATAATTGGAAGCATTCCTAAGTTGAGTAACGCTGATCCGCCTCCTTCCATTTAGTTGACATGCACTGGAGACAGTTGCATGATTTGGATCTGGTTCAATTAAATCAGTGCCTCTGTTTCTACATTGGATATAGAACAGTTCATATCTTAACGATGTTAAGGTACGGGGAGTTGTCCGGTTCATGATTAAAACCAGACACTGGACAACTCAAGGCACGTTTCTGTAATGGCTGTTTGTGGGTTGACCCAGGCTATGACGAGGGTTGATTTTCTACCATCTGGATGAACAATAGCGATATTGTTCTAGACTCGCCACAGTTTTATTAAAAATGGACTTTTTCAGAAAAACAGTAGTGGGAGTATGGTAGAACTGGAAGTGATTCCAGAACCACAAACGATTACTGAAGATTTGATAAGGAACCTAAAGATTCAATCTGGATTGACATTCCATTGGCCACTCCGCAGATAAGGTGGGTAACTTCAGGCACCCGAGAGGTACTACGGTAGCCTCAAGGACGGTGACAGGGAAGTTCTTGTTTACCCACAATTACCATTGCTGTTGTTCCAGGCTGCGAGACCCGGCGGGAGGATGAGTATAGCGTCATTCTAAACTAGTTTTAGAAGTGTACGTCTATATGACTCTGCCAGAGGGTTGTCGTAGTCAGTGGGAGCAGCGGAAGCATTGGTGGACAGGTAGCTTATGTCTATTTATAGACTAGAGCAGAAATAGCGGAGATAGATCATCTATTTCTGACATGACAGTCATGGGTTTGACTTCATCAGAATAGGGGATGGATCTGTTGAGAAGGTAGTAGGGTGTGATATCCTGGTGTTTGGATGACATACACTACACAGAGTAGGAAAAGAAACTCCTATACTACAATCGGTTATATTTTGGTCGTCACACAGTGGTTTCTCCACACAGGACTTGGACATTATATCAGACATACTGGTTACTGGATCTATGGTATTAGATCTAGATTTGGGTGGTTTCCCAATCAGGGTACTTAGACAGCATTCTAAGGGTATTTAGAATGGACGACTCCATGCACGGTAGTGTACCTGCAGAAGATGGAGTCACCCTCTCTAAAGGTGTCTTACAGACTAAAGGGGAGAGGGATGTCCATGATTGGCAGATCACTTGCTCAGGCAATTGAGTCAATCATGAGATGTCAAGTACCACACCAGATATTATTCTTGCACTAGATGCAATAAGTTGATATTGATCCAATCCTGGAGAAACAGTCGGAAGCAGTTTTAGAACATAACAGAATGTTCTAGGGATATGATAACGACAGCCTCATTGAGGAGACAGTTATCATTCCAGGCTTCCAAGGTGACATGGACGACAAGGAGGTTGTCAGAGTTATAGTTTTCTTTCTGATGAGGGGCAGTATTTTGGACAGGTGGTCCAAGGCAATACTGAGGGAGGCATGGCGCGCAGGATACTGATTAAGTTCAGTTGACGATACAGTCTAAGAAGTTTGGATTTGGAGTTCATTTATGAGCTAGGTCCCATCAGACATCCAGACACGTTCTAAGACATGTATTGCTCATTTCGGGAGATGGCTTTCTCCGCGAACTTGAGATATAGAGAGACATGGAAAGAAACAACAAAGCGGATCCACTCACTGAGGCTATTCCTCGAACGCAATAGTTCCGCAAACGAGCTTTGTGAGACTGACTAGTAGAGGAGTTGGATGTTCGGTATCACACGGGCTGTGAGTATGCGACATCGCAATAATTAGCCTTGAGTGCAAGTGGGAGATTGTTGGAGATAGTGCCCTCAGAGTCAATTATTAGGTCACAGGTACGTGATTGTAATGATTGAGGGAGGACCTATCCCGGTAGGACAGTCTTACTCGAGATGATAGTATGCTATCTGGTTTACCTTTATCATCGTGTACTGCTTTAGGTGACCTGACACGTCGCTATTACACGTTGATAGAGCCCCTAGGATTCTTGCTTGACCACCAGCAGTATGAGGGCGATCATATAAGTGGGAGCTGGGGGTCTACAAGCATATCCTTAAAAGGTCCCTAGTCGTGGGAGTTTCGAGACCGGGCATCGATACTCCATTAGTAGACTAGTGTATACAGTCGAGACCCCGACGAGGGGCGGTGGCCGGTCTCACAAGCCACTGGTGTCAGTTGGATCACCTAAGATGTATACAGGTGCTCATTGGGTTATGAGTACACCGGACAGGACTCGCCGGGAACATGCTAGTTGGTCATATACCAGACGTCAGATGGCAGTTCCCTGGTGACATGTGTGCAGGTTAGTTCATCGACCTGGGGATCGTCATTTGTCTCGTGTGAGTTCCCACTGTACTTTGATTACTACCCTACCACGGCTCAAAGGAGGCGTGCAAACAGGTTTTAGTTGGGTACAGTCCCGAGCCACATGGAGGCAGTGAGCGTATCTTCAGGGGTTCGTCTCTCCCGGTATTGGGGGTGAGGTCGTGCTGTGTCTAGGAGAGCCATTACACAAAGTCCTTGGCCAAGGCAAGGAGATTTACTGGTAGGTATTCCAGTAGTTTCTCAGGGTGTTCTGGGCTACACTCCGACACGACTTGTACCGCTTTTGGGGGTCTGACTTTTACCAACCCCCTAGGCCCGCCATGCGATGCTCATAGACGAACGGACCGGACTGCACGGATATTGTCACTGACAGGCTCAGTAGGGTGTCAGGATGAGTTTACTCATCGACGTCCCTTTTGGTCAATAGCTGGTGGCCCATCACGTATTGGCTTATACCTCTGACGTGCTAGTGGTTAAATCCACAGCCATAGTATTGACGAGTCTTTAGAGTCCACCACACTTACAGTTACTCAAGTTTCGGGCGAAACGCTGTAGAGGCCGTATGGAGATATGGCAGGGTCCGATCAGATACGTGCGGTATTGCACGGATCAGGATCGGACGGTTTGTACTAGTAGCCGTATAGGTATATGGCAGGGTTCGATCAGATACGTGCGGTATTGCACGGATCAGGATCGAACGGATATTACTAGCCGGCTTTGGTTTAAGCCGGTCCTAGTTTAGTACAGTGTAGATTTTGTCTCTTTGCATTTGTATCCGGACGGAATACAGATGCGGGTGTGTATGCACAGTATCGGGGTTTTCCTGTAATTTATTACGGGACCAGTTTTCTGGAGTTGCCAGTTTGCATTCCGTTCCGGCCGGTTTTCCTTTGTTCTTTCCCGGCCGGACTTTTCCGATGAAGGGGGTTATTTGCAATTGTGCAAATAACATTTGTGGAGGGGGTTTCTTGTAAAATATTGATTATGATAGCTTTCATTTCTTTTGCTCCATGCTTTGGAATTGAGAGATTTGAAAGGTTATGGAGTGAATAGGAGAATAAGCATGGTTGATGTTTTCTTGTCTTGGGTTGTGGTCACCTCCTTCTTCTCCTACACTTACCTCCCTTCTTATGGTTGGCATTCTCATTTCTTCCACCATAATGATTCATTCTCACTTGAGGAAAGAAAGAACACTAGAGAGAAGAAAAAGAATGAGAGAGTTCATCTTTATTTTTGTGAGGAATTCTTCATCTCCTTCTTCTTCTTGTTATGGAAAAATGAAAGCACCATTTTTCCTAACCCCATCCCTCCATCATGGCAACTATCATAAACCCCAAAGTGAGACAAGTTTCCTACACTTCCTACAGCATATCTTGGACGCGTTGATTCGCCAGCTTCGCGTCCGAGTTGCCTCGGTATTGAGGTGGGAGCCCGTAAAAGCTACAGGCGATGTGGTGCCCTTTCCGACGAGGAGGAGACGGACGGAGATCCCGCGAGGAGATCGGAGTGGAGATGAAGACCGGAGGACTCGGATCAGTCGGTACATCTCTTCCCTTTCTTATTAGTAGCGTAGACTTGTTAATGGTTACGATCCGGAGTTTAGTGCGCGGTGGTGCCGGTTTGCAAAGTCCGCAAAATTTAAGTTTATCACCGTTTCCGCATTCCGGTGTCGGATTGACGGCCGGGGCGCCGCCGTGCACTTACAGATTCGAGATCAGATGAGAGCGGCTCAGAGCAGGCAGAAATCGTACGCAGACAGATGCCGTCACAGACTAGAGTTCGCAGTTGGCGATCAGGTTTTTCTGAGGGTCTCTCCGATGAAGGGCGTGATGAGATTTGGGCGAAAAGGAAAGCTTAGTCCTAGATTTGTGGGTCCCTTCGAGATCCTCGAGCATGTCGGCGCAGTTGCATATCGTTTGGCTCTTCCACCCAGCTTTCCGGATGTTCACCCCGTATTCCACGTTCCAATGCTCTGCAAGTATCTTCATGACCCTTCGCATGCGATTCAGCACCCGACGATCCAGCTGGAGCACGACCTTTGTTTTGCCGAGCAGCCGGTGGTCATCTTGGATCCGCAGGTGAAGAAATTGAGATCGAAGGTTATACCGTCTGTGAAGATTCTTTGGCGCAGCCCGAATGGTGATGAGATCACTTGGGAGGCCGAGGGTGAGATGCGAAATAAATTCCCTCATCTCTTTGAAGGTACGTGTAGCTATATTTTAAATTCGGGGATGAATTTTCTTTAAGGGGGGAGATTGTAACACCCTAGATTGCGATTAGTGATTAATTATGCTTTAATGTGGGGGTTTTAGTAAAAAATTTACCAAATCGGTTTTCAAATATTTTATTTGATTTAATGAACATTTTACTAGAATTTAATTGGGCTTGCACACACATGTGCATGTTAATTGGGGCTAAGTTTAGGGTTAAGCCATGTTTAGATAGCCATGGTAAACTAAAACATTTCATTAGGTTAATATGAAGTTAATTAAGGGTATTACTTTTCCTAATTAAATTAACTTTTGTTGTGTTTTGGGGGTTGACTTGAGTTTGGAGGGGGAGAGAGAGTATGATGAGCTTGTAGCATGCTAGGTAATGATGAGAGGGGGGAAAAGTGTGAGTGCACGGCGGCGCCCCGGCCGTCAATCCGACGCCGGAATGCGGAAATGAAACTTTTACAAAAAACTAGAAACCAGCACCGCCGCGCACTTTAAACCCGGATCGGGCCATTAACCTAACTCTAGCAAACAAGAAAAATGGGAAGGAAGCTATACCGAGCGATCCGTGTCCTTCGGTCTTCGGCCTCCACTCCGATCTCCTCGCGGAATCTCCAGTCTTCATCTTCTCGTCGGAACGGGCACCACATCACCGGGTTCTTTTACGGGCTCCCACCTCTGGACCGAGGCAACTCGGGCACGAAGTTGGAGAGCCGACGTGCCCAAGAAGTGCTGTAGATGAAGTGTAGAATCCATTGTCTCTTCGGGTTTGAAGTTGCCATGATGATGGAGGAAATGAACTTTAAAATGAACTTTGGATTTTGGTGTGAACAAAGAATGATATGAAGAATTTTCCCACACCAAAAGAACCCCTCTCTCCCTCCAAGATGTGGCCGGCCTCAAGAAATGGAGGAGGAAAAAATCCAATGGAATAATGCAAGAGGAGAAATGTATGATAAATGAGAAGAAAATGGTCACACCATTTTCCAAATCAAATCCCATCACATAAATGAAAACCATCATGAAAAAGCAAAGATGCTTAACCCATCATAACCCCCATTTACAAACAAACCCCTCCACTTAGCTAATTTGCAAACTTCCAAATTAGCCCCCTCCATCGGAAAAATCCGGCCGTGAAGGAACAAATGAAAACTGGCCGAAACGGAATACAAACTGGCAACTTCAGAAAACTGATCCCGTAATAAATTACAGGAAAACACCGCGACTGTATATACATACCCGCATTTGTATTCCGACCAAATACAAATGCAAAGAGACAAAATCCACACTGTACAATACTAGGATCCGGCTTAAACCAAAGCCCGCTTGTATTATCCGTCCGATCATGATTCGTGCAATACCGCACGTATCTGATCGAACCCTGCCATATCTCCATACGGCCTCTACAGCGTTTCGCCCGAAACTTGAGAAAACGGTCTGTGGGGGACTCTAAAGACTCGTCAATACTTCGGCTGTGGATTTAACCACTAGCACGTCAGAGGTATTAGCCATACGTGACGGGCTACCAGGTATTTACCAAAAGGGACGTCGATGAGCGAACTCATCCTGACACCCTACTGAGCCTGTCAGTGACAATATTCGTACAGTCCGGTCCGTTCGTCTATGAGCATCGCATGGCGGGCCTAGGGGGTTGGTAAAAGTCAGACCCCCAAAAGAGGTACAAGTCGTGTCGGAGTGTAATCCAGAACACCCTGAGATACTACTGGAATACCTACCAGTAAATCTCCTGCCTTGGCCAAGGACTTCGTGTAATGGCTCTCCTAGACACAGCGCGACCTCACCCCCAATACCGGGAGAGACGAACCCCTGCAGATCCGCTCACTGCCTCCATGTGGCTCGGGACTGTACCCAACTAAAACCTGTTTGCACGTCTCCTTTGAGCGTGGTAGGGTAGTAATCAAAGTACAGTGGGAACTCACACGAGACAAATGACGATCTCAGGTCGATGAACTAACCTGTACACATGTCACCAGGGAACTGCTATCTGACGTCAGGTATAAGACCAACTAGCATGTTCCCAGCGAGTCCTGTCCGGTGTATTCATAACCCAATGAGCACCTGTATACATCTTAGGTGAACCAACTGACACCAGTGGCTTGTGAGACCGGCCACCGCCCCTCGTCGGGGTCTCGACTGTATACACTAGTCTACTCTGGAGAATCGATGCCCTGTCTCGAAACTCCCACGACTAGGGACCTTTTAAGGATGTGCTTATAGACCCCAGCTCCCATGTATATGATCGCCCTCATACTGCTGGCAGTCAAGCAAGAATCCTAAGGGCTCTATCAACATGCAATAGTGACCTGTAAGGTCACCTAAAGCAGTACACAATGATAAAGATAAACCAGATAGCATACTATCATCTTGAGTAAGACTGTCCTACCGGCATAGGTCCTCCCTCAATCATTGCAATCACGTGCCTGTGATCTAATAATTGACTCTGAGGGCACTATATCCAACAATCTCCCACTTGCACTCAAGGCTAATTATTGCGATTTTGCATACTCACAGCCCGTGTGATACCGAACACCCAACTCCTCTACTAATCAATCTCACAAAGCCCATTTGCGAAACTATTGCGTTCGAGGAATAGCCTCAGTGAGTAGATCCGCTCTGATGTTTCTTTCTATGTCTCTCTTTATCTCAAGTTCGCGGAGAAAGCCATCTCCCAAAATGAGCAATACCTGTCTTAGAATATGTCTGGATATCTGATGGGACCTAGTTCATAAATGAACTCTAAATCCAAACTTCTTAGACTGTATCGTCAACTGAACTTAATCAGTATCCTGTGCCATGCCTCCCTCAGTAACCGCCTGGACCACCTGTCCAATATACTGCCCCTCGTCAGAGGGAAAACTATAACTCTGACAGTCACTTTGTCATCCCGGTCACCTTGGAAGCCTGGAATGATAACCGTCTCCTAAAGGAGGCTGCCGTTATCAAATCCCTAGAACAACCACTTATGTTCTAAAACTGCTTCCGAATGTTTCTCCAGGATTGGATCAATATCAACTTATTGCATCTACTACAAGAACAACATCTGGTATGGTACTTGACATCTCATGATTGACTCAATTGCCTAAGCAAGTGATCTGCCAATCATGCACATCCCTCTCTACTTTAGTCTGTAAGACACCTTTAGAGAGGGTGACTCCATGACCTGCAGGTACACTACCGTGCCAGGAGTCGTCCATTCAAAAACACCTTTAGAATGC
The DNA here is from genome assembly GCA_030015575.1 of Agapanthus africanus. Taxonomy (NCBI): domain Eukaryota; kingdom Viridiplantae; phylum Streptophyta; class Magnoliopsida; order Asparagales; family Amaryllidaceae; genus Agapanthus; species Agapanthus africanus. The sequence goes on along the minus strand of CM057345.1, from coordinate 429,479,138 downwards.
TGTCAAAGTACCCAGATTGGGAAACTACCCAAATCTAGACCATAAATCTAGTAACCAGAATGTCTGATATAATATCCAAGTCCCATGTGGAGAAACCACTGTGTGACAACCAAAGTATAACCGATCGTAGTATAGGAATATTACTTCCTACTCTGTGTATGTCATCCAAATACCAGGACATCACATCCTACTACCTTCTTAACAGATCCATCCCCTATTCTGATGAAGTCAAACCTATGACTGTCACATCAGAAATAGATGATCTATCTCCGCTATATCTGCTTTAGTCTATAAATAGACATAAGCCACTTGTCTACCAATGCTTCCGCTGCTCCCACTGACTACGACAACCCTCTGGCAGAGTCATATAGACGTACACTTCTAAAGCTACTTTAGAATGATGCTATACTCATCCTCCTGCCGGGTCTCACAGTCTGGAACAACAGCAATGGAAAGTCTGGGTAAACAAGAACCTCCCTGTCACCGTCCTTGAGGCTACCGGAGTACCTCTCGGGTGCCTGAGGTTACCCACCATATCTGTGGAGTGGCCAATGGAATGTCAAACCAGATTGAATCTTTAGGTTCTTATCAAATTTTCCGTAATCGTTTGCGGTTCTGGAATCACTTCCAGTTCTACCATACTCCCACTACTGTTTTCTGAAAAAAAATCCATTTTTATTAAAACTGTGGCGAGTCAAGAACAACATCACTATTGATCTTCCAGATGGTAGAAAGTCAACCCTCGTCATAGCCTGGGTCAACCCACAAACAGCCATTACAGAAACGTGTCGTGAGTTATCCAGAGTCTGATTTTAAGCATAAGCTGGACAACTCCCCGTACCTTAACATCGTTAAGATATGAACTGTTCTATATCCAATACAGAAATAGAGGCAATGATTTAATTGAACCAGATTCAAATCATGCAGCTGTCTCCAGTGCATGTCATGTAAATGGAGAGAGGCCGATCAGCGTTACTCAACTTAGGAGTGCTTCCAATTATGAGTAACCTGAAAGAGAAGCAAGTTCTATTAATCATTACTATCAACTGAATACCATACACAAGTATCTACATCTTCGATCATTTTGAAGAATCGCGATACTTGCAACATCTGGTTCTCTACTTTACTCTTATACCTATAATTTCTCAAAACTTAGACCTTGTGTTTCTATGAAACACTTGTCTAAGAACTAGAGAAGTCATAAATAAATAGAATATAGTACAAGAACCAACCCCTCTGTCGTCATGGACACTGGACAACATACAATACTCTGTATAAGTCCTCCTAGTCTAATAACTCAAACCCTGTGCGTCGTAGGTTGAAAACTGTACTATGGTTATAAAGAATTACACCGCTGTTTAATGCTCCTTACCTAACCATCCACTGATATAGGTAAATGTCATGGACATAATTTCAAAAAGGTATATCTTACTCTATAAAAATAGACGTACAGATATATCAATTTGAAATTGGTGCATAACAGCGGATATTCAAAACCAAATATTTGCCGTCCAGCAAACAACCCAGGCGATTTCCTCAAATATCACCAATTACAACGAATTCCGATATAATGAGGACGATCACCTAATTTCCAATAACTTACTCCCACTCATCATCTATAAAACCATACAGATGTGAGAATCATACCTGGTAAATACATACCCTGGAGCAAGTGTCAAATTGGGAAATCAGTTTTCTTTTAACAGTACACAGTGAAACTGAAACATTGAAATGTTTCGATGGGGTATCCGGATATTTCTAGTAATGCCTCTTCCATCATCCAGATTCACAACTGTAACCGTATATTTCTTTGCCATCTCTCCAAATCCCTTTATATGTCTTTAGTCATTACCTTCTGTACACCCCTTTAGGCCAAATGGTTTTCTTCCTTCCCTACCGTTCGGCACCAGCCTATGGTTTGGAAGAAGACTATCCAATAAGCATAATGGGTGTACTGTCCTAATCCAAAGAGCACTCGCAATGCGAGAGAAGGTGAAGATAAAAGACAACCGAATAAACCTTATTCTTATTTCTCCTGAACCAGAATCTATCCCCGAACTGGAACAAGTTCCTTTCGAGTTCGTATATAACCATACGATAGAGTATCCAATAAACTGTGGATCTTCGTAGTGATACGGAGTGTCCTGGAGAAATACAAAGGTGAAGTGGGAGTGGTAATGAAATACTTGGTTTGGTCGTGAATATCAGTCGCAATTTACTTTGCCCTCCTTCTAATCCCTTTATTTGTCTTAACTTAATACCTTCTGTACACCGCACTTAGGATAATCGGCTTTCTTCATTCCCTACCGTTCGGCACTAGCCTAAGGTTTGGAAGAAGACTATCCAATAGGCGTAACGGGTGTACTGTCCTAATCCAAGGAGCACTCGCAATCTGAGAGAAGGTAAAAGAAAAAGACAACTGAATAGTCCTATTCATTTTCTCCAGAACCTGAAACCATCCTCGAATAAATTCCTTCGAGTTCGTATATAACCATACGATGGTTTTATCCAATGGAAGTGGACGTTCGTAGTAATACGGGGTGTCCTGGAGAAAAGGATAAAAGTAGGAGTGGCAATGAGGTCTGCAACTCAGACAATCCAAAAGCCAGTCTTATAAGAAGATTTGGTTAACTTGGTCACTGAGTCATAGGCTAGGGTCGGGCCATGGTCGCTGCCAAAGAGAGAGAGAAAAGAAACACTCAGCGTGCACTCTAAGCTAGATCAGAATGGTTATCACTTTATCTAATCAGGAAACCTCCCACTGTAACGTCAAATTCTTCTCCAAACCTGAAAGAAGAATTAGTCGGGATCACCCGAGGAGTAAACCAACTCATCAGTGGGAATCGGGATCCAACTATCATCGCATGATAACGTGACGGAATCCGCTCACGTTATCACACTCCAGAAGGTATGCGCATATCTGGCAAGTTTCAGTTTCTTTAGAAACTCTCGATGTGATTTTTGCCCCATGCTCTTATGACCTTGACTAAGGCCAACAAATCATAAGTCACATGTCAAGTTCTACCCGTCATTGTCCAGGTTAATTTGAACCCACCCGTACAAGCCCTTAACTAGGGCCAACAAGGCTATACGACTGTCCCAAACCAATGCATCTATCTATGCAGCAGAAAGGTAACAAGCAGCTACCATACACTATGCCTTGACTAAGGCCAACAAACATAGCATGAATACTACGTGCTACCCGTCTGAAATGACGGAGGGCTATGAATGGTTTTTGGTGAAAAACCTTTAACGTAATGAACTTGATATCGTTGAAGGAACCGGATAGCTTTTATAAAAATATAGTGACGAAAACCTTTGCTAAAGAGGTCACTCCCGGTGAAGGGATCTCGGCTCTTTCCCCGTAGAATGAGGTGCAGGATATTCCAACTGAATACCACGATGCAAAGCAAAAGTAAACGGCTATAGTGAAGTTATTGCCCTGACGCAAACTTCTGTCCAAGGGGTCACTCCCGGTGAAGGGATCTCGGCCCTTGCCTCGTCGACTGAGGTGCTGGATATTCATAACCGAATACCACTGTGCAAAACAAAAGAGAACGCCCTTGCAATAACAGCTTTTTGAAAAATGTTCCAACAACATCAGAATAGGTTTGTTTAGCTTGCATTGATCCGAATCAATGCAGTCCCATCAATTGATCACACCAATAAAGAACGAAAATAATGATGTACGTATATGCCATCCGCATTCGCCACTGGGTCCCGTCATCACCCGTTAGGTTACTTAACTAACGACAGAGCGGGGACTGGACTAGCACGGATGCAAAACATATACAATATCTACTAGTATATATATCAATATATAATATTCGCTCAAGGCGTGATAAAATGCAACATCACAGAAATGTAACCAGCATCACAGAACAATACAGATATCTGGGATCCCCGGGTTTCATAGAGCCGCTACTGAAACCCGACGTTCCCCTGGTCGTGTGGATAGCCTGTGCAATGAAATCCTAGACCCCTACGGGCGCGGCAAGTTACCCGCCAAAACCTGAAGCGAGGCAGCCCCCTTCAGCAACGTGAATGGACCACCCAGCACATCACGGAATCCGGTAATTTGGGCACCCCTCCTGGGTCAACCTGTACCCCCTACGAGTGCGGCGAATAGCCCGCCAATTCTAGAGTGAAGCCCCCTCTGTCTCAATGCCATGAGATGCGGATCCGTTGCCCTCTAGAATCCGGCCATCCGTGCACCCCTCCGTGGGGTAATTCTAGTACAGAAAGTAAAATATATATATAACGGGTACATCGACCTCAGCCCGGTCGTGCCCCAAAAGAATAATATACAAACAGGCAGTAACGGCAGTCCACATGTCGGACGCTCGCCCCGCAATATCAAATGTACATATAAAATCAAAACTGTACTACCACTGCAACCAGGCTATCCCCTATGACCAATCCGCAACATCACAGCACAACACAGAACATCAACGTGAATGTCACGTCGCAAATCCGTCTAAAAGGGCTATAGCAGTTAGACAGGATTTACCGATCAAATGACATTCACGGTCGCAGATATAATGTAAATACTGTGAACTAACATGTTTAAAATTTCCGATCGATCAAATTTACCGAAGTAGGCCCCAAGCACTACTATAGCACTCAAAGAAAATCTGGGCCCAAACAGAACATTCCAAAAAACCCATTTTCAACTCAGAAGCTCTCTGTAAAATTTTGATGCAATGAACAGTCAAGATAGCGGCGGAACCGCGGCCAATGCGTGGGTTTGGCCACGGCTCTGCGGTGTAAAGGTGACGTCACGCGATCAAATTCTCACAGAATGCTTATAATTCCCTGCACGTATTTCTGCAATGTACTGAAAAAAAATTTGAGCCAAAAACAATTCGACAGAAAACAGATGCACTTGAAATCGGGTTTTCGGAAAATCCGTTCGATCGAACTCGTAAACACGTTAGAGCAAGCTAGACTAGGTTAATGGCGTGGCTCTAATACCAATGTAAGTGTACGGCGGCGCCCCGGCCGTCAATCCGACGCCGGAATGCGGAAACGAAACTTTTACAAAAAACTAGAAACCGGCACCACCGCGCACTTTAAACCCGGATCGGGCCATTAACCTAACTCTAGCAAACAAGAAAAATGGGAAGGAAGCTATACCGAGCGATCCGTGTCCTTCGGTCTTCGGCCTCCACTCCGATCTCCTCGCGGAATCTCTGGTCTTCATCTCCTCGTCGGAACGGGCACCACATCGCCGGGTTCTTTTACGGGCTCCCACCTCTGGACCGAGGCAACTCGGGCACGAAGTTGGCGAGCCGACGTGCCCAAGGAGTGCTGTAGATGAAGTGTAGAATCCATTGTCTCTTCGGGTTTGAAGTTGCCATGATGATGGAGAAAATGAACTTTAAAATGAACTTTGGATTTTGGTGTGAACAAAGAATGATATGAAGAATTTTCCCACACCAAAAGAACCCCTCTCTCTCTCTCCAAGATGTGGCCGGCCTCAAGAAATGGAGGTGGAAAAAATCCAATGGAATAATGCAAGAGGAGAAATGTATGATAAATGAGAAGAAAATGGTCACACCATTTTCCAAATCAAATCTCATCACATAAATGAAAACCATCATGAAAAAGCAAAGATGCTTAACCCATCATAACCCCCATTTACAAACAAACCCCTCCACTTAGCTAATTTGCAAACTTGCAAATTAGCCCCCTCCATCGGAAAAATCCGGCCATGAAGGAACAAATGAAAACTGGCCGAAACGGAATACAAACTGGCAACTTCAGAAAACTGATCCCGTAATAAATTACAGGAAAACCCCGCGACTGTATATACATACCCGCATTTGTATTCCGACCAAATACAAATGCAAAGAGACAAAATCCACACTGTACAATACTAGGATCCGGCTTAAACCAAAGCCCGCTTGTATTATCCGTCCGATCATGATTCGTACAATACCGCACGTATCTGATCGAACCCTGCCATATCTCCATACGGCCTCTACAGCATTTCGCCCGAAACTTGAGAAAACGGTCTGTGGGGGACTCTAAAGACTCGTCAATACTTCGGCTGTGGATTTAACCACTAGCACGTCAGAGGTATTAGCCATACGTGACGGGCTACCAGGTATTGACCAAAAGAGACGTCGATGAGCGAACTCATCCTGACACCCTACTGAGCCTGTCAGTGACAATATCCGTACAGTCCGATCCGTTCGTCTATGAGCATCGCATGGCGGGCCTAGGGGGTTGGTAAAAGTCAGACCCCCAAAAGCGGTACAAGTCATGTCGGAGTGTAGTCCAGAACACCCTGAGATACTACTGGAATACCAACCAGTAAATCTCCTGCCTTGACCAAGGACTTCGTGTAATGGCTCTCCTAGACACAGCGCGACCTCACCCCCAATACCGGGAGAGACGAACCCCTGCAGATCCGCTTACTGCCTCCATGTGGCTCGGGACTGTACCCAACTAAAACCTGTTTGCACGTCTCCTTTGAGCGTGGTAGGGTAGTAATCAAAGTACAGTGGGAACTCACACGAGACAAATGACGATCTTAGGTCGATGAACTAACCTGTACACATGTCACCAGGGAACTGCTATCTGACGTCAGGTATAAGACCAACTAGCATGTTCCCGGCGAGTCCTGTCCGGTGTACTCATAACCCAATGAGCACCTGTATACATCTTAGGTGAACCAACTGACACCAGTGGCTTGTGAGACCGGCCACCGCCCCTCGTCGGGGTCTCGACTGTATACACTAGTCTACTCTGGAGAATCGATGCCCTGTCTCGAAACTCCCACGACTAGGGACCTTTTATGGATGTGCTTATAGACCCCAGCTCCCACGTATATGATCGCCCTCATACTGCTGGCAGTCAAGCAAGAATCCTAGGGGCTCTATCAACGTGCAATAGTGACCTGTAAGGTCACCTAAAGCAGTACACGATGATAAAGATAAACCAGATAGCATACTATCATCTTGAGTAAGACTGTCCTACCGGCATAGGTCCTCCCTCAATCATTGCAATCACGTGCCTGTGATCCAATAATTGACTCTGAGGGCACTATATCCAACAAAAAGGGGGGGTTGACTCTCATCTCTCATTTCTTTTTTTTCAAACACTGTTTCTCACTCATTCTCACATCTCTCCCTCTCATTTCTTTCCCCCCCTGACACTCAACAGCAGCAGCAAGTAGCAGCAGTAGCAACAGCAGCAACAGCAACATCAGCAGCAACATCAGCAGCAGCAGCAACAGCAGCAGCAAAACCCCCCCTCCTCTTCTTCTCCTTCTTCTTCTTGCATCCTAGGACCAACTAGAGGTATAATGTTAAACTCAATTTCCTTTTTTGCTAAACTTGTAGTTAGTTAGCTTATTTTAGTATTTAATGTGATTTTAATGCTAGTTTTGTGGTTTAAGTGGATATTAGGCCAAGTTAGGATTTTTATGGCTAAAGTAGCTTAACTAAGTGTTATTAAGGTCATTTAAACCAAGTTTTGCACCAGATTTCACAAAAATACCATATTGTATCATTTTAGTGTTAAAAAGTGTTTTAGTTAGGATTTGGGTTCTTTTTGAGATCTGCTTTTGACCCTGGAACTTCGGGAAAAAGTTGTATTTACTGGAGCTTAGTGACTGAGATAGGACCATACACACGAAGCACGAGACCCCCTCTCCCCTTTTTGGCCGCAGATTTAATGTGTCTGGACGCAAATTGCGGCCAGAGGGTGGGTGTGGGTGTTGGTTCTTGGGCTGTAGGAGTCTGCTATATATCTAAGGTTTTTGGTATATACAACTTTTGCTTTTTCCACTCGAGTCAAAATCTGGAACCTAAAACCTCATTTTCAATACTTTTTAACTTGTGCGACACATGCGCTATGTGAGTTGGGTTTGTTGTTCACTGCGCGTCACAGCGAGTCGGGGTGGTTTTAGGCGAGGTTACACACGTTTTGGCGTATCAAGTGCACACGCGTTTAGCTTCCAACGCGAGTTTCTCTTTTGATCTTGATATCGCATTTTTGGCAAGATTTTAGCCTTATGTGTGTTTCTTGTGTGTTTCTAGGATCGATCGCGGGGATGTCGGACACAGTACGGAAGGGAAAAGCGGTGGTTGGATCGGGCTAGCACGAGATCACGGGTGAGTAGATATAACATCTACGGGGGAAATTGTTTGGATGGCGCAAGACGCCCGATAGTTTAGATAGTTTAAAAAACTTCTAGTAGTACTAGCATTTATGAGTATAGTTCCTAGTTAATCATCTTGCTGCATTCACGATCCTATATATTTACATACATGTGCGAACTCATTTCATAGGACACTTGCACCATTACCATGGTTTTATGCAGCACGAGCACTATTCATGCGGACACACACGCCTTGGGAATTTCTATGCCACAAACACTAGGTAACTTGTATAACCTGAAATCTAGAATAATTTCACCATATATGATGTGTAAACCTGTGCTAATACATTTAAATTCCTCATGATGAACAAGTAGGATTGCTAGTCATATGCATGTACCTCATTGCATCATTCGTTCATGCCTAGTCTTTTAGTCATACATTGCAGTTCGCCTTGTTGATACCATAGCCATTCATTATCATTGACATGTGTACTTATGATGATTTTCTTGAGGATTTCAGCACTTGAGATTTATGAGATTTTGGGGGAAAACCGCAAGGATTTAATAAACCTGACATTATTTTAAACATTGAAAGTTGTGGTTTTTCTCATGATATGATACATGTGTCGTCCACCATGGGTTTTCTGTTAGTTTTCGAGACCTGTTTCAAGGATTGGATGAACCGTCTCGGGTACATGGTGGGCCCGGTAAGGTACCCGGGGCAAGAAGATCGAGTTGTAGATGATGAGCCTGGCAGGGGCAGACTACCTACCAGTTATTGTTGGCGCGGCAGATATCCAAAGGATACCGACCGTGGTCGTGAGATATTGAGATATTGATACTTTGAGATGGGACAGCCGGACTGCTGGGGCCCGAGATATTGTGATACAGATACTTAAGATTTTGAGATAGTCGTTTGAGGTGTCGATGCTGGACACGGATTTCTGTTGATTCCATTGATATTATGTTAATATTTCAAAAGAGTTTTTCTAAGATGAAAATAATGATTTTCTCATATCAACATATTCAGATCACGTGTTAAAATTGATTCATGTTACACACATACCTGCTAGTACATCATGCCAATTAGTATGGTAAAATTGATTCATGTTGCATACATATCTGCTAGTATATCATGCCATATCAGTATTGTTGAGTTATGACATTTTGTGTGCATGCTTACGATAGCCTCTATAGATGTTACTTATTACTCACGAGTTGGCAACTCACCCCCGTTGTGCCACAACCTTTTTGCAGGTCCGATCCGTCAGTACTGAAGCGGCGGACGCACTTCATCCTTTTGCTCCTTTTGCTTGGATTTGAGACTTTCGCTGGTAGGTGGGTTGTAATATTATTTTTTTTCCACCTTGTATATTCATTGTATCTAGTGTGCTCCATCTACTGTACCTGCTACTTGTATTGATGTATATTGACCTAGAGACGAGACAGTGAGATTTGTGGACATTTATGTTGTTTTTCTGGGTCGAGCTCACTTGAGCCGACGTGATGCTTATTACTTGGGTTTTTTACATGCTTATTTTTGCACAGTAATGATTTTTATTGCGTGTGATGTTGAGACCGCTTTTGGCGAAGAGCTAGATCCCGCTTGGGGATGCCTTATTCATGTTATATGTTTATTCTTGTTTTGTACCTGTTTGGGGCCAATTTTTACAAAGGAGACTCTACCGAAAATTTTGCAAAAAGGGCGAAGTTGTTTTTAAAAGATTATGATGTGACTTATTTGGTTTTCCTTCACTCTATTGCTTAAATGGGTTTGATTTCTGGGCTTTGGCTTACTTAGATTACGTACGCCTTGAGACGTTTCGTAATTTAAGTGCCAGTCACGTTTCGTACTTTTCGGGTCGTGACACCAGCGGGTCATTGTGAGGCAGGGAAATACCGTAGAAGTCATCGTCAGTAAAAATGATCGGCTCGGCTGCTTTGGCCTTCTTCCTCGGGTGGCCGGCATGTCCTTCGATCGGGGAGGGATGTCGTGTCTCGTCGGTCCTCGTCGTACCCCCCGCTGACGTGACCATGATTTGGTCGATTGTCATTTCGCCAGGAGGGGAACGTTTCTCCTACCCACGGTCGGCTTACCGCTTGTCTCACAAGTACGTTGCCAGGTGCCCCGAGCGGATTAGCTCCTCGATGTAGTCTCGGAGCTATTTGCGGTTCTCAGAGGAGCGGCCCTGCAACCTGTGGAAGCCGCAGTAGGGGCCCCGGGTACGCTTCTGTAACATTTCAAAAAAATAAAATATTATTTTTGGGAATTTTCAGAATTTAATAGTTATTTTAATGAATATTTTAATAGTTGGTATAATTAAATACCGGTAAATGGTGAAAATTCTGGAAAAAATTTTAGAAATTCTAAATAGCTTATTTTGTGGAAATGTGCCATTTTGCAGTCTTTATGATGGATTATATGTGATTTTGGTGTTAATCGCGATTAAAAATCGCTAAGTGGATTTTTGGCTTTTTGTGCAAAAATGTGCACATGACATTTTCTACACTTGTTACACTTGTTTCTTGTATTGGACTCATGTTAAGCCTAGGGTTGAACCATGTTAGCTGACCTTGGTGACTTGAACCATTTGATTAGAGTAATTGCGTTAATTAGGGTTTTGGTGTTGATTAAGGGTGATTAGGGTAGGTTGACTTTTGGTAGGAGGGAGAGAAGGGATCGGATGGTTGTCATGCAACATCCATGAGAGAGAGTGGTGGCTAGGAAGTGTCACACTCCATTTCTTTTCTCAACCTTTAAATATCTAGTACATCTCTCCCTTTCACTCAAGCACCACACCACCATCAATCCTACACCTTGCACACAACACCCCAACACATCAGCCACCATCAGCATATTTCAGCCCAACTACATCAGCAGCTCAACCCCAACCCTGAACATCAACCCCAATATCATAGCATCAGCACCAACATCAACACATCAGCCCTAAATTCAGCTGAAACAAACCCATCAGCCCCAATCTTGCATTAGCAACTCCAGCAGCAGCTGCATCAGGTCCCTTCACTCACAACATCAGCCACCCAAACAGCTACCTCAGCCCCCAATAGATGCAGCCACTAGCCCCTAGCACCTTAGCACACTTTTCACCCCAAATTCTGCCTAACTTCCAACCAGGATATCAGCAGAAACTGCTGCTACAGCCACCCTAACTCCATAAAAATAGCAACAAAAACTTCAGCCTCACATTTTATCACATCAGCCCCAGCCCCTCACATCAGTAGCTGAAGCAACATCAGCCCCTAGCAGCTGCTACAAGCTGATGCATCATTGCCCCATTATCAACACTTCAGCCCCAACTCCCAATCAACATCAGATACCACAACACCACACCATCCAACATCACAACTTCAGCCCCAACACCACTCCAGCTGCTGCTACAACAAATACAATCTATTTCAAACCTCAGCCACAGGAGAAAAAGAGAGAGAGAGGGTTGCAGCAACAGCAACATACTTTCATAAGAAAAACAGCAGCATCAGCATCAGCAGATTCTACAGGAGCAGCTCAGCAGCCACACAACCTTTCCTCCATCTTGACCTTCCCTTCTCCTTCACCTTAGGAACCTCTTGAGGTATAATCTTGCAACCCAACTCCTTTCTTGCTCAGTTCTAGTTATTTGCTGATAGTTTACTGTTATATTGAAGATTAGTGCTAGTTTAGGAGAATTTGAGTGAGACTTGACCAAGCGTTGGTTTTGATGATTGGTATGACCCTATTAGGTGTATTTGAGACTAGTTTAACCCAGAAAACCCCAGATCTCTAGTTAGTTACCAGATTTTCTATACTTGGCGTATTTAGCGTTTTTGTCGACTTATAGACCTTTCTGAGACCTGCTTTCACCCGGGGCCTCCTAGAGTAAAATTGACTTGGCAGTGAGCTGTGCAGGCACCCTGGAACCACTACCCAAAGCCTTAGCCCCCATCTCAAAACCCCAGCCACAAATTTAATCCCCCTGGCCGCAATTTGCTGCCAGAGCAGGGCAAAACTGCCTCGTTTTGCATGCACAGCCCTTTTTTCATGTAAAATTGACCCCCGGTATGTCTAGTTTTGACTGTTTCCTGTTAGGGTAAAATCTGGGTCGAATTTCATGAGTTGGCGTATGAATTACAACTCGTTTTCGTATGGATTTTGATATTCGATGATTCGTATCTGTCGGGTGGCGTTTGGACGTCAACGACAGTGGTGATTGGCTGTTTTTGCACACAAGGTCACAGGTTTTTACCTATGGGCGTAGTATGCACCATTTTGGTTTCCGACATGATTTTCATGAGTTTTAGCGTGTGATATCCTTGTAGGTACCCCACGTGGCATTGAGGCGTTGGAGATGCAAATGGCGATATCGGCACCGGCACACATAACAAGGTGAGTAGATTTATATCTACGGGGAGAAGTCGGGTGGATGGCGTATAGCACCCCCGCAGTCCGTGGTGATGTATACGGATGCGTATACACACCAACAATTTATTATATGTTGTTTGGATTTATTATTGATGATTTAAGATGGATATTGGTGTTGGATTGGTGCATGGTTACGAAACCTTAGGTAATGGGTGCACTACACTTACATATACACACATACATACTTGCATACATCCTTATTTCACATGTGGTTATGGGATTTTATATAGATATGTGGTCACATGGGTTTGGGGTTATGTGTTCACATACGGATTTGAGGATAACACTTGGGGTTTATATGAGTCGATGAGTTTGATCTGGATTATGATATCGGTGATATGGTAGGATTCAGGATTGAGATACGTCTTGATGTTTTAGGGGATTTTGGGAATAATGATGCCATAGGAATTGTGACCTATATATATTAATGATCGACATGGGATTATGATGCACGATAGGATATGATGTGATATGATATGACAGGATACTTATGATAGGCCGCTTTGGGAAATGGATACTCTTTGTGATGATGTGTGATGATAATACCGATTTATACTAGACTGTCGATCAGTAGTCAGATCTTGATTATGTTGATGATGTTAGCATTGTACTAGACATAGGTCAGTACCCAGATTATGATGATCTTGATAAAAAGAATACTTGACGAATGACATGATAAATGTGATATTGACCCGTACCCAGATTTGGGGATGCCGTACGACGGATTTACGTACGAGCTATATGTTGATGTTTGATCCGCCTACTTGACTTGGGAATAACCGATTATAGAGATATGGTATCGGATGTGATATGATCGAGGCAGGATCACCGACTATATATGTGTATATATATGTATCGACTCAGAGGTTAGGCGGTTTCCCTTACCTACTGTTAGCTTTAGCTCAGCCTTTTAGTGGTGTAGCAATATGACTCTTATGACATTAGATGCAGTTTAGTGATCATGGTGTTCAGTATTTCAGTTCCCGCATATTATTATTGTTGCTCTGCATCGCATACTGTTGTAATTCATATTCTATTATTGATACCCTGCTGCTAGGACACCAGCACCATTACCGATGATGCGTATGTACCACGTACACTTATTGCTGTAGCACACACATCTTCATCGGTAATTGCCATGTCACGTACACTTAGAGAATATTATTGCTTGATTTAGCTTGATAGCTAGCAGTGACATGATATTAGTGCACTTTCCATATATACCAGCTTGACATTGTAGTTATTACTTGTCACTTCATGCATACTGTTATTCCTTATATGCTGCATTCATGGATTCTCATGCTTATATTCATGATTTCACATGCTATTGATGATTGGATTCGGGTCTCCATGAGATTTTCTGGATTTCGAGGAAAACCGCAAAACATACATAACTGCTTTCTCTCTTTTTAAATAAATGCGGTTTTTCCATAATGTTTGAGTCGTCCACCATGAGTTTTGCTGATGGATTTCGAGACCCGATTCGAGGAGGCGGATGAACTGTTTCGGGTACATGGCGGGCCCGGTGCTGTATCCCGGAGCAAGAAGATCGCAGGAGATGGCGTTGAGCCTGGCAGGGGAGCACGACCGACCGGTGATATTACCCGACACATCGGATATCCGGAGGATACCGTCGTAGTCATGAGATAGATGGTAGGGGCCGATCTGGACTGATGGCGTCCTGGATATTATGATTGAGATATTGAGATTTGAGATATTGAGGTACAGAGACTGTGATACAGAGATATCGAGATATTGAGATTTATGATTTGTGCCAATGCTAGGCACTGTTTTATGCTGATTTCATTGTGATACCTCATTTTAAAAATACAGAAATCTCACAAATTTATGAAAGCAGTTTTCTTCAGTACATGCATTATGTTTCATGCATTCATACATCATTCATATGATATATATTGCCACTTGATGCACTGGCACAGACACATGGGTTTTCACTTGGGTTAGATATTTACACTAGCCATGGTTAGAGATTGCTGGTTATATTTGAGGATTATATATATAGTGATCGTATGACCTAGAATTGCGTCATACATGCGATTTCTGTTCGTAGATCTTTTTCTACTCACGAGTTGGCAACTCACCCCCGTTGTGCCCCAGTTTCTTGCAGGTGTTGCCGTACGGATTTCTTTACGGCTTTGCGGGCACGGTTCCTTCGGGTGACTTGCTAGTAGGTGGGTTTATTTGTATCATACCCATCATTATACTTTGTATATTGTATTTCAGTTGTATCTAGAATTTCCATCAACCAAACTTGTATTTATTGAGATAGAGACCAGTGATGTGTATTATTTCGACCTTAGAGTCGCGCGTTATATTTTCTTGGGTCTCTTGCTGGTTGAGTTTCATTTCAGTTGTGACCCTAGGCGTTGTATATTATGTTGCATACAGGTTGATTTGATATGGTTCTTCCTACTCTCTACTACTTTTCTTGGTTTAGGTTTCTGGGTTCGGCTTACTTAGAGTACGTACGCCTCGAGACGTTCGTAGTCTAAGTGCCGGTCATGTTCCGTACTTTCGGGTCGTGACAAAGTTGGTATCAGAGCGTTAGGTTTTACCTTCGGAGTATAGGATGACCTTTGGTTGATGGAATAGGTGATTAAAGTAGAGTGACGTACCGTGGTATGTCCGCGGCATATTTACGATACGCCACTCCACTTAAGAAGCCTTAGGATGTACATTTCCTTGTCCAGTATCATATTCCTTCTTGATCTAGCTTCATCGGTACCAGTTATGGTTTTGCTGCCACGATTACGGGCAGGGAGAGCTATGGCTAGAGTTGCGGTCAGCCTGAGCTCGTTACGAACGAGAATTGACCAGGGCATGATTCCGGAGACACACGTTTGCAGAGATGTGTCTTGATTGTGTTTTGCGCCACGAGCATTAGATGGATCGCTGTATGAGATTACTCGGACGTGCAGATTAGCACCAGAGAATTGAGCCACTGACAGAGACCAGCCAGATTTTGATGATCGTTGATGTATTGCTCATTCATGATGATTGAGGCACTGTTCAGCGTGCAAACGAGTGAGCTAGTTATTGCTGCGAATGATGGGATATTGCCCAGATGTCGGAGCTATTGCAGTACGAGATTATACTAAGAGATGATAGAAGGTCGCTAGTCACCAAGGATAAATGACTAGGACATGTGGATCGTTCGCTACCCCGATGCGAGGTCATCAGATAGACTGATTCCAGCTAGAGACGACTTCATGCCGAGACGTTGAGAGTCGACATAGACGATCGAATGTCAGAAACCTATTATTCCAAGTTTAAAGTACTCGGAAAGACATGCAGGCAATTCTATGGTCCCTCTAGAAGAATGAAACCCTAACTCGACTTAATGACCGTGTGAAAGCCTTTGAACCTTAGGGTTCATGGCAGTTCCTCGGCGCCATTAGTGATGCTTGGGTTTGCCCTTCTACGGCTGGACCACCGATGCTGTGGTATGTACTCGATACTATTATACTCTACCCAAGATGTTGAACTCTTGGGGGATTATGAGGTTTTGACGACTCGATCGGATGGCTCGACTGAATTCGGATGCTAGGTGGCGAGATGCATTTCTTGGGAGACTCCAGATACGAGGATAGCCATTGGAGCTCAGTCCATGCAGCCACGACGAGGCGAGTCCGAAGCAGTCAACATTAGAGAAAAGTGGAGTAAGAGATTCGTACGAGGTCTTGACGAGACGACGTTCCACTCCGCCGACACCAGAGATGCGATGCGCATGCCGAGGCAGAGTACTGGATATACCTTCCGGAAGGAGTCGCGATGGGTATGCAGCCGTTTCGAAGCAAGAAGCAGATATGGTAAAGGACGATGACTTCCGGACAGATGGCAGGGATGAGGATTGAAGAGACCTTGAGCAGGATTCCTTCTAGGACACTGCTGCAATGATACTTGCACCCAGGATCGGATGTGTCACGTGCATTCAGAGAGCCATAGGCCGACGCCAGTGCCATGCTGCTTAAGAGTGGTCGCGATGATTGACCGAGAAATGACCAGAGAAGTGCCAGAACGGAATCGACCCCGTTAGCACACCTGACAGGGCCGATGAGCCGATGCATCGTGAATTGGTAATCCACAGAGAAGACATGGACCCAGGAGTGGTCATGTTACGCGCACCAGCAGGCCAGAGTTCATGATCGTCGACGAGACGTCCTACTAGTGACCGCGACAGTTGGCCCGAAATTCTTGGAGGATGTGTTTGAGCGGGACTATTCCGCCATACTTGATTTCGGTGTTTTGACGATTTATTCGCATGATTTGATTTTGATGATTGAGGATTTACGATTGTTGCACCGTTGTTGCATTTGATATTGTTTTTGTGCCTTGGTTTTCTCATGTCATGATTTTATGGGGTTTAGACATTTGAGTTGATTTTGTGCGTATGCACGCACACGATTTGGTTTTTGCACTCGGTATAGTTTATATATGCTTGCAGTGCAGTGACACGTATTTTGTGCACTTGGATGCACTGGACTTCGTTTTCGATGGTGATGCTCGATATTTGTTTTGTGCACTTATGCACCTGATTGGATTTGCGCATGTTCGGCGCTTGATATTGGAGTTCATGATTTCGTGCATGATGGATGCACCGGATTTGGATTTTTAGCGCATATTGGGCGCAGGTTATGAGATGCGATTTGGTGCACACCAGAGACACTAAATCGAGATTTTTTCGTGCATGTCAGATGCACCTGATTTTGCGGTCAGGCACACACGTTGCCTATGACCGATATTGTGTGCACACACATTGCACCATGATGTCGTTTTTGTGCACCTGCTTGGCACATTTATGGATTTTGATTTCCGTGCGCACCAGACGCACGTAGTTTTCATATGTACTTTTTGGGATTGATTTCTTATGGGGCAGTACATTTTTCTTGTATTGATGTGATCTGTTTTCGTACTGAGCAGGACTGGTCAGATGACGGTACCTGAGTATGTTTTGCATGCACTGATAGATTTCAAAGGGATTTCCAAAAGCGAGCTATAGTCTCATTATTTACATACGTGTCCGATATGACACGAAACGTTTAAAATAGGAAACACTTCAAAATTGTTTTTCAAAACGGCAGGACGTACATATTAAACAAAAGATATACACGTATATGGCTATTTTCTTATAGAGACGTCCGCCACTGTGCAGTGTTATGCGCATTGCACATCGATTTTAAAAAAAAAATTTGGCATGCATTTCCTTCATATATTTACACGTATAGTTCCGGTTTATAGCATATCGGCTTTGTTGGGATTTGGCATTTGTGTTTCACCTTGACTCCGATGATTGCGGGATGCTTGACGGAGTTTGTTTTCGAGTTATCTGCTCGTTACGCAGGCGCATGTCTTGCGCTATGATGCGTTTTATGGATTGATGATTTCGGAGCCCCGTTGATTTGGACATTTTATTGAAATGTTTTGGAATTTTGAGGTTTAAATTTAAATTCGGGGACCGAATTTCTTTAAGGGGGGAAGACTGTAACATTTCAAAAAAATAAAATATTATTTTTGGGAATTTTCAGAATTTAATAGTTATTTTAATGAATATTTTAATAGTCGGTATAATTAAATACCAGTAAATGGTGAAAATTCTGGGGAAAATTTTAGAAATTCTAAATAGCTTATTTTGTGGAAATGTGCCATTTTGCAGTCTTTATGATGGATTATATGTGATTTTGGTGTTAATCGCGATTAAAAATCGCTAAGTGGATTTTTGGTTTTTGTGCAAAAATGTGCACATGACATTTTCTACACTTGTTACACTTGTTTCTTGTATTGGACTTATGTTAAGCCTAGGGTTGAACCATGTTAGCTGACCTTGGTGACTTGAACCATTTGATTAGAGTAATTGGGTTAATTAGGGTTTTGGTGTTGATTAAGGGTGATTAGGGTAGGTTGACTTTTGGTAGGAGGGAGAGAAGGGATCGGATGGTTGTCATGCAACATCCATGAGAGAGAGTGGTGGCTAGGAAGTGTCACACTCCATTTCTTTTCTCAACCTTTAAATACCTAGTACATCTCTCCCTCTCACTCAAGCACCACACCACCATCAATCCTACACCTTGCACACAACACCCCAACACATCAGCCACCATCAGCATATTTCAGCCCAACTACATCAGCAGCTCAACCCCAACCCTGAACATCAATCCCAATATCATAGCATCAGCACCAACATCAACACATCAGCCCTAAATTCAGCTGAAACAAACCCATCAGCCCCAATCTTGCATCAGCAACTCCAGCAGCAGCTGCATCAGGTCCCTTCACTCACAACATCAGCCACCCAAACAGCTACCTCAGCCCCCAATAGATGCAGCCACTAGCCCCTAGCACCTTAGCACACTTTTCACCCCAAATTCTGCCTAACTTCCAGCCAGGATATCAGCAGAAACTGCTGCTACAGCCACCCTAACTCCATAAAAACAGCAACAAAAACTTCAGCCTCACATTTTATCACATCAGCCCCAGCCCCTCACATCAGTAGCTGAAGCAACATCAGCCCCTAGCTGCTGCTACAAGCTGATGCATCATAGCCCCATTATCAACACTTCAGCCCCAACTCCCAATCAACATCAGATACCACAACACCACACCATCCTACATCACAACTTCAGCCCCAACACCACTCCAGCTGCTGCTACAATAAATACAATATATTTCAAACCTCATCCACAGGAGAAAAAGAGAGAAAGAGGGTTGCAGCAACAACAACATACTTTCATAAGAAAAACAGCAGCATCAGCATCAGCAGATTCTACAGGAGCAGCTCAGCAGCCACACAACCTTTCCTCCATCTTGACCTTCCCTTCTCCTTCACCTTAGGAACCTCTTGAGGTATAATCTTGCAACCCAACTCCTTTCTTGCTCAGTTCTAGTTATTTGCTGATAGTTTACTGTTATATTGAAGATTAGTGCTAGTTTAGGAGAATTTGAGTGAGACTTGACCAAGCGTTGGTTTTGATGATTGGTATGACCCTATTAGGTGTATTTGAGACTAGTTTAACCCAGAAAACCCCAGATCTCTAGTTAGTTACCAGATTTTCTATACTTGGCGTATTTAGCGTTTTTGTCGACTTATAGACCTTTCTGAGACCTGCTTTCATCCGGGGCCTCCTAGAGTAAAATTGACTTGGCAGTGAGCTGTGCAGGCATCCTGGAACCACTACCCAAAGACCTAGCCCCCATCTCAAAACCCCGGCCGCAAATTTAATCCCCCTGGCCGCAATTTGCGGCCAGAGCAGGGTAAAACTGCCTCGTTTTGCGTGCACAGCCATTTTTTCATGTAAAATTGACCCCCGGTATGTCTAGTTTTGACTGTTTCCTGTTAGGGTAAAATCTGGGTCGAATTTCATGAGTTGGCGTATGAATTACGACTCGTTTTCGTATGGATTTTGATATTCAATGATTCGTATCTGTTGGGTGGCGTTTGGATGTCAACGACAGTGGTGATTGGCTGTTTTTGCACACAAGGTCACAGGTTTTTACC
This sequence comes from Agapanthus africanus, assembly GCA_030015575.1. Lineage (NCBI taxonomy): Eukaryota > Viridiplantae > Streptophyta > Magnoliopsida > Asparagales > Amaryllidaceae > Agapanthus > Agapanthus africanus. The sequence goes on along the minus strand of CM057345.1, from coordinate 429,459,095 downwards.
TATGGGCGTAGTGTGCACCATTTTGGTTTCCGACATGATTTTCATGAGTTTTAGCGTGTGATATCCTTGTAGGTACCCCACGTGGCATCGAGGCGTTGGAGATGCAAATGGCGATATCGGCACCGGCACACATAACAAGGTGAGTAGATTTATATCTACGGGGAGAAGTCAGGTGGATGGCGTATAGCACCCCCGCAGTCCGTGGTGATGTATACGGATGCGTATGCACACCAACAATTTATTATATGTTGTTTGGATTTATTATTGATGATTTAAGATGGATATTGGTGTTGGATTGGTGCATGATTACGAAACCTTAGGTAGTGGGTGCACTACACTTACATATACACACATACATACTTGCATACATCCTTATTTCACATGTGGTTATGGGATTTTATATAGATATGTGGTCACATGGGTTTGGGGTTATGTGTTCACATACGGATTTGAGGATGACACTTGGGGTTTATATGAGTCGATGAGTTTGATCTGGATTATGATATCGGTGATATGGTAGGATTCAGGATTGAGATACGTCTTGATGTTTTAGGGGATTTTGGGAATAATGATGCCATAGGAATTGTGACCTATATATATTAATGATCGACATGGGATTATGATGCACGATAGGATATGATGTGATATGATATGACAGGATACTTATGATAGGCCGCTTTGGGCAATGGATACTCTTTGTGATGATGTGTGATGATAATACCGATTTATACTAGACTGTCGATCAGTAGTCAGATCTTGATTATGTTGATGATGTTAGTATTGTACTAGACATAGGTCAGTACCCAGATTATGATGATCTTGATAAAGAGAATACTTGACGAATGACATGATAAATGTGATATTGACCCGTACCCAGATTTGGGGATGCCGTACGACGGATTTACGTACGAGCTATATGTTGATGTTTGATCTGCCTACTTGACTTGGGAATAACCGATTATAGAGATATGGTATCGGATGTGATATGATCGAGGCGGGATCACCGACTATATATGTGTATATATATGTATCGACTCAGAGGTTAGGCGGTTTCCCTTACCTACTGTTAGCTTTAGCTCAGCCTTTTAGTGGTGTAGCAATATGACTCTTATGACATTAGATGCAGTTTAGTGATCATGGTGTTCAGTATTTCAGTTCCCGCATATTATTATTGTTGCTCTGCATCGCATACTGTTGTAATTCATATTCTATTATTGATACCCTGCTGCTAGGACACCAGCACCATTACCGATGATGCGTATGTACCACGTACACTTATTGCTGTAGCACACACATCTTCATCGGTAATTGCCATGTCACGTACACTTAGAGAACATTATTGCTTGATTTAGCTTGATAGCTAGCAGTGACATGATATTAGTGTACTTGCCATATATACCAGCTTGACATTGTAGTTATTACTTGTCACTTCATGCATACTGTTATTCATTATATGCTGCATTCATGGATTCTCATGCTTATATTCATGATTTCACATGCTATTGATGTTTGGATTCGGGTGTCCATGAGATTTTCTGGATTTGGAGGAAAACCGCAAAACATACATAACTGCTTTCTCTCTTTTTAAATAAATGCGGTTTTTCCATGATGTTTGAGTCGTCCACCATGAGTTTTGCTGATGGATTTCGAGACCCGATTCGATGAGGCGGATGAACCGTTTCGGGTACATGGTGGGCCCGGTGCGGTACCCCGGAGCAAGAAGATCGCAGGAGATGGCGTTGAGCCTGGCAGGGGAGCATGACCGACCGGTGATATTACCCGACACGTCGGATATCCGGAGGATACCGTCGTAGTCATGAGATGGATGGTAGGGGCCGATCTGGACTGACGGCGCCCTGGATATTATGATTGAGACATTGAGATTTGAGATATTGAGGTACAGAGACTGTGATACAGAGATATCGAGATATTGAGATTTATGATTTGTGCCGATGCTAGGCACTGTTTTATGCTGATTTCATTGTGATACCTCATTTTAAAAATACAGAAATCTCACAAATTTATGAAAGCAGTTTTCTTCAGTACATGCATTCTGTTTCATGCATTCATACATCATTCATATGATATATATTGCCACTTGATGCACTGGCACAGACACATGGGTTTACACTTGGGTTAGATATTTACACTAGCCATGGTTAGAGATTGCTGGTTATATTTGAGGATTATATATATAGTGATCGTATGACCTAGGATTGCATCATACATGCGATTTCTGTTCGTAGATCTTTTTCTACTCACGAGTTGGCAACTCACCCCCGTTGTGCCCCAGTTTCTTGCAGGTGTTGCCGTACGGATTTCTTTACGGCTTTGCGGACACGGTTCCTTCGGGTGACTTGCTAGTAGGTGGGTTTATTTATATCATACCCATCATTATACTTTGTATATTGTATTTCAGTTGTATCTAGAATTTCCATCAACCAAACTTGTATTTATTGAGATAGAGACCAGTGATGTGTATTATTTCGACCTTAGAGTCGCGCGTTATATTTTCTTGGGTCTCTTGCTGGTTGAGTTTCATTTCAGTTGTGACCCTAGGCGTTGTATATTATGTTGCATACAGGTTGATTTGATATGGTTCTTCCTACTCTCTACTACTTTTCTTGGTTTAGGTTTCTGGGTTCGGCTTACTTAGAGTACGTACGCCTCGAGACGTTCGTAGTCTAAGTGCCGGTCATGTTCCGTACTTTCGGGTCGTGACAGCTTCGCTGCCTTGTTCGAGACTGAGGGGAGTTTGAAGAACCTCTCGCCCTTAGCCTCCTCCAGCAGTACTGTCTGGGAGACGTTGAGCGGGGTGTAGTCCTGAAACTTCGGGGAGTAGGGCTTTGGCCGCTCAATCTTCTGTTTCTCTTCCCAGTCCCTTTTCTTCTGATCAACTTGTTCTATCCGGGGCAGGTTGATGTTCACCTCGGATTCAAGCTGAATCTTATGTTCGGTCCAGGCCTTTACCTCGGCCATGGTCTTAGGTTGAGCTAATGCAAAGGAGCGTAGCCACTCCTTGTGCCTAAGACCCGACCTGAGGGCCGTAATGACCGTATCGTCCCGGTGTTCTGGGACCTCGAGGAAGGCGTTGTAGAAGAGGGTAACGTACCCCCTGAATGATTCTATGTCTCCGCTCTTTATGGTGAAGAAATGGTCGATGGTCCTCTTCTGCCGTCTTTTCCCGACGAAGTGGCCGAGGAATTGGGTGGCCAGCTCATCGAAGGTGGAGATCGAGCACGGCGCGAGTCCTCGGAACCAGTATCATCCGGAGCGGATGAGAGTAGCGGGGAAAGCGCGACATTGTGTGGCGTCGGAACAGTCCTGGAAACTCATCCCGGCCTTGAACGCGTCCAAATGGTCCTTCGGGTCGGACTTCCCGTCGAAAAGGGAAACCTTTGAGGGGCTTGTTCCGGGAGGAGACGTGGACGGCGAGTAGCTTCTTAGTGAAGGGCTTCATGAGCGAGTCGGCGGCATACTTATCCCCGTCTCTCAAATGACGACTTTCCCGGTGCATGTCTTCAATCTTCTTTTCGAGGGCGTCGAGTCGGCCGTGGTATCCCGATGACTCGGCATATTTTGACTTTTGGCCTCTGCTGTCGAAAACCTCTGCCTGGCCACGTCCCTGATTCCGTTCGATGAGGTTCCTCAAGTCCCCTGGCGAGGTCGTCTTCGAGCTGCCGTGGCGAGTCCCGTGCGCGTGACCCCGTCGAGGGAGGGGGTGCCGGTCATGCCTGGGCGTAGGCGAGCTGACCGACACCTCCTCAGGAGGGACAGGGGCGCGATGGGGCTCGGGGCGAGGCGCTCCGACATAAGAACTTAGAGTTAAGCTGTGCGGCGCCCACCGGGTCATTGAATATGTCGGACCAGGGAATTTGCGGTTGCCGGAGACAGCGAGGCGGTGATCAGTCGTGCCAACGCAGGCAGAGTCTTCTCTCCCTCTGTAGGGGCCCGGTCCCGAGGTGGGGGAGTGACGACCTGGGGAGCTTGCCCGACTGTTTGGACACGGACGAGTGCGTCCACGACGGACGCGAGTCGATCTATCCGAGCGGATAGGGCGTGAATGGCGTTCGGGGAAGAAAGGGATCCTCCCTCGTCTCCATTGCGGGGAGGCCGACGGCTGGTGCTTGGATCGTCACGGTGACCGCTTGCCATGAAGTCGAGATCGGAAGATGAACTTTCGTTGAGTGGAACTAATTTCCCACAGATGGCGCCAACTGATGGATCTCTCGATCTCCTTCAGATGTTATCTTCCATTGATCTGCTACGAGCGCTGATTGTCATAACCCGAAATTCGGATGTAACTGGCACTTAGATGGCATGACATCTAAAGATGTCGACACAATCTGAGTAAGCCAAAAACCAAGATCAAAAACCCTTTTTGCGGAATTTAGAAATTTTTAGCTTTTAAGTAAAAGGATGAGGTAGCATGTCGAATGATTTTAAGAAATAAAATCTAAACAACTGACTTTTAGCATTTAAAATGTTCGACAACACCTCCTTATTAATCATTAATAAAAACAGTTACACAATGTTTAATTAAGTTGCGTCCCTAGTTGGGAGCAAAATAACGCCAAACAGTGGAAATCAATATGCAGCAATAATATGATGCTCAAGCGAAGAATTTCATGCATAAGTAAAGAAAGCATAAATTAATACAACTAGACGATCTCACTTAATCAAAACAAAACATATACAAATATATCTCATTCTAAGTCAAATATACAGGGTCTGATGGAGAATTTCTAGATCTAAATACATAAACCAAAATAGGAGGTTACTATGTAGGTAACCCACCTAGCAAAATAAATGATGAGAGCTGACAAGTGGATCCACACTGCTGCTACGTGTCCACATGTCTCCTGCAAGGAACTATGGTGCAATGGGGTGAGTTGCCAACTCAATGAATAAACTAATATCTAACAGCTGATAATATAAGTATGACGAACTAGAGTTATCAGCAATAAATATAAGTATAATGTATGATAACATGTGAAAGCATGAATATGTATTAACTAAATGTATTAAAACAACACTGAAATCTCATCAAATATTTCCAATATCATAATTTTCCAAATAAGGCTCATTTTTCCGTGTCCAACATCGACACAAATCTTCTGTTTTCAGCAGACATCGTTCCTCGAATGATTCTGTCAATCCACAACATCGGTCGGTATCCTCCAGATATCTGCCGTGTTTCATTACTATATCCGGTATCGAGTATCCTCGCTAGGCTCGCCGCCTCACATGCGGCTATCCTGCCCCTCGGTCTCGACCGGGTCCACCATGTATCCAATTGTATATCCCTCCTACTCAGTCTGGATAATGTATAAATCCACAACCGTATAGCCCCCCCACTCGGTTTAGAGTAAATACAAATCATAAAAACGACATCTCATGGGGGACGTATCACATCAATCATGAAGAATCAATGAATATAACTTAATAGTGTATAAAACTCAAAACCAGAAATCCTTAAATCCAATACACCTTGTACTACAATTAACAACGATTTGAAAGTAAGATATGATAGGTATCAATTAATAACAATGATGCACACAACCACTAATAATGATGCTTATGGTATGAAGGGAATCATATAAGATATGGCAAGTTCTGAGTGATACGTGACATGTCAATTACTGATGAGGTGCAGTGTAATATGTAGGTATGTGCGCGTGCAACATGACTCGTTGATAATTCGTGCAGTGTTCTAGAAAGTGTTATTTTATAGATATGAATGCATATGATGAAGTTTCTTAGTTTTAAACATATACTCAATACAAAGAAAATTATTATCCAACTACTAATTACAGGCGTATTACGCCATCCATACAAAATTCCCCGGTAGATCTTAAATCTACTCACCGGAATACGTTGAATCTACTCGGATGTCATCACTCATTTCCCCTTTCTTACGGTCTCCGAAGTCTCCATGGTCGAACCTAACATCGAATTGAACTTTCGTATAAGAAACGGCTAAACTCCGATATGGCGAAAATTTGAAACTACAAGATTTACATACTAAATATGCTACGTACGAATGTTATGAACTATCTAACACTTATACTAACCTGAACTAACCCTTCACTGTTCGTACAGTAAAAACAGAATCGTAACACGAGTTATCCGTATCGTATTTTAGAACTATTAACCCCAAAACAGATATTTGCTTCCAGATTTTATATACTGAAAATATAACATAAACTAACAATATCAGACATCCTAAAATATAAACAGAGAGCTTCCCTAAAAACCCCAACACCTAACTCCCTACAAAAACAGGCGAGCTCGGATTTTGGGCAGATGCGCCGGTCGAACATTTTAGGAATGGGTCCGTGTTTCTGGTATGTATTCTAGGTCCAATTTACAAGATTAAAGTATTGTTTGATTTTGTTAAATATTATCTAGACTATAACAGATTCAAAACAGAGCCTAAATTTATCTAAATACGATATATTCCGATATCATACATCTATACTAAAACAGAATTAAACAAGATCTGAGATATGAGATTATACCAACTGAAGGATCTACTGAGTTAATTCATCAAGGAAAGCACAAGAACAAGGTAGCCTAGCTTGAGAGTTGAGGTAAGGAATCACTTAGTACTTAACTTCTCTTCTTCTCTTTTTCTTTGGTATGTTCTAAGATTTTCTTTATTTTCTAACTTGGCCAATTTGTTTTTAATTGATATATCAACTGAGCTAAAATGAAAGGATAAGAATAATAAATGATGAGGTTTAGGAGTAGGTGTCACCATGAAGCATTCATGCAAGTAGGATGTGTCACCATGAAGGATGGTGGTGCTTTCATGCAAGGAGGAGGTGTATGTGTGAGGTTCAACCTAGGTTATGTTATCCTATGAGTTTAATTTAACTTTAGCCATGACCTAACCCTCTTTATAAAAAAACCCTCACACAATATCTAATTTCCACAAAGAATTTAAACTTCCCATAAAACCCCTCATGACACTTATTATTATATAAACAAATTATAATCTTTACTAAATTAGTCTACCACATATTCAATGGCCTTTTTATTACAATAAAATTAAAACAACATTTTTAATTAAATTAATTAATTAATTAATTATCTAAAATATTTCAAAATGTTATACTGATGGACGGCTGAGATTGAGTTGGAGGGTTGCCTCCTGGAGCGTGTGGATCTCAATGGGTTTTGTGTGGTTGAGGCCGAGCTACCTGTAAAGTGTTGGAGATAGTGCCCTCAGAGTCAATTATTGGATCACAGGCACGTGATTGCAATGATTGAGGGAGGACCTATCCCGGTAGAACAGTCTTACTCGAGATGATAGTATGCTATCAGGTTTACCTTTATCATCGTGTACTGCTTTAGGTGACATGACATGTCGCTATTGCACGTTGATAGAGCCCCTGGGATTCTTGCTTGACTACCGGCAGTATGAGGGCGATCATATAAGTGAGAGCTGGAGTCTACAAGCACATCCTTAAAAGGTCCCTAGTCGTGGGAGTTTCGAGACAGGGCATCGATTCTCCAGAGTAGACTAGTGTATACAGTCGAGACCCCGACGAGGGGCGGTGGCCGGTCTCACAAGCCACTGGTGTCAGTTGGATCACCTAAGATGTATACAGGTGCTCATTGGGTTATGAGTACACCGGACAGGACTCGCTGGGAACATGCTAGTTGGTCTTATACCTGACGTCAGATAGCAGTTCCCAGGTGACATGTGTACAGGTTAGTTCATCGACCTGGGGATCGTCATTTGTCTCGTGTGAGTTCCCACTGTACTTTGATTACTACCCTACCACGGCTCAAAGGAGTCGTGCAAACAGGTTTTAGTTGGGTACAGTCCCGAGCCACATGGAGGCAGTGAGCGGATCTTCGGGGGTTTCGTCTCTCCCGGTATTGGGGGTGAGGTCGCGCTGTGTCTAGGAGAGCCATTACACGAAGTCCTTGGCCAAGGCAGGAGATTTACTGGTAGGTATTCCAGTAGTATCTCAGGGTGTTCTGGGCTACACTCCGACACGACTTGTACCGCTTTTGGGGGTCTGACTTTTACCAACCCCCTAGGCCCGCCATGCGATGCTCATAGACGAACGGACCAGACTGTACGGATATTGTCACTGACAGGCTCAGTAGGGTGTCAGGATGAGTTCGCTCATCGACGTCCCTTTTGGTCAATAGCTGGTGGCCCGTTACGTATTGGCTTATACCTCTGACGTGCTAGTGGTTAAATCCACAGCCATAGTATTGACGAGTCTTTAGAGTCCACCACACTTTCAGTTACTCAGCTTTCGGGCGAAACGCTGTAGAGGCCGTATGGAGATATGGCAGGGTCCGATCAGATACGTGCGGTATTGCACGGATCAGGATCGGACGGTTTGTACTAGTAGCCGTATAGGTATATGGCAGGGTTCGATCAGATACGTGCGGTATTGCACGGATCAGGATCGAACGGATATTACTAGCCGGCTTTGGTTTAAGCCGGTCCTAGTTTAGTACAGTGTAGATTTTGTCTTTTTGCATTTGTATCCGGACGGAATACAGATGCGGGTGTGTATGCACAGTATCGGGGTTTTCCTGTAATTTATTACGGGACCAGTTTTCTGGAGTTGCCAGTTTGCATTCCGTTCCGGCCGGTTTTCCTTTGTTCTTTCCCGGCCGGACTTTTCCGATGGAGGGGGTAATTTGCAGTTTTGCAAATTATTTTTGTGGAGGGGTTTTCTTGCATAATGGTTTGATTATGATAGGATTTGAATCTTTCATCCATGCTTGCATTTAATGTGATTTGATGAGGGTATGGTTTGATAAAAGTGAAGCATGGTTGTTGTTTGGATGTGGTCACCTCTTTTGTTATCCTACACTCACTTTCCTTCATACTAATTATTGATTCCCTCCACCATTTCCACATATGATGGCCGGCCAAATCTTTGAGGGAGAGAGAGTGCTTCATTTGTGAGGATATATATTTGTTCATATCATTCTGTATGCAAAAGAGATTGAGAGCTTCATTTCCCTCCAAAGCTCAATCTTCATTCCTCCATCCAAAGGCAACAAACCCCAATGAGACATAGACTCTACACTTCCTACAGCAAATCTTGGACGCGTCGATTCGCCAGCTTCGCGCCCGAGTTGCCTCGGTATTGAGGTGGGAGCCCGTAAAAGCTACAGGCGATGTGGTGCCCTTTCCGACGAGGAGGAGACAGACGGAGATCCCGCGAGGAGATCGGAGTGGAGATGAAGACCGGAGGACTCGGATCAGTCGGTATATCTCTTCTCTTTACTGTTTGTTAGTTTAGCAATAATGGCAGATCCGGGTTAAAGTATACGATAGTGCCAAGTTAAAAAGTTTTATTCCGCAATTGGCGTCTGTAGACTGCCGGGGCGCTAACGTAGACTTACAGTGGTATCAGAGCCTCACCATTTTGCTATGCTAACTTGTGCTAACGCGTTTAAAACTTCGATCCGACCGGAAATCGAAAACTGCAAAAATCCAAGCCGACAGTTTCTGTTGTTTTTAAACGGTCTCAAAAATGATTTCTGGATGTCTTAAAAATCAGAGCAGGAACTTTTAAGAGTCACGACAAAATTTGGGGTCGTGATCCCTCCAAGCTGCCGCGGAAGCGCGGCCAAACCAAACCCATGGTTTGGCCGCGCAACCGCGGCCACGTGGGGAGCACGTGCTCCCAAATTTTGTCAGGTTGTTCTCACTGGGATTTTGGGGTTTTTGATATATATCGTTTTTGCCCAGATTTTGTTACTGTTCACCAGTAAGTCGTGGGGCCCACTTCTTGATATTTTGTCGATCGAAATTTAAACACGTTAGTTTCACAGTATTTACATTATATCTGCGACCGTGAATGTCACTCGATCGGTAAATCCGGTCTAACTGCTATAGCCCGGTTAGACGGATTTGCGAACGTGATTTTCACGTTGATGTTCTATGTATTTGCTGTGATGTTGCGGATCGGTCGTGGGGGATAGCCTGGATGCAATGCTAGTACTGTGTTGTTGTATTATGTACATTTGATTTTGCGGGGCGAGCGTCCGACATGTGGACTGCCGTCACTGCCTGTTTGTATTATTATTTTGGGGCACGACCTGGTTGCGGTCGATGTACCCGGTGTATGTATATTTTACTTTCTGTACTAGGGTTACCCCGCGGAGGGGTGCACGGATAGCCGGGTTCTGGAGGGCAACGGTCCCGCATCTCAGGGCATTGAGACGGAGGGGCTTCAGTCTGGAATTGGCGGGCTATTCGCCGCACTCGTAGGGGGTACAGGTTGACCCAGGAGGGGTGCCCAAGTTACCGGATTCCGTGAAGTGCTGGGTGGTCCATTCACGGCACTGGAGGGGGCTGCCTCGCTTCAGGTTTTGGCGGGTGACTTGCCGCGCCCGTAGGGGTCTAGGTTTTCATTGCACAGGCTATCCACACGACCAGGGGAACGTCGGGTTTCAGTAGTGGCTCTGTGAAACCCGGGGATCCCAGATATCTGTATTGTTCTGTGATGCTGTACATTTCTGTGATGTTGCATTTTATTCACGCCTTGAGCGAAATACTATATATTGGTATATATATTAGTAGATGTTGTATATGTTTTTCATCCGCGCTAGTCCAGTCCCCGCTCTGCCGTTAGTTAGCTAACCTAACGGGTGATGACGGGACCCAGTGGCAAATGCGGATGGCATATACGTACGTCAGTATATTTTCGTTCTTTGTGGTGTGATCAATTGATGGGACTGCGTTGATTCGGATCAATGCAAGTTAAAAAAACCTAATCTGATGTTGTTGGAACACTTTTCAAAAAGCTGTTATTGCAAGGACGTTCACTTTTGTTTTGCATCGTGGTATTCAGTTGGAATATCCTGCTCCTCAGTCGACGAGGCAAGGGCCGAGATCCCTTCACCGGGAGTGACCCCTTGGACAGAAGTTAGCGTCAGGGCATTAACTTCACTATAGCCGATTACTTTTGCTTTGCACCGTGGTATTCATTTGGAATATCCTGCACCTCATTCTACGGGGAAAGAGCCGAGATCCCTTCACCGGGAGTGACCTCTTTAGTAAAGGTTTTCGTCACTATATTTTCTAAAAAGCTATCCGTTCCTTCAACGATATCAAGTTCTTTACGTTAAAGGTTTTCGCCAGAAACCATTCGTAGCCCTCCGTCGTTTCATATGGGTGGTCAATAGTATTCAAGCTGTGTATGTTGGCCAAAGTCAAGGCACAGTGATTGGTAGCTATTGGGGTATTCATATGCAGCATAGATAGATGCGTTGGTTTGGGACAGTCGTGCTGCCATTTTGGCCAAAGTCAAGGGTATGTACGGGTGGATTCAAATTAACCTGGAGAATGACGGGTAGAACTTGACATGTGACTTATGATATGTTGGCCAAAGTCAAGGTCATAAGAGCATGGGGCAGAAATCACATCGGGATTTTCAAAAGAACTGAAACTTGCCAGATATGCGCATACCTTCTGGAGTGTGATACCGTGAGCGGATTCCGTCACGTTATCATGCGATGAGAGTTGGATCCTGATTCCCACTGATGAGTTGGTTTACTCCTCGGGTGACCCCGATTAATTCTTCTTTAAGGTTTGGAGGAGAATTTGAGGTACAGTGGGAGGATTCCAGATTAGATAAATTGGTAACCATTCTGATCTAGGTTAGAGTGCACGCTGAGTGTTTCTTTTCTCTCTCTCTTTGGCAGCGACCATTGACCCGACCCTAAGACTATGACTCAGTGACCAAGTTGACCGAACCTTCTTAAACACCGGCTTTTGGATTGTCACAGTTGCAAACCTCATTGCCACTCCTACTTTTACCCTTTTCTCCAGGACACCCCGTTTTACTACGAACGTCCACTTCCATTGGACAAAACCATCGTATGGTTAGATACGAACTCGAAAGAATTTATTCGAGGATGGTTTCCGGTTCTGGAGAAAACGGATAGGATTATTCAGTTGTCTTTTCCTTTTACCCTCTCTCAGGTTACGAGTACTCCTTGGTTTAGGGGTAGTACACCTATTACGCAAATTGGATTGTCTTCTTCCAAACCTTAGGCTGGTGCCGACCGGTAGGGAATGAAGAAAACCAATTAGCATAACGATGGTGTGCAGAAGGTATTAAGTTCAGACAAAGCAAGGGATTAGTAAGAGTGCAAAGTAAATTGCGACTGCCATTCACGACCAAACCAAATATTTCGTTACCACTCCCACATCACCTTTGTATTTCTCCAGGACACTCCGTATCACTACGAAGATCCACAGTTTATTTGGATACTCCATCGTATGGTTATATACGAACTCGAATGGAACTTGTTCCAGTTCGGGGATGGATTCTGGTTCAGGAGAAATAGGAATAAGGTTTATTCGGTTGTCTTTTATCTTCACCCTCTCTCATTGCGAGTGTTCCTAGGATTGGGACAGTACACCCATTATGCTTATTGGATAGTCTTCTTCCAAACCATAGGCTGGTGCCGAACGGTAGGGAAGGAAGAAAACCATTTGGCCTAAAGGGGTGTACAGAAGGTAATGACTAAAGACATATGAAGGGATTTGGAGAGGTGGCAAAGAACTATACGGTTACAGTCGTGAATCTGGAAGAGGCATTACTAGGAATACCAGAATACCCCATCGGAACATTTCAATGTTTCAGTTCAACTGTGTAATGTTAAAGGAAAACTGATTTCCCGATTAGATACTTACTCCAGGGTATGTATTTACCAGGTATGATTCTCACATCTGTATGGTTTTACAGATGATGAGTGGGAGTAGGTTATTGGGAATTGGGTGATCATCCTCATTATATCGGGATTCGTTGTAATCGGTGATATTTGAGGAAATCACCTGGGCTGTTTGCCGGTCGGCAAATATTTGGTTTTGAATATCCGCAGTTATGCACCAATTTCAAATTGATATATCTGTACGTCTATTTTCATAGAGTGAGATATACCTTTCTGAAATTATGTCTACGACATTTACCTATATCAGTGGATGGTTAGGTAAGGAGCATTAAACAGCGGTGTAATTCTTCTTAACCATAAGTACAGTTTTCAACCTACGACACACAGTGAATGAGTTATCAGACTCAAGGGACTTATACAAAGTATTGTATGTTGTCCAGGGTCCATCAGGACAGAGGGGTTGGTCCTCGTACTATATTCAGTTTACTTATGACTTCTCTAATTTTTAGACAGGTGTTTCGTGGAAACACAGGGTCCGAATTTGGAGAAGTTATAGGTATTTGAATAGAGTAGAGAACCAGGTATAGCAAGTATCGGGATTCTTCAAAGAGATCGAAGATGTAGATACTTGTGTATGGTATTCAGTTGATAGTAATGATAAAGAGATCTTGCTTCTCTTTCAGGTTACTCATAATTGGAAGTATTCCTAAGTTGAGTAACGCTGATCGGCCTCTTTCCATTTAGTTGACATGCACTGGAGACAGCTGCATGATGTGAATCTGGTTCAAATAAATCAGTGCCTCTGATTCTATATTGGATATAGAACAGTTCATATCTTAACGATGTTAAGGTACGGGGAGTTGTCCGGTTTATGCTTAAAACCAGATATTGGACAACTCTAGGCACGTTTCTGTAATGGCTGTTTGTGGGTTGACCCAGGCTATGACGAGGGTTGACTTTCTACCATCTGGATGAACAATAGCGATATTGTTCTAGACTCGCCACAATTTTATTAAAAATGGATTTTTTTCAAGAAAACAATAGTGGGAGTATGGTAGAACTGGAAGTAATTCCAGAACCACAAACGATTACTGAAGATTTGATAAGGAACCTAAAGATTCAATCTGGATTGACATTCCATTGGCCACTCCGCAGATACGGTGGGTAACTTCAGGCACCCGAGAGGTACTACGGTAGCCTCAAGGACGGTGACAGGGAAGTTCTTGTTTACCCACAATTGCCATTGCTGTTGTTCCAGGTTACGAGACCCGGCGGGAGGATGAGTATAGCGTCGTTCTAAACCAGTTTTAGAAGTGTACGTCTATATGACTCTGCCAGAGGGTTGTCGTAGTCAGTGGGAGCAGCGGAAGCATTGGTGGACAGGTAGCTTATGTCTATTTATAGACTAGAGCAAATGTAGCGGAGATAGATCATCTATTTCTGACGTGACAGTCATGGGTTTGACTTCATCAGAAAAGGGGATGGATCTGTTGAGAAGGTAGTAGGGTGTGATATCCGGGTTTTGGATGACATACACAAAGTAGGAAAGGAAACTCCTATACTACGATCGGTTATACTTTGGTCGTCTCACAGTGGTTTCTCCACATGGGACTTGGACATTATATCAAACATACTGGTTACTATATCTATGTTTTTGGATCTAGATTTGGGTGGTTTCCCAATCAGGGTACTTTGACAGCATTCTAAGAGTATTTAGAATGGACGACTCCTGGCACGGTAGTGTACCTGCAGGTGATGGAGTCACCCTCTCTAAAGGTGTCTTATAGACTAAAGTAGAGAGGGATGTGCATGATTGACAGATCACTTGCTTAGGCAATTGAGTCAATCATGAGATGTCAAGTACCACACCAGATGTTGTTCTTGCAGAAGGTACAATAAGTTGATATTGTTCCAATCCTGGAGAAACAATCGGAAGCAGTTTTAGAACATAAGTGGATGTTCTAGGGATATGATAACGACAGCCTCATTCAGGAGACAGTTATCATTCCAGGCTTCCAAGGTGACCTGGACGACAAGGAGGTTGTCAGAGTTATAGTTTTCCCTCTGACGAGGGGCAGTATTTTGGACAGGTGGTCCAAGGCAATACTGAGGGAGGCATGGCGCAGGATACTGATTAAGTTCAGTTGACGATACAGTCTAAGAAGTTTGGATTTGGAGTTCATTTATGAACTCGGTCCCATCAGACATCCAGACACTCTAAGACAGGTATTGCTCATTTCGGGAGATGGCATTCTCCGCGAACTTGAGATTTAGAGAGACATAGAAAGAAATTTCAGAGCGGATCCACTCACTGAGGCTATTCCTCGAACGCAATAGTTTCGCAAACAGGTTTTGTGCGACTGACTAGTAGAGGAGTTGGGTGTTCGGTATCACACGGGCTGTGAGTATGCGACATCGCAATAATTAGCCTTGAGTGCAAGTGGGAGATTGTTGGAGATAGTGCCCTCAGAGTCAATTATTGGATCACAGGCACGTGATTGCAATGATTGAGGGAGGACCTATCCCGGTAGAACAGTCTTACTCGAGATGATAGTATGCTATCAGGTTTACCTTTATCATCGTGTACTGCTTTAGGTGACATGACATGTCGCTATTGCACGTTGATAGAGCCCCTGGGATTCTTGCTTGACTACCGGCAGTATGAGGGCGATCATATAAGTGAGAGCTGGAGTCTACAAGCACATCCTTAAAAGGTCCCTAGTCGTGGGAGTTTCGAGACAGGGCATCGATTCTCCAGAGTAGACTAGTGTATACAGTCGAGACCCCGACGAGGGGCGGTGGCCGGTCTCACAAGCCACTGGTGTCAGTTGGATCACCTAAGATGTATACAGGTGCTCATTGGGTTATGAGTACACCGGACAGGACTCGCTGGGAACATGCTAGTTGGTCTTATACCTGACGTCAGATAGCAGTTCCCAGGTGACATGTGTACAGGTTAGTTCATCGACCTGGGGATCGTCATTTGTCTCGTGTGAGTTCCCACTGTACTTTGATTACTACCCTACCACGGCTCAAAGGAGTCGTGCAAACAGGTTTTAGTTGGGTACAGTCCCGAGCCACATGGAGGCAGTGAGTGGATCTTCGGGGGTTTCGTCTCTCCCGGTATTGGGGGTGAGGTCGCGCTGTGTCTAGGAGAGCCATTACACGAAGTCCTTGGCCAAGGCAGGAGATTTACTGGTAGGTATTCCAGTAGTATCTCAGGGTGTTCTGGGCTACACTCCGACACGACTTGTACCGCTTTTGGGGGTCTGACTTTTACCAACCCCCTAGGCCCGCCATGCGATGCTCATAGACGAACGGACCAGACTGTACGGATATTGTCACTGACAGGCTCAGTAGGGTGTCAGGATGAGTTCGCTCATCGACGTCCCTTTTGGTCAATAGCTGGTGGCCCGTTACGTATTGGCTTATACCTCTGACGTGCTAGTGGTTAAATCCACAGCCATAGTATTGACGAGTCTTTAGAGTCCACCACACTTTCAGTTACTCAGCTTTCGGGCGAAACGCTGTAGAGGCCGTATGGAGATATGGCAGGGTCCGATCAGATACGTGCGGTATTGCACGGATCAGGATCGGACGGTTTGTACTAGTAGCCGTATAGGTATATGGCAGGGTTCGATCAGATACGTGCGGTATTGCACGGATCAGGATCGAACGGATATTACTAGCCGGCTTTGGTTTAAGCCGGTCCTAGTTTAGTACAGTGTAGATTTTGTCTTTTTGCATTTGTATCCGGACGGAATACAGATGCGGGTGTGTATGCACAGTATCGGGGTTTTCCTGTAATTTATTACGGGACCAGTTTTCTGGAGTTGCCAGTTTGCATTCCGTTCCGGCCGGTTTTCCTTTGTTCTTTCCCGGCCGGACTTTTCCGATGGAGGGGGTAATTTGCAGTTTTGCAAATTATTTTTGTGGAGGGGTTTTCTTGCATAATGGTTTGATTATGATAGGATTTGAATCTTTCATCCATGCTTGCATTTAATGTGATTTGATGAGGGTATGGTTTGATAAAAGTGAAGCATGGTTGTTGTTTGGATGTGGTCACCTCTTTTGTTATCCTACACTCACCTTCCTTCATACTAATTATTGATTCCCTCCACCATTTCCACATATAATGGCCGGCCAAATCTTTGAGGGAGAGAGAGTGCTTCATTTGTGAGGATATATATTTGTTCATATCATTCTGTATGCAAAAGAGATTGAGAGCTTCATTTCCCTCCAAAGCTCAATCTTCATTCCTCCATCCAAAGGCAACAAACCCCAATGAGACATAGACTCTACACTTCCTACAGCAAATCTTGGACGCGTCGATTCGCCAGCTTCGCGCCCGAGTTGCCTCGGTATTGAGGTGGGAGCCCGTAAAAGCTACAGGCGATGTGGTGCCCTTTCCGACGAGGAGGAGACAGACGGAGATCCCGCGAGGAGATCGGAGTGGAGATGAAGACCGGAGGACTCGGATCAGTCGGTATATCTCTTCTCTTTACTGTTTGTTAGTTTAGCAATAATGGCAGATCCGGGTTAAAGTATACGATAGTGCCAAGTTAAAAAGTTTTATTCCGCAATTGGCGTCTGTAGACTGCCGGGGCGCTAACGTAGACTTACATAAAGAAGTCCCGGGATGGTTGTGCTGTAAGCCCGCGGGGGCGCCCCGGCCGTCGACCCGACGCCGGAAACGCGGAAAACAAAAACTTTGCGAACTTTGCAACCGGCACCACCGCGGACTTTTTACCCGGATCGGGCCATTAACCTAGCTAGCTAGCGAAAAGAAAAGAGTAGAGATGCTATACCAAACGATCCGTGTCCTTCGGTCTTCGTCTCCGCTCCGATCTCCTGCGGAATCTCCGTCACTTCCTCGCTCATCGGAAAGGGGCACCACGTAGCCGGAATCTTTTACGGGCTCCCGCCTCTTGACCGAGGCAACTCGGGCGCGAAGTTGGCTAGCCGACGCGTCCAAGACTTGCTATAGAAATAGTGTAGAAGCTTGTCTCTTGGGGTTTATGAGGTTGCCATGATATGGTGGAGGTGAAGAAAGCAACTCAAAATTGTGCTTGTGAACTTGGTAGCATGGAAAAAGATATGAAGCATTTTTCTCACACAAAAAAGGAAATGATCCACCCACACCCACTAGCCAAAGTGGCCGGCCCTCTAAGATGAAAAATAGATTGGAGAGAGAAAAAACAATTCTCCAAGAATTATCAAGTGAAAAAGAAATGATAAATCAAAATGAAAATGGTCACAACCATTTCAAATCTCAAACTATCAAATGAAAAGCCAAGAAGAGACCAATAAGGAATCTAATGATGAAGCAAGTCTCATCATAAGCAACATATGCAAGAAAGCCCCTTACTACAAAGTTAATTGCAAACTTGCAATTAACCCCTCCACTACAAAAGTCCGGCCGAGAAGGAACAAAGGAAAACCGGCCGGAACGGAATGCAAACTGGCAACTTCATAAAACCGATCCCGTAATAAATTACAGGAAAACCCTGCTACTGCAAATACATGCCCGCATTTGTATTCCCACTGAACACAAATGCAAAGAGACAAAACTACACTATCTTATACTAGGATCCGGCTTAAGCCAAAGCCGGCTAGTAAAAACCGCCCGATCATGATCCGTGCAATACCGCACGTATCTGATCGAACCCTGCCATATCTCCATACGGCCTCTACAGCGTTTCGCCCGAAACTTGAGTAACTGTCTGTGTGGTGGACTCTAAAGACTCGTCAATACTGTGGCTGTGGATTTAACCACTAGCACGTCAGAGGTATAAGCCAATACGTGACGGGCCACCAGGTATTGACCAAAAGGGACGTCGATGAGCGAACTCATCCTGACACCCTACTGAGCCTGTCAGTGACAATATCCGTACAGTCCGGTCCGTTCGTCTATGAGTATCGCATGGCGGGCCTAGGGGGTTGGTAAAAGTCAGACCCCCAAAAGCGGTACAAGTCGTGTCGGAGTGCAGCCCAGAACACCCTGAGATACTACTGGAATACCTACCAGCAAATCTCCTGCCTTGGCCAAGGACTTTTCATGTTCTGGCTCTCCTAGACACAGCACGACCTCACCCCCAATACCGGGAGAGACGAACCCCTGCAGATCCGCTCACTGCCTCCATGTGGCTCGGGACTGTACCCAACTAAAACCTGTTTGCACGACTCCTTTGAGCCGTGGTAGGGTAGTAATCAAAGTACAGTGGGAACTCACACGAGACAAATGACGATCCCAGGTCGATGAACTAACCTGTACACATGTCACCTGGGAAATGCTATCTGACGTCTGGTATATCCCAACTAGCAGGTTCCCGGCGAGTCCTGTCCGGTGTACTCATAACCCAATGAGCACCTGTATACATCTTAGGTGAACCAACTGACACCAGTGGCTTGTGAGACCGGCCACCGCCCCTCGTCGGGGTCTCGACTGTATACACTAGTCTACTCTGGAGAAACGATGCCCTGTCTCGAATCTCCCACGACTAGGGACCTTTTAAGGATATGCTTGTAGACCCCAGCTCCCACTTATATGATCGCCCTCATACTGCTGGATGTCAAGCAAGAATCCTAGGGGCTTTATCAACGTGTAATAGCGACTCGTAAGGTCACCTAAAGCAGTACACGATGATAAAGATAAACCAGATAGCATACTATCATCTCGAGTAAGACTGTCCTACCGGGATAGGTCCTCCCCTCAATCATTGCAATCACGTGCCTGTGATCCAATAATTGACTCTGAGGGCACTATCTCCAACAATCTCCCACTTGCACTCGAGGCTAATTATTGCGATGTCGCATACTCACAGCCCGTGTGATACCGAACACCCAACTCCTCTACTAGTCAGTCTCACAAAGCTCGTTTGCGAAACTATTGCGTTCGAGGAATAGCCTCAGTGAGTGGATCCGCTTTGATGTTTCTTTCTATGTCTCTCTAAATCCCATGTTCGCGGAGAAAGCCATCTCCTGAAATGAGCAATACCTGTCTTAGAACGTCTGGATGTCTGATGGGACCTAGCTCATAAATGAACTCCAAATCCAAACTTCTTAGACTGTATCGTCAACTGAACTTAATCAGTATCCTGCGCCATACCTTCCCTCAGTTTCCACCTGGACCACCTGTCCAAAATACTGCCCCTCGTCAGAGGAAAAACTATAACTCTGAAAGCCACTCTGCCGTCCAGGTCACCTTGGAAGCCTGGAATGATAACCGTCTCCTAAAGGAGGCTGCCGTTATCAAATCCCTAGAACATTCACTTATGTTCTAAAACTGCTTCCGACTGTTTCTCCAAGATTGGATTAATATCAACTTATTGCACCTACTGCAAGAACAATATCTGGTGTGGTACTTGACATCTCATGATTGACTCAGTTGCCTAAGCAAGCGATCTGTCAATCATGCGTGTCCCTCTCCCCTTTAGTCTGTAAGACACCTTTAGAGAGGGTGACTCCATTACCTGCAGGTACACTACCGTGCCAGGAGTCGTTCATTCTAAATACTCTTAGAATGCTGTCTAAGTACCCAGATTGGGAAACCACCCAAATCTAAATCTAAGACCATAGATCTAGTAACCAGAATGTCTGATATAATATCCAAGTCCTATATGGAGAAACCACTGTGTGACGACCAAAGTATAACCCATCGTAGTATAGGAATATCACTTCCTACTCCGTGTATGTCATCAAATACCAGGACATCACACCCTACTACCTTCTCAACAGATCCATCCCCTATTCTGATGAAGTCAAACCTATGACTGTCACATCAGAAATAGATGATCTATCTTCGCTATATCTGCTTTAGTCTATAAATAGACATAAGCCTGATATCCACCAATGCTTCCGCTGCTCCCACTGACTACGACAACCCTCTGGCAGAGTCATATAGACGTGCACTTCTAAAGCCAGTTTAGAACGACGCTATACTCATCCTCCCGCCGGGTCTCGCAGCCTGGAACAACAGCAATGGCAAGTCTGGGTAAACAAGAACCTCCCTGCCACCGTCCTTGAGCATACCAAAGTACCTCTCGAGTGCCTGAGGTTACCCACCTTATCTGCAGAGTGGCCAATGGAATGTCAAACCAGATTGAATCTTTAGGTTCTTTATCAAATCTTCAGTAATCGTTTGTGGTTCTGGAATCACTTCCAGTTCTACCATACTCCCACTACGGTTTTCTGAAAAATCCATTTTTGATAAAACTGTGGCGAGTCAAGAACAATATCACTATTGATCTTCCAGATGGTAGAAAGTCAACCCTCGTCATAGCCCGGGTCAACCCACAAACAGCCACTACTGAAACGTGCCTTGAGTTGTCCAGAGTCTGGTTTTAAGCATAAGCCGGACAACTCCCCGTATCTTAACAAAGTCAAGATATGAACTGTTCTATATCCAAGAAACAGAGGCACTGATTTAATTGAACCAGATTCAAATCATGCAGCTGTCTCCAGTGCATGTCAACTAAATGGAAGAGAGGCCGATCAGCGTTACTCAACTTAGGAGTACTTCCATTTATGAGTAACCTGAAAGAGAAGCTAGTTCTCTTAATCATTACTATCAACTGAATACTATACACAAGTATCTACATCTTCGATCACCTTGAAGAATCCCGATACTTGCAATGTCTGGTTCTCTACTTTATTCTTATACCTATAACTCCTCAAAACTTAGACCCTGTGTTTCTACGAAACACATGTCTAAGAACTAGAGAAGTTAAAAGTAAACAGAATATAGTACGAGGACCAACCCCTCTGTCCTAATGGACACTGGACAATATACAATACTCTGTATAAGTCCCTTGAGTCTTGTGACTCATTCACTGTGTGTCGTAGGTTGAAAACTGTACTTTTGGTTAAGAAGAATTACACCGTTGTTCAATGCTCCTTACCTAACCATCCACTGGTATAGGTAAATGTCATAGACATAATTTCAGAAAGTATATCTCACTCTATAAAAATAGACGTACAGATATATCAATTTGAAATTGGTGCACAACAACGGATATTCAAAACCAAATATTTGCCGACCGGCAAACAACCCAGGTGACTTCCTCAAATATCACCGATTACAACGAATCCCGATATAATGAGGATGGTCACCTAATTCCCAATAACTTACTCCCACTCATCATCTGTAAAACCATACAGATGTGAGAATCCAACCTGGTAAATACATACCCTGGAGTAAGTGTCTAATCGGGAAATCAGTTTTCTTTTAACAGTACACAGTGAAACTGAAACATTGAGATGTTTCGATGGGGTATCCTGGTATTCTTAGTAATGCCTCTTCCATTATCCAGATTCACAACTATAACCGTATAATTCTTTGCCACCTCTCCAAATCCCTTTACATGTCTTTAGTCATTACCTTCTGTACACCCCTTTAGGCCAAATGGTTTTCTTCCTTCCCTACCGTTCGGCACCAGCCTATGGTTTGGAAGAAGACTATCCAATAAGCATAATGGGTGTACTGTCCTAGTCCTAGGAGTACTCGCAATGCGAGAGAAGGTGAGGATAAAAGACAACCGAATGTACTTAATTCATAGGTGATTTAGGATTGACAAAGAAGTACATGGTTTGGTCGTGAATAGCAGTCGCAATATACTTTGCCCTCTTACTAATCCCTTGCTTTGTCTGAACTTAATACCTTCTGTACACCGTTTAGGCTAATTGGCTTTCTTCATTCCCTACCGTTCGGCACCAGCCTAAGGTTTGGAAGAAGACTATCCAATTTGCATAATAGGTGTACTATCTCCTAAACCAAGGAGTACTCGCAACCTGAGAGAAGGTGAAAAGAAAAGACAACTGAATAATCCTATTCGTTTTCTCCAGAACCAGAAACCATCCTCGAAGTCCTTCGAGTTCGTATATAACCATACGATGGTTTTGTCCAATGGAAGTGGACGTTCGCAGTAATGCGGGGTGTCCTGGAGAAAAGGGTAAAAGTTAGAGTGGCAATGAGGTCTGCAACTCTGACAATCCAAAAGCCAGTGTTAAGAAGGTTCGGTCAACTTGGTCACTGAGTCATAGTCTAGGGTCGGGTCAATGGTCGCTGCCAGAGAGAGAGAGAAAAGAAACACTCAGCGTGCACTCTAACCTAGATCAGAATGGTTGTCACTTTATCTAATCTGGAAACCTCCCACTGTAACGTCAAATTCTTCCCCAAACCTGAAAGAAGAATTAGCCGGGATAACCCGAGGAGTAAACCAACTCATCAGTGGGAATCAGGATCCAACTCTCATCGCATGATGACGTGACGGAATCCGCTCACGTTATCACACTCCAGAAGGTATGCGCATATCTGGCAAGTTTCAGTACTTTTGAAACTCCCGATGTGGATTTTCACCCCATGCTCTTATGACCTTGACTTTGGCCAACATATCATAAGTCACATGTCAAGTTCTACCCGTCATTCTCCTGGTTAATTTGAACCCACCCGTACCTACCCTTGACTTTGGCCAAAATGGCAGTACGACTGTCCCAAACCAACGCATCTATCTATGCTGCATATGGATACCCAACAGCTACCAAACACTGTGCCTTGACTTTGGCCAACATACACAGCTTGAATACTATTGACCATCCATATGAAACGACGGAGGGCTACGAATGGTTTCTGGCGAAAACCTTTAACGTAATGAACTTGATATCGTTGAAGGAACGGATAGCTTTATAGAAAAATATAGTAACGAAAACCTTCGCTAAAGAGGTCACTCCCGGTGAAGGGATCTCGGCTCTTTCCCCGTAGAATGGGGTGCAGGATATTCCAACTGAATACCACGATGCAAAGCAAAAGTAATCGGCTATAGTGAAGTTAATGCCCTGACGCAAACTTCTGTCCAAGGGGTCACTCCCGGTGAAGGGATCTCGGCCCTTGCCTCGTCGACTGAGGAGCAGGATATTCCAAATGAATACCACTGTGCAAAACAAAAGAGAACGTCCTTGCAATAACAGCTTTTTGAAAAAGTGTTCCAACAACATCAGATTAGGTTTGTTTATCTTGCATTGATCCGAATCAACGCAGTCCCATCAATTGATCACACCACAAAGAACGAAAATATACTGATGTACGTATATGCCATCCGCATTCGCCACTGGGTCCCGTCATCACTCGTTAGGTTAGCTAACTAACGACAGAGCGGGGACTGGACTAGCGCGGATGAAAAACATATACAACATCTACTAATATATATATAATATATAATTTTCGCTCAAGGCGTGATAAACAATGCAGCACAGAAAAGTACAGCAATACAGATCAATACAGATATCTGGGATCCCCAGGTTTCACAGAGCCGCTGAAACCCGACGTTCCCCTGGTCGTGTGGATAGCCTGTGCAATGAAAATCCTAGACCCCTACGGGCGCGGCAAGTCACCCGCCAAAACCTGAAGCGAGGCAGCCCCCTTCAGCGACGTGAATGGACCACCCAGCACTTCACGGAATCCGGTAACTTGGGCACCCCTCCTGGGTCAACCCTATACCCCCTACGAGTGCGGCGAATAGCCCGCCAATCCTAGAGTGAAGCCCCCTCCGTCTCAATGCCATGAGATGCGGGCTTGTTGCCCTCCAGAACCCGGCTATCCGTGCACCCCTCCGCGGGGTAATCCTAGTACAGAAAGTAAAATATACATACACCGGGTACATCGACCGCAACCAGGTCGTGCCCCAAAAGAATAATACAAACAGGCAGTGACGGCAATCCACATGTCGGACGCTCGCCCCGCAATATCAAATGTACATATAAAACAAAACTGTACTACCACTGCAACCAGGCTATCTCCACGACCGATCCGCAACAGCACAGTACAATCACAGAACATCAACGTGAAAGTCACGTTCGCAAATCCGTCTAACCGGGCTATAGCAGTTAGACGGGATTTACCGATCAAGTGACATTCACGGTCGCAGATATAATGTAAAAACTGTGAACTAGCATGTTTAAAATATCCGATCGAACAAATTTATCAAAGTGGGCCCCACACACTACTGTAGCACTTACAGAAAAACTGGGCCCAAATAAAATATCCCAAAAGCCCTATTTCCAACTGATAAGATTACTGGAAAAATATGGTGCCACAATTCCCTATTTCCGCCGCGCAAGCGCGGCCAAACCAGGGTTTTGGCCGCGCTTCCGCGGTGGAACTGAGGAATTGGTGGATCGTATTTTCCCAGATTTCTTAAAATTGGTTGTACATGTCTCTGCAATCACCAGAAAAATTTTAGGAGCTCAAAAAATTTTAACAGAGAACACATGTGCACAAAATACGGTTTTTGGGGATTTTCGTTCGATCGAGCACTAAACATACGAGAGTAAGCTAGGTAGGTTAACGGCGTGGCTCTGATACCATTGTAAGCCCGCGGGGGCGCCCCGGCCGTCGACCCGACGCCGGAAACGCGGAAAACAAAAACTTTGCGAACTTTGCAACCGGCACCACCGCGGACTTTTTACCCGGATCGGGCCATTAACCTAGCTAGCTAGCGAAAAGAAAAGAGTAGAGATGCTATACCAAACGATCCGTGTCCTTCGGTCTTCGTCTCCGCTCCGATCTCCTGCGGAATCTCCGTCACTTCCTCGCTCATCGGAAAGGGGCACCACGTAGCCGGAATCTTTTACGGGCTCCCGCCTCTTGACCGAGGCAACTCGGGCGCGAAGTTGGCTAGCCGACGCGTCCAAGACTTGCTATAGAAATAGTGTAGAAGCTTGTCTCTTGGGGTTTATGAGGTTGCCATGATATGGTGGAGGTGAAGAAAGCAACTCAAAATTGTGCTTGTGAACTTGGTAGCATGGAAAAAGATATGAAGCATTTTTCTCACACAAAAAAGGAAATGATCCACCCACACCCACTAGCCAAAGTGGCCGGCCCTCTAAGATGAAAAATAGATTGGAGAGAGAAAAAACAATTCTCCAAGAATTATCAAGTGAAAAAGAAATGATAAATCAAAATGAAAATGGTCACAACCATTTCAAATCTCAAACTATCAAATGAAAAGCCAAGAAGAGACCAATAAGGAATCTAATGATGAAGCAAGTCTCATCATAAGCAACATATGCAAGAAAGCCCCTCACTACAAAGTTAATTGCAAACTTGCAATTAACCCCTCCACTACAAAAGTCCGGCCGAGAAGGAACAAAGGAAAACCGGCCGGAACGGAATGCAAACTGGCAACTTCATAAAACCGATCCCGTAATAAATTACAGGAAAACCCTGCTACTGCAAATACATGCCCGCATTTGTATTCCCACTGAACACAAATGCAAAGAGACAAAACTACACTATCTTATACTAGGATCCGGCTTAAGCCAAAGCCGGCTAGTAAAAACCGCCCGATCATGATCCGTGCAATACCGCACGTATCTGATCGAACCCTGCCATATCTCCATACGGCCTCTACAGCGTTTCGCCCGAAACTTGAGTAACTGTCTGTGTGGTGGACTCTAAAGACTCGTCAATACTGTGGCTGTGGATTTAACCACTAGCACGTCAGAGGTATAAGCCAATACGTGACGGGCCACCAGGTATTGACCAAAAGGGACGTCGATGAGCGAACTCATCCTGACACCCTACTGAGCCTGTCAGTGACAATATCCGTACAGTCCGGTCCGTTCGTCTATGAGTATCGCATGGCGGGCCTAGGGGGTTGGTAAAAGTCAGACCCCCAAAAGCGGTACAAGTCGTGTCGGAGTGCAGCCCAGAACACCCTGAGATACTACTGGAATACCTACCAGCAAATCTCCTGCCTTGGCCAAGGACTTTTCATGTTCTGGCTCTCCTAGACACAGCACGACCTCACCCCCAATACCGGGAGAGACGAACCCCTGCAGATCCGCTCACTGCCTCCATGTGGCTCGGGACTGTACCCAACTAAAACCTGTTTGCACGACTCCTTTGAGCCGTGGTAGGGTAGTAATCAAAGTACAGTGGGAACTCACACGAGACAAATGACGATCCCAGGTCGATGAACTAACCTGTACACATGTCACCTGGGAAATGCTATCTGACGTCTGGTATATCCCAACTAGCAGGTTCCCGGCGAGTCCTGTCCGGTGTACTCATAACCCAATGAGCACCTGTATACATCTTAGGTGAACCAACTGACACCAGTGGCTTGTGAGACCGGCCACCGCCCCTCGTCGGGGTCTCGACTGTATACACTAGTCTACTCTGGAGAAACGATGCCCTGTCTCGAATCTCCCACGACTAGGGACCTTTTAAGGATATGCTTGTAGACCCCAGCTCCCACTTATATGATCGCCCTCATACTGCTGGATGTCAAGCAAGAATCCTAGGGGCTTTATCAACGTGTAATAGCGACTCGTAAGGTCACCTAAAGCAGTACACGATGATAAAGATAAACCAGATAGCATACTATCATCTCGAGTAAGACTGTCCTACCGGGATAGGTCCTCCCCTCAATCATTGCAATCACGTGCCTGTGATCCAATAATTGACTCTGAGGGCACTATCTCCAACATGTGCCACCGAGGACTCTCCGACGATCAAGTTATACAGGGTATTTTGGTAGAGTAACGGCTTATTGGAGTAAAAATGGCTTACCTGAGTCGTCTGAGAGAGGGGTTTATATAGCGGCAGCCGTGGGCAGGCGGGCACGAGATTCACGCCGGCCATTACGCCTCTAGCGTCACGCCCGCGTGATAGGCGGGATCCCCCATTAATGACAAGACATGCTCGTTAATAGGGGATCGTGATGGCGTGGAACGCGGGATCATGGACGGCGAATATCTCGCGCCTGGCGAGATTCGTGGAGGCATGGCGGAGGCGCCTGTGATCGGTGCAGTGGGTTGGTTGGTGAGGCTGAGGAAGATGAGGTCGGCTGGAGGCTCGGAAACGAGCGGGAGGCCGAGGCATCTTAGTTCTGTGACAGCTCGGAGGCGAGCTGGGGGGTGGTCTGGAAGGCCACCGAAGGTCGGGAAAATCCTTGGGTCGGAGACCCGGGGTGTGCTTCAAACGTAACGTTCTCGATCCTTTCTTGTAAGCTCTGGGACACGTCATCTGCCACGTGTCATGATCCGGGGAGTCACCGATATCGAGCATCATCAATAACGATCAATGTACCGATCCTTTTTCCTCGAACCGTCCTTCCTCATCCGACTCCGACCGCAAAGCAAGCAATGAAAAAGTTTATTTTTTCTTCTCTTACATCATCACTGACTCCCTCCACGCGCGGAGCACAACAATGAAAACATTTCTCTCTGTTTCTCATACTTCCCTCGTCATCCAACTCCCTTTACGGAGCACAACGATGAAAAGGATTTTTCTGTCTAGTCTCAAGACCGCCATAACGTTTCTTCCGAAAGTCAAAGCTTCAAAAGCTTGTTAAGATTGCCGGATCTGCCTCCGGATATCATAATAGTCTTGTTCATGAAGAGAAGCACCAGCTTGTCCATATCCACGGTTAGCCATCGATCCCATGTCGCATCGCAAAGAACCCAATGTCAAACCTGCTGATACCAATTGATGCAGAAACAGTCTCGATTGCTCGAGATCTAAGGAACCTTCAAGTAGAAAAAACAAATCACTAGCAAATTAAGAATAGAATAAGAGGCATGATTGCCTCTTCTCCAACAAAAAGCCTTACCTTTTAATACCAATAATAATCAACCAATTACAATTCCATCTCTTAAGCATCATAACACCCCTTTATATAGGACTTCAAATTTACCTAGTTCTAATAGGAACAGAACCACAATACCTCAATTAACTTTCTAAATATTAAAAATTCTAAATTAGAAAAAGACCTAAATAAAAAGAAATTTCTAAATAGAATTCTAATTAAGGAAAGTCTCTATAAGTCAAATATTTTGCCAAATAGAATTTCTAAAAGAAATTGTATTCCCAACTTGCTCGTGCATCATGTGTGTGGACCTAGTTTTTTATTTTCCAGCCAAAAATGCTTCTTTCTTAAGATTAAGAAGCAAACCACCACCACCACCACCTCCTCTCTCCCCACCAACTGCAATAATTTTGTCGCAGAACTTCGCTTTGAGGGGATCCTTTTGTGAGGCCCTGCTCTACAAGAATTTTAATAAAATATCTATCAAATTAACACAATAGGTTTTTCTTTGAGTCGAGATCATTATTTTGAATCTTACTGGGCCCTAATTTGACCTAGTAAAATTCCTGATACCATAGTTTTGTTGAAGTTAAAATGAAAACATTGTTTGGACGAACATGGTTTATAAACTAAATTTCTATTTTTAAATGCTGATGAGATAGGATTAAGAAAGATAGCATGGACCTCTGTGAAACTCTTTCACTTACGTCTTGTTTGGCGATAGGGTTATGGTTTCCAAAACAATGATTTAGTTAGGTTTCGAGTCTAAACTCTATAATTTTGTAACTAAGACCCGTGGTCACCCAAACAGATCCCTAACAAGATTGGAGTTTCACAAGTTTTTGGGTCTAAACTCAAAAATTTGTAACTAGGTCAGCCAACCTAGAGTTTAAGGGTTTTGAAGGCTAAATTCCCAAAAAGTACCGGAGTTTCGCAAAGTTTCAAACTTTTCTATTTTTTAAATATGTTTTTATACGAAATCTTAGTTCACAATTATGTTTTTAAACGACTCTAAACTTTGTAAAATCCTGTTTTCATGAAACCACGGTTTGTATACATTATTCTTTTAATTTAAATAATACTAGGGTTTCGAAAATCTTGTTGTCAAACTAGACGTTTAGTTAAGAAAAATGAGGTTTCGAACTCCCAAAACTTTTTGGAAAACACTATATTAGTCGTCATGCCAAACAAGCCATGGTTTCAATTTCCAGAGTTCGACATCGAAAAGGGAGCCAGCTGGGGTAACCGTAACCCTATTTGCCAAAGGAGGCCTTGGCCCATAAACCCACCAGAGCCATCAAATCCGGGTTCAAATTTCAAATGAACCGAACCCGTTTCAGCCGGCTTCACTACTTCCAATTCCTTGATTTCAAAATAAAGCGGACGGATCCGTTCACTCGCTCCCATTTCCTCCTCCTCCTTCTTCAATTGATTTCAATGGCGAAGGGAGCCCAGTCCCAGAGCCTGCCTGCTGACGTGGCCAACCTCAACGAGCAGCTCAAGCGCCATTGCCTAGCCTCCGATGGCTCCTACATGTCCAGGTCCGCGCAGTCTGATCTCCAACAAGTAAATTTTACTCGAAGCCCTCATCTTTTACTCTCCGATCCATTTACATTAGGGTTTTGTCAATTCTTTCGTAAAAGCGATGATTTTGTGTGTAAATTGCAGGCGAGGGAGGAGATGTGTAGAGAGAGGACTCGCTACTTGGAAGCATTGGTACATCGTTGATCTAGGGTTTTCTTTCTTCGGGCTCTTTTTTATTTTTTATTTTTTTAGTTGGACTCTCATTCTCATCTGTGAAATTTGTTAGAATTTTAGGGTTTTTACTTGCCTTATTTTGTTTCTTAATCGTTGGGTGTGATGATATGTTGCAGGCGGTTTACTCGGAGGCGATAGCAATGGTAGAAGAATACCAGCAGGCAATATCTAGTTTGAATCTTGCAGGGGTTAGAGATCATCAGAGTCTCTATAGGCATGGGTTGAGCTGCTCTCTGCAGGTTCTAGTTCACTTTATAGTTTATGATCTTTGTATTGGATAAAAGAAGATATCTTTGAAATAGATCACGCAGGTTTGAGCAGTCATTTATAGTTTGTACACCTTGTTGATAATGATAATTAATTGAGTCGGAAAATCCTTAACATCCATTTTTTTTGACAGTAAAATCCTTAACATCCATGTCCTTAATTAGCCATTTAATGTCTTTAGCTGGGTTTGAAGGATTATAAAATCCCATTCTTGTTGCATTTTTTCTGTCTTCGTACTTAGATTGAGATATCTATTAGATATCGGTGTAAAATGTGATAAGAAACAAGGAAAATTCATATCTTTACATGCATCTCTACTGAAGTGCAGAGCACAAAAAAGGTTACAATCTCACTGATGCTTGTCTGACATTGGTTAAATTGTTGGCAACTTAGTAAAACCAATAAGCCTTTATCCCCAAACTTTAGGGTCTGCTATATGAATCCGTTTCTTCCATTCTAAGCTACCGAGGGTCGTCTTCTTATAAATTAATTAATTGACTATTAACATATTATTCCATATTGCCTCTATTTATGTTCGTCTAGGTCTATCCCTACCCCTAGTTGTGCCATTAACTATAATTTTGTCACTTCTTCTAACCGGGGCATTTGTTGGCAACTTAGTAATCTTACAATAATTAATTATTACTAAACTAGTTAAACTATATTAGCAATTTATATAGTATAGCTCTATACTAAATTTCATAAAAGTCATATTAGAGAAATATAATTTTTTCTTGAGATCCTAGTTATATAAATGATAATTTATATACAGGCTTTATGATCCTTTATGATGCTTTATGATCCTTTATGATCCTGATATATATCAGATTACCAGAGTTTTGCTTCTCTCTAATCAAACTGTTGTTTCCTACAGTAAACATTGTTGTCTAGACATGGTCTTATTTTCCACTCTTTTGGTGGATACGGTGCACCATCACCATGTGTACAAGTGCATCATTTTTTCCTAACATTTATAGCCAAACTTCAACTTAAGTGAATCAATAGATATTTATTAATGTTGCTGTTTGTTTCTCGGTTGATGAAATTATAGCTCTTTTAGGTAGTAAGAAATATTTTTGACAAAGAACCATTCCTGTGTGAATATTTTTGTTAGAGAGTAATGCCGTCACCAATAGACGCATGCAACTACATATTGTTTCAGCTTTTACGGTTATTGTAATAATATGGGCATCTTTGTATCATATATGAGCTAATGCGCATGTTTCATCTGCCGGGCTTACGTGCCAATGCCAATTTAAAAAAAAAATTAATGATCTCGTTGCATACCTTTTGGTATAAATTCTACACCCGAGTGAGGATCCCAAAGACTCAAGATTTATTCTAAGCATCCTTTATAACGGATGTG
Organism: Agapanthus africanus; assembly: GCA_030015575.1. Lineage (NCBI taxonomy): Eukaryota > Viridiplantae > Streptophyta > Magnoliopsida > Asparagales > Amaryllidaceae > Agapanthus > Agapanthus africanus. The sequence continues at coordinate 429,427,448 of CM057345.1, read as the reverse complement.
ACACTAATTAAGAGAGTTGATGTCAGGCTTAGGAGAATGGCTAGCTAAAGCTAAACATAATTATATAAAGCAAATTTTCGTCTTTTTCATTATTCTAAATTTTCTCTCGATCAAGAATAATTTACTTGATGCCAACTGATCATTAAAATTATGCAAGTCACTCACTTGTAAGATAGTTTCCTCAAATTTATTAAGAGTAAAAGAGTGTTGAGCTTAGATCAATGGCCATAAACTTTGTCAACTCTTTTATTGAGCCTCAACTCATAGCCAACCTGCCCCATTTTGGTGGGGAAGGGCTTAATGAATGATTCCTCCAACACACACATGTGTGTGTGTGGGGGAGGGGGTTGCGGGGTGGGGGGACTACATTCTCACAAAGATTTGCTTTCTTTGGTACAAAGGTCGTGTGCGTGGGTTGGGGTTCGGGGTGGTGGGGCTGGGGTGAGAGGTTTGTTGTAAAAGACTTAAATGATGTTGAAGACGATCTTTGCCCCCAAAAAACCATTGGGCGGCACACCACATACCAGGGGTGTGCACGGGTCGGATTGGGCAGGGTTTTGACCATAAATAAACCTGAACCCGCTATGTCGGGCAGGTTTTCTAGCCACTTTAAACCCGTCCGTTATAATGGGTAGATAAATCCGAACCCGAACTCAACCTGTTCGAGCGGATTTCGGGTCCGGATTTGGTTTTAATTAATTCGGACGGGTTAGATGCGGTTTCGGATAATAACGGGTTTAACATATTAAATTTAATGTATAATTTTTATGAAATAAAGTAATTAACCATAAAATCCTAATTTTCTCACATTTTTATCGTGAAATCATAGTTTTTTACAATCTTTTGATTTTAGAAATTGAAATCGTAGCTTTCTCTACAAAATCTTATGACCTAGAACTAACAAGATTTGGTAATTTAAGAAGATGGAAAGAGATGAGAAGAGTGAGGAGATTAAAGAAGGACGTGGCTTAATTAAATTTTAAATATGAGAAGTGTGAATAGAGTTTAAATAACTTATTTAGGTTAATCTTAACCTAAAATTAAACCTAACGGCTTAAATGTTAATGCGAGTGGATTCGGATCGGTTGCGGGCCGATAAGGGTTGCGGGCGGGTGAGGTTCGGGTCTGGATGGGCTATAAAAGATTTAAAACCCATCCTATTCAAATGCGGGCGGATTCAGATTTTGAACCTGTCAATTTTGGGTGGGTTTTGCACGGCCATTTTACCCGTCAAAAACAAACGGGTTCGGACGAGTAACGGGTCTAACCCGACCCGGTGAACACCCTACCACATACACACAGAGATCAACCTTTTGAGTTCTCTAACATAATCTGTCTCTATACAAAGGGGGGTGTGCATGTATGTGTTGAGGGGTGGGGTGGGGCTAGGCTCTGTTGCCCAAGTCTTTTAATATAAGTCTTTCAGTGAATGCATGATCTCCGATAATTAGGTACATTTATCCAGCACATGCTCTAAAACGTGTCTGATCGGCCAATCTCAAGAGATTTATAGTATCAGAAGAATTTGATTTTAGAGATTTTATTTTGCACATGTGATCCAAATTTTACTGAAACTTAATAAGATGATAGCAACTGAAATATAATTGCAGTGATATTGACTAATGATCTAGTTCAAGTCAATGAGAAAATTCAAAATTGTTGCTATTTGGAGGCTTCACAACGCGACACATACACTTTGTCATCATAAGATTCTCTTGAAGTAATAATTTCTCCTATTACGCAGTGTTATCCTCATTGAATCTATGACTTGTCATGGAGAATGCTGGATTTGTAAATCCAAATCAAGTGTTGTTCGGTGTACACATTTGACCTTTTAAGCAAATTATGCATATATGGTACTTAACTACTTGTGTGCTAAGTGCTAACTTATGTTACCATGACCAAAATAAAAAGAATTGCGGAAAAAACAATCCACATGTGAAAGAAGGCAACCGTTGAAGTACAATACAATGCTAGGCATATATTCTTTAACTATTACAGGCGATCTATGGTTGTTTTGTCCATTAGACAAAAAGAGCTTAAGGCTATGTTTGGATAGTGATTTTCCGATAGAAAAAAAAGCCCAGATTCCTTTTTTCCATTGGATTGGACCAATTCAAGAAATTGGTTGTTTGGGTAAAATTTTTATGAAGAATTCCAATGGAAAAAAACAAAAAATATCCCTAATCCATTGGATTCTAAAAGTTGGCAAGGACCCAATTTTTCTAATCCAAAACTCTGTCTTTCTCTCTTTCTCATTTGAAGTGACACATCATTACATCAATCTCTCTTTTTCTTTCTCTCCCTTACTTTGATGCTATCCTTATCCCAACCATCCAAACATGCATTATATTACCAAAATCCATTGGAATTTTACTTTTGGAATGCATGTGCATTCCAAAATATTTTAATCTTAGTCAATCCTATGGACTTTAACCTTAAATATCAAAACATGGCCTAAAACAATACTGAACACAAATATGGCAAATAACATTTAATTTAATACATACTAAATTATCTTAAGAAAATCTTACCGAAATTAGGGCTTTCCTCAATCAAAAAGTCTGGGAAGACTCAACCATGACAGAATCTCCCCAGTCATGGGACTAGGCAAAACTATAACTTTTTGGCTTTGGTTAATCAAATATTTTGCATCATCGATTAAGCTTCAGAGCAACTACCTTGGTGATGAAATGGATGAACATATCAGGATGGAAATTCAGATAATCCAGGTTTGTCCAGACTCCAAAGCATTTCCTTTCATCCTATTTTTGACTGATACATTTCCTTTCATCTTGAATTTTTTCAGGCATCTTTATTCTTGAGTTTAGTTGAAAAGCAGATGATATGGTTTTGTTCAAAACTGTCGCCTTCATCTTAAATCTTCCCTTTTTATATTTTCACTCGACTCGTGAAATAATGGAGTAAGGATAAATTAACCTTCCAATTCAAGAGAATATCTACCATAGTATCCAGATAGGTAATACATGTTAGAACGATTTGATTACTGTAAATGTAAGTTGGACTACAACTTTTTATTTGAGTATCTAGGCTAGCAAGTATAAGATTTGGTTGTCCTTGCTCTGTTTTAAAATCAGGCATTTGACAGGTTTTAAGATTTCCAGGTTTACGAGTCTCTGGAACATCGATTGATTGTTGCTGAGGCAGCTCAAAGGTTGAGGCTTCCTCTTCTTTCCAAAGATGGAGAAATTCATGAGGAAGAGATAGAGAAGTGCAGTATGGTGTCAAGAAGCTCTATTGACAGTACAGCCACTACCATTACACCCAGCTTTAGCTCAAGTTCAATGAGCTACAATAATAGCTATACAAGTAACAGTAGTGGTATACTGAATGTCTCTGTTCCATCAAACAGTTCTGATACAGTTGATCCTGGTGTTGGAGGAGTTCCAAATTGTTTTCTGGGGGTGACACCAGGATTTTTGCGGCAAGTGCAACAAGAACAGCCTGCTATGACTGTGGTATGCTTTATTCTTAAATGGCTACATACAAATGTTTATGCTCAGCACGTGAGCTATGTGTAAATGTAAGCAAATAAACATGTACAAACATTCACACACACATTGTTGTTAAAGTTAATAGTATTTTATGTTTGAAAATTCTTGAAAAAACTAAAAACCATTAAGCCAGGCCTTTCAATCGAGTCTCTGAGATATATTTGTATGGTAATAGGACGTGATGGAGTACCAGAGGTCCCTTGTTCAGGAGATTGAATCTTGCTTAGAAGCAAAATGTGATACTTTAGCTGATATCTTTTCTGCTGATGAAAATGGTATGTTATAAACCGATATTTTATTGCTATTTAATGAGAAATGCAGTCACCATTTACTGAGTCATTTGTTGCTATTCAGAAGAATCATCTCCCATTAGTCAGATTTCAAGCACCCGGCTTCCAGAGAGGTGAACTGTTATATTATTCTATAAGTTTCTTTCTTTCTTTCTTTTTTTGAAATATATTTAGGAAATTTTTTGTCTTATTTCTTTTTAAAGCCCATAAGCAGTTCCACATGTCAAAAATTATCCAATGTTTGTTCATTTGCAAATTGATTTTTCCCTTTCATTCATGATACTGCCTTTCGAACTATCATCGATTTCTTATTTCATCTGCAGTATTTCACTATTTCTCCTTATTAAAGTTGGGCTCATGGTACGTTAATCCTATTACCTTTTCAAAGATATGAAACCAGGCTATACATCTGTCGATTTCTTATTTCTTATGCAGTATTTCACTATTTCTCTTTATTAAAGTTGGGCTCATGCTACGTTAATCCTAATACCTTTTCAAAGATATGAAACCAGGCTATACATCTGTAAACGTTTACTTGCTGCAGAATATACTGCTTGAGTAAGATAGTGTACAGTAAGTAAAAATAGCAAGGATGTTTGTGTTGCTGTGTTGAGAACCACAAGAAGGCAATAATTTAAGCTTCAGGTCACAGATTGAAATTCATAGCCATGGCAATACCAAGATTTAAAATCTCGGAATTGGTATTGGTATTGGTATTGGTAACGGGTGATTACTTTTTGGATCGGAATCAGCCATATCCATATCGGCCGTCTATGATCGGAAATATTGGATTTTTTATCATTTAACAAAACAAAAATTAGGAAATTCTTTAAATTAAAAGTAAAAGCGACTGACAATTTGGAAAATTCTTTTCCAGTTAATAATGTCTACAATGGTTGTTATAATACTTTCATACTGGCTCTTGGTTGGTAGTTTTAGCTGAGAGACAGAGACACGGGATGGATTTTAGGATTGAACTCCAATGTTTTGTAACGAGCTGTAAGGACCATAGGATTTAGGTGACAGCTTCCCCGTGTTCCTACTTTCTTGCACTCACTGAAGAGTTGTTGTACTTTAGTTATACATAAATCATATCCTTTCTGCTAGAATGTCTATCATGTTACAATTATCCAACCTCATTCTGTTCTGAGTCTGTTCCAGTGTGTCTTGAGCATCTCAGATTTATTTCTCTGGAGAATGTAACATGAATCACATGTTCTAGAGAGGGCTAAAGGTGAAAAAAAAAATAGATAAAAGAGCAAGCAACAATTGATAATATGTCTATCTTCAACCATGATAATAAGCTCACTGACAGGCAGATATCAACTCTGCCCATAATAAATTTTCGATTTTTCTAGTGAAACCTGTAACACCAATGCCCTAAAGCATATTAATTGAAAATTTGAACTCTTTGTTCAAAAAACTCGTGGCTAAGGTCCATTCTTGCATGTGAGGAGAAATAGCTAATGACAAGAAGTCTAGCTCTCATATGCGGTTCTACTGAATCATGTATATACTGAAGTCATCTCTGTGTTATTCCTTGCCAGTTATATGAGCATGGTCATATGGGGATTTATAATCATGTATATATTATCATTAGGCCGGTGGTTTAAGCGGTGTACTAATGGTTTTCATAACATAGGAAAGACGTGGTTTGATACTTAAAATTCTAGGTACATGTGTAAAACATGTTTAAAGTAATATATTTTCAATGTTGAATTATGCTTCCTTAATCAGATGTTTTGAATTGTACTTTCTTTAATTATTTAAGCGTTTGAGGTAGTTAGAGTTTGGGTCTCTTGCCCACTTTAGTTGTGTTCTGCTAATGTTACTGTACGCCCTAAATGTTAACGCATTTTGAATATAACCAAAATGTAACTATTTTGTATATAAGAAGCTACTGAACTGTATATATCCTCTTGTTACTATAGAGATGATTTACAATAAATTTATACACTTAATCTCTTTTCTTGTTGTCAGAGTAAAGTTAATTATTGAAGAAGTTGAAAGAGAAGAGGCTGTTCTCTTAGAAGATCTCTATTCCATGGATAGGAAGTTTCAAGAACATTACAATGTATGTGAAAAATGTCTTATTTTCCATAATTATTCTGTTTATGTGCATCTCTTATTAAGTCTTTGCCATACTTCTGCTTTGATTTCCCCTTAAAATCATTGATTTTAAATTTCTTGTGCCAACTGATTTTTTGAAATTTTTAACATAAACAGGTTCTAGAGCAAATACTAGGAGTGCTTATTAAGTTTGTCAAGGATCTGAAGCTACAACATCAGCATCAATATGTAAGCCTGCTAACTTTATCTTTCCCTGAAAAAGATAGATTTTTTTTGAGGGCCATAAGATTATGCCAGTTATCTCATGCACACAGGGAAATTTGGTTTCTATATCTGTATAGCAGTATAACTTCTTCCCTTCTGTTGAATAGGATGAATTGAAGAAAAGCTGGCTTTGTAAGAGGTGCCAAACGATGAATGCGAAATTGAGGTTTGTCTTTAAAAGTTTAAATTTCTAATATTGGATCTTGACTAAGTTTCCATTAGTTAAGACTCTTGATTTTCCTATATTGCTTAATGTGAGGAATCTTTGGTGTCATTGAAACACTTGACCAATGTCCAAAAGTAGATCCATAGAATTTTGCACGCGTGATGCACATGAGGAAATTAACGTTTTTATAAAAAAAAATGTGCGTGTGTGTGTGAGAGAGAGAGAGAGAGAGGAGAATAGGATGGTTGAAATTTTACCCAAAAAACCCAAATTAATTTTTTAAAAGAAGAATGATGTGGATATTTTTGGAATGAGAGAAGAGGGGCGAGAGGACTTCAAAATATTGAGAATTTGATAATGTGTGTAAAACTCGGTTTGGGCTCATAACGCATGGGCCCATACATGAATGCACATGGGCTTTTAATACAGTGGGACTCCATCCAAAAGACTCAAGCCTTATGGAGGTTTATCCCATCTTATATCTTATACCCATATGCATCTCACAATTTTTCCAATATGGGACTAAAATGTTAACCACATTCTCAACACTCCCCTTTACGTGCGTGGACAAAGAGGACTTTATGTGCGAGGGCTCAAACCTCATGTGCAATGTGGACAAATAAACAAACACCCGAGTTCTAATACCATGTAAAACTCGATTTAGGCCCACAACGTATGGACCCTCACATAGATGCACACGGGCTTTTAATACAGTGAGACTCTATCCAAAAGACTCAAGCCTTTTGGAGGTTTATCTCATCTTATATCTTATACCCATATGCATCTCACAATTTTTCTAATGTGGGACTAAATGTTAACGACATTCTCAACAACGTGGAAAACATGAAATGAGAAAATCGATTGAGGATTCTTGTTTTTTATATTTCCTTTTTAAAAAGATAGGCCATCAATTGCAGACATGATCTATACTCTTGGAGTTTGCGTTTAATAGTAGAGACGTGGATATGTCACATGTACCAAACTGTTTTGGGTTCCTTTAAATGGTTGGACATGGGGAGCCATATGATTTCTGTCGTACCGGGTCATGGCTATGCAATTTCAACAATATGACAGCAAATCGGGTGATGCGTATACAACAGCAAACGACATGCAATTGGCCAGGCATGGAATTCCAAGGTTTACGGTGTGGATGCTATAAAGTCTAAAAGTTGAAACTAGAGTTATAAATGACCTTAGGAAATGACCAATAAAAAGATCAGCTTTGTCAAAGGAATTAGTCTGCATGTAATTTTCTTAGGGGTTAGATGGTACAAAAGGAAGTGAAATTTTATTCTTGGGATCAAAACCACAAGATCTCAATTTTAATCTATATCCCTAAAGGGGGTTTGTGGACTCATAAAATGCCAATAAAATAAATTCATATTGAATGGACACATAGTCGGTGGATCCCACCATATTATAGAGATGATTGCAAGATATGAAATGAAGATGAGAAAAATAAACAAGTCGCAAGAAGACATTAAGAGAGATCAAGAGATGAAAAACAGAGAAAATAAATTAGATTTAGATACACTGTAGGTTCCTTCCTCAGATCTTAAAACTCATTTCCTAAAGTCTATAGCAAAATCCCGCGCATCAAAATTTGGAACATATGCCGTAGTAAAACTATCCTAGTAAGTTTAGGATCTTTGGCGTTATCAAGTTTGGTGGTATAAATCGACCTCAGCTTTATAAGTCAGGAGCTTGAATTTTTTATTTTAATTAATCTTCGTCTTCTTGTTGGTACTGGATGTCAAAAGGTAGCTTTACTGATTCATGGATTTATCATGATGTGACATGCACTATGCACATAAGGGCAGTAACAAAGAGTAATTTAGCTTAGATCTGTATTATTTACTAATTACTGAACCTGACGAGACAATGTCTGTAATCAGGAAGTAGCTGGAAGGAAAAAATTCCCTTGGAACAGTGTCATAGAAAAAGAGGGTGCTGAACAATTTTGGAAAAAGCCGATAAGTGACTATCTGCCTACAACATTCATGCGGAAGTTTCTCTAGCTCCAACAATAAATATGGAGCATAAATTCTTTTGTTCATAAATGTAATGTCATAAGCAACCTTTAGTAAAAATGGTCTGTGTCGAAAAAAGTTAATCAATTGTAACTTTACGTGGATACATTTTATTAGTCAGTTTGTTTGCTGATTGCAGTTTCACACTCCTGAAAATTATGACAGCTGCAGTAAATTTGCCATTAATCTCTGCTGCTAGGATCATTTGTCTTCTCCAGCCATGCCACTACTTTCAAAAATAAATTCTTGTTTTTTAATTCAAACCCAGCTAATAATGGGAGAAGTTTTTCTGCTTGTTTCTTCTTCTTCCTTTTTCCTTCAAGCTATATGTTTCTAACGAATCATTGCAAAGTAGATCCTATCATCCAGTAGCTATTGAAAGCATAAATATTTTCTCACGTATTCTCTGACTGTTTCTTCTTGAAGCAGTCATGAGCTGTAATGGTTTAACTTTAGTCTATGCCATTTCTGACTTGCTTGGTTTCTTATGCTATCCGATACATGTGATGTGCATACACGTGTTTAAAGGTCAGTGTCCTAATTATGCTCATGATACTTGGGGGGCGGGATTTTAAAGAAGTAGAAGGGTGCATATGAGAGTAACATGCATTTTGCCACTAATATAAACTATGTGATTTTACAAATGTATGATAAAAGCGATAATTATCTACTAAGATTGTTATCTTCTTACTTGGATGATTTTGTTTCTTGAAGTCAACTTTTCTGAGATTGAGTTAAAAATCAAGGTGTTGTCTATGTGCATGGAGTTTACCATTCCCAAAATGTATAAATTAATATTTGTGCTCAACTAAACTTCCTAACCTAGACCCCGTTTATAAGAAATATAACCTTTATGATAATCACGCATGAAAAGTATTTATTGATGTCTTCCTGCATGCTTCAATATCCTGTCTCATGATGTTTCTCATTTGATTTGGCTTAAAAAGTGAGCTAATGACTAATAAGCCGAGCTTGTAGCAAATTCAGTGCATGAGAATACAATGTCCTTTAAGTTCTCTGTTTAGCTCATTACTTCAATTTGCCGTTGATTAGAAAGATGAATTGTCATTTTCTTTTTTATCAATTTTAGAGGCGAAAATGTAAATTCTATGGCCAACTTTTGTCAATGTGTGGGGGCTATTTTATTTACTCTATGTTTTGGCGCCCTTTAGTATTTATGGGTAATCTTGGCTATATATGGGTCACAGGGTCCTGGAGCATCTTCTTTTGCGTGACACTTACACAAAAGACTCTGTACCTGCTTTACATCGGATTCGGTAAGCCTAACAGTAATTAATATTATTAAAGCATAAAGATAATTGGTTTCAGGTTTCAACCATTGTTCTTCTCTACAGAAAGTATCTCATAGAGGCAACAGAAGAAGCATCAATTGCTTACAATAAAGCGGTATGTTATATATGATCGTGAATTTTTTGTCCATTGCATGCAGTGTGTCATAAACTATCTGGAAACATATGATTCTACCTTTTGTACTAGGGTTGTGACCTTAGTTGTTGTGATAATAATTATAGAGAGCAATTACTATGTTGTATTGTTATTTCTTTTCTGTTACCAAACCAAATCAGTCCAAATTGCTCTCAAATTGTGCTGATTTCCACCCGTGTATTGATTGTTCAAACTTCCAATACAGTTTAGCTCATGATTCGGTGGCCATGGTTGGATAAGTTTGTAGGGGTGCCATATGTGTGCTTATTACTGAGGGTAGAGATATGGTAGTTAAATGGTGGATATGGACAAGCCAGTTCTGACCTTGCTTTGGCAACGTCTAAAGTCATTTCCTGCGGGCTTGAAGAGGACAGGACTAAACCTTGTTATCATATCAGAGCAATGGCAACCCATGCCGACCCCAATCGATCAATCCATTTGATTTATTAAATCATCCCCAATTACACGCTATATGCATTCCATGGCGACCAGTGGATCAATCCATTTGAATTAACTTTACCTTCCCCAATCTATTAAAGTTGTTCTATCATCTTGAAGTGACTATAGCCAATCACACATTTCTTTGCCTTGCATAATCTATTTACTATGTAGTTAAGTGAAAATAACAAAAACATTGAACCCAGAATCTAAGCTTCATAATCAGCCCTAGGTCAGATCCTACATACATAAGAAGTAGAGAAACAGGGTGTGATTGAATGTCAAATGAAGCTTCAGTTCGTGATTTTAGTGTAAAACGAGGAATGACGATAAGCAATCAATTACTAAGAAGTTTTGTACTAGTTTTATATGTGCAGATTCAAAATTATATCTCATCATATAAGCATTTGTCAATGACAAGTGGTCAATTATGGAACACCACTCAAATTCAAGCATTCTTCATTTGGAATGGACAAATATTTACAACTAGTCCTTATCCTGACGTCGATGCTTTGTGATGTTAAACTTGTGGTGTTTATATATGAACTGTAACTTCACCAATTGAATAATCCAATGGTTGTCCCCTTTCTTTATATAGGTCTTCAAAGTCAAACTATGCTTTATCAAACCATAATACTATATTAGAGTCTACATATGGCATACAAGGGTCAACAACTATGATCATGCACATTTAAATGTAGTTTTGAGGAGTTTGGAAATTTTTGCTAGCTTTGCAACACATCCTTCAACTTCCAATATATTATCAAACAACTCAAATTCCAAACATGACTTTTAAAGCTCGAGCCAGACTCTTCATAACCTTAAGCTGTTATAAACTGGACACATGGCTGTTCCCGCTAAAATTTTTGGCCCAGAGCTTATTCCCTTATAAAAATAAAGGGAAATCCCCACGTGTTAAACACATACACCCACATGCAAAGCATGTAGGTACCGCCTCAGATAGGATTAAATCCTATATTGGTTTCTACGTGTTAAACACGTGAGCGCCAGCGCCAGCCTCTGTTAGGATTATATCCTATAGTGGCGCCTCACGTGGAACACACGTGAGCGCCGGCATGCAAAGCACGTAAGCGACTATTTATAAAAGAATTAAATTCTTAGATGGCGTCCACGTGCATAGCACGTGAGCGTTAACGCCCAAATTAAAGGGTAGAATTAAATTCTGCATGGGGAATATTTCCCTAAAATCTGGGATATTCTTTGTTAAACAGAACCATTGGATCAAAAGATTCAATGGTGATAATAAATCATCAAATGATAGAATTAAATTTTATTAGGAAAAAAATATCTCCCTGATCAAATATTTTCTGTTAAATAGAGAGTCGTTAGATCAAGAATCCAATGATGATTAAAAATCATCAAAAGATAGAACTAAAATTCTATTAGGGGAAAATATCCCCTTGATCTTTCTAAATAATGAAGATATTCTCTGTTGGATCAAAATATCCAATATTAGAATTTAATTCTATGTGGGAAATATTTCCCAGATCTTTTTCAAACTAAAAAGATCCTCTTTGTTAAACAGAGGACTCTTGGATCAAAAATCCAACGGTGATTATAAAATCATCAATTAAACTATCTGATTGAATAAAATTCCATCTTAGGAAAATATTTCCTGATCTTGTTAAACTAATAAGATATTCATATGATAGAATAAAATTCCATCTTAAGAAAATATTTCCTAATCTTATTAAACAGAAAGCTTTTGGATTAAAAATCCAACGGTGAATAAAATTCACCGGTTGATTTTTAAGATTATCTTGATTGATTATGAAATCAATCATGATATCTCATTGAGAGATTTTCTCAACAAATTGACTCCTATAAATAGAAGTAAAGAGATCAAATGTAAAGTGAGGAGACCACCCTACAAGCTATATAGAAGGCTCTCAAAAGGTTCCACAAAAAACAACAGAGAATTTAATTCTCAGTAAAGAAGAAAGATCCTCCTCAAAACCCTAGGTAAAGAAAATATCGAGATCAAAACATCTCATTTACCTAACATATCTAAGGGAAACCCTTATCGAAGAACTTAGTTTTTTCTTTGGATCTGAGATCCGCAAGACAAGTCTCCCACAAGTTGAGAATTTGATTCTCATCGGGAAGATCTTGTTCTTGAGAATCAAACATTCAAGGGAGAACAACATTCAGGGGAGAACATGGATACAAGAATATGAAGAAGATGGAGGTCTTAATACTCCAGAAACTTAGTTCCTTCAAATCAAGAACTTAGTTCTTATAAAACTTGATTCTAGATCCTCAAAATAGTGATCTTGGTGATAGTTAATGGTTAAAATACCATTAACAAAGATTTAATCTTTCTGAAAATATGAATAGGAGAACATGGATAAAAGAACATAGAGAATATGGAGTCCATAATACTTCAAGAACTTAGTTCTTTCAAAACAAGAACTTAGTTCTTAAAGAATCTGATCCCAGATTCTCAAAATAGTGATCTTGGTGATCGGTAATGGTCAACATTAATAGAGATTTAAGTTCTCTAAAAATATCACTAGAAATTAAATCTCTAGAGAACTTAGCGCCTTACGTGAAACACACGTACGTGAAACACACGTGAGCACCCAGAACTTAGCGCCTCACGTGAAATACACGTGAGCGCTCAAAAGAAACCAAAATTGAGCGCCTCACGTGAAACACACGCGAGCGTCAAAGAAAATTAGTGCTTAGCACTATTATAACGCCTTACGTGATATATACGTGAGCACTATATGCAACTGAGTGCTTAGCACTGCTGGGTGTTATAGAAACTCAATCTTAGCCTAAATTGGCTAAGCTTATGTTCATGATATCCAAACTGAACTCAGTCCCATACATGACTAATGATCTTCATCCCATATCTTCTGAATTAATCTTGGTCTCATACAAGACTAATGATTCTCGGATGATCCACCATGATCTTTTCCCTCAAATACGGGATTTGGTTCGAAAGTACATCTTTCCACACCTTTGATATATGTCGTAATTCCTCAACGTCTTCAGGAAGGCGGGGGGTCCCAACAACCAACTCTTTTTTCGTCCCAAACATGGGAATGTTGTACCAAAATGCCCTTAAACTAGTATTCGTCTTAAACTAACATTCGTCCCCAAAATGAGAATGCTGGATTGAGATGTCCATAAACTAGACATTCGTCCCAAACACGGCGATAATGGACCGAAACGTTTTTAAACTAACATTCGTCCCAAACAGGGAATGTTGGACCGTGATGTTCTTAAACTAAAATAATTGAGCCTATATGCTTATTTGTTTCTAAGTTGATTTTGGTCTTAAATATGACTAACGATCCTTAAATCAAACCCAAATATCTCATGAACCGATGGACCTCATTTATATGAGATCTGCGTCCTAAGTTCATTCCCGTTGGTAAACCAAGCTACCAACGTGGACCCCGTCAAAGCAAATCCTTGACTCAAACCCAAATCTCAAATATACGATTTTGAACTAATCCGCGCCCTACGGGCGACGATATAAATCAGTCTCCGTATACAATCTACAGGCAACCAAAATAAACCAAACATAATACGACACGAAGTGACCTACTGGAGCAGGAGAAAGTGGTTATCGTAATGCGATAACGTAATTAATTGCAGGGGCTTGCACCTGCAGGGAAGAGCGTCCCCACAATCAAAACCCCTTCAAAAATGAGGGGAAATCTGATGAAGCTTGTTACATCGGCCGTATCTATCCAAACCTCCGATATACGGTGCCATAAATCAACTTGGTATTTTCGGAGAAGTGGGTGGATATGTCCAAATAGTATCTGTCCCCAAATTCAGGTTAGACGTCTCAACGTCTTTGTCCGGTTTTCGGCGGTAAACAGATTTCTGGCACGACCGGTGGGACATCTTCCTCTTTCCACTCCATATTTCGTGTGTCGTGTTTTTCCGCGATCAAATTATCACGGTATATATATGTTTGTCGTTGTCCTTAGGTGATCGGATACTGAAGCTGGCGTTTCGTCTCTATGCTAGAATGGCGTTTGCTTCCACTCACCGCAACTCAGGCTCAGTTACATCTGGTGGAGTCAAGTATGGGCCACTTGCAGTCTCAAATCTCTGCAATCCGTCTCTTTAAGAAATCAACGGACTTTTCTTTGGGTCGATACTCCCAGCTCCTACCCTCGGTGCTTCAACGCCGAACGAGAAAGGCCAGAAGAAGTCCGTCTTCCATAGGCTGGCTCCCTAAGCTGGAACTTTGCCGACAGAATCAGTTCTTAAACAACTGGTACCTGCCAAAGACCAAGATCGACGCAGGGGGCATAATACTCATGCTCTCAAAGAAAGCAATGGGCGAGCTTAGCAAACTCTTGAGACTGAAAAATCTCCGGTCGCAAGACATCATCGACGTCGAAATGGGCGTCAAATAAGACGAGCTGGGGGCAGTTCTCCGTCCGGGTTGATTCCAAATCTGACGGCGAATACCGCTGTTCCAACCGAGAACAGCTTTGAACTGCTGCGAAGGGTCAGGCAAAATTCTCCATCACGATATTGAAAAATTCTTCGCAAACCACGGAGATCCAAGGAGAGCAGAAGCCAATTCATTCTCTAAAAGAACTTTCATCATATATATATATATATAAAAGGTGTGGAAGCAAGTGAAGGACTCAGTCGTTATCCGCGACCCCTCCTCTAAGCGTAAGCTAAACTCTGACAACTTCCCTTGTAAATATAAGAGGACTCATCCCAAGACGGTTCCTGATACGATGGTTCTTCTTAAAGCAGCTTCTCACAAAAAAGAGAGGCCTGATAAAGCTCAGACGCCTGAGGCAAACTCCAAGGGACAAGATTCCAAACGTCCTAAACTTGAGGGCATGATGGTTCACACAATTCATGTGGTGAATTCTAAAGAGGAAAGTGCTGCTTCTATTAGTCACGGCCTCATACTCGGTCTCCGATGAAAGCTCAACGGGAACATGAAAAGTTGCAGAAAATATTTGCTCAGGCGGCAGCACTCGCTAATCCATCGTCTAAGGCAAATCTCGTAGACGCACCTGAAGAAAGAATAAGACAGGAGTCCGATATTGACTTCCTAAAGTGCGCTCTCAAAAAGAGAGAAGCAGCAGCATAAATGTCCACTAAAATGAACCAGATGGCCCTTCTAATCTAAAACATGGCTGGAATGATGGTCCGTTCGGAACCAATGGAATGATGGTCCGCTGGTAGTCGCTCTTAAAGACAAGGATGGCATTTCAAATTCTCTGCGAACCTCATCAACGGCTGAGAAGGAAATGATCCCAAAAGCAATGCTGGACGCATATATCGCTTAGCAAATCAAAGCTTACTATACCAGTAAAGCCGCAAATAGGTCAATCAAGATTAGTCGACCGTATTCGGCGTGCTACGATCAAATATTGTACCCGCTTGAATATATATTTCCGACGTTCTACATATACAAAGGAACCGATAATCCTTGTCAACACATCGCGCGATTCAAATTCATGTGCGGCAACACTGGAGGAAATGATATACCGCTCTTCCGACAGTTCGCCAGTAGTCTGGCGGGTATCGCCTTCGAATGGTATGCGGAACTCTTAAATGACTCCGTGAATGCATTCGACGAGATGGAGATGCTCTTCTGTCAAAGAATCGCTAGTGTGAATTAACGCACTATCGTAACGACGATGGTCAATAAAAGAGTTAGACCGAATGAAACCTGAGTTCAATATGTTATCCGATGGCGAAATCTTTGGTCAAAATACGAGCAACGCATCGACAAAGCTGCAGCCGTGGGAATGTTCATAGTTACTCTTGACCCAAAATCAAAGCTGTTCCCATATATGGCCCTCTTCAAGCTGACGATCTTCTAAGAGCTCATAGATAAAATGGCTCGATTGGATAAGATGGGTCAAGACCCTTCCTCATCCGATGAAGATGAATGAAAAGCCAAGACAAGGTGGTGTTTGTCGTCTAACGCTCAACAAAAATGAGCGGTTCTGAAGCAACCTGTCGCCAAAATAGCGACGGTGTGGGTACTCGCTCCCCTTGAAATATACACATGGGGCATATTCCTCACTGGCGGAAGAATCTCTAAATGAGATGGTTCTTTCTTCTCAAAGAACAGAAAAGATATCAAGGGACCTACAAGCGAGTCTTGCAATCAAGTGGAATATCCCACTTGAACCAAAAACCATGGGAGGGATGTGAAATCCATGTCCCACTCCGAATCAGACGATGAGAGGAAATGCCTCCAAATCAAGTTCATTCTTCCAAGGAAGAAGAAAACTCAGCAGAAAGAGTGACGTGATATTTTGTTCCTTCGTATATGAAGATACTTCGTCAGCGTCAGAAAGCGACATTGGTGAAAATGGGGCATGTGCTGTGTAAAGTGCCCTGTATTTCCCGTAAAAACAACCCGATTGTACGATGATAAACGAAACAGTCCAAGAGGGTGAATATAGCTTATGGTATGAAGTGTCCATACATACAATGGACAAGCATCAACACCTAAGCAAACAAGCGTTGGTAGGAATGAGCTATGCAACTCCCTGACCAAATGATGATAATGGCCCGAATCGTTTCTAAACTAGTGCGCCGCCTCAAACATGGCGCATCGTCTAAAAAACGGCGATACTGGACCGAAACGTCCCTAAACTAGTGCGTCGCCTCAAATACGGTGATAATGGACTGAAACGTCCCTAAGCTAATACGTCGCCTCAAACACGGTTTGTCGCCTAAAAAACGGCGATACTGGACCGAAACGTCCCTAAACCAGTGCGTCCCCTCAAATATGGCAATAATGGACCGGAACGTCTCTAAATTAGTGCATCACCCTAAATATGGTGATATGCTCTCTTGAGATGTATATTGCAATCGAAGTCCCAACGGCGAAGGTTGCAACTTAATTCTCACTGGCTACACAGCTACTCCAGTGATGAAGCCATCCCAAGCCCTACCGGCAAACATATGGGTCACCTGCGACGAAACTACTTTCAAGAGTTTCACCATTAGCGAAAAAACGGTACGTCCACAAGCGAAATGAGTACGGATGAAAACCCGAAAGGGAGCCCTGAGTAAAAACAGCAGGGCTACCGGCGAGCTTGTGAAAACTCGGAAGGGCGCAAACTTGTTAAAAATAAAAATATATAAAAAACAAAAAAAAAACAAAAAAAACGGTACGTCCACAAGCGAAATGGGAATAGATGAAAACCCGAAAGGGCGCCATGAGTAAAAACAGCAGGGCTACCGGCGAGCTTGTGAAAACTCGGAAGGGCGCAAACTCGTTAAAAATAAAAATATATAAAAAAACAAAACAAAAAAACAAAAAAGGTACGTTCACAAGCGAAATGGGCACGGATGAAAACCCGAAAGGGCGCCGTGAGTAAAAACAGGAGGACTACCGGCGAGTTTTTGAAAGCCCGAGAGGGCGCAATCTGGTGAAAATAAAAAATATTCTTGCAGGGTCCTTTCTACCTTGTGAGGAGAAAATACCTGCGTGTAATCCTTACGAGTCACAAAGAAGCAACACATTTAGGAATCCCCACGATTCCTAAGGAGAAAATACACCTATGAGATTCTCTCGACTCGTAGGGAGAAATATCTTTATGGGACCCTTACGGCTCATAAAGCTAAAAGCTTTGGCCGACAGGATCCTAACTCTGTTTGCTAAGCCACCTTTGTTCAAATCAACAAAGGCAAATGATAATTCGCTTCTGGCAACATCCCAGTTGTAGCGATGCTGATACTTAAACATGTGTCAAACTCCAAGTCCTCTCATGGCAAATGATCATTCGCTCTTAGCAATATTCCAGTCGTAGCGATTCTGATGCTAAAGTTGGTATCAGGACCCAAGTTCCTAACTCGCAACAAAATCAGCGAGTAAAAAAATGCATGTGAAATAGCCGAAATGATGGGACAACTAGCAATAAAAATCAACGGGCAAAAAATATGCATATAAAAACAGTCGAAATGTTTGGGCAACTCGCAATAAAAAGCAGTGAGTAAAAATATAAAATAATAGCCGAAATGATTGGGCACCACGGATAAAAAGCCGAAATGATTGGGTGATCGCGACTTTCGTGATATGAAAAGCTGAAAAGAGAGTTTCGCGGAAATAAAAAATAAAATAAAATAAAATTTTCTCTGCCCTGTAGGTAGGTTCATACCGACCCCTGTATACAATCCATGAGCACAAATAAAAGAAAGGGAACCATATTTTCCCACCAGGCTCCATCAAAGGGAGAGCCAGATCTCGACGGCAACATTTACAGCCTAGAGATCAGCTCGACGTTCTTCTCATTCCAATAGGATGCAGACATGACGTCAACAAAGCTCCAAGGAGCCAAATCAAAAAAGAGTAATAGCAAAATCCCAGCTCCATCTCAACGTTCCTTCTCGGTGCAGATGCAACGTCAACAAAGACCTAAGGGTCAAACAAAAGTGGAGCAATGGTATATTCCTAGTTCCAGATCTCAATGGCGACAGCTACATTCTAGAGATCAGCTCGACGTTTCTTTTCGGTGCAGATGTGACGTCTTCAAAGACCCAAGGGTCAATTAAAAGTGGAGTGATGGCAAAATCCTAGTTCAAGATCTCAACGACAACATCTACAGCCTAGAGATCATCTCGACGTTCCTCCTCATTCCTGCATGGTGCGGACGCAACAATCAAATAAAAGTGGAGTGACAGCAAAATCCTAACTCAAGCTCGACGTTCCTTCTCGGATCAGACGCGACGTCAACAAAGGACCCAAGGATCAAATAAAAGTGGAGTAATGACAAAATCCTAACTCCAGATCTTAATGGCAACATCTACAGCCTAGAGATCATATCCATGTTCCTCTCATTCCGATAGGATGCAGATGCACCGTCAACAAAGCTCCAAGGAGCCAAAATAAAAGTGGAGCAATTGCAAAATCCTAACTCTAGCTCTTGATGGTAACATCTATAGCCTAGAGATCATATCGACGTGCTTCTCATGCCGGCAGGATGCAGACGCGACGTCAACCAAGACCCAAGAGTCAAATAAAATTGGAGTGACGGCATATCCCTAGTTCCAGACCCCGAGGGCAATACATACAGCATAGAGGTCATACGGATGTCTACCATACTTCAGCAAAGAATTGGCGCGATATCAACAAAGCAAAAGCGAAGTGATGGCATATTTATAATTTCGGATCTTGATGGCAATATATACAAAGCCTAAAAACCATTGGAGATCATCCTACCCCAGAAGAGTGCGGTTATGACTCATCGAGGCTCCAAATTGAGCTTAATCTTAAATAAAAAGCGCCGCGGCAAATACGTAACGCTTGTTCTTCCGTCGGCAATATGACCTAAGAAGATTAATTGAAAACGTATTGTCCAGCCTGAGAAGGGATCAGAGACATGACAGTCGTGGGGCTACTCGAGCAGTAACCTAAGGGACCGCATATCGAGAAATATATCAGTCGACGCGACGGTACGATGGACTTAAACCTAGTACTACAAACCCAACAGACCTCTTTCTAAAAAAGGGTTATCTACATTTTACGTTAGGATACACTTGCGAGATCCTCTCGACTCGTCTCGACTCGTAGGGAAAAACATCTTTATGGGACCCTAGCGGCTCATAAAGGTGAAAAAGCCTTATGTGACGGGGATATCAACCCGTTTCCTAAGCACTGTGGCCTTACAAGTAGGTCCAAAATGACTCTTGTATATGTAGGGTGTTTTTCGTCACTCCATTGAGATGAGAATGCACGCGCTTGTCAGGTGTACTATAGATTCCTCCTGTCTAGGGTAGGTGGGGGTTTATTGATTGTGTGGATTCGAATCTTCGGCAGCCACGGACTAACCTGTCGTTAATTACCCCTCGCTTTTGGAGCAAAAGAATCTCTGATTGACGGGTCAGACGGGTCAAATTGGTCATGCGAACCCAATGTGCAGTGTGAGTGTTTTGAAAGGGTTTTGGATATATCGGGGGCCTTGCAGAGTTTTACGGGGGTCCCGGTACTCGGATAGCGGGCTGGGGTCAAGGGGGCTAGCAGCCCCCTTGCGGGGTGCGGGGCAGCGCTCCATTAGAAAATTTTTCTAACGGGGGAAGTACATTTAGTGTGGAGTGCATATAAAATAGGGGGGAGCGTCTTAAAGACGCGTGCATGGCTCGTGGGCACTGGGCACCCACGGGTCATGTGCCTGGCGCCGGCGCCCGTAGGCCACGTGCCTTGCACGCGACCGCTGGGCGCCCGTGGGTCATGTGCGCTGCACGGGACCGCTGGGCGCTGAGCGCCCGAGGGTCACGTGAGGCGCACGTGGGTGCTTTAGTGCCCGTGGGTCACATGCCATGCACGCGACCGCTGGGCGCCCACGGGTCACGTGCGCCGCACGCGACCGCTGGGAACACCGGCGGAAAAGGGGCTTAGCCCCTGGGTTAGGAGTTAAAGTCCCAAAGGGGGACTTTGGAGTTGAACTTCTAACAGGGATTATGTACAGAATTGGAGTTAAACTTCTAAAAAGGGGTTTGATTTATGGAGTTAAAATCCAACAGATCTTGAATGGAGTTAAACTCCTAAAGATCTTTGGATCTTTTTTTGAGCCTCAGATCCTTCCGGGAAGGGATTTTTGGAGACGAGTCTCCTTCCTCTTTGTGGGCTGGATCTTAGGGGGAAAAGGGAAGGTGAGACTTAAAATCTTCCCTTTTCGGGATTTGATGGGAGATCCGAGCTCTTCTTTGTGGGTTTTATGGTGAAAAACTATTTCTTTTTGGAAAAGGAAGAGTTAAAACTCTTGATTTAATTCCAAAGGGGAAGAAGGTTTTAGAACCTTGAGGAAGGAGACACATACCCTAAATTTTTGTGGAGAATGAATTATATCTTTCATTTAATTATCATGTTGCCTTTTATAGGCTTACAAGTTTACATATAGCCTCTTGGGCTTTATAAAATGGCATTTTGCCCATCTCATGCCTCATGTGCTCATTTATTTTGCACATGGGCCATGGACTTTACAAAAATTTGGCTTTATGCCCATTCATGCATAAAAAAAATTACATCAAAATTATTTATTACATGATTTCATTTTGGCATGGGGGAGGCCGGCCGCGGGGCTCGACTTGGGCATGGGCCCACTTGACCTGGGCTTGGGCCCGCCTGGCTTGGGGTTGACTTTGACTTTGACTTGGTCAACCGGGGTGTGATTTTTGACCCCAACAACATACTATCCATGAGCCATATTCTCTAAAGTCGCATACCGATGAGGAGAAGCCACCTACGCGTCCTCTCGACAAGTAAGAAGAAAAATTCTCTTGTGAGATCTTTACGACTTTCAAGAGAAAACGCACTTAGGAGTCCTCACGACTTTCAAGAAAAAAATACACTTACGAGATCCTCTCGACTCGTAGGGAGAAACGTCTTTATGAGACCCTCACGGCTCATAAAGTTGAAAAGGCTTAGACGACATATCTAAATTTGTTTTCTAAGCCATCGCTGTCCTATAAGAAGGTCTAAATTGACTTTGTATACTATCCATGAGCCACATTCGCCAATAAAGTGAAAAAACCACTTACGGCTCCTCACGACTCGTAAGGAGAAAATACCCGAGTTAGATCCTTACGACTCACGAATGTGATGAACACTTAGGAATCCTCACGAATGTTAGAGAGAATATGTACCTATGAGATCCTCACGACTCATAGGGAGAAAAACCTTCTTGAGACCCTTACGACTCATGAAGATGAAAAAGTCTTAGGCGACATGGATCCTAAACTTGTTTCTTAAGCTATCAGTTCTATGGCAATGCATTACTTTGCACTACTTAACCCACGTACAAACTTACGTGGCAAAGTAGTGGGGGCATTTGTTTCCGCCAAAAATTTTGGTCCAGAGCTTGTTGTTGTTCCCTTATAAAAATAAAGGGAAACCCCCACATGTTAAACACGTGCACCCACATGCAAAGCATGTAGGAACCGTCTCAGATAGGATTAAATCTTATATTGGTTCCCACATGAGCGCCTCACGTGTTTCCCACGTGAGCGCCAGCGCCAGCCTCTGTTAGGATTAAATCCTATAGTGGGCCTCACGTGGAACACACGTGAGTGTAGGCGTGCAAAGCACGTAAGTGACTATTTATAAAAAAAATTAAATTCTTAGACGACATCCAAATTAAAGGGTAGAATTAAAATTCTACATGGGGAATATTTCCCTAAAATCTGGGATATTCTCTGTTAAACAGAGCCGTTGGAGCAAAAGATCCAATGGTGATAATAAATCATGAAATGATAGAGTTAAATTTTATTAGGAAAAAATATCTTTTTGATCAAATATTCTTTATTAAATAGAAAACCGTTGGATCACGGATCCAATGATGATTAAAAATCATCAAAAGAGAGTACTAATTCTATTAGAGGAAAATATCCCCTGATCTTTCTAAATAAGGAAGATATTTTCTGTTGGATCAAATATCCAATGTTAGAATTTAATTCTATGTGGGAAATATTTCCAGATCTTTTTCAAACTAGAAAAATCCTCTCTGTTAAACAGAGGACCTTTGGATAAAAAATCCAACAGTGATTATAAAATCACCAATTAAACTATCTGATAGAATAACATTCTATGTTAGGAAAATATCTTTCTGATCTTTTTAAACTAACAAGATATTCATATGATAGAATAAAATTCTATCATAGAATAATATTTCCTAATCTTATTAAACAAAGAGCCTTTGGATTAAAAATCCATGGTGAATAAAATTCACCGGTTGATCTTTAAGATCATTTTGATTGATTATGAAATCAATCAAGATCTCTCAATGAGAGATTTTCTCAACAAATTGATTTCTCTTCTTTTATAAATAGAAACAAAGAGATCAAATGTAAAGGAAGGAGACCACCCCACAAGTTATACAGAAGACTCTCAAAAGGTTCAACAAAAAACAATAGAGAATTTAATTCTCAGTAAAGAAGAAAGATCTTCCTCCTCAAAACCCTAGGTAAAGAAAATATCGAGATCAAAATATCTCTTTTACCTAACATATCTAAGGGTTTAACCTTTCTCAAAGAACTTAGTTCTTTTTCTGGATTTGAGATCCGCAAGACAAGCCTCTCACAAGTTGAGAATTTAATTCTAATCGGGAAGATTTTGTTCTTGAGAATCAAACATTCAGGGAAGAACATGGATACAAGAACATGAAGAAGATGAAGCCCATAATACTTCAAGAACTTACTTCCTTCAAAGAACTTAGTTCTTAAAGAATCCGAGATCCTCAAAATAATGATTTTAGTGATCGTTAATGGTCAAAATAACCTCTCTGAAAACATAAACATGAGAACATGGATAAAAGAATATGGAGTCCATAATACTCCAGAAATTTAGTTCTTTCAAATCAAGAACTTAGTTCTTAAAGAACCTGTTCACAGATCCTTAAAATAGTGATTTTGGTGATTGTTAATGGTCAAAATACCATCAACAGAGATTTAAGTTCTCTAAAAATATCAACAGAGATTAAACCTCCAGAGAACTTAGCGCCTCACGTGAAACACACGTGAGCATCCAGAACTTAGCGCCTCGCGTAAAATACACGTGAGCGCTCAAAAGAAATCAAAGCTGAGCGCCTCACGTGAAACACACGTGAGCGCCCGACGCTCAACGCCTCACGTGAAAACACACGTAAACGCGAGAGAAAAATTAGTGTTCAACACTATTATAGCGCTTCACGTGATATACACGTGAGTACTATATGCCACTGAGTGCTTAGCACTTATGGGTGTTACAGAAACATAATCTTAGTCTAAATTGGCTAAGCTTATGTTCGTGATATCCAAACCGATCTTAGTCTCATACACGACCAACGATCTTTATCCCATATCTTCTAAGTTAATTTTAGTCTCTAACATGACTAATGATTCTTGGATGATCCATCATAATCTTTTCTTTCAAATACGGGATTTGGTAAAAGGGTATATCTTTCCACAGCTCTGATATATGTCGTAATTCCTCAACATCTTCAGAGAGGCGGCGGGTCCCAACAACCAACAACTCCTCTTCCTTCGTTCCAAATATGGGAATGCTGGACCGAAATGTCCTTAAACTAATAATCGTCTGCGATAATGGACCGAAATGTTTTTAAACTAATATTCATCCCAAACACGGCAATAATGGACCGAAATGTCCTTAAACTAACATTCGTCTCCAAAATGGGAATGTTGGACCGAGATGTCCTTAAGCTAGACATTCGCCCCAAATACGGTAATAATGGACCGAAATGTTCTTAAACTAACATTCTTCCCAAACAGGGAATGTTGGACCGTGATGTCCTTCAACTAAAATAATTGAGCCCATATGCTCATTTGTTTCTAAGTTGATCTTAGTCTAAAAAATGACTAACGATTCTTAGATCAAACCCAAATATCACATGAACTGATATATCTCATTTATATGAGATCTGCGTCCTAAGTTCATTCCTGTTAGCAAACCAAGCTACTTAAATGGATCCCGTCAAGCAAATCCTTAATCCAAACCTAAATCTCAAATATACGGATTTGGATTAATCCGCGCCCCAACCGAAATAAACCAAACATAACACGACACGAAATGACTTACTGAAACAGGAGAAAGTGGTTATTGTAATTAACCGCAGGGGCTTGCGCAACACGACACGAAGTCACGATGGCGAAAAATATGTATTTTCTGTAGAAAACCAGATTTGGTCAAAAAATGCCAACTGTAATCAGATTGAAACAGGCAAGGTCAGATTTGAAGTATACCAGATTGGTCTTTCTTGTTCTACAATGATTGCATTCATCTGGGACCATTTGTTTTGTCGGAATGCATGCAGTCAAGGAATGATCATTTGGTTGTGGCAATGAAACAAATCATTTATATGCAAGCGCTCATCGGTGCATTTTCAAGGATCAATTAATAAATAAAAGATCACACACCTTACTACATGTAAATATTTTTTCACTAACAACTCCAAACGTTTAGAACTTGTCTTGTTAAGTTTATATAGCTTGTCTTATCAAATTTGAACTTCTCATAAGGACCCACAAATATCATATATAAGTTTGGACATGCATTGCCTTTTCTCTGTTTCGTCATCCGAACATTTGTAGCAATCTTCCAATCCTTGTATGAAGTTTCTTTACTTTAGACACACAAAAGGTGTTGGATATAGTGCCCTCAGAGTCAATTATTGGATCACAGACACGTGATTGCAATGATTGAGGGAGGACCTATGCCGGTAGGACAGTCTTACTCGAGATGATAGTATGCTATCTGGTTTATCTTTATCATCGTGTACTGCTTCATGTGACCTTACATGTCACTATTGCGCGTTGATAGAGCCCTTAGGATTCTTGCTCGACGACCAGCAGTATGATGGCGATCATATACGTGGAAGCTGGGGTCTATAAGCACATCCTTAAAGTGGTCCCTAGTCGTGGGAGTTTTCGAGACAGGGCATCGATACTCCGGAGTAGACTAGTGTATACGGTCGAGACCCCGACGAGGGGCGGTGGCCGGTCTCACAAGCCATTGGTGTCAGTTGGTTCACCTAAGATGTATACAGGTGCTCATTAGATTATGAGTACACCGGACATGACTCGCCGGGAACATGCTAGTTGGTATTGTACTTGACGTCAGATAGCAGTTCCCTGGTGACATGTGTACAGGTTAGTTCATCGACCTGAGATCGTCATTTGTCTCGTGTGAGTTCCCACTGTACTTTGATTACTACCCTATCACGGCTCAAAGGAGTCGTGCAAACATGTTTTAGTTGGGTACAGTCCCGAGCCACATGGAGGCAGTGAGCGGATCGGCAGGGGTTTCTTCTCTCCTGGTATTGGGGGTGAGATCGCGCTGTGTCTAGGAGAGCCATTACATGAAGTCCTTGGCCAAGGCAGGAGATTTACTGGTAGGTATTCCAGTAGTATCTCAGGGTGTTCTGGGCTACACCCTGACACGACTTGTACCGCTTTTGGGGGTCTGACTTTTACCAACCCCTAGGCCCGCCATGCGATGCTCATAGACGAACGGACCGGACTGTACGGATATTGTTACTGACAGGCTCAGTAGGGTGTCAGGATGTGTTCGCTCATCGACCACCTTTTTGGTCAATACCTGGTGGCCCGTTACGTACAGCTAGTACCACTGACGTGCTAGTGATTAAATCACAGCTAATGTATTGACGAGTCTTTAGAGTCCCCCACAGACTGTTTCTCAAGTTTCGGGCGAAACGTTGTAGAGGTCGTATGATATATGGCAGGGTTGGATCATATACGTGCGGTATTGCACGGATCATGATCGGACGGATCATACTAGTGGGCTTTGGTTTAAGCCGGATCCTAGTATTAGATTTGTTGGATTACTTTAGTCTCATCGCATTCGCATTCAGTCGGAATGCGGATGCAGGTATGTATATACAGGTGAGGGGTATCCTTGTGATCCGTCACGAGTTTACTTTAGATGTTGCCGTATCTTTTTATTGCTGTAAACATTTGGGTTAATGTTTACAAATGGAAATTGTGAGCTAGAATTCATCATGAGATGTATTTAATGTGACATGGACATATATTGTGACTCATGGTCTCTTTTATTGTGTAAATGTCACATTTTATGTTTGTTTATTGAGTTGAAATGATAAGAGGAGAGAGAGTGGCAGCCAAGGTGATGGTTAAGCTCTTGTTTTTCTTTTTCTTACTCTCTCTCACTCTCATTATTCCAACACAAGAAAAGAAAAGAATAGAAAGCTTCTCTTCTTCTTCCTCTAGCTCATTATCTCCATCAATGGCAACACCTCTAACCTTCATCCAAATCCATGGATGCAAGAGGCAAAGTGATCACAAACATTCTCTACATCACCTTGGACACGTCGGCTAGCACACTTCGTGCCCGAGTTGCTTCGGATGAAGCGGGAGCCCGTAAAAAGAATCGATGATTTGGTGCCCTTTCCGACGAGGAGATCGAGACCGGAGATGCCGCGAGGAGCTTGGGATGGTGGCCAAAGACCGAAGGACACGGATCGATCGGTATAACTTTTCAACCCTCTCTTAATAGCTAGTAGTAGGTTAATGGTTCGATCCGGGTTTTAAGCATACGATAGCGCCGGTTTCTAGTTTTGAAAAAGTTTTGTTTCCGCATTTTGGCCTCGGATAGACGGCCGGGGCGCTACCGTAGACTTACATGGTATCAGAGCCACGCCATTAACCTTTACTACCTTGCTCTAACGTGTTTAGAACTTCGATTGAACGAAATTTTCCAAAACTGCATTTCCAATCATGAAGTTTCTGTCGAATTTTTATTGTCGTCAAAAAATTATTTTGAGTATTGCAAAAAATCAGGCAGGCTTTTCTAAGAAAACTGCAGAAATTTTGTAGGCTGATTTCACTGTCGCGCGGCGGAACCGCGGCCGTACTGTAGCATCAGTCCACCAAAATTTCCACAGTGGTCTCTGATATGGAAATGGGGTTTCTGGTATAATTTGTTTTGGCCCAGATTTGTTGAGTACTGGGAATTGTGCTTGGGGCCCACTTCGGGAAACTTTGTCGATCGAAATTTTTAAAACATGTTAGTTCACAGTATCTACATTATATCTGCGACCGTGAATGTCATTTGATCGGTAAATCCTGTCTAATTGCTATTGCTCTTTTAGACGGATTTGCGAACGTGACATTCACGTTGATGTTCTGTGTTGTGCTGTGATGTTGCGGATTTGTTGTGGTGGATAGCCTGGATGCAATGGTAGTACAGTTTAGTATTATTTGTACATTTGATATTGAGGGGCGAGAGTCCGACATGTGGACTGCCGTCACTGCCTGTTTGTATATTATTCTTTTGGGGCACGGCCGGGCTGAGGTCGTTGTACCCGTTGTATATATATTTTATTTTCTGTACTAGGATTACCCCGCGGTGGGGTTCACGGATAGCCGGGTTCTAGAGGGCAACGAGCCCGCATCTCATGGCTTTGAGACGGAGGGGGCTTCACTCTAGAATTGGCGGGCTATTCGCCGCACTCGTAGGGGGTACAGGTTGACCCAAGGAGGGGTGCCCAAATTACCGGATTCCGTGAAGTGCTGGGTGGTCCATTCACTTTGTTGAAGGGGCTGCCTCGCTTCAGGTTTTGACGGGTAACTTGCCGCACCCGTAGGGGTCTAGAATTTTATTGCACAGGCTATCCACACGACCAGGGGAATGTCGGGTTTCAGTAGCGGCTCTATGAAACCCGGGGATCCCAGATTATCTGTATTGTTCTGTGATGCTTATTACTCTCTGTGATGTTGCATTTTATCACGCCTTGAGCGAATATTATATATTGATATATATACTAGTAGATGTTGTATATGTTTTACACCCGCGCTAGTCCAGTCCCCGCTCTGTCGTTAGTTAAGTAATCTAACGGGTGATGACGGGACTCAGTGGCGAATGCGGATGGCATATACGTACATCATATTTTCGTTCTTTTGTGGGGTGATTAATTGATGGGACTGCATTGATTCGGATCAATGCAAGCTAAACAAACCTATTTTGATGTTGTTGGAACTTTTTTCAAAAATCTGTTATTGCAAGGACGTTTTCTTTTGTTTTGCACAGTGGTATTCGGTTATGAATATCCAGCACCTCAGTCGACGAGGCAAGGGCCGAGATCCCTTCACCGGGAGTGACCCTTTGGACAGAAGTTTGCGTCAGGGTAATAACTTCACTATAGTCGATTACTTTTTGCTTTGCATCGCGGTATTCAGTTGAAATATCCTGCACCTCATTCTACGGGGAAAGAGCCGAGATCCCTTCACGGGAGTGACCTCTTTAGCAAAGGTTTTCGCCACTATATTTTTATAAAATACTATCCGGTTCCTTCAACGATATCAAGTTCATTACGTTAAAGGTTTTTCGCCAAAAACCATTCGTAGCCTTCCGTCATTTCAGACGGGTAGCACTTAGTATTCATGCTATGTTTGTTGGCCAAAGTCAAGGCATAGTGTATGGTAGCTATTTGTTACTTTTCTGTTGCATAGATAGATGCGTTGGTTTGGGACAGTCGTATTGCTTTGTTGGCCAAAGTCAAGGGTAGGTACGGGTGGGTTCAAATTAACCTGGATAATGACGGGTAGAACTTGACATGTGACTTATGATTTGTTGGCCAAAGTTAAGGTCATAAGAGCATGGGGTAAAAATCACATCGGGAGTTTCTAAAGAAACTGAAACTTGCCAGGCATGCGCATACCTTCTGGAGTGTGATAATGTGAGTGGATTCCATCACATTATCATGCGATGATAGTTGGATCCCGATTCCCACTGAAGAGTTGGTTTACTCCTCGGGTGATCCCGACTAATTCTTCTTTTAGGTTTGGAGGAGAATTTGAGGTTACAGTGGGAGGTTTCCTGATTAGATAAAGTGATAACCATTCTGATCTAGATTAGAGTGCACGCTGAGTGTTTCTTTTCTTTCTCTCTATTGGCAGCGACCATGACCCGACCCTTGACTATGACTCAGTGACCAAGATAATCGAACCTTATTAAAACACTGGCTTTTGGATTGTCTGAGTTGCATACCTCATTGCCACTCCCACTTTTACTCTTTTCTCCAGAACACCCCGTATTATTACGAACGTCCACTTTCATTGGATAAAACCATCGTATGGTTATATACGAACTCGAAGGAACTTATTCGAGGATGGTTTCCGGTTCTGGAGAAAACGAATAGGACTATTCAGTCGTCTTTTCCTTTTACCTTCTTTCATATTGCGAGTGATCCTTGGATTAGGTTGGTACACCTATTACGCTAATTGGATAGTCTTCTTCCAAACCATAGGCAGGTGCCGAATGGTGGGGAATGAAGAAAACCTAGCCCAACGAAAGTGTACAGAAGGTATTAAGTAAAGACAAATAAAGGGATTAGTAAGAGGGCAAAGTAAACTGCGACTGCTATTCACGACCAAACCAAGTATTTCATCGACACTCCTACTTCACCTTTGTATTTCTCTAGAACACTCCGTATCACTACGAAGATCCACAGTTTATTGGATACTCCATCGTATGCTTATATACAAACTCGAAGGAACTTATTCCAGTTTGGGGATGGATTCTGGTTCAGGAGAAATAGGAATAAGGTTTATTCAGTTGTCTTTTATCTTCACCTTCTCTCAGGTTACGAGTACTCATAGGATTAGGAGAGTATACCCATTATGCTTATTGGATAGTCTTCTTCCAAACCATAGGCTGGTGCAAAACGGTAGGGAAGGAAGAAACCATTTGGCCTAAAAGTGGTGTACAGAAGGTAATGACTAAAGGCATATAAATAGATTTGGAGAGATGGCAAAGAAATATACGGTTACAGTTGTGAATCTGGTAATGGAAGAGGCATTACTAGGAATACCCGGATACCCCTTCGAAGCATTTACATGTTTCAGTTTCACTGTGCATTGTTAATAGAAAACTGATTTCCCAATTAGACACTTGCTCCAGGGAATGTATTTACCAGGTATGATTATCACATCTGTATGGTTTTACAGATGATGAGTGGGAGTAAGTTATTGGGAATTAGGTGATCATCCTCATTATATCGGGATTCATTGCAATTGGTGATATTTGAGAAAATCGCCTGGGTTGTTTGCCGGACGGCAAATATTTGGTTTTGAATATCCGTTGTTATGCACCAATTTCAAATTGATATATCTGTACGTTTATTTTTATAAAGTGAGATAACTTTTTGAAATTATGTCTATGACATTTACCTATATCAGTGGATGGTTAGGTAAGGAGCATTAAACAACGGTGTAATTCTTCTTAACCATAAGTACAGTTTTCAACCTACGATACACAGGGAATGAGTTATTAGACCCAGGGGACTTATACAGAGTATTGTATGTTGTCCAGTGTCCATGATGACAGAGGGGTTGATACTCGTACTATATTCTGTTTACTTGTGACTTCTCTAGTTTTTAGACATGTGTTTCATAGAAATGCAAGGTCTAAGTTTTGAGAAGTTATAGGTATAAGAGTAAAGTAGAGAACCAGGTGTTGCAAGTATCGGGATTCTTCAAGGTGATCGAAAATGTAGATACTTGTGTATGGTATTCAGTTGATAGTAATGATTAAGAGAACTTGCTTCTCTTTCAGGTTACTCATAATTGGAAGCACTCCTAAGTTGAGTAATGCTGATCGGCCTCTCTCCATTTAGTTGATATGCACCGGTGACAGCTGCATGATTTGAATCTGGTTCCAATTAAATCAGTGCCTCTATTTTTCTATATTGGATATAGAATAATTCATATCTTAACAATGTTAAGGTACGGGGAGTTGTCCGGCTTATACTTAAAACCAGACTCTGGATAACTCAAGGCACGTTTCTGTAATGGCTGTTTGTGGGTTGACCCAGGGCTATGACGAGGGTTGACTTTCTACCATCTGGAAGATCAATAGTGATATTGTTCTTGACTCGCCACAGTTTTAATAAAATTGGATTTTTCAGAAAACAGTAGTGGGAGTATGGTAGAACTGGAAGTGATTCCAGAACCGCAAATGATTACTGAAAATTTGATAAGAACCTAAAGGTTCAATCTGGTTTGACATTCCATTAGCCACTTCGCAGATATGGTGGGTAGCCTCAGGCATCCGAGAGGTACTCTGGTAGCCTCAAGGACGGTGACATGGAGGTTCTTGTTTAACCAGACTTGCCATTGCTGTTGTTCCAGACTGTGAGACCCGGCAGGAGGATGAGTATAGCGTCGTTCTAAACTGGCTTTAGAAGTGTACGCGTATATGACTCTGCCAGAGGGTTGTCGTAGTCAGTGGGAGCAGCAGAAGTATAGTGGACAAGTAGCTTATGTCTATTTATGGACTAAAGCAGATATAGCGGAGATAGATCGTCTATTTCTGATGTGACAGTCATAGGTTTGACTTCATCAGAATATAGGATGGATCTGTTAAGATGGTAGTAGGGTGTGATGTCCTGGTACATGGATGACATACACAGAGTAGGAAGTGAAATTCCTATACTACGATCGGTTATACTTTGGTTGTTATACAGTGGTTTCTCTACATAGGATATGAATATTATATCAGACATTCTGGTTACTAGATCTATAGTTTTAGATCTAGATTTGGGAAGTGTCCCAATCAGGGTACTTAGACAGCATTCTAAAGGTATTTAGAATGGACGACTCCAGGCATGGTAGTGTACCTGTAGGCGATGGAGTCACCCTCTCTAAAGGTGTCTTACAGACTAAAGGGGAGAGGGATGTGCAAGGTTGGCATATCACTTGCTTAGGCAATTGAGTCAATCATGAGATGTTAAGTACCGCACCAGATGTTTTTGCACTAGATGCAATAAGTTGATAGTAATCCTATCCTGGAGAAACGTTCGGAAGCAGTTTTAGAACATAAGTGGATGTTCTAGGGATATGATAACAACAGACTCTTTCAGTAGACGGTTATCATTCCAGGCTTCCAAGGTGACCTGGATGACAGAGTAACTGTCAGAGTTATAGTTTTCCCTCTGACGAGGGACAGTAGTTTAGACAGGTGGTCCAAGCGGATACTGAGGGAGGCATGACGCACAGTTGACGATACAGTCTAAGAAGTTTGGATTTGGAGTTCATTAATGAACTAGGTCCCATCAGATATCCAGATATATTCTAAGACAGGTATTTCTCATTTCGGGAGATGGCTTTCTCTTCTAACTTGAGATAAAGAGAGACATATAAAGAAACATCAGGGCGGATCCACTCACTGAGGCTATTCCTCGAACGCAATAGTTTCACAAACGGGCTTTAGGAGACTGATTAGTAGAGGAGTTGGGTGTTCGGTATTACACGGGCTGTGAGTATGCGATATCGCAATAATTAGCCTTGAGTGCAAGTGGGAGATTGTTGGATATAGTGCCCTCAGAGTCAATTATTAGATCACAGGCACGTGATTGCAATGATTGAGGGAGGACCTATGCCGGTAGGACAGTCTTACTCGAGATGATAGTATGCTATCTGGTTTATCTTTATCATCGTGTACTGCTTCAGGTGACCTTACAGGTCACTATTGCGCGTTGATAGAGCCCTTAAGATTCTTGCTCGACGGTCAGCAGTATGATGGCGATCATATACGTGGGAGCTGGGGGTCTATAAGCACATCCTTAAAGTGGTCCCTAGTCGTGGGAGTTTTCGAGACAGGACATCGATATTCCGGAGTAGACTAGTATATACTGTCGAGACCCCGACGAGGGGCGGCGACCGGTCTCACAAGCCATTGGTGTCAGTTGGTTCACCTAAGATGTATACATGTGCTCATTGGGTTATGAGTATACCGGACATGACTCGCCGGGAACATGCTAGTTGGTATTGTACCTGACGTCAGATAGCAGTTCCCTGGTGACATGTGTACAGGTTAGTTCATCGACCTGAGATCGTCATTTGTTTCGTGTGAGTTCCCACTGTGCTTTGATTACTACCCTACCACGGCTCAAAGGAGTCGTGCAAATAGGTTTTAGTTGGGTACAGTCCCGAGCCACATGGAGGCAGTGAGCGGATCGGCAGGGGTTTCGTCTCTCCCGGTATTGGGGTTGAGATTGCGCTGTGTCTAGGAGAGTCATTACACGAAGTCCTTGGCCAAGGCAGGAGATTTAGCGGTAGGTATTCCAGTAGTATCTCAGGGTGTTCTGGGCTACACTCTGACACGACTTGTACCGCTTTTGGGGGTCTGACTTTTACCAACCCTCTAGGCCTGCCATGCGATGCTCATAGACGAGCGGACCGGACTGTACGGATATTGTCACTGACAGGCTCAGTAGGGTGTCAGGATGAGTTCGCTCATCGACCTCCCTTTTGGTCAATACCTGGTGGTCCGTTACGTACAGCTTGTACCACTGACGTGCTAGTGGTTAAATTCACAGCCAATGTATTGACGAGTCTTTAGAGTCCCCCACAGACTGTTTCTCAAGTTTCGGGCGAAACGTTGTAGAGGCCGTATGATATATGGCAGGGTTGGATCATATACGTGCGGTATTGCACGGATCATGATCGGACGGATCATACTAGTGGGCTTTGGTTTAAGCCGGATCCTAATATTAGATTTGTTGGATTACTTTAGTCTCATCGCATTCGTATTCAGTCGGAATGCGGATGCAGGTATGTATATACAGGTGAGGGGTATCCTTGTGATCCGTCACGAGTTTACTTTAGATGTTGCCGTATCTTTTTATTGCTGTAAACATTTGGGTTAATGTTTACAAATGGAAATTGTGAGCTAGAATTCATCATGAGATGTATTTAATGTGACATGGACATATATTGTGACTCATGGTCTTTTTTATTGTGTAAATGTCACATTTTATGTTTGTTTATTGAGTTGAAATGATAAGAGGAGAGAGAGTGGCAGCCAAGGTGATGGTTAAGCTCTTGTTTTTCTTTTTCTTACTCTCTCTCACTCTCATTATTCCAACACAAGAAAAGAAAAGAATAGAAAGCTTCTCTTCTTCTTCCTCTAGCTCATTATCTCCATCAATGGCAACACCTCTAACCTCCATCCAAATCAATGGATGTAAGAGGCAAAGTGATCACAAACATTCTCTACATCACTTTGGACACGTCGGCTAGCACACTTCGTGCCCGAGTTGCTTTGGATGAAGCGGGAGCCCGTAAAAAGAATCGATGATGTGTTGCCCTTTCCGACGAGGAGATCGAGACCGGAGATGCCGCGAGGAGCTTGGGATGGTGGCCAAAGACCGAAGGATACGGATCGATCGGTATAGCTTTCCAACCCTCTTTCTTGATAGCTAGTAGTAGGTTAATGGTTCGATCCGGGTTTTAAGCATACGATAGCGCCGGTTTCTAGTTTTGAAAAGGTTTTGTTTCCGCATTTTGGCCTCGGATAGACGGCCGGGGCGCTACCATAGACTTACAAAAGGCATAGGATATCTCAGTGGAAGGGTATATTCATTCTACTTGTTATGGCAACCAATGAACCAGGAAGTATTGAAGATTAATAGAAATTTTATGTAACTTCTGAAGTTGAGCTATTATAAACATATGAACTAATGTGCAAACCTTGAATTTTTCTATCTATTTCTCTGAATTCCAGATTTTTTATCCCTGATTATCTCACCTGTTACGACGTTAGTTATTCAATTCAACTTAATTATTTCATTTGGATATTGTATGTTTCCAAAATTCCCTGATCAGATCCACAGAAAATTTATAATGTGTTGTTTTATTGATCTATTTCCAAAATGTCTGGATCATGAATCTATGACTAAGTGTGCAGAAGACTAATCTTCTTCTGTTGCTTTATGCTGATATGGTTTCAGCTTTCTCTGGCATTTCTTGCATGTCTAGTTTCTCTTCTCGCTGCATGCAATTTATTAATCACCTCTTCTAGTAACTTTTTTAATCACATTTATCTATCGGAGACAGAACTAAATTCATTTATTAAGATATATGTCATATCAACTGTCAGCCTTTCATGGTAGGCCCTGATACTTTTGTAAGAGCCCAGCTTGTTTGTTGTTCATTACGAATATGATACATATATGATTTATGCAGGTTACACGTCTACGTGAGTATCAAGGTGTAGATGCACATTTTGATACTATTGCAAGACAGTATCATGATATTGTAAAGGTATGTACTTTCCTTGATGATTTCGATTAACCGGATTATCTTCCGTGACCGCCTGGCTGCAATAACTGATCTGCAGAAACTGGAGGGCATGCAATGGACCATTCACCAAGTTGAAATAGACCTAAAACACTCACTTGAACACTCGATGTCCTAATATTCACGTTCAATCAAGTAAGCCCCTTCATATGTGCACATGGTTGATTAATTCAAAAGAAATACTTGGGTAGTTCATAATCATGTGCAAGTTTCTCCATTTATTCCCTCAAAGCATCACGGGCGCTTACATTCTGACACGATGCATGAACACACAACTCTAAAAGTGCATAGTAGTAAACATCAACAGAAGGCTTCATCATAGAGGTGTATTTGCTTCATATAGTTTTCATGATGAACCTCATGATCATCTCTGTTTCAATTTGAGGACGTCGGTATAGACCTGTTACAGCTAAATTGATTGAGTGCCTGCATTCAGTTTGCTCTGTGGTGAACAAAACAATCAGGTTGTGGTGGCTGAGGAAATGAACATCTGTATGCTTCTTTTGTCTACTGCTTATATCTTGTGTGCATACGTCTTGTTTTTAATTTTAGGTAAGCTGACACCTTATTTATGTATGATTTTTATCAGGCACTTTTCCTTGCTGATCTTTTAATTTCATGAAATCTCATTGCTCAGACCAAAACTGGCTGCTCGTTCAGATATAGACTGTTTTCCCTTCCTTCATGAGTATCGGGGAATTGTATATAAAATGGCATCCCCCCACCCCCCTCACCCCCCCGCAAAAAAAAAGAAAAAGAAAAGAAAAACAAAGCTTAAGAGCTCTAGTCTAACTTTCATTATTGGCAAACCATATTACTCTACTGGATTGTCCCGATACTTGTGGACACTCTTCACACAAGCAGGATTTTTTTAGAATTGGCATATTAAACTTGACAACGCCTAATACCATTTGTGATGAGAAACTGTGCCCCTTCATATTTTTTACATGGATGGATGTCAAACGGCTTACTTTTCTATTCTTAACAAGCACCCTTATTGTCTGTCTTCAGACACAAAAGCCTAAGCCTGGACTAGATTTTGATAGACATGGTCCTTGCTTTCTAGAGCAGATCTTTGAATATTGTTTTTTTTAACCGTGTATGCATTTTATAGAATGAATCAATGTTCTGGAACCTTAACTTTAAGTCTAGATATTTTGGGTGGTGCCGAACTGGCCGCTTAAGGTTGCTTATGTTTGAGAGTGAATTTCACAACTTACTTTTTGGGAATGTATGAACTCTACCGGTATATCACTGATATACTGGATGGTATACCACTATTGGTGTGCATCAAATATTGTCATAGCATTAAAATATCAATTTATATTGTATCGAAGTGTTAGACCAATATATCGCCGATATATACTGGTATGTCAGTATTTGCGTGAATCCTATGTCGCATACCATATCTTAGACTTTTTTTTTGTTATTTAACTTTAGCTACTAGAAAAAATAAAACTTCACAACACACATCCTTTGATTGGATTGATATTTTTTTATATATCACCCCGAAAACTTAGATAGTTCTATATTTCACCCCCCAAAACTTCATATTTCTCTATTTCACCCCAATTTGTTTGAGTCGACCAAATAACTTCCTATAGTTACTTTTGAGAGTATCAAAAAACTATGCCATTAGTGGTGTTAGTTTAAGTTGTAGGGAAGATTGTTTTTTTAATGTTCATCTTTAACCTCCCATCTCCTCTTT
Source organism: Agapanthus africanus (assembly GCA_030015575.1). Taxonomy (NCBI): domain Eukaryota; kingdom Viridiplantae; phylum Streptophyta; class Magnoliopsida; order Asparagales; family Amaryllidaceae; genus Agapanthus; species Agapanthus africanus. The sequence goes on along the minus strand of CM057345.1, from coordinate 429,389,931 downwards.
GAATGGTTTATCACTGCCATATCTTATTGTCCCATTAAAATTATGGTTTTCAAAATCAACAAATATCACATCCTATTTGGAAATTTCAAACACAATGTGTATTTGAACTTAATCACATACATCATCTCATGCTTACCAAAAATCATGCCTTAAATTATTGCACACAAATCATTAAAGAAAAGGAAATAGAGATGAAACTCCTTGTCAACTTCAACACAGGATTGCCAATTGAGATTCAATCTAAAGATATTGTTGGAGATGCTTCACATACAAAACCCTTGGTCTATAAGAATACTTTTATATTTCAATATAGGGATATTTTCCAAAAACCACCGTGTGGTTTCACACTTTTACGAAAACCCCACATGTGGTTTATTTTTTGACAGAAAACCACAATGTGGTTTTGCTCTATTAGCAAAAAACCACCATGTGATTTCGGAAAAAACCCAATATTAATTTTTAGAGTATTAGTGTATTACTATACTCAAACTTTCTCACCCTCTTTATAACAGCAACCAAACGAAAAGGTATTTTCGAAACAACGGATGAGAAGGGTATTTTGGTATAAAAATACGTTTACAGGTCATGTACATGTCATATATGGGTATGATTAAAAAAATTCCCAAAAAATTAAAAGTATTGGTTTTTTCCTAAAACCATGGCGTGCTTTTTTACTAATGTTGCAAATGGTGGTTTTTTGCAAGGTTCGAGAAGCCAGTTTCGGATTTGGTTTCGGTCTCTTAAAATTTTATTAGTTTCGGTAGGTTTCGGTTAGTTTTGCTCATCTCGGTTCAGGTTTCGGTTTTGATGGTAATACATGCATACATATATGTAGATATATTAAATTTATGGTTAGTGATAACAAATCAAGCCAAGCCAAGACCTAATACAAAATACACTCAAAAGTGTACTTAGATAAGTATTAACATATGGTTTATGTTTACTTTTGTGATCTTCTTGGATAAAAATAACCTGATCAGCTGTACCATAAATGAAAGGTATGGCTTCAATATTGGTTTTGCACTTGATCCACAAAAATAATTGGGCAACCCTGAAAGCTTAAAAAATAGTAATGACCAGTCGATTTTCAAACCCTTCTCTCATATCTCCCCGTCTATCTTTATTTGCTCGATATTTTCTTTTTCTTATAGTTTTCTCAATAGTCAAGATCAACCGTCTTTGACGAGCAAGGAGCGACTACTCTTCACGAAAATATCTCAGATCTAACGATAAACGCATATAGTGATCACGATGACGGCAAAAACCGTAAAAAAAAATAGTTATTTCAGGTTTTGGCAAACCTGATTGTATGGTTGGTTTCGTATCGGTTTCCACCGAAACCTATATGAAATGATCACGTATAGGTGATTTCGGACAAAACCTCGGTTTTTTGTCAAAAAATAAACCACATGGGTTTTTTTCCCGTAAAGTGTGAAATCACATAATTGTTTTTGGTAAATATCCCTTCAATATAATTGAGATGTTCCATTTTTTATCTCACTTTTATAAACAAATGTAGAAACAATGAGGCACAAAAACTTTAAGTGTGGACAATTAGGAAAGATTGAGGATGATGTTGATAAGAAGATGAAGTTTGGTGAAAAGTTGGAATAGATGAACTTAAAAAGATTAAAAAAGGAAGAAGATGATAGTTATTTTGCCCCCCCCCCCCCCCCGGCCTCCCTAACTTGCTTAATTTAACCAAAGTTAGGCCAACTTACCTTGACAAATGACTAACATGGGTGTTTTTGGACAACAGAATCAGGTTAGGGGTGTAATAGACAAATTAAGTTTTGGGGTTGAAATATGAAGTAACTAAGTTTTGGGCGCGGAATGTAGAGGAAAAACCCCTTAACAATATGATTATATTAAAACTATTTTATTAAACAGGTCTCTATTATTTAATTATCTTATTTATGAACATTAGTTATTAATATTAATTTACTAATACTATATTAGATTTAATTTTAAAACACATGTTTACTATATAATAATAACAATATAATAGCTTCAATTTACTATCTTAATTATTAATTATTTAAGAAAAACTATCTTAACAAACTACCAATTGTTCTATTGGTATACCAATACGAAACACATAACTTTGACGGATATATCAATGGTATATACATGGTGTACCACCTCTTTTTTTAATCCAAAAACATTCAATATAATCTTAAAAAGTTAAATATTTACTAGTAAATTGGTCGTACTGGCCAGTCTATACCGGTATCAGCCCTTGACCGATATACCGATAATACCTGTATTCCAAACAAATTTTCTATGGATTTTAAAGAATGTTATTGTAAATTTATATACAAAGATCATTGTCTTGGAGGTCAAATCTCCCCTTCATAAAATGGCTCAAACTAAAAATTAATCTGTTGTTGCACCTATTTTGATATTTCCTTGTTAAGATGCATTTGATGTCACTTCCTCGTTATAATTCATGTATTTAATATTCTTCCATTGATGCTGTATGAAGTTTGACGGTTCTACAACACGTATCTTTACATTGATGCTTTATCTCTGCATTTTCATGATCACATATTGTTGAAGATCACATTGCTTTTGAGAGAAACATAATGAGTTTATAACCAAAACGATCTGAACCATTGCATTGAGGCATGCTTATGTTCATATGATTCAATATCATTTCGGATGTCAAGCAAATGTTGTTTTCTTCAGATTCTTGACAACTCTTAATTTGCAATCTTTGCCCCCCCCCCCCCCCCCCCCGTAATTATTATTTTTTCCCTTCTGCAGGACAGAAGCAAATGGACGCTGATATAGTTTATCAAAGAAAAGATATATGTTTCTCTCGTTGCCTGCTGTTCCATCTTTGTTGTATTATTCCACTGAGCCTGAAAGCCATAGGGTTGTAAAATTTCAATTAATTGCTGTTTTTGGGTTTTTTTTTTTTATGTTGTGCTGTTTTTGTCTTGTTGACGGCTTGTTGGGATCAGTTGAGCCTTCTGTCTGAAGCATAGGTAGTGCCTGCACCTTATTGAAAAATGATCAACCTCGATGGAAGAACCATGAATTTTCAGGATACATGTTTGTTGGCTCCAAGTATTTTTGGATAAACTGCATTGCATCTTGTAATTTAATATTAATATTTAAAATAACGTCTTCCAGAAATGAATGAATGTTTAGGAAATGAGAACAGACTTTCCTTGGTGAGTTTACCCTGCTTAAGTTTAATTGCTGGTAAGATAGGAGCACAAACTGATTTCTAGCACTGTTGTCAAGGAAAATATACATAGTCTACATGCTTATACGTGTAAAAAGCCAATGTTTAATCAGCCAATGTTTAATCGACTGTAATCAAAGTCATACAAAATACATTAATTAAGCGGTGATTGCCAGACTTGACCCTTTTGCAAAAGAGTAATAGTTTACCTATCGGTTTGAAATTCTATTCATATCGACCAAAGAGACAAAATGGTGGGATTTAATCTCTTGGGCAGTGTTTTTGTAGAAATTACCGAACAGTTTAAGCATTTGTCTTTGTAAAAAATCATCCAGTGGTTATGCACTGTTAGTAAAAGAAAGCTTCTTTGCGGAATGGATTTTCATTAACAGTGCATACTCATGCACTCACTTCGGGATAGGTTTTTGTAGCTTCTTTTTAAAAAGATCAAACCATACAGAGGATTTTGGTATAATAAGCCATTAGTGTAGGGCATGGGCACAATTTAAACTACATTGGTGGTGAGGCCAAATTAGATGCAACACATTGCATAAGAACTACATATCCGATGGTGGAAGTTACATATCCACGACTAGAAGTTAATAGGTTGTTAACAGAGGCCTATTCCAAAGTCTTCTTGAAGAGATTGGTATTGTACAAGTGTTTGTCTTGCCGTGATTTGTACGGTACAAACCATGAATGAATGTGTAGACATTTGCATCCTAATTCTTACACCTATTGTAAGAACAAGAGCACACATGTCAGTCGAGAATAGTCTTGTTGGTGAGGAATTTGTACGCTACTCCTATGAGGACTTTGTTCTTGGTTGACGCCATCATCTTGGGTGTACATAAGTTATCATTGATAGATTATGGAATAAGAAGTTTTGATTGATTAGAGAGTGATCTTGAGCTCTTTTCTCTTTTAAAGGCATTTTGGAGCACGTTTACGTCCTTGGCCAGAGTAATAACTGTTGGTGGATGTGGGGTGTTGTAGGTATTTGAAGTTCACTAACTTCTTCTCATAAAGATAATTTATCACACAAACAATTAGCTTCAGCCAGATAAAAGAGAGGCTTTTGTATTGGGTTCAAATGGCTTGATTTTTCATTCTCATATGAGACCCTTTACATAGGTCTTGTACAAATATGAGTCACATATGTCTTTAACATCATACGATCAAGTAAAAGAAAACTTCTTGAGTTACTCAAACATCATATTTGCAACTCTTAAAAGGTTATCCTTTTATTTTAGGCTAAAGAGCAACCGAGACTTGCTACTAATTTATTTCTAGATATTAATTCTTTAGGTTTGTGTAACTCCAACACGCCCCCTCAAACTTGAAGCGTCTTCATACCGAGCATATCTCGTAACCTGTTGAAAGTATCAGTTGGTAGTGGCTTGGTGAAAATTTCAGCGACTTGCTCCGTAGTACTGTAGTACTCGAGTAGGATCGTCTTCTGCTTCACGTTGTCCCTTAGAAAGTGGAATCTCGTATCAATGTGCTTGCTTCTTCCGTGTTGCACCGGATTCTTTACTAGCTTGATAGTTGATTTACTGTCTACAAATATCACAGTTGGCTTTTCCTCTGGATGTTCTAACTCTTGCAAAATATTTCGTAGCCATATCGCTCCGTAGACAGTAGATGATGCGGCTGCATACTTGGCCTCGCATGTCGATAACGTGACAACTCCCTGCTTCTTCGAGGTCCAAGTAAAAGCCGTCGAGCCGAGATAAAAGACATACCCTGTGGTGCTCTTGCTCTTGTCCTGATCACCTCCCCAATCACTATCAGAGCAGCCGACTAGCTTTTGCGTCTTCTCCATAAGCATAAAAGAGACTAAGGTTGATGGTGCCTTTGATATATCTTAGGATCCTCTTTGCTGCCACCCAGTGTAATTCTTTTGGCGTCTCCATGCATCTACTAACAAGTCTAATAGAATAGACTATGTCTAGCCTTGTGATAGTCAAGTATCTCAGGCTTCCAACCAAGCTCTTGTATCGTGTTGCTTCAACGACTCTGTCATCCTCTTTTTTGAATAGATTGCATCCTGGCATGATGGGTGTGTTGACAAGGTTGCAACTATCCACATCAAACTTCTCATGAATCTCATTTGCGTACTTCTTCTGGGAAATAAAAATCCCATCAAGCTGCCGATGTACTTCTATACCCAGAAAGTAGGACATAAGTCCACAATTTGTCATTTCGAACTCATCAAACATAGCTTGTTTGAACTCCAGGAACATCTGCTCGTCGTTTCCTGTAAATAACAATTCATCGACATAAAGACATATGATAAGGCTACGTCCATCATTGCTTTTCTTCATATAGAGTGCATGCTCAAATGGACATTTGGTAAACCCATTGACATGTAGATAGTTGTCGATGCATTCAGTCCATGCTCATGGTGCCTGCTTTAAGTCGTACAGTGCCTTTTTCAGACGGTACACCTTATCTTCTTTACCTTCAACCTCGAAACCATCAGGTTGTTAGACATACACTTCTTCCTCAAGAACATCATTGAGGAAATCCGACTTGACATTTAGTTGGTGTTGGATATGTATGCTGTAGAGGATATTATTGTATAGCACAAGATTGTATATCATATATGGATACTTGGGATATATATGTACATGTCATTTTTGCTCGATATGATAGTATACTATCTGGTTTGTCTTTGCTTCAACATGTGTATATGTTTTATTTTATATTACGTATCGATCTTACATATTGGTAAAGCCTATAAGATATTTTCTTGACTACTAGAGTTGTGATGACGATCATACTCATGGGATCTAGGTGGTCTATAAGCACATCCTTAAATTGTCCTAGTTGTTGGAGTTTCGAGACAGGGCATTAATACTCCGGAGCAGACTAGTGTATATGTTTCTTATCCCTGTGAGGGGAGGTGGTCTGTCCTATAGCTATCGGTGTCCGGTACCAAAGATTGTATACAGGTGCTCATTAGCTTATGAGTTACTGGACGGACTTTCCAAACCTGCTAGTTGGTATTATATCTATCGTCAGATAGAAATTCTCAGGTGACATGAGTAGAGGTAGTCCACATGACTTAACATCATCATTCGTCTCAAGTGTGTTCCCACTATACTTAGATTACTATCCTACCACGGCTTTAAAGAGCCGTGCAAATATGTAGTAGTTGGGTGCAGTCCTGAAACACTTGGAGATAGTGAGTGACAGAAGGGATTTGTCTCTCTCGGCATAGGGAGTCGATGTCACACAGTGTATGGTCGACCAATACCATAAGACCTTGGTCAAGGCAGATGGAAATTGTTGGGTTTCGCCGGTGCCCTGGCAATCTACTGTTGCCGATGCGGAACAAAAACCGGCGTTTAAAAAATTTGGCGTAAACAAAAACTACTCCAAGATCAAAACCATAAACCTATACTAGCAAACTAAAGAAGCTAAACTAAAGGGTTAGAGTGATTATACCAAAAGAACCAAGTCCTTCGGTCTTCCATCACCTTTCTAAGCTCCTTGAGGCATGTTCGAATGAACTTGGCCGCCGGTCTTCCTCCGTCGAAGATGATCCACCCGAGAAATGTAGTCATGGTTCTAGCTCCACATAATGAATGCAAGTGAAGCAACTAGGGATTCTAGGATGCTAGTCTAGAATGCCTAGGATGTAGTGAGTGAACTAAGTGTTTATCTATCCCATCTCACCTCCTCTCATGATTCTCAACACATGAGAGGGTTGAGAGGAGGTGGAAGATGACGGTGGAGGAAACTCAAGAAACTCAATGGAAGAGTAAAGCTAAATGGTGAGGAGATGAGAGGAACTAAGGGAAAAAGGAACCATCTCATATTATTCTCCAAGTGACCAAGTGAAGAAAAACCAATTGAAGAATATTTTTATCAAACACAATTTTCCAATAAAATATGCAACACATACTTGAATAGTATGCACAAATGAATTAATAATTCATTTGTGCACACTATGCAAGCATGATCTTCACTATACTCCCCATCAAATCTATGCCACCTCATTATCCATTTAAATTAAATGGTCAAACCCAAAATGAGGTGTCCACTTTCTAAAATGTTATATGTAAAAAAATACGGATTACATTCTACTGTATATACATACCTGTATTCGTACCGAAATACGAATACTCGAAAAGATAGAATAACACAGCGAACATAATACTAGAATATACATATCGAAATATATATGTAAATTATTAAATCAATACCCGATTTAATAATCTGGCTCAAACCCGAGCCGCTAGTATTATCAACCGTTCGATCGAAAGTCCGGGTACAAAGTACAATTGATCGATCGGAACCCTGTACTATCCAATACGGCTACTACATCGTTTCTCCAGAACCTGGGAAACCCTCTATGTGGAACTCTAAAGACTCGTCAATACGCTGGCAGTGGGTTTAACCACAAGTACGTCAGCGACACTAGCTATACGTAACAGCTACCCAGGTATTGAGCGAAAGGAAAGCCGACGAGCAAACTCATCCAAACCCTTACTGAGCCTGTCCATAACAATCTCCATACAGGGGGATGGATAAAGTCAGACCCCTTAATAACACGACATTTCGCGTCGGTATGAAGCCCATCACCCACTGAGAAACTACTGATCTAAATCAGTAATTCTCATCCATCTCGGCCGAGGATTTCTGGTGATGGCCACCCGTGCACAACGCGACATCAACCCCCAATACCGGGAGAGATGAATCCCCAACGATCCGCTCACTGCCTCCATGTGGCTCGGGACTGTACTTAACAAAAACCTATTTGCACGACTCTTTTGAGCCGTGATAGGGTAGTAATCAAAGCACAGTGGGAACTCATATGAGACAAATGCCGATCTCAGGTCGACAGACTAACCTGTACTCATGACACCTGGAAATTGCTATCTGACAATAAGTATAATACTAACTAGCATATTCCCGGAGAGTCCATCCAGTGTGCTCATAACCCAATGAGCATCTGTATACTATCTCAGGTGACCAACTGACACCAATGGCTTGGGAGACCGGCCACCGCCCCTCGTCGGGGTCTCGATAAGTATACCCCAGTTTACTCCGGAGTATCGATGCCCAGTCTCGATACTCCCACGACTAGGAACATTTAAGAATGTGCTTATAGACCACCCAGCTCCCACTTATATGATTGCCATCATAATACTGGTAGTCAAGCAAGAATCTTATGGGCTCTATCAACATGTAATAGTGATATATAATACCACTTAATGCATGCACATGATGATAAAGACAAACCGGATAGCATACCATCATCTTGAGTAAGACTGTTCTACTCGTATAGGTCCTCCCTCAATCATCACAATCGCGTGCCTGCGATTCAATAATTGACTTGAGGGCACTATAGCCAACAATCTTCCACTTGCACTTAAGGCTAATTATTTCAGTGTCGCTTACTCATAGCCCGTGCGATACCGAACACCCAACTTCTCTACTAATCAGTCTCGTAAAGCCCGTTTGCGAAACTATTGCATTCGAGAAATAGCCTCAGTGAGTGGATCCGCTCTAATGTTTCTTTCTTTATCTCTCTATATCTCAACTTTGCGAAGAATGCCTATCTCCCAAAATGAGCGATACTTGTCTTAGAATTTGTCTGGGTATCTGTTGGGACCCAGTTCACAAATGAACTCCAAATCCAACAATCTTCTTAGACTGTATCTTCCACTGAATTTAATCAGTAACCTGCGCCATGTCCTCCTCAGTATCCGCTTGGATCACCTTTCCAACATACTGTCCCTCAAAAGAGGGAAAACTATAACTTTGACAACCACTCTGTCATCCAGGTCACCTTGAAAGCCTCAAATGATAACCGCCTCTCGGAAGAGACTGCCGTTACCATATACCAAGAACATCCACTTATGTTCATAACTGCTTTCCAACATTTCTCCAGGATTGGATTAATATATATGCTTATTGCATCCAATGCAAAAGCAATATCTGGTGTGGTACTTGACATTTCATGATTAACTCAATTGCTTAAGCAAGTGATATGTCAATCATGCAGATCCCTCTCCTTATCAGTCTAAAAGACATCTCTTTAGAGAGGGTGACTCCATCACCTGCGGGTAGACCACCACGCCAGGAGTCGTCCATTCTAAACACTTTTAGAATAGTGTCAAGTATCCAAATTGGAACACTTCCCAAATCTAGATCTAAAACCATAGATCTAGTAACCAGAATCCCTGATATTTTATCCAAATCCTGTGTGGAGAAACACCTTGTGACAACCATAGTGTAACCGATCGCGGTATAGGAATATCATTTCCTATCAACAGCATGTCATCCAAATACCAAGATATCACTCCCTACTACCTTCTTAATGGATTCATCTGTTATTCTGATGAAGTCAAATTCTATGACTGTCACATCGAAAATAGACGATCTATCTCCAATATATCTGCTTTAGTCTATAAATAGATATAAGCTACTTGCCACCATGCTTCCGCTGCTCCTACTGACTACAACAACCCTCTGGCAGAGTCATATACACGTGCACTTCTAAAACTAATTTAGAACGACGTTATACTCATCTTCCTACCAGATCTTATAGTCTAGAACAACAGTAGTGGCAAGTTTGGGTAATCAAAAACCTTTCTGTCACCGTCTTTGAGGAGACCGGAGTACCTCTCTAGTGGCTGAGGTTACCCACTAAATCTACGGAGTGGCTAATGGATTGTCGAATCCAATTGAATCTTTAGCTTATACTAAATTTTCAGTAATCGTTTGTAGTTCTGGAATATTTTTCAGTTCTACCATACTCCCATTAATGTTTTCTGAAAAGAATCCATTTTACTAAAACCGGTGGCGAGTCAAGAACAATATAACTATTGATCTTCCTGATGGTAGAATCTTAACCCTCGTCAAAACCCGGGATAACCCACAAACTGCCATTACTGAAACGTGCCTTGAGTTTATCCAGATTCTGGTTTTAAGCATAAGCCGGAAAACTCCATATACCTTAATATCGTTAAGATATGAATCCATTCTATATCCATATAGAAACAAAGGTACGAATTTAATTGGAACCAGATTCAAAAATATGCAGCTGTTTCTAGTACATATCAACTAATGGAAGGAGGAATGCACCCACGCATGAATAACCTGAAAGAGAAGCAATTTCTCAAAACTATTACTTACAACGGATCCATCACGACAATCCAACCACAATATCAGCATAACACAGAACATCAACGTGAATATTATGTTCACAAATCCGTCTAGTTGAACATATAGCAACTAGTCGGGTTGTACCGCTCAATAATATTCACGGCCGCAGATATCATCATATGCACTGATAAACATATATTTAAAATTTCGATCGACTAAACATTTCCACATTGGCCCTAAATGCAAACCAGCACTCAAACAAATCTGGGCCAAAAAACAAAAAATCCCAAAAATCATATTTCCATGAAACAGAGCCCCAGAAAAAAAATGGGGCACTGGAGCCAAAAAATCGCCGCGGTTCCTCAGTAAAACGTGCCATTTAGCTTGGGTTCCACGGCGGAATTTTGGAATTACGTGTCTAAAATTTTTTCTTAGCTCTAGTTTTGCCTGCACATATTTTTAAGATACCCAAATTTTTTTTTGAACAACATTGAAATTCAATAGCAAGCACTCTAATATGGAAATACGATTCGGAAAAAATTGTCGATTGAGATTTTAACTTTATGCAAACTAGCTATTATTGGTTTATGGGTGGCTCTGATACCATGTTGGGTTTCGCCGGTGCCCTGGCCAAATACCATGGCCGATGCGGAACAAAAATCGGCGTTTAAAAAATTTGGCGCAAACGAAAACCAATCCAAGATCGAAATGATAAACCTATACCAGCAAACTAAAGAAGCTAAACTAAAGGGCTAGAGTGATTATACCAAAAGAACCAAGTCCTTCGGTCTTCCATCACCTTCCTAAGCTCCTTGAGGCATGTTCGAATGAACTTGGCCGCCGGTCTTCCTCCGTCGAAGATGATCCACCCGAGAGATGTAGTCATGGATCTAGCTCCACATAATGAATGTAAGTGAAGCAACTAGGGATTCTAGAATGCTAGTCTAGAATGCCTAGGATGTAGTCAGTGAATTAAGTGTTTATCTATCTCATCTCACCTCCTCTCATGATTCTCAACACATGAGAGGGTTGAGAGGAGGTGGAAGATGAAGGTGGAGGAAACTCAAAAAACTCAATGAGAGAGTGAAGCTAAATGGCGAGGAGATTAGAGGAACCAAGGGAAAAAGGAACCGTCTCATATTTTTCTCTAAGTGACCAAGTGAAGAATGGTTTTATCAAACACAATTTTCCAATAAAATATGCAACCCATACTTAAATTGTATGGACAAATGAATTAATAATTCATTTGTGCACACTATATAAGCATGATCCTCACCATACTCCCCATCAAATCTATACCACCTCATTATCCATTTAAATTAAATGGTAAAACCCAAAATGAGGTGTTCACCTTCTAGAATGTTATCTATAAAAAAATACGGATTACATTCTACTGTATATAGATACCTGTATTCGTATCGAATACGAATACTCAAAAAAATAGAATAACACAAAGAATATAATACTAGAATATACATATCGAAATATATATGTAAATTATTAAATCAATACCTGATTTAATAATCCGGCTCAAACCCGAGACAGCTAGTATTATCAACCATCCGATCGAAAGTCCAGATGCAAAGTACAATCGATCGGAACCCTGCACGTATCCAATACGGCTACTACATCGTTTCGCCAGAACCAGGGAAACCCTCTGTGTAGGACTCTAAAGACTCGTCAATACGCTGGCAGTGGGTTTAACCACAAGCACGTTAGCGACACTAGTTGTACGTAACGGCTACCCAGGTATTGAGCGAAAGGAAGACCGACGAGCAAACTCATCCAAACTCCTACTGAGCCTGTCCGTGACAATCTCCATACAGTCTGGTCTGTTTGTCTAAGAGTATCACATATCGAGTTTAGGGGGGTGGATAAAGTCAGACTCCTAATAACGCGACATTTCGTGTCGGTATGAAGCCCATCACCCACCGAGAAACTACCGATCCAAATTAGTAATTCTCGTCCACCTCGGCCGAGGATTTTTGGTGATGGCCACCCGTGCACAACGCGACATCAATCCTTAATACCGGGAGAGACGAATCCCCGACGATCCGCTCACTGCCTCCATGTGGCTCGGGACTGTACCCAACTAAAACCTGTTTGCATGACTCGTTTGAGCCGTGGTAGGGTAGTAATCAAAGCACAGTGGGAACTCACATGAGACAAATGACGATCTTAGGTCGACAGTCTAACTTCTACTCATGTCACCTGGGAACTCCTATCTGACAATAGGTATAATACCAACTAGTATGTTCCCAGCGAGTCCGTCCAGTGTACTCATAACCCAATGAGCACCTGTATACTATCTTAGGTGACTAACTGACACCAATGGCTTATGAGACTGGCCACCGCCCCTCGTCGGGGTCTCGATAAGTATACACTATTCTGCTCCGGAGTATCGATGCCCGGTCTTGATACTCTCATGACTAGGGACATTTAAGGATGTGCTTATAGACCACCTAGCTCCCACTTATATGATCGTCATCATAATGCTGGTAGCCAAGTAAGAATCCTATGGGCTCTATCAACATGTAATAGTGATCTGTAATGCCACCTAATGCATGTACATGATGATAAAGACAAACCAGATAGTATACTATCATCTCGAGTAAGACTGTTCTACTCGTATAGTTCCTCCCTCAATCATCACAATCGCGTGCCTGCGATTCAATAATTGACTTGAGGGCACTATAGCCAACAGGAATTACTGATGGGCCTATCAGTAGTTTCTCGGTTGGTATTGGGTTGTAGACCGACACGATTTATCGTGTTATTAGTGGTCTGACGTTTACCACTTTCTAGACTCGATATGCGATACTCTCAGACGAACAGATCGGACTGTATGGTGAATTTCACTGATAGGCTAAGTTAGGAGTTCAGACGGGTTTGCTTGTCGATCTTCCCTTTGACGGATACCTGGATAGCCGTTACGTACAGCTTGTGACGCTGACGTGCTTGTGAGTTTTTAGGGTTTCTTTAGTAACTCACTGCCAGCGTATTGTCGAGTCTTTAGAGTCCAACACAGAGGTTTTTCCACTTTGGCGAAATGATGTAGTGGTCGTACTTGGTGCGTGCAGGGGTTCGATTAAAATGTGTGTATTTCATACACCGATGGTGTTGGAGATGGTGCCCTCAGAGTCAATTATTGGATCATAGGCACGTGATTGCAATGATTGAGGGAGGACCTATCCCGGTAGGACAGTCTTACTCAAGATGATAGTATGCTATCTGGTTTATTTTTATCATCGTGTACTGCTTTAGATGACCTGACAGGTCGCTATTACACGTTGATAGAGCCCCTAGGATTCTTGCTTGACTGCCAGCAGTATGAGGGCGATCATATACGTGGGAGCTGGTAGTCTATAAGCACATCCTTAAAAGGTCCCTAGTCGTGGGAGTTTCGAGACAGGGCATCGATACTCCAGAGTAGACTAGTGTATACATTCGAGACCCCGACGAGGGGCGGTGGCCGGTCTCACAAGCCACTGGTGTCAGTTGGATCACCTAAGATGTATACAGGTGCTCATTGGGTTATGAGTACACCGGACAGGACTCGCCGGGAACATGCTAGTTGGTCTTATACCTGACATCAGATAGCAGTTCCCTGGTGACATGTGTACAGGTTAGTTCATCGACCTGGGGATCGTCATTTGTCTCGTGTGAGTTCCCACTGTACTTTGATTACTACCCTACCACGCTGAAAGGAGACGTGCAAACAGGTTTTAGTTGGGTACAGTCCCGAGCCACATGGAGGCAGTGAGCGGATCTTCGGGGGTTCGTCTCTCCGGGTATTGGGGGTGAGGTCGCGCTGTGTCTAGGAGAGCCAGAACAAGAAAAGTCCTTGGCCAAGGCAGGAGATTTACTGGTAGGTATTCCAGTAGTATCTCAGGGTGTTCTAGGCTGATCTCTGACACGACTTGTACCGCTTTTGGTGGTCTGACTTTTACCAACCCCCTAGGCCCGCCATGCGATGCTCATAGACGAACGGACCGGACTGTACGGATATTGTCACTGACAGGCTCAGTAGGGTGTCAGGATGTGTTCGCTCATCGACGTCCCTTTTGGTCAATAGCTGGTAGCCCGTCACGTATGGCTAATACCTCTGACGTGCTAGTGGTTAAATCCACAGCCATAGTATTGACGAGTCTTTAGAGTCCCCCACATTCAGTTGCTCAAGTTTTCGGACGAAACGCTGTAGAGGCCGTATGGAGATATGGCAGGGTTCGATCAGATACGTGCGGTATTGCACGGATCAGGATCGGACGGATAATATTAGCCGGCTTTGGTTTGAGCCGGATCCTAGTATAGTATAGTGTAGATTTTGTCTCATTGCATTTGTACTTCGGTCGGAATACAGATGCGGGTGTGTATACACAATATCGGGGTTTTCCTGTAATTTATTACGGGACTAGTTTTCTGGAGTTGCCAGTTTGCTTTCCGTTTCGGCCATATTTCTTTGTATCTTTCATTGGCCGAAGATTGGTGGAGGAGGGCTTATTTGCATTTGTGCAAATAAGCAATTTGGAAGGGGGTCTTTGCATATTGTTGGATCATGATGGTTACACCATCCCTTGACCATTTGACTTCTTCTTTCATGATGGCTTGACCTTTTGGAGTGATGATTGGTTGGTTGAGTGTTGGTTTTTTCTTGTGATGATTTCTTCTCATCATCTCTTTTCTCTCTCTTTGATTATGAGAGACACTCATTCTTTTGATACTCTCTCCCTCATTTTCTCTCCTCTTCCACCATAGATGGCCGGCCACTAAGGGGGTGGGGGTTGATTTTTTTTGTGGGTGGGGTTTTGTTCTCATGGTGCTTGCAAAATTCCATTTCTCATCACAAAACTCCAAGTATCATTCCTCCACTAAAAGGCAACATCCACTACCCCAAATGAGACATGAGTTCTACACACATTCTACAACAAACCTTGGGCACGTCGGCTCGCCAACTTCGTGCCCGAGTTGCCTCGGTATAAAGGTGGGAGCCCGTAAAAGAAGCCGGCGACGTGGTGCCCTTCCGGCGAGGTGGTGGATGACCGGAGATTCCGCGGGAGATCGGAACGACGACGAGAAGACCGAAGGACACGGATCGCTCGGTATATCTCTTTCCCCATCTTGTAGTTAGCTAGGACTAGTTTAATGGCCCGATCCGGGTTGATAGTGCGCGGTGGTGCCGGTTTGAAAAGTTAAAGTAAATCACCGCTTCTGCATTCCGGCGTCGGATTGACGGCCGGGGCGCCGCCGTGCACTTACAGTGGTATCAGAGCCTCGCCATTAACCTAGTCTAGCTTGGTCTAATGTGTTTTACATTTCTGATCGAACAAAATTCCAAAACCCGCGTTTTTCATTACAACAGTTTTCTGTCGAAATTGTTTGGAGTCCAAAAATTTTTCAGGTTGTTTCAGAATACTGTGCATAGAATTATAAGCCCTTTGTGAAAATTTGGTCTCGTGATCTTACCATATCACCGCGGAACCGCGGCCAAACACATGCTTGGGCCGCGGTTCCGCCACCACTTAGCCTCCTCACTGGACCAATTTTTTACAGAGGGTCTTGGACAGGGAAATTGGGGTTTTGGAATATTATTTTTTGGCCCAGAATTTCTATAACTGCTACAGTAATGCTTGGGGCCCACTTGATGAAATTTGATCGATCGGATATTTTAAACACATTGGTTCATAGTATTTATATTATATCTGCCACCGTGAATGTCACTTGATCGGTAAATCCTGTCTGACTGCTATAGCCCGGTTAGACGGATTTGCGAACGTGACATTCACGTTGATGTTCTGTGTATTGCTGTGATGTTGCGGATTGGTCGTGGGGATAGCCTGGTTGCAGTGGTAGTACAGTTTTGTTGTATTATGTACATTTGATATTGCGGGACGAGCGTCCGACATGTGGACTGCCGTCACTGCCTGTTTGTATATTATTATTTTGGGGCACGACCAGGTTGCGGTCGATGTACCCGTTGTATGTATATTTTACTTTCTGTACTAGGATTACCCCAAGGTGGGGTGCACGGATAGCCGGGTTCTAGAGGTCAACAAGCCCGCATCTCATGGCATTGAGACGGAGGGGGCTTCACTCTAGAATTGGCGGGCTATTCGCCGCACTCGTAGGGGGTACAGGTTGACCCAGGAGGGATGCCCAAGTTACCGGATTTCGTGAAGTGCTGGGTGGTCCATTCACGTTGATGAAGGGGGCTGCCTCGCTTCAGGTTTTGGTGGGTAACTTGCCGTGCCTGTAGGGGTCTAGGTTTTCATTGCACAGGCTATCCACACGACCAGGGGAACGTCGGGTTTCAGTAGTGGCTCTGTGAAACCCGGGGATCCCAGATATCTGTATTGTTCTGTGATGCTGTACATTTCTGTGATGTTGCATTTTATCACGCCTTGAGCGAAATATTATATATTGATATATATATTAGTAGATGCTGTATATGTTTTGCATCCGCGCTAGTCCAGTCCCCGCTCTGCCGTTAGTTAGCTAACCTAACGGGTAATGACGGGACCCAGTGGCGAATGCGGATGGCATATACGTACATCAATATATTTTCGTTCTTTGTGGTGTGATCAATTGATGGGACTGCGTTGATTCGGATCAATGCAAGTTAAAAACAAACCTATTCTGATGTTGTTGGAACACTTTTCAAAAAGCTGTTATTGCAAGGACGTTTACTTTTGTTTTGCATCGTGGTATTCAGTTGGAATATCCTGCTCCTCAGTCGACGAGGCAAGGGCCGAGATCCCTTCACCGGGAGTGACCCCTTGGACAGAAGTTTGCGTCAGGGCAATAACTTCACTATAGCCGATTACTTTTGCTTTGCACCGTGGTATTCAGTTGAAATATCCTGCACCTCATTCTACGGGGAAAGAGCCGAGATCCCTTCACCGGGAGTGACCTCTTTAGCAACGGTTTTCATCACTATATTTTCATTAAAGCTATCCGTTCCTTCAGCGATATCAAGTTCATTACGTTAAAGGTTTTCGGCAGAAACCATCGTAGCCCTCCGTCGTTTCATATGGATAGTCAATAGTATTCAAGCTGTGTTTGTTGGCCAAAGTCAAGGCACAGTGTTTGGTAGCTGTTGGTTATTCATATGCAGCATAGATAGATGCGTTGGTTTGGAACAGTCGTACTGCCTTGTTGGCCAAAGTCAAGGGTAGGTACGGGTGGATTCGAATCAACCTGGAGAATGACGGGTAGAACTTGACATGTGACTTATGATTTGTTGGCCAAAGTCAAGGTCATAAGAGCATGGGGCAGAAATCACATCGGGAGTTTCTAAAGAAACTGAAACTTGCCAGATATGCGCATACCTTCTGGAGTGTGATGACGTGAGCGGATTCCATTACGTTATCATGCGATGATAGTTGGATCTCGATTCCCACTGATGAGTTAGTTTATTCCTCGGGTGACCCCGACTAATTCTTCTTTCAGGTTTGGAGGAGAATTTGAGGTGACAGTGGGAGGTTTCCAGATTAGATAAATTGGTAACCATTCTGATCTAGGATAGAGTGCACGCTGAGTGTTTCTTTTCTCTCTCTCTTCGCCAGCGACCATTGACCCGACCCTAAGACTATAACTCAGTGACCAAATTAACCGAACCTTCTTAAACACTGGCTTTTGGATTGTCAGAGTTGCATACCTCATTGCCACTCCTACTTTTACCCTTTTCTCCAGGACACCCCGTATTACTACGAACGTCCACTTCCATTGGACAAAACCATCGTATGGTTATATACGAACTCAAAGGAATTTATTCGAGAATGGTTTCCGGTTCTGGAGAAAACGAATAGGACTATTCAGTTGTCTTTTCCTTTTACCTTCTCTCAGGTTGCGAGTACTCCTTGGTTTAGGAGATAGTACACCTATTATGCAAATTGGATAGTCTTCTTCCAAACCATAGGCAAGTGTCGATCGGTAGGGAATGAAGAAAACCAATTAGCCTCACGATGGTGTACAGAAGGTATTAAGTTAAGACAAAGCAAGGGATTAGTAAGAGGGCAAAGTAAATTGCAACTGATATTCATGACCAAACCAGGTATTTCATTACCACTCCCACTTCACCTTTGTATTTCTCCAGGACACTCCGTATCACTACGAAGATCCACAGTTTATTGGATACTCCATCGTATGGTTATATACGAACTCGAAAGGAACTTGTTCCAGTTCGGAGATGGATTCTAGTTCAGGAGAAATAGGAATAAGGCTTATTCGGTTGTCTTTTATCTTCACCTTCTCTCGTATTGCGAGTGCTCCTAGGATTAGGACAGTACACCCATTATGCTTATTGGATAGTCTTCTTCCAAACCATAGGCTGGTGCCGAACGGTAGGGAAGGAAGAAAACCATTTGGCCTAAAGGGGTGTGCAGAAGGTAATGACTAAAGACATATAAAGGGATTTGGAGAGGTGGCAAATAATTATACGTTACAGTCGTGAATCTGGAAGAGGCATTACTAGGAATACCGGGATACCCCATCGAAACATTTCAATGTTTCAGTTTCACTGTGTACTGTTAAAGGAAAACTAATTTCCCGATTAGATACTTACTCCAGGGTATGTATTTACCAGGTATGATTCTCATATCTGTATGGTTTTACAGATGATTAGTGGGAGTAAGTTATTGGGAATTAGGTGATCATCCTCATTATTGTAGGGTTCCTAGGCACTCTCAACAGGTCTCACAAGGCATCAACCATGCCAATTTCAAAATTTACGGTGCCGAGAAACCCTAGACTACGGATCGTTAACTAGAAATCTAGGCGACCAAAGCAACTAGTTTACAACTAAACTAAAAGAACGGAAATACAACCTTTGTAGATCCGGTTCTCCACATCCATGGCTCCGCGATGAAGTCTCCTCGCTGTCCAAATCGGATCTTGGGCTCTAGCGTCGGCTTCATCGGAGAAAAAACGGGCTAGGTCATCGACGACGATGCCGAAGATGATCTACGTCGAGGCATCGCTAGATCAAGCTCCAACTTCACCAAGTCATGAAACTTTTGAAGAAAACACACTCTACTACTTGGCAAGAGATAGAGGATGAAGAAATAGGAAGTGGGTAGACTTTAGAATTGGATTTTTCACTCTTTTTCTCAAGTTACCATTGATGAAGCAAGCTTTTCTTCAAGTGAAGAAGAAGAAGGAGATAAAGATAATCATATGATAAGTGAAAAGAAAATAATACTTATCATATAATTAACCATGGTCAAGTGTAGAGAATTAACTAAGGTTATGTGAATGGTTAGGGTTAAAAGAAGAAGACAAAAATGGTCACTTGGTCAAAACTTCATGAAGCTTCAATATCAAACAAAGAAAGCCACCATTTTCTCTTTAACATTTTCTTTTGCCAAAATGAACAAAAGAAAGAAATAAATGAATAAGTAAATAAACAAAACCCTAACCACTCATATAACCATGGTTTAATCTTTACACAAACTCAAGTTAACATGTATCATCAAACATGATACAATCAAGTGCACAAAAGTATATCACATATACAACTTGTGAACTTCAAGTGAGAAAATCCATTTAAAGTGAACCAATACTAGTTAATGCAAAGTAATATATCTAATATATAATTATGCATTAAATCATCAAATCAACACTTGATTTAACGATCCGGTCATATCGCATATGACCGACTAATATCCAATGTATCGATTTATCGAATCAATCCTTGATTCGATAACTAGGTTATATCGCATACAACCATTCGATACATTCATCGCGAGAATAGAATGCGGTATCACATACACGCATTATTCTCGATCCCGCACATATCTCATATGCGCTCCTATTTCGTTTCGCTTGAGCCAGGAAACCTCTGTGTAGGACTCTAAAGACTCGTCAATACGCCGGCAGCAGGTGATGATCATATCAAACACCCACAAGCCGCAAGCGGTCTGCTAAACGTAACGGCCACCCGGGTATTGAGCGATCAAAAGATCGACGAGCAAGCCCACTCACACTCCTGTGAATCCAACCAGTAACACTTACCGTACAGTCCGGTCTGATCGTCCGATATGTCGCATATCTCGCCTAGGGGTGGTAAACGTCAGACCCCAATAGCTCGATAAGTCGTGTCGATATGAGGTCTATAACAATTCGAGAAACTACAGGTAACACTTACCAGTAAATCTCAGCAACCCTGGCCAGGAATTTCCGGTTATAGCCAATCGAACACAGCGCAACATCAACCCCCTATACCGGGAGAGACGAATCCCCTCCTATCGCTCATTGCCTCCATGTGACTCGGGACTGTACCCAAAAACCACAGTTTTGCACGCCCTCTTGGACGTGGTAAGGTGGAAATCAAAGCACAGTGGGAACCACACAAGACTCTATGACGATCTCGGGTCAACAGACTACTCTGTACCAGTGTCACCAGAGAACTGCCATCTGACGTGAGGTATAATACCATCTAGGAGTTCTCGGCGAGTCCGTCCAGTGTACCCAGTCTCTACTGAGCACCCGTATATCATCTCTGATGTCAAACACCAATGGATATGGGATCATCCATCGCCCATCTGTATGGGTCGAGAAGGTATACGCTAGTCTACTCTGGTATATCGATGCCCCGTCTCGATATACCCACGACTAGGGACCTTGAAGGATGTACTTATGGACTACCATATCCCCACTAGTATTATCCTCATCACAGTCCAGGTAGTCAAGTACTCATCCTAAGGGCTTTACCAACATGTAACAGAGAGACTATCAGTGTACACGTTAAGGTAAAGAGTAACCAGATAGCATACTATCATGTCGAGCAAGAAAGTCCTCCCTATATATGTCCCAGCATCCACTACAATATACATCCTATGTATAGTAATGGCCTCTAGGGCATACATATAACTAACAATCTCCCACTTGCACTAGGGCCATCTGATAGCAGTGGTTGCAGTATCTCATACTAAACCATCCCATAAAAGTCTCTCTCTGGGAAAAGGCCTTTGTGAGTGGATCCGCCGTGCTGTCCTCTGAGTCTACTCTCCTAACCTCGATCACCCTGGAGATCAACTATCTCCATGATCAGGTGATACTTCCTTAGAATATGTCTGGATCATTGATGGGACGGACGTTCCTTGGCATAAGCCACAACTCCATTGTCACACAATGGGAGGAACTAAGTTCATCTCATGAACAAATATACATCCAGACCGGCTCTTTGGTAGCATCTTAAATAGCGATGTATCGAGCCTTTATCGTCTAGTATGCCATGGTATCTAGCTTGGAACTCTTCCATCATACCGTCCCTTTACTGAGGGTAAAGACAATGCCTGCGACTAATTTTCAGTCGTCATTATCACCCTGGTACCCCTCCAGTGATTCTTCCCAGGATCGATCGATACCATCTCACTACAACTAGTGAGAATCCCAACATCCAATTAGATCTATCTCATAGATCCAAAACCCAGGATTTAGGAGGTATCATTTTGATCCTTTATGGAGAATCATTGTGATAAGCGGAGATTGACCGAGCGTAGCATAGGAAACTCCTTCCCTATCAGGAGCATGTCATCCACGTACTCTACGAGGATCGCTACTATACTCCCTACTACCTTTTTGTTTATACAAGGTTCATCTACCATTTTGATGATGTCAAACTCTTTGACTAATCCATCAAAACAGATGTTCCAACTCCGCGATGCCTGCTTTATCACATAAACCATCTTGCACACGTTTCCGCTGCTCCCACTGTCTACGAAGCCCTCTGGCTGTGTACTTATAGACGTTCTCTTCTAAAACATCATTTAGAAAAGCTGTCATGACACCCAACCACCAGATATCGTAGTCATGGTATGTAGCCGTGGCAAGTAGGATCTGGATGGACTTAAGCATAGATACTGGAAAAATGTTTCATCATTATCCACGCCTGGTCAATGACGAAAACCTTTAACAAGTCTAGCTTTGAAAGTCTCAACTTTTCCATCTACACCAAGTAATCTTCTCAAGATATACTTGCTCCTGATGGGGATTTAACCCTTCAGATATAGCAACCAAAGTCCATACTTTGTTGGTGTATAAGAATTCCATCTCAGATCGATCAACATCCAGCCATTCTTACAGAGTCTTACTCTCGATGGCCAGCTCGAAACTAGTTGGGTCATCATCTCATGATGCAATCCTCGCTCCCACTGTCATAGAGACACAGAAGTATCTCTCAGGTGGGTGAGAAAACCTACTAGATCGGCGGAGAGGCTGAGGTTCGTTGGTAACTATTGAATCTTTTGGTTCTATCAAATCATCAGCCGCAGTTTGTATAGCTGGAACCTTTCCAGTTGTACATAACAGACCTTGCCTCGAGCTTGTCCGGATTATGCTTTTAGACATAGCCCGGACAACCCCAAATCTTAACCAACTTAAGATATGGGCCCTTCTCTTTCCATATCACATATGAAGCGGTAGGCAACTGATTTGATTGGAACCCAATTCAATTGGTATGCAGCTTCTCAAGTGCATAACTCCCAAAAGGAAATAGGTAACTCAGTAGTACTCATCATAGAGCACACCATATCACATAGGGTGCTATTGCTCCGCCCCGATATACCATCGTGCTATGGTGTATACGGAGGAGTAATGCTGAGAGAGAATCTCATTCTCCTTTAGAATAATCCAGGATTTCCGTGCTCAAGTATTCTCCTCCTCGATCTCATCAAAGGACATAATACTTATACCCGTATTTTGGTTCTCTACTTATAACTTATATTCTGTGAATATCTCAAAAGGTTCGGACTTGTATTTCAACAGGAACATGGGTCTGAATCTCGAAAGATCATCAGAGAATGTAATGAAGTATAAAGAACCGGTCTTGGCAAGTGTAGACAAGGGACCTACATACATCAACATGTATCATCCCAAGAGTTCACTAACTCTTTCTCTGTTTCCAGTAAACGGAGCTATGGTCATCTTATCTCTGTGACATGACTGGCAAGTTTCACAAGATGTAAATTCAATCTGATTTAAATATGCATCTATGATGTAACTTGAGCCAGTCGGATCGCATTGATATGACCTAGTCTACAATGTCTCAAGAAGGATTCGTTCATTTCTGAACTCTTCCTCTTGTGTGTGTTCTATATACAAAAGAACTGTAGTTTGATTTAGAACATCAATGCTTTTTAGATAACGTGCCTGAACCGATCAACTTTTGATATAGGAAATGTTCAAAACATTATCCAACCATACAAAATTATATCCTTTCTTTGCTAATAAAGAGACTGATATGATTTTGTATATCAGGTTCGGTATCTAATAACATTCGTTCAGAATCAATGTATTGGTAATACAGGGTGACAGTGACCAACAGACTTGGCTGCAACACTTGCCCCGCTTTCTGTCTCATGAAACTTATCTCCCGTTCTCAGTTCTCTACCTTGTTGTAGTCCTATGTAACATATTACATATCTGGAATCCTGATCCGGTATCAAATACCCAGGACGTAGAGAATAGAGAAACAGTTCTGTATAAAGAACACACCCGAAGATGATGCATCAGCATGCACTCTCTTCGTTTGGGTGGCACGGGAATTCTGGTAATCCCCTATTTCCTGCTCTGTCTTATAACAATTATAAGTTGGAGCGGGACCAACGTTCCCCAGCTCAGTATAACAAGCGGGTTTGGTCAAATATCCGTATTATTATCTTGATTAAGGCGTGATATGGTCGCTACCTGGAGAGAGAGAGAAGAAAACACTCAGCGTGCGCTCTTGCAAGAATAGATTGGTTATTATTTTATCTAATCAGGATGGCTCCCACTGCTTTTTATCAAATCTTCCTTCAAACCCTAAAAGGAAAGACTAGCCGGGATTAATTACACACTACAAGTTCGCCAATCTTTCAGCCAGGCCAGTGTCGGTAGTTTGAGGGAGGTCCCCCGTGCTTTCGCACGAACCTAATTAATGTAAACCTCATTTTCCCAGAGGCGTAACCTCGTTGACACCTTTCTAGACACCTACTTGATCGGCTAATTATAATGTATAAAACTCTCCCAGGAGTAACTCTTACTCGCAGCGGGTATCGGGATCCAACTATCTCATAGAAGGTATGCAATCTCATTGCAAATTTCAACACTTGAAATTCCCGATAATTTTGCCCCTAGCGTCCTATGACCTTGACGGAGGCCAAACTACCCATAGTCCGCTAGTCAAGTTCAACCCGTCATTTCCTGATCGAATTAAACCTACCCGCACGACCCTTGACGGAGGCCAAACAACGCCGTACGAATACCCTAATCCAATCGCATCATATGCTAGCAGATAAGCCCTAGTTAGCTACCGTACACTACGCCTTGACGGAGGCCAAACTACCGCAGCACGAATACTAACTAGTACTTATCTGAAATGACGGAGGGCTACGACAGGTTTTTCTGAAAACCTATTGCGTAATGAACTTGATATCGTTGTAGAATCAAATGATTTTAAAAATGGAGTGTTTTTGAGGCTTTTCTAGTTTTGCTAAAGGAGTCACTCCCGGTGAAGGGATCGTCGTTCCTTTCCTCGTCGAATGAGGTGCGGGATATATCATATATATCACTGTGCAAAGCAAAAACTCTTAAAAGCAATCAAAAGACAAACTGAGTGTGTAGCATCTGCCAGTTATTGCTAAAGGAGTCACTCCCTGTGAAGGGATCTCGGTCCTTTCCTCATCGAATAAGGTGCAGGATATATCATATATATCGCTGTGCAAAGCAAGAACTGTAGCTACCTGTTTTATTTTGAAATTTGATTCTACAACATCTTAGGTTTCTTTTATTTCATTTATCATATTAATGAAGTCCCATCATTTAAAATACCTAAACATCACAGATAAATACGACGTACACTTATGCCATCCGCATTCGCCTCGATGTCCCCTCGTGCACCGTTAGGTTAGGTGACTAACGGCAGAGCGGGGCAGAACATAAGTAACGTCTATATAATATATCATATATACTATATACAGTATCTATCACAGAACATCACATGATCACATCACAGATATCGCAGCAGAAGAATCATATGAACTATTGGATATACTAGGACGTCCGTGTTTTCAATACGAGCCAGTATAAAACACGGATTCCACGGTCGTGATGAATAGCCAAACCCACACCCCTAGACCTCTACGAGAGCGGCAAGCAACCCTACCAATTCTAGAGTTAGGAGACCCGGACTCGACCCCTCGAGTTGGTCTCCCACTGGACTCCAGAACCCGGTTACTTATGCTCCCCTCCTTGGGTCTATCCTAGTGCGGAAAAGTAAATAATATACAACGGGTGACATCTTCCGCAATCTGGAAGTGCCCCAATAAAAGAATATTACATACAAGTTTTTACATGAATGAAAATAAAAAACACTCATCTCACATAAAAACCCCCGGCTATTCAAACACGACGATCCAATATAACATATCCAGCAACACATAACATCACATGTCATCAACGTAAGTAAATATGCGCATCCCAATTGTCGTTGACATATAGCAACGAAACCGGCGATATCACATATTACACTTACGGTCACAGAAAAGAAAGTGTAAAACTACAACAGTTGGAATCCGCAATCACCTCAGACATCGCATGCCTGACCAAATGAATTTCTTAGACATCGCATGCCTAACAATTATAAATCCCGCATTTTAGTCTCTTCATCGAAAACTCTTTTCAATATCAAGTCGGGCAATTCAACAAGATTCCCGACATTCTGATCGAATGCTCGTCGCAAACTTTAGTAGGCAGCCGCACCCCCGATACCGTCGACGAAGTGCACCAAGGCGGAATACCGCTGCCGCGAGCACCCGAACGGATGCTTTCGGCGACGGGGTTCTCCTACAGTCACTTGGTCGGGGCTATGGAGTGAGGCTGTCTATTAAGTTTACCCGGCGAGTATCCGCGTACGCTACGTGACTGCGACGGACTTTTGATCACATCAAAATTCCGTGGCAACCGATCAAGTGAGACTAAACTGCTATATTTATAACATTCATTCAGTTATCTCATAACTTCTTGTGAATTCCAATTATTGTATCCCATTCCAGATAAATAGAAAATGTTAAACTTTCCGATCGAACATCGAACACCCAAGTTTTCCCGATATAGATCAACACATGAAATAAGCCTAACAACATTCAGTTCGTGCCTCAGTACCAACGGTCCAGCCGTAGAAGGGTCAAGCCAACGCCTCACATGTGGCACGCCGTACTGCCCCAAACCCGAAGGTTCAAAGGGCAGTTCAAGACGGTCACATAATCGAGTTAAGGTTTGTTGTCTTCTAGAGGGTCCATCGCGTTACTAGCACTACTTAGAACGTCGTTAAACCACGGAAAAATCCAACACTTGGAAATTTCCTGACAGGGGAAAAATTGGGTATTTATATCCGGTCGAACTTTTTAACATATTCAAACATTATCCGGAAAGCCAAATAGACAAAGTTAAATAATCCGATCGATTCATCGAATCCCCAAAACAACCACAGAAAATTCAACTCTTGAATAATTATTAAAAATTTCCAGAAAACTCAACACCTGAAAACATGAATTACTGTGCAAAAATTAAACAGTGATAAGATATATTGGCCGCGGAACCGCCGCAGAAGCCAAGCTTCTGCCGCGGTTCCGCCGCACTGTAGCAGCTTCACTCGAAAAATTTTGCATCGTAATTCTTATTTTTTCCTGCTGAATTTTTTAAGAATTTTTAATCTGGAAAAAACCCATTTTTTAGAAAAAGTCCATAGAGCACTTTGATGTTAGGGTTTCGGGTCGATCGGGTTTCAAACTTCGTCTATGCATCGCCTAAGGCTCTAGCTAGGCTCTGATACCACTGTAGTTCAGGCAGCCACCCCATCCAATGGGGTCGCCGTGGCACCAACGGGTCCCTCAGCCGCTACTTTTTACGCATGCCCCCTCGCGAGGACTACAACCCGCCGGAACACCTTCCGGTCTCGGGACACCCTGGGGGTAAGAGCCTATGCTTCGCCACACTGTCACACAGTGAGAACCCCCCATAGGTCGACATCCAATGCCTAGTAGCTCTGATACCACTATAGGGTTCCTAGGCACTCTCAACAGGTCTCACAAGGCATCAACCATGCCAATTTCAAAATTTACGGTGCCGAGAAACCCTAGACTACGGATCGTTAACTAGAAATCTAGGCGACCAAAGCAACTAGTTTACAACTAAACTAAAAGAACGGAAATACAACCTTTGTAGATCCGGTTCTCCACCTCCATGGCTCCGCGATGAAGTCTCCTCGCTGTCCAAATCGGATCTTGGGCTCTAGTGTCGGCTTCATCGGAGAAAAAGCGGGCTAGGTCATCGACGACGATGCCGAAGATGATCTACGTCGAGGTATCGCTAGATCAAGCTCCAACTTCACCAAGTCATGAAACTTGTGAAGAAAACACAATCTACTACTTGGCAAGAGGTAGAGGATGAAGAAATAGGAAGTGGGTAGACTTTAGAATTGGATTTTTCACTCTTTTTCTCAAGTTACCATTGATGAAGCAAGCTTTTCTTCAAGTGAAGAAGAAGAAGGAGATAAAGATAATCATATGATAAGTGAAAAGAAAATAATACTTATCATATAATTAACCATGGTCAAGTGTAGAGAATTAACTAAGGTTATGTGAATGGTTAGGGTTAAAAGAAGAAGACAAAAATGATCACTTGGTCAAAGCTTCATGAAGCTTCAATATCAAACAAAGAAAGCCACCATTTTCTCTTTATCATTTTCTTTTGCCAAAATGAACAAAAGAAAGAAATAAATGAATAAGTAAATAAACAAAACCCTAACCATTCATATAACCATGGTTTAATCTTTACACAAACTCAAGTTAACATGTATCATCAAACATGATACAATCAAGTGCACAAAAGTATATCACATATACAACTTATGAACTTCAAGTGAGAAAATCCATTTAAAGTGAACCAATACTAGTTAATGCAAAGTAATATATCTAATATATAATTATGCATTAAATCATCAAATCAACACTTGATTTAACGATCCGGTCATATCGCATATGACCGACTAATATCCAATGTATCGATTTATCGAATCAATCCTTGATTCGATAACTAGGTTATATCGCATACAACCATTCGATACATTCATCGCGAGAATAGAATGCGGTATCACATACACGCATTATTCTCGGTCCCGCACATATCTCATATGCGCTCCTATTTCGTTTCGCTTGAGCCAGGAAACCTCTGTGTAGGACTCTAAAGACTCGTCAATACGCCGGCAGCAGGTGATGATCATATCAAACACCCACAAGCCGCAAGCGGTCTGCTAAACGTAACGGCCACCCGGGTATTGAGCAATCAGAAGATCGACGAGCAAGCCCGCTCACACTCCTGTGAATCCAACCAGTAACACTTACCGTACAGTCCGGTATGATCGTCTGATATGTCGCATATCTCGCCTAGGGGTGGTAAACGTCAGACCCCAATAGCTCGATAAGTCGTGTCGATATGAGGTCTATAACAATTCGAGAAACTACAGGTAACACTTACCAGTAAATCTCAGCAACCCTGGCCAGGGATTTCCGGTTATAGCCAATCGAACACAGCGCAACATCAACCCCCTATACCGGGAGAGACGAATCCCCTCCTATCGCTCATTGCCTCCATGTGACTCGGGACTGTACCCAAAAACCACAGTTTTGCACGCCCTCTTGGACGTGGTAAGGTGGAAATCAAAGCACAGTGGGAACCACACAAGACTCTATGACGATCTCGGGTCAACAGACTACTCTATACCAGTATCACCAGAGAACTGCCATCTGACGTGAGGTATAATACCATCTGGGAGTTCTCGACGAGTCTGTCCAGTGTACCCAGTCTCTACTGAGCACCCGTATATCATCTCTGATGTCAAACACCAATGGATATGGGATCATCCATCGCCCATATGTATGGGTCGAGAAGGTATACGCTAGTCTACTCTGGTATATCGATGCCCCGTCTCGATATACCCACGACTAGGGACCTTGAAGGATGTACTTATGGACTACCATGTTCCCACTAATATGATCCGCATCACAGTCCAGGTAGTCAAGTACTCATCCTAAGGGCTTTACCAACATGTAACAGAGAGACTATCAGTTTACACGTTAAGGTAAAGAGTAACCAGATAGAATACTATCATGTCGAGCAAGAAAGTCCTCCCTATATATGTCCCAGCATCCACTACAATATACATCCTATGTATAGTAATGGCCTCTAGGGCATACATATAACTAACAATTATATCGGGATTCGTTGTAATCGGTGATATTTGAGGAAGTCACCTGGGTTGTTTACCGGACGGCAAATATTTGGTTTTGAATATCCGCTATTATGCACCAATTCCAAATCGATATATCTGTACGTCTATTTTTATAGAGTGAGATATACCTTTTTGAAATTATGTCCATGACATTTACCTATATCAGTGGATGGTTAGGTAAGGAGCATTAAACAGCGGTGTAATTCTTCATAACCAAAGGTACAGTTTTCAACCTACGACACACAGGGATTGAGTTATTTGACTCAAAGGACTTGTACAGAGTATTGTATGTTGTCCAGCGTCCATTAGGACAGAGGGGTTGGTTCTCGTACTATATTCAGGTTTACTTATCACTTCTATAGTTTTAGACAGGTGTTTCGTAGAAACACAGGGTCCAAGTTTTGAGAAGTTATAGGTATATGGATAAAGTAGAGAACCAGGTGTTGCAAGTATCGGGATTCTTCAAGTTGATCGAAGATGTAGATACTTGAGTATGGTATTCAGTTGATAGTAGTGATTAAGAGAACTTGCTTCTCTTTCAGGTTACTCATAATTGAAAGCATTCCTAAGTTGAGTAACGCTGATCGGCCTCTTTCCATTTAGTTGACATGCACTGGAGACAGCTGCATGATTTGAATCTGGTTCAATTAAATCAGTGCCTTTATTTCTGTATTAGATATAGAACAGTTCATATCTTAACGATATTAAGGTACGGGAAGTTGTCTGGCTTATGCTTAAAACCAGACTCTGGATAACTCGAGGCACGTTTCTGTAATGGCTGTTTGTGGGTTGACCTAGGCTATGACGAGGGTTGACTTTCTACCATCTGGAAGATCAATAGTGATATTGTTCTAGACTTGCCACAGTTTTATTAAAAATGGATTTTTTCAGAAAACAGTAGTGGGAGTATGGTAGAACTGGAAGTGATTCCAGAACTGCAAACGATTACTGAAGATTTGATAGGAACCTAAAGATTCAATCTGGATTGACATTCCATTGGCCACTCCGCAGATAAGGTAGGTAACTTCAGGCACCCGAGAGGTACTCCGGTAGCCTCAAGGATGGTGACAGGGAAGTTCTTGTTTACCCAGACTTTCCATTGCTGTTGTTCCAGACTGTGAGACCCGGCAGGAGGATGAGTATAGCGTCGTTCTAAACTAGCTTTAGAAGTGTACGTGTATATGACTCTGCCAGAGGGTTGTCGTAGTCAGTGGGAGCAGCGGAAGCATTGGTGGACAGGTAGCTTATGTCTATTTATAGACTAAAGCAGATGTAGCGGAGATAGATCATCAATTTCTGATGTGACAGTCATAGATTTGACTTCATCAGAATAGGGGATGGATCTGTTGAGAAGGTAGTAGGGTGTGATGTCATGGTATTTGGATGACATACACAGAGTAGGAAAAGAAACTCCTATACTACGATCGGTTATACTTTGGTCGTCACACAGTGGTTTCTCCACATATGACTTGGACATTATATCAGACATACTGGTCACTAGATCTATGGTTTTAGATCTAGATTTGGGTGGTTTCCCAATTAAGGGTACTTAGACAGCATTCTAAGAGTAAAATGGACGACTCCAGGCATGGTGGTGTACCGCAGGTGATGGAGTCACCCTCTCTAAAGGTGTCTTACAGACTAAAGGGGAGAGGGATGTGCATGATTGGCAGATCACTTGCTCAGGCAATTGAGTCAATCATGAGATATCAAGTACCACACCAGATGTTGTTCTTGCACTAGATGCAATAAGTTGATGTTGATCCAATCCTGGAGAAACAGTCGGAAGCAGTTTTAGAACATAAGTGGATGTTCTAGGGATATGATAACGACAACCTCATTCGGGAGACAGTTATCATTCCAGGCTTCCAAGGTGACCTGGACAACAAGGAGGTTGTCAGAGTTTTAGTTTTTCCTTCTGACGAGGGGCAGTATTTTGGACAGGTGGTCCAAGGCAATACTGAGGGAGGCATGGCGCAGGATACTAATTAAGTTCAGTTGACGATACAGTCTAAGTAGTTTGGATTTGGAGTTCATTTATGAGCTAGGTCCCATCAGCCATCCAGACACATTCTAAGACAGGTATTGCTCATTTCGGGAGATGGCTTTCTCCGCGAACATGAGAGATAGAGAGACATAGAAAGAAACATCAAAGCGGATCCACTCACTGAGGCTATTCCTCGAACGCAATAGTTTCGCAAGCGAGCTTTGTGAGACTGACTAGTAGAGGAGTTGGGTGTTCGGTATCACACGGGCTGTGAGTATGCGACTTCGCAATAATTAGCCTTGAGTGCAAGTGGGAGATTGTTGGAGATGGTGCCCTCAGAGTCAATTATTGGATCACAGGCACGTGATTGCAATGATTGAGGGAGGACCTATCCCGATAGGACAGTCTTACTCAAGATGATAGTATGCTTTCTGGTTTATCTTTATCATCGTGTACTGCTTTAGATGACCTGACAGGTCGCTATTACACGTTGATAGAGCCCCTAGGATTCTTGCTTGACTGCCAGCAGTATGAGGGCGATCATATACGTGGGAGCTGGTAGTCTATAAGCACATCCTTAAAAGGTCGCTAGTCGTGGGAGTTTCGAGACAGGGCATCGATACTCCAGAGTAGACTAGTGTATACATTCGAGACCCCGACGAGGGGCGATAGCCGGTCTCACAAGCCACTGGTGTCAGTTGGATCACCTAAGATGTATACAGGTGCTCATTGGGTTATGAGTACACCGGACAGGACTCGCCGGGAACATGCTAGTTGGTCTTATACCTGACGTCAGATAGCAGTTCCCTGGTGACATGTGTACAGGTTAGTTCATCGACCTGGGGATCGTCATTTGTCTCGTGTGAGTTCCCACTATACTTTGATTACTACACTACCACGCTCAAAGGAGACATGCAAACAGGTTTTAGTTGGGTACAGTCCCGAGCCACATGGAGGCAGTGAGCGGATCTTCGGGGGTTCGTCTCTCCCGGTATTGGGGGTGAGGTCGCGCTGTGTCTAGGAGAGCCAGAACATGAAAAGTCCTTGGCCAAGGCAAGAGATTTACTGGTAGGTATTCCAGTAGTATCTCAGGGTGTTCTGGGCTGATCTCTGATACGACTTGTACCGCTTTTGGGGGTCTGACTTTTACCAACCCCCTAGGCCCGCCTTGCAATGCTCATAGACGAACGGACCGGACTGTACGGATATTGTCACTGACAGGCTCAGTAGGGTGTCAGGATGTGTTCGCTCATCGACGTCCCTTTTGGTCAATAGCTGGTAGCCCGTCACGTATGGCTAATACCTCTGACGTGCTAGTGGTTAAATCCACAGCCATAGTATTGACGAGTCTTTAGAGTCCCCCACATTCAGTTGCTCAAGTTTTCGGGCGAAACGCTGTAGAGGCCGTATGGAGATATGGCAGGGTTCGATCAGATACGTGCGGTATTGCACGGATCAGGATCGGACGGATAATACTAGCCGGCTTTGGTTTGAGCCGGATCCTAGTATAGTATAGTGTAGATTTTGTCTCATTGCATTTGTACTTCGGTCGGAATACAGATGCGGGTGTGTATACACAGTATCGGGGTTTTCCTGTAATTTATTACTGGACCAGTCTGGAGTTGCCAGTTTTCTTTCCGTTTCAGCCATATTTCTTTGTATCTTTCATTGGCCGAAGATTGGTGGAGGAGGGCTTATTTGCATTTGTGCAAATAAGCAATTTGGAAGGGGGTCTTTGCATATTGTTGGATCATGATGGTTGCACCATCCCTTGACCATTTGACTTCTTCTTTCATGATGGCTTGACTTTTTTGCGTGATGATTGGTTGGTTGAGTGTTGGTTTTTCCTTGTGATGATTTCTTCTCATCATCTCTTTTCTCTCTCTTTGATTATGAGAGACACTCATTCTTTTGATACTCTCTCTCCCTCATTTTCTCTCCTCTTCCACCATAGATGGCCGGCCACTAAGGGGGTGGGGGTTGATTTTTTTTGTGGGTGGGGTTTTGTTCTCATGGTGCTTGCAAAATTCCATTTCTCATCACAAAACTCCAAGTATCATTCCTCCACTAAAAGGCAACATCCACTACCCTAAATAAGACATGAGTTCTACACACATTCTACAGCAAACCTTGGGCACGTCGGCTTGCCAACTTCGTGCCCGAGTTGCGTCGGTATAGAGGTGGGAGCCCGTAAAAGAAGCCGGCGACGTGGTGCCCTTCCGGCGAGGTGGTGAATGACCGGAGATTCCGCGGGAGATCGGGATGACGACGAGAAGACCGAAGGACACGGATCGCTCGGTATATCTCTTTCCTCATCTTGTAGTTAGTTAGGACTAGTTTAATGGCCCGATCCGGGTTGATAGTGCGCGGTGGTGCCGGTTTGAAAAGTTAAAGTAAATCACCGCTTCCGCATTCCGGTGTCGGATTGACGGCCGGGGCGCCTCCGTGCACTTACAGATGGTAATCATACATTTCCAATACTAGCCAGTCTTGGGAAAAGACGGAATATTAAATCGGATTTGGATTTTAATATAAAATACATGTATATGTTTTTTCTAGTATTGTGTCACTTCACTCTTTATGCCTCTCTTTTGTATTTTAGATAAATAGAATAATATATGTATAAATATATATGTGTGTGTGTATTAATGTATTATCATTTATATAGAGAGAATAATGGAGGAAAGAGGCCATAGGAGGGAATTTCCTCCTATGGCATCGAAAAAATACACCCTTCCTCATTTTTTTCGACGATCGACACCCATCATCATCATCATTATCCTCTAAGATGTGGGTACACCAAATTTCATGTGATTCTATAACTTTTTCACCGTTGATTTAGTGGGTTCAAAATTAACGGTTTACCGACAACAGAACTTTTTACATTACTAAATCAACGGTGAAAAAGTTGTAGTTACACATGAAATTTTGTGTACCTACATCCTAGATGATAACGATGAAGATGATGGGTGCCGATCGTTGGAAAAAATGAGGGAGGGTATACTTTTTCGATGCCATAGGAGGAAATTCCCTCATATGGCATTTTTCCTCCAGTATTCTCTCTTATCTACACACACACACACATATAACTTATTCTATTTTTCTAGTTAGTTTTGTTTTCTTTAAGGATTCTCTTTTAGTTAATTTGTGTCTTGAGTAAGATTATCTATCCCTTCTCATTTCATGGTGACAAGTGGAGGGGAAAGAAGAGGATGGACACTTGGCATGGTAAATGAGAATGGAGGGTTAGTATGTTGTAGAGAATATGGTTATATTCTAACCATTTAGTTTTATTCTCTTGATAATTCTATCTCTATTCTCTCTCTTCATTTTTTATGAGAGCTCAAGCTTTCTCCTTCTTCATCCTCTTGATTTCTAGAAATCCTAAAATAAATCATAAATAAATTTGAGAGATAAAGAGAGTAGTTGCTACATCACTTGAGTCTTGGAATTAGCTACTTCAAGCAAAAGTTCTTTTCTTGAAGTGAAGCCAAAGCTTGGAGCTCCTCAAGGTGGATCCTTCTTCGACAAAGTGGAGATCTAAGAGCTAGCTAGTACCCTTAACCTTCTCAAAGTGCCATTAGGAGTCCAACTCAAGCACTTCCTCTTCATAAAGAAAGCTTTTAGGATGTAAGCATATTCTAAATCTTGTATGCAACTCCTATTGCTTTCTTTTGTTGTCAAGTTTGAAACTTTAGCTAGAATCCTTGCTTGTATGCTTCAGTAGCTCTTTTTTTTTTTTAAATATACATGCTAGCCTTACTTTAAAATTGTTAATGAGATCCCTTGGCATCCTTTCATAGTATCATAGCCAAACTAAAGTATCAAATTTGTAGTTATAATTGTAGAACTCATAAAAATCTATTATTTCTAAAACTAGCTTTTAAAACTTGCCCAAATTCATGTCTATTGCACTATGAACACCCTAATTGGATTGTAATATTGTTTAGTGCCCCCAAAACATAATAAACGCGTCGATGGAGGGAATCGGGGGTAGGGGAACCCCACCCAACCCGAGACCACCCTAGGTAGTCTTGGGTTGGGGGTACCCCCCACCCCCCTCGAAATTCCTCCCCCCTTGGTACTTATTACGACGTATTTTTAGTATTTGGGGTGTTTTAAGCTGTTAGTATTTAGTTTCAAGTGAGATGGAATTCAATTTTTGGTTGCGGAAAGTTTTGATTTTTCATTGTTAAAATTTTAAAATTCTGCATTGTGGATTGTGAGTTTTATAGATTACTAGTGTACTTGTTCTACGACGGTAAGTATAAGTATGCGTTGGCAAACCCCAATCTCGTATCTATATGTTCGACGAAATAAGAGTTGTGCATATAAGACTTACTTTGATATTGTGTTGATGTTGTTTGGACTGGAATAGATGTGATCGTCGTGATGAATAGGTATTGGGGTTTTTGTGAGATGAATGTTTTTTATTTAAATTCCTGTAATAAATTTGTATGTAATATTCTTTTATTGGGGCACATCCACGGAGGGGATGGCGTCACCAGTTGATGTATATTATTTTATTTTCTATATCTAGGATACACCCAATGTGGGGTGCATAAGTAGCCGAGCTCTTAAAGTGTCGGGTGACCTACTCACATTGATGAGGGAGGTTGCCTCACTTCAAGAATTGGTAGGGTTACTTGCCGTACTTGTAGGGTTTTAGGGGTATGGGTTTAGGCTATTCATCATGACCGTGGTGTTGGGGTAAAAATTTACACCCCGGTTGACCAAGTCAAAATCAAAGTTAACCCCAAGCCAAGCGGGCCCAAGCCCAGATCCAGTGGGCCCATGCCCGGGTCGAGCCCGAACATGAAGCGGCCGGCCTCCCACCACGCCAAGATAAAAATTTTGCAATAAACAATTTTGTTGCATTTCTTTTATTTTATTTTATGGATAAATGTAAGAAAAATAGGCATAAAGCCAAATTTTTGCAAAGCCCATGGCTTATGTGCAAAAAGAAATGGCACATGAGCCATGGGATGGGCAAAATGCCATTTTGTGAAGCCCAAGGGGCTATGTGTAAAGTGTACAGCCTATAAAGGCAAAGATAATGAAATATCTCAACAATTTTTTCTCTCTCTAAAAATTTTCCAGATCTGAGATCTTTTCTCCATCTTCAAGGTTCCAAAACCTTCTTCTTTCTCTTGAATTAAATCAAGAGTTTTACTCTTCTTTTTATAAAACAAAATAGTTTTTCACCACCAAACCCACAAAGGGGAACTTGGATCTGTCACTAGATCTCAAAAAGGAGAGATTTTTAAAATAATCCCATATCTCTTGATCTTCAAGATCCAGCTAACAGAGGAGGAAGAATAAGAACATCTTTCACTAAACCCAAAAAACACACACACTCAGGAGTCCAACTCCTCTCTGATTTCTCTTCCGAGAAATTTTTTTAGGCTAAAAGCCTCTTTTTCTCGTCGGCGCTCAAGCGCAGAGTGCCCGCGTGCCGACACGTGGCGCGCTTGCGCTCCAGTGCAAGCGCTCGAGCGCAAGTCGCCCCGGTGCCGACACGTGGCGCGCTTGCGCTCAAGTGCAAGCGCTCGAGCGCAAGTCGCCCCGGTGCCGACACGTGGCACGCTTGCGCTCCAGCGCTTGCGCTCGAGCGCAAGTCACCCCCGTGCTGACACGTGGCGCGCTTGCGCTCAAGCGCAAGTCACCCCCGTGCCGACACGTGGCGCACTTGCGCTCAAGCGCCCAGCGCAAGTCGCTCCCGTGCCGACACGTGGCGCACTTGCGCTCGAGCGTCAGGCGCTGAAGCGCAAAATGCTCACATGCCGATACGTGGCGCGCTTGCGCTCAAGCGCCCAGCGCTCAAGCGCAGAGCGCCCACGTGCCGACACGTGGCACTCTAGCGCCTGAGCGCACAGCACCTAGGCGCACAGCGCCCAAGGTGCTGTCCCACGCATCCTTTGGATGTCTTTTCCCCTTTTTATATATATACATGTATATATATACATATATATACATATGTACACATACACATACTCCACGACACTGTCCCTATTAGAAAAAAATTTCTAACGGGACGCTGGCCCGCACCCCGCAAGGGGGCTGCTAGCCCCCTTGACCCCTAGCCCGCTATCCGGGTAGCGGGACCCCTGTAAAAACTCTGCGTGGCTCCCAATATATCCAAAACCCTCCTTCAAAACACAACACACGTATACTGCACATCGAGTTCGCATGACCAGTTTAACCCGTCAATCGGAGGTTTCCTCGCTCCAAAGGCGAGGGGTAATTAACGGCAGTTTAGTCTGCGGCTGCCGGAGATTCGCATCCCCACAATCATTAAACCCCGGCCTACCCTAGGCAGGGGGAATCTGTAGTACGCCTAACAAGCGTACGCGTATTCCCATCTCAATGGGGTGACGAAAAACACCCTACAGATTCTGGCATGCCCGGTGGGACCAATCTCTCCTCCCATATTTCGGGTTAAACGTTCGTGCGAACTCAATCAATATACATATCGATTGCCTATACTGAAATGATGTTTTTTTTCCCTGCAGCAATCAACCTTCGACGACAATGTCTCCCCAGACGAATTCAGCTTCCAACGTGACCCCGATTCCGTACGTGGTCAAGATCAACGCTCGTGTGGTTCTCCCCGCAAGCCTCAGTCGACAATGGGAGGAACCGCCCCACCAGTTTGGCTCCGTCATCATCTACCCTGCCGGAAGCGCTCATCTGGCGGAAATCCCGGCAGAACAGGTGGCCAAGCCGGTCCCAAGGGGCAAGAGGCCGAATGTTGTGATTGCTAAGGCACCACAACCGAAACTTAAGTTGGTGTCTGAACGACTCCCTGGCGCTCTAGCTGGGGGCAAGACTTCCGGTGCGAAGGGCAACATCAAATGTCGAGGACGAGCTCAGGCGATGACTCCAACAAATGCGCAATCGAGTGTATCTCCAAGGCCCTCCATCGCCCGGTCTGCGGCGTCTTCCCAAAGAGTCGAAGTCTGCCAGGCGCTTAGAACAGAAAAGTTAAGGCAGAAGAGGCTCAGGTATCGAGCCAACAGGAGGGCCAGGGCTTCGAACAAACGGAATCGTATGAAGTTCCAAGTGCAGGGTTGCCCTGCGACGACGGCTGAGTCGGACGTAAGAATCAGCAATTCCTTCGAGCCTCTGAAGTGGTTCAGAAAAATGCCATGACCGCCAGAATCAAGAAGACAGCGGTCCGAACAGTGCTGCAAAGAGACGTGTCCCGGCCCCAACAGAAAAAGTATGACACTGTCTCTTCAAGGGTCTATCAGGCGCTCTGTGCCACACGAAAGCAGCGGGGCAAATCCAGAAAAGAAGCGCCAGCACCATTTAAGAATCTGGTCAGGCCATCCGCCTTCAATCGACTACCAGCTACCGAAGCAAGGGGGTCAAGACAGCGATCCATGAAATCAGCCGCCAATGATAGAAAGACGGCCGGATATATCATCCATACGGTCTATATGGCGGGCGGGCGCCCCAGCGACAACCGTCGCAGCAAAAGCAAGGATGGGGCCACCACATCCCAAGCCCAATCTAGCCTGAACGTGGTTGCCGCCGCCCAAGAACAGCTGCCCCCGCTGGATGAAGAAAACCCTCTCGATGAGGATGATAGGCAGAAAGACCCCTCGGTCCATGCAGAGTCAAGCTCGGATAGCGAGGGAGAGCCAACTTTCCGCCCCAGGACTGCGGAGCAAGAGCTGCTTCAAGAGCTTCGAAAACAGCTCAGGAGCAAAGATAAAGAGATGGCCAAGCTCTATTCGAAGATTGACGACTTAAAGAACGTGGTGATGCAGCTTACGGCTCAAATTGCTCGAGCGCCTCCCAATCAGGCATAAGCCGCTACTAATCAGCCGGGTGATGACAATCCGAGGCAGCCAATGCCTGTTCCTTTGGGACCAAGACTGGTCGAGCCGCATGAAAGCCGGCCACATTCTGCTTCTGGGGACGCCTTGGCCCCAGATAGCACTATCCCGCTAACACAGGATCGGATAATGGATTTGGTCACCAGCAAGGTTAAAACATTGGTGGCCGAAGCCGAAGCTCAGAAAGAAATCGGCAGTAGTGAGCGGCCATATCCCGCGCAGTACGATCTGATTGAGTTCCCAAGCGGCTACGTCCTTCCTAAGTTCAGAAGATTTGATGGAACGGGGAATGCAAATCAGCACGTCGCCCACTTCAAAGCATCGTGCAGAAATACAAGGGGCAATGACGCTCTCCTTCTTCGTCAGTTTGTCAACAGCCTGACCAGCGTCGCCTTCGACTGGTATGCGAGTATACCGGACGGGTCCGTCATTACCTTTGCTCAAATGGAGTCCCTATTTCGGCAAAGGTACATGAGTGTCAGTGATAAAATCTCCATTGCCGACGTTGTGAGGACCAAGCCGGGGAAGAATGAAAGCAACACTGACTTTATCGCCCGATGGCGTAATCTCACGGTCAAGTGCGAACCGCCGCTGGAGCAGGACCAGTCCGTCAGCCTTCTCATTGGGAACCTCAGCAATTGGATGGTCCCATTCCTGTATACAGCGGGCCTCAAGACATTTCAGGAGCTAACCAAGAAAGTCCAAATGCTGGAATGCTCGAAGCAAGAGTCCCCGCCGGACTCTCAGAGAGACAAAACTTGGAAAAGCAAGTGGGACGACAGCCGTAGAAGCGGGAGTTCCAGCAGTACCAATGTCTTCAATGCGTCCGACAATGAAGAAAAGCGAAGGGCGGGCGAATCTAAAACCAACCGGTCTCGAAAGCCATTGCTGGGAGGAGATGGGCCTTCCCTAGAGGAGAAGAAGAACAAGGTTTACTCTTTCAGAAGGGACAAGGTCCATAAGATATTTAAAGATGCCTTGAACAACGGCCTACAATTGCCGGAGTCGAAAAGACCCCAAGAAGCAAAAATGACCGACAATCCCCTGTATTGCCCGTACCACCGAGTAGTGAGCCATGCGATCGAGGATTGCTATATCCTCAAGGACTGGGTCGAGAAGCAGTACAAGGCTGGAGAGATCGAGCTGTCCAAAAGCGTGTTGGTGAACAATCAAGTTGCAACCGCCAACTTTATACAGACAAAAGCTGAAGCCTTCTGGGAGCAGATGTAGGGTTCCTAGGCACACAAATGAGGTCTCACAAGGCATCGACCATGCCAAATTCAAAAATTTCCGGTGCCGAGAAACCCTAAACTGGATCGTTAACTAGAGTTTAAGCGAAACTACGAGCAAGTAAACAACTTTACTCTAAAGTGAATGGAAATACAACCTTTGTAGATCCGGTCCTCCACTTCTTTGGCTCCATGATGATGTCCCTCCGCTGCGATCATCGGATCCCGGACTCTCGCGGTGGTTTCATCGAAAAAATGATCGGGCTAGGTCGATGACTTCGATACCGAAGATGATCTACGTCGAGGCAACTCTAACTTGAGCTCCAACTTCACCAAGTCATGAAACTTGTGAAGAAAATAACCTATACTACATGGCAAGTGGTAGAGGATGAAGAAATAGGAAGTGGGTTCACTTTGGATTTGGATTTCTCACTTGATTTCATAACTTAGGAATTTTCAAGAATGGTTTTCTTTTTCTTCATGAAGAAGAAGAAGAAGAGAATGAAAAAGAATTCTCAATTAAATTAAATCAAGTGATGGTTATCATATTTGCAACCATGGGTGAGTGTTAACTCATGTAGAGAATGAACTAGGGTTTAGGCAAATGGTTAGGTTAAGCAAAAGAAACAAAATGGTTGAACTTTTCAAAGCTTCATGAAGCTTCAAAGAAAGTCCAAAGATAGCCACCATTTTATTTCTTGCTTAAATGAATAAATAAATGAATAAATAAATAAGAAAAGAAGAAACCCTAACCATTTACTAAACATGGTTTAAGTCAAACATACACCCAAGTTTGCATGTATCATCAAACATGATACAATCAAGTGCACAAAAATATATCACATATACAATGTGCACATCAAGTGAGAAAATCATCTTAAGTGAACCAATACTAGTTAATGTAAAATAATATATCAAATATATAATTCTACATTAAATCAACACTTGATTTAATGATATACTGCATATAACCGACTAATATAAAGTGTATCAATGTATCGAATCAACACTTGATTCGGTAACCCGGCTATATCACATATAACCGACCGATGATACAAATCGCGAGAATAGAATTCAGTATCACATACTGGTATTATTCTCGGTCCCGCACATATCTCATATGCGCTCCTATTTCGTTTCGCTTGAGCCAGAAAACCTCTGTGTAGGACTCTAAAGACTCGTCAATACGCCGGCAGCAGGTGATGATCATATCAAATACCCACAAGCCGCAAGCGGTCTGCTAAACGTAACGGCCACCCGGGTATTGAGCGATCAGAAGATCAATGAGCAAGCCCGCTCACACTCCTGTGAATCCAACCAGTAACACTTACCGTACAGTCCGGTCTCGTCGTCTGATATGTCGCATATCTTGCCTAGGGGTGGTAAACGTCAGATCCCAATAGCTCGATAAGTCGTGTCGAAGTGAGGTCTATAACAGTTCGAGAAACTACTGGTAACACTTACTAGTAAATCTCAGCAACTCTGGCCAGGGATTTCCGGTTATAGCCAATCGAACACAGCGCAACATCAACTCCCTATACCGGGAGAGACGAATCCCCTCCTATCGCTCATTGCCTCCATGTGATTCGGGACTGTACCCAAAAGCCACCGTTTTGCATGCCCTCTTGGACATGGTAAGGTGGAAATCAAAGCACAGTGGGAATCACACAAGACTCTATGACGATCTCGGGTCAACAGACTACTCTGTACCAGTGTCACCAGAGAACTGCCATCTGACGTAAGGTATAATACCATCTGGGAGTTCTCGGCGAGTCCGTCCAGTGTACCCAGTCTCCACTGAGCACCCGTATATCATCTCTGATGTCAAACACCAATGGATATGGGATCATTCATCGCCCATCTGTATGGGTCGAGAAGGTATACGCTAGTCTACTCTGGTATATCGATGCCCCGTCTCGATACACCCACGACTAGGGACCTTGAAGGATGTACTTATGGACTACCATGTCCCCACTAGTATGATCCGCATCATAGTCCAGGTAGTCAAGTACACATCCTAAGGG
The DNA here is from genome assembly GCA_030015575.1 of Agapanthus africanus. Taxonomy (NCBI): domain Eukaryota; kingdom Viridiplantae; phylum Streptophyta; class Magnoliopsida; order Asparagales; family Amaryllidaceae; genus Agapanthus; species Agapanthus africanus. Next base: position 429,347,268 of record CM057345.1, on the reverse strand, counting down.
CTTTACCAACATGTAACAGAGAGACAATCAGTGTACACGTTAAGGTAAAGAGCAACCAGATAGCATACTATCATGTCGAGCAAGAAAGTCCTCCCTATATATGTCCAAGCATCCACTACAATATACATCCTAAATATAGTAATGGCCTCTAGGGCATACATATAACTAACAATCTCTCACTTGCACTAGGGCCATCTGTAGCAGTGGTTGTAGTATCTCATACTCAACCATCCCATAATAGTCTCTCTCTGGGAAAAGGCCTTTGTGAGTGGGTCCGCCGTGTTGTCCTCTGAGTCTGCTCTCCTAACCTCGATCCCCTGGAGATCAACCATCTCCATGATCAAGTGATACTGCCTTAGAATATGTCTGGATCACTGATGGGACGGACGTTCCTTGGCATAAGCCACAACTCCATTGTCACACAATGGGAGGAACTGAGTTCATCTCATGAACTAATATACATCCAGACTGCCTCTTTGGTAGCATCTTAAGTAGCGATGTATCTAGCCTTAATCTTCTAGTATGCCACGGTATCTAGCTTGGAACTCTTCCAACATACCATCCCTTTACTGAGGGTAAAGATAATGCCTGTGACTGACATTCAGTCGTCTGTATCACCCTGGAACCCTTCCAGTGATTCTCCCCAGGATCAATTGATACCATCTCACTACAACTAGTGAGTATCCTAGCATCCAATCAGATCTATCTAATAGATCCAAAACCCAGAATTTAGGAGGTATCACTTTGATCCTATATGGAGAATCATTGTGATAAGCGGAGATGGACCGATCGTAGTATAGGAAACTCCTTCCCCATCAAGAGTATGTCATCCATGTACTCTACGAGGATCACTACCATACTCCCTACTACCTTTTTGTATATACAAGGTTCATCTACCATTTTGATGAAGTCAAACTCTTTGACTACCACATCAAAACAGACGTTCCAACTCCGCGATGCCTGCTTTTGTTAGTTATATGTATGCCCTAGAGGCCATTACTATACATAGGATGTATATTGTAGTGGATGCTGGGACATATATAGGGAGGACTTTCTTGCTCGACATGATAGTATGCTATCTGGTTGCTCTTTACCTTAACGTGTATACTGATTGTCTCTCTGTTACATGTTGGTAAAGCCCTTAGGATCTGTACTTGACTACCTGGACTATGATGCGGATCATACTAGTGGGGACATGGTAGTCCATAAGTACATCCTTCACAGTCCCTAGTCGTGGGTGTATCGAGATGGGGCATCGATAATACCAGAGTAGACTAGCGTGTACCTTCTCGACCCATACAGATGGGCGATGGATGATCCCATATCCATCGGTGTTTGACATCAGAGGAGATATACGGGTGCTCAGTAGAGACTGGGTACACTGGACGGACTCGCCGAGAACTCCCAGATGGTATTATACCTCACGTCAGATGGCAGTTCTCTGGTGACACTGGTACAGAGTAGTCTGTTGACCCGAGATCGTCATAGAGTCTTGTGTGGTTCCCACTGTGCTTTGATTTCCATCTTACCACGTCCAAGAGGGCGTGCAAAACGGTAGTTTTTGGGTACAGTCCCGAGTCACATGGAGGCAATGAGCGATAGGAGGGGATTCGTCTCTCCCGGTATATGGGGGTTGATGTTGCGCTGTGTTCGATTGGCTATAACAGGAAATCCCTGGCCAGGGTTGCTGAGATTTACTGGTAAGTGTTACCAGTAGTTTCTCGAACAGTTATAGACCTCATATCGACACGATTTATTGAGCTACTGGGGTCTGACGTTTACCACCCCTAGGCGAGATATGCGACATATCAGACGATCAGACCGGACTGTACGGTAGTGTTACTGGTCGGATTCACTGGAGTGTGAGCGGGCTTGCTCGTCGATCTTCAGATCGCTCAATACCCGGGTGGCCGTTACGTTTAGCAGACCGCTTGCGGCTTGTGGATGTTTGATATGATCATCATCCGCTGCCGGCGTATTGACGAGTCTTTAGAGTCCTACACAGAGGTTTCCTGGCTCAAGCGAAACGAAATAGGAGCGCATATGAGATATGTGCGGGACCGAGAATAATGCGTGTATGTGATACCGTATTCTATTCTCGCGATATATATATCGAATGGTTGTATGCGATATAACCTAGTTATCGATTCAAGCGTTGATTCGATAAGCCGATATATTAGATACCAGTCGGTTATGTGCGCATGACCGGATCATTGAATCAAGTGTTGATTTAATGATTTAATGTATAATTATATATTTGATATATTACTTTACATTAACTAGTATCAGTTCACTTTAGACGGATTTTCTCACTTGGTTCGTGCGCATTGCATATGCGATATGTTTTTGTGCACTTGATTGTATCATGTTTGATGATGCAAGTCAAGCTAGGGTTCAAGTGTAAAGATTAAACCTTGGTTAATGAAATGGTTAGGGTTTATTATTCATTATTCATTTATCTTATTTAATTATCTTTTTATTTTTGATAAATGAATAAAAGAAAAGAGAAAAGAATGGTTGCTAGATTTGGAGTTTAGTTGAAACTTCATGAAGATTTGATAAAGTCAACCATACTTATCTCAACCTTAACCCTAACCATTCTCACTAACCATGATTCATTCTCTACACTTGACCATGGTTAGAATTATGATAAGAATTCATTTTCTTTTCATTTTCTATTACCTTATCATAATATCTTTCTTCTTCTTCTTCATTCTTCAAGTGAAGAAAAGCAAAGTCCATCAATGGTGATTGTTGGATATGAGTGAGAAATCCAATTCTAAAGTTAACCCAATTCCTATTTCTTCATCCTCTACCTCTTGCCAAGTAGTAGAGTGTGTTTCCTTCACAAGATTTTAGGGTTTGGTGAAGGTGGAGCTTGATTCATCGATGCCTCGACGTAGATCATCTTCGGCATGGACATCGACGACCTAGCTTGCCCATTCTCCGACGAAGTCGACTCTAGAGCCCGGATTTGATTTGGACAGCGGAGATGACCTCGTTGCGGAGCCGTGGAGGTGGATATCCGGATCTACAAAGGTTGTAATTTCCGTATCTCTTTAGTTAACTGTTAACTAGTTCTTGTTCGCCTAGATATCTAGCAAACGATCCGTACTTTAGGGTTTGTAGGCACCATAATATTTGAAATTGCCATGGTTGATGGCTTGGGAGACCTCACTAGAGTGCCTAGGAACCCTGCAGTGGTATCAGAGCCTAGCTAGAGCCTTAGGCGATCCCCGGACGGAATTAGAAACCCGATCGAACCAAAATCCCATTGCAAAATTGCTCTCTGTACTTTTTTCAAAACTGTTGATTTTTGGCAATTAAAAATATCCAGAAAAACAAGCAGGCTTTTCTAAGAATTACTGTGAAATTTGGTACCCTAATTCCACAAAAGCGCGGCGGAAGCGCCGCACAAAGGGGGTTTGCGCGGCGGAAGGGCCGCCAATAAGAAGACGACACGTGTCAAATTTCACAGTAACTCGTAAAATTCAATGCTCATTTTCCTGGAATATTTAAAATGAACTCAAGAGTTGAGTTGTTCTGAGTTGTTTTGGGAATCATTGTTTCGATCGGAAAGTCTAATTCTGTTCATGTGTTTTCCGGATAAATTTTAGAATATGTTAAAAAGTTCGACCGGATATAAATACCCGATTTTTCCCCTGTCGGGAAATTTCCAAGTGTTGGATTTTTCCGTAGTTTAACGACGTTCTAAGTAGTGCAAGTAACGCGATGGACCCTCTAGAAGACAACAAACCTTAACTCGATTATGTGACCGTCTTGAACTGCCCTTTGAACCTTCGGGTTTGGGGCAGTACGGCGTGCCACATGTGAGGCGTTGGCTTGACCCTTCTACGGCTGGACCGTTGGTACTGAGGCACGAACGGAATGTTGTTATACTTGTTTCATGTGTTGATCAGTATCGGGAAAACTTGGGTGTTCGATTGTTCGATCGAAAAGTTTAACATTTTCTGTTTATCTGGAATGGGATACAATAATTGGAATTCACAATAAGTTATGAGATAACTGAATGAATGTTATAAACGTAGCAATTTAGTCTCACTTGATCGGTTGCCACGGATTTTTGATGTGATCAAAAGTCCGTCGCAATCACGTAGCGTACGCGGATATTCGCCGGTAAACTTAATAGACAGCCTCACTCCATAGCCCCGACCAAGTGACTGTAGGAGAACCCCGTCGCCGAAAACATCCGTTCGGGTGCTCGCGGTAGCGGTGTTCCGCCTTGGTGCACTTCGTCGACGGTGTCGGGGGTGCGGCCGTCTACTGAAGTTTGCGACGAGTATTCGATCAGGATGTCGGGAATCTTGTTGAATTGCCCGACTTGATATTGAAAAGTGTTTTCGATAATGAGACTAAAATGCGGGGTTTATAATTGTTAGGCATGTGATGTCTAAGGTATTCATTTGATTAGGCATGCGATGTCTATGCAGATTGCGGATTCCAACTGTTGTAGTTTTACACTTTCTTTTCTGTGACCGTAAGTGTAAAATGTGATATCGCCGGTTTCGTTGCTATATGTCAACGAAAATTGGGATGGACATATTTACTTACGTTGATGACATGTGATGTTGTGTGTTGCTGGATATGTTATATTGGATCGTCGTGTTTGAATAGCCGGGGGTTTTATGTGAGATGAGTGTTTTTCTTTTTCATTCATGTAAAAACTTGTATGTAATATTCTTTTATTGGGGCGCTTCCAGGTTGCGGGAGTTGTCACCTGTTGTATATTATTTACTTTTCCGCACTAGGATAGACCCAAGGAGGAGGGCACAAGTAACCGGGTTCTGGAGTCCAGTGGGAGACCAACTCGAGGAGTCGGGTCCGGGTCTTCTAACTCTAGAATTGGTAGGGTTGCTTGCCGCTCTCGTAGGGGTCTAGGGGTGTGGGTTTGGCTATTCATCACGACCGTGGATTCCGTGTTTTATACTGGCTCGTATTGAAAACACGGACGTCCTAGTATATCCAATATTTCATATGATTCTTCTGCTGCGATATCTGTGATGAGATCATGTGATGTTTCTGTGATGGATATAGTATATAGTATATATGATATATTATATAGACGTTACTTATGTTTTACACCCGCGCTAGCCCTGCCCTGCTCTGCCGTTAGTTACCTAACCTAACGGTGCACGAGGGGACATCGAGGCGAATGCGGATGGCATAAGTGTACGTCATATCTATCTGTGATGTTTAGGTACATAAATGATGGGACTTCATTAATGTGATTAATGAAATAAAAGAAACCTAAGATGTTGTAGAATCGAATTTCAAAATAAAACAGGTAGCTACAGTTCTTGCTTTGCACAGAGGTATATGTGATATATCCTGCACCTTATTCGATGAGGAAAGGACCGAGATCCCTTCACCGGGAGTGACTCCTTTAGCAATAACTGGCAGATGCTACACACTCGGTTTGTCTTTTGATTGCTTTTAAGAGTTTTTGCTTTGCACAGTGATATATATGATATATCCCGCACCTCATTCGACGAGGAAAGGACCGACGATCCCTTCACCGGGAGTGACTCCTTTAGCAAAACTGGAAAAGCCTCAAAAGCACTCCATTTCAAAATTCATTCGATCCTACAACGATATCAAGTTCATTACGCAATAGGTTTTCAGAAAAACCTGTCGTAGCCCTCCGTCATTTCAGATAAGTGCTGTTTAGTATTCGTGCTGCGTTTGTTGACCTCCGTCAAGGCGCAGTGTGCGGTAGCTAACCAGTATTTATCTGCTAATGCATATGATGCAGATTGAGTTAGGGTAGTCGTGCGGCCTTGTTGACCTCCGTCAAGGGTCGTGCGGGTGGGTTTAATTCGATCAAGAAATGACGGGTTGAACTTGACTAGTAGCCTATGGTTTGTTGACCTCCGTCAAGGTCATAGGGTGCTAGGGGCAAAACATTATCGGGAATTTCAAGTGTTGAAATTTGCAATGAGATTGCATACCTTCTATGAGATAGTTGGATCCCGATACCCGCTGCGAGTAAGAGTTACTCCTGGGAGAGTTTTATACATTACAATTAGCCGATCAAGTAGGTGTCTAGAAAGGTGTTAACGAGGTTATGCCTCTGGGAAAACGAGGTTTACATTAATTAGGTTCGTGCGAAAGCACGGGGGACCTCCCTCAAAGTACCGACACTGGCCTGGCTGAAAGATTGGCGAACTTGTAGTGTGTAATTAATCCCGGCTAGTCTTTCCTTTTAGGGTTTGAAGGAAGATCTGATAAAAAGCAGTGGGAGCCATCCTGATTAGATAAAATAAAAACCAATCTATTCTTGCAGAGCGCACGCTGAGTGTTTTCTTCTCTCTCTCTCCTGGTAGCGACCATATCACGCCTTAATCAAGATAATAATACGGAATATTGACCGAACCCGCTTGTTATACTGAGCTGGGGAACGTTGGTCCCACTCCAACTTATAATTGTTATAAGACAGAGCAGGAAATTAGGGAATACCTGAATTCCCGTGCCGCCCAAACGAAGAGAGTGCATGCTGATGCATCATCTTCGGGTTTGTTCATTATACAGAACTGTTTCTCAGTATCCTTTACGTCCTGGGTATATGATACCGGATCAGGATCCCAGATATGTAATCTGTTACATAGGGCTACAGATAGGTAGAGAACTGAGAACGGGTGATAAGTTTCATGAGGCAGAAAACGGGGCAAGAGTTGCAGCCAAGTCTGTCGGTCACTGTCACCCTGTATTACCAATACATTGATTCTAAACGAATGTTGTTAGATACCGAACCTGATATACAAAATCATATCAGTCTCTTTATCTGAAAAGAAAGGATATAATTTTGTATTGTTGGATAATGTTTTGAACATTTCCTATATCAAAGGTTGATCGGTTCAGGCACGTTATCTAAAAGCATTAATGTTCTAAATCAAACTACAGTTCTTAATATACGGAACACACACGAGAGGAATAGTTCAGAAATGAACGAATTCTTCTTGAGGTATTGTAGACTAGGTCAGATCAATGCGACCCGACTGGCTAGAGTTACATATAGATGTATATTTAAATCAGTTTGAATTTACATCTTCTGAAACTCGCCAGTCATGTCACAAAGATAAGATGACCATAGCTCCGTTTACTGGAAACAGAGAAAGAGTTAGTAAACTCTTGGGATGATACATGTTGATGTATGTAGGTCCCCTGTCTACACATGCCAAGACCGGTTCTTTGTACTTCATTACATTCTCTGATGATCTCTTTCGAGTTTCAGACCTATGTTCCTGTTGAAACACAAGTCCGAACCTTTTGAGATATTCACGGAATATAAATTAGAAGTAGAGAACCAAAACACGGGTATAAGTATTATATCCTATGATGAGATCAAGGAGGAGAATACTTGAGCACGGAATTCCTGGACAATTCTAAAGGAGAATGAGATTCTCTCTCAGCATTACTCCTCCGAATACACCATAGCACGATGGTATATCGGGGCGGAGCAGATACACCCTATTTGATATGGTGTGCTCTATGATGAGTAATATTGAGTTACCTTTTTCCTTTTGGGAGTTATGCACTTACGAAGATGCATACCTATTGAATAGGGTTCGAATCAAATCAGTTGCCTACCACTTCATATGTGATATGGAAAGGGAAGAGCCCATATCTTAAGTTAGTTAAGATTTGGGGTTGTCCGGCCTATGTTTAAAAGCATAATCTGGACAAACTCGAGGCAAGATCTGTTATGTACAACTGGAAATGTTCCAGCTATACGAACTACAGCAGATGATTTGATAAAACCAAAGGATTCAGTAGATTCCAATGAACCTCAGCCTCTCCGCCGATCTAGTAGGGTTCCTCACCCACCTGAGAGATACTTCAGTTTCTCTATGACAGTGGGAGCGAGGATTGCATCATGAGATGATGACCCAACTAGCTTCGAGCAGGCCATCAGGAGTAAGACTCTGTAAGAATGGCTGGATGTTTAGTGATCTGAGATGGAATCCTTATACACCAACAAAGTATGGACTTTAGTTGCTATATCTGAAGGGTTAAATCCCCATCAGGAGCAAGTAAATCTTGAGAAGATTACTTGGTGTAGATGGAAAAGTTGAAACTTTCAAAGCTAGACTTGTTAAAGGTTTTCTTCATTGACCAGGCGTGGATCATGATGAAACCTTTTCAAGGATCTATGCTTAAGTCCATCCAGATCCTACTTACCACGGCTACATACCATGACTACGATATCTGGTGGTTGGGTGTCTTGACTGCTTTTCTAAATGATGATTTGGAAGAGAGCGTCTATAAGTACACAGCCAGAGGGCTTCGTAGACAGTGGGAGTAGCGGAAACGTGTGCAAGATGCTTTATAGGATAAAGCAGGCATCGCGGAGTTGGAACATCTGTTTTGATGAAGCAGTCAAAGAGTTTGACATCATCAAAATGGTAGATGAACCTTGTATAAACAAGAAGGTAGTAGGGAGTATGGTGACGATCCTCGTAGAGTACGTGGATGACATACTCTTGATAGGGAAGGAGTTTCCTATGCTACGCTCGATCAATCTCCGCTTATCACAATGATTCTCCATATAGGATCAAAAGTGATACCTACTAAATCCTGGGTTTTGGATCTATGAGATAGATCTAAATGTATGTTAGGATACTCACTAGATGTAGTGAGATGGTGTCAATCGATCCTGAGGAGAATCACTGGAAGTGTTCTAGGGTGATAAGGACGACTGAATGTCAGTCGCAGGCATTGTCTTTACCCTCAGTAAAGGGACGGTATGTTGGAAGAGTTCCAAGCTAGATACCGTGACATACTAGACGATAAAGGCTGGATACATCGCTACTTAAGATGCTACCAAAGAGGCTGTTTGGGTGTATATAGGTTCATGAGATGAACTATGTTCCTCCCATTGTGTGACAATGGAGTTGTGGCTTATGCCAAGGAACGCCCGTCCCATCAGTGATCCAGACATATTCTAAGGCAGCATCGCCTGATCATGGAGATAGTTAATCTCCAGGGTGATCGAGGTTTGGAGAGTAGACTCAGAGGACAACACAGCGGATCCACTCACAAAGGCCTGTTCCCAGATAGAGACTTTTATGGGATGGTTGAGTATGAGATACTTCAAACCACTGCTACAGATGGCCCTAGTGCAAGTGGGAGATTGTTAGTTATATGTATGCCCTAGAGGCCATTACTATACATAGGATGTATATTGTAGTGGATGCTGGGACATATATAGGGAGGACTTTCTTGCTCGACATGATAGTATGCTATCTGGTTGCTCTTTACCTTAACGTGTATACTGATTGTCTCTCTGTTACATGTTGGTAAAGCCCTTAGGATCTGTACTTGACTACCTGGACTATGATGCGGATCATACTAGTGGGGACATGGTAGTCCATAAGTACATCCTTCACAGTCCCTAGTCGTGGGTGTATCGAGATGGGGCATCGATAATACCAGAGTAGACTAGCGTGTACCTTCTCGACCCATACAGATGGGCGATGGATGATCCCATATCCATCGGTGTTTGACATCAGAGGAGATATACGGGTGCTCAGTAGAGACTGGGTACACTGGACGGACTCGCCGAGAACTCCCAGATGGTATTATACCTCACGTCAGATGGCAGTTCTCTGGTGACACTGGTACAGAGTAGTCTGTTGACCCGAGATCGTCATAGAGTCTTGTGTGGTTCCCACTGTGCTTTGATTTCCATCTTACCACGTCCAAGAGGGCGTGCAAAACGGTGGTTTTTGGGTACAGTCCCGAGTCACATGGAGGCAATGAGCGATAGGAGGGGATTCGTCTCTCCCGGTATATGAGGGTTGATGTTGCGCTGTGTTCGATTGGCTATAACAGGAAATCCCTGGCCAGGGTTGCTGAGATTTACTGGTAAGTGTTACCAGTAGTTTCTCGAACAGTTATAGACCTCATATCGACACGATTTATTGAGCTACTGGGGTCTGACGTTTACCACCCCTAGGCGAGATATGCGACATATCAGACGATCAGACCGGACTGTACGGTAGTGTTACTGGTCGGATTCACTGGAGTGTGAGCGGGCTTGCTCGTCGATCTTCAGATCGCTCAATACCCGGGTGGCCGTTACGTTTAGCAGACCGCTTGCGGCTTGTGGATGTTTGATATGATCATCATCCGCTGCCGGCGTATTGACGAGTCTTTAGAGTCCTACACAGAGGTTTCCTGGCTCAAGCGAAACGAAATAGGAGCGCATATGAGATATGTGCGGGACCGAGAATAATGCGTGTATGTGATACCGTATTCTATTCTCGCGATATATATATCGAATGGTTGTATGCGATATAACCTAGTTATCGATTCAAGCGTTGATTCGATAAGCCGATATATTAGATACCAGTCGGTTATGTGCGCATGACCGGATCATTGAATCAAGTGTTGATTTAATGATTTAATGTATAATTATATATTTGATATATTACTTTACATTAACTAGTATCAGTTCACTTTAGACGGATTTTCTCACTTGGTTCGTGCGCATTGCATATGCGATATGTTTTTGTGCACTTGATTGTATCATGTTTGATGATGCAAGTCAAGCTAGGGTTCAAGTGTAAAGATTAAACCTTGGTTAATGAAATGGTTAGGGTTTATTATTCATTATTCATTTATCTTATTTAATTATCTTTTTATTTTTGATAAATGAATAAAAGAAAAGAGAAAAGAATGGTTGCTAGATTTGGAGTTTAGTTGAAACTTCATGAAGATTTGATAAAGTCAACCATACTTATCTCAACCTTAACCCTAACCATTCTCACTAACCATGATTCATTCTCTACACTTGACCATGGTTAGAATTATGATAAGAATTCATTTTCTTTTCATTTTCTATTACCTTATCATAATATCTTTCTTCTTCTTCTTCATTCTTCAAGTGAAGAAAAGCAAAGTCCATCAATGGTGATTGTTGGATATGAGTGAGAAATCCAATTCTAAAGTTAACCCAATTCCTATTTCTTCATCCTCTACCTCTTGCCAAGTAGTAGAGTGTGTTTCCTTCACAAGATTTTAGGGTTTGGTGAAGGTGGAGCTTGATTCATCGATGCCTCGACGTAGATCATCTTCGGCATGGACATCGACGACCTAGCTTGCCCATTCTCCGACGAAGTCGACTCTAGAGCCCGGATTTGATTTGGACAGCGGAGATGACCTCGTTGCGGAGCCGTGGAGGTGGATATCCGGATCTACAAAGGTTGTAATTTCCGTATCTCTTTAGTTAACTGTTAACTAGTTCTTGTTCGCCTAGATATCTAGCAAACGATCCGTACTTTAGGGTTTGTAGGCACCATAATATTTGAAATTGCCATGGTTGATGGCTTGGGAGACCTCACTAGAGTGCCTAGGAACCCTGCAGCTTTATCACATAAAACATCTTGCACACGTTTCCGCTGCTCCCGCTGTCTACGAGGCCCTCTGGCTGTGTACTTATAGACGCACTCTTCTAAAACATCATTTAGAAAAGCAGTCATGGCACCCAACTGCCAGATATCGTAGTCATGGTATGTAGCCATGGCAAGTAGAATCTGGATGGACTTAAGCATAGCTACTTAGAAAAAGGTTTCATCATAATCCATACCTGGTCAATGATGCAAACTTTTAATAAGTCTAGCTTTGAAAGTATCAACTTTTCCATGTACACCAAGTAATCTTCTCAAGATATACTTGCTCCTGATGGGGATTTAACCCTTCAGATAAAGCAACTAAAGTCCATACTTTGTTGGTGTATAAGGATTCCATCTCAGATTGCTAAGCATCCGGCCATTCTTACAGAGTCTCACTCTTGATGGCCAGCTCGAAACTAGTTGGGTCATCATCTCATGATGCATTCCTCGCTCCCATTGTCATCGAGAAACCGAAGTATCTCTCAGGCGGATGAGGAACCCTACCAGATCGGCGGAGAGGCTGAGGTTCATCGGGGACTATTGAATCCTTTGGTTCTGCCAAATCATCAGCTGCAGATTGTATAGCTGGAACCTTTCCAGTTCTACATAACTGACCTTGCCTCGAGCTTGTCTGAATTTTGCTTTTTAGACATAGGCTGGACAACCCCAAATCTTAACAAACTTAAGATATGGGCTCTTCCCTTTCCATATCTCATATGAAGTGGTAGGCAACTAATTTGATCGGAACCCTATTTAATAGGTATGCAACTTCATAAGTGCATAACACCCAAAAGGAAATAGGCAACTCAGTAATACTCATCATAGAGCACACCATATCCAATATGGTGCGATTGCTCCGCCCCGATACACCGTTGTGCTGTGGTGTATTTGGAGGAGTAACACTGAGAGAGAATCTCATTCTCCTTTACAATAATCCAGGAATTCTATGCTCAAGTATTCTCCTCCTCGATCACATCAAAGGACATAATACTTATACCCGGTTTTCGGTTCTCTACTTCTAACTTATATTCTGTGAATATCTCAAAAGGTTCGGACTTATGTTTCAACAGGAACATATGTCTGAATCTTGAGAGATTATCAGAGAATGTAATGAAATACAAAGAACCGGTCTTGGCATGTGTAGACAGGGGACCTATATACATCAACATGTATCATCCCAAGAGTTCACTTACTCCTTCTCTGTTTCCAGTAAACAGAGCTATGGTCATCTTATCTTTGTGACATGACTGACAAGTTTCATAAGATGTAAATTCAAACTGATTTAAATATGCATCTAAATGTAACTTTAGCTAGTCGGGTCACATTGATCTGACCTAGTCTACAATACCTCAAGAAGGATCTGTTCATTTCTGAACTCTTCCTCTTGTGTGTGTTCTATATATTAAGAACTGTAGTTTGATTTAGAACATCAATGCTTTTAGACAACGTGCCTGAACCGATCAACTTTTGATATAGGAAATGTTCAAAACATTATCCAACAATACAAAATTATATCCTTTCTTTACTAACAAAGAGACTGATATGATTTTGTATATCAGGTTCGGTATCTAATAGCATTTGTTCAGAATTAATGTATTGGTAATACAGGGTGACAATGACCAACAGACTTGGCTGCAACACTTGCCCCGTTTTCTGTCTCATGAAACTTATCACCCGTTCTCAGTTATCTACCTTTCTGTAGCCCATGTAACGGATTACATTTACCGGATCCTGATCCGGTATCTAATACCCAGGACATAGGGGATACTGAGAAACAGTTCTTTGTAATGAACACACCCGAAGGAGATGCATCATATGCACTTTCTTCGTTTGGGCGGCATAGGAATTCTGGTATTCCCCTAATTCCTGCTCTATCTTATAACAATTATAAGTTGGAGCGGGACCAACGTTCCCCAGCTCAGTATAACAAGCGGGTTCGGTCAATACATCCGTATTATTATCTTGATTAAGGCGTGATATGGTCGCTACCTGGAGAGAGAGAGAAGAAAACACTCAGCGTGCGCTCTTGCAAGAATAGATTGGTTATTATTTTATCTAATCAGGATGGCTCCCACTGTTTTTATCAAATCTTCCTTCAAACCCTAAAAGGAAAGACTAGCCGGGATTAATTACACGCTACAAGTTCGCCAATCTTTCAGCCAGGCCAGTGTCGGTACTTTGAGGGAGGTTCCCCGTGCTTTCGCACGGACCTAATTACAGTAAACTTCGTTTTCCCAGAGGCGTAACCCCGTTGACACGTTTCTAGACACCTACTAGATCGGCTAATTGTAATGTGTAAAACTCTCCCAGGAGTAACTCTTACTCGCAGTGGGTATCGGGATCCAACTATCAAATAGAAGGTATGCAATCTCATTGCAAATTTCAACACTTGAAATTCCCGATAATATTTTGCCCCTAGCGTCCTATGACCTTGACGGAGGCCAAACAACCCATAGTCCGCTAGTCAAGTTCAACCCGTCATTTCCTGATTGAATTAAACCCACCCGCACGACCCTTGATGGAGGCCAAACAACGCCGTACGAATACCCTAATCAAATCGCATCATATGCTAGCAGATAAGCACTAGTTAGCTACCGTACACTACGCCTTGACGGAGGCCAAACAACCGCAGCACGAATACTAACTAGTACTTATCTGAAATGACGGAGGGCTACGACAGGTTTTTCTGAAAACCTATTGCGTAATGAACTTGATATCGTTGTAGAATCAAATGATTTTAAAATGGAGTGTTTTTGAGGCTTTTCTAGTTTTGCTAAAGGGGTCACTCCCGGTGAAGGGATCGTCGGCCCTTTCCTCGTCGAATGAGGTGCGGGATATATCATATATAACACTGTGCAAAGCAGAAACTATAGAAGCAATCAAAAGACAAACCGAGTGTGTAGCATCTGCCAGTTATTGCTAAAGGGGTCATCCCGGTGAAGGGATCTCGGCCCTTTCCTCATCGAATAAGGTGCAGGATGTTCTACAAGGAACACCGCGATGCAAAGCAAGAACTGTAGCTACCTGTTTTATTTTTGAAATTCGATTCCACAACATCTTAGGTTTCTTTTCTTTCATTAATCACATTAATGAAGTCCCATCATTTAAACACCTAAACATCACAGATAAATACGATGTACACTTATGCCATCCGCATTCGCCTCGATGTCCCCTCGTGCACCGTTAGGTTAGGTAACTAACGACAGAGCGGGGCAGGGCTAGCGTGGGTGTAAAACATAAGTAACACCTATATAATATATCATATATACTATATACAGTATTTATCACAGAACATCAAATGATCACATCACAGATATCGCAGCAGAAGAATCATATGAAATATTGGATATACTAGGACGTCCGTGTTTTTAATACGAGCCAGTATAAAACACGGATTCCACGGTCGCGATGCATAGCCAAACCCATACCCCAAGACCCCTATGAGAGCGGCAAGCAACCCTACCAATTCTAGAGTTAGGAGACCCGGACTCGACTCCTCGAGTTGGTCTCCCACTGGACCCCAGAACCCGGTTACTTGTGCCCTCCTCCTTGGGTCTATCCTAGTGCGGAAAAGTAAATAATATACAATGGTGACATCTTCCGCAACCTGGAAGTGCCCCAATAAAAGAATATTACATACAAGTTTTTACATGAATGAAAATGAAAAATACTCATCTCACATAAAAACCCCCCGGCTATTCAAACACGATGATCCAATATAACATATCCAGTAACACATAATATCACATGTCATCAACGTAAGTAAACATGCGTATCCCAATTGTTGTTGACATATAGCAACGAAACCGGCGATATCACATATTACACTTACGGTCACAGAAAAGAAAGTGTAAAACTACAACAGTTGGAATCCGCAACCTGCATAGACATCGCATGCCTAATCAAATGAATTCCTTAGACATCGCATGCCTAATAATTATAAACCTCGCATTTTAGTCTCATTATCGAAAACACTTTTCAATATCAAGTCGGGCAATTCAACAAGATTCCCGACATCCTGATCGAATGCTCGTCGCAAACTTTAGTAGGCGGCCGCACCCCCGACGCCGTCGACGAAGTGCACCAAGGAGGAACACCGCTGGCGCGAGCACCCGAATGGATGCTTTCGGCGACGGGGTTCTCCTATAGTCACTTGGTCGGGGCTATGGGGCGTGGCTGTCTATTAAGTTTACCGGCGAATTGTAAGTCGATGTACAACACCCCAATACTTGTGGGGAGGTGGAATTTTCAAAAACGAACTTGTTTAGTGAACGAACATCGACTAACCGCTTGAATCGAAGCTAAACTATAAATAACCAAACACAAAGTGTTTCTAAACTACTGTGTTTAGGGATTATACCTAATGAACCAACTCCTTCATCTTTACGATCTCCTCGTCCTCCTCGGCCTTCTCGATGTAGTAGATGATCCACCCGAGAGCAAAACTCCAAGCTTAGCCTCTAAACTTGAGGCAACTAACCTTCTTGGATTGCTAATCAAAGAAGATAGATGAGATAGAGTGAGGGTTATGGATTGTTTAGTCTAACTAATCCTTGTTCTCAACACATGAGAGGTGAGGATTAGGGTTTGAAGAGAGTGAACTTGAGGAGAGAGAATGTGAATGATCTTATGAAATGAGAATAGTAAGTTATTATAATATATATGAAGCATTTACTTTTATCAAGAAAAGAAAATAAGTGATGAATAATCATGCTTCATAAAATATCTAATGGTGATTCATTGTCATGAGTCATTAAGCATTTATGATGCATTAATGACCATGATGAATCACTCTCATGACTCACTAATCTCATTCAATGTATATGCCACCTAAACCTCCTTAGTCACCATCTTCTAGAAGCTTCTCGCGTAATTACGAGAACGCCCCTCCGATCCGTAAAAATACGGAAAAACTTTAGACTGCATAAATCCAATAACCGGATACCAGTAACTGGCTTAAACCAAAGCCGACTGGTAAAAACTGTCCAAACGACATAAGTGTGTAAACATACATATGCGTCCGAACCCTTTGTCGTAAAACCATACGACCTCTATATCGTTTCGCCTGGAGTAGGAAACTCTCTGTGTGGGACTCTAGAGACTCGACTACTACGCTGGCAGTGGGTTTAACCACAGACCGCAAGCGGCACTAGCTGTATGTAACGGTCCCCAGGTAGTTGTCGATAAGAAGGCCGATGAGGAAACCCATCCGAACTCCTACTGAGCCTGCTGTGACAATCTCCATACAGTCCGGTCCGTTCGTCTTAGACTATCGCATATCGGGCCTAGGGGGCGGCAAGCGTCAGTCCCCTAATAGCGGTATAAGTCGTGTCGGAGTGAAGCCCATTACACCCTGAGAAACTACTGGAACCTACCAGCAAATCTCGCTTGCCCTGGCCAGGGACTTTGCGTAATGGCTCTCTGACACAGCGCGATATCAACTCCCAATACTGGGAGAGACGAATCCTGTCTAACCGCCACTGCCTCCAAGTGCTCGGGACTGCACCCAACTGCTACCTGTTTGCACGACTCCTTTGAGCCGTGGTAGGGTAGCAATCTAAGAACAGTGGGACACACTCGAGGCGAAGTAGCAGTGTCAAGTCTGCGGACTATGCTGTACTCATGTCACCTGGGAACTGTTCACCGACGACTGGTATAAAACCAACCAACAGTTCCCTGTGAGTCCTGTCCGGTGTACCCGTAACCTAACGAGCACCTGCATACTATCTCCAGTACGACGTACTGACGGCTGTGGGACAGACCATCTCCCCAACTGGGATGAGAAGCGTACACCAGTCTACTCCGGAGTATCGATGCTCTGTCTCGATAATCCAACGACCAGGGACCTGAATAAGGATGTGCTTGTAGACTACCCAGCCCCCACTAGTGTGACTGCCATCACAACTCTGGTAGACAAGCAAGATCCTAAGAGCTCTATCAATACGTACACTCACATATTAAGATAGAAAAACCAAGTAGCATACTACCATGTTTAGCAAGACTGTTATATACATGTGAATATCCCAAGTTTCCATTAAGTAATATACAAACTAGTATGATACAGTAATGGCCTTCTAGGGCATAAACACTAACAATCTTCCACTTGCACTAGGGCCATGTACTGGCGTATCGTAGACCAATGATCTCGAGTAGCCTCTCGAACTGAATCTGGGGTAGGGCCTTCGTGAATGGATCAGCAATGTTCTCTTCAGAAGCAACTCTCCGAACCTCGATCTCCTGACGATCAATGATCTCCCTGATCAGGTGATACCGCCTCAAGATGTGTCTGGACTTCTGATGGGACCTTGGTTCCTTCGCTAAAGCTATAGCTCCGTTGTTGTCGCAATACAGAGGTATTGGATCAACTATGGTAGGAACCACCTGAAGTTCTGTTAGGAACTTCTTCATCCAGACTGCTTCTTTTGCGGCATCGCAAGCAGCTATATACTCCACTTCCATCGTCGAGTCAGCAACGGTGTCCTGCTTGGAGCTCTTCCAGCACACCGCCCCTCCGTTGAGGGTAAAGACATAACCCGACATGGACTTGGAATCGTCCTTATCACTCTGAAAGCCAGAATCAGCAAAGGCCTCCAACCTGAGGTCTTTTCCGCCGTAAACCAAGAACATCTCCTTAGTCCTTCTCAGGTACTTGAGAATGTTCTTTACTGCTATCCAGTGCTTCTCCCCTGGGTCTGACTGATACCGGCTTACCACGCTCAGTGCGTAAGCTACATCTGGTCTGGTACACAACATCGCATACATTATAGAGCCCACCGCAGAAGCGTAGGGTATAATAGACATGCGTTCCCTTTCCAAATCAGTCTTGGGAGACATCTCTTTGGAGAGGGTGATTCCGTGACAAGCTGGTAGATTACCGCGCTTAGAATCTTCCATACAGAATCTTTTCAGTACAGTGTCGATATACCTGGACTGCGAAAGTCCCAACATCCTCTTGGATCTATCACGATAGATCCGGATCCCCAGAATGTAAGAGGCATCACCCAGGTCTTTCATGGAGAATCTGTGTGATAAGAATCCTTTGACAGATTGTAGCATAGGAATGTCATTTCCTATCAATAGAATGTCATCCACGTACAAGACGAGGAATACGACACTTCTGGCTACAACTTTACTATATATACACGGTTCATCTGGATTTTTGATAAAGTCATATTCTTTGACTGTCTCATCAAAACAGATGTTCCAACTCCGCGATGCCTGCTTTAGTCCATAAATGGACTTAAGCAGCTTGCATACTTTCCCGCTGCTCCCACTCTGATTGAAACCCTCTGGTTGATTCATATAGACGCACTCTTCTAAATTTCCATTCAGAAAAGCCGTCTTTACGTCCATCTGCCAGATTTCATAATCATGGAAGGCAGCAATAGCAAGAAGGACCCGAATGGATTTGAGCATAGCCACTGGAGAAAAAGTTTCGTCATAGTCCAAACCAGGTCTTTGACGAAAACCCTTTGCAACAAGTCTAGTCTTATAGGTTTCCACCTGTCCATCTACACCAATCTTTTTCTTGAAGATCCATTTGCATCCTATGGGTTTTACCCCATCTGGAGCAAAGTCCAAAGTCCATACTTTGTTGGTGTACATGGACTCCATTTCGGTCCGCATTGCATCTAGCCATCGTACCGAGTCGCCGCTCTGGATAGCCTGCTGGAAGTCAGTAGGTTCATCATCATCTATGATGCAATCCTCTCTATCCCCATCTATGAGAAAACCGTAGTATCTCTCAGGCGGATGAGACGGCCTACTACTCCTGCGGAGGGGTGCGGGAATGTCCTGTTCTTCTTGAACTACCGGTTCTACCAAACTTTCAGTATTAGTTTGTGGTTCTGGAATTTCTTCCAGTTCTATTTCGCTCCCACTTGATTCCTTTTCTAAAAACTGATGTTCTAGAAAATGGGCATTACGAGAAACAAATACCTTTTGTTCCTCTGCGTAATAGAATAGATATCCCCTGGAGTGCTTTGGATATCCCACAAAACTACACTTTACTGATCGTGCCTCGAGCTTGTCCACATGCTGCTTTTTAACAAAAGCTGGACATCCCCAAATCTTTATATACTGTAGATGGGGTTTCTTCCCGCTCCACATCTGATATGGAGTGGTAGGCACAGTCTTGGTAGGAACCATGTTCAAAAGATATGCCGCTGATTCTAGCGCATAACCCCAGAAAGATCGCGGTAACTCAGCATTACTCATCATGGATCGTACCATATCCAATAGGGTTCGATTTCATCTCTCCGATACACTGTTATGCTGTGGAGTGTATGGAGGAGTAAGCTGAGAGAGAATTCCTTTCTCTTTTAGGTAACCAAGGAACTCGGCACTCAAGTATTCACCACCTCGATCAGATCTAAGTGTCTTGATACTTTTGCCGGTTTGGTTTTCTACTTCATTCTTATACTCTCGGAATTTCTCAAAAGCCTCGGATTTATGTTTCATCAGATAAATGAATCCGTATCTTGAGTAATCATCCGTGAAAGTAATGAAATAGGAAAAACCACCTCTTGCATGTGTGGACATTGGACCGCATACATCGCTGTGTATGAGTCCTAAGAGCTCGCTCGCTCTTACTCCTTGTCCAGTAAATGGAGTCTTTGTCATCTTTCCTTTGAGACAGGATTGACAAGTGTCATAAGTTTGATATTCGAACGAGTCCAAATATCCTTCTCTATGCAACTTAGTCAACCTTCTCTCATTGATGTGACCCAGTCTACAATGCCATAAGAAAGCTTTATTTAAATCTGTAGACTTTCTTTTTAGTGTGTTCTGGACATTGAAAATTTGGAGTTGGTTTAAAACATATATACCGTTATTTAGGGTACCGGACCCAATCAAACCATGATTAAGGTGGATGTTAACAACATCTCTTACAAACGTGAAATCATAACCTTTATTTGATAACAAGGAAACTGATATGATGTTACACGTTAAGCTTGGTACAAAATAACAGTTATGTAAAACCAAAATGTGTCCACTTGTCAATCCTAGGTGATAATCCCCGACGGACGCAGCTCCCACGCTAGCTCCGTTAGCAACCTTTAGGGTCATATCACCTTCCTTCAGCACTCTACGGTTTCTCAGTGCCTGCAATGAATTGCAAATATGAGATCCTGATCCGGTATCCAATACCCAGGAAGTAGAGTTGATCGACAGACAATTCTCAATTACAAACACACCTGAAGTCGAAGCCACAGCTTGCTTCGATTCCTGGTTCTTGGCGTTCCACGCCTTGCAATCCTTCTTCCAGTGCCCTTTCCTGTGACAATGGAAGCACTCATCCTGGCCTACTACTGGTACCGCAAACTTTTTCTTTCCCTTCCCTCCCACCTTACTAACACCTCCTCTAGGTCTAGGTGCGGCCTTCTTCTTCCTTCCTTTGGCCCTAGCCTTGGACCCGGAAGAAGATGCACCGCCAACAAACATAGCGGGTGTTTCCCTTGCCTTCTGCAAGGTGCCCTCTGCACTCCTTAACATGTTCAGGAGTTCCGCAAGTTCAACTTCTTTTCCTTGAAGGTTGAAGTTGAGGATAAACTGGGCGTAGGTGGGAGGAAGGGACTGGAGAATAAGGTCTGTATAGAGCTCATTATCCAAAGTCGTCCCAAGGTCCGCGAGCTCTTCAATATAGCCGATCATCTTCAGGACATGTTCACCTACCGATGACCCGACAGCCAACCTCGCTCGAAACAAGTTCTTAGAGGTCTCGTATCTTGCTATACGAGATTGCTCTCCATAAAGTTACTTTGTATGGAGAAATATGCCATCTAGGGATATATCCTCGTGCCTCCTCTGATGTTCATTGTTCATTGAGGCAAGCACGATGCACTTGGCTTTCGCGCAATCTAAATCCCAGGTTTTGCGGATTTCCTTATCCGCATTGCTGGATTTGGGACCAGGGACAGCAGGTGCCGTAGCGGTGAGGATGTACCCCAATCTGTCATAGGTCAAAGCCATTTTGACATTCCGCAGCCAATCTTTATAGTTTGGCCCTGTCAGTATATTTTTCTCTAAAAGTAACTTAAGTCCAGTCATTTTCAGGGTCGCTGCAATTAGGAGAGAGAGAAGAAAACTCTTTAGCATGATGCTCTTGCAAGTTTAGAGTGGTTTTTAGTTTATCTAAACTGGATGGCTCCCACTGTTTCTCGAATCCTTCCTCAAACCATAAAAGAAGAATTAGCCAGGACTATTCTCACCGTACAATACTTGCTTAACCGTTCAGCCAGGCCAGTGTCGATACTTCGAGGGAGGTTTTCCAACGCTTTCGCGAAGTTCCTTAATTAAATAACCTCTTTTCTCTGGGGGCGTAACCCCGCTGACACTTTTCTGGACACCTACTTGGTTTATAGCATTGATCGTTAAGTGACGAATATCCTGATAAGTAGCATATACTCACAGTAGGATCGGGATCCAAATATCATCGTATGATAATGTTGAAGGAATCCTACCAACATTCATCAAACTCCAAATGGTATGCATCTCTTTGCAAATTTCAGTTTCTTTAGAAATTCCCGATATATATTTTTGCCCCATGCTCTTATGACCTTGGCGTTAGGTCAAAATGTCATAAGTCACATGTCAAGTTCTACCCATCATTATCTTGTCAATTTGAACCCATCCGTATATATCCTTGACGTTCGGCCAAAATGATAATACGACTGTCCCAAACTAACTCATCTACCTATGCAACAAATGAATACCCAGTAGCTACCAAACACTATGCCTTGGCGTTAGGTCAAAATACATAGCTTGAATACTACTGAATACCCAGATGAAATGACGGAGGGCTATGAATGGTTTTGGCGAAACCGTGAACGTAGTGAACTTGATATAACCGAAGGAACCTGATAGCTTTTAAAAGGAGTGGTTAAAGCTCCGCATTTAAAAATATCTGTTTTTAAAATTAACCGAGTGGTTTCTTTTAAATTGTTCCAACGATTTAAACTTTGGTTTGTTTTTCTTTGCATTATAGATAATGCGTCCCATCATTAACCTATCATTGCAGAAAACAACGAAAATACAACGTCCTCTTATGCCATCCGCATTCGCCACGGGGTCCCGTCATCACCCGTTAGGTTACTTAACTAACGACAGAGCGGGGGCTGGGCTAGCGCGGGTGTAAAACATAAGTGACGTCTAAATAGCTATCATATATATAGATATTTTACATTCGTCTGACGCAATGATATACATTCCAGAACACAGATGAACTTAATTGGATTTGCAAGCAATCCGTATTTCTTTTGAGCCTGCAAGAAAAGACGGATAACACAGTTGTGATGAATAGCCATTACCCCACCCTCGACCCCTACGGGTACGGCAAACTACCCGCCCGGCAGTTTGTGTACCCCACCTTGGGTCAGTCCTAGGAGCATAAACAGTAAAATGAAATAATACAACGGTGGCTACAACCGCAACCTGGATGTGCCCCGCAAAAATAATATTACAACAAATTACATTTACAACAAATGAATTAAATAATAACCCATTGCATAACCCCGGCTATACACCACAACAGTCCAATACAGTTCATATGCACAAACAGATAAAACCATTACAGAAATATGCAACCCCCTGCCAACCGACATACTAGCAGTTAGGGGAGGTTTACGAACACATTATACAATCACAGATATAATCCAATATGCAAATACTGTACAATTTCGATCGATTAAACGCATTTAATATTGCTCCAATACTGCTCTGTAAACTTGAAACCTGAGCAAAATTAAAAAATACCAGAAAATACCAAATATCACAGGGGACCCACACAAGAAATTTGGGTTCATGACTCGGCAACTCGGCGGCGGAACCGCGGCAGATCGTGTAGGATCCGCCGCGCTTCCGCGGCGCTTTAGCCGAGTCATGGGCCCAATTTTCTTGGGTGTTCTCCTGGATGCTTTTCAAGCTTTCTGAACATCCCTGAAAAAATTTTAGACTTCATTTAAATTTCGACAGAAACTTGACAGTTCGGGGTTTTCCGGTTTCGTTTTTTCCGTTCGAAATTCGTACAAATTTGCAATTAAGTTATTTATTGTTTAGCGAGGCTCTGATACCACTGTAAGTCGATGTACAACACCCCAATACTTATGGGGAGGCGGAATTTTCAAAAACGAACTTGTTTAGTGAACGAACATCGACTAACCGCTTGAATCGAAGCTAAACTATAAATAACCAAAAACAAAGTGTTTCTAAACTACTGTGTTTAGGGATTATAGCTAATGAACCAACTCCTTCGTCTTTACGATCTCCTCGTCCTCCTCGGCCTTCTCGATGTAGTAGATGATCCACCCGAGAGCAAAACTCCAACCTTAGCCTCTAAACTTGAGGCAACTAACCTTCTTGGATTGCTAATCAAAGAAGATAGATGAGATAGAGTGAGGGTTATGGATTGTTTAGTCTAACTAATCCTTGTTCTCAACACATGAGAGGTGAGGATTAGGGTTTGAAGAGAGTGAGCTTGAGGAGAGAGAATGTGAATGATCTTATGAAATGAGAATAGTAAGTTATCATAATATATATGAAGCATTTACTTTTATCAAGAAAAGAAAATAAGTGATGAATAATCATGCTTCATAAAATATCTAATGGTGATTCATTGTCATGAGTCATTAAGCATTTATGATGCATTAATGACCATGATGAATCACTCTCATGACTTACTAATCTCATTCAATGTATATGCCACCTAAACCTCCTTAGTCACCATCTTCTAGAAGCTTCTCGCGTAATTACGAGAACGCCCCTCCGATCCGTAAAAATACGGAAAAACTTTAGACTGCATAAATCCAATAACCGGATACCAGTAACTGGCTTAAACCAAAGCCGACTGGTAAAAACTGTCCAAACGACATAAGTGTGTAAACATACATATGCGTCCGAACCCTTTGTCGTAAAACCATACGACCTCTATATCGTTTCGCCTGGAGTAGGAAACTCTCTGTGTGGGACTCTAGAGACTCGACTACTACGCTGGCAGTGGGTTTAACCACAGACCGCAAGCGGCACTAGCTGTACGTAACGGTCCCCAGGTAGTTGTCGATAAGAAGGCCGATGAGGAAACCCATCCGAACTCCTACTGAGCCTGCTGTGACAATCTCCATACAGTCCGGTCCGTTCGTCTTAGACTATCGCATATCGGGCCTAGGGGGGCGGCAAGCGTCAGTCCCCTAATAGCGGTATAAGTCGTGTCGGAGTGAAGCCCATTACACCCTGAGAAACTACTGGAACCTACCAGCAAATCTCGCTTGCCCTGGCCAGGGACTTTGCGTAATGGCTCTCTGACACAGCGCGATATCAACTCCCAATACCGGGAGAGACGAATCCTGTCTAACCGCCATTGCCTCCAAGTGCTCGGGACTGCACCCAACTGCTACCTGTTTGCACGACTCCTTTGAGCCGTGGTAGGGTAGCAATCTAAGAACAGTGGGACACACTCGAGGCGAAGTAGCAGTGTCAAGTCTGCGGACTATGCTGTACTCATGTCACCTGGGAACTGTTCACTGACGACTGGTATAAAACCAACCAACAGTTCCCTGTGAGTCCTGTCCGGTGTACCCGTAACCTAACGAGCACCTGCATACTATCTCCAGTACGACGTACTGACGGCTGTGGGACAGACCATCTCCCCAACTGGGATGAGAAGCGTACACACCAGTCTACTCCGGAGTATCGATGCTCTGTCTCGATAATCCAACGACCAGGGACCTGAATAAGGATGTGCTTGTAGACTACCCAGCCCCCACTAGTGTGACTGCCATCACAACGCTGGTAGACAAGCAAGATCCTAAGAGCTCTATCAATACGTACACTCACATATTAAGATAGAAAAACCAAGTAGCATACTACCATGTTTAGCAAGACTGTTATATACATGTGAATATCCCAAGCTTCCATTAAGTAATATACAAACTAGTGTGATACAGTAATGGCCTTCTACGGCATAAACACTAACACGAATATCCGCGTACGCTACGTGATTGCGACGGACTTTTGATCGCATTAAAATTCCGTGGCAACCGATCATTTGAGACTAAAGTGCTATATTTATAACATTCATATTAGTTATCATATAACTACTTGTGAATTCCAAGTATTGTATCCCATTCCAGATAAATAGAAAATGTTAAACTTTCCGATCGAACATTCAAACACCCAAGTTTTCCCGAAACAGCTCAACACATGAAATAAGTTTAAAAACATCCAGTTCATGCCTCAGTACCAACGGTCCAGCCGTAGAAGGGTCAAGCCAACGCCTCACATGTGGCACGCCGTACTGCCCCAAACCCGAAGGTTCAAAGGGCAGTTCAAGACGGTCACATAATCGAGTTAAGGTTTGTTGTCTTCTAGAGGGTCCATCGCATTACTTGCACTACTTCGAACATTCATAAACTACGGAAAGATCCAACACTTGGAAATTTCCCGACAGGGGAAAAAGTGGGTATTTATATCCGGTCGAACTTTTTAACAGTTTCTAAAATATCAGGAAAAACATAAACGAAGTTAAATTATCCGATCGAATTAATGAGTCCCCAATTAAACTCTAGAAAACTCAACACTTGAGTGGAATTAAAAAATTCCTAAAAAAAATGCCAAGAAAAGACCTAAGAATAATTAACTGAAGTTTGAGGGACTAATTCACAATTTTGGCCGCGGAACCGCCGCTAAACCCTTGGTTTGGCCGCGGTTCCGCGGTCAAATTTTCGAGTTAAGGGTCTGTACTTCACAGTAATTCTTAGATTTTCCTGCTTAATTTTCTGAGAATTTTTAATTCACAAAAATCCACAGTTTGAAAAAATGTACAGAGAGGGGTCTTGGTTAGGGTTTCGTGACTCGATCGGATTTCTAACATCGTCTACACTTCGCCTAAAACTCTAGCTAGGCTCTGATAGCACTGTAGGGTTCCTAGGCACACAAATGAGGTCTTACAAGGCATCGACCATGCCAAATTCAAAAATTTCCGGTGCCGAGAAACCCTAAACTGGATCGTTAACTAGAGTTTAAGCGAAACTACGAGCAAGTAAACAACTTTACTCTAAAGTGAATGGAAATAAAACCTTTGTAGATCCGGTCCTCCACTTCTTTGGCTCCGTGATGATGTCCCTCCGCTGCGATCATCGGATCCCGGACTCTCGCGGTGGTTTCATCGAAGAAATGATCGGGCTAGGTCGATGACTTCGATGCCGAAGATGATCTACGTCGAGGCGACTCTAACTTGAGCTCCAACTTCACCAAGTCATGAAACTTGTGAAGAAAACACCCTATACTACATGGCAAGTGGTAGAGGATGAAGAAATAGGAAGTGGGTTCACTTTGGATTTGGATTTCTCACTTGATTTCATCACTTAGGAATTTTCAAGAATGGTTTTCTTTTTCTTCATGAAGAAGAAGAAGAAGAGAATGAAAAAGAATTCTCAATTAAATTAAATCAAGTGATGGTTATCATATTTGCAACCATGGGTGAGTTTTAACTCATGTAGAGAATGAACTAGGGTTTAGGCAAATGGTTAGGTTAAGCAAAAGAAACAAAATGGTTGAACTTTTCAAAGCTTCATGAAGCTTCAAAGAAAGTCCAAAGATAGCCACCATTTTATTTCTTACTTAAATGAATAAATAAATGAATAAATAAATAAGAAAAGAAGAAACCCTAACCATTTACTAAACATGGTTTAAGTCAAACATACACCCAAGTTTGCATGTATCATCAAACATGATACAATCAAGTGCACAAAAATATATCACATATACAATGTGCACATCAAGTGAGAAAATCATCTTAAGTGAACCAATACTAGTTAATGTAAAGTAATATATCAAATATATAATTATACATTAAATCATTAAATCAACACTTGATTTAATGATATACTGCATATAACCGACTAATATAAAGTGTATCAATGTATCGAATCAACACTTGATTCGGTAACCCGGCTATATCACATATAACCGACCGATGATACAAATCGCGAGAATAGAATTCAGTATCACATACTGGTATTATTCTCGGTCCCGCACATATCTCATATGCGCTCCTATTTCGTTTCGCTTGAGCCAGGAAACTTCTGTGTAGGACTCTAAAGACTCGTCAATAGGCCGGCAGCAGGTGATGATCATATCAAACACCCACAAGCCGCAAGCGGTCTGCTAAACGTAACGGCCACCCGGGTATTGAGCGATCAGAAGATCAACGAGCAAGCCCGCTCACACTCCTGTGAATCCAACCAGTAACACTTACCGTACAGTCCGGTCTCATCGTCTGATATGTCGCATATCTTGCCTAGGGGTGGTAAACGTCAGACCCCAATAGCTCGATAAGTCGTGTCGATGTGAGGTCTATAACAGTTCCAGAAACTACTGGTAACACTTACCAGTAAATCTCAGCAATCCTGGCCAGGGATTTCCGGTTATAGCCAATCGAACACAGCGCAACATCAACTCCCTATACCGGGAGAGACGAATCCCCTCCTATCGCTCATTGCCTCCATGTGATTCGGGACTGTACCCAAAAGCCACCGTTTTGCATGCCCTCTTGGACGTGGTAAGGTGGAAATTAAAGCACAGTGGGAATCACACAAGACTCTATGACGATCTCGGGTCAACAGACTACTCTGTACCAGTGTCACCAGAGAACTGCCATCTGACGTAAGGTATAATACCATCTGGGAGTTCTCGGCGAGTCCGTCCAGTGTACCCAGTCTCCACTGAGCACCCGTATATCATCTCTGATGTCAAACACCAATGGATATGGGATCATCCATCGTCCATCTGTATGGGTCGAGAAGGTATACGCTAGTCTACTCTGGTATATCGATGCCCCGTCTCGATACACCCACGACTAGGGACGTTGAAGGATGTACTTATGGACTACCATGTCCCCACTAGTATGATCCGCATCATAGTCCAGGTAGTCAAGTACACATCCTAAGGGCTTTACCAACATGTAACAGAGAGACAATCAGTGTACACGTTAAGGTAAAGAGCAACTAGATAGCATACTATCATGTCGAGCAAGAAAGTCCTCCCTATATATGTCCAAGCATCCACTACAATATACATCCTATATATAGTAATGGTCTCTAGGGCATATATATAACTAACAACAGACAGCCGAACCCGCTGCCCTGAGAAATGAAACGGACTCATCGCGCTCTCCGTGGAGTACGCACATATCTAATAAGACGAAGAAGATGATAAAGCTACTTCGGAAAGAACCCAGGATGGAATGGGAAGGGCAGAAGAAGCCTACCAGTCCAGCTGCCAATGCGGCTCTATCAGGCTCAAAATCCAAGAAGCTCAAGAAGAAGAAAAGTGCAGCTCGACGCGAAAAAGGGTTTGCAGGGAGATCAACCATTCAAAAATATATCGATTCCCTCGAAGAATATGAACAAAAGGAAAGAACATTGATTCAATTGAAGGAGTTCTTCCCTGTACAAGCGGCTAAAATTCTGGAGGAGTTAGAAGAAGACTCCAATGAAAAGATCCCAGTGGTGACCTGCTACGCCATCCATCTTGGCAGCGACTCCGAGGATGGGCTCTGTTTTCCCGAAGAGGACGAGGAGCTCACCACAAAGGCCAATCAAATCCAGCTTAGAAGCGGCAGGGCTCTACCGCCAAATCAGGGCAATGCCCCAAAAGGGAAGGAAAAACAAGTCGCTAATGAAGAAGATGGCAGAGAACCGACTGATGAAAACATAAGTCCTTCCTCGGTGGACTATAATGTCTTGGCACATCTCCGGAAGCTTCCGTCTCTCCTGAGCATCTACGACGCCTTGGTCCTATCTAAGGAGCTTAGAGATGTTCTCATTCACGCTCTACAAAACCCCGACCGGTATCAGGCTCACTTTGCGGAAATTAATATGAAAGAAGCCCAGCACGCTTTGCATGCCGCCGCAGTCACATTTAAGGATAAAGACTTGCTACTGGGAACGGCTGAGCATAATCGGCCGCTTTACGTGACCGGGTATAACGACGGAGATCGGATTAATCGCATATTGATTGATCCGGTGTCTTCAGTGAACATCATGAACTTGCGGACGCTGAAGAGTTTGTCAATGGACGTCCGACACCTGTCCAGGGAAAGGATTGTCATTCAAGGCTTCAACCAAAATTGCCATCAAGTTCTGGGGTCCATAGCTCTACCAATCAAATTCGGGGATCTGCAAACTGAAGCTAAGATATACTTGATCGACGCCGACACGTCTTATAAGGTTCTCTTGGGGCGGCCGTGGCTCCACGATTACGGCATCATTCCGTCAACTCTCCATCAATGCATGAAGTATACTAAAAATAGCGAAGAAAGACGCATTGACGGAGACATCCAGCCGTTCGGTATGCATGAAGTCCGCTATGAAGATTCTCGGTACTTTATGAACCACCAAAATGCTAAGCCACAACTGACTGAGGATAGACCGGCCCCAAGACTCAAAAGCAAATCTGTGCCAGTTGTCACTTTCAAAAGTAAAAACACCCAAGTGCACCCACATTTCGGTAGCGACACTGACGAGTCCGACGCTGGAAGCCCGTCCTTCCGTAAAACCCGCCCTCGTTTCGGCAGCGATACAGACGAATCTGTTACTGAAGGCCCATCTAGCAGCAAAGTCCGCCCTCATCTTGGCAGTGACACCGAAGAGTCAGAAGAAGAGGACCTGCCGTGCAACAGCTGTGGAGATTGGACCCCCATGCAGCAAGCGAAACTACAAGAGACTTTCGAAGTTGAAGAAGGGTCCCTGGCCATCACAAGGGTGCCGGGACGGATGTGCAAAGAGCTCGATGCATTGTCAGTCTCTACCGTGGACCAGCTGAAAACTTTCTACGTGCCCGGGAGGAAAAATGGACAGAAGGGCATCCTGTTTTACAGGTCAAACCCCGTTGTGCACCCGGACGATCTTTCTGTCGCGTGCCTTCCCTATGAGAGAGGTATAAGAGCCGTCCTTAATCCCAGATACTATGCACCCGAGATGCGGGAATACTTTAAAAAGCGCGGATGCCGGTTATATCAAACGGAGTCTGAAGAAAAGTTTTACGAAGGGCTATGGTATCCGCCCCAGGTCCGAGCACTCATCGATGGACGAATTCCAGATAGACGGGGCATAGGATACATTCAACCTGATTCCAAAGCATGCTGGATGATCCATATTGGTGAGGCCAGCGAAAGATCAAACGATGATGACGAGATAGCCGAGCCAAAAGAAGCTCCTCAAGAGCTCGAAGATGGCGGACAAGCAACCTTTGATGAGCTAACCGAGATTGACTTAGGAACGCCCGATAATCCAAGGCCGACCTACATCAGCTCACTCTTGTCGGAGGAAACGAATAAGCAGATAATTGCCCTGCTGCATGAGTTTGTCGACTGCTCCGTGTGGACGTACAAAGAAATGCCTGGCCTTCCCCCTGAAGTACCCATGCATAAGCTGGCTATATCTCCTGATGCTAAGCCAGTCAAACAAGCTCCTCGAAGAATGAGAAGGGAGTTGGAAGAAAAGGTCATCGAGGAAACCAAGAAACTCATCGATGCCGGCTTCATCAGGGAAGAGAAATATGCGGACTGGATCGCATGCATAGTCCCAGTGAAGAAGAAAAATGGGCAGATCCGAGTTTGTGTCGATTTCAGGAACCTCAACAAGGTATGTCCTAAAGACGACTTCCCGCTACCGGTCATGGAAATGATGGTCGATGACACCTCAAATTACAAACTGTTCACCTTTATGGATGGCTCGTCTGGATATAATCAGATCAAGATGTCGCCTGAGGATGAGAAACACACAGCATTTCGAACCCCGATCGGAATATATTGCTACAAAGTAATGCTGTTCGGACTGAAGAACGCAGGTGCTACATATCAAAGGGAAATGACCAATATCTTTGATGACCTAATCCATAAAGTCGTCGAATGTTATGTTGATGATCTGGTCGTCAAGACTAAAACCAAGGCCGATCATATCCAAGATCTTAGGACCGTTCTCACCAGACTGAGGGAATACGATCTGAAGATGAATCCTCTGAAGTGCGCTTTTGGCGTGTCATCGGGAAAATTCCTGGGCTTCATAGTTCGACATCGAGGGATCGAAGTTGTCCCATCAAAGATAAAGGCCATCATGGAGATGCCCCCTCCGAAGAGTCTGACACAGCCAAGATCTTTTCAAGGCAAGCTTGCTTATATACGGTGGTTTATCTCAAATTTATCGGGAAGGTGTGGGCCCTTCTCAAAGCTCATGAAGAAAGGAGCTCCTTTTATCTGGGATGCCGAATGTCAAGCAGCGTTCGAAAGCATCAAATAATACTTGTTGCACCCTCCAGTGCTGGCCGCTCCCATTCCAAATAAACCGCTGATTCTCTACACTGTCACGCTGGACGAGTCACTCGGTGCGCTCCTTGCCCAGAATAACGAGGAGGGAAAAGAAAATGCCCTCTACTACCTCAGTCGAACTCTAGTCGGGGCGGAACACAACTACTCCCCAATCGAAAAGCAATGCCTGGCTCTAATATTTGCTGTGAAGAAGCTGAGGCACTATTTGATCGCTCATCGGGTTATGCTGATCTCCAAGGTTTGATGACCAAAGCAAGCCTAGCCGGCAGAATGGCAAGATGGGCTGTCATGCTACTTGAGTTTGACATAGTTTATACCCCTCAGAAAGCAGTAAAAGGGCAAGCACTTGCAGACTTTCTCGCTGCTCATCCCATACCAGAAGAGTCACCGCTAAATTGTGAGTTACCCGACGAACAAGTGCTGCACCTCGAGGAAGATGAGCCATGTTGGGAGCTCTACTTCGATGGGGCCTCGTCAATAAGGAGCTCCGGCAGATCAAGCGTCCCGGAGGTAAAAGCGGGGATAGGATTGGTGTTCATCACGCCATCAATGGGAACCCTACGGCATTATTTTGCTCTCATCGAGCCTCGGATAAACAATGAAACTGAGTATGAAGCTCTGATAGCTGGTTTGGAACTCGCCATAGAAATGGAAATCCTTCGGCTACGGGTTTACGGTGACTCCCAGCTTGTCGTCAACCAAGTAAGCGGCGACTATAAGATATACAAACCCGAGTTAGCTCAGTACAGAGGCCGGGTGGTGGAACTCATGAAATGGTTCACTCACATTGAACTAATGAGAATCCCTAGAGCGTTGAACGGAAAAGACAACATACTCGCTCGCTTAGCCAAGGAGCTGGCTGATCCTGACATGGACGAAATCCTGATCACAGTCAGGAGCCGGCAAATTCTACCCCTAGTCTCTCTACGAGAAGAGAAAAGCGCGGAACAGAAGAGCAGTCCCGCCGAAGAAGCTTCGATCATCCAAGACGAGCCCGATTGGAGAGAACCCTTCATAGAGTACCTCCGATACGACAAGCTGCCTGAAGAAAAATCTGCGAGGATTCAGCTGAAGAAAAGAGCTCTCCGATACGTGTTTGTAAATGACACGTTATACCGCAGGTCATATGACCAACTCTGGCTCAGGTGTCTGTCATTGGCCGAAGCCCAAAAGGTCATGAAAGATGTTCACTCGGGCGTTTGCGGTGCTCACCAATCGGGCCCCAAGATGCGACTTCAAATCAAACGGCTTGGGTATTACTGGCCCACCATGATACGGGATTGCGGGGAGCATGCAAAGAAATGTCAGATCTGCCAAATCCATGGTGATTTCATTCACAAGCATCCCAATCCGTTGCATCCTACGGTGGCGTCGTGGCCCTTCGAAGTCTGGGGCACCGACATTGTTGGCCCAATTGATCCTCCGTCATCCAAAGGCCATCGGTTCATACTGGCCGCGACAGAATACTTCTCCAGATGGGCTGAAGCTGTCCCGCTAAAAGAAGTCAAGACAAAAGATTTTCTGACATTCTTCCAGCATAATATTCTATACCGCTTCGGTACACCAAGAAGAATCATTTCTGACAACGGGCCTTCTTTCAAGAGCTTCAATGTCTCAAGGTTCGCTACTCAGCATAAGATAGACTGGAGATATTCCTCCATCTATAATCCAAGAGCAAATGGGCTAGCCGAAGCCTTCAATAAGACTCTATGCAAGCTCCTGAGGAAAAATATTTCAGCCAACAAGAGAGACTGGAATCTCAAACTTCATGAGGCGTTGTGGGCGTATCGTACCACGCACCGTACTCCAACTCAGTCCACTCCATACTCATTGCTCTTCGGAGTGGAGGCGGTCCTCCCCCTCGAAGTCGAAGTTCCAAGCTTAAGAATGACCATCCAACACGAGTTGACGGAAGAGGAAAACGTGCTCCTTCGGCTTGAAGAGCTCGACGCGCTCGAAGAAAAGAGGCTCGCGGTGCAGCAAAACCTGGAGCTATACCGAGCCCAAATGTCACGAGCCTATGACAAGATAACTCGTCTCCGCGCTTTCAAGAAAGGTGAATTGGTGTTGGTCCTCAAAAGACCGATTATCCCCAATCGACATGCCAAGGGAAAATTCGAGCCAAACTGGGAAGGACCATACGTCATCGAGAAAGTATTTGACGGAGGATCCTACCAACTAATAAGTGCCGAGGGAGAAAGGCCCAAGCCACCCATCAATGGCCGACATCTCAAGAAATACTACACGTGAATGCTCTAAGTCGCAGGCGAATTGAGCACATCAGCCCTACGGTCTGGATCACACATCCTGCAAAACCGTATACAATCTACGGGCGTAAACGACCCCCATATCTCCCAAATCTTGCCGGTGAGACTCCTTTCAAAGTCCCACCAGCGGCAAAAAAAAGAAGAAGAAAAAAAAAAGAAAAAAAAAGAGAGAAAAAAAAGAAAAAAGAAAAAAGAAGAAAAAAAAGGTATGTCCATAAGTAAAACGGGCACGGATGAAAACCCGAAAGGGCTCCGTGAGTAAAAACAGCAGGACTACTGGCAAGTTTGTGAAAACCTGAAAGGGCGCAAACTCGTGAAAAAAGATGAATATACTCGCAAAGTCCTCTCGACCTTGTGAGGAGAAAACTCCTGCGTGAGATCCTTACGACTCACAAAGGAGCAACACACTTAGGAATCCTCACGATTCCTAAGGAGAACATACACCTGCGAGATCCTCTCGACTCGTGGGGAGAAAATGCTTTTATGAGACCCTCACGGCTCATAAAATTGAAAAGCCTTAGGTGATAGGGACCCAAACCTGTCTCCTAAGCTATCATTCCCCAACGGCAAATGATGAGTCGCTCCTGGCATTTCGCTTCAGTGTTAGCGGTGCTGATGCCAACCAAAAACCCAAATCCCAAGTCCTCCCAAGGCAAATGATGAGTCACTCCTGGCATTTCGCTTCAGTGTTAGCGGTGCTGATGCCGACCAAAAACCCAAATCCCAAGTCCTCCCAAGGCAAATGATGAGTTGCTCCTGGCATCATTCCAGTGCATTAATGCTGATGCCAAACAAGATCCAAATTCCAAGTCCCCAAACGGCGAATGATGAGTCGCTCCTGGTACCATATTCCAGTGTAGCGATGCAGACGCCAACCAAAATCCAATTTCTCAAAATTCTCCAGCCCTACGGCCAGTCCTTAAATTGACTGCCGTATACAATCCACGGGCTCAAATAATTCTCGTCATACCCATGCCCCACCACAATCACCAGTTACGCGGCTGGTCTCCACCTTTGGAATTATGCTCCATTGAGAAGACCCACTCATGTGTCCTCACGATACATGAGGAGAACAAACCTTTGTGGGATCCTTACGACTCATAAAGGAAAAACACACTTAGGAGTCCTCACGACTCCTAAGGAGAAAATACACCTGCGGGATCCTTACGACTCGTAGGGAGAAAATGCTTTTATGGGACCCTCACGGCCCATAAAATTGAAAAGCCTTAGGTGATAGGGACCTAAACCTGTCTCCTAAGCCATCGCTCCCCTAACAAGAATAGGAAAATGATGAATTGCTCCTGGCATGTGTGCTTCAGTGTTAGCAACGCTGATGCCTATCCTAACCCCAAAATCCCAAACTCCAATCCAATAGACCCCTAAGTCAATAAACTAGGGACAAATGACCCCTAAGTCGTTAAACTGGGAACGAGAGAAATCTCCTCATGGCAGATGATGATTCGCTCCTGGTACTATATTCCAGTGCAGTGATGCTGATGCCAAACCAAAACCAAAATCCCCAAATCCTGTCATGACAAATGATGATTCGCTCCTGGTACCATAATCCAGCGTAGCGATGCTGATGTCAACCCAAATCACATCAAGTCAAACAACCAATGACCACCCTGGCAGAATCAAATTCCACCTCGGAAACAAGTCAACTTCATCCCTGTCACCGCAAGAAGCGGAGCAAGTCAAATCCAGCACCGACCGTCCAAGTCGCAAAAAGGGCAGAACCGACCGTCCATGTCGCTAAAAAGGCAGCACCGACCGTCCAAGTCGCAAAAAGGGTAGAACCGACCGTCCACGTCGCAAAAAGGGCAGCACCGACCGTCCAAGTCGCAAAAAGGGCAGAACCGACCGTCCACGTCGCTAAAAGGGCAGCACCGACCGTCCACGTCGCAAAAAGGGCAGCACCGACCGTCCAAGTCGCAAAAAGGGCAGAACCGACCGTCCAAGTCGCAAAAAGGGCAGAACCGACCGTCCACGTCGCTAAAAGGGCAGCACCGACCGTCCAAGTCGCAAAAAGGGCAGCACCGACCGTCCAAGTCGCAAAAAGGGTAGAACCGACCGTCCACGTCGCTAAAAGGGCAGCACCGACCATCCACGTCGCAAAAAGGGAAGCACCGACCGTCCACGTCGCAAAATGGGCAGAACCGACCGTCCAAGTCGCAAAAAGGGTAGAACCGACCGTCCACGTCGCAAAAAGGGCAGCACCGACCGTCCAAGTAGCAAAAAAGGCAGAACCGACCGTCCACATCGCTAAAAGGGCAGCACCGACCGTCCACGTCGCTAAAAGGGCAGCACCGACCGTCCAAGTCGCAAAAAGGGCAGAACCGACCGTCCAAGTCGCAAAAAGGGCCGCATCGCCCGTCCATGTCGTAAAAAGGGCAGTGCCGGCTTCCTAAAAGGTGGGAACCGAATCAAGTCGCTTCCACGTGAAAGAAAATCCATCAATTTCATGCACACGACCCACATATGTGGTGTGCATTTATTGATGGGGGCAATTTGTTGGGGTAAAAATTTACACCCCGGTTGACCAAGTCAAAATCAAAGTCAACCCCAAGCCAAGTGGGCCCGAGCTCAGATCCAGTGGGCCCATGCCCGGGTTGAGCCCGAACATGAAGCGGCCGGCCTCCCACCACGCCAAGATAAAAATTTTGTAATAAACAATTTTGTTGCATTTCTTTTATTTTATTTTATGGATAAATGTAAGAAAAATAGGCATAAAGCCAAATTTTTGTAAAGCCCATGGCTTATGTGCAAAAAGAAATGGCACATGAGCCATGGGATGAGCAAAATGTCATTTTGTGAAGCCCAAGGGGCTATGTGTAAAGTGTACAGCCTATAAAGGCAAAGATAATGAAATATCTCAATAACTTTTTCTCTCTCTAAAAATTTTCCAGATCTGAGATCTTTTCTCCTTCTTCAAGGTTCCAAAACCTTCTTCTTTCTCTTGAATTAAATCAAGAGTTTTACTCTTCTTGTTATAAAACAAAATAGTTTTTCACCACCAAACCCACAAAGGGGAACTTGGATCTGTCACTAGATCTCAAAAAGGAGAGGTTTTTAAAAAAATCACATATCTCTTGATCTTCAAGATCCAGCTAACAGAGGAGGAAGAAGAAGAACATCTTTCACTAAACCCAAAAAAAACACACACTCAGGAGTCCAATTCCTCTCTGATTTCTCTTCCGAGAAATTTTTTTAGGCTAAAAGCCTCCTTTTCTCGCCGGCGCTCAAGCGCAGAGCGCCCGCGTGTCGACACGTGGCGCGCTTGCGCTCAAGGTCAAGCGCTCGAGCGCAAGTTGCCCCGGTGCCGACACGTGGCGCGCTGGCGCTCAAGCGCAAGTCGCCCTCGTGCCGACATGTGGCGTACTTACGCTCAAGCGCCCAGCGCTCAAGCGCCCAGCGCTCAAGTGCCGACACGTGGCGCACTTGCGCTCGAGTGTCAGGCGCTGAAGCGCAAAATGCTCACATGCCGACACGTGGCGCGCTTATGTTCAAGCGCCTAGCGCTCAAGCGCAGAGCGCCCACGTGCCGACACGTGGAACTCTAGCGCCTGAGCGCACAGCACCTAGGCGCACAGCGCCCAAGGTGCTGCCCCACGCATCCTTTGGATGTCTTTTCCCCTTTTTATATATATACATGTATATATATACATATGTATACATATGTACACATACACATACTCCACGACACTGTCCCTGTTAGAAAAAAAATTCTAACGGGGCACTGCCCCGCACCCCGTAAGGGGGCTGCTAGCCCCCTTGACCCCCAGCCCGCTATCCGGGTAGCGGGACCCCCATAAAAACTCTGCGTGGCTCCCTATATATCCAAAACCCCCCTTCAAAACACAACACATGTATACTGCACATCGAGTTCGCATGACCAGTTTAACCCGTCAATCGGAGGTTCCCTCGCTCCAAAGGCGAGGAGTAATTAACGGCAGTTTAGTCCGCGGCTGCCGGAGATTCGCATCCCCGCAATCATTAAACCCCGGCCTACACTAGGCAGGGGGAATCTGTAGTACGCCTGACAAGCGTGCGCGTATTCCCATCTCAATGGGGTGACGAAAAACACCCTACACGTGGAACCTGTAGTTTCGCTTTTGGCTAAATTGAAACACCGGAATCCTAGTATATCCTCTATTTCATTTGAGATTTGCTTCTGCTTATCTGTGATTGGATATTATTGCGTGATAAGAATTTGATATATACTATATATATATATATATATATATATATAAACGTTACTTATGTTTTGCATCCGCGCTAGTCCTATCCCCACCCTGCCGTAAGTTAAGTAACTTTACGTTGAAAACCCATGACCCTATGGCGAATGCGGATGACATAAACGTACGTTCTATTTTTATTTCTTCTGCAATGATAAGGTTAATTGATGGGACCGCATTAATCCTCATTAATGCAAGAAAACAAACCTAAAAATTGATGTTGACGAAACCTCAGCTTAAAAACAATAGTCATAATCTTTTACTTTGCATAGCGATATTCATTTAATAATATCCCGCATCTCATTTGAGGAGGCAAGAGCCTAGATCCCTTCACGGGGAATGACCTCTTGAGCAAAATTTTGAGTTGCTATTTCCTACTTGGTTTACTTCAAACCCAGTGTTTTTAAAATACGAAGCCAAAACTACTCCTTTTGAAAACTAATAGGTTCCTTCAACGATATCAAGTTCAATACGTTAAACGTTTTTCGCCAAAAACCATTCGTAGCCCTTCGTCATTTTAGAAAGGTATTATTTAGTATTCATGCTATGTTTGTTGGTATCCGTCAAGATATAGTGTGTGGTAGCTAAATGATACTTATCTGTTGCATGGGTATGCATTAATCTAGAATAGGCGTACAGCCTTGTTGGCGTCCATCAATGGCTAGTACGGGTAGGTCTAAATTAATCTAGATAATGACAGGTAGAACTTGACTTGCGATTTATGATTTGTTGGAATCCGTCAAGGTTAGAAGCCGCTTGGGGCAACCACATTGGGTGTTTTAAACATATAGGAAATTTTCTAATGTTGCATACCTTCTAGAGTGTGGTGACTAGAGTGGCTTCCATTTAGGTTATCACATGATGATGGTTGGGTCTCGATACCACTATGAGTATTTTGTTGGGGTTTCTAGTTCTCTGGCCGTCGACCACGGCCATTGCGGAATGAAAAATTTTGGTATGAAAAATTTTGGTGTTAAAAAACTAGGCGCTAGAAACAACTACCTAGAATCGAAACCAAACATGAAACTAGTAAGTTATAAAGATGTTAACTACCGAGAAAGAAGTGTTTTACCAAAAGATCCATGTCCTTCGGTCTTCTACCCTCTTCCTTAGCTTCTTGAGGTCTCCTTGATCGAGCTTGACCGCCGGTCTTCCTCCGTCGAAGATGATCCACCTGAGATATGTGGTTCATGGCTCTAGCTCCACACTAAAAATCTAGTGGAGCAACTAGAGACTCTAGGTTGCTAATCTAGAGTGTCTAGAATGTAGTAAGTTGTTCTTAGTGTATTTCTATCTCTCATCCACCCTTTGTTCTCAACATATGAGATGGTAGGGTAGATGATCAAGAAGGAGGAGGAGGAGCTCAAGAAAGACTAGTGAGAAGAGATGAGGCAAATGGTGAGAATATTTTTCAACAAAAACAACCAAGTCTTCATCCAACCTCCAAAATGAGAGTATGATATGAAGTATAGTTTTGTAAAAACCATTTTTCAAATAAAATAAAGTAACCATACTTGAATAGTTTGCACAAATGAATTTTCAATTCATTTGTCAATACTTTTCAAGCATGGTTCTCACCATTCTCTCTTCACTATCTTTACACCTCATTTCCATTTAAATTAATAAATGGACAAACCAAAATGAGGTGTCCACCTTCTAGAATGTTTTCCGTATAAATACGGAATACACTCAACTGTATATACATACCCGTATTCGTATCAAAATACGAATACCCAAAGAGATAGAATAACACATAGAACATAATAATAGAATATACATATCGAAATATATATATGTAAATTATAAATCAATACCTGATTCAACAATCCGGCTCAATTCTAAGCCGGCTAGTATTATCAACTATCCGATCGAAAGTCCGGGTAACTAGTATAATCATTCGATCAGAGCCCTGCACGTATCAAAATACGGATACTACATAATTTCGCCTAAAGCAGGGAAACCCTCTGTGTGGGACTCTAAAGACTCGACAGTACGCCGGAAGTGAGTTACTGGATAAATCCATAATCACAAGCACGTCAACGGCACTAGCTGTACGTAACGGTACCCAGATACCTGTCGAAAAGGAAGGCCGACGAGCAAACTCATCCGGATCCCTACTGAGCCTATCTATGACAATCTCCATATAGTCCAGTCTTTTCATCTCAGAGTATTATATATCGGGTCTAGGAGGTGGATAAAGTCAGACCCCTACTAACACGATATTTCATGTCGGTGTGAATCCCATCACCTGCTGAGAAACTACTGATCCAAATCAGTAATTCTCATGCACCTTGGCTTAGGATTTCTGGTGATGGCCACCCATGCACAGTGCGACATCAACCCCCAATACCGGGAGAGACGAATCCCTGACGATCCTCTCACTGCCTCCATGTGGCTCGGGACTGTACCCAACTAAACCTATTTGCATGACTCTTTTGAGCCGTGGTAGGATAGTAATCAAAGCACAGTGGGAATTCACACGAGAAAAATGACGATCTCAGGTCGAAGGACTAACCTGTACTTATGTCATCTGGAAACTGCTATCTGACAATAGGTATAATACCATCTAGCATGTTCCCGACGAGTCCGTCCAGTGTACTCACCCCCAGTGAGCACCTGTATACGATCTTAGGTGCGGAAGACCAATGGCTATGGGACCAACCATCGCCCTTTGTCAGGGTCTAGAAACGTATACACCAGTCTACTCCGGAATATCGATGCCCAGTCTCGATACTCCCACGACTAGGGACATTTAAGGATGTGCTTATGGACAACCCAGTCTCCATTTGTATGATCGCCATCATAACGCTGACAGTCAAGAAAGAATCCTATGGGCTCTATCAACATGTAATAGTGATCTGTAATACCATATAATGCATGTACATGATGATAAGGACAAACCAGATAGCATACTATCATTTTGAGTAAGACCGTTCTACCCGTATAGGTCATCCCTCAATCATCACAATCGCGTGCCTGCGATTAAAATATTTGACTTAAATGCACTATATCCAACAATCTCCCACTTGCACTTAAGGTTAATTATTGCGGTGTCGCATACTCACAGCTCCTGTGATACCAAACACCAAACTTCTCTACTAATCAGTCTCGCAAAGCACGTTTGTGAAACTATTGTGTTCGAGAAATAGCCTCAGTGAGTGGATCCACTCCAATGTTTCTATCTTTATCTCTCTATATCTCAACTTTGCGGAGAAAGACTATTTCCCGAAATGAGCGATATATGTCTTAGAATTTGTCTGGATATCTGATGGGACCCAGTTCACAAATGAACTCCAAATCCAATAAAATTCTTAGACCTCATCTTCCACTGCATTTATGCAGTATCTTGCGCCATGCTTTCCTCAGTATCCGCTTGGACCACCTGTCCAACATACTGCCCCTCAAAAGAGAGAAAACTATTAACTCTGACAGCCACTCTGTCATCCAGGTCACCTTAGAAGCCTGAAATGATAACCGCCTCCTGAAGGAGACTGCCGTTACCATATACCAAGAACATCCACTTATGTTTACAACTGCTTCCTAATGTTTCTCCAGGATTGGATTAATATATACTTATTGCAGCCAGTGAAAAAGCAATATCTGGTGTGGTACTTGACATCTAATGATTGACTCAATTGCCTAAGTAGGTGATATGTCAATCATGCAAATCTCTCTCCTCATCGGTCTGAAAGACATCTCTTTAGAGAGGGTGACTCCATCACCTGCGGATACACCAACATGCCAGGAGTCGTCCATTCTAAAACACTTTAAAATAGTGTCAAAGTACCCAAATTGTGATACTTTCCAAATCTAGATCTAAAACTATAGATTTAGTGACCAGAATCCCTGATATTTTATCCAGATCGTATATGGAGAAACATTTTGTGACAATCATAATATAACCGATTGTAGTATAGGAATATCACTTCCTATAAGGAGTACATCATCCAAATACCAGGACATCACTCCCTACTCCCTTTTTACCAAGTCCATCTATTGTTCGGATGAAGTCAAACTCTATGACTATCACATAAAAAATAGATGATTTATCCCTGCTATACTTGCTTTTGTCTATGAATAGATATAAGCTACTGGTCCACCACGCTTCCGCTGCTCCCACTGACTACAACAACTCTCTGGCAGAGTCATATACATGTGTATTTCTAAAGCTAATTTAGAACGACGTTATATTTATCCACCTACTAGATCTCATAGTCTAGGACATCAGTAGTGGCAAGCTTAGGTCATCAAAAACCTCCCTGTTACTGTCTTTGAGGAGACCGAAATACCTCTCGGGTGG
The DNA here is from genome assembly GCA_030015575.1 of Agapanthus africanus. Taxonomy (NCBI): domain Eukaryota; kingdom Viridiplantae; phylum Streptophyta; class Magnoliopsida; order Asparagales; family Amaryllidaceae; genus Agapanthus; species Agapanthus africanus. Next base: position 429,304,730 of record CM057345.1, on the reverse strand, counting down.
CTGAGGTTATACACCAAATCTGCGGAGTGGCTAATGGATTGTCGAATCCAATTGAATCTTTAGGTTCTACTAAATTTTCAGCAATCATTTATAGTTCTAGAATTACTTCCAGTTCTACCATACTCCTACTTGTGTTTTCTGAAAAAAATTCATTTTACTAAAGAGGTGGCGAGTCAAGAACAATATAACTATTGATCCTCCAAATGGTAGAATGTTAACCCTCGTCAAAACCTAGGATAACCCACACACTGCCATTACTGAAACACGCCTTAAGTTTATCCAGATTCTGGTTTTAAGCATAAGCCAGACTACTCCATATACCTTAACTTCGTTAAGATATGAATCCATTCTATATCCAATATAGAAACAAATGCACTAATTTAATTGGAACCAGATTCAAAATACATGCAGCCGTTTCCAGTACATATCGACTAAATGGAAGAAGGCCAAACAACATTACTCATCAAGGAGCGTACTCACGGGTGAGTAACCTGAGAGAGAAGCAAGTTCTTAAATATATTACTTATGACGGAATACCTAGCATAAGTATCTACAACTTCGATTATCTCGAAGAATCCTGATACTTGCAACATATAGTTCTCTACTTTATTCTTATACCTATAACTTCTTAAAATTTGGACCTTGTATTTCAACGAAATGCGTGTCTAAAACTGGAGAAGCCATAAGTAAACGGAATATAGTACGAGTACCAACCCCCTTGTCCTAATGGACATCGGACAACATACAATACTTTGTATAAGTTCTCTGAGTTTAATAACTCAAATCTTGTGTGTCGTAGATTGAAAATTGTGTCATGGTTAAGAATAATTACACCGATATTGAATGCACCTTACCTAACCATCAACTGATACAGATAAACGTCATAAACATAATTTCAAAAAGTTATATCTCACTTTATAAAATAAACGTACATATATATCAGTTTGAAATTGGTGCACAACAACGGATATTCAAAACCAAATATTTGCCGTTAGGCAAATCCTAGACGATTTCCTCAAATATCACCAATTACAAAGAATTCTGATAGTGAGGATTTAATCATCCAATTCCCAATATTTTTAACACCCGAGCCCAATACTACTATTTTTCTGTTACTGGTTGAGCATTAGATATTACTCATTTTATTTAACTTGCCTGTTTGACACTTACCGTGAAATTTTATCTGGAAAGGTCATTTCTGCATATAACAAATTTTAGCACCTAAAATAAAATTAAAAATATCCACCTTGGCCTACTCGACACCCTTAGCCGCGTGGTAGCGTCCGTGCATCGAGTTCTCGTCCCGTTCGGTGAAACGGGCGAGTTTGGACGGCTACGCGCGCGTACAGGTGTCCGACTTGGGGGTATGCTTTTTAATCATAAAACATTTCATTTTAAAATTTGGAACCCGCTTAAAATCCTATTATTTAAATTTCAAATTTTTGGACCCAACCCGGGCGCGATTTGGAAATGTTTCATTTAGCGCCAAAATCCCAAATTAATAAAATATTCGAAACCATAATATATATTCATAATCTTACTGTTACTTTAATAACCTATTAAATCTTTTTAATATTCTTTTAACCTTTCCTCAGCCAATCACGGGGTTCTTAACCCCGTGGGCCCCGTCCTTAATCCCCCTCTCTCTCTCTACCTCCCTCGTATCTCTTCCTCTCTCTTTCTCTCTCTCTAACTCTCTCTCTCTCTTCCCTATATATTCTTCTCCCCACCTCATATATTTTTCCAGAACGAGAAAAAACAAAGCCCCACGCGAGAAACCCATCGCGAACCCTAACCCTAGCCGCCTTCACCGTCGCCGCCGCAGCTCCGACGCCGGCGCCAGCGCCACCGTCGCCCTCGCCTCCGCCTTCTCGCCTCAACCGACCCTATTTCCTCTCTCCCGAGCACCCTGCGCAGCCGCGGCCACCTGCAAATTTCCCTGCAGTCGCCAAGTCGCTGCCGGCAACCACCTGCGCCACCGACCATCACCTCGCCTGTTCTCCTCACCCCGAGACCTCCTCCTTCTCTTCTTTCTGGCACACCCTGCACCTTCCTCGACGCCAACCCACCACCCATCGCCTACAACCTCACCCTCGCCGGAGACCCATCACCACCGACCATCCGTCATCTCCTCGCCTCCCAGCAAACCCCCAGAACGCCAACACCACCACTACCGACCGATTTTGCACCTTCCCCGATCACCTCTACCGAAACCCTTCTCGTTGTCGTCACCATCGCGGCTTGAACCGCCGGTGATCTTGACGGCACCGATCGCCTCGCTGCCGGGTTGCCGAGAGTGCATCCATCTCTGTCCAGATCATCCCGAGCCCTTGCTATTATCGTGTCGCGTGGGTTCGCGCCTCCGTTCTCGTGTTCGTCATTTCGTCGAGGCAAGTATTCGATACTTGCTACATGCTATTGCTACTTTATAACTTGCCTTAATATTCATGTGTGGTTTAATGACATATTATTTAGTAAATCACCTTACATACATTGCTTCCTGTTTAATCCTAGTAGCATGTCAAATTAATTATTTCCTGATAAACCCGTACATGATAGATTACATTTGATTCACTGCTATGATGCTTTATTTCCAGTTTAGTTTATCAAATATGCATAACCGGTTAAATTACAATTGCATTCTTTAAACAGATCATACTTGTCGTGGCATTCTTGGAACACTCAATATATTATTACCCTGATTACATCAGTTACGTTCACCGTCCTGTATTCACGTGATATTGACACTATTGAAAATTGTACAGCTAGATAATAAATCCGATTATTGTTTAACGCGTTGATTTGAACATGATGCTACTTATATATCTGTTTGCGAGCACACCCACGATATCGTTACATCTTGATTGACATTATCACACATGGTATTTATATGATACACCTGACATGGTACCGTTTACTATTGACTTGACCTGATGTAACATGAGCTGACCTGTTACCTGATCTCGTGCCTAATGCCAACAAACCTGACATGTAGTCCTCATGGACCATTCCTGTTGTCTATCCAGACAACCTGCTGTTACCTGATCCTGTGTTGGTATTAGTTCTTGATTACTGAATACCTGACCTGATACATATAACTTGGGGGTATGGGGAAATCAAAGGTGAACCTGACTTGTAACTCGACAGTTCGCTACCTGTTCGAGTGTACACATTCCTGTTTTGTGCCTAGCGGCATGTCTCGGTTTCGGCCAAGAATATTGTGGCCGTGGTCCCGGGTATGTACGGGATACTATCGAGTGTACACATTCCTGTTTTGTGCCTAGCGGCATGTCTCGGCTGCAGCCGAGAATATTGTGGCCGTGATCCCGGGTATGTACGGGATACTATTGAGTTACATCGATGATTCACCAAATTGATTTCAAAGACTTTAGACTAGGAAACCTGATAGAACATTTTAGTTACCCACTGCATATTACCGTGCACTGCTTGTTTCACATTATTGCTTTATTCATGTTTAGTTCTGCATTGCCTATTACACTGTTCATATTATATTACTTGTTGACTTGACGTGCTGACGTCTGGGTTTTGCATGGCCCAGATTTTATACCACTGTCGCAGTCCGAGCAGGAGTACTTCAGCCAGCAGGCTGAGTTATGAGTTCTGTAGTGGTTAGTTTTATTTCCTGCATTTATTTTCTGATGTGAGCCCGCATTATGGGACATACCTTTAAGATATTGTATTGGATCATTTGCTTCCGCATTTATTTATCATTGACTCTTGTTATTCTGGATTGTGGACATGTTTTAGATAGTTTTTGTCTCGTTCTAGATATCTCTACAGCCGTAATGTGACTGTGGATGGATACTTCCTACCCACAGGTAACATGGTTGGCTATGTCACGTTCCTGTAGGGTGTTTTTCGTCACCCCATTGAGATGGGAATACGCGCGCGCTTGTCAGGCGTTCTACAGATTCCCCCTGCCTAGGGTAGGCCGGGGTTTATTGATTGTGGGGATCCGAATCTCCGGCAGCCGCGGACTAAGCTGCCGTTAATTACCCCTCGCCTTTGGGACGGGGGAACCTCCGATTAACGGGTTAAACTGGTCATGCGAACTCAATGTGCAGTGTACGTGTGTTGTGTTTTGAAAGGGGGGTTTGGATATATCGGGAGCCACGCAGAGTTTTTACGGGGGTCCCGCTACCCAGATAGCGGGCTGGGGGTCAAGGGGGCCAGCAGGCCCCTTGCGGGGTGCGGGGCAGCGCCCCGTCAGAAATTTTTTTCTAACAGGGACAGTGTCGTGGAGCACGTGTGTGTGCAAATATGTATACATATGTATATATATATGTATATATGTATATATGTATATATATAAAAGAAAGAAAGGGGAAAAGGCATCCAAAGGATGTGTGGGGGGGGGGGCAGCACCTTGGGCGCTGTGCGCTCAGGCGCTAGAGTGCCACGTGTCGGCACGTGGGCACTCTGCGCTTGAGCGCAAGCGCGCCACGTGTCGGTACGTAGGCACTTTGCGCTTGAGCGCCTGCGCTCGAGCGCAAGCGCGCCACGTGTCGGCACGGGGGAGACTTGCGCTCGAGCGCAAGCGCGCCACGTGTCGGCACGGGGGAGACTTGCGCTCGAGCGCTTGCGCTTGGGCGCAAGCGCGCCATGTTTCGGCACGGGGGAGACTTGCGCTCGAGCGCCTGCGCTAGGGCGCAAGCGCTCCACGTGTCGGCACCGGGACGACTTGCGCTCGGGCGCTTGCGCTAGGGCGCAAGCGCGCCACGTGTCGGCACGTGGGCGACTTGCGCTCGGGCGCTTGCGCTTGAGCGCAAGCGCGCCACGTGTCGGCACGTGGGCGCTCTGCGCTTGAGCGCCGGCGAGAAAAAGTGGCTTTTAGCCTAAGAAACAGAAGCTATGCTTTAGAAAGGAAATATTTGTTATGTATATATGTATGGAGTTAAACTCCTGGGATGTTTTGAAGCTGATGAAGGGGGTTCTTCTTCTTCCTTCTGTTGTTTGGCCGGATCTTGAAGATCAAGAAGTAGGAGATTTTAAAAATCACTCCTTTTTGAGATCTGATGGGAGATCTGAGTTCCTCTTTGTGGGTTTTGTGGTGGAAAACTACTTAGTTTTGGAAAAGAAAGAGTAAAACTCTTGATTTAATTCAAAAGAATTGAGAAGGTTTAGAACCTTCAGAAAAGGGAAAGAGATACAAACCTTAGGTTTTTTTGTGAGAATGAAAAGTGTATATTTTATTCATCATCATGTTGCCTTTTATAGGCTTACATATTTACATATAGCCCCTTGGGCTTTACAAAAATGGCATTTTAGCCATCCCATGGCTCATGTGCCATTTCATTTTTGCACATAAGCCATGGGCTTACAAAATATTGGCTTTATGCCCATTTTGTTTACATTCATGCATAAACAATTACATAAAAATTATTTATTACATGATTTTATTGTTGGCATGGGGAGGCTGGCTGCGGGCTCGACTTGGGAATGAGCCCGCTTGATCTGGGCTTGGGCCCACCTGGCTTGGGGTTGACTTTGATTTTGACTTGGTCAACCGGGGTGTAAATTTTTACCCCAACAAATTGCCCCCCATCAATAAATGCATACCGCACATGTGGGTCGTGTGCATGAAATTGATGGATCTTCTTTCACGTGGAGGCGACTTGCTTCGGTTCCCACTTTTTGGGATGCACTGCCCTTTTTACGACGTGGACGGTCGACGCTTGACGCGTAGCGATTTGGTAGACGTGTCCCCGGCACGGAGTGTCGCTGGTCGACGTTTCCCCGAGGCGGAGTGTCTGCTGTCGATGTGCCGCCGGCACGGAGTGTCTGCTTGACGTTTCCCCGAGGCGGAGTATCGGCTGGTTGACGTTTCCCTGATGCGGAGTGTCTGTGTTGGACGTTTCCCCGATGCAGAGTGTCGCTGGTTGACGTGTCCCCGGCACGGAGTGTCGCTGATCGACTTTTCCCCGGCGCGGAGTGTCGGGTTGACTTTTCCCCGGCGCGGAGTGTCGCCGATCAACTTTTCCCCGGCGCGGAGTGTCGGTTGTTGACTTTTCCCCAGCACAGAGTGTCGCTGATGGACTTTTCCCCGGCGCGGAGTGTCGGGTTGACTTTTCCCCGGCACGGAGTGTCGCTGATCGACTTTTCCCCGGCACGGAGTGTCGGTGGTTGACTTTTCCCCGGCACGGAGTGTCGCTGATCGACTTTTCCCCGGCGAGGAGTGTCGGGTTGACTTTTCCCCGGTACGGAGTGTCGCTGATGGACTTTTCCCCGGCGCGGAGTGTCACTGGTTGACTTTTCCCCGGCACGGAGTGTCGCTGATCGACTTTTCCCCGGCGCAGAGTGTCGGGTTGACTTTTCCCCGGCACGGAGTGTCGCTGATCGACTTTTCCCCCGGCGCGGAGTGTCGGTAGTTGACTTTTTCCCGGCACGGAGTGTCGCTGATCGACTTTTCCCCGGCACGGAGTGTCGCTGATCGACTTTTCCCCGGCGCGTAGTGTCGCGGGTTGAATTTTCCCCGGCACGGAGTGTCGCTGATCGACTTTTCCCCGGCGCGGAGTGTCGTGGGTTGACTTTTCCCCGGCACGGAGTGTCGCTGATCGACTTTTCCCCGGCACGGAGTGTCGGGTTGACTTTTCTCCGGCACGGAGTGTCGCTGATCGACTTTTCCCCGGTGCGGAGTGTCGCTGGTGGACTTTTCCCCGGCGCGGAGTGTTGGGTTGACTTTTCCCCGGCACGGAGTGTCGCTGATGGACTTTTCCCCGGCGCGGAGTGTCGCTGGTTGACTTTTCCCCGGCACGGAGTGTCGCTGATCGACTTTTCCCCGGCGCGGAGTGTCGGTGGTTGACTTTTCCCCGGCACGGAGTGTCGCTGATCGACTTTTCCCGGCGCGGAGTGTCGGGTTGACTTTTCCCCGACACGGAGTGTCGCTAATCGACTTTTCCCCGGCGCGGAGTGTCGTTGGTTGACTTGTCCCCAGCACGGAGTGTCGCTGATCGACTTTTCCCCGGCGCGGAGTGTCGGTGGTTGACTTTTCCCCGACACGGAGTGTCGCTGATGGACTTTTCCCCGGCGCGGAGTGTCGGGTTGACTTTTCCCCGGCACGGAGTGTCGCTGATGGACTTTTCCCCGGCGCGGAGTGTCGGGTTGAATTTTTCCCGGCGCGGAGTGTCGCTGATGGACTTTTCCCCGGCGTGGAGTGTCGCTGGTTGACTTTTCCCCGGCACGGAGTGTCGCTGATCGACTTTTCCCCGGCGCGGAGTGTCGGTGGTTGACTTGATTCCGAGGCGGAGCATAATTCTGGCAGGGAAGGTAGATATCCTGAGGCGAAGCATGATTTCGACACGGGGTAAATTATGGGACGGAGCATGATTCCGCCATAGAGGTTGGTTTGATTTGATTTGGGTTGACATCAGCATCACTACACTGGAATATGGTACCAGGAGCGAATCATCATCTGTCTTGAAAGGATTTGGGAATTGGTTTTCTGTCGGCATCTGCATTGCTGCACTGGAATAATACCAGGAGCAACTCATCATGTGCCCCGGGTGGATTTGGGAATTGGTTTTGTTTTGGCATCTGCATTGCTGCACTGGAATAATGCCAGGAGCAACTCATCATTTGCCCCGGGAGGATTTGGGAATTGCTTTTTGTTTGGCATCTGCATTGCTGCACTGGAATAATACCAGGAGCAACTCATCATTTGCGTTTGCTTATTAGGAAACGATGGCTTAGGAGACAGGTTTTAGGTCCCTATCACCTAAGACTTTTCAATTTTGTGAGCCGTAAGGGTCTCACAAAGCATTTTCTCCCTACGGGTCGTAAGGATCCCGTAAGTGTATTTTCTCCTTAGGAGTCGTGGGGACTCCCAAGTGTGTTGCTCCTTTGTGAGTCGTAAGGATCTCACGCGGGAATTTTCTCCTCACAAAGTCGAGAGGACTTTGCGGGTGCAATTCATTTCATTTCATTTCATTTTTTTTAACGAGTTTGCGCCCTTTCGGGTTTTCACAAACTCGCCGGCAGTCCTGCTGTTTTTACTCACGGAGCCCTTTCGGGTTTTCATCCGTGCCCATTTTGCTTGTGGACATACCTTCTTTTTTTTTTCTTCTTCTCTTTTTTTTTCTTTTTTTTTGAATCTTCCCTGCCGGTGGGACTTTGAATGTGGTCTCGCCGGTGGGACTTAGGAGAGATTGGGACCGTTTTACGCCCGTGGATTGTATACGGTTTTGCAGGATGTATGATCCAGACTGTAGGGACAAAAACATTTCGGGACTTTGTCGGCGTCTGCATCGCTGCACTGGAATATGGTACCAGGAGCGACTCATCATTCACCGTTGGGGTATGGGAGTTGGAATTTGGTTGGCGTCTGCATCGCTGCACTGGAATATGGTACCAGGAGCGACTCATCATTCGCTGCGGGGGTATTGGGGAGCGATGGCTTACGAGACAGGTTCAGATCCTTATCGCCTAAGGCTTTTCAATTTTATGGGCCGTGAGGGTCCCATAAAAGCATTTTCTCCCTGCGAGTCATAAGGATCCCGCAGGTGTATTTTCTCCTTAGGAGTCGTGAGGACTCCTAAGTGTGTTTTTCCTTTGTGAGTCGTAAGGATCCCACAAAGGTTTGTTCTCCTCATGTATCGTGAGGACACATGAGTGGATTTCCCTCGTTCCCAGTTTAATGACTTAGAGGTCGACTGTTTCCAGTTTAACAACTTAGCGGTCATCTGTTTCCAGTTTAACGACTTGGTGGTCATCTGTTTCCAGTTTAACGACTTGGTGGTCATCTGTTTCCAGTTTAAAGACGTAGAGGTCATCTGTTTCCAGTTTAAAGACTTGGTGGTCTGCTGTTTCCAGTTTAAAGACATAGAGGTCATCTGTTTCCAGTTTAAAGACTTGGTGGTCATCTGTTTCCAGTTTAAAGACTTAGAGGTCATCTGTTTCCAGTTTAAAGACTTGGTGGTCATCTGTTTCCAGTTTAAAGACTTAGAGGTCATCTGTCTCCAGTTTAACGACGTAGAGGTCATCTGTTTCCATTTTAACGACTTGGAGGTCATCTGCTTCCAGTTTAAAGACGTAGAGGTCATCTGTTTCCAGTTTAAAGACCTTAGAGGTCATCTGTTTCCAGTTTAGAGACTTGGTGGTCATCTGTTTCCAGTTTTAGAGACTTAGAGGTCTAATGTTTCCAGTTTAACGACTTGGTGGTCATCTGTTTCCAGTTTAATGACTTGGAGGTCATCTGTTTCCAGTTTAAAGACTTAGGGGTCTACTGTTTCCAGTTTAACGACCTTAGAGGTCATCTGTTTCCAGTTTTAACGACTTGGAGGTCATCTGCTTCCAGTTTAAAGACGTAGAGGTCATCTGTTTCCAGTTTAAAGACGTAGAGGTCATCTGTTTCCAGTTTTAACGACGTAGAGGTCGTCTGTTTTCCAGTTTAAAGACTTAGAGGTCTATCCAGGGGCATAGGTTTTGACGAGAATTATTTGAGCCCGTGGATTGTATACGGTAGTCAATTTGGGGATTAACCGTTAGGGCCGGAAGAATTTTTGGAAATTTGAATTTTTGTTTGTGTTTTTTTTTTATTTTACCGCGATTGCTCTATCCTTTCAGCTTTTTTTTATCGCGAAGATCGCGATTTTCCCTATCATTTCGGCTTTTATTCGCGGTTGCCCCATCATTTCGGCTTTATTTCATTTTTATTTTTACTCGCTGATTTTTATTGCGAGTTACCCAATCATTTCGGCTTTCCTCTATTTTTCTTTTATTTACACATTTTTTTATTTACACACACACACACACACACACACACACATATATATATATATATATATGTATATTTTTACATTCCCAGTTTAACGACTTAGAGGTCGATTGTTCCTAGTTTTAATGACGTGGTGGTCAGCTGTTCCCAGTTTAACGACGTGGTGGTCCTTTTTGCTTAATCCCAGCTCCTTGAACTTTGATCTTGGTGGAGCTGTGTTGATGACCTAGCTCTGTGGCTTGCCGATACATCCGAGGATTGTGAGGTTTTTCCAAGCTTATATTGGTCCTCTGCCCAATCTTTGAAAATATAGCAGTCTTCGATGGTATGACCCACCACTCTAATGATATGGGCAGTATAGGGGATTACCGGTCATGTTCATTTTCTGTGGCCTCTTTTGGAACAGGCAGTTGCAGGACCGCTGTTCAGGGCGTCCATGAATATTTTGCGGACTTCATCCCTCCTAAAGGAGTATACCTTCTTCTTTCCCTCCATTGGAGTATGTGCCTTTACTGATGCTGGTCCTCGAGGCACATATCTGGGAGGATTAGGTTCCCGAAAGGTTTCGGTCTCCATTTGCATGAAATCGGCGATCGTAGCTTGACTGTTTGCTAACACGCCTTTAGAAAGTTCTATCTTTCCCATCTTGTATTGCCTTTCGACCCAATCTTTGAAGACGAAGCTAGTCCTTAATGGCATGACCTATCACCCTGTGATAGGGGCAATATTTTGGGTCGTCGGTCATATTCTCTTCTTGCGGTCTCTTAGATTCTGGCAGTTGTAGACCGTTTTCTTAGGGCGTCCTTGAATATCTTGTGGACCTTTTTCCCTCTTGAAGGAATAGGACCTTTTTCCAGCTTCTCTTTCAAAGGCGATTCCCCCTTGGCGTATGTATCGGAGGGACTGGAGGCTGATTGCGGCCGTTTTTTCGTGAAGGCGCTCCGCTTTTAGGTTGAAAGGGATATCAGTTGGCTGCCCCCGGGTATCAATCCCTGGCTCATGAGCTAAAATTTGATTCTGCTGTAATTGCAATCGGGGCGACTTGGGATCGCGGAGATCTGCCACGACGTTTTGCCAGCTCGTCGACTTTGGAATAGACCTCGGCAATTTTCTCATCCCTGTCCTGAAATTGCCTTTGAAGCCATTGGAATAATGCTTGTTCTGTAGTTCCGGCTATGACAACCGGGTAATCTTTATTGCCTAAGATCAATACAGTAGGAACCACGGGCTCCTCTGGCTTATCGGCCTGAGCGGGCTCTTCATCATTTAGATCGAGCCGATGCTGGGTAGCGTCAACCATATCATCATCATGGCTGTGAAGAAGAGGAGGGTTCGTTTCTTCATGTCCGGCCATATAGACAGTGTGGATAAACACACTCATCCATTCTTTCATCACTGGCAGCTGGTTTCGCAGAGCGGTCCGGGCTTTGGAAATTCATAAATTTTAACATGGCCAGAGCCCTAGCCCTTTTGTTGGCTCTATATCTGAGCCGCTTCTGCCTCAGCCTCTCTGCCTTGAGCGTCTGGCAGGCTTCTGCTCTTCGGGAAGCCGCCACAGGCCGAGTGATGGGGAGGCTTGAGAAGACACCCAATCGAGCAGTGGTCAAGGGCACCACTGGAGCTTGCTCGGGATGCCTTGTTTTCTTTGCTGGTGCTGATGGCCTTGCCCCCAGCTGGGGCCATGGAGAGTCGTTCAAACGCCGACTTGTGTTTGAGTTGGGGCGCCTTCGAGACCACCACATTCGGCCTCTTGCCTTTCGAGACCGGTTTTGTCTGTTGCTGGAGCTTGAGGAGCTGGGATGGCGCCAACTGGTATGAACATAATAGAGCCGAATGGTAGAAGCGGCTCCTCCCATTGTCGCTCGAGACTGGCCGGGAGGACCGTCCTAGAGTTCTATCCTCATTGTGTAGGAGACAAGAGCCGTGCTGAGAGCTGAGTTTATCTTTGGGGACATTGTTGAAAAGTGATTGTTTGAAAGACCTGCATGAAAGAGCATTATTTTAGTATAAAATACAGATATGTACATTGATTGAGTTCGCATGAATGCTTAACCCGAAATATGGGAGGAGAGATTAGGTCCCACCGGGCGTGCCAGAATCTGTAGGGTGTTTTTTCGTCACCCCATTGAGATGGGAATACGCGCGCGCGCTTGTCAGGAGTACTACAGATTCCCCCTGCCTAGGGTAGGCCGGGGTTTATTGATTGTGGGGATCCGAATCTCCGGCAGCCGCGGACTAAGCTGCCGTTAATTACCCCTCGCCTTTGGGACGGGGGGAACCTCCGATTAACGGGTTTAAACTGGTCATGAGAACTCAATGTGCAGGTGTACGTGTGTTGTGTTTTGAAAGGGGGGTTTGGATATATCGGGAGCCACGCAGAGTTTTTTACAGGGGTCCCGCTACCCAGATAGCGGGGCTGGGGGTCAAGGGGGCTAGCAGCCCCTTTGCGGGGTGTGGGGCAGCGCCCCATCAGAATTTTTTTTCTAATAGGGACAGTGTCGTGGAGCACGTGTGTGTGCAAATATGTATACATATGTATATATATATGTATATATGTATATATGTATATATATATATAAAAGAAAGAAAGGGGGAAAAGGCAATCCAAAGGATGTGTGGGGGGGGGGCAGCACTTTTGGGCGCTGTGCGCCTAGGTGCTGTGCGCTCAGGCGCTAGAGTGCCACGTGTCGGCACGTGGGCAACTCTGCGCTTGAGCGCAAGCGCGCCACATGTCGGCACGGGGGGAGACTTGCGCTCGAGCGCTTGCGCTGGAGCGCAAGCACGCCACGTGTCGGCACGGGGGAGACTTGCGCTCGAGCGCTTGCGCTTGGGGGCAAGCGCGCCACGTGTCGGCACCGGGGCGACTTGCGCTCGAGCGCTTGCACTTGAACGCAAGCGCGCCATGTGGTCGGCACCGGGGGAGACTTGCGCTCGGGCACTTGCGCTTGAGCGCAAGCGTGCCACGTGGACGACTTGCGCTCGGGGCGCTTGCGCGTGAGCGCAAGCGCGCCATGTGTCAGCACGTGGGCGCTCTGCGCTTGAGCGCCGGTGAGAAAAAATGGCTTTTAGGCTAAGAGCTTTTAGGCTAAGAAACAGAAGCTATGCTTCAGAAAGGAAATATTTATTATGTATATATGTATGGAGTTAAACTCCTGGGATGTTTTGAAGCTGATGAAGGGGGTTCTTCTTCTTTCTTCTGTTGTTTGGCCGGATCTTGAAGATTAAGAAGTAGGAGATTTTAAAAGTCACTCCTTTTTGAGATCTGATGGGAGATCTGAGTTCCCCTTTGTGGGTTTTGTGGTGGAAATCTACTTAGTTTTGGAAAAGAAAGAGTAAAACTCTTGATTTAATTCAAAAGAATTGAGAAGGTTTAGAACCTTCAGAAAAAGGAAAGAGATACAAACCCTAGGTTTTTTTGTGAGAATGAAAAGTGTATATTTTATTCATCATCATGTTGCCTTTTATAGGCTTGCATATTTACAAGCCCCTTGGGCTTTACAAAAATGGCATTTTAGCCATCCCATGGCTCATGTGCCATTTCATTTTTGCACATAAGCCATGGGCTTACAAAATATTGGCTTTATGCCCATTTTGTTTACATTCATGCATAAACAATTACATAAAAATTATTTACTACATGATTTTGTTGTTGGCATGGGGAGGCTGGCTGCGGGCTCGACTTGGGCATGAGCCCGCTTGATCTGGGCTTGGGCCCAACTGGCTTGGGGTTTACTTTGATTTTGACTTGGTCAACCGGGGTGTAAATTTTTACCCCAACAGTGCCCAATCTTGCGTACTCTGGGAAGCGGGGCGTGACATGGTTCTTTTGGTATCAGAGCCATAGGTTAGTTGGGTTGATTTTTTTGTAGTTGGGTATTGTACCCAATACACGAATCAGAATGCCCGTGTTTAGGAAACATGTCCTGCCACTTTGCCATTTACCATTCTTGAATCGCATTCTTCCTGATTATATCTTTTACGACGTGCAAACTTACTTTGCATGTCGACTCGAAAACCTGATCTTTTGTTATCCCTAGGACTTAGGCGACTTGGGTGGAGTTAAGTAATTGTGGCTATGATACCGTGGCATAGTTACAATGCGGTACTCTATTTATGTATCTTAGACTTCTAGCCTTGATCTATATATCGAATCTATCATCATGCTAATTTTGGGTGTTTTTGATTTCAGGAAGATGGCAGATAAGAATTTCAAGACATACCAGAGGCGTGTGGATGAAGCTGCCATGCTGGGAGTAATAAGAGGAATGATGGAAAATCAGAAGAGGAAGACTGAGCTGATCCAGCAGCAAGCAGACTCGTTTCAAGAAGGTTTGCAGATCGTTCGGCAGTCTGTAAACAACGCTGGAGCTAAACCAGTTGACCGAGTAGGGACCGTGGCAGATTTCAGACGTTTGGGTCCGTCTACATTCACTGGTTTAGAGGAGACGTTGCCAGCCGAGCAGTGGCTAGTCGACACGGAGAATTTACTGATTACGGCACAGATTCCAGAGGACAAAAGAGTTGATGTGGTGCGCATTCAGCTAGTGGATTACGCCCGAGAGTGGTGGCTTGTGGAGGAGACCCGCTTGCCCAAGCCGATCAGTTGGGCGGAGTTTTCTAAGAGTTTCCTGAAGAAGTTCTTCCCGCGGACCGCACGGGAGGAAATGGAAGAGAAATTTATTGGGCTGAGGCAGAATGGAGCACCCGTGGACGTGCATGCAGCAGAGTGGACGAGACTCAGCCGATTCGTTGGACCTTTAGTCGCCAACGAGGCAAACAGGGCACGAAGATTCATGCGTAGTTTGGATGTGGACATCCAGAGGCAGATTGTCTCCCTGGGTTTGACCACTTTCTCACAGGTTCTTACGGCAGCTCGAGAACAACAGAGTTTATCTGGGATGAAAGGGAGCTTGCAGCAGACAGCAGTTGCGGCCAGGAAGCCCGCATTTGTACCTAACCGAGCTCTTGGGCACAAGGGTATTCCAGTGGATCGTCGTGGTGTAGCACCCATGAAGAAGCCTGTGGTCGTTGATCGAAGAAAGAGCATGAATTGTAACTACTGCAATTTACCTGGCCACATGCAAAAGGATTATCGAAGGAGACTGGGACTTTGTTTGGTTTGTGGAGCGGCTGATCACGCAATGGGTGCCTGTCCGTCGAAGCTTCGCACGAGAGATGATATACAGAAGCCCCCGCAGAGACCGTTCCAAGGGCAGAAACAGCTGACTCAAGGTTCTAATCAGGCTCGAGCTTTTACCTTGACAGCTGAGGAGGCCAAGGCATCAGGAGAAGTCGTTTCTGGTACTTTACTCGTTCATGGTTTTCCCGCATTGGCGTTATTTAATTCTGGTGCATCCCACTGTTTTATGTCATCCAAATTTATAACTACACACTCGATTACCTGCACGACCCTGTCTAGTTTCTTGGACATACACACTGGGAATGGGAAAATCATATCTAGTAGGGAGTGTAGAGATTGTACAGTTGTTGTGTGCGGACGGGAACTCTTTGCAGATTTCTTGGTGATTGATACGGGCAGCTATGAAGTTGTCTTGGGAATGGATTTTCTTGGCACTTTCTACGCCCACATTGACTGTAGGGCAAAGAAAGTAATTTTCCAGATTCCCGGACATCCTGAGTTTACCTTCACTGGAGGAAGCAGTTCTGTCGGGCCAGTCGAGTTTAGGGCTCGGCCGACAAACAATGTTCTTACAGCAATGGAAGTTGATAGTAGTGAAGAGCCGGCAGTTGTTCGCGATTTTATGGACGTATTTAAAGATATATCGGGTTTACCGCCGAAGCGAGACGTGGAGTTCGCAATTCACCTTATTCCTGGTGCAGCGCCAGTATCTAAAGCGTATTATCCAATGGCACCAGTAGAATTGGAAGAAGTTAAGAGACAGGTTGCTGAATTGCTTGAGAAGGGTTGGATTCGAAGCAGCAACTCACCTTGAGGAGCTCCAGTTCTTCTAGTAAAGAAGAAAGATGGCACGAGAAGGATGTGCATCGACTATCGAGAATTAAACCGGGTGACTATTAAGAACAAGTACCCGATCCCTCGCATTGGAGAACTTTTTGAGCAGCTTAGTGGCGCGAGGGTATTCTCGAAACTGGATTTGCGATCCGGATATCATCAGGTCCGAGTGAAAGCAGAAGTTATTTGCAAGACGGCGTTTCGAACTCAGTATGGACATTACGAGTACCTAGTGATGCCCTTCGGAGTAACGAATGCGCCGGCAGTATTCATGGACTTGATGAACCGAATCTTTTCACCGTTCTTGGACCAGTTTATCGTGGTATTCATTGACGATATTCTGGTTTACTCGAAGAGTTTTGAGGAGCATGCCGAGCACTTGAAGATCGTACTGCAGACGTTGAGACAGGAGAAATTGTATGCGAAGATGAGTAAGTGCGAATTTTGGCTGGAGGAAGTGAAGTTTCTGGGGCATGTTGTGTCTGGCGATGGAATCGCCGTCGATCCCGAAAAGATTGCAGCAGTTCGAGATTGGCCGATTCCAAAGAATGTTGCTGAGATAAGAAAGTTTCCTTGGATTAGCCGGATACTACAGGAGATTTGTGGAGAACTTCGCTCGTTTGGCAGAGCCATTGACCAAGCTTACGCGCAAGGAGGTGCCCTTTTTATGGACGGATAAATGTGCGTTAGCTTTTGAGACGTTGAAGCAGAAGTTAATAACCGCCCCTATTTTGACCATGCCAGACAATTCCGGAGGACTGGTAATTCACAGCGACGCATCTGGGAAAGGATTGGATGTGTTTTGATGCAACATGGGAAGGTGGTAGCATACGCATCAAGACAATTGAAGACCCATGAGAATAATTATCTAACTCATGACTTGGAGCTTGCGGTTGTGATCTTCGCTTTGAAGATTTGGAGACACTACCTTTTGGGCGAGAGGGTCGAAGTTTTTACAGATCACAAGAGTTTGAAGTATGTGTTCACTCAGAAGGAGTTGAATATGAGGCAGCGTAGATGGTTGGAGCTGATGGCTGACTACGACCTTGATCTTAAGTACCACCCGGGGAGGGTTAACGTCGTGCCGGATGCGCTTAGTCGGTTACCAGCAATTCAGGTGTTAACTACGCAGAAGGAGATCATTGCAGATTTTCGAAGATTTGACTTGGAGGTTGTGCTACCGCATTCTACGGGGCAGTTGATGCAGTTGCAAGTACAGTCGTCTTTAATTGAGAAAATTAAAGCAGCACAATCGCAGGATCCTAGACTGCAAAAGTTTCGAGAGCAAGTTGAAGCCGGACTACGAACAGATTTACTGGTCCACGAAGATGGTTCGTTGAGGTATGGTAGCCGTTTGTGTGTGCCAAAGGGAGATGTTCGTGAAGAGCTTATGAAGGAGGCACACAGTTCAGTTTACTCTGTACATCCAGGAGGCACAAAGATGTACCGTGATATTCGACAGCATTTCTGGTGGGAAGGCATGAAACGGGAGATTGCTCGCTTCGTGGCTAAGTGCTTGGTGTGTCAGCAAGTCAAGGCTGAACACTAAAGGGTTGCTGGTTTATTGCAACCACTTCCGATTCCTCAGTGGAAGTGGGAACATATAACCATGGATTTCGTGACGGCTTTACCGCGGAGTCCAAAGGGCGACAATGCAGTATGGGTGATTGTTGATCGGCTGACCAAGGCAGCTCACTTTATTCCTTTCCGGGTTGGTCAATCAACGGAGACTTTGGCAGAGCGGTACATGCAGGAGATTGTAAGATTGCATGGAGTACCGGTGAGCATCGTGTCCGATCGGGACACTCGGTTCTTATCACACTTCTGGAGGAGTTTACAGGAAAGTTTGGGACTCGATTGAAGTTTAGCACAGCTTATCATCCTCAAACTGATGGTCAGTCGGAAAGAACGATCCAAACTCTTGAAGACATGTTGAGAGCATGCATGTTGGACTTCAAGGGTTCGTGGGAGGATCATCTACACTTGGTGGAGTTTTCTTACAACAACAGTTTTCAACCAACTATCCAGATGGCTCCGTTTGAAGCTTTGTATGGTCGTAAGTGCCGTTCACCTGTTTGTTGGGATGATGTCAGTGAATGAAAATTGTTGGGACCGGATTTGGTAGTGCAGACGGTTGAGAAGGTTAACACAACCAGAAAGCATATGAAGGCAGCTCAAGACCGACAGAAGAGTTGGGCTGACACGTCAAGAAGACCTCTAGAGTTCGCCGTGGGTGATTTGGTATTCCTGAAGATATCACCGACTAGAGGGGTGATTCGTTTTGGGAGTCGAGGAAAGCTTAGTCCTCGATTCGTTGGACCCTTTGAGATATTGGAGCGTGTTGGAGAGGTAGCGTACCGTTTGGCGTTACCGCAGTCTTTGGCGGGTGTGCACGATGTGTTTCACGTATCTCAACTACGAAGGTATGTTCGAGATGAAACACACGTTTTGGATCATTCCGAGTTAACAGTACGGGAAGACCTGACTTTTGAGGAGCGCCCGGTTGAAATCGTGGATCGAAGGGAAAAGGTTCTTAAGAACAAGGTTATCCCCCTTGTGCTCGTTTCTTGGGGTAATCGATCGCATGGAGAGTCCACTTGGGAGCGAGAAGATGAGATCCGGCAGAAGTTTCCTCACCTTTTTCTGTAGTTTTCTATCCTGTATTCTTAGAATTTCGAGGACGAAATTCTTTTGTAGTTGGGTATAATGTAACACCCGAGCCCAATACTACTATTTTTCTGTTACTGGTTGAGCATTAGATATTACTCATTTCATTTAACTTGCCTGTTTGACACTTACCGTGAAATTTTATCTGGAAAGGTCATTTCTGCATATAACAAATTTTAGCACCTAAAATAAAATTAAAAATATCCATCTCGGCCTACTCGACACCCCTAGCCGCGTGGTAGCGTCCGTGCATCGAGTTCTCTTCCCGTTCGGTGAAACGGGCGAGTTTGGACGGCTACACGCGCGTACAGGTGTCCGACTTGGGGGTATGCTTTTTAATTATAAAACATTTCATTTTAAAATTTGGAACCCGCTTAAAATCCTATTATTTAAATTTCAAATTTTTGGACCCAACCCGGACGCGATTTGGAAATATTTCATTTAGCGCCAAAATCCTAAATTAATAAAATATTCGAAACCATAATATATATTCATAATCTTACTGTTACTTTAATAACCTATTAAATCTTTTTAATATTCTTTTAACCTTTCCTCAGCCAATCACGGGGTTCTTAACCCCATGGGCCCCGTCCTTAATCCCTCTCTCTCTCTCTCTCTACCTCCCTCGTATCTCTTCCTCTCTCTCTCTCTCTCTCTCTCTAACTCTCTCTCTCTTCCCTATATATTCTTCTCCCCACCTCATATATTTTTCCAGAACGAGAAAAAACAAAGCCCCACGCGAGAAACCCATCGCGAACCCTAACCCTAGCCGCCTTCACCGTCGCCGCCGCAGCTCCGACGCCGGCGCCAGCGCCACCGTTGTTGCGCCACGGCAGCGCCCCGGCCGTCTATCCGAGGCCAAAATGCGGAATCAAAATTTTCTTAACTTTTAAACTGGCGCTACCACGGACAATATACCCGGATCGTAACCATTAACCGATACTAGCTAACAAGAGAATGGGTGAGAGATATACCGAGTGATCCGAGTCCTCCGGTCTTCTCGTCATCGTCCCGATCTCCCGCGGAAACTCCGGTCATCGCCTCCTTGCCGGAAGGGCACCACATCGTCTGTATCTTTTACGGGCTCCCACCTCAATACCGAGGCAACTCGGGCGCGAAGTTGGCTAGCCGACGCGCCCAAGATTTGCTGTAGAAGTAGTGTAGATATTGCTTGTCTCTTTGGGGTTATGTTGCCTTGATGGAGGAATAAGGTTAAAGAAAAATTGGTGCTTTCATTTTTCCAAAACTAGAAGAATGAGATGAAGAAATTTTGTGTCACACTAAAATGGAAATTTCTCTCTTTTTCTAATATGTGGCCGGCCAAGCTTAAATGGAAATGGTGGAGGGGAATGAAGACATAAGGGAGGTGAGTGTAGGATAAAGAGAATGGTGACCACATCATAAACATAATCATATCAAACCTACATCCAAACCATACCCTCTCTTATCACAATTAATGCAAGTTATGGTGGAAAAGAAAAGATGCCATCATAATCAAACCATTTGCATGAAACCCCCTCCACAAATGTTATTTGCACAATTGCAAATAACCCCCTCCATCGGAAAAGTCCGGCCGGGAAAGAACAAAGGAAAACCGGCCGGAACGGAAAGCAAACTGGCAACTCCAGAAAACTGGTCCCGTAATAAATTACAGGAAAACCCCGATACTGTGCATACATACCCGCATCTGTATTCCGTCCGGATACAAATGCAAAGAGACAAAATCTACACTGTACTAAACTAGGATCCGGCTTAAACCAAAGCCGGCTAGTAATATCCGTTCGATCCTGATCCGTGCAATACCGCACGTATCTGATCGAACCCTGCCATATATCCATACGGCTACTAGTACAAACCGTCCGATCCTGATCCGTGCAATACCGCACGTATCTGATCGGACCCTGCCATATCTCCATACGGCCTTTACAGCGTTTCGCCTGAAAGCTTGAGTAACTGAAAGTGTGGTGGACTCTAAAGACTCATCAATACTATGGCTGTGGATTTAACCACTAGCACGTCAGAGGTATTAGCCAATACGTGACGGGCCACCAGCTATTGACCAAAAGGGACGTCGATGAGCGAACTCATCCTGACACCCTACTGAGCCTGTCAGTGACAATATCCGTACAGTCCGGTCCGTTCGTCTATGAGCATCGCATGGCGGGCCTAGGGGGTTGGTAAAAGTCAGACCCTTAAAGGCGGTACAAGTCGTGTCGGAGTGTAGCCCAGAACGCCCTGAGATACTACTGGAATACCTACCAGTAAATCTCCTGCCTCGGCCGAGGGCTTTGCGTAATGGCTCTCCTAGACACAGCGCGACCTCACCCCCAATACCGGGAGAGACGAACCCCTGCAGATCCGCTCACTGCCTCCATGTGGCTCGGGACTGTACCCAACTAAAACCTGTTTGCACGACTCCTTTGAGCCGTGGTAGGGTAGTAATCAAAGCACAGTGGGAACTCACACGAGACAAATGACGATCTCAGGTTGATGAACTAACCTGTACACATGTCACCTGGGAACTGCTATCTGAAGTCTGGTATAATCCCAACTAGCAGGTTCCCGGCGAGTCCTGTCCGATGTACTCATAACCCAATGAGCACCTGTATACATCTTAGGTGAACCAACTGACACCAGTGGCTTGTGAGACCGGCCACCGCCCCTCGTCGGGGTCTCGACTGTATACACTAGTCTACTAATGGAGTATCGATGCCCAGTCTCGAAACTCCTACGACTAGGGACCATTTAAGGATGTGCTTATAGACCCCAGCTCCCACGTATATGATCGCCATCATACTGCTGGTCGTCAAGCAAGAATCCTAGGGGCTCTATCAACGTGTAATAGCGACCTGTAAGGTCACCTGAAACAGTACACGATGATAAAGGTAAACCAGATAGCATACTATCATCTCGAGTAAGACTGTTCTACCGGGATAGGTCCTCCCTCAATCATTGCAATCACGTGCCTGTGATCCAATAATTGACTCTGAGGGCACTATCTCCAACAATCTCCCACTTGCACTCAAGGCTAATTATTGCGATATTGCATACTCACAGCCCGTGTGATACCGAACACCCAACTCCTCTACTAGTCAGTCGTACAAAGCCTGTTTGCGAAACTATTGCGTTCGAGGAAAAGCCTCAGTGAGTGGATCCTCCTAGATGTTTCTTTCTATGTCTCTCTATATCTCAAGTTCGCGGAGAAAACCATCTCCCGAAATGAGCAATACCTGTCTTGGAATGTCTGGATGTCTGATGGGACCTAGTTCATAAATGAACTCCAAATCCAAACTTCTTAGACTGTATCGTCAACTGAACTTAATCAGTATCCTGCGCCATGCCTCCCTCAGTATCTTCCTGGATCACCTGTCCAGAATACTGTCCCTCGTACGAGGGAGAACTATAACTCTGACAACCTCCTTGTCGTCCATGTCACCTTGGAAGCCTGGAGTGATAACCGTCTCCTAAAGGAGGCAGCCGTTATCATATCCCTAGAACATTCACATATGTTCTAAAACTGCTTCCGACTGTTCCTCCAGGATTGGATCAATATCAACTTATTGCATCTAGTGCAAGAACAACATCTGGTGTGGTACTTGACATCTCATGATTGACTCAATTGCCTAAGCAAGTGATCTGCCAATCATGCACATCCCTCTCTACTTTAGTCTATAAGACACCTTTAGAGAGGGTGACTCCATTACCTGCAGGTACACTACCATGCCAGGAGTCGTCCATTCTAAATACTCTTAGAATGCTGTCAAAGTACCCTGATTGGGAAACCACCCAAATCTAGATCTAATACCATAGATCTAGTAACCAGTATTTCTGATATAATGTCCAAGTCCCTTGTGGAGAAACCACTGTGTGACGACCAAAGTATAACCGATCGTAGTATAGGAATATCACTTCCTACTTTGTGTATGTCATCCAAAACCAGGATATCACACCCTACTACCTTCTTAACAGATCCATCCCCTATTCTGATGACGTCAAACCTATGACTGTCACATCAGAAACAGATGATCTATCTCTGCTATATCTGCTTTAGTCTATAAATAGACATAAGCCTGATGTCCACCAATGCTTCCGCTGCTCCCACTGACTACGAAAACCCTCTGGCAGAGTCATATAGACGTGCACTTCTAAAGTTAGTTTAGAATGACGCTATACTCATCCTCCTGCCGGGTCTCGCAGTCTGGAACAACAACAATGGCAAGTGTGGGTAAACAAGAACTTCCCTGTCACCGTCCTTGAGGCTACCGGAGTACCTCTCGGGTGCCTGAAGTTACCCACCTTATCTGCGGAGTGGCCTATGGAATGTCAAATCAGATTGAATCTTTAGGTTCCTTATCAAATCTTCAGTAATCGTTCGCGGTTCTGGAATCGCTTCCAGTTCTACCATACTCCCACTACTGTTTTCTGAAAAATAACCATTTCTTTTTAAAATGTGGCGAGTTAAGAACAATATCACTATTGATCTTCCAGATGGTAGAAAATCAACCCTCGTCATAGCCTGGGTCAACCCACAAACAGCCATTATAGAAACGTGCCTTGAGTTGTCCAGTGTCTGGTTTTAATCATAAGCCGGACAACTCCCCGTACCTTAACATCGTTAAGATATGAACTGTTCTATATCCAATATAGAACCAGAGGCACTGAATTAAATGAACCAGATTCAAATCATGCAGCTATCTCCAGTGCATGTCAACTAAATGGAGAGAGGCCGATCAGCGTTACTCAACTTAGGAATGCTTCCAATTATGAGTAACCTGAAAGAGAAGCAATTTCTCTTTATCATTACTATCAACTGAATACCATACACAAGTATCTACATCTTCGATCACTTTGAAGAATCCCGATACTTGCAATACTTGGTTCTCTACTCTATTCAAATACCTATGACTCCTCAAAACTTAGACCCTGTGTTTCTACGAAACACATGTCTAAGAACTAGAGAAGTTAAAAGTAAACAGAATATAGTATGAGGACCAACCCTTCTGTCCTAATGGACACTGGACAACATACAATACTCTGTATAAGTCCGCTGAGTCTAACAACTCTTTCACTGTGCGTCGTAGGTTGAAAACTGTACTTATGGTTAAGAAGAATTACACCGCTGTTCAATGCTCCTTACCTAACCATCCACTGATATAGGTAAATGTCATAGACATAATTTCAAAAGGTATATCTCACTCTATAAAAATAGACGTACAGATATATCAATTTGAAATTGGTGCATAACAACGGATATTCAAAACCAAATATTTGCCGACCGGCAAACAGCCCAGGTGATCTCCTCAAATATCACCGATTACAACGAATCCCGATATAATGAGGATGATCACCCAATTCCCAATAACTTACTCCCACTCATCATCTGTAAAACCATACAGATGTGAGAATCATACCTGGTAAATACATACCCTGGAGTAAGTATCTAATCGGGAAATCGGTTTTCTTTTAACAGTACACAGTGAACTGAAACAGTGAAATGTTTCGGTGGGGTATTCCGGTATTCTTAGTAATGCCTCTTCCATTATCCGGATTCACAACTATAACCGTATAATTCTTTGCCACCTCTCCAAATCCCTTTATATGTCTTTAGTCATTACCTTCTATACACCCCTTTAGGCCAATTGGTTTTCTTCCCTCCCTACCGTTCGGCACCAGCCTATGGTTTGGAAGAAGACTATCCAATAAGCATAATGGGTGTACTGTCCTAATCCTAGGAGCACTCGCAAAGCGAGAGAAGGTGAAGATAAAAGACAACCGAATAAACCTTATTCCTATTTCTCCTGAACCAGAATCCATCCCCGAACTGGAACAAGTTCCTTTCGAGTTCGTAAATAACCATACGATGGATTATCCAATAAACTTGGGATCTTCGTAGTGATACGGAGTGTCCTGGAGAAATACAAAGGTGATTTAGTATTGGCGAAGAAATATTTGGTTTGGTCGTGAATATCAGTCGCAATTTACTTTGCCCTCTTACTAATCCCTTGCTTTGTCTTAACTTAATACCTTCTGTACACCATCGTTATGCTAATTGGTTTTCTTCATTCCCCGCCGTTCGGCACCAGCCTAAGGTTTGGAAGAAGACTATCCAATTTGCATAATAGGTGTACTATCTCCTAAACCAAGGAGTACTCGCAACCTGAGAGAAGGTAAAAGGAAAAGACAACTGAATAGTCCTATTCGTTTTCTCCAGAACCGGAAACCATCCTCGAATAAATTCCTTCGAGTTCGTATCTAACCATACGATGGTTTTGTCCAATGGAAGTGGACGTTCGTAGTAATACGGGGTGTCCTGGAGAAAAGGGTAAAAGTAGGAGTGGCAACGAGGTCTGCAACTCTGACAATCCAAAAGCCAGTGTTAAGAAGGTTCGGTCAACTTGGTCACTGAGTCATAGTCCAGGGTCGGGTCAATGGTCGCTGCCAAAGAGAGAGAGAAAAGAAACACTCAGCGTGCACTCTAACCTAGATCAGAATGGTTATCACTTTATCTAATCTGGAAACCTCCCACTGTACCTCAAATTCTCCTCCAAACCTGAAAGAAGAATTAGTCGGGATCACCCGAGGAGTAAACCAACTCATCAGTGGGAATCGGGATCCAACTATCATCGCATGACAACGTGACGGAATCCACTCACATTATCACACTCCAGAAGGTATGCGCATGTCTGGCAAGTTTCAGTTCTTTTGAAACTCCCGATGTGATTCTTACCCCTAGGACCCAAGTGACCTTGACACAGTCAACAAATCAAAGAGTCCTAGTCAAGTTCAACCCGTCATTATCCTGGATTGCATTAAACCCACCCGTACGAGCCCTTGACACAGTCAACAAGGCCGCACGACTGTCCTAACCAATCCCATTAATATGCTACAAACAAACACTACTTAGCTACCGCACACTACGCCTTGACACAGTCAACAAACGCAGCACGAATACTAAGTAATACTTGTAAGAAATGACGGAGGGCTACGTGTAGTTTTTAGCGAAAAACCTTTAACGTAATGAACTTGATATTGTTGAAGGAACTGCATAGCCTTTTTAGAAAATATAGTGACGAAAACCTTTACTAAAAAGGTCACTCCCGGTGAAGGGATCTCGGCTCTTTCCCCATAGAATGAGGTGCAGGATATTCCAACTGAATACCACGATGCAAAGCAAAAGTAATCGGCTATAGTGAATTTAATGACCTGACGCAAACTTTTGTCCAAGGGGTCACTCCCGGTAAAGGGATCTCGGCCCTTGCCTCGTCGACTGAGGAGCAGGATATTCCAAATGAATACCACGATGCAAAACAAAAGTGAACGTCCTTGCAATAACAGCTTTTTGAAAAAGTGTTCCAACAACATCAGATTAGGTTTGTTTATCTTGCATTGATCCGAATCAATGCAGTCCCATCAATTGATCACACCATAAAGAACGAAAATATACTGACGTACGTATATGCCATCCGCATTCGCCACTGGGTCCCGTCATCACCCGTTAGGTTAGCTAACTAACGGCAGAGCGGGGACTGGACTAGCGCGGATGAAAAACATATACAACATCTACTAATATATATAGTATTTCGCTCAAGGCGTGAATAAAATACAGCATCACAGAAATGTACAGCATCACAGAACAATACAGATATCTGGAAGCCCCGGGTTTCACAGAGCCGCTGCTGAAACCCGACGTTCCCCTGGTCGTGAGGATAGCCTGTGCAATGAAACCCTAGACCCTTACGGGCGCGGCAAGTTACCCGCCAAAACCTGAAGCGAGGCAGCCCCCTTCAGCACCGTGAATGGACCACCCAGCACTTCACGGAATCCGGCAACTTGGGCACCCCTCCTGGGTCAACCTGTACCCCCTACGAGTGCGGCGAATAGCCCGCCAATCCTAGAGTGAAGCCCCCTCCGTCTCAATGCCATGAGATGCGGGCCCGTTGCCCTCTAGAACCCGGCTATCCGTGCACCCCTCCGCGGGGTAATCCTAGTACAGAAAGTAAAATATACATACAACGGGTACATCGACCGCAACCAGGTCGTGCCCCAAAAGAATAATACAAACAGGCAGTGACGGCAGTCCACATGTCGGACGCTCGCCCCGCAATATCAAATGTACATATAAAACAAAACTGTACTAACATTGCATCCAGGCTATCCCCACCGACCGATCCGCAACATCACAGCAATACACAGAACATCAACGTGAAAATCACGTTCGCAAATCCGTCTAACCGGGCTATAGCAGTTAGACCGGATTTACCGATCGAGTGACATTCACGGTCGCAGATATAATGTAAATACTGTGAAATAATGTGTTTAAAATATCCAATCGATCAAAAATTAACAAGTGGGCCCCCAAGTAATACTGTAGCACTCACAGAAATTCTGGGCCCAATTTTAATATTCCAAAACCCCTATCTTAAGCCCAAAAGCCCACTGCAAAAATATGGCGAAGTGATCCTAACTTCGTGCGGCGGAACCGCGGCCAAAGTGGGGTTAAGGACGCGGTTCCGCGGTCGTACGGAAGAATTGGGTTACCAAATTTTTCCAGTGTTCTTAGGATTCTCTGTACATCATTCTGCAATCACCTGAAAAATTTTTCGAGCCCGGAAAAAATCGACAGAAAACTGATGCAAGCAAAACGCGGTTTTTGGAATTTTGGTCGATCGGATAAGTAAAACGCATTAGAACAAGCTAGGCAAGGTTAATGGCGTGGCTCTGATACCATGTTGCGCCACGGCAGCGCCCCGGCCGTCTATCCGAGGCCAAAATGCGGAATCAAAATTTTCTTAACTTTTAAACTGGCGCTACCGCGGACAATATACCCGGATCGTAACCATTAACCGATACTAGCTAACAAGAGAATGGGTGAGAGATATACCGAGTGATCCGAGTCCTCCGGTCTTCTCGTCATCGTCCCGATCTCCCGCGGAAACTCCGGTCGTCGCCTCCTTGCCGGAAGGGCACCACATCGTCTGTATCTTTTACGGGCTCTCACTTCAATACAGAGGCAACTCGGGCGCGAATTTGGCTAGCCGACGCGCCCAAGATTTGCTGTAGATGTAGTGTAGATATTGCTTGTCTCTTTGGGGTTATGTTGCCTTGATGGAGGAATAAGGTTAAAGAAAAATTGGTGCTTTCATTTTTCCAAAACTAGAAGAATGAGATGAAGAAATTTTGTGTCACACTAAAATGGAAATTTCTCTCTTTTTCTAATATGTGGCCGGCCAAGCTTAAATGGAAATGGTGGAGGGGAATGAAGACATAAGGGAGGTGAGTGTAGGATAAAGAGAATGGTGACCACATCATAAACATAATCATATCAAACTTACATCCAAACCATACCCTCTCTTATCACAATTAATGCAAGTTATGGTGGAAAAGAAAAGATGCCATCATAATCAAACCATTTGCATGAAACCCCCTCCACAAATGTTATTTGCACAATTGCAAATAACCCCCTCCATCGGAAAAGTCCGGCCGAGAAAGAACAAAGGAAAACCGGCCGGAACGGAAAGCAAACTGGCAACTCCAGAAAACTGGTCCCGTAATAAATTACAGGAAAACCCCGATACTGTGCATACACACCCGCATCTGTATTCCGTCCGGATACAAATGCAAAGAGACAAAATCTACACTGTACTAAACTAGGATCCGGCTTAAACCAAAACCGGCTAGTAATATCCGTTCGATCCTGATCCGTGCAATACCGCACGTATCTGATCGAACCCTGCCATATATCCATACGGCTACTAGTACAAACCGTCCGATCCTGATCCGTGCAATACCGCACGTATCTGATCGGACCCTGCCATATCTCCATACGGCCTTTACAGCGTTTCGCCCGAAAGCTTGAGTAACTGAAAGTGTGGTGGACTCTAAAGACTCATCAATACTATGGCTGTGGATTTAACCACTAGCACGTCAGAGGTATTAGCCAATACGTGACGGGCCACCAGCTATTGACCAAAAGGGACGTCGATGAGCGAACTCATCCTGACACCCTACTGAGCCTGTCAGTGACAATATCCGTACAGTCCGGTCCGTTCGTCTATGAGCATCGCATGGCGGGCCTAGGGGGTTGGTAAAAGTCAGACCCCCAAAGGCGGTACAAGTCGTGTCGGAGTGTAGCCCAGAACGCCCTGAGATACTACTGGAATACCTACCAGTAAATCTCCTGCCTCGGCCGAGGGCTTTGCGTAATGGCTCTCCTAGACACAGCGCGACCTCACCCCCAATACCGGGAGAGACGAACCCCTGCAGATCCGCTCACTGCCTCCATGTGGCTCGGGACTGTACCCAACTAAAACCTGTTTGCACGACTCCTTTGAGCCGTGGTAGGGTAGTAATCAAAGCACAGTGGGAACTCACACGAGACAAATGACGATCTCAGGTCGATGAACTAACCTGTACACTTGTCACCTGGGAACTGCTATCTGACGTCTGGTATAATCCCAACTAGCAGGTTCCCAGCGAGTCCTGTCCGGTGTACTCATAACCCAATGAGCACCTGTATACATCTTAGGTGAACCAACTGACACCAGTGGCTTGTGAGACCGGCCACCGCCCCTCGTCGGGGTCTCGACTGTATACACTAGTCTACTAATGGAGTATCGATGCCCAGTCTCGAAACTCCCACGACTAGGGACCATTTAAGGATGTGCTTATAGACCCCAGCTCCAATGTATATGATCGCCATCATACTGCTGGTCGTCAAGCAAGAATCCTAGGGGCTCTATCAACGTGTAATAGCGACCTGTAAGGTCACCTGAAACAGTACACGATGATAAAGGTAAACCAGATAGCATACTATCATCTCGAGTAAGACTGTTCTACCGGGATAGGTCCTCCCTCAATCATTGCAATCACGTGCCTGTGATCCAATAATTGACTCTGAGAGCACTATCTCCAACAACCGTCACCCTCGTCTCCGCCTTCTCGCCTCAACCGACCCTATTTCCTCTCTCCCGAGCACCCTGCGCAGCCGCGGCCACCTGCAAATTTCCCTGCAGTCGCCAAGTCGCCGCCGGCAACCACCTGCGCCGCCGACCATCACCTCGCCTGTTCTCCTCACCCCGAGACCTCCTCCTTCTCTTCTTTCCGGCACACCCTGCACCTTCCCCGACGCCAACCCACCACCCATCGCCTGCAACCTCACCCTCGCCGGAGACCCATCACCACCGACCATCCGTCATCTCCTCGCCTCCCAGCAAACCCCCAGAACGCCAACACCACCATTACCGACCGATTTTGCACCTTCCCCGATCACCTCTACCGAAACCCTTCTCGTTGTCGTCACCATCGCGGCTTGAACCACCGGTGATCTTGACGGCACCGATCGCCTCGCTGCCGGGTTGCCGAGAGTGCATCCATCTCTGTCCAGATCATCCCGAGCCCTTGCTATTATCGTGTTGCGTGGGTTCGCGCCTCCGTTCTCGTGTTCGTCGTTTCGTCGAGGCAAGTATTCGATACTTGCTACATGCTATTGCTACTTTATAACTTGCCTTAATATTCATGTGTGGTTTAATGACATATTATTTAGTAAATCACCTTACATACATTGCTTCCTGTTTAACCCTAGTAGCATGTCAAATTAATTATTTCCTGATAAACCCGTACATGATAGATTACATTTGATTCACTGCTATGATGCTTTATTTCCAGTTTAGTTTATCAAATATGCATAACCGGTTAAATTACAATTGCATTCTTTAAACAGATCATATTTGTCGTAGCATTCTTGGAACACTCAATATATTATTAACCTGATTACATCAGTTACGTTCACCGTCATGTATTCACATGATATTGACACTATTGAAAATTGTACAGCTAGATAATAAATCCGATTATTGTTTAACGCGTTGATTTGAACATGATACTACTTATATATCTGTTTGCGAGCACACCCACGCTATCGTTACATCTTGATTGATATTATCACACATGGTATTTATATGATACACCTGACATGGTACCGTTTACTATTGACTTGATCTGATGTAACATGACCTGACCTGTTACCTGATCTCGTGCCTAATGCCAACAAACCTGACATGTAGTCCTCATGGACCATTCCTGTTGTCTATCCAGACAACCTGCTGTTACCTGATCCTGTGTTGGCATTAGTTCTTGATTACTGAATACCTGACCTGACACATATAACTTGGGGGTATGGGGAAATCAAAGGTGAACCTGACTTGTAACTCGACAGTTCACTACCTGTTCGAGTGTACACATTCCTGTTTTGTGCCTAGCGGCATGTCTCGGTTTCGGCCGAGAATATTGTGGACGTGGTCCCGGGTATGTACGGGATACTATCGAGTGTACACATTCCTGTTTTGTGCCTAGCGGCATGTCTCGGATGCAGCCGAGAATATTGTGGCCGTGATCCCGGGTATGTACGGGATACTATTGAGTTACATCGATGATTCACCAAATTGATTTCAAAGACTTTAGACTAGGAAACCTGATAGAACATTTTAGTTACCCACTGCACATTACCGTGCACTGCTTGTTTCACATTATTGCTTTATTCATGTTTAGTTCTGCATTGCCTATTACACTGTTCATATTATATTACTTGTTGACTTGACGCGCTGACGTCTGGGTTTTGCATGGCCCAGATTCTATACCACTGTCGCAGTCCGAGCAGGAGTACTTCAGCCAGCAGGCTGAGTTGTGAGTTCTGTAGTGGTTAGTTTTATTTCCTGCATTTATTTTCTGATGTGAGCTCGCATTATGGGACATACCTTTCAGATATTGTATTGGATCATTTGCTTCCGCATTTATTTATCATTGACTCTTGTTATTCTGGATTGTGGACATGTTTTAGATAGTTTTTGTCTCGTTCTTGATATCTCTACAGCCGTAATGTGACTGTGGATGGATACTTCCTACCCACAGGTAACATGGTTGGCTATGTCACGTGCCCAATCTAGCGTACTCTGGGAAGCGGGGCGTGACAATATTCTACTCCCACTCAGCATCTGCAATGCCTTACAGATGTGAGAATAAAGTCTGGTAAATACATACCCTGGAGTCAGAATCTAATTGGGAAATCAGTTTTCAATTAACACCGCATAGTAAAACTGAAATATGAAAATGTTTCATAGGGGTGGCCGGGTATTCCTAGTAATACCTCTTCCACCATCCAGATTCATGACAGTAGTCGCATTTTTCCTTGCCCTCACTCCAATCCTTTTATATGTCTTTACTTCTTTACCTTCTGTACACCACACTCAGGTTAATTGGTTTTCTTTCTTCTCTACCTTTTGGCACTTTCCTAAGGTTTGGAAGAAAACTATCCAATAAGCGTAATAGGTGTACTCTCCTAATACTAGGAGCCCTCGCAACCTGAGAGAAGGTAAAGAGAAAAGACAACCGAATAATTTATTCAATTTCTCCACAAGCAGAAACCATTCTCGAACTGAAACAAGTTTCTTCGAGTTCGTATGTAACTATACGATAGCATATCCAAGTAATATGGATCTTCGTAGTGATACGGAGTGTTCTGGAGAAATGCAAAGGGGAAGTAGGAGTGATAGGGATATATGCGGCTTCGTCATGAATGATAGTAGTCGCAATTTCCTTTGCCCATACTCTAATCCCTTTATATATTTTTACTTCTTACATTCTGTACACCATACTTAAGCTAATTGGTTTTCTTCCTTCCCTATCTTTTGACACCTGCCTATGTTTGGAAGAAGAATATCCAATAAGCGTAATAGGTGTACTCTCCTAATACTAGGAGCCCTCGCAACCTGAGAGAAGGTAAAGAGAAAAGACAACCGAATAATCCTATTCAATTTTTTCAGAACCGGAAACTATCCTCGAACTGAAACAAGTTTCTTCGAGTTCGTATGTAACAATACGATGGCATACCCAAGCAATATGGACCTTCATAGTGATACAGAGTGTTCTGGAGAAAGGCAAAGGGAAAGTAGGAGCGACAGGGATACATGTGACTTTTATCGTGAATCATGATAATCCAAAAGCCAAAGTGTTTAAGAAGGTTCGGTTAACTTGGTTTATGAGTTTTAGTTTAAGGTCAAGTCATGGTCGCCGCCAGAGAGAGAGAGAGAGAGAAAAGAAACACTCAGCGTGCACTCTAACCTAAATTAGATTGGTTAATCACTATATCTAATTAGGATGGCTCCCACTGTTTTCTCGAATTCTCCTTCAAATCTTAAAAGGAGAACTAGCTAGGATCGTTAACACCTTACAAGTTCGCTAACCGTTCAGCCAGGTTGGTGTTAGTACTCCGAGGGAGGTTCTCCGTGCTTTCGCACGGCCTAATTAAAATAAACCTCATTTCCGCTGAGGCATAACCCCATTAACACCTTTCTAGACACCTAATAGGTCAGCTAATTGTGAAGTAAAAAATATCTCCCATGAGTAATCCTTTATAAGTGGGATCGGGATCCAACTATCATTGCGTGATAAAATAGATGGAAGCCATTCTAGTTACCACACTCCAGAAGGTATGCAACGCCAGTAAGTTTCCTGTATATTTGAAACCCCTGATGTAGTTTTTAACCCTAGAACCCAAGTGACCTTGACACAGTCAACAAATCAAAAGGTCCTAGTCAAGTTCAACCCGCCATTATCTTGATTGCATTAAATACACCCACACGAGCCCTTGACATAGTAAACAAGGCTACACGATTGTCCTAACCAATCGCATTGCATGCTACAAACAAGCAACACTTAGCTACCGCACACTATGCCTTGACACAGTCAATAAACGTAGCATGAATACTAAGTACTGCTAGTAGGAAATGACGGAGGGCTACGGCTGGTTTTTGGCGAAAAATCCTTTAACGTAATGAACTTGATATCATTGAAGGAACCGAGTAGTTTTGAAAAGGAGTGATTTAGGCTCTGCCTTTAAAAACTAGTGGTTTTGAAGAAAACCGAGTAATCTACAATATCATAAACTTTTGCTCAAGAGGTCACTCCCCGTGAAGGGATCTAGGCTCCTGCCTCTTAGAATTAAGTGCTGGATATTCCTTAACGAACACCACTATGCAAAGCAAAAGAATACAACTATAGTTTTTCGAAATTTGTTCCGACAACATTTTTTAGGTTTATTTTCCTTGCATTAATTAAAATTAATGCGGTCCCATCAATTAATCCTTATCACACCAGAAAAGAACGAAAATAATGTACGTATATGCCATTCGCATTAGCCACGGGGCCCCATCATGCACTGTTAGGATACTTAACTAACGGCAGAGCGGGGGCTGGACTAGTACGGGTGCAAAACATATACAACATCTACTAGTGTGTGTGTGTGTGTGTGTAACATTCGTCCCAGGCATGATATAAGCAACATCATAAAAAAGCGATAAGCAACACAGAATAACGGATAATTTAGAAGCCCCGGATTTCATTTGAGCCGCAAATGATACTCGACGTTCCCCGATCGTGTGGATAGCCTGTGCAATATATAACCTCGACCCCTACGAGTGCGGTAAGTTACCTGCCAATTCCAGAAGTGAGGCAACCCCAATCAGCAAAGTGAATGGGCCATCCAGCACTTCACGGAATCCGCTAAGTTGAGCGCCCCTTCGTGGGTCATCCTATACCCCCTACGAGTATGGCGAATAGCCTGCCAATTCTATAGTGAAGCCCCCTCCGTCTCAACTCTATGAGATGTAGGCCTGTTGCCCTCTAGAACACGGCTACTCGAGCACTCCACCACAGGGTAATCTTCGTACAGAAAAGAAAAACATATATACAAAGATGACATCGACCTCAACCCGGTTGTGCCCCAATAAAAGAATATACAAACTGGCGGAAACGGCAGTCCACAAGTCAGACGCTCGCCCCGCAATAATGAATATACAAATGAGTCTAAACTGTACAACTACTATTGCACTAGAGGCTATCCCACACGACAATCCGAACATTCCATCACATATATCAACATTATAGCAGTATAAGCAAGTATGTGCAATCACGTCTAAATGACATATAGCAAATAGACGATGTTTGAAAAACACATACACCACACCACAGATATAAACGATGCAAAATTTTAACTTTTGAAACTATCAAAGTTTCCCCCAAAGCAAAGACAGCACTAAGTGAAATCTGGGGAAATCAAACATGACTAAAAACACCAACTTACAAAACCCAAGACACTGGATGAAAACGGGGCCCAGAAGTGAATAGTAAAAAGGCAGAAACGGGAATTTTAGGGTTTTAACTAGCCAAGTTTTGATGGAATGCCCTCGTTTTCATCGTGTGTCACATACATGTCTAGACTAAATCTCTGCACTTGTTTAAAAAAAATTTAGAGACCAAAATAATTTCAGAATAGAGAGTGGGTTTTGAAATCGGAATTTTTCGGTTTTGAAACTAATGCATTGTCTATTACTACTTTCTAATGTTTGGGTGGCTCTGATACTATGTTGGGGTTCCTAGCGCTCTGGCCATCGATCGCGGCTGTTGCGGAACGAAAAATTTTGGTGTTTAAAAACTTGGCGCTATAAACAACTACCTAGAATCGAAACCAAACATGAAACTAGCAAGCTACAAAGAGATTAATTACCGAGATAGAAGTGTTTTACCAAAAGATCCGTGTCCTTCGGTCTTCTACCCTCTTTCTTAGCTCCTTGAGGTTTCCTTGATTGAGCTTGACCGCCGGTCTTTCTCCGTCGAAGATGATCCATCTGAGGGATGTGATTCATGGCTCTAGCTCCACACTAAAAATCTAATAGAGCAACTAGGGACTCTAGGTTGCTAATCTAAAGTGTCTAAAATATAGTGAGTTGTTCTTAGTATATTTATATCTCTCATCCATCCTTGGTTCTCAACACATGAGATGGTAGGGTAGATGATCAAGAAGGAGGAGGAAGAGCTCAAGAAAGGCTAATGAGAAGAGATGAGGCAAATGGTGAGTATGTTTTTCATCAAAAACAACCAAGTCTTCATCCAACCTCCAAAATGAGAGTATGATATGAAGCATGGTTTTGTAAAAACGATTTTTCAAATAAAATAAAGTAACCATACTTGAATAATTTCCACAAATGAATTTTCAATTCATTTGTCAACACTATTCAAGCATGGTTCTCACCATTCTCTCTTCACTATCTTTACGCTTCATTTCCATTTAAATTAATAAATGGATAAACCAAAATGAGATGTCCACCTTCTAGAATGTTTTCTGTATAAATACGGAATACACTCAACTGTATATACATACCCGTATTCGTATCAAAATACGAATACCCAAAGAGATAGAATAACACAAAGAATATAATACTAGAATATACATATCGAAATATATATAAGTAAATTATTAAATCAATACCTGATTTTATAATCCGGCTCAATCCTAAGCCGGCTAATATTATCAACTGTCCGATTGAAACTCCGGGTAACTAGTAAAATCATTAGATCGGAACCCTGCACGTATCAAAATATGGCTACTACATCATTTCGCCTGAACTAAGAAAACCCTCTATGTGGGACTATAAAGACTCGACAGTACACCGGCAGTGAGTTACTGGATAAATCCATAACCACAAGCACGTCAGCGGCACTAGCTGTACGTAACGGCTATCCAGATACATGTCGAAAAGGATGGCCGACGAGAAAAATCATCTGGCTCCCTACTGAGCCTATTTGTGACAATCTTCATACAGTCCGGTCTCTTCGTCTAAGAGTATCGCATATCGGGTCTAAGGGGTGGATAAAGTCAGACCCCTAATAACACGATATTTTTGTGTTGGTGTGAATCCCATAACCCACTGAGAAACTACTGATCCAAATCAGTAATTCTCATCCACATTAGTCAAGGATTTCTGGTGATGGCCACCCGTGCACAGCGCGACATCAACCCCCAATACTGGGAGAGACGAATCCCCGACGATCCACTCACTGCCTCCATGTGACTCTGGACTGTACCCAACTAAAACCTGTTTGCACGACTCCTTTGAGCCGTGGTAGGGTAGGAATCAAAGCACAGTAGGAACTCACACGAGAAAAATGACAGTCTCAGGTCGAAGGACTAACTTGTACGCATGTCACCTGAAAACTACTATCTGACAATAGGTATAATACCATCTAGTATGTTTCCGGCGAGTCCATCCAGTGTACTCACCCCCAGTGAGCACATGTATACGATCTTAGGTGCAAAAGACCAATGGCTGTGGGACCAACCATCGCCCCTTGTCGGGGTCTAGAAACGTATACACCAGTCTACTCCGGAATATCGATGCTCAGTCTCGATACTCCCACAATTAGGGACATTTAAGGATGTGCTTATGGACTACCCAGCCCTCATATGTATGATCGCCATCATAACGCTGGTAGTCAAGCAAGAATACTATAGGCTCTATCAACATGTAATAGTGATCTGTAATACCACATAATATATGTACATGATGATAAAGACAGACCACATAGCATACTATCATTTTGAGTAAGACTGTTCTACCCGTATCGGTCCTCCCTCAATTATCACAATCGTATGCCTGCGATTACAATATTTTACTTAAGGGCACTATATCCAACATATTTATTACTCTTCGAGTGAGTTTTTCGCTTTACAATTATGCAAAAACCCGGTAGGTGTCTAGAAAGGTGTGTATGGATCCTAATGCTTGCACCGTAAGACTCGTAGCAAAGGCAAAAGCGAAAACAAAAAATTTATAGCGAGCACTAGCGACCAATAACCTTGAATCGATTCCAAACACTAAACTAGATAACTAAACATGCAAGAGTAGAGGGCTAGCTACATTTGTATCATGTCCGCGCAATTGCGGAAGACTCCTACACCTCTCCATAGACTCCAAATTCGTTGGGAACGAGCTTGGACGCCGATCTTCCTCGTCGAAGATGATCCACCTGAAAGAGTTTGAATCAAGCTATAGCTTCACACCTAGTGATCAAATAAAGCAACTCACAATCAAAACTTGCTAAGAATTGATTGTGAGGGAGATGCAGTGGTGGTTCTCAAGCTTTCTCTCTTTTCAAAATTTCCTCTCAAATTTGAAGCTAACCTTAAGAAGAAGAAAAGAAGAAGAAAATGAATAATCATCATCATTTCTTTTCTTTTTACCTCTTCTTTAAATTGTGGAGAGTGGTGGATGAGTGGCTCACCCCAATGAGTCATCCATCCACACTCTTCACAAAGCTTCTAAAGGTGAGTGTGAAAGGTGTGTGCAAACACGCGCGCGCGCACACACACATACTCATAACCAAATATGTATCAAAATATATATTCCCGTATTCGTATCAAAATATGAATACCCGTATTCGTATTGAGATAAAAATGCCCGTATTCATAGTGAGATAAAAATACCCGTATTCGTATTAAGATACAAATCACTAAATTTATACAAATACTCGTATTCGTATAAATACCGTATTCATGTCAAAATACAAATACTGTATTCGTATAAAAATACGAATGCCAAAAGAGATAATGAGAGAGATATAATACCAGCTCATAATGATCCGGCGATTTTTCAAAATTTCTAGTATTATCAAAACGCGCGAATAAAGTACATGTACCATGTACACGTATTTAATCGAACCTGTATGCATTTCAAAATACACACATACTACATCGTTTCTCCGGAACCGAGAAACCCTCTGTGTGGGACTTTAAAAACACAACAATGTTGGATATAATGCTCTTAAGGCAATTATTGTAATTACAGGTAGGCGATTATGATAATTGAAAGAAGACCTATTGTCACGCCCCGCTTCCCAGAGTGAGCTAAGATAGGCACGCGACGGAGCCAACCATACTACCTGTGGCTAGGAAACATCCCTCCACAGTCACATTACGACTGTCTAGAGATATCAAGAACAGTAGAAATAAAATAAACTATCTAGTACATGTCCATGAGCCAGAATAAACGAGTTAAGAAATAATATGCGGAAGCAATAAATCCAAATAACAATAACAACCTGAAAGGTATGGAAATAACTAAACTAACTGAATACTAACAGGATCCTCACTGCTCGGCCTGACGGCGGAAATACTCCTGATCAGCCTGTGACAAAGGTAGAGGATCTGGGCCATGCAAAACCTAGACGTCAGTGCGTCATAATATCAATAATTCTAAGAAAGCAGGATGTGATGAAATATGCAGGCACGAAGTATGAACAGTAACAAGTCATAAGTAGCAAGTAAACCGTAACATGAATATAGATCAGTGAACAGGATATAAACAGGTGAAGTGTAGTGAGTAATCTAAACTGTGGTATAGGGTTATCTACTCTAAAGTTATTCGAAATCAATTAATATAATCCACATCGTAAGCCATCGGTCTATACCCCGTTGAACCCCACGGGACCACGGTAACAAGATATGATAGACTGTGAGTTTATGTCCCGTTCAACCGCACGGGACCACGGTAACATGATGTAATAGCCCTTTGAGTTATGTTCGGCTACATTCTTGATTTCCCCATACCCCCAAGTTATGTGTGTAAGTCAGGTATTGAATAATCTGGAGCTAATGCCAACACAGGATCAAGCAGGAACAGATTTGTCTATACAGAAACAGGATATGTCCATCGGGACAACATGTCAAGATTGTCGGCATTAGAAACAGGATCAGGTAACATGTCAAGTAGTGATATATCAGGTCGTGTCAGGTAGTGAACATGTATCAAGTCAGGTCAAGTAGTAGTGTATCAGGTCATGTCATGTAGTGCACAGGTATCAAGCGGGTGCTCATAATCGAGCTGTAGCAAGTATTGAATCAGGGTGAAAATACAGATGTACAATAAAAGCATGGATGCGCAAATATCGATCAGGGGTCACATCATGACTAAGTAGGATGCACAATTATCAAGTATGGTGCACTAATACAACAGTAACATGAAATAATATGGTCTCGCCGTGCAACTAGATATGTAATAAACCGTACGGATACAGACGAATACTATAAAACTGTAAATCGGTAAAATTTGCTGAATATTAAAACACAATCACTATTATTTATTAAATAGATATTTATATAATAATATTAATATGGATAACATATTCAAACCGATTAATAACTATAAAAGTGGTATTGATTAACCATGCACAAGAAAGTTCCGTTCAGAAATTCAGCGTCACCCTGATTTGTAAAATAGCTTAAAAATAACAAACGTTCTCCAAAAGGGGCGTGTATTATACCAAAACAAAGATAATTTAATAAGGTTTTCATTTTTATAAATTTAAGTATCTCAGGTTGTTCCTACAAAAATCTATGAATATTCGAAATTGAAAGTTTGCTGCTGGAATTTCCCTGGACAGCTGTTTAGAGATATCTTCATTTGCATTTTAAATTATTTAAATAATTTATTTTGCAAGTAAATATTTCATAAAGTTATACTATTCTGAGTTAGCTTCGTAACAAACTAAAGAACACATCCTAATAATTTTTCTATGATTTATAATGAATTTTATAAGGTAAGGTGTACAGTAAATTTCAGATTTGTCGTATCCGCTTTGCAACGACGTTTCATGTGTAAACTATAATATTTTCAAACTATACTTTGTATAACATTATAAAATGCAGATTATAAACTAATTAAAGATAATAATAAGAAATATTACGACGATATATATTTTAAATGATATGGATGTAAACGGGTATCCGAAAACAGTAAAACTTTAATATGGATGTATAATAGGATGAACGGGTAACATTTTACTCATATGGATGCATAGTACTATACCTAGCATGTGGCAAGATGATTTAACATGCGATTACGTATGTAAATACTGATATGGATGCATACAGATGTCATATAACCGTAAAATGATAAACTGGTAAATATGGGATGTACAATTAAATAATATGAAATGTTATTATTCAATTGGGTGCAGTATATTGTAGTCTAGCATGTATCAAGATAAATTTACATGCACTAGATATGAAATAACTTGTACGAATGCATACGGATATCCGAAAATGGTCAAACATGCAAAATGATAATGTGGGATGCATGATTTAAAATACAAGTGCTATATTTATTCAAATAGATGTAAATACTGTAACATAGCATGTAGCAAGATAAACTTGCCTCGATCGAATCACGCGACGGATACTCACGGCACGTACGACGTCGGTAAATCGTCGCAATGCATACGCGGCACGCTGGATGGGTCCAGGCAAGGCAAGAGGATGATCACATAGGCAAGGTACGTTCACTGGATCACTCGGATCGTCAGCAACGAGCATGGCTCCAGCGGTGATCACCGGAATCAAGAAACAAGATCAAGAAAAAGAAAGAAGAAAGAAGAAGTAAGAAGAAGATACTGTGTATTAAATAAGGAAAGAAAAATAAATAAATAAAAAATATATATATATATATATATATATATATATATACACACACACACACACACACACATATATATATATATATAGACAGAGGAGAGAGAGAGAGAAAGAGGTTGTTAATTTGTTAGGAAATTAGTTTAGATTTAAATTTAAAAAAATCTTTTTTTAGTTAACTAAATTTTAATTTGTATCAGTTTATAAAATTAATATTATATAAATAAAATTTGATATTCTGGTAAATACAAATATAGTCCAAAACATGCCCGGGTCGGGTCTAAAATTCAGTTTTAAAATACGAAAAATATGCATGTCGACCAAAATTAAAGTTGGATATCCGGATAACGAAAAAAATGCATACCCCCAAGAACAGATGCACGCACTAGCACGTAGTCATCCAAACAAGTCCGTTTCACTGAACGGGACGAGAACAAGATGGGCGGATGCTACCACGGGGTTAGGGGTATCATGCAGGCCATGCAATGTATTTTTAAAATATTTTATGTGACTTTAAATGTTATATTAAAAAATGCAGATGCCAGATAAATGCCAGTATGCAGTATATGAAAAAAATGAAAGTGCACGGATCCACATAACAAGACGGGATAAATCATAAATAGGAATCAAAACAGGTTTCCAGCAAGCGGGTCAGGTCGGATGCAAATACAGTTATCAAATATACTATTCGCACCCAAAACGCAGTAAATCAGGAAAATACCATAAATAAAGATATACTTGAAATAGAACTGGTATAAATGAACTAAGGTGTTACATTATACCCAACTACAAAAAAATTTCGTCATCGAAATTCCCCAGAACAAGAAAAGATAAACAATCATGAATCTACAAGAAGAGATCTGGAAACTTCCGTCGAATCTCGTCTTCTCGTTCCCAAGTCGATTCTCCGTGCGAGCGATTCCCCCAAGAAACAAGTACGAGAGGGATAACCTTGTTCTTAAGGACCTTTTCTCTTCGATCAACAATCGACATCGGTCGTTCCTCAAAGGTCAAATCCTCTCTTACAGTCAGCTCCGAATGATCCAGCACGTGTGTTTCATCTCGAACATACTTACAGAGTTGAGATACACAAAACATGTCATGAACATTCACCAAAGATTGTGGTAAAGCCAATCGATAAGCCACTTCTCCAACACGCTCCAAAAACTCGAAAGGCCCCACGAATCGAGGACTAAGCTTGCCTTGACTCCCAAGACGAATCCTTCCTCTAGTCGGTAATATCTTTAAGAACACAAGATCACCAACACCGAACTCTAGAGGTCTTCTCAATATATCGACCCAACTCTTCTGCCGATCTTGTGCTGCCTTCATATGATTCCGGATAGTAATAACTTTCTCTACTGTTTGCACGATCAAATCCGGTCACAACAATTTTCGCTCTCCAACATCATCCCAACAAACGGGTGAGCGACACTTGCGACCATACAATACTTCGAATGGAGCCATCTGAATAGTCGGCTGGAAGCTGTTATTATACGAGAACTCCACCAAGTGTAGATGATCCTCCCACGAACCCTTGAAGTCCATGTTGGATATAGTGCCCTCAAAGTCAATTATTGGATCGCAGGTACGTGATTGCAATGATTGAGGGAGGACCTATACCGATATGACAGTCTTGCTCGAGATGATAGTATGCTATCTGGTTTGTCTTTATCATCGTGTACATGCTTTAGTTCACTATTACATGTTGATAGAGCCCATAGGATTCTTTCTTGACTGCCAGCAGTATGATGGCGATCATATACATGGGAGCTGGGGTCTATAAGCACATCTTTAAAGTGTCCCTAGTCGTGGGAGTTTCGAGACAGGGCATCGATACTTCAGAGTAGACTAGTGTATACAGTCGAGACCCCGACGAGGGGCGGTGGCCGGTCTTATAAGCCATTGGTGTCAGTTGGTTCACCTAAGATGTATACAGGTGCTCATTGGGGTATGAGTACACTGGACAGGACTCGCCGGGAATATACTAGTTGGTATTATACATACCGTCAGATAGCAGTTCCCAGGTGACATGTGTACAGGTTAGTCTGTCGACCTGAGATCGTCATTTGTCTCGTGTGAGTTCCTACCGTGCTTTGATTACTACCCTATCACGGCTCAAAGGAGTTGTGCAAACAGGTTTTAGTTGGGTACAGTCCCGATCCACATGGAGGCAGTGAGCAGATCGTCGGGGATTCGTCTCTCCCGGTATTGGGGGTGAGATCACGCTGTATTTAGGAGAGCCATTACACGAAATCCCTGGCCAGGGTAATCGGGATTTACTGGTAGGTATTCCAGTAGTATCTCAGGGTGTTCTGGGCTACTCTCTGACACGACTTATACAGCTATTCGGGGTCTGACGTTTACCAGCCCCCTAAGCCCGATATGCGATACTCATAGACGAACGGACCAGACTGTACGGATATTGTCACTGTCAGGCTCAGTAGGGGTTCTGGATGAGTTCACTCGTCAGCTTCCCTTCCGATCAATACATCGGCAACCGTTACGTACAGCTAGTATCTCTGACGTGCTAGTGGTTATACCCAGTGCCAGTGTATTGATGAGTTATTAGAGTTCCTCACAGACAGTTTCCCAAGTTCTGGCGAAACGTTGTAGAGGCCGTATGGATACATGGCGGGGTTCGATCATATTCGTGCACTTATGCACGGATCATGATCGGACGGATAATACTAGCGGGTTTTGGTTTAATCCAAATGCTAGTATTATAGTGTAGGTATATTTTTGTCTCATTGCATTTGTATTCGGTCGGAATACAAATGCGGGTATGTATTTACAGTTGAGGTGTAATCTCGTAATTCGTTACGAGATTATTTTGGGAGTTGCCAGTTTCCTTTTTCCATCTCAAACATCTTGATATATTTTTATCATTGTGAGCATTGACCATTGACCTGTTCCTCTTGCTTTCTGGCCGAGCACTGTGCCGGGGCTGCCCATTTATGAGGCATGGCCAATTAGGCATGATCTTGATTGCTTTAGTTGGTGGCTGATTCCGCGTGGCTGATTCCGCGCTTGAGGGGGTCCCTTGCAATCCTGCCAACCGATTGGTCATGGGCTTTTGCCTGAGGGGTGTGATTTTTGCTATTGGGGTGGGTGGGGGGCTCTGCAATTCTGCCAATTCGTGGCGCAGGGTGTTTTTCGTGGTGAAAAAAAATACCCACACTCATTGGAAATATATACACACCTCACCTGAAAAAACCAGCACTTCCATTTTGCAATTCACAGAAAACAATCCTTCATTTTTGTGTGTGTCCGAGCCCCATTCTCCCAAGGCTTCACAAGCTCATTTTTCTCCAACAAAAATTCCTCGCTCACATGTTCTCCCAAATGGCAACTCCCTTTTTCCTCCGCCCAATCGGCTTGGGTGCTTTAAGACAATATATTCTACACTCTCTTTACTTCATTCTTGGACATGTTGGCTAGCAAACTTCATGTCCGAGTTGCCTCGGTTCGAGGCGGGAGCCCCTATAAAGA
Source organism: Agapanthus africanus (assembly GCA_030015575.1). Taxonomy (NCBI): domain Eukaryota; kingdom Viridiplantae; phylum Streptophyta; class Magnoliopsida; order Asparagales; family Amaryllidaceae; genus Agapanthus; species Agapanthus africanus. Next base: position 429,260,567 of record CM057345.1, on the reverse strand, counting down.
TTTATAGATGTGGTGCCACACCGACGGGCGTGATCGGGGAGCGGACTTCGTCGACGCAGCAGCATGGAGCTTGGTACGGAGATCAAAGACCGAAGGACACGAATCGATCGGTATAATTTCCTAACTCCTTTTACAGTTTTACTAGTTTACGGTTAATGGAACGATCCGGGTATTTAGAGTTGCGGTGGCGCCGGTTTCGTGAAAATGTTTTTGTTCTGCATTTGGCGTCGTTCAGACGGCCGGGGCATAGCCGCACCCCAATATGGTATCAGAGACCACCCATTAACCGTATACTAGTTGTTTAGACAATGTTAAGATGTCGAAGCCGAAACAATCCCGAAACAATACCAATGATATTTTTGTGAGGAAATTTAGTGGGCTATGGAATTTTCATGCTGGAAAATTGGCTCATGCTTTAGCATTATTTGTTTTTTGTTTGGAAGATGACTTTATTTTATTTGACTATGCTGTGGATTTTTGTTGAAATGGTGATTAATTTATTATGTTGGTTGCTTTACATTACACCACCACTTCAACAATAAAATCCACAGAGCACTTATCTTTCCCGAGCCCTTTTTTTCCAGCTAGCTTAATTTTCCTCCAAGCAATAAAAAAAAATAAAAATTCTAGTGCTCATTTTTCCTTCACCCTAATAGCATTTGGTCTATGTAATTTTGGTGCAGTGGTATTGTTTGTTAAGCCGTTTGGATAAAGTTTTATCAGTTTTTTTTGGGGCTATTCAGGGGTTATTTCGAAGTTGATATTTTTTTAATATTGTTTAAACTTTGTAGTGCATTACATTTCTATCTGTGACCGTGAATGTCATTCGAGCGGTAAATCTTGTCTAATTGCTATAACTCTTTTAGACGGGATTTGCGAACATGACATCCACGTTGATGTTTTGTGTTGTGCTGTGATATTACGGATTTGTCGTTGTGGATAGCTCCTGTGCAATGGTAGTGCAGTTTGGATATATTTGTACATTTGATATTGCGGGGCGAGCGTCCAACATATGGACTGCCGTCACTGCCTGTTTGTATATTATTCTTTTGGGGCACGACCGGGATGAGGTTGGTGTACCCGTTATATATATTTTATTTTCTGTACTAGGATTATCCCGCGGTGGGGTGCACGGATAGCCGGGTTCTAGAGGGAAACGGGCCCGCATCTCATGGCTTTGAGACGGAGAGGGCTTCACTCTAGAATTGGCGGGCTATTCGCCGCACTCATAGGGGGTATAGGTTGACCCAAGGAGGGGTACTCAAGTTACAGGATTCCGTGAAGTGCTGGGTGGTCCATTCACTTTGCTGAAGAGGGCTGCCTCGCTTCAGGTTTTGGCGGGTAACTTGCCGCACTCGTAAGGGTCTAGGTATTCATTGCACAGGCTATCCACACGACTAGGGGAACGTTGGGTTTCATTTGCGGCTCTATGAAAGCCGGGGATCCCAGATTATCTGTATTGTTCTGTGATACTTATTACTTTTCTGTGATGTTGCATTTATCATATCTGGAGCGATTATTATATATTGATATATATACTAGTAGATGTTGTATATGTTTTGCATCCGCGCTAGCCCAGTCCCCGCTCTGTCGTTAGTTAAGTAACCTAACGGGTGATGACGGGACCCAGTGGCGAATGCGGATGGTATATACGTACATTTTATTTTCGTTCTTTTGTGGTGTGATCAATTGATGGGACTGCGTTGATTTTTATCAATGCAAGGAAAACAAACCTATATATGATGTTGTTGGAACCAATTTTTCAAAAAGTTGTTATTACAAGGGCGTTCTCTTTTATTTTGCACAGTGGTATTCGGTTATGAATATCCAGCACCTCATTCGAAGAGGCAAGGGCCGAGATCTCTTCACCGGGAGTGACCCCTTGGACAGAGGTTTGCGTCAGGGTAATAACTTCACTATAGTCGATTACTTTTTGCTTTGCATCGTGGTATTCAGTTTGGAATATCCTGTACCTCATTCGATGGGGAAAGAGCCGAGATCCCTTCACCGGGAATGACCACTTTAGCAAAGGTTTTCGCCACTATATATTTATAAAAATCTATCCGGTTTCTTCAACGATATCAAGTTCATTACGCTAAAGGTTTTTCGCCAAAAACCAGCCGTAGCCCTCCGTTATTTCAGATTAGTATTGCTTAGTATTCGTGCTACGTTTGTCGTTGCTATTCGCCGATGCGTAGTGTGCGGTAGCTGTAGGGTTACTAGGCACTCTAAGAAGGTTCTACAAGGTATCAACCATTCGCGATTTAAATTTTAACCGTGCCGAATAACTCTAAACAAGATCTTTGCTAGATAATTATGGCAACACATGCTAGTAGATAACAATTATCACTAAGTGAATACGAAATACAACCTTTATAGATCGGTCCTTCACTTCTAAAGCTCCTTGTTGTAGTCCCTTCGCTGCGATCATTGAACTCCCGGACTCTCGGAATGCTCCATGAAAAGATTGCAACGGTATTGCTTGAAGTCTTCGAGGCCGAAGATGATCTACGTCGAGAGAATACGAACTCAAGCTTCTACTTCACTAACTAGAGAATTAGTAAAGGAAGCACCCTAAACTAAAGTGCTAGTCTAGTAGAGGATGATGAAATAGGAAATGGGTACACTTTAGAATTTCTTTTCTCACTTTCATTCTCTCTCTCTTTCAAACCCTAGAAAGAAATTAAAGGAGGAAGAAGATGAGCTCAAAATGAGAATGAAAACTAATCAAGAAAGAGTTAGCTAATCATGGGTGAGTGGGTATCATATATTAACTCATGTAGAGACATTACCATGGCTAAATATATTGGTTAGGTTAATAAATATCCAAAGCAAAACAAAAAGGGTTGAATTTGTCAAAGCATTCACAAGCTTCTACAAGCTTCATGCATTTAACAAATATCCACTAATTTTGTATTTACTTTGAATATTAAAACCATACCAATATAATTATAATGGTGTATGTCTCATACACCCATGATAGTTGTATCAACAACCATGATACAAAATGTACACAAATAAATATATATCATATATATATTAAGTTGTGCACAAGTGAGAAAAATAAATGCTTAAGTGAACCAATGTTAGTTAATGTAAATTAGTATATCACATATACAAGTATACACTAAATTATTAAATCAACACTTGACTTAATAATCTGGTTATATCTCATATAACCGACTAACACAAAATATACCAACTTATCGAATCAACACTTGATTCGATAACCCGACTATATCTCATATAACGATACAATAGTCGCGAGAATAGAATACGATATCACATACACGCATTATTCTCGGTCCCGCACATATCACATATGCGCTCCTATTTCGTTTTGCCTGAACCAGTAAAACCTCTATGTAGGACTCTAAAGACTCGTCAATACGCCGGCAGTAGGTGATGATCATATCAAGCACCCACAAGCTGTCAGCGGTACTAGCTGGACGTAACGGCTACCCGGGTATTGAGCGATCAGAAGATCAGCAAGCAAGCCCGCTCCAACTCCTGCAAAAAGCCTGACAGTGACACTACCGTACAGTCCGATCTCCTTGTCTGATATGTCGCATATCAAGTCTAGGGGTGGTAAACGTTAGACCCCAGTAACCGATAAGTCATGCCGATATGACGCTCATAACAGGTCGAGAAACTACTGGTAACACTTACCAGTAAATCTCTAAACCAGCCCTGACCAGGGACTTCCCTGTTATGGACAATCGAGCATAGCGCAACATCAACCCCCAATACCGGGAGAGACGAAACCCTTCCTATTGATCATTGCCTCCATGTGACTCGGGACTGTACCCAAAAACCACCGTTTTGCACGCCCTCTTGGAGGTGGTAAGGTGGAAATCAAAGCACAGTGGGAATCACACAAGACTCTATGCGATCTCGGGTCTACAGACTAACCTGTACCAGTGTCACCAGAGAACTGCCATCTGGCGTAAGGTATAATACCATCTGGGAGTTCTCGGCGAGTCCGTCCAGTGTACCCAGTCTCCACTGAGCACCCGTATATCATCTCTGATGTCAAACACCAATGGATATGGGATCATCCATCGCCCATCTACATGGGTCGAGAAGGTATACGCTAGTCTACTCTAGTATATCGATGTCCCGTCTCGATACACCCACGACTAGGGACCTTGAAGGATGTACTTATGGACTACCATGTCCCCACTAGTATGATCCGCATCATAGTCCAGGTAGTCAAGTACTCGTCCTAAGGGCTTTACCAACATGTAACAGAGAGACAATCAGTATACACGTTAAGGTAAAGAGTAACCAGATAGCATACTATCATGTCGAGCAAGAAAGTCCTCCCTGTATATGTCCAAGCATCCACTACAATACATCTCATGTATAGTAATGGCCTCTAGGGCATACATATAACTAACAGTAGCTCTGTAATGCTTTTCTGTCGTATGGATATGTGGATTGGTTAGGACAGTCGTACGACTTTGTTGATTATTCGTCAAGGGTTGTGCGGGTGGGTTTAACGCAATCAAGATAATGACGGGTTGAACTTGACTAGGACCTTTTGATTTGTTGATTATTCATCAAAGTCACTTGGGTCCTAGGGGTAAAATTACATCGGGAGTTTCAAACATACATGAAACTTGCCAAGCATGCACATACCTTCTGGAGTGTGGTAACTTGAGTGGTTTCCATCAAGTTATCATGCGATGATAGTTGGATCCTGATTCCCACTGATGAGTTAGTTTACTCCTCGGGTGATTCCGACTAACTCTTCTTTCAGGTTTGGAGGAGAATTTGAGAAAACAGTGGGAGGTTTCCTGATTAGATAAAATGATTGACCATTCTGATCTCGGTTAGAGTGTACGCAAAGTGTTTCTACTTTTTATCTCTTTGACTGCGACCATTGCCCGACCCTAGACAATAACTCAGTAACCAAGTTAACCGAATTTTCTTATAACACTGGCTTTTGGATTGTCTGAGTTGCATACATCATTGCCACTCCTTCTCTTACCCTTTGTATTTCTCTAGAACACCCCGTATTATTACGAACATCCACTTCCATTGGATAAATCCATCGTATGGTTATATACGAACTCGGAGGAACTTCTTCGAGGATGGATTCTAGTTCTAGAGAGATTGAATAGGACTAGTCAGCTGTCTTTTCCTTTTACCTTCTCTCAGGTTGTGAGGGCTCCTAGGATTAGGAGAGGGTACACCTATTACGCTTATTGGATAGTCTTCTTCCAAACCATAGGCAGGTGCCGAATGGTACGGAATGAAGAAAACCAATTAGCTTAAGTTGGGTGTACAGAAGGTAATAAGTAAAGACAAATAGAGGGATTAGAAAGGGGGCAAAGTAAATTGCGACTGCTAACATTCACGACCAAACCACGTATCTTATCGCCACTCCTAATTCACCTTTGCATTTCTCCAGAACACCCCGTATCACTACGAACATCCAATTCCATTGGATAAATCTATCATATGGTTATATACGAACTCGAAGGAACTTTTTCGAGGATGGATTCTGGTTCAGGAGAAATAGGAATAAGGTTTATTCAGTTGTCTTTTATCTTTACCTTCTTTCATGTTGCGAGTACTCCTAGGATTAGGAGAGTACACCTATTACGCTTATTGGATAGTCTTCTTCCAAACCATAGGCTGGTGCCGAACGGTAGGGAAGGAAGAAAACCATTAAGCCTAACGATGGTGTACAGAAGGTAACGACTAAAGACAAATAAAGGAAATTGGAGAGATGGCAGGGAAATATACGGTTACAGTCATGAATCTTCATAATGGAAGAGGCATTACTAGGAATACCCGGATACCACTTCGAAACATTTTCATGTTTCAGTTTCTCTGTGTATTGTTAATAGAAAGCTGATTTCCCAATTAGACCCTTACTCCAGGGTATGTATTTACTAGGTATGATTCTCACATCTGTATGGTTTTACAGATGATGAGTGGGAGTAAGTTATTGGGAATTAGGTGATCATCCTCATTATATCGGAATTCGTTGTAATTGGTGATATTTGAGAAAATCTCCTGGGTACAGTTTTCAACCGACGACGCACAGAGTTTGAGTTATTCAACTCACGGGACATATACAAAATATTGTTTGTTGTCCAGTGTCCATTAGGACAGAGGGGTTGGTCCTCGTACTGTATTCTGTTTACTTGTGACTTCTCAAGTCTTAGGCATGTGTTTCGTAGAATTACAAGGTCCAAGTTTGAGAAGTTATAGGTACAAGAATAAAGTAGAGAACCAGGTGTTGCAAGTATCGGGATTCTTCAAGGTGATCGAAGATGTAGATATTTGTGTTTGGTATTCAGTTAAAAGTAATGATTTTGAGAACTTGCTTCTCTTTCAGGTTACTCATAATTGGATGCACTCCTAAGTTGAGTAATGCTGATCCGCCTCTCTCCATTTAGTTGACATGCACTGGAGACAGTTGCATGATTTGAATCTGGTTCCAATTAAATTAGTGCTTTTGTTTCTATATTAGATATATATAGAATCAATTTATATCTTAACGATGTTAAGGTATAGGGAGTCGTCCGACTGATGATTAAAACCAGAATCCGGATAAACTCAAAGCATGTTTCTGTAATGGCAGTTTGTGGGTTAACCCGGGCTTTGACGAGGGTTGACTTTCTACCATCTGGAAGATCAATAGTGATATTGTTCTTGACTCGCCACATTTTTAGTAAAATGGTTTTTTTTTCAGAAAACAGTAGTGGGAGTATGGTAGAACTGGAAATGATTCCAAAACCGCAAACGATTACGGAAAATTTAATAGGACCTAAAGATTCAATCAGGATTGACATTCCATTAGCCACTCCGCAGATATGGTGGGTAACCTCAGGCACCCGAGAGGTACTATGGTATCCTCAAGGACGGTGATAGGGAGGTTCTTGTTTACCCAGACTTGCCATTACTGCTGTTCCAGACTATGAGACCCGGCAGGAGGATGAGTATAGCGTCGTTCTAAACTAGTTTTAGAAGTACACGTGTATATGACTCTGCTAGAGGGTTGTTGTAGTCAGAGGGTGCAGCGGAAGCATAGTGGATAAGTAGCTTATGTCTATTTATAGACTAAAGCAGATATAGTGGAGATAGATCATCTATTTTTGATGTGACAGTCATAGGTTTTGACTTCATCAGAATATGAGATGGATCTGTTAAGAAGGTAGTAGGGTGTAATGTCCTGGTACTTGGATGACATACACAAAGTAGGAAGTGAAATTTCTACACTACGATCGGTTATACCGTGGTTGTCACAGTAGTTCTCCACATAGGATATTGATATAATATCATATGTTGTTTTTTGCACTAGATGCAATATGTTGATATATTATTCCAATCCTGGAGAAATGTTCGGAAGCAGCTTATGAACATAAGTGGTTGTTCTAGGAATTTGATAACGACAGCCTCCTTCGGGAGATAGTTATCATTCCAGGCTTCCATGGTGACATGGATGACATAATGACTGTCAGAGTTATAGTTTTCCCTCTGACGAGAGGCAGTAGTTTGGACAGGTGGTCCAAGCGGATACTGAGGGAGGCATGGTGCAGGATACTGATTAAATTCAGTTGACGATACAGTCTAAGAAGTTTGCTGGATTTGGAGTTCATTTATGAACTAGGTCCCATCAGATATCCAGACATATTCTAAGACATGTATTGCTCATTTCGGGAGATGGCTTTCTCCGCGAACTTGAGAAAAAGAGAGACATGGAAAGAAACATCAGGACGGATCCACTCACTGAGGCTATTTCTCGAACACAATAGTTTTACAAACGAGCTTTGTGAAACTGATTAGTAAAGGAGTTGGATGTTTGGTATCACACGAGCTGTGAGTACGCGACATCGCAATAATTAGCCTTAAGTGCAAGTGGGAGATTGTTGGATATAGTGCCCTCAAAGTCAATTATTGGATCGTAGGTAGGTGATTGCAATGATTGAGGGAGGACCTATACCGATATGACAGTCTTGCTCGAGATGATAGTATGCTATATGGTTTGTCTTTATCATCGTGTACATGCTTTAGTTTACTATTGCATGTTGATAGAGCCCATAGGATTCTTGCTTGACTGCCAGCAGTATGATAGCGATCATATACGTGGGAGCTGGGGTCTATAAGAACATCCTTAAAGTGTCCCTAGTCGTGGGAGTTTCGAGATAGGGCATCGATACTCCAGAGTAGACTAGTGTATACAGTCGAGACCCCGACGAGGGGCGGTGGCCGGTCTCACAAGCCATTGGTGTCAGTTGGTTCACCTAAGATGTATACATGTGCTTATTGGGTTATGAGTACACCGGACAGGACTCGCCGGGAACATGCTAGTTGGTATTATACATATCGTTAGATAGCAGTTCCCAGGTAACATGTGTACAGGTTAGTCTGTCGACTTGAGATCGTCATTTGTCTCGTGTGAGTTCCCACTGTGCTTTGATTACTATCCTACCACGGCTCAAAGGAGTCGAGCAAACAGGTTTTAGTTGGGTACAGTCCCGAGCCACATGGAGGCAGTGAGCAGATCGTCGGGGATTCGTCTCTCCCGGTATTGGGGGTGAGATTGCGCTGTATTTAGGAGAGCCATTACACGAAATCCTTGGCCAGGGTAATCGGGATTTATTGGTAGGTATTCCAGTAGTATCTCAGGTGTTCTGGGCTACTCTCTGACACGACTTATACAGCTATTCGGGGTCTGACGTTTACCAGCCCCTAGGCCCGATATGCGATACTCATAGATGAACATCCCAGACTGTACGGATATTGTCACTGTCAGGCTCAGTAGGGTTTCTGGATGAGTTCACTCGTCAGCTTCCCTTCCGATCAATACATCGGCAACCGTTACGTACAGCTAGTACCTCTGACGTGCTAGTAGTTATACCCAGTGCCAGTGTATTGATGAGTTATTAGAGTCCCTCACAGACAGTTTCCCAAGTTCGGGCGAAACGTTGTAGAGGCCGTATGGATACATGGCGCGGTTCGATCATATTCGTGCACTTATGCACGGATCATGATCGGACGGATAATGCTAGCGGGCTTTGGTTTAAGCCAAATGCTAGTATTATAGTGTAGGTATATTTTTGTCTCATTGCATTTGTATTCGGTCGGAATACAAATGCGGGTATGTATTTACAGTTGAGGTGTAATCTCGTAATTCGTTACGAGATTATTTTGGGAGTTGCCAGTTTCCTTTTTCCATCTCAAACATCTTGATATATTTTTATCATTGTGAGCATTGACCATTGACCATTGACTTGTTCCTCTTGCTTTCTGGCCGAGCACTGTGCCGGGGCTGCCCATTTATGAGGCATGACCAATTAGGCATGGTCTTGATTGCTTTAGTTGGTGGCTGATTTTGTGCTTGAGGGGGTTCCTTGCAATCCCGCCAATTGATTGGGCATGGGCTTTTGCCTGAGGTGTATGATTTTTGCTATTGGGGGGGGCTCTGCAATTTTGCCAATTTGCGGTGCAGGGTGTTTTTTGTGGTAAAAAAAAATACCCACACTCATTGGAAATATATACACACCTCACATGAAAAAACCAGCACTTCCATTTTGCAATTCACAGAGAACAATCCTTCATTTTTGTGTGTGGCTGAGCCCTATTCTCCCAAGGCTTCACAAGCTCATTTTTCTCCAAGAAAAATGCCTTGCTCACATGTTCTCCCAAATGGCAACTCCCATCTTCCTCCGCCCAATCGGCTTGGGTGCTTTGAGACAATATATTCTACACTCTCTTTACTTCATTCTTGGATATATCGGCTAGCAAACTTCATGTCCGAGTTTCCTCGGTTCGAGGCGGGAGCCCGTATAGAGATTCATAGATGTTGTGCCACACCGATGGGCGTGATCGGGGAGCGGACTTCGTCGTCGCAGTAGTGGGGAGCTTGGTATGGAGATCAAAGACCGAAGGACACGGATCGATCGGTATAATTTCCTAACTCCTTTTACAGTTTTGCTAGTTTACGGTTAATGGAACGATCCGGGTATTTAGGGTTGCGGTGGCGCCGGTTTCGTAAAAATTTTTTTGTTCCGCATTTGGCGTCGTTCAGACGGCCGGGGCGCAGTCGCACCCCAACAGTCCAACATGCAAGCTTTTAACATATCTTCAAGAGTTTGGATTGTTCTCTTCGACTGGCCGTCTGTCTGAGGATGATAAGCTGTGCTAAACTTCAATCGCATCCCCAAACTTTCCTGTAAACTCCTCCAGAAGTGTGATAAGAATCAGGTGTCACGGTCAGACCCGATACTTACAGGTACTCCATGTAATCTCACAATCTCCTGCATGTACCGTTCCGCCAACGCTTCCGTTGAATGACCAACTCGAAATGGTATGAAATGAGCTGCCTTGGTCAATCCATCAACAATCACCCAAACTGCATTGTTGCCCTTTGGACTCCGTGGTAAAGCTGTCATGAAATCCATGGTTATATGTTCCCACTTCCATTGAGGAATCGGAAGTGGTTGCAATAAACCAGCAACCCTTTGATATTCAGCCTTAACTTGCTGATATACTAAGCACTTCGCTACAAAGCGAGCAATCTCCCTTTTCATGCCTTCCCACCAGAAATGGTGTCGTAGATCACGGTACATTTTCGTGCCTCCTGGATGTACGGAATAAGCGGAACTGTGCGCCTCCTTCATAACTTCTTCGCGAATGTCTCCTTTCGGCACACAGAAACGGCTACTATATCGCAACGAGCCATCTTCATGAATCAATAAGTCCGTTCGAAGTTCAGCTTCCACTTATTCTCAAAACTTCTGTAATCTTGGGTCCTATGACTGTGCTGCTTTAATATTATCGATCAATGACGACTGTAATTGCAGCTGCATCAACTGTCCCGAAGAATGCGGTAGCACAATCTCCAACTCGAATCTCCGAAAGTCTTCGATTAGCTCCTTCTGTGCAGTCAACATCCGAATCGCTGGCAACCGACTAAGCGCATCCGGCACAACATTAACTTTCCCCGGATGGTACTTAAGATCAAGATCGTAGTCAGCCATCAGCTCCAACCATTTACGCTGCCTCATATTAAGCTCTTTCTGTGTGAAAACGTACTTCAGGCTTTTGTAATCGGTGAATACTTCGACTCTTTCGCCCAATAAGTAGGGTCTCCAAATCTTCAAAGCGAAAATCACTGCTGCTAGCTCCAAATCATGAGTCGGGTAATTCTTCTCATGGGTCTTCAACTGTCTCAATGCGTAAGTTATAAGTTTCCTATGCTGCATCAAAACACATCCCAAACCTTTCCCAGATGCATCGCTGTGAATTACCAATCCTCCGGAACCGTCTGGTACAGTCAAAACAGGAGCGGTTATCAACCTTTGCTTCAACGCCTCAAAAGCTGACGCACACCTATCCGTCCATACGAACGGTACTTCCTTCCGTGTAAGCTTGGTCAAAAGCTCAGCCAAACGAGCAAAATTTTCCACGAACCTTCTGTAATACCTGGCAAGTCTAAGAAAACTTCTGATCTCTACTACGTTCTTCGGAATCGGCCAATCTTGAACTGCGGTGATTCCATCTCTGGATACGACATGCCCCAAAAACTTCACTTCTTTAAGCCAAAACTCACACTTGCTCATCTTCGCATATAATCTTTCTTGTCTCAATGTCTGCAGTGCGATCTTCAAGTGTTCTGCATGCTCTTCTATGCTCCTCGAGTAGACCAGAATATCATCAATGAACACCACTATAAACTGGTCCAAGAACGGTGAAAAGATTCGGTTCATCCAGTCCATAAATATCGCTGGTGCATTCATGACTCCGAATGACATCACTAAATACTCATAATGTCCATATCGGGTTCGGAACACCGTCTTGCAAATATCCTCTGATTTAACTCGGACCTGATGATATCCGGATCGCAAATCCATCTTTGAGAATACCCTCGCGCCACTAAGCTGCTCGAACATTTCGCCATTGTGAGGGATTGGGTACTTGTTCGTAATAGTCACCCGGTTTAATTCTCGATAATCGATACACATCCTTCTTATGCCATCATTCTTCTTGACTAGAAGAACTGGAGCTCCCCAAGGTGAATTGCTGCTACGAATCCAACCCTTCTCAAGTAATTCGGTAACCTGCTACTTGACTTCTTCCAACTCCACTGGCGCCATTGGATAGTACGCCTTTAAGATTGGCGCTGCACCAGGAACAAGATTGATCGTGAACTCCACATCTCGTTTTGGCGGTAAACCCGAGATGTTCTCGAACACGTCCATGAACTCTCGAACCACAGCTGGCGCTTCCTCCTTATCAACTTCCATTGTCGAAAGAACCTTTTTGTCGGCCTAGCTCTAAACTCGACTGGCCCGACAGAACTGCTACTTCCAGCAAAAAAAACTTCGGATGTCCGGGAATCTGGAAAATCATTTTCTTTGCCCTACAATCAATGCGAGCGTGGAAAGTGCCGAGAAAGTCCATTCCCAAGACAACATTATAGCTGCCGGTATCAATCACTAAGAAATCTGCAAAACATGAACTGGTAAGCAATGAAACTGAGAGAACCAAGGAAATTTCACGACTATGAATCAAGGAAATGAATCAAGACCAGGACTCCAAGTTACTTAAATAGAGTACCGCATTGTAACCATACTGCAGTTCATGGGTACAATCACATAACTCCGTTCAACTCGCCAAATCCTAGTATCAGAATCGAAGGAATAGGAAAGGAGAAACAATAGAACCAAAAGGTTTCAAGCCGAGATGCAAAGTTGTTTGCATATCGTCAAGACAAGGGTTAAGAGAAAGATAAGATTTAAGAATCACGATAACAATGTGGCAGGACAAGTTCCTAATTACGGGTTTCCTGCTTCGTGTATTGGGTTCAATACCCAATTATAAAAGAATCAACCCGATAACCTAAATCCTATGGCTCTGATACCAAACAAATCCTGTCATGCCCCGCTTCCTAGAGTACGCTAAGATAGAAACGTGACAGAGCCAACCATGCTACCTATGGCTAGGAAACATCCCTCCACAGTCATATTGCGTCTGTCTAGAGATATCAAGAACAGTAGAAATAAAATAAACTATCTAGTACATGTCCAAGAGCCAGAATAAACGAGTCAAGAAATAATATGCGGAAGCAATAAATCCAAATAACAATAACAACCTGGAAGGTATGGAAATAACTAAACTAACTGGATACTAATAGGATCCTCACTGCTCGGCCTGACGGCGGAAATACTCCTGATCAGCCTGCGACAAAGGTAGAGGATCTGTGCCATGCAAAACCCAGACGTCAGTGCGTCATAATATCAATAATTCTAAGAAAGCAGGATGTGATGAAATATGCAGGCGTGAAGTATGAAAAGTAACAAGTCATCAGTAGCAAGTAAACCGTAACATGAATATAGATCAGTGAACAGGATATAAACAGGTGAAGTGCAGTGAGTAATCTAAACTGTGCTATAGGGTTATCTACTCTAAAGTTATTCGAAATCAATTAATGTAATCCTCATCGTAACCCATCGGTCTATGCCCCGTTCAACCCCACAGGACCATGGTAACAAGATATGATAGACTGTGAGTCTATGTCCCGTTCAACCGTACGGGACCACGGTAACATGATGTAATAGCCCTTTGAGTTACGTTCGGCTACATTCTTGATTTCCCCATACGCCCAAGTTATGTGTGTAAGTCAGGTATTGAATAATCTGGAGCTAATGCCAACACAGGATCAAGCAGGATCATGTTTGTCTATACAGACAACATGATATGTCCATCGGGACAACATGTCAGGATTGTCGGCATTAGAAACATGATCAGGTAACATGTCAAGTAGTGATATATCAGGCGTGTCAGGTGGTGAACATGTATCAAGTCAGGTCAAGTATTAGTGTATCAGGTCATGTCAAGTAGTGCACATGTATCAAGCGGGTGCTCATAATCGAACTGTAGCAAGTATTGAATCAGGGTGAAAATACGGATGTACAATAAAAGCATGGATGCACAAATATCGATCAGGGGTCACATCATGACTAAGTAGGATGCACAATTATCAAGCATGGTGCACTAATACAACAGTAACATGAAATAATATGGTCTCGGCGTGCAACTAGATATATAATAAACCGTACGGATACAAACGGATACTATAAAACTGTAAATCGGTAAAATTTGCTAAATATTAAAACACAAGCATTATTATTTATTAAATAGATATTTATATAATAATATTAATATGGATAACATATTCAAACCGATTAATAACTGTAAAAGTGGTATTGATTAACCATGCACAAGAAAGTTCCGTTCAGAAATTCAGCGTCACCCTGATTTGTAAAATAGCTTAAAAATAATAAACGTTCTCCAAAAGGGACGTGTTTTATACCAAAACAAAGATAATTCAATAAGGTTTTCATTTTTATAAGTTTAAGTATCTCAGGTTGTTCCTACAAAATCTATGAACATTCGAACTTGAAAGTTTGCTGCTGGAATTTCCCTGGACAGCAGTTTAGAGATATCTTCATTTGCATTTTACGTTATTTAAATAGTTTATTTTGCAAGTAAATATTTCATAGAGTTGTATTATTCTGAGTTATCTTCATAACGAACTAAAGAACGTATCCTAACAATTTTTCTATGATTTATAATGAATTTTATAAGGTAAGGTGTACAGTAGATTTCAGATTTGTCGTATCCGCTTTGCAACGACGTTTCATGTGTAAACTATAATATTTTCAAACTATATTTTGTATACCATTATGAAATGCAGATTATAAACTAATTAAATATAATAATAAGAAATATTACGACGATATATATTTTAAATGATATGGATGTAAACGGGTATCCGAAAACAGTAAAACTTTAGTATGGATGTACAATGGGATGAACGGGTAACATTTTACTCATATGGATGCATAATACTATACCTAGCATGTGGCAAGATGATTTAGTATGCGATTACTTATGTAAATACTGATATGGATGCATACGGATGTCATATAACCGTAAAATGATAAACTGGTAAATATGGGATGTACAATTAAACAATATGAAATGTTATTATTCAATTGGGTGCAGTATATTGTAGTCTAGCATGTATCAAGATAAATTTGCATGCACTAGATATGAAATAACTTGTACGGATGCATACGGATATCCAAAAACGGTGAAACATGCAAAATGATAATGTGGGATGCATGATTTAAAATACAAGTGCTATATTTATTCAAATAGATGTAAATACAGTAACATAGCATGTAGCAAGATAAACTTGCCTCGATCGAATTACGCGACGGATACTCACGGCACGTCCGACGTCGGTAAATCGTCGCAACGCACACGCGGCATGCGGGACGGGTCTAGGCAAGACAAGAGGGTGATCATACAAGCAAGGTACGTTCACTGGATCACTCGGATCGTCAGCGACGAGCACGACTCCTGCGGTGATCACCGGAATTAAGAAATAAGATCAAGAAAAAGAAAGAAGAAAGAAGAAGAAGAAGTAAGAAGAAGTGGCTGTGTATTAAGTAAGGAAAGAAAAATAAATAAATAAAATATATATAAATATATATATGCAGAGGAGAGAGAGAGAGAAAGAGGTTGTTAGTTTGTTAGGAAATTAGTTTAGATCTAAATTTAAAAAAATCTTTTATTAGTTAACCAAATTTTAATTTGTATCAGTTTATAAAATTAATATTATATAAATAAAATTTGATATTATGGTAAATACAAACATAGTCCAAAACATGCCCGGGTCGGATCTAAAATTCAGTTTTAAAATACGAAAAATATACATGTCGACCAAAATTAAAGTTGGATATCCGGGTAACAAAAAAAATGCATACCCCTAAGAACGGATGCACGCACGTGCACGTAATTATCTAAACAAGTCTGTTTCACTGAACGGGACGAGAACAAGATGGGCGGATACTACCACGGGGTTAGGGGTATCATGCAGGCCATGCAATATATTTTTAAAATATTTTATGTGACTTTAAATATTATATTAAAAAATGCAGATGCCAGATAAATGCCAGTATGCAGTATATGAAAAAAATGAAAGTGCACGGATCCACATAACAAGCCGGGATAAATTTTAAATAGGAATCAAAATGGGTTTCCAGCAAGCGGGTCGGGTTGGATGCAAATGCAGATGTCAAATACACTATTCGCACCCAAAACGCAGTAAATTAGGAAAATACCATAAATAAAGAAATACTTGAAATAGAACTGGTATAAATGAACTAGGCTGTTACACCTATACAGGTAGAACAATTTTACTCGAGATGATAATATGCTATTTGGTTTGTCTTTATCATTGATGTGTATATGTTTTATTTGTTATTACGTGTCGCTAATACATAATGATTAAGCCTGTAGGATTCTTGCTTGACCACCAGCATTATGATGGTAATCATATACATGAGGGCTGGGTAGTTCATAAGCACATCCTTAAATGTTCTTAGTTGTTGGAGTATCGAGACTGGGTATCGATATTCTGGAGTAGACTGGTGTATATGTTTAGAGACCCCGACAAGGGGCGGTGGTCGGTATCACAAGCCATTTGTGTTGTGTCTCCTAAGATAGTATACAGGTGCTCACTGGAGGTGAGTACACCGGACAGACTTGCCGAGAACTTCTAGATGATATTATATCTATCGCTAGATGGAAGTTCTCTAGTGGCATGAGTACAGATTAGTCTTTTGACATGAGATCATCATTTGGCTCGTGTGAGTTCCTACTGTACTTAGATTACTACCCTACCACGGCTCAAGAGGATTCGTGCAAACAGGTTTTAGTTGGGTATAGTCCCGAGCCACATGGAGGCAGTGAGCGATTGTCGGGGATTCGTCTCTCCTGATATTAGGAATCGATGTTGCACTGTGTTTGGTTAGCCATCATCCTAAATCCATGGCCATGGTGGATGATATTTACTGATAAGAGTTCAGTAGTTTCCCGGTTGGTGATGAGATTGACTCTATCACGACTTATCGGGTTATTAGGGGTCTGACGTTATCCACCCCCTAGACCTGGTATGCGATACTCTTAGACGAAGAGATCAGACTGTACGGAGATTGTTACATTCAAGCTCACTTGTGTACGTACGGACTTGATTGTCGATCTTCCTTTCGGCATATATCTGGTAGCCGTTACGTACAGTTAGTGTCGCCGACGTGCTTGTAGTTATGGATTTATCCAGTAATCATTGCCAGCGTATTGTCGAATCTTTAGAGTTCCACATAAAGAGTTTTTTCCGGTTCAGGTGATATGATGTAGATGACCTATGTTGGTACATACAAATGTCCGATTAAATATGTGTACAGGCTACACGAACTTTAATCGGACGATTGATAATAGTAGCCGGCTTAGGATTAAGCCCGATTATTAAATCAGGTTTTGATTTAATATATATATATATATATATTTAAGATATATATTCTAGTATTATCATTCATTAATCATTTTCTCTCTCTTGGCTATTCGTATTTTTATACGGATACGCGTATATGTATTTCGATATATATACTAGGTTGTATTCCGTATTTATACGAAATATGTTCTAGAAGGAAGACACCTTATTTTTTGGTTTTCTTTTTTAGGAAAATAAAAAATGAGGTGGAGTGTGAGATGGCTTTGAGCATGGTTGTAGACATCTAGAGAGGAACGGGCTTCATTTGTTTATTAGAAAATGGATATAATTTTTTATTGCATAGTTGAAAATGATGAAGCCATTCTCTTATCTCATTCATACAAACCTTAGTTCATTTTTGATAGCTAGCCTCTTCACCTCCTCCTTCTTCTTCATAGCTCTCTTGAGCTTTGGTGTTTGAGAGAAAAATGATAGTAGAAAATTCCTACATCCCTACTCTCCATTCTTAGCGAGCTTGGAGCGTCAGTTGCTTCACTAGGTGATGCTAGTGCTTGGATCGGTTCTCTCGGACGGATCATCATCGGCAAGTGCGATCATCTCTCAGTCTTGTTCCCGACGGCCTACGAAGAGTTTGGAGGGGTCTTTCATGATTGGGTAGACATACATCAAAGGTTGTAATCCATAAACCTTATATGCTTGCTTTTTAGTTTTAGTGTTTGGATTGATCGTTAGGGATTTGTTTCTAGTGTCCTCTTGAAAATTTTCTTTTTTCAGTTCCGCATTGGCCGCAGTTGCCGCGGCGAGGGCACTAGGAACTAACAATGGTATCAGAGCCAACCCAAATGCTAGAACTAGTTTAGACAATGTGATGGTTTCGAAGCCGAAATTTTTCCGTAACTAATTCCACGCATTCAAGTTTCTGTTGGATTTTTCAAACTCTTTTAAAAAAAATTTAAACAAGTGCAGAGGACTCCTCTTGATGTCTAAAGTACCTTGAGAAAAAACGAGACCAAACCAACATACAAAAACTGTCAGAACCTCCAAAATCCCCAACCCGTTCAGTTGTTTTGTTTTGGTTTGGCTCTAGTTTGCTTCAGTCGCTTGGATATGTGGAATTATGATTTTAGACATGTTTGATTTTGCCCAGATTTTGTTTTGTGATGTTTTTAAATTTGGGCAATCACGGAAAAACTTCCGATCGAAATTTTAGCATTGTTTATTGATCCGTAGTTTGTATGTGTTGTTAAATTTTGTCTAATTGCAATATGTTCATTCAGACGGGATTGCACACTCGCTTGTGTTGCTTGTTTCTGTGATATATATATATATATATATATATATATATATATATATCCCTGTGATGGTTTAGATGGATTATCATGTTGGATAGCCCCTCGTGCGTTTGCTTGTACAGTTTTTTTTATTTTTTATGTTGTTTTCATTTGTTCAGGGCGAGCTCCAACATGTGGCCACCGTTTTCGTATTATGTATATTCTTTTATTGGGGCTCGACCAAGATGCGGTCGTTGTCACCCTTGTATATATATATATTTTTTCTGTACTAGGATTAACACAGGAGAGGTGCTCGAGTAGCTGGGTTCTTGAGTACAGCTGGTTGCCATCTCATAGAGTTGAGACTGAGCCGCCTCGCTCTAGAATTTACGGGTTGCTCGCCGCACTTGTAGGGGTTATAGGTGTTAGTTATATGTATGACCTAGAGGCCATTACCGTACATGAGATGTATATAATAGTGGATGATGGGACATATATAGGGAGACTTTCTTGCTCGACATGATAGTACGCTATCTGGTTGCTCTTTATCTTAACATGTACACTTGTTGTCTCTCTATTACATGTTTATAAAGCCCTTAAGATGTTTACTCGACTTACAGGATTATGATGGAGATCATACTAGTGGGGCCTGGGTAGTCCATGAGTACATCCTTCAATGTTCCTAGTCGAGGGAATATCGAGACGGGGCATCGATATTCCAGAGTAGACTAGCGTATATCTTCTCGACCGATATGATGGGCGATGGATGATCCCATATCCATTGGTGTTTGACATCAGAGATGGTATGCGGGTGCTCAGTGGAGACTGGGTACACTGAACGGACTCGCCGAGAACTCCTAGATGGTATTATACCTCACGTCAGATGGCAGTTCTCTGGTGACACTGGTACAGCTTAGTCTGTTGACCCGAGATCGTCATAGAGTCTTGTGTGTCTCCCACTGTGCTTTGATTTCCACCCTACCACGACTCTACTGAGTTGTGCAAACAGGTGGTTTTTGGGTACAGTCCCGAGTCACATGGAGGCAATGAGCGATAGGAGGGGATTCGTCTCTCCCGGTATTGGGGGTTGATGTTGCGCTATATTCGATTGGCCATAACTGGAAATCCCTGGCCAGGGTTGCTGTGATTTACTGGTAAGTGTTATCAGTAGTTTCACGCTCGTTATGGACCTTACATCGGCATGACTTATCAAGCTACTGGGGTCTGATGTTTACCACCCCTAGGCGAGATATGCGACATATCAGACGAACAGACCGGACTGTGCGGTAAGTGTTACTGATTGGATTCGCAGGAGTGTGAGCAGGCTTGCTCGTTGATCTTCTGATCGCTCAATACCCGGGTGGCCGTTACGTTTAGCAGACCGCTTGCGGCTTGTAGGTGATTGATATGATCACCACCTACTGCCGGCGTAATGACGAGTCTTTAGAGTCCTACACAGAGATTTCCTGGCTCAAGCGAAACGAAATAGGAGCGCATATGAGATATGTGCGGGACCGAGAATAATGCCAGTATGTGATACTGTATTCTATTCTCACGATTTGTATCATCGGTCGGTTATATGAGATATAGCCGAGTTACCGAATCAAGTGTTGATTCGATATATTGATACACTAGATATTAGTCGGTTATATGCGATATGACCGGATCATTAAATCAAGTGTTGATTTAATGATTTAATGTATAATTATATATTTGATATATTACTTTACATTAACTAGTATTTGTTCACTTAAGATTGATTTTCTCACTTGTTGTGCACAAGTTGTATATGTGATATATGTTTGTGCACTAATTTGTATCATGATTGATGATACATGCAAACTTGGGTGTGTGTATGATTTATACCATATTTAGGTTAGTGGATATAGTTTATAGTTATTTTGTAATTCAAAATTAGTGTGCACTTTGTCATGCTTAAAGCTTCATGAAACTTTTAGTATTATTTGACCAAGTCCACTAACTTTGTCTCACTAAAGATATTTATTAACCAAACCACTAACTTACACTATGGTTTAGTCTCTACAAAGGTTAACTCATCCATGGTTGCATTATGATAGACTTCACTTGATTATTCTTTTTAGATAATTGATTATTCATATTCTTTCATCTTCTTCTTCTTCATCAAGAAGAAAAGCTCTCTGGAAATTTTCAAGTGAAGAAATAAAGAGAGAAATCAAAATCTAAAGTGAACTCATTTCCTATTTCATCATCCTCTACTACTTGCCATTTAGTTTAGGGTGTTCTCTTCACAAAGTTCTTGACCTAGTGAAGATGGAGCTTGAGTTTGAGTCTTCTCGACGTAGATCATCTTCGGCCTCGAAGTCAATGAGCTAGTCCGTTCATTTCTCCGAGGAAACCATCACTAGAGTCCGGGATCTCGATGATCGCAGTGAAGGGACGTCAACACGAAGCTTTAGAAGTGAAGGAACGGACTTCAAAGGTTGTAATCCCTAACTCTTAGAAGTAAAGTTGTTTACTTGTTATTTGTTTCACATAATCTCTAGTCTAAGATCTTGGTTAGGGTTGTTCGGCAGGTCTAAATTTTGAATCGGGCATGGTTGATGCCTTGTAGACCCTTGTGACAGTGCCTAGTAACCCTACAGTGGTATCAGAGCCAAGCTAGAGGTTTAGGCGAAGTCTAGACGAAGTTTATAGTCCGATTGAACCCGGAAACCCCGATTTATACCCTTTTCTGGAAATTTTTCAAAACTGTTGATTTTTCATATTAAAAATACTCAAAAAAATCAGCAGGGAAATATAGGAATTACTGTAAAATACGACCACCTAATTCAATTAATGCGCCGCGGAACCGCGGCCATAACATACATATTGCGGCGGTTCCGCGACCGTATGTGAAGATTAGGCACTCAATTTTATATAGTAACATCCGTAGGTGTCTCTGCATTTTTCTGGGAATTTTTAATTTTAGTCAAGTGTTGAGTTTTCTGGGATGTATTGGGGACTCGTTGATTCGATCGGATAATTTAACTTCGTTTAATTTTTTTTCCGGATAATTTTAGAAACTGTTAAAAAGTTCGAACATATATCAATAACTCACTTTTTCTCCTGTCGGAAATTTTTTCAAAAGTTGGATTTTTTCTCGAGTTTGAAACTTCCGGAAAATCATGCAAGTAACGCGGTGGACCCTCTAGAAGAACACAAACCTTAACTCGATTATGTGACCGTTTTGAACTGCCTCTGAACCTTAGGGTTTGGGGCAGTACGGCGTTGCCACATGTGAGGCGTTGGCTTGACCCTTCTACGGCTGGACCATTGGTACTGTGGCATGTGATGGATAATTTTTGAACTCCGCTCAAGTGTTGAGCTATTTGGGAAATCTTGGGTGTTTGATTATTCGATCGGAAAGTTTAACATTGTCTATTTATCTGGAATGTGATACGATATTTGGAATCCACAGGTAGTTATGAGATAACTAATTTGAATGTTATAAATCTAGCAGTTCAGTCTCAGATGATCGGTTGCCACGGAATTTTGATGTGATCAAAAGTCCGTCGCAATCACGTAGCGTACGCGGATACTCGCCGGGTAAACTTAATAGACAGCCACGCCCCATAGCCCCGACCAAGTGACTGTAGGAGAACCCCGTCGCCGAAAGCATCCATTCGGGTGCTCGCGGCAGCGGTGTTCCGCCTTAGTGCACTTCGTCGACGGCATCGGGGGTGCGGCCGTCTGCTAAAGTTTGCGATGAGCATTCGATCAGGATGTTGGGAATCTTGTTGAATTGCCCGACTTGATATTGAAAAGAGTTTTCGATAATGAGACTAAAATGCGGGATTTATAATTGTTAGGCATGCGATGTCTAAGGAATTCATTTGGTTAGGCATGCGATGTCTAAGAAGGTTGCGGATTCCAACTGTTGTAGTTTTACACTTTCTTTTCTGTGACCGTAAGCGTAGTATGTGGTGTATCGCCGCTTTGTTACTATACATCAACGACAATCGGGATACGCATACTTGCTTACGTTGATGATATGAGATATTATGTTTTGCTATGATATGTTATATTAGATCATCGTGTTTTGAATAGCCGGGGGTTTTATGTGAGATGGGGGTTTTTATTTTCATTTATGTAAAATTCATTTGTATGTAATATTCTTTTATTGGGGCACTTCCGGGCTGAGGATGATGTCACCATTGTATATTATTTACTTTTCCGCATTAGGTAGAACCAAGGCGGGGAGCACAAGTAACCGGGTTCTAGGGTCCAGTGGGAGACCATCTCGAGGAGTCGAGACCGGGTCTCCTAACCCTAGAATTGGCAGTGTTGCTTTCCGCTCTCGTAGGGGTCTAGGGATGTGGGTTTGGCTATTCATCGCGACCGTGGAATCCGTGTTTTATATAGGCTCGTACTAAAACTCGGACATCCTAGTATATCCAATATTTTATATATGTTTTTCTGCTGCAATGTTCTGTGATGAGATCATATTACTGCCTGAGACGAATGTTTATATTATATATATGAGATATATGTTATATTGCAGATTTCGTTTCAAATGTGAT
Organism: Agapanthus africanus; assembly: GCA_030015575.1. Lineage (NCBI taxonomy): Eukaryota > Viridiplantae > Streptophyta > Magnoliopsida > Asparagales > Amaryllidaceae > Agapanthus > Agapanthus africanus. Next base: position 429,237,432 of record CM057345.1, on the reverse strand, counting down.
GCTTGTGAAGCATAATAAAATGGGACTTCATTAATAAGATTAATGAAAATAAAAGAAAGCTAAAGATGTTGTAGAAATTTGTTTAAAAACTGGTAGCTCTAGTTCTTGCTTTGCATAGTGGTGTTCCTTGTAGAACATCTAACACCTTATTCGATAAGGAAAGACCCGAGATCCCTTCACCGGGAGTGACCTCTTTAGTGAAACTAGCAGATGCTACAAACTCGGTTTGTCTTTGATTGCTTCTATAGTTTTTGCTTTGCATAGCGGTATTTGTGAAATATCCTGCACCTTATTCGATAAGGAAAGAGCCGACGATCCCTTCACCGGGAGTGACCTCTTTAGCAATACTAGAAAAGCTTCAAAAACATTCTATTTAAAATCACTCCATTCTACAACGATATCAAGTTCATTACGCAAAGGGTTTTCTTAAAAACCTGTCGTAGCCCTCCGTCATTTCAGATAAGGACTGTTTAGTATTCGTGTTGCATTTGTTGGCCTTTGTCAAGGCGTAGTGTGCGGTAGCTGGATACTACTTATCTGCTTATGCATATGATGCAGATTGGATTAGGGTAGTCGTACGACCTTGTTGGCCTTTATCAAGGGTCGTGCGGGTGGGTTTGATTCAATCAGGAAATGACGGGTTGAACTTGACTAGCAGCCTATGGTTTGTTGGCCTTTGTCAAGGTCATAGGAGGCTTGGGGTAAAATATTATTTGGAATTTCAAATGTTGAAATTTGCAATGAGATTGCATACCTTCTATGAGATAGTTGGATCCCGATACCCGCTGCGAGTAAGAGTTACTCCTGGGAGAGTTTTACACATTACAATTAGCCGATCAAGTAGGTGTCTAGAAAGGTGTTAATAGGGTTATGCCCCTGGGAAAATGAGGTTTATTTTAATTAGGTCCGTGCGAAAGCACGGGGAACCTCCCTCAAAGTACCGGCACTGGACTGGCTGAAAGATTGGCGAACTTGTAGAGTGTAATTAATCCCGGCTAGTCTTTCCTTTTAGGGTTTGAAGGAAGATTTGACTAAAACAGTGGGAGACATCCTGATTAGATAAAATATATAACCAATCTAATCTTGCAAGAGCGCACGCAGAGTGTTTTCTTCTCTCTCTCTCCAGGTAGCGACCATGTCACGCCTTAATCAAGATAATAATATGGATGTATTGACCGAACCCGCTTGTTATATTGAGCTGGGGAACGTTGGTCCCGCTCCAACTTATAATTGTTATAAGATCGAGCAGGAAATTAGGGATTACCAGAATTCCCGTGCCACCCAAACGAAGAAAGTGCATGCTGATGCATCTTCTTCGGGTATGTTCATTACAAAGAACTGTTTCTCAGTATCCTTTACGTCCTGGGTATGAGATACCGGATTAGGATCCCACATATGTAATCTTTTACATGGGCTACAGATAGGTAGAGAATTGAGAACGGGTGATAGAATTTCAAGAGATAGAAACGGTGCAAGTGTTGCAGCCAAGTCTGTTCGTAGTTATCACCCTGCATTACCAGAATACATTGATTCTGAACGAATGTTATTAGATACCGAACCTGATATACAACATCATATCAGTCTCTTTATTAGTAAAGAAGGATATAATTTTGTATTGTTGGATAATGTTTTGAACATTTCCTATATCAAGAGTTGATCAGTTCAGGCACGTTATCTAAAAGCATAGACGTTCTAAATCAAACTACAGTTCTTAACGTACAGAACACACACAAGAGGAAGAGTTCAGAAATGAACGAATCCTTCTTGAGGCTTTGTAGACTAGGTCATATCAATGCGACCCGACTAGCTGAAGTTACATATAGATGCATATTTAAATTAGTTTGAATTTACATCTTGTGAAACTTGCCGGTCATGTCACACAGATAAGATGACCACAGCTCCGTTTATTGGAAACAGAGAAAGAGTTAGTGAACTCTTGTGATTGATACATGCAGATGTATGAAGGTCCCCTGTCTACACATGCCAGGACCGGTTCTTTGTACTTCATTACATTCACTGATGATCTCTCAAGATTCAGACATATGTTCCAGTTGAAACACAAGTCCGAAACTTTTGAGATAATCACAGAATATAAATTAGAAGTAGAGAACCAAAAACGGGTATAAGTATTATGTCCTTTGATGAGATCAAGGAGGAGAATACTTGAGCACGGGATTCCTGGACTATTCTAAAGGAGAATGAGATTCTCTCTCAGCATTACTCCTCCGTATACACCATAACACGATGGTATATCGGGGCGGAGCAATAGCACCCTATGTGATATGGTATGCTCTATGATGAGTACTTCTGAATTTCCTATTTCCTTTTGGGAGTTATGTACTTGTGAAGCTGCATACCTATTGAATAGGGTTCAAATCAAATCAGTTGCCTACCACTTCATATGTGATATGGAATGGGAAGAGCCCATATCTTAAGTATGTTAAGATTTTGGGTTGTCCGGCCTATGTCTAAAAGCATAATCCGGACAAGCTCGAGGCAAAGTCTGATCTGTGAAAGTTTGTTGGAAATCCCAAGCATTCGTAAGGGAATATCTTTTACCTAACCGAGGAACAAAAGATGTTTTGTTTCTCAGCATGCCACCTTTGTGAAAGGGAATTTCTTGTGAAGAAATTAGTGGTTATGAGGTAGAATTGGAAAGAGTTCTAGCTATACAAACTGCAGCTGATGATTTGGTTGAACCAAAGGATTTAATAGTTTCCAACGAACCTCAGCCTCTCCGCCGATCTAGTACCGATCTAGTAGGGTTCCTCATCCACCTGAGAGATACTTCGGTTTCTCTATAACAGTGGGAGCGAGGATTGCATCATTTGATGATGACCCAACTAGTTTCGAGCTGGCCATCAGAAGTAGGACTCTGTAAGAATGGCTGGATGCTTAGTGATTTGAGATGGAATCCTTATACACCAACAAAGTATGGACTTTAGTTGCTTTAGCTGAAGGGTTAAATCTCCATCAGGAACAATATCTTGAGAAGATTACTTGGTGTACATGGAAAAGTTGAGATTTTCAAAGCTATGCTTAAGTCCATCCAGAACCTACTTACCATGCCTACATACCATGACTACGATATCTGGTGGTTGGGTGTCATGACTGCTTTTCTAAATACTGATTTGGAAGAGAGCGTCTATAAGTACACAGCCAGAGCGCTTCGTAGACAGTGGGAGCAGCGAAAACGTGAGCAAGATGTTTTATGTAATAAATCAGGCATCGCGGAGTTGGAACGTCTATTTTGATGTGGTAGTCAAAGAGTTTGACTTCATCAAAATGGTAGATGAACCTTGTATATACAAAAAGGTAGTAGAGAGTATGGTGATGATCCTCGTAGAGTACGTGGATGACATACTCTTGATAGGGAAGGAGTTTCCTATGCTACGCACGGTCAATCTCCTCTTATTACAAGGATTCTCCAAATAGGATCTGGGTGATACCTCCTAAATCTTGGGTTTTGGATCTATGAGATAGATCTAAGTGGATGTTAAGATTCTCACTAGGTGTAGTGAGATGGTATCAATCGATCCTGAGGAGAATCACTGGATAGCTTCCAGGGTGGTAAGGAAGACAGAATGTCAGTCACAGGCATTGTCTTTACCCTCAGTGGAGGGGCGGTATGTTGGAAGAGTTCCAAGCTAGATATCGTGGCAAACTAGACGATAAAGGCTGGTGACATCGCTATCAAAGATACTACCAAAGAGACAGTTTAGGTGTATTTTAGTTCATGAGATGAACTAGGTTCCTACCATTATATGACAATGGAGGTGTGGCTTTGGCCCAGGAACCCTGGTCCCATCAGTGACCCAGACATATTCCAAGGCAGTATCACCTGATCATGGAGATATTTGATCTCCAGGGAGATCGAGGTTAGGAGAGTAGACTTAGAGAACAACACGGTGGATCCACTCACAAAGGCCTTTTCCCAGAGAGAGACTTTTATGGGATGGTTGAATATGAGATACCACAACCACTGCTACAGATGGCCTAGTGCAAGTGGGAGATTGTTAGTTATATATATACCCTAGAGGCCATTACTGTACATGAGATGTATATAATAGTGGATGCTGGGATATATATAGGGAGGACTTTCTTGCTCGACATGATAGTACGCTGTCTGGTTGCTCTTTATCTTAACATGTACACTTATTGTCTCTCTATTACATGTTGATAAAGCCCTTAGGATGTGTACTCGACTTCTAGGATTATGATGGAGATCATACTAGTGGGGCCTGGGTAGTCCATGAGTACATCTTTTAATGTTCCTAGTCGAGGGAATATCGAGACGGGGCATCGATATTCCAGAGTAGACTAGCGTATATCTTCTCGACCGATGTGATGGGCAATGGATGATCCCATATCCATTGGTGTTTGACATCAGAGATGGTATGCGGGTGCTCAGTAGAGACTGGGTACACTGAACGGACTCGCCGAGAACTCCTAGATGGTATTATACCTCACGTCAGATGGCAGTTCTCTGGTGACACTGGTACAGCTTAGTCTGTTGACCCGAGATCGTCATAGAGTCTTGTGTGTCTCCCACTGTGCTTTGATTTCCACCCTACCACGACTCTACTGAGTTGTGCAAACAGGTGGTTTTTGGGTACAGTCCCGAGTTACATGGAGGCAATGAGCGATAGGAGGGGATTCGTCTCTCCCGGTATTGGGGGTTGATGTTGCGCTATATTCGATTGGCCATAACTGGAAATCCCTGGCCAGGGTTGCTGTGATTTACTGGTAAGTGTTATCAGTAGTTTCACTCTCGTTATAGACCTTATATCAGCATGACTTATCAAGCTACTGGTGTCTGACGTTTACCACCCCTAGGCGAGATATGCGATATATCAGACGAACAGACCGGACTGTGGGGTAAGTGTTACTGATTGGATTCGCAGGAGTGTGAGCAGGCTTGCTCGTTGATCTTCTGATCGCTCAATATCCGGGTGGCCGTTACGTTTAGCAGACCGCTTGCGGTTTGTGGGTAATTGATATGATCTCCACCTACTGCCGGCGTATTGACGAGTCTTTAGAGTCCTATACAGAGGTTTCCTGGCTCAAGCGAAACGAAATAGGAGCGCATATGAGATATGTGCGGGACCGAGAATAATGCCAGTATGTGATACTGTATTCTATTCTCGCGATTTGTATCATCGGTCGGTTATATGAGATATAGCCGAGTTACCGAATCAAGTGTTGATTCGATATATTGATACACTAGATATTAGTCGGTTATATGCGATATGACCGGATCATTAAATCAAGTGTTGATTTAATGATTTAATGTATAATTATATATTTGATATATTACTTTACATTAACTAGTATTGGTTCACTTAAGATTGATTTTCTCACTTGTTGTGCACAAGTTGTATATGTGATATATGTTTGTGCACTAATTTGTATCATGATTGATGATACATGCAAACTTGGGTGTGTGTATGATTTATACCATATTTAGGTTAGTGGATATAGTTTATATTTATTTTGTAATTAAAAATTAGTGTGCACTTTGTCATGCTTAAAGCTTCATGAAGCTTTTAGCATTATTTGACCAAGTCCACTAACTTTGTCTCACTAAAGATATTTATTAACCAAACCACTAACTTAAACTATGGTTTAATTTCTACAAAGATTAACTCACCCATGGTTGCATTATGATAGACTTCACTTGATTATTCTTTTTAGAGAATTGATTATTCATATTCTTTCATCATCTTCTTCTTCATCAAGAAGAAAAGCTCTCTAGAAATTTTCAAGTGAAGAAATAAAGTGAGAAATCAAAATCTAAAGTGAACCCATTTCCTATTTCATCATCCTCTACTACTTGCCATTTACTTTAGGGTGTTCTCTTCACAAAGTTCTTGACCTAGTGAAGATGGAGCTTGAGTTTGAGTCTCATTGACGTAGATCATCTTCGGCCTCGAAGTCAACAAGCTAGCCCGTTCATTTCTCCGAGGAAACCATCACTAGAGTCCAGGATCTCGATGATCGCAGTGAAGGGACGTCAACACGGAGCTTTAGAAGTGAAGGAACGGACTACAAAGGTTGTAATCCCTAACTTTTAGAAGTAAAGTTGTTTACTTGCTATTTGTTTCACCTAATCTCTAGTCTAAGATCTTGGTTAGGGTTGTTCGGCACGTCTAAATTTTGAATCGGGCATGGTTGATGCCTTGTAGACCCTTGTGACAGTGCTTAGTAACCCTACAATAGGATCGGCCCACGAAGGAGTCCCCAAGTTACCAGATTCTAGAAAGCAACGAGTGACCGACTAATGTTATTAAGGGGGAGTTACCCAGTTTCTAGAATTGGCTGGCGGATTGCCGCACTCATAGGGTTCTAGGATCGATGATGTATGGGCTATCCACACGGCCGGAGAACGCCGCGTTTTATTTACGGCTCAAATGAAATGCGGGGCTCCTAGTTTTCTGCTATTCCATATTGTTGTTCTGCATGCCTGTGATGTTATTACATGCCTGTGATGTTGATATATATATATATATATATATTATATTTTGTAGATGCTTCTATATGTTTTGCATCTGTGCTAGCCCTGTCCTCGCCTTGTCGTAAGTTAAGTAGCTTTACGGTGAAGACTCGGGACCCCGTGGCGAATGCAGATGGAAATATAAAAGCATGCTATTTTTGTTGTTTCTGGTGTGGCTTAGAAACTTAATTTGACGAGACTGCATTATATCTTTAATGCAAGGAAAACAAACCTATTTGATGTTGTCGGAACCAATTTTTAAAACTACTCGGTTTTCTTCAAAACAATAGTCATATTCCTTTGCTTTGCATAGTTGTATTCAATTAGGAATATCCTGCATCTCATTGTATGAGGAAAGATCCTTGATCCCTTCATGGGAAGTTCACTCTTAAGCAAAAGTTTATGTTACTAGTTTTAAAATTGGAGCCTAAACCACTCCATTTCAAAGCCACTCGAGTTCCATCAACGATATCAAGTTCATTACGTTAAAGGTTTTTCGCTAAAAACCAACCGTAGCCCTCCGTCATTTCAGATTAGTATTGTTTAGTATTCGTGCTATGTATGTCGTGCTCAGCCAAGACGTAGTGTTCGGTAGTTATGTAGTGCTTTTCTGTTGCATGGTGATGCGATTGGTTAGGACAGTTGTACGGTCATTTTGGCTCAGTCAAGAACTTGTACGGATGGGTTTAATGCAATCAAGATAATGATGGGTTGACTTGAGTAGGACCCTTTGATATATTGGCTCAGTCAATGTCACTTGGGTTCTAGGTGTAGGGTTCCTAGGAACACTCAAGAGGTTCCACAACTAATCAACCATGGCAAAATCAAATTTTTCCGGTGCCGAGAAACCCTAATACTAGATCGTTAACTAGAGGCAAAGGCGATACAAGCAAATAAACAACTTTATTGCTAAGTGAATGGAAATACAACCTTTGTAGATCCGGTCCTCCACTTCCTTAGCTCCATGATGATGCCCCTCTGCTGCGATCATCGGATCCCGGACTCTAGCGATGGTTTCGCGGAAGAAATGATCGGGCTAGGTCGTCGACTTCGATGCCGAAGATGATCTACGTCGAGGCAACTCAAGATCAAGCTCCATCTTCACTTGGTCATCAACCTTGTGAAGAAAACACCCTATACTACATGGCAAGTGGTAGAGGATGAAGAAATATGAAGTGGGTTCACTTTGGATTTGGATTTCTCACTTGGAATCATCACTTAGACATTTTCAAGAAAAGGTTTTCTTTCTTCTTCAAGAAGAAGAAGAAGAAAGAATAAGAATGAATTAAAATCCAAAAAGAAAATGAAGTGATGGTTATCATTTAGCAACCATGGGTGAGTTAACAAGTGTAGAGAAAAAACTAGGGTTAAAGTAAATGGTTAGGGTTAAGGAAAGAAACAAAATGGTCAAACCTTTTTCAAAGCTTCATGAAGCTTCAAGTGAAAACAAAAGAAGCAACCATTTTCTTTCTTGCCAAAAAATAAATGAAAAGAAATAAATAAATAAGTAAATCAAACCCTAACCATTAACCTAATCATGGTTTAATCATACACACCCAAGTTTGCTTGTATCATCAAACATGATACAAACTAGTGCACAAAACTATATCAAATATACAATGTGCATTTCAAGTGAGAAAATCTATCTTAAGTGAACCAATACTAGTTAATGTAAAGTAATATATCAAATATATATATAATTATACATTAAATCATTAAATCAACACTTGATTTAATGATCCGGTTATGTCGCATATAACCGACTAGTATCCAATGTATCGACTTATCGAATCAATCCTCGATTTGATAACTAGGCTATATCGCATATAACCAATCGATACATTCATCGCGAGAATAGAATACGGTATCACATACACGCATTATTCTCGGTCCCGCACATATCTCATATGCGCTCCTATTTCGTTTCGCTTGAGCCAGGAAACCTCTGTGTAGGACTCTAAAGACTCGTCAATACGCCGGCAGCAGGTGATGATCATATCAAACACCCACAAGCCGCAAGCGGTCTGCTAAACGTAACGGCCACCCGGGTATTGAGCGATCAGAAGATCAACGAGCAAGCCTGCTCACACTTCTGTGAATCCAACCAGTAACACTTACCGTATAGTCCGGTCTGTTCGTCTGATATGTCGCATATCTCGCCTAGGGGTGGTAAACGTCAGACCCCAATAGCTCGATAAGTCGTGTCGATATGAGGTCTATAACAGTTCGAGAAACTACTGGTAACACTTACCACTAAATCTCAGCAACCCTGGCCAGGGATTTCCGGTTATAGCCAATCGAACACAGCGCAACATCAACTCCCTATACAGGGAGAGACGAATCCCCTCCTATCGCTCATTGCCTCCATGTGATTCGGGACTGTACCCAAAAACCACCGTTTTGCATGCCCTCTTGGACGTGGTAAGGTGGAAATCAAAGCACAGTGGGAATCACACAAGACTCTATGACGATCTCGGGTCTACAGACTAACCTGTACCAGTTTCACCAGAGAACTGCCATCTGACGTAAGGTATAATACCATCTGGGAGTTCTCGGCGAGTCCGTCCAGTGTACCCAGTCTCCACTGAGCACCCGTATGTCATCTCTGATGTCAAACACCAGTGGATATGGTGTCACGACCCGAAAGTACGGAACATGACCGGCACTTAAACTACGAATGTCTCGAGGCGTACGTAATCTAAGTAAACCGAAAACCCAGAAATCCAAACAAAGAAAGATGTAGAGTGCAGGAAAAACCAACTTAAAGCAAGTAGTTTCAATAGCATAAGCCGAATTAGGCGGTTTTAAAAACATCAAAAATTTCCCGAAAATTTCGGCAGTCTCCTTTGAAAATACTGGCCCCCAAATGGGATACAACATGAATAGTATACGAAATCAATAAAAAGGCATCCCCAAGCGGGAGCTAGCTCTTCGTCAATCGACGGTCACAACCACACAAGCAATATAATATACAACGCCAAGGGCGAGGATCAAAATTCAAAAGGAAACTCAAAAACCACAAGAAAATCACATAAATACAACGCGCGACTTTAAGGTCGAAAGAATAAACATCACTGGTCTCTATCTCAAATAAATACATGTTTGGTTGATGGAACTTCTAGATACAACAGAATAATGATATACAAGATATATAATGGGGGTACGATACAAGTAAACCCACCTACTAGCAAATCACCCGAAGGAAACTATGCCCGCAAAGCCGTAATGAAACCTGTACGGCAAACCTGCAAGAAACTGGGGCACAACGGGGGTGAGTTGCCAACTCGTGAATAGAAAAATATCTACGCACAGAAATCGCATAAATAACGTAACCTAGGTCAATGATCATAATATATCCTCAAATATATGAATAACACGTAGCCTATAACAAGGCTAGGGTAAATATCTAACCCGAGTGTAATCTCATGTGCCCGTGTCAGTGCCTCAAGGAGCAATATATCATATGAATGAGGTATGAATGCATGAAAATAGAATACATGAAAATGAAGAACTGTTTTCATAATTTAGTGAGATTTCCTTTGTATTTTTAAAATGAGGTATCATAATGAAATCAGCATAAAACAGTGCCTAGCATTGGCACAAAACGTAATCCCAATATCTCGATATCTCTGTATCACAGTCTCTGTACCTCAATATCTCGAAATCTCAATGTCTCAATCACAATATCTAGGGCACCGTCAGTCCAGACCGGCCCCTACCATCCATCTCAAGACCACGACGGTATCCTCCGGATATCTGACGCGTCGGGTAAAATCACCGGTAGGTAATGCTCCCCTGCCAGGCTCACATCGTCATCATCACGCGCTTCTTGCCTCGGGATACCTTACCGGGTCCACCATGTACCCGAAACGGTTCATCCGTCTCCTCGAATCGGGTCTCGAAATCCATTAGCAAACTCATGGTGGACGACTCATACATCATGGGAAAAACCGCACTTTTTATTTAAAAAGAGAGAAATCAGTTTATATAAGTTTTGCGGTTTTCCCCCCAAATCCAGAAAATTTCATGGAAATCCGAATCCAAATCATCAATAGCATGTAAAAACCATGAATATAGGCATAACAATGAATAACAGAATGCATGAAGTGACAAGTAAATACTACAATGTTAAGCTGGCATATAAGGCAGGCACACTAATATCATGTCAAATTGCTAACTAACAAGCTAAGTCAAGCAATAATATTTTCTAAGGTGTACGTGACATGGCAATTACCGATGAAGATGTGTGTGAGCCGGCAAGTAAGTGTACGTGGTACATACGCATCATCGGTAATGGTGCTGGTGTCCTAACAATATGATATCAACATTGCAATAAGAAATTATAACATAAGTATGCGATGCGAAGCGAACCACAATAATAAGCGGGAGCTGAATACTAGACGCAACTGTAACTAACCTGCATTAATCTAATATAAGTCCTACAAATGGTGCCTTTTGAAATAACACGAATCATGGGGTTTTGAAAATAGGGGCTACGGTGTTTTTATGAAAAGATACGTCTTTTGAAATATCCGTAGGATCCCTTGGGCTGTCTTTTAAAATACCCACGATTTGTTAGTTTTTGAAATAGGTAAGAATCGAATCTAATCTAACAACTAAACTAAACTAAAGGGCTAAGCTAACAAGCTGGACTACAGGTAAGGAAACCGCCTAACATCTGAGTCGATCCATATACATACCTGTATATATATTAGTCGGTGATCCCGCCTCAATAATATCATATCCGATACCATATCTACAATCAGCCATCCCAAGTCAAGAGTGCGGATCAATCATCAAGATATAGCTCGTACGTAAATCCGTCGTACGACATCCCCAAATCTGGGTACGGGTCAATATCATATTCCTCACACCATTCCTCTGGTATCCTCTTTATTCAAGATCATAGTCTAGGGTACTGACCTATGTCTAATACAATACTAATATCCTCAATATAACCATGATCTAACTCCAGATCGACAATCTCGTACAAACCGATACCGTCAGCACATAGCATCATCAAGGGTATACATCGCCCGATACGGCCTAATATCAATATCCTAGCATATCATGCCTCATATCACGATCACATGTCGACCATTTTATTTATAACACTATTCACCCGTATCGCCGCCCCAAGATCCGCTATAACACCAGGACGTACCTCAAGTACGAATCCTGCCATATCACCGATATCACAACCACAAAACAAATCTCATCGACTCAGCTCAATCCCAAGTATCATCCTCAAATCAGTATGTGAACACATAGTCCCATACCCATGTGAACACATAACTATAAAGAATCTCATGAGCACATATAAAAAGGAATGTATGCAAGTATGTATGTGTGTATGTGTAGTGCAACACTACCCTACGGTTCGCAACACTAAAGTAATCCAACACACCAATATCCATCCTAACATCGTTATTAATCCCAAATAACATATACTAATTGTTGGTGTGTATACGCATCCGTATACACCACCACGGACGGCGGGGGTGCTATACGCCATCCACTCGACTTCTCCCCGTAGATATAAATCTACTCACCTGGTCCTCGTTCGCCGGTGCCGACGTCGCCACGCGCTTGCTTGTCGTCTCGAAGTCCACATGGGGTACCTACATATCATAACGCACCATACCGCATTAAAATCCGACTCATGACCAAAACGACGCACGAATCCCACATAGGTCAAAACATATGGTTGCTTTCGCAAATCGACCCAAAAACCCTCGACGTCGGCGTACAAACGCCAAACCATCGAGAAAACTCCCAACACACTCATTTGCATATTCACGAACACTAATTTTAATATAAAATAGGTTAAAATTCACAAAAACCCCAATTTCACTTAAAAAGTCATTTTTCCGAAAATCCAGCAAGCACAATTCGCCGTTTTTGTACAAAACATGATGTTTTAACAATTCTAGTGACCAAGATGATAACTTAATATCTTAATTATGCCATATAAACCATTACGTAAATTTTAAACCCACAATTTAATTCGATTTCAAAAACCTAGTTTGCAATATTAACCAATTTTAACAATTTTATAGCAAAATGCACAAACTACAATCTAGCTTGGATTTTCATGAACTAAAGTATTAAAATACACTTAATAATGTTAATGAAGTCATGAAAAAACCTAATTATATTTTTCTCATAATCAAATTCATGGTTTACAAAAACCTAGCTAGCAATATAGCTTAAATATTACAATTCCAAACTAACAATTTGCAACTAGAAATTTGATTAGGTTTTCATTTCACAATATGAAGAACTACAATTGCAACCACAATTACATACCCAAAAACCTAACTTGAATTTCATAAACCCTTACTAAGTTTTTCCAAACATACAATTAAACCCAAATTAATAACTAATAATGCTTGATTTAAGGTATTCAAACAACAATTTAACAAAAGGTCTTGATTTATACCTCACAAGATCAAGGATCTAGCATGCAAATTCTAGCCTCCAAAAGTAGCTTCCATGCTCCTAGATCCATGTAAGTTTGGCTAATGAGAAATGGGTAGGAGTTGGATTTGGATTTTGGGATTTATTTGATGGATTTTGAGGCAATTTTTGAAGCAAAAGAGATGGAAAATGGGGGAAAAAGATGGGGGCTGTTGTAGCAGAATTTTGGCTGAGGAGGGAGTGGGGAGAGGTGTGGGGGAGTTGTGGAAAAGAATCCAAGTCAAAGCCCCTCCCAAATTACCATAATACCCCTACCTACTTTACTATATATAAAAACTTTATTTTAACCCATTTCTCACATGATTTAAGGTCAAAAAGAGGGAAATAAAATTCTTGGGCTGCTACAATAGTGTGGGGCCGGCCAAGGGGAGTGAGGGTGAGTGTGAGAGACTTTACAAAAAAAATTCTATGCAAAAAGACCCCCCACAATACCATATTTGCAAGTTTTAGTTCAAAATAACTATATTTTTGTTTTCCATATAATAAATCAATTAAAACTTGAAATAAAATACTAAAAAATTATATTACAACTAGATTTTAATTAAAATGATTTTAAAGATTAAAATTAGCCCATTTAAATTTGTATTTATCGCTAATTTAATGTATTTTCTTACCGGCTTAAAATAATATTAAAATAATAAATTTCGGAAAAATTTTCAGAAAATTTGAAATTTCAGCAGTGGCTCAATAAACACCAAATACTATCAATTACATAGCTAGAATATGTATATTTAATTTTACAATAAAGATATTTTCATTTTGACTTTTTACAGAAAACCCCCTTATTTTACCGTTTTTTCGAAATTTCACCGAAACGATTTTCAAAACGTTACAATCTTCCCCCCTTAAAGAAATTCGGTCCCCGAATTTAAATTAAAACTTTCCCCAAATACTAAAATATTTCAGCCAAAACCATCAAATCGCCGGGGCTCCGAAATCATAAATACATAAAACAAATCGTAGCGCAACGCATGCGCATGAAAAATCAGCATATAACTCAAACCAGAACTCCATCAAGCATCCCGCAATCATCGGAGTCATGGGGAAGACATCAATATCAAATCCAAAGCAAAACCAATATGATATAACTCGAAACTATACATGTAAAGTATATTCAGGTACTGTCCTCTGACTAGTCCTGCTCAGTACGAAAACATATAGCAATATCATAAAAACGTACTGCTCTATAAGAAAAATCAATCCCCAAAATACGCGTATGAATACTACGTGCGTCTTGTGCGCACGAAAATCAAAATCCAAATATGTACCATACATATGCACAGAAACAACATCTAAGTGCATCGGGTGTGCACGAAACATCTGTCATAGGCAACATGTGTGCCTGACAGCAAAATCAGGTGCATCTGACATGCACGAAAAATCTCGATTTAGTGCCTCTGGTGTGCACCAAAATCACACTTCAAAACATGCGCCCAACATGCGCGAAAATCCAAATCAGGTGCATCCATCGTGCACGAAATCATGAAATCCAATATCAAGTGCCGAACATGCGCAAAATCAAATCAGGTGCACAAGGTGCACAAAACAAATATCGAACATCACCATCGAAATCAAAGTCCAGGGCATCTAAATGCACAACATACGTAACACTGCACTGCAAGCATATATGAACTATACCGCGTGCAAAAACCAAATCGTGTGCGTATATACGCACAAAATCAACTCAAATGTCTAAAACCGTAAAATCGCAAACATGTGAAACCAAGCACGAAAACGATATCAAGTGCAACACTCTGCAAAGATCGTAAATCCTCAATTATCAAAATCAAATCATGCGAATAAATCACCCAAAACATCGAAATCAATAATGGCGGAATAGTACCGCTCAAGTGCATCCTCTAAGAATCTCGGGCCAACTGTCGCGGTCACTAGTGGGACGTCTCGTCGATGATCATGAACTCTGGCCTGCTGGTGTGCGTAACACGACCACTCCTGGGTCCAAGTCTTCTCGTAATTTGTCCCAGAAAGGTCCTGTCGAGGTCTCTCCCAAATCTCGCCTCTGCCGAACTATCCGAAAGTCATCGTTCCTTACTAGATCTGTTCTCGTTCCAGAACGGCTGCATACTCATCACGACTCCTTCTGGAAGGTAAATCCAAGTACCATGCCTCGGCATGCGCATCGCATCTCTGATGTCGGCGGAGTGGAACATCATCTCATCTAGATCAGGTACGAACCTCTTACTTCACTTTCCTCTAATGTCGTCTTCTTTAGACTCGTCTCGTCGCGGCTGCATGGACTGAGCTCCAACGGCTATCCTCGTATCTAGAGTCTCCCAAGAAATGCATCTCACCACCTAGCATCCGAATTAAGTCGAGCCATCCGATCGAGTCGTCAAAACCTCACAATCCCCCAAGAGCTCAACATCTTGGGCACAGTTTAATAGTATCGAGTACATGCCACAGTATCGGTGGTCCAGCCGTAGAAGGGCAAACCCAAGCCTCACTAATGGCGCCGTAGAACTGCCGCAAAGCTGAAGGTTCAAAGGCTTTCACACGGTCATTAAGTCGAGTTAGGGTTTCATTCTTCTAGAGGGATCATAGAATTGCCTGCATGTCTTTCCGACTACTTTAAACTTGGAATAATAGGTTTCTGACATTCGATCGTCTCTGTCGACTCCCAACGTCTCCGCGTGAAGTCGTCTCTAGCTGGAATCAATATATCTGATGACCTCGCATCGGGGTAGGCGAACGATCCACATGTCCTAGTCATTCATCCTCGATGACTAGCGACCTTCTATCATCTCTTAGTACAACTCGTTCTGCACTAACGCCAGCATCTGGGGCAATATCTCGTCGTTCGCAGCAATAACTGGCTTGCTTATCTGCACGCTGAACAGTGCCTCGACCATCATTGATAAGCAACACACCAACGGTCATCAAAATCTGGCTGGCCTCTATCAGTGGCCCAATCCTCTGATACTGATCGGTACGTCCGAGAAATCTCATAAAGGAGATCCGCCAAACGCTCGTGGCGCGGAAACACAGTAAAAAGACACATCTCCGCAATCGAGTGTCGTCGGAATTTCGCCCTGGTCAGTCCTCGTTCGTGACGAGCTCGTGCTGACCGCAACTCTAGCCGTAGCTCTCCCTGCCCGTAATCGTGGCAGCAAAACCATAACTGGTACTGATGAGGCTAGATCGGAATGAATATAATACTGAGCAAAAAAATGTACATCCTAAGGCTTCTTAAGTGGAGTAGCGTATCGTAAATATGCCGCGGAACATACCCACGGTACGTCACTCTACTTTAGTCACCTATTCCATCAACCAAGGGCCATCCTACGCTCCGAAGGTAAAACCTAACGCTCTGATACCAACTTTGTCACGACCCGAAAGTACGGAACATGACCGGCACTTAAACCACGAACGTCTCGAGGCGTACGTAATCTAAGTAAACCGAAAACCCAGAAATCCAAACCAAGAAAGATGTAGAGTGCAGGAAAAACCAACTTAAAGCAAGTAGTTTCAATAGCATAAGCCGAATTAGGCGGTTTTAAAAACATCAAAAATTTCCCGAAAATTTCGGCAGAGTCTCCTTTGAAAATACTGGCCCCCAAATGAGATACAACATGAATAGTATACGAAATCAATAAAAAGGCATCCCCAAGCGGGAGCTAGCTCTTCGTCAATCGACAGTCACAACCACACAAGCAATATAATATACAACGCCAAGGGAGAGGATCAAAATTCAAAAGGAAACTCAAAAACCACAAGAAAACCACATAAATACAACGCGCGACTCTAAGGTCGAAAGAATAAACATCACTGGTCTCTATCTCAAATAAATACATGTTTGGTTGATGGAACTTCTAGATACAACAGAATAATGATATACAAGATATATAATGGGGGTACGATACAATTAAACCCACCTACTAGCAAATCACCCGAAGGAAACTATGCCCGCAAAGCCGTAATGAAACCTGTACGGCAAACCTGCAAGAAACTGGGACACAACGGGGGTGAGTTGCCAACTCGTGAATAGAAAAATATCTACGCACAGAAATCACATAAATAACGCAACCTAGGTCAATGATTATAATATATCCTCAAATATATGAATAACACGTAGCCTATAACAAGGCTAGGGTAAATATCTAACCCGAGTGTAATCTCATGTGCCCGTGTCAGTGCCTCAAGTAGCAATATATCATATGAATGAGGTATGAATGCATGAAAATAGAATACATGTAAATGAAGAACTGTTTTCATAATTTAGTGAGATTTCCTTTGTATTTTTAAAATGAGGTATCATAATGAAATCAGCATAAAACAGTGCCTAGTATCGGCACAAAACGTAATCCCAATATCTCGATATCTCTGTATCACAGTCTCTGTACCTCAATATCTCGAAATCTCAATGTCTCAATCACAATATCTAGGGCGCCGTCAGTCCAGACCGCCCCTACCATCCATCTCAAGATCACGACGGTATCCTCCGGATATCCGACGCGTCGGGTAAAATCACCTGTAGGTAATGCTCCCCTGCCAGGCTCACATCGTCATCATCACGCGCTTCTTGCCCCGGGGTACCTTACCGGGTCCACCATGTACCCGAAACGGTTCATCCGTCTCCTCGAATCGGGTCTCGAAATCCATCAGCAAACTCATGGTGGACGACTCATACATCATGGGAAAAACCACACTTTTTATTTAAAAAGAGAGAAATCAGTTTATATAAGCTTTGCGGTTTTCCCCCCAAATCCAGAAAATTTCATGGAAATCCGAATCCAAATCATCAATAGCATGTAAAAACCATGAATATAGGCATAACAATGAATAACAGAATGCATGAAGTGACAAGTAAATACTACAATGTTAAGCTGGCATATAAGGCAGGCACACTAATATCATGTCAAATTGCTAACTAACAAGCTAAGTCAAGCAATAATATTTTCTAAGGTGTACGTGACATGGCAATTACCGATGAAGATGTGTGTGAGCCGGCAAGTAAGTGTACGTGGTACATACGCATCATCGGTAATGGTGCTGGTGTCATAACAATATGATATCAACATTGCAATAAGAAATTATAACATAAGTATGCGATGCGAAGCGAACCACAATAATAAGCGGGAGCTGAATACTAGACGCAACTGTAACTAACCTGCATTAATCTAATATAAGTCCTACAAATGGTGCCTTTTGAAATAACACGAATCATGGGGTTTTGAAAATAGGGGCTACGGTGTTTTTATGAAAAGATACGTCTTTTGAAATATCCGTAGGATCCCTTGGGCTGTCTTTTAAAATACCCACGATTCGTTAGTTTTTGAAATAGGTAAGAATCGAATCTAATCTAACAACTAAACTAAACTAAAGGGCTAAGCTAACAAGCTGGACTACAGGTAAGGAAACCGCCTAACATCTGAGTCGATCCATATACATACCTGTATATATATTAGTCGGTGATCCCGCCTCAATAATATCATATCCGATACCATCTACAATCAGCCATCCCAAGTCAAGAGTGCGGATCAATCATCAAGATATAGCTCGTACGTAAATCCGTCGTACGGCATCCCCAAATCTGGGTACGGGTCAATATCATATTCCTCACACCATTCCTCTGGTATCCTCTTTATTCAAGATCATAGTCTAGGGTACTGACCTATGTCTAGTACAATACTAATATCCTCAATATACCCATGATCTGACTACAGATCGACAATCTCGTACAAACCGATACCGTCAGCACATAGCATCATCAAGGGTATACATCGCCCGATACGGCCTAATATCAATATCCTAGCATATCATGCCTCATATCACGATCACATGTCGACCATTTTATTTATAACACTATTCACCCGTATCGCCGTCCCAAGATCCGCTATAACACCAGGACATACCTCAAGTACGAATCCTGCCATATCACCGATATCACAACCACAAAACAAATCTCATCGACTCAGCTCAATCCCAAGTATCATCCTCAAATCAGTATGTGAACACATAGTCCCATACCCATGTGAACACATAACTATAAAGAATCTCATGAGCACATATAAAAAGGAATGTATGCAAGTATGTATGTGTGTATGTGTAGTGCAACACTACCCTACGGTTCGCAACACTAAAGTAATCCAACACACCAATATCCATCCTAACATCGTTATTAATCCCAAATAACATATACTAATTGTTGGTGTGTATACGCATCCGTATACACCACCACGGACTGCGGGGGTGCTATACGCCATCCACTCGACTTCTCCCCGTAGATATAAATCTACTCACGTGGTCCTCGTTCGCCGGTGCCGACGTCGCCACGCGCTTGCTTGTCGTCTCGAAGTCCACATGGGGTACCTACATATCATAACGCACCATACCGCATTAAAATCCGACTCATGACCAAAACGACGCACGAATCCCACATAGGTCAAAACCTATGGTTGCTTTCGCAAATCGACCCAAAAACCCTCGACGTCGGCGTACAAACGCCAAACCATCGAGAAAACTCCCAACACACTCATTTGCATATTCACGAACACTAATTTTAATATAAAATAGGTTAAAATTCACAAAAACCCCAATTTCACTTAAAAAGTCATTTTTCCGAAAATCCAGCAAGCACAATTCGCCGTTTTTGTACAAAACATGATGTTTTAACAATTCTAGTGACCAAGATGATAACTTAATATCTTAATTATGCCATAGAAACCATTACGTAAATTTTAAACCCACAATTTAATTCGATTTCAAAAACCTAGTTTGCAATATTAACCAATTTTAACAATTTTATAGCAAAATGCACAAACTACAATCTAGCTTGGATTTTCATGAACTAAAGTATTAAAATACACTTAATAATGTTAATGAAGTCATGAAAAAACCTAATTATATTTTTCTCATAATCAAATTCATGGTTTACAAAAACCTAGCTAGCAATATAGCTTAAATATTACAATTCCAAACTAACAATTTGCAACTAGAAATTTGATTAGGTTTTCATTTCACAATATGAAGAACTACAATTGCAACCACAATTACATACCCAAAAACCTAACTTGAATTTCATAAACCCTTACTAAGTTTTTCCAAACATACAATTAAACCCAAATTAATAACTAATAATGCTTGATTTAAGGTATTCAAACAACAATTTAACAAAAGGTCTTGATTTATACCTCACAAGATCAAGGATCTAGCATGCAAATTCTAGCCTCCAAAAGTAGCTTCCATGCTCCTAGATCCATGTAAGTTTGGCTAATGAGAAATGGGTAGGAGTTGGATTTGGATTTTGGGATTTATTTGATGGATTTTGAGGCAATTTTTGAAGCAAAAGAGATGGAAAATGGGGGAAAAAGATGGGGGCTGTTGTAGCAGAATTTTGGCTGAGGAGGGAGTGGGGAGAGGTGTGGGGGAGTTGTGGAAAAGAATCCAAGTCAAAGCCCCTCCCAAATTACCATAATACCCCTACCTACTTTACTATATATAAAAACTTTATTTTAACCCATTTCTCACATGATTTAAGGTCAAAAAGAGGGAAATAAAATTCTTGGGCTGCTACAATAGTGTGGGGCCGGCCAAGGGGAGTGAGGGTGAGTGTGAGAGACTTTACAAAAAAAATTCTATGCAAAAAGACCCCCCACAATACCATATTTGCAAGTTTTAGTTCAAAATAACTATATTTTTGTTTTCCATATAATAAATCAATTAAAACTTGAAATAAAATACTAAAAAATTATATTACAACTAGATTTTAATTAACATGATTTTAAAGATTAAAATTAGCCCATTTAAATTTGTATTTATCGCTAATTTAATGTATTTTCTTACCGGCTTAAAATAATATTAAAATAATAAATTTCGGAAAAATTTTCAGAAAATTTGAAATTTCAGCAGTGGCTCAATAAACACCAAATACTAGCAATTACATAGCTAGAATATGTATATTTAATTTTACAATAAAGATATTTGCATTTTGACTTTTTACAGAAAACCCCCTTATTTTACCGTTTTTTCGAAATTTCACCGAAATGATTTTCAAAACGTTACATATGGGATCATCCATCGCCTATCTGTATGGGTCGAGAAGGTATACACTAGTCTACTCTGGTATATCGATGCCCCGTCTCGATACACCCACGATTAGGGACCTTGAAGGATGTACTTATGGACTACCATGTCCCCACTAGTATGATCCGCATCATAGTCCAGGTAGTCAAGTACACATCCTAAGGGCTTTACCAATATGTAATAGAGAGACAATCAGTGTACACGTTAAGGTAAAGTGCAACCAGATAGCATACTATCATGTCGAGCAAGAAAGTCCTCCCTATATATGTCCCAGCATCCACTACAATATACATCCTATGTACAGTAATGGCCTTTAGGGCATACATATAACTAACAATCTCCCACTTGCACTAGGGCTATCTGTAGCAGTTGTTGTAGTATCTCATACTCAACCATCCCATAAAAGTCTCTCTCTAGGAAAAGGCCTTTGTGAGTGGATCCGCCGTGTTGTCCTCTGAGTCTACTCTCCTAACCTCGATCACCCTGGAGATCAACTATCTCCATGATCAGGTGATACAGCCTTAGAATATGTCTTGGTCACTGATGGGACCGGGGTTCCTGGGCCAAAGCCACACTTCCATTGTCACACAATGGTAGGAACCTAGTTCATCTCATGAACCAATATACACCCAGACTTCCTCTTTGGTAGCATCTTTGGTAACGATGTATCTTGCCCTTATCGTCTAGTATGCCACGGTATCTTGGAACTCTTCCAACATACCGTCCCTCCACTGAGGGTAAAGACAATGCCTGTGACTGACATTCAGTCGTCCTTATCACCCTGGAACCTTTCTAGTGATTCTCCCCAGGATCGATTGATACCATCTCACTATAACTAGTGAGAGTCTTAACATCCAATTAGATCTATCTCATAGATCCAAAAACTAGGATTTAGCAGGTATCACTTTGATCCAATATGGAGAATCCTTGTGATAAGCGGAGATTGACCGAGCGTAGCATAGGAAACTCCTTCCCTATCAAGAGTATGTCATCCACGTACTCTACGAGGATCACCACCATACTCCCTACTACCTTTTTGTATATACAAGGTTCATCTACCATTTTGATGATGTCAAACTATTTGACTAACTCATCAAAACAGATGTTCCAACTCCGCGATACCTGCTTCATCACATAAAACATCTTGCACACGTTTCCACTGCTCCCACTGTCCACGAAGCCTTCTGACCATGTACTTATAGATTTTCTCTTCTAAAACATCATTTAGAAAAGCAGTCATGACACCCAACCGCCAGATATTGTAGTCATGGTATATAGCCGTAGCAAGTAGGATCTGGATGGCTTAAGCATAGCTCCTTAGAGAAGGTTTCATCATGATCCATACCTGGTCAATGATGCAAACCTTTAACAAGTCTAGCTTTGAAAGTCTCAACTTTTCCATGTACACCAAGTAATCTTCTCAAGATATACTTTCTCCTGATGGGGATTTAACCCTTCAGATAAAGCAACTAAAGTCCATACTTTGTTGGTGTATAAGGATTCCATCTCAGATCGCTAAGCATCCAGCCATTCTTACAGAGTCACACTTTTGATGGCCAGCTCGAAACTAGTTGGGTCATCATCTCATGACGCAATCCTCGCTCCCACTGTCATAGAGAAACAGAAGTATCTCTCAGGTGGGTGCGGAACCCTACTAGATCGGCGGAGAGGCTGAGGTTCGTTGGGGACTATTGAATCCTTTGGTTCTATCAAATCATCAGCTGCAGTTTGTATAGCTGGAACATTTCCAGTTCTACATAACTGACTTTGCCTCGATCTTGTCCGGATTTTGCTTTTAGACATAGGCCGGAAAACCCCAAATCTTAACTAACTTAAGATATGGGCTCTTCCCTTTCCATATCACATATGAAGCGGTAGGCAACTGTTTTGATTTGAACCCTATTCAATAGGTATGCAGCTTCTCAAGCGCGTAACACCCAAAAGGAAATAGGCAACTCAGTAGTACTCATCATAGAGCACACCATATCACATAGGGTGCTATTGCTCCGCCCCGATATACCATCGTGCTATGGTGTATACGGAGGAGTAATGCTGAGAGAGAATCTCATTCTCCTTTGGAATAATCCAGGAATTCCGTGCACAAGTATTCTCCTCCTTGATCACATTAAAGGACATAATACTTATACCCGTATTTTGGTTCTCTACTTCCAACTTATATTCTGTGAATACCTCAAAAGGTTCGGACTAGTGTTTCAACAGGAACATATGTCTAAATCTTGAGAGATTATCAGAGAATGTAATGAAGTACAAAGAACCGGTCTTGGCATTTGTAGACAGAGGATCTTACATACATCAACATGTATCAATCCCAAGAGTTCACTAACTCTTTCTCTGCTTCCAATAATCAGAGCTATGGTCATCTTATCTTTGTGACATGACTGGCAAGTTTCATAAGATGTAAATTCAAACTGATTTAAATATACATCTAAATGTAACTTCAGCCAGTCGGGTCGGATTGATATGACCTAGTCTACAATACCTCAAGAAGGATTCGTTCATATGTGAACTCTTTCTCTTGTGTGTGTTCCGTATACTAAGAACTGTAGTTTGATTTAGAACATCAATGCTTTTAGATAACGTGCCTGAACCGATCAACTTTTGATATAGGAAATGTTCAAAACATTATCCATCAATACAAAATTTTATCCTTTCTTTATTAATAAAGTGACTGATATGATTTTGTATATCAGGTTCGGTATCTAATAACATTCGTTCAGAATCAATGTATTGGTAATACAGGGTGACAGTGACCAACAGACTTGGCTGCAACACTTGCACAGTTTTCTGTCTCATGAAACTTATCACCCGTTCTCAGTTCTCTACCTTTTGTAGCCCTATGTAACATATTACATATCTGGGATCCTGATCCGGTATCAAATACCCAGGACGTAGAGAATACAGAGAAACAGTTCTTTGTAATGAACACATCCGAAGGAGATGCATCTCATGCACTTTCTTCGTTTGGGCGGCATGGGAATCCTGGTATTCCCCTATTTCCTGCTCTGTCTTATAACAATTATAAATTTGAGCGGGACCAACGTTCCCCAGCTCAGTATAACAAGCGGGTTCGGTCAATATTCCGTAGTATTATCTTGATTAAGGCGTGATATGGTCGCTACCTGGAGAGAGAGAGAGAAGAAAACACTCTGCGTGCGCTCTTGCAAGATTAGATTGGTTATATATTTTATCTAATCAGGATGGCTCCCACTGTTTTTATCAAATCTTCCTTCAAACCCTAAAAGGAAAGACTAGCCGGGATTAATTACACACTACAAGTTCGCCAATCTTTCAGCCAGGCCAGTGTCGGTACTTTGAGGGAGGTCCCCCGTGCTTTCGCACGAACCTAATTAATGTAAACCTCGTTTTCCCAGAGGCGTAACCTCGTTGACACCTTTCTAGACACCTACTTGATCGGCTAATTGTAATGTGTAAAACTCTCCCAGGAGTAACAATTACTCGCAGCGGGTATCGGGATCCAACTATTTCATAGAAGGTATGCAATCTCATTGCAAATTTCAACACTTGAAATTCCCGATAATTTTGCCCCTAGCGTCCTATGACCTTGACGTAGGCCAACAAACCATAGTGCGCTGGTCAAGTTCAACCCGTCATTTCCTGATTGAATTAAACCCACCCGCACGACCCTTGATGCAGGCCAACAAAGTCGCACGACTATCCTAATCCAATCTGCATCATATGCATAAGCAGATAAATACTAGTTAGCTACCGCACACTACGTCTTGACGCAGGCCAACAAACGTAGCACGAATACTAACTACTATTTATCTGAAATGACGGAGGGCTACGACAGGTTTTTCTGAAAACCTATTGCGTAATGAACTTGATATCTTTGTAGAATCAAATGATTTTAAAATGGAGTGTTTTCGAGGCTTTTCTAGTTTTGCTAAAGAGGTCACTCCCGGTGAAGGGATCGTCGGCCCTTTCCTCATCGAATAAGATGCAGGATATATCATATATACCGCTGTGCAAAGAAAAAACTATAGAAGCAATCAAAAGACAAACCGAGGGTTGTAGCATCTTCCAGTTATTGCTAAAGGGGTCACTCCCGGTGAAGAGATCTCGGCCTTTTCCTTATCGAATAAGGTGCAGGATGTTCTATAAGGAACACCGCGATGCAAAGAAAGAACTGTAGCTACCTGTTTTTAATTTTGAAATTCGATTCCACAACATCTTAGGTTTTTTTTCTTTCATTAATCACATTAATGAAGTCCCATCATCTAAGTTACCTAAACATCACAGATAAATACGACGTACACTTATGCCATCCGCATTCGCCTCGATGTCCCCTCGTGCACCGTTAGGTTAGGTAACTAACGGCAGAGCGGGACAGGGCTAGCGCGGGTGTAAAACATAAGTAACGTCTATATAATATATCATATATACTATATACTGTATCTATCACAGAACATCACATGATCACATCACAGATATCGCAGCAGAAAATATCATATGAAATATTGGATATACTAGGACGTCCGTGTTTTCAATACGAGCCAGTATAAAACACGGATTCCACGGTCGCGATGAATAGCCAAACCCACATCCCTAGACCCCTAGGAGAGTGGCAAGCAACCCTACGAATTCTAGGGTTAGGAGACCCGGACTCGACTTCTCGAGATGGTCTCCCACTGGACCGTAGAACCCGGTTACTTATGCTCCCCTCCTTGGGTCTATCCTAGTGCGGAAAAGTAAATAATATACAAAGGGTGACATCTTCCGCAACCTGGAAGTGCCCCAATAAAAGAATATTACATACAAGTTTTTACATGAATGAAAATGAAAAACACCCATCTCACATAAAACCCCCCCGGCTATTCAAACACGACGATCCAATATAACATATCCAGCAACACATAACATCATATGTCATTAACGTAAGTAAACATGCGTATCCCAATTGTCGTTGACATATCGAAACGAAAACGGCGATATCACATATTTCACTTACGGTCACAGAAAATAAAGTGTAAAACTACAACAGTTGGAATCCGCAACCTCCTTAGAAATCGCATGCCTAATCAAATGAATTACTTAGACATCGCATGCCTAACAATTATAAACCCCGCATTTTAGTCTCATTATCGAAAACTCTTTTCAATATTAAGTTGGGCAATTCAACAGGATTCCCGACATTCTGATCGAATGCTCGTCGCAAACTTTAGTAGGCGGCCGTACCCCCGATACGTTCGACGAAGTGCACTAAGGCGGAACACCGCTGCCGCGAGCACCCGAACGGATGCTTTCGGCGATGGGGTTCTCCTACAGTCACTTGGTCGGGGCTATGGGGTGTAGCTGTCTATTAAGTTTACCCGGCGAGTATCCGCGTATGCTACGTGATTGCGATGGACTTTTGATCGCATCAAAATTCCGTGGCAACCGATCAAGTGAGACTAAAGTGCTATGTTTATAACAATTATATTAGTTATCTCATAACTACATGTGAATTCCAAATATTGTATCACATTCCAGATAAACAGAAAATGTTAAACTTTCCGATCGAACAGTCAAACACCCAAGTTTTTCCCGAAACAGCTCAACACATGAAATAAGTTTAAAAACATTCACTTCATGTCTCAGTACCAACGGTCCAGCCGTAGAAGGGTCAAGCCAACGCCTCACATGTGGTACGCCGTACTGCCCCAAACCCTAAGGTTCAAAGGGCAGTTCAAGACGGTCACATAATCGAGTTAAGGTTTGTTGTCTTCTAGAGGGACCATCGCGTTACTTGCACTACTTAGAACGTCATTAAACTACGGAAAAATCCAACAATTGGAAATTTCCCGGCAGGGGAAAAATTGGGTATTTTTATCCGGTCGAACTTTTTAACATATTCTAAAATTACCCGGAAAAACGCATAGACAAAATTAGACAATCCGATCGAATCTACGGATTCCCAATACAACCCAGAAAACCCAACTCTTGAGTAGAATTTAAAAATTCCCAGAAAATACAGCACTAAAATATAGGAATTACTGTGCAAAATTCACAAAACAATGTGACATTATGGCCGCGGAACCGCCGCACGAGCCATGCTCGTGCCGCGGTTCCGCCGCGCTTTAGTCGAGTTGCGTGCACGTGTTCCACAGTAACTCCTAGAAAACCCTGCTGTAATTTTTTGGATATTTTTAATTTGGAAAAATCCACTGTTTTCAAAAATGTACAGAGAGGGGTTGCGGATTGGGGTTTCGGGTTCGATCGGGTTTCTAACTTCGTCTACTCATCGCCTAAGGCTCTAGCTAGGCTCTGATACCACTGTAGGGTTCCTAGGCACACTCAAGAGGTTCCACAACTGATCAACCATGGCAAAATCAAATTTTTCCGGTGCCGAGAAACCCTAATACTAGATCGTTAACTAGAGGCAAAGGCGATACAAGCAAATAAACAACTTTATTGCTAAGTGAATGGAAATACAACCTTTGTAGATCCGGTCCTCCACTTCCTTAGCTCCATGATGATGCCTCTCCGCTGCGATCATCGGATCCCGGACTCTAGCGATGGTTTCGCGGAAGAAATGATCGGGCTAGGTCGTCGACTTCGATGCCGAAGATGATCTACGTTGAGGCAACTCAAGATCAAGCTCCATCTTAACTTGGTCATCAACCTTGTGAAGAAAACACCCTATACTACATGGCAAGTGGTAGAGGATGAAGAAATAGGAAGTGGGTTCACTTTGGATTTGGATTTCTCACTTGGAATCATCACTTAGACATTTTCAAGAAAAGGTTTTCTTTCTTCTTCAAGAAGAAGAAGAAGAAAGAATAAGAATGAATTAAAATCCAAAAAGAAAATGAAGTGATGGTTATCATTTAGCAACCATGGGTGAGTTAACAAGTGTAGAGAAAAAACTAGGGTTAAAGTAAATGGTTAGGGTTAAGGAAAGAAACAAAATGGTCAAACCTTTTGCAAAGCTTCATGAAGCTTCAAGTGAAAACAAAAGAAGCGACCATTTTCTTTCTTGCCAAAAAATAAATGAAAAGAAATAAATAAATAAGTAAATCAAACCCTAACCATTAACCTAATCATGGTTTAATCATACACACCCAAGTTTGCTTGTATCATCAAACATGATACAAACTAGTGCACAAAACTATATCAAATATACAATGTGCATTTCAAGTGAGAAAATCTATCTTAAGTGAACCAATACTAGTTAATGTAAAGTAATATATCAAATATATATATATATATATATATAATTATACATTAAATCATTAAATCAACACTTGATTTAATGATCCGGTTATGTCGCATATAACCGACTAGTATCCAATGTATCGACTTATCGAATCAATCCTCGATTCGATAACTAGGTTATATCGCATATAACCAATCGATACACTCATCGCGAGAATAGAATACGGTATCACATACACGCATTATTCTCGGTCCCGCACATATCTCATATGCGCTCCTATTTCGTTTCGCTTGAGCCAGGAAACCTCTGTGTAGGACTCTAAAGACTCGTCAATACGCCGGCAGCAGGTGATGATCATATCAAACACCCATAAGCCGCAAGCGGTCTGCTAAACATAACGGCCGCCCGGGTATTGAGCGATCAGAAGATCAACGAGCAAGCCCGCTCACACTCCTGTGAATTCAACTAGTAACACTTACCGTACAGTCCGGTCTGTTCGTCTGATATGTCGCATATCTCGCCTAGGGGTGGTAAACGTCAGACCCTAGTAGCTCGATAAGTCGTGTCGATATGAGATCTATAACAGTTCGAGAAACTACTGGTAACACTTACCACTAAATCTCAGCAACCCTGACCAGGGATTTCCGCTTATAGCCAATCGAACACAGCGCAACATCAACTCCCTATACCGGGAGAGACGAATCCCCTCCTATCGCTCATTGCCTCCATGTGATTCGGGAATGTACTCAAAAACCACTGTTTTGCACGCCCTCTTGGATGTGGTAAGGTGGAAATCAAAACACAGTGGGAATCACACAAGACTCTATGACGATCTCGGGTCTACAGACTAACCTGTACCAGTTTCACCAGAGAACTGCCATCTGATGTAAGGTATAATACCATCTGGGAGGTCTCGGTGAGTCCGTCCAGTGTACCCAGTCTCCATTGAGCACCCGTATATCATCTCTGATGTCAAACACCAATGGATATGGGATCATCCATCGTCCATCTGTATGGGTCGAGAAGGTATACGCTAGTCTACTCTGGTATATCGATGCCCCGTCTCTCCCGGTATAGGGAGTTGATGTTGCGCTGTGTTCGATTGGCTATAACCGGAAATCCCTGGCCAGGGTTGCTGAGATTTACTGGTAAGTGTTATCAGTAGTATCTCGAACTGTTATAGACCTCATATCGACACGACTTATCGATCTACTGGGGTCTGACGTTTACCACCCCTAGGCAAGATATGCGACATATCAGACGAACAGACCGGACTGTACGGTAAGTGTTACAGGTTGGATTCACATGAGTGTGAGCGGGCTTGCTCGTTGATCTTCTGATCGCTCAATACCTGGGTGGCCGTTACGTTTAGCAGACCGCTTGCGGCTTGTGGGTGTTTGATATGATCATCACCTGCTGCCGGCGTATTGACGAGTCTTTAGAGTCCTATACAGAGGTTTCCTGGCTCAAGCGAAACGAAATAGGAGCGCATATGAGATATGTGCGGGACCGAGAATAATGCGTGTATGTGATACCGTATTCTATTCTCGTGATGAATGTATCAAATGGTTGTATGCGATATAACCTAGTTATCGAATCGATGATTGATTCGATAAGTCGATACATTGGATATTAGTCGGTCATATGCGATGTGACCGGATCGTTAAATCAAGTCTTGATTTAATGATTTAATGTATAATTTTATATTTGATATATTACTTTACATTAACTAATATTGGTTCACTTAAGATGTTTTTCTCACTTGATTGTGCACATTGTATATGTGATATATTTTTGTGCACAAGTTGGTATCATGTTTGATGATACATGCAAACTTGGGTGTATGTTTGATTAAACCATGGTTAGTTAATGGTTAGGGTTTCATTTGCTTTATTTACTTATTCATTTATTTATTTATTTCATTTTGGCTTAAAATAAAATGATGGCTTTCTTTGGATTTTGTTGAAGCTTCATGAAGCTTTGAAAAAGCTTTGACCATTTTGTTTTATTCCTTAACCCTAACCATTTTCCTAAACCCTAGTTTATTCTCTACACTAGTTAGCCTCACCTATGGTTGCATTATGATAACTATCACTTGGATTTTCTTTTTGCAATAATTCTTTTTCTTTCTTCTTCTTCTTCATCTTCTTCTTGATGAAGAAAGAAAAGCTTTCTACAAAAATGTCAAGTGATGAAATCAAGTGAGAAATCCAAATCCAAAGTGAACCCACTTCCTATTTCTTCATCCTCTACCACTTGCCATGTAGTATAGGGTGTTTTCTTCACAAGTTTCATGACTTGGTGAAGTTGGAGCTCGAGTTAGAGTCGCCTCGACGTAGATCATCTTCGGCATCGAAGTCATCGACCTAGCCTAATCATTTCTTCGATGAAACCACCGCGAGAGTCCGGGATCCGGTGATCGCAGCGAAGGGACGTCATCACGAAGCTAGAGAAGTGGTGGACCGGATCTACAAAGGTTGTATTTCCTTTCACTTAGCAGTAAAGTTGTTTACTATCTTGTAGTTTCGCCTATTCTCTAGTTAACGATCTAGTTTAGGGTTTCTCGGCACCGGAAAATTTTGAATTTGGCATGGTTGATGCCTTGTGAGACCTCATTAGTGTGCCTAGGATCCCTACAGTAGTATCAGAGCCTAACTAGAGCCTTAAGGCGATGCGTAGACGATGTTAGAAACCCGATCGAACCCGAAACCCTAATTTTTCAACCCTCTCTGGACAATTTTCAGAACTGTGGATTTTTGTGAATTAAAAATGCTCAGAAAATAGAGCAGGAAATTCTAAAAGTTACTGAAGAAAACGAACCCCTAATTCCACTGTAGCGCCGCGGAACCGCGGCAGTAGCCTCCTTTTGCGGCGGTTCCGCGGCCGTATGTACTGAGTAGGGATTTATTTTTATACAGTAATGCCCGTATCTGTTTCCTCTGTTCTCTGGGAATTTTTAATCTTTACTCAAGAGTTGAGTATTCTGGGTTGTATTGGGGACTCGGTGTTTCGATCGGGAAGTTTAACTTCGTCTGTGTTTTTCCGAATATTTTAGAACATGTTGAAAAGTTTGACCAGATATTTATACCCTCTTTTTCTCCTATCGGGAAATTTCCAAATGTTGGATCTTTCCGTAGTTTAAGAACGTTCGAAGTAGTGCAAGTAACGCGATGGACCCTCTAGAAGACAACAAACCTTAACTCGATTATGTGACCGTTTTGAACTGCCCTTTGAACCTTCGAGTTTGGGGCAGTACGGTGTGCCACATGTGAGGCGTTTGCTTGACCCTTCTACGGCTGGACCGTTGGTACTGAGGCATGAAGTGAATGTTTTAAAACTTATTTCATGAGTTGAGCTGTTTCGGGAAAACTTAGGTGTTTGATTGTTCGATCGGAAAGTTTAACATTTTCTATTTATCTGGAATGCGATACAATAATTGGAATTCACATGTAGTTATGAGATAACTGATTTGAATGTTATAAACACAGCAGTTTAGTCTCACTTGATCGATTGCCACAGGATTTTGATGTGATCAAAAGTCCGTCGCAATCACGTAGCGTACGCGGATACTCGCCGGGTAAACTTAATGGACAGCCTCATCCCTTAGCCCCGACCAAGTGACTGTAGGAGAACCCCGTCGCCGAAAGCTTCCGTTCGGGTGCTCGCGGCAGCGGTGTTCCGCCTTGGTGCACTTCGTCGACGGCGTCGGGGGTGCGGCCGCCTACTAAAGTTTGCGACGAGCATTCGATCAGGATGTCGGGAATCTTATTGAATTGCCCGACTTGATATTGAAAAGTGTTTTCGATAATGAGACTAAAATGCGGGGTTTATAATTGTTAGGCATGCGATGTCTAAGGAATTCATTTGGTTAGGCATGCGATATCTAATAAGGTTGCGGATTCTAACTGTTGTAGTTTTACACTTTCTTTTCTGCGACCGTAAGTGTAATATGTGATATCGCCGGTTTCGTTGCTATATATCAACTGTTAGTTATATGTATGCCCTAGAGGCCATTACTATACATAGGATGTATATTGTAGTGGATGCTGGGACATATATAGGGAGGACTTTCTTGCTCGACATGATAGTATGCTATCTGGTTGATCTTTACCTTAACGTGTATACTGATTGTCTCTCTGTTACATGTTGGTAAAGCCCTTAGGATCTGTACTTGACTACCTAGACTATGATGCGGATCATACTAGTGGGGACATGGTAGTCCATAAGTACATCCTTCAAAGTCCCTAGTCGTGGGTGTATCGAGACGGGGCATCGATATACCAGAGTAGACTAGCGTATACCTTCTCGACCCATACAGATGGGCGATGGATGATCCCATATCCATTGGTGTTTGACATCAGAGATGATATACGGGTGCTCAGTAGAGACTGGGTACACTGGACGGACTCGTCGAGAACTCCCAGATGGTATTATACCTCACGTCAGATGGCAGTTCTCTGGTGACACTGGTACAGAGTAGTCTGTTGACCCGAGATCGTCATAGAGTCTTGTGTGGTTCCCACTGTGCTTTGATTTCCATCTTACCACGTCCAAGAGGGCGTGCAAAACGGTGGTTTTTGGGTACAGTCCCGAGTCACATGGAGGCAATGAGCGATAGGAGGGGATTCGTCTCTCCCGGTATAGGGAGTTGATGTTGCACTGTGTTCGATTGGCTATAACAGGAAATCCCTGGCCAGGGTTACTGAGATTTACTGGTAAGTGTTACCAGTAGTTTCTCGAATAGTTATAGACCTCATATCGACACGACTTATTGAGCTATTGGGGTCTGACGTTTACCACCCCTAGGCGAGATATGCGACATATCAGACGATCAGACCGGACTGTACGGTAGTGTTACTGGTCGGATTCACTGGAGTGTGAGCGGGCTTGCTCGTCGATCTTCAGATCGCTCAATACCCGGGTGGCCGTTACGTTTAGCAGACCGCTTGCGGCTTGTGGGTGTTTGATATGATCATCATCTGCTGCCGGCGTATTGACGAGTCTTTAGAGTCCTACACAGAGGTTTCCTGGCTCAAGCGAAACGAAATAGGAGCGCATATGAGATATGTGCGGGACCGAGAATAATACGTGTATGTGATACCGTATTTCATTCTCGCGATGAATGTATCGATTAGGTTATATGCGATATACCCTAATTATCGAATCAAGGGTTGATTCGATAAACCGATGCATTGCATACTAGTCGGTTATATACGATATGACCGGATCGTTAAATCAAGTGTTGATTTAATGATTTGATGCATAATTATATATTTGATATATTACTTTGCATTAACTAGTATCGGTTCACTTTAAATGGATTTTCTCACTCGGTAGTGCACATTGTATATTCGATATAGTTTTGTGCACTTGATTGTATCATGTTTGATGATACATGTTTACTTGTGTTTTGTGTAAAGTTTAAACCATGGTTATGTAATGGTTAGGGTTTACATTTTCATATCTATTTATTTATTCATTTATTCATTTTGGAAAATGTAAAGCAAATGGGAAAATGGTGGCTTCTTTTGTTTTGTTCATGAAGCTTCATGAAGACTTTGACCAAGTTACCATTTTGTCTCATGCTTAACCCTAACCATCCCACTAACCATGATTTACTCTCTACACTTGACCATGGTTCATGTTATGATAAGGATTATATTTCTTTTCTTTTTTATATTATTCTTATCATAACATTTCTTCTTCTTCTTCCTTGAACTTAAGAAGAAAAAGCTTTCTTCATCAATGGTGAATTGAGCAAACAAGTGAGAAATCCAATTCTAAAGTTTACCCACTTCCTATTTCTTCATCCTCTACCTCTTGCCAAGTAGTAGAGTGTGTTTCCTTCACAAGTTTTAGGGTTTGGTGAAGGTGGAGCTTGATTTAGCGATGCCTCGACGTAGATCATCTTCGGCATGGACATCGACGACCTAGCTCACTTTTTCTCCGACGAAGCCGACTCTAGAGCCCGGATTTGTTTTGGACATCAGAGACGACTTCGTTGCGGAGCTATGGAGGTGGAGCACCGGATCTACAAAGGTTGTATTTCCGTTAAACTTTTAGTTAAGTGTTAACTAGTTAGTTTTTCGCCTAGACATCTAGCCGACGATCCGTAGTCGGGTCTCTCGGCACCCGTAAAATTTTAATTTGGCATGTTCGATGCCTTGTGAGACCTCATTAGGGTGCCTAGGAACCCTACAGTGGTATCAGAGCCTAGCTAGAGCCTTAGGCGAAGTCCAGATGGAATTTGAAGTCCGAACGAACCCGAAACCCCGAACCAATATTGCTCTCTGTCCTTTTTGCAAAAATGTGGATTTTTGTGTATTAAAAATTGCCAAAAAATTCAGCAGGTAATTACATGAGTTACTGTGAAGCACGTGACAGTAACTCGATGACAGAAGCGCGGATCCGCGGCCCCCACCATAGTACTAGCGGCGGTTCCGCGGCTACAATGTTGAGTTACCCCACGTGGCTTGCACAGTAATTCATGTTTTGTGCTGCTGAGTCTTCTGGAAATTTTTAATAAATTTTACAGAGTTGAATTTTCTGTGTTGTTTTGGGGATTCGGTGTTTCGATCGGGGTATCGAATTTTGTCTGTGTGGCCTTCCGGATAAATCTTAAAATATGTTAAAAAGTTCGACCGGATATAAATACCCAATTTTTCCCCTGTCGGGAAATTTCCAAGTGTTGGATTTTTCCGTAGTTTAACGACGTTCTAAGTAGTGCAAGTAACGCGATGGTCCCTCTAGAAGACACAAACCTTAACTCGATTATGTGACCGTCTTGAACTGCCCTTTGAACCTTCGGGTTTGGGGCAGTACGGCGTGCCACATGTGAGGCGTTGGCTTGACCCTTCTACGGCTGGACCGTTGGTACTGAGGCACGAACTGAATGTTGCTAGACTTGTTTCATGTGTTGATCTGTATCGGGAAAGGTTGGGTGTTCGATTGTTCGATCGGAAAGTTTGACATTTTCTATTTATCCGGAATGGGATACAATAATTGGAATTCACAATAGTTATGAGATAACTGACTGAATGTTATAAACGTAGCAGTTTAGTCTCACTTGATCGGTTGCCACGGAATTTTGATGTGATCAAAAGTCCGTCGCAATCACGTAGCGTACGCGGATACTCGCCGGGTAAACTTAATAGACAGCTTCACTCCATAGCCCCGACCAAGTGACTGCAGGAGAACCCCGTCGCCGAAAGCATCCGTTCGGGTGCTCACGGTAGCGGTGTTCCGCCTTGGTGCACTTCGTCGACGGTATCAGGGGTGCAGCCGTCTACTGAAGTTTGCGACGAGCATTCGATCAGGATGTCGGGAATCTTGTTGAATTGCCCGACTTGGTATTGAAAAGTGTTTTCGATGTTGAGACTAAAATGCGGGGTTTATAATTGTTAGGCATGCGATGTCTAAGGAATTCATTTGGTCAGGCATGCGATGTCTGAGGTGGTTGCGGATTCCAACTGTTGTAGTTTTACACTTTCTTTTCTGTGACCGTAAGTGTAATATGTGATATCGCCGGTTTCGTTGCTATATGTCAACGACAATTGGGATGGACATATTTACTTACGTTGATGACATGTGATGTTATGTGTGTTGCTGGATATGTTATATTGGATCGTCGTGTTTGAATAGCCGGGGGTTTTTATGTGAGATGAGTGTTTTTCATTTTCATTCATGTAAAAACTTGTATGTAATATTCTTTTATTGGGGCGCTTCCAGGTAGCGGAAGTTGTCACCGTTTGTATATTATTTACTTTTCCGCACTAGGATAGACCCAAGGAGGAGGGCATAAGTAACCGGGTTCTGGAGTCCAGTGGGAGACCAACTCGAGGAGTCGAGTCCGGGTCTCCTAACTCCAGAATTGGTAGGGTTACTTGCTGCTCTCGTAGGGGTCTAGGGATGTGGGTTTGGCTATTCATCACGACCGTGGAATCCGTGTTTTATACTGGCTCGTATTGAAAACACGGACGTCCTAGTATATCCAATATTTCATATGATTCTTCTGCTGCGATATCTGTGATGTGATCATGTGATATGTTCTGTGATAGATACAGTATATAGTATATATGATATATTATATAGACGTTACTTATGTTTTACACCCGCGCTAGCCCTGCCCTGCTCTGCCGTTAGTTACCTAACCTAACGGTGCACGAGGGGACATCGAGGCGAATGCGGATGGCATAAGTGTACGTCGTATTTATCTGTGATGTTTAGGTACAGAAATGATGGGACTTCATTAATGAGATTAATGAAATAAAAGAAACCTAAGATGTTGCAGAATCGAATTTCAAAATAAAACAGGTAGCTACAGTTCTTGCTTTGCACAGCGGTATATGTGATATATCCTGCACCTTATTCGATGAGGAAAGGACCGAGATCCCTTCACCAGGAGTGACTCCTTTAGCAATAACTGGCAGATGCTACACGCTCGGTTTGTCTTTTGATTGCTTTTAAGTGTTTTGCTTTGCACAGTGATATATACGATATATCCCGCACCTCATTCGACGAGGAAAGGACCGACGATCCCTTCACCGGGAGTGACTCCTTTAGCAAAACTAGAAAAGCCTCAAAAGCACTCCATTTCAAAATCATTCGATCCTACAACGATATCAAGTTCATTACGCAATAGGTTTTCAGAAAAACCTGTCGTAGCCCTCCGTCATTTCAGATAAGTTGTATATAGTATTCGTGCTGCATTTGTTGGCTTTCGTCAAGGTGCAGTGTGCGGTAGCTATATGCTGCTTATCTGCCAGCATACGATGCGATTGGATTAGGGTAGTCGTGCGGCTTTGTTGGCTTTCGTCAAGGGTCGTGCGGGTGGGTTTAATTCGATCAAGAAATGTACGGGTTGAACTTGACTAGCGCGCTATGGTTTGTTGGCTTTCGTCAAGGTCATAGCACGTTAGGGGCAAAATATTATCGGGAATTTCAAGTGTTGAAATTTGCAATGAGATTGCATACCTTCTATGAGATAGTTGGATCCCGATACCTGCTGTGAGTAAGAGTTACTCCTGGGAGAGTTTTATACATTACAATTAGCCGATCAAGTAGGTGTCTAGAAAGGTGTCAATGGGGTTACGCCTCTGGGAAAACGAGGTTTACATTAATTAGGTTCGTGCGAAAGCACGGGGGACCTCCCTCAAAGTACCGACACTGGCCTGGCTGAAAGATTGGCGAACTTGTAGTGTGTAATTAATCCCGGCTAGTCTTTCCTTTTAGGGTTTGAAGGAAGATTTGATAAAAAGCAGTGGGAGCCATCCTGATTAGATAAAATAATAACCAATCTATTCTTGTAAGAGCGCACGCTGAGTGTTTTCTTCTCTCTCTCTCCAGGTAGCGACCATATTACGCCTTAATCAAGATAATAATACGGATTATTGACCGAACCCGCTTGTTATACTGAGCTGGGGTACATTGGTCCCGCTCCAACTTATAATTGTTATAAGACAGAGCAGGAAATTGGGGATTACCAGAATTCCCGTGCCGCCCAAACGAAGAGAGTGCATGCTGATGCATCATCTTCGGGTGTGTTCATTATAGAGAACTGTTTCTCAGTATCCTTTACGTCCTGGGTATGTGATACCATATCAGGATCCCAGATATGTAATCTGTTACATAGGGCTGCAGAAAGGTAGAGAACTGAGAACGGGTGATAAGTTTCATGAGACAGAAAACGGGGCAAGTGTTGCAGCCAAGTCTGTTGGTCACTGTCACCCTGTATTACGAATACATTGATTCTGAACAAATGTTATTAGAGACCGAACCTGATATACCAAATCATATCACTCTCTTTGTTAGAAAAGAAAGGATATAATTTTGTATTGATGGATAATGTTTTGAACATTTCCTATATCAATAGTTGATCGGTTCAGGCACATTATCTAAAAGCGTTGATGTTCTAAATCAAACTACAGTTCTTAGTATATGGAACACACATAAGAGGAAGAGTTCAGAAATGAACGAATCCTTCTTGAGGCATTGTAGACTAGGTCATATCAATGCGACCCGACTAGCTGAAGTTACATGTAGATGCATATTTGAATCAGTTTGAATTTACATCTTGTGAAACTCGCTAGTCATGTCACAAAGATAAGATGACCATAGCTCCGTTTACTGGAAACAGAGAAAGAGTGAATGAACTCTTGGGACTGATACATGATGATGTATGTAAGGTCTCCTGTCTACATATGCCAGGACTGGTTCTTTATACTTCATTACATTCTCTGATGATCTTTCGAGATTCAGACCTATGTTCCTGTTGAAACACAAGTCCGAACCTTTTGAGATATTCACAGAATATAAGTTAGAAGTAGAGAACCAAAATACGGGTATAAGTATTATGTCCTTTGATGAGATCAAGGAGGAGAATACTTGAGCACGGAATTCCTGGACTATTCTAAAGGAGAATGAGATTCTCTCTCGGCATTACTCCTCCGTATACACCATAGCACGATGGTATATCGGGGCGGAGCAGATACACCCTATTTGATATGGTGTGCTCTATGATGAGTAATACTGAGTTACCTTTTTCCTTTTGGGTGTTATGCACTTGAGAAGTTGCATACCTATTGAATAGGGTTCGAATCAAATCAATGCCTACCACTTCATATGTGATATGGAAAGGGAAGAGCCCATATCTTAAGTTAGTTAAGATTTGGGGTTGACCGGCCTATGTCTTAAAGCAAAATCCGGACAAGCTCGAGGCAAGGTCTGTAATGTAGAACTGGAAATGTTCCAGCTATACAAACTACAGCTGATGATTTGATAGAACCAAAGGATTCAGTAAATTCCAACGAACCTCAGCCTCTCCGCCGATCTAGTAGGGTTCCTCACCCACCTGAGAGATACTTCGGTTTCTCTATGACAGTGGGAGCGAGGATTGCATCATGAGATGATGACCCAACTAGTTTCGAGCTGGCCATCAGGAGTGGGACTCTGTAAGAATGGCTGGATGTTTAGCGATCTGAGATGGAATCCTTATACACCAACAAAGTATGGACTTTGGTTGCAATATCTGAAGGGTTAAATCCCCATCAGGAGCAAGTATATCTTGAGAAGATTACTTGGTGTAGATGGAAAAGTTGAGACTTTCAAAGCTAGACTTCTTAAAGTTTGCATCATTGACCAGGTGTGGATAATGATGAAACCTTTTTCAAGTAGCTATGCTTAAGTCCATCCAGATCCTACTTGTCACGGCTACATACCATGACTGCGATATCTGGTGGTTGGGTGTCTTGACTGCTTTTCTAAATGATGATTTAGAAGAGAGCGTCTATAAGTACACAGCCAGAGGGCTTCGTAGACAGTGGGAGCAGCGGAAACGTGTGCAAGATGCTTTATAGGATGAAGCAGGCATCGCGGAGTTGGAACGTCTGTTTTGGTGTATTAGTCAAACAAGTTGACATCATCAAAATGGTAGATGAACCTTGTATAAACAAAAAGGTAATAGGGAGTATGGTGACGATCCTCGTAGAGTACGTGGGTGACATACTCTTGATAGGGAAGGAGTTTCCTATGCTACGCTCGATCAATCTCCGCTTATCACAATGATTCTCCATATAGGATCAAAGTGATACCTACTAAATCCTGGGTTTTGGATCTATGAGATAGATCTAAATGGATGTTAGGATACTCACTAGTTGTAGTGAGATGGTATCAATCGATCCTAGGGAGAATCACTGGAAGTGTTCCAGAGTGATAAGAACGACTGAATGTCAGTCACAGGCATTGTCTTTACCCTCAGTAGAGGGACGGTATGTTGGAAGAGTTCCAAGCTAGATACCGTGACATACTAGACGATAAAGGCAGGATACATCGCTACTTATGATGCTACCAAAGAGGCTGTTTGGGTGTATATAGGTTCATGAGATGAACTATGTTCCTCCCATTGTGTGACAATGGAGTTGTGGCTTATGCCAAGGAACGCAGGTCCCATCAGTGATCCAGACATATTCTAAGGCAGTATCACCTGATCATGGAGATGGTTGATCTCTAAGGGATCGAGGTAAGGAGAGTAGACTCAGAGGACAACACAGCGGATCCACTCACAAAAGCCTGTTCCCAGAGAGAGACTTTTATGGGATGGTTGAGTATGAGATACTACAACCACTGCTATCAGATGGCCCTAGTGCAAGTGGGAGATTGTTAGTTATATGTATGCCCTAGAGGCCATTACTATACATAGGATGTATATTGTAGTGGATGCTGGGACATATATAGGGAGGACTTTCTTGCTCGACATGATAGTATGCTATCTGGTTGATCTTTACCTTAACGTGTATACTGATTGTCTCTCTGTTACATGTTGGTAAAGCC
Organism: Agapanthus africanus; assembly: GCA_030015575.1. Classification (NCBI taxonomy): domain Eukaryota; kingdom Viridiplantae; phylum Streptophyta; class Magnoliopsida; order Asparagales; family Amaryllidaceae; genus Agapanthus; species Agapanthus africanus. Next base: position 429,196,912 of record CM057345.1, on the reverse strand, counting down.
CTTAGGATCTGTACTTGACTACCTAGACTATGATGCGGATCATACTAGTGGGGACATGGTAGTCCATAAGTACATCCTTCAAAGTCCTTAGTCGTGGGTGTATCGAGACGGGGCATCGATATACCAGAGTAGACTAGCGTATACCTTCTCGACCCATACAGATGGGCGATGGATGATCCCATATCCATTGGTGTTTGACATCAGAGATGATATACGGGTGCTCAGTAGAGACTGGGTACACTGGACGGACTCGCTGAGAACTCCCAGATGGTATTATACCTCACGTCAGATGGCAGTTCTCTGGTGACACTGGTACAGAGTAGTCTGTTGACCCGAGATCGTCATAGAGTCTTGTGTGGTTCCCACTGTGCTTTGATTTCCATCTTACCACGTCCCAGAGGGCATGCAAAACGGTGGTTTTTGGGTACAGTCCCGAGTCACATGGAGGCAATGAGCGATAGGAGGGGATTCGTCTCTCCCGGTATAGGGAGTTGATGTTGCACTGTGTTCGATTGGCTATAACAGGAAATCCCTGGCCAGGGTTACTGAGATTTACTGGTAAGTGTTACCAGTAGTTTCTCGAATAGTTATAGACCTCATATCGACACGACTTATTGAGCTATTGGGGTCTGACATTTTCCACCCCTAGGCGAGATATGCGACATATCAGACGATCAGACCGGACTGTACGGTAGTGTTACTGGTCGGATTCACTGGAGTGTGAGCGGGCTTGCTCGTCGATCTTCAGATCGCTCAATACCCGGGTGGCCGTTACGTTTAGCAGACCGCTTGCGGCTTGTGGGTGTTTGATATGATCATCATCTGCTGCCGGCGTATTGACGAGTCTTTAGAGTCCTACACAGAGGTTTCCTGGCTCAAGCGAAACGAAATAGGAGCGCATATGAGATATGTGCGGGACCGAGAATAATACGTGTATGTGATACCGTATTTCATTCTCGCGATGAATGTATCGATTAGGTTATATGCGATATACCCTAATTATCGAATCAAGGGTTGATTCGATAAACCGATGCATTGCATACTAGTCGGTTATATACGATATGACCGGATCGTTAAATCAAGTGTTGATTTAATGATTTGATGCATAATTATATATTTGATATATTACTTTGCATTAACTAGTATCGGTTCACTTTAAATGGATTTTCTCACTCGGTAGTGCACATTGTATATTCGATATAGTTTTGTGCACTTGATTGTATCATGTTTGATGATACATGTTTACTTGTGTTTTGTGTAAAGTTTAAACCATGGTTATGTAATGGTTAGGGTTTACATTTTCATATCTATTTATTTATTCATTTATTCATTTTGGAAAATGTAAAGCAAATGGGAAAATGGTGGCTTCTTTTGTTTTGTTCATGAAGCTTCATGAAGACTTTGACCAAGTTACCATTTTGTCTCATGCTTAACCCTAACCATCCCACTAACCATGATTTACTCTCTACACTTGACCATGGTTCATGTTATGATAAGGATTATATTTCTTTTCTTTTTTATATTATTCTTATCATAACATTTCTTCTTCTTCTTCCTTGAACTTAAGAAGAAAAAGCTTTCTTCATCAATGGTGAATTGAGCAAACAAGTGAGAAATCCAATTCTAAAGTTTACCCACTTCCTATTTCTTCATCCTCTACCTCTTGCCAAGTAGTAGAGTGTATTTTCTTCACATGTTTTAGGGTTTGGTGAAGGTGGAGCTTGATTTAGCGATGCCTCGACGTAGATCATCTTCGGCATGGACATCGACGACCTAGCTCACTTTTTCTCCGACGAAGCCGACTCTAGAGCCCGGATTTGTTTTGGACAGCGGAGACGACTTCGTTGCGGAGCTATGGAGGTGGAGCACCGGATCTACAAAGGTTGTATTTCCGTTAAACTTTTAGTTAAGTGTTAACTAGTTAGTTTTTCGCCTAGACATCTAGCCGACGATCCGTAGTCGGGTCTCTCGGCACCCGTAAAATTTTAATTTGGCATGTTCGATGCCTTGTGAGACCTCATTAGGGTGCCTAGGAACCCTACATCAACGACAATTGGGATGAGCATATTTACTTATGTTGATGACATGTGATGTTATGTGTTGCTGGATATGTTATATTGGATCGTCGTGTTTGAATAGCCGGTGTTTTTTTTTTATGTGAGATGAGTGTTTTTCATTTTCATTCATGTAAAAACTTGTATGTAATATTCTTTTATTGGGGCACTTCCAGGTTGCGGAAGATGTCACCCATTGTATATTATTTACTTTTCCGCACTAGGATAGACCCAAGGAGGGGAGCACAAGTAACCGGGTTCTAGAGTCCAGTGGGAGACCAACTCGAGGAGTCGAGTCCGGGTCTCCTAACTCTAGAATTGGCAGGGTTGCTTGCCGCTCTCGTAGGGGTCTAGGGGTGTGGGTTTGGCTATTCATCGCGACCGTGGAATCCGTGTTTTATACTGGCTCGTATTGAAGACACGGACGTCCTAGTATATCCAATGTTTCATATGTTTCTTCTGCTGCGATATCTGTGATGTGATCATGTGATGTTCTGTGATAGATACAGTATATAGTATATATGATATATTATATAGACGCTACTTATGTTTTACACCCGCGCTAGCCCTGCCCCGCTCTGCCGTTAGTTACCTAACCTAACGGTGTGTTAGTTATATGTATGCCCTAGAGGCCATTACTGTACATAAGATGTATATTGTAGTGGATGCTGGGACGTATATAGGGAGGACTTTCTTGCTCGACATGATAGTATGCTATCTGGTTGAACTTTACCTTAACGTGTATACTGATTGTCTCTCTGTTACATGTTGGTAAAGCCCTTAGGATCTGTACTTGACTACCTGGACTATGATGCAGATCATACTAGTGGGGACATGGTAGTCCATAAGTACATCCTTGAAAGTCCTTAGTCGTGGGTGTATCGAGACGGGGCATCGATATACCAGAGTAGACTAGCGTATACCTTCTCGACCCATACAGATGGGCGATGGATGATCCCATATCCATCGGTGTTTGACATCAGAGATGATATACGGGTGCTCAGTAGAGACTGGGTACACTGGACGGACTGGCCGAGAACTCCCAGATGGTATTATACCTCACGTCAGATGGCAGTTCTCTGGTGACACTGGTACAGGGTAGTCTGTTGACCCGAGATCGTCATGGAGTCTTGTGTGGTTCCCACTGTGCTTTGATTTCCATCTTACCACGTCCAAGAGGGCGTGCAAAACGGTGGTTTTTGGGTACAGTCCCGAGTCACATGGAGGCAATGAGCGATAGGAGGGGATTCGTCTCTCCCGGTATAGGGAGTTGATGTTGCACAGTATTCGATTGGCTATAACAGGAAGTCCCTGGCCAGGGCTGATCAGAGAATTGCTGGTAAGTGTTACCAGTAGTTTCTCGACCCGTTATGAGCCTCATATCGACACGACTTATCGAGCTATTGGGGTCTGACGTTTACCACCCCTAGGCGAGATATGCGACATATCAGACGAACAGACCGGACTGTACGGTAGTGTTACTGGTTGGATTCACTAGAGTGTGAGCGGGCTTGCTCGTCGATCTTCAGATCGCTCAATACCCGGGTGGCCGTTACGTTTAGCAGACCGCTTGCGGCTTGTGGATGTTTGATATGATCATCATCTGCTGCCGGCGTATTGACGAGTCTTTAGAGTCCTACACAGAGGTTTTCTGGCTCAAGCGAAACGAAATAGGAGCGCATATGAGATATGTGCGGGACCGAGAATAATGCGTGTATGTGATACCGTATTTCATTCTCGCGATGAATGTGTCGTTTGGTTATATACGATATAACCTAGTTATCGAATCGAGGGTTGATTCGATAAGCCGATACATTGTATACTAGTCGGTTATATGCGATATGACCGGATCGTTAAATCAAGTGTTGATTTAATGATTTAATGCATAATTATATATTTGATATATTACTTTGCGTTAACTAGTATTGGTTCACTTTAAATGGATTTTCTCACTCGGATTGTACACATTGTATATATGATATACTTTTGTGCACTTGATTGTATCATGTTTGATGATACATGTTATGCAAGGGTTTTTGTGTAAAGATCAAACCATGGTTACATGATTATGGTTAGGGTTTTGTTTTCTTCACTTATTTATTTATTTATTGATTTTTGGAAAATAAAAGGCAAGAGAAAAGAATGGTGGCTATTTTTGTTTTATGTTGAAGCTTCTTGAAGCTTTGATCAAGTCAACCATTCTTATCTCATCCTTAACCCTAACCATTCCCACTAACCCTAGTTTAATCTCTACACTTTACCATGGTTACCTTTATGATAAGAATTATAATTCTTTTCTTTTCTAATTATTCATATCATAATTCTTTCTTCTTCTTCTTCATTTCTTCAAGTGAAGAAAGCTTGCCTCCATCAATGGCAAGTGATGAAAAAGAGTGAGAAATCCAAATCTAAAGTCTACCCACTTCCTATTTCTTCATCCTCTACCTCTTGCCAAGTAGTAGAGTGTGTTTCCTTCACAAGTTTCATGACTTGGTGAAGTGAGAGCTTGATCTTGCGATGCTTCGACGTAGATCATCTTCGGCATGGACATCGACGACCTAGCCCGCCTATACTCCGACGAAGCCGACACTAGAGCCCGGGATTGATATGGACAGCGGAGGGGACTTCGTTGCGGAGCTATGGAGGTGGAGCACCGGATCTACAAAGGTTGTATTTCCGTTAAACTTTTAGTTAAGTGTTAACTAGTTAGTTTTTCGCCTAGATTTCTAGCCAACGATCCGTAGTCTAGGGTTTCTCGGCACTCTAGAATTTGAAATTGGCATGGTTGATGCCTTGTGAGACCTCATTAGGATGCCTAGGAACCCTACAGTGGTATCAGAGCCTAGCTAGAGCCTTAGGCGAAGTCTAGACGGAGTTTGAAACCCGGACGAACTGAAAACACGAACCCAAAATAGCTCTCTGTCCTTTTTCTAAAATCTGGGATTTTTCAACATTAAAAATATGCAGAAAAATCAGCAGGCAATTCTAAGGGATACTGTAAAATTCGTGCACCCAATTCCTTCAATGCGCCGCTGTTCCGCGGCACGAGCTTGGCTCGTGCGGCGGAACCGCGGCCGTTTTGTCTTTTCTGGGATCCAAATTTGCACAGTAATTCATAATATGCAGTGCTGTTTTTCCTGGGTATTTTTGATATTTTTCCAGAGTTTTAATTTTCAGGAGTTGTTTTGGGGATTCGTATGTTCGATCGGATTATCAAATTTTGTCTGTGTGGCTTTCCGGATAAATTTTAGAATATGTTAAAAAGTTCGACCGGATATAAATACCCAATTTTTCCCCTGTCGGGAAATTTCCAAGTGTTGGATTTTTCCGTGGTTTAACGACGTTCTAAGTAGTGCAAGTAACGCGATGGTCCCTCTAGAAGACAACAAACCTTAACTCGATTATGTGACCGTCTTGAACTGCCCTTTGAACCTTCGGGTTTGGGGCAGTACGGCATGCCACATGTGAGGCGTTGGCTTGACCCTTCTACGGCTGGACCGTTGGTACTGAGGCACGAACTGAATGTTGTTAGACTTATTTCATGTGTTGATCTATATTGGGAAACCTTGGGTGTTCGATTGTTCGATCGGAAAGTTTAACATTTTCTATTTATCTGGAATGGGATACAATAATTGGATTCACAATGAGTTATGAGATAACGGAATGAATATTATAAACGTAGCAGTTTAGTCTCCCTTGATCGGTTGCCACGGAATTTTGATGTGATCAAAAGTCCGTCGCAATCACGTAGCGTACGCGGATACTCGCCGGGTAAACTTAATAGACAGCCTCACTCCATAGCCCCGACCAAGTGACTGTAGGAGAACCCCGTCGCCGAAAGCATCCGTTCGGGTGCTCGCGGCAGCGGTGTTCCGCCTTGGTGCACTTCGTCGACGGTATCGGGGGTGCGGCCGCCTACTAAAGTTTGCGACGAGTATTCGATCAAAATGTCGGGAATCTTGTTGAATTGCCCGACTTGATATTGAAAAGAGTTTTCAATTTTGAGACTAAAATGCGGGGTTTATAATTGTTAGGCATGCGATGTCTAAAGAATTCATTTAGTCAGGCATGCGATGTCTGAGGTGGTTGCGGATTCCAACTGTTGTAGTTTTACACTTTCTTTTCTGTGACCGTAAGTATAATATGTGATATCGCCGGTTTCGTTGCTATATGTCAACGACAATTGGGATGCGCATATTTACTTACGTTGATGACATGTGATGTTATGTGTTGCTGGATATGTTATATTGGATCGTCGTGTTTGAATAGCCGGGGTTTTTTATGTGAGATGGGGGTTTTTATGTGAGATGAGTGTTTATCATTTTCATTCATGTAAAAATCTGTATGTAATATTCTTTTATTGGGGTGCTTCCAGGTAGCGGAAGTTGTCACCTTTTGTATATTATTTACTTTTCCGCACTAGGATAGACCCAAGGAGGGGAGCACAAGTAACCGGGTTCTGGAGTCCAGTGGGAGACCAACTCGAGGAGTCGAGTCCGGGTCTCCTAACCCTAGAATTGGTAGGGTTGCTTACCGCTCTCGTAGGGGTCTAGGGGTGTGGGTTTGGCTATTCATCACGACCGTGGAATCCGTGTTTTATACTGGCTCGTATTGAAAACACGGACGTCCTAGTATATCCAATATTTCATATGATTCTTCTGCTGCGATATCTGTGATGTGATCATGTGATGTTCTGTGATAGATACTGTATATAGTATATATGATATATTATATAGGCGTTACTTATGTTTTTGTCACGACCCGAAAGTACGGAACATGACCGGCACTTAGACTACGAACGTCTCAAGGCGTACGTATGCTAAGTAAGCCGAAACCCAGAAATCCAAACCAAGAGAAGTAGTAGAGAATAGGAAGAACCATATCAAATTAAACTGTATGCAACATAATATACAACGCCTAAAGGCGAGGATCACAACAGAAATGGAACTCAACCAGCAAGAAACTCAAGAAATAACGCGCGACTCTAAGGTCGAAAGAATAACATCACTGGTCTCTATCTCAATAAATACATGTTTGGTTGATGGAATTTACTAGATACAATGGAATAATATTATACAAGGTAATATGATGGGTATGATACAAGAAAAACCCACCTACTAGCAAGTCACCCGAATGAAACTGAGTCCGCAAAGCCGTAATGAAACCTGTACGGCAAACCTGCAAGAAACTGGGGCACAACGGGGGTGAGTTGCCAACTCGTGAATAGAAAAACATCTACGCATAGAAATCGCATAAATAACGCAACCTAGGTCAATGATCATAATATATCCTCAATATATGAATAACATGCAGCCTATAACAATGGCTAGGGTAATATCTAACCCGAGTGTGATCTCACGTGCCCGTGTCAGTGCCTCAGGTAGCAATATATCATATGAATGAGGTATGAATGCATGAAAACAGAATACATGTAAATGAAGAAACTGTTTTCATAAATTAGTGAGATTTCCTTTGTATTTTTAAAATGAGGTATCATAAATGAAATCAGCACCAACAGTGTCTAGCATCGACACAAAACATAAATCTCAATGTCTCAAAACCTCAGGCTCCGGCCATCCGGACTGGCCTGTATCATCAAATCTCAGTACCTCAATATCTCAAAATCTCAATGTCTCAATCTCAATATCTAGGGCGCCGTCAGTCCAGACCGCCCCCTACCATCCATCTCAAGACCACGACGGTATCCTCCGGATATCCGACGCGTCGGGTAAAATCACCGGTAGGTAGTCTCCCCCTGCCAGGCTCATCGTCATCACCACGAGCTTCTTGCCCCGGGGTACCTTACCGGGTCCACCATGTACCCGAAACGGTTCATCCAACTCCTCGAATCGGGTCTCCAAATCCATCAGCAAACTCATGGTGGACGACTCATACATCATGGGAAAAACCGCGCTTTTTATTTAAAAAGAGAAAGAAGAAGTTTGTATATGTTTTGCGGTTTTCCCCAAATCCAGAAAATCTCATGGAAATCCAAATCCAAAACCTCAATAGCACGTAAAAAGTGAATATATGCATGAGAATCCATGAATGCGGTATAACAATGAATAACAGTATGCATGAGGTAGCAGGTAATAACTAAAATGTCTAAACTAACATATAAGGCAAGTACACTAATATCATGTCTAAACTATTAGCTAACAGGCTATGTCAAGCAATAATATTTTCTAAGGTGTACGTGACATGGCAATTACCGATGAAGATGTGTGTGAGCCGGCAAGTAAGTGTACGTGGTATATACGCATCATCGGTAATGGTGCTGGTGTCCTAACCACAAGATATCAACAGTAGAATATGAAGCATAATATAAGCATGTGATGCAGAGCAAACAACAATAATGAGCGGGAACTGAATACTAGACGCAACGATAACTAATCTGTTTTAACCTAATATAAGTCCTATAATGGTGCCTTTTGAAATAACACGAATCGTGGGGTTTTGAAAATAGGGGCTACGGTGTTTTTAAGAAAAGATACGTTTTTTGAAATATCCGTAGGATCCCTTAGGCTGTCTTTAAAAAATACGCACGATTCGTAAGCTTTGAAATAGGTAGGAACCGAATCTAATCTAACAACTAACTAAACTAAAGGGCTACGCTACAAGCTAGACTACAGGTAAGGAAACCGCCTAACATCTGAGTCGATACATATACATACCTGTATATATATTAGTCGGTGATCCCGCCTCAATAATATCATATCCGATACCATATCTATAATCAGACATCCCAAGTCAAGAGTGCGGATCAATCATCAAGATATAGCTCGTACGTAAATCCGTCGTACGGCATCCCCCAATTCTGGGTACGGGTCAAAATCACATTCATCATACTATTCACCTGGTATCCTCTTTATCAATATCATGATCTGGTACTGATCTACGTCTAGTACAATACTGATATCGCCTAAGTATGCATGCACGTGTGTAAAAACTACGTCAAGGACCCGTTACAACGTCATGTTTTATCTAAGATACGAACCCTGCTATACCACCGATCTCACGGCCTCAAATCAAATCTCATCGACTCAGCTCAATCCCAAGTATCATCCTCAATCCGTATGTGAACACATAGTCCCATACCCATGTGAACCCATAACTATAAAGAATCCCATGAGCACATATCAATAAGAATGTATGCAAGTATGAATGTGTGTATGTGTCGTGCAACACTACCCTAGGGTTCGCAACACTAAGGTAATCCAACACACCAATATCCATCCTAAGCAACGTTATTAATCCCAAATAACATATAATAAATTGTTGGTGTGTATACGCATCCGTATACACCACCACGGACTGCGGGGGTGCTATACGCCATCCACCCGACTTCTCCCCGTAGATATAAATCTACTCACCTGGTCCTTGCTAGCCGGTGCCGACGTCGCCACACGCTTGCTTGTCGTCTCGAAGCCCGCATGGGGTTACCTACATATCATAACGCACCATATCGCATTAAAACTAAATTCGAAATCGAAACGGCATACGAAAATCAAATCGGCACGCGTATCACGCATAGGTCCAAACCTATCGCCTACGCATGCAAGAATAGTCAAACCAACCCTCGATGTCGATGTACAAACGTCAAACCATCGAGAAAAATCCAATCACATTCATTTGCACATTCACGAACACTAATTTTAATATAAACTAGGTTAAAACTCACAAAAACCCCAATTTCACTTAAAAAGTCATTTTTCCGAAAATCTAGCAAGCACAATTTACCGTTTTAATGCAACGTTTGATGTTTTAACAATTATAATGGCCATAACACATATTAAATAACTTAAATAAGCCATACAAACCATTTCCACGATTTAATTTCACCAAACCATATACGCTCAAAAAAACTAGTTTGCAAAAATACCGATTTAAACTCTTTTTAAAGTAAAATTCACAATTTTACAATTAAGCTTGGTTTTAGCATAACCTAAGGTATTAAACCACTAATTATAATGTTAATGATATGATGGAACCCTTACTATATTTTAAATTCTAAATTTTCAATTAATTACCAAAACCTAGTTTGTTAAAACTCCAATTTTAACAATTTTAAGTGACAATATACAAATCAACTACTAGACTAGATTTGCATAACACAAGATGCTAAAATACATATAACCACCATCATCAAATTATCACAACCCTAACATGATCCAAATCCTTCTCTTGAATTTCTAAACTTGAAATTTGAACCATAATACTCACTAAATAAGTTTGATTAAAGCAACTAGACAACAAATTTAACAAAAGCAAGAGATTATACCTCACATGTTTGAGAACAAACTTAAGATCTAGCCTCCAAAATGCCAAATTTCCCCCAAGATCCAAGCTAGCTTGGGCAAAGAAATAATGGGTAGAGCTTGGATTTTGAGTTTGTGTGAGTTTTGATGGGATTTTGGTCAATTTTGCAAGGTTTTTTGAAAAGAAAAGAAGTGATGAAGGTGGAGATTTCCTGCAGCAGGGAGGGGTCGAGCATTTTGGGTGGGATGGGGCTGATTTGGTGTGGGAAAGGGGAGAGAGAATGGGTTTTAAGTCAAAGCCCACTCCATACTTCTTTTATTAATCCCATGCTTCATTTACTTTCTTTATTCTTTTACAAATGAGGTGAAAAGAGGGGGCCAAAAATTTTGGGCTGTTAAGGGTTCAGCCATAGAAGGATTAATGGGTGTGTGTGTAATAGTGGAGAATTTCCATGCAAAGAAAGCCCAAAACATAAACAATAAGCCTATGTTTCAAATTCTTTATTATATACCTTTTTCCATTTAACCTTTTTCTTTAAATTTCAAGAACCACTTTGACAATTTCTTTCATTTCAAAAACCTCATGTTAAAATTTTTTTTAATATGTTATGATCCGTAAAATTTGTTTCAACTCATTCCAATTTGTAGTTTTCCCTAATTAAATGTATTAGTGACGGCTTAAAATAATAATAAAATAATATTTTTTTCAGAAAATTTGAAATTTCACTAGCGGCTCAATAAACACCAAATAATAGCAATTACATAGCTAGAATATGTATATTTAATTTTTATAATAAGATATTTGTATTTTGACTTTTTACAAAAAAAACCCCTTATTTTACCGATTTTTCGAAATTTCACCGAAACGATTTTTAAAGCGTTACAATCTTCCCCCCTTAAAGAAATTCGGTCCCCGAATTTAAATTCAAACTCCCCCAAATACTAAAACATCTAAGAAAAACCATCAAGTCATCGGGGCTCCGAAATTGTAAATACTTAAAACAAATCGTAGCGCAGCGCATGCGCTTGGAAAATGAGCATATAACTCAAATCAAAACTCCGTCAAGCATCCCGCAATCATCGGAGTCATGGAGAAGACATCAATGCCAAATCCAAATCAAAACCGATATAACATAACTCGAAACTTGTAGGGTTCCTAGGCATCCTATAGAGGTCTCACAAGGCATCGAACATGCCAAATTTAAAAATTATGGTGCCTAGAAACCCTAGTTAACGGATCGTTGCTAGATGTCTAGGCGAAATATAAAACTAGTTAACTATTTAACTAGAAGTTGAGATGCTACAACCTTTGTAGATCCGGATATCCACTTGCTTAGCTCCATGTGGTCGTCCCCTCGCTGTCCATCACGAACCTCGGACTCTCGCGACGGCTTCATCGGAGAAGTGAGCGGAATGGTTCGATGGCTTCGTGTCAAAGACGATCTACGTCGAGGTTGCACTAGTTCAAGCTCCGACTTCACCAAGTAGTGAAACTTGTGAAGAAAACAACCGAAACCACTTGGCAAGAGGTAGAGGATGAAGAAATAGGAGGTGGGTTCACTTTAGATTTGGATTTCTCTCACTAGATCTCAAGTTGCCATTAAAGTAGCAAGCTTTTCTTTTGAAGAAGAAGATGAAGAAGATGATAGAATATGATAAAAGTCTTAATCAAAATAGAAAAGAAAATGATCTTTATCATATCCTAACCATGGTCAAGTGTAGAGAATTGACCATGGTTAGTGGGAGTGGTTAGGTTTAAGTATGAAGACAAAATAGCATCATTAGTAAATGCTTCATGAAGCTTCACCATTCTTCATGATAAATGAAGCCATTTTATTTTCATAAAAACCAATTAATAAATAATGAATGGATTAAATAATAAGTGAATAAAACATAAACCCTAACCACTCTCATAACCATGGTTCAATTCTTTTACACAAAGTCAAGTCAACATGCATCATCAAACATGATACAATCATGTGCACAAAACATATCACATATACAATGTGCACATCAAGTGAGAAAAATCCGTTTAAAGTGAACCAATACTAGTTAATGCAAAGTAATATATCAAATATATAATTATACATTAAATCATTAAATCAACACTTGATTCAATGATCCGGTCATGTCGCACATAACCGACTAGTATACAATGCATCGATTTATCGAATCAATGATTCGATAACTAGGTCATATCGAATATAACCAATCGAAACATATATCGCGAGAATGAAATGCGGTATCACATACACGCATTATTCTCGGTCCTGCACATATCTCATATGCGCTCCTATTTCGTTTCGCTTAAGCTAAGAAACCTCTGTGTAGGACTCTAAAGACTCGTCAATACGCCGGCAGCAGATGATGATCATATCAAGCACCCACAAGCCGCAAGCGGTCTGCTAAACGTAACGGCCACCCGGGTATTGAGCGATCAGAAGATCGATGAGCTAGCCTGCTCACACTCCTGCGAATCCGACCAGTAACACTTACCGTACAGTCCGGTCTCTTCGTCTGATATGTCGCATATCAAGTCTAGGGGTGGTAAACGTCAGACCCCAATAACCCGATAAGTCGTGCCGATGTGAGGCTCGTAACGGGTCGAGAAACTACTGGTAACACTTACCAGCAAATCTCTGATCAGCCCTGGCCAGGGACTTCCCTGCTACGGCCAATCGAGCACAGCGCAACATCAACTCCCAATACCGGAAGAGACGAAACCCCTCCTATCGCTCATTGCCTCCATGTGACTCGGGACTGTACCCAAAGACCACCGTTTTGCACGCCCTCATGGACGTGGTAAGGTGGAGATCAAAGCACAGTGGGAATCACACAAGACTCTATGACGATCTCGGGTCTACAGACTAACCTGTACAAGTGTCACCTGAGAACTGCCATCTGACGTGAGGTATAATACCATCTGGGAGTTCTCGGCGAGTCCGTCCAGTGTACCCAGTCTCTACTGAGCACCCGTATACCATCTCTGATGTCAAACACCAATGGATATGGGATCATCCATCGCCCATCTCATGGGTCGAGAAGCGTATACGCTAGTCTACTCTGGTATATCGATGCCCCGTCTCGATACACCCACGACTAGGGACCTTGAAGGATGTACTTATGGACTACCATGTCCCCACTAGTATGATCTGTATCATAGTCCAGGTAGTCAAGTACACATCCTAAGGGCTTTATCAACATGTAACTACAAGACAGTACAAAGAGACTAGTGTACATGTTAAGATAAAGAGCAACCAGATAGCATACTATCATGTCGAGCAAGAAAGTCATCTCTATATATGTCCAAGCATCCAATATAATATACATAATCTGTACAATACTGGCCTCTAGGGCATACATACAACTAACAATCTCCCACTTGCACTAGGGCCAGCTGCTGTAGTATCTCATACCGAGCATCCCGAAGAGTCTCTCAAACTGTATCTGGGGAATGGCCTTCGTGAGTGGATCCGCCGTGTTGTTCTTCGTGTCAACTCTCCTGACCTCGATCTCCCGGCGATCAACTATCTCCCGGATCAGGTGATTCCGCCTCAGAATATGCCTGGACCGCTGATGGGACCTGGGTTCCTTGGCCAAAGCCACCGCTCCATTGTTATCGCAATACAAAGGTATTGGACGCTCAATGGATGGAACCACTCCAAGTTCAGATATGAACTTCTTGATCCAGACAGCTTCTTTAGCAGCATCGTTGGCAACGATGTATTCAGCCTCCATCGTTGAGTCTGCCACGGTTTCCTTCTTGGAACTCTTCCAGCTAACCGCCCCTCTGTAAAGGGTAAAGACAAAGCCCGACTGCGACTTAGAGTCGTCCTTATCACTCTGGAAGCTCGAATCGGTAAAGGACTCCACTTGGAGTTCTCCGTTACCATACACCAAGAACATATCTCTAGTCCTTCGCAAGTACTTGAGAATGCTCTTCACAGCTGTCCAGTGACTCTCTCCAGGATCAGCTTGATACCTGCTCACTATACTTAGTGAGTATGCTACATTGGGTCGGGTACATAGCATCGCATACATGATAGAGCCTACTGCCGAAGCATAGGGTATACTTTGCATGCGAGCTCTCTCCAAATCAGTCTTGGGAGACATCTCTTTGGAGAGAGTGACTCCAGAGATCGTGGGCAAGTTCCCACGCTTGGACTCTTCCATACTAAACCTTTTTAGTATGGTGTCAATGTACCTGGATTGGGACAATCCCAAAATCCTTTTGGATCTATCTCTATAGATCCTAATTCCCAATATGCAGGAGGCATCACCAAGATCTTTCATTGAGAATCTTTGTGATAAGAAAAGCTTGACCGATTGCAGCATAGGAATATCATTTCCTATCAAGAGTATATCATCCACGTACAATACGAGGAAGACAACCTTACTCTCTGCCACCTTCCTGTAGATACAAGGTTCATCTGGATTTTTGACGAAATCAAACTCTTTGATAACGACGTCAAAGCAGATGTTCCAACTCCGCGATGCTTGCTTTAATCCATAAATGGATTTAAGCAGCTTGCACACCTTCCCGCTGCTCCCACTGTCTACGAAGCCCTCTGGCTGAGTCATGTACACGCACTCTTCTAAATCACCGTTTAGAAAGGCGGTCTTAACATCCATTTGCCAGATTTCGTAATCATGATATGCAACGATGGCAAGCATGATCCGGATGGATTTAAGCATAGCCACTGGAGAAAAGGTCTTGTCATAGTCCACACCTGGTCTTTGACGAAAACCCTTTGCTACAAGTCTAGCTTTGAAAGTCTCCACTTTCCCATCTACACCAAGTTTCTTCTTAAAGATCCACTTGCTCCCAATGGGTTTTACCCCTTCAGGAGCAACTTCCAAAGTCCATACTTTGTTGGTGTACATGGAATCCATCTCGGACCGCATAGCATCCAGCCATTTCACTGAGTCCCCACTCGTGATGGCCTGCTCGAAGCTAGTTGGGTCATCATCCTCCATGATGCAATCCTCACTACCACCATCAATGAGAAAACCATAGTATCTCTCAGGTGGACGAGAAACCCTACTAGATCGGCGGAGAGGCTGGGGTACGTCGGGCACCACTGAATCCTCTGGTTCTACTAAATTGTCAATTGCAGTTTGTGGTGCTGGAACCTCTTCCAGCTCTACCTCTTTGCCATTAATTTCTTTTGTAAGAAATTCCCTTTCCAAAAAGGTGGCATGTTGAGCAACAAACACTCTTTGTTCCTCAGCTTGGTAGAAAAAATATCCTTGAGAATTCTTAGGATATCCCACAAACTTGCAAAGGACTGATCGTGCCTCGAGTTTGTCCGGATTTTGTTTTTTGACATAGGCCGGACAACCCCATATCTTAATTCGTTTAAAATATGGTCTCTTCCCACTCCATATCTCATATGGTGTGGTAGGTACAGATTTAGACGGAACTAGATTCAATAGGTATATGGCTGTCTCAAGCGCATACCCCCAAAAGGAAATAGGTAACTCAGCATTACTCATCATTGAACGCACCATATCTAATAGGGTGCGATTCCTTCGTTCCGATACACCGTTGTGCTGTGGTGTATAAGGAGGAGTAAGCTGAGAGAGAATCCCATTCTCTTTTAGATAATCCAGGAATTCACTGCTTAAGTATTCACCTCCTCGATCAGATCGAAGAACCTTAATACTTTTGCCCGTTTGGTTCTCTACCTCGTGCTTATATTCTTTGAATTTCTCAAAAGCTTCAGACTTGTGTTTCAACAGGAACACATGTCCGTATCTAGAGAGATCGTCAGTGAATGTAATGAAGTAGGAAGAACCATTTCTGGCGTGTGTAGACATTGGACCGCATACATCACTATGCACCAGTCCCAAGAGTTCAGTAACTCTTTCTCCGTGTCCCGTAAACGGAGTTTTGGTCATTTTTCCTTTGAGACATGAATGGCAAGTGTCATAAGATGATAATTCGAATGAATTCAAATATCCATTCTTATGCAACTTAGCTAGTCGTGTCTCATTGATATGGCCAAGTCTACAGTGCCACAAAAAGGATTCGTTCATTTCTGAGCTTTTCCTTTTGTGTGTGTTTTGTATATTGAAGACTGTATTTTGATTGAGAATGAATATGCCATTATGTAGCGAGCCTGATGCAATCAACTTTTGATCTAGGAATATGTTCATAACATTATCCTTTACTACAAAATTACAACCTTCTTTACTTAATAAAGAAACTGATATAATGTTGCACATCATGTTCGGTATATAATAGCACTCATTCAGGACTAGTGTATCACCATTTGGTAATACCAGGTGATATATGCCAACTGCTTTGGCTGCAACATTTGCCCCATTCCCTACATGAACGGAATGTTCACCTTTTCTCAGTTCTCTACCTTTTCGCAGCCCATGTAACATCTTACATATGTGGGATCCTGACCCGGTATCTAATACCCAGGACGTAGGGTGAACTGAGAAACAGTTCTCAATGACAAACACACCCGAAGATGATGCATCAACATGCATGTTCTCCGTTTGGGCGGTGTGAGAATCCAGATATTCTCCTGTTTCCTGTTCAGTCTTATAACATTTATAAGATAGAACGGGTCCAATGTTCCCCTGCACAGTATAACATGCGGGTTCGGTCAATACATCCATATTATTATCTTCATTAGGGCATGAAATGGTCGCTACCTGGAGAGAGAGAGAAGAAAACACTTTAGCGTATGCTCGTGCAAGATCAGATTGGTTATTATCTTATCTAATCAGGATGGCTCCCACTGCTTTTTATCAAATCTTCCTCCAAACCCTAAAAGGAAAGACTAGCCGGGATTAATTACACACTACAAGTTCGCCAATCTTTCAGCCAGGCCAGTGTCGGTACTTTGAGGGAGGTCCCCCGTGCTTTCGCACGAACCTAATTAATGTAAACCTCGTTTTCCCAGAGGCGTAACCTCGTTAACACCTTTCTAGACACCTACTTGATCGGCTAATTGTAATGTATAAAACTCTCCCAGGAGTAACAATTACTCGCAGTGGGTATCGGGATCCAACTATCTCATAGAAGGTATGCAATCTCATTGCAAATTTCAACACTTGAAATTCCCGATAATATTTTGCCCCAGGCGATCTATGACCTTGACTGAGTCAACAAACCATAGACCGCAAGTAAAGTTCAACCCGTCATTTCCTGATTGAATTAAACCCACCCGCACGACCCTTGACTAAGTCAACAAGGCCGCACGACTACCCTAATCCAATCTGCATCATATGCATAAACAGATAAATAGTAATCAGCTACCGCACACTACGCCTTGACTGAGTCAACAAACGCAGCACGAATACTAACTATTACTTATCTGAAATGACGGAGGGCTACGTCAGGTTTTTAAGAAAACCCTTTGCGTAATGAACTTTATATCGTTGTAGAATCAAATGAAGTTTTGAAATGGAGTGATTTTGAGGCTTTTCTAGTTTTGCTAAAGGAGTCACTCCCGGCGAAGGGATCTCGGTCCTTTCCTCGTGAAATGAGGTGCGGGATATATCATATATATCGCTGTGCAAAGCAAAAACCCAAAAGCAGTCAAAAGCATACCGAGTGTGTAGCATCTGCCAGTTATTGCTAAAGGAGTCACTCTCGGTGAAGGGATCTCGGTCCTTTCCTCATCGAATAAGGTGCGGGATATATCATATATATCGCTGTGCAAAGCAAGAACTGTAGCTACCTGTTTTATTTTAAAATTCGATTTCACAACATCTTAGGTTTCTTATCTTTCATTAATCACATTAATGAAGTCCCATCATTTAAATACCTAAACATCACAGATAGATATGACGTACACTTATGCCATCCGCATTCGCCTCGATGTCCCCTCGTGCACCGTTAGGTTAGGTAACTAACGACAGAGTAGGGCAGGGCTAGCGCGGGTGTAAAACATAAGTAACGTCTATATAATATATCATATATACTATATACTATATCCATCACAGAGTCACAACTCAGATATCGCAGCAGAATAAACATATGAAATATTGGATATACTAGGACGTCCGTGTTTTCAATACGAGCCTGTATAAAACACGGATTCCACGGTCGTGATGAATAGCCAATCCCACACCCCTAGACCCCTACGAGAGCGGCAAGCAACCCTGCCAATTCTAGGGTTAGGAGACCCGGACTCGACTCCTCGAGTTGGTCTCCCACTGGACCCCAGAACCCGGTTACTTGTGCTCCCCTCCTTGGGTCTATCCTAATGCGGAAAAGTAAATAATATACAAAAGGTGACGACTTCCGCTACCTGGAAGTGCCCCAAATAAAAGAATATTACATACAAGTTTTTACATGAATGAAAATGGAAAAACACTCATCTCACATAAAAACCCCCGGCTATTCGAACACGACGATCCAATATAACATATCCAGCAACACATAACATCACATGTCATCAACGAAAGTAAATATGCGCATCCCAATTGTCGTTGACATATAGCAACGAAACCGGCGATTCACATATTACACATATGGTCACAGAAAAGAAAGTGTAAAACTACAACAGTTGGAATCCGCAACCTCTTTAGACATCACATGCCTAACAGTTACAAACCCCACATTTTAGTCTCATTATCGAAAACTCTTTTCAATATCGTATGGGACTAAACTGCTAGATTTATAACATTCATCCAGTTATCTCATAACTGTTTGTGAATTCCAATTATTGTATCCAATTCCGGATAAATAGAATATATTAAACTTTCCGATCGAACATTCGAACACCCAAGTTTTCCCGACACCGATCAACACATGAAATAGGTTCAAAAACATTCACTTCATGCCTCAGTACCAACGGTCCAGCCGTAGAAGGGTCAAGCCAACGCCTCACATGTGGCACGCCGTACTCCCCCAAACCCGAAGGTTCAAAGGGCAGTTCAAGACGGTCACATAATCGAGTTAAGGTTTGTTGTCTTCTAGAGGGACCATCGCGTTACTTGCACTACTCAGAACGTCTTTTAACCACAGAAAAATCCAACACTTGGAATTATTCCGGCAGGGGAAAACTTGGGTATTTATATCCGGTCGAACTCTTTAACATATTCTACAGTTATCTGGAAAAACACTTAGACAAAGTTTGATATTCCGATCGAATCGTCGATTCCCAATTTAACCCCAGAGCACTCAATCTTAGAGTCAATTTAAAAATACCCAGAAAACTCAGTAGAATTTATCAGGAATTACTGTGCAATTAAGTATGGCTGACGTCACCTTTTGAGCGCGGAACAGCGGCAGAAGCCATGCTTCTGCCGCGGTTCCGCGGCTTAAGGAACTGTTCATGTGAAATATTTTGCATCGTAATTCTTATAATTCTTTACTGAATTTTTTAGACATTTTTAATATTAAAAAAACCCAGATTTTATAAAATTTCCACAGAGCTCATGGGTATATGGGTTTCGGGTTCGTCCGGACTTCAAACTCCGTCTAGACTTCGCCTAAGGCTCTAGCTAGGCTCTGATACCACTGTAGGGTTCCTAGGCATCCTATAGAGGTCTCACAAGGCATCGAACATGCCAAATTTAAAAATTATGGTGCCGAGAAACCCTAGTTAACGGATCGTTGCTAGATGTCTAGGCGAAATACAAAACTAGTTAACTATTTAACTAGAAGTTGAGATGCTACAACCTTTGTAGATCCGGATATCCACTTGCTTAGCTCCATGTGGTCGTCCCCTCGCTGTCCATCACGAACCTCGGACTCTCGCGACGGCTTCATCGGAGAAGTGAGCGGAATGGTTCGACGGCTTCGTGTCAAAGACGA
This sequence comes from Agapanthus africanus, assembly GCA_030015575.1. Taxonomy (NCBI): domain Eukaryota; kingdom Viridiplantae; phylum Streptophyta; class Magnoliopsida; order Asparagales; family Amaryllidaceae; genus Agapanthus; species Agapanthus africanus. The sequence goes on along the minus strand of CM057345.1, from coordinate 429,176,816 downwards.
TCTACGTCGAGGTTGCACTAGTTCAAGCTCCGACTTCACCAAGTAGTGAAACTTGTGAAGAAAACACCCGAAACCACTTGGCAAGAGGTAGAGGATGAAGAAATAGGAGGTGGGTTCACTTTAGATTTGGATTTCTCTCACTAGATCTCAAGTTGCCATTAAAGTAGCAAGCTTTTCTTTTGAAGAAGAAGATGAAGAAGATGATAGAATATGATAAAAGTCCTAATAAAAATAGAAAAGAAAATGATCTTTATCATATCCTAACCATGGTCAAGTGTAGAGAATTGACCATGGTTAGTGGGAGTGGTTAGGTTTAAGTATGAAGACAAAATAGCATCATTAGTAAATGCTTCATGAAGCTTCACCATTCTTCATGATAAATGAAGCCATTTTATTTTCATAAAAACCAATTAATAAATAATGAATGGATTAAATAATAAGTGAATAAAACATAAACCCTAACCACTCTCATAACCATGGTTCAATTCTTTTACACAAAGTCAAGTCAACATGCATCATCAAACATGATACAATCATGTGCACAAAACATATCACATATACAATGTGCACATCAAGTGAGAAAAATCCGTTTAAAGTGAACCAATACTAGTTAATGCAAAGTAATATATCAAATATATAATTATACATTAAATCATTAAATCAACACTTGATTCAATGATCCGGTCATGTCGCACATAACCGACTAGTATACAATGCATCGATTTATCGAATCAATGATTCGATAACTAGGTCATATCGAATATAACCAATCGAAACATATATCGCGAGAATGAAATGCGGTATCACATACACGCATTATTCTCGGTCCTGCACATATCTCATATGCGCTCCTATTTCGTTTCTCTTGAGCTAAGAAACCTCTGTGTAGGACTCTAAAGACTCGTCAATACGCCGGCAGCAGATGATGATCATATCAAGCACCCACAAGCAGCAAGCGGTCTGCTAAACGTAACGGCCACCCGGGTATTGAGCGATCTGAAGATCGACGAGCTAGCCCGCTCACACTCCTGCGAATCCGACCAGTAACACTTACCGTACAGTTCGGTCTCTTCGTCTGATATGTCGCATATCAAGTCTAAGGGTGGTAAACGTCAGACCCCAATAACCCGATAAGTCGTGCCGATGTGAGGCTCGTAACGGGTCGACAAACTACTGGTAACACTTACCAGCAAATCTCTGATCAGCCCTGGCCAGGGACTTCCCTGCTACGGCCAATCGAGCACAGCGCAACATCAACTCCCAATACCGGGAGAGACGAAACCCCTCCTATCGCTCATTGCCTCCATGTGACTCGGGACTGTACCCAAAGACCACCGTTTTGCACGCCCTCATGGACGTGGTAAGGTGGAGATCAAAGCACAGTGGGAATCACACAAGACTCTATGACGATCTCGGGTCTACAGACTAACCTGTACAAGTGTCACCTGAGAACTGCCATCTGACGTGAGGTATAATACCATCTGGGAGTTCTCGGCGAGTCCGTCCAGTGTACCCAGTCTCCACTGAGCACCCGTATACCATCTCTGATGTCAAACACCAATGGATATGGGATCATCCATCGCCCATCTCATGAGTCGAGAAGCGTATACGCTAGTCTACTCTGGTATATCGATGCCCCGTCTCGATACACCCACGACTAGGGACCTTGAAGGATGTACTTATGGACTACCATGTCCCCACCAGTATGATCTGTATCATAGTCCAGGTAGTCAAGTACACATCCTAAGGGCTTTATCAACATGTAACTACAAGACAGTACAAAGAGACTAGTGTACATGTTAAGATAAAGAGCAACCAGATAGCATACTATCATGTCGAGCAAGAAAGTCATCTCTATATATGTCCAAGCATCCAATATAATATACATAATGTTAGTTGTATGTATGCCCTAGAGGCCAGTATTGTACAGATGATGTATATTATATTGGATGCTTGGACATATATAGAGATGACTTTCTTGCTCAACATGATAGTATGCTATCTGGTTGCTCTTTATCTTAACATGTACACTAGTCTCTTTATACTGTCTTATAGTTACATGTTGGTAAAGCCCTTAGGATTTGTACTTGACTACCTGGACTATGATGCAGATCATACTAGTGGGGACATGGTAGTCCATAAGTACATCCTTCAAGGTCCCTAGTCGTGGGTGTATCGAGACGGGGCATCGATATACCAGAGTAGACTAGCGTATACGCTTCTCGACCCATGTGATGGGCGATGGATGATCCCATATCCATTGGTGTTTGACATCAGAGATGGTATACGGGTGCTCAGTGGAGACTGGGTACACTGGACGGACTCGCCGAGAACTCCCAGATGGTATTATACCTCACGTCAGATGGCAGTTCTCAGGTGACACTTGTACAGGTTAGTCTGTAGACCCGAGATCGTCATAGAGTCTTGTGTGATTCCCACTGTGCTTTGATCTCCACCTTACCACGTCCATGAGGGCGTGCAAAACGGTGGTCTTTGGGCACAGTCCCGAGTCACATGGAGGCAATGAGCGATAGGAGGGGTTTCGTCTCTCCCGGTATTGGGAGTTGATGTTGCGCAGTGCTCGATTGGCCGTAACAGGGAAGTCCCTGGCCAAGGCTGATCAGAGATTTGCTGGTAAGTGTTACCAGTAGTTTCTCGACCCGTTACGAGCCTCACATCAGCACGACTTATCGGGTTATTGGGGTCTGACGTATACCACCCCTAGACTTGATATGCGACGTATCAGACGAAGAGATCGGACTGTACGGTAAGTGTTACTGGTCGGATTCGCAGGAGTGTGAGCGGACTAGCTCGTCGATCTTCTGATCGCTCAATACCCGGGTGGCCGTTACGTTTAGCAGACCGCTTGCGGCTTGTGGGTGCTTGATATGATCATCATCTGCTACCGGCGTATTGACGAGTCTTTAGAGTCCTACACAGAGGTTTCCTGGTTCAAGTGAAACGAAATAGGAGCGCATATGAGATATGGCTGACGTCACCTTTTGAGCGCGGAACAGCGGCAGAAGCCATGCTTCTGCCGCGGTTCCGCGGCTTAAGGAACTGTTCATGTGAAATATTTTGCATCTTAATTCTTATAATTCTTTACTGAATTTTTTAGACATTTTTAATATTAAAAAATCCCAGATTTTAGAAAATTTCCAGAGAGCTCATGGGTATATGGGTTTCGGGTTCGTCCGGACTTCAAACTCCGTCTAGACTTCGCCTAAGGCTCTAGCTAGGCTCTGATACCACTGTAGGATTCCTAGGCACCCTAGTGAGGTCTCACAAGGCATCGAACATGCCAATTTCAAAAAAAAATGGTGCCGAGAAACCCTAGACTACGAATCGTCGCTAGAATTCTAGGCGAAATATAAATCTAGTTAACAATTTAACTAAAGTTAAGATGCTACAACCTTTGTAGATCCGGATACCCACTTCCTTAGCTCCATGAGGGCGTCCTCTCGCTGTCCATCTTGAACGTTGGACTCTCGTGACGGCTTCATCGGAGAAAGGTGCGGAATAGGTCGTCGGCTTCGTGTCAAAGACGATCTACGTCGAGGTTGCACAAGCTCAAGCTCCGACTTCACAAAGTTGTGAAACTTGTGAAGAAAACACCCAAAACAACTTGGCAAGAGGTAGAGGGTGAAGAAATAGGAGGTGGGTTCACTTTAGAATTGGATTTATCTCACTAGATCTCAAGTTGCCATTAAAGTAGCAAGCTTGAAGAAGAAGAAGAAGATGAAGATGAAGCAAGAATGATAAGTCTTCTATTTTTTAAAAATAAAACTAATATGAATACTTATCATATCTTGACCATGGTCAAGTGTAGAGATTAAACCAAGGTTAGTTAGAGTGGTTAGGGTTAAGGATGAGTTAAGGATGGTGGACTTTGTCAAAGCTTCAAGAAGCTTCAACATAGCTCCAAAATAAGCCACCATTCTCAACTTAATCCTTTCCAAATAAATAAACAAATAAATAAATGAAAAACCCAAACCCTAATCATCACTTAACCATGGTTTAACCCTTTACACTTAACCACATTATCAAGTATCATCAAACATGATACAAAGTAGTGCACTAAAGCATATCACATATACAATGTGCACATCAAGTGAGAAAAATCCGTTTAAAGTGAACCAATACTAGCTAATGCAAAGTAATATATCAAATATATAATTATACATTAAATCATTAAATCAACACTTGATTCAATGATCCGGTCATGTCGCACATAACCGACTAGTATACAATGCATCGATTTATCGAATCAATGATTCGATAACTAGGTCATATCGAATATAACCAATCGAAACATATATCGCGAGAATGAAATGCGGTATCACATACACGCATTATTCTCGGTCCTGCACATATCTCATATGCGCTCCTATTTCGTTTCGCTTGAGCTAAGAAACCTCTGTGTAGGACTCTAAAGACTCGTCAATACGCCGGCAGCAGATGATGATCATATCAAGCACCCACAAGCCGCAAGCGGTCTGCTAAACGTAACGGCCACCCGGGTATTGAGCGATCAGAAGATCGACGAGCTAGCCCGCTCACACTCCTGCGAATCCGACCAGTAACACTTACCGTACAGTCCGGTCTCTTCGTCTGATATGTCGCATATCAAGTCTAGGGGTGGTAAACGTCAGACCCCAATAACCCGATAAGTCATGCCGATGTGAGGCTCGTAACGGGTCGAGAAACTACTGGTAACACTTACCAGCAAATCTCTGATCAGCCCTGGCCAGGGACTTCCCTACTACGGCCAATCGAGCACAGCGCAACATCAACTCCCAATACCGGGAGAGACAAAACCCCTCCTATCGCTCATTGCCTCCATGTGACTCGGGACTGTACCCAAAGACCACCGTTTTGCACGCCCTCATGGACGTGGTAAGGTGGAGATCAAAGCACAGTGGGAATCACACAAGACTCTATGACGATCTCGGGTCTACAGACTAACCTGTACAAGTGTCACCTGAGAACTGCCATCTGACGTGAGGTATAATACCATCTGGGAGTTCTCGGCGAGTCCGTCCAGTGTACCCAGTCTCCACTGAGCACCCGTATACCATCTCTGATGTCAAACACCAATGGATATGGGATCATCCATCGCCCATCTCATGAGTCGAGAAGCGTATACGCTAGTCTACTCTGGTATATCGATGCCCCGTCTCGATACACCCACGACTAGGAACCTTGAAGGATGTACTTATTGACTACCATGTCCCCACTAGTATGATCTGTATCATAGTCCAGGTAGTCAAGTACACATCCTAAGGGCTTTATCAACATGTAACTACAAGACAGTACAAAGAGACTAGTGTACATGTTAAGATAAAAAGCAACCAGATAGCATACTATCATGTCGAGCAAGAAAGTCATCTCTATATATGTCCAAGCATCCAATATAATATACATAATGTTAGTTGTATGTATGCCCTAGAGGCCAGTATTGTACAGATGATGTATATTATATTGGATGCTTGGACATATATAGAGATGACTTTCTTGCTCAACATGATAGTATGCTATCTGGTTGCTCTTTATCTTAACATGTACACTAGTCTCTTTATACTGTCTTATAGTTACATGTTGGTAAAGCCCTTAGGATTTGTACTTGACTACCTGGACTATGATGCAGATCATACTAGTGGGGACATGGTAGTCCATAAGTATATCCTTCAAGGTCCCTAGTCGTGGGTGTATCGAGACGGGGCATCGATATACCAGAGTAGACTAGCGTATACGCTTCTCGACCCATGTGATGGGCGATGGATGATCCCATATCCATTGGTGTTTGACATCAGAGATGGTATACGGGTGCTCAGTGGAGACTGGGTACACTGGACGGACTAGCCGAGAACTCCCAGATGGTATTATACCTCACGTCAGATGGCAGTTCTCAGGTGACACTTGTACAGGTTAGTCTGTAGACCCGAGATCGTCATAGAGTCTTGTGTGATTCCCACTGTGCTTTGATCTCCACCTTACCACGTCCATGAGGGCGTGCAAAACGGTGGTCTTTGGGCACAGTCCCGAGTCACATGGAGGCAATGAGCGATAGGAGGGGTTTCGTCTCTCCCGGTATTGGGAGTTGATGTTGCGCAGTGCTCGATTGGCCGTAACAGGGAAGTCCCTGGCCAGGGCTGATCAGAGATTTGCTGGTAAGTGTTACCAGTTGTTTCTCGACCCGTTACGAGCCTCACATCAGCACGACTTATCGGGTTATTGGGGTCTGACGTATACCACCCCTAGACTTGATATGCGACGTATCAGACGAAGAGATCGGACTGTACGGTAAGTGTTACTGGTCGGATTCGCAGGAGTGTGAGCGGGCTAGCTCGTCGATCTTCTGATCGCTCAATACCCGGGTGGCCGTTACGTTTAGCAGACCGCTTGCGGCTTGTGGGTGCTTGATATGATCATCATCTGCTACTGGCGTATTGACGAGTCTTTAGAGTCCTACACAGAGGTTTCCTGGTTCAAGCGAAACGAAATAGGAGCGCATATGAGATATGTGCAGGACCGAGAATAATGCGTGTATGTGATACAGCATTTCATTCTCGTGATATATGTTTCGATTGGTTATATTCGATATGACCTAGTTATCGAATCATTGATTCGATAAAACGATACATTGGATTCTAGTCGGTTATGTGCGACATGACCGGATCATTGAATCAAATGTTGATTTAATGATTTAATGCATAATTATATATTTGATATATTGCATTGCATTAACTAGTATTGGTTCACTTTAAACGGATTTTTCTCACTTGATGCACATTGTATATGTGATATGCTTTAGTGCACTACTTTGTATCATGTTTGATGATACTTGATAATGTGGTTAAGTGTAAAGGGTTAAACCATGGTTAAGTGATGATTAGGGTTTGGGTTTTTCATTTATTTATTTGTTTATTTATTTGGAAAGGATTAAGTTGAGAATGGTGGCTTATTTTGGAGCTATGTTGAAGCTTCTTGAAGCTTTGACAAAGTCCACCATCCTTATCTCATCCTTAACCCTAACCACTCTAACTAACCTTGGTTTAATCTCTACACTTGACCATGGTCAAGATATGATAAGTATTCATATTAGTTTTATTTTTAAAAAATAGAAGACTTATCATTCTTGCTTCATCTTCATCTTCTTCTTCTTCTTCAAGCTTGCTACTTTAATGGCAACTTGAGATCTAGTGAGATAAATCCAATTCTAAAGTGAACCCACCTCCTATTTCTTCACCCTCTACCTCTTGCCAAGTTGTTTTGGGTGTTTTCTTCACAAGTTTCACAACTTTGTGAAGTCGGAGCTTGAGCTTGTGCAACCTCGACGTAGATCGTCTTTGACACGAAGCCGACGACCTATTCCGCACGTTTCTCCGATGAAGCCGTCACGAGAGTCCAAGGTTCAAGATGGACAGCGAGAGGACGCTCTCGTGGAGCTAAGGAAGTGGGTATCCGGATCTACAAAGGTTGTAGCATCTTAACTTTAGTTAAATTGTTAACTAGATTTATATTTCGCCTAGAATTCTAGCGACGATCCGTAGTCTAGGGTTTCTCGGCACCATTTTTTTTTTGAAATTGGCATGTTCGATGCCTTGTGAGACCTCACTAGGGTGCCTAGGAACCCTACACATAATCTGTACAATACTGGCCTCTAGGGCATACATACAACTAACAAAACTATACATGTAAATATCGAATCTATATCTGTAAGTGTCTGAAGGAAATGCATGCCAATCTCTTTAAGTCGCTGTGCAACGCGTATAACACTGCACAGTGGCGGACGTCTATCATAAGAAAATAACTATATACATATATACCTTTGTTTGAAATGTACGTTCCGCCGTTTTGGAAACAATTTAGAAGGGTCTCCTTGTCTTAAACATTTCGTGTCATATCAGACACGTAGGTAAATACTGAGGCTATAGCTCGCTTTTTGGAAATCCCTTCAATAACTACCAATGCATGCAAAAAATATATTCAGGTACTGTCCTCTGACTAGTCCTGCTCAGTACGAAAACACATAGCAATATTATAAAAACGTACTGCTCTATAAGAAAAAAAATCAATCGCAAAATACACGTATGAATACTACGTGCGTCTGGTGCACACGGAAATCAAAATCCATATACGTGCCATACAAGTGCACAGAAACAAGATCTAAGTGCCTCGGGTGTGCACGAAACATCTGTCGTAGGCAACATGTGTGCCTGACAGCAAAATCAGGTGCATCTATCGTGCACGAAATCATGAAATCCAATATCAAGCGCCGAACGCGCGCAAAATCAATCAGGTGCATAAGGTGCACAAAACAAATATCGGGTATCACAATCGAAATCGAAGTCCAGTGCATCTAAGTGCACAAAAGGCATATCACTGCACTGCAAGTATATATAAACTATACCGAGTGCAGGAACGAAATCGTGTGCATACATACGCACAAAACCAACTCAACTGTTTAAAATCGTAAAATCACAAACATGTGAAACTGAAGCACGAAAACGATATCAAGTGCAACACTGTGCAAAGATCGTAATCCACAATCATCAAAATCAAATCATGCGAATAAATCACCCAAAACATCGTAATCAATAATGGGGGAATAGTACCGCTCAAGCGCATCCTCTAAGAATCTCGGCCAACTGTCGCGGTCACTAGTGGGACGTCTCGTCAATGATCATGAACTCTGGCCTGCTGGTGTGCGTAACAATGACCACTCCTGGGTCAAGGTCTTCACTGTGAATTACCAATCTCTCGGTCCATCGGCTCATTGGCCCTGTCAGATGTGCTAACGGGGATGATTCCGTTCTGGCACTTCTCTGGTCATCTCTCGGTCAATCATTGCGACCACTCGTAAGACAGCATATCGCTGGCGTCGGCCTCTGGCTCTCTGAAAGTACGTGACACATCTGATCCTGGGTGCAAGTATCATTGCAGCAGTGTCCTGGAAGGAATCCTGCTCACGGTCTCTTCCATGTCTCGTCTCTGCCAACTGTACGGAAGTCATCGTCCTTTCCTATATCTGCATCTTGCTCCGGAACGACTGCATGCTCATCGCGACTCCTTCTGGAAGGTAAATCCAAGTACCATGCCTCGGCATGCGCATCGCATTTCTGATGTCGGCGGAGTGGAACGACATCTCATCTAGATCTGGTACGAACCTCTTACTTCACTTTTCTCTAATGTTGTCTGCTTTGACCTCGTCTCGTCGTGGCTGCATGGACTGAGCTCCAACGGCTATCCTCGTATCGGGAGTCTCCCAAGAAATGCATCTCACCACCTAGCATCCGAATTAAGTCAAGACATCCGATCGAGTCGTCAAAACCTCATAATCCCCCAAAAGCTCAACATCTTGGGCACAGTTTAATAGTATCGAGTACATACCACAGCATCGGTGGTCCAGCCGTAGAAGGGCCAACCCAAGCCTCACTAATGGCTCCGTAGAACTGCCGCAAACCCGAAGGTTCAAAGGCTTTCACACGGTCATTAAGTCGAGTTAGGGTTTCATTCTTCTAGAGGGACCATAGAATTGCCTGCATGTCTTTCCGACTACTTTAAACTTGGAATAATAGGTTTCTGACATTCGATCGTCTCTGTCGACTCTCAACGTCTCCGCGTGAAGTCGTCTCTTGCTGGAATCAATCTATCTGATGTCCTCTCTTCGGGTTAGGCGAACGATCCACATGTCCTAGTCATTCATCCACGATGACTAGCGACCTTCTATCATCTCTTAGTACAACTCGTACTGCACTAACTCCAGCATCTAGGGCAATACCTCGTCGTTCGCGGCAATAACTGGCTCGCTCGTCTGCACGCTGAACAGTGTCTCGATCATCAGGAGTAAGCAACACAGCAACGGTCATCATAATCTGGCTGGCCTCCATCATTGGCTCAATCCTCTAGTGTCGATCAGCACCTCCGAGTAACTTCATAAAGGTGATCCGCCAAACGCTCGTGGCGCGGAAACACAGTAAGAAGACACATCTCTGCAATCGTGTGTCGCCGGAATTTCGCCCTGGTCAGTCCTCGTTCGTGACGAGCTTGTGCTGACCGCAACTCTAGCTGTAGCTCTCCCTGCCGTAACCGTAGCAGCAAAACCAAACTGGTACCGAGAGGCTAGATCGGAATGAATATAATACTGAACAAGGAAATGTACATCCTAAGGCTTCATAAGTGGAGTGGTGTGTCGTAAATATGCCGCGGAACATACCAACGGTACGTCACTCTACTTTAGTCACCTATTCCATCAACCAAGGGTCATCCTACGCTCCGAAGGTTAAAACCTAACGCTCTGATACCAACTTTGTCACGACCCGAAAGTACGGAACATGACCGGCACTTAGACTACGAACGTCTCAAGGCGTACGTATGCTAAGTAAGCCGAAACCCAGAAATCCAAACCAAGAGAAGTAGTAGAGAATAGGAAGAACCATATCAAATTAACCTGTATGCAACATAATATACAACGCCTAAAGGCGAGGATCACAACAGAAATGGAACTCAACCAGCAAGAAACTCAAGAAATAACACGCGACTCTAAGGTCGAAAGAATAACATCACTGGTCTCTATCTCAATAAATACATGTTTGGTTGATGGAATTTACTAGATACAATGGAATAATATTATACAAGGTAATATGATGGGTATGATACAAGAAAAACCCACCTACTAGCAAGTCACCCGAATGAAACTGAGCCCGCAAAGCCGTAATGAAACCTGTACGGCAAACCTGCAAGAAACTGGGGCACAACGGGGGTGAGTTGCCAACTCGTGAATAGAAAAACATCTACGCACAGAAATCGCATAAATAACGCAACCTAGGTCAATGATCATAATATATCCTCAATATATGAATAACATGCAGCCTATAACAATGGCTAGGGTAATATCTAACCCGAGTGTGATCTCACGTGCCCGTGTCAGTGCCTCAGGTAGCAATATATCATATGAATGAGGTATGAATGCATGAAAACAGAATACATGTAAATGAAGAAACTGTTTTCATAAATTAGTGAGATTTCCTTTGTATTTTTAAAATGAGGTATCATAAATGAAATCAGCACCAATAGTGTCTAGCATGGACACAAAACATAAATCTCAATGTCTCAAAACCTCAGGCTCCGGCCATCCGGACTGGCCTGTATCATCAAATCTCAGTACCTCAATATCTCAAAATCTCAATGTCTCAATCTCAATATCTAGGGCGCCGTCAGTCCAGACCGGCCCCTACCATCCATCTCAAGACCACGACGGTATCCTCCGGATATCCGACGCGTCGGGTAAAATCACCGGTAGGTAGTCTCCCCCTGCCAGGCTCATCGTCATCACCACGAGCTTCTTGCCCCGGGGTACCTTACCGGGTCCACCATGTACCCGAAACGGTTCATCCAACTCCTCGAATCGGGTCTCCAAATCCATCAGCAAACTCATGGTGGACGACTCATACATCATGGGAAAAACCGCGCTTTTTATTTAAAAAGAGAAAGAAGAAGTTTGTATATGTTTTGCGGTTTTCCCCAAATCCAGAAAATCTCATGGAAATCCAAATCCAAAACCTCAATAGCACGTAAAAAGTGAATATATGCATGAGAATCCATGAATGCGGCATAACAATGAATAACAGTATGCATGAGGTAGCAGGTAATAACTAAAATGTCTAAACTAACATATAAGGCAAGTACACTAATATCATGTCTAAACTATTAGCTAACAGGCTATGTCAAGCAATAATATTTTCTAAGGTGTACGTGACATGGCAATTACCGATGAAGATGTGTGTGAGCCGGCAAGTAAGTGTACGTGGTACATACGCATCATCGGTAATGGTGCTGGTGTCCTAACCACAAGATATCAACAGTAGAATATGAAGCATAATATAAGCATGTGATGCAGAGCAAACAACAATAATGAGCGGGAACTGAATACTAGACGCAACGATAACTAATCTGTTTTAACCTAATATAAGTCCTATAATGGTGCCTTTTGAAATAACACGAATCGTGGGGTTTTGAAAATAGGGGCTACGGTGTTTTTAAGAAAAGATACGTTTTTTGAAATATCCGTAGGATCCCTTAGGCTGTCTTTAAAAAATACGCACGATTCGTAAGCTTTGAAATAGGTAGGAACCGAATCTAATCTAACAACTAACTAAACTAAAGGGCTACGCTACAAGCTAGACTACAGGTAAGGAAACCGCCTAACATCTGAGTCGATACATATACATACCTGTATATATATTAGTCGGTGATCCCGCCTCAATAATATCATATCCGATACCATATCTATAATCAGACATCCCAAGTCAAGAGTGCGGATCAATCATCAAGATATAGCTCGTACGTAAATCCGTCGTACGGCATCCCCCAATTCTGGGTACGGGTCAAAATCACATTCATCATACTATTCACCTGGTATCCTCTTTATCAATATCATGATCTGGTACTGATCTACGTTTAGTACAATACTGATATCGCCTAAGTATGCATGCACGTGTGTAAAAACTACGTCAAGGACCCGTTACAACGTCATGTCGTATCTAAGATACGAACCCTGCTATACCACCGATCTCACGGCCTCAAATCAAATCTCATCGACTCAGCTCAATCCCAAGTATCATCCTCAATCCGTATGTGAACACATAGTCCCATACCCATGTGAACCCATAACTATAAAGAATCCCATGAGCACATATCAATAAGAATGTATGCAAGTATGTATGTGTGTATGTGTCGTGCAACACTACCCTAGGGTTCGCAACACTAAGGTAATCCAACACACCAATATCCATCCTAAGCAACGTTATTAATCCCAAATAACATATAATAAATTGTTGGTGTGTATACGCATCCGTATACACCACCACGGACTGCGGGGGTGCTATACGCCATCCACCCGACTTCTCCCCGTAGATATAAATCTACTCACCTGGTCCTCGCTAGCCGGTGCCGACGTCGCCACGCGCTTGCTTGTCGTCTCGAAGCCCGCATGGGGTTACCTACATATCATAACGCACCATATCGCATTAAAACTAAATTCGAAATCGAAACGGCATACGAAAATCAAATCGGCACGCGTATCACGCATAGGTCCAAACCTATCGCCTACGCATGCAAGAATAGTCAAACCAACCCTCGATGTCTATGTACAAACGTCAAACCATCGAGAAAAATCCAATCACATTCATTTGCACATTCACGAACACTAATTTTAATATAAACTAGGTTAAAACTCACAAAAACCCCAATTTCACTTAAAAAGTCATTTTTCCGAAAATCTAGCAAGCACAATTTACCGTTTTAATGCAACGTTTGATGTTTTAACAATTATAATGGCCATAACACATATTAAATAACTTAAATAAGCCATACAAACCATTTCCACGATTTAATTTCACCAAACCATATACGCTCAAAAAAACTAGTTTGCAAAAATACCGATTTAAACTCTTTTTAAAGTAAAATTCACAATTTTACAATTAAGCTTGGTTTTAGCATAACCTAAGGTATTAAACCACTAATTATAATGTTAATGATATGATGGAACCCTTACTATATTTTAAATTCTAAATTTTCAATTAATTACCAAAACCTAGTTTGTTAAAACTCCAATTTTAACAATTTTAAGTGACAATATACAAATCAACTACTAGACTAGATTTGCATAACACAAGATGCTAAAATACATATCACCACCATCATCAAATTATCACAACCCTAACATGATCCAAATCCTTCTCTTGAATTTCTAAACTTGAAATTTGAACCATAATACTCACTAAATAAGTTTGATTAAAGCAACTAGACAACAAATTTAAAAAAGCAAGAGATTATACCTCACATGTTTGAGAACAAACTTAAGATCTAGCCTCCAAAATGCCAAATTTCCCCCAAGATCCAAGCTAGCTTGGGCAAAGAAATAATGGGTAGAGCTTGGATTTTGAGTTTGTGTGAGTTTCGATGGGATTTTGGTCAATTTTGCAAGGTTTTTTGAAAAGAAAAGAAGTGATGAAGGTGGAGATTTCTTGCAGCAGGGAGGGGTCGAGCATTTTGGGTGGGATGGGGCTGATTTGGTGTGGGAAAGGGGAGAGAGAATGGGTTTTAAGTCAAAATCCACTCCATACTTCTTTTATTAATCCCATGCTTCATTTACTTTCTTTATTCTTTTACAAATGAGGTGAAAAGAGGGGGCCAAAAATTTTGGGCTGTTAAGGGTTCAGCCATAGAAGGATTAATGGGTGTGTGTGTAATAGTGGAGAATTTCCATGCAAAGAAAGCCCAAAACATAAACAATAAGCCTATGTTTCAAATTCTTTATTATATACCTTTTTCCATTTAACCTTTTTCTTTAAATTTCAAGAACCACCTTGACAATTTCTTTCATTTCAAAAACCACATGTTAAATTTTTTTTTAATATATTATGATCCATAAAATTTGTTTCAACTCATTCCAATTTGTAGTTTTCCCTAATTAAATGTATTAGTGACGGCTTAAAATAATAATAAAATAATATTTTTTTCAGAAAATTTGAAATTTCACCAGCGGCTCAATAAACACCAAATAATAGCAATTACATAGCTAGAATATGTATATTTAATTTTTATAATAAGATATTTGTATTTTGACTTTTTACAAAAAAAACCCCTTATTTTACCGATTTTTCGAAATTTCACCGAAACGATTTTCAAAGCGTTACAATCTTCCCCCCTTAAAGAAATTCGGTCCTCGAATTTAAATTCAAACTCCCCCAAATACTAAAACATCTAAGAAAAACCATCAAGTCGTCGGGGCTCCGAAATTGTAAATACTTAAAACAAATCGTAGCGCAGCGCATGCGCTTGGAAAATGAGCATATAACTCAAATCAAAACTCCGTCAAGCATCCCACAATCATCGGAGTCATGGAGAAGACATCAATGCCAAATCCAAATCAAAACCGATATAACATAACTCGAAACTATACATGTAAATATCGAATCTATATCTGTAAGTGTCTGAAGGAAATGCATGCCAATCTTTTTAAGTCGCTGTGCAACGCGTATAACACTGCACAGTGGCGGACGTCTATCATAAGAAAATAACTATATATATATATACCTTTGTTTGAAATGTACGTTCCGCCGTTTTGGAAACAATTTAGAAGGGTCTCCTTGTCTTAAACATTTCGTGTCATATCAGACACGTAGGTAAATACTGAGGCTATAGCTCGCTTTTTGGAAATCCCTTCAATAACTACCAATGCATGCAAAAAATATATTCAGGTACTGTCCTCTGACTAGTCCTGCTCAGTACGAAAACACATAGCAATATTATAAAAACGTACTGCTCTATAAGAAAAAAAATCAATCGCAAAATACACGTATGAATACTACGTGCGTCTGGTGCGCACGGAAATCAAAATCCATATGCGTGCCATACAAGTGCACAGAAACAAGATCTAAGTGCCTCGGGTGTGCACGAAACATCTGTCGTAGGCAACATGTGTGCCTGACAGCAAAATCAGGTGCATCTATCGTGCACGAAATCATGAAATCCAATATCAAGCGCCGAACGTGCGCAAAATCAATCAGGTGTATAAGGTGCACAAAACAAATATCGGGTATCACAATCGAAATCGAAGTCCAGTGCATCTAAGTGCACAAAAGGCATATCACTGCACTGCAAGCATATATAAACTATACCGAGTGCAGGAACGAAATCGTGTGCATGCATACACACAAAACCAACTCAACTGTTTAAAATCGTAAAATCACAAACATGTGAAACTGAAGCACGAAAACGATATCAAGTGCAACACTGTGCAAAGATCGTAATCCACAATCATCAAAATCAAATCATGCGAATAAATCACCCAAAACATCGTAATCAATAATGGGGGAATAGTACCGCTCAAGCGCATCCTCTAAGAATCTCGGCCAACTGTCGCGGTCACTAGTGGGACGTCTCGTCAATGATCATGAACTCTGGCCTGCTGGTGTGCGTAACAATGACCACTCCTGGGTCAAGGTCTTCACTGTGAATTACCAATCTCTCGGTCCATCGGCTCATTGGCCCTGTCAGATGTGCTAACGGGGATGATTCCGTTCTGGCACTTCTCTGGTCATCTCTCGGTCAATCATTGCGACCACTCGTAAGACAGCATATCGCTGGCGTCGGCCTCTGGCTCTCTGAAAGTACGTGACACATCTGATCCTGGGTGCAAGTATCATTGCAGCAGTGTCCTGGAAGGAATCCTGCTCACGGTCTCTTCCATGTCTCGTCTCTGCCAACTGTCCGGAAGTCATCGTCCTTTCCTATATCTGCATCTTGCTCCGGAACGACTGCATGCTCATCGCGACTCCTTCTGGAAGGTAAATCCAAGTACCATGCCTCGGCATGCGCATCGCATTTCTGATGTCGGCGGAGTGGAACGGCATCTCATCTAGATCTGGTACGAACCTCTTACTTCACTTTTCTCTAATGTTGTCTGCTTTGACCTCGTCTCGTCGTGGCTGCATGGACTGAGCTCTAACGGCTATCCTCGTATCGGGAGTCTCCCAAGAAATGCATCTCACCACCTAGCATCCGAATTAAGTCAAGACATCCGATCGAGTCGTCAAAACCTCATAATCCCCCAAAAGCTCAACATCTTAGGCACAGTTTAATAGTATCGAGTACATACCACAGCATCGGTGGTCCAGCCGTAGAAGGGCCAACCCAAGCCTCACTAATGGCTTCGTAGAACTGCCGCAAACCCGAAGGTTCAAAGGCTTTCACACGGTCATTAAGTCGGGTTAGGGTTTCATTCTTCTAGAGGGACCATAGAATTGCCTGCATGTCTTTCCGACTACTTTAAACTTGGAATAATAGGTTTCTGACATTCGATCGTCTCTGTCGACTCTCAACGTCTCCGCGTGAAGTCGTCTCTTGCTGGAATCAATCTATCTGATGTCCTCTCTTCGGGTTAGGCGAACGATCCACATGTCCTAGTCATCCATCCACGATGACTAGCGACCTTCTATCATCTCTTAGTACAACACGTTCTGCACTAACTCCAGCATCTAGGGCAATACCTCGTCGTTCGCGGCAATAACTGGCTCGCTCGTCTGCACGCTGAACAGTGTCTCGATCATCAGGAGTAAGCAACACACCAACGGTCATCATAATCTGGCTGGCCTCCATCATTGGCTCAATCCTCTAGTGTCGATCAGCACCTCCGAGTAACTTCATAAAGGTGATCCGCCAAACGCTCGTGGCGCGGAAACACAGTAAGAAGACACATCTCTGCAATCGTGTGTCGCCGGAATTTCGCCCTGGCCAGTCCTCGTTCGTGACGAGCTTGTGCTGACCGCAACTCTAGCCGTAGCTCTCCCTGCCGTAACCGTAGCAGCAAAACCAAACTGGTACCGAGAGGCTAGATCGGAATGAATATAATACTGAACAAGGAAATGTACATCCTAAGGCTTCATAAGTGGAGTGGTGTGTCGTAAATATGCCGCGGAACATACCAACGGTACGTCACTCTACTTTAGTCACCTATTCCATCAACCAAGGGTCATCTTACGCTCCGAAGGTTAAAACCTAACGCTCTGATACCAACTTTGTCACGACCCGAAAGTACGGAACATGACCGGCACTTAGACTACGAACGTCTCAAGGCGTACGTATGCTAAGTAAGCCGAAACCCAGAAATCCAAACCAAGAGAAGTAGTAGAGAATAGGAAGAACCATATCAAATTAACCTGTATGCAACATAATATACAACGCCTAAAGGCGAGGATCACAACAGAAATGGAACTCAACCAGCAAGAAACTCAAGAAATAACGCGCGACTCTAAGGTCGAAAGAATAACATCACTGGTCTCTATCTCAATAAATACATGTTTGGTTGATGGAATTTACTAGATACAATGGAATAATATTATACAAGGTAATATGATGGGTATGATACAAGAAAAACCCACCTACTAGCAAGTCACCCGAATGAAACTGAGCCCGCAAAGCCGTAATGAAACCTGTACGGCAAACCTGCAAGAAACTGGGGCACAACGGGGGTGAGTTGCCAACTCGTGAATAGAAAAACATCTACGCACAGAAATCGCATAAATAACGCAACCTAGGTCAATGATCATAATATATCCTCAATATATGAATAACATGCAGCCTATAACAATGGCTAGGGTAATATCTAACCCGAGTGTGATCTCACGTGCCCGTGTCAGTGCCTCAGGTAGCAATATATCATATGAATGAGGTATGAATGCATGAAAACAGAATACATGTAAATGAAGAAACTGTTTTCATAAATTAGTGAGATTTCCTTTGTATTTTTAAAATGAGGTATCATAAATGAAATCAGCACCAATAGTGTCTAGCATCGACACAAAACATAAATCTCAATGTCTCAAAACCTCAGGCTCCGGCCATCCGGACTGGCCTGTATCATCAAATCTCAGTACCTCAATATCTCAAAATCTCAATGTCTCAATCTCAATATCTAGGGCGCCGTCAGTGCAGACCGGCCCCTACCATCCATCTCAAGACCACGACGGTATCCTCCGGATATCCGACGCGTCGGGTAAAATCACCGGTAGGTAGTCTCCCCCTGCCAGGCTCATCGTCATCACCACGAGCTTCTTGCCCCGGGGTACCTTACCGGGTCCACCATGTACCCGAAACGGTTCATCCAACTCCTCGAATCGGGTCTCCAAATCCATCAGCAAACTCATGGTGGACGACTCATACATCATGGGAAAAACAGCGCTTTTTATTTAAAAAGAGAAAGAAGAAGTTTGTATATGTTTTGCGGTTTTCCCCAAATCCAGAAAATCTCATGGAAATCCAAATCCAAAACCTCAATAGCACGTAAAAAGTGAATATATGCATGAGAATCCATGAATGCGGCATAACAATGAATAACAGTATGCATGAGGTAGCAGGTAATAACTAAAATGTCTAAACTAACATATAAGGCAAGTACACTAATATCATGTCTAAACTATTAGCTAACAGGCTATGTCAAGCAATAATATTTTCTAAGGTGTACGTGACATGGCAATTTCCGATGAAGATGTGTGTGAGCCGGCAAGTAAGTGTACGTGGTACATACGTATCATCGGTAATGGTGCTGGTGTCCTAACCACAAGATATCAACAGTAGAATATGAAGCATAATATAAGCATGTGATGCAGAGCAAACAACAATAATGAGCGGGAACTGAATACTAGACGCAACGATAACTAATCTGTTTTAACCTAATATAAGTCCTATAATGGTGCCTTTTGAAATAACACGAATCGTGGGGTTTTGAAAATAGGGGCTACGGTGTTTTTAAGAAAAGATACGTTTTTTGAAATATCCGTAGGATCCCTTAGGCTGTCTTTAAAAAATACGCACGATTCGTAAGCTTTGAAATAGGTAGGAACCGAATCTAATCTAACAACTAACTAAACTAAAGGGCTACGCTACAAGCTAGACTACAGGTAAGGAAACCGCCTAACATCTGAGTCGATACATATACATACCTGTATATATATTAGTCGGTGATCCCGCCTCAATAATATCATATCCGATACCATATCTATAATCAGACATCCCAAGTCAAGAGTGCGGATCAATCATCAAGATATAGCTCGTACGTAAATCCGTCGTACGGCATCCCCCAATTCTGGGTACGGGTCAAAATCACATTCATCATACTATTCACCTGGTATCCTCTTTATCAATATCATGATCTGATACTGATCTACGTCTAGTACAATACTGATATCGCCTAAGTATGCATGCACGTGTGTAAAAACTACGTCAAGGACCCGTTACAACGTCATGTCGTATCTAAGATACGAACCCTGCTATACCACCGATCTCACGGCCTCAAATCAAATCTCATCGACTCAGCTCAATCCCAAGTATCATCCTCAATCCGTATGTGAACACATAGTCCCATACCCATGTGAACCCATAACTATAAAGAATCCCATGAGCACATATCAATAAGAATGTATGCAAGTATGTATGTGTGTATGTGTCGTGCAACACTACCCTAGGGTTCGCAACACTAAGGTAATCCAACACACCAATATCCATCCTAAGCAACGTTATTAATCCCAAATAACATATAATAAATTGTTGGTGTGTATACGCATCCGTATACACCACCACGGACTGCGGGGGTGCTATACGCCATCCACCCGACTTCTCCCCGTAGATATAAATCTACTCACGTGGTCCTCGCTAGCCGGTGCCGACGTCGCCACGCGCTTGCTTGTCGTCTCGAAGCCCGCATGGGGTTACCTACATATCATAACGCACCATATCGCATTAAAACTAAATTCGAAATCGAAACGGCATACGAAAATCAAATCGGCACGCGTATCACGCATAGGTCCAAACCTATCGCCTACGCATGCAAGAATAGTCAAACCAACCCTCGATGTCGATATACAAACGTCAAACCATCGAGAAAAATCCAATCACATTCATTTGCACATTCACGAACACTAATTTTAATATAAACTAGGTTAAAACTCACAAAAACCCCAATTTCACTTAAAAAGTCATTTTTCCGAAAATCTAGCAAGCACAATTTACCGTTTTAATGCAACGTTTGATGTTTTAACAATTATAATGGCCATAACACATATTAAATAACTTAAATAAGCCATACAAACCATTTCCACGATTTAATTTCACCAAACCATATACGCTCAAAAAAACTAGTTTGCAAAAATACCGATTTAAACTCTTTTTAAAGTAAAATTCACAATTTTACAATTAAGCTTGGTTTTAGCATAACCTAAGGTATTAAACCACTAATTATAATGTTAATGATATGATGGAACCCTTACTATATTTTAAATTCTAAATTTTCAATTAATTACCAAAACCTAGTTTGTTAAAACTCCAATTTTAACAATTTTAAGTGACAATATACAAATCAACTACTAGACTAGATTTGCATAACACAAGATGCTAAAATACATATCACCACCATCATCAAATTATCACAACCCTAACATGATCCAAATCCTTCTCTTGAATTTCTAAACTTGAAATTTGAACCATAATACTCACTAAATAAGTTTGATTAAAGCAACTAGACAACAAATTTAACAAAAGCAAGAGATTATACCTCACATGTTTGAGAACAAACTTAAGATCTAGCCTCCAAAATGCCAAATTTCCCCCAAGATCCAAGCTAGCTTGGGCAAAGAAATAATGGGTAGAGCTTGGATTTTGAGTTTGTGTGAGTTTTGATGGGATTTTGGTCAATTTTGCAAGGTTTTTTGAAAAGAAAAGAAGTGATGAAGGTGGAGATTTCCTGCAGCAGGGAGGGGTCGAGCATTTTAGGTGGGATGGGGCTGATTTGGTGTGGGAAAGGAGAGAGAGAATGGGTTTTAAGTCAAAGCCCACTCCATACTTCTTTTATTAATCCCATGCTTCATTTACTTTCTTTATTCTTTTACAAATGAGGTGAAAAGAGGGGGCCAAAAATTTTGGGCTGTTAAGGGTTCAGCCATAGAAGGATTAATGGGTGTGTGTGTAATAGTGGAGAATTTCCATGCAAAGAAAGCCCAAAACATAAACAATAAGCCTATGTTTCAAATTCTTTATTATATACCTTTTTCCATTTAACCTTTTTCTTTAAATTTCAAGAACCACCTTGACAATTTCTTTCATTTCAAAAACTACATGTTAAAATTTTTTTTAATATGTTATGATCCATAAAATTTGTTTCAACTCATTCCAATTTGTAGTTTTCCCTAATTAAATGTATTAGTGACGGCTTAAAATAATAATAAAATAATATTTTTTTCAGAAAATTTGAAATTTCACCATCGGCTCAATAAACACCAAATAATAGCAATTACATAGCTAGAATATGTATATTTAATTTTTATAATAAGATATTTGTATTTTGACTTTTTACAAAAAAAACCCCTTATTTTACCGATTTTTCGAAATTTCACCGAAACGATTTTCAAAGCGTTACAATCTTCCCTCCTTAAAGAAATTCGGTCCCCGAATTTAAATTCAAACTCCCCCAAATACTAAAACATCTAAGAAAAACCATCAAGTCGTCGGGGCTCCGAAATTGTAAATACTTAAAACAAATCGTAGCGCAGCGCATGCGCTTGGAAAATGAGCATATAACTCAAATCAAAACTCCGTCAAGCATCCCACAATCATCGGAGTCATGGATGAGACATCAATGCCAAATCCAAATCAAAACCGATATAACATAACTCGAAACTATACATGTAAATATCGAATCTATATCTGTAAGTGTCTGAAGGAAATGCATGCCAATCTCTTTAAGTCGCTGTGCAACGCGTATAACACTGCACAGTGGCGGACGTCTATCATAAGAAAATAAATATATACATATATACCTTTGTTTGAAATGTACGTTCCGCCGTTTTGGAAACAATTTAGAAGGGTCTCCTTGTCTTAAACATTTCGTGTCATATCAGACACGTAGGTAAATACTGAGGCTATAGCTCGCTTTTTGGAAATCCCTTCAATAACTACCAATGCATGCAAAAAATATATTCAGGTACTGTCCTCTGACTAGTCCTGCTCAGTACGAAAACACATAGCAATATTATAAAAACGTACTGCTCTATAAGAAAAAAAATCAATCGCAAAATACACGTATGAATACTACGTGCGTCTGGTGCGCACGGAAATCAAAATTCATATGCGTGCTATACAATTGCACAGAAACAAGATCTAAGTGCCTCGGGTGTGCACGAAACATCTGTCGTAGGCAACATGTGTGCCTGACAGCAAAATCAGGTGCATCTATCGTGCACGAAATCATGAAATCCAATATCAAGCGCCGAACGTGCGCAAAATCAATCAGGTGCATAAGGTGCACAAAACAAATATCGGGTATCACAATCGAAATCGAAGTCCAGTGCATCTAAGTGGACAAAAGGCATATCACTGCACTGCAAGCATATATAAACTATACCGAGTGCAGGAACGAAATCGTGTGCATGCATACGCACAAAACCAACTCAACTGTTTAAAATCGTAAAATCACAAACATGTGAAACTGAAGCACGAAAACGATATCAAGTGTAACACTTTGCAAAGATCGTAATCCACAATCATCAAAATCAAATCATGCGAATAAATCACCCAAAACATCGTAATCAATAATGGGGGAATAGTACCGCTCAAGCGCATCCTCTAAGAATCTCGGCCAACTGTCGCGGTCACTAGTGGGACGTCTCGTCAATGATCATGAACTCTGGCCTGCTGGTGTGCGTAACAATGACCACTCCTGGGTCAAGGTCTTCACTGTGAATTACCAATCTCTCGGTCCATCGGCTCATTGGCCCTGTCAGATGTGCTAACGGGGATGATTCCGTTCTGGCACTTCTCTGGTCATCTCTCAGTCAATCATTGCGACCACTCGTAAGACAGCATATCGCTGGCGTCGGCCTCTGGCTCTCTGAAAGTACGTGACACATCTGATCCTGGGTGCAAGTATCATTGCAGCAGTGTCCTGGAAGGAATCCTGCTCACGGTCTCTTCCATGTCTCGTCTCTGCCAACTGTCCGGAAGTCATCGTCCTTTCCTATATCTGCATCTTGCTCCGGAACGACTGCATGCTCATCGCGACTCCTTCTGGAAGGTAAATCCAAGTACCATGCCTCGGCATGCGCATCGCATTTCTGATGTCGGCGGAGTGGAACGGCATCTCATCTAGATCTGGTACGAACCTCTTACTTCACTTTTCTCTAATGTTGTCTGCTTTGACCTCGTCTCGTCGTGGCTGCATGGACTGAGCTCCAACGGCTATCCCGTATCGGGAGTCTCCCAAGAAATGCATCTCACCACCTAGCATCCGAATTAAGTCAAGACATCCGATCGAGTCGTCAAAACCTCATAATCCCCCAAAAGCTCAACATCTTGGGCACAGTTTAATAGTATCGAGTACATACCAAAGCATCGGTGGTCCAGCCGTAGAAAGGCCAACCCAAGCCTCACTAATGGCTCCGTAGACCTGCCGCAAACCCGAAGGTTCAAAGGCTTTCACACGGTCATTAAGTCGGGTTAGGGTTTCATTCTTCTAGAGGGACCATAGAATTGCCTGCATGTCTTTCCGACTACTTTAAACTTGGAATAATAGGTTTCTGACATTCGATCGTCTCTGTCGACTCTCAACGTCTCCGCGTGAAGTCGTCTCTTGCTGGAATCAATCTATCTGATGTCCTCTCTTCGGGTTAGGCGAACGATCCACATGTCCTAGTCATTCATCCACGATGACTTGCGACCTTCTATCATCTCTTAGTACAACTCGTTCTGCACTAACTCCAGCATCTAGGGCAATACCTCGTCGTTCGCGGCAATAACTGGCTCGCTCGTCTGCACGCTGATCAGTGTCTCGATCATCAGGAGTAAGCAACACACCAACAGTCATCATAATCTGGCTGGCCTCCATCATTGGCTCAATCCTCTAGTGTCGATCAGCACCTCCGAGTAACTTCATAAAGGTGATCCGCCAAACGCTCGTGGCACGGAAACACAGTAAGAAGACACATCTCTGCAATCGTGTGTCGCCGGAATTTCGCCCTGGTCAGTCCTCGTTCGTGACGAGCTTGTGCTGACCGCAACTCTAGCCGTAGCTCTCCCTGCCGTAACCGTAGCAGCAAAACCAAACTGGTACTGAGAGGCTAGATCGGAATGAATATAATACTGAACAAGGAAATGTACATCCTAAGGCTTCATAAGTGGAGTGGTGTGTCGTAAATATGCCGCGGAACATACCAACGGTACGTCACTCTACTTTAGTCACCTATTCCATCAACCAAGGGTCATCCTACGCTCCGAAGGTTAAAACCTAACGCTCTGATACCAACTTTGTCACGACCCGAAAGTACGGAACATGACCGGCACTTAGACTACGAACGTCTCAAGGTGTACGTATGCTAAGTAAGCCGAAACCCAGAAATCCAAACCAAGAGAAGTAGTAGAGAATAGGAAGAACCATATCAAATTAACCTGTATGCAACATAATATACAACGCCTAAAGGCGAGGATCACAACAGAAATGGAACTCAACCAGCAAGAAACTCAAGAAATAACGCGCGACTCTAAGGTCGAAAGTATAACATCACTGGTCTCTATCTCAATAAATACATGTTTGGTTGATGGAATTTACTAGATACAATGGAATAATATTATACAAGGTAATATGATGGGTATGATACAAGAAAAACCCACCTACTAGCAAGTCACCCGAATGAAACTGAGCCCGCAAAGCCGTAATGAAACATGTACGGCAAACCTGCAAGAAACTGGGGCACAATGGGGGTGAGTTGCCAACTCGTGAATAGAAAAACATCTACGCAAAGAAATCGCATAAATAACGCAACCTAGGTCAATGATCATAATATATCCTCAATATATGAATAACATGCAGCCTATAACAATGGCTAGGGTAATATCTAACCCGAGTGTGATCTCACGTGCCCGTGTCAGTGCCTCAGGTAGCAATATATCATATGAATGAGGTATGAATGCATGAAAACAGAATACATGTAAATGAAGAAACTGTTTTCATAAATTAGTGAGATTTCCTTTGTATTTTTAAAATGAGGTATCATAAATGAAATCAGCACCAACAGTGTCTAGCATCGACACAAAACATAAATCTCAATGTCTCAAAACCTCAGGCTCCGGCCATCCGGACTGGCCTGTATCATCAAATCTCAGTACCTCAATATCTCAAAATCTCAATGTCTCAATCTCAATATCTAGGGCGCCGTCAGTCCAGACCGGCCCCTACCATCCATCTCAAGACCACGACGGTATCCTCCGGATATCCGACGCGTCGGGTAAAATCACCGGTAGGTAGTCTCCCCCTGCCAGGCTCATCGTCATCACCACGAGCTTCTTGCCCCGGGGTACCTTACCGGGTCCACCATGTACCCGAAACGGTTCATCCAACTCCTCGAATCGGGTCTCCAAATCCATCAGCAAACTCATGGTGGACGACTCATACATCATGGGAAAAACCGCGCTTTTTATTTAAAAAGAGAAAGAAGAAGTTTGTATATGTTTTGCGGTTTTCCCCAAATCCAGAAAATCTCATGGAAATCCAAATCCAAAACCTCAATAGCACGTAAAAAGTGAATATATGCATGAGAATCCATGAATGCGGCATAACAATGAATAACAGTATGCATGAGGTAGCAGGTAATAACTAAAATGTCTAAACTAACATATAAGGCAAGTACACTAATATCATGTCTAAACTATTAGCTAACAGGCTATGTCAAGCAATAATATTTTCTAAGGTGTACGTGACATGGCAATTACCGATGAAGATGTGTGTGAGCCGGCAAGTAAGTGTACGTGGTACATACGCATCATCGGTAATGGTGCTGGTGTCCTAACCACAAGATATCAACAGTAGAATATGAAGCATAATATAAGCATGTGATGCAGAGCAAACAACAATAATGAGCGGGAACTGAATACTAGACGCAACGATAACTAATCTATTTTAACCTTATATAAGTCCTATAATGATGCCTTTTGAAATAACACGAATCGTGGGGTTTTGAAAATAGGGGCTACGGTGTTTTTAAGAAAAGATACGTTTTTTGAAATATCCGTAGGATCCCTTAGGCTGTCTTTAAAAAATACGCACGATTCGTAAGCTTTGAAATAGGTAGGAACCGAATCTAATCTAACAACTAACTAAACTAAAGGGCTACGCTACAAGCTAGACTACAGGTAAGGAAACCGCCTAACATCTGAGTCGATACATATACATACCTGTATATATATTAGTCGGTGATCCCGCCTCAATAATATCATATCCGATACCATATCTATAATCAGACATCCCAAGTCAAGAGTGCGGATCAATCATCAAGATATAGCTCGTACGTAAATCCGTCGTACGGCATCCCCCAATTCTGGGTACGGGTCAAAATCACATTCATCATACTATTCACCTGGTATCCTCTTTATCAATATCATGATCTGGTACTGATCTACGTCTAGTACAATACTGATATCGCCTAAGTATGCATGCACGTGTGTAAAAACTACGTCAAGGACCCGTTACAACGTCATGTCGTATCTAAGATACGAACCCTGCTATACCACCGATCTCACGGCCTCAAATCAAATCTCATCGACTCAGCTCAATCCCAAGTATCATCCTCAATCCGTATGTGAACACATAGTCCCATACCCATGTGAACCCATAACTATAAAGAATCCCATGAGCACATATCAATAAGAATGTATGCAAATATGTATGTGTGTATGTGTCGTGCAACACTACCCTAGGGTTCGCAACACTAAGGTAATCCAACACACCAATATCCATCCTAAGCAACGTTATTAATCCTAAATAACATATAATAAATTGTTGGTGTGTATACGCATCCGTATACACCACCACGGACTGCGGGGGTGCTATACGCCATCCACCCGACTTCTCCCCGTAGATATAAATCTACTCACGTGGTCCTCGCTAGCCGGTGCCGACGTCGCCACGCGCTTGCTTGTCGTCTCGAAGCCCGCATGGGGTTACCTACATATCATAACGCACCATATCGCATTAAAACTAAATTCGAAATCGAAACGGCATACGAAAATCAAATCGGCACGCGTATCACGCATAGGTCCAAACCTATCGCCTACGCATGCAAGAATAGTCAAACCAACCCTCGATGTCGATGTACAAACGTCAAACCATCGAGAAAAATCCAATCACATTCATTTGCACATTCACGAACACTAATTTTAATATAAACTAGGTTAAAACTCACAAAAACCCCAATTTCACTTAAAAAGTCATTTTTCCGAAAATCTAGCAAGCACAATTTACCGTTTTAATGCAACGTTTGATGTTTTAACAATTATAATGGCCATAACACATATTAAATAACTTAAATAAGCCATACAAACCATTTCCACGATTTAATTTCACCAAACCATATACGCTCAAAAAAACTAGTTTGCAAAAATACCGATTTAAACTCTTTTTAAAGTAAAATTCACAATTTTACAATTAAGCTTGGTTTTAGCATAACCTAAGGTATTAAACCACTAATTATAATGTTAATGATATGATGGAACCCTTACTATATTTTAAATTCTAAATTTTCAATTAATTACCAAAACCTAGTTTGTTAAAACTCCAATTTTAACAATTTTAAGTGACAATATACAAATCAACTACTAGACTAGATTTGCATAACACAAGATGCTAAAATACATATCACCACCATCATCAAATTATCACAACCCTAACATGATCCAAATCCTTCTCTTGAATTTCTTAACTTGAAATTTGAACCATAATACTCACTAAATAAGTTTGATTAAAGCAACTAGACAACAAATTTAACAAAAGCAAGAGATTATACCTCACATGTTTGAGAACAAACTTAAGATCTAGCCTCCAAAATACCAAATTTCCCCCAAGATCCAAGCTAGCTTGGGCAAAGAAATAATGGGTAGAGCTTGGATTTTGAGTTTGTGTGAGTTTTGATGGGATTTTGGTCAATTTTGCAAGGTTTTTTGAAAAGAAAAGAAGTGATGAAGGTGGAGATTTCCTGCAGCAGGGAGGGGTCGAGCATTTTGGGTGGGATGGGGCTGATTTGGTGTGGGAAAGGGGAGAGAGAATGGGTTTTAAGTCAAAGCCCACTCCATACTTCTTTTATTAATCCCATGCTTCATTTACTTTCTTTATTCTTTTACAAATGAAGTGAAAAGAGGGGGCCAAAAATTTTGGGCTGTTAAGGGTTCAGCCATAGAAGGATTAATGGGTGTGTGTGTAATAGTGGAGAATTTCCATGCAAAGAAAGCCCAAAACATAAACAATAAGCCTATGTTTCAAATTCTTTATTATATACCTTTTTCCATTTAACCTTTTTCTTTAAATTTCAAGAACCACCTTGACAATTTCTTTCATTTCAAAAACCACATGTTAAAATTTTTTTTAATATGTTATGATCCATAAAATTTGTTTCAACTCATTCCAATTTGTAGTTTTCCCTAATTAAATGTATTAGTGACGGCTTAAAATAATAATAAAATAATATTTTTTTCAGAAAATTTGAAATTTCACCAGCGGCTCAATAAACACCAAATAATAGCAATTACATAGCTAGAATATATATATTTAATTTTTATAATAAGATATTTGTATTTTGACTTTTTACAAAAAAAACCCCTTATTTTACCGATTTTTCGAAATTTCACCGAAACGATTTTCAAAGCGTTACAGTTTTACACCCGCGCTAGCCCTGCCCCGCTCTGCCGTTAGTTACCTAATCTAATAGTGCATGAGGGGACATCGAGGCGAATGCGGATGGCATAAGTGTACGTCGTATTTATCTGTGATGTTTAGGTATATAAATGATGGGACTTCATTAATGAGATTAATGAAAGTAAAAGAAACCTAAGATGTTGTAGAATCGAATTTCAAAATAAAACAGGTAGCTACAGTTCTTGCTTTGCACAGCGGTATATGTGATATATCCTGCACCTTATTCGATAAGGAAAGGACCGAGATCCCTTCACCGGGAGTGACTCCTTTAGCGATAACTGGCGGATGCTACACACTCGGTTTGTCTTTTGATTGCTTTTAAGTGTTTTTGCTTTGCACAGTGATATATACGATATATCCCGCACCTCATTCGACGAGGAAAGGACCGACGATCCCTTCACCGGGAGTGACTCCTTTAGCAAAACTAGAAAAGCCTCAAAAGCACTCCATTTTAAAACCATTTGATTCTACAACGATATCAAGTTCATTACGCAATAGGTTTTCAGAAAAACCTGTCGTAGCCCTCCGTCATTTCAGATATGTACTGGTTAGTATTCGTGCTGCGTTTGTTGACCTCTGTCAAGGCGTAGTGTGCGGTAGCTGATTAGTGCTTATCTGCATAAGCATATGATGTGATTGATTTAGGGTAGTCGTGCGACCTTGTTGACCTCTGTCCAGGGTCGTGCGGGTGGCTTTACTTCAATCAGGAAATGACGGGTTGAACTTGACTAGCAGCCTATGGTTTGTTGACCTCTGTCAAGGTCATAGGACGCTAGGGGCAAAATATTATCGGGAATTTCAAGTGTTGAAATTTGCAATGAGATTGCATACCTTCTATGAGATAGTTGGATCCCGATACCCGCTGCGAGTAAGAGTTACTCCTGGGAGAGTTTTATACATTATAATTAGCCGATCAAGTAGGTGTCTAGAAAGGTGTTAACGAGGTTACGCCTCTGGGAAAACGAGATTTACATTAATTAGGTTCGTGCGAAAGCACGGGGGACCTCCCTCAAAGTACCGACACTGGCCTGGCTGAAAGATTGGCGAACTTGTAGTGTGTAATTAATCCCGGCTAGTCTTTCCTTTTAGGGTTTGAAGGAAGATTTGATAAAAAGCAGTGGGAGCCATCCTGATTAGATAAAATAATAACCAATCTATTCTTGCAAGAGCGCACGTTGAGTGTTTTCTTCTCTCTCTCTCTCCAGGTAGCGATCATATCACGCCTTAATCAAGATAATAATACGGATTATTGACCGAACCCGCTTGTTATACTGAGCTGGGGAACGTTGGTCCCGCTCCAACTTATAATTGTTATAAGACAGAGCAGGAAATTGGGGATTACCAGAATTCCCGTGCCGCCCAAACGAAGAGAGTGCATGTTGATGCATCATCTTCGGGTGTGTTCATTACAAAGAACTGTTTTCTCAGTATCCTTTACGTCCTGGGTATGTGATACCGGATCAGGATCCCAGATATGTAATCTGTTACATAGGGCTACAGATAGGTAGAGAACTGAGAACGGGTGATAAGTTTCATGAGGCAGAAAACGGGGCAAGTGTTGCAGCCAAGTCTGTTGGTCACTGTCACCCTGTATTACCAATACATTGATTCTGAACGAATGTTATTAGATACCGAACCTGATATACAAAATCATATCTATCTCTTTATTAGTAAAGAAATGATAAAATTTTGTATTGTTGGATAATGTTTTGAACATTTCCTATATCAAAAGTTGATCGGTTCAGGCACGTTATCTAAAAGCATTAATGTTCTAAATCAAACTACAGTTCTTCGTATACAGAACACACACAAGAGGAAGAGCTCAGAAATGAACGAATCCTTCTTGAGGTATTGTAGACTAGGTCATATCAATGCGACCCGACTGGCTGAGTTACATTTAGATGCATATTTAAATCAGTTTGAATTTACATCTTGTGAAGCTCGCCAGTCATGTCACAAAGATAAGATGACCACAGCTCCGTTTACTGGAAACAGAGAAAGAGTTAGTAAACTCTTGGGATGATACATGTTGATGTATGTAGGTCCCCTGTCTACACATGCCAAGACCGGTTCTTAGTACTTCATTAAATTCTCTGATAATCTCTCAAGATTCAGACATATGTTCCTGTTGAAACACAAGTCCGAACCTTTTGAGATATTCACAGAATATAAGTTAGAAGTAGAGAACCAGTAAAGGTAAAAGTATTATGTCCTTTGATGTGATCAAGGAGGAGAATACTTGTGCATGGAATTCCTGGAATATTCTAAAGGAGAATGAGATTCTCTCTCAGCATTACTCCTCTGTATACACCATAGCATGATGATATATCGGGGCGGAGCAATCACACCCTATATGATAAGGTGCGCTCTATGATGAGTACTACTGAGTTGCCTATTTCCTTTTAGGGAGTTATGCACTTGAGAAGCTGCATACCTATTGAATAGGGTTCCAATCAAATCTGTTGCCTACCATTTCATATGTGATATGGAAAGGGAAGAGCCCATATCTTAAGTTGGTTAAGATTTGGGGTTGTCCGGCCTATGTATAAAACCATAATCCGGACAAGTTCGAGGCAAGGTCTGTTATGTAGAACTGGAATAGTTCCAGCTATACAAGCTACAGCAGATGATTTGGTACAACCAAAGGATTCAGTAGATACCAACGAACCTCAGCCTCTCCGCCGATCTAGTAGGGTTCCTCACCCACCTGAGAGATACTTCGGTTTCTCTATGACAGTGGGAGCGAGGATTGCATCATGAGATGATGACCCAACTAGCTTCGAGCTGGCTATCAGGAGTAAGACTCTGTAAGAATGGCTGGATGCTTAGTGATCTGAGATGGAATCCATGTACACAACCAAAGTATGGACTTTGGTTGCTATATCTGAAGGGTTAAATCCCCATCAGGAGCAAGTATATCTTGAGAAGATTACTTGGTGTAGATGGAAAAGTTGAGACTTTCAAAGCTAGACTTGTTAAAGGTTTTCGTCATCGACCAGGCGTGGATTATGATGAAACCTTTTCAAGTGCCTATGCTTAAGTCCATCCAGATCCTACTTGCCACGGCTACATACCATGACTACGATATCTGGTGGTTGGGTGTCTTGACTGCTTTTCTAAATGATGTTTTAGAAGAGGGAGTCTATAAATACACAGCCAGAGAGCCTCGTAAACAGTGGGAGCAGCGGAAACGTGTACAAGATGCTTTATAGGATAAAGCAGGCATCGCGGAGTTGGAACGTCTGTTTTGATGAATTAGTCAAAGAGTTTGACATCATCAAAATGGTAGATGAACCTTGTATATACAAAAAGGCAGTAGGGAGTATGGTGGCGATCCTCGTAGAGTACGTGGATGACATACTCTTGATAGGGAAGGAGTTTCCTATGCTACGCTCGATCAATCTCCGCTTATCGCAATGACTCTCCACATAGGATCAAAGTGATACCCACTAAATCCTGGATTTTGGATCTATGAGATAGATCTAAATGGATATTAGGATTCTCACTAGTTGTAGTGAGACGGTATCAATCGATCCTGGGGAGAATCACTGGAAGGGTTCCAGGGTGATAAAGACGACTGAATGTCAGTCACAGGCATTTTCTTTACCCTCAGTGAAGGGACGGTATGTTGGAAGAGTTCCAAGCTAGATACCGTGACATACTAGACGATAAAGGCAGGATACATCGCTACTTAAGATGCTACCAAAGAGGCTGTTTGGGTGTATATTGGTTCATGAGATGAACTACGTTCCTACCATTGTGTGACAATGGAGTTGTGGCTTATGCCAAGGAACGCTCGTCCCATCAGTGATCCAGACATATTCTAAGGCAGTATCACTTGATCATGGAGATGGTTGATCTCCAGGGTGATCGAGGTTTGGAGAGTAGACTCAGAGGACAACACAGCGGATCCACTCACAAAGGCCTGTTCCCAGAGAGAGACTTTTATGGGATGGTTGAGTATGAGATACTACAACCACTGCTATCAGATGGCCCTAGTGCAAGTGGGAGATTGTTAGTTATATGTATGCCCTAGAGGCCATTACTGTACATAGGATGTATATTGTAGTGGATGCTGGGACGTATATAGGGAGGACTTTCTTGCTCGACATGATAGTATGCTATCTGGTTGAACTTTACCTTAACGTGTATACTGATTGTCTCTCTGTTACATGTTGGTAAAGCCCTTAGGATCTGTACTTGACTACCTGGACTATGATGCGGATCATACTAGTGGGGACATGGTAGTCCATAAGTACATCCTTGAAAGTCCCTAGTCGTGGGTGTATCGAGACGGGGCATCGATATACCAGAGTAGACTAGCGTATACCTTCTCGACCCATACAGATGGGTGATGGATGATCCTATATCCATTGGTGTCTGACATCAGAGATGATATACGGGTGCTCAGTAGAGACTGGGTACACTGGACGGACTCGCCGAGAACTCCCAGATGGTATTATACCTCACGTCAGATGGCAGTTCTCTGGTGACACTGGTACAGAGTAGTCTGTTGACCCGAGATCGTCATGGAGTCTTGTGTGGTTCCCACTGTGCTTTGATTTCCATCTTACCACGTCCAAGAGGGCGTGCAAAACGGTGGTTTTTGGGTACAGTCCCGAGTCACATGGAGGCAATGAGCGATAGGAGGGGATTCGTCTCTCCCGGTATAGGGAGTTGATGTTGCACAGTGTTCGATTGGGTATAACAGGAAGTCCCTGGCCAGGGCTGATCAGAGAATTGCTGGTAAGTGTTACCAGTAGTTTCTCGACCCGTTATGAGCCTCATATCGACACGACTTATCGAGCTATTGGGGTCTGACGTTTACCACCCCTAGGCGAGATATGCGACATATCAGACGAACAGACCGGACTGTACGGTAGTGTTACTGGTTGGATTCACTGGAGTGTGAGCGGGCTTGCTCATCGATCTTCAGATCGCTCAATACCCGGGTGGCCGTTACGTTTAGCAGACCGCTTGCGTCTTGTGGATGTTTGATATGATCATCATCTGCTTCCGGCGTATTGACGAGTCTTTAGAGTCCTACACAGAGGTTTCCTGGCTCAAGCGAAACGAAATAGGAGCGCATATGAGATATGTGCGGGACCGAGAATAATGCGTGTATGTGATACCGTATTTCATTCTCGCGATGAATGTGTCGTATGGTTATATGCGATATAACCTAGTTATCGAATCGAGGGTTGATTCGATAAGCCGATACATTGTATACTAGTCGGTTATATGCGATATGACCGGATCGTTAAATGAAGTGTTGATTTAATGATTTAATGCATAATTATATATTTGATATATTACTTTGCGTTAACTAGTATTGGTTCACTTTAAATGGATTTTCTCACTCGGATTGTACACATTGTATATATGATATACTTTTGTACACTTGATTGTATCATGTTTGATGATACATGTTATGCTAGGGTTTTTGTGTAAAGATCAAACCATGGTTACATGATTATGGTTAGGGTTTTGTTTTATTCACTTATTTATTTATTTATTGATTTTTGGAAAATAAAAGGCAAGAGAAAAGAATGGTGGCTATTTTTGTTTTATGTTGAAGCTTCTTGAAGCTTTGATCAAGTCAACCATTCTTATCTCATCCTTAACCCTAACCATTCCCACTAACCCTAGTTTAATCTCTACACTTTACCATGGTTACCTTTATGATAAGAATTATAATTCTTTTCTTTTCTAATTATTCATATCATAATTCTTTCTTCTTCTTCTTCATTTCTTCAAGTGAAGAAAGCTTGCCTCCATCAATGGCAAGTGATGAAAAAGAGTGAGAAATCCAAATCTAAAGTCTACCCACTTCCTATTTCTTCATCCTCTACCTCTTGCCAAGTAGTAGAGTGTGTTTCCTTCACAAGTTTCATGACTTGGTGAAGTGAGAGCTTGATCTTGCGATACTTCGACGTAGATCATCTTCGGCATGGACATCGACGACCTAGCCCGCCTATACTCCGACGAAGCCGACGCTAGAGCCCGGGATTGATATGGACAGCGGAGGGGACTTCGTTGCGGAGCTATGGAGGTGGAGCACCGGATCTACAAAGGTTGTATTTCCGTTAAACTTTTAGTTAAGTGTTAACTAGTTAGTTTTTCGCCTAGATTTCTAGCCAACGATCCGTAGTCTAGGGTTTCTCGGCACTCTAGAATTTGAAATTGGCATGGTTGATGCCTTGTGAGACCTCATTAGGATGCCTAGGAACCCTACACGGTGCACGAGGGGACATCGAGGCGAATGCGGATGGCATAAGTGTACATCGTATTTATCTGTAATGTTTAGGTGCTTAAATGATGGGACTTCATTAATGTGATTAATGAAAGAAAATAAACCTAAGATGTTGTGAAATCGAATTTTCAAAAACAGGTAGCTACAGTTCTTGCTTTGCATCGCGGTGTTCCTTGTAGAACATCCTGCACCTTATTCGATAAGGAAAGGGCCGAGATCCCTTCACCGGGAGTGACCCCTTTAGCAATAACTGGCAGATGTTACAACCCTCGGTTTGTATTTTGATTGCTTCTATAGTTTTTTGCTTTGCACAGCGGTATATATGATATATCCTGCACCTTATTCGATGAGGAAAGGGCCGACGATCCTTTCACCGGGAGTGACCCCTTTAGCAAAACTAGAAAAGTCTCAAAAACACTCCATTTTAAAATCATTTGATTCTACAACGATATCAAGTTCATTACGCAATAGGTTTTCAGAAAAACCTGTCGTAGCCCTCCGTCATTTCAGATAAGTTGTATATAGTATTCGTGCTACATTTGTTGGCTTTCGTCAAGGTGTAGTGTGCGGTAGCTATATGCTGCTTATCTGCTGCATACGATGCGATTGGATTAGGGTAGTCGTGCAGCTTTGTTGGCTTTCATCAAGGGTCGTGCGGGTGGGTTTAATTCAATCAAGAAATGACGGGTTGAACTTGACTAGCGGGCTATGGTTTGTTGGCTTTCGTCAAGGTCATAGCACGTTAGGGGCAAAATATTATCGGGAATTTCAAGTGTTGAAATTTGCAATGAGATTGCATACCTTCTATGAGATAGTTGGATCCCGATACCCACTGCGAGTAATTGTTACTCCTGGGAGAGTTTTACACATTACAATTAGCCTATCAAGTAGGTGTCTAGAAAGGTGTCAACGGGGTTACGCCTCTGGGAAAACGAGGTTTACATTAATTAGGTCCGTGCGAAAGCACGGGGAACCTCCCTCAAAGTACCGACACTGGCCTGGCTGAAAGATTGGCGAACTTGTAGCGTGTAATTAATCCCGGCTAGTATTTCCTTTTAGGGTTTGAAGGAAGATTTGATAAAATCAGTGGGAGTCATCCTGATTAGATAAAATAATAACCAATCTGATCTTGCAAGAGCATACGCTGAGTGTTTTCTTCTCTCTCTCTCCAGGTAGCGACCATGTCACGCCTTAATCAAGATAATAATATGGAAGTATTGACCGAACCCGCTTGTTATACTGAGCTGGGGAACATTGGTCCCGCTCCAACTTATGAATGTTATAAGACAGAGCAGGAAATTGGGGAATACCAGATTTCCCGTGCCGCCCAAACGAAGAAAGTGCATATGATGCATCATCTTTGGGTGTGTTCGTTATATAAAACTGTTTCTCAGTATCCTTTACATCCTGAGTATGTGATACCGGATCAGGATCCCGCATATGTAATCTGTTACATGGGCTACAGATAGGTAGAGAACTGAGAACGGGTGATAAGTTTCATGAGACAGAAAACGAGGCAAGTGTTGCAGCCAAGTCTGTTGGTCACTGTCACCCTGTATTATCAGTACATTGATTCTGAACAAATGCTATTAGATACCGAACCTGATATACAAAATCATATCAGTCTCTTTATTAGTAAAGAAATGATAAAATTTTGTATTGTTGGATAATGTTTTGAACATTTCCTATATCAAAAGTTGATCGGTTCAGGCACGTTATCTAAAAGCATTGATGTTCTAAATCAAACTACAGTTCTTTAGTATATAGAACACACACAAGAGGAAGAGTTCAGAAATGAACGGATCCTTCTTGAGGTATTATAGACTAGGTCATATCAATGCGACCCGACTGGCTGAAGTTACATTTAGATGCATATTTAAATCAGTTTGAATTTACATCTTGTGAAACTTACCAGTCATGTCACAAAGATAAGATGACCATAGCTCCGTTTACTGGAAACAGAGAAAGAGTTAGTAACTCTTGGGATGATACATGTTGATATATGAAGGTCCCATGTCTACACATGCCAAGACCGGTTCTTTGTACTTCATTACATTCTCTAATGATCTCTTTAGATTCAGACATATGTTCCTGTTGAAACACAAGTCCGAACCTTTTGAGATATTCACAGAATATAAGTTAGAAGTAGAGAACCAAAATACGGGTATAAGTATTATGTCCTATGATGAGATCAGGGAGGAGAATACTTGTGCATGGAATTCTTGGACTATTCTAAAGGAGAACGAGATTCTCTTTCAGCATTACTCCTCCGTATACACCATAGCACGATGGTATATCGGGGCGGAGCAATCACACTGTAACACCCGAGCCCAATGCTACTATTTTCTGTTACTGGTTGAGCGTTGGATATTACTCATTCCATTTAGCTTGCCTGTTTGACACTTGCCTGGAAATTTTATCTGGCTAAGTCATTTCTGCATATAACAAATTTTAGCACCTAAAATAAAATTAAAAATATCTATCTTGGCCTACTCTACACCCCTAGCCGCGTGGTAATGTCCGTGCATCGAGTTCTCGACCCGTTCAGTGAAACGGGCGAGTTTGGACGGCTACGCGCGTGTACAGGTGTCCGACTTGGGGGTATGCTTTTTCATCATAAAACATTTCATTTTGAAATTTGGAACCCGCTTAAAATCCTATTATTTAAATTTCAAATTTTTGGACCTAACCCGGGCGCGATTTGGAAATGTTTTATTTAGCGCCAAAATCCCAAAATTTAATATAATATTAAACCATATAATATCTCCTTAACTTATAAATCTTTACTGTTTAATCTTCTAAAATCTTTTTTAAAATTCCTTAACCTTTGCAATCTTTCCCCACTGGCCAATCACGGGGTTCTTAACCCCCGTGGGCCCCTCCAATCTCTCTCTCTCTCTCTAACGTTTCTCTCTCTACCTTTCTCTAATTCTCTCTCTTTTTCTCTCTTTCCTATATATATACATCTTTTCCCTCATAATTTCCCAGCCACGAGAAAAGCTAAACTCGTCGCGAGAAACCAAGCGACCTAACCCTAGCCGCCTTCACCGCCGGCGCCAGCGCCACCGTCGCCCTCGCCTCCGCCTTCTCGCCTCAACTGACCCTGTTTCCTCTCTCCCGAGCACCCTGCGCAGCCGCGGCCACCTGCAGATTTTCCCATGCAGTCGCAAAGTCGCCGCCGACAACCACCTGTGCCGCCGACCATCACCTCGCCTGTTCTCCTCACCCCGAGACCTCCTCCTTCTCTTCCTTCCGGCACACCCTGCACCTTCCCGACGCCAACCAACCACCCATCGCCTGCAACCTCACCCTCACCGGAAAACCCATCACCACCGACCACCCGTCGTCTCCTCGCCTCCCAGCAAACCCCTTGAACGCCAGCAACACCTCTTCCGACCGATTCTGCACCTTTCCCGATCATCTCCACCGAAACCTTCACGTCGTCACCGTCGCGGCTTGAACCGCCGGTGATCTTGACGGCACCGATCGCCTCGCTTCCGGGTTGCCGAGAGAGCATCCATCTTTGTCCAGATCTCCCGAGCCCTTGCTGTTATCGTGTCGCGTGGGTTCACGCCTCCGTCTTCGTGTTCGTCGTTTCATCGAAGCAAGTATTCGATACTTGCTACATGCTATTGCTACTTTATAGCTTGCCTTAATATTCATGTGTAGTTTAATGATATATTATTTAGTAAATCACCTTACATACCTTGCTTCATGTTTAACCCTAGTAGCATGTCAAATAAAGTATTTCCTGATAAACTCGTACATGATAGATTGCATTGATTCACTGCTATGATGCTTTATTTCCAGTTTAGTTTAACAAATATGCATAACCGGCTAAATTACAATTGCATTCTTTAAACAGATTATACTTGTCGTGGCATTCTTGGAACACTCAATATATTTTTAACCTGACTACAACAATTACGTTCACCGTCCTGTATTCATAAGATATTGACACTATTTAGTTAACACAATTGAAAATGGTACAGCTAGATAATAAATCAGATTATTGTTTAACGCGTTGATTTGAACATGATGCTGCTTATATATCTATTTGTGAGTACACCCACGATATCGTTACATCTTGATTGACATTGTCACACATGGTATTGTACCGTTTACTATTGACTTGACCTGATGTACCATGACCTGACCTGTTACCTGATCTCGTGCCTAATGCCAACAAACCTGACATGTAGTCCTCATGGACCATTCCTGTTGTCCATCCAGACAAACCTGCTGTTACCTGATCCTGTGTTGGCATTAGTTCTTGATTACTGAATACCTGACTCGACATACATAACTTGGGGGTATGGGGAAATCAAAGGTGAAACCGACTTGTAACTCAACAGTTCGATACCTGTTCTGATCAGTCTTACGGGCTAGGCCAGCCCCGGAGTGATGATGCTGACATCACTCGCCCATCCTGCTACTTGTTACTTCCTAGCGGCACGTCTCGGATTCAGCCCCGAGAATCTTGACCGTGGTCCCGGGCACGCACGGGATACTATTGAGTTACATCGACGATTCATCAATTGATTTCAAAGACTTTAGAATAGAAAACCTGATAGAACAGTTTAGTTACCCACTGCACACTACCCTGCACTGCTCGATTCACATTATTTGCTACTCTCATTTTTATTCATGTTTATTTTGCATTGCCTGTTACACTGTTCATATTATATTACTTGATGACATGACGCGCTGACGTCTGGGTTTTGCATGGCCCAGATTTTGTACCGCTGTCGCAGTCCGAGCGGGAGTACTTCAGCCAGCAGGCTGAGCTGTAAGGTGTTAGTAGTAGTTAGTTTTTTTTCCTGCATTTATTTCCTGATGTGAGCCCGCATTATGGGACATACTTTTCAGTTATTTGTATTGGATCATTTGCTTCCGCATTTATTTATTATTGACTCCTGTTATTCTGGATTATGGACATGTTTTAGAATTTTTTTTATTTGTTCTTGATATCTCTACAGCCGTAATGTGACTGTGGATGGATACTTCCTACCCACAGGTAGCATGGTTGGCTATGTCACGTGCCCAATCTAGCATACTCTAGGAAGCAGGGCGTGACATGGTTCTTTTGGTATCAGAGCCATAGGTTAGTTGGGTTGATTCTTTTGTAGTTGGGTATTGTACCCAATACACGAATCAGAATACCCGTGTTAGGAAACATGTCCTGCCACTTTGCCGTTTACCATTCTTGAATCACATCCTTCCTGATTATATCTTTTACGACGTGCAAACTTACTTTGCATGTCGACTCGAAAACCTGATCTCTTGTTACCCCTAGGACTTAGGCGACTTGGGTGGAGTTAAGTAATTGTGGCTATGATACCGCGGCATAGTTACAATGCGGTACTCTATTTAAGTATCTTGGAGTTCTAGCCTTGATCTATATATCAAATCTATCATCATGCTAATGTTGGGTGTTTTCTTGATTTCAGGAATATGGCAGGTAAGAATTTGAAGACGTACCAGAGGCGTGTGGACGAAGCCGCCATGCTTGGAGTGATAAGGGGAATGCTAGAGAATCAAAAGAGGCAGACCGAGCTGATCCAGCAGCAAGCAGACTCGTTTCAGGAAGGTTTGCAGATCGTTCAGCAGTATGTAAACAACGTTGGAGCTAAACCAGTTGACCGAGTAGGGACTGTGGCAGATTTCAGACGTTTGGGTCCGTCTACATTTACTAGTTTGGAGGCGCCGTTGCTAGCTGAGCAGTGGCTAGTTGACACGGAGAATTTTTTGATTGCGGCATAGATTCCAGATGACAAAAGAGTTAATGTGGTACGCATTCAGTTAGTGGACTACGCCCGAGAATGGTGGCTTGTGGAGGAGACCCGCTTGCCCAAGCCGATCAAATGGGCGGATTTTTCTAAGAGTTTCTTGGAGAAGTTCTTCCCGCGAACTGCACGGGAGGAAATGGAAGAGAAGTTTATTGGGCTAAGGCAGAATGGAGCACCCGTGGATGTGCATGCAGCAGAATGGACGAGACTCGGCAGATTCGCTGGACCTTTAGTTGCCAACGATGCAGACAGGGCACGGAGGTTCATGCGCAGCTTGGATGTGGACATCCAGAGACAGATTGTCTCCCTGGGTTTGACCACTTTCTCACAGGTTCTTACGGCAGCTCGGGAACAACAGAGTTTATCTGGGATGAAAGGGAGCTTGCAGCAGACAGCAGTTGCGGCAAGGAAGCCCGCATTTGTACCTAACAGAGCTCATGGTCGCAGAGGTATTCCAGTGGACCGTCGAGGTGTAGCACCCATGAAGAAGCCTGTGATCGTTGATCGAAGAAAGAGCATGATTTGTGACTACTGCCGTTTACCTGGGCACGTGCAGAAGGATTGTCGAAGGAGGCTGGGACTTTGTTTGGTTTGTGGAGCGGCTGATCATGCAGTTGGTGCCTGTCCGTCGAAGCTTTTTACGGGGGATGATTTTCAGAAGCCTCCGCAGAAACCGTTCCAAGGGCAGAAATAGCTGACTCAAGGACCTAATGAGGCTCGAGCTTTTACCTTGACAGCTGAGGAAGCTAAGGCATCAGGAGAAGTGGTTTCAGGTATTCTACTCGTTCATGGTTTTCCCGCAGTGGAATTATTTGATTCTGGTGCATCCCATTGTTTTATGTCATCCAAGTTTTTAACTACACACTCGATTGCCTGCACGACCCTGTCTAGTTTCTGGGACATACACACTGGGAATGGGAAAATTATATCTAGTAGGGAATGTAAAGACTGTACAGTTGTTGTGTGCGGACGGGAGCTTTTTGCAGATTTCTTGGTGATTGATACGGGCAGCTACGAGGTCGTCTTGGGAATGGACTTTCTTGGCACTTTCCACGCTCACATTGACTGTAGGGCAAGGAAGGTAATTTTCCAAATTCCCGGACATCCTGAGTTTACCTTCTCTGGAGGAAGCAGTTCTGTCGGGCCAGTCGAGTTTAGGGCTAGGCCGACAAATGTTATTCTTGCAGCAATGGAAGTTGATAGTAGTGAAGAGCCGGCGGTTGTTCGCGATTTTATGGATGTGTTTGAAGATATATCAGGTTTACTGCCGAAGCGAGACGTGGAGTTCGCAATTGATCTTATTCCTGGTGCAGCGCCAGTATCCAAAGCATATTATCCAATGGCACCAGTAGAGTTGGAAGAAGTCAAGAAACAGGTTGCTGAATTGCTTGAGAAGGGTTGGATTCGAAGCAGCAACTCGCCTTGGGGAGCTCCAGTCTTTCTAGTAAAGAAGAAGGATGGCACAAGAAGGATGTGCATCGACTATCGAGAATTAAACCGGGTGACTATTAAGAACAAGTACCCGATCCCTCGCATTGGAGAACTTTTTGAGCAGCTTAGTGGCGCGAGGGTATTCTCGAAGCTGGATTTGCGATCCGGATATCATCAGGTCCGAGTGAAAGCTGAAGATATTTGCAAGACGGCGTTCCGAACTCGGTATGGGCATTACGAGTACTTAGTGATGCCCTTCGGAGTAACGAATGCGCCGGCAATATTCATGGATTTGATGAACCGAATCTTTTCACCGTTCTTGGACCAATTTATTGTGGTATTCATTGACGATATTCTGGTTTACTCGAAGAGTTTTGAGGAGCATGCTGAGCATTTGAAGATCGCACTGCAGACATTGAGACAGGAGAAATTGTATGCGAAGATGAGTAAGTGCGAATTTTGGCTGGAAGAAGTGAAGTTTCTGGGGCATGTTGTGTCGGGCGATGGAATCGCCGTCGATCCCGAAAAGATTGCAGCAGTTCGAGATTGGCCGATTCCAAAGAATGTAGCTGAGATAAGAAGTTTCCTTGGATTAGCCGGATACTACAGAAGATTTGTGGAGAACTTTGCTCGTCTGGCAGAACCGTTGACCAAGCTTACACGCAAGGAGGTACCTTTTGTATGGACGGATAAATGTGCGTTAGCTTTTGAGACGTTGAAGCAGAAGTTGATAACCGCGCCTATTCTGACCGTGCCAGACAATTCCGGAGGATTGGTGATTCACAGCGACGCATCTGGAAAAGGATTGGGATGTGTTTTGATGCAGCATGGGAAGATTGTAGCATACGCATCAAGGCAACTGAAGACCCATGAGAAGAATTATCCAACTCATGACTTGGAGCTTGCGGCTGTGATCTTTGCTTTGAAGATTTGGAGACACTACCTTTTGGGCGAGAGAGTCGAAGTTTTTACAGATCACAAGAGTTTGAAGTATGTGTTCACTCAGAAGGAGTTGAATATGAGGCAGCGTAGATGGTTGGAACTGATGGCCGACTACGACCTTGATCTTAAGTACCATCCGGGAAAGGTTAACATCGTGCCGGATGCGCTTAGTCGGTTGTTAGCAATTCAGGTATTAACTACGCAGAGGGAGATCATTGCAGATTTTCGAAGATTTGACTTGGAAGTTGTGCTACCGCGTTCTACGGGACAGTTGATGCAATTTCAAGTACAGTCGTTTTTAATTGAGAAAAATAAAGCAGCACAATCGCAGGATCCTAGACTGCAAAAGTTTCGAGAGCAAGTTGAAGCCGGACTACGAACAGATTTACTGGTCCACGAAGATGGTTCGTTGAGGTATGGTAGCCGTTTGTGTGTGCCAAAGGGAGATGTTCGTGAAGAGCTTATGAAGGAGGCACATAATTCAGCTTATTCTATACATCCAGGAGGTACAAAGATGTACCGAGATATT
Organism: Agapanthus africanus; assembly: GCA_030015575.1. Taxonomy (NCBI): domain Eukaryota; kingdom Viridiplantae; phylum Streptophyta; class Magnoliopsida; order Asparagales; family Amaryllidaceae; genus Agapanthus; species Agapanthus africanus. The sequence goes on along the minus strand of CM057345.1, from coordinate 429,132,579 downwards.
CGACAGCATTTCTGGTGGGAAGGCATGAAACGGGAGATTGCTCGCTTTGTGGCTAAGTGCTTGGTGTGTCAGCAAGTCAAGGCTGAACACCAAAGGGTTGCTGGTTTATTGCAACCACTTCCGATTCCTCAGTGGAAGTGGGAACATATAACCATGGATTTCGTGACGGCTTTACCGCGGAGTCCAAAGGGCAACAATGCAGTATGGGTGATTGTTGATCGGTTGACCAAGGCAGCTCACTTTATCCCTTTCCGGGTTAGTCAATCAACGGAGACTTTGGCATAACGGTACATGCAGGAGATTGTAAGATTACATGGCGTACCGGTGAGCATCGTGTCCGATCGGGACACTCGGTTCTTATCACACTTCTGGAGGAGTTTACAGGAAAGTTTGGGGACTCGATTGAAGTTTAGCACAGCTTATCATCCTCAAACTGATGGTCAGTCGGAGAGAACGATCCAAACTCTTGAAGACATGTTGAGAGCATGCATGTTGGACTTTAAGGGTTCGTGGGAGGATCATCTACACTTGGTGGAGTTTTCTTACAACAATAGTTTCCAAGCAACTATTCAGATGGCTCCGTTTGAAGCTTTGTATGGTCGTAAGTGCCGTTCACCTGTTTGTTGGGATGATGTTGGTGAGCGAAGATTACTGGGACCAGATTTGGTGGTACAGACAGTTGAGAAGGTTAACATAATCAGAAAGCATATGAAGGCAGCTCAAGACAGACAGAAACGTTGGGCTGACACGTCAAGAAGACCTCTAGAGTTCGCCGTGGGTGATTTGGTATTCTTGAAGATATCACCGACTAGAGGGTGATTCGTTTTGGGAGTTGAGGAAAGCTTAGTCCTCGATTCGTTGGACCCTTCGAGATATTGGAGCGCGTTGGAGAGGTAGCGTACCGTTTGGCGTTACCGCAGTCCTTGGCGGGTGTGCACGATGTGTTTCACGTATCTCAACTACGAAGGTATGTTCGAGATGAAACACACGTCTTGGATCATTCGGAGTTAACAGTACGAGAAGACCTGACTTTTGAGGAGCGACCGGTTGAAATCATGGATCGAAGGGAAAAGGTTCTTAAGAACAAGGTTATCCCCCTTGTGCTCATTTCTTGGGGTAATCGATCGCATGGAGAGTCCACTTGGGAAAGAGAAGATGAGATCCGACAGAAGTTTCCTCACCTTTTTCTGTAAAATTTTTTTTATCTTGTATTCTTGGAATTTCGAGGACGAAATTCTATTTGTAGTTGGGTATAATTTAACACCCGAGCCCAATGCTACTATTTTCTGTTACTGGTTGAGCGTTGGATATTACTCATTTCATTTAGCTTGCCTGTTTGACACTTGCCGTGAAATTTTATCTGGCTAAGTCATTTCTGCATATAACAAATTTTAGCACCTAAAATAAAATTAAAAATATCTATCTTGGCCTACTCGACACCCCTAGCCGCGTGGTAATGTCCGTGCATCGAGTTCTCGACCCGTTCAGTGAAACGGGCGAGTTTGGACGGCTACGCGCGTGTACAGGTGTCCGACTTGGGGGTATGCTTTTTCATCATAAAAAATTTCATTTTGAAATTTGGAACCCGCTTAAAATCCTATTATTTAAATTTCAAATTTTTGGACCCAACCCGGGCGCGATTTGGAAATGTTTTATTTAGCGCCAAAATCCCAAAATTTAATATAATATTAAACCATATAATATCTCCTTAACTTATAAATCTTTACTGTTTAATCTTCTAAAATCTTTTTTAAAATTCCTTAACCTCTGCAATCTTTCCCCACTGGCCAATCACGGGGTTCTTAACCCCCGTGGGCCCCTCCAATATCTCTCTCTCTCTCTCTGACGATTCTCTATATCTCTCTCTCTCTAACGTCTCTCTCTCTCTACCTTTCTCTAACTCTCTCTCTCTCTCTTCCCTATATATATACATCCTTCCCCTCATAATTTCCCAGCCACGAGAAAAGCTAAACCCATCGCGAGAAACCCAGCGACCTAACCCTAGCCGCCTTCACCGTCGCCGCCGCAGCTCCGATGCCGGTGTTGGAGATATTGCCCTCAGAGTCAATTATTAGGTCACAGGTACGTGATTGCAATGATTGATGGAGGACCTATCCCGGTAGGACAGTCTTACTCGAGATGATAGTATGCTATCTGGTTTACCTTTATCATCGTGTACTGTTTTAGGTGACCTGACAAGTTGCTATTACACGTTGATAGAGCCCCTAGGATTCTTGCTTGACCACCAGCAGTATGAGGGCGATCATATAAGTGGGAGCTGGGGTCTATAAGCATATCCTTAAATGGTCCCTAGTCGTGTGAGTTTCGAGACAGGGTATCGATACTCCAGAGTAGACTAGTGTATACAGTCGAGACCCCGACGAGGGGCGGTGGCCGGTCTCACAAGCCACTGGTGTCAGTTGGATCACCTAAGATGTATACAGGTGCTCATTGGGTTATGAGTACACCAGACATGACTCGCCGGGAACATGCTAGTTGGTCATATACTAGACGTCAGATGGCAGTTCCCTGGTGACTTGTGTGCAGGTTAGTTCATCGACCTGGGGATCGTCATTTGTCTCGTGTGAGTTCCCACTGTACTTTGATTACTACCCTACCACGGCTGAAAGGAGTCGTGCAAACAGGTTTTAGTTGGGTACAGTCCCGAGCCACATGGAGGCAGTGAGCGTATCTTCAGGGGTTCGTCTCTCCCGGTATTGGGGGTGAGGTCGCACTATGTCTAGGAGAGCCATTACACGAAGTCCTTGGCCAAGGCAGGAGATTTACTGGTAGGTATTCCAGTAGTATCTCAGGGTGTTCTGGGCTACACTCCGACACGACTTGTACCGCTTTTGGGGGTCTGACTTTTACCAACCCCCTAGGCCTGCCATGCGATACTCATAGACGAACGGACCGGACTGTACGGATATTGTCACTGACAGGCTCAGTAGGGTTGTCAGGCTGAGTTCGCTCACAGACGTCCGTTTTAGTCAATACCTGGTAGCCCGTTACGTATTGGCTTATACCTCTGACGTGCTGGTGGTTAAATCCACGACCAAGGTGTTGACGAGTCTTTAGAGTCCCCCACATTCTGTTACTCAGCTTTCGGGCGAAAGGTTGTAGAGGCCGTATGGAGATATGGCAAGGTCCGATCAGATACGTGCGGTATTGCACGGATCAGGATCGGACAGTTTGTACTATAGGCCGTATGGATATATGGCAGGGTTCGATCAGATACGTGCGGTATTGCACGGATCAGGATCGAACGGATATTACTAGCCGGTTTTGGTTTAAGCCGGATCCTAGTATAGTACAGTGTGAATTTTGTCTCATTGCATTTGTATTTCGGTCGGAATACAAATGCGGGTGTGTATGAACAGTATCGGGGTTTTCCTGTAATTTATTACGGGACCAGTTTTCTGGAGTTGCCAGTTTGCTTTTCGTTTCGGCCAATTTTCTTTGTATCGTTCATTGGCCGAAGATTGGTGGAGGAGGGCTTATTTGCATTGTTGCAAATAGGCATTTGTGGAGGGTGTTCTTTGCATATATTTGTATCATGATGGTTTCATGATGGAGCCCATCCTTTGACTCTTTCTTTTCCATCATGGCTTGACTTTGTAAACAATTATGGTTGTTGATGATTGTTGGTTGAGTATTGGTTTTGGGAGTGATCATTGTTTCTCATCATCACTTGCTTTTCAACCACCTCTTTGTCTTGACTCTCTCTCTCTCTTGTATGAGATGAGAATGGCTCCCATTTTTGATACACTCTCTCTCCACTCCCACTCCCTCTTCTTCCCTTGTGTTGGCCGGCCATGCATGGGGCTGCCCATGATTTTTGGTGTGGGATTTTTGATTCATTTCATGTTGCAAAATCCCACAACACCATCTCCAAAAAGCTTGTATCAATCCTCCACCAAAAGGCAATTCCTACGACCCCAAAATGAGACTTGTACACTACATTCTACAGCAAATCTTGGGCACGTCGACTAGCCAGCTTCGTGCCCGAGTTGCCTCGGCATTGAGGTGGGAGCCCGTAAAAGAAGTAGGCGATGTGGTGCACTACCGGCGACGAGGAGGAGACGGGACATTCCGCAGGAGATCGGGACGACGACGAGAAGACCGGAGGACTCGGATTTGTCGGTATATCTCTCTTCCCCATCTTGTAGACAGCTAGGACTAGTTAGTGGTTCGATCCGGGTATTAGTGCGCGGCGGTTTGCCAGTTCAAGTAAAATTTAAAGTTTACCACCGCTTCCGCATTTGGCCGTCGGATTGACGGCCGGGGCGCCGCCGTGCACTTACAATGGTATCAGAGCCTCGCCATTAACTTAGTCTAGCTTTGTCTAATGTGTTTTGCATTTTCGATCGACCAAAACTCCAAAATCTGTATTTTTGTTCACATCAGTTTTCTGTTGAAATTTTTTGGTGTCGAAAATTTTTTCAGGTTACAGAAAAGTGATCTACTAGAAAATATAAGAGTTCTGTAAAAATTCGATGCAACAACTCCACAGTAGGAGCGCGGAACCGCGGCCAAACACCCCTTTGGGCCGCGGTTCCGCCGCACACTGTTGGGTTCCCTGCACCAAATTTCTACAGTATCTTTCTGGGGTTAAAATTGGGGTTTTGGAATAATAACACTGGGCCCAGAATTTCTTGATCTGCTACAGTAATGCTTTGGGGCCCACTTGTTAAAATTTGATCGATCGGATATTTTAAACACATTATTTCACAGTATTTACATTATATCTGCGACCGTGAATGTCACTCGATCGGTAAATCCGGTCTAACTGCTATAGCCCGGTTAGACGGATTTGCGAACGTGATTTTCACGTTGATGTTCTGTTTTTGCTGTGATGTTGCGGATCGGTCGTGGGGGATAGCCTGGATGCATTGCTAGTACAGTTCTGTTGTATTATGTACATTTGATATTGCGGGGCGAGCGTCAGACATGTGGACTGCCGTCACTGCCTGTTTGTATTATTATTTTGGGGCACGGCCAGGTTGCGGTCGATGTACCCGTTGTATGTATATTTTACTTTCTGTACTAGGATTGCCCCGCGGAGGGGTGCACGGATAGCCGGGTTCTAGAGGGCAACAAGCCCGCATCTCATGGCATTGAGACGGAGGGGGCTTCACTCTAGAATTGGCGGGCTATTCGCCGCACTCGTAGGGGGTACAGGTTGACCCAGGAGAGGTGCCCAAGTTACCGGATTCCGTGAAGTGCCGGGTGGTCCATTCACGTTGCTGAAGGGGGCTGCCTCGCTTCAGGTTTTGGAGGGTAACTTGCCGCGCCCGTAGGGGTCTAGGATTACATTGCACAGGCTATCCACACGACCAGGGGAACGTCGGGTTTCAGTAGTGGCTCTGTGAAACCCGGGGATCCCAGATATCTGTATTGTTTCTGTGATGCTGTTCATTCTCTGTGATGTTGCATTTTTATCACGCCTTGAGCGAATATAATATATTGGTATATATATTAGTAGATGTTGTATATGTTTTGCATCCGCGCTAGTCCAGTCCCCGCTCTGTCGTTAGTTAGCTAACCTAACGGGTAATGACGGGACCCAGTGGCGAATGCGGATGGCATATACTTACGTCATATTATTTTCGTTCTTTGTGGTGTGATCAATTGATGGGACTGCGTTGATTCGGATCAATGCAAGTTAAAAACAAACCTAATCTGATGTTGTTGGAACACTTTTTCAAAAAGCTGTTATTGCAAGGACATTCACTTTTGTTTTGCATCGTGGTATTCATTTGGAATATCCTGCTCCTCAGTCGACGAGGCAAGGGCTGAGATCCCTTCACCGGGAGTGACCCCTTGGACAAAAAGTTTGCGTCAGGGCAATGACTTCACTATAGCCGATTACTTTTGCTTTGCACCGTGGTATTCAGTTGGAATATCCTGCACCCCATTCTACGGGGAAAGAGCCGAGATCCCTTCACCGGGAGTGACCTCTTTAGCAACGGTTTTCATCACTATATTTTTAAAAGCTATCCGTTCCTTCAACGATATCAAGTTCATTACGTTAAAGGTTTTCGCCAGAAACCATTCGTAGCCCTCCGTCGTTTCAGACGGGTAACACGTAGTATTCATGCTATGTTTGTTGACCTTCGTCAAGGCATAGTGTATGGTAGCTGCTTGTTACCTTTCTGCTGCATAGATAGATGCGTTGGTTTGGGACAGTCGTATAGCCTTGTTGGCCTTCGTCAAGGGCTTGTACGGGTGGATTCAAATTAACCTGGATAATGACGGGTAGAACTTGACATGTGACTTATGATTTGTTGACCTTCGCCAAGGTCATAAGAGCATGGGGCAGAAATCACATCGGGAGTTTCAAAAGAACTGAAACTTGCCAGATATGCGCATACCTTCTGGAGTGTGATACCGTGAGCGGATTCCGTCACGTTGTCATGCGATGATAGTTGGATCCCGATTCCAACTGATGAGTTAGTTTACTCCTCGGGTAACCCCGACTAATTCTTCTTTCAGGTTTGGAGGAGAATTTGAGGTACAGTGGGAGGATTCCAGATTAGATAAATTGGTAACTATTCTGATCTAGGTTAGAGTGCACGCTGAGTGTTTCTTTTCTCTCTCTCTTTGGCAGCGACCATTGACCCGACCCTAAGACTATGACTCAGTGACCAAGTTGACCGAACCTTCTTAACACTGGCTTTTGGATTGTCAGAGTTGCAAACCTCATTGCCACTCCTACTTTTACCCTTTTCTCCAGGACACCCCGTTTTACTACGAATGTCCACTTCCATTGGACAAAACCATCGTATGGTTAGATACGAACTCGAAAGAATTTATTCGAGGATGGTTTCCGGTTCTGGAGAAAATGGATAGGATTATTCAGTTGTCTTTTCCTTTTACCTTCTCTCAAGTTGTGAGTACTCCTTGGTTTAGGGGATAGTACACCTATTACGCAAATTGGATAGTCTTCTTCCAAACCTTAGGCTGGTGCCGACCGGTGGGGAATGACGAAAACCAATTAGCATAACGATGGTGTGCAGAAGGTATTAAGTCAAGACAAAGCAAGGGATTAGTAAGAGGGCAAAGTAAATTGCGACAGCTATTCACGACCAAACCAAGTATTCCTTCGCCAATCCTAAATCACCTTTGTATTTCTCCAGGACACTCCGTATCACTACGAAGATCCACAGTTTATTGGATACTCCATCGTATGGTTATATACGAACTCGAAAGGAACTTGTTCCAGTTCGGGGATGGATTCTGGTTCAGGAGAAATAGGAATAAGATTTATTCAGGTGTCTTTTATCTTCACCTTCTCTCGCATTGCAAGTGTTTCTAGGATTGGGACAGTACACCCATTATGCTTATTGGATAGTCTTCTTCCAAACCATAGGCTGGTGCCGAACGGTAGGGAAGGAAGAAAACCATTTGGCCTAAAGGGGTGTGCAGAAGGTAAAGACTAAAGACATATGAAGGGATTTGGAGAGGTGGCAAAGAATTATACGGTTACAGTCGTGAATCTGGAAGAGGCATTACTAGAAATACCGGAATACCCCATCGAAACATTTCAATGTTTCAGCTTCACTGTGTAGTGTTAAAAGAAAACTGATTTCCCGATTAGATACTTACTCCAGGGTATGTATTTACCAAGTATGGTTCTCACATCTATATGGTTTTACAGATGATGAGTGGGAGTAAGTTATTGGGAATTGGATGATCATCCTCATTATATCAGGATTCGTTGTAATCAGTGATATTTGAGGAAGTCACCTGGGTTGTTTGCCGGTCGGCAAATATTTGGTTTTGAATATCCGCTTTTATGCACCAATTTCAAATTGAAATATCTGTACGTCTATTTTCATAGAGTGAGATATACCTTTCTGAAATTATGTCTACGACATTTACCTATATCAGTGGATGGTTAGGTAAGGAGCATTAAACAGCGGTGTAATTCTTCTTAACCATAAGTACAGTTTTCAACCTACGACACACAGTGAATGAGTTATCAGACTCAAGGGACTTATACAGAGTATTGTATGTTGTCCAGCGTCCATCAGGACAGAGGGGATGGTCCTCGTACTATATTCGGTTTACTTATGACTTCTCTAGTTTTAGACAAGTGTTTCGCGGAAACACAGGGTCCGAATTTTGAGAAGTTATAGGTATTTGAATAGAGTAGAGAACCAGGTGTAACAAGTATCGGGTTTCTTCAAAGAGATCGAAGATGTAGATACTTGCGTATGGTATTCAGTTGATAGTAGTGATTAAGAGATCTTAATTCTCTTTCAGGTGACTCATAATTGGAAGCATTCCTAAGTTGAGTAACGCTGATCGGCCTTCTTCCATTTAGATGACATGCACTGGAGACAGCTGCATGATTTGGATCTGGTTCAATTAAATCAGTGCCTCTGGTCCTATATGGGATATAGAACAGTTCGTATCTTAACGATGTTAAGGTACGGGGAGTTGTCCGGCTTATGATTAAAACCAGACACTGGACAACTCAAGGCATGTTTCAGTAATGGTTGTTTGTGGGTTGACCCAGGCTATGACGAGGGTTGACTTTCTACCATCTGGATGAACAATAGCAATATTGTTCTAGACTCGCCACAGTTTTATTAAAAATGGATTTTTCGGAAAACAGTAAGTGCGAGTATGGTAGAACTGGAAGTGATTCCAGAACCACAAACGATTACTGAAGATTTGATAAGGAACCTAAAGATTCAATCTGGATTGACATTCCATTGGCCACTCCGCAGATAAGGTGGGTAACTTCAGGCACCCGAGGGGTACTATGGTAGCCTCAAGGACGGTGACAGGGAAGTTCTTGTTTACCCACAATTGCCATTGCTGTTGTTCCAGGTTGCGAGACCCGGCGGGAGGATGAGTATAGCGTCGTTCTAAACTAGCTTTAGAAGTGTACGTGTATATGACTCTGCCAGAGGGTTGTCGTAGTCAGTGGGAGCAGCGGAAGCATTGGTGGACAGGTAGCTTATGTCTATTTATAGACTGAAGCACCAGTAGCGGAGATAGATCATCTATTTCTGACGTGACAGTCATAGGTTTGACTTCATCAGAATAGGGGATGGATCTGTTGAGAAGGTAGTAGGGTGTGATATCCTGGTATTTGGATGACATACACAGAGTAGGAAAAGAAACTCCTATACTACAATCGGTTATACTTTGGTCGTCACACAGTGGTTTCTCCACAAAGGAAATGGATTTTATATCAGACATACTGGTTACTAGATCTATGGTTTTAGATCTAGATTTGGGTAGTCTCCCAATCTGGGTACTTAGACAGCATTCTAAGGGTATTTAGAATGGATGACTCCTGGCACGGTAGTGTACCTGCAGGTAATGGAGTCACCCTCTCTAAAGGTGTCTTACAGACTAAAGGGGAGAGGGATGTGCATGATTGGCAGATCACTTGCTCAGGCAATTGAGTCAATCATGAGATGTCAAGTACCACACCAGACATTGTTCTTGCACTAGATGCAATAAGCTGACATTAATCCAATCCTGGAGAAACGGTCGGAAGCAGTTTTAGAACATAAGTGGATGTTCTAGGGATATGATAACGACAGCCTCATTCGGGAAACAGTTATCATTCCAGGCTTCCAAGGTGACATGGACGACAAGGAGGTTGTCAGAGCTATAGTTTTCCTTCTGATGAGGGGCAGTATTTTGGACAGGTGGTACAAGGCAATATTGAGGGTGGCATGGCGCAGGATACTGATTAAGTTCAGTTGACGATACAGTCTAAGAAATTTGGATTTGGAGTTCATTTATGAGCTATGTCCCATCAGACATCCAGACACATTCTAAGACAGGTATTGCTCATTTCGGGAGATGGGTTTTCTCCGCGAACTTGAGATATAGAGAGACATAGAAAGAAACAACAAAGCGGATCCACTCACTAAGGCTATTCCTCGAACGCAATAGTTTCGCAAACGAGCTTTGTGAGACTGACTAGTAGAGGAGTTGGGTGTTCGGTATCACACGGGCTGTGAGTATGCGACATCGCAATAATTAGCCTTGAGTGCAAGTGGTAGATTGTTGGAGATAGTTCCCTCAGAGTCAATTATTAGGTCACAGGTACGTGATTGCAATGATTGATGGAGGACCTATCCCGGTAGGACAGTCTTACTCGAGATGATAGTATGCTATCTGGTTTACCTTTATCATCGTGTACTGTTTTAGGTGACCTGACAAGTTGCTATTACACGTTGATAGAGCCCCTAGGATTCTTGCTTGACCACCAGCAGTATGAGGGCGATCATATAAGTGGGAGCTGGGGTCTATAAGCATATCCTTAAATGGTCCCTAGTCGTGTGAGTTTCGAGACAGGGCATCGATACTCCAGAGTACACTAGTGTATACAGTCGAGACCCCGACGAGGGGCGGTGGCCGGTCTCACAAGCCACTGGTGTCAGTTGGATCACCTAAGATGTATACAGGTGCTCATTGGGTTATGAGTACACCGGACAGGACTCGCCGGGAACATGCTAGTTGGTCATATACCAGACGTCAGATGGCAGTTCTCTGGTGACTTGTGTGCAGGTTAGTTCATCGACCTGGCGATCGTCATTTGTCTCGTGTGAGTTCCCACTGTACTTTGATTACTACCCTACCACGGCTCAAAGGAGTCGTGCAAACAGGTTTTAGTTGGGTACAGTCCCGAGCCACATGGAGGCAGTGAGCGTATCTTCAGGGGTTCGTCTCTCCCGGTATTGGGGGTGAGGTCGCGCTGTGTCTAGGAGAGCCATTACACGAAGTCCTTGGCCAAGGCAGGAGATTTACTGGTAGGTATTCCAGTAGTATCTCAGGGTGTTCTGGGCTACACTCCGACACGACTTGTACCGCTTTTGGGGGTCTGACTTTTACCAACCCCCTAGGCCCGCCATGCGATACTCATAGACGAACGGACCAGACTGTACGGATATTGTCACTGACATGCTCAGTAGGGTTGTCAGGCTGAGTTCGCTCACAGACGTCCCTTTTAGTCAATACCTGGTAGCCCGTTACGTATTGGCTTATACCTCTGACGTGCTGGTGGTTAAATCCACGACCAAGGTGTTGACGAGTCTTTAGAGTCCCCCACATTCTGTTACTCAGCTTTCGGGCGAAAGGTTGTAGAGGCCGTATGGAGATATGGCAAGGTACGATCAGATACGTGCGGTATTGCACGGATCAGGATCGGACAGTTTGTACTATAGGCCGTATGGATATATGGCAGGGTTCGATCAGATACGTGCGGTATTGCACGGATCAGGATCGAACGGTTATTACTAGCCGGCTTTGGTTTAAGCCGGATCCTAGTATAGTACAGTGTGAATTTTGTCTCATTGCATTTGTATTTCGGTCGGAATACAAATGCGGGTGTGTATGCACAGTATCGGGGTTTTCCTGTAATTTATTACGGGACCAGTTTTCTGGAGTTGCCAGTTTGCTTTTCGTTTCGGCCAATTTTCTTTGTATCGTTCATTGGCCGAAGATTGGTGGAGGAGGGCTTATTTGCATTGTTGCAAATAGGCATTTGTGGAGGGTGTTCTTTGCATATATTTGTATCATGATGGTTTCATGATGGAGCCCATCCTTTGACTCTTTCTTTTCCATCATGGCTTGACTTTGTAAACAATTATGGTTGTTGATGATTGTTGGTTGAGTATTGGTTTTGGGAGTGATCATTGTTTCTCATCATCACTTGCTTTTCAACCACCTCTTTTTCTTGACTCTCTCTCTCTTGTATGAGATGGAATGGCTCCCATTTTTGATACACTCTCTCTCCACTCCCATTCCCTCTTCTTCCCTTGTGTTGGCCGGCCATGCATGGGGCTGCCCATGATTTTTGGTGTGGGATTTTTGATTCATTTCTTGTTGCAAAATCCCACAACACCATCTCCAAAAAGCTTGTATCAATCCTCCACCAAAAGGCAATTCCTACGACCCCAAAATGAGACTTGTAGACTACATTCTACAGCAAATCTTGGGCACGTCGACTAGCCAGCTTCGTGCTCGAGTTGCCTCGGCATTGAGGTGGGAGCCCGTAAAAGAAGTAGGCGATGTGGTGCACTACCGGCGACGAGGAGGAGACGGGACATTCCGCAGGAGATCGGGACGACGACGAGAAGACCGGAGGACTCGGATCTGTCGGTATATCTCTCTTCCCCATCTTGTAGACAGCTAGGACTAGTTAGTGGTTCGATCCGGGTATTAGTGCGCGGCGGTTTGCCAGTTCAAGTAAAATTTAAAGTTTATCACCGCTTCCGTATTTGGCCGTCGGATTGACGGCCGGGGCGCCGCCGTACACTTACAGCCGGCGCCAGCGCCACCGTCGCCCTCGCCTCCGCCTCCTCGCCTCAACCGACCCTGTTTCCTATCTCCCGAGCACCCTGCGCAGCCGCGGCCACCTGCAGATTTTCCCCTGCAGTCGCAAAGTCGCCGCCGGCAACCACCTGCGCCGCCGACCATCACCTCGCCTGTTCTCCTCACCCCGAGACCTCCTCCTTCTCTTCCTTCCGGCACACCCTGCACCTTCCCGACGCCAACCAACCACCCATCGCCTGCAACCTCACCCTCGCCGGAAAACCCATCACCACCGACCACCCGTCGTCTCCTCGCCTCCCAGCAAACCCCTTGAACGCCAGCAACACCTCTTCCGACCGATTCTGCACCTTTCCCGATCACCTCCACCGAAACCTTCACGTCGTCACCGTCGCAACTTGAACCACCGGTGATCTTGACGGCACCGATCGCCTTGCTGCCGGGTTGCCGAGAGAGCATCCATCTCTGTCCAGATCTCCCGAGCCCTTGTTGTTATCGTGTCGCGTGGGTTCGCGCCTCCGTCTTCGTGTTCGTCGTTTCGTCGAAGCAAGTATTCGATACTTGCTACATGCTATTGCTACTTTATAGCTTGCCTTAATATTCATGTGTAGTTTAATGATATATTATTTAGTAAATCACCTTACATACCTTGCTTCATGTTTAACCCTAGTAGCATGTCAAATAAAGTATTTCCTGATAAACTCGTACATGATAGATCGCATTGATTCACTGCTATGATGCTTTATTTCCAGTTTAGTTTAACAAATATGCATAACCGGCTAAATTACAATTGCATTCTTTAAACAGATTATACTTGTCGTGGCATTCTTGGAACACTCAATATATTTTTAACCTGACTACAGCAATTACGTTCACCGTCCTGTATTCACAAGATATTGACACTATTTAGTTAACACAATTGAAAATGGTACAGCTAGATAATAAATCAGATTATTGTTTAACGCGTTGATTTGAACATGATGCTGCTTATATATCTGTTTGTGAGTACACCCACGATATCGTTACATCTTGATTGACATTGTCACACATGGTATTGTACCGTTTACTATTGACTTGACCTGATGTACCATGACCTGACCTGTTACCTGATCTCGTGCCTAATGCCAACAAACCTGACATGTAGTTCTCATGGACCATTCCTGTTGTCTATCCAGACAAACCTGCTGTTACCTGATCCTGTGTTGGCATTAGTTCTTGATTACTGAATACCTGACTCGACATACATAACTTGGGGGTATGGGGAAATCAAAGGTGAAACCGACTTGTAACTCAATAGTTCGATACATGTTCTGATCAGTCTTACGGGCTAGGCCAGCCCCGGAGTGATGATGCTGACATCACTCGCCCATCCTGCTACTTGTTACTGCCTAGCGGCACGTCTCGGATTCAGCCCCGAGAATCTTGACCGTGGTCCCGGGCACGCACGTGATACTATTGAGTTACATCGACGATTCATCAATTGATTTCAAAGACTTTAGAATAGAAAACCTGATAGAACAGTTTAGTTACCCACTGCACACTACCCTGCACTGCTCGATTCACATTATTTGCTACTCTTATTTTTATTCATGTTTATTTTGCATTGCCTGTTACACTGTTCATATTATATTACTTGATGACATGACACGCTGACGTCTGGGTTTTGCATGGCCCAGATTCTGTACCGCTGTCGCAATCCGAGCGGGAGTACTTCAGCCAGCAGGCTGAGCTGTAAGGTGTTAGTAGTAGTTAGTTTTTATTTCCTGCATTTATTTCCTGATGTGAGCCCGCATTATGAGACATACTTTTCAGTTATTTATATTGGATCATTTGCTTCCGCATTTATTTATTATTGACTCCTGTTATTCTGGATTATGGACATGTTTTAGAAAATATTTTTATTTGTTCTTGATATCTCTACAGCCGTAATGTGACTGTGGATGGATACTTCCTACCCACAGGTAGCATGGTTGGCTATGTCACGTGCCCAATCTAGCGTACTCTGGGAAGCGGGGCGTGACACACACCCTATATGATAAGGTGTGCTCTATGATGAGTACTACTGAGTTACTTATTTCATTTTGGGAGTCATGCACTTATGAAGTTGCATACCTATTGAATAGGGTTCCGATCAAATCAGTTGCCTACCATTTCATATGTGATATGGAAAGGGAAGAGCCCATATCTTAAGTTAGTTAAGATTTGGGGTTGTCCGGCCTATGTCTAAAAGCAAAATCCGGACAAGCTCGAGACAAGGTCTGTTATGTAGAACTGGAAATGTTCCAGCTATACAAACTGCAGCTGATGATTTGGTAGAACCGAAGTATTCAATAGTAACCAACGAACCTCAGCCTCTCCGCTGATCTAGTAGGGTTCCTCACCCACCTGAGAGTTACTTTGGTTTCTCTATGACAGTGGGAGCGAGGATTGCATCATGAGATGATGACCCAACTAGTTTCGAGCTGGCCATCAGGAGTGAGACTCTGTAAGAATGGCTGGATGTTTATCGATCTGAGATGGAATCCTTATACACCAACAAAATATGGACTTTGGTTGCATTATCTGAAGGGTTAAATCCCCATTAGGAGCAAGTATATCTTGAGAAGATTACTTGGTGTAGATGGAAAGGTTGTGACTTTCAAAGCTAGACTTGTTAAAGGTTTTCATCATCGACCAGGCGTGGATAATGATGAAACCTTCTTCCAGTGGCTATGCTTAAGTCCATCCAGATCCTACTTGCCACGGCTACATACCATGACTACGATATCTGGCGGTTGGGTGCCATGACTGCTTTTCTAAATGATGTTTTAGAAGAGTGCGTCTATAAGTACACAGTCAGAGGGCCTCGTAGACAGTGGGAGCAGCGGAAACATGTGCAAGATGTTTTATGTGATAAAGCAGGCATCGCGGAGTTGGAACGTCTGTTTTGATGTGTTAGTCAAAGAGTTTGACATCATCAAAATGGTAGATGAACCTTGTATATAGAAAAAGGTAGTAGGGAGTATGGTGGTGATCCTCGCAAAGTACGTGGATGACATACTCTTGATAGGGAAGGAGTTTCCTATGCTACGCTCGGTCAATCTCCGCTTATCACAATGATTCTCCATATAGGATCAAAGTGATACCTACTAAATCCTGGGTTTTGGATCTATGAGATAGATCTAATTGGATATTAGGATACTCATTAGTTGTAGTGAGATGGTATCAATTGGTCCTGGGGAGAATCACTGGAAGTGTTCCAGGGTGATAAGGACGACTGAAAGTCAGTCACATGCATTTTCTTTACCCTCAGTAAAGGGACGGTATGTTGGAAGAGTTCCAAGCTAGATACCGTGGCATACTAGACGATAAAGGCTGGATACATCGCTACCAAAGATGCTACCAAAGAGGAAATCTGGATGTATATTAGTTCATGAGATGAACTTCGTTCCTCCCATTGTGTGACAATGGAGTTGTGGCTTATGCCAAGAAACGCCCGTCTCGTCAGTGATCCAGACATATTCTAAGGCAGTATCACCTGATCATGGAGATGGTTGATCTCCAAGGGATCGAGGTTAGGAGAGAAGACTCAGAGGACAACAGGGCGGATCCACTCACAAAGGCCTTTTCCCAGAGAGAGACTTTTATGGGATGGTTGAGTATGAGATACTGCAACCACTGCTATCAGATGGCCCTAGTGCAAGTGGGAGATTGTTAGTTATATGTATACCCTAGAGGCCATTACTATACATAGGATGTATATTGTAGTGGATGCTTGGACATATATAGGGAGGACTTTCTTGCTCGACATGATAGTATGCTATCTGGTTGCTCTTTACCTTAACGTGTACACTGATTGTCTCTTTGTTGCATGTTGGTAAAGCCCTTAGGATGTGTACTTGACTACCTGGACTATGATGTAGATCATACTAGTGGGGACATGGTGGTCCATAAGTACATCCTTCAAGGTCCCTAGTCGTGGGTGTATCGAGATGGGGCATCGATATACCAGAGTAGACTAGCGTATACCTTCTCGACCCATACAGATGGGCGATGGATGATCCCATATCCATTGGTGTTTGACATCAGAGATGATATACGGGTGCTCAGTGGAGACTGGGTACACTGGACGGACTCACCGAGAACTCCCAGATGGTATTATACATTACGTCAGATGGCAGTTCTCTGGTGACACTGGTACAGAGTAGTCTGTTGACCCGAGATCGTCATAGAGTCTTGTGTGATTCCCACTGTGCTTTGATTTCCATCTTACCACGTCCAAGAGGGCGTGCAAAACGGTGGTTTTTGGGTTCAGTCCCGAATCACATGGAGGCAATGAGCGATAGGAGGGGATTCGTCTCTCCCGGTATAGGAAGTTGATGTGGCGTTGTGTTCGATTGGTTATAACCGGAAATCCCTGGCCAGGGTTACTGAGATTTACTGGTAAGTATTATCAGTAGTATCTCGAACTGTTATAGACCTCATATCGACACGACTTATCGAGCTACTGGGGTCTGACGTTTACCACCCCTAGGCAAGATATGCGACATATCAGACGAACAGACCGGACTGTACGGTAAGTGTTATTGGTTGGATTCACAGGAGTGTGAGCGGGCTTGCTTGTTGATCTTCTGATCGCTCAATACCCGGGTGGCCATTACGTTTAGCAGAATGCTTGCGGTTTGTGGGTGTTTGATATGATCATCACCTGCTGCCGGCGTATTGACGAGTCTTTAGAGTCCTACACAGAGGTTTCCTGGCTCAAGCGAAACGAAATAGGAGCGCATATGAGATATGTGCGGGACCGAGAATAATGCGTGCATGTGATACCGTATTCTATTCTCGCGATGAATGTATCAAATGGTTGTATGCGATATAACCTAGTTATCGAATCGAGGATTGATTCGATAAGTCGATACATTGGATATTATTCGGTCATATGCGATGTGACCGGATCGTTAAATCAAGTGTTGATTTAATGATTTAATGTATAATTTTATATTTGATATATTACTTTTCATTAACTAATATTGGTTCACTTAAGATGTTTTTCTCACTTGATTGTGCACATTGTATATGTGATATATTTTTGTGCACAAGTTGGTATCATGTTTGATGATACATGCAAACTTGGGTGTATGTTTGATTAAACCATGGTTAGTTAATGGTTAGGGTTTCATTTGCTTTATTTACTTATTCATTTATTTGTTTATTTCATTTTGGCTTAAAATAAAATGGTGGCTTTCTTTGGATTTTGTTGAAGCTTCATGAAGCTTTGAAAAAGCTTTGACCATTTTGTTTTATTCCTTAACCCTAACCATTTTCCTAAACCCTAGTTTATTCTGTACACTAGTTAGCCTCACCCATGGTTGCATTATGATAACTATCACTTGGATTTTCTTTTTGCAATAATTCTTTTTCTTTCTTCTTCTTCATCTTCTTCTTGATGAAGAAAGAAAAGCTTTCTACAAAAATGTCAAGTGATGAAATCAAGTGAGAAATCCAAATCCAAAATGAACCCACTTCCTATTTCTTCATCCTCTACCACTTGCCATGTAGTATATAGGGTGTTTTCTTCATAAGTTTCATGACTTGGTGAAGTTGGAGCTCGAGTTAGAGTCGCCTCGACGTAGATCATCTTCGTCATCGAAGTCATCGACCTAGCCCAATCATTTCTTTGATGAAACCACCGCGAGAGTCCGGGATCCGGTGATCGCAGCGAAGGGACGTCATCATGGAGCTAGAGAAGTGGTGGACCGGATCTACAAAGGTTGTATTTCCTTTCACTTAGTAGTAAAGTTGTTTACTAGCTTATAGTTTCGCCTATTCTCTAGTTAACTATCTAGTTTAGGGTTTCTCGGCACCGGAAAATTTTGAATTTGGCATGGTTGATGCCTTGTGAGACCTCATTAGTGTGCCTAGGATCCCTACATAACGGCCACCCGGGTATTGAGCGATCAGAAGATCAACGAGCAAGCTCGCTCACACTCTTGTGAATCCAACCAGTAACACTTACCGTACAGTCCGGTCTGTTCGTCTGATATGTCGCATATCTCGTCTAGGGGTGGTAAACGTCATACCCTAGTAGCTCGATAAGTCGTGTCGATATGAGGTCTATAACAGTTCGAGAAACTACTGGTAACACTTACCAGTAAATCTCAGCAACCCTGGCCAGGGATTTCCGGTTATAGCCAATCGAACACAGTGCAACATCAACTCCCTATACCGGGAGAGACGAATCCCCTCCTATCGCTCATTGCCTCCATGTGATTCGGGACTGTACCCAAAAACCACCGTTTTGCACGCCCTCTTGGATGTGGTAAGGTGGAAATCAAAGCACAGTGGGAATCACACAAGACTCTATGACGATCTCGGATCTACAGACTAACATGTACCAGTGTCACCAGAGAACTGCCATCTGACGTAAGGTATAATACCATCTGGGAGTTCTCGGCGAGTCCGTCCAGTGTACCCAGTCTCCACTGAGCACCTGTATATCATCTCTGATGTCAAACACCAATGGATATGGGATCATCCATCGCCCATCTGTATGGGTCGAGAAGGTATACGCTAGTCTACTCTGGTATATCGATGCCCCGTCTCGATACACCCACGACTAAGGACCTTGAAGGATGTACTTATGGACTACTATGTCCCCACTAGTATGATCCGCATCATAGTCCAGGTTGTCAAGTACACATCTTAAAGGCTTTACCAACATGTAACAGAGAGACAATCAGTGTACACGTTAAGGTAAAGTGCAACCAGATAGCATACTATCATGTCGAGCAAGAAATTCCTCCCTATATATGTCCCAGCATCCACTACAATATACATCATATGTACAGTAATGGCCTCTAGGGCATACATATAACTAACACTAGGGGCAAAAACCATATCGGGAGTTTCAAATATAAGGGAAACTTACTAAGTTTGCGCATACCTTCCGGAGTGTGGTAATTTTGGTCGGCTTCCGTCAAAGTTATCATACAATGATAGTTGGGTCTCGATTCCCACTGATGAGTAGGTATTACTCCTCGGAAGATTTTCACTTCATAATTAGCTGACCTATTAGGTGTATAGAAAGTTTTAACGAGATTACGCCTCTGCGGATACGGTGTTATTTAATTGGGTCCATGCGAAAGCATGAGAGACCTCCTTCGGAGTACCAACCTGGCGTGGCTGAACGGTTAGTGAACTTGTAAGGTATATATAATCCTGACTAGTTCTCCTTTTAGAGTTTGAAGGAGAATTCGAGGAAACAGTGGGAGCCATCCTGATTAGATAAAGTGATAACCAATCTAATCTTGATAGAGTGCACGCTGAGTATTTCTTTTCTCTCTCTCTGGTTACAACGACCCATGACTTACCTTAAACTAAAACCCATTAACCAAGTTAACCGAACCTTCTTACACATTTTGGGTTTGAATTGTCATGATTCATAACTAAGTCGCATATTTCCCTACTACTCCTACTTTCCATTTGCTTTTTCTCCAGAACACTCCATATCACCATGATGATCCATATTGCTTGGAAAGTCTATCGTATAGTTATATACAAACTCGAAGAAGTTACTTCAGTCGAGGATGGCCACTGGTTCTGGAGAAATTGAATAGGATTATTTGGTTGTCTTTTCTCTTTACCTTCTCTCAGATTGCGAGAGCTCTTTGTATTAGGAGAGTACACCAATTACACTTATTGGATTGTCTTCTTCCAAACCTTAGGCTGGTGCCGAAAGGTAGAAAAAGAAGAAAACCAATTAGCCTAGGTATGGTGTAAAGAAGGTAAGATCTAGAGACCTATAAAGGGGTTGAAATGAGGCCAAAGGAAATTGCGACTACTGTCATAAATCTGGATAATGGAAAAGGCATTATTAGGAATACCCGGCCACCCCCTTGAAATATTTTCATGTTTCAGTATTTCTGTGTACTTGTAAATGAGAACTATTTTCCTAATTAATTCTGACTCCAGGGTATGTATGTACCGGTTTTGGATCTCACAAATGTACGGCGTTATAGATGCTAAGTAGGAGTAGAATATTAGGAAATGGGCGATTTGATCCTTAACATCGGAATTCGTAGCAATTGGTGATATTGGATTAAATCGCCTAGCTTTGCCTAACGACAAATATTTAGTTTTGAATAACCGTTGATATGCACCAATTTTTAAAGTTGAATATCTACATCTTTATTTTATAAAATGAGATATAAATTTTAAAAATTGTGTTCTAAACATTTACCTTTATCAGTTGAGGATAAGGTAAAGTGTATTGAATAACGGTGTAAGACATTCTTAACCAAAATACAGTTTTCAATCTATGGCACACGGAATTTGAGTTAGTATACTCTTGGGACTTATACATGGTAATGTATATTGTCCAGTGTCCTTAAGGACAAGTAGTTGGTACTCTTGCTTCATTCAGTTTACCTATGAGTTCTCTGGTTTTAGACACGCATTCATTGAAATTTAAGGTCCAAAGATTTCGAGAAGTTTATAGATATAAGAATAAAGTAGAGAACTATACGTTGGAAGTATCAGGATTCTTCAAATTGATCGAAGATGTAGGTACTTATGCTAGGTATTCCGTCGTAGTAATATTGAGAACTTGATCCTCTCACAGGTTACTCATCCGTGGGTGCGCTCCTTGATGAGTAATGTTGTATGACCTTTTTCCATATGATGATATGTACTGGAAACATCTGCATGACTTTTGAATCTGGTTCCATATAAATTAGTACCTCTGATTCAATATTGACATAGATTAGTTGCATATCTTGAGATTGTTAAGATATGGAGTTATCCGGTTTTTGTTTAAAAAAAGAATCTAGACAAACTCGGTAGTGGCAGTTTGTGGATTATCCTAAGCATTCGCTAGGGTTTTGCTTCTATCATTTTCAAGATCAATAGTTACTTGTTCTTGGCTCGCCACCTTTTTATAAAAAGAATCTTCTTGCAAAAGAAACTAGTGGGAGTATGGTAGAACTGTAAGTGATTCCAGAACCACAAACGGTTACTGAAAATTTAGTAGAATATGGAGATTCAATTGGTCTCGACAAAACTTAGCCACTCCGCAAATTTAGTAGGTGGCCTC
The DNA here is from genome assembly GCA_030015575.1 of Agapanthus africanus. Lineage (NCBI taxonomy): Eukaryota > Viridiplantae > Streptophyta > Magnoliopsida > Asparagales > Amaryllidaceae > Agapanthus > Agapanthus africanus. The sequence goes on along the minus strand of CM057345.1, from coordinate 429,111,203 downwards.
AGCCACCCGATAGATACTTCAGTTTTCTCGTAGATGGTGACAGGAAGGTCAGCATCATTGTGATGATGGTCCTACTAGTTATTTACAGGTCATAGGAAGTTGTAACTTCCAGGTGACCAGATGCTTTATATCCAAGTTGGACTCCACGCACTTCAGCAAATTATGGATTTTGGACTTTGTTGGGTACTCCTGAAGAGATAAAACCCATTAGGAGCAAGTAAATCTTTCAAGATCTTTGCAAGAGGAAAGGTATTAACCTAATAAGGCTAGACTAGTTGTAAACATTCTCATCAAATACCCGTTGTGGATTGTGGTGAGACTTTTACTTCAGTGTCTTCGCTAAAGTCCATACGGATATGACTTTCCACTGTTGCTATTCAAGACTATGATATCTGGCAAGAGGATGACTATAACGTCTTTCTAAATGGAAATTTAGAAGTGCACATGTATATGACTCTGCCAGGGGGTTATTGTAGTCAGTGGGAGCAGTGGAAGGTGTGCAAGTTGCTTATGTCTATTCATAGACTAAAGCATGCATAGCGGAGACGGATCATTTGTTTTGATGTAACAGTAAAGGTGATTGACTTCATCAAAACAACAGATGAACCTAGTAAGAAGGGTGTAGGGAGTATTGTTCTGGGATTTGGATGACATACTCCTGATATGAAGTGATGATCCTATACTGCAATCGGTCAAACTTTGGTTGTCACAGATATTTCTCCACATAGGATCTGGATAGGATATCAGGAATTCTGGTGACTAGATTTATAGTTTTAGATCTAGATTTAGGAAGTGTCCCAATCCAGATATTTAGACAGCATTCTAAAAGTATTTTAGAATGGAAGACTTCTGGCGTGGTGATTGATTTGAAAAATGTGTTTGTAGTAAATAAAGTTCGCGAGTGGCTAGTCGAGATGAGTACGGGTCGTCCTCAGGAAAACGTCGAATCTTTTACTTGCTTTAGATGAGTTGATTGAAAGATAGGGTGATTGGTTATAGATCTACGATATACAGATGCAGAATGTATAAAGAAGAGGCTTGTAGGGTTCATAGAATTTAGTAGTAATTGATGATTAATTAAATATGACTCCTTTTTATCTTTTAATAGATTTAAAACTAGATCAATAGTGATGAATGTGGATTAGGATTCTTTCGGAAGAAACCAGGGTTTCCCCACTCTTAACCCTTATCCTTGCATTGATCTCTATTCATGTCTAGCCTTTACCAAAAATAATTGTTAATCTAATCTCAAATCGCGGTCGAGACTATCAATAAATTGATAGCGCGCCCGATAAGGATGTTAACATTTATTTTGCTAAAGTCTATAAACTTTATAAGATGTAAAAGAAGTTAAGAGATTTTATCATCCATTGATCTACCATAATCCTACGAACCCTAGCAAGCTAGGAATTACTCACGCATGGTTGAGATAGAAGAGAAGATAGAGAAGGAGATCATAATGTAAATGCAGAAAGTAACACAGAAAGTAAATGCAAAATAATTAAGCAAATGATCTACCTTTATTAATCAACGTTACAAGTACAAATCCTTCGAATTTAGATTACAAGAAGAAGTTGCTCTCGATCTCTGCCTCGTAGGAAGTAGATATTCCGTCGATATTCATGTCGCTCTATTACGTCGAATCGTGGACATGTCGTGGATCTCTTGTTCTTGACGGTGATTTGCTTCGTGTTAAAGGTGATGATTTCTAATTTTAGCCCTCGGTCCTTTATATAGCCACTAAATCAGAAACCTTAAATCTCATAGGTTAAGATATGCAATCATGATCCAATTCTCAAATTTTCAGATCCTACGGCCATTAAATGGTCGCAGATCCTCCGCTATTTGTGTCTATTGGCCGCGGTAGCGCGGCTATTTGGGGAAGTTAGGGTTCCAAAATTCAGGTGCCTTCTTATATTGACACGTGGAGATCACTTCAATGTTTGGATTTTTCATATCTTCTCTGAGTCTCTGCCATTCATGATTTTACGATTTGATTCAATTTTATCGACAGATTTCATTCCCGATATCTTGGATATCTCGATCTCCAGACCTGAGCTAAATCTGCACATTATCTCAATTCATAGTATTAGTAATATTTGTTAGTTATTTTGAGATATTATCCTAACCATTTTATATGATATGATATTTTAAGAATATTGATTAGGGATATTTGATATGACATGCATATTTAAATTACTAAAATATTATATAAATATTATATGCATATATTTTTTCCCATAATGTTAAGTATAGTGTATAAACATATGATAAAGAGTATTTTACAGATAAACCCACATATGTACTATAATTACCATAAACACCTTTAAGTACTTAACAAAAGTAAGGAAAATGTTCCATCAAATGTGCAATATTTTCGACTGAACAAATACCCCAAAACTTAATTTTGATCGTTCCGAGCAAACTAGTTATTCAAGGGAGGGAGAAAAAGAAAAAGAAAAACATGGCACATTTTCATAGGCAATCATGATTGCACTGAGCATATGCTACAAGCCTTTAAATCTCTAGGTGTCCCTAGTAAGAGGAATGTTGTCTCCTGAGGGTTTTCAGTGGATTACACCCACAAAATCCCATAATAAAAGAAAGAAGATGAAAATTACATACAAAGATAAAGATCATATAAAAGAAAGAACTTGAAAATAAAAGTTTCCAACTATACTAGCTTTTCAGTTGCCATGAGTCCTATCTTAATGGTCATGAAAAGATGTTGAAAATCACATCATTCCTCAATAAAACATCGCCTTTAGTCTTTCTCCATACCTTTCTTCCAAACATAGATCATATACTCCTACGTGTGTGTAAAAGACATCCCTACACTTAGAGAATTCAATTCAAGCTATCATACTCTTGTCCATTTTCCTTAGTACTTTTTAGTCGGTGAATATTTTAGATGGAATTGCTCACACATTTTTCATGCGACCGTTAATAGTTCTTGAGGTACTAACCAACCGATTACCAAATGTGCTCTCTTATTAATGCATATTTAGCAATTTACTCGTCTTGCAACACCTGAACCTTAGCAGGGGCTCCCAAAACAGTTGGTCTAACGCATTAGGTGATAGAACACCCTCGCTATATTTTTTATGCCGCCTTAAGCAATTACAAAACTAGTGTACATTTTACTTCACCATTTTTTTATTTTTTATTTTATTTTATTGTTTATATATTTATTTTCCTTCATACTAAGGCTTTTAGACAAGAGCATTTCAAGGTATCCTCTACTATCCCAAGTTTCAAGATGTGTGCAAGTGCGTATAGTAGGGTATCAACATTCAGATATTTTGACTCAAGAATAGGGACTATTTTTCAGAGTTATTTTTATCCTCAGATTAGTAATTTCCTTCATCTTACTACCCTTGGGATAACGGCTCATAACTACTTATTATTAACTTCGTTTAAGAAAACATCTAATTTTCTTGCTTTTCTCAAACTATTCCTATCCTTCATATGTAAATTTTCACTTTCTAACTTTTATTATAAAAAAAAAAATTTATTTTGTGCTTTTATGTGGTATAATGCAAAATGATGCGTGAATAAGCAAAAAGCACCCCAAACCTGTTTGCGGCAGTGTCCTCACTGATATCATCTGTTAAGCTTAAAAAAAACCTGTAAACTTGGGAGGAAAAGTTATTAAAGGGGACAAGAAATAATGATAGTGAAATCCTCTCCTAAACTTATTTTTGGCTCACAATTTTGTAAAAATTTATTTTCAGGAGCCAAAATATTTTTCTTCGCCCCAAACTTGAGTAAAATAGTATTAAGCATTTAAAATCATAAGGAGGGGAGGGGGGTAAAGTAATTGGTCTATGCAAAACTTTACAAAGACCAAAAGTCGACACCAACCATTCAAATATTTTATCGATGTAACGCACTGGTTGGTGGAAGATCATGTCACCTATAGACGTGAAGAAGTGGGGAAGAGATAAGAAGTGTAATAGAACGGGTTTACGTCTCGGTTTGTAGAGACGAAACAATGCTGATGGATTACTCGCATTCTCGTTCTAGATAAGAAGAAGGGGTGGCGGTTCAACTTCTTTGGTTTGGGGTTGATTCATCACAACTCCCATGTTTTCTAAGAATGCGAGTTCTTCGGCGAAAATGTCTTCAAAGCTTTTATTGATATTCCAAATGATAATCTCATCGGAAAGAAAGGTATGATCGTCGGACTCCATAAAAGGTTCATATTTAGCATTAGATGTTGACCCGGACAGCTCGACTAACTTATTCGACAAGTTAAAGGATTCGGACTTGGGTGTGAACTTGTCGATAGTGTTAGTTATATGTATCCCCTAGAGGCCATTACTGTACATACGATGTGTATTGTAATGGATGCTTGGACATATATAGGGAGGACTTTCTTACTCGACATGATAGTATGCTATCTGGTTGTACTTTATCTTAACATGTACTCTGATTGTGTAACGTTTTGAAAATCATTTCGGTGAAATTTCGGAAAATAGGTAAAATAAGGGGTTTTTTTGTAAAAAGTCAAAATACAAATATCTTTATTATAAAATTAAATATACATATTCTAGCTATGTAATTGATAGTATTTGTTATTTATTGAGCCACTGGTGAAGTTTTAAATTTTCTGAAAAATTTTCCGAAATTTATTATTTTAATATTATTTTAAGCCGTCACTAATACAGTTAATTAGGGAAAATTACAAATTGGAATGGATAGATAAAAATTTTATAATTCATGACACACTAAACTGACATGTAAAATATTGCTTTTGAAATGAAATGGTTTGCCAAAACGGTTTAGAAAATATTGAAAAAAAAGGCTTTTTTTGGTGAAATTAGTGTAAGTGGTTGTAGGGTATAATATTTATCATTGTTTCTCACCCAAAACAGACCCACACCCATCCCCAAAATTCAGGGCCGAGCCCATGCTGCCCCCTCTCCATCTCACACTTCCAGTTAGTTGAAAAGAAAACAAAAGAAGAAAAGGAATGAAAGAATTAAAGAATGTATAAGATTGGGCTTTTGACTTTTATCTTTGACTTTGAAACCAACACACACACTCTCTCTCTCTCACTCTCCCACTCACCTCACCCCTCCCCACTCTCGGTCAGAAATCAGCCCCCCCATTTTCTCCAAGTATCCATCTTCCTTCACCTCCATTTTCCTTCAAAAAAAATCAACAAAAATCAACACAAACCTCACCAAAATCAAAATCCGACTCCTACCCATTTCTCATTAGCCAAAAGTGCATGGATCAAGAGAAAAAGATTCCAATTTGGGAGGCTATGTGTATGCTTGTGGATCTTCAAATTTATTAGATATATATTCTACCCATTTTTGCTTAATTTGTTAGTTAATTTCTTAAAGCTAAGTTATTTAAAGTGTTAATTAGGCTTTAGTTGCAAGTTTGGAATTTCTAGAATTGGGTATGGTTTAAGTTAGGGTTTTGTTGTGGAATTGTATTGTGATCAATTGTGCATGGTTTTGAGATGTGGATTAACATCTTAAGTCTTGTAGAAAGCTAATCTAGTTGGTAATTACAAACCATTATTTATAAAATGTCCTAATTAAGCTATTTTGCTAACTAGGGTTTTTGGAAAATTATGAAATGCTTTAGATTAAAATATAATTATGGTTTCATATCATTATTAATATTATTATGAGTGGTTTAATGCCTTTGGACCATGCAAAACCAAGCGTAGTTGTTGTTTTGTGCATTTTTAGTTGAAATTGTTAAAATTAGATAAATTGCAAAACTAGAATTTTTAGTTTTATAAGAATTGATGAGATTAAATTTTTGAAATGGGTTGTATGACTTATTTAAGATGTTTAATAAGTATTATGGCCGCTAGATTTGTTTAAACGTCGAGTTTTGTACTAAAACGGGTAATTTTTGCTTGCTAGATTTTCGGAAAAATGGCTTTTAAAGTGAGTTTGGGCTTTTTGTGAATTTTAACCTATTTTACATTATAATTAGTGTTCGTGAATGCGCAAATCAGTGTGTTTGGGTTTTTCCTGATGGTTTGACGTTCGTACATCGACATCGAGGGTTGGTTTGGCTATTCTTGCATGCGTAGGCGATAGGTTTTGACCTATGCGTGATAAGCGTGCCGATTTGATTTTCGTATGCCGTTTCGATTTCGAATTTGGTTTTAATGCGATACGGTGCGTTATGATATGTAGGTACCCCATGTGGACTTCGAGATGACAAGCAAGCGCGTGGTGACATCGGCACCGGCGAGCGAGTACCAGGTGAGTAGATTTATATCTACGGGGAGAAGTCGGGTGGATGGCGTATAGCACCGCCGCAGTTCGTGGTGATCTATACGAATATTTATACACATACATATATTGATTATATATTGTTGAGTTTATTGATGATAATGATAGATTTTAGGTGTGATTGGATAGGTTTAGTATTGCGAGACCCTACAGTAGAGGTTGCATCACATTTACACACACACACCCATACTTGCATACATTCTTCTTTCATATGTGCTTATATGGGGTTATATTGTTATGTGTTCACATGGGTATGGGACTATGTGTTCACATACTGGATTTGAGGATAATATTTAGGATTTGAGATGAGTCGATAAGATTTGATTGAGACCGCGAGAACGGTGATATGGCAGGATTCGTACTTGAGGTACGTCCTGATATTATAGCGGATCTTGGGACGACGTTACATGTGAATAGTGTTATACAATGAATGGTTGACATGTGATCGTGATATGAGATAAGATATATTAAGATATTTATAATAGGTCGTATTAGGCGATGTATACCTCTTTATGACGATATATGATGATGATATCGGTTTGTATGAGGCTGTAGATCAGCAGTCAGATCATGAGTATATTGATGATATTAGTATCGTACTAGACGTAGATCAGTACCCAGATTATAATCTTGGATAAAGAGGATACCAGATGAATAATGTGATATTGACCCATACCCAGATTGGGGATGCCGTACGACGGATTTACGTACAAGCTATATATTGATGATTGATCCACACTCTAGACTTGGGATGTCTGATTATAGATATGGTATCAGATATGATATTATTGAGGCGGGATCACCGACTATATATATACAGGTATGTATATGTATCGATTCAGATGTTAGGCAGTTTCCTTACCTGTAGTTCAGCTTGTTAGTTCAGCCGTATAGTTTAGTGTAGTTGTTAGACTAGATTAAACTCCTACCTATTTCAAAACTAACGGATCGTGGGTATTTTAAAAGACAGGTCAAGGGATTCTACGGATATTTCAAAAGGCGTATCTTTTCTTAAAAACACCGTAGCCTTTAATTCCAAAACCCCACGATTTGTGTTATTTCAAATGGCACCATAGTATGACTTATATATATATATATATATTAAATGCAGATTAGTTACCGTTGTGTCTAGTATTTAGCTCCCGCTCATTTTTGCTGTTCGCCCTCATCGCATACTTACTGTAAGTGCACGGCGGCGCCCCGGCCGTCAATCCGACGCCGGAAAGCGGAAGCGGTGAAAAACTTAAATTTTACGGACTTAGCAAACCGGCACCACCGCGCACTATAACCCGGATCGAACCATTAACTAGTCTAAGCTACTTAACAAGATGGGTTAGAGATATACCGACGATCCAAGTCCTCCGGTCTTCTCGCCATCGTCCCGATCTCCTGCGGAATGTCCCGTCTCCTCCTCGTCGCCGGAAGTGCACCACATCGCCTACTTTGTTTACGGGCTCCCACCTCAATGCCGAGGCAACTCGGGCACGAAGCCGGCTACTCGACGTGCCCAAGGTTCGCTGTAGAATGTGTAGTAGAGGAAGTCTCATATGGGGTTATGGAGTTGTGCCATTTTGTGGAGGAAAAGAGAGGAACTTTTGGAAAGGAACTAGAGGGCTTTTCTAGCAAGCATGAGAAAACAATATGCCACCCCAAAAAATGAATCAATCAACCCCCTAAAAAATGGCCGGCCAATGCAAGGTGATGGAATGAGAGAGCAATGAGAGTGAGGGAGTGATATCATCAAAAAACAAAAGATCCAACCACAACCATAATCAAAAGAGAGAGAGAAAGGAATGGTTATGATATCAAGTAATGATCACAAGCAAAACCAATACTCCACCACCAACCACCAACCTCATCATCAACAACCATGATGAGCCAAAAGTCATGCCATCATGACAAGAAGAGGTCAAGGTCAATGAAAAGATGTCATGATACAACAATAAGCAAAGAACCCCTCCACAAACACTTATTTGCAACAATGCAAATAAGCCCTCCTCCACCAATCTTCGGCCAATGAACGGAACAATGGAAATTGGCCGAAACGGAAAGCAAACTGGCAACTCCAGAAAACTGGTCCCGTAATAAATTACGGGAAAACCCCGATACTGTGCATACACACCCGCATCTGTATTTCGACCGAAATACAAATGAAATGAGACAAAGTCTACACTGTACTATACTAGGTCCGGCTTATACCAAAACCGGCTAGTAATATCTGTTCGATCCTGATCCGTGCAATACCGCACGTATCTGATCAAACCCTGCCATATAACCATACGGCCTATAGTACAATCTGTCCGATCCTGATCCGTGCAATACTGCACGTATCTGATCGGACCCTGCCATATCTCCATACGGCCTCTACAACCTTTCGCCCGAAAGCTGAGTAACTGAATGTGGGGGACTCTAAAGACTCGTCAACACCTTGGTTGTGGATTTAACCACTAGCACGTCAGAGGTATAAGCCAATACGTGACGGGCTACCAGGTACTGACCAAATGGGACGTCGATGAGGAAGCTCACCCCGACACCCAACTGAGCCTGTCAGTGACAATATCCGTGCAGTCCGGTCCGTTCGTCTATGAGCATCGCATGGCGGGCCTAGGGGGTTGGTAAAAGTCAGACCCCCAAAAGCGGTACAAGTCGTGTCGGAGTGTAGCCCAGAACACCCTGAGATACTACTGGAATACCTACCATTAAATCTCCTTGCCTTGGCCAAGGACTTTGTGTAATGGCTCTCCTAGACACAGCACGACCTCACCCCCAATACCGGGAGAGACGAACCCCTGAAGATACGCTCACTGCCTCCATGTGGCTCGGGACTGTACCCAACTAAAACCTGTTTGCACGACTCCTTTGAGCCGTGGTAGGGTAGTAATCAAAGTACAGTGGGAACTCACACGAGACAAATGACGATCCCCAGGTCGATGAACTAACCTGCACACATGTCACCAGGGAACTGCCATCTGACGTCTGGTATATGACCAACTAGCATGTTCCCGGCGAGTCCTGTCCGGTGTACTCATAACCCAATGAGCACCTGTATACATCTTAGGTGATCCAACTGACACCAGTGGCTTGTGAGACCGGCCACCGCCCCTCGTCGGGGTCTCGACTGTATACACTAGTCTACTAATGGAGTATCGATGCCCAGTCTCGAAACTCCCACGACTAGGGACCTTTTAAGGATAAGCTTATAGACCCCCCAGCTCCCACTTATATGATCGCCCTCATACTGCTGGTGGTCAAGCAAGAATCCTAGGGGCTCTATCAACGTGTAATAGCGACGTGTCAGGTCACCTAAAACAGTACACGATGATAAAGGTAAACCAGATAGCATACTATCATCTCGAGTAAGACTGTCCTACCGGGATAGGTCCTCCCTCAATCATTGCAATCACGTACCTGTGATCCAATAATTGACTCTGAGGGCACTATCTCCAACAATCTCCCACTTGCACTCAAGGCTAATTATTGCGATGTCGCATACTCACAGCCCGTGTGATACCGAACACCCAACTCCTCTACTAGTCAGTTTCACAAAGCTCGTTTGCAAAACTATTGCGTTCGAGGAATAGCCTCAGTGAGTGGATCCGCCTTGTTGTCTCTTTCCATGTTTCTCTAAATCTCAAGTTCGCGGAGAAACCCATCTCCCGAAATGAGCAATACCTGTCTTAGAATGTGTCTGGATGTCTGATGGGACATAGCTCATAAATGAGCTCCAAATCCAAACTTCTTAGACTGTATCGTCAACTGAACTTAATCAGTATCCTGCGCCATGCCACCCTCAGTATTGCCTTGGACCACCTGTCCAAAATACTGCCCCTCATCAGAAGGAAAACTATAGCTCTGACAACCTCCTTGTCGTCCATGTCACCTTGGAAGCCTGGAATGATAACTGTTTCCCGAATGAGGCTGTCGTTATCATATCCCTAGAACATCCACTTATGTTCTAAAACTGCTTCCGACTGTTTCTCCAGGATTGGATTAATGTCAACTTATTGCATCTAGTGCAAGAACAATATCTGGTGTGGTACTTGATATCTCATGATTGACTCAATTGCCTAAGCAAGTGATCTGCCAATCATGCACATCCCTCTCCCCTTTAGTCTGTAAGACACCTTTAGAGAGGGTGACTCCGTTACCTGCAGGTACACTACCGTGCCAGGAGTCGTCCATCCTAAATACTCTTAGAATGCTGTCAAGTACCCTGATTGGGAAACCACCCAAATCTAGATCTAAGACCATAGATCTAGTAACCAGTATGTCAGATATAATGTCCAAGTCCATGTGGAGAAACCACTGTGTGACGACCAAAGTATAACCGATCGTAGTATAGGAGTTTCCTTTCCTACTTTGTGTATGTCATCCAAATACCAGGATATCACACCCTACTACCTTCTCAACAGATCCATCCCCTATTCTGATGAAGTCAAACCCATGACTGTCACGTCAGAAATAGATGATCTATCTCCGCTACATCTGCTCTAGTCTATAAATAGACATAAGCTACCTGTCCACCAATGCTTCCGCTGCTCCCACTGACTACGACAACCCTCTGGCAGAGTCATATAGACGTGCACTTCTAAAACTAGTTTAGAACGACGCTATACTCATCCTCCCGCCGGGTCTCGCAGCCTGGAACAACAGCAATGGTAATTGTGGGTAAACAAGAACTTCCCTGTCACCGTCCTTGAGGCTACCGGAGTACCTCTCGGGTGCCTGAAGTTACCCACCTTATCTGCGGAGTGGCCAATGGAATGTCAATTCAGATTGAATCTTTAGGTTCCTTATCAAATCTTCAGTAATCGTTTGTGGTTCTGGAATCACTTCCAGTTCTACCATACTCCCACTACTGTTTTTCTGAAAAAAAATCCATTTTTAATAAAACTGTGGCGAGTCTAGAACAATATCGCTATTGTTCGTCCAGATGGTAGAAAATCAACCCTCGTCATAGCCTGGGTCAACCCACAAACAGCTATTACAGAAACGTGCCTTGAGTTGTCCAGTGTCTGGTTTTAATCATAAACCGGACAACTCCCCGTACCTTAACATCGTTAAGATATGAACTGTTCTATATCATATATAGAACCAGAGGCACTGATTTAATTGAACCAGATTCAAATCATGCAACTGTCTCCAGTGCATGTCAACTAAATGGAAGGAGGCCGATCAGCGTTACTCAACTTAGGAATACTTCCAATTATGAGTAACCTGAAAGAGAAGCAAGATCTCTTTATCATTACTATCAACTGAATACCATACACAAGTACCTACATCTTCGATCTCTTTGAAGAATCCCGATACTTGCTATACCTGGTTCTCTACTCTATTCAAATACCTGTAACCTCTCAAAATTCGGACCTTGTGTTTCCACGAAACACCGGTCTAAAAACTAGAGAAGTCATAAGTAAACCGAATATAGTACGAGGACCTACCCCTCTGTCCTGATGGACCCTGGACAACATACAATACTCTGTATAAGTCCCTTGAGTCTGATAACTCATTCACTGTGTGTCGTAGGTTGAAAACTGTACTTATGGTTAAGAAGAATTACACCGCTGTTTAATGCTCCTTACCTAACCATCCACTGATATAGGTAAATGTCGTAGACATAATTTCAGAAAGGTATATCTCACTCTATGAAAATAGACGTACAGATATATCAATTTGAAATTGGTGCATAACAGCGGATATTCAAAACCAAATATTTGCCGACCGGCAAACAACCCAGGTGATTTCCTCAAATATCACCGATTACAACGAATCCCGATATAATGAGGATAATCACCCAATTCCCAATAACTTACTCCCACTCATCATCTGTAAAACCATACAGATGTGAGAATCGTACCTGGTAAATACATACCCTGGAGTAAGTATCTAATCGGGAAATCAGTTTTCCTTTAACAGTACACAGTGAGACTGAAACATCGAAATGTTTCGATGGGATATCCCGGTATTCCTAGTAATGCCTCTTCCAGAATCACGACTGTAACCGTATAGTTCTTTGCCACCTCTCCAAATCCCTTCATATGTCTTTAGTCATTACCTTCTGCACACCCCTTTAGGCCAAATGGTTTTCTTCCTTCCCTACCGTTCGGCACCAGCCTATGGTTTGGAAGAAGACTATCCAATAAGCATAATGGGTGTACTGTCCCAATCCTAGGAACACTCGCAATGAGAGAGGGTGAAGATAAAAGACAACCGAATAAACCTTATTCCTATTTCTCCTGAACCAGAATCCATCCCCGAACTGGAACAAGTTCCATTCGAGTTCGTATATAACCATACGATGGAGTATCCAAATAAACTGTGGATCTTCGTAGTGATACGGAGTGTCCTGGAGAAATACAAAGGTGATGTGGGAGTGGTAATGAAATATTTGGTTTGGTCGTGAATATCTGTTGCAATTTACTTTGCCCTCTTACTAATCCCTTGCTTTGTCTGAACTTAATACCTTCTGTACACCATCGTTAGGCTAATTGGTTTTCTTCATTCCCTACCGGTCGGCACCAGCCTAAGGTTTGGAAGAAGACAATCCAATTTGCGTAATAGGTGTACTACCCCTAAACCAAGGAGTACTCGTAACCTGAGAGAGGGTAAAAGGAAAAGACAACTGAATAATCCTATCCGTTTTCTCCAGAACCGGAAACCATCCTCGAATAAATTCTTTCGAGTTCGTATCTAACCATACGATGGTTTTGTCCAATGGAAGTGGACGTTCGTAGTAAAACGGGGTGTCCTGGAGAAAAGGGTAAAAGTAGGAGTGGCAATGAGGTCTGCAACTCTGACAATCCAAAAGCCGGTGTTAAAGAAGGTTCGGTCAACTTGGTCACTGAGTCAAAGTCTTAGGGTCGGGTCAATGGTCGCTGCCAAAGAGAGAGAGAAAAGAAACACTCAGCATGCACTCTAACCTAGATCAGAATGGTTACCAATTTATCTAATCTGGAATCCTCCCACTGTACCTCAAATTCTCCTCCAAACCTGAAAGAAGAATTAGTCGGGGTTACCCGAGGAGTATACCAACTCATCAGTGGGAATCGGGATCCAACTATCATTGCATGATAACGTGACGGAATCCGCTCACGCTATCACACTCCAGAAGGTATGCGCATATCTGGCAAGTTTCAGTTCTTTTGAAACTCCCGATGTGATTTCTGCCCCATGCTCTTATGACCTTGACTTTGGCCAACAAATCATAAGTCACATGTCAAGTTCTACCCTTCATTCTCCAGGTTGATTCGAATCCACCCGCACAAGCCCTTGACTTTGGCCAACAAGGCTATACGACTGTCCCAAACCAACGCATCTATCTATGCTGCATATGAATAACCAACAGCTACCAAACACTGTGCCTTGACTTTGGCCAACAAACACAGCTTGAATACTATTGACTACCCATATGAAACGACGGAGGGCTACGAATGGTTTCTGGCGAAAACCTTTAACGTAATGAACTTGATATCGTCGAAGGAACGGATAGCTTTTAAAAAATATAGTGACGAAAACCGTTGCTAAAGAGGTCACTCCCTGTGAAGGGATCTCGGCTCTTTCCCCGTAGAATGAGGTGCAGGATATTCCAAATGAATACCACGGTGCAAAGCAAAAGTAATCGGCTATAGTGAAGTTAATGCCCTGACGCAAACTTCTGTCCAAGGGGTCACTCCCGGTGAAGGGATCTCGGCCCTTGCCTCGTCGACTGAGGAGCAGGATATTCTAAATGAAAACCACGATGCAAAACAAAAGTAAACGTCCTTGCAATAACAGCTTTTTGAAAAGTGTTCCAACAACATCAGATTAGGTTTGTTTTTAACTTGCATTGATCCGAATCAATGCAGTCCCATCAATTGATCACACCAAAAAGAACGAAAATATACTGATGTACGTATATGCCATCCGCATTCGCCACTGGGTCCCGTCATTACCCGTTAGGTTAGCTAACTAACGACAGAGCGGGGACTGGACTAGCGCGGATGCAAAACATATACAACATCTACTAATATATATACCAATATATTATATTCGCTCAAGGCGTGAATAAAAATGCAACATCACAGAAAATGTACAGCATCACAGAAACAATACAGATATCTGGGATCCCCGGGTTTCACAGAGCCACTACTGAAACCCGACGTTCCCCTGGTCGTGTGGATAGCCTGTGCAATGAAATCCTAGACCCCTACGGGCGCGGCAAGTTACCCGCCAAAACCTGAAGCGAGGCAGCCCCCTTCAGCAACGTGAATGGACCACCCAGCACTTCACGGAATCCGGTAACTTGGGCACCCCTCCTGGGTCAACCTGTACCCCCTACGAGTGCGGCGAATAGCCCGCCAATCCTAGAGTGAAGCCCCCTCCGTCTCAATGCCATGAGATGCGGGCTTGTTGCCCTCCAGAACCCGGCTATCCGTGCACCCCTCCGCGGGGCAATCCTAGTACAGAAAGTAAAATATACATACAACGGGTACATCGACCGCAACCAGGTCGTGCCCCAAAATAATAATACAATCAGGCAGTGACGGCAGTCCACAAGTCGGACGCTCGCCCCGCAATATCAAATGTACATAATACAACTACACTGTACTAGCATTGCATCCAGGCTATCCCCCACGACCGATCCGCAACATCACAGCATAAACATAGAACATCAACGTGAAAGTCAAGTTCGCAAATCCGTCTAACCGGGCTATAGCAGTTAGACCGGATTTACCGATCGAGTGACATTCACGGTCGCAGATATAATGTAAATACTGTGAAAAATGTGTTTAAAATTTTCCGATTGATCAAACATTAACAAGTGGGCCCCCAAACAAAACTGTAGCAACCACAGAAAACCTGGGCCCAATTTTAATATTCCAGAAACCACAATTATCACACAGGAACATACTACAAAAATTTGGGAGCATGAACAGTTAAAAGCGCCGCGGAAGCGCGGCCCAAGCAGGGGTTTAGCCGCCCTTCCGCGGCGGAACAGTGAGATCATGGTACCAATTTTTTACAGAATGCTTATATTTCCCTGCAAATCATTCTGCGACAACCTGAAAAATTTTTGGACTCAAAAAAAATTCGACAGAAACTGATGTGCTTGAAATACGTGTTTTCGGGATTTTGTTCGATCGGAAACGTTAAACATATTAAACAAAGCTAGACGAAGTTAATGGCGAGGCTCTGATACCACTGTAAGTGCACGGCGGCGCCCCGGCCGTCAATCCGACGCCGGAAAGCGGAAGCGGTGAAAAACTTAAATTTTGCGGACTTAGCAAACCGGCACCACCGCGCACTATAACCCGGATCGAACCATTAACTAGTCTAAGCTACTTAACAAGATGGGTTAGAGATATACCGACGATCCAAGTCCTCCGGTCTTCTCGCCATCGTCCCGATCTCCTGCGGAATGTCCCGTCTCCTCCTCGTCGCCGGAAGTGCACCACATCGCCTACTTTGTTTACGGGCTCCCACCTCAATGCCGAGGCAACTCGGGCACGAAGCCGGCTACTCGACGTGCCCAAGGTTCGCTGTAGAATGTGTAGTAGAGGAAGTCTCATATGGGGTTATGGAGTTGTGCCATTTTGTGGAGGAAAAGAGAGGAACTTTTGGAAAGGAACTAGAGGGCTTTTCTAGCAAGCATGAGAAAACAATATGCCACCCCAAAAAATGAATCAATCAACCCCCCAAAAAATGGCCGGCCAATGCAAGGTGATGGAATGAGAGAGCAATGAGAGTGAGGGAGTGATATCATCAAAAAACAAAAGATCCAACCACAACCATAATCAAAAGAGAGAGAGAAAGGAATGGTTATGATATC
This sequence comes from Agapanthus africanus, assembly GCA_030015575.1. NCBI lineage: Eukaryota > Viridiplantae > Streptophyta > Magnoliopsida > Asparagales > Amaryllidaceae > Agapanthus > Agapanthus africanus. The sequence goes on along the minus strand of CM057345.1, from coordinate 429,095,126 downwards.
AAGTAATGATCACAAGCAAAACCAATACTCCACCACCAACCACCAACCTCATCATCAACAACCATGATGAGCCAAAAGTCATGCCATCATGACAAGAAGAGGTCAAGGTCAATGAAAAGATGTCATGATACAACAATAAGCAAAGAACCCCTCCACAAACACTTATTTGCAACAATGCAAATAAGCCCTCCTCCACCAATCTTCGGCCAATGAACGGAACAATGGAAATTGGCCGAAACGGAAAGCAAACTGGCAACTCCAGAAAACTGGTCCCGTAATAAATTACGGGAAAACCCCGATACTGTGCATACACACCCGCATCTGTATTTCGACCGAAATACAAATGCAATGAGACAAAGTCTACACTGTACTATACTAGGTCCGGCTTATACCAAAACCGGCTAGTAATATCTGTTCGATCCTGATCCGTGCAATACCGCACGTATCTGATCAAACCCTGCCATATAACCATACGGCCTATAGTACAATCTGTCCGATCCTGATCCGTGCAATACCGCACGTATCTGATCGGACCCTGCCATATCTCCATACGGCCTCTACAACCTTTCGCCCGAAAGCTGAGTAACTGAATGTGGGGGACTCTAAAGACTCGTCAACACCTTGGTTGTGGATTTAACCACTAGCACGTCAGAGGTATAAGCCAATACGTGACGGGCTACCAGGTACTGACCAAATGGGACGTCGATGAGGAAGCTCACCCCGACACCCAACTGAGCCTGTCAGTGACAATATCCGTGCAGTCCGGTCCGTTCGTCTATGAGCATCGCATGGCGGGCCTAGGGGGTTGGTAAAAGTCAGACCCCCAAAAGCGGTACAAGTCGTGTCGGAGTGTAGCCCAGAACACCCTGAGATACTACTGGAATACCTACCAGTAAATCTCCTTGCCTTGGCCAAGGACTTTGTGTAATGGCTCTCCTAGACACAGCACGACCTCACCCCCAATACCGGGAGAGACGAACCCCTGAAGATACGCTCACTGCCTCCATGTGGCTCGGGACTGTACCCAACTAAAACCTGTTTGCACGACTCCTTTGAGCCGTGGTAGGGTAGTAATCAAAGTACAGTGGGAACTCACACGAGACAAATGACGATCCCCAGGTCGATGAACTAACCTGCACACATGTCACCAGGGAACTGCCATCTGACGTCTGGTATATGACCAACTAGCATGTTCCCGGCGAGTCCTGTCCGGTGTACTCATAACCCAATGAGCACCTGTATACATCTTAGGTGATCCAACTGACACCAGTGGCTTGTGAGACCGGCCACCGCCCCTCGTCGGGGTCTCGACTGTATACACTAGTCTACTAATGGAGTATCGATGCCCAGTCTCGAAACTCCCACGACTAGGGACCTTTTAAGGATAAGCTTATAGACCCCCCAGCTCCCACTTATATGATCGCCCTCATACCGCTGGTGGTCAAGCAAGAATCCTAGGGGCTCTATCAACGTGTAATAGCGACGTGTCAGGTCACCTAAAACAGTACACGATGATAAAGGTAAACCAGATAGCATACTATCATCTCGAGTAAGACTGTCCTACCGGGATAGGTCCTCCCTCAATCATTGCAATCACGTACCTGTGATCCAATAATTGACTCTGAGGGCACTATCTCCAACACTTACATTGCTATTTCATATTGCATTGTTGATATTATGCTGTTAGGACACCAGCACTATTACCGATGATGCGTATGTACCACATACACTTACTTGCCGGCTCACATACATCTTCATCGGTAATTGCCATGTCATGTACACCTTAGAAAATATTATTGCTTGACTTAGCTTGTTAGTTAGTAGTTTGACATGATATTAGTGTACCTGCCTTATATGCCAGTTTAGACATTGTAGTTATTACTTGTGACTTCATGCATACTGTTATTCATTGTTATGCCACATTCATAGATTTTCATGCCTATATTCATGGTTTTATGTGCTATTGATGATTTGGATTCGGATTTCATGAGATTTCTTGGATTTGGAGGAAAACCGCAAAAACACAAATAAACTTCTTCTCTCTCTTTTAAATAAAAAGTGCGGTTTTCCCATGACGTATGAGTCGTCCACCATGAGTTTGCTGATGGATTTCGAGACCCGAGTTCGAGGAGTGGAGGAACCGTTTCGGGTACATGGTGTACCCGGTGCGGTACCCCGGGGCAAGAGGATCGCAGATGATGGCGTTGAGCCTGGCAGGGGAGCACTACCGACCGGTGATTTTACCCGACGCGTCGGATATCCTGAGGATACCGTCGTAGTCTTGAGATGGATGGTAGGGCCCGGTCTGGACAGACGGCGCCCTAGATATTGAGATTGAGACATTGAGATTTCGAGATATTGAGGTACTGAGATTTGATGATACAGGCCAGTCCGGATAGCCAGAGCCTGAGATTTTGAGACATTGAGATTTATGTTTTGTGTCGATGCTAGACACTGTTTATGCTGATTTCATTTATGATACCTCTTTTAAAAAGATACAGAAATCTCACTAATTTATGAAAGCAGTTTTCTCCAGTACATGCATTCTGTTTCATGCATTCATACATCATCCATATGATACATTGCTACCTGAGGCACTGACACGAGCACTTGGTATTACCGTTGTTTAGAGGTATACCCTTGCCATTGTTATAGGCTGCTGGTTATATATTTGAGGATATATTATGATTGTATGACTTAGGATTGCGTTGCTCATGCGATTTCTGTTCATAGATGTTTCTATTCACAAGTTGGCAACTCGCCCCCGTTGTGCCAAAGTTTCTTGCAGGTTTTGCCGTACAGGTTTCATTACGGTTTTGCTGGCACTACTTCCATTTCCGTGTGATTTTCTAGTAGGTGGGTTTATTGTATCGTACCCATCAGTATACTTTGTATATATTATTATTCAGTTGTATCTAGAAGTTCCATCAACCAAACATATATTTATTTTTGAGATAGAGACTAGTGATGTTATTCTTTCGACCTTAGAGTCGCGCGTTATATTTCTCTGGATTTCTTGTTGTTTTGAGTTTCCTTTTGAGTTTTGATCCTCGCCCTTGGCGTTGTATATTATATTGCTTGTGTGGTTGTGACAGTCGTTTGACGAAGAGCTAGCTCCCGCTTGGGGATGCCTTTTATTGATTTCGTATACTATTCATGTTGTATCCCGTTTGGGGGCCAATATTTATAAAGGAGACTTTGCCGAAATTTTCAGTAAATATTTGATGTTTTTAAAAACGCATAATTCGGTTTATGCTATTAAAACTACTTGATTTAAATTGGTTTTCCTTCACTCTACTACTTTTCTTGGTTTGGATTTCTTGGTTTTTGGCTTACTTAGATTACGTACGCCTCGAGACGTTTCGTAGTTTAAATGCCGGTCATGTTCCGTACGTTCGGGATGCGACAAAATTGGTATTAGAGCGTTAGGTTTTACCTTCGGAGCGTAGGATGACCCTTGGTTGATGGAATAGGTGACTAAAGTAGAGTGACGTACCGTGGGTATGTTCCGCGGCATATTTACGATACGCTACTCCACTTAAGAAGCCTTAGGATGTACATTTCCTTGTTCAGTAGTATATTCATTCCTGATCTAGCTTCATCGGTACCAGTTATGGTTTGCTGCCACGATTACGGGCAGGGAGAGCTATGGCTAGAGTTGCGGTCAGCACGAGCTCGTCATGAACGAGGACTGACCAGGGCGTGATTCCAGGGACATACAATTGCATTGAGAGGCGTCGTCTGATTGTGTTTTTGCGCCATGAGCGTTTGACAGATCACTTTTACGAGATTTCTCGGATGTGCCGATCAGTACCAGAGGATTGGGCTAATGATAGAGGCCAGCCAGATTTTGATGACCGTTGGCGTATTGATTATTTAGGATGATTGGGGCACTGTTCAGCGTGCATACGAGTGAGCCAGTCATTGCTGCGAACGACGAGATATCGCCCCAGATGTTGGAGCTATTGCAGTACGAGTTGTACTAAGAGATGATAGAAGGTCGCTAGTCACCCGAGGATGAATGACTAGGACATGTGGTTCATTCGCTACCCCGATGTGAGGTCATCAGATAGATTGATTCCAGCTAGAACGACTTCACGCGGAGACGTTGAGAGTAGACAGAGACGATCGAATGTCAGAAACCTATTATTCCAAGTTTAAAGTATTCGGAAGAGTATGCAGGCAATTCTATGGACCCTCTAGAAGAATGAAACCCAAACTCGACTTAATGACCGTGTGAAAGCCTTTGAACCTTTAAGGTTTGCGGCAGTTCCGCGACGCCATTAGTGAGGCTTGGCTTTGCCCTTCTACGGCTGGACCATCGATATTGTGGTATGTACTCGATACTGTTAAACTGCACCCAAGATGTTGAGCTCTTGGGGGATTATGAGGTTTTGACGAATCGATCAAATGGTTCGACTTCATTCGGATGCTATGCGATGGGATGCATTGCTTAGGAGACTCCAGATACGAGTATAGCCGTTGGAGCACAGTCCATGCAGCCACGACGAGACGAGTCCGAAGCAGTCGACATTAGAGAAAAGTGGAGTAAGAGGTTCGTACGAGATCTTGATGAGACGACGTTCCACTCCGCCGACATCAGAGATGCGATACGCATGCCGAGGCATTGTACTTGGATATACCTTCCAGAAGGAGTCGCGATGAGTATGTAGCCGTTCCGGAACAAGAAACTGATATAGTAAAGGACGATGACTTCCGGACAGTTCGGCAGAGACGAGATTTAGGAGAGACCTCGACAGGACCTTTCTGGAATAAATTACGAGAAGACCTGGACCCAGGAGTGGTCATGATACGCACATCAGCAGGCCAGATTTCAGGATCGTCGACGAGACATGCTATGGGTGACCACGACAGTTGGCCAGAGATTCTTGGAGGATGTGCTTGAGCGGGACTATTCCGCCATACTTGATTTTGGTATTTTTAGCGATCTATTTGCATGATTTGGTTTTGATGATTGAGTTTCATGATATCGTTTTCAGGCACCATGGTTGCACCTACTGAGTATTTACGATTTTTGCACAGTTGTTGCACTTGAGATAGTTTTCGTGCCTTGGTTTCTCACGTTTATGATTTTATGGGTTTCATACAGTTGAGTTGATTTCATGCGTATATACGCACACGATTTGGTTTTGCACTCGGTATGATTCACATATGCTTGCAATGCAGTGATTCGCATTTGGTGCACTTAGATGCACTGGATTTCGACTACGATTGTGATGTTCGATATTTGTTTTGTGCACCTTGTGCACCTGATTGAATTTTGCGCATGTTCGGCGCTTGATATTGGATTTTATGATTTCGTGCATGATGGATGCACCGGATTTGGATTTTCGCGCATGTTGAGCGCATGTTTTGAGATGCGATTTTGGTGCACACCAGATGCACTAAATCGAGATTTTTCGTGCATGTCAGATGCACCTGATTTTGCTGTCAGGCACACACGTTGCCTATGACAGATGTTTCGTGCACACCCGTTGCACCTTGATGTTGTGTCGTGCACATGTATGGCACATCCATGGATTTTGATTTCCGTGCGCACCAGACGCACGTAGTATTCATATGCATATTTTGGGATTGATTTCTTATGGGGCAGTACGTTTTTATGATATTGGCTATGTGTTTTTGTACGGAGCAGGACTAGTCAGAGGACAGTACCTGAATATATTTTGTATGCATTGATAGTTATTGAAGGGATTTCCAAAAAGCGAGCTATAGTCTCATTATTTACCTACGTGTCGGATATGACACGAAATGTTTAAAACAAAGAGGCCCTTCTAAATTGTTTCCAAAATGGCGGAACGTACATATTAAACAAAGGATATATATATGTAGTTATTTTCTTACAATAGACGTCCGCCACTGTGCAGTGCTGCGAGCATCGCACAGCGATTTGAAGAAGATTTGGCATGCATTGCTTCCAGATGTTTTAATGATGTATATCATATTGATTTTCATTTTGGATTTGATATTTGTGTCTTTACCATGATTGCGAGATACTTGACAGAGTTTTGATTTTGAGTTATATGCTCATTTTTCATGCGCATGCACTGTGCTACGATTTGTTTTATGTATTTACGATTTCGGAGCCCCGACGACTTGATGGTTTCTCTTAGATGTTTTAGTATTTGGGGGGAGTTTTAATTTAAATTCGGGGACCGAATTTCTTTAAGGGGGGAAGATTGCAACGTTTTGAAAATCGTTTCGGTGAAATTTCGGAAAATCGGTAAAATAAGGGGGTTTTCTGTAAAAATTCAAAATACAAATATCTTTATTATAAAATTAAATATACATATTCTAGCTATGTAATTGATAGTATTTGGTGTTTATTGAGCCACTGGTGAAATTTCAAATTTTCTGAAAAATTTTCTGAAATTTATTATTTTAATATTATTTTAAGCCGTCACTAATACAGTTAATTAGGGAAAATTACAAATTGGAATGGGTTGATACAAATTTTATAATTCATGACACACTAAACTGACATGTAAAATATTGCTTTTGAAATGAAATGGTTTGCCAAAACGGTTTAGAAAATATTGAAGAAAAAGGCGTTTTTTGGTGAAATTAGTGTAAGTGGTTGTAGGGTATAATATTTATCATTGTTTCTCACCCAAACAAGACCCACACCCATCCCCAAAATTCTGGGCCGAGCCCATGCTGCCCCCCTCCATCTCACACTTCTAGTTAGTTGAAAAGAAAACAAGAGAAGAAAAGGAATGAAAGAATAAAAGAATGTATAAGATTGGGCTTTTGACTTTTATCTTTGACTTTGAAACCAACACCCTCTCTCTCTCACTCTCCCACTCACCTCACCCCTCCTTACTCTCGGCCAGAAATCAGCCCCCTCATTTTCTCCAAGTATCCATCTTCCTTCACCACCATTTTCCTTCAAAAAAATCAACAAAAATCAACACAAACCTCACCAAAATCAAAATCCGACTCCTACCCATTTCTTTTTAGCCAAAAGTGCATGGATCTAGGGAAAAAGATTCCAATTTGGGAGGCTATGTGTACGCTTGTGGATCTTCAAATTTATTGGGTATATATTCTACCCATTTTTGCTTAATTTGTTAGTTAATTTCTTAAAGCTAAGTTATTTAAAGTGTTAATTAGGCTTCAGTTGCAAGTTTGGAATTTTTAGAATTGGGTATGGTTTAAGTTAGGGTTTTGTTGTGGAATTGTGTTGTGATCAATTGTGCATGATTTTGTGATGTGGATTAACATCTTAAGTCTTGTAGAAAGCTAATCTAGTTGTTAATTACAAACCATTATTTATAAAATGTCCTAATTAAGCTATTATGCGAACTAAGGTTTTTGGAAAATTATGAAATGCTTTAGATTAAAATATAATTATGGTTTCATGTCATTATTAATATTATTATGAGTGGTTTAATGCCTTTGGACCATGCAAAACCAAGCGTAGTTGTTGTTTTGTGCATTTTTAGTTGAAATTGTTAAAATTAGATAAATTGCAAAACTAGAATTTTTAGTTTTATAAGAATTGATGAGATTAAATTTTTGAAATGGGTTGTATGACTTATTTAATATGTTTAATAAGTATTATGGCCGCTAGATTTGTTTAAACGTCGAGTTTTGTACTAAAACGGGTAATTTTTGCTTGCTAGATTTTCGGAAAAATGGCTTTTAAAGTGAGTTTGGGGTTTTTGTGAATTTTAACCTATTTTATATTATAATTAGTGTTCGTGAATGCGCAAATGAGTGTGTTTGGGTTTTTCCTGATGGTTTGACATTCGTACATCGACATCGAGGGTTGGTTTGGCTATTCTTGCATGTGTAGGTGATAGGTTTTGACCTATGCGTGATACGCGTGCCGATTTGATTTTCGTATGCCGTTTCGATTTTGAATTTTGTTTTAATGTGATACGGTGCATTATGATATGTAGGTACCCCATGTGGACTTCGAGACGACAAGCAAGCGCGTGGTGACGTCGGCACCGGTGAGCGAGTACCAGGTGAGTAGATTTATATCTACGGGGAGAAGTCGGGTGGATGGCGTATAGCACCCCCGCAGTTCGTGGTGATGTATACGAATACGTATACACACATATATATTGATTATATATTGTTGAGTTTATTGATGATAAGGATAGCTTTTAGGTGTGATTGGATAGGTTTAGTGTTGCGAGACCCTAGAGTAGAGGTTGCATCACATTTACACACACACACCCATACTTGCATACATTCTTCTTTCATATGTGCTTATATGAGGTTATATTGTTATGTGTTCACATGGGTATAGGACTATGTGTTCACATACTGGATTTGAGGATAATATTTAGGATTTGAGATGAGTCGATAATATTTGATTGAGACCGCGAGAACGGTGATACGGCAGGATTCGTACTTGAGGTACGTCCTGATATTATAGCGGATCTTGGGACGACGTTACATGTGAATAGTGTTATACAATGAATGGTTGACATGTGATCGTGATATGAGATAAGATATATTAAGATATTTATAATAGGTCGTATTAGGCGATGTATACCTCTTTATGACGATATATGATGATGATATCGGTTTGTATGAGGCTGTAGATCAGCAGTCAGATCATGAGTATATTGATGATATTAGTATCGTACTAGACGTAGATCAGTACCCAGATTATAATCTTGGATAAAGAGGATACCAGATGAATAATGTGATATTGACCCGTACCCAGATTGGGGATGCCATATGACGGATTTACATACAAGCTATATATTGATGATTGATCCGCACTCTGGACTTGGGATGTCTGATTATAGATATGGTATCGGATATAATATTATTGAGGCGGGATCACCGACTATATATATACAGGTATGTATATGTATCGACTCAGATGTTAGGCGGTTTCCTTACCTGTAGTTCAGCTTGTTAGTTCAGCCGTATAGTTTAGTGTAGTTGTTAGACTAGATTAGACTCCTACCTATTTCAAAACTAACGGATCGTGGGTATTTTAAAAGACAAGTCAAGGGATTCTACAGATATTTCAAAAGGCGTATCTTTTCTTAAAAACACCATAGCCCTTATTTCCAAAACCCCACGATTTGTGTTATTTCAAATGGCACCATAGTATGACGTATATATATATTAATTGCAGATTAGTTACCGTTGTGTCTAGTATTTAGCTCCCGCTCATTTTTGCCGTTCGCCCGCATCGCATACTTACATTGCTATTTCATATTGCATAGTTGATATTATGCTGTTAGGACACCAGCACCATTACCGATGATGCGTATGTACCACGCACACTTACTTGCTGGCTCACACACATCTTCATCGGTAATTGCCATGTCACGTACACCTTAGAAATATTATTGCTTGACTTAGCTTGTTAGTTAGTAGTTTGACATGATATTAGTGTACCTGCCTTATATGCCAGTTTAGACATTGTAGTTATTACTTGTCAATTCATGCATACTGTTATTCATTGTTATGCCGCATTCATAGATTTTCATGCCTATATTCATGGTTTTACGTGCTATTGATGATTTGGATTCGGATTTCATGAGATTTCTTGGATTTGGAGGAAAACCGCAAAAACACAAATAAACTTCTTCTCTCTTTTAAATAAAAAGTGCGGTTTTCCCATGACGTATGAGTCGTCCACCATGAGTTTGCTGATGGATTTCGAGAACCGAGTTCGAGGAGTGGAGGAACCGTTTCGGGTATATGGTGGACCCGGTGCGGTACCCCGGGGCAAGAGGATCGCAGATGATGGCGTTGAGCCTGGCAGGGGAGCACCACCGACCGGTGATTTTACCCGACGCGTCGGATATCCGGAGGATACCGTCGTAGTCTTAAGATGGATGGTAGGGGCCGGTATGGACTGACGGCACCCTAGATATTGAGATTGAGACATTGAGATTTCGAGATATTGAGGTACTGAGATTTGATGATACAGGCCAGTCCGGATAGCCGGAGCCTGAGATTTTGAGACATTGAGATTTATGTTTTGTGTCGATGCTAGACACTGTTTATGCTGATTTCATTTATGATACCTCTTTTAAAAAGATACAGAAATCTCACCAATTTATGAAAGCAGTTTTCTCCAGTACATGCATTCTGTTTCATGCATTCATACATCATCCATATGATACATTGCTACCTGAGGCACTGACACGAGCACTTGGTATTACTGTTGTTTAGAGGTATACCCTAGCCATTGTTATAGGCTGCTAGTTATATATTTGAGGATATATTATGATTGTATGACTTAGGATTGCGTTGCTCATGTGATTTCTGTTCGTAGATGTTTCTATTCACGAGTTGGCAACTCGCCCCCGTTGTGCCACAGTTTCTTGCAGGTTTTGCCGTACAGGTTTCATTACGGTTTTGCTGGCACTACTTCCATTACCGGGTGATTTTCTAGTAGGTGGGTTTATTGTATCGTACCCATCAGTAAACTTTGTATATATTATTATTCAATTGTATCTAGAAGTTCCATCAACTAAACATGTATTTATTTTTGAGATAGAGACTAGTGTTGTTATTCTTTCGACCTTAGAGTCGCGCGTTATATTTTTGTGGATTTCTTGTTGTTTTGAGTTTCCTTTTGAGTTTTGATCCTCGCCCTTGGCGTTGTATATTATATTGCTTGTATGGTTGTGACCGTCGTTTGATGAAGAGCTAGCTCCCGCTTGGGGATGCCTTTTATTGATTTCGTATACTATTCATGTTGTATCCCGTTTGGGGGCCAGTATTTATAAAGGAGACTCTGCCTAAATTTTCAGTAAATATTTGATATTTTTAAAAATGCATAATTCGGCTTATGCTATTAAAACTACTAGATTTAAATTGGTTTTTCTTCACTCTACTACTTTTCTTGGTTTGGATTTCTGGGTTTTCGGCTTACTTAGATTACGTACGCCTCGAGACGTTTCGTAGTTTAAATGCCGGTCATGTTCCGTACTTTCGGAACGTGACAGATTGTCTCTATGTTACATGTTGATAAAGCCCTTAGGATATGTACTCGACTACTGGGACTATGATGAGATCATACTAGTGGGGCCACGGTAGTCGATGAGTACATCCTATAACTGTTCCTAGTCGAGGGTGTATCGAGACAGGGCATCGATACGCCAGAGTAGACTAGCGTATACGTATCTTGACCCATATGATGGGCGATGGATGATCCCATATCCATCGGTGTTTGACATCAAGGATGGTGTACTGGTGCTCAGTAGAGACTGGTTACACTGGACGGACTTGTCGAGAACTCCCGGATGATCCCATATCCATCGGTGTTTAACATGCTTGTTTTTGCCTAATCTCTAGTTTAAAGATCTTGTTAAGGGTTGTTCGGCACGGCTAAATTTTTAAATCGGGCATGGTTGATGCCTTGTAGACCCTTGTGCGTGTGCTTAGCAACCCTACAGTGGTATCAGAGCCAAGCTAGATCTTTAGGCGAAGTCCTGGCGAAGTTTAAATTCCGATCGAACTTCGAATACACGATATAACCTAGTTTCTGGAAATTTTTCAAAACTGTGATTTTTTGTGAATTAAAAATACTAAAAAAAACCAGCAGGGAAATATAGGAATTACTGTAAAATACGATCACCTAATTCCACTGTAGCGCCGTGGAACCGCGGCAATACCCTGCTTTTGGCAGCGGTTCCGCGGCCGTATGTGAAGATTAGGCACTCAATTTTATACAGTAATATCCGTAGGTGTCTCTGCATGTTTCTGGGAATTTTTAATTCTACTCAAGTGTTGAGTTTTCTGGGTTGTTTTGGGGACTCGTTGATTCGATCGGATAATTTAACTTCGCTTTTTTTTTCCGGGTAATTTTAGAAACTGTTAAAAAGTTCGAACGGATATCAATAACTCACTTTTTCCCCTGTCGGAAATTTTTTGAAAAGTTGAATTTTTTCTCGAGTTTGAAACTTCCGGAAAATCATGCAAGTAACGCGGTGGACCCTCTAGAAGAACACAAAGCTTAACTCGATTATGTGACCATCTTGAACTGTCTCTAAACCTTAGGGTTTGTAGCAGTACGGCGTGCCACATGTGAGGCGTTGGCTTGACCCTTCTATGGCTGGACCATTGGTACTGTGGCATGTGACGGATGCTTTTAAACTCCGCTCAAGTGTTGAGCTATTTAGAAAACTTGGGTGTTTGTTTATTCGATCGGAAAGTTTAACACTGTCTATTTATCTGGAATGTGATACAATATTTGGAATCCACAGGTAGTTATAAGATAACTAATTTGAATGTTATAAGTCTAGCAGTTCAGTCTCAGATGATCGGTTGCCATGGAATTTTGATGCGATCAAAAGTCCGTCGCAATCACGTAGCGTACGCGGATACTCGCCGGGTAAACTTAATAGACAGCCACGCCCCATAGCCCCGACCAAGTGACTGTAGGAGAACCCCATCGCCAAAAGCATCCGTTCGGGTGCTCGCAGCAGCAGTGCTCCGCCTTAGTGCACTTCGTCGACGGCATCGGGGGTGCCGCCGTCTGGTAAAGTTTGCGACGAGCATTCGATCAGGATGTCGGGAATCTTGTTGAATTGCCCGACTTGATATTGAAAAGAGTTTTTGATAATGAGACTAAAATACGGGGTTTATAATTATTAGGCATGCGATGTCTAAGGAATTCATTTAGTTAGGCATGCGATGTCTAAGCAGGCTGCGGATTCCAACTGTTGTCGTTTTACATTTTCTTTTCTGTGACTGTAAGTATAGTATGTAGTTGTATCGCCGGTTTTCGTTGCTATATATCGACGACAATCGGTGTATGCATACTTACTTACGTTGATGACATGTGATGTTATTGTAAGTCTACGCTAGCGCCCCGGCCGTCTACAGACGCCAAATGCGGAATAAAAACTTTTAAACTGGCGCTATCGTATACTTTAACCCGGATCTGCCATTATTGGTAAACCAACAAACTGTAAAGAGTGTAGAAAGGTTATACCGAACGATCCGAGTCCTTCGTTCTTTAACCATCATCCCACGCTCCGTTGCGGTTGCTCCGATCTCGTCGAACTCCGATATCCACGTCGAGGTGACACCACATCACCGATTCTTTAAACGGGCTCCCGCCTCTGACTCGAGGCAACTCGATCGTCAAGTTTGCTAAAAGAGACGACCAAGAATGATGTAGAGAATGAGTAGATGACTTTGTCTCGTTCCGTCCAAAACTGTGGACGGACGGTTAATGAAGTTGCCGAGGGAATTGGGTGATGGAATGAAATGAACTGTAAAATTCCATGCACCCCAAATACTATCATAATCTTTTTCCCCAAATGAAAACATCAATTATGAGAGAGTGGGGAGGGGCCGGCCATATATATATAGAAGGAGGGAGGTGACTGTAGGAGAAAAAGGGTGACCATAAGATATGAAGCTTATCTTGAAGAACAAATATCTTAAGCTTAACAAAAAATGGAGGAAATCAAAGCATGAGTCACTAATACACATCATCAAGCTTTTAATGCATCCAATGAAAACGCAACACCAATTAATCCTAGTCACCTCATCTAGAATCTTCTAGAACACTGAGTCACTCTCATCCAAGAAAAGATAAATCCGTCTTTAACCAAATGTTAAAAGACGGCTGATAGAAAACTGGAAACTGGCAACTTCCAAAAGTGATCCTGAAACGAATTTCAGGACAACCCCGAAACTGTATAAATATACCCGCACTTGTATTACGACCGAATACAAATGCAACTGAGACAAAGATATTATACCTACTCAATATAATACTCGGATCCGGCTTAAACCAAAGCCGACCAGTATCATCTGCCCGAAAACTGACACGTGCGTAAACGCACGTGCATTTTCCGAAACCTGCCATAAAACCATACGGCCTCTACAACGTTTCGCCCGAACTTGGGAAACTGTCTGTGGGGGACTCTAATGAATCGTCAGTACCGTGGCAGTGGGTTTAACCACAAACCGTCAGCTGCACTAGCTATGCGTAACGGTTGCCCACGGACTGACCTCAAGGGAGGCCGATGAGCCAACTCAAGGGAGGCCGATGAGCCAACTCATCCAGAAACCCTACTGAGCCTAACAGTGACTATGTATATACAGTCCGGTCCGTTCGTCAATGAGTATCGCATATCCGCCTAGGGGGCTAGTAACGTCAGACCCCCAGAAGCAGTATAAGTCGTGTCGGAGTGAAGCCCAATAATACCCTGAGATACTACTGGAGTACCTACCAGTAAATCTCCTGCCACGGCCGTGGGCTTTGTGTAATGGCTCTCCTAGACACAGCACGATCTCGCCCCCAATACCGGGAGAGACGAATCCCCTGCCGATCCGCTCACGTGCCTCCATATGGCTCGGGACTGTACCCAAAAGCTACCTGTTTGCACGACTCCTTTGAGCCGTGGTAGGATAGAAATCAAAGTACAGTGGGAACTCACACGAGACAAATGACGACCTCAGGTCGATGAACTAACCTGTATACATGTCACCTGGGAACTGCTATCTGACGATAGGTATAGTACTAACTAGCAGATTCCCGGCGAGTCCTGTCCGGTGTACTCATAACCCAATGAGCACCTGTATACATCTTAGGTGATCCAACTGACACCAGTGGCTTGTGAGACCGGCCACCGCCCCTCGTCGGGGTCTCGACTGTATACACTAGTCTACTCCGGAGTATCGATGCCCTGTCTCGAAACTCCCACGACTAGGGACCACAATTAAGGATATGCATATAAACTACCCAACTCTCACGTATATGATCGCCATCATACTTTTGGTAGTAAAGCAAGATCCTAAGGGCTCTATCAAAGTGTAACATGCAATCAGTCACCTGAACAGTACACGACTGATAAAGGTAAACCAGATAGCATACTATCATCTCGAGTAAGACTGTCCTACTGGGATAGGTCCTCCGCAATCATTGCAATCACGTACCTGCGATCCAATAATTGACTATGAGGGCACTATCTCCAACAATCTCCCACTTGCACTCAAGGCTAATTATTGCGATGTCGATTACTCACAGCCCGTGTGAAACCGAACATCCAACTCCTCTACTAATCAGTTTCACAAAGCCCGTTTGTAAAACTATTGTGTTCGAGAAATAGCCTCAGTGAGTGGATCCGCCTAGAAGTATCTTTCTATATCTCTCTTAATCTCAAGTTCGCGGAGAAAGCCATCTCCCGAATTGAGTAGTACTTGTCTTAGAATATGTCTGGATATCTGATGGGACCTTAGTTCATAAATGAACTCCATATCCAAACTTCTTAGACTGTATGGATCACTGAACCTAATCAGAATCCGGCACCATGCCACCCACAGTATCCTCTGTAACCACCTGTCCATAATACTGTCCCTCGTCAGAGGGAAAACTAAAACTCTGACAATCACTCTGTCATCCATGTCACCTTTGAAGCCTGGAATGATAACCGTCTCCCGAAAGAGGCTGCCGTTATCAAATCCGTAGAACATGTACTAATATTCTAAAACTGCTTCCTTATGTTTCTCCAGGATTGGATTAATACAAACTTATTGCATCTAGTGCAAAAACAACATTTGGTGCGGTACTTGACATCTCATGATTGACTCAATTGCCTAAGCAAGTGATCTGCCAATCATGCACATCCCTCTCCCCTTTAGTCTATACGACACCTTTAGAGAGGGTGACTCCATCACCTGCAGGTACACTACCATGCTAGGAGTCAACTATTCTAAAAACCATTAGAATATCTGTCAAAGTACCCACATTGGGAAACTACCCAAATCCAGATCTAAAACTATAGATCTAGAAACCAGAATGTCAAATATTATATCCATATCCTGTCTGGAGAAACAACTGTGTGACGATCAGAGTACAACCGATCGTAGTATAGGAATTTTACTTCCTACTCTGTGTATGTCATCCAAATACCATGACATCACACCCTACTACCTTCTTAACAGATCCATCTCCTATTCTGATGAAGTCAAACCTATGACTTTCACATCAAAATTAGATGATCTATCTCCGCTATAACTGCTCTAGTCTATAAATAGATATAAGCATCTTGTCCACTATACTTCCGTTGCTTCCACTGACTACGACAACCCTCCTACCGGGTCTCATATCCTGGAACAACAGTAGTGTCAAGTCTGGGTAGATAAGAACCTCCCTGTCACCGTCCTTGAGCCTACCGAAGTACCTCTCGGGTGTCTGAGGTTACCCACCATATCTGCGGAGTGGCTATTGGAATGTCAAACCTGATTGAATATATATGTCCTATTAAATTTTCTGTAATCGTTCGCGGTTCTGGAATCACTTCCAGTTCTACCATACTCCCATTACTGTTTTCTGAAAAAGATCCATTTTACTAAAACTGTGGCGAGTCAAGAACAATATCACTATTGATCTTCCAAATGGTAGAATATCAACCCTCGACATAGCCAGGGTCAACCCACAAATAGCCACTACAGAAACGTGCCCTGAGTTATCCAGAGTCTGGTTTTAAGCATAAGCTGGACAACTCCCCGTACCTTAATTTCTTTTAAGGTACGATCCATTCTATATCCAATACAGAAACTTTGGCACTTATTTAATTGGAACCATATTCAAATCATGCAGCTGTCTCCAGTGCATATCACTTTAATGGAAAAAGGCTAATCAGCAATACTCAACTTAGGAATCCATCCAATTATGAGTAACCTGAAAGAGAAACACTTTTCTCAAAACCATCACTATCATCTGAATACCAATCACAAGAATCTACATCTTCGATCTCTTTGAAGAATCCCGATACTTGTGATACCTGGTTCTCTACTTTATTCTTATACCCACAACTTCTTAAAACTTAGACCTTGTATTTCTACGAAACACTTGTCTAAAAACTAGAGAAGTTATAAGTAAACAGAACATAGTACGAGGACCTACCCCTTTGTCCTGATGGACACTGGACAACATACAATACTCTGTATAAGTCCGCTGAGTTGAACAACTCATAACCTGTGCGTTGTAGGTGGAAAACTGTACCCTGGCGATTTCCTCAAATATCACCAATTACAACGAATTCCGATATAATGAGGATGATCACATAATTCCCAATATCTTACTCCCACTCATCATTTGTAAAACCATACAGATATGAGAATGAAACCTGGTAAATACATACCCTTGGAGTAAGTGTCTAATCGGGAAAACAGTTTTCCTTAACAATGCACTGAAACATGAAAATGTTTCGTAGGGGTATCCTGGTATTCATAGCAATGCCTCTTCCATAAACCAATTCATGACTTCAACCGTATATTTTATTGCCATCTTTCCAAAATCACTTTATTTGTCTTTAGTCGTTACCTTCTGTACACCATCGTTAGGCTAAATGGTTTTCCTCCTTCCCTACCGTTCGGCACCAGCCTATGGTTTGGAAGAAGACTATCCAGTAAGCATAATAGGTGTACCCTCCTAAACCAAGGAGTACTCGCATCTCGAGAGAAGGTGATGATAAAAGACAACTGAATAATACCTTATTCTTTTAAAAGTGAAATATGAGTGGCGATGAAGTACGCGGTTTTGGTCGTGAATGATATCAGTCGCAATTTACTTTGCCCTCTTTTTAATCCCTTTATTTTGTCTTTACATATTACCTTCTGCACACCCTACTTAGGCTAATTGGTTTTCTTCATTCCCTACATTTCGGCACCAGCCTATGGTTTGGAATAAGACTATCCAATAAGCATAATAGGTGTACTCTCCTAAACCAAGGAGCCCTCGCAACCTGAGAGAAGGTGATAATAAAAGGCAACTGAATAAACCAATTCTATTTCTCCTAAACCTGGATCCATCCTCGAAGAAGTCCCTTTGAGTTCGTATATAACCATACGATGGATCTATCCAATGGAAGTGGATATCCGTAGTAATACGGGTGTTCTGAGAAATGCAAAGGGTAGAAGAAGGAGTGGCAATGACATATGCAACAAAGACAATCCAAAAGCCAGTATTTTAAGAAGGTTCGGTCAACCTGGTCACTGAGTCATAGTCTAGGGTCGGTCAAAAGTCGCTGCCAAAGAGAGGGATAGAAAAGAAACACTCTGCGTGCACTCTAACGTAGATCAGAATGGTCATAACTTTATCTAATCCGGAAACCTCCCACTGTCCTGTCAAATTCTCCTCCAAACCTGAAAGAAGAATCAATCGGGATCACCCAAAGAGTAAACCAACTCATTAGTGGGAATCGGGATCCAACTCTCATCGCATGATAACGTGATGGAATGCATCCACGTTACTCATACTCCAGAAGGTATGCGCATACTTGGCAAGTTTCAGTTTCTTTAGAAACTCCCGATATGATTTTTGCCCCATGCTCTTATGACCTTGGCGTATGTCAACAAATCATAAGTCACATGTCAAGTTCTGCCCATCATTATCTTGTTAATTTGAACCCACCCGTACATACCCTTGACGTATGCCAACAAGGTAATACGACTGTCCCAAACCAACTCATCTATCTATGCAACAAATAAATACCCAGCAGCTACCAAACACTATGCCCTGACGTATGCCAACAAACATAGCTTGAATACTACTGACCATCCATAAGAAACGACGGAGGGCTACGACTGGTTTTTGGCGAAAAACCTTTAGCGTAGTGAACTTGATTTCGCTGAAGGAACCTGATAGCTTTTTAAAATATAGTGACGAAAACCTTTGCTAAAGAGGTCACTCCCGGTGAAGGGATCTCGGCTCTTTCCTCGTGGAATGAGGTGCAGGATATTCCACTGAATACCGCTATGCAAAGCAACATGTAATCGGCTATAGTGAAGTTATTACCCTGACGCAAACTTCTGCCCAAGGGGTCAGTCCCGGTGAAGGGATATCGGCCCTTGCCCCGTCGAATGAGGTGCAGGATATTCCACTGAATACCGCTATGCAAAACAAAAGGAAACGTCTTTGCAATAACACTTTTTAAATTTGTTCCAACAACATCAAACAGGTTTGTTTACTTCGCATTGATCAGAATCAACGCAGTCCCATCAATCAATCACACCAGAAAAGAACGAAAATAAAATGTACGTATATGCCATCCGCATTCGTCACTGGGTCCCGTCATCACCCGTTAGGTTACTTAACTAACGACAGAGCGGGGACTGGACTAGCGCGGGTGTAAAACATATACAACATCTAATAGTATATAAACCAATATACATAATCGCTCCAGGTGTGATAATATGCAACATTACAGAAAAGTAATAAGCATCACAGATCAATACAGATATCTGGGATCCCCGGGTTTCACAGAGCCGCTGCTGAAACCCGACGTTCCCCTGTCGTGTGGATAGCCTGTGCAATGAAACCTAGACCCCTACGGGTGCGGCAAGTTACCCGCCAAAACCTGAAGCGAGGTAGTCCCCACAGCATAGTGAATGGAACACCCGGCACTTCACGGAATCCGGTAAATTGAGCACCCCTCCTTGGGTCACCCTGTACCCCCTACGAGTGCGGCGAATAGTCTGCCAATTTTAGAGTGGGGCCCCTCTGCCTCCCAAAGCCATGAGATGCGGACCCGTTGCCCTCCAGAACCCGGCTATCCGTGCACTCCATCGCGGGGCAAAATCTAGTACAGTAATGAAAAATAGTACAACAGGTACATCGACCGCAACCTGGTCGTTCCCCAAAAGAATATTATACAACAGGCAGTGACGGCTGTCCACAAGTTGGACGCTCGCCCCGCAATATCAAATGTACAAATAAACACAAACTGTACTACCATTGCACACTGCTATCCACCACGACAAATCCGCAACATCACAGCACAAAACAGAACATCAACGCGAATGTCACGTTCGCAAACCCGTCTAAAAGAACTATAGCAATCAGACACAGTTTACCGATCAAATGACATTCCCGGTCGGAGATATAATGTAAGCACTGTAAAGTAACGTGTTTAAATTTCGATCGACCAAATATCAAAAAGTGGGCCCCACAACTTACTGGTGAACAGTAACAAAATCTGGGCCAATACGATATATACCAAAAACCCCAAAATCCAACAGAGAACCCACTGAAAAAATTTGGGAGCACGTGCTCCCCACGTGGCGGATGCGCGGCCAAACCATGGGTTTGGCCGCGTTTCCGAGGCAGTTTGGAGGAATCACGACCCCAAATTTTGTCGTGGCTCTTAAAAACGCCTGCACAGATTTTTAAGACATCCAGAAATAATTTTTGAGACCATTTAAAATCAACAGAAACTGTCAAGTTAGGATTTTGCCGTTTTTGATTTTCGGTTCGATCGATGTTTTGAACGCGTTAGCACAAATTAGTATAGCAAAATGGTTAGGCTCTGATACCACTGTAAGTCTACGCTAGCGCCCCGGCCGTCTACAGACGCCAAATGCGGAATAAAAACTTTTAAACTGGCGCTATCGTATACTTTAACCCGGATCTGCCATTATTGCTAAACCAACAAACTGTAAAGAGTGTAGAAAGGTTATACCGAACGATCCAAGTCCTTCGTTCTTTAACCATCATCCCACGCTCCGTTGCGGTTGCTCCGATCTCGTCGAACTCCGATATCCACGTCGAGGTGACACCACATCACCGATTCTTTAAACGGGCTCCCGCCTCTGACTCGAGGCAACTCGATCGTCAAGTTTGCTAAAAGAGACGACCAAGAATGATGTAGAGAATGAGTAGATGACTTTGTCTCGTTCCGTCCAAAACTGTGGACGGACGGTTAATGAAGTTGCCGAGGGAATTGGGTGATGGAATGAAATGAACTGTAAAATTCCATGCACCCCAAATACTATCATAATCTTTTTCCCCAAATGAAAACATCAATTATGAGAGAGTGGGGAGGGGCCGGCCATATATATATAGAAGGAGGAGGTGACCGTAGGAGAAAAAGGGTGACCATAAGATATGAAGCTTATCTTGAAGAACAAATATCTTAAGCTTAACAAAAAATGGAGGAAATCAAAGCATGAGTCACTAATACACATCATCAAGCTTTTAATGCATCCAATGAAAACGCAACACCAATTAATCCTAGTCACCTCATCTAGAATCTTCTAGAACACTGAGTCACTCTCATCCAAGAAAAGATAAATCCGTAATAACCAAATGTTAAAAGACGGCTGATAGAAAACTGGAAACTGGCAACTTCCAAAAGTGATCCTGAAACGAATTTCAGGACAACCCCGAAACTGTATAAATATACCCGCACTTGTATTACGACCGAATACAAATGCAACTGAGACAAAGATATTATACCTACTCAATATAATACTCGGATCCGGCTTAAACCAAAGCCGACCAGTATCATCTGCCCGAAAACTGACACGTGCGTAAACGCACGTGCATTTTCCGAACCCTGCCATAAAACCATACGGCCTCTACAACGTTTCGCCCGAACTTGGGAAACTGTCTGTGGGGGACTCTAATGACTCGTCAGTACCGTGGCAGTGGGTTTAACCACAAACCGTCAGCTGCACTAGCTATGCGTAACGGTTGCCCACGGACTGACCTCAAGGGAGGCCGATGAGCCAACTCAAGGGAGGCCGATGAGCCAACTCATCCAGAAACCCTACTGAGCCTAACAGTGACTATGTATATACAGTCCGGTCCGTTCGTCAATGAGTATCGCATATCCGCCTAGGGGGCTAGTAACGTCAGACCCCCAGAAGCAGTATAAGTCGTGTCGGAGTGAAGCCCAATAACACCCTGAGATACTACTGGAGTACCTACCAGTAAATCTCCTGCCACGGCCGTGGGCTTTGTGTAATGGCTCTCCTAGACACAGCACGATCTCGCCCCCAATACCGGGAGAGACGAATCCCCTGCCGATCCGCTCACGTGCCTCCATATGGCTCGGGACTGTACCCAAAAGCTACCTGTTTGCACGACTCCTTTGAGCCGTGGTAGGGTAGAAATCAAAGTACAGTGGGAACTCACACGAGACAAATGACGACCTCAGGTCGATGAACTAACCTGTACACATGTCACCTGGGAACTGCTATCTGACGATAGGTATAGTACTAACTAGCAGATTCCCGGCGAGTCCTGTCCGGTGTACTCATAACCCAATGAGCACCTGTATACATCTTAGGTGATCCAACTGACACCAGTGGCTTGTGAGACCGGCCACCGCCCCTCGTCGGGGTCTCGACTGTATACACTAGTCTACTCCGGAGTATCGATGCCCTGTCTCGAAACTCCCACGACTAGGGACCACAATTAAGGATATGCATATAAACTACCCAACTCTCACGTATATGATCGCCATCATACTTTTGGTAGTAAAGCAAGATCCTAAGGGCTCTATCAAAGTGTAACATGCAATCAGTCACCTGAACATGTATACGACTGATAAAGGTAAACCAGATAGCATACTATCATCTCGAGTAAGACTGTCCTACTGGGATAGGTCCTCCGCAATCATTGCAATCACGTACCTGCGATCCAATAATTGACTATGAGGGCACTATCTCCAACAGTTATGTGTTGCTGTGATATGTTATATTGTATCGTCGTGTTTGAATAGCCGCGGGTTTTATGTGAGATGATGGTTTTTATTTTCATTCATGTAAAATTCATTTGTATGTAATATTCTTTTATTGGGGCACTTCCGGGCTGAGGATGATGTCACCATTGTATATTATTTACTTTTCCGCATTAGGTAGACCCAAGGCGGGGAGCACAAGTAACCGGGTTCTGGGGTCCAGTAGGAGACCATCTCGAGGAGTCGAGACCGGGTCTCCTAACCCTAGAATTGGCAGTGTTGCTTGCCGCTCTCGTAGGGGTCTAGGGATGTGGGTTTGGCTATTCATCGCGACCGTGGAATCCGTGTTTTATACAGGCTCGTATTAAAAACACGGACATCCTAGTATATCCAATATTTCATATATGTTCTTCTGCTGCAATGTTCTGTGATGAGATCATATTATTGCCTGAGATGAATGTTTATATTATATATATGAGATATATGTTATATTGCAGATTTCGTTTCAAATGTGTTGCTTGTGAAGCATAATAAAATGGGACTTCATTAATGAGATTAATGAAATAAAAGAAACCTTAGATGTTGTAGAAACTTGTTTAAAAACTGGTAACTCTAATTCTTGCTTTGCATAGCGGTGTTCCTTGTAGAACATCCAGCACCTTATTCGATAAGGAAAGAGCCGAGATCCCATCACCGGGAGTGAACTCTTTAGTGAAACTAGCATATGCTACAAACTCGGTTTGTCTTTTGATTGCTTCTATAGTTCTTGGTTTGCACAGCGATATTTGTGAAATATCCTGCATCTTATTCGATGAAGAAAGAGCCGACGATCCCTTCACCGGGAGTGACCTGTTTAGCAAAACTAGAAAAGCCTAAAAAACACTCCATTTAAAATCACTCGATTCTACAACGATATCAAGTTCATTACGCAAAGGGTTTTCTTAAAAACCTGTCGTAGCCCTCCGTTATTTCAGATAAGTACTGGTTAGTATTCGTGCTGCGTTTGTTGACCTTAGCCAAGGCGTACTGTGCGGTAGCTGATTAGTGCTTATCTGTATAAGCATATGATGCGATTGAGTTAGGGTAGTCGTGCGACTTTGTTAACCTTAGCCAAGGGTCGTGCGGGTGGGTTTAATTCAATCGGGAAATGACGGGTTGAACTTGGCTAGCACTTATGATTTGTTGACCTTAGCCAAGGTCATAAGCTGCTAGGGACAAAATATTATTGGGAATTTCAAGTATTGAAATTTGCAATGAGATTGCATACCTTCTATGAGATAGTTGGATCCCGATACCCGCTGCGAGTAAGAGTTACTCCTGGGAGATTTTACACATTACAATTAGCCGATCAAGTAGGTGTCTAGAAAGGTGTTAACGGGGTTACGCCCCTAGGAAAACGAGGTTTATTTTAATTAGGTCCGTGCGAAAGCACGGGGAACCTCCCTCAAAGTACTAGCACTGGCCTGGCTGAAAGATTGGCGAACTTGTAGGGTGTAATTAATCCCGGCTAGTCTTTCCTTTTTGGGTTTGAAGGAAGATTTGACTAAAACAGTGGGAGACATCCTGATTAGATAAATTGATAACCAATCTAATCTTGTAAAAGCGCACGCTGTGTGTTTTCTTCTCTCTCTCTCCAGGTAGCGACCATGTCATGCCTTAATCAAGATAATAATACGGATGTATTGACTGAACCTGCTTATTATACTGCACTAAGGAACGTTGGTCCCGCTCCAACTTATAATTGTTATAAGACAGAGCAGGAAATTGGGGATTACCAGAATTCCCGTGCCGCCCAAACGAAGAAAGTGCATGCTGATGCATCTTCTTCGGGTGTGTTCATTACAGAGAACTGTTTCTCAGTATCCTTTACGTCCTGGGTATTTGATACCGGATCAAAATCCCACATATGTAATTTGTTACATGGGCTACAGATAGGTAAAGAACTGAGAACGGGTGATAAGTTGTAGGGTTCCTAGACACTCTAATGAGGTCTCACAAGGCATCAACCATGCCAATTTTAAATTTTAAGGTGCCGAGAAACCCTAGATACGGATCGTTGGCTAGAATTTTAGGCGACAAAGCAAACTAGTTAACACTTAACTACAAGAATACGGAAATACTACCTTTGTAGATTCGTTTCTCCACCTCCATAGCTCCGCAATGAAGTCTCCTCGCTGTCCATATCAAATCCCGGGCTCTAGCGTCGGCTTCATCGGAGAAAGAGCGGGCTAGGTCATCGACGACGTGCCGAAGATGATCTACGTCGAGGCATCACTAGATCAAGCTCCACCTTCACCAAGCCTTGAAAACTTGTGAAGGAAACACACTCTACTACTTGGCAAGAGGTAGAGGATGAAGAAATAGGAAGTGGGTTCACTTTAGAATTGGATTTCTCACTCTTTTTCATCAATCACCATTGATGAAGTGAAGCTTTCTTCATGAAAGAAGATGAAGAAGAAGAAGCATATATTCTTATGATAATATTCCAAATAGAAAATAAAAGGAATCCTTATTATAATCTAACCATGGTGAAGTGTAGAGAATCAACTAGGGTTAAGTGGAGTGGTTAGGGTTAAGCATGAGACAAAATGGTGACTTAGTCAAAGCTTCATGAAGCTTCAACATGCAAGTCCAAAATGAGCCACCATTTCATTTCTTTATGCCATTTATTTTCCAAAATAAATAAACAAATAAATAAATGAATAAATAAATAATGGAAAAATCAAAACCCTAATTTCCAACTTAACCATGGTTTAAGTCTTTACACTTAACTAAAAAGCATGTATCATCAAACATGATACAATCATGTGTACTTTATATCACATATACAATGTGCACAATCCAAGTGAGAAAATCCATTTAAAGTGAACCAATAATAGTTAATGCAAAGTAATATATCAAATATATAATTATACATTAAATCATTAAATCAACACTTGATTTAACGATCCGGTCATATCGCATATAACCGACTAGTATCCTATGTATCGGCTTATCGAATCATCCCTTGATTCGATAACTAGATTATATCGCATACAACCAATCGATACATTCATCGCGAGAATGAAATACGGTATCACATATACGCATTATTCTCGGTCCCGCACATATCTCATATGCGCTCCTATTTCGTTTCGCTTGAATCAGGAAACCTCTGTGTAGGACTCTGAAGACTCGTCAATACGCCGGCAGCAGGTGATGATCATATCAAGCACCCACAAGCCGCAAGCGGTCTGCTAAACGTAACGGCCACCCGGGTATTGAGCGATCAGAAGATCGACGAGCAATCCCGCTCACACTCCAGTGAATCCAACCAGTAACACTACCATACAGTCCGGTCTGATCGTGTGATATGTCGTATATCTCGCCTAGGGGTGGTAAACGTCAGACCCCAATAGCTTGATAAGTCGTGTCGATATGAGGTCTATAACAATTCGAGATACTACTGGTAACACTTACCAGTAAATCTCAGCAACCCTGGCCAGGGATTTCCGGTTATAGCCAATCGAACACAGCGCAACATCAACTCCCTATACCGGGAGAGACGAATCCCCTCCTATCGCTCATTGCCACCATATGATTCGGGACTGTACCCAAAAACCACCGTTTTGCACGCCCTCTTCGACGTGGTAAAGTGGAAATCAAAGTACAGTGGGAACCACACAAGACTCTATGACGATCTCGGGTCAACAGACTACTCTGTACCAGTGTCACCATAGAACTGCCATCTGACGTAAGGTATAATACCATCTGGGAGTTCTCGGCGAGTCCGTCCAGTGTACCCAGTCTCCACTGAGCACCCGTATATCATCTCTGATGTCAAACACCAATGGATATGGGATCATCCATCGCCCATCTGTATGGGTTGAGAAGGTATACGCTAGTCTACTCTAGTATATCGATGCCCCGTCTCGATACACCCACGACTAGGGACTTTGAAGGATGTACTTATAGACTATCTGTCCCCACTAGTATGATCTGCATCATAGTCCAGGTAGTCAAGTACACATCCTAAGGGCTTTACCAACATGTAACAGAGAGACAAACAGTATACACGTTAAGGTAAAGAGCAACCAGATAGCATACTATCATGTCGAGTAAGAAAGTCCTCCCTATATATGTCCCAGCATCCACTACAATATACATCCTATGTACAGTAATGGCCTCTAGGGCATATATATAACTAACATAAGTTTCATGAGATAGAAACGGTGCAAGTGTTGCAGCTAAGTTTGTTGGTCACTATCACTCTGTATTACCAGAATACATTGATTGTGAACGAATGTTATTTGATACCGAACCTGATATACAACATCATATTAGTCTCTTTATTAGTAGAGAAAGGATTTAATTTTGTATTGTTGGATAATGTTTTGAACATTTCCTATATCAAGAGTTGATCGGTTCAGGCACGTTATCTAAAAGCATTGACGTTCTAAATCAAACTACAGTTCTTAGTATACAGAACACACATAAGAGGGAGAGTTCAGAAATGAACGAATCCTTCTTGTGGCATTGTAGACTAGGTCATATCAATGCGACCCGACTAGCTGAAGTTACATTAAGATGCATATTAAAATTTGTTTGAATTTACATCTTGTGAAACTTGCCGGTCATGTCACAAAGATAAGATGACCACAGCTTTGTTTATTGGAAACAGAGAAAGAGTTAGTGAACTCTTGGGATTGATACATGCTGATGTATGATGGTCTCCTGTCTACACATGCCAAGACCGGTTCTTTGTACTTCATTACATTCTCTGATAATTTCTCAAGATTCAGACATATGTTCCTGTTGAAACACAAGTCCGAAGCTTTTGAGACATTCACAGAATATAAGTTAGAAGTAGAAAACCAAAAACGGGTATAAGTATTATGTCCTTTGATGAGATCAAGGAGGAGAATACTTGAGCACGGAATTCTTGGATTATTCTAAAGGAGAATGAGATTCTCTCTCAGCATTATTCCTCCGTATACACCATAGCACGATGGTATATCGGGGAAGAGCAATAGCACCCTATGTGATATGATGTGCTCTATGATGAGTACTACTGAGTTTCCTATTTCCTTTTGGGAGTTATGCACTTGAGAAGCTGCATACCTATTGAATAGGGTTCAAATCAAATCAGTTACCTACCACTTCATATATGATATGGAAAGGGAAAAGCCCTATCTTAAGTTTGTTAAGATTTGGGGTTGTCCGACATATGTTTAAAAGCAAAATCCGGACAAGCTCGAGGCAAAGTCAGTTCTGTAGAAGTTTGTTGGATATCCCAAGCATTCGCAAGGGAATATCTTCTACCTAACCGAGAAACAAAAGATGTTTTGTTTCTCAACATGCCACCTTTGTGAAAGGGAATTTCTTGTGAAGAAATTATTGGTCATAAGGTAAAACTGGAAGGAGTTCGAGCTATACAAACTGCAGCAGAAGATTTGGTAGAACCGAAGGATTCAATAGTAACCAATGAACCTCAGCCTCTCCACCGATCTAGTAGGGTTCCTCACCCACCTGAGAGATACTTCGGTTTCTCTATGACAGTGGGAGCGAGGATTGCATCATGAGATGATGACCTAACTAGTTTCGAGTAGGCCATCAAGAGTGTGACTCTGTAAGAATGGCTGGATGCTTAGCGATCTGAGATGGAATCCTTATACACCAACAAAGTATGGACTTTGGTTGCTTTATCTGAACGGTTAAATCCCCATCTGGAGCAAGTATAACTTGAGAAGATTACTTGGTGTACATGGAAAAGTTGAGACTTCTAAAGCTATGCCACGGCTACATACCATGACTACGATATCTGGTGGTTGGGTGTCATAACTGTTTTTCTAAATGATGTTTTAGAAGAGAGAGCCTATAAGTACACAGCCAGAGGGCTTCGTAGACAGTGGGAGCAGCGAAAACGTGTGCAAGATGCTTTATAGGATAAATCAGGCATCGCGGAGTTGGAACATCTGTTTTGATGTGGTAGTCAAAAAGTTTGACTTCATCAAAATGGTAGATGAACCTTGTATATACAAAAAGGTAGTAGAGAGTATGGTGATGATCCTCGTAGAGTACGTGGATGACATACTCTTGATAAGGAAGGAGTTTTCTATGACGCTCGGTCAATCTTCGCTTATCACAAGGATTCTCCATATAGGATCAAAGTGATACCTCCTAAATCCTAGGTTTTATATCTATGAGATAGATCTAAATGGATATTAGGATTCTCACTAGTTGTAGTGAGATGGTATCAATGGATCCTGGGGAGAATCACTGGAAAGGTTCCAGGGTGATAAGGACGACTGAATGTCAGTCGCAGGCATTGTCTTTACCCTCAGTGGAGGGACGGTATGTTGGAAGAGTTCCAAGCTAGATACCGTGACTTACTAGACGATTAAAGGCAAGATACATCGTTACCAAGGATGCTACCAAAGAGGCAGTCTGGATATATATAGGTTCATGAGATGAACTTCGTTCTTACCATTGTGTGACAATGGAGTTGTGGCTTATGCCAAGGAACTACCGTCCCATCAGAAATCCAGATATAATTCTTAGGCAGTATCACCTAATCATGGAGATGGTTGATCTCCAGGGAGATCGAGGTTAGGAGAGTAGACACAGAGGACAACAGCGTGGATCCACTCACAAAGGCCTTTTTCCCAGTAGAGACTTTTATGGGATGGTTGAGTATGAGATACTTCACCCACAGTTAATTGTTTGGTATGTGATACCACAACAGATGGCCCTAGTGCAAGTGGGAGATTGTTAGTTATATGTATGCCCTAGAGGCTATTACTGTACATACGATGTATATTGTAATGGATGCTTGGACATATATAGGGAGGACTTTCTTACTGGACATGATAGTATGCTATCTGGTTGTATTTTATCTTAACATATACTCTGATTGTCTCTATGTTACATTTTGATAAAGCCCTTAGGATATGTACTCGACTACTGGGACTATGATGAGATCATATTAGTGGGGCCACGGTAGTCGATGAGTACATCCTATAACTGTTCCTACTCGAGAGTGTATCAAGACAGGGCATCGATACGCCAGAGTAGACTAGCATATACGTATCTTGACCCATATGATGGGCGATGGATGATCCCATATCCATCAGTGTTTGACATCAAGGATGGTATACGGGTGCTCAGTAGAGACTGGATACACTGGACGGACTCGCCGAGAACTCCCAGATGGTATTATAGCTCACGTCAGATGGCAGTTCTCCGGTGACACTGGTACAGAGTAGTCTGTTGACCCGAGATCGTCATAGAGTCTTGTGTGATTCCCACTGTGCTTTGATTTCCATCATACCACATCCAAGAGGGCGTGCAAAAAGGTGGCTTTTGGGTACAGTCCCGAATCACATGGAGGCAATGAGCGATAGGAGGGGATTCGTCTCTCCCGGTATAGGGAGTTGATGTTGTGCTGTGTTCGATTGGCTATAACTGAAAATCACTGGCCAGGGTTGTTGAGATTTACTGGTAAGTGTTATCAGTAGTTTCTCGAACTGTTATAGACCTCAAATCGACACGACTTATCGAGCTACTGGGGTTTGACGTTTACCACCCCTAGGAGAGATATGCGACATATCAGACGACGAGACCGGACTGTACTGGAGTGTTACTGATTGGATTCGCAGGAGAATGTACATGCTTGCTTGTTGATCTTGTGATCGCTCAATACCTGGGTGGCTGTTACGTTTAGCTGACCGCTTGCAGCTTATGGGTGTTTGATATGATCATCACCTACTGCCGGCATATCGACGATTCTTTAGAGTCCTACACAGAGGTTTCTTGGCTCAAGAAAAACGGAGTAGGAGCACATATGTGATATATGCGGGACCGAAGATAATGCAGTATATGATACCGTATTGGATTCTCGCGATATGAGATATCGACCGGGTATATGTGATATAGCCGGGTCATCGTATTAGTCGGTTATATGAGATATAGCCGGATTGTCGGATCAAGTGTTGATTCGATAATTTAATGTATAATAATATATATGATATATTAAATTACATTAACTAATATTAGCTCACTAAAAGATTCTTTTTCTCTCTCGGGTAATACATTGATATATATGCGATATATGTTAAATGTATTATTTTATTTTGTTACAATAAATATTATATTTGTGATATATAATATTGTAACATGATATGATTACTAATGCAACATGTTTAGTGGAGATTAAACAAGATTAGGGTTTGATTTGGGTTAGTGCATTCATGAACCTTCTAAAAGGTTTCTTTTTGTTTTTGCAAAGATATTTACAAGTGACTCATCTTTAGCCTAACTCAAACCCTTCACCCTTGGTTAATTCTCTACAAAGGTTTAGCGACCATGGTTGCATGATTGATCATTATCTTCTTTGCATTATTCATTAAAAAAAGGATTATGATTTATTCTTCTTCTTCTTCCTTCTTCTTTTCATGAAAAAGCTTTCTAGCTTTTTCTAAGTGATGATTATGTGTGAGAAAAAGATTATAAATGAGAGCAAAAATCCTACTTCATCATCCTCATCTATCCTTGCCATTTAGATGAGGGTGTTCACTTCATTTAGTGAGTGTTAGCTTGTGTTAATGAAACTTCAAGGTAGATCATCTATGTTATCGAAGATCGGAAGCAAGACTGCATCTTTCTCTTCGTGGAGCCTCTCGAGAGTCCGGAACACGATGATCGCAGCGAAGGGACCTCAACACGGAGCTTAAGAAGTGAAGGACCGGATCTACAAAAGTTGTAATCCCTCTCACTTAGTGTTAAAGTGTTTAACATGCTTGTTTTCGCCTAATCTCTAGTTTAAAAATCCGGCTTTGGGTTGTTCGGCACGGCTAAATTTTAAATCGGGCATGGTTGATGCCTCGTAGACCCTTGTGCGTGTGCCTAGCAACCCTACAGATAGAAGGGTCCTCATGTGTATAATAAATAGCAGGATCAAACAACAACGTACTAGTGGAGTTGAGATAAGTATCGTGAAGCTTTTCAAGTTCGTTGCTGTCGGAATCTATCGTTTCGACAGAAAATACATGAGCATAGGGTTCAGAGGGTTCACTTCCCAACTTGTAAATGTTAAACTCAATTGACATTTTCTCGAAGGATAGGATCATAGAACCGTTTCGACAATTGATTATTGCGTTGGAAGTCGCTAGGAAAGGCCGACCTAGAATCAATGGGATTTGGTTTCGGGGGTTTGCTACAGGCTGTGTATCAATAACTATGAAGTCTACAGGGAATATAAATTCCCTGACTTTGATTAACACGTCCTCTAGCTCACTCCTTGGTTCGGTGATAGATCGATCGGCCATCTGGAGAGTGCAGTGTGCAGGTTTCAACTCTCTAATACCTAGCTGCTCATAGACAGAATACGGGAGCAAGTTAACACTAGCACCTAAATCGAGTAGAGCACGATTGATATTTTTACCCCCAATAACAATAAATATTGTAGTCTCCCGGGGTCCTTTCGTTTCTTAGGTAGTTGTTGGGTAAAAGCAGTGCTCACATTACTTGCTAAGAAAACTTTTTTAGGCACTTGAATTTTCCTTTTCCTAGTGCCCAAGTCCTTTAGAATTTTCGTATAGGATGGAATTTGTTGGATAGCATCTAGAAGAGAAATGTTTATGTTAAATTTCTTAAAACTTTCTACAATCTTCTCCATTTGTGGACTTGGTTTGTTGCCCCTTAATCGATGTGGATAAAGAGCTTTATCAATAAGGGTTTGGTCCAATATTTATGGAGATGGAATAGGTCCCAGAATTGGAGTTGGGATTGTTTGAGGTTGACTCGAGAAAGTGGGCTGAGGGTTCGAGCCTAGTGGAAAACGGAGAATAGGATCGAAAGAAGTTGTTGGATTAGACGAAGGAGGATCAGAAGTAGAAGCTGGGGTATCATCAATACCATAAACATCAACATGTTCACCCACTTGGTTATTCAGCACTCTTCCCGATCTCAACGTGGTTACGACACACACATTATGACTTTTTGAGTGGCCAGAATTCGGTAGAGGTTGAGATGGAAGTTTCCCTTTCTCTCTCTCACTCATCGCGTCATTTAACTGTGCAAGTCGTGCTTCTATCGATTTTATGCTTTCACCATGGTAAGCGGTGTGCTGCATTAACGTTTGATAGAAGATATTAAATTAGCCGTCATTTGTGTAGATTGGTTAATGAATGTTTCTAAGTTACGTTCGAGTGCAGAGGTTTTATTGGTATCGGACGTTTGGAAAGAATTATTATAAGGATCAAAATTGTTAGCCGGATTTTGAAAAGTTTGCGGTTGAAAGGGGAGCTGACTCAGTTGTGGTGGTTGTTGTTGTTGTGGGGGAGGCCTTTGATAGCTTCTTGGGAACTGCTTTTGATTTTGATTTTGGTTCCAAGTAAAATTAGGATGATTCCTCTATCACTGATTGTATGTGGAAGAATAAGGACAGTTTCTAAGTCATTGCTGAAAAGTATCATTAATTTGTTCTTGACCTTGAAACAATGGACTCAAAGGACATTCTTCCGTTAAGTATGAAAGGTCGGAACAGCAATGTTCACCACAGAAAACTGCATTTTAATACCTCTCATTCGTTATCTATTTTTGCTATTTATCGGTACTATTAATCAGTATCTGCACAGTAATTACAGTTTATAGGTATCCATGACAAATACTAAAAAAAATACTCAAAATCACGGATATAACGTTTGGGAGCCGACACTGCAATTAGACCAGAAAACCGACCGATATCCCTTGAGCTCTTTTGGAAATAATGCATGTGTACACATTTTTTTGTCTAAAATGGTCCACCACACAAGTGTGCACATAGCTAGGACCATGATGGGGCAGCCATGATACATGGAGCAAGTGGGCATGGTGTGATGTGCATTGATGATGCAATAAATGCAATAAATCTTTGATGTGAGTTAAAGCAATCTAATTTCCCTCCAAAACTTTGAAGGCAACTTAGGTCACAACAGATAAAGCAAACAGCACCAGAGTGCTATTGGAGTGCACACAAGACCACACAATGAACACGAGCCTCATTGCTCGGTTTTGACCTGGCCACAAGACCTCTAAATTCGGCGAGCTCGGCCCCCCATTCTCCAATGGGCCCTATATTTTCTCTGCCACATAGGCTTATTTTTATAGTTTGTTTAATTTTCTTTTGAGCCCATAAATAGCAGACCAGTGGGCAAGGGAAGAGGCTACCATGTACATACAATTCTATCCTTTTGTTTTGCTTTCTTTTGGTTTAGCATGAGGGTGCGTGGGCTTCATATTGGTTTCTTCTTCTTCTTCCCTCTTGAAGCTCTCTTTGGAGAGCTTCATTAAGGAGGTTGAATAAGCTACCAAAAATCTTGTATCTCTTCTCTCAAGTGTTAATATATTGCATTGTTGTTACTTTTCTTTACTTGCTTTCTTTTCATTATGCTTAACTAATCTTTATTTTGGTTGTGGTGTGGGTGAGGAAGTGAGATGAAAGGCTTTGCCTCCTCCACCTCTTGTTTATGTTTATATGCTTAATTTTAATTCTAACTTAAAGATTGTTAATGCATCGATATGATATGGTATTTTGACACATGGTTAGTTGTAACCACCTCATATACCATATTCATTTCCGTTCCCCATTTCAATGTTTAAGTTAAAATTTATTTGGTATTAAGTTTGCTAAGTTTGGATATGATATCCTGTAATTAAGTGACTTGACAAATCGCTTAGTTTCATATATTATATACCATCACAAATACTTAGCACACTTAACACCAAAATCATTTGCTATTACTAACCACTTTGTGTTTTTGTTGTTGCGGTATACTTGCTAACCCTTGTGTTTAGTGTTGATACCCCAAGCGCGGACATATGAATGGTAAGTGATCAAAAGGACTCGTTTCGTACTTACGGAGAAATCGGACTTTGACAACTTGTACTCCGCAACCGCGTTGACAAGTTGTGCTTCATGCCGGGATCAAGGTAAGGCCGGAAAACTCATGGCCAAGAGAGTGTAGAAGTAATCGTCGCGATTCAAGCATCCGAGCCAAGCCACAACCATTCTTTCCTTACTTGTTTTCCTTGTTTCTTTATTTCCGTAATCTTATATTTTTTGTGAAAAAATCCCAATTCATTGATTTGTTAACCTTAAACAACAATACTTAATAAACAATTCCCTGCAGATCGACCCGTTCTTGCCGGCTCTCTACAACGCGCCGTGCACTTGCGGTTATAAATAGTAAAACAAGAACGATCTCGTGTGCGCAATCCGTTTCATTAAAACCATATCTCTATTTCCAAAACATACGCGTTTGCGCGTGTTAGTGTATATGCCCTAGAGGCCATTATTGTATCATACTGGATTGTATACTACTAATGGAAGCTTGGGATATTCACAGTTGTATTGACAGTCTTGCTAAAAATGGTAGTATGCTACTTGGTTTGTTTCTACTCAGATATGTGTGTATGTTTCTTTTTAGTATATCGCTTATACATATTAGTAAAGCCCTTAGGATCTTTGCTTGATTACCAGCGTTGTGATGGCAGTCACACTAGTGGGGGCTGGGTAATCTACAAGCACATCCTTATACAGGTCCCTAGTCTTAGGATTATCGAGACGGGGTATCGATACTCCGGAGTAGACTGGTGTATACGTTTCTCATCCCAGGTCGGGAGATGGTCTGTTCCACAGCCATCAGTACATCGTACTGGAGATAGTATGTAGGTGCTCGTTAGGTTATGAGTATACTGGATGGGACTAGCCGGGAACTGCAGATGGTTATTATACATGTCGTCAGGTAGCAGTTCCCAGGTGACATGAGTACAGCTTAGTCCGTCGACTTGACACTGCTACTTCGCCTCGAGTATGTTCCCACTGTACTTTGATCACTACCCTACCACGGCTCAACGGAGTCGTGCAAACAGGTAGTAGTTGGGTACAGTCCCGAAGCACTTGGAGGTAGTGGCAATTAGACATGATTCGTCTCTCCCGGTATTGGGGGTTGATATCACGCTGTGTTGGAGAGTCATTACACAAAGGTCCGTGGCCACGGCAAGTAAGATTTACTGGTAGATGTTCCAGTAGTTTTTAAGGGTGTTCTGGGCTACACTCTGACACGACTTATACCACTTTTAGAGGTCTGACGTTCACCATCCCCTAGGCCCTATATGCGATACTCTTAGACGAATAGACCGGACTGTACGGAGATTGTCACATACAGGCTCAGTAGGAGATCGGATGAGTTACCTCATCGGCCTTCTTATCGATATCTACCTAGGGAACATTACGTACAGCTTGTACCGCTTGCGGCCTGTGGTTAAACCCACTACCAGCATAGTGTCGAGTCTTTAGAGTCCTACACAGAGAGTTTTCCTGTACCGGGCAAACGGTGTAGAGGCCGTATGGTTTTACGGCAGGGCCGCGATCACTTACGTTCACTTGTGCACGTAATGTGATCGGGTAGATAATACTAGTGGGCTTTGGTTTAAGCCAGATTCTCGTATTATACTGGTGGATTTATTTAGTCTCAGATTATCCATGTTTTTCGTAAATACGGATGGCAGGGGCAGTCTCGTAATTTGTCGGGAAGCTTCTAGAAGAAGGTGACTCATTAAGGTTTTTATCTTTTGATTAAAGCTTAAATGAGGTGGAGGAAATGAGGTGTATGTTTGCATTAAATGAACCATGACTCATGAGGTGATTCACTACTTGAATTAAATGAAGCATGCTAAGATATTTACTAGATATTATTTTGATAGATATTTGTATGCTTCATATTATTCAATCATGAGTAATGCTTCATCAATTATTCATCACACACACTTTCACTCTCTCCTCAAGTCTTCATCTTCTTTCTCAAACCCTAAAAGCTCTGATGTATTGAGGATCCTAGGGTTTAAAGAGACAAAGTAATCCATCTAAATACTCTATACCATCTAGGACTTCTAGATTACCAAACTAGAAGCCGTAGTTATCTCAGATTCGAGATAGGAGCTCAGACTATAGACTCTCAGGTGGATCGTCTTTTGACTCGAGGAGGCCGTCGAGGTAGCCGCGATCCGTTATGATCCTTGGAGCCGACGACGAGTAAAGGACATCGATGAAGACCCGAAGGAGTTGTATCATGAGTTATAACTTCGAATCCGAGTAGTTAAACCTCTCGTAGTTTGCTAGCTATGGTTTGTGTTCGATCCATGGTTTGAGTCGGTGTTGTGAAGCTCGTAAAAATCATTTTTTGCTATTTCCGCCTCGCCGCGGACATGTGGGGTGTGTGACATCGACTTACAGTGGTATCATAGCCTTTCATAAACCTTAGATAGCTTGTAACAATGTTAGAATTCCGCCGTTTTTGTCGCCGAAAACTGTCGACAAAAACAGTTTTGAAAAGTGAGGTTTTAAGTTGTTTGCACACCTCACGGGCTCACGGTTTGAACCGAGAAGCTGCGGGGTGAAGCATGCATACCCCGGGGCTAGCCCGGGAGGGACCAACGGCCAGGACCACCACCCAAGACCACCAATTGGTGGCCTTGGATGGTGGTGACCCGAGAGCACCACCAGATGGTGCTCTCGGGTCTGCCCACTTTGTGGGGCCACCTCGTGGTGGCCCCGCAAGGTGGGTACCCCCCTTGAGGCCTCTAATTCGACATATTATCATGTATCTTTGCCTCCGCCAAGATTCAGACGGGTTTCGAGTTCGTTTTGACTCCCGGATTGGCTCAAAACTTTTAGCTTTTGAAATTTAGTTCACTGAATTTTCAAGCCTTGGAAAATTGGATGTGTTTGCTAATTGCGTGTGGGATTCTAATGTCGTTGTTACTTTACAAGCTTGGTGATGTTTATATGTGTTCGTAAAATTCCTCTAATTGCTATATGTCGGTTAGTTGGGGGTTGCACATTTCTGTGTTGTTGGACTGTGTATATAAACTTATTGGATTGTCGTGGATGAATAGTCGGGAATGTGAGATGAGGTTTTTTTTAATCTTTCATTCGATGTAAATTGTAATTTGTTGTAACATTATTTCGCGGGGCACATCCGGGTTGAGGTTGTAGCCACCGTTGTATTATTTCATTTACTGTTTATTGCTCCTAAGATAGACCCAAGGTGGGGTGCACAAACTTCCGAATACTTTGAAGTGCCTAGTGACCTACTCACTTTGTTGAGGGAGGTTGTTCCACTTCGGGTATTTGACGGGTAGTTTGCCGCACCCGTAGGGGTCTAGGGTGGGGTTTGGCTATTCATCACGACCGTGGAAACCGTCTTTTGTTGCAGGCTCAAACGAAACGCGGACTTCCTAATATATCCAATGTGTTCATCTGTGATCTGGAATGCCTATTATTGCGTCAGACGAATGTACATATCTATATATGATATCTAGTAGGCGTTGCTTATGTTTTGCATCCGCGCTAGTCCAGCCCCCGCTCTGTCGTTAGTTAAGTAACCTAACGGGTGATGACGGGGCTCAGTGGCGAATGCGGATGGCATAAGCGTACGTTGTATTTTCGTTGTTTTCTGCAATGATAGGTTTAAATGATGGGACTGCATTAGATTAATGCAAAGCAAATAAACCAAAGTTGAATCGTTGGAACAAAGTTTAAAAACCACTCGGTTATTTTAAAACAACAGTTTTTTAATTGCGGAGCTTAAACCACTCCTTTTAAAAAGCTATAAGGTTCCTTCGATTATATCAAGTTCACTACGTTCACGGTTTCGCCAAAACCAGTCGTAGCCCTCCGTCGTTTCATATGAATATTCAGTAGTATTCAAGCTATGTATTTTGACCAATGCCAAGGCATAGTGATTGGTAGCTGCTGGATATTCATCTGTTGCATAGATAAATGCGTTGGTTTGGGACAGTCGTACTACCATTTTGGCCAACGTCAAGGGTATGTATGGGTGGGTTCAATTTAACCTGGATAATGATGGGTAGAACTTGACATGTGACTTATGATATTTTGGCCAACGTCAAGGTCATAAGAGCATGGGGTAAAAATCCACATCGGGAGTTTCTAAAGAAACTGAAACTTGCTAGTGTTGCATACCATTTGGAGTTTGATAATGTTGGTAGGATTCCTTCAGCATTATCACACGATAATATTTGGGTCCCGATCCTACTGTGAGTATATGCTACTCTTCGGGAGATTTTCACTTAACGATCAATGCTATAAACCAAGTTGGTGTCTAGAACGGTGTTAGCAGGGCTACGCCTCCAGGGAAAAGAGGTTATTTAATTAAGGAACTTCGCGAAAGCGTCATAAAACCTCCTTCGAAGTACCAACACTAATCTGGCTGAACGGTTAAGCAAGTATTGTACGGTGAGATTAGTCCTGACTAGTTCTTCTTTTATGGTTTGAGGAAGGATTCGAGAAACAGTGGAAGCCATCCTGTTTAGATAAATTAAAAACCAATCTAAACTTGCAAGAGCATCGAGCTAAGTGTTTTTCTCTCTCTCTCTCTCTCTCTCTTAATTGCAGCGACCTTGTGACCGAGACTAGGTTACATCTAGATAATAAATTGACTGAATCTGACTATAATGACTGGCAAAGGTTTGTCCAGATGTCCATTGCCTATGACAACCTGGACCACATCGTTACTACTCAAAACCCTGCCGTCCCAGGTCCAGTTTCCACCGTCGCGGATATGGATATCCGTAAGACAAAGGGAAAAGAATGTGCGAATGCCAAGTGCCTCGTGATAGCCTCAGTTGATGGTATATACCAGAGGCAGCACGAGAAGATGGACTTAATTTCTATCTTCCTCCATAACAAAGTTTTATATGGAGAGCAATCTCATATCGCAATATATAAAGACCTCGAACGAATTGCTTCAAGCAAGGTTGGCTGTCGGGTCATCTGTAGGGGACAATGCCTTTACGATGACTAGCTATATTAATGAGCTCACGGATCTGGAGACCACGTTGAGAAACGGGTCATATGTTGACTTGATTCTACAGTCCCTATCTCCTACTTACGCCCAGGGAAAGAAAGTTATACTTCCAGTTATGGGCACCCTGAAGGAAACCAGGGTGACACCCGCTCTGCTTATTAGAGAATCTTCCTCTTCTAGATCCAAGGCAGAAGCCGATGGTAAGAAGGAGAAGACCTCCACAAAGCTGATATGCGGTGTCAGTAAGGTAGAAGGACGGGAAAGGGTAAAAGCTTCAGGGTTAACAGTAGGGAATGAGGGATGTTCCTATTGTTATGGGAAGGGGCATTGGTAGAGAGATTGCAGGGCTTGGAGAGCCAGAATCCAGGATCCGAAGTATGTTGTCAATTAACTCTACTTCGGGTGTGTTTATGATTGAAAACTGTATGTCAATTAACTCTACTTCCTGGGTACTAGATACCGGATCAGGATCTCATATTTGTAATTCATTACAGGCTTTGAGAAACCGTAGAGTTATCAGCGTAGGTGGTATGTCTCTCAGAGTTGCGAACGGAATGAGCGTGGATGCTTAATCCGTGGGGGCATATCATCTAGGACTGACAAGTGGGCAGAAATTGATTTTACGTAACTGTTTGTATGTACCTAGTTTGACTTGTAATATCATATCAGTGTCCTTTCTTTCTAAAGAGGGATATGATTTTACATTCGTAAGCGATGTCATGCACATCCACCTAAATCAAGTTCTGATTGGGTCCGGTACATTAGAGGACGGTTATACGTATTAAATCAAGCTCAGGTTTTCAGTGTCCAGAACACACTTAAAAGAATGTCTCCAGAAACAAATCAGGCTTTCTTATGGCATTGTAGACTGGGTCACATCAATGAAACATGGTTGACGAAATTACATAGAGATGGATATTTGGATCCGTTCGAATATCAGTCTTATGCCACTTGTCAATCTTGTCTCATAGGAAAGATGACAAAGACTCCGTTCACTGGACACGGAGTAAGAACGAGCGAGCTCTTAGGACTCATACACAGCGATGTATGCGGTCCATTGTCTACAAATGTGCGAAGTGGTTATTCCTATTTCATTACTTTTACGGATGATTTCTCTAGGTACAGACATGTCTTCTTGATGAAGCATAAATCCGAGGCTTTTGAGAAATTCTGGGAATACAAGAATGATGTGGAAAAACAAACAAGCAAAAGTATCATGACACTAAGATCTGATCGAGGTGGTGAATACTTAAGTGCCGAGTTCCTGGGTTGCCTAAAAGAGAATGGAATTCTCTCTCAGCTTACTCCTCCATACACGCCACAACATAATGGTGTATCGGAAAGGTGGAATCGAACTCTATTGGATATGGTTTGTTCCATGATGAGTAAGGCTGAGTTACCAAGATCCTTCTGGGGTTATGCGCTAGAATCAGCAGCATATCTTTTGAACAAGGTTCCAACCAAGACTGTGCCTACCACACCATATCAGATGTGGAGTGGGAAGAAACCCTGTCTTAAGTGCCTTAAGATATGAGGATGTCCAGCTTTTGTAAAAATGCAGCATGCGGACAAGTTCGAGGCACGCTCAGTGCAGTGTAAGTTTGTGGGATACCCAAAGAACTCCAGATGGTATCTTTTCTATTACGCAGAGGAACAAAAGGTTTTTGTTTCTCAGCATCTCCACTTCTTGGAAGCTGAATTTTTAGAAAATCAGACTAGTGGGAGCGAAGTAGAACCGGAAGAAATTCCAGAACCACAATCTATTACTGAAAGTTTGGTAGAACCAGAAGTTTTAGAAGAAAAGGACATCCCAGCGCCAATCTGCAGAAGTAGTAGGCAGTCTCATCCGCCCGAGAGATACTACGGTTTTCTCATAGACGGGGATCGAGAGGATTGCATTATTGACAATGATGAGCCTACTAGCTTCCAGCAAGCCATTCAGAGCGGCGACTCGGTAAAATGGCTGGATGCAATGCGGACCGAGATGGAGTCCATGTACACCAAAAAAGTATGGACTTTGGACATTGCTCCAGAAGGGGTAAAACCTATAGGATGCAAATGGATATTCAGAAAGAAAATTGGTGTAGATGGAAAGGTTGAAACCTATAAGGCTAGACTTGTTGCAAAGGGTTTTCATCAAAGACCTGGTTTGGACTAGGACGAAACCTTTTCTCCAGTGGCTATGCTCAAATCCATTCGGATCCTTCATGCCATTGCTGCCTTCCACGATTATGAGATCTGGTAGATGGACGTAAAGACGGCTTTTCTAAATGGTAATTTGGAAGAATGCGTCTATATGGATCAGCCAGAGGGTTTCATTCAGAGTGGGAGTAGCGGGAAAGTGTGCAAGTTGCTTAAGTCCATTTCTGGACTAAAGCAAGCATCACGGAGTTGGAACATCTGTTTTGATGATACAGTTAAAGAATTCAACTTTGTCAATGTAACGTTTTAGAAATCGTTATGCGAATTTTTCCGTTTTAGGGTAAAATTGTCGGTTTTTCCCGTCTTAACCCGACTGTAATCAAACGGCCATATAGACTTGCCAGCACCTAGTTTAGCTAAAATAAAATTAGTGCGCAAGCTTTGGGGGTATATGGGACGTTTTGGTTCAATTAGAATTTTTCCCAATTTTAATATTATTTTAATGCGGTATTCACATTTTGGGAAATTTCTCTTTAGTGATATTTTCTTCTATTATTCTTGAGTAAACCAAACCCACATAATATCTAGATTCATTGTGTGGACTAGGGATTTAAGTTTAAGTTAAAGAAAAGAAAAAGAAAAGAAATGAGGTGCATGCATGTGTGCATGTGTGTGTGTGAATGCATTTATTTGCATTTATTGATGAAATGAGCTAGAACACTCCACACAACTCCATTCTTCTCCCTTGGCCGAAATCCTTCCTCCCTCTACTACTCTTGATCATTTCCCTTCCATTTTTCATCAATCCAAACTCAAAATTCTCCAAAATTCCAAAATATACTTCAAGTCTTGAGTTTTAGCATCTTGGATCACTTAGAGCTAGGAAAGCTTGGAGCTTGTGAGCAAAGTTGATAGGTATAATCCCTACACCGATAGATAGGAGTTTTTATGTTATATAGCTCGTTGAATATAGTTTAGAACACTTTCAATATCGATTTGTGCAATATCGTGTTTTTAGTGTCGTTATAGAGCCTCTGTACCTGCTGTGACCTGGGATTTTTACAGAAAAATCAAACAAAATTATAGTGATGTACTAGTGACCCTGGAGCACCAGCTGAGAGACGAGGACCACCCCACCGGCCGGGGCCGACGACCCTTTTGGAGAAATCCGGCGACGTCGGCTGTAGAGGAGAGTTGGGTGTTGGTTTTTTTGTGGGTAGTCGTCTGCTGTTGGTTAGGGCTGTTTGGTACTTGATTGGTAGAGTTTTTGCGTGTTCAAATTTATTACCGCAATCAAGATGGTTTCTCTTGTAACTAGCTGGTTGAGTACGGGTCGTCCGCAGGGAGATGAGAATCTTTTTCTATGTGCTTTAACGAGTTAAGTCCAAATGTCCAGGTTTGTTTTGAGATTAACTATGTGCTAAAATGATATATAAAGAGAGCTTGTTAGGGTTAGGATTAGGTTAGTTTGAGTTAGGAGTCGCTCACTTCTTTCGTTGCCACTCTTAATATCGGTGTTACGGTAATCGGCAACAACGGGGATTAGCACGACTAGGAAGGAACTTACGAGTATAAGCTAGGCTTTCCAATGCTTAAGTTCTTCCTTTTGGTGCTTGTCCGTCCGTTCTTGGCTCTTAGCCTTAACCTCCGATTAATTCAACCACAACCGGTCTCACTAAGGAATCACCGCTATCATGTAGGATTGGGTGCCGTAGGGAGCGGATTGTGGTTCAATTAACGGGAGTCCGAATTAAGATGTTGGGCAAGGAAAGAGTGAGAGAGATTTCCTTCTCTCAAACTTTCCTTATCCTACCCTAACAAGTATGAAAACTACTCACCCATTATAAGAAAAAGGAAAATAAAACAAAGGAGGAAGATAGAAAGAAAGAGGTCAGAAGATTACAACTAGCTAATTGACACCTCACTTTGGCAAGGATCAAGCTTAAGCATCATTGTTGTTTAAGGATAAAGAAAAAGAGAACAAGAAAGAAACAAACAACAAATAACAACAACTAGATTAACAAATGAAAAATACAAGCAATTATAATTAACAAAATGAAAAGACAAGCATGGTAACAAAAAGAACTCCTTTATTCATCCTTCACTCACAAAAGCTCACTACAAGTTTTTAACGGAGAAGAGATGAGAAGAGGAAGAAGAACAACAACATGTATTCTAAAATCTAAATACAAGAATAAGCACCCTTAGCTTTGGTAAGTTCTGGACTATTTATAGGCAGGAAACTGGAAACCTAGGGCAACAATATGACCCTTCATGAAAAGACCAATCCGCCCCTAAAAACTTTCCATCTGACGAGCCATAATGGCCGTGGTTCCGCGGCCTAAGCGTGCTTATGCCGCAGAACCGCGGCCCTTTAGGAGACTTAGGTCTTGAAACTTGGTGGTTTTCCCCTGTTTGTTGTTGTCTGCAGTGTGGTATATGTTTTTTCTCAGAAACTCTTCACAATTTTTCCAGAATTTCAGCAGAACAAAAGGTGATGTGATGTGGATCTTTTGCCATGATTTTCTTGAGCTCCGCGTAGATATGTTGGATCTTGTGTTGACATTGAGCTTTGTGTATGAAAATG
This sequence comes from Agapanthus africanus, assembly GCA_030015575.1. Taxonomy (NCBI): domain Eukaryota; kingdom Viridiplantae; phylum Streptophyta; class Magnoliopsida; order Asparagales; family Amaryllidaceae; genus Agapanthus; species Agapanthus africanus. Next base: position 429,051,111 of record CM057345.1, on the reverse strand, counting down.
ACATCGATTTGCCATTTTGTCCCTTAAACTGGTGTGCGGCAACATACGGATAGAGAGCGGAGACCCATGTTTTATCTGTGGTTGGCAGTAATCCGGAATTTGTCGTGCTTTTCTATGAATTTCATTGTTTAGAGCTGAGAACCTGTATCCTGCAATTAACTAGCAAACACGGCTCAAGAGTACCTACCGATAAGCGATGTGATAAAAATTGGGCGGTATAAAAATGCAAAAATCTGATATGAACAGTACTGTTTACTTTTTTAGTAATTGCAGTATACAAAATCTAGGATCGTTTACCTATAATCTTGTGTTTTGAGTCTGCGTGTTACGTATTGCGACACGAATCGTGATCTTGTGCAGCTGCTGTACATGGGTAGGTTTTGTGGTATAGTAACGCACGTTAACCACTAGACGGAGACTTATGAGTTAGTTTAGTGTTGGTGCGTCGTTTAAAGTGTAGTTTTACGTTATATTAGTCGATTCTGAGATGTTTGCACTGTTTGTGTGTTTGTGGATTTATAGCGTCGCAAGCGGGGACTTCGGACGCTGCGAACAAGGGGAAACAGGTAGTCGGATTTTCATAGCTGAAGACCATTGTGAGTAGATTTAACATCTACGGGGAAATCGCCCGTATGGTATTATGCGTCGGGGCGGATATGATATGATAGCTGCATATATTTGCATATTAGTTACTTTCATATAAATGTCATTGCATAGCATTATCTGTTGTACCTGACTCGTACCTTTAGATATAACACATTACTGACGGTTCATGTTGCACGAGCACCAAATTGTATGCTACACCCACATCATCAGTAATTGCCATGACACACACAAACCACCTACATACGTGATATGGTAGTGGATAGGGGTAGTGGAGGTAGTAACTCTTATTCCTTTGTGCATAGGAGATATTGTTGACACCTACATACGTGTTATTGTGTTTGACATGGATAGTTAAGATAATAACTCTTAATCTATTTCACGTATACCTTACTATAGCTACTTGTACATCTTGCATACATATTGACATGTACACCCACATAGTCTATTACAGCTACATGTATATCATGCACACATATTGACATGTACACTCGTATATTTTTGCTATAGTTGTATGTACCCCAAGTTGTATTGTTTTGATAAGTGATATTGAGTTGTTGATCATTGCGCTTATGAAATGCATCATACATACTTGCTTACATGTAGATATTTAAACCTTGCTACACTTACATGTACACCTCATATGATGCTGCATTTTTTTCCGGATGATTTTGGGAACCGCAAGATATATTTTAAAGCTGGATTCTTTTAAAAGAGCGGTTTTCCCTTTATATGCTCATATTGATGTTTTATGTTGCATATATCAGTTTTATATGGATTTAAGCATTGAGATATGGATTTCATATGATTTATGGATTTGAGAACCGTGGGGGTATTTTCAAGAAACTATGTATTGTTTGAAAACCCGGTTTCTCTTGATATGATATTTGATGCGTCCACCATGAGATTTCTCGGTTCTGAGATTTGTGATATATACCCGATGCGAGGAGTGAGTGGGCCGTGTGCGGGTACATGGTGGGGTCCGGTACGGTTCCCCTCGGCAAGATGTTCGTGGTACAGACGATGAGCCTGGAAGGTGGGCAAGTACCTACCGGTGACTGTATTTGGACTCCGCGGTTATCGTGGGGATACCGATCGGAGTGATGTACGACATATCGTCAGAGCCAGTCGTGGTGACAGCGCCTGAGTTATGAGGATTTACGTGTCGATGCTAGACACGGGTTTCATGATATTTCGAGTATCAGTGTTAGACACTCAGGTTTTCATGATTTTTACATATCGTCGGTGGACATACGGGGTTGATATCCTCATACTTATATACATATATACATACACACAGGATTATGTTTTCATGATGTTTCGGTGTCGATATTTGACACTCAGGTTCCATGAGACTTACAGGATGTGAGGGCCGATCTGTGGATGCGGTGCCTATTAGTTATGTATATGCCCTAGTGGCCATTGTTGTATATATGATGTATATTATAATGGATGCTTGGATATATATAGAGAGGACTTTCTTGCTCGACATGATAGTATGCTATTTGGTTTCACTTTATCTTAACATGTTGACTTATATATTGTTTACTGTCTTACTCTCACATGTTGATAAAGCCCTTAGGATTTGTACTCGACTACTGGGACTATGGTGAGTTCATACTAGTGGGGCCATGGTAGTCGATGAGTACATCCTATAACTGTTCCTAGTTGAGGGTATATCAAGACAGGGCATCGATACACCAGAGTAGACTAGCGTATACGCATATTGACCCATATGATGGGCGATGGATGATCCCATATCCATCGGTGTTATGACATCAAGGATGGTGTACGGGTGCTCAGTGGAGACTGGGTACACTGGACGGACTCGCCGAGAACTCCCAGATGGTGATATACTACACGTCAGATGGCAGTTCTCCGGTGACACTGGTACATGATAGTCTGTAGACCCGAGATCGTCATAGAGTCTTGTGTGATTCCCACTGTGCTTTGATTTCCACCTTACCACATCCAAGAGGGCGTGCAAAACGGTGGCTTTTGGGTGCAGTCCCGAATCACATGGAGGCAATGAGCGATAGGAGGGGATTCATCTCTCCCGGTATAGGGAGTTGATGTTGTGCTGTGTTCGATTGGCTATAACTGGAAGTCCCTGGCCAGGGCTGATATAGAGATTTACTGGTAAGTGTTACCAGTTGTTTCTCAACCCGTTATGAGTCTCACATCGACACGACTTATCGGTTACTAGGGTCTAACGTATACCACCCCTAGACTAGATATGCAACATATCAGACGAAGAGACCGGACTGTACGAGAGTGTTACTGATTGGATTCACAGGAGAATGTACATGCTAGCTTGTTGATCTTCTGATCGCTCAATACCTGGGTGGCTGTTACGTTTAGCTGACCGCTTTGCAGCTTGTGGGTGTTTGATATGATAATCACCTGCTACCGGCGTATTGACGATTCTTTAGAGTCCTACACAGAGGTTTCTTGACTCAGGCAAAACGGAGTAGGGGCACATATGTGATATGTGCATGACCGAGGTTAATGCGATATTAGATACCGTATTATATTCTCGCAATATTTAGATATGAACCGGGTCATCGGATCAAGTGTTGATTCGATGAATCGGTACATGATATATTAGTCGGTTATATACGATATAGACGGATTGTCGGATCAAGTGTTGATTCGATGATTTAATGTATAATAATATATATGATATATTGTATTACATTATCTAATATTTGCTCTCTTTATTATTTCATTTTCTCACCGGATAATACATTGATATATATGCGATATATATTAATTGTATTATTTTCTTTTGTTACAAATATATAATATATATGAGATATATATTATTGTAACATGATATGATTAATAATGAAACATGTTTAGTGGAGATTAAACTAAATTAGGGTTTGATTTAGGTTAGTTCCTTCTTGATGCTTCTAGAAGGATTTTCTTTTGTCATGGTTAAGATATTATGTTGATATTTTGTTATGACAAATTCTTTAACCCAACCAAACCCTAGCCCTAGTTAAGTCTCTACAAAGGTTATACTTGTCATCCTTGACCATGGTTCCATGATTAATCATATATTCATTTCATTATTCATCACAAAAGGATTATGCAATATTTCTTCTTCTTCTTCAACCTTAAGCTTTGAGAAAGCTTACTAGGTTTTCATTTTGTGATGTTTAATTGTGAGAATTTGATATAAAAAGAAAGCATAAATACTACTCCATCATCCTCATCTAATCTAGCCCATTAGATTAGGGTGTTCACCTCATTAGAGTGAGAGAGCTTGAGTTATAGCAACTTCGACGTAGATCATTGGAGAAAATGAACACTACAAGCTAGCATGGATCGTTCGAGTCGTGGAGCCTCTCTTGAGTCCGGGAGATCGTGGATCGCGGCAAAGGGACTTCTACTCGGAGCTTATGAAGCAAAGGAGCGGACTATAAAGGTTGTAATCCCTCACACTTAGTTGTAAAGTTGTTTACTTGCATGTTTAACTCTAATTATCTAGCAAAGATCCCGGCTTTGGGTTGTTCGGCACGTCTAAAATTTTATTCGGGCATGGTTGATGCCTTATGAACCCTCACAAGAGTGCCTAGGAACCCTACAATGCCTGAGGATTTGGGATTTGATGTGTCAGTGAGGGACACTGGTGTTTTTTCATACCGATGATTTTGCATGAGATTTTATTATATCATCCCACACACTCAGGATTATTATTGTTATGCATTGTTTTATGTAGTTGTAGTACCCTGATGATGTACCTTTACATGATTGTTGCATATTCACTTATCATATTTATGCTATTGGATTACATGTGATAGATAGATCGCTGTTCGTGCATACCTGCGATTACAGTATGATGTTATTTACTATTCACGAGTTGGCAACTCATCCCCGTTGTGCCACAGTGTTTTGCAGGACATACCCTCAGAGTAGTCGTGGCAGGGCGTTTTATTATCTCTACTTTTGCGGATACCGCTACGTTAGGCAGTGAGGCCTTTGCTTTTAGGTGGGTTTGCGGTTATCTGACTGTACATTGTATATCTTTTTTTTGGATCTAGTATTCTCTATCTACCACTGCTTGTATATGACTTAGAGACGACTTGTGAGGATTCAGTGTTGTATTATTTTGGGTGACTTTGGGTGCCGTGCTCGTAAGAGCCGGTTTTGTTTTGGGAAAGTTTACTTCTTATTGCAGCCTTTTCTTTGATATTTCTTCGCTTCGGCGTCGTATACATGTTGTGATGATTGTCTCCGCCATTGGGCATGATTTTTGCTCCCATTTGGGATGCTTTATATATTATCTGTGTTGTACCCGTTTTCGGGGCTAGTTTTTACAAAGGAGGTGCTGCCGAAATTTTCAAGAAGGAAAACTAGAGTTAGAGATTTTACTTGTGATTTTCCAAATGTTAAAACTATGTTTTTCTCCGTTGATCCAGATTTGGGTGGTTTAGATTTCTGGGTTTCGGCTTACTTGAGTTGCGTACGCCTGTAGACGTTACGTAGTTTAAGTGCCGGTTACGGGTCAAACTTTGGGTCGTGACAAAGTTGGTATCAGAGCGCTAGGTTTTACCTTTCGGAGTGTAGGATGACCTTAGTATGATGGAGTAGGTAGCTTAAGCAGAGTGTCGTAGCGTATGTATGTTTTGCGGCATACTTACGACACGGTACTCCGCCTAAGTGACCTTATGACTTATTGATTGATATCCTTCCGTGATGATATACATCTTTTTGATTTCATTCCCGTTTCCTTATCGAATCTTGTTTCAAATTCTAGACTATATGTCGCCAAAGACTACAAGGGCACAGAAAGCGGCCGCGAGGGCCGAGATCAGAGTTGACTCGTCAGAGGCGAGGACTGACCAGGACAGTGCACCTGTTGTATCGGAGCACATTGCTATGATTGGAGCTCGTATGCAGGATCTACGCCAGATAGTAGGGACTTTAGTAGAGACCATTCGAACGTAGGGGCAGGCAGTCGTTCCACCCGTTGCAGGGACCACGATGGTACCTACAGTTCCGGCAGTCGCAGTTATAGCTCCGGAGGTTATTACCGTGTCATTGACAGATTTTATGAGGCTGATGCCTCTAGTGTTTTCTGGCACAGATGTTACTGAGGATCCGCAGTCGTTCATCGACCGGATGGCCAGGATTTGTCGTTCACTCCGATGCTCCGATGAGAGATGGGTAGAGTTTTCCAGTTTTCGTCTTGAGGGTCTGGCCCAGAAGTGGTGTGAATCCTTGGAGAAGGGCAGAGCCGCGGGTCTTGCTCTTTTGACCTGGGCTGAGTTTGTGACGTCTTTTCTTGCCCGTTTTCTTCCACCGAGCGTCAGGGATGCACGAGCGCGCAAATTTGAGTCGTTACGTCAGACTCCGGGGATGATGGTGTCTGAGTATGATGTACTGTTTACCGAGCTGTCGGTGTATGCTCCGTACCTGGTGGCGACTGAGGAGATGGGGGTGAAGAGGTTTGTTCAAGGCCTACTTACCCAGTTGTTCCTAGCCATCAGCATTCAGCATTGTGACACATATGCGGCAGCTGTGGATGCAGCCCTATTGGTGGAGGATCGTCTATTTGAGTCACCGGTTGTTCCGGAACCAAAGAGGGCTCATACCGGTATAGCAGCCAGGAGGCAGGGGTTTAGATTCTGAGACAGAGTTCGATCAGACACTGGGGGTAGCAGAGATGTGGGACGTGACCAGTTATTCAGTACTTTTTCCCAGGAGGGTCAGCCGTCAACATATGGGTGTTTTGGATGTGGCAGTTTACTTCAACTAGTGAGAGATTGTACCGTGGTGCGTCAGAGAGGGCCAGCAGTACCCCAGGTTGCCTTACCACCTTCTCCGTCTCAGAGAGCATTTCCTCTTATTCCTGTTGTTGCGCCGTGTCAGACTCCTGTTCAGAGAGGTCGTGGTCGTGGGGGTTTTGTAACGAGAGGTCGAGGTGGCGGAGGCAAAGGACAGTCAGTAGCCGGTAGAGGACGGGCTCGGGTTTTTGCTTTGACTCACCAGGACGCTCAAGCGTCCAATGCTGTGGTTTTAGGTACCCTTTCTGTATGTTCTTATGATGCACATGTTCTTTTTGATCCGGGGTCTATGCATTCGTATGTTTCTACGCACTTCATGCCGAGGTTAGGCCGAGAGTCGTGTTTGCTAGATCAGCCGCTTGTCGTGACCACTCCTGTGGGAGAGTCGTTTGTTGCGCGACACGTATTCCGATCGTGTGCTGTCCATTTAGGAGACAGAGATCTGTCCGTCGACTTGATCTTTCTTGAGATGTTGGACTTCGACGTTCTGTTGGGCATGGACTGGCTAGCTACTTGCTATGCGTCCGTGGATTGCCGCGAGAAGACAATTCGATTTTGTTTTCCCGGCGAGTCAGTGTATGTTGTGCAGGGGGACCGTGGTGCCGCCCCTCACAGTTTGATTTCTGTTATGTGCAATAGTCGGTTTTTAAGGAGGGGATGTCGGGGATTCTTGGCTTTCATTCATAATACTGGAGCCATAGTGGAGTCGTTGGACTAGGTTTCTACCGTGCGAGAGTTTCCCGATGTCTCTCCCGATGAGTTACCTGGGTTGCCGCCAGAGCGCGATATTGAGTTCTGCATTGATCTGATTCCTGGCACGGAGCCTATTTTTATACCGCCTTATCGGATGGCTCCGGCAGTGCTTAGAGATCTTAAAGATCAATTGCAAGAGTTGCTTGATTTGGGACTTGTGCGTCCGAGTGTTTCGCCGTGGGGAGCTCCTGTTCTGTTCGTCAAGAAGAAGGATGGCAGTTTGAGGCTGTGTGTGGATTATCGTCAATTGAATCGAGTTACGGTGCGGAACAGGTATCCTTTACCCCGCATTGACGATTTATTTGATCAGCTCCAGGGTGCGAAACATTTTTCTAAGATTGATTTGCGTTTGGGTTATCATCAGTTGCGGGTTCGGAATGATGACATTCCGAAGACTTTTTTCGTACGCGCTATGGGCATTATGAGTTTTTGGTGATGTCGTCGGACTCACCAATGCGCCAGCAGCGTTCATGGATCTGATGAACCGGATTTTCAGGCCGTTCCTTGACCAGTTTATTATAGTGTTTATTGATGACATACTGGTCTACTCTAGGAGTCATGAGGAGCATGAGCAGCACTTGAGGATTACTTTGCAGATATTGAGAGAGCACCAGCTGTATGCTAAATTCTCAAAGTGCGCATTTTGGCTTGATAGTGTTGACTTTCTGGGTCATGTGGTGACTGGTGATGGTATTCTTGTAGACTCGAGGAAGATCGAGATTGTACAGCTTTGGCCCAGACCTGTATCGGTGACTGAGGTCCGCAGCTTTTTGGGCTTAGCTGGTTATTATTGCCGTTTTGTGCAGGATTTCTCAAGTATTGCTGCATCGCTGACTGGACTGACCGGGAAAGGAGTTCCTTTTCTTTGGATTGATGCGTGCGAGCAGAGTTTTCAGTAGTTGAAGACTCGGTTGACGACAGCACCGGTTCTTTCTTTACCTTCTGGATCGGGCGGCTACGTTGTTTTTTGTGATGCTTCTCGAGTGGGGCTCGGCTGTGTATTGATGCAGCACGACAGATTGATTGCTTACGCTTCTAGGCAGCTGAAGAAGCATGAGCAGAATTACCCCACTCACGATCTTGAGATGGCCGCGGTGGTCTTTGCGTTGAAGATTTGGAGACATTACTTGTACGGGGAGTCGTGTCAGATCTTCACGGATCATAAGAGCTTGAAGTATATCTTCCAGCAGCGGGATCTGAACCTGAGACAGCGTAGATGGATGGAGTTAGTGAAGAATTACGATTATGAGATCCTTTATCACCCGGGCAAGGCGAATGTGGTAGCTGATGCTTTGAGTCGTAGGCCCGGGGGTAGCTTGTCTCAGTTGAGCACAGTTCAGCGTCAGTCATCTGCAGATTGGAAGCTCTTATGTGATGGTAGAGTGCAGTTCGAGTTCTCCTCCACTAGGGGACAATTTGCTCATATCCGCGCCCGTCCACTGCTATTTGATCGTATCCGTGAGGCGCAACCCAGTGATGCCCGTTTGTCTGAGATACTTGAGCTTGTTCGACAGGGTACAGTTTCGGAGTTCAGGACCGATGACCACGGTGTGCTACGGTATGAGACTCGCTTGTGTGTACCAGATGCTGATAGGTTGAGATGCGAGATCCTAGAGCAAGCACATCAGTCGGCCTTTAGCGTTCATCCAGGTTCCACCAAGATGTACCGTGATTTGAGAGACTTTTACTGGTGGGAAGGGATGAAACGCGATATTTCGGGCTTTGTTTCGAGGTGCCTGACTTGTCAGCAAGTCAAGGCCGAGCATCAGAGACCGGCTGGAGAGTTGCAGCCTTTACCCATTCCGGAGTGGAAATGGGAACAGATTTCCATGAACTTCATTGTGGGTCTACCTAGGACTAGTTGGGGGTATGGCTCCATTTGGGTGATTGTTGACCAGTTGACGAAAGCGGTTCACTTCCTTCCAGTGAAGGCCACTTTCGGGTATGCTCAGTATGCGCAGCTATATATAGATGGGATTGTGCGTTTGCACGGTGTCCCCACATGCATGGTATTCGACAGAGGCACCCGGTTTACTAGCCGTCTTTGGCAGAAGCTTCAGGAAGCTTTGGGTACCTGGTTGAGTTTTAGCACCGCTTTTCATCCACAGATCGATGGTGAGTCGGAGCGGACTATTCAGACTCTGGAGGATATGCTCCATGCATGTGTGCTTGATTTTGGTGGCAGTTGGGATCGTCACTTGCCGTTGATTGAGTTCTCCTACAACAACAGCTTTCAAGAGACTATTCAGATGGCACCTTTTGAGGCTTTATATGGTAGGAAGTGTCGATCGTCAGTCTGTTGGACCGAGCTTAGTGAGAGTCTGGTTTTGGGACCCCAGCTAGTTCAGGAGACCACAGAGAAGATCCAGCTGATTCAGGACAGGATGAGAGCAACCCAGTACAGGAAAAAGCCTTATGCTGACCGTCGTCGTCGCAGACTTGAGTTCGCAGTGGGGGATCATGTATTCTTGAGGATTTCTCCGATGAAGGGCGTTATGCGATTTGGGAAGAGGGGGAAGCTCAGTCCCAGATTTATAGGTCCTTTCGAGATCCTTGAGCGAGTGGGTTCTGTTGCTTATCGTTTGGCGCTCCCGTCCAGTTTTCCGGATGTTCACCCTGTGTTCCCTGTGTCGATACTTCGTAGATACCTTCATGATCCTTCTCACATGTTTCAGCACGAGACCGTTCAGCTTGAGCGCGATCTTTCATTCACCGAGCAGCCGGTAGTTATTTTGGATCGGCAGGTGAAGAAACTTCGGTCAAGGGTCTTGCCGTCTGTGAAGGTTTATGGCGTAGCCCTACTAGTGAGGAGATCACTTGAGAGGCCGAGAGTGTGATGCTGAAGAAGATCCCTCATCTCTTTGAAGGTACGCTTAGTAGTTAATTTTAATTCGGGGACCGAATTTCTATAAGGGGGGATTGTAACGTTTTAGAAATCGTTATGCGAATTTTTCCGTTTTAGGGTAAAATTGTCGGTTTTTCCCGTCTTAACCCGACTGTAATCAAACAGCCATATAGACTTGCCAGCACCAAGTTTAGCTAAAATAAATTTAGTGCGCTAGCTTTGGGGATATATGGGACGTTTTGGTTCAATTAGAATTTTTCCCAATTTTAATTTTATTTTAATGCGGTATTCACATTTTGGGAAATTTCTCTTTAGTGATCTTTTCTTCTATTATTCTTGAGTAAACCAAACCCACATAATATCTAGATTCATTGTGTGGACTAGGGATTTAAGTTTAAGTTAAAGAAAAGAAAAAGAAAAGAAATGAGGTGCATGCATGTGTGCATGTGTGTTTGTGAATGCATTTATGTGCATTTATTGATGAAATGAGCTAGAACACTCCACACAACTCCATTCTTCTCCCTTGGCCGAAATCCTTCCTCCCTCTACTGCTTTTGATCATTTCCCTTCCATTTTTCATCAATCCAAACTCAAAATTCTCCAAAATTCCAAAATATACTTCAAGTCTTGAGTTTTAGCATCTTGGATCACTTAGAGCTAGGAAAGCTCAGAGCTTGTGAGCAAAGTTGATAGGTGTAATCCCTACACTAATAGATAGGAGTTTTTATGTTGTATATCTCGTTGAATATGGTTTAGAACACTTTCAATATCGATTTGTGCAATATCGTGTTTTTAGTGTCGTTATAGAGCCCCTGTACCAGCTGTGACCTGGGATTTTTACGGAAAAATCAAACAAAATTATAGTGATGTACTAGTGACCCTGGAGTACAACCTGAGAGACGAGGACCACCCCACCGGCCGGGGCCGGCGACCTCTTTGGAGAAATCCGGCGACGTCGGCTGTAGAGGAGAGTTGGGTATTGGTTTTATTGTGGGCAGTCGTCTGCTGTTGGTTAGGGGTGTTTGGTACTGTTTACTTTTTTAGTAATTGCAGTATACAAAATCTGGGACCGTTTACCTATAATCTATTGTTTTGAGTCCACGTGTTACGTGTTGCGACACGAATCGTGATCGTGTGCAGCTGCTGTACTTGGGTAGGTTTTGTGGTATAGTAACGCACGTTAACCACTAGACGGAGACTTGTGAGTTAGTTTAGTGTTGGTGCGTCGTTTAAAGTGCAGTTTTACGTTATATTAGTCGATTTTGAGATATTTGCACTATTTTTGTGTTTGTGGATTTATAGCGTCGCAAGCGGGGACTTCCAACGCTGCGAACAAGGGGAAGCAGGTGGTCGGATTTTCATAGCTGGAGACCATTGTGAGTAGATTTAACATTTACGGGGAAACCGCCCGTATGGCGTTATGCGTCGGGGCGGATATGATACGATAGCTGCATGTATTTGCATATTAGTTACTTTCATATGAATGTCATTGCATAGCATTATCTGTTGTACCTGACTCGTACCTTTAGATATAACACATTACTGACGGTTCATGTTGCACGAGCACCAAATTGTATGCTACACCCACATCGTCAGTAATTGCCATGACATGCACAAACCACCAACATACGTGATATGGTAGAGGATAGGGGTAGTGGAGATAGTAACTCTTATTCCTTTGTGCATAGGAGATATTGTTGATACCTACATACGTGTTATTGTGTTTGACATGGATAGTTAAGATAGTAACTCGTAGTCCATTTCACGTATACCTTACTATAGCTACTTGTACATCTTGCATACATATTGACACGTACAGCCACATAGTCTATTACAGCTACATGTATATCATGCACACATATTGACTTGTACACCCGCATATTTTCGCTATAGTTGTATGTACCCCAAGTGGTATTGTTTTGATATGTGATATTGAGTTGTTGATCATTGCGCTTATGAAATGCATCATACATACTTGTTTACATGTAGATACTTAAACCTTACTACACTTACATGTACACCTCATATGATGCTGCATTTGTTTTCGGAGGATTTTGGGAACCACAAGATATATTTTAAAGCTGGATTCTTTTAAAAGAGCGGTTTTCCCTTTATATGCTCATATTGATATTTTATGTTGCATATATTAGTTTTATATGGATTTAAGCATTGAGATATGGATTTCATATGATTTATGGATTTGAGAACCGTGGGGGTATTTTCAAGAAACCATGTATTGTTTTGAAAACCCGGTTTCTCTTGATATGATATTTGATGCGTCCACTATGTGATTTCTCGGTTCTGAGATTTGTGATATATACCCGATGTGAGGAGTGAGTGGGCTGTGTGCGGATACATGGTGGGGCCCGGTATGGTTCCCCTCAGCAAGATGTTCGTGGTACAGACGATGAGCCTGGAAGGTGGGAAAGTACCTACCGGTGACTGTATTTGGACTCGGCGGTTATCGTGGGAATACCGACCGGAGTGATGTACGACATATCGTCAGGGCCAGTCGTGGTGACAACGCCTGAGTTTTGAGGATTTACGTGTCGATACTAGACACGGGTTTCATGATGTTTCGAGTGTCGGTGTTAGACACTCAGGTTTTCATGATTTTTACGTATCGTCGGTGGACATACGGGGTTGATATCCTCATACTTATATACATATATATATATATATATATATATATATACACACAGGAATATGTTTTCATGATGTTTCTCTGTCGATGTTTGACACTCAGGTTCCATGAGACTTACAGGATGTGAGGGCCAATCTGTGGATGCGGTGCCTGAGGATTTGGGATTTGATGTGTCAGTGAGGGACACTGGTGTTTTTCCATGCCGATGATTTTGCATGAGATTTTATTGTATCATCCCACACACTCAGGATTATTGTTGTTATGCATTGTTTCATATAGTTGTAGTACCCTGATGATGTACCTTTACATGATTGTTGCATATTCACTTATCATATTTATGCTATTGGATTACATGTGATAGATAGATCGCTGTTCGTGCATACCTGCGATTACAGTATGATGTTATTTACTATTCATGAGTTGGCAACTCACCTCCGTTGTGCCACAGTGTTTTGCAGGACATACCCTTAGAGTAGCCGCGGCAGGGCGTCTTATCATCTCTACTTTTGCGGATACCTCTACGTTAGGCAGTGAGGCCTTTGCTTTTAGGTGGGTTTGCGGTTATCTGCCTGTACATTGTATATCTTTTTATTGGATCTAGTATTCTCCATCTACCACTGCTTGTATATGACTTAGAGACGACTTGTGAGGATTCGGTGTTGTATTATTTTGGGTGACTTTGGGTGCCGTGCTCGTGGGAGCCGGTTTTGTTTTGGGAAAGTTTACTTCTTATTGCAGCTTTTTCTTTGATATTTCTTCGCTTCGACGTCGTATACATGTTGTGGTGATTGTCTCAGCCATTGGGCGTGATTTTTTCTCCCATTTGGGATGCTTTATATATTATCTGTGTTGTACCCGTTTTCGGGGCTAATTTTTACAAAGGAGGTGCTGCCGAAATTTTCAAGAAGGAAAACTAGAGTTAGAGATTTAACTTGTGATTTTCCAAATGTTAAAACTATGTTTTTCTCCGTTGATCCAGATTTGGGTGGTTTAGATTTCTGGGTTTCGGCTTACTTGAGTTGCGTACGCCTGTAGACGTTACGTAGTTTAAGTGCCGGTTACGGGCTAAACTTTGGGTCGTGACAGTCAAAAATCCAGATGAACCATGAATTTACAGTAAGATTGTAGGCAGAATTGTAGTATTCCTCATCTTGTACGTGGATGGCATTCTCTTAATAGGAAATGATATTCATATGATACAGTCAGTCAAAGGATTCATGTCACAGAAGTTCTCCATAAAGGACCTGGGTGATGCCTCCTACATTCTGGGGATCCAGATCTATCATGATAGATCTAAACGGATAGTTGGACTTTCACAGTCAAGGTACATAGACAACATACTGAAAAGATTAAGTATAGAAGATTCTAAGCACGGTAATCTGCCGGCTTGTCACGGAATCACCCTCCAAAGAGATGTCTCCCAAGACTGATTTGGAAAGGGCTCGCATGTCATCTATACCCTACGCGTCAGCAGTAGACTCTATAATGTATGCTATGTTATGTACCAGACCAGATGTAGCCTACGCAATGAGCGTTGTAAGCAGGTATCAGTCGAATCCAGGGGAGAAGCACTGGATAGCAGTAAAGAACATTCTCAAGTACCTGAGATGGACTAAAGAAATGTTCTTGGTGTATGGCAGAAAATACCTCCAGATCGAGGCTTTTGCTGACTCCAGCTTCCAGAGTGACAAAGAAGACTCCAAGTCCATGTCGGGTTATGTCTTTACCCTCAATGGAGGGGCGGTCTGTTGGAAGAGCTCAAAGCAGGACACCGTTGCTAACTTGACGTTAGCAGAGTAGTTAGCTGCATAAAGACACCGCAAAAGAGGAAGTCTGGATATGGAAGTTCTTAACTGAACTTCAGGCGGTTCCTTCTAATTGTTGGTCTAATACTTTAGTATTGTGACGACATACGGCGCTATAGCTGTAGGGTTCCTAGGCACACTAGTGAGGTCTCACAAGGCATCAACCATGCCAATTTCAAAAATTACGGTGCCGAGAAACCCTAAACTACGGATCGTTGGCTAGATTTCTAGGCGAAAAGATAACTAGTTAACAATTAACTAATGGGAAAACGGAAATACAACCTTTGTAGATCCGGTGCTCCACCTCCATAGCTCCGCAACGAAGTCATCTCCGCTGTCCAAAAGGAATCCGGGCTCTAGAGTCGGCTTCGTCGGAGAAAAAGCGAGCTAGGTCATCGATGTCCATGTCGAAGATGATCTATGTCGAGGCATCGCTAAATCAAGCTCCACCTTCATCAAGTCTTGAAAACTTGTGAAGGAAACACACTCTACTACTTGGCAAGAGGTAGAGGATGAAGAAATAGGAAGTGGGTAGACTTTAGATTTGGATTTCTCACTCATATCATCAATCCACCATTGATGACTTCAAGCTTTTCTTCTTGAGTTCAAGGAAGAAGAAGAAGAAAAATATATGATAAGTTAATTAAAAACAATAGAAAAATCAAAACTTATCATAATGTTAACTAGAGTCAAGTGTAGAGAATGAATCATGGTTAGTGGGAATGGTTAGGATTAAGGATGAGATAAGAATGGTTGACTTGATCAAAGTTTCATGAAGCTTCAACTAAACTCCAAATTAAGCCACCATTCTTTTCTCCTCTTTTCCAAAATGAATAACCAAATAAATAAATGAATAAATAAAGGAAATGAAACCCTAACCATTCTTTTAACCATGGTTTAATTCTTTGCACTTAACCAAGTAAACATGTATCATCAAACATGATACAATCAAATGCACAAAATCATATCGCATATGTAATGCGCACACCCGAGTGAGAAAATCCATTTAAAGTGAACCGATACTAGTTAATGCAAAGTAATATATCAAATATATAATTATGCATTAAATAATTAAATCAACACTTGATTCAATGACCCGGTCATGTCGCACACAACCGACTAGTATATAATGTATCGGCTTATCAAATCAACCTTTGATTCGATAACTAGGGTATATCGCATATAACCTAATCGATACATTCATCGCGAGAATGGAATACGGTATCACATACACGCATTATTCTCGGTCCTGCACATATCTCATATGCGCTCCTATTTTGTTTTGCTTGAGCCAGGAAACCTCTGTGTAGGACTCTAAAGACTCGTCAATACGCCGGCAGCAGGCGATGATCATATCAAACACCCACAAGCCGCAAGCGGTCTGCTAAAAGTAACGGCCACCCGGGTATTGAGCGATCTGATGATCGACGAGCAAGCCCGCTCACACTCCAGTGAATCCAACCAGTAACACTACCGTACAGTCCGGTCTGATCGTCTGATATGTCGCATATCTTGCCTAGGGGTGGTAAACGTCAGACCCCAATAGCTCGATAAGTCGTGTCGATATGAGGCTCATAACGGGTCGAGAAACTACTGGTAACACTTACCAGCAATTCTCTGATCAGCCCTGGCCAGGGACTTCCTATTATAGCCAATCGAACACTGTGCAACATCAACTCCCTATACCGGGAGAGACGAATCCCCTCCTATCGCTCATTGCCTCTATGTGACTCGGGACTGTACCCAAAAACCACCGTTTTGCATGCCCTCTTGGACGTGGTAAGATGGAAATCAAAGCACCATAGGAACCACACAAGACTCTATGACGATCTCGGGTCAACAGACTACTCTGTACCAGTGTCACCAGAGAACTGCCATCTGACGTGAGGTATAATACCATCTGGGAGTTCTCGGCGAGTCCGTCCAGTGTACCCAGTCTCTACTGAGCACCCGTATATCATCTCTGATGTCAAACACCAATGGATATGGGATCATCCATCGCCCATCTGTATGGGTCGAGAAGGTACACGCTAGTCTACTCTGGTATATCGATGCCCCATCTCGATACACCCACGACTAGGGACTTTGAAGGATGTACTTATGGACTACCATGTCCCCACTAGTATGATCCGCATCACAGTCCAGGTAGTCAAGTACACATCCTAAGGGCTTTACCAACATGTAACAGAGAGACAATCAGTGTACATGTTAAGGTAAAGTTCAACCAGATAGCATACTATCATGTCGAGCAAGAAAGTCCTCCCTATATATGTCCCAGCATCCACTACAATATACATCCTATGTACAGTAATGGCCTCTAGGGCATACATATAACTAACAATAGCTTTAGGGAAGGAACCCAGGTCCCATCAGAAGTCTAGACACATCTTAGGGTGGTATCACCTGATCAGGGAGATCGTAGATCGCCACGAGATCGAGGTGAGGAGAGTAGATACAGAGGATAACACTGTTGATCCACTCACGAAGGCCATCACTCAGTCGCAGTTCGAGCGGCTAATCGAGATGATAGGTCTGCGATACGCCAGTACATGGCCCTAGTGCAAGTGGGAGATTGTTAGTGTATGTGCTCTAGAAGCCATTATTGTATCATACCGGCTTGTATATTACTAATGGAAGCTTAGGATATTCACAGTTGTATAGACAATCTTGCTAAAAATGGTAGTATGCTACTTGGTTTGTTTCTACTCAGATATGTGCGTATGTTTCTTTTTAGCATATCGCTTATACATATTAGTAAAGCCCTTAGGATCTTTGCTTGATTACCAGCGTTGTGATGGCAGTCACACTAGTGGGGGCTGGGTATCTACAAGCACATCCTTATACAGGTCCCTAGTCATAGGATTATCAAGACGGGGTATCGATACTCCGGAGTAGACTGGTGTATACGTTTCTCATCCCAGGTCGGGAGATGGTCTATTCTACAGCCATCAGTACGTCGTACTGTAGATAGTATGTAGGTGCTCGTTAGGTTACGAGTACACTGGACAGGACTAGCCGGGAATTGCTGATGGTTATTATACCTATCGTCAGGTAGCAGTTCCCAGGTGACATGAGTACAGCTTAGTCCGTCGACTTGACATTGCTACTTCGCCTCGAGTATGTTCCCACTGCACTTTGATCACTACCCTACCACGGCTCAACGGAGTCGTGCAAACAGGTAGTAGTTGGGTATAGTCCTGAAGCACTTGGAGGCAGTGGCGGTTAGACAGGATTCGTCTCTCCCGGTATTGGGGGTTGATATCGCGCTGTGTTGGAGAGCCATTACACAAAGGTCCGTGGCCACGGCAAGTGAGATTTACTGGTAGGTGTTCCAGTAGTTTCTGAGGGTGTTCTGGGCTACACTCCAACATGACTTATACCGCTTTTAGGGGTCTGACGTTCACCATCCTCCTAGGCCCGATATGTGATACTCTTAGACGAATAGACCGGACTGCACGGAGATTGTCACATACAGGCTCAGTAGGAGATCGGATGAGTTACCTCATCGGCTTTCTTATCGACATCTACCTGGGGACCGTTACGTACAGCTAGTACCGCTTGCGGCCTGTGGTTAAACCCACTACCTGCGTAGTGTCGAGTCTTTAGAGTCCCACACAGAGAGTTTCCCTGCACCGGGCAAAAGATGTAGAGGCCGTATGGTTTTACGGCAGGGCCGCGATCACTTATGTACACTTGTGCACGTAATGTGATCAGGAAGATAATACTAGTGGGCTTTGGTTTAAGCCAGATTCTAGTATTATACCGATGGATTTATTTAGTCTCAGATTATCCGTGTTTTTTCATAAATACGGATGGGAGGGGCAGTCTCGTAATTTGTCGAGAAGCTTCTAGAAGAAGGTGACTCATTAAGGTTTTTATCTTTTGATTAAAGCTTAAATGAGGTGGAGGAAATGAAGTGTATGTTTGCATTAAATGAACCATGACTCATGAGGTGATTCACTACTTGAATTAAATGAAGCATGCTAAGATATTTACTAGATATTATTTTGATAGATATTTGTATGCTTCATATTATTCAATCATGAGTAATGCTTCATCAATTATTCATAACAAACACTTTCACTCTCTCCTCAAGTCTTCATCTTCTTTCTCAAACCCTAAAAGCTCTCATTTGTTGAGGATCCTAGGGTTTAAAGAGACAAAGTAATCCATCTAAATACTCTACACCATCTAGTACTTCTAGATTAGCAAACTAGAAGCCATAGTTATCTCAGATTCGAGATAGGAGATCAGACTATAGACTCTCGGGTGGATCGTCTTTGACTCGAGGAGGCCGTCGAGGTAGCTGCGATCCGTTACGATTCTTGGAGCCGACGACGAGTAGAGGACAACGATGAAGACCCGAAGGACTTGTATTGTGAGGTATAACATCGAATCCGAGTAGTTAAACCTCTCATAGTTTGCTAGCTATGGTTTGTGTTCGATCCTTAGTTTGAGTCGGTGTTGCGAAGCTCGTAAAAATCATTTTTTGCTATTTCTGCCTCCCCGCGGACACGTGGGGTGCGTGACATCGACTTACAGCGCGCGGGTGGTTTCCCAACAAGTTTTTTGCGCCGTTGCTGGGGAGTTATAGTCATTAGGTATTGTTGTTTTTGGTTCCTACTAAATCATTAACTTTTAACTCAATTTTTTTCAAAACTAATACTAATTGAATTCTTAGCATTTTGTTCTCTGTTGTTAAGACCTGCTATCACCCCAAAATTCAACTTAAAAATCAAGTTATACCAGAAGAGTACTTAGCTAACCTAGAGAACTCACACAAAATTTCATCCCATCTCCTCGGAATTTGGTTGGCGACATCAAGGAGGAATCCGACGAGCTCGGCCGAGTTTGGGGTTTTTTTCTTTTTTCTTTTTGTGTAATCTCCAGTGTCTTGTCAGTACTCTATTGGTATTGTTTGATTTTTATAATTTTGAGTGTGCAGGTATTGGGGCATGCATATCGCTTTTTGATACTAATATCGTATTTTCCGACATTTCAGGTTTTTCGCGGAATTACGACCAGCGATCGTGCGGAGCGAGGTTCAAATGCAATTTCAAGACGTTAGGGAAGATTAGTGCCAAAGATCCGGGTAGTTTGACCCGCACAAGTGAACATTCAACGACTCAGATCACTTTCAAAGAGGTTTTCTTAAACCAAATCCAATTGGTACGTATTTCCTAACACATTCCTCTCGAATCCGACAATGTTCTATCTTCTGCAGGATTTTCGCACAATTTTGCTGCCAATTAAACAAGAGAACTAACCGTATTTTATGCAGCGCTTAAACTTAAATTGAAAAAGAATTTCTTTAATTGATTGATTTTCTTAAATTCTTTTATTGATTGCGTATTGCATATTAATACGGATTTTAAGGGCATAAATGACCAAACACGATACGGTAAACGATTTCATCACCTTTTTTTCCGTAGCCCACAAATCACAAAACTGCATTCTTGCATACCCCCAGCAATTTAAAATCAACTAGACTTTGACCTTAAGGACATCGCGCTCATTAGGAGAAGTTGACTGTGTTTAGAACACCGCTTAACGATATATCGTTCACAGGGTGTCTAGGCAAGTGTTCAAGAGAAAGGGTTATTTAATTAAGGAATTTCGCGAAAGCGTTGTAAAACCTCCCATTCTCTCTTGCACTTACCTGGCTTCATGATCCGTATATCTTGAGCTTGTTTCTCGACACAGTTTTATTTCGACAATCAGGTTCTTGAGCAGGTCTAATTGACTTAGTATAACATAGACTGCTAGGGGTGTGATATTCTTTATTTTTGTGACATTTGTGAAATTCTTGTTAATATGGGTGATACACGATTCAATTCTATTTTTCACGATTCTTATTCATTTTTTTATACTCAGTCCCAATTCATTTATTCAAATTGCAATGATTCTTCCCATATTTATGACAATTGTCCTTTTCTAGGGGTGACCAACCGTCCCTGATTTTTGATAACGGTCACCCACCTAACACTCCTGAACCCAGTCCCACTTCAACCATAGACCAACTTATTGAAAATTTAGATAAAGAGGTCGACAGAATGACTGCTTTAGCATCACTACCATCACAACCCCTTCAACCCGAAACAATTGAACCATCATTAGGGTATGATAGTGAGATGGATGCTAGGTTGACCGCTCTAGAAAAAGGTATTGAAATAATGACTGCGGTCGAGAATCAATCAGCTGCGACGTTAGCCCTGTTTATACTGCAATCTGAGCAACTATTTGTTGCTCAAGCTCAATCATTGGCTAGAATCGAGGAACAAGTGAAACATTTAGCTGTGAGGATTCTAGGGAGTGAACACAGTCAATCGGAACCCAATAGTGTCAATATCTGTCATCTAGGAAGTCCCTTAAGTGAGATAAACGATCAACAAAATTTTGATGATTTCATAGATGATGATACAATAGAATTGACTGAGTGTTATCAGGACACAGAAGAAAAACCTTCGACTGATTTTTGCTTTGCAAATTTAGAGGAGAACCTTGTGAATTTGTCGGGTATGGTTGGGATAGATTAGAAGAGATCAATGACCGGGAACCCATAATTTTTGTATCACCTGTTGATATTGTTTCGGATGAAACGTTAGTGTGGGAACTTAATTTTTTAGATGATATGAACCTACCCATTTGTGAATGTGATGAGAAGAAAATTGTATTGGGAGAGTCTGTGAGTTATAATGATAAGAATAGAATTGTGAAAAATCATAGGGAGGAAGACAACTTTGAAAAATATTCTTTCAAATCAAGTTTTGAGGAAATTTTTGCGGATGAACTAGATATACTTGGTGAGTTTGAGTTAGGATCCATTTGGGAATATCCTAGAAACCTCTCTTTTGCTGAACTTTTTGCGGATGAACTCCAGTTTTTAAACGAACCTGACTTTGAAACTCCACATATACTTCTTGAAAATTCAATTCATTCGAACAATGATTCTTTTTCCTCTTCAAAACTTCGTCTTCACCTTCAGCGTCTTCCAATCCCTACTTTCACACACACATGCCCTTTACTAACATCTAACCATTTTTTGTATATTCTCATTTTCTTTTTATTATACCTATTATTTTGCCAGCCATGGCACTGTATTGACAAAATTTTTGAATGGCTGGTATTAATTTCTGGACTAACCCAATCGTTTAACTTGTAAATATTGTAATTAGTCTTAGTTTTTTTTTCTTTTTCTGTGAATACAAGTCTCACACCGATGTCTAAGTCTAGCTACCGGAGACGGGGGCAACGATGAGGACATCGTAAAACTCAGGTTTGGGGGTGAGTACTCCGTTTATTTTGCTGCATCATGTATATATTCTGTATTGCATACATATTAAAAAACCTATAAAAATTGAAATTTTTTCTACAAAAACATAAAAACTTTGTTGTCAAGTTAGCTAGTAGGGCAACTTAGATTGTTATTCCGAAAATTTAGTTGATATATTAGAAGTAACTAAATCCTAGGCTTAGGAATTGAAAACCCTAAAAATAAGCCTCATTCTGTTTAACCTTGGTAATTATACGTCCTTACAGGGTTTTTTTTGAGAAATAGGTAATCTAGAGTTCAGTTCTTTAGTTAGGTCGAGATGAAGGGAGAGTATTGAAGCTTTATTGAAAAATAAGTCTGAAAAATAGTTTCTATTCTTGAGTCCAAATTTAGAAAATATATACCCTACAAACTGCACATACACGCACCTTGAAACTTGGGATAGTAGAGGATACCTAGAAGTACTCTTGCCTGAAAGCCTAGTATGAAAGAAAAAACGGTATTTAAAGCTAACCACCATAAGAGCATCATTGAAAAATATATCCGGTCTTGAAAAGAAAAAGAAAAATAAAGAATAAATAAATAAAGTCATGATATGGAAACCGCTATTTACGCTTTAAGCTCATACATTCAGTAATCAGCTGTTAGTGCCTTAAGAAGCATTAATAATCGCATGAAAGATGAGTGAGCGAAACAGTTCATCCATTAATGAAAAGAAGTAGTATTAGTTATTAAGGTAAGGGTCTATAGCTTGAATTGAATTCTTAAGTGTAGGGGTGAAAATTTACACACATGTAGGGGTATACAATCAATATTTGGAGAAAAGATAGGGATGAAGAATAAGACTTATGTTTTCTGTAATGATAATAAAAATCCCTGATTGGAGACCGCACTTTAGAAGGAAAACTCAGGAGATACCAATATCTTTCTAAACTGTAAAAATATATAGGATCTAAGGGTAAATATTAAGGAGGTGTGAAACATAAGGGTTGAATATTTCTAATTTAGAATGATAGAATTTCTAACTTAGGATGATAGAATTTCTAACTTAGATACTAAACTGTAGGAGTAGAATCGACGTTAACTTATGAAACTAGCTTGACGGGACTATGTGGGTGTAATCCGCTGAAAACCCTCAGGAGACAACACTCCTCCTACTAGGGAAACCTAGAGGTTTAACGGCTTGTTGCACGTGCTCAGTGCAATCGCGTTCCCTGCGAAAGTGAGGCTAGGATTTTTTTGTTTTGCTCGGGACGAGCAAAAGATAAGTTTGGGTTGTTCACCACAGAAAACTACATTTTAATACCTCTCTTTCGTTATCTATTTTTACTATTTATCGGTACTATTAATCAGTGTCTGCTCAGTAATTATAGTTTACAGGTATCTGTGACAAATACAGGAAAACATACTCAAAATCATGGATATAACGTTTGGGAGCCGACATTGCAAGCAGACCAGAAAACCGACCGATATCCCTTAAGCTCTTTTGGAAATAATGTATGTGTACACATTTTTTTGTCTAAAATGGTCCAACACACAAGTGTGCATATAGCAAGGACCATGATGGGGCAGCCATGTGTCACGACCCAAAGTTCGGCTCGTGACCGGCACTTAACCACGTAACGTCCACAGGCGTAACGCGACTAAGTAAACCGAAACCCAGAAATCAAAACCATTGAAAAAGTGAGTGAAGAGAAAATATTAGTTTAAAACATTTTGAAAACCTTAAGTAGTTAGGAAAATTCTTTAATGTTCAAGTTATTATCTTAAAAATTTTGGCAGCACTTCCTTTGTAAAAACTAGCCCCGAAATCGGGTACAAGACAAGATAATAGTAAAAATGACATGTAATATGAATCAAGCATCCCAAACGGGAGCAATCACACCCAACGGCGGAAACAATCACCACAATGATAGTATACGACGCCATAGCGAAGAAAGAGCAAAAATAAGTGAAGACAACATGAAAGATAAAACTGCATAAATAAAGTCGGCTCACAACGAGCTCGACACCAGAGTACAAATAATATACATCGTCATCACAACTGGTCACTAAGTCAATACATAAGTAGTAGATGGAGAGTACTAGATACAACAGTGTATACAACTGGAAAAATAAACAGATACCGTACAAAAACCCACCTATCGGTAAAAGGGCTCACGCGCCAACTGTAGTGGTATCTGTATCAAAAGATGCAAGAAAGCAGCCTGTCGTGACTACTCTGAGGGGCAACCTGCAGACACTGTGGCACAACGGGGGTGAGTTGCCAACTCGTGAATAATAGATAACATATAAAGGTAATCGCGAGTATGCACGTACTGCGATACTCTAACCTATGCCAACAGATAACATCTATATGATGAGCTAGATGAGCAATAATCATGCAACAAGTGCGATCTAATAACATCTCTATATGGTGAGCAGGGTATGCAATAATCGCGCATAGCATGTGCATTCTAATAACATCTATATAGGATGAGCAGGGTATGTAATAATCGTGCATAGCATGTGCAATCTACTAACATCTATATAGGATGAGCAGGGTATGCAATAATCGTACATAGCAAGTGTACTCTATCAGGTACTACAGATACAGGATGAGATGTATAACACTGAATGCTGAGCATGGGAATAAATAACATCTACACGGAATGTCAACGTGGAAAATAACCGGTGTCCATCAATACACCCAAATCCCAGTAAAATTCAGGCGCCGTCTTTCTAATCGGCCCTCAAATCCTGTACAGCTCATGGAATCGTGAGTGCCCAACATCAGCACTTGAAATATTATAAAATAATCGTGTCTAGCATCGACACGTAAATCCTCATGTATCGGGCTCCGTCAGTCCGGATCGGCCCACGGGCTTCGTCTGCGTAATCGGCCCTCGGCCCCGGCAGTACGGGTCGGCCCGCATCCATCTCTCAGCTGTGGTCAGTATCCTCCGGATTACCGCCAGGCCCAACCAATCACCGGTAGGTAGTAGTCCCTCCGCCGAGCTCACCGTCTAACAATACGAGTTTTCTTGCCCCGGGGTACCATACCGGGTCCACCATGTACGCGCAATCGGTGCCTACCACTCCTCGAATCGGGTATACTCACACAAGCTTTCTGGAACCGAGAAAACTCATGGTGGACGCACTGAAATATCATATCAAGAGAAACCGGATTTTTAAAACAGTGCATATTTTCTTAAAATCATACCACGGTTCTCAAATCCAGAAATCCCATAAATCCAAACTCAATGCGTAAATCCATGCAATGTGTCGTATGACACTAAGAGTAAAAAGGGAAAACCGCCCTTCTAAAAAAATCCAGTTTTGAAAGTATCTCATGCGGTCCCTATTTTCTTGAAATCAAGTGAATATCATCCATGTATGTAACATATGTATGTATGTAGGTATGGATGTGCAAATGAATATATACGCGAATATGAGTGTAGCACTACTATGAATATACAGTATGCATGTACGCAAGTAGGGATATATCAAGATGTATGCACTAAGATGAATATACAGTGTGCATGTGCGCAAGTATGGATATATCAAAGATGTATGCACTAATGTGAATATACAGTGTGCATGTGCGCAAGTATGGATATATCAAAGATGTATGCACTAATATGAATATACAGTGTGCATGTGCGCAAGTATGAAAATATCAATATATGTATGCACTGGTATGAATATACAGTGTGCATGTGTGCAAGTATGAAGAAATCAATATAGGTGTGCACTGGTATGAATATACAGTGTGCATGTGCGCAAGTATGAAGATATCAATATATGTGTGCACTGGTATGAATATACAGTGTGCATGTGCGCATGTATGAAGATATCAATATATGTGTGTACTGGTATTAATATACAGTGTGCATGTGCGCAGATATGAAGATATCAATATATATGTGCACTGGTATGAATATACAGTGTGCATGTGCGCAAGTATGAAGATATCAACATATGTGTGCACTGGTATGAATATACAGTGTGCATGTGCGCAGGTATGAAGATATCAATATATGTATGCACTGGTATGAATATACAGTGTGCATGTGCGTAAGTATGGATATATCAAAGAAGGTATGCACTAATGAATGTACATATAAACATCTACGAAATAACCTATCACGCCCTAACGCTTAACGCCATACGGGCGATTTCCCTGTAGATGTTAAATCTACTCATCTGGTCGCGTGCTAAGCATATCCGACCACATGCTTCCCTTCTTTGCGGCGTCCGACGTACCCGTCTGCGAACCTAGAATTTACACAAGGAACCATATAAGCAAAATCCTACGAAAACGCGATATCGAAATCAAACAAGAAACTCGCGTCGCGAACTAAACGCGTGTGTCCGATACACTGAAACGTGTGAATACACGTCTAAAACTACCCCGACACGTCGCGACACGCTGGAACACAGAGACCACTCATGTATCACACGTGTCGCGCAAACTAAACGTATAGGAAAAACGATATTTGGCTCCAGATTTTGACTCGGGCACAAAAGTGAAAAGTTGCATATGCCAAAATACTAGAATATGCAGCAGACTACCCTAGCCAAAACCCCAACACCTAACTCCCCCTTCTGGCCGCAATTTGAGGCCAGAACGATTAAATCTGCGGCCTGGGTTGGGAATCTGGGGCTCGTGCTTCGTGTGTGTAGTCTAGACCTAGTGTACATGCTCCAGTTTTCCCAGATTTTCTCTGAAGCAAACGGGTCAACAGCAGATCACAGAAAGGTTTAATTTTCCTTTAAAACGTTAGATTTTGCACTAAATGAAACCCTATGGTATTTTGATTAAATCTAGGGTTAAACTAGGTTTACTTGGCCCTAACAACACTCAGTTAAGCTAGGTTAACCATCAATATCACCACTTGGCCAAAACTCCACACAAATCACCATTCTAGCACTAAAACTCACTTTTAGCACTAACCGATGCTAATTAACACATAAGTTTAGAAAAAGGAAAATGAGTTCAGAGATTATACCCCCTAGGGATCCTAAGTGCAAGGAGAAGGAGAAGAAGAGGAGGAGAAGGAGCTGCTGCTGCTGGGGTCCTGTTGCTGCCGATGCATGTTGCTGCTGCTGCTGCCTGAAGCTGCTGCTGCTTGTGCTGCTGCTGCTGCTGCTGCTTGTGCTGCTGCTGCTGCTGCTACTTGTTGCTGTTGTTGTTGCTTGCTGCTGCTGCTGAAGCTCCTGCTGCTGCTGCTGCTTCTTCTGCTGCTGCTACTGTGGCTGGTGTTGTGTGTGTGTGAGTGAGAGTGAGAGAGTTGTGAGAAGAAAAGAGTGTTTGAAACAAAAGAGAATGAGAGCACAAGAGAGTCAACCCCCTCCCTGTCTCTCTCTCTCTCTTCATTTAATGCAAGCATGGGCTCATGCCATGATGCCCATTCTCTCTCTCTATCTCCCTCCCCAAGTCAACTAAACTAAATCATTTCTCAAAAAAAATACACACCCAAAACACTTTAGCTTAAGAAAAATGGTTAGTCCACCATGGTTGCTAATCATGGCCTAACCCTAATTTTAACCCTAGTTTACATGCACAATAAATTCTAGTAAAATATTCATTAAATTTGATAAAATATTTACAAATCGATTTGGTAAACTTTTAATTAAAAACCATACTTTAGAGTATAATTAGTCACTAATCACATCCTAAGGTGTTACAATCTTCCCCTCTTAAAGAAATTCGTCCCCGAATTTAAAATATATAGCTACGCGTACCTTCAAAGAGATGAGGGAATTTCTTCCGCATCTCGCCCTCGGCCTCCCAAGTGATCTCTTCACCATTCGGGCTGCGCGAAAGCACCTTCACATATGGCAAGACCTTCGATCGAAGTTTCTTCACCTGCCGGTCCAATATTACGACTGGCTGCTCGGTGAACGAAAGATCGTGCTCGAGCTGAACGGTCTGATGCTGAATCATGTGAGAAGGGTCATGTAGGTATCTGCGAAGTATCGATACGTAGAATACGGGGTGAACATCTGGGAAGTCGGGTGGAAGAGCCAAACGATATGCTACTGCGCCCACACGTTCGAGGATCTTGAAGGGACCTATGAATCTGGGGCTAAGCTTCCCCTTCCGTCCAAACCTCATTACTCCCTTCATCGGAGAGACCCTCAGAAAAACGTGATCACCAACTGCGAACTCTAATCTGCGGCGGTGTCTGTCAGCATACGATTTCTGCCTGCTCTGAGCTATCCTCATCCTGTCTCGAATCAGCTGTATCTTCTCGGTCGTCTTCTGTATGATCTGCGGACCCAAGATACTGCTCTTACCGAGCTCTGTCCAACAGACGGGTGATCTACATCTCCTCCCATACAAGGCCTCGAAAGGTGCCATCTGAATAGTATCCTGGAAACTATTGTTGTAGGAGAACTCCACCAAGGGTAAATGATGATCCTAGCTACCACCAAAGTCCAAAACACATGCTCGGAGCATATCCTCGAGAGTCTGAATAGTCCGCTCTGACTGGCCGTCGGTCTGCGGATGAAATGTTGTGCTGAAACTCAAGCGGGTGCCCAACGCTTCCTGAAGCCTTTGCCATAGTCGGCTGGTAAACTGGGTGCCTCGGTCGGACACGATACACGTCGGGACTCCATGCAGTTGTACAATCTCGTCGATGTATATCTGGGCATACTGAGCAAATCCGAAAGTCGTCTTCACAGGCAGGAAGTGAGCCGCTTTCGTCAAACGATCCACGATCACCTAAATGGAGTCATACCCTTGTTAGTTATATGTATGCCCTAGAGTCCATTACTATACATAGGATGTATATTGTAGTGGATGCTTGAACATATATAGGGAGGACTTTCTTGCTCGACATGATAGTATGCTATCTGGTTGATCTTTACCTTAACGTGTACACTGATTGTCTCTCTGTTACATGTTGGTAAAGCCCTTAGGATGTGTACTTGACTACCTGGACTATGATGCGGATCATACTAGTGGGGACATGGTAGTCCATAAGTACATCCTTCAAAGTCCCTAGTCGTGGGTATATCGAGACGGGGCATCGATATACCAGAGTAGACTAGCGTATACCTTCTCGACCCATACAGATGGGCGATGGATGATCCCATATCCATTAGTGTTTGACATCAGAGATGATATACGGGTGCTCAGTGGAGACTGGGTATACTGGACGGACTCGCCGAGAACTCCCAGATGGTATTATACCTTACGTCAGATGGCAGTTCTCTGGTGACACTGGTACAGAGTAGTCTGTTGATCCGAGATCGTCATCGAGTCTTGTGTGGTTCCCACTGTGCTTTGATTTCCACCTTACCACGTCCAAGAGGGCGTGCAAAACGGTGGTTTTTGGGTACAGTCCCGAATCACATGGAGGCAATGAGCGATAGGAGGGGATTCGTCTCTCCCGGTATAGGGGGTTGATGTTGCGCTGTGTTCGATTGGCTATAACCGGAAATCCCTGGCCAGGGTTGCTGAGATTTACTGGTAAGTGTTACCTGTAGTTTCTCGAACTGTTATAGACCTCATATCGACACGACTTATCGAGCTATTGGGGTCTGACGTTTACCACCCCTAGGCGAGATATGCGACATATCAGACGACGAGACCGGACTGTACGGTAAGTGTTACTGGTTGGATTCACAGGAGTGTGAGCGGGCTTGCTCGTCAATCTTCTGATCGCTCAATACCCGGGTGACCGTTACGTTTAGCAGACCGCTTGCGGCTTGTGGGTGTTTGATATGATCATCACCTGCTGCCGGCGTATTGACGAGTCTTTAGAGTCCTACACAGAGGTTTCCTGGCTCAAGCGAAACGAAATAGGAGCGCATATGAGATATGTGCGGGACCGAGAATAATGCGTGTATGTGATACCGTATTCTATTCTCGCGATGAATGTATCGAATGGTTGTATGCGATATAACCTAGTTATCGAATCAAGGATTGATTCGATAAGCCGATATATTGGATACTAGTCGGTTGTGTGCGACATGACCGGATCATTGAATCAAGTGTTGATTTAATGATTTAATGCATAATTATATATTTGATATATTACTTTGCATTAACTAGTATTGGTTCACTTTAAATGGATTTTCTCACTTGGATTGTGCACATTGTATATGTGATATACTTTTGTACACAAGTTTGTATCATGTTTGATGATACATGCTCACTAGGGTTTGTGTAAAGATTAAACCATGGTTGTGTAATGGTTAGGGTTTTCATTTTATTATTCATTTATTTATTTATTTCATTTATTTTATTTTGGAAAAGAGAAAAGATAAATGTTGGCTTTCTTTGGATGCATGTTGAAACTTCATGAAGCTTTGGCTAAGTGACCATTTTGTCTCATGCTTAACCCTAACCATTCCACTTAACCCTAGTTCATTCTCTACACTTGACCATGGTTTGATTATGATAAGTATTCATTTTTATTTTCTTTTTGAAAATACTCATCATAATATTATTCATCTTCTTCTTCTTCTTCTCCTTCAAGAAGATAACCAAGTTTCCATCAATGGTGATTGATGAAAAAGAGTGAGAAATCCAAATCTAAAGTGAACCCACCTCCTATTTCTTCATCCTCTACCTCTTGCCAAGTAGTATAGGGTGTTTCCTTCACAAGTTTTCATGACTTGGTGAAGTGGGAGCTTGATCTTGTGATGCCTCGACGTAGATCATCTTCGGCATCGTAGTCGATGACCTAGCCCGCCCATTTCTCCGATGAAGCCGACGCTAGAGCCCGGGTTTCGATTTGGACAGCGAGGAGACTTCATTGCGGAGCTATGGAGGTGGAGAACCGGATCTACAAAGGTTGTATTTCCGTTCACTTAGTTAATTTGTTAACTAGTTTCATCTTTCACTTAAATTTCTAGTTAACGATCTAGTTTAGGGTTTGTAGGCACTTGTAAAATTTGAAATTGGCATGGTTGATGCCTTGTGTGACCTTATTAGAGTGCCTAGGAACCCTACAGTGGTATCAGAGCCAAGCTAGAGCCTTAGGCGATGCGTAGATAGAGTTAGAAGTCCGATCGAACCGAAACCCGAATTCAAACTTGCTCTCTGTACATTTTCTGAAATCGTGGATTTTTGAGATTTAAAAATATGCAGAAAAATCAGCAGATATTTCTAAGAATTACTTTGAAGTTCGAGCTCCTGAATCGCTTAAAGAGCGGCGGAACCGCGGCAATATCATGCCTATTGCGGCGGTTCCGCGGCCAATTTGTCTCTTCAAACAATTATATTTACACAGTAATTCCTAGTATTTAGTGCTGGTTTTCCTGGGAATTTTTAATATGAACTCAAGAGTTGAGTTTTCTGGGTTGTATTGGGGACTCGGTGTTTTGATCGGATTGTCTAATTATGTCTGTGTGCCTTTCCGGATAATTTTAGAATGTGTTAAAAAGTTCGACCGGATATAAATACCCACTTTTTCCCCTGTCGGGAAATTTCCAAGTGTTGGATCTTTCTGTGGTTTAATAACGTTCTAAGTAGTGCAAGTAACGCGATGGTCCCTCTAGAAGACAACAATCCTTAACTCGATTATGTGACCGTCTTGAACTGCCCTTTGAACCTTCGGGTTTGGGGCAGTACGGCGAGCCACATGTGAGGCGTTGGCTTGACCCTTCTACGGCTGGACCGTTGGTACTGAGGCATGAACTGAATGTTTTTTAAACTTATTTCATGTGTTGATCTGTATCGGGAAAACTTGGGTGTTTGATTGTTCGATCGGAAAGTTTAACATTTTCTATTTATCTGGAATGGGATACAATAATTGGAATTCACAAGCAGTTATGAGATAACTGAATGAATGTTATAAACATAGCACTTTAGTCTCACTTGATCGGTTGCCACGGAATTTTGATGCGATCAAAAGTCCGTCGCAATCACGTAGCGTACGCGAATACTCGCCGGGTAAACTTAATAGACAGCCTCACCCCATAGCCCCGACCAAGTGATTGTAGGAGAACCCCGTCGCCGAAAGCATCCGTACGGGTGCTCGCGGCAGCGGTGTTCCGCCTTGGTGCACTTTGTCGACGGCGTCGGGGGTGCGGCCGCCTACTAAAGTTTGCGACGAGCATTCGATCAGGATGTCGGGAATCTTGTTGAATTGCCCGACTTAATATTGAAAAGAGTTTTCGATTTTGAGACTAAAATGCGGGGTTTATAATTGTTAGGCATGTGATGTCTAAGTAATTCATTTGATTAGGCATGCGATGTCTAAAGAGATTGCGGATTCCAACTGTTGTAGTTTTACACTTTCTTTTCTGTGACCGTAAGTGTAATATGTAATATCGCCGGTTTCGTTGCTATATGTCAACGACAATTGGGATGTGCATATTTACTTACGTTGATAACATGTGATGTTATGTGTTGCTGGATATGTTATATTGGATCGTCGTGTTTGAATAGCCGGGGGTTTTTATGTGAGATGAGTGTTTTTCATTTTCATTCATGTAAAAACTTGTATGTAATATTCTTTTATTGGGGCACTTCCAGGTTGCGAAAGATGTCACCCTTTGTATATTATTTACTTTTCCGCACTAGGATAGACCCAAGGAGGAGAGAACAAGTAACCGGGTTCTGGAGTCCAGTGGGAGACCAACTCGAGGAGTCGAGTCCGGGTCTCCTAACTCTAGAATTGGTAGGGTTGCTTGCCGCTCTCGTAGGGGTCTAGGGGTGTGGGTTTGGCTATTCATCGCGATCGTGGAATCCGTGTTTTATACTGGCTCGTATTGAAAACACGGACGTCCTAGTATATCCAATATTTCATATGATTCTTCTGCTGCGATATCTGTGATGTGATCATGTGATATGTTCTGTGATAGATACTATATATAGTATATATGATATATTATATAGACGTTACTTATGTTTTACACCCGTGCTAGCCCTGCCCCGCTCTGCCGTTAGTTACCTAACCTAACGGTGCACGAGGGGACATCGAGGCGAATACGGATGGCATAAGTGTACGTCGTATTTATCTGTGATGTTTAGTTACTTAAATGATGGGACTTCATTAATATGATTAATGAAATAAAAGAAACCTAAGATGTTGTAGAATCGAATTTCAAAAATAAAACAGGTAGCTACAGTTCTTGCTTTGCACAGCGGTATATGTGATATATCCTGCACCTTATTCGATGAGGAAAGGACCGAGATCCCTTCACCGGGAGTGACTCCTTTAGCAATAACTGGCATATGCTACACACTCGGTTTGTCTTTTGATTGCTTTTAAGAGTTTTTGCTTTGCACAGTGATATATATGATATATCCCGCACCTCATTCGACGAGGAAAGGACCGACGATCCCTTCACCGGGAGTGACTCCTTTAGCAAAACTAGAAAAGCCTCAAAAACACTCCATTTTTAAAATCATTTGATTCTACAACGATATCAAGTTCTTTATGCAATAGTTTTTTTTCAGAAAAACCTGTCGTAGCCCTCCGTCATTTCAGATAAGTCCTGTTTAGTATTCGTGCTGCGTTTGTTGACCTTGTCAAGGCGCAGTGTGCGGTAGCCAACCAGTATTTATCTGCTTATGCATATGATGCAGATTGAGTTAGGGTAGTCGTGCGGTCTTGTTGACCTTGTCAAGGGTCGTGCGGGTGGGTTTGATTCAATCAAGAAATGACGGGTTGAACTTGACTTGCGGTCTATGGTTTGTTGACATTGTCAAGGTCATAGATCGTTCGGGGCAAAATATTATCGGGAATTTCAAGTGTTGAAATTTGCAATGAGATTGCATACCTTCTATGAGATAGTTGGATCCCGATACCCGCTGCGAGTAAGAGTTACTCCTAGGAGAGTTTTACACATTACAATTAGCCGATCAAGTAGGTGTCTAGAAAGGTGTTAACGAGGTTACGCCTCTGGGAAAACGAGGTTTACATTAATTAGGTTCGTGCGAAAGCACGGGGGACCTCCCTCAAAGTACCGACACTGGCCTGGCTGAAAGATTGGCGAACTTGTAGCGTGTAATTAATCCCGGCTAGTCTTTCCTTTTAGGGTTTGAAGGAAGATTTGATAAAAACAGTGGGAGACATCCTGATTAGATAAAATAATAACCAATCTATTCTTGCAAGAGCGCACGCTGAGTGTTTTCTTCTCTCTCTCTCCAGGTAGCGACCATATCACGCCTTAATCAAGATAATAATACAGAATATTGACCGAACCCACTTGTTATACTGAGCTGGGGAACGTTGATCCCGCTCCAACTTATAATTGTTATAAGACAGAGCAGGAAATTGGGGATTGCCAGAATTCCCGTGCCGCCCAAAAGAAGAGAGTGCATGCTGATGCATCATCTTCGGGTGTGTTCGTTACCAAGAACTGTTTCTCAGTATCCTCCGCATCCTGGGTATATGATACCGGATCAGGATCCCAGATATGTAATCTGTTACATAGGGCTACAGATAGGTAGAGAACTGAGAACGGGTGATAAGTTTCATGAGACAGAAAACGGGGCAAGTGTTGCAGCCAAGTCTGTTGGTCACTGTCACCCTGTATTACCTATACATTGATTCTGAACAAATGCTATTAGATACCGAACCTGATATACAAAATCATATCTATCTCTTTATAAGTAAAGAAATGATAAAATTTTGTATTGATGGATAATGTTTTGAACATTTCCTATATCAAAAGTTGATCGGTTCAGGCACGTTATCTAAAAGCATTGATGTTCTAAATCAAACTACAGTTCTTTAGTATACGGAACACACACAAGAGAAAGAGTTCAGAAATGAACGAATCCTTCTTAAGGTATTGTAGACTAGGTCATATCAATGCGACCCGACTAGCTGAAGTTACATTTAGATGCATATTTAAATCAGTTTGAATTTATATCTTGTGAAACTTGCCAATCATGTCACAAAGATAAGATGACCATAGCTCTGTTTATTGGAAACAGAGAAAGAGTTAGTGAACTCTAGGGATTGATACATGCTGATGTATGAAAGGTCCCCTGTCTACACATGCCAGGACCGGTTCTTTATACTTCATTACATTCTTTGATGATCTCTCGAGACTCAGACATATGTTCCTGTTGAAACATGAGTCCGAACCTTTTGAGATATTCATAGAATATAAGCTAGAAGTAGAGAACCAAAACGGGTATAAGTATTATGTCCTTTGATGTGATCAAGGAGGAGAATACTTGAGCACGGAATTCCTGGACTATTCTAAAGGGGAATAAGATTCTCTCTCAGCATTACTCCTCCGTATACACCATGGTACGATGGTATATCGGGGCGGAGCAATTACACCCTATGAGATAAGTTGTGCTCTATGATGAGTACTACTGAGTTACCTATTTCCTTTTTGGGAGTTATGCACTTGAGAAGCTGCATACCTATTGAATAGGGTTCAAATCAAATCAGATCACAGCCTACCACTCCATATGAGATATGGTATGGGAAGAGCCCATGTCTTAAGCAAGTTAAGATTTGGGGTTGTCCGGCCTATGTCTAAAAGCAAAATCCGGACAAGCTCGAGGCAAGGTTAGTTATGTAGAACTGGAAAGGTTCCAACTATGCAAACTACATCACATGATTTGGTACAACCAAAGGATTCAGTAGATACCAACGAACCTCAGCCTCTCCGCCGATCTAGTAGGGTTTCTCACCCACCTGAGAGATACTTCGGTTTCTCTATGACAGTGGGAGCGAGGATTGAATCATGAGATGATAACCCAACTAGTTTCGAGCTGGCCATCAGGAGTGAGACTCTGTAAGAATGGCTGGATGCTTAGCGATCTGAGATGGAATCTATGTACACCAACAAATTATGGACTTTGGTTGCTATATCTGAAAGGTTAAATCCCTATCAGGAGCAAGTATATCTTGAGAAGATTACTTGGTGTACTTGGAAAGGTTGAGACTTTCAAAGCTAGACATGTTAAAGGTTTTTGTCATCAACCAGGCGTGGATAATGATGAAACCTTTTTCCAGTGGCTATACTTAAGTCCATCCAGATCCTACTTGCCACGGCTACATACCATGACTACGATATCTGGCGGTTGGGTGTCTTGACTGCTTTTCTAAATAATGATTTGGAAGAGTGCGTCTATAAGTACACAGCCAGAGGGCTTCATAGACAGTGGGAGCAGTGGAAACGTGTACAAGATGCTTTATAGGATAAAGCAGGTATCGCGGAGTTGGGACATCTGTTTTGATGTGTTAGTCAAAGAGTTTGACATCATCAAAATGGGAGATGAACCTTGTATATACAAAAAGGTAGTAGGGAGTATAGTGACGATCCTCGTAGAGTACGTGGATGACATACTCTTGATAGGGAAGGAGTTTCCTATGCTACACTCGGTCAATCTCCGCTTATCACAATGATTCTCCATATAGGATCAAAATGATACCTCCTAAATCCTGGGTTTTGGATCTATAAGATAGATCTAATTGGATGTTAGGATTCTCACTAGTTGTAGTGAGATGGTATCAATCGATCCTGGGGAGAATCACTGGAAGGGTTCCAGGGTGATAAGGATGACTGAAAATCAGTCATAGGCATTGTCTTTACCCTCAGTAAAGGGATGGTATGTTGGAAGAGTTCCAAGCTAGATACCGTGGCTAACTAGACGATAAAGGCAGGATACATCGCTACTTGAGATACTACCAAAGAGGCAGTCTGGATGTATATTTGTTCATAAGATGAACTTTGTTCCTCCCATTGTGTGACAATGGAGTTGTGGCTTATGCCAAGGAACGCCGGTCCCATCAGTGATCCAGACATATTCTAAGGCAGTGTCACCTGATCATGGAGATAGTTGATTTCCAGGGTGATCGAGGTTAGGAGAGTAGACTCAGAGGACAACACGGCGGATCCACTCACAAAGGCCTTTTCCCAGAGAGAGACTTTTATGGGATGGTTGAGTATGAGATACTTCAACCACTGCTATCAGATGGCCCTAGTGCAAGTGGGAGATTGTTAGTTATATGTATGCCCTAGAGGCCATTACTATACATAGGATGTATATTGTAGTGGATGCTTGGACATATATAGGGAGGACTTTCTTGCTCGACATGATAGTATGCTATCTGGTTGATCTTTACCTTAACGTGTACACTGATTGTCTCTCTGTTACATGTTGGTAAAGCCCTTAGGATGTGTACTTGACTACCTGGATTATGATGCGGATCATACTAGTGGGGACATGGTAGTCCATAAGTACATCCTTCAAAGTCCCTAGTCGTGGGTATATCGAGACGGGGCATCGATATACCAGAGTAGACTAGCGTATACCTTCTCGACCCATACAGATGGGCGATGGATGATCCCATATCCATTAGTGTTTGACATCAGAGATGATATACGGGTGCTCAGTGGAGACTGGATACACTGGACGGACTCGCCGAGAACTCCCAGATGGTATTATACCTTACGTCAGATGGCAGTTCTCTGGTGACACTGGTACAGAGTAGCTTGTTGACCCGAGATCGTCATAGAGACTTGTGTGGTTCCCACTGTGCTTTGATTTCCACCTTACCACGTCCAAGAGGGCGTGCAAAACGGTGGTTTTTGGGTACAGTCCTGAATCACATGGAGGCAATGAGCGATAGGAGGGGATTCGTCTCTCCCGGTATAGGAGGTTGATGTTGCGCTGTGTTCGATTGGCTATAACCGGAAATCCCTGGCCAGGGTTGCTGAGATTTACTGGTAAGTGTTACCTGTAGTTTCTCGAACTGTTATAGACCTCATATCGACACGACTTATCGAGCTATTGGGGTCTGACATTTACCACCCCTAGGCGAGATATGCGACATATCAGACGACGAGACCGGACTGTACGGTAAGTGTTACTGGTTGGATTCACAGGAGTGTGAGCGGGCTTGCTCGTCAATCTTCTGATCGCTCAATACCCGGGTGGCCGTTACGTTTAGCAGACCGCTTGCGGCTTGTGAGTGTTTGATATGATCATCACCTGCTGCCGGCGTATTGACGAGTCTTTAGAGTCCTACACAGAGGTTTCCTGGCTCAAGCGAAACGAAATAGGAGCGCATATGAGATATGTGCGGGACCGAGAATAATGCGTGTATGTGATACCGTATTCTATTCTCATGATGAATGTATCGAATGGTTGTATGCGATATAACCTAGTTATCGAATCAAGGATTGATTCGATAAGCCGATATATTGGATACTAGTCGGTTGTGTGCGACATGACCGGATCATTGAATCAAGTGTTGATTTAATGATTTAATGCATAATTATATATTTGATATATTACTTTGCATTAACTAGTATTGGTTCACTTTAAATGGATTTTCTCACTTGGATTGTGCACATTGTATATGTGATATACTTTTGTACACAAGTTTGTATCATGTTTGATGATACATGCTCACTAGGGTTTGTGTAAAGATTAAACCATGGTTGTGTAATGGTTAGGGTTTTCATTTTATTATTCATTTATTTATTTATTTCATTTTGGAAAAGAGAAAAGATAAATGGTGGCTTTCTTTGGATGCATGTTGAAGCTTCATGAAGCTTTGACTAAGTGACCATTTTGTCTCATGCTTAACCCTAACCATTCCACTTAACCCTAGTTCATTCTCTACACTTGACCATGGTTTGATTATGATAAGTATTCATTTTTATTTTCTTTTTGAAAATACTCATCATAATATTATTCATCTTCTTCTTCTTCTTCTCCTTCAAGAAGATAACCAAGTTTCCATCAATGGTGATTGATGAAAAAGAGTGAGAAATCCAAATCTAAAGTGAACACACCTCCTATTTCTTCATCCTCTACCTCTTGCCAAGTAGTACAGGGTGTTTCCGTCACAAGTTTTCATGACTTGGTGAATTGGGAGCTTGATCTTGTGATGCCTCGACGTAGATCATCTTCGGCATCGTAGTCGATGACCTAGCCCGCCCATTTCTCCGATGAAGCCGACGCTAGAGCCCGGGTTTTGATTTGGACAGCGAGGAGACTTCATTGCGAAGCTATGGAGGTGGAGAACCGGATCTACAAAGGTTGTATTTCCGTTCACTTAGTTAATTTATTAACTAGTTGCATCTTTCGCCTAAATTTCTAGTTAACGATCTAGTTTAGGGATTGTAGGCACTTGTAAAATTTGAAATTGGCATGGTTGATGCCTTGTGTAACCTCATTAGAGTGCCTAGGAACCCTACAACCCTCGCCTAGTCCTGGGTAGACCCACAACGAAATCCATTGAAATCTGTTCCCATTTCCACTCCGGAGTGGGTAATGGCTGTAGCTCTCCCTCTGGCCTCTGGTGCTCGGTCTTGACTTGCTGACAAGTCAGGCATCTCGACACGAAGTCTGTGATGTCCTACTTCATTCCGTCCCACCTGTAAACATCCCTCATATCATGGTACATCTTGGTGGAACCCGGATGAATGCTGTACACCGATCGATGTGCCTCCTCAAGAATCTTACGCCGCAGTCCCTCAGCATCTGGTACACACAGTCTAGTCCCAAATCGCAGTATCCCCTGATTGTCAATCACGAACTCGGAAAATCTGCCCTGTCCAATCTGTGCCATGATCTTCGAACAACGGTCATCACTCGACTGTGCCTCATGTATACGGTCAAGTAACTGTGGGCGTGCACGAACATGCGCAAGCTGTCCCCCGATCGGCGTGAACTCGAACTGCACTCGGCTGTCGCATAAAGTCTGCCAATCTGCCGATGACTACTTCTACACTGCGCTCAAACAAGATAGACTACCCCCGGGCCTCTTGCTCAAAGCATCCGCTACTACATCCACC
Source organism: Agapanthus africanus (assembly GCA_030015575.1). NCBI lineage: Eukaryota > Viridiplantae > Streptophyta > Magnoliopsida > Asparagales > Amaryllidaceae > Agapanthus > Agapanthus africanus. The sequence goes on along the minus strand of CM057345.1, from coordinate 429,011,669 downwards.
TTGCCCGGGTGATACAAGATCTCGCAATCGTAGTCCTTTACTAGTTCCATCCAACGGTGCTGTCTAAGATTCAGGTCTCGCTGCTGAAATATATACTTTAAGTTCTTATGGTCAGTGAATATTTGGCACGACTCGCCGTATAGGTAATGTCGCCAGATCTTGAGTGCAAAGACCACTGCTGCCATCTCCAAATCGTGAGTGGGGTAGTTCTGTTCATGTTTCTTCAACTGCCGTGAAGCATACATGATCACCCTGTCGTGCTGCATCAATACACACCCTAGCCCCACTCGAGAAGCGTCACAATAGACCATAAATCTGCCCGATCCCGAAGGCAATGATAACACCGGCGCCGTAGTCAAACAAGTCCGTAGCTGCTGAAAGCTATGCTCGCACTCCACCGTCCAATCGAAAGGAACTCCCTTCCGGGTCAACCCGGTCAAAGGTGCAGCAATATGGGAGAAGTCCTGCACAAATCGCCTGTAGTAGCCGGCCAGTCCTAGAAAGCTGCGGATCTCAGTAACTGATGTGGATCTGGGCCAACACTGAACGGCCTCGATCTTCTTCGGGTCCACACATATGCCATCTCGTGTAATCACGTGACTCAAGAAGTCTACGCTGTCAAGCCAGAATGCGCACTTGGAGAATTTTGCGAATAGCTGGTGCTCCCTCAAAGTCTGCAGTGTGATCTGCAGGTGCTGCTCGTGCTCCTCTCGGCTCTGGGAATACACCAAAATATCGTCAATGAATACGATGATGAACAAATCAAGATACGGCCGGAAAATACGGTTCATCAAGTCCATAAATGTTGCTGGGGTGTTAGTGAGTCCGAACGACATCACCAAAAACTCATAATGGCAGTAACGCGTGGGGAAAGCTGTCCTCGGAATATCCTCCTGTCGAACCCGCAGCTGATGGTATCCTGATCGCAAGTCGATCCTCGAAAAATATCCTGCACCCTGAAGCTGGTCGAACAAGTCATCGATGTGTGGCAAAGGATATCTGTTCCGCACGGTAACCCTGTTCAGCTGGCGGTAGTCGATACACAAACGCAAATTGCCGTCCTTCTTCTTGACAAACAGGAACGAAGCACCCCAAGGAGACACACTGGGTCGAATAAGTCCCTTATCCTGCAAATCTTGCAACTGACCTTTCAACTCACTAAGCTCCGCCGGGGCCATCCGATAAGGCGGTATAGAAATAGGCCCCGTGCCGGGAATCAAATCAATACAGAAAACCATATCGCGCTCAGGCGGTAGCCTGGGAAGCTCGTCAGGGAAGACATCAGGGAACTCACAAACAATCGAAACCTGGTCCAACGGAATATCCGTAGCTCTAGTATCGCAAACATAGGCTAGAAATCCCTGACATCCCTTCCTCAATAGCTGTCTAGTGCGAAGAGAAGAAATCAAACCGTGAGGGGCGGCACAACAGTCCCCTTGTACAACAAAAGCCGACTCGCCGGGAAAACAAAATCTAACTGTCTTCTCGCGGCAGTCCACAGACGCATAGCACGTGGCTAACCAATCCATGCCCAAAAGAACGTCGAAGTCCAACATCTTAAGAAGGATCAAGTCGACAGGCAACACTCTCTCGCCAATACGGACAACACAGGATCAAAACATGTGTCTAGCAACAAACGACTCGCCTACAGGAGTGGTCACAACAAGCGGCTGATCAAGCAAACCGGACTCTCTGCCCAAACTCGACATGAAGTGTGTGGAAACGTATGAGTGCGTGGATCCGGGATCAAACAACACGTGTGCATCAACAGAACATACTGACAGGATACTTGAGACCACTGTATTGGACGCCTACGCGTCCTGATGCATCAACGCGAAAACCCGTGCATGTCCTCCACCTGTAACTGGCGGTCCTCTACTAGCAACTGGCTGTACTCTGCCGGCAGCTGGCTATCCTCATCCTCGTCTGCCTCGTCCTCTATGAGCAAACCCTCCGCGACCACGGCCTCTCTGTGCATGAGTCTGGCGTGGAGCAACAGTAGGTACAATAGGCAACGCCCTCTGGGGTGGGGAAGGTGGGAGTGTGACATGTGGTACTGCTGGCTCCCTCCAGCGTATCTCGGTACAATCTCTGATGCAGTGACGGGGACTACCACACCCAAAGCATCCACGCGACGACTGCTTACCCTCCTGGGGATAAGAGCTAAACATCTGACCTCGCCCTGAGTCTCTGCCACCTGCACGACGTCTATCACGGCGTCCGAATGGGAGTCTCCATGCTGCTGTATCCGTATGAACCCTCTTCGGCCCTGGAACTACCGAAGTCTCTGCAAGGCGCTCATCGACTAATAGGGCTGTGTCTACGGCTGCTGCATATGTCTCGCAATGCTGTGCGCTGATCGCCAGGAACAGCGGGGTAAGTAAGCCTCGAACAAATATCTTGACTCGCATCTCCTCAGTAACCACTAGGTATGGGGAATAAACAGACAGCTCGGTGAATAGTACGTCATACTCTGCTACTGTCATCTCTGGCGTCTGGCGTAAAGACTCGAACCTGCGCGTTCAGGCATCCCTGCCACTATGGGGAAGGAAACGGGCTAGAAATACCGTCACAAACTCGGTCCAGGTCATAGGAGGAAGACCGGCTGCTCTACCCTTCTCGACCGAGTCACACCATTTCTGCGCAAGACCTTCCAAATGAAAGCTCGCGAACTCTACCCATCTTACATTTGAGCATCTGAGTGAACGACATATCTGGGCCATCCTATCAATAAAAGACTGTGGGTCATCAGCTGCATCGGTTCCTGTGAAGACCAGAGGCTTCAGCCTCATAAACTCTGACAGCGATACAGTAATAACCTCTGTGGCTGCAGGGGCAACTGCCTGTACTGTAGGTACCATCACGGTCCCCGTAACGGGTGGAATTACCTCTGGTCGCTGCGCTCGAAGTGTCTTGACTAACGACCCTATCATCTAGCGCATCTCCTGCATACCGGCCCCTAGCATAGCGATCTGATCTGTCGTAGGAGGAACGGTCTGCTATGGTACAACGGGTGTACTGCCCGGGTCAGTCCTCATCTCAGACGAGTCAATTCGAATCTCGGCTCTCACGGCCGCTCTCTGCACCCTCGTTGTCTTTGGCGGCATAATGGCTGAAAAGAAAGTAGGATTCGATAAAGATACGGAAATCGAATCACAAGAATATATAAAATCATGAAGGAATTTCGATCAATAAGTCCTAAGGTCGCTTAGGCGGAGTACCGTGTCATGAGAATGCCGCGGAACATACGCACGCTACGCCACTCTACTTCAGCTACCTACTCTATCTTACCAGGGTCATCCTACACTCCGAAGGTAAAACCTACGCTCTGATACCAACTTTGTCACGACCCAAAGTTTGGCTCGTGACCGGCACTTAACCACATAACGTCCACAGGCGTAACGCGACTAAGTAAACCGAAACCCAGAAATCAAAACCATTGAAAAAGTGAGTGAAGAGAAAACATTAGTTTAAAACATTTAGAAAACCTTAAGTAGTTTAGGAAAATTCTTTAAAGTTCAAGTTATTATCTTAAAAATTTTGGAAGCACTTCCTTTGTAAAATCTAGCCCCGAAATCGGGTACAAGACAAGATAACAGTAAAAATGACATGTAATATGAATCAAGCATCCCAAACGGGAGCAATCACGCCCAACGGCGGAAACAATCACCACAATGATAGTATACGACGCCGTAGCGAAGAAAGAGCAAAAATAAGTGAAGACAACATGAAAGATAAAACTGCATAAATAAAGTCGGCTCACAACGAGCTCGACACCAGAGTACAAATAATATACATCGTCCTCACAACTGGTCTCTAAGTCAATACATAAGTAGTAGATGGAGAGTACTAGATACAACAGTGTATACAACTGGAAAAATAAACAGATACCGCACAAAAACCCACCTATCGGCAAAAGGGCTCACGCGCCAACTGCAGTGGTATCTGTACCAAAAGATGCAAGAAAGCAGCCTGCCATGACTACTCTGAGGGGAACCCTGCAAACACTGTGGCACAACGGGGGTGAGTTGCCAACTCGTAAATAGTAGATAACATATAAAGATAATCGCGAGTATGCACGTACTGCGATTCTCTAACCTATGCTAAAAGATAACATCTATATGATGAGCTAGATGAGCAATAATCATGCAACAAGTGCGATCTAATAACATCTCTATATGGTGAGTAGGGTATGCAATAATCGTGCATAGCATGTGTAATCTAATAACATCTATATAGGATGAGCACGGTGTAAGTCTACGGTAGCGCCCCGGCCGTCTGTCCGAGGCCAAAATGCGGAAACGAAAAACTTTTTCAAACTAGAAACCGGCGCTATCGTATGCTTAAAACCCGGATCGAACCATTAACCTACAACTAGCTATCTAGAGAAGAGATAGAAAAGCTATACCGATCAATCTGTGTCATTCGGTCTTTAGCCACCATCCCAAGCTCCTCGCGGTATCTCCGGTCTCGATCTCATCGTCGGAAAGGGCACCACATCTTCGAGTCCTTTTACGGGCTCCCGCTTCGTCCGAAGCAACTCGGGCACGAAGTTTGCTAGCCGACGTATCCAAGGCGAAGTAGAGGATGTTTGTGACAACTTTGTCTCTTGCATCCATTGCATGGATGGAGGTTAGAGATGATGCCATTAATGGAAGATGTAAGCTAGAGGAAGAAGAAGCAGAATAGGCTCTCTTTTCTTTTCTTTTCTTTTCTTGTGTTGAATTGATAATGAGAGCAAGAATGAGAAATAATACAAGAGCTAACCATATACATGGCTGCCCTTTCTCTCTCCATCCATCAATTCAATACACAAATCAATCAATTAAGTGACATTAGTGCTAAAAAAGAGACCATGAGTCACCTAATTGATTGTGCCTCTTCATGATGACTTCCACTCACATTTTCGACTTGAAAACATTAACCCAAATGTTTACAACAAAAAGATATGGCAAAATCTAAAGTAAACTCGCAACGGATCACAAGGATACCCCTCACCTGTATATACATACCTGCATCCGCATTCCGACTGAATGCGAATGTGATGAGACTAAAGTAATCCAACAAATCTAATACTAGGATCCGTCTTAAACTAAAACCCACTAGTATGATCCGCCCGATCATGATCCGTGCAGTACCGCACGTATATGATCGGACCCTGCCATATATCATACGGCCTCTACATCGTTTCGCCCGAAACTTGAAAACTGTCTGTGGGGGACTCTAAAGACTCGTCAATACTTTGGCTGTGGATTTAACCACTAGCATGTCAGAGGTACTAGCCGTACGTAACGGGCTACCATGTATTGACCAAAAGGGAGGTCGATGAGCGAACTCATCCTGACACCCTACTGAGCCTGTCAGTGACAATATCCGTACAGTCCGGTCCGTTCGTCTATGAGCATCGCATGGCGGGCCTAGGGGTTGGTAAAAGTCAGACCTCCAAAAGCGGTACAAGTCATGTCAGAGTTTAGCCCTGAACACCCTGAGATACTACTGGAATACATACCAGTAAATCTCCTGCCTTGGCCAAGGACTTCGTGTAATGGCTCTTCTAGACACAGCGCGACCTCACCCCCAATACCGGGAGAGACGAACCTCTACCGATCCGCTCACTGCCTCCATGTGGCTCGAGATTGTACCCAACTAAAACCTGTTTGCATGACTCCTTTGAGCCGTGGTAGGGTAGTAATCAAAGCACAGTAGGAACTAACACGAGACAAATGACGATCTCAGGTCAATGAACTAACCTGTACACATGTCACCAGGGAACTGCTATCCGACGTTAGGCATAATACCAACTAGCATGTTCCCGGCGAGTCCTGTCTGGTGTTCTCATAACCCAATGAGCACCTGTATACATCTTAGGTGAACCAACTGACACCAATGGCTTGTGAGACCGGCTACCGCCCCTCGTCGGGGTCTCGACTGTATACACTAGTCTACTAATGGAGTATCGATGCCCATACTCGAAACTCCCACGACTAGGGACCACTTTAAGGATGTGCTTATAGACTATCCAACTCTCACGTATATGATCGCCATCATACTGCTGGTAGTCAAGAAAGAATCCTAAGGGCTCTATCAACGTGTAATAGCGACCTGTAAGGTCACCTAAAGAAGTACACGATGATAAAGATAAACCAGATAACATACTATCATCTCGAGTAAGACCGTCCTACCGGCATAGGTCCTCCGTCAATCATTGCAATCACGTGCCTGTGATCCAATAATTGACTCTGAGGGCACTATATCCAACAATCTCCCACTTGCACTCGAGGTTAATTATTGCGATGTTGTATACTCACAGCCCGTGTGATACCGAACACCCAACTCCTCAACTAATTAGTCTAACAAAGCCCGTTTGCGAAACTAATGCGTTCGAAGAATAGCCTCAATGAGTGGATCCGCCCTGATGTTTCTTTCTATGTCTCTCTTTATCTCAACTTCGCGGATAAAGCCATCTCCCGAAATGAGCAATACCTGTCTTAGAATATGTCTGGATATCTGATGGGACCTAGTTCATAAATGAACTCCAAATCCAAACTTCTTAGACTGTATCGTCAACTGAAATTAATCAGTATCCTGTGCCATACCTCCCTCAGTATCCGCTTGGACCACCTGTCCAAAATACTGCCCCTCGTTAGAGGGAAAACTATAACTCTGACAGCCACTCTGTCATCCAGGTCACCTTGGAAGCCTGGAATGATATATGTTAGTGTATATGCCCTAGGGGCCATTATTATATCATACTTGTATGTATATTACTTAATGGAAGCTTGGGATATTCACAGTTGTATATACAGTCTTGCTAAAAATGGTAGTATGCTACTTAGTTTGAGTCTACTTTAATATGTGCATATGTTTCTTGTAACGTATCACTTATACATATTAGTAGAGCCCATAGGATCTTTGCTTGATTACCAGCGTTGTGATGGCAGTCACACTAGTGGGGTCTGGGTAGTCTATAAGCAACATCCTATACTTGTCCCTAGTCGTAGGATTATCGAGACTGGGCATCGATACTCCAGAGTAGACTAGTGTGTACGCTTCTCATCCCAGTTGGGGAGATGGTCTGTCCCACAGCCATCAGTATGTAGTACTGGAGATAGTATACAGGTGCTCATTAGGTTACGGGTACACCGCACATGACTCGCAGGGGAACTGTTGGTTGGTATTATACCCGTTGTCAGTTAACAGTTCCCAGGTGACATGAGTACAACATAGTCCGCAGACTTGACACTGCTACTTCGCCTCGAGTGTGTCCCACTGATCTTAGATTGCTACCCTACCACGGCTCAAAGGAGTCGTGCAAACAGGTAGCAGTTGGGTGCAGTCCCGAGCACTTGGAGGCAGTGGCAGTTAGAAAGGATTCGTCTCTCCCGGCATTGGGAGTTGATATCGCGCTGTGTCAGAGAGCCATTACGCAAAGTCCCTGGCCAGAGCAAGCGAGATTTACTGGTAGGTTCCTGTAGTTTCTCTGGGTGTAATGGGCTACGCTCCAACACGACTTTTACCACTATTAGGGGACTAACGCTTGCCGCCCCTAGGCTAGATATGCAATAGTCTTAGACGAACAGACCGGATTGTACGGAGATTGTCACATCAGGCTCAGTAGGAGTTCGGATGGGTTTCCTCATCGGCCTTCTTATTGACATCTACCTGGGGACCGTTACGTACAGCTAGTGCTGCTTGCGGTCTGTGGTTAAACCTACTGCCAGCATAGTGTCGAGTCTTTAGAGTCCCACACAGAGAGTTTCCCTGCTCCAGGCGAAACGATATAGAGGTTGTATGGTTTTACGACAAGGGTTCGGACGCATACGTGTTTAAACGCACGTACGACGTTCGGACAGTTTTTACTAGCCGGCTTTGGTTTAAGCCAGATTCTAGTATCGGGTTATTGGATTTATACAGTCTAAAGTTTTTCTGTGTTTTCACGGATAGGAGAGGCGTTCTCGTAATTTTCCGTGAAGCTTCTAGAAGTATGATGAGTTGGAGGCTAAGGTGGCATTTGCATTAATTGGGTTAATGAGTCATGTAGTGATTCATACATTGAGTTAATGATTCATATAATGTTTTATATGACTCATGTGATGAATCACTTAGTGTATTAATGAAACATGGTGATAATTCATTATTCGTTATTTACTTAATATTATAATATGTTTCATATATACACAAATGATTTCATTCATCCAAAAGGATTCACTTTCTCACCTTTTCTCTGCTCAAGCTCTCTCTCTTCAAACCCTAACCCTAACCTCTCATGTGTTGAGATCAAGGGTTAGCTAGACTAATACATCCATAACCTCACTCTATATCCCTTAGGTAGCTTAGATTAGCACTTTGAGGAACCTAGTTATCTCAAGTTAGAGATCAAGCTTGGCGTAGGAGCTCTCGGGTGGATCGTCTTTGACTCGAGGAGGCCGTTGAGGTGCTGATGTTCCAAGGAGCCTACGAGGAGTGGAGGACAGCGATGAAGACCCGAAGGACAAGTAACGTGAGGTATAAATTCGAATCCGAGTAGTTAAACCTCTCATAGTTTGCTAGTAACGGTTTAGACATGATTCATGCGCTCAAGTCCATGTTACGAAGCTTTGATAATCGTTTTTCATATATTCCGCCTCCCCGCAAGTTCGTGGGGTGCGTGATATGGACTTACAGTGGTATCAGAGCCAATTAAACCATTACTAGCTTGTTAGCAACTAATTAGAAGTTCGATCGACGGAAAACACAAAAACGTAACCCCGGTACCCTAACAGTTCTGTTAATTTTAAACATGTCTAAAAAAATATTTGATATGCCTTAAAATTCACTGCAGGGAAATATAAGAATACTGGGAAAATACGATGTTCCAACTCAGTTAGATGGCCACGGATCCTCGGCATAAGAGTGATTTTGGCCACGGATCCGCCGCCGAGTCAACTCCGAGTTGACTCGGATTTGCTCAGTAATTCATATTATGTGGTTTTATGTTTTCCAGAATGTTCTGTTTCTACCCAGGTTACTTCAGTGCTGCTTTGCTTTTGGGGTAGACACGGAAAAAGGTGGTCGATCGATGTTCTAAGTTATTTGCTAATTGGGTTTTTATCTGTAATGTTTAATGTGTTCGTAAACCTCCCCTAACTGCTAGTATGTTGGTTGGCAGGGGGTTACATATTTCTGTAATGTTTACTGTTTGTGTATATGGACTTGATTGGAGTGTTGTGATGATTAGCCGGGGTTTGAGATATGTTTAATATTCATTCATTCGATGTAATTGTAATATGATGTAATATTCTTTTGCGGGGCACATCCAGGTTGTGGTTGTAGCCACCGTTGTATTATTTCTTTTTACTGTTTTTGCTCCTAGGATAGACCCAAGGCGGGGTACACAAACTACCGGGTACGTTGAAGTGTATAGTGGCCTACTCATGTTGTTGAGGGAGACCGCTTCACTTCGGGTACTTGGCGGGTAGTTTGCCATACCCGTAGGGGTCTAGGGTTGGGGTAATGGCTATTCATCACAACTGTGTAATCCGTCTTTTGTTGAAGGCTCAAAACAAACGTGGATTGCTAGTAAATCCAATAAAGTTCATCTGTGATCTAGAATGCTTATTATTACGTATGACGAATATACAATATCTATATATGATAGCTATTATACGTCACTTATGTTTTACACCCGCGCTAGCTCAGCCCCCGCTCTGTCGTTAGTTAAGTAACCTAACGGGTGATGACGAGACCCCGTGGCGAATGCGGATGGCATAAGAGGACGTGGTATTTTCGTTGTTTTCTGCAATGATAGGATAAATGATGGGACGCATTATTATAATGCAAAGAAAATAAATCAAAGTTCAATCGCTGGAACAAATTTAAAAGAAACCACTCGGTTATTTTAAAAAGATCAGAATTTTTAATTGCGGAGCTTTAACCACTCCTTTTAAAAAAGTATCAGGTTCCTTCGATTATATCAAATTCCTTACGTTCACGGTTTTTTCCAAAACCAGTCGTAGCCCTCCGTCATTTCAGTTAAATATTCAGTAGTATTCAAGCTATGTATTTTGACCTTCGCCAAGGCATACTGATTGGTAGCTGCTAGATATTTATCGGTAGTATAGATAGATGCGTTGGTTTGGGACAGTCGTACTACTATTTTGGCCTTCGTCAAGGGTATATACGGGTGGGTTCAAATTAACCTGGATAATGACGGGTAGAACTTGACATGTGACTTATGATATGTTGGCCTTCGTCAAGGTCATAAGAGCATGGGGCAAAAATCCACATCGGGAATTTCTAAAGAAACTGAAATTTGCAGAGAGATGCATACCATTTTGGAGTTTGATGAATGCTGGTAGGATTCCTTCAACATTATCATACGATGATATTTTGGATCCCGATCCTACTGTGAGTATATACTACTTATCAGGAGATTCGTCACTTAACGATCATTGCTATAAACCAAGTAGGTGCCAAGAAAGGTGTCAGCGGGGTTACGCCCCCAGAGAAAAGAGGTTCTTTAATTAAGGAACTTCGCGAAAGCATTGAAAAACCTCCCTCGAAGTATCGACACTGGCCTGGCTGAACGGTTAAGCAAGTATTGTACGGTGAGAATAGTCCTGGCTAATTCTTCTTATATGGTTTGAGGAAGGATTCGAGAAATAGTGGGAGCCATCCTGTTTAGATAAATTAAAAACCACTCTAAACTTGCAAGTGCATCATGCTAAAAGTGTTTTCTTCTCTCTCTCTTAATTGTAGCAACCTTGTGACCACGACTAAGTTACATCTAGATAATAAATTGACTGAATCTGACTTATATGACTGGCAAAGGTCTGTCCAGATGTCCATTACCTATGACAAGCTGGACCACCCTATTACTACTCAAGATCCCGCCGTCCCAGGTCCAGTTTCCACCGTCGCGGATATGGATATCCGTCAGACAAGGGAAAAAGATAAAGCGAAAGCCAAGTGCCTCGTGTTGGCTTCAGTTGATGGTGTATACCAGAAGCAACACGAGAAGATGGACTTAGTTTCCATCTTTCTCCATGACAAAGATTTATATGGAGAGCAATCTCATATCGCAAGATATAAGACCTCGACCGAATTAATTCAAGCGAGGTTGGCCGTCGGGTCATCTGTAGGGGACAACGTCCTTACAATGACTAGCTATATTGATGAGGTCCAGGACCTGGAGACCACGTTGGGAAACGAGTCAGATACTGACTTGATTCTACAGTCTTTGCCTTCTACCCTAAAGAAAATCAGGGAAGTAGAAGGAAAGAGAAGGGCAAATGTTTCAGGACTGGATGTAGTAAAAGAGGGACATTCCTATTGTTACAAGAATGAACATTGGCAGAAGGATTGCAGGGCTAGCAAAGCCAGTAGCCAGGATTCGAAGCATATTATGGCTTCAACTTCGGGTGTGTTTGTGATAGAGAATTGTATGTCAGTTAACCCTACTTCCTGGGTATTGGATACCGGGTCAGGATCTCACATCTGTAATTCATTACAGGCTCTGAGAAACCGTAGGGTTATCGGGATAGGTGATATGACCCTCACAGTTGTTGCGCCACGGGAGCGCCCCGGCCGTCTTACTCGAGGCCAAATTGCGGAATCAAAATTTTTCCTTACTCGGAAACCGGCGCTACCACGGACAAAGAAAACCCGGATCGTTTACCATTAACCTACGCTAGCTAACAAGAGATGGGGTGAGAAGTATACCGAGTGATCCGAGTCCTCCGGTCTTCTCTTCATCATCCCGATCTCCCGCGGAAAGTCTTTGCTCCACATCGTCGCCTCCTCGCCGGAAAGGGCACCACATCGCCTTCGTCTTTTACGGGCTCCCGCCTCAATACCGAGGCAACTCGAGCATGAAGCCGGCAACTCGACATGCTCAAGATTTGCTGTAGGAAGTAGTGTAGAAACTTTGTCTCTTGGAGTTTATGTAGTTGCCATTGATGGATGGAGGAAGAGGTAAAGAAAATTGGTGCTTTCAATTTTCTAGCAAGAAGAAGATGAAATCAACTCTCTCATTCTTTTTCTTTCTCTCTTTCTTTTTCTTCTACTCTCTTTTTTTCAAAACCATGAAAGACTTTTTCTTCAAGTGAGAAGAAGATGGAGGAGGAATGAATATCATAACATCAACATGAAGGGAGGTGAGTGTAGGAGCAAGGAAGTGGTGACCTTATCCAAACCTCATCATAACAATCTCACATCAACATGAAATCAATCCTAATCCTATCTCATCAACAAAAAGCAAATGATAAAGATGGATAAGAAAGGTATCAAAAGATGCTTTCATAATAAAACATCTTACAAATAAAACCTCCACCATAAGTTATTTGCAAAACTGCAAACAACCCCCTCCATCGGAAAAGTCCGGCCGGGAAAGAACAAAGGAAAACCGGCCGGGACGGAATGCAAACTGGCAACTCCAGAAAACTGGTCCCGTAATAAATTACAGGAAAACCCCAATACTGTGCATACACACCCGCATCTGTATTCCGACCGGATACAAATGCAATGAGACAAAATCTACACTGTACTAAACTAGGACCGGCTTAAGCCAAAGCCGGCTAGTAAAAACCGTTCGATCCTGATCCGTGCAATACCGCATGTATCAGATCAAACCCTGCCATATAACTATACGGCCACTAGTACAAAACTGTCCGATCCTGATCCGTGCAATACCGCACGTATCTGATTGGACCCTGCCATATCTCCATACGGCCTCTACAGCGTTTCGCCCGAAAACTGAGTAACTGAAAGTGTGGTGGACTCTAAAGACTCGTCAATACTATGGCTGTGGATTTAACCACTAGCACGTCAGAGGTATAAGCCAATACGTGACGGGCCACCAGCTATTGACCAAAAGGGACGTCGATGAGGAAGCTCACCCCGACACCCTACTGAGCCTGTCAGTGACAATATCCGTACAGTCCGGTCCGTTCGTCTATGAGTATCGCATGGCGGGCCTAGGGGGTTGGTAAAAGTCAGACCCCCAAAAGCGGTACAAGTCGTGTCGGAGCGTAGCCCAGAACGCCCTGAGATACTACTGGAATACTTACCAGTAAATCTCCTGCCTCGGCCGAGGGCTTTGCGTAATGGCTCTCCTAGACACAGCGCGACCTCACCCCCAATACCGGGAGAGACGAACCCCTGAAGATCCGCTCACTGCCTCCATGTGGCTCGGGACCGTACCCAACTAAAACCTGTTTGCACGACTCCTTTGAGCCGTGGTAGGGTAGTAATCAAAGCACAGTGGGAACTCACACGAGACAAATGACGATCCTCAGGTCGATGAACTAACCTGTACACATGTCACCTGGGAACTGCTATCTGACGTCTGGTATAAGACCAACTAGCAGGTTCCCGGTGAGTCCTGTCCGGTGTACTCATAACCCAATGAGCACCTGTATACATCTTAGGTGAACCAACTGACACCAGTGGCTTGTGAGACCGGCCACCGCCCCTCGTCGGGGTCTCGACTGTATACACTAGTCTACTAATGGAGTATCGATGCTCAGTCTCGAAACTCCCACGACTAGGGACCATTTAAGGATGTGCTTATAGACCCCAGCTCCCACGTATATGATCGCCATCATACTGCTGGTCGTCAAGCAAGAATCCTAGGGGCTCTATCAACGTGTAATAGTGACATGTCAGGTCACCTAAAGCAGTACACGATGATAAAGGTAAACCAGATAGCATACTATCATCTCGAGTAAGACTGTCCTCCTGGGATAGGTCCTCCCTCAATCATTGCAATCACGTGCCTGTGATCCAATAATTGACTCTGAGGGCACTATTTCCAACAATCTCCCACTTGCACTCAAGGCTAATTATTGCGATGTCGCATACTCACAGCCCGTGTGATACCGAACACCCAACTCCTCTACTAGTCAGTCTCACAAAACTCGTTTGCGAAACTATTGCGTTCGAGGAATAGCCTCAGTGAGTGGATCCGCTGTGATGTTTCTTTCTATGTCTCTCTATATCTCAAGTTCGCGGAGAAAGCCATCTCCCGAAATGAGCAATACCTGTCTTAGAATGTCTGGATGTCTGATAGGACCTAGCTCATAAATGAACTCCAAATCCAAACTTCTTAGACTGTATCATCAACTGAACTTAATCAGTATCCTGCGCCATGCCGCCCTCAGTATTGCCTTGGACCACCTGTCCAAAATACTGCCCCTCGTCAGAGGGAGAACTATAACTCTGACAACCTCCTTGTCGTCCATGTCACCTTGGAAGCCTGGAGTGATAACCGTCTCCTAAAGGAGGCAGCCGTCATCATATCCCTAGAATATTCACTTATGTTCTAAAACTGCTTCCGACTGTTTTTCCAGGATTGGATTAATATCAACTTATTGCACCTACTGCAAGAACAACATCTGGTGTGGTACTTGACATCTCATGATTGACTCAATTGCCTAAGCAAGTGATCTGTCAATCATGCGTATCCCTCTCCCCTTTAGTCTGTAAGACACCTTTAGAGAGGGTGACTCCATTACCTGCAGGTACACTACCATGCCAGGAGTCGTCCATTCTAAATACTCTTAGAATGCTGTCAAAGTACCCTGATTGGGAAACCACCCAAATTTAGATCTAAAACCATAGATCTAGTAACCAGTATGTCTGATAAAATATCCAAGTCCCTTGTGGAGAAAACACTGTGTGACGACCAAAGTATAACCGATCGTAGTATAGGAATATCACTTCCTACTACCTTCTCAACAGATCCATCCCCTATTCTGATGACGTCAAACCCATGACTGTCACATCAGAAACAGATGATCTAACTCTGCTATATCTGCTTTAGTCTATAAATAGATATAAGCATGAAGTCCACCAATGCTTCCGCTGCTCCCACTGACTACGACAACCTTCTGCCAGAGTCATATAGACGTGCACTTCTAAAGCTAGTTTAGAACGACGCTATACTCATCCTCCTGCCGGGTCTCGCAGCCTGGAACAACAACAATGGCAAGTGTGGGTAAACAAGAACTTCCCTGTCACCGTCCTTGAGGCTACCGGAGTACCTCTCGGGTGCCTGAAGTTACCCACCTTATCTGCGGAGTGGCCAATGGAATGTCAAATCAGATTGAATCTTTAGGTTCCTTATCAACTCTTCAGTAATCGTTTGCGGTTCTGGAATCACTTCCAGTTCTACCATACTCCCACTGCTGTTTTTGAAAAAATCCATTTTTAATAAAACTGTGGCGAGTCTAGAACAATATTTCTATTGATCTGCCAGATGGTAGAAAGTCAACCCTCGTCATAGCCTGGGTCAACCCACAAACAGCCATTACAGAAACGTGCCTTGAGTTATCCGGAGTCTGGTTTTAAGCATAAGCCGGACAACTCCCCGTACCTTAACATCGTTAAGATATGAACTGTTCTATATCCAATATAGAAACAGAGGCACTGATTCAATTGAACCAGATTCAAATCATGCAGCTGTCTCCAGTGCATGTCAACTAAATGGAAGGAGGTCGATCAGCGTTATTCAACTTAGGAATGCTTCCAATTATGAGTAACCTGAAAGAGAAGCAATCTGTCTTCATCATTACTATCAACTGAATATCATACACAAGTATCTACATCTTCAATCTCTTTGAAGAATCCCGATACTTGCTACACCTGGTACTCTACTCTATTCAAATACCTATAACTCCTCAAAACTTAGACCCTGTGTTTCCACGAAACAGCTGTCTAAAATCTAGAGAAGCCATAAGTAAACCGAATATAGTACGAGCACCAACCCCTCTGTCCTAATGGACACTGGACAACATACAATACTCTGTATAAGTCCGCTGAGTCTAACAACTCTTTCACTGTCCGTCGTAGGTTGAAAACTGTACTTATGGTTAAGAAGAATTACACCGCTGTTCAATGCTCCTTACCTAACCATCCACTGATATAGGTAAATGTCATCGACATAATATCAAAAGGTATATCTCACTCTATGAAAATAGACGTACAGATATATCGATTTGAAATTGGTGCACAACAGCGGATATTCAAAACCAAATATTTGCCGACCGGCAAACAACCCAGGTGACTTCCTCAAATATCACCGATTACAACGAATCCCGATATAATGAGGATGATCACCCAATTCCCAATAACTTACTCCCACTCATCATCTGTAAAACCATACAGATGTGAGAATCATACCTGGTAAATACATACCCTGGAGTAAGTGTATAATCGGGAAATCAGTTTTCTATTAACAGTACACAGTGAAACTGAAACATTGAAATGTTTCGTCGGGGTATCCTGGTATTCCTAGTAATGCCTCTTCCATTATCCAGATTCACAACTGTAACCGTATATCTCTTTGCCATCTGTCCAAATCCCTTTATATGTCTTTAGTCATTACCGTCCGCACACCCCTTTAGGCCAATTGGTTTTCTTCCTTCCCTACCGTTCGGCACCAGCCTATGGTTTGGAAGAAGACTATCCAATAAGCATAAAGGGTGTACTGTCCTAATCCTAGGAGCACTCGCAATGCGAGAGAAGGTGAAGATAAAAGACACCTGAATGTACTTTATTCCTATTTCTCCTGAACCAGAATCCATCCCCGAACTGGAACAAGTTCCTTTCGAGTTCGTATATAACCATACGATGGAATATCCAATAAACGGTGGATCTTCGTAGTGATACGGAGTGTCCTGGAGAAATACAAAGGTGATTTAGGATTGGCGAAGAAATACTTGGTTTGGTCGTGAATATCAGTCGCAATTTACTTTGCCCTCCTACTAATCCCTTTCTTTGTCTGAACTTAATACCTTCTGTACACCGTCTAGGTTAACTGGTTTTCTTCATTCCCTACCGGTCGGCACCAACCTATGGTTTGGAAGAAGACTATCCAATTTACGTAATAGGTGTACTACTCCTAAACCAAGGAGTACTCGCAACCCGAGAGAAGGTGAAAAGAAAAGACAACTGAATAGTCCTATCCGTTTTCTCCAGAACCAGAAACCATCTTCGAAGTCCTTCGAGTTCGTATATAACCATACGATGGTTTTGTCCAATGGAAGTGGACGTTCGTAGTAATACGGGGTGTCCTGGAGAAAAGGGTAAAAGTAGGAGTGGCAATGAGGTCTGCAACTCTGACAATCCAAAAGCCAGTGTTAAGAAGGTTCGGTCAACTTGGTCACGAGTCATAGTCCAGGGTCGGGTCAATGGTCGCTGCCAGAGAGAGAGAAAAGAAACACTCAGCGTGCACTCTAACCTAGATCAGAATGGTTATCACTTTGTCTAATCTGGAAACCTCCCACTGTACCTCAAATTCTCCTCCAAACCTGAAAGAAGAATTAGTCGGGATCACCCGAGGAGTAAACCAACTCATCAGTGGGAATCGGGATCCAACTATCATCGCATGATAACGTGACGGAATCCACTCACGTCACCACACTCCAGAAGGTATGCGCATACCTGGCAAGTTTCAGTTCTTTTGAAACTCCCGATGTGATTTTTACCCCAAGCGGTTTATGACCTTGACTAGGTCAACAAACCATAAACCGCCAGTCAAGTTCAACCCGTCATTGTTCTGGATCGCATTAAACCCACCCGTACGTGCCCTTGACTAGGTCAACAAGGCCGCACGACTGTCCTAACCAATCCCACTTATGCAACAAACAAGTACCACTTAGCTACCGAACACTACGTCTTGACTAGGTCAACAAACGCAGCACGAATACCAAATAATACCTGTAGGAAATGACGGAGGGCTACGAATGGTTTTTGGCGAAAAACCTTTAACGTAATGAACTTGATATCGTTGAAGGAACTGCATAGCCTTTTATAAAATATAGTGACGAAAACCTTTACTAAAGAGGTCACTCCCGGTGAAGGGATCTCGGCTCTTTCCCCGTAGAATGAGGTGCAGGATATTCCAGCTGAATACCACGATGCAAAGCAAAAGTAATCGGCTGTAGTGAAGTTAATGCCCTGACGCAAACTTCTGTCCAAGGGGTCACTCCCGGTGAAGGGATCTCGGCCCTTGCCTCGTCGACTGAGGAGCAGGATATTCCAAATGAATACCACTATGCAAAACAAAAGAGAACGTCCTTGCAATAACAGCTTTTTGAAAAAGTGTTCCAACAACATCAGATTAGGTTTGTTTATCTTGCATTGATCCGAATCAATGCAGTCCCATCAATTGATCACACCACAAAGAACGAAAATATACTGACGTACGTATATGCCATCCGCATTCGCCACTGGGTCCCGTCATCACCCGTTAGGTTAGCTAACTAACGGCAGAGCGGGGACTGGACTAGCGCGGATGTAAAACATATACAACATCTACTAATATATATATACCAATATATAGTATTTCGCTCAAGGCGTGAATAAAATGCAACATCACAGAAATGTACAGTATCACAGAACAATACAGATATCTGGAAACCCCGGGTTTCACAGAGCCGCTGCTGAAACCCGACGTTCCCCTGGTCGTGTGGATAGCCTGTGCAATGAAATCCTAGACCCCTACGGACGCGGCAAGTCACCCGCCAAAACCTGAAGCGAGGCAGCCCCCTTCAGTACCGTGAATGGACCACCCAGCACTTCACGGAATCCGGTAACTTGGGCACCCCTCCTGGGTCAACCTGTACCCCCTACGAGTGCGGCGAATAGCCCGCCAATCCTGGACTGAAGCCCCCTCCGTCTCAATGCCCTGAGATGCGGGCCCGTTGCCCTCCAGAACCCGGCTATCCGTGCACCCCACCGCGGGGCAAACCTAGTACAGAATGTAAAATATACATACACCGGGTACATCGACCGCAACCAGGTCGTGCCCCAAAAGAATAATACAAACAGGCAGTGACGGCAGTCCACATGTCGGACGCTCGCCCCGCAATAACAAATGTACATAATACAACATAACTGTACTAGCATTGCAACCAGGCTATCCCCCACGACCGATCCGCAACATCACAGCATAAACATAGAACATCAACGTGAAAGTCACGTTCGCAAATCCGTCTAACCGGGCTATAGCAGTTAGACCGGATTTACCGATCGAGTGACATTCACGGTCGCAGAAATAATGTAAATACTGTGAAAACTGTGTTTAAAATTTTCCGATTGACCAAAAAATTAACAAGTGGGCCCCAAACCAATACTGTAGCACTCACAGAAACAATTGGCCCAATTTTAATATTCCAAAACCCCACCAATAAGCCCAGAAGCCCACTGTGAAAATATGAAGCAGTGACCAAACCAACTTGCGGCGGAAGCGCGGCAGAAATGGGGGTATTGCCGCGCTTCCGCGCTCTAGGTAACTGTTCACTGTCTCGTATTTTCCCAGATGTCTTAGAACTCCCTGCACATCATTCTAAGACCACCTGAAAAATTTTTTGACACCAAAAATTTCCAACAGAAAACTGATGTGAAGGAATGTGTGGTTTTTGGGATTTCGGTCGATCGGAAACGCAAAACACATCAAACGAAAGCTAGACGAAGGATAATGGCGTGGCTCTGATACCATGTTGCGCCACGGGAGCGCCCCGACCGTCTTACTCGAGGCCAAATTGCGGAATCAAAATTTTTCCTTACTCGGAAACCGGCGCTACCGCGGACAAAGAAAACCCGGATCGTTTACCATTAACCTACGCTAGCTAACAAGAGATGGGGTGAGAAGTATACCGAGTGATCCGAGTCCTCCGGTCTTCTCTTCATCATCCCGATCTCCCGCGGAAAGTCTTTGCTCCACATCGTCGCCTCCTCGCCGGAAAGGGTACCACATCGCCTTCGTCTTTTACGGGCTCCCGCCTCAATACCGAGGCAACTCGAGCATGAAGCCGGCAACTCGACATGCTCAAGATTTGCTGTAGGAAGTAGTGTAGAAACTTTGTCTCTTGGAGTTTATGTAGTTGCCATTGATGGATGGAGGAAGAGGTAAAGAAAATTGGTGCTTTCAATTTTCTAGCAAGAAGAAGATGAAATCAACTCTCTCATTCTTTTTCTTTCTCTCTTTCTTTTTCTTCTACTCTCTTTTTTTCATAACCATGAAAGACTTTTTCTTCAAGTGAGAAGAAGATGGAGGAGGAATGAATATCATAACATCAACATGAAGGGAGGTGAGTGTAGGAGCAAGGAAGTGGTGACCTTATCCAAACCTCATCATAACAATCTCACATCAACATGAAATCAATCCTAATCCTATCTCATCAACAAAAAGCAAATGATAAAGATGGATAAGAAAGGTATCAAAAGATGCTTTCATAATAAAACATCTTACAAATAAAACCTCCACCATAAGTTATTTGCAAAACTGCAAACAACCCCCTCCATCGGAAAAGTCCGGCCGGGAAAGAACAAAGGAAAACCGGCCGGGACGGAATGCAAACTGGCAACTCCAGAAAACTGGTCCCGTAATAAATTACAGGAAAACCCCAATACTGTGCATACACACCCGCATCTGTATTCCGACCGGATACAAATGCAATGAGACAAAATCTACACTGTACTAAACTAGGACCGGCTTAAGCCAAAGCCGGCTAGTAAAAACCGTTCGATCCTGATCCGTGCAATACCGCATGTATCAGATCAAACCCTGCCATATAACTATACGGCCACTAGTACAAAACTGTCCGATCCTGATCCGTGCAATACCGCACGTATCTGATTGGACCCTGCCATATCTCCATACGGCCTCTACAGCGTTTCGCCCGAAAACTGAGTAACTGAAAGTGTGGTGGACTCTAAAGACTCGTCAATACTATGGCTGTGGATTTAACCACTAGCACGTCAGAGGTATAAGCCAATACGTGACGGGCCACCAGCTATTGACCAAAAGGGACGTCGATGAGGAAGCTCACCCCGACACCCTACTGAGCCTGTCAGTGACAATATCCGTACAGTCCGGTCCGTTCGTCTATGAGTATCGCATGGCGGGCCTAGGGGGTTGGTAAAAGTCAGACCCCCAAAAGCGGTACAAGTCGTGTCGGAGCGTAGCCCAGAACGCCCTGAGATACTACTGGAATACCTACCAGTAAATCTCCTGCCTCGGCCGAGGGCTTTGCGTAATGGCTCTCCTAGACACAGCGCGACCTCACCCCCAATACCGGGAGAGACGAACCCCTGAAGATCCGCTCACTGCCTCCATGTGGCTCGGGACCGTACCCAACTAAAACCTGTTTGCACGACTCCTTTGAGCCGTGGTAGGGTAGTAATCAAAGCACAGTGGGAACTCACACGAGACAAATGACGATCCTCAGGTCGATGAACTAACCTGTACACATGTCACCTGGGAACTGCTATCTGACGTCTGGTATAAGACCAACTAGCAGGTTCCCGGCGAGTCCTGTCCGGTGTACTCATAACCCAATGAGCACCTGTATACATCTTAGGTGAACCAACTGACACCAGTGGCTTGTGAGACCGGCCACCGCCCCTCGTCGGGGTCTCGACTGTATACACTAGTCTACTAATGGAGTATCGATGCTCAGTCTCGAAACTCCCACGACTAGGGACCATTTAAGGATGTGCTTATAGACCCCAGCTCCCACGTATATGATCGCCATCATACTGCTGGTCGTCAAGCAAGAATCCTAGGGGCTCTATCAACATGTAATAGTGACATGTCAGGTCACCTAAAGCAGTACACGATGATAAAGGTAAACCAGATAGCATACTATCATCTCGAGTAAGACTGTCCTCCTGGGATAGGTCCTCCCTCAATCATTGCAATCACGTGCCTGTGATCCAATAATTGACTCTGAGGGCACTATCTCCAACAACAGTTGCTAACGGAATGAGCATGAACACTGAATCCGTTGAGGAATATCATCTTGGACTGACAACTGGGCAGATATTGATTCTGCGTAACTGTTTTTATGTACCGGGTACGACTTGTAATATCATATCTGTACCCTTACTTTCTAAGGAAGGATATGATTTTACTTTTGCAAGAGATGTGGTTCACATACACCTAAATCAAGTTTTGATTGGGTCAGGTACATTAGAAAACGGAATATACGTATTAAATCAACCTCAGATTTTCAGTGTCTATAACACACTTAAAAGAAAGTCTCCGGAAACAAATCAAGCTTTCTTATGGCTTTGTAGACTGGGTCACATCAATGAGAGAAGATTAACAAAGTTACATAGAGAGGGATACTTGGATCCGTTCGAGTATTAGTCTTATGCCACTTGTGAATCTTGTCTCATGGGAAAAATGACAAAGACTCCGTTCACTAGACACGGAGAAAGAGCAAGCGAGCTCTTGGGACTCATACACAGTGACGTGTGTAGTCCAATATCTACACATGCGCGAAGTGGTTATTCATACTTCATTACTTTCACAGATGATTTCTCTAGGTATGGACATGTCTTCCTGATGAAGCATAAATCCGAGGCCTTTGAGAAATTTCGGGAATACAAGAATGAAGTTGAAAAACAAATAGGCAAAAGTATCAAGACTTTGAGATCTGATCGAGGTGGTGAATACTTGAGTGCCCAGTTTCTGGACTACTTAAAAGAGAATGGAATTCTCTCTCAGCTTACTCCTCCATACACACCACAGCACAACGGTGTATCGGAAAGGCGGAATCGAACCCTAATGGATATGGTTCGTTCCATGATGAGTAATGATGAGTTACCGCGATCCTTCTGGGGTTATGCACTAGAATCAGCTGCGTATCTTTTGAACAAGGTTCCCTCCAAGACTGTGCCTACCACACCATATCAAATGTTGTGTGGGAAGAAACCCTATCTTCAATATCTGAAGATATGGGGATGTCCAACTTTTGTTAAAAAGCAGCATGCGGACAAGCTCGAGGCACGCTCAGTACTGTGTAAGTTTGTGGGATACCCAAAGAACTCCAGGGGGTATTTTTTCTATTACGCAGAGGAACAAAAGGTTTTTGTTTCTCGTAATGCCCATTTTCTAGAATATCAGTTTTTAGAAAAGGAAACAAGTGGGAGCGAAATAGAACTGGAAGAAATTCCAGAACCACAAACTATTACTGAAAGTATGGTAGAACCAGAGGTTTCAGAAGAACCGGATATCCCAACGCCACTCTGCAGGAGTAGTAGGCAGTCTCATCCGCCTGAGAGATACTACGGTTTTCTCATAGACGGGGATTGAGAGGATTGCACTATTGACTATGATGAGCCTACTAGCTTCCAGCAAGCCATTCAAAGCGGTGACTCAGTAAAATGGCTGGATGCAATGCGGACCGAAATGGAGTCCACGTACACTAACAAAGTATGGACTTTGGACATTGCTCCAGATGGGGTAAAACCCGTAGGATGCAAATGGATCTTCAGAAAGAAGATTGGTGTAGATAGACAGGTTGAAACCTTTAAGGCTAGACTTGTTGCAAAGGGTTTTCGTCAAAGACTTAGTTTGGACTATGACGAGACCTTTTCTCCAGTGGCTATGCTTAAATCCATTCGGGTCCTCCTTGCTATTGCTGCCTTCCACGATTATGAGATCTGGCAGATGGACGTAAAGACGGCCTTTCTAAATGGCAATTTGGAAGAGTGCGTCTATATGGATCATCAAGAGGGATTCATTCAGAGTGGGAGCAGCGGTAAAGTATGCAAGCTGCTTAAGTCCATTTATGGACTAAAGCAGGTATCGCGGAGTTGGAACATCTGTTTTGATGATGCTGTCAAAGAATTTGACTTTATCAAAAAACCAGATGAACCATGCATATACAGAAAGATTGTAGGGAGAGCTGTAGTATTCCTCGTCTTATACGTGGATGACATTCTCCTAATAGGAAATGATATTCCTATGTTACAGTCAGTCAAAAGATTCTTGTCACAGAAATTCTCCATGAAAGACCTGGGTGATGCCACCTACACTGTGGGGATCCAGATCTATCGTGATAGATCAAAGAAGATGTTGGGACTTTCACAGTCCAGGTACATAGACACCATATTAAAAAGATTCAGTATGGAAGATTCTAAGCGCGGTAACCTACCGGCTTGTCAAGGAAATACCCTCTCCAAAGAGATGTCTCCCAAGACTGATTTGGAAAGGGATCGCATGTCGATTATACCTTACGCTTCAGCGGTAGGCTCTATAATATATGCGATGTTATGTACCGGACCAGATGTAGCAATACGCATTAACCGTTGTAAGCCGGTATCAAGCAAACCCAGGAGAGAATCACTGGATAGAAGTAAAGAACATTCTCAAGTACCTGAGGAGGACTAAGAAGATGTTCTTAGTATATAGCGGAAAAGACCTCCATATGGAGGCCTTTACCGACTCCGGCTTCCAGAGTGACAAAGATGACTCCAAGTCCATGTCGGGTTATGTCTTTACCCTCAATGGAGGGGTGGTCTGTTGGAAGAGTTCCAAGCAGGAGACCGTTGCTGACTCAACAATGGAAGCGGAGTACATAGCTGCTTGCGATGCCGCAAAAGAAGCTGTCTGGATGAAGAAGTTCCTCACAGAACTTCAGGTGGTTCCTACCAGTGTTGATCCAATACCTCTGTATTATGACAACAACGGCGCTATAACTTTAGCGAAGGAACCCAGGTCCCATCAGAAGTCCAGACATATCTTAAGGCGGTATCACCTGATCAGGGAGATCGTAGATCGCCGGGAGATCAAGATAAAGAGTGTAAAGACGGAGAATAATATTGCTGATCCATTCACAAAAGCCATTCCTCAGACGCAGTTCGAGAGGCTATTCGAGATGATAGGTCTACGATATGCCAGCTCATGGCCCTAGTGCAAGTGGGAGATTGTTAGTGTATATGCCCTAGGGGACATTATTGTATCATACTTGTTTGTATATTACTTAATGGAAGCTTGGGATATTCACAGTTGTATATACAGTCTTGCTAAAAATGGTAGTATGCAACTTGGTTTGAGTCTACTTTAATATGTGCATATGTTTCTTGTAACGTATCACTTATACATATTAGTAGAGCCCATAGGATCTTTGCTTGATTACCAGCGTTGTGATGGCAGTCACACTAGTGGGGGCTGGATAGTCTATAAGGAACATCATATACTTGTCCCTAGTCGTAAGATTATCGAGACTGGGCATCGATACTCCAGAGTAGACTAGTGTGTACACTTCTCATCCCAGTTGGGGAGATGGTCTGTCCCATAGCCATCAGTACGTAGTACTGGAGATAGTATACAGATGCTCGTTAGGTTACGGGTACACCGGACAGGACTCGCAGGGGAACTGTTGGTTGGTATTATACCCGTCGTCAGTTAACAGTTCCCAGGTGGCATGAGTACAGCATAGTCCGCAGACTTGACACTGCTACTTCGCCTCGAGTGTGTCCCACTGTTCTTAGATTGCTACCCTACCACGGCTCAAAGGAGTCGTGCAAACAGGTAGCAATTGGGTGCTGTCCCGAGAACTTGGTGGCAGTAGCGGTTAGAAAGGATTCGTCTCTCCCGGTATTGGGAGTTGATATCGCACTGTGTCAGAGAGCCATTACGCAAAGTCCCTGGCCAGAGCAAGTGAGATTTACTGGTAGGTTCCAGTAGTTTCTCAGGGTGAAATGGGCTACGCTCTGACATGACTTTTACCGCTATTAGGGGACTGACGCTTGCCGCCCCCTAGGCTAGATATGCAATAGTCTTAGACGAACAGACCGGACTGTATGGAGATTGTCACATCAGGCTCAGTAAGAGTTCGGATGGGTTTCCTCATCGGCCTTCTTATCGACATCTACCTGGGGACCGTTACGTACAGCTAGTGCCGCTTGCGGTCTGTGGTTAAACCCACTGCCAGCGTAGTGCCGAGTCTTTAAAGTCCCACACAGAGAGTTTCCCTGCTCCAGGCGAAACGATATAGAGGTCGTATGGTTTTACGACAAGGGTTCAGACGCATACGTGTTTAAACGCACGTACGACGTTCGGACAGTTTTTACTAGCCGGCGTTGGTTTAAGCCAGATTCTAGTATCGGGTTATTGGATTTATACAGTCTAAAGTTTTTCCGTGTTTTCACGGATAGGAGAGGCGTTCTCGTAATTTTCCGGGAAGCTTCTAGAAGTATGATGAGTTGGAGGCTAAGGTGGCATTTGCATTAATTGGGTTAATGAGTCATGTAGTGATTCATACATTGAGTTAATGATTCATTTAATGTTTTATATGACTCATGTAATGAATCACTTAGTGTATTAATGAAACATGGTGATAATTCATTATTCGTTATTTACTTAATATTATCATATGTTTCATATATACACAAATGATTTCATTCATTCAAAAGGATTCACTTTCTCACCTTCTCTTTCCTCAAGCTCTCTCTCTTCAAACCCTAACCCTAACCTCTCATATGTTGAGATCAAGGGTTAGCTAGACTAATACATCCATAACCTCACTCTATATCCCCTAGGTAGCTTAGATTAGCACTTTGAGCAACCTAGTTATCTCAAGTTAGAGATCAAGCTTGGCGTAGGAGCTCTCGGGTGGATCGTCTTTGACTCGAGGAGGCCGTTGAGGTGCCGATGTTCCAAGGAGCCTATGAGGAGTGGTGGACAGCGATGAAGACCCGAAGGACAAGTAACGTGAGGTATAAATTCGAATCCGAGTAGTTAAACCTCTCGTAGTTTGCTAGTAACGGTTTAGACATGATTCATGCGCTCAAGTCCGTGTTACGAAGCTTTGATAATCGTTTTTCATATATTCCGCCTCCACGCAAGTTCGTGGGGTGTGTGACATGGACTTACAATAACTGTCTCCCGAAAGTGGCTGCCGTTATCATATCCCTATAACATCCACTTATGTTCTAAAACTGCTTCCGAATGTTTCTCCAGGATTGGATCAATATCAATTTATTGCATCTACTTCAAAAACAACATCTAGTGTGGTACTTGACATCTCATGATCAACTCTTGCCTAAGCAAGTGATCTGCCAATCATGCGCATCCCTCTCCCCTTTAGTTTGTAAGACACCTTTAGAGAGGGTGACTCCATCACCTGCAGGTACACTACCATGCCTGGAGTCGTCCATTCTAAATACCTTTAGATTGCTATCTAAGTACCCTGATTGGGACACTTCCCAAATCTAGATCTAAAACCATAGATCTAGTAACCAGAATTTCTGATATAATATCCAAGTCCTCTGTGGAGAAACCACTGTGTAACAACCAAAGTACAATCGATCGCAGTATAGGAATTTCACTTCCTACTCTGTGTATGTCATCCAAATACCAGGACATTACACCCTACTACCTTCTTAACAGATCCATCCCTTATTCTGATGAAGTCAAACCCATGACTGTCACATCAGAAATAGATGATCTATCTCCGCTATATCTGCTTTAGTCTATAAATAGACATAAGCTACTTGCCCACTATGCTTCCGCTGCTCCCACTGACTACGACAACTCTCTGGCAGAGTCATATACACGTGCACTTCTAAAGCTAGTTTAGAACGATACTATATTCATCCTCCTGCCGGGTCTCACAGTCTGGAACAACAGCAATAGCAAGTCTGGGTAAACAAGAACCTCCCTGTCACCGTCTTTGAGCATACCGAAGTACCTCTCAAGTGCCTGAGGTTACCCACCATATCTGCAGAGTGGCCAATGGAATGTCAAACCTGATTGAATCTTTAGGTTCTTATCAAACTTTCAGTAATCGTTTGCGGTTCTGGAATCAATTCCAGTTCTACCATACTCCCACTACTATTTTCTGAAAAAATCCATTTTACTAAAACTGTGGCGAGTCAAGAACAATATCACTATTGATTTTCCAGATGGTAGAAAATCAACCCTCGTCATAGCCCGGGTCAACCCACAAACAGCCATTACAGAAACATGCCTTGAGTTATCTAGAGTCTGGTTTTAAGCATAAACCGGACAACTCCCCGTACCTTAACAATGTTAAGATATGAACTATTCTATATTCAATATAGAAATAGAGGCCTTGATTTAATTGGAACCAGATTCAAATCATGCAGCTGTCTCCAGTGTATGTCAACTAAATGGAGAGAGGCCGATCAGCATTACTCGACTTAGGAATATATCCAATTATGAGTAACCTGAAAGAGAAGCAAGTTCTCATAATCATTACTATCAACTGAATACCATACACAAGTATCTACATCATCGATCACCTTGAAGAATCCTGATACTTGCAATGCCTGGTTCTCTACTTTATTCTTATACCAATAACTTCTCAAAACTTAGACCTTGCATTTGTACGAAACACATGTCTAAGAACCAGAGAAGTCACAAGTAAATAGAATATAGTACGAGTACCAACCCCTCTGTCCTCATGGACACTGGACAACATACAATGCTCTGTATAAGTCCCCTGAGTCTAATAACTCATTCCCTGTGTGTCGTAGGTTGAAAACTGTACTTATGGTTAAGAAGAATTACACCGCTGTTTAATACTCCTTACCTAACCATCTACTGATATAGATAAATGTCATAGACATAATTTCAAAAAGTTATATCTCACTTTATAAAAATAAATGTACAGATATATCAATTTGAAATTGGTACATAACTATAGCCTGGTAAATACATACCCTGGAGCAAGGGCTATTTGGGAAATCAGTTTTCTTTTAACAATACACAGTGAAACTGAAACATATAAATGTTTCGAAGGGGTATCCGGGTATTCCTAGTAATGCCTCTTCCATTATCAGATTCACAATTATAACCGTATATTTCTTTTCTATCTCTCCAAATCCCTTTATATGTCTTTAGTCATTACCTTCTGTACAGCACCTTTAGGCCAAATGGTTTTCTTCCTTCCCTACCGTTCGGCACCAGCCTATGGTTTGGAAGAAGACTATCCAATAAGCGTAATAGGTGTATTGTCCTAATCCTAGGAGCACTCGCAACCTGAGAGAAGGTGAAGATAAAAGACAACTGAATAAACCTTATTCCTATTTCTCCTGAACCAGAATCCATCTCCGAACTGGAACAAGTTCCTTCGAGTTCGTATATAACCATACGATGGAGTATCCAAGTAACTGTGGATCTTCGTAGTAATACGGAGTGTCCTGGAGAAATACAAAGGTGAAATAGGAGTGGTAATGAAATACTTGGTTTGGTCGTGAATAGCAGTCGCAGTTTACCTTGCCCTCTTACTAATCCCTTTATTTGTCATTCTTTAATACTTTCTATACACCATCGTTAGGCTAATTGGTTTTCTTCATTCCCTACCATTCGGCACTTGCCTATGGTTTGGAAGAAGACTATCCAATTAGCGTAATAGGTGTACTGTCCTAAACCAAGGAGCACTCGCAACCTGAGAGAAGGTAAAAGGAAAAGACAACTGAATAGTCCTATTCATTTTCTCCAAAACCGGAAACCATCCTCGAATCTGGAACGAGTTCCTTCGAGTTCGTATATAACCATACGATGGTTTTATCCAATGGAAATGGATGTTCATAGTAATACGGGGTGTTCTGGAGAAAAGGGTAAAAGTAGGAGTGGCAATGAGGTATACAACTCAGACAATCCAAAAGCCAGTGTTTTAAGAAGGTTCGGTTAACTTGGTCACTGAGTCATAGTCAAGGGTCGGGCCATGGTCGCTGCCAAAAAGAGAGAGAAAAGAAACACTCAGCGTGCACTCTAACCTAGATTAGAATGGTTACCAATTAATCTAATTAGGAAACCTCCCACTGTATCGTCAAATTCTCCTCCAAACCTGAAAGAAGAATTAGTCGGGATCACCCGAGGAGTAAACCAACTCATCAGTAAGAATCGGGATCCAACTATCATCGCATGATAACGTGATGAAATCCACTCACGTTATCACACTCCAGAAGGTATGCGTATATCTGGCAAGTTTCAGTTTCTTTAGAAACTCCCGATGTGATTTTTACCCTATGCACTTATGACCTTGACGAAGGTCAACAAATCATAAGTCACATGTCAAGTTCTACCCGTCATTGTCCAGGTTAATTTGAACCCACCCGTACAAGCCCTTGATGAAGGCCAATAAGGCTGTACGACTGTCCCAAACCAACGCATCTATCTATGCAGCAGAAAGGCAACAAGCAGCTACCATTCACTATGCCTTGACGAAGGTCAATAAACATAGCATGAATACTAAGTGCCACTTGTCTGAAATGACGGAGGGCTACGAATGGGTTTTAGCGAAAAACCTTTAACGTAATGAACTTGATATCGTTGAAGGAACCGGATAGCTTTTTATAAAAATATAGTGGCGAAAAGCTTTGCTAAAGAGGTCACTCCCGGTGAAGGGATCTCGGCTCTTTCCCCGTAGAATGAGGTGCAGGATATTCCAACTGAATACCGCGATGAAAAGAAAAAAGTAATCGACTATAGTGAAGTTATTACCCTGACGCAAACTTCTGTCCAAGGGGTCACTCCCGGTGAAGGGATCTCGGCCCTTGCCTCGTCGACTGAGGTGCTGGATATTCATAACCGAATACCACTGTGCAAAACAAAAGAGAACGTCCTTGCAATAACAGCTTTTTTTTTTGAAAAATGTTCCAACAACATCAAACAGGTTTGTTTAGCTTGCATTGATCCGAATCAATGCAGTCCCATCAATTATTCATACCACAAAAGAACGAAAATATGATGTACGTATATGCCATCCGCATTCGCCACTGGGTCCCGTCATCACCCGTTAGGTTACTTAACTAACGACAGAGCGGGGATTGGACTAGCACGGGTGTAAAACATATACAACATCTACTAGTATATATATCAATATATAATAATCGCTCATGGCGTGATAAAATGCAACATCACAAAATAGTAATAAGCATCAAAGAACAATACAGATAATCTGGGGTCCCCGGGTTTCATAGAGCCGCTACTAAAACCCGACGTTCCCCTAGTTGTGCAATGAAATCCTAGACCCCTACGGGCGTGGCAAGTTACCCGCCAAAACCCGAAGTGAGGAAGCCCCTTCAACAACGTGAATGGACTACCCAGCACTTCACGGAATCCGGTAACTTGAGCACCCCTCCTTGGGTCAACCTGTACCCCCTACGAGTTCGGCGAATAGCCCGCCAATTCTAGAGTGAAGCCCCCACCGTCTCAAAGCCATGAGATGCGGGCCCGTTGCCTTCTAGAACCTGGCTACCCGTGCACCCCACCGCGGGATAATCCTAGTACAGAAAGTAAAATATACAACGGGTATATCGACCTCAGCCCGGTCGTGCCCCAAAAGAATAATATACAAACAGGCAGTGACGACAGTCCACATGTCGGACGCTCGCCCCGCAATATCAAATGTACAAATATAACCAAACTGTACTATTATTGCATCCAGGCTATCCACCACGACAAATCCGCAACATCATAGCACAACACAGAACATCAACGTGAATGTCACGTTCGCAAATCCGTCTAAAAGAACTATAGCAATTAGACAGGATTTACCGATCAAATGACATTCACTGTTGCAGATATAATGTAAATACTGTGAACTAACATGTTTAAAATTTTTGATCGACAAAATTTCCCGAAGTGGGCCCCATGCACAATACCCAGTACACAAACAAATCTGGGCCCAAACAAAAAATACTAGAAACCCCAATTCCAACTCAGAGAGAACTGTAGAAATTTTGGTGCATTAATGACATGGAATGGCGGCGGAACCGCAGCCAATGCATGGGTAAGGCCGCGGTTCCGCGGCGCAACAGTGGCAACAGGAAAACAAATTTTCACAGTAATCTTAGAAAACCTGCACTTATTTCTGCAACACACCAAATAATTTTTTGACAACAAAAAAAATTCGACAGAAACTGCACTTTTTGAAATCGCGGTTTTGGAAAATTCGGCCGATTGAACTTTTAAATACGTTAAAGCAAGCTAGTAAAGTTTAATGGCGTGGCTCTGATACCATGTAAGTCTACGGTAGCGCCCCGGCCGTCTGTCCGAGGCCAAAATACGGAAACGAAAATTTTTTCAAACTAGAAACCAGCGCTATCGTATGCTTAAAACCCGGATCGAACCATTAACATACAACTAGTTATCTAGAGAAAGGATAGAAAAGCTATACCGATCGATCCGTGTCCTTCGGTCTTTGGCCACCATCCCAAGCTCCTCGCGGCATCTCCGGTCTCGATCTCCTCGTCGGAAAGGGCACCACATCTTCGAGTCCTTTTACGGGCTCCCGCATCGTCCGAAGCAACTCGGGCACGAAGTTCGCTAGCCGACGTGTCCAAGGCGAAGTAGAGGATGTTTGTGACAACTTTGTCTCTTGCATCCATTGCATGGATGGAGGTTAGAGATGATGCTATTAATGGAAGATGTAAGCTAGAGGAAGAAGAAGAAAAAGAAGAGGCTCTCTTTTCTTTTCTTTTCTTTTCTTGTGTTGAATTGATAATGAGAACAAGAATGAGAAATAATACAAGAGCTAACCATATACATGGCTGCCCTTTCTCTCTCCATCCATCAATTCAACACACAAATCAATCAATTAAGTGACATTAGTGCTAAAAAAGTGACCATGAGTCACCTAATTGATTGTGCCTCTTCATGATGACTTCCACTCACATTTTCCACTTGCAAACTGTAAGTGCACGGCGGCGCCCCGGCCGTCAAACCGACGCCGGAATGCGGAAGCGGTGAATAACTTTAAATTTTGCGGACTTTGCAAACCGGCACCACCGCGCACTATAACCCGGATCGAACCATTAACTAGTCTAAGCTACTTAACAAGATGGGTTAGAGATATACCGACGATCCAAGTCCTCCGGTCTTCTCGTCATGGTCCCGATCTCCTGCGGAATGTCCCGTCTCCTCCTCGTCGCCGGAAGTGCACCACATCGCCTACTTTGTTTACGGGCTCCCACCTCAATGCCGAGGCAACTCGGGCACGAAGCCGGCTACTCGACGTGCCCAAGATTCGCTGTAGAATGTGTAGTGAGCTATTGTCTCTTTTGGGGTTCATGGAGGTGCCATATGGTGGAGGGATGAAACAAGAACAATGTAGAGGAGCTAGTGGGTATTTTGGAGCATGATATGAACCAAAAATACACCCACACAATTTTTGGACAACCCTTGCACATAGTGGCCGGCCACAAGAGAGGATGGAGGGAGTGAATGAGAGTGAGGGAGTGATATCAAAAAACAAAAGATCAAACCACAACCATAATCAAAAGAGAGAGAGAAAGGAATGGTTATGATAATCAACCATGATCACAAAGCAATGCCAACACTCCACACAACCATCATCAACAACCATGATGCTAACAAAGTCAAGCCATCATGAAGGATCAAGTCAAAAAGGTCAAGGTATGGTGAGCCATCATGATACAAGGAAATAAGCAAAGACCCCCTCCACTAAAGCTTATTTGCAACAATGCAAATAAGCCCTCCTCCACCATACTTCGGCCAATGAACGGAACAAAGGAAATCGGCCGAAACTAAAAGCAAACTGGCAACTCCATAAAACTGGTCCCGTAATAAATTACAGGAA
This sequence comes from Agapanthus africanus, assembly GCA_030015575.1. NCBI lineage: Eukaryota > Viridiplantae > Streptophyta > Magnoliopsida > Asparagales > Amaryllidaceae > Agapanthus > Agapanthus africanus. Next base: position 428,978,322 of record CM057345.1, on the reverse strand, counting down.
AACCCCGATACTGTGCATACACACCCGTATCTGTATTTTGACCGAAATACAAATGCAATGAGACAAAATCTACACTGTACTATACTAGGATCCGGCTTATACCAAAACCGGCTAGTAATATCCGTTCGATCCTGATCCGTGCAATACCGCATGTATCTGATCGAACCCTGCCATATAACCATACGGCCTATAGTACAGACTGTCCGATCCTGATCCGTGCAATACCGCACGTATCTGATCCGACCTTGCCATATCTCCATACGGCCTCTACAACCTTTCGCCCGAAAGCTGAGTAACTGAATGTGGGGGACTCTAAAGACTCGTCAACACCTTGGTTGTGGATTTAACCACTACCACGTCAGAGGTATAAGCCAATACGTGACGGGCTACCAGGTACTGACCAAATGGGACGTCGATGAGGAAGCTCACCCCGACACCCAACTGAGCCTGTCAGTGACAATATCCGTGCAGTCCGGTCCGTTCGTCTATGAGTATCGCATGGCGGGCCTAGGGGGTTGGTAAAAGTCAGACCCCTAAAAGCGGTACAAGTCGTGTCGGAGTGTAGCCCAGAACACCCTGAGATACTACTGGAATACCTACCAGTAAATCTCCTTGCCTTGGCCAAGGACTTTGTGTAATGGCTCTCCTAGACACAGCACGACCTCACCCCCAATACCGGGAGAGACGAACCCCTGAGGATACGCTCACTGCCTCCATGTGGCTCGGGACTGTACCCAACTAAAACCTGTTTGCACGACTCCTTTGAGCCGTGGTAGGGTAGTAATCAAAGTACAGTGGGAACTCACACGAGACAAATGACGATCCCCAGGTCGATGAACTAACCTGCACACATGTCACCAGGGAACTGCCATCTGACGTCTGGTATATGACCAACTAGCATGTTCCCGGCGAGTCCTGTCCGGTGTACTCATAACCCAATGAGCACCTGTATACATCTTAGGTGATCCAACTGACACCAGTGGCTTGTGAGACCGGCCACCGCCCCTCGTCGGGGTCTCGACTGTATACACTAGTCTACTAATGGAGTATCGATGCCCGGTCTCGAAACTCCCACGACTAGGGACCTTTTAAGGATATGCTTGTAGACCCCCAGCTCCCACTTATATGATCGCCCTCATACTGCTGGTGGTCAAGCAAGAATCCTAGGGGCTCTATCAACGTGTAATAGCGACGTGTCAGGTCACCTAAAGCAGTACACGATGATAAAGGTAAACCAGATAGCATACTATCATCTCGAGCAAGACTGTCCTACTGGGATAGGTCCTCCCTCAATCATTACAATCACGTACCTGTGACCTAATAATTGACTCTGAGGGCACTATCTCCAACAATCTCCCACTTGCACTCAAGGCTAATTATTGCGATGTCGCATACTCACAGCCCGTGTGATACCGAACATCCAACTCCTCTACTAGTCAGTCTCACAAAGCTCGTTTGCGGAACTATTGCGTTCGAGGAATAGCCTCAGTGAGTGGATCCGCTTAGTTGTTTCTTTCTATGTCTCTCTATATCTCAAGTTCACGGAGAAAGCCATCTCCCGAAATGAGCAATATCAGTCTTAGAATATGTCTGGATGTCTGATGGGACGTAGCTCATAAATGAACTCCAAATCCAAACTTCTTAGACTGTATCGCCAACTGAACTTAATCAGTATCCTGCGCCATGCCTCCCTCAGTATTGCCTTGGACCACCCGTCCAAAATACTGCCCCTCATCAGAAGGAAAAACTATAACTCTGACAACCTTCTTGTCGTCCATGTCACCTTGGAAGCCTGGAATGATAACTGTCTCCCGAATAAGGCTGTCGTTATCATATCCCTAGAACATCCACTTATGTTCTAAAACTGCTTCCTACCGTTTCTCCAGGATTGGATTAATGTCAACTTATTGCATCTAGTGCAAGAACAACATCTGGTGTGGTACTTGACATCTCACGATTGACTTAATTGCCTGAGCAAGTGATCTGCCAATCATGCCCACCCCTCTCCCACTTAGTCTGTAAGACACCTTTGGAGAGGGTGACTCCATTACCTGCAGGTACACCACCTTGCCAGGAGTCTACCATCCTAAATACTCTTAGAATGCAGTCAAGTACCCTGATTGGGAAACCACCCAAATCTAGATCTAAAACCATAGATCTAGTAACCAGTATGTCTGATATAAAATCCATTTCCTTTGTGGAGAAACAACTGTGTGACGACCAAAGTATAACCGATCATAGTGTAGGAGTTTCCTTTCCTACTCTGTGTATATCATCCAAATACTAGGATATCACACCCTACTACCTTCTCAACAGATCAATCCCCTATTCTGATGAAGTCAAACCCATGACTGTCACGTCAGAAACAGATGATCTTTCTCCGCTACATCTGCTCTAGTCTATAAATAGACATAAGCAACCTGTCCACCAATGCTTCCGCTGCTCCCACTGACTACGACAACCCTCTGGCAGAGTCATATAGACGTACACTTCTAAAACTGGTTTAGAACGACGCTATACTCATCCTCCCGCCGGGTCTCGTAACCTGGAACAACAACAATGGCAATTGTGGGTAAACAAGAACTTCCCTGTCACTGTCCTTGAGGCTACCGTAGTGCCTCTCGGGTGCCTGAAGTTACCCACCTTATCTGCGGAGTGGCCAATGGAATGTCAATTCAGATTGAATCTTTAGGTTCCTTATCAAATCTTCAGTAATCGTTTGTGGTTCTGGAATCACTTCCAGTTCTACCATACTCCCACTACTGTTTTCCTGAAAAAATCCATTTTTAATTTAAAACTGTGGCGAGTCAAGAACAATATTGCTATTGATCTTCCAGATGGTAGAAAGTCAACCCGCGTCATAGCCTGGGTCAACCCACAAACAGCCATTACAGAAACGTGCCTTGAGTTGTCCAGTGTCTGGTTTTAATCATAAACCGGACAACTCCCCGTACCTTAACATCGTTAAGATATGAACTGTTCTATATCCAATATAGAAACAGAGGCACTGATTTAATTGAACCAGATTCAAATCATGCAGCTGTCCCCAGCGCATGTCAACTAAATGGAAGGAGGCCGATCAGCGTTACTCAACTTAGGAATACTTCCAATTATGAGTAACCTGAAAGAAAAGCAAGATCTCTTTATCATTACTATCAACTGAATACCACAAGTATCTACATCTTCGATCTCTTTGAAGAATCCCGATACTTGCTACACCTGGTTCTCTACTCTATTCAAATACCTGTAACCTCTCAAAATTCGGACCCTGTGTTTCCACGAAACACCGGTCTAAAAACTAGAGAAGTCATAAGTAAACCGAATATAGTACGAGGACCTACCCCTCTGTCCTGATGGACCCTGGACAACATACAATACTCTGTATAAGTCCCTTGAGTCTGATAACTCATTCACTGTGTGTCGTAGGTTGAAAACTGTACTTATGGTTAAGAAGAATTACACCGCTGTTTAATGCTCCTTACCTAACCATCCACTGATATAGGTAAATGTCGTAGACATAATTTCAGAAAGGTATATCTCACTCTATGAAAATAAACGTACAGATATATCAATTTGAAATTGGTGCATAACAGCGGATATTCAAAACCAAATATTTGCCGACCGGCAAACAGCCCAGGTGATTTCCTCAAATATCACCGATTACAACGAATCCCGATATAATGAGGATAATCACCCAATTCCCAATAACTTACTCCCCCTCATCATCTGTAAAACCATACAGATGTGAGAATCGTACCTGGTAAATACATACCCTGGAGTAAGTATCTAATCGGGAAATCAGTCTTCCTTTAACATTACACAGTGAAACTGAAACATTGAAATGTTCCGATGGGGTATTCTGGTATTCCTAGTAATGCCTCTTCCAGATTCACGACTGTAACCGTATAGTTCTCTGCCACCTCTCCAAATCCCTTCATATGTCTTTAGTCTTTACCTTCTGCACACCCTTTTAGGCCAAATGGTTTTCTTCCTTCCCTACCGTTCGGCACCAGCCTATGGTTTGGAAGAAGACTATCCAATAAGCATAATGGGTGTACTGTCCCAATCCTAGGAACACTCGCAATGAGAGATGGTGAAGATAAAAGACAACCGAATAAACCTTATTCCTATTTCTCCTGAACCAGAATCCATCCCCGAACTGGAACAAGTTCCATTCGAGTTCGTATATAACCATACGATGGAGTATCCAAATAAACTGTGGATCTTCGTAGTGATACGGAGTGTCCTGGAGAAATACAAAGGTGATGTGGGAGTGGTAACGAAATAATTGGTTTGGTCGTGAAAATCTGTTGCAATTTACTTTGCCCTCTTACTAATCCCTTGCTTTGTCTGAACTTAATACCTTCTGCACACCATCGTTATGCTAATTGGTTTTCTTCATTCCCTACCGGTCGGCACCAGCCTAAGGTTTGGAAGAAGACAATCCAATTTGCGTAATAGGTGTACTACCCCTAAACCAAGGAGTACTCGTAACCTGAGAGAGGGTAAAAGGAAAAGACAACTGAATAATCCTATCCGTTTTCTTCAGAACCTGAAACCATCCTCGAATAAATTCCTTCGAGTTCGTATCTAACCATACGATGGTTTTGTCCAATGGAAGTGGACGTTCGTAGTAATACGGGGTGTCCTGGAGAAAAGGGTAAAAGTAGGAGTGGCAATGAGGTCTGCAACTCTGATAATCCAAAAGCCAGTGTTAAGAAGGTTCGGTCAACTTGGTCACTGAGTCAAAGTCTTAGGGTCGGGTCAATGGTCGCTGCCAAAGAGAGAGAGAAAAGAAACACTCAGCGTGCACTCTAACCTAGATCAGAATGGTTACTAATTTATCTAATCTGGAATCCTCCCACTGTACCGTCAAATTCTCCTCCAAACCTGAAAGAAGAATTAGTCGGGGTCACCCGAGGAGTAAACTAACTCATCAGTGGGAATCGGGATCCAACTCTCATCGCATGACAACGTGACGGAATCCGCTCACGCTACCGCACTCCAGAAGGTATGCGCATATCTGGCAAGTTTCAGTTCTTTTGAAACTCCCGATGTGATTTCTGCCCCATGCTCTTATGACCTTGACTTTGGCCAACAAATCATAAGTCACATGTCAAGTTCTACCCGTCATTCTCCAGGTTGATTCGAATCCACCCGCACAAGCCCTTGACTTTGGCCAACAAGGCTATACGACTGTCCCAAACCAACGCATCTATCTATGCTGCATATGAATAACCAACAGCTACCAAACACTGTGCCTTGACTTTGGCCAACAAACACAGCTTGAATACTATTGACTACCCATATGAAACGACGGAGGGCTACGAATGGTTTCTGGCGAAAACCTTTAACGTAATGAACTTGATATCGTCGAAAGAACGGATAGCTTTTAAAAAATATAGTGACGAAAACCGTTGCTAAAGAGGTCACTCCCTGTGAAGGGATCTCGGCTCTTTCCCCGTAGAATGAGGTGCAGGATATTCCAAATGAATACCACGGTGCAAAGCAAAAGTAATCGGCTATAGTGAAGTTAATGCCCTGACGCAAACTTCTGTCCAAGGGGTCACTCCCGGTGAAGGGATCTCGGCCCTTGCCTCGTCGACTGAGGAGCAGGATATTCCAAATGAATACCACAATGCAAAACAAAAGTGAACGTCCTTGCAATAACAGCTTTTTGAAAAATGTTCCAACAACATCAGATTAGGTTTGTTTTTAACTTGCATTGATCCGAATCAACGCAGTCCCATCAATTGATCACACCACAAAAAACGAAAATATACTGATGTACGTATATGCCATCCGCATTCGCCACTGGGTCCCGTCATTACCCGTTAGGTTAGCTTACTAACGACAGAGCGGGGACTGGACTAGCGCGGATGCAAAACATATACAACATCTACTAATATATATACCAATATATTATATTTCGCTCAAGGCGTGAATAAAATGCAACATCATAGAGAATGAACAGCATCACAGAAACAATACAGATATCTGGGAACCCCGGGTTTCACAGAGCCACTACTGAAACCCGACGTTCCCCTGGTCGTGTGGATAGCCTGTGCAATGAAATCCTAGACCCCTACGGGCGCGGCAAGTCACCCGCCAAAACCTGAAGCGAGGCAGCCCCCTTCAGCGCCGTGAATGGACCACCCAGCACTTCACGGAATCCGGCAACATGGGCACCCCTCCTGGGTCAACCTGTACCCCCTACGAGTGCGGCGACTAGCCCGCCAATCCTAGAGTGAAGCCCCCTCCGTCTCAATGCCATGAGATGCGGGCTTGTTGCCCTCCAGAACCCGGCTATCCGTGCACCCCTCCGCGGGGCAATCCTAGTACAGAAAGTAAAATATACATACACCGGGTACATCGACCGCAACCAGGTCGTGCCCCAAAATAATAATACAAACAGGCAGTGACGGCAGTCCACATGTCGGACGCTCGCCCCGCAATATCAAATGTACATAATACAACAGCACAGTACTAGCATTGCATCCAGGCTATCCCCACGACCGATCCGCAACATCACAGCAAATACATAGAACATCAACGTGAAAGTCACGTTCGCAAATCCGTCTAACCGGGCTATAGCAGTTAGACCGGATTTACCGATCGAGTGACATTCACGGTCGCAGATATAATGTAAATACTGTGAAAAATGTGTTTAAAATATCCGATCGATCAAATTATATCAAGTGGGCCCCAAAACAATACTGTAGCAGTTACAGAAAATATGGGCCCAATTTAAATATTCCAGAAACCCAAATTTAAGCCCAGAAGCCCACTGTAAAAACCCAACCCACTGATCCCTGTAGACTGCGGCGGAAGCGCGGCCAAACATGGGTTTTGGCCGCCCTTCCGCGGTCACGTGAGAGGAACAGTACGTCGAATTTGAACAGTGTTCTTAGAATTTCTAGCACAGTACTTTTATGCAACCTGAAAAATTTTTGGAGACAGAAAAATTTCAACAGAAACTGTCGTGGGTATATTGGGGTTTTCGGACATTTCGATCGATCGGAACAGAAAAACACATTACACAAAGCTAGACTAAGTTAATGGGGAGGCTCTGATACCACTGTAAGTGCACGGCGGCGCCCCGGCCGTCAAACCGACGCCGGAATGCGGAAGCGGTGAATAACTTTAAATTTTGCGGACTTTGCAAACCGGCACCACCGCGCACTATAACCCGGATCGAACCATTAACTAGTCTAAGCTACTTAACAAGATGGGTTAGAGATATACCGACGATCCAAGTCCTCCGGTCTTCTCGTCATGGTCCCGATCTCCTGCGGAATGTCCCGTCTCCTCCTCGTCGCCGGAAGTGCACCACATCGCCTACTTTGTTTACGGGCTCCCACCTCAATGCCGAGGCAACTCGGGCACGAAGCCGGCTACTCGACGTGCCCAAGATTCGCTGTAGAATGTGTAGTGAGCTATTGTCTCTTTTGGGGTTCATGGAGGTGCCATATGGTGGAGGGATGAAACAAGAACAATGTGGAGGAGCTAGTGGGTATTTTGGAGCATGATATGAACCAAAAATACACCCACACAATTTTTGGACAACCCTTGCACATAGTGGCCGGCCACAAGAGAGGATGGAGGGAGTGAATGAGAGTGAGGGAGTGATATCAAAAAACAAAAGATCAAACCACAACCATAATCAAAAGAGAGAGAGAAAGGAATGGTTATGATAATCAACCATGATCACAAAGCAATGCCAACACTCCACACAACCATCATCAACAACCATGATGCTAACAAAGTCAAGCCATCATGAAGGATCAAGTCAAAAAGGTCAAGGTATGGTGAGCCATCATGATACAAGGAAATAAGCAAAGACCCCCTCCACTAAAGCTTATTTGCAACAATGCAAATAAGCCCTCCTCCACCATACTTCGGCCAATGAACGGAACAAAGGAAATCGGCCGAAACTAAAAGCAAACTGGCAACTCCATAAAACTGGTCCCGTAATAAATTACAGGAAAACCCCGATACTGTGCATACACACCCGTATCTGTATTTCGACCGAAATACAAATGCAATGAGACAAAATCTACACTGTACTATACTAGGATCCGGCTTATACCAAAACCGGCTAGTAATATCCGTTCGATCCTGATCCGTGCAATACCGCACGTATCTGATCGAACCCTGCCATATAACCATACGGCCTATAGTACAGACTGTCCGATCCTGATCCGTGCAATACCGCACGTATCTGATCCGACCTTGCCATATCTCCATACGGCCTCTACAACCTTTCGCCCGAAAGCTGAGTAACTGAATGTGGGGGACTCTAAAGACTCGTCAACACCTTGGTTGTGGATTTAACCACTAGCACGTCAGAGGTATAAGCCAATACGTGACGGGCTACCAGGTACTGACCAAATGGGACGTCGATGAGGAAGCTCACCCCGACACCCAACTGAGCCTGTCAGTGACAATATCCGTGCAGTCCGGTCCGTTCGTCTATGAGTATCGCATGGCGGGCCTAGGGGGTTGGTAAAAGTCAGACCCCCAAAAGCGGTACAAGTCGTGTCGGAGTGTAGCCCAGAACACCCTGAGATACTACTGGAATACCTACCAGTAAATCTCCTTGCCTTGGCCAAGGACTTTGTGTAATGGCTCTCCTAGACACAGCACGACCTCACCCCCAATACCGGGAGAGACGAACCCCTGAGGATACGCTCACTGCCTCCATGTGGCTCGGGACTGTACCCAACTAAAACCTGTTTGCACGACTCCTTTGAGCCGTGGTAGGGTAGTAATCAAAGTACAGTGGGAACTCACACGAGACAAATGACGATCCCCAGGTCGATGAACTAACCTGCACACATGTCACCAGGGAACTGCCATCTGACGTCTGGTATATGACCAACTAGCATGTTCCCGGCGAGTCCTGTCCGGTGTACTCATAACCCAATGAGCACCTGTATACATCTTAGGTGATCCAACTGACACCAGTGGCTTGTGAGACCGGCCACCGCCCCTCGTCGGGGTCTCGACTGTATACACTAGTCTACTAATGGAGTATCGATGCCCGGTCTCGAAACTCCCACGACTAGGGACCTTTTAAGGATATGCTTGTAGACCCCCAGCTCCCACTTATATGATCGCCCTCATACTGCTGGTGGTCAAGCAAGAATCCTAGGGGCTCTATCAACGTGTAATAGCGACGTGTCAGGTCACCTAAAGCAGTACATGATGATAAAGGTAAACCAGATAGCATACTATCATCTCGAGCAAGACTGTCCTACTGGGATAGGTCCTCCCTCAATCATTACAATCACGTACCTGTGACCTAATAATTGACTCTGAGGGCACTATCTCCAACACAAACATTAACCCAAATGTTTACAACAAAAAGATATGGCAACATCTAAAGTAAACTCGTGACGGATCACAAGGATACCCCTCACCTGTATATACATACCTGCATCCGCATTCCGACTGAATGCGAATGCGATGAGACTAAAGTAATCCAACAAATCTAATACTAGGACCCAGCTTAAACCAAATCCTACTAGTATGATCCGCCCGATCATGATCTGTGCAGTATTGCACGTATATGATCAGACCCTGCCATATATCATACGGCCTCTACTTCGTTTCGCACGAAACTTGAAAACTGTCTATGGGGGACTCTAAAGACTCGTCAATACTTTGGCTGTGGATTTAACCACTAGCACGTCAGAGGTACTAGCCATACGTAACGGGCTACCAGGTATTGACCAAAAGGGAGGTCGATGAGCGAACTCATCTTGACACCCTACTGAGCCTGTCAGTGACAATATCCGTACAGTCCGGTCCGTTCGTCTATGAGCATCGCATGGCGGGCCTAGGAGGTTGGTAAAAGTCAGACCCCCAAAAGCGGTACAAGTCGTGTCGGAGTGTAGCCCAGAACATCCTGAGATATTACTGGAACACATACCAGTAAATCTCCTGCCATGGCCAAGGACTTCGTGTAATGGCTCTCCTAGACACAGTGCGACCTCACCCCCAATACCGGGAGAGACGAACCTCTGCCGATCCGCTCACAGCCTCCATGTGGCTCGGGATGTACCCAACTAAAACCTGTTTGCACGACTCCTTTGAGTCATGGTAGGGTAGTAATCAAAGCACAGTAGGAACTCACACGAGACAAATGACGATCTCAGGTCGATGAACTAACCTGTACACATGTCACCAGGGAACTGCTATCCTACGTCAGGTATAATACCAACTAGCATGTTCCCTGCGAGTCATATCCGGTGTGCTCATAACCCAATGAGCACCTGTATACATCTTAGGTGAACCAACTGACACCAATGGCTTATGAGACCAGTCATCTCCCCTCGTCGGGGTCTCGACTGTATACTCTAGTCTACTAATTGAGTATTGATGCCCAGTCTCGAAACTCCCACGACTAGAGACCACTTTAAGGATGTGCTTATAGACTATCCAACTCTCACGTATATGATCGCCATCATACTGCTGGTAGTCAAGCAAGAATCCTAAGGGCTCTATCAACGTGTAATAGCGACCTGTAAGGTCACATAAAGCAGTACATGATGATAAAGATAAACCAGATAGCATACTATCATCTCGAGTAAGACTGTCCTACCGGCATAGGTCCCCCCTCAATCATTGCAATCACGTGCCTGTGATCTAATAATTGACTCTGAGGGCACTATATCCAACACAGGGTATGCAATTATCGTGCATAGCATGTGCAATCTGTAATCCATGTCATGCACCACACGAGCTTGCGGAGGGGGGGGTGAATGTATGAAAAACAATTATAAAAGCTTCGTAACACGGACTTGAGCACACAGATCGTGTCTAAACCATTACTAGCAAACTACGAAAGGTTTAACTACTCTGATTCGAAGTTATACCCCACGTTACTTGTCCTTCAGGTCTTCATCGCTATCCTCCTTGCCTCGTAGGCTCTATGGAACGTCGGCACCTCAACGGCCTCCTCGAGTCAAAGACGATCCACCCGAGAGTCTATAGTCCGAGCTTCTATCTCGAATCTGTGATAACTACGGCTTCTAGATCGCTAATCTAGAAGTCCTAGAGGGTGTAAAGTAATTAGATGGATTACTTAGTCACTTAAACCCTAGGTTTCTCAACTCATGAGAGCTATTAAGGTTTTGAGGAAGAAGATGAAGAAGTGAGGAGAGAGAAAGCTTTTGTGATAATGAAATGAATAATGTCTCATCTTAGAATAATATGAAGCATCAAAATATCATAACAAATATCTATCATAATATCTAGCATGCTTCATTTAATTCATTTGAGATGAATCATCTCATGAGTCATTATCCATTTAATGAAAGCCTTCACCTCATCTCTCCACCTCATTTGTTTAAATCCTAAAAAGAAACAAAAACAAATGAGTCAACTTCTTTTAGAAGCTTCCCGACAAATTACGAGACTGCCCCTCCCATCCGTATTTCCGAAAAACACGGATAATCTTTGACTGAATAAATCCATCTGTATAATACTAGAATCTGGCTTAAACCAAAGCCCGCTAGTATTATCTGCCCGATCATAATACGTGCACAAGTGTACGTAAGTGATCGCGGCCCTTCCGTAAAACCATACGGCCTCTACACCTTTTGCCCGGTGCAGGGAAACTCTCTGTGTGGGACTCTAAAGACTCGACACTATGCTGGTAGTTGGTTTAACCACAGGCCGCAAGCGGTACTAGCTGTACGTAACGGTCCCCAGGTAGATGTCGATAAGAAGGACGATGAGGAAACCCATCCGAACTCCTACTGAGCCTGATGTGACAATCTCCATACAGTCCGGTCTGTTCGTCTAGGACTATCGCATATCGGGCCTAGGGGGTGGTAAACGTCAGACCCCTAATAGAGGTATAAGTCGTGTCGGAGCGAAGCCCATTACACCTTGAGAAACTACTGGAAGCTACCAGTAAATCTCGCTTGCCTTGGCCAGGGACTTTGCGTAATGGCTCTCCATACACAGCGTGATATCAACCCCCAATACCGGGAGAGACGAATCCTGTCTAACCGCCACTGCCTTCAAGTGCTTCGGGACTGCACCCAACTACTACCTGTTTGCACGACTCCTTTGAGCTGTGGTAGGGTAGTAATCTAAGTACAGTGGGAACACACCCGAGGCGAAGTAGTAGTATCAAGTCGACGGACTAAGCTGTACTCATGTCACCTAGGAACTGCTATTTGACGATGGGTATAAATCCAACCTGCAGTTCCCGGCGAGTCCTGTCCGGTGTACTCATAACCTAACGAGCACCTGCATACTATCTCCAGTACGACGTACTGATGGCTGTGGGACAGACCATCTCCCTAACTGGGATGAGAAGCGTACACACCAGTCTACTCCGGAGTATCGATGCCCTGTCTCGATAATCCTACGACCAGGGACCTGTATGGGATGTTGCTTATAGACTACCCACCCTCCACTAGTGTGACTGCCATCACAACGCTGGTAATCATGCAAAGATCCTAAGGGCTCTACTAATATGTATAAGCGATACGTTAAAAGAAACATATGCACATATTAAAGTAGACACAAACCAAGTAGCATACTACCATTTTTAGCAAGACTGTCAATACAACTGTGAATATCCCAAGCTTCCATTAAGTAAATACAAACTAGTATGATACAGTAATGGCCTCTAGGGCATAAACACTAACAATCTCCCACTTGCACTAGGGCCATGTACTGGCATATCGCAGACCTATCATTTCGAATAGCCTCTCGAACTGCGTCTGAGGAATGGTCGTTGTGAATGGATCAGCAGTGTTATTCTCTGTGTCTACTCTCTTTACCTCGATCTCCCGGCGATCTACGATCTCCCTGATCAGGTGATACCTCCTTAAGATGTGTCTGGATTTCTGATGGGACTTGGGTTCCTTCGCTAAAGCTATAGCGTCGTTGTTGTCACAATACAGAGGTATTGGATTAACACTGGTAGGAACCACCTGAAGTTCTGTGAGGAACTTCTTCATCCAGACAGCTTCTTTTGCGGCATCGCAAGCAGCTATGTACTCCGCTTTCATTGTTGAGTCAGCAACGGTATCCTGCTTGGAACTCTTCCAACAGACCGCCCCTCCATTGAGGGTAAAGACATAACCCGACATGGACTTAGAGTCATCCTTGTCACTATGGAAGCTGGAGTCGGCAAATGCCTCGATCTGGAGGTCTTTTCCGCCGTACACCAAGAACATCTCCTTAGTCCTCCTCAGGTACTTAAGAATGTTCTTTACTGCTATCCAGTGCTTCTCCCCTGGGTTTGCCTGATACCGGCTTACAACGCTTAATGCGTATGCTACATCTTGTCTGGTACATAACATCGCATACATTATAGAGCCTACTGCAGAAGCGTAGGGTATAATCGATATGCGATCCCTTTCCAAATCAGTCTTGGGAGACATCTCTTTGGAGAGGTTGATTCCGTGACAAGCCGGTAGGTTACCGCGCTTAGAATCTTCCATACTGAATCTTTTCAATATGGTGTCTATGTACCTGGACTGCGAAAGTCCCAACATCCTCTTTGATCTATCACGATAGATCTGGATCCCCAGAATGTAGGTGGCATCACCCAGATCCTTCATGGAGAACTTCTGTGACAAGAATCATTTTACTGACTGTAGCATAGGAATATCATTTCCTATTAGAAGAATGTCATCCACGTACAAGACGAGGAATACTACAACTCTCCCTACAATCTTACTGTATATGCATGGTTCATTTGGATTTTTGATAAAGTCGAATTCTTTGATAGTATCATCAAAACAGTTGTTCCAACTCCGCGATGCCTGCTTTAGTCCATAAATGGACTTAAGCAACTTGCACACTTTACCGCTGCTCCCACTCTAAATGAATCCCTCTGGCTGATCCATATAGACGCATTCTTCCAAATTATCATTTAGAAAAGCCGTCATTACGTCCATCTGCCAGATCTCATAATCGTGGAAGACATCAACGGCAAGAAAGATTCGAATGGATTTGAGCATAGCCACTGGAGAAAAGGTTTCGTCATAGTCCAAACCAGGTCTTTGATGAAAACCCTTTGCAACAAGTTTAGCCTTATGGGTTTCAACCTGTCCATCTGCACCAATCTTCTTTATGAAGATCCACTTGCATCCTACGGGTTTTACCCCATCTGGAGCAACGTCCAAAGTCCATACTTTGTTAGTGTACATAGACTCCATTTCGGTCCGCATTGCATCCATCCGTTTTACCGAGTCGCCGCTCTAAATGGCTTGCTGGTAACTAGTAGGGTCATCATTATCAATGATGCAATCTTCTCGATCCCCGTCTATGAGAAAACCGTAGTATCTCTCGGGCGGATGAGACTGCCTACTACTTCCGCGGATAGGCGCTGGTATGTCCCTTTCTTCTGAAACTTCTTGTTCTACCAAACTTTCAGTAACAGCTTGTGGTTCTGGAATTTCTTCCAGTTCTATTGCGCTCCCACACTTCTGATTTTCTAAAAATTCAGTTTCCAAGAAGTGGGCATGATGAGAAACAAAAACCTTTTGTTCCTCTGCGTAATAGAAATAATACTCCTTGGAGTTCTTTGGATATCCCACAAACTTACACTATACTGAGCGTGCCCCGAGCTTGTCCGGATGCTGCTTTTTTACAAAAGCTGGACATCCCCATGTCCTAAAGTGTTTAAGACAGGGTTTCTTCCCACTCCACATCTGATATGGTGTGGTAGGCACAGTTTTGGTTAGAACCTGGTTCAAAAGATATGCAGCTGATTCTAGTGCATAACCCCAGAAAGATCGCGGTAACTCAGCCTTACTCATCATGAAACGAACCATATCCAATAAGGTTCGATTCCTCCTTTCTGATACACCATTGTGTTGTGGTGTGTATGGAGGAGTAAGCTGAGAGAGAATTCCATTCTCTTTTAAGTAACCCAGGAACTCGGCACTTAAGTATTCACCATCTCGATCAGATCTCAGTGTCTTGATACTTTTGCCTGTCTGTTTTTCCACTTCATTCTTGTATTCTCGGAATTTCTCAAAGGCCTCGGATTTATGCTTCATTAAGAAGATATATCCATAACTAGAGAAGTCATCCGTAAAAGTAATGAAGTAGGAATAACCACCTCGCGCATGTGTAGACATTAGACCGCACACGTCACTGTGTACGAGTCCTAAGAGCTCGCTCGCTCTTACTCCGTGTCCAGTAAACGGAGTCTTTGTCATCTTTCCCATGAGACAAGATTCACAAGTAGCATAAGATTGATATTCGAACGGATTCAAATATCCTTCTCTATGTAACTTCGTCAACCGTGTTTCATTGATGTGACCTAGTCTACAATGCCATAAGAAAGCCTGATTTATTTCTGGAGACTTTCTTTTAAGTGTGTTCTGGACATTGAAAACTTGAGCTTGATTCAATACGTATATACCGTCATCTAATGTACCAGACCCAATCTGAACTTGATTTAGGTGGATGTGAACTACATCGCTTACGAATGTAAAGTCATACCCCTCTCTCGAAAGTGAGGATACTGATATGATATTACAAGTCAAACGAGGTACATACAAATAGTTACGTAGAATCAATATCTGCCCACTTGTCAAACCTAGGCGATATCTCCCACGGATTCAGCGTCCACGCTCATTCCGTTTGCAACTCTGAGAGACAAATCGCCTACTATGATAACTCTATGGTTTCTCAAAGCATGTAATGAATTACAGATATGAGATCCTACTCCGGTATCTAGTACCCAGGAAGTAAAGTTAATTGACAAACAGTTCTCAATCACAAACACATTCGAGGCCGAAGCCACAACATGCTTCGTATCCTGGCTACTGGCTTCCAAAGCCCTGCAATCCTTCTGCAAATGCCTAATCCCATAACAATAGGAACATCCCCTTTTACCTACACCAAGTCCCGAAACTTTTGCTCGTCGCTTTCCTTCCACTTCACTGATACCGTATATCGGCTTTATGGAGGTCTTCTTCTTTTCACCCTTTGCTTTCGCCCTGGATGCAGAAGAAGAAGGCCCCCCATTAAGCAGAGCGGGTGTCTCCGTGGTTTCTTTCAGGGTGTAAGTAGAGGGTAGGGACTGTTGAAATAAGTCAGCGCATGACCTGTTTCTCAACGTGGTCTCCAGGTCCTTGAGCTTATCAATATAGCTAGTCATCGTAAGGACGTCGTCCCCTACAGATGACCCGACAGCCAACCTCGCTTGAAATAATTCGTTCGAGGTCTCATATCTTGCGATATGAGATTTCTCTCCATATAATTCTTTGTTATGGAGAAAGATGGAAACTAAGTCCATCTTCTCGTGCTGCTTCTGGTATACACCATCAACTGAAGCCAACACGAGGCACTGGGCATTCGCATTATCCTTTTACTTTGTTTGACGGATATCCATATCCGTGACGGTCGAAACTGGAGCTGGGACGGTAGGGGCTTGAGTAGTAATAGGGTGGTCCAGCTTGTCATAGGCAATGGACATCTGAACAGACCTTTGCCAATCATATAAGTCAGATTCAGTCATTTTGTTATCTAGATGTAACCTAGTCATGGTCACAAGGTCGCTACAAAGAGAGAGAGAGGGAACACTTTAGCATGATGCTCTTGCAAGTTTAGATTGGTTTTTAGTTTATCTAAATTGGATGGCTCCCACTGTTTCTCGAATCCTTCCTCAAACCATAAAAGAAGAATTAGCCAGGACTGATCGCACCGTACAATACTTGCTTAACCGTTCAGCCAGGCCAGAGTCGGTACTTCGAGGGAGGTTTTCCAACGCTTTCGCGAAGTTCCTTAATTAAATAACCTCTTTTCTCTTGGGCGTAACCCCGCTGACACCTTTCTCGACACCTACTTGGTTTATAGCATTGATCATTAAGTGACGAATCTCCTGATGAGTAGCGGATAATCACAGTAGGATCGGGATCCAAATATCATCGTGTGATAATGCTGAAGGAATCCTACCAACATTCATCAAACTCCAAATGGTATGCAACACTAGCAAGTTTCAGTTTCTTTAGAAACTCCCGATGTGGATTTTTGCCCCATGTTCTTATGACCTTGACTAAGGGCCAACAAATCATAAGTTACATGTCAAGTTCTACCCATCATTATCTTGTTAATTTGAACCCACCCGTATATACTCTTGACTAAGGGCCAAACAAAGTAATACGACTGTCCCAAACCAACGCATCTATCTATGCTACATGTGAACACCCCAGCAGCTACCAATCACTATGTCTTGACTAAGGGCCAAACAAACATAGCTTGAATACTACTGACCATTCATATGAAATGACGGAGGGCTACGACTGGTTTTGGTGAAACCGTGAACGTAGTGAACTTGATATAATCGAAGGAACCTGATAGCTTTTTAAAAGGAGTGGTTAAAGCTCCGCAATTAAAAATTCTGCTCTTTTTAAAATAACCGAGTGGTTTCTTTAAAATTTGTTCCAACGATTCACTTTGGTTTATTTTCTTTGCATTAATATAATGCGTCCCATCAATTAACCTATCATTGCAGAAAACAACGAAAATACAACGTCCTCTTATGTCATCCGCATTCGCCACTGGGTCCCGTCATTCACCCGTAAGGTTACTTAACTAACGACAGAGCGGGGGCTGGGCTAGCGCGGGTGTAAAACATAAGTAACGTCTAATAGCTATCATTTATAGATATTGTATATTCGTCAGACGCAATAATAGGCATTCCAGATCACAGATGAACATTATTGGATATACAAGCAATCCGCGTTTCCTTTGAGCCTACAACGAAAGACGGATTACACAGTTGTGATGAATAGCCATTACCCTACCCTAGACCCCTATGGGTACGGCAAACTACCCGCCAAGTACCTGAAGTGAAGCGGTCTCCCTCAACAACGTGAGTATGCCACTAAACACTTCAAAGTACCCGGTAGTTTGTGCACCCCACCTTGGGTCTATCCTAGGAGCATAAAATAGTAAATGAAATAATACAACGGTGGCTACAACCTCAGCCCGGATGTGCCCCGCAAAAGAATATTACATCATATTACAATTTACATCGAATGAATGAATATAAAATCTTATCTCAAACCCTGGCTAATCATCATAACGATCCAATCAAGTTCATATACACAAGCTAGTAAAAACCATTACAGAAATGTGCAACCCCCTGCTAACCGACATACTAGCAATTAGGGGAGGTTTACGAACACATTAAACATTACAGATAAAACCCGATTAGCAAATAACTTAGAATATCGATCGACAACCTTTTTCCGCGTCTACCCCAAATGCAAGCCAGTACAGAAGTAACCTGGGCAGAAACAAAATATACAGGAAAACAAAACACCCAAATTCAAGAATTACTGTGCAAATCCGAGTCAACTCGGAGTTGACTCGGCGGCGGATCCGCAGCGGATAGCACTAATCTGCCGCGGTTCCGCGACCTTATCACCGAGTTAGAAGCTCGTATTTTCCCAGATTTCTTAGAATTCTCTGCTGTGAATTTTCATACCTATCAAATAATTTTTTTGACACGTTTAAAATTGATAGAAACTTGAAGGGTCCGGGGTTATGTTTTCGCGTTTTTCCGACGATCGAAGTTCTAATTAGTTGCTAACAGGCTAGTAAAGGTTTAGTAGGCTCTGATTCCACTGTAAGTCCATGTCACGCACCCCATAAGGTTGCGGGGAGGCGGAATGTATGAAAAACAATTATCAAAGCTTCGTAACACGGACTTGAGCACACGCATCGTGTCTAAACCATTACTAGCAAATTACGAAAGGTTTAACTAATTTGATTTGAAGTAATACCTCGCGTTACTTGTCCTTCGGGTCTTCATCGCTATCCTCCACGCCTCGTAGGCTCTATGGAACGTCGGCACCTCAACGGCCTCCTCGAGTCAAAGACGATCCACCCGAGAGTCTATAGTCCGAGCTTCTATCTCGAATCTGAGATAACTACGGCTTCTAGATCGCTAATATAGAAGTCCTAGAGGGTGTAGAGTAATTAGATGGATTACTTAGTCACTTAAACCCTAGGTTTCTCAACTCATGAGAGCTATTAGGGTTTTGAGGAAGAAGATGAAGAAGTGAGGAGAAAGAAAGCTTTTGTGATAATGAAATGAATAATGTCTCATCTTAGAATAATATGAAGCATCAAAATATCATAACAAATATCTATCATAATATCTAGCATGCTTCATTTAACTCATTTGAGATGAATCATCTCATGAGTCATTATCGATTTAATGAAAACCTACACCTCATCTCTCCACCTCATTTGTTTAAATCCTAAAAAGAAATAAAAACAAATGAGTCATCTTCTTCTAGAAGCTTCCCGACAAATTACGAGACTGCCCCTCCCATCCGTATTTCCGAAAAATACGGATAATTTTTGACTGAATAAATCCATCTGTATAATACTAGAATCTGGCTTAAACCAAAGCCCGCTAGTATTATCTGTCCGATCATAACACGTGCACAAGTGGACGTAAGTGATCGCGGCCCTGCCATAAAACCATACGGCCTCTACACCTTTTGCCCGGTGCAGGGAAACTCTCTGTGTGGGACTCTAAAGACTCGACACTACGCTGGCAGTGGGTTTAACCACAGGCCGCAAGCGGTACCAGCTGTACGTAACGGCCCCCAGGTAGATGTCGATAAGAAGGACGATGAGGAAACCTATCCGAACTCCTACTGAGCCTGATGTGACAATCTCCGTACAGTCCGGTCTGTTCGTTTAGGACTATCGCATATCGGGCCTAGGGGGCGGTAAACGTCAGACCCCTAATAGCGGTATAAGTCGTGTCGGAGTGAAGCCCATTACACCTTGAGAAATTACTGGAAGCTACCAGTAAATCTCGCTTGCCCTGGCCAGGGACTTTGCGTAATGGCTCTCCATACACAGCGCGATATCAACCCCCAATACCGAGAGAGACGAATCCTGTCTAACCGCCACTGCCTTTAAGTGCTTCGGGACTGCACCCATCTCCTACCTGTTTGCATGACTTCTTTGAGCCGTGGTAGGGTAGTAATCTAAGTACAGTGGGAACACACCCGAGGCGAAGTAGTAGTATCAAGTCGATGGACTAAGCTGTACTCATGTCACCTAGGAACTGCTATCTGACGATGGGTATAAATCCAACCTGCAGTTCCCGGCGAGTCCTATCCGGTGTACTCGAAACCTAACGAGAACCTGCATACTATCTCCAGTACGACGTACTGATGGCTGTGGGACGGACCATCTTCCCAACTGGGATGAGAAGCGTACACACCAGTCTACTCCAGAGTATCGATGCCCTGTCTCGATATACCTACGACCACGGACCTGTATAGGATGTTGCTTATAGACTACCCAGCTCCCACTAGTGTGACTGCCATCACAACGCTGGTAATCAAGCAAAGATCCTAAGGGCTCTCCTAATATGTATAAGCGATACGTTAAAAGAAACATATACACATATTAAAGTAGACACAAACCAAGTAGCATACTACCATTTTTAGCAAAACTGTCAATACAACTGTGAATATCCTAAGATTCCATTAAGTAATATACAAACTAGTATGATACAGTAATGGCCTCTAGGGCATAAACACTAACACAATCTAATAACATCAATATAGGATGAGCATGGTATGCAATAATCGTACATAGCAAGTGTACTCTATTAGGTACTACAAATACAGGATGAGATGTATAACACTGAATGCTGAGCATGGGAATAAATAACATCTACACGGAATGTCAATGTGGAAAATAACCGATGTCCATCAATACACCCAAATCCCAGTAAAACTCAGGCGCCATCTCTCTAATCGGCTCTCAAATCCTGTACAGCTCGTGGAATCATGAGTGCCCAACATCGGCACTTGAAAAATCATAAAATAATCGTGTCCAGCATCGACACGTAAATCCTCATGTATCGGGCTTCGTCAGTCCGGATCGGCCCACGGGCTCCGTCTGCGGAATCGGCCCTCGGCCCCGGTAGTACAGGTCGGCCCGCATCCATCTCTCATCTCTGGTCAGTATCGTCCGGATGACCGTCAGGCCCAACCAATCACCGGTAGGTAGTAGTCTTTCCGCCGGGCTCATCGTCTAACAATACGAGTCTTCTTGTCCCGAGGTACCATACTGGGTCCACCATGTACCCGCAATCGATGCTTACCACTCCTCGAATCGGGTATAGTCATACAAGCTCTCTGGAACCGAGAAAACTCATGGTGGACGCACTGAAATATCATATCAAGAGAAACCGGGTTTTTAAAACAGTGCGTATTTTCTTAAAATCATACCACGGTTCTCAAATCCAGAAATTCCATAAATCCAAACTCAATGCGTAAATCCATGCAATGTGTCGTATGCCACTAAGAGTAAAAAGGGAAAACCACTCTTCTAAAAGAATCCAGTTTTGAAAGTATCTCATGCGGTCCCTATTTTCTTGAAATCAAGTCAATATCATCCATGTATGTAACATATGTATGTATGTAGGTATGGTTGTGCAAATGGATATATACGCGAATATAAGTGTAGCACTACTATGAATAAACAGTGTGCATGTGCGCAAGTAGGGATATATCAAGATGTATGCACTAAGATGAATATACAGCGTGCATGTGCGCAAGTATGGATATATCAAAGATGTATGCACTAATGTAAATATACAGCGTGCATGTGCGCAAGTATGGATATATCAAATATGTATGCACTAATATGAATATACAGTGTGCATGTGCGCAAGTATAAAGATATCAATATAGGTGTGCACTGGTATGAATATACAGTGTGCATGTGCGCAAGTGTGAAGATATCAATATTTGTGTGCACTAGTATGAATATACAGTGTGCATGTGCGCAAGTATGAAGATATCAATATATGTGTGCATTGGTATGAATATACAGTGTGCATATGCGCAGGTATGAAGATATCTATACAGGTATGAAGATATCAATATATGTGTGCACTGGTATGAATATACAGTGTGCATGTGCGTAGGTATGAAGATATCAACATATGTGTGCACTTGTATGAATATACAGTGTGTATATGCGTAGGTATGAAGATATCAACATATGTGTGCACTGGTATGAATATACAGTGCGCAGGTAGTGATATATCAATGAAGGTATGCACTAAGATGAATATACAGTGTGCATGTGTGCAAGTATGGATATATCAAAGAAGGTATGCACTAATGAATGTACATATAAACATCTACGACTAAATAACCTATCACGCCCTGACGCTTAACGCTATACGGGTGATTTCCACGTAGATGTTAAATCTACTCTCCTGGTCGCCTGCTAAGCGTATCCTGTTAGTTATAGGTATGCCCTAGAGGCCATTACTGTACATACGTTGTATATTCTAGTGGATGCTTGGACATATATAGGGAGGACTTTCTTGCTACACATGATAGTATGCTATCTGGTTACCCTTTATCTTAACATGTACTCTGATTGTCTCTATGTCACATGTTGATAAAGCCCTTAGGATGAGTACTTGACTACTAGGACTATGATGCAGATCATACTAGTGGGGACAGAGTAGTCGCCAAGTACATCCTTCAAATGTTCCTAGTCGTAGGTGTATCGAGACAGGGCATCGATATACCAGAGTAGACTAGCGTATGCGCTTCTTGACCCATATGATGGGCGATGGATGATCCCATATCCATTGGTGTTTGACATCAGAGAAGGTATACGGGTGCTCAGTGGAGACTGGGTACACTGGACGGACTCGCCGAGAACTCTCAGATGGTATTATACCTCACGTTAGATGGCAGTTCTCTGGTGACACTAATACAGGTTAGTCTGTAGACCCGAGATCGTCATAGAGTCTTGTGTGATTTCCACTGTGCTTTGATTTCCATCATACCACGTCCAAGAGGGCGTGCAAAAAGGTGGCTTTTGGGTACAGTCCCGAATTATATGGAGACAATGAGCGATAGAAGGGGATTTGTCTCTCCCGGTATAGGGAGTTGATGTTACGCTGTATTCGATTGGCTATAACTAGAAATCCCTGGCCAGGGTTGGTGAGATTTACTGGTAAGTGTTATCAGTAGTTTCTCGAACTATTATAGACCTCATATCGACACGACTTATCAAGCTACTGGGGTCTCACGTTGTCCACCCCTTGGCGAGATATGCGACATATCAGACGAAAAGACCGGACTGTACGGGAGTGTTACTGATTGGATTCGCAGGATAATGTACAGGCTTGCTTGTTGATCTTCAGATCGCTCAATACCTGGGTGGCTGCTACGTTTAGCTGACCGCTTGCAGCTTGCGGGTATTTGATATGATCATCACCTACTGCCGGCGTATTGACGATTCTTTAGAGTCCTACACAGAGGTTTCTTGGCTCAGGAAAAACAGAGTAGGAGCACATATATGATATGTGCGGGACCGAGAACAATACGTGTATGTGATACCGTATTAGATTCTCGTGATATGAGATATCGGCCGGGTATATGTGATATAGCCGGGTCATCGGATCAAGTGTTGATTCGATAAACTGATACAGATTATATTAGTCGGTTATTTGTGAAATAGCCGGATTATCGGATCAAGTGTTGATTCAATAATTTAATGTATAATTATATATTTGATATATTAAATTACATTAACTAATATAAGCTCACTAAAAGATTCTTTTTCTCGCTCGGGTAATACATTGATATATATGCGATATATGTTAATTGTATTATTTTATTTTGTTACAATAAATATTGTATATGTGATATATAATATTGTAACATGTTAGGGTTATTAATGCAACGTGTTTAGTGGAGATTAAACATAATTAAGGTTTGATTTAGGTTAATTTTTTCTAGAAGCTTCTAGAAGGTTTTCTTTTGTTTCTTGCTAAAGATATGTTTTAAAGATCTTGGTTAGGGTTGTTCGGCACGTTTAATTTTTAAATCGGGCATGGTTGATGCCTTATAGAACCTTGTGAGAGTGCCTAGTAACCCTACAAGTGGTATCAGAGCCAAGCTAGAGTTTTAGTCGAAGTCTAGGCGAACTTTAAAGTCCGATCGAACTCCGAATACCCAATAAAACCTAGTTTCTGGAAATTTTTTTAAAATGTTGATTTTTTCGTATTAAAAATACTCAGAAAATTCAGCAGGTGATTTTATAGATTACTGTGAAAAACGAGCCCAAGATACCTTTATTGCACCGCGGAACCGCGGCAATACCCTTGCTTACGCGGCGGTTCCGCGGCCAAATAGTAGTATTAGGTTTTGGTTTTTACACAGTAACGTCCGTACCTATTTCCTGATTGTTCTGGGAATTTTTAATTCTACTCAAGTGTTGAGTTTTCTGGGATGTATTGGGAACTCGTTGATTCGATCGGAAAGTTTAACTTCGTTAAGTTTTACCGGGTAATTTTAGAACGTGTTAAAAAGTTTGAACGGATATCAATAACTCACTTTTTCCCCTGCCGGAAAATTTCTAAGTGTTGGATTTTTCCGTAGTTAAAGAACGTTCTTAGTCGTGCAAGTAACGCGGTGGACCCTCTAGAAGAACACAAACCTTAACTCGATTATGTGACCATCTGAACCGCCTCTAAACCTTAGGGTTTGGGGTAG
Source organism: Agapanthus africanus (assembly GCA_030015575.1). Lineage (NCBI taxonomy): Eukaryota > Viridiplantae > Streptophyta > Magnoliopsida > Asparagales > Amaryllidaceae > Agapanthus > Agapanthus africanus. The sequence continues at coordinate 428,953,768 of CM057345.1, read as the reverse complement.
TACGGCGTTGCCACATGTGAGGCGTTGGTTTGACCCTTCTACGGCTGGACCATTGGTACTGTGGCATATGATGGATGTTTTTAAACTAATTTCAAGTGTTGAGAATTATTAGGGAAATCTTGGGTGTTTGATCATTCGATCGGAAAGTTTAACATTGTCTATTTATCTGGAATGTATTACAATATTTGGAATCCACAAGTAGTTATGAGATAACTAATTTGAATATTATAAATTTAGCAGTTCAGTCTCAGATGATCGGTTGCCACGGGATTTTGATGCGATCAAAAGTCCGTCGCAATCACGTAGCGTACGCGGATACTCGCCGGGTAAACTTAATGGATAGCCATGGCCCATAGCCCCGACCAAGTGACTGTAGGAGAACCCCGTCGCCAAAAGCATCCGGTTGGGTTCTCGCGGCAGCGGTGTTCCGCCTTAGTTCACTTCGTCGACGGCATCCGGAAGTGCGGCCGTCTACTAAAGTTTGCGACGAGCATTCGATCAGGATGTCAGGAATCTTGTTGAATTGCCCGACTTGATATTGAAAAGAGTTTTCTATATTGAGACTAAAATGCGGAGTTTATAATTGTTAGGCATGCGATGTCTAAGGAATTCATTTGGTTAGGCATGCGATGTCTAAGGAGGTTGCGGATTCCAACTGTTGTAGTTTTACACTTTCTTTTCTGTGACCGTAAGCGTAGTATGTGGTGTATCGCCGGCTTCATTGCTATACGTCAACGACAATCGGGATACGCATACTTGCTTACGTTGATGATATGAGATATTATGTGTTGCTGTGATATGTTATATTGGATCGTCGCGTTTTGAATAGCCGGGGGTTTTATGTGAGATGAGAGTTTTTCTTTTTCATTCATGTAAAATTCATTTGTATATAATATTCTTTTATTGGGGCACTTCCGGGCTGAAGATGATGTCACCATTGTATATTATTTACTTTTCCGCATTAGGTAGACCCAAGGAGGGGAGCACAAGTAACCGGGTTCTAGGGTCCAGTGGGAGACCATCTCGAGGAGTCGAGACCGAGTCTCCTAACCCTAAAATTGGCAGTGTTGCTTGCCGCTCTCGTAGGGGTCTAGGGATGTGGGTTTAGCTATTCATCGCGACCGTGGAATCCGCGTTTTATACAGGCTCGTATTAAAAACACGGACCTCCTAGTATATCCAATATTTCATATATGTTCTTCTGCTGCAATGTTCTGTGATGAGATCATATTACTGCCTGAGACGAATATTTATATTATATATATAAGATATATATTATATATTGTTGTTTTCGTTTCATATCTGATACTTATGAAGCATAATAAAATGGGACTTCATTAATGAGATTAATGAAACTAAAAGAAACCTAAAGATGTTGTAGAAACATGTCTCAAAAACAGGTAGCTCTGGTTCTTGCTTTGCATAGCGGTGTTCCTTATAGAACATCCAACACCTTATTCGATAAGGAAAGAGCCGAGATCCCTTCACCAGGAGTGACCTCTTTAGCGAAACTAGTAGATGTTACAAACTCGGTTTGTCTTTTGATTGTTTTTATAGTTCTTGCTTTGCACAGCGGTATTTGTGAAATATCCTGCACCATATTCGATGAGGAAAGAGCCGAGATCCCATCACCGAGAGTGACCTCTTCAGCAAAACTAGAAAAGGCCTCAAAAACATTCCTTTTAAAATCACTCGATTCTACAAGGATATCAAGTTCATTACGTAAAGGGTTTTCTTAAAAACCTGTCGTAGCCCTCCGTCATTTCAGATAAGTACTACTTAGTATTCGTGCTGCGGTAGTTTAGCATACGTCAAGGCGTAGTGTGTTGGAGATGGTGCCCTCAAAGTCAATTATTGGATCACAGGCACGTGATTGCAATGATTGAGGGAGGACCTATCCCGGTAAGACAGTCTTACTCGAGATGATAGTATGCTATCTGGTTTACCTTTATCATCGTGTACTGCTTTAGGTGACCTGACAGGTCGCTATTACACGTTGGTAGAGCCCCTAGGATTCTTTCTTGACCACCAGCAGTATGAGGGCGATCATATACGCGAGAGCTGGCAGTCTATAAGCACATCCTTAAATGGTCCCTAGTCGTGGGAGTTTCGAGACAGGGCATCGATTCTCCAGAGTAGACTAATGTATACAGTCGAGACCCCGACGAGGGGCGGTGGCCGGTCTCACAAGCCACTGGTGTCAGTAGGTTCACCTAAGATGTATACAGGTGCTCATTGGGTTATGAGTACACCGGACAGGACTCGCCGGGAACATGCTAGTTGGTCTTATACCTGATGTCAGATAGCAGTTCCCTGGTGACATGTGTACAGGTTAGTTCATCGACCTGGGGATCGTCATTTGTCTCGTGTGAGTTCCCACTGTACTTTGATTACTACCCTACCACGCTCAAAGGAGACGTGCAAACAGGTTTTAGTTGGGTACAGTCCCGAGCCACATGGAGGCAGTGAGCGGACTTTCAGGGGTTCGTCTCTCCCGGTATTGGGGGTGAGGTCGCGCTGTGTCTAGGAGAGCCATTACACGAAGTCCTTGGCCAAGGCAGGAGATTTACTGGTAGGTATTCGAGTAGTATCTCAGGGTGTTCTCGGCTACACTCCGACACGACTTGTACCGCTTTTGGGGGTCTGATTTTTACCAAACCCTAGGCCCGACATGCGATGCTCATAGACGAACGGACCGGACTGTACGGATATTGTCACTGACAGGCTCAGTAGGGTGTCAGGATGAGTTCGCTCATCGACGTCCCTTTTGGTCAATAGCTGGTGGCCCGTTATGTATTGGCTTATACCTCTGACGTGCTAGTGTTTAAATCCACAGCCATAGTATTGACGAGTCTTTAGAGTCCACCACACTTTCAGTTACTCAAGTTTCGGGCGAAACGCTGTAGAGGTCGTATGGAGATATGGCATGGTTCGATCAGATACGTGCGGTATTGCACGGATCGTGATCGGACGGATTTTACTAGCCGGCTTTGGCTTAAGCCGGATCCTAGTATTAGAGAGTGTAGATTTTGTCTCTTTGCATTTGTGTTCAGTGGGAATACAAATGAGGGCATGTATATGCAGTAGCGGGGTTTTCCTGTAATTTATTACGGGACCAGTTTTCTGGAGTTGCCAGTTTGCATTCCGTTCCGGCCAGTTTTCCTTTGTTCTTTCCGGGCCGGACTTTTCCGATGGAAGGGGGTTATTTGCAAGTTTGCAAATAACACTTTGTGGAGGGGTTTCTTGCAAATGTATTGATTATGATGGCATCTTTTCTTTTCAACCATCATTTGATTCTCTTTACATCACTTGATTTGTATTAATGGTGATTAGAGTTGATTTGGAGTTGATGTGAGATTGTTATCATTACTTTTTGGATGTGGTCACCCTCCACCTTTTACTACACTCACCTCCCTTATACATCATGTTTTCCCTCCACCATTTCCTTGGATAGGCCGGCCAGAATTTGAGAGGGGAGATGAGAGAGTTTCATTTTGGTTGTGGTGGCATCATTCTTGTTCTCATATTCCTCTTGCTAGAAAATTGAAAGCACCAATTTTCCTAACCTCCTCTTCCATCCTCCATGGCAACAAAACCCCAATGAGACATAGACTCTACACTAGCCTACAGCAAATCTTGGACGCGTCGGCTAGCCAACTTCGCGCCCGAGTTGCCTCGGTATAGAGGCGGGAGCCCGTAAAAGATGCAGACGATGTGGTGCCCTTCCGGCAAGGAGGCGACGACCGGTGTTTCCGCGGGAGATCGGGACGACGACGAGAAGACCGGAGGACTCGGATCACTCGGTATATCTCCCTTCCCTATCTTGTTGTTAGCTAGGACTAGTTAATGGTTCGATCCGGGTTTAGTGCGCGGTGGTGCCGGTTTGCTAGTTTGCAAAATTAAAGTTTATCACCGCTTCCGCATTTGGCCGTCGGATTGACGGCCGGGACGCCGCCGTGCACTTACAGTGGTATCAGAGCCTCGCCATTAACATAGTCTAGCTTTGTTTAATGTGTTTTATGTTTCCGATCGAACAAAATCCCAAAACCGCGTTTTCAAGTACTATCAGTTTCTGTCGAAATTTTTTGGAGTCCAAAAATTTTTTCAGGTTGTCTCAGAATGATGTACTGAAAGTCCTAAGAACACTGGAAAAATTTGGTGCCCTGATCCCTCCGTACGACCGCGGAACCGCGGTCGTAACCCCTCTTTGGCCGCGGTTCCGCCGCAGGAATGTGGATTCAAGTCACCATTTTTTTGCAGTGGGCTTGTGGGCTGAAAATAGGGGTTTTGCTATACTTTGTTTGGGCCCAGAATTTCTTGATGTGCTACAGTAGTGCTTGGGGCCCACTTGTTAAAATTTGATCGATCGGATATTTTAAACACATTATTTCACAGTATTTACATTATATCTGCGACCGTGAATGTCACTTGATCGGTAAATCCTGTCAAGCTGCTATAGCCCGGTTAGACGGATTTGCGAACGTGACCTTCACGTTGATGTTCTTTGTATTGCTGTGATGTTGCGGATCGGTCGTGGGGGATAGCCTGGTTGCAATGCTAGTACAGTTTTGTTGTATTATGTACATTTGATATTGCGGGGCGAGCGTCCGACATGTGGACTGCCGTCACTGCCTGTTTGTATTATTTTTTTGGGGCACGGCCAGGTTGCGGTCGATGTACCCGTTGTATGTATATTTTACTTTCTGTACTAGGATTACCCCACGGAGGGGTACACGGATAGCCGGGTTCTAGAAGGCAACAAGCCCGCATCTCATGGCATTGGGACGGAGGGGGCTTCACTCCAGGATTGGCGGGCTATTCGCCGCACTCGTAGGGGGTACAGGTTGACCCAGGAAGGGTGCCCAAGTTACCGGATTCCGTGAAGTGCTGGGTGGTCCATTCACGGAGCTAAAGGGGGCTACCTCGCTTCAGGTTTTGGCGGGTGACTTGCCGCGCCCGTAGGGGTCTAGGATTTCATTGCACAGGCTATCCACATGACCAGGGGAACGTCGGGTTTCAGCGGCTCTGTGAAACCCGGGGATCCCTGATATCTGTATTGTTCTGTGATCCTGTACATTTCTTTGATGTTGCATTTTTATCACGCCTTGAGCGAATATAATATATTGGTATATATATTAGTAGATGTTGTATATGTTTTGCATCCGCGCTAGTCCAGCCCCCGCTCTGTCGTTAGTTAGCTAACCTAACGGGTGATGACGGGACCCAGTGGCGAATGCGGATGGCATATACGTACGTCAGTATATTTTCGTTCTTTGTGGTGTGATCAATTGATGGGACTGCATTGATTCGGATCAATGCAAGATAAAAACAAACCTATTCTGATGTTGTTGGAACACTTTTCAAAAAAGCTGTTATTGCAAGGACGTTCACTTTTGTTTTGCACCGTGGTATTCAGTTGGAATATCCTGCTCCTCAGTCGACGAGGTAAGGGCCGAGATCCCTTCACCGGGAGTGACCCCTTGAACAAAAAGTTTGCGTCAGGGCATTAACTTCACTATAGCCGATTACTTTTGCTTTGCATCGTGGTATTCAGTTGGAATATCCTGCACCTCATTCTACGGGGAAAGAGCCGAGATCCCTTCACCGGGAGTGACCTCTTTAGCGAAGGTTTTCGTCACTATAATTTTTAAAAAAGCTATCCGTTCCTTCAACGATATCAAGTTCATTACGTTAAAGGTTTTCGCCAGAAACCATTCGTAGCCCTCCGTCGTTTCATATGGATAGTCAATAGTATTCAAGCTGTGTTTGTTGGCCAAAGTCAAGGCACAGTGTTTGGTAGCTGTTGCTTATTCATATGCATCATAGATAGATGCGTTGGTTTGGAACAGTCGTACTGCCTTGTTGGCCAAAGTCAAGGGTAGGTACGGGTGGATTCAAATTAACCTGGAGAATGACGGGTAGAACTTGACATGTGACTTATGATTTGTTGGCCAAAGTCAAGGTCATAAGAGCATGGGGTAAAAATCCACATCGGGAGTTTCAAAAGAACTGAAACTTGCCAGATATGCGCATACCTTCTGGAGTGTGATAGCGTGAGCGGATTCCGTCACGTTATCATGCGATGATAGTTGGATCCCGATTCCCACTGATGAGTTGGTTTACTCCTCGGGTGATCCCGACTAATTCTTCTTTCAGGTTAGGAGGAGAATTTGAGGTGACAGTGGGAGGTTTCCCGATTAGATAAATTGGTAACCATTCTGATCTAGGGTAGAGTGCACGCTGAGTGTTTCTTTTTTCTCTCTCTTTGGCAGCGACCCATTGACCCGACCCTAAGACTATGACTCAGTGACCAAAATTAACCGAACCTTCTTAACACTGGCTTTTGGATTGTCAGAGTTGCAGACCTCATTGCCACTCCTACTTTTACCCTTTTCTCCAGGACACCCCGTATTACTACGAACGTCCACTTCCATTGGACAAAACCATCGTATGGTTATATACGAACTCGAAGGGATTTATTCGAGGATGGTTTCCGGTTCTGGAGAAAACGGATAGGACTATTCAGTTGTCTTTTCCTTTTACCTTCTCTCAGGTTGCGAGTACTACTTGGTTTAGGAGATAGTACACCTATTACGCAAAATGGATAGTCTTCTTCCAAACCATAGGCAGGTGCCGACCGGTAGGGAAGGAAGAAAACCAATTAGCCTAACAGTGGTGTACAGAAGGTATTAAGTAAAGACGTATCAAGGGATTAGTAAGAGGGCAAAGTAAATTGTGACTGATATTCATGACCAAACCAAGTATTTCTTCGCCAATCCTAAATCACCTTTGTATTTCTCCAGGACACTCCGTATCACTACGAAGATCCCAAGTTTATTGGATAATCCATCGTATGGTTATATACGAACTTGAAAGGAACTTGTTCCAGTTCGGGGATGGATCCTGGTTCAGGAGAAATAGGAATAAGGTTTATTCGGTTGTCTTTTATCCTCACCTTCTCTCGCATTGCGAGTGCTCCTATGATTAGGACAGTACACCCATTATGCTTATTGGATAGTCTTCTTCCAAACCATAGGCTGGTGCCGAACGGTAGGGAAGAAAGAAAACCATTTGGCCTAAGGGGTGTGCAGAAGGTAATGACTAAAAACATATAAAGGGATTTGGAGAGGTGGCAAACAATTATACGGTTACAGTCGTGAATCTGGAAGAGGCATTACTAGGAATACCGGGATACCCCATCGAAACATTTCAATGTTTCAGTTTCACTGTGTACTGTTAATGGAAAACTGATTTCCCAATTAGACACTTGCTCCAGGGTATGTATTTACCAGATATGATTCTCACATCTGTATGGTTTTACAGATGATGGGTGGGAGTAAGCTATTGGGAATTAGGTGATTGTCCTCATTATATCGGGATTCGTTGTAATCGGTGATATTTGAGGAAGTCACCTGGGTTGTTTGCCGGACGGCAAATATATGGTTTTGAATATCCGCTGTTGTGTACCAATTTCAAATTGATATATCTGTACGTCTATTTTCATAGAGTGAGATATACCTTTTGAAATTATGTCTATGACATTTACCTATATCAGTGGATGGTTGGGTAAGGAGCATTAAACAGCGGTGTAATTCTTCTTAACTATAAGTACAGTTTTCAACCTACGATACACAGTGAATGAGTTATCAGACTCAAGGGACTTATACAGAGTATTGTATGTTGTCCAGGGTCCATCAGGACAGAGGGGTTGGTCCTCATACTATATTCGGTTTACTTATGACTTCTCTAGTTTTTAGACAGGTGTTTCGTGGAAACACAGGGTCCGAATTTTGAGAAGTTATAGGTATTTGAATAAAGTAGAGAACCAGGTGCAGCAAGTATCGGGATTCTTCAAAGTGATCGAAGATGTAGATACTTGTGTATGGTATTCAGTTGATAGTAATGATAAAGAGAACTTTCTTCTCTTTCCGGTTACTCATAATTGGAAGCATTCCTAAGTTGAGTAACGCTGATTGGCCTCCTTCCATTTAGTTGACATGCACTGGAGACAGCTGCATGATTTGAATCTGGTTCAATTAAATCAGTGCCTCTGGTTCTATATTGGATATAGAACAGTTCGTATCTTAACGATGTTAAGGTACGGGGAGTTGTCTGGCTTATGATTAAAACCTGACACTGGACAACTCAAGGCACGTTTCTGTAATGGCTGTTTGTGGGTTGACCCAGGCTATGACGAGGGTTGACGTTCTACCATCTGGAAGATCAATAGTAATATTGTTCTAGACTCGCCACAGTTTTATTAAAAATGGATTTTTTCAGAAAACAGTAGTGGGAGTATGGTAGAACTGGAAGTGATTCCAGAACCACAAACGATTACTGAAGATTTGATAGGAACCTAAAGATTCAATCTGGATTGACATTCCATTGGCCACTCCGCAGATAAGCTGGGTAACTTCAGGCACCCGAGAGGTACTCCGGTAGCCTCAAGGACGGTGACAGGGAAGTTCTTGTTTACCCAGACTTGCCATTGCTGTTGTTCCAGACTGTGAGACCCGGCGGGAGGATGAGTATAGCGTTGTTCTAAACTAGCTTTAGAAGTGTACGTGTATATGACTCTGCCAGAGGATTGTCGTAGTCAGTGGGAGCAGCGGAAGCATTGGTGGACAGGTAGCTTATGTCTATTTATAGACTAAAGCAGATATAGCGGAGATAGATCATCTATTTCTGATGTGACAGTCATAGGTTTGACTTCATCAGAATAGGGGATGGATCTGTTAAGAAGGTAGTAGGGTGTGATGTCATGATATTTGGATGACATACACAGAGTAGGAAAGGAAACTCCTACACTACGATCGGTTATACTTTGGTCGTCACACAGTGTTTTCTCCACACAGGACTTGGATATTATATCAGACATTCTGGTTACTAGATCTATGGTTTTAGATCTAGATTTGGGTGGTTTCCCAATCTGGGTACTTTGACCGCATTCTAAGAGTATTTAGAATGGACGACTCCTGGCACGGTAGTGTACCTGCAGGTGATGGAGTCACCCTCTCTAAAGGTGTCTTAAAGACTAAAGGGGAGAGGGATACGCATGATTGGCAAATCACTTGCTTAGGCAATTGAGTCAATCATGAGATGTCGAGTACCACACCAGATGTTGTTCTTGCAGGAGATGCAATAAGATGATATTAATCCAATCCTGGAGAAACAGTTGGAAGCAGTTTTAGAACATAAGTGGATGTTCTAGGGATATGATAACGACAGCCTCATTCACGAGACAGTTATCATTCCAGGCTTCCAAGGTGACATGGATGACAGGGAGGTTGTCAGAGTTATAGTTTTTCCTTCTGACGAGGGGCAGTATTTGGACAGGTGATCCAAGGCAATACTAAGGGAGGCATGGCGCAGGATACTAATTAAGTTCAGTTGACGATACAGTCTAAGAAGTTTGGATTTGGAGTTCATTTATGAGCTACGTCCCATCAGACATCCAGACATTCTAAGACAGGTATTGCTCATTTCGGGAGATGGTTTTCTCCGCGAACTTGAGACATAGAGAGACATAGAAAGAAACATCAAAGCGGATCCACTCACTGAGGCTATTCTTCGAACGCAATAATTTCGCAAACGGGATTTGTGAGACTGACTAGTAGAGGAGTTGGGTGTTCGGTATCACACGGGCTGTGAGTATGCGACATCGCAATAATTAGCCTTGAGTGCAAGTGGGAGATTTTTGGAGATGGTGCCCTCAAAGTCAATTATTGGATCACAGGCACGTGATTGCAATGATTGAGGGAGGACCTATCCCGGTAAGACAGTCTTACTCGAGATGATAGTATGCTATCTGGTTTACCTTTATCATCGTGTACTGCTTTAGGTGACCTGACAGGTCGCTATTACACGTTGGTAGAGCCCCTAGGATTCTTGCTTGACCACCAGCAGTATGAGGGCGATCATATACGTGAGAGCTGGCAGTCTATAAGCACATCCTTAAATGGTCCCTAGTCGTGGGAGTTTCGAGACAGGGCATCGATTCTCCAGAGTAGACTAGTATATACAGTCGAGACCCCGACGAGGGGCGGTGGCCGGTCTCACAAGCCACTGGTGTCAGTAGGTTCACCTAAGATGTATGCAGGTGCTCATTGGGTTATGAGTACACCGGACAGGACTCGCCGGGAACATGCTAGTTGGTCTTATACCTGACGTCAGATAGCAGTTCCCTGGTGACATGTGTACAGGTTAGTTCATCGACCTGGGGATCGTCATTTGTCTCGTGTGAGTTCCCACTGTACTTTGATTACTACCCTACCACGCTCAAAGGAGACGTGCAAACAGGTTTTAGTTGGGTACAGTCCCGAGACACATGGAGGCAGTGAGCGGACTTTCAGGGGTTCGTCTCTCCCGGTATTGGGGGTGAGGTCGCGCTGTGTCTAGGAGAGCCATTACACGAAGTCCTTGGCCAAGGCAGGAGATTTACTGGTAGGTATTCCAGTAGTATCTCAGGGTGTTCTGGGCTACACTCAGACACGACTTGTACCGCTTTTGGGGGTCTGATTTTTACCAACCCCCTAGGCCCGACATGCGATGCTCATAGACGAACGGACCGGACTGTACGGATATTGTCACTGACAGGCTCAGAGGGTGTCAGGATGAGTTCGCTCATCGACGCCCCTTTTGGTCAATAGCTGGTGGCCCATTATGTATTGGCTTATACCTTTGACGTGCTAGTGGTTAAATCCACAGCCATAGTATTGACGAGTCTTTAGAGTCCACCACACTTTCAGTTACTCAAGTTTCGGGCGAAACGCTGTAGAGGTCGTATGGAGATATGGCATGGTTCGATCAGATACGTGCGGTATTGCACGGATCGTGATCGGACGGATTTTACAAGCCGGCTTTGGCTTAAGCCGGATCCTAGTATTAGAGAGTGTAGATTTTGTCTCTTTGCATTTGTGTTCAGTGGGAATACAAATGCGGGCATGTATATGCAGTAGCGGGGTTTTCCTGTAATTTATTACGGGACCAGTTTTCTGGAGTTGCCAGTTTGCATTCCGTTCCGGCCGGTTTTCCTTTGTTCTTTCCGGGCCGGACTTTTCCGATGGAAGGGGGTTATTTGCAAGTTTGCAAATAACACTTTGTGGAGGGGTTTCTTGCAAATGTATTGATTATGATGGCATCTTTTCTTTACAACCATCATTTGATTCTCTTTACATCACTTGATTTGTATTAATGGTGATTAGAGTTGATTTGGAGTTGATGTGAGATTGTTATCACTACTTTTTGGATGTGGTCACCCTCCACCTTTTACTACACTCACCTCCCTTATACATCATGTTTTCCCTCCACCATTTCCTTGGATAGGCCGGCCACAATTTGAGAAGGGAGATGAGAGAGTTTCATTTTGGTTGTGGTGGCATCATTCTTGTTCTCATATTCCTCTTGCTAGAAAATTGAAAGCACCAATTTTCCTAACCTCCTCCTCCATCCTCCATGGCAATAAAACCCCAATGAGACATAGACTCTACACTAGCCTACAGCAAATCTTGGACGCGTCGGCTAGCCAACTTCGCGCCCGAGTTGCCTCGGTATAGAAGCGGGAGCCCGTAAAAGATGCAGACGATGTGGTGCCCTTCCGGCAAGGAGGCGACGACCGGAGTTTCCGCGGGAGATTGGGGCGACGACCGGAGTTTCCGTGGGAGATCGGGACGACGACGAGAAGACCGGAGGACTCGGATCACTCGGTATATCTCCCTTCCCTATCTTGTTGTTAGCTAGGACTAGTTAATGGTTCGATCCGGGTTTAGTGCGCGGTGGTGCCGGTTTGCTAGTTTGCAAAATTAAAGTTTATCACCGCTTCCGCATTTGGCCGTCGGATTGACGGCCGGGGCGCCGCCGTGCACTTACATAGTGTACGGTAGCTAACTAGTGCTTATCTGCTAGCATACGATGCGATTGGATTAGGGTATTCGTACGGCGTTGTTTGGCATGCGTCAAGGGTCGTGCGGGTGGGTTTAATTCAATCAAGAAATGTACGGGTTGAACTTGACTAGCGGACTATGGGTTGTTTGGCATGCGTCAAGGTCATAGCACGCTAGGGATAAAATATTATTGGGAATTTCAATTGTTGAAATTTGCAATGAGATTGCATACCTTCTATGAGATAGTTGGATCTCGATACCCGCTGCGAGTAAGAGTTACTCCTGGGAGAGTTTTACACATTACAATTAGCCGATAAAGTAGGTGTCTAGAAAGGTGTTAACGGGGTTACGCCCCTGGGAAAACGAGGTTTATTTTAATTAGGTCTGTGCGAAAGCGCGGGAAACCTCCCTCAAAGTACCGGCACTGGCCTGGCTGAAAGATTGGCGAACTTGTAGAGTGTAATTAATCCCGGCTAGTCTTTCCTTTTAGGGTTTGAAGGAAGATTTGACTAAAACAGTGGGAGCCATCCTGATTAGATAAATTGATAACCAATCTAATCTTGTAAAAGCGCACGCTGAGTGTTTTCTTCTCTCTCTCTCCAGGTAGTGACCATATCACGCCTTAATCAAGATAATAATACGGATGTAGTGACCGAACCCGCTTGTTATACTGCGCTAGGAAATGTTGGTCCCGCTCCAACTTATAATTGTTATAAGACAGAGCAGGAAATTGGGGAATACCAGAATTACCGTGCCGCCCAAACGAAGAAAGTGCATGCTGATGCATCTTCTTCGGGTGTGTTCATTATAGAGAAATGTTTCTCAGTATCCTTTACATCCTGGGTATGAGATACCGGATCAGGATCCCGCATATGTAATCTGTTACATGGGTTATAGAAAGGTAGAGAACTGAGAATGGGTGATAAGTTTCATGAGATAGAAACGGTGCAAGTGTTGCAGCCAAGTCTGTTGGTAGTTATCACCCTGTATTACAAGAATACATTGATTCTGAACGAATGTTATTAGATACCGAACCTGATATACAACATCATATCAGTCTCTTTATTAGTAAAGAAGGATATAATTTTGTATTGTTGGATAATTTTTTGAACATTCCCTGTATCAAGACTTGATCGGTTCAGGAACGTTATCTAAAAGCATAGACGTTCTAAATCAAACCACAGTTCTTAGTGTACAGAACACACACAAGAGGAAGAGTTCAGAAATGAACGAATCCTTCTTAAGGTATTATAGATTAGGTCATATCAATGTGACCCGACTAGCTGAAGTTACATTTAGATGCATATTTAAATTAGTTTAAATTTACATCTTGTGAAACTTGCTGGTCATGTCACAAAGATAAGATGACCATAGCTCTGTTCATTAGAAACAGAGAAAGAGTTAGTGAACTCTTGGGATTGATACATGATGATGTATGTAAGTTCCCTGTCTACACATGCCAGGAACAGTTCTTTGTACTTCATTACATTCACTGATGATCTCTCAAGATTCAGACATATGTTCCTGATGAAACACAAGTCCGAAACTTTTGAGAAATTCACAGAATATAAGTTAGAAGTAGAGAACCAAAAATGGGTATAAGTTTTATGTCCTTTGATGAGATCAAGGAGGAGAATACTTGACCACGGAATTCCTGGACTTTTCTAAAGGAGAATGAGATTCTCTCTCAGAATTACTCCTCCGTATACACCACAACACGTCGGTGTATCGGGGCGGAGAAAATACACCCTATTTGATATGGTGTGCTCTATGATGAGTACTACTGAGTTTCCTATTTCCTTTGGAAGTTATGCACTTGAGAAGCTGCATACCTATTGAATAGGGTTCCAATCAAATTAGTTGCCTACCACTTCATATGTGATATGGAATGGGAAGAGCCCATATCTTAAGTATGTTAAGATTTGGGGTTGTCCAGCATATGTCTAAAAGCATAATCCGGACAAGCTCGAGGCAAAGTCAGTTCTGTAGAAGTTTGTTGGATATCCCAAGCATTCACAAGGGAATATCTTCTACCTAACCGAGGAACAAAAGATGTTTTGTTTCTCAACATGCCACCTTTGTGAAAGGGAATTTCTTGTGAAGAAATTAATGGTCATGAGGTAGAACTGGAAACAGTTCCAGCTATACAAACTGCAGCTGATGATTTGGTAGAACCGAAGGATTCAATAGTTTCTAACGAAGCTCAGCCTCTCCGCCGATCTAGTAGGGTTCCTCACCCACCTGAAAGATACTACGGTTGCTCTATGACAGTGGGAGCGAGGATTGCATCATGAGATGATGACCTAACTAGTTTTGAGCAGGCCATCAGGAGTAGGACTCTGTAAGAATGGCTGGATGCTTAGTGATCTGAGATGGAATCCTTATACACCAACAAAGTATAGACTTTGGTTGCTTTATCTGAAGGGTTAAATTCCCATCAGGAGCAAGTATATCTTGAGAAGATTACTTGGTGTACATGGAAAAGTTGAGACTTTCAAAGCTATGCTTAAATCCATCCAGATCCTACTTGCCACGGCTACATACCATGACTACGATATCTGGCGGTTGGGTATCATGACTGCTTTTCTAAATGATGATTTAGAAGAGAGCGTCTATAAGTACACAGCCAGAGGGCTTCGTAGACAGTGGGACCAGCGGAAACGTGAGCATGATGTTTTATGTGATAAATCAGGCATCGCGGAGTTGGAACATCTGTTTTGATATGATAGTCAAAGAGTTTGACTTCATCAAAATGGTAGATGAACCTTGTATATACAAAAAGGTAGTAGAGAGTATGGTGGTGATCCTCGTAGAGTACGTGGATGTCATACTCTTGATAGGGAAGGAGTTTCCTATGCTACGCTCGGTCAATCTCCTCTTATCACAAAGATTCTCTATAGGATCAAGGTGATACCTCCTAAATCCTAGGTTTTATATCTATGAGATAGATCTAAATGGATGTTAGGATTCTCACTAGTTGTAGTGAAATGGTATCAATCGATCCTGGGGAGAATCACATGAAAAGGTTCCAGAGTGATAAGGACGACTAAATGTCAGTCGTAGGCATTGTCTTTACCCTCAGTAGAGGGACGGTATGTTGGAAGAGTTCCAAGCTAGATACCGTGACTTACTAGACGATTAAATGCAAGATACATCGTTACCAAGGATTCTACCAAAGAGGCAGTCTGGATATATATATATATATATATATATATATATATATATAAGTTCATGAGATGAACTTCGTTCCTACCATTGTGTGACAATGGAGTTGTGGCTTATTCCAAGGAACCTCCGTCCCATCTGAAATCCAGATATAATTCTTAGGCAGTATCACCTGATCATGGAGATGGTTGATCTCCAGGGAGATCATGGTTAGGAGAGTAGACACAGAGGACAACAGCGCGGATCCACTCACAAAGGCCTATTTCCCAGTAGAGACTATTATGCGATGGTTGAGTATGAGATACTTCAACCACAGCTGATTGTTGGGTATATGATACCACAACAGATGGCCCTAGTGCAAGCGGGAGATTGTTAGTTATATGTATGCCCTAGAGGCCATTACTGTACATACGTTGTATATTGTAGTGGATGCTTGGACATATATAGGGAGGACTTTCTTGCTCGACATGATAGTATGCTATCTGGTTACCCTTTATCTTAACATGTACTCTGATTGTCTCTATGTCACATGTTTATAAAGCCCTTAGGATGAGTACTTGACTACCAGGACTATGATGCAGATCATACTAGTGGGGACAGAGTAGTCGCCAAGTACATCCTTCAAATGTTCCTAGTCGTAGGTGTATCGAGACAGGGAATCGATATACCAGAGTAGACTAGCGTATGCGCTTCTTGACCCATATGATGGGCGATGGATGATCCCATATCCATTGGTGTTTGATATCAGAGAAGGTATACGGGTGCTCAGTAGAGACTGGGTACACTAGACGGACTCGCCGAGAACTCTCAGATGGTATTATACCTCACGTCAGATAGCAGTTCTCTGGTGACACTGGTACAGGTTAGTCTGTAGACCCGAGATCGTCATAGAGTCTTGTATGATTCCCACCGTGCTTTGATTTCCATCATACCACGTCCAAGAGGGCATGCAAAAAAGATGCTTTTGGGTACAGTCCCGAATCACATGGAGGCAATGAGCGATAGGAGGGGATTTGTCTCTCCCGGTATAGGGAGTTGATGTTGCGCTGTGTTCGATTGGTTATAACTGGAAATCCCTGGCCAGGGTTACTGAGATATACTGGTAAGTGTTATCAGTAGTTTCTCGAACGGTTATAGACCTCATATCGACACGACTTATCAAGCTACCGGGGTCTGACGTTTTCCACCCCTAGGCGAGATATGCGACATATCAGACGAAGAGACCGAACTGTAGGGAGTGTTACTGATTGGATTCGCAGGAGAATTTACAGTCTTGCTTGTTGATTTTCTGATCGCTTAATACCTGGGTGGCTGTTACGTTTAGCTGACCGCTTGCAGCTTGTAGGTGTTTGATATGATCATCACCTACTGCCGTCATATTGACGATTCTTTAGAGTCCTACATAGAGGTTTCTTGGCTCAGGCAAAACGGAGTAGGGGCACATATATGATATGTGCGGACCGAGAACAATACGTGTATGTGATACCACATTAGATTCTCGCGATATGAGATATCGGCCGGGTATATGTGATATAGCCGGTTCATCGGATCAAGTGTTGATTCGATGAACTGATACAGATTATATCAGTCGGTTATTTGTGAAATAGCCGGATTATCGGATCAAGTGTTGATTCGATAATTTAATGTATAATTATATTTGATATATTAAATTACATTAACTAATATAAGCTCACTAAAAGATTCTTTTTCTCACTCGGGTAATACATTGATATATATGCGATATATGTTAATTGTATTATTTTATTTTGTTACAATAAATATTGTATATGTGATATATAATATTGTAACATGTTAGGGTTATTAATGCAACGTCCTTAGTGGAGATTAAACATGATTAAGGTTTGATTTGGGTTAATTTTTTCTAGAAGCTTCCAGAAGGTTTTCTTTTGTTTCTTGCTAAAGATATGTTTTAAAGATCTTGGTTAGGGTTGTTCGGCACGTCTAATTTTTAAATCGGGCATGGTTGATGCCTTATAGAACCTTGTGAGAGTGCCTAGTAACCCTACATATCCGACCACCTGCTTCCCTTTCTTTGCGGCGTCCGACGTACCCGCCTGCGAACCTAGAATTTACACAAGGAACCATATAAGCAAAATCCTACGAAAACGCGATATCGAAATCAATCGAGAAACTCGCGTCGTGAACTAAACGCGCGTGTGTTCGATACGCTGAAACGTGTGTATACGCGTCTAAAACTACCCCAACACGTCGCGACACGCTGGAATACAGAACCCACTCACATATCATACGTGTCGCACAAACTAAACGTATAGGAAAAACGATATTTGGCTCCAGATTTTGACTCGGGCACAAAAGTGAAAAGTTGCATATGCCAAAACACTAGAATATGCAGCAGACTACCTTAGCCAAAACCCCAACACCTAACTCCCCCTTCTGGCCGCAATTTGTGGCCAGAACGATTAAATCTTCGGCCTGGGTTGGGAATCTGGGGCTCGTGCTTCGTGTGTGTAGTCTAGACCTAGTGTACATGCTCCAGTTTTCCCAGATTTTCTCTGAAGCAAACGGGTCAACAGCAGATCACAGACAGGTCTAATTTGCTTTAAAACGTTAGATTTTGCACTAAATAAAACCCTATGATATTTTGGTGAAATCTGGGGTTAAACTAGGTTTACTTGGCCCTAACAACACTTAGTTAAGCTAGGTTAACCATCAATATCACCACTTGGCCAAAACTCCACACAAATCACCATTCTAGCACTAAAACTCACTTTTAACACCAACCGATACTAATTAACACATAAGTTTAGAAAAAGGAAAATAAGTTCAGAGATTATACCCCCTAGGGATCCTAAGTGCAAGGAGATGGAGAAGAAGAGGAGGAGAAGGGGCTGCTGCTGCTGGGGTGCTGTTGCTACTAATGTATGTTGTTGCTGCTGCAGCTGCCTGAAGCTGCGGCTGCTGCTGCTTATTGCTGTTGTTGTTCCTTGCTGCTGCTGCTTCTTCTGCTGCTGCTGCTGTGGCTGTTGTGTGTGTGTGTGTGAGTTAGAGTGAGAGAGTTGTGAGAAGAAAAGAGTGTTTGTGTAACATTTCAAAAAAATAAAATATTACTTACGAATTTTTATAATTTAATATTAATTTTAAATGAATATTTTAATATTTCGGTATAATTAAATACCGATAATTTGGGAAAAAAATTTGAAAATTATAAAAATTACTAAAAGAGCGTGTTTTATGTGAATTATGCAAATTTTAAGTTTTTACGATTAGTTTGACACTAATTTAGTGCTAATCGCGATTAAAAATCGTTAATCGCGCTTTAAGAGTATTTTGTCCAAACATGCACCATATCTTTTTATTAACACTTATGCATTTTCTACCATGGTTTGTTTTGGGTTTGCTATTGAGGAGAGAAGGAAATTAGAGAGGAAAAGAAAAGTAAAAGAAAAGATTAAAGAAAGAAGTATGGGTAAGAGAGAGAAAGAATGGGTGAGGGTCAACCTTGTCATGATGCCATTCCCTTATCATTTCTCCCTCTCATTTCTCTCCCCTCTCTCTCCTTTCCTGCTGCTGCTGCTGCCTTCCCCCCTTCTCCTTCATCTTCAAGCCACAAAACTCCATGAAAATCAACTCAAAACCTCACACCCACTTCACAAAAAAGGTGCACAAGCTCACAAGCTATAGTATGGACGAAGAAAGCTTTCATTTTGGCGCGGTGGAGGATTCTTGAGTGTCTAATGAGGTAACCCTTTCACAATTAGTGTAGTATTTGAAGTGCTTTAGCCTTATTTCAAGTTTTATATCGTATTGGTGAAGTTTCGTGAGCTTTGAAAACTCAAGGTTGGAGTTAGGGTTTG
This sequence comes from Agapanthus africanus, assembly GCA_030015575.1. Taxonomy (NCBI): domain Eukaryota; kingdom Viridiplantae; phylum Streptophyta; class Magnoliopsida; order Asparagales; family Amaryllidaceae; genus Agapanthus; species Agapanthus africanus. The sequence continues at coordinate 428,934,886 of CM057345.1, read as the reverse complement.
GTTGGAGTTGTGATGGTGAATTGAGGCTTTAGAGGTGACCTTAAACCCCCATAGATGATAGAAAACCCAGATCCAATACAATACAAATTCCTGAAACTAAAAATAGAAACTTGGCATGTCGGTTTGTGAGGAATTGGAGCGTGCAGGGAAATCTGGAGTGATCCGGGGCCAAGACTAGAAAAATAAACAACTCCAGAGACCAATTTGAGACCCTAGGAACCCCCTGTAGCAAGACGAACCACAGAGGAGCACCCAGGGCCAGCCTGGCCGGAATTTATGGTGAGGGGCTCGGCCACTTCGTGAGGGGGTGGGTCCGGGTTGTTTCAGTAGGTCATATGTACCCTATATATCACCCTAGTGTTGTTTTGGAACCTTGTTTCCACCCTGATCAAAATCTGGGACTAAAAACTTGGGTTGCTACTTTGATTTGAGTATGGTTTTCTGTATTTCGATTTGGTGATTTTAGTATTTGTGCTTTATCTCGATCATGTGGCGTTTGTACGTCTATATCGAGTGATATCGGGTTGTTTTGCGAGAGCTAACCATAGGTTCTAACCTATAAGCTCTTAAGCGTATCGTTTTAGTTTTCGTGTGTCATTTTGATTTCGATTTAGTTTTAATGCGATGCAATACGTGTGACATGTAGGTACCCCCATGGTGATCCGAGACGATGAAGAAGATGGTAGCGACATCGACATCGACAAGCAAGACGCAAGGTGGGTAGATTATATCTACGGGGGAAGTCGGGTGGATGGCGTATAGCACCCCCGCAGTTCGATACTTAGCATGCTATATATATACTATATATATATACGTATGATAGCAGTAAGTGTGTTTTGAATATTCTAGATATGATTAGGTGTATTATGGACAGATTCCAGTTTAGAAGTAAACTAGTATAGTTTCCTAGTTGCGAACCCTAGAATAAGTTTACACCCACACACACACACATGCTTGCTTGTTATACCAATACCGTGATGATGAGGATAGTGTATGATAATTGGAGAAGAGTCGATGAGATTGGGCATAGTGCCATGATATCGGTGATATGATGTGATTCGTATTTGGGATACGACATGAGATTTTAGCGGGACTTTAGACGCGTGTTTCACACACGCACTTATACTTATATAGATGGTATCGATTTGTACTAGACTTAGATCAGTACCCCAGATCATGGGATAGGATGATAAGGATACCTGATAATTGATGAGAGGAATGTGATACTGATCCATACCCAGCTTTTGGGATGCCGTACGACGATTTACCGTACGAGCTTCATATTGATGATAGATCCGCACTCATGACTCGAGGATGTCATATGATATTGTATCGTACGTGGTACCTTTGAGGCTGGATCACCGACTATTATATTTATGTGTGTGTGTGTGTGTGTGTGTGTGTGTGTATTGACTCAGATTTAGGTGGTTTCCATACCCCTCCTGGTTGACTTGTTAGTTAAAGCTGTAGTTTTGCTAGTAGATGTTAGGCTAGGCCGATGTCATACCTATTTCAAAAACTAACGAATCGGGAGTATTTTAAAGACAGACAAGGGATTCTACGGATATTTTCAAAAGACGCACCTTTTCTTAAAAACATCATAGCTCTTATTTTACTAAAAACCCCGATTCGTCTTATTTCAAATGGCAAACTGTATGAAATTTTTATATTGATGCAGACGCGTCACTGTTGAGTTTATTAGTCGATTTCTGCATATTCTTGTTATTCGCAACGCATTGCATGTGCAAATGGTTATTATTATATTAAAATCATGCTGTTAGGACACCGGCACCATTATCGATGATGCATATGTTCCACGTACACCAGCTTGTCGGCTCACACACTTCATCATCGATAATTTCCATGTCACTACACTGTAGTACTGTTGCATTCAGGATATGACCCTTGCATGGCATACTCGTGTACTCACATATTGTACACTCATACTTGTGCACATACCTATTGTACATTCATACTCGTGTACTCACATATTGTACACTCATACTTGTGCACATACCTATTGTACATTCATACTCGTGTACTCACATATTGTACACTCATACTTGTGCACATACCTATTGTACATTCATACTCGTGTACTCACATATTGTACACTCATACTTGTGCGCATACCTATTGTACATTCATACTCGTGTACTCACATATTGTACACTCATACTTGTGCGCATACCTATTGTACATTCATACTCGTGTACTCACATATTGTACACTCATACTTGTGCACATACCTATTGTACATTCATACTCGTGTACTTATATATTGTACACCTATACTTGTACACATACATATTTGCACATACATAGATGATTCTGTTTTGACTTGGAGATTTGGGAACCGCAAGATACCTTCTAAAACTGATTCATTTTAAAGAAGCGGTCTTCCCTAAAAATGTGTATATTACTATTCCATGTTGCATGATATACTGATATGCTTACATTTCTTTTATATGTCGCATACATCATGTTTTCTGATTATACGCATTGAGATATTTTGTTTCCATGATATTTCTGGATTTGGGAACCGTGGGTATTTTAAAAGAAAGTATGTATTGTTTGAAAAACCCGGTTACCCTTGATATGATATTTCAGTGCGTCCACCATGTGTTTTCTCGGTTCTGAGAGTGGCATGTGAAACCCGATTCGAGGAGCGGAAGGCACCGTCTGCGGGTACATGGTGGACCCGGTGAGGTATCCCGGGGCAAGAAGACTCGTATATATTAGACGGTGAGCCTGGCAGGAGAGTACTACCTACCGGTGATTGTATTTGAGCTCGGCGGATATCTGGGGGATACCGACCGGAGTTGAGAGATGATACGGGCCAATCGAGCCCTATATGTACATGAGGATTTACGTGCCGATGCTAGGCACAGTTTTCATGATGTTTTCGAGTGTCGATACTAGACACTCAGGTTCCATGATTTGATATGTCGCGAGCTACACATGTTGATCTATATCCTCATATTTCCATGCATATGCTTTATGATATTTACATACATGATGTTTATTGTCATTGGGTGACACGTGGACAATATCCATATACATATAGTTGATATTGATGACATTGATCACATAGTTGGACAAGATCCACATACATGATGACATTGCTTACATAGTTGGAGGATATCCACATACTTATAGACTTCAAAATATAGTCGACATTGATCATACCTCATATTTACGATATGTTTTTACCTGAGGCACTAGCACGAGCACTTGGCACTACACTCATGTATAGATGTTACATTGCCACCTTATCATGCTTCAGACTTATTCACTTGAGGTTTATATATATATCTGATCGTATTGACCTAGGATTGTGTCATACATACGATTTCTGCTCTGTGATGTTTTCTATTCACGAGTTGGCAACTCACCCCCGTTGTGCCACAGTTTCTTGCAGGTTTTGCCGTACAGGTTTCATTGCGGCTTTCCTAGCACACTGCTTCCCTTACGGGTGACTTGCTTTGGTAGGTGGATTCTTTTGTATCAAAACCACCATTGTATATGTATTATTCAGTTGTATCTAGAAATTCCATCAACCAAACTTGTATATTATTTCAGACTTAGAAAACCAGTTGTGTATTATTTCGACCTTAGAGTCGCGCGTTGTAATATTATGGTTTTCAAGCTGATTTGAGTTTTCCTTTGAGATTTGATCCTCGCCCTTTGGCGTTGTGTATTATATTGCTTGCGTGGTTGTGACCGTCGATTGAGGAAGAGCTAGCTCCCGCTTGGGGATGCCTTTTCATTGTGCATATATATATTATTCATGTTGTACCCCGTTCGGGGCCAGTATTTACAAAGGAAACTCTGCCGAAATTTTCAGAAAAGACATAGAGGATTTTACAAATGCATATTCAGCTACTTATTTAAAAACCTTGTTTTTAAACATGTTTTCTTACTTCTTAAAAACTAGTTTTCCTTATTTACTCCTTAAAATGGTTTTAGATTTCTGGACTTTTGGCTTACTTGGATTAGATGGGGTCTTATAGACTTCATATGATTCAAGTGCCAGTCTCGTGCTATTTCGGGTCGTGACAGTTTGAAACAAAAGAGAATGAGAGCACATGAGAGTCAACCCCCCTCTCTCTATTCATTTAATGCAAGCATGGGCTCATGCTATGATGCCCATTCTCTCTCTCTCTCTCTCCCCAAGTCAACTAAATAAATCATTTCTCAAAAAAAAAAATACACACCCAAAACACTTAATTCAAATTTCAATTTAGCCTAAAAAAAATGGTTAGTCCACCATGGTTGCTAATCATGGCCTAACCCTAATTTTAACCCTAGTTTACATGCACATGTGTGTGCAAGCCTCAAATAAATTCTAGTAAAATATTCATTAAATTTGATAAAATATTTACAAATCGATTTGGTAAACTTTTAATTAAAAACCATATTTTAGAGTATAATTAGCCACTAATCACATTCTAAGGTGTTACACCATGATACATGGAGCAAGTGGGCGTGGTGTGATGTGCATTGATGGTGCAATAAATGCAATAAAGCTTTGATGTGAGTAAAAGCAATCTAATTTCCCTCCAACACTCTGAAGGCAACCTAGGTCACAATAGATAAAGCAAACAGCACCAGAGTGCTATTGGAGTGCACACAATACCACACAATGAACACGAGCCTCATTGCTCGGTTTTGACCCGGCCACAAGCCCTCCAAATCCGGCGAGCTCGGTCCCCCATGCTCCAATGGGCCCCATATTTTCTCTGCCCCTCTCTTGCTGCCACGTAGGCTTATTTTTATTGTTTGTTTAATTTTCTTTTGAGCCTATAAATAGCAGACCAGTGGGCAAGGGAAGAGGCTACCATGTACATACAATTCTATCTTTTTGTTTTGCTTTCTTTTGGTTTAGCTTAAGGGTGAGTGGGCTTCATATTGGTTTCTTCTTCTTCTTCCCTCTTGAAGCTCTCTTTGGAAAGCTTCATTAAGATGGTTGAACAAGCTACCAAAAATCTTGTATCTCTTCTCTCAAGTGTTAATATATTGCATTGTTGTTTCTTTTCTTTACTTGCTTTCTTTTCATTATGCTTAACTAATCTTTGTAGGGTTCCTAGGCACTCTAATGAGGTCTCACAAGGCATCAACCATGCCAATTTCAAATTTTACGGGTGCCGAGAAACCCTAATACGGATCATTAACTAGATATTTAGGCGAAACAAGCAAGTAGTTAACAACTTAACTAAGAGTTAAACGGAAATACAACCTTTGTAGATCCGGTCCTCCACCTCCATAGCTCCGCAATGAAGTCTCCTCGCTGTCCAAATGGAAACCTGGGCTCTAGCGTCGGCTTCATCGGAGAAATGGGCGGGCAAGGTCGTCGGCTTCGTGCCGAAGATGATCTACGTCGAGGCATCACAAGATCAGGCTCCCACTTCACCAAGTCATGAAACTTGTGAAGAAAACACCCTATACTACTTGGCAAGAGGTAGAGGATGAAGAAATAGGAAGTGGGTTCACTTTAGAATTGGATTTCTCACTCATTTTCTCAAGTTGCCATTGATGGAGGCAAGCTTCTTCTTGTGAAGAAGAAGAAGAAGAGGATGAATATGTTATGATAAGTTATTTTCTAAATAGAAAATAAATGAATACTTATCATAATCCAACCATGGTCAAGTGTAGAGAATGAACTAGGGTTTAGTAGAATGGTTAGGGTTAAGCATGAGACAAATATGGTCACTTAGTCAAAGCTTCATGAAGCTTCAACTAGCATCCAAAGAAAGCCACCATTCATTTATTTTGCAAAATAAATAAACAAAATAAATAAATGATAAAGAAAAAGAAAACCCTAACCATTACACAACCATGGTTTAAACTTTTCACAAACTCAAGTTAGCTTGTATCATCAAACATGACACAAACTTGTGTACAAAAGTATATCACATATACATTGTGCACATCAAGTGAGAAAATCCTTTTAAAATGAACCAATACTAGTTAATGCAAAGTAATATATCAAATATATAATTATACATTAAATCATTAAATCAACACTTGATTTAACGATCCGGTCATATCGCATATAACCAACTAGTATCTCATGTATCGGCTTATCGAATCAATCCTTGAATCGATAACTAGGTTATATCGCATACAACCAATCGATACATTCATCGCGAGAATGGAATACGGTATCACATACACACATTATTCTCGGTCCTGCACATATCTCATATGCGCTCCTATTTCGTTTCGCTTGAGCCAGGAAACCTCTGTGTAGGATTCTAAAGACTCGTCAATACGCCGGCAGCAGATGATGATCATATCAAACACCCACAAGCCGCAAGAGGTCTGCTAAACGTAACGGCCACCCGGGTATTGAGCGATCAGAAGATCGACGAGCAAGCCCGCTCACACTCCAGTGAATCCAACCAGTAACACTACCGTATAGTCCGGTCTCGTCGTCTGATATGCCGCATATCTCGCCTAGGGGTGGTAAACGTCAGACCCCAATAGCTCGATAAGTCGTGTCGATATGAGGCTCATAACGGGTCGAGAAACTACTGGTAACACTTACCAGCAATTCTCTGATCAGCCCTGGCCAGGGACTTCCTATTATAGCCAATCGAACACTGTGCAACATCAACTCCCTATACCGGGAGAGACGAATCCCCTCCTATCGCTCATTGCCTCCATGTGACTCGGGACTGTACCCAAAAACCACCATTTTGCACGCCCTCTTGGACGTGGTAAGATGGAAATCAAAGCACCGTGGGAACCACACAAGACTCTATGACGATCTCGGGTCAACAGACTACTCTGTACCAGTGTCACCAGAGAACTGCCATCTGACGTAAGGTATAATACCATCTGGGAGTTCTCGGCGAGTCCGTCCAGTGTACCCAGACTCCACTGAGCACCCGTATATCATCTCTGATGTCAAACACCAATGGATATGGGATCATCCATCGCCCATCTGTATGGGTCGAGAAGGTATACGCTAGTCTACTCTGGTATATCGATGCCCCGTCTCGATATACCCACGACTAGGGACTTTCAAGGATGTACTTATGGACTACCATGTCCCCACTAGTATGATCCGCATCACAGTCCAGGTAGTCAAGTACTCATCCTAAGGGCTTTACCAACATGTAACAGAGAGACTATCAGTGTACACGTTAAGGTAAAGATCAACCGGATAGCATACTATCATGTCGAGCAAGAAAGTCCTCCCTATATATGTCCAAGCACCCACTACAATATACATCCTATGTATAGTAATGGCCTCTAGGGCATACATATAACTAACAATCTTTATTTTGGTTGTGGTGTGGGTGAGGAAGTGAGATGAAAGGCTTTGCCTCCTCCACCTCTGTTTTATGTTTATATGCTTAATTTTGATTCTAACTTAAAGATTGTTAATGCATCGATATGATATGGTATTTTGACACATGGTTACTTGTAACCTCCTCATATATCATATTCATTCCCGTTTCCCATTTCAATGTTTAAGTTAAAATCTATTTGGAATTAAGTTTGCTGAGTTTGGATATGATATCTTGTAATTAAGTGACTTGACAAATCGCTTAGTTTCATATATTATATACCATCACAAATACTTAGCATATTTAACACCAAAATCAATTGCTCTCACTAACCACTTTGCGTTTTTGTTGTTGCGGTATGCTTGCTAACCCTTGTGTTTAGTGTTGATACCCCAAGCACGAGCATATGAACGGTAAGTGATCAAAAGGACTCGTTTCGTACTTACAGAGAAATCGTACTTTGATGACTTGTGCTCCGCAACCGCGTTGATAAGTCGTGCTTCATGCCGGGATCAAGGTAAGGCCGGAAAACTCAGGACCAAGGGAGTGTAGAGGTAAACGTCGCGATTCAAGCTTCCGAGCCAAGCCACAACCATTCTTTCCTTATTTGTTTTCCTTGTTTCTTTATGTCCGTAATCTTATATTTTTTGTGACAAATCCGCAATTCGTTGATTTGTTAATCTTAAACAACAATACTTAATACACAATTCTCTGCAGATCGACCCTTGCTTGCCGGCTCACTACAACGTGCCGTGCACTTGCGGTTATAAATAGTAAAACAAGAACGATCTCGCGTGCGCAATCCGTTTCATTAAAACTATATCTCTATTTCCAAATCATACGCGTTGGCGCATGCGGGTGGTTTCCTAACAAGTTTTTGGCGCCGTTGCCGGGGAGTTGTAGTCATTAGGTATTGTTATTTTTGGTTCCTACTAACTCATTAACTTTTAACTCATTTTTTTTTCAAAACTAACACTAATTGAATTCTTTGCATTTTGTTCTCTGTTGTTAAGACCTGCTATCACCCCGAAATTCAACTTAAAAATCAAGTTATACCAGAAGAGTACTTAGCTAACTTTGAGAACTCACACAAAATTTCATCCCATCTCCTCGGAATTTGGCCGACGACATCAAGGAGGAATCCGGCAAGCTCGGCCGAGTTTGGGGGGTTTTGATTTTTTCTTTTTGTGTAATCTCCAGTGTTTTGTCAGTACTCTATTGGTATTGTTTGATTTTTATAATTTTGAGTGTGCAGGTATTGGGACATGTATATCGCTTTTTGACACTAATATCGTATTTTTCGACATTTCAGGTTTCTCGCGGAATTACGACCAGCGATCGTGCGGAGCGAGGTTCAAATGCAATTTCAAGACGTTAGGAAAGATTAGTGCCAAAGATCCGGGTAGTTTGACCCGCGCAAGTGAACATTCAACGACTCAGATCACTTTCAAAGGGGTTTTCTTAAACCAAATCCAATTGGTGCGTATTTCCTAACACATTCCTCTCGAATCCGACAATGTTCTATCTTTTGCAGGATTCTTCGCACAATTTTGCCGCCAATTAAACAAGAGAACTAACAGTATTTTGTGCAGCGCTTAAACTTAAATTGAAAAAGAATTGCTTTAATTGATTGATTTTCTTAAATTCTTTTGTTGATTGCGCATTGCATATTAATACGGATTTTAAGGGCATAAATGACCAAACAAGATACGATAAAGGATTTCATCACCTTTTTTTCCGTAGCCCACAAATCAAAAAACTGCATTCTTGTATACCCCCAGTAATTTAAAATCAACTAGAATTTGACCTTAAGGACATCACGCTTATTAGGAAAAGTTGACTTTGTTAAGAACACCGCTTAACGGTATATCGCTCACGGGATGTCTAGGCAAGTGTTCAAGAGAAAGGGTTATTTAATTAAAAAACTTCGTGAAAGCGTTGTAAAACCTCCCCTTCACTCTTGCACTTATCTGGCTTTATGATCCGTATATCTTGAGCCCGTTTCTCGACACAGTTTTATTTCGACAATCAGGTTCTTGAGCAGGTCTAGTTGGCTTAGCATAACATAGACTGCTAGGGGTGTGATATTCTTTATTTTTGTGACATTTGTGAAATTCTTGTTAATATGGGTGATACACGATTCAATTCTATTTTTCACGATTCTTATTCATTTGTTTATACTCAGTCCCAATTCATTTGTTCAAATTGCAATGATTCTTCCCACATTCATGACAATTGTCCTTTTCTAAGGGGTGACCAACTGTCCCGGATTTATGATAACGGTCACCCACCTAACACTCCTGAACCCAGTCCCACTTCAACCATAGACCAACTGATTGAAAATTTAGAGAAAGAGGTCGACAGAATGACTGCTTTAGCATCACCACCATCACAACCCCTTCATCTCGAAACAATTGAACCATCATTAGGGTATGATAGTGAGATGGATGCTAGGTTGACTGCTCTAGAAAAAGGTATGTAAGTAATGACTGCGGTCGAGAATCAATCAGCTGCGACGCTGGCCCTGTTTATGCAGCAATCTGAGCAACTATTTGTTGCTCAAGCTCAATCATTGGCTAGAATCGAAGAACAAGTGAAATATTTAGCTGTGAGAATTCTAGGGAGTGAACACAGTCAATCGGAACCCAATAGTGTCAATATCTGTCACCTAAGAAGTCACCTAAGTGAGATAAACGATCAACCAAATTTTGATGATTTCATAGATGATGATACAATAGAATTGACTGAGTGTTATCAGGACACACAAGAAAAACCTCCGATTGAATTTTGCTTTCCAATTTTAGAGGAGGAACCTTGTGAATTTATCGGGTATGGTTGGGATAGATTAGAAGAGATCAATGATCGGGAACCCACAATTTTTGTATCACCTGTTGATATTGTTTCAGATGAAACGTTAGTGTGGGAACCAATTTTTTTAGATGATATGAACCTACCCATTTGTGAATGTGATGAGAAGGAAATTGTATTGGGAGAGTCTGTGAGTTATAATGATATGTCATGGCCCGAAATTTGGCACGTGACGGCCCTTAAATTACGTAACATCTTCAGGCGTAACGTAATTCTGTTGGGATTCCTTAGCACCTAGCCTAGGGTTTGCAAGCATCACACATGCCACAACAAAAATTCAAGGGGGTGCTAAGCAATCAAACTAAGAATCATGATAGAAAACTAGGGTAACCAAACATGTAATCTATCATCACAAAGAGAAGTGAACAAAAATACAACCTTTGTAGATCCGGTCCTTCACTTCTAAAGCTCCGTGTTGACGTCCTTTCGCTGCGATCATCGAACTCCCGGACTCTAGTATGGAATTCCCCGGAGAAATGAACAAGATTGCTCGTAGTCGTCGAGGCCGAAAATGATCTACGTCGAGGTGACTCAAACTCAAGCTAACCCTTCACTAGGTCAACAACTTTGTGAAGAGAACACCCTAAACTAAATGGAAAGTAGTAGAGGATGATGAAATAGGATGTGGGTTCACTTTAGATTTTGGTTTCTCACTTGATTTCACCACTTAGAAAAAAAACCTATAATGCTTTTTCTTTTGTATGAAAAAGAAGAAGAAGAAGAAGAATAGAAACTCAAGTGAAGTGAATTATGATCAATTATGCAATTATAGGTGAGTTAGTATCATCCACTAACCTTTGTAGAGACTAAACCATGGTTTAAGCTAATGGTTTGGTTAATAAATATCTTAAATAAAACAAAGTATGTGGACTTTGTCAAAGATGCTTTAAGCTTCATGAAGCTTCAAGTCATGACAAAGAAAACCACCATTTTGAATTAAAAAATAAATAAAAACCCTAACCATTATCTTAAATATGGTGTAAGTCATACACACACCCAAGTTTGCATGTATTATCAAGCATGATACAATCATGTACACAAACATCTATCACATATACATTATGTGCACATCAAGTGAGAAAAGTAATCTCAAGTGAACCAATGCTATTTAATGTAAAGTAATATATCAAATATATAATTATACATTAAATCATTAAATCAACACTTGATTTAATGATCCGGTCATATCGCATATAACCGACTAATATCATGTGTATCAATATATCGAATCAATACTTGATTCGATAACCCGGCTATATTGCATATAACCGACCGATGATACAAAGCACGAGAATAGAATACGGTATCACATACTCGTGTTATTCTCGGTCCCGCACATATCTCATATGTGCTCTTATTTCGTTTCTCCTGAGCCAGGAAACCACTGTGTAGGACTCTAAAGACTCGTCAATACGCCGGCAGTAGGTGGTGATCATATCAAACACCCACAAACCGCAAGCGGTCTGCTAAATGTAACGGCCACCCGGGTATTGAGCAATCAGAAGATCAACGAGCAAGCCTGCTCATACTCCTGCGAAGCCAATCAGTAACACTTACCGCACAGTCCGGTCTGTTCGTCTGATATGTCGCATATCTCGCCTTGTGGTGGTAAACGTCAGACCCCAGTAGCTTGATAAGTCATGCCGATGTAAGGTCCATAATGAGCATGAAACTACTGATAACACTTACCAGTAAATCACAGCAACCCTGGCCAGGGATTTCCAGTTATGGACAGTCGAGCATAGCGCAACATCAACCCCCAATACCGGGAGAGACGAATCCCCTCCTATCGCTCATTGCCTCCATGTGACTCGGGACTGTACCCCAAAACCACCTGTTTGCACGACTCAGTAGAGCCATGGTAGGGTGGAAATCAAAGCACAGTGGGAGACACACAAGACTCAATGACGATCTCGGGTCAACAGACTAAGCTGTACCAGTGTCACCAGAGAACTGCCATCTGACGTGAGGTATAATACCATCTGGGAGTTCTCGGTGAGTCCTTTCAGTGTACCCAGTCTCCACTGAGCACCCGTATACCATCTCTGATGTCAAACACCAATGGATATGGGAACATCTATCGCCCATCACATGGGCCGAGAAGATATACGCTAGTCTACTCTGGAATATCGATGCCCCGTCTCGATATTCCCACGACTAGGAACATTGAAGGATGTACTCAAGAACTACCCAGGCCCCACTAGTATGATCTACATCGTAATCCTGGAAGTCTAGTACACATCCTAAGGGCTTTATCAACATGTAACAGAGAGATAGTAAGTATACATGCTAAGATAAAGAGCAACCAGATAGCATACTATCATGTTGAGCAAGAAAGTCCTCCCTATATATGTCCCAGCATCTACTACAATATACATCTCATGTACAGTAATGGCCTCTAGGGCATACATATAACTAACAATCTCCCACTTGCACTAGGGCCATCATATAGCAGTGGTTGTAGTATCTCATACTGAACCATCCCATAAAAGTCTCTCTCTGGGAAAGGCCTCAGTGAGTGGATCCGCAGTGTTAACCTTTGAGTCTACTCTCCTAACCTCGATCTCTTGGGGATCAACCATCTCTATGATCAGGTGATACTGCCTTAGAATATGTCTGGGTCACTGATGGGACCGGGGTTCCTAGGCCAAAGTCACACCTCCATTGTCTCACAATGGAAGGAACCTAGTTTATCTCATGAACTAATATATACCCAGACTTCTTCTTTGGTAGCATTTTTGGTAGCGATGTATCCAGCCTTTATCATCTAGTTTGCCACGGTATCTAGTTTGGAACTCTTCCAACATACCGTCCCTTCACTGAGGGTAATGACAATTCCTGTGACTGACATTCAGTTGTCCTTACCACCCTGGAAGCTATCCAGTGATTCCCTCCAGGATCGATTGATACCATCTCACTACACCTAGTGAGAATCCTAACATCCATTTAGATCTATCTCATATATCCAAAACCCAGGATTTAGGAGGTATCACCTAGATCCTACATAGAGAATCAATGTGATAAGAGGAGATTGACCGTACGTAGCATAGGAAACTCTTTTCCTATCAAGAGTGTGTCGTCCACGTACAATACGAGGATGACCACCTTACTCTCTACTACCTTTTTTGTATATACAAGGTTCATCTACCATTTTGATGAAGTCAAACACTTTGACTACCACATCAAAACAGACGTTTCAACTCTGCGGTGCCTGCTTTAACTTTTAAAACAACTTGCACACGTTTCCGCTGCTCCCACTGTCTACGAAGCCCTCTGGCTGTGTACTTATAGACGTTCTCTTCTAAATCAATATTTAGAAAAGCAGCCATGACACCCAACCACCAGATATCGTAGTCATGGTATATAGCAATGGCAAGTAGGATCCGGATAGACTTAAGCACAGCTACTGGAAAAGGTTTTATCATTATCCACGCTTGGTCGATGACGAGAACCTTTAACAAGTCTAGCTTTGAAAGTCTCAACTTTTTCATCTACACCAAGTAATCTTCTCAAGATATACTTGCTCCTGATGGGGATTTAACCCTTCAGATATAGCAACCAAAGTCCATACTTTGTTGGTGTACATGGATTCCAACTCAGATCGCTTAGCATCCAGCCATTCTTACAGAGTCCCCACTCTTGATGGCTTGCTCGAAACCAGTTGGGTCATCATCTCATGATGCAATCCTCGCTCCCACTGTCATCGAGAAACTGAAGTATCTCTCAGGCGGATGAGGAACCCTACCAGATCGGCGGAGAGGCTGAGATTCATCAGGAACTATTTGTAGGGTTCTTAGGCAGTCATACAAGGGTCTATAAGGCATCAACCATGCCCGATTTAAAATTTAGACGTGCCGAAACAACCCAAAGCCGGGATCTTTGCTAGATTATTAGGGTTTAACATGCATGTAAATATCTTTACAACTAAGTGTGATGGATTAAAACCTTTGTAGTCCACTCTTTCGCTTCATAAGCTCCGAGTAGAAGTCCCTTCGCCGCGATCCACGATCTTCCGGACTCAAGAGAGGCTCAACAACTCGAACGATCCATGCTAGCTTGTAGTCTTCCTTTTCTCCGATGATCTACCTCGAAGTTTCTATAACTCAAGCTCTCTCTCTCTCTAATGAGGTGAACACCCTAATCTAATTGGCTAGATTAGATGAGGATGATGGAGTAGTATTTATGCTTTCTTTTTATATCAAATTCTCACACAAAATCATCACAAAATGAAAACCTAGTAAGCTTTCTCAAAGCTCAAGGTTGAAGAAGAAGAAGAAATAATACATTAATCCTTTTGAGATGAATAATGAAATGATATATGATTAATAATGTAACCATGGTCAACTATGACTAGGCTAACCCATGTAGAGAATTAACTAGGGCTAGGGTTTGGGTTGGGTTAAACAATGGGTCACTAGAAAATATCAACCATAATATCTTTTTTATGACAAAAGAAAACATTCTAGAAGGTTCATGAAAAAACTAACCCAATTCAAACCCTAACCTTATTTAATCTCCACTAAACATGTTTCATTAGTAATCATATCATGTTACAATAATATATATCACATATATATTATATATTTGTAACAAAAGAAAATAATACAATTAATATATATCGCATATATATCAATGTATTATCCGGTGAGAAAATGAAATAATAAAGCGAGCCAATATTAGATAATGTAATGCAATATAACATATATATTATTATACATTAAATTATCGAATCTACATTTGATCCGACAATCCGGCTATATCAAAAATAACCGACTAATATATCATGTACCGATTCATCGAATCAACACTTGATCCGATGACCCGGCTCATATCTAAATATCGCGAGAATATAATACGGTATCTCATATCGCATTATCCTCGGTCATGCACATATCACATATGTGCCCCTACTCCGTTTTGCCCGAGTCAAGAAACCTCTGTGTAGGACTCTAAAGAATCGTCAATACGCCGGTAGCAGGTGATGATCATATTAAACACTCACAAGCTGCAAGCGGTCAGCTAAACTAACAGCCACCCAGGTATTGAGCGATCAGAAGATCAACAAGCTAGCCTGTACATTCTCCTGTGAATCCAATCAGTAACACTCCCGTACAGTCTGGTCACTTCGTCTGATATGTTGCATATCTAGTCTAGGGGTGGTATACGTCAGACCCCAGTAACCGATAAGTCGTGTCGATTTGAGGCTCATAACGGGTCGAGAAACTACTGGTAACACTTACCAATAAATCTCTATATCAGCCCTGGCCAGGGACTTCCAGTTATAGCCAATCGAACACAGCACAACATCAACTCTCTATACCGGGAGAGACGAATCCCCTCCTATCGCTCATTGCCTCCATATGATTCGGGACTGCACCTAAAAGCCACCATTTTGCACGCCCTCTTGGACGTGGTAAGGTGGAAATCAAAGCACAGTGGGAATCTGTTCATACCATAATATTGTATTATTATATTCCTCATTCTTATTCGTTTTATAAATAAACAGGTGCTTTTGACACATGTCTGCTACATATTACAGGTTACAGGTTCTTGGACAGAAAACAGTGAAAACGATGAAAAGACGATGCAAAAGTGGACTTTTACCAACAAACAGAAGACTCTTGATCAAGCCTACATCAAAGATAAAATTCACAAAATACAAGGCAATGCAAGGTCCAAGATTACAAAGCGAACGGTTAAAAGTCCACCGCAATTATTCACTGGAGATCTGGAAGAAACATAGAAGCTATGTTAATAAAAGAACCAAATAATAAGGAAGCCCAAAGACAGAAGAGCCAACAAAGGAAATTTCAAGGCCCAATACTTCCTTTTAAAGAGACAGAGACATAAAATTTTACCAAAGCTTGGAGTCTACTTTGACTAGGTCTTCCTAAGGATATTTTGGTAAATGTAGACGTGCGAATCAATTGTAACCTTGGGTTTCCTATCCTCTATAAATAGGAACTCTAAATCATTGTAAAGGCTATGCCTCCCTATGCCTCTTTTTATCAATAAAATTTAGATTTCTTTTGGAGAGCATCGATGACTCTTTTCATTTCAGAAATTCAGATCTGACAAGTCTTGTGTTGATGTTTGGAGAGAGCCATTTGTAAAGTAAGTAGGTAATTTCAATTCTTGCCCTAGGTAATTTTTCATTCTCTGCCCTAGATTAAATTTAATTCCTTACCCTAGTTAGATAGTTAGATCTTTAATTTCTTGCCCTAGTTAGATAGTTAGATCTTTAATTCCTTGCCCTAGTTAAATTGAATTCTTTGCCCTAGATAAATGATTGATTTAGTTTTTAGATTTAATAAGAAATCCGAACACCCATCGGAATTAACTCGTAAGAGCGATTAGGAAATTCATAAATCCCTATGGACCGACCCGTACTCACCGGCTAGCTGCAAAGCGACGCCGTTCTTGATTGCGGTAATAGATAGTTTTTGACATACAATCAAATAGCGACGTTGCCGGGGATGGCGTAGAATTTTCCTTTTTGCAATTTCGGGTTAATCAAAATTAAAAAATCATAAAAATCACAAAAAAAAATATAAAAATATATCAATTGTTATTTTTTGGAAAGGGTACTTTATTGTGTGAATCTTGCAGGAACAATCGAGACGGATCTGGAAATTTCCAGAAGGTGAAACAGAAATCAGGAGATCAGAACAGAGAAGGATTTTCAAAACAGAATAGTGGAATTTTTCCCGCACCCTGAAGCCTCCACTACGCCGCGATTCCGCCGCTTCAACCATACTAAAACCGCGGAAACGCGGTCCTTTAGCAGATTCAGGACCCACAATTTTTTTGGGGACTCGTGCCGACGATCCCGCGGCGAAAACGCAGCACAAACGCGTTTAGACCGCGGAAAGGCGGCGCCAATGTGACATCATCTCGTGGAATTTCTTCTGTAAGTTTCTCTGTTTCTTCTCTATAAATCTTGATATATCTTTTCTGAAAAATCCCTTCAAAATTTTGTGCGGTTTAAAAATATATTCCCTTCCAAATAACGATCTTGTGCAGGATTTTTGGGCCCCGCTTAAAAAAAATTGATTGCAAGTAATATTTTTCTGTTGCATATCTTTTGTCAACAATCTTTTTGCAACAATTTCCAAATAAAGAAAAAGGAAAAAGGACAAATTTTTATTAGAAAACATGCCAACTTTTGCCGCATATAAATCCTTGCACCACAACAAACATTCTTTCTTTTCCCCTTTCTTCTAACATGGGTACTCCACATAATAAATCACTTGCCGAACTTTGGTATCCCAAACCTAATTTTGCGTCGTACGTCAATTTGTTCGGTCAATTTAAAGACGATCCTTCCTTGCCTAAAATATCTTTGAAAGATCAAATAGAGGCGTCTAGGAGAAACAATTCGACTTTTCAACCCACTTTGTGTCAACCAAGTCAACCTTTACCACCTCTATATGTTGATACAACTTTTTCAAGTCCTTCTGTCACTCCTAAGCCGATGTCCATTGATGAGCATATTGCTCAATCTCGCAGTCGATCTTTCACCCCTCTCCACTCATCTAGTTCTAGGGATCCGCACGACTATTCACCTTTTTATCCACATGTTGACCCTATCCCTGTCCAACCACCCACTTCCTACCAGTCCTACCCGACTTTCCCACCTTCACTAGGCACTGTTTTTACACAGCCATTACGGAGTTTCACATATCCACACGATTTCGAATCTTTTACCGAAACCCCCTCACCACCCAAGTCTAGTTTGGAAGAGTCGTTGGAGGCATATATCGCAGCAGCAAACAAAATGACTAGGAATGTGGAAGCGTCCGTGGCCGCCCTTATGCAACCGAGTGAACCTGTAGCTAGTTTCCTACTCGCTTCAAATTTTTCAATGTATAAGGAGGCGGTTGGACAGAGTGAGAATGTGAGAGGATTTCCAAATCAAACCCACCCCTATCCAATTGAAACCCACAACTCTGGTTTTCCATCGATTGTCCCAAATGATTCACATGTTGAAAATAAAAACGAGTTGTGTGATTTTGTAGTGCTTGATTTTCCAGATTGTGAAGAACCCCTTTCGAGTGAAACCACACTTAATCCTTTCGATCTTTACACCTCTAATCTAGAACCTAAATCCATAAATATCCGTGCTTTTGATGAGGTGTCAGAAAAAATTAATTTTCACTTGATTGAGGATATAGACGCCCGGAATATTTCGGATGATGAACCTGTCGATTTAATTGAAATTTTATGTTCAAATCATCATCCCAAGTTATTAAATGTTTCTCCCGAACCTCATATGCGTCTTGATTTTGATGATAATGGCATGGATGAGTTGAATTTTGAGGAGAATTATAAGGATAGTATTAAGGAGAGTTTTGAGGATCATATTGAGGTTGAACTATTTTTGTTTGATATGTATTATTTTTCAATTCATCCTCTTGAACCTTTACCTATATCACCCTACCTCCTTTCCATCGTTCTGACCACGCCTAATATCACGCTTGAAGACTGTGAGCTTGAAATTTTTTCCTTTGAATCTAACACAGTTCTCACAAACGATAACACTTACGAGTGTTTCACGTTTTTGGACGATGTTGATGACTCACCGCCCGTGTTTGAGTCTTTTACATTTTCAGATGAGTTAGTTGAACTATCAGACTCGGTTGCTTACAGTTGTTTCGAAACATTAATGGAATCTTTCAAGTTCGAGACAGATTACTTAGGTGAGAGTACGACTATCCCTCAATCACTCCCTTTCGTCATCCTATTGTTCCGACCGTGCAAGTGACTGTTATGCTTTCATCTCAAATACCAAGTTCGGCATACCCATGTTTTCTCACGAATCTTGAGGGATTTAATCTCATTTTTCCGCGGGTTGATAGCTTAGCACATTCTCTTTTTACACATCGTTCATTACATATTGTGCTAATTTATACGCTCCATCCCCACCCTCAAATTCGTATTCCCACTTTCATTGGTTCTACTAGTCTTCCTTTAATGATGCCAAGTGTTGATGAATCACAATCCGATATTTTGAGTTCGATAATTTTCAATTGGACCTTCGATGACAGTTTCGAAGATATTTTTGCCGACGAACTCGCATTCTTAAACTATACGAATTTTTTGATTAATCAACCTCCACTTGAAGAAGTAGAACCACTACCATTTATTTTCCCCTTCCGCTATTCTTCTCCTCCATCGAGAGCGTATACTTCTTCTATCTCGACACGGTCTCGTGTGCTTCTCATCTCATTTCTCTACACCCCATTCTTTCACCAACTCTACAATTATCACGATAGAATTTTTGAATGGTTGGTGCTAACATTTGGCTTGTGTAAGGCCTTGCTTAAGTTTGGGGGGGAACCTTGTTGTATATATATATATTTTTTTTCTTTTAACAAAACAAAATAAATAAAAAAAATTTATAAATAAATAAACAGGGGAGTGCCGGCATTTTGACCCTCTTGGTGTAGCATGACAGTGAGGACACTGTCAAGTTTAAGTTTGGGGTATGCTCGGTAAGTCTTCTTCCTTCGCATTCATATGTATATTTCTGCATTTGCATACTTATTTTTAAAACCCATAAAAATTTCAAAAATTTCAAAAATTATAAAAATTATTGTATTCAATTTTGGCTTATTTGACTAGAGTTTGACAGATAGGTTAACTAGTTAGGAACAACTAGATCTTAGATTTAGTAAATTAAAAACCCTAAAGATAACTTTCCTTAAAGTTTAGCGGTAGAAAGTATATGTCTTTGTAGTTTATTTAGAAATAGGCAAATTTTGAGTTCACTTCTTGGGCTAAGTCGAAACAAAGGAAAAGTATTGATGTTCTTATTAGAGTATAAGTTTGAAAAATAGTTCCTAGCTTAAGTCTAGATTCTGAAAATGTATACCCTACAATTTGCATAATCACGCACCTTGAAACTTGGAATAGTAGAGGAGACCTTGAAATGCTCTTGTCTAAAGTCCTTAGTATGAAGAAAAATAAAAAAAATACAAGTGAAAAGAAAAAAAATGAACACTGGTTTTTGTGATTACTTAAGGCTGCAAAAATAGAAAAATATTTAGCGAGGGTGCTTCATCACCTAGTGCCTTAGACCAACTGGTTTGGGAGTCACTGCTAAAAAGCCTTGGGTGTTACAAGACTAGGAAGAACGCTTTAAACTGCAAACGCGTTTTGTAATCGGTCGTTGGTACCTCAAGAAGTATTAACGGTCGCATGAAGGATGTGTAAGCAAAATTCAATTAATAATTCACCAATTAATAAGTACTTTGGACAACGGATAAGGGTATGATTGCTTGATTTGAATTTCCAAGTGTAGGGGTGATTTATACACACAGGTGGGGATATGTGATTGGAGTTTAGATGAGAGAAAGGAGTGAAGAATAGAACTTGTATCTTTAGTAGAGTTGATAGAAATTCCTAAGTGGAGATGGAACCCTAAAGGAAAACTTAAGAGATGCCGAAAGCTATGTAGGTCTGCAGAACATATATAATCTTAAGTTAGATGATAAGGAAGTGTGAAGAATATGAGTGGATAATTTACGAGTCGACGATAATAGAATTCCTTGTTAGAAAACCAAATTGGAGCCAAATTGATAGGATTTTGTAGGTAGTATCCGCTGAAAACCCTTAGGAGACAACACTCCTCCTACTAGGGACACCTAGAGCTTTAACGGCTTGTTGCACGTGCTCAGTGCAATCGCGTTTCCCTGCGAAAGTGCGGTTAGGTTTTTTGTCGAGAATAAAAATAAAAATAAGTTTGCTCGAGGACGAGCAAAAGATAAGTTTGGGGGTATTTGTTCATACCATAATATTGTATTATTATATTCCTCATTCTTATTCGTTTTATAAATAAACAGGTGCTTTTGACTCATGTCTGCTGTTGGATATATGTATGCCCTAGAGGCCATTATATGATAGTGGATGCATCTATACATGTATATATATATATATATATTCAGTATGCATTCTTGCTCGACATGATAGTATGTTATCTGGTTCTTCTTTATCTGACATGTTGATCTGATCATGCTTTTATTCATTCATACATGCTGATAAAGCCCTGAGGATATCGGCTTGACTACTATGATTATGATGGAGATCATACTAGTGGGACATCTGTAGTCTATAAGCATATCCTGGAATGTCCCTAGTCGTAGGTATATCGAGACGGGGCATTGATATACCAGAGTAGACTAGCGTATATGATACTAGACCCATACTATGGGCGATGAATGTTCCCACATTCATCGATGTTTGACATCAAGATCATATACGGGTGCTCAGTGGTGACTGGGTACACTGGACGGACTCACCGAGAACTCCTATATGGAATTATATCTATCGTCGGATAGCAGTTCTCAGGTGACACTGGTACAGGTTAGTCTGTAGACCCGAGATCGTCATAGAGTTTTGTGTGTTCTCCCACTGTACTTTGATTGCCACCCTACCACGGCTCTAATGAGTCCTGCAAACAGGTGGCCATTGGGTACAGTCCCGAGACACACGAAGGCGATGAGCGATAGGAGGGGTTTCGTCTCTCTCGATATTGGGAGTTGATGCTGTGCTGTGCCCGACTGGTTATATCAGTAAGTCCCTGGCCAGGGCTACTTAGATTTGCTGATAAGTGTTATCAGTAGTTTCTCGATCTGTTATAGACCATTCACCGGCACGACTTATTGAGTTGTTGGGGTCGACATGACCATCCCTAGGCTCGATATGCAGCATATCTGACGAAGAGACCGGACTGTACGGTAGTGTTGCCGGATGGCTCGACGGGAGTTGTAGCAGGTTCGCTTGTTTTCTTCTGATCGCTCAATACCCGGGTGGCCGTTACGTTTAGCTGACCGCTTGCGGCTTGGGGGTGCTTGATATGATCATCACCCACTGCCGGCGTATTGACGAGTCTTAGAGTCCCACAAAGGAGTTACCTAGTCCAGGCGAAACGTTGTGGTGCGCGTATGCGATATGCGCATGGACCCGATTAAAATGCACGTATAGGATACCGTATATTGATCGGGCGGCTTGCTTTTGGTGGGGTCATATGTGATATGGCCGGTTTGATAAATCAAGTGTTGATTTATCATTTAACCATTAGTTTTCTCACTTGAAACCTTTCCTTGTACATGATGGATGTATGCATGCATGTATGCTTTCTTTCTTTTAGTTTCATGCACATATGGATGTGCATACACACATACATACATGCATCATCCTTCATGGTTGCTTATACATGGAATATGATGGTAATATAAGACTCACACCATGGTTTTTAATATGGATTATTATTGTATTTATACTAAAACAAAAGGAAAGAAAAAGGGTTAATTATTGGATTGTTTCTACACTCTTCTTCATCTTACCATGCTCACCCACTCTTTAACCGTTGGTTATTTTTCCTTAGGTGTTTTAAACTATGATACAATAATATCTTCATATCCTAACCATGGTTTGAGATGAGAAGAAATAAATATATATAGATATATTTTCATTTCTTTTCTAAGGTTAATCCTTTCTCTTCTTGAAAAAGAAAAGCCATCATCTTCCTCCTCCTTTTTCCTTTGCTCTCTAGTTTCTTATAGTGAGTAAAGAACACATCAAGAAAGGTTTTTGAAGTGAGAATTAGAACCACAACATCATTCTACACAAGTTTAACCCACTTGTGTAGAGTGTTATCTTCATTTCTCCTCTTGAAAAGTGAAGTTGCAAGCTTGGACTAGGAGCTTCGGGTGGATCGTCGTAGACACAAGAAGACTTCAAAAGGACCTTACTCCAACACCCAAGAGGCCAAAGAGTCTAGCGAAGGGAGCTACAAAGGTTGTAGTCTCGGAACCCTAGTCTTTATTGCCTTTAACATTTTGAAACCCTAATTTTCTAGGATCGATCCTATGTATGCTTGCTTAGCACCATAAAAACATGAACTTTGTGATATGTGATGCTTCCAAACTTTTCATAGGGTGCTAGGTAATCCTAACATTGGTATCAGAGCCGACCTAGAACATTAGACGACACTTTTACGAAGTAAAAATCCCGATCGGATCAAAATACGATTTTTCGAGACCTTCTCTGGACAAATTTTAAAATCTGATATTTTTCAGAATTAAAAATACTTAAAAAATAGAGCAGGAAAATATAAGAAATACTGTGAAAAACGAACCAATGATCCGTACAAACCGCCGCGGAACCGCCGCAAATCTTTGCTTAGGCCGCGGTTCCGCGGCCGTACAGAGGCTTCATTGCTTCATTTTTGCACAGTAATTCATAACACTGCTTGTATATTGTTTTAGGTATGTTTAATCTGAATATAGTACTGTAAATTCTGGAGATGGTTTTGGACTCGACGATTCGATCGGAATTTTCATTTCGTTTCTTTTCCGGGTAAATTAGAAAGTATTGAAATGTTCGAACGAGTATCATTGGCTCACTATTCACGGGGTTTAAATAATCTGGAGATACGTGCAAGTTTTTTTTGTGGTGGACCCTCTAGAAGACAACAAACCTTAACTCGATTATGTGACCGTCTTGAACTGCCCTTTGAACCTTAGGGCTTGGGGCAGTACGGCGTGCCACATGTGAGGCGTTGGCTTGACCCTTCTACGGCTGGACCGCTACTACTGTGTCACACTCCGGGTTTTTGAACTCTGCTCAAGTGTTGAGCTTTAGGGAGTCTTGGGTGTTTGATTATTCGTTCGAAAACTTTAATACTGTCTGTTTATCTGGAATGTGATACAATATGTGGAATTCATATAGTTTAGGCATGAAATACGAAGTATGTGATATTTCGCATTTATGATGTCTAAAGAGTATGTGGATTCCAAATATTGTAGTTTTACACTTTCTTTTCTGTGACCGTAAGTGTAGTATGTTCGATATCGCCGGTTTCGTTGCTATACATCAACGACAATTGGGGTACGCATACTTACTTACGTTGATAATATGTGATATTATGTGTTGCTGAGATATGATGTGCAGGATTGTCGCGATCGAATAGCCGGGTTTTTTTTTATGTGAGATGAGAGTTTTATATTTTCATTCATGTAAATTCAAATGTAATGTAATATTCTTTTATTTGGGGCACTTCCGGGTTGAGGTTGATGCCACCAGTGTTGTATATTATTTACTTTTCCGCATTAGGATGGACCCAAGGAGGGGAGCACAGGTAACCGGGTAACCGGGTTCTGGGGTTCAGTGGGAGGCCATCTCGAGGAGTCGAGACCGGGTCTCCTAAACTCCAGAATTGGTAGGGTCGCTTGCCGCTCTCGTAGGGGTCCAGGGTATGGGCTTGGCTATTCATCGCGACTGTGGAATCCGTATTTTCTATTCTGGCTAAATACTAAATACGGACTTCCTAGTATATCCCACATTATATCTATGTTTCTGCTGCCTGTGTTCTGTGATATCTGAGACGAATGACATATTATATATATGATATATAGTAGACGTTGCTTATGTTTTACACCCGTGCTAGTCCCGTCCCGGTATGCCATTAGTTAAGTAACCTAACGGTGCATAACGGAACATTGTGGCGAATGCGGATGGCATAAGCGTACGTGTTATTTTCGTTTCTTTTCTATGATTGGCTTAAGGACTTAAATGATGGGATTACATTAATGTGATTAATGTAAAGAAAATAAACTTAAAAAGATGTTGTAGAATCGGATTTAAAAACACTCGGCTATTTATGAAAAAGCTACATTTCAAAACTGCGGAGCTTAAGCCACTCCTTTTGAAAACCATTTGATTCTACAACGATATCAAGTTCAAAGCGTTAAAGATTTTCTTAAAAATCATCCGCAACCCTTCGTCATTTTAGGAAGTAGAGTACTTAGTATTCGTGCTACGTTTGTTGACTATAGTTAAGGCGTAGTGTACGGTAGCGAAGTGATGTCTTCCTACATTGCATATGATGCAGATTAATTAGGACATTCTTATGACTTTGTTGACCATAGTTAAGGGTCATATGAGTGGGTCTAATTAATCAAGAAATGACGGGTAGAACTTGACTGGTACTTATAATTTGTTGAGCTTAGTTAAGGTCATAAGTACTAGGGGTAAAATTTACATCGGGAATTTCAAGTGTTGAAATTTGCAATGAGATTGCATACCTTCCATATGATGGTTGGATCCCGATCCCACTGTGGGCAATAGTTGCTCCTAGGAGAGTTTTGCAGTTTACAATTAGCTAACTCATTAGGTGTCTAGAAAGGTGTTAACGGGGCTACGCCTCTGGGAAAACGATGTTTACTTTAATTAGGTCCGTACGAAAGCACGGGGAACCTCCCTCAAGTACCGACACTGGCCTGGCTGAACGGTTAGCGAAGTTGTAGACTGTAATTAATCCTGGCTAGTTTTCTTTTTAAGGTTTGAAAGAAAAACTTGATTAAAGCAGTGGGAGACATCGATTAGACAAGATAATAACCAATCTGTTCTATGCAAGAGCTTTCGCTGAGTGTATTCTTTTCTCTCTCTTAATGGCAGATACCCATGACTGGACTCAAGCTTTTATTAGATAAAAACAAACTGAATGGGACCAATTATAAAGACTGGCTGAGGAATTTGAACATTGCCTTTACATATGATAAGGTATCATATGTCCTCACGGCTCCAGCCCCGCCCGTCCCAGGCCCTAAATCCTCAGTTGCGGATATTGAAGTCCGCAAGACATGGGATGCTGACTGTGCCATGGCCAAATGCCTCGCGTTTGCATCGATGGACACCACACATCAAAAGCAGCACGAGAATATGGACATTCACGCCATATTGCTCCATACAAAGGAGTTGTATGGAGAGCAATCCCGCGTATTACGATACGAAGCATCAAAGAAATTTTTTCAGATGCGAATGGCCCCCGGCACACCAGTAGGAGACCATGTTCTGAAGATGATAGCTCTTATAAAAGAGCTTGAGGACCTTGGATGGACTATGGACAATGAACAATATATAGATATTATTCTGCAGTCCCTCCCCTCCACCTTTGCTCAATTCATAGTCAACTTCAACATGCACGGCATGGAGAAGGAACTCCCTGAACTCCTTAATATGCTAAGGAGTGCAGAGAGCACTATGAAATCAGCAAAAACTCCCGTTATGACTATTGTACAGTCTTCCTCTTCTCGCCCGAAAGCTAAGGCCAAGGGAAAGAAAAAGAAGAAGCCCACCAATCCTAAGGGTGGAGTTAAAAAGGTGAAGGGAAAGGAAAAGTCCAAAGCTGGAGACTCGGGGAAAGGCGAATGTTTTCATTGCCACAAGACAGGACATTGGAAGCGCAACTGCACGGAGTACTTAAGTCTCAAGAAGAAGCATGGGGATGCTTCTGCTTCAGGTGCGTTTGTGACAGAAAACTGTTTTTCAATAAACTCTGCTTCCTGGGTATTAGATACCGGTTCAGGTTCTCATATTTGCAATTCTATGCAGGGGCTGAGAAATAGCAAAGTTTTGAAGACAGGTGACCATACTCTCCGCGTTGGAAATGGTTCCAATGTACATACAGTCGCAGTGGGAGAGTATCACTTGGGCTTGCCATCTGGATGTATTTTGGTTTTGAATCCTTGTTATTTTGTACCAAGTATGCTTTGTAATATAATATCCGTTTCTTTGTTAGACAATGAAGGATATAGTTTTGTATTGCAGAACAATGTTATGAACATTCACCTGAATCAAATGTTGGTTGGGTATGGTACGCTTAATAACGGAATATATGTCCTAAATCAACACTCAGTTTTCAGTATACAAAACACTAATAAAAGAAAGCTTTCAGAATTAAATGAAGCTTTACTTTGGCACTGTAGACTTGGTCATATTAACGAAACAAGACTAAATAAGTTACACAAAGATGGATATTTAAACTCTTTTGAATATAAATCTTATGCGACTTGCCAGTCTTATATCAAGGGTAAAATGACCAAAACTCCGTTTACCGGACACGGAGAAAGGGCTACTGAGCTCCTAGGCCTCATATATAGTGATGTATGTGGGCCAATGTCTACACAGGCTATAGGCGGTTTTTCATACTTCATTACATTCACTGACGATTTCTCAAGATTCGGTCATGTATTTTTATTAAAGCACAAGTCCGAAGCTTTCGAGAAATTCATTGAATATAAACAAGAAGTAGAAAAACAAACCGGCTTGAGTATCAAGATGCTTCGATCAGATTGAGGTGGTGAGTATCTCAGTACAGAATTTGCAAACTTCCTAAAAGAGAATGGGATTCTCTCTCAGCTCACTCCTCCTTACACACCACAGCACAACGGTGTGTCAGAATGACGGAATAGGACCCTATTAGATATGGTCCGGTCCATGATGAGTGACGCTGAGTTACCAGTCTCGTTTTGGGGGCATGCATTGGAGACTGCAGCGTTTCTACTAAACAGGGTTCCAACCAAAACCGTGTCTACCACGCCATATGAGATATGGCATGGGAAGAGACCATCTCTTAAGAGAATTAAGATTTGGGGTTGCCCGGCCTATGTTAAAAAGCAGAATCCGGACAAACTCGAGACACAGTCAGTCATGTGTAACTTTGTGGGATATCCAAAGAATTCATATGGATATCTATTCTACTACAAAGAGGAACAAAAAGTGTTTGTTTCTTAGTATACCACATTCTTAGAAAAAGAGTTTTTCATAGATAAAGATGATGGCAAGGTGGTGGATCTAGAAGAGGTTCTAGAAACACAAACTACTAATGACGATTTGGTTGAACCGGCTGTTACAATAGAAACTGAGGAACTTCGGCCACTCCGTAGGTCTGGTAGGACTTATCGCCCACCGGAGAGGTACTACGGTTTCCTCATTGATAGTGACGGAGAAGATTGCATCATGGATAATGATGATCCTACCAGTTTTCAGCAAGCTATCACGAGTGGAGACTCTGTGAAGTGGCTGGATGCCATGAGATCCGAAATGGAGTCTATGTACACCAACAAAGTATGAACTTTAGACGTTGTACCCCCTGGGGTAAAACCTGTGGGGTGCAAATGGATCTTTAAAACAAAGATTGGTGTAGATGGGCAGGTGGAGACCTATAAGGCAAGACTTGTGGCGAAGGGTTTTCGTCAAAGACCAGGTTTGGACTATGACGAGACTTTTTCTCCCGTAGCCATGCTTAAATCCATTCGGATCCTACTTGTTATTGCTACTCACTACGACTATGAAATCTGGCAGATGGACGTTAAAACCGCATTTCTAAATGGAAATTTAGAAGAATGTGTTTATATGGATCAGCCAGAGGGCTTCATTGACAGTGGGAGCAGTGGGAAAGCATGTAAATTGCTTAAATCCATATATGAGTTAAAGAAGGCATCACAGAGTTGGAACATCTGTTTCGATGATGTCGTCAAAGAGTTTGATTTCATCAAAAATCCAGATGAACCTTGTGTTTATAAGAAGGCTGTAGGGAGAGTTGTCACATTCCTCGTATTGTACGTGGAAGACATTCTTCTGATAGGAAATAATATTCCTATGCTACAGTCGGTCAAATCTTTCTTATCACTAAGGTTCTCCATGAAGGACCTGGGTGATGCCACATACATTCTGGGCATAAGGATCTATAGGGATAGATCCAAAAGGTTATTGGGATTGTCCCAAACCAGGTACATTAACACCATCCTAAAAAGGTTTAGTATGGAAGACTCCAAGCGGGGTGCCTTACCCGCTTGCCATGGGGTCACTCTCTCTAAGGATTCTTGCCCGAAGACCGATGAAGAAAGAGCTCGCATGAGTGTTATACCCTATGCTTCGGCAGTAGGATCTATAATGTATACGATGTTATGTACACGCCCAGATGTAGCTTATGCACTTAGTGTTATAAGCAGGTATCAATCCAACCCAGGGAAGAATCACTGGACAGCTGTGAAGAACATTCTTAAGTACTTACGAAGGACTAAAGAATTGTTCTTGGTGTATGGTAATGGAGATCTCCAAATGGAGGCCTTTACCGATTCGAGCTTCCAGAGCGATAAGGACGACAGCAAATTTATCTCTGGGTATGTATTTACCCTCAATGGAGGGGCGGTGAGTTGGAAGAGTTCCAAACAAGATACCGTTGCAGACTCTACGATGGAAGCTGAGTACATTGCTGCGAATGATGCCGCCAAGGAAGCCGTCTGGATGAAGAAGTTCGTCTCGAAGCTAGGAGTAGTTCCAACCATTATTGATCCAATACCTTTGTATTGTGATAAAAATGGGGCTATGGCGTTAGCCAAGGAGCCCAGATCCCATCTGCGATCCAGACACATCCTGAGGCGTTTTCATTTGATCCGGGAGATTGTAGATCGCCGCGAGATCGAGATTAGGAGAGTAGACACAAAGAATAACGCCACGGATCCATTCACCAAGGCCCTCCCTCAGCCGCAGCATGAGCGACTTTTTGAGATGTTGGGTATGAGATACGCCAATAACTAGCCTTAGTGCAAGTGGGAGATTGTTGGATATATGTATGCCCTAGAGGCCATTATATGATAGTGGATGTATCTATACATGTATATATATATATTCAGTATGCATTCTTACTCGACATGATAGTATGCTATCTGGTTCTTCTTTATTTGACATGTTGATCTGATGATGCTTTTATTCATTCATACATGCTGATAAAGCCCTGAGGATATCGGCTTGACTACTCTGATTATGATGGAGATCATACTAGTGGGACATCTGTAGTCTATAAGCATATCCTGGAATGTCCCTAGTCGTAGGTATATCGAGACGGGGCATTGATATACCAGAGTAGATTAGCGTATATAATACTAGACCCATACGATGGGCGATGAATGTTCCCACATTCATCGATGTTTGACATCAACATCATATACGGGTGCTCAGTGGTGACTGGGTACACTGGACGGACTCACCGAGAACTCCTATATGGAATTATATCTATCGTCGGATAGCAGTTCTCAGGTGACACTGGTACATGTTAGTCTGTAGACCCGAGATCGTCATAGAGTCTTGTGTGTTCTCCCACTGTACTTTGATTGCCACCCTACCACGGCTCTACTGAGTCGTGCAAACAGGTGGCCGTTGGGTACAGTCCCGAGACACACGAAGGCGATGAGCGATAGGAGGGGTTTCGTCTCTCCCAGTATTGGGCGTTGATGCTGTGTTGTGCCCGACTGGTTATATCAGTAAGTTCCTGGCCAGGGCTGCTGAGATTTGCTGATAAGTGTTATCAGTAGTTTCTTGATCTGTTATATACCATTCACCGGCACGACTTATTGAGTTATTGGGGTCGACGTGACCATCCCTAGGCTTGATATGCAGCATATCTGACGAGGAGACCGGACTGTACGGTAGTGTTGCCGGATGGCTCGACGGGAGTTGTAGCAGGTTCGCTTGTTTTCTTCTGATCGCTCAATACCCGGGTGGCCGTTACGTTTAGCTGACCGCTTGCGGCTTGGGGGTGCTTGATATGATCATCACCCACTGCCGGCGTATTGACGAGTCTTAGAGTCCCACAAAGGAGTTACCTAGTCCAGGCGAAACGTTGTGGTGCGCGTATGCGATATGCGCATGGACCCGATTAAAATGCGCGTATAGGATACCGTATATTGATCGGGCGGCTTGCTTTTGGTGGGGTCA
The DNA here is from genome assembly GCA_030015575.1 of Agapanthus africanus. NCBI lineage: Eukaryota > Viridiplantae > Streptophyta > Magnoliopsida > Asparagales > Amaryllidaceae > Agapanthus > Agapanthus africanus. The sequence goes on along the minus strand of CM057345.1, from coordinate 428,904,155 downwards.
TATGTGATATGGCCGGATTAATAAATCATGTGTTGATTTATCATTTAACCATTAGTTTTCTCACTTGAAACCTTTCCTTGTACATGATGGATGTATGCATGCATGTATGCTTTCTTTCTTTTAGTTTCATGCACATATGGATGTGCATACACACATACATACATGCATCATCCTTCATGGTTGCTTATACATGGAATATGATGGCAATATAAGACTCACACCATGGTTTTTAATATGGATTATTATTGTATTTATACTACAACAAAAGGGAAAGAAAAAGGGTTAATTATTGGATTGTTTCTACACTCTTCTTCATCTTACCATTCTCACCCACTCTTTAACCCTTGGTTATTTTTCCTTAGGTGTTTTAAACTATGATACAATAATATCTTCATATCCTAACCATGGTTTGAGATGAGAAGAAATAAATATATATAGATATATTTTCATTTCTTTTCTAAGGTTAATCCTTTCTCTTCTTGAAAAAGAAAAGCCATCATCTTCCTCCTCCTTTTTCCTTTGCTCTCTAGTTTCTTATAGTGAGTAAAGCACACATCAAGAAAGGTTTTTGAAGTGAGAATTAGAACCACAACATCATTCTACACAAGTTTAGCCCACTTGTGTAGAGTGTTATCTTCATTTCTCCTTTTGAAAAGTGAAGTTGCAAGCTTGGACTAGGAGCTTCGGGTGGATCGTCGTGGACACAAGAAGACTTCAAGATGACCTTCCTCCAACACCCAAGAGGCCAAAGAGTCTAGCGAAGGGAGCTACAAAGGTTGTAGTCTCGAAACCCTAGTCTTTATTGTCTTTAACATTTTGAAACCCTAATTTTCTAGGATCGATCCTATGTATGCTTGCTTAGCACCATAAAAACTTGAACTTTGTGACATGTGATGCTTCCAAACTCTTCATAGGGTGCTAGGTAATCCTAACATCTGGTACATATTACAGGTTACAGGTTCTTGGACAGAAAACAGTGAAAACGATGAAAAGACGATGCAAAAGTGGACTTTGACCAACAAACAGAAGACTCTTGATCAATCCTACATCAAAGATAAAATTCACAAAATACAAGGCAATGCAAGGTCCAAGATTACAATGCGAACGGTTAAAAGTCCACCGCAATTATTCACTGGAGATCTGGAAGAAACATAGAAGCTATGTTAATAAAAGAACCAAATAATAAGAAAGCCCAAAGACAGAAGAGCCAACAAAGGAAATTTCAAGGCCCAATAATTCCTTTTAAAGAGACAGAGACATAAAATTTTACTAAAGCTTGGAGTCTACTTTGACTAGATCTTCCTAAGGATATTTTGGTAAATGTAGACGTGCGAATCAATTGTAACCTAGGGTTTCGTATCCTCTATAAATAGGAACTCTAAATCATTGTAAAGGTTATGCCTCCCAATGCCTATTTTTATCAATAAAATTTAGATTTCTTTTGGAGAGCATCGATGCCTCTTTTCATTTCAGAAATTCAGATCTGACAAGTCTTGTGTTGATCTTTGGGAGAGCCATCTATAAAGTAAGTAGGTAATTTCAATTCTTGCCCAAGGTAATTTTTCATTCTCTGCCCTAGATTAAATTTAATTCCTTACCCTAGTTAGATAGTTAGATCTTTAATTTCTTGCCCTAGTTAGATAGTTAGATCTTTAATTCCTTGCCCTAGTTAAATTGAATTCTTTGCCCTAGATAAATGATAGATTTAGTTTTTATATTTAATAAGAAATCCGAACACCCATCGGAATTAACTCGTAAGAGCGATTAGGAAATTCACAAATCCCTGTGGACCGACCCGTACTCACCGGCTAGCTGCAAAGCTACGCCGTTCTTGATTGCGGTAATAGATAGTTTTTGACATACAATCAGAATCACACAAGACTCTATGACGATCTCGGGTCTACAGACTACCCTGTACCAGTGTCGTCGGAGAACTGCCATATGACGTGTGGTATATCACCATCTAGGAGTTCTCGGCGAGTCCGTCCAGTGTTCCCAGTCTCCACTGAGCACCCGTACACCATCCTTGATGTCAAAACACCGATGGATATGAAATCATCCATCGCCCATCATATACGCTAGTCTACTCTGGTGTATCGATGCCCTGCCTCGACACACCCTCAACTAGGAACAGTTATAGGATGTACTCATCGACTACCATGGCCCCACTAATATGATCTCATCATAGTCCCAGTAGTCGAGTACAGATCCTAAGGGCATTATCAACATGTGAGAGTAAGACAGTAAACTAATATAAGTCAACATGTTAAGATAAAGTGAAACCAAATAGCATAATATCATGACGAGCAAGAAAGTCTTCTCTATATATATCCAAGCATCCATTATAATATACATCATATGTACAACAATGGCCTCTAGGGCATATACATAACTAACAATCTCCCACTTGCACTAAGGCCAGCTGCTGTAGTATCTCATACCTAGCATCCCGAATAATCTCTCAAACTGTATCTGGGGAATGGCCTTCGTGATTGGATCCGCAGTGTTGTCCTTCGTATCTACTCTCCTGACCTCGATCTCCCGGCGATCAACTATCTTCCTGATCAGGTGATACCGCCTCAGAATATGTCTGGACTTTTGATGGGACCTAAATTCCTTGGCCAAAGCCACAGCTCCATTGTTATCGCAATACAGAGGTATTGGATGTTCAATGGATAGAACCACACTAAGCTCACTAATGAACTTCTTTATCCAGACAGCCTCTTTGGCAGCATCGTTGGCAGCGATGTATCCAGCCTCCATCGTCGAGTCTGCAACGGTATCCTGTTTGGAACTCTTCCAACATACCGCCCCTCCATTGAGGGTAAAGACAAATCCCGAGTGCGACTTAGAGTCGTCCTTATCACTTTGGAAGATGGAATCAGTAAAGGACTCCACCTGGAGTTCTCCGTTACCATACACCAAGAACATCTCTTTAGTCCTTCGTAAGTACTTGAGAATGCTCTTCACAGCTGTCCAGTGACTCTCTCCAGGATCTGCTTGATACCGACTCACAACACTTAGTGAGTATGCTACATCGGGTCTGGTACATAGCATCGCATACATGATAGAGCCTACTGCCGAAGCATAGGGTATCCCTTGCATGCGAGCTCTCTCCAAATCAGTCTTGGGAGACATCTCTTTGGAGAGAGTGAGTCCAGAGATCGTGTGTTGGTTCCCACGCTTGGATTCTTCCAAACTAAACCTCTTTAGTATGGTGTCAATATACCTGGATTGGGACAATCCCAGTATCCGTTTAGATCTATCTCTATAGATCATGATTCCCAATATCCAGGAAGCATCACCTAGATCTTTCATTGAGAATCTTTATGATAAGAAGAGCTTGAATGATTGCAGCATTGGAACATAATTTCCTATCAAGAGTATGCCATCCACGTACAATACGAGGAATACAAGCTTACTCTCTGCAACCTTCTTATAAATACAAGGTTCATCTATATTTTTGATGAAGTCAAACTCTTTGACTACAACATCAAAACAGATGTTCCAACTCTGCGATGCTTGCTTTAACCCATAAATGGATTTAAGCAGCTTGCACACCTTTCCGCTGCTCCCACTATCTACGAAGCCCTCTGGCTGAGTCATGTACACGTACTCTTCTAAATCACCGTTTAGAAAGGAGGTCTTAACGTCCATTTGCCAGATTTCGTAGTCATGGAATGCAGCAATGGCAAGTAAGATCCGGATGGACTTAAGCATAGCTACTGGAGAAAAGGTTTCGTCATAATCCACACCTGGTCGTTGACGAAAACCCTTTGCAACAAGTCTAGCTTTGAAAGTCTCAACTTTTCCATCTACACCAATTTTCTTTTTAAAGATCCACTTGCTCCCAATGCGTTTTGCCCCTTTAGGAGCATTTTCCAAAGTCCATACTTTGTTGGTGTACATGGATTCCATCTCAGATCGCATTGCATTCAGCCATTTTACAGAGTCACCAGTCGTGATGGCCTGCTTGAAACTAGTCGGGTCATCATCTTCCATGATGCAATCCTCACTCCTACCATCAATGAGATAACCGTAGTATCTCTCAGGTGGATGAGAAACCCTACTAGATCGGTGGAGAGTGTTAGAGATAGTGCCCTCAAAGTCAATTATTGGATCGCAGGTACGTGATTGCAATGATTGAGGCCGGACCTATACCGATATGACAGTCTTGCTCGAGATGATAGTATGCTATCTGGTTTGTCTTTATCATCGTATACATGCTTTAGTTCACTATTGCATGATGATAGAGCCTATAGGATTCTTGCTTGACTGCCAGCAATATGATGGCGATCATATACGTGGGAGCTGGGGTTTGTAAGCACATCCTTAAAGTGTCCCTAGTCATGGGAGTTTCGAGACAGGGCATCGATACTCCAGAGTAGACTAGTGTATATTGTCGAGACCCCGACGAGGGGCGGTGGCCGGTCTCACAAGCCATTGGTGTCAGTTAGTTCACCTAAGATGTATACAGGTGCTCATTGGGTTATGAGTACACCGGACAGGACTTGCAGGGAACATGCTAGTTGGTATTATACATATCATCAGATAGCAGTTCCCTGGTGACATGTGTACAGGTTAGTTTGTCGATCTGAGATCGTCATTTGTCTTGTGTGAGTTCCCACTATGCTTTGGTTTCTACCCTACCACGCTCAAAGAAGACGTGCAAACAGGTATTTTTTGGGTACAGTCCCGACCCATATGGAGGAAGTGAGTGGATCGTCGGGGATTCGTCTCTCCCGGTATTGGTGGTTGATGTCGCACAGTGCACGGGTGGCTATCACTAGAAATCCTCGGCCGAGGTAGTGGAGAATTACTGATTTGGATCAGTAGTTTCTCAGGTGGTGATGGGCTTCATGCCGACATGATTTATCGCGTTATTAGGGGTCTGACTTTATCCACCCCCTAGACTCGATATGCGATACTCTTTAGACGAACGGACCGGACTGTATGTATATTGTCACTGTCAGGCTCAGTAGGGTTTATAGGAAAAAGCAAAGGTGAAATAGGAGTGGCGATGAAGTACTTGGTTTGGTCGTGAATGATAGCAGTCGGAATTTACTTTGCTCTCTTTCTAATCCCTTTATTTTGTCTTTAGTTATTACCTTCTGTACACCCAACTTAAACTAATTGGTTTTCTTCATTATTCTCGGTCCCGCACATATCTCATATGCGAGTACTTCTAGTCCTGCACATATCTCCTAAACCTAGAAGACAAAATAAGGTATTATTCAGTTGTCTTTTATCATCACCTTCTCTCAAGTTGCGAGTACTTCTAGGTTTAGGAGGGTACACCTATTATGCTTACTGGATAGTCTTCTTCTAAACCATAGGCCGGTGCCGAACGGTAGGGAAGGAAGAAAACCATTTAGCCTAACGATGGTGTACAAAAGGTAAAGACTAAAGACAAATAAAGGGATTTGGAGAGATGGCAAAGAGATATACGGTTAAAGTCATGAATTGGATTATGGAAGAGGCATTACTAGGAATACCAGGATACCCCTACGAAACATTTTCATGTTTCAGTTTCACTGTGCATTGTTAATTGAAAACTGATTTCCCGATTAGATACTTACTCCAGGGTATGTATTTACCAGGTATGATTCTCACATCTGTATGGTTTTACAGATGATGAGTGGGAGTAGGTTATTGGGAATAAGGTGATCATCCTCATTATATCGGAATTCGTTGTAATTGGTGATATTTGAGGAAGTCGCCTGGGTTTTTGCCGGACGGCATGTATTTGGTTTTGAATATCCGTTGTTCTACACCAATTTCAAAATGATATATCTGTACGTTTATTTTTATAAAGTGAGATATAACTTTTTGAGATTATGTCCATGATATTTACCTATATCAGATACGATTGGGTAAGGAGCATTGAACAACGGAGTAGTTTTTAACGATAAGTACAGTTTTCAACCTATGATGCACAGGTTTTTGAGTTATTCAACTCAGCGGACTTATACAGAGTATTGTATGTTGTCCAGTGTCCGTCAGGACAAAGGGGTAGGTCCTCGTACTATGTTCTGTTTACTTGTGACTTCTTTAGTTTTTAGACAAGTGTTTCGTAGAAATACAATGTCTAAGTTTTGAGAAGTTGTGGGTATAAGAATAAAGTAGAGAACCAAGTGTCGCAAGTATCGGGATTCTTCAAAGAAATCTAAGATGTAGATTCTTGTGATAGGTATTCAGATGATAGTAATGGTTTTGAGAAACTTGTTTCTCTTTCAGGTTACTCATAATTGGATGGATTCCTAAGTTGAGTAATGCTGATTAGCCTCTCTTCATTAAGTTGATATGCACTGGAGACAGTTGCATGGTTTGAATCTGGTTCCAGTTAAATCTGTGCCTCTATTTCTATATTGTATATAGAATGGTTCATATCTTAACGATGTTAAGATACGGGGAGTTGTCCGGCTTATGCTTAAAACCAGACACTGGATAACTCAAGGCACGTTTCTGTAATGGCAGTTTGTGGGTTGACCCTGGCTTTGACGAGGGTTGACATTTCTACCATCTGGAAGATCAATAGTGATATTGTTCTTGACTCGCCACAGTTTTATTAAAATGGACTTTTTCAGAAAACACTAGTGGGAGTATGGTAGAACTGGAAGTAATTCCAGAACCGCAAACGATTATGGAAAATTTAATAGGATCTATATATTCAATCAGGTTTGACATTCCATTAGCCACTCTGCAGATATGGTGGGTAACCTCAGACACCCGAGAGGTACTCCGGTAGCCTCAAGGACAGTGACAGGGAGGTTCTTGTTTACCCAGACTTGACACTACTGTTGTTCCAGACTATGAGACCCGGCAGGAGGATAAGTATAGCGTCATTCTAAACTAGCTTTAGAAGTGCACATGTATATTATTCTGTCAGAGGGTTGTTGTGGTCAGTGGGAGCAGCGGAAGCATAGTGGGCAAGTTGCTTATGTCTATTTATAGGATTGAGCAGATATAGCGGAGATAAGATCATCAATTTTTGATGTGACAGTCATAGGTTTGACTTCATCAGAATAGGGGATAGATCTGGTGAGATGGTAGTAGGGTGTGATGTCCTGGTGTTTGGATGACATACACAAAGTAGGAAGTAAAATTCCTGAACTACGATCGGTTGTACTTTGGTAGTCACACAGTTGTTTCTCCACAATGGATATGTATATAATATCTGACATTCTGGTTACTAGATCTATAGTTTTAGATCTAGATTTGGGTAGTTTCCCAATGTGGATACTTTGATAGTATTCTAATAGTATTTTAGAATAGATGACTCCTGGCTTGGTGGTGTACCTGCAGGTGATGGAGTCACCCTCTCTAAAGGTGTCTTAGAGACTAAAGGAGAGAGGGATGTGCATGATTGGCAGATCACTTGGTTAGGCAATTGAGTCAATCGTGAGATGTCAAGTACCACACCAGATGTTGTTTTAGCACTAGATGCAATAAGTATATATTAATCCAATCCTGAAGAAACATAAGGAAGCAGTTTTAGAACATAAGTGCATGTTCTACGGATTTGATGACGGCAGCCTTCTTCGGGAGATGGTTATCGTTCCAGTCTTCAGAGGTAACATGTATGACAGAGTGACTGTCAGAGTTATAGTTTTCCCTCTGACGAGGGACAGTATTATGGACAGGTGCTTCAAGAGGATACCGTGGGAGGCATGGTGCTGGATACTGATTAGGTTCAGTGATCACTGCAGTCTAAGAAGTTTGGATTTGGAGTTCATTTATGAACTAGGTCCCATCAGATATCCAGACATATTCTAAGACAGAGATTACTTGATTCGGGAGATGGCTTTCTCTGCGAACTTGAGATTAAGAGAGATATAGAAAGAAACATCAGGGCGGATCCACTCACTGAGGCTATTTCTCGAACACAAGAGTTTTACAAACTAGCTTTATGAAACTGATTAGTAAAGGAGTTGGATGTTCGGTATCACACGGGCTGTGAGTATGCGACATCGCAATAATTAGACTTAAGTGCAAGTGGGAGATTGTTGGAGATAGTACCCTCAAATTCAATTATTGGATCGCAGGTACGTGATTGCAATGATTGAGGCAGGACCTATACCGATATGACAGTCTTGCTCGAGATGATAGTATGCTATCTGGTTTGTCTTTATCATCATATACATGCTTTAGTTCACTATTGCATGATGATAGAGCCCATAGGATTCTTGTTTTACTGCCAGCAATATGATGGCGATCATATACGTGGGAGCTGGGGTTTGTAAGCACATCCTTAAAGTGTCCCTAGTCGTGGGAGTTTCGAGACAGGGCATCGATACTCCAGAGTAGACTAGTGTATACAGTCGAGACCCCGACGAGGGGCGGTGGCCGGTCTCACAAGCCATTTGTGTCAGTTAGTTCACCTACGATGTATACAGGTGCTCATTGGGTTATGAGTACACCGGACAGGACTCGCATGGAACATGCTAGTTGGTATTATATATATCGTCAGATAGCGGTTCCCTGGTGACATGTGTACAGGTTAGTTTGTCGACCTGAGATCGTCATTTGTCTTGTGTGAGTTCCCACTGTGCTTTGATTTCTACCCTACCACGCTCAAAGGAGACATGCAAACAGGTATTTTTTTGGTACAGTCCCGAGACACATGGAGGCAGTGAGCGGATCGTCGGGGATTCGTCTCTCCCGGTATTGGGGGTTGATGTCGTACAGTGCATGGGTGGCCATCACTAGAAATCCTCGGTCGAGGTAGTGGAGAATTACTGATTTGGATCAGTAGTTTCTCAGGTGGTGATGGGCTTCATGCCGACAAGATTTATCGCGTTATTAGGGGTCTGACTTTATCCACCCCCCTAGACTCGATATGCGATACTATTTAGATGAACGGACCGGAATGTATGTATATTGTCACTGTCAGGCTCAGTAGGGTTTATGGATGAGTTCGCTCGTCAGCTTCCCTTCCAATCAATACATAGGCAAACGTTACGTACAGCTTGTACCTCTGACGTGCTAGTGGTTATACCCAGTGCCAATGTGTTGATGAGTCATTAGAGTCCCTCACAGACCATTTCCCAAGTTCGGGCGAAACGTTGTAGAGGCCGTATGGGTTTATGGCAGGGTTCGGAAAATACACGTGCGTTTACGCATGTGTCATATTTCGAGCAGATAATACCGGTCGGTTTTGGTTTAAGCCGGATCCGAGTATTATACTGTGTAGATATAATATCTTTGCCTCAGTTGCATTTGTATTCGGTCGTAATACAAATGCGGGTATGTTTATACTGATATGGGGTTATCCTGAAATTCGTTTAGGGATCGCTTTTGGAAGTTGCCAGTTTCCAGTTTTCTATCACCCGTCTTTTAACATTCGGTTAAAAACGGATTTATCTTTTCTTGATGAGGGTGAGTCATGAGATTGCTTCTAGAGGATTCTAGAAATGGGTGACTAGGTTAGTGAGGTGTTATATGATTCATTGGTTGTATTTAATGCTTGATGATGTATTAAGGTGACTCATGGTTTTGCATTAATGAAGTAATGAGTCATGATAAGTATGCTTGCTTAAGGTCACCTCCCCCTCTCTCCTACACTCACCCCCCACCATATATTGGCTGGCCATATCTTTTGGAGGCTAAGGAAGTTTTAGAAAAAAATATTATGATAGCTTTTGGTGCATACAAATTAGAAGTGATCAATTTCCAATTTACCCGATTCCAAAAGGCAACTTCATTAACCGTTCGTCCATAGCTTTGGACGTAACGAGACAAAGTGTTCTACTCATTCTCTACGTCATCTTGGTCATCTCTTTTAGCAAACTTGACGACCGAGTTGCCTCGGTTCAGAGGCGGGAGCCCGTTTAAAGATCCGTCGACGTGGTGCTACCTGGACGAGAAGACTAGAGATTTAGGAGATCGGAGCAGCCGCAACGAAGCATGGGATGATGGTTGAAGACCGAAGGACTCGGAACATTCGGTATAACATTTCTACCCACTTTGTAGTTTGTTAGTTTAGCTTTAATGGCAGATCCGGGTTATAGTACGCGATAGGGCCAGTTGTAAAAAGTTTTTGTTCCGCATTTGGCGTCTGTTAGACGGCCGGGGCGCTACCGTGGACTTACAGAGAGGCTGGGGTTCGTCGAGAACTACTGAATTCTCTGGTTCCACTAAATCTTCAGTTGCAGTTTGTGTCACTGGAACCTCTTCCAGCTCTACCTCTTTGCCACTAATTTCTTTTGCAAGAAATTCCTTTTCTTAAAAGGCGGCATGCTGAGCAACAAACACCTTTTGTTGTTCACTGTGGTAGAATAGATATCCATTTGAATGTTTAGGATATCCTATAAACTTACAATGAACTGATCGTGCCTCGAGTTTGTCCGGATTTTGCCTTTTGACATGGGCCGGACAACCCCATATCTTAACTCGTTTAAGACATGGTCTCTTCTCACTCCATATCTCATATGGTGTGGTAGGTACAGATTTTGATGGAACCTGATTCAATAGGTATGCTGCTGCTTCAAGCATATAACCCCAAAAGGAAATAGGCAACTCAGCAGTGCTCAACATAGAGCGCACCATATCTAATAGGGTGTGATTCCTTCGCTCAGATACACCGTTGTGCTGTGGTGTATAAGGAAGAGTAAGCTGAGAGAGAATCCCATTCTCTTTTAGATAGTCTAGAAACTCATTGCTCAAAATATTCTCCTCCTCGATCAGATCGAAGGATCTTAATACTTTTGTCCATTTGGTTCTCTACTTCGTGCTTATATTCCCTGAATTTCTCAAAAGCTTCAGACTTGTGTTTTATCAGGAACACAGGTCCGTATCTTGAGAGATCGTCAGTGAATGTAATGAAGTAGGAAGAACCGTTCCTGGCATGTGTAGACATGAGACCACATACATCACTATGTATCAGCCCTAAGAGTTCCGTAACTCTTTCTCCGTGTCCACTAAACTGAGTTTTGGTCATTTTACCTTTGAGACATGAATGACAAGTATCATAAGATGATAATTCGAACGAATTCAAATATCCATCCTTATGTAACTTAGCTAGCCGTGTCGCATTGATATGACCAAGTCTACAATGCCACAAGAAGGATTCGTTCATTTCTGAACTCTTCCTCTTGTGTGTGTTTTGTATATTAAGGACTGTATTTTGATTGAGAATGAATATGCCATTATGCAACGAGCCTGATCCAATCAACTTTTGATTCAGGAATATGTTCATAACATTATCCTGTACTACAAAATTATATCCTTCTTTACTTAATAAAGAAACTGATATAATGTTGCACATCATGTTCGGTATATAATTGCACTCATTCAGAATCAGTGTATTACTGCTTGGTAATACTAGGTGATATTCGCCAACTGCTTTGGCTGCAATACTTGCACCATTCGCTACTTGTACGGAATGATCACCTTTTCCCAGTTCTCTACCTTTACATAGCCCACGTAACAATTTACATATATGGGATCCCGATCCGGTATCTAATACCCAGAACGTAGGGTGAACTGAGAAACAGTTCTTAATAACTAACACACCTGAAGAAGATGCATCATCATGTCTGTTCTTCGTTTGGGCGGTATGAGAATCCAGATGTTCTCCTGTTTCCTGTTCAGTCTTATAACTCTTATAAGAAAGAATGGGACCAACGTTCCTTTGCTCAGTATAATAAGTGGGTTTAGTAAATACATCCATATTATTATCTTGATTAAGTCCTGACATGGTCGCTACCTGGAGAGAAAGAGAAGGAAACACTTTAGCGTATTCTCTTGCAAGATTAGATTGGTTATTATCTTATCTAATCAGGATGTCTCCCATTGTTTTTATCAAATTTCCTTCAAACCCTAAAAGGTAAGATTAGCCGGTGTTAATCACACCCTACAATTTCGTCAATCTTTCAGCCAGATCAGCGTTGGTACTTGAGGGAGGTTCCCCGTGCTTTCGCACGGACCTAATTAAAATAAACCTCGTCTTCCCAGAGGCTTAACCCCGTTAACACTTTTCTAGACACCTACTTGATCGACTAATTGTCCTGTGTAAAATTCTCCCAGGAGTAACTTTTACTCCCAGTAGGTATCAGGATCCATCTATCTTATAGAAGGTATGCAATCTCATTGCAAATTTCAACACTTGAAATTCCCGATAATGCTTTTGCCCCTAGTGTGCTATGACCTTGACAGAGGTAAACAAACCATAGTGCACTAGTCAAGTTCAACCTGTCATTTCTTGATTGAATCAAACCTACTCGCACGACCCTTGACAGTGGTCAACAAGGTCGTATGACCACCCTAATCCAATCACATCACATGCTATACAGATAATTACTAATCAGCTACCGCACACTACGCCTTGACAGAGGTCAACAAACGCATCATGAATACTAAATAGTCTTTATCTGAAATGACGGAGGGCAACGTAGGTTTTTAAGAAAACCATGAGCGTAATGAACTTCATATCGTCGTAGAATCAAGTGATTTTGAAAAAAGAGTGTTTTTGAGGCTTTTCTAGTTTCGCTAAAGAGGTCACTCCCGGTGAAGGGATCTCGGCTCTTTCCCCATCGAATAAGGTGCAGGGTATATCATATATACCGCTGTGCAAAGCAAGAACTATAGAAACTTTCAAAAACTAAACCGCGAGTTTGTAGCATCTGCCAGTTTTGCTAAAGAGGTCACTCCCGGTGAAGGGATCTCGGCTCTTTCCTCATCGAATAAGGTGCAGGGTATATCATATATACCGCCGTGCAAAGCAAGACTGTAGCTACCCTTTTTATAAAGTTTTGATTCTACAACATCTTTTAGGTTTCTTTTCTTTTTATTAATCTCATTAATATATCCCATCAGCTTATGCTTCCTAAGCATCACAGTAGAAACGAAAGCAGTAATAATTATATATCAGCATATATATAGTATAAGCATTCGTCTCAGGCAGTAATATGATCTCATCACAGAACATTGCAGCAGAAGAACATGTATGAAATATTAGATATACTAGGATGTCCGTGTTTTTAATACGAGCCTGTATAAATCACGGATTACACGGTCGCGATGAATAGCCAAACCCACATCCCTAGACCCCTACGAGAGCGGCAAGCAACACTGCCAATTCTAGGGTTAGGAGACCCGGTCTCGACTCCTCGAGATGGCCTCCTACTGGACCCGAGAACCCGGTTACTTGTGCTCCCCTCCTTGGGTCTACCTAATGCAGAAAAGTAAATAATATACACTGGTGACATCAACCTCATCCCGGAAGTGCCCCAATAAAAGAATATTACATACAAATGAATTTTACATGAATGAAAATAAAAACCCTCATCTCACATAAAACCCCCGACTATTCAGAACACGACGATCCAATATAACAAATCACAGCAACACATAATATCTCATATCATCAACGTATGTAAGTATGCATACACCGATCGTCGTTGATGTATAGCAACGAAAACCGGCAATACAACTACATACTACACTTACGGTTACAGAAAAGAAATTGTAAAACTACAACATTTGGAATCCACAATCACTTTAGACATCATAAATCCGAAATATCACATACTTCGCATTTCATGCCTAACTATATGAATTCTACATATTGTATCACATTCCAGATAAATAGACAGTATTAAACTTTCCGATCGGATAATAAATACCCAAGGTTTCCTAAATAGCTTAACACTTGAGTGGAGTTCAAATAATCCTAGAATATGTTAAAGTACCAATGGTCCAGCCGTAGAAGGGTCAAGCCAACGCCTCACATGTGGCACGCCGTACTGCCCCAAACCCTAAGGTTTAGAGACGGTTCAGACGGTCACATAATCGTGTTAAGGTTTGTGTTCTTCTAAATGGACCACCGCGTTACTTGCACGTTTTTCCGAAAGATTTAAACCCAAGAAAAATTCAACACATGAAAGTTTTTCGTGCCGGTAAAAAATGAGTTCATGATATCCGTTCGAATATTTTAATAGATTCTAAATAATCCGGAAAACAGAACGAAATTAAATTTTCCGATCGAATCAACGAATACAAAATAATCCCCAGAACACTCAACACTTGAGTCAGATTAAAAATACCCAGAATCATATAAAAGGACCTATTGATATTACTGTGCAAAAATAAAAGAATAATCCTCCTGTACGGCTGCGGATTCGCGGCACAAGAAAGGTATTACCGCGGTTCCGCGGCTGTCCGTACGAGTTACTGCCTCATTTTCCACAGGAATGCTTATATTTCTCTGCTAATTTTTTAAAGTATTTTTAATGCAGAAAAAATCACATTTTAAAAAAATTTCCAGAGAGGGGGTCATTTTTGATGTTTCGGGGTTCGATCGGAGTTTTAACTTCGTATACACGTCGTCTAATGCTCTAGCTTAGCTCTGATACCACTGTAGGGTTCCTAGGCAGTCATACAAGGGTCTATAAGGCATCAACCATGCCCGATTTAAAATTTAGACGTACCGAAACAACCTAAAGCCGAGATCTTTGCTAGATTATTAGGGTTTAACATGCAAGTAAATATCTTTATAACTAAGTGTGAGGGATTACAATCTTTGTAGTCTGCTCCTTCGTTTCATAAGCTCCGAGTAGAAGTCTCTTCGCCGCGATCCACGATCTTCCGGACTCAAGAGAGGCTCCACAACTCGAACGATCCATGCTAGCTTGTTGTCTTCCTTTCTCCGATGATCTACCTCGAAGTTTCTACAACTCAAGCTCTCTCTCTAATGAGGTGAACATCCTAATCTAATTGGCTAGATTAGATGAGAATGATGGAGTAGTATTTATGCTTTCTTTTTATATCAAATTCTCACACAAAATGAAAACCTAGTAAGCTTTCTCAAAGCTCAAGGTTGAAGAAGAAGAAGAAATAATGCATTAATTCTTTTGTGATGAATAATGAAATGATATATGATTAATAATGTAACCATGGTCAACTATGACTAGGCTAACCCATGTAGAGAATTAACTAGGGCTAGGGTTTGGGTTGGGTTAAACAATGAGTCACTAGAAAATATCAACCATAATATCTTTTTCATGACAAAAGAAAACCTTCTAAAAGGTTCATGAAAGAACTAACCCAATTCAAACCCTAACCTTGTTTAATCTCCACTAAACATGTTTCATTACTAATCATATCATGTTACAATAATATATATCACATATATATTATATATTTGTAACAAAAGAAAATAATACAATTAATATATATCGCATATATATCAATGTATTATCCGGTAAGAAAATGAAATAATAAAGCGAGCCAATATTAGATAATGTAATGCAATATATCATATATATTATTATACATTAAATCATCGAATCAACAATTGATCCGACAATCCGGCTATATCGAATATAACCGACTAATATATCATGTACCGATTCATCGAATCAACACTTGATCCGATGACCCGGCTCATATCTAAATATCGCGAGAATATAATACGGTATCTCATATCGCATTATCCTTGGTCGTGCACATATCACATATGTGCCCCTACTCCGTTTTTCCTGAGTCAAGAAACCTCTGTGTAGGACTTTAAAGAATCGTCAATACGCCGGTAGCAGGTGATGATCATATCAAACACCCATAAGCTGTAAGCGGTCAGCTAAACGTAATAGACACCCAGGTATTGAGCGATCAGAAGATCAACAAGCTAGCCTGTACATTTCCTATGAATCCAATCAGTAACACTCCCGTACAGTCTGGTCTCTTCGTCTAATATGTTGCATATTTAGTCTAGGGGTGGTATACGTTAGACCCCAGTAACCGATAAGTCGTGTCGATGTGAGGCTCATAACGGGTCGAGAAACTACTGGTAACACTTACCAGTAAATCTCTATATCAGCCCTGGCCAGGGACTTCCAGTTATAGCCAATCGAACACAGCACAACATCGACTCCCTATACCGGGAGAGACGAATCCCCTCCTATCGCTCATTGCCTCCATGTGATTCGGGACTACACCCAAAAGCCACCATTTTGCACGCCCTCTTGGACGTGGTAAGGTGGAAATCAAAGCACAGTGGGAATCACACAAGACTCTATGACGATCTCGGGTCTACAGACTACCCTGTACCAGTGTCGCCGGAGAACTGCCATATGACGTGTGGTATATCACCATCTGGAAGTTCTCGGCGAGTCCGACCAGTGTACCCAGTCTCTACTGAGCACCCGTACACCATCCTTGATGTCAAAACACAGATATATATGGGATCATCCATCGCCCATCATATGGGTCAAGATGCGTATACGCTAGTCTACTCTGGTGTATCGATGCCCTGCCTCGACACACCCTCAACTAGGAACTGTTATAGGATGTACTCATCGACTACCATGGCCCCACTAGTATGATCTCATCATAGTCCCAGTAGTCGAGTACAGATCCTAAGGGCTTTATCCACATGTGAGAGTAAGACAGTAAACTAATATAAGTCAACATGTTAAGATAAAGTGAAACCAAATAGCATACTATCATGACGAGCAAGAAAGTCCTCTCTATATATATCCAAGCATCCATTATAATATACATCATATGTACAACAATGGCCTCTAGGGCATATACATAACTAACACTATTGAATCCTTATTCAATAGGTATGCAGCTTCACAAGTGCATAACCCCCAAAAAGGAAACAGGTAACTCAGTAGTACTCATCATAGAGCGCACCATATCTAATAGGGTGCGATTGCTCCGCCCCGATACACCATTATGCTGTGGTGTATACGGAGGAGTAATGCTAAGAGAGAATCTTATTCTCCTTTAGAATAGTCCAGGATCTCTATGCCTAAGTATTCTTCTCCCTGATCACATCAAAGGACATAACAGTTATACCTGTATTGGTTCTCTACTTCTATCTTATATTCTTTGAATTTCTCAAAAGCTTCAGACATGTGTTTCAACAGGAACAAGTGTCCGAATCTTGAGAGATCATCAGTGAATGTAAGGAAGTATAAAGAACCAGTCCTAGCATTTATAGACAGGGGACTTCCTACATCATTATGTATCAGTCTTAAGAGTTCACAAACCCTTTCTCTATTTCAAGTAAACGGAGCTATGGTCATTTTATCTTTGTGACATGACTGGAAAGTTTCCCAAGATGTAAATTCAAACTGATTTAAATATGCATCTTTATGTAACTTAGCTAGTCGGGTCGCATTGATATGACTGTTCCCCTCCGAAGGACGGCGCACAGGACCGCGAGGTCCTGACGCTGAGATTCGGGGCAAATGCTATATGGTTTTATCCGTCTACCTCTTCGAAGATGCCAAGTTGATTTATGGCACCGTGTATCGGAATTTTAGACGGATGCGGCCGATGTAGCAGACTTCATCAGATTCCCCCTCGCTTGAGGGGTTTTTGATTGTGGGGACGCTCTTCCCTGCAGGCGCAAGCCCCTGCAGTTAATTACGCTACCGCATCGCGGTAGCAACTTTCTCCTTCTCCAGAATTTCACTTCGTGTCGTGGGTGTTTGTTTTGTTTGTGGTTGCCCGTGGATTGTATACGGAGACTGAATAATACCGTCGCCCGTAGGACGTGGACTAGTCCAAATCCGTACTTACTTAGATTTGGGTTTGGTGTTTTTAGTTTAAGGATGCATTAGTCGCGTTGCGGCTAAGATCAACTTAAACGTTCGTTAAGGATACAATAGTCCTGTTTGAGACTAAGATCAACTTAACGTGATAATCCATTTAATATCTGGCCATCGGGACTCGTCACCTCTCTAACGTCGTTGAAGGATTACAACGGCAGATGTCAGAGGAGTTCAGAGATGTACCCTTGAACCAAGGTTGATTTGGAGTTTTATAGTCCATTTGAATGTTTAAGGATACGTTAGCCGTGTTTGGGGGCTAAGATCAACTTAAACGGGATCGTTTAGATCCGGCAAAAGAGCATTTGGAGGCTCTATTGCTCCAGTTTAGGGACGTAGTGGTCCGTGTTCCAGTTTAGGGACATAGGGGTCCATTGCCAGTTTAGGGACGTAGTGGTCCATCATTAGTTTAAGGACGTTTCGGTCCGTCGCCAGTTTAAGGACGTAGTGGTCCATCATTAGTTTAAGGACGTTTCGGTCTGATATTCCCATTTAGGGACGAATATTAGTTTAAGGACGTTTCGGTCCAATATTAGTTTAAGGACGTTTCGGTCCACGAGTTTAAGGACCCCGCAGTCCGTATCCATGTGTGGTCGTTGGGACCCGTCGCCTCTCTGATGTCGTTGAAGGATTACAACGAGAAGTGTCAGAGGAGTTCGGAGATGTACCCTCGAACCGGATATAAATTGATTTAAGGGGGAGCTATGCTCAGTCAATTTAATTTGAGGACTTACGGCCAAAATTGAGCTAAGTCCAGTTGAAAATGTTCAACACTTTTATTAAATAATGGATTGCATTTCTTCCATTTTTTTTTGTTTGGGTTTTGCCCATAAAAATGCAAAGCATCAATTTATTCTGGGCTCTGCTCATTTATGAATGATGCAAGGCATCTGTTTTGTCTGGGCTTTGCCCCCTTTATAAATGTATAGCATTTTTATTATCTCGTTTGGGCTCTGCCCATTTATAAATGATGTAGAGCATCAATTTAATTAGGCCTGTTTGGTCTTTTAATTGGGCCTGGCCCTTCAGTAAAAAAAATGCATTGCATTTGTCAGGCGCTTTGCGCCAATTACTGAGCGCAAGCGCTTGTGGCGAGGACACGTGTCATGCTCTGGTGAGCGCAAGCGCAACATCGCAGTGCGCTGCGCTAGTGCGCTGCGCTGTTGCGCTGCTGACACGTGGCGCGCTCTGGTGAGGTGCGCCAATTCCAGAGAGCAAAGCTCTTCTTCAAGAGCGCGTAGCGCAAGTGGTTCTATAGCTGACACGTGGCGCTCTCTTTAGAGCGCAACGGTACAGTTTGGAAGTGCAGAGCACTAAGAATCTTTTAGATTCAAGAACAGAAGTGCAAAGCACTATTTGATCTCTTGATCTAAATTAGATCAAAGAAAAATAAATTGTTTTTGTTTCAAGAACCAGAGGTTCATAAAGGTGCAAAGCACCATTTTTATTTTGTTGTTTTCTTGTCTTTTAAAGAACCAGAGGTTCATGAGAAGTGCAAAGCACTGTTTTTATTATGTGAAGAACACTGATCTGGTTTTTTAGATCAATGATTTATTAAAAGAGATTTCTTTTCTCTCTTGAAGGTCTTTACCTTTTTTTTTCTTGAGGAGTTCTTCAGAGTTCTTTTTCTCTCTCTCTCTTTTTTTAGAAAATGTTGATGCCTTTGAATTGAGGCCTAGGGTCCTTTTTATAGTGCCCATAAATTAGTTAAATTTGTTAAAGAGATCTTTCTCTGAGTGATTTGGGGAATTTTCCCCACCGTTGGATCTTTTGATCCAAGGGCTTCTGCTTTGCAGAAGAAAATCTTCTTGTTTTAACAAGAACAGAAAAGATTTCTTAGAAATTTAATTCTGTTTGGCGTAGATGCCCCAGCGCGTGACACGTGTCACGCAGTGCACAGCGCAGCGCGACCGCGCTAGCGCATCTGCGCCGACACGTGTCGCGCAGCGCGACCGCGCTAGCGCATCTGCGCCGACACGTGTCACGCAGCGCAGTGCTTGCGCAACTGAAGCGTTGCTTCCTTTAATAGAGCTTTGCTCTGATTGGGTGCGCTGCCTTGGGCGTTGCGCTGATGCATCTGTGCCTGACATGTGGCGTGTTGCACAGCGCAAATAATCTGAAGCGTTGCTTCATTTATTAAATTTTTAAATTTTCAAAGCAGAGCTTTGCTCTGATTGGGGGAAGATGAAGCGTTGCTTTATCTCCCGCCTCGGAATTTGAATAGAGCTTTACTCTGATTGGGGTAAACAAATGCCCCCCCACCGTTGCGCTTACGTGGCCCCAAACGTGAGCGCAACGGTGGCGGAATTCCAACCGCCGTGACAACTTTCGGAAGTCGAAGAGGCACTTGATGCCTATAAATATGACCTTTGGTCCCCCACAGATGCTTATCATCTTTCAGATTTTTATTTTCAAAAAACTTCAGAGCTTTGCTCTTGCCTTCAAGAACTCCAGAGCTTTGCTCTTCTTTCCAAAGTTTTTAGAAAAACTTTAGGTAAAATTGATTCTTTGATTAAATTAATTTTAATTAATCTTAACCAGCAGAGCTTTGCTCTCATAGATCTTTTGATCTAAAGAGATCCCCATTGGGGTTTCACTGGCAGAGCTTTGCTCATTTTCAAAGTTAGAAACTTTTAGGTAAAATTAATGTAAATCAAATTAATTTAAATTAATCTCAGTCAAAGAGCTTTGCTCTCACAGATCTTTTGATCTAAAGAGATCCCCATTGGGGTTTCATTAAGCTTTTGTTCATGGGTTTTAATCTCTGAACAGAGCTTTGCTCTCTAGGAATTTAGCCCTCTATGTATATTATTTTTCTTCTACCGCTAATCTTCCTGTGGTATTTCCTCCAGGCATAATGGCGGTGCATCTATACAATTTGCACGAGTTCATCACCTATGACGATATCCGCGCACAGGGTTGTCAACAAAACCAGGAGTTTACAGACGCTCAATGTGCAGAGGTCATGGGTCGTCTGAACGCAAGCCGTGGTTGGCTGCTACCCCGTCGTTCGGCTCTTTTGAAAGTCGTGCTGGGAGCAATATCGAGAGCACTTCCGGGTCTTCACGAGGCCCTGCCGCTCAATGCGCTGGATGATGCCGAGGACAAGGTGCATTCAGTGTACCTGACGGGGCTGATCTCGAAGAAACGGCGGGACAGCCTCATTGACATCCTACACCAAATCTTCCAGCAGACGACGATAGTTGCTGCTTATCGAAGGCCGGGAGGGCTTGCCGAGGATCTCGACACAGAGGAGCGCGAGAGGCTGTGCATAAGAATAATTAGAAAGGCCAGAAGAACTCTGGATGGCCTTACTTTTGAATTCCTCAATCCGTGCCCCGGATCTGAGGTTATACCGTTGTAATAATTTGAATAATGTTTCTTATTCATTGCTCTTGTGATTGTAAGAATTTTTAGCAATATGAATGGAAACCCTCCCTTTTTTTTATTTCAGCTTGTCTTATTTCTCGTCCTGAGTCTTCTGCCCATGCATAAATGAATGCGTCTCGAACGCCTGATCAAATGTAAATCGGATGTTCTTTCTGTAGCTTTCTTCTTTCTCTTATTATCGGCATGCTATCTTAATAAACATGATTGACGGATAATAGAGCACGCATCTTGACTTTCTTAAGAAATAGCGATGGCTTAGGCCGCCGGTTCAGATTTGCTGCCTAAGACTTTTCAACTCTATAAGCCGTGAGGGTCTCAAAGAGATTCTTCTCCCTATGGATTGAGAGGATCTCGTAGGTGGGCTTTCTCCTTAGGAATCGTGAGGATTCCTAAGTGTTGTTTTCTCTTACAAGTCGTAAGGATCCTATAAGAGAATTTTTCCCTCTTACGAGTCGAGAGGACCCACAAGCGGTTGTTTCCCTCCTCGTCAAAATTCGACTTTGAAGAGTGAGACCCGTGAATAGTATGCAAGAAACCATTTTGGATTGACTTGCAGGGTCCCATTGTTCAGGAAGCAAGTTTTTTAGTCCCTGCTGCCTGAGGCTTTATTTGCATGTTGAGACGAATCGGGAATTTCCCGCGGAGACACAGTTTTTCTACGAGCCGACGCGAATCAAGAGGCTCTCATCAAGGAGTGTTTGTATCCGTGAGTCGAGGAGTTTGCTAAGGATTGTTTGTTTCCCAAGCGCCAAGGATTATTTGTTTCCTTGGGGTTTGAAACGAGTCGAGGATTTCCCACGGAGGCGCTGGTGGCTCTGCGAGTCGACGCGGATCAGGAAGCTCTCGTCAAGGAGTGTTTGTATCCGTGAGTCGAGGAATTTTGCTAGGGATTATTTGTTTCCTAAGCGCCAAGGATTATTTATTTCCTTGGGGTTTGAAACGAATCGAGAATTTCCTACGGAGGCACTGGTGGCTCTGCGAGTCGACGCAGATCAGGAGGCTCTCGTCAAGGAGTGTTTGTATCCGTGAGTCGGGGAATTTTGCTAGGGATTATTTGTTTCCCAAGCACCAAGGATTATTTGTTTCCTTGGGGTTTGAAACGAGTCGAGGATTTCCCACGGAGGCGCTGGTGGCTCTGCGAGTCGACGCGGATCAGGAGGCTCTCGTCAAGGAGTGTTTGTATCCGTGAGTCGAGGAATTTTGCTAGGGATTATTTGTTTCCCAAGCACCAAAGATTATTTGTTTCCTTGGGGTTTGAAACGAGTCGAGGATTTCCCACGGAGGCGCTGGTGGCTCTGCGAGTCGACGCGAATCAGGAGGCTCTCGTCAAGGAGTGTTTGTATCCGTGAGTCGAGGAATTTTTCTAGGGATTATTTGTTTCCCAAGCACCAAGGATTATTTGTTTCCTTAGGGTTTGAAACGAGTCGAGGATTTCCCACGGAGGCGCTGGTGGCTCTGCGAGTCGACGTGGATCAGGAGGCTCTCGTCAAGGAGTGTTTGTATCCGTGAGTCGAGGAATTTTGCTAGGGATTATTTGTTTCCCAAGCACCAAGGATTATTTGTTTCCTTGGGGTTTGAAACGAGTCGAGGATTTCCCACGGAGGCGCTGGTGGCTCTGCGAGTCGACGCGGATCAGGAGGCTCTCGTCAAGGAGTGTTTGTATCCGTGAGTCGAGGAGTTTGCTAGGGATTATTTGTTTCCCAAGCGCCAAGGATTATTTATTTCCTTGGGGTTTGAAACAAGTCGAGGACTTCCCACGGAGGCACTGGTGGCTCTGCAAGTCGACGCGGATCAGGAGGCTCTCGTCAAGGAGTGTTTGTATCCGTGAGTCGAGGAGTTTACTAAAGACACTGGTTTTTTCGGAGTTGGACTGAACCGTCGAGATTTGGCCTCGTCTTCTGGCGGAGCCTGTTGGGAAAGTATAGTTCCCTCTTTGTTTACGCCCTTGGATTGTATACAGGGATCGATGTGATCTTAACTGGTAGGGCCAAAGTTTTATCATCATTTTTTGTTTCATTTCCGCGATGCTCTATCATTTCAGCTTTTATATCGCGAAGGTCGCGATTGCCCAATCATTTCGACTATTTTTCGCGGTGCCCAATCATTTCGTCTATTTATTTTATTTTTTACTCGCTGCTTTTTATTGCGAGTTGCCCAATCATTTCGGCTATTTTTCATGCATACATTTTCACTTGCTGCTTTTTATTGCAAGTTGCCCCATCATTTCGGCTATTTTATATGCATGTGCGGCCTGCTGGCTTTTCGCCGTAAACCTGAAATTAGACGCCGATTTCGGTATCAGCATCGCTACAACTGGGATATTGCCAGGAGCGAATCATCATCTGTCTCTGTCAATGTCGAACAAAGGTGGCTTAGCGACCAGGGTTAGGGTACTGTCGGCTAAGGCTTTTGACTTCATGAGCCATAAGGGTTTCACGAAGTTATTCCTCCCTACAAGTCGTGAGGATCTTGTAGGTGTATTTTCTCCTTAGGACTCGTGAGGATTCCTAAGTGTTCGTTTCCTCTGTAAGTCGTAAGGATCCTACATGAGGGTTTTCTCCTCATAAATCGAGAGGATTTACAAGGGTTGTTTACCATGCGAACATATCCCCAGTCACGGATGAGACTTGGTTAGGGAAATGTTTATTCGCGCCCGTAGATTGTATACAAGGGTCAAAATTGAGCCACTTGTAGGGCAATATCGGAAGTTGTGGGGGTTGCTTAAGCACAGGTTTAGGTCTCTGTAACTTAAGACTTTCAACTCTTATGAGCCGTGAGTGTCCCATAAGAGAGTTCTTCTTACGAGTCGTGAGGATCTCGCAAGTGTATTTTCTCTTTAGGAATCGTGGTGATCCCTAAGTGTGCTGCTCTCTTGTGAGTCGTAAGGATCTCACGTGGGTGGTTTCTCCTTATAAGGCCGAGAGGACCCTATAAGTGTCCTTTAACGAGGTTACGCCCTTTCAGGTTTTCACAAACACTCGCCGGTAGCCCTGCTGTTTTTACTCACGGAGCCCTTTCGGGTTTTCATCCGCGCCCATTTTGCTTATGGACATACCGATTTTTTTTTATTCTTTTTATCTTTATATATTTTTTTTCCTCTTTTTTTTTTCGAGGTCGCGCCCTTTCGGGTTTTCACGAACACTCGCCGGTAGCCCTGCTGTTTTTACTCACGGAGCCCTTTCGGGTTTTCATCCGTACCCTTTTTGCTTATGGACATACCGTTTTATTTTATTTTATTTTTATATGTTTTTTTATATCTCGTTAGCCTAAAGATGCTGCGGTGGTAGTTTAAAGACGTTTCGGTCTGCTATTAGTTTAAGGACATTTCGGTCCGTCGTTAAGAGGCGGGCTCCTGCTTATAAAGCTTGAGCTTAGGAAGATAGCGAGCGGACGTAGTCGTCGTCATCTATCATTGACCTAGGCTGTGGCTCATCAAGCATAGTATTTCTTTAGGAAGCGACCGTTTATCGGCCTGAAAGGCCTTTCACCGTGCATATCCATGAGTAGATAGGCCCCACCCTGGTAGACCATATCTATGATGTATGGGCCTTCATAGTTTGGCTCGAATTTTCCCCGCTTGGCGCGATTGGGGATCATAGGCCTTTTGACCACTAGCACGAGTTCGCCTTGGCGAAATGTCCTCGGTCGGGTCAGTCTTTCATATGAGCGCGTCATCTTTGCTTTATAAGCTTCCAGATTTTGTTGCGCTATGAGCTAGGTTTCATCAAGGGCGTCAAGCTCCTCAAGCCGAAGGTGAGCATTTTCTTCGTCCGTCAGCTCGTAATGGACTGCCACTCGTAGAGAGGGTAACTCTATCTCGAGGGGGAGTACTGCTTCTGTCCCGAATACTAACGCATATGGTGTTGCGTTTGTGGCCGTTTTAAACGTAGTTCGATATGCCCAGAGAGCCTCTTGCAGTCTTTCGTGCCTGTCTTTCTTATTTTGCGACACTGTTTTCTTCATGATCTTTGTCAAGGTCTTGTTGAAGGCTTCAGCTAGACCGTTAGCTCGCGGATTATAAACCGAGGAATATCTCCAATCTATATTGTGTTGTTGCGCGATGTGACTGATCTTGTGGCTTCTGTAGGCTGGCCCGTTATCGGAGAAGATCCGTCTTGGCGTTCCAAACCGATATATGATGTGCGTCTTGAAGAAGTGGAAGATATTTTCCGTCTTCACTTCTCTTAACGGTACTGCTTCTGCCCATTTAGAGAAGTAATCAGTCGTCGCCAGGATGAGACGATGTCCCCTAGACGATGCTGGTTCGATAGGGCCGACTATGTCAGTCCCCCACATCTCGAACGGCCAGCTAGCCACCGTTGGATGTAGTGGATTTGGATGCTGGTGGATGAAGTCCCCATGGATTTGGCATGAGTAGCATTGCTTTGCATATTCGAAGCAGTCTTGAATCATCGTGGGCCAGTAGTAGCCCATGCGTTTGATCTTCAACTTCATCTTTGGGCCTGCTTGGTGAGAACCGCAGAGTCCGTCATGAACTTCCTGGACGACCCTCCTCGCTTCGTCAGGTCCTAGGAATCTCAGCCACAGAGAATCAAATGATCTCTTGTACAGAGTATTGTTGACGAAGGCGAAAGATACAGCCCGCTTCATGAGTTGATGTCTTGTGGACGCTTCTTCAGGCATTCGGTGGGACCTAAAGTAGTCTATGAAAACTTCTCTCCAATCCTCAGCCTTTTCCAGGTCTTTTACTTGCAGGGTCGTTTGGTCGCTCGCTCCTTTTTCTTCGGATGATTCCGGAGATATTTCTGCTGGGGCAAGCACCCGACGGCTTTGTACCATGATTCTGACGTCATCGAGGTTCTCGTCAGCCAGCTCTTTAGCAAGTTTGGCCAACGCGTTTGCTTAGCTGTTTTCCGCGCGTGGTATGTTCTCCAAAGTATAAGAGGGAATTTGGGTCAACAATTGTTGCACCTTTTCGCCGTACCTCACCAACTCCGGTTTACACTTTTGGTAGTCGCCGTTTACTTGACTAACGACCAGCTGGGAGTCTCCGTATATGAGGAGGTTTTCAATTCCCATGTCGATGGCGATCTCGAGGCCTGCTATCAGAGCTTCGTATTCGGCTTCATTGTTTGTCCTCGGCTCTGTTAGGGAGAAAGCAAAGCGCATTATCCCTCCTTGTGGAGTTACAAAGATGAGCCCATCCCTCCTTGTGGAGTTACAAAGATGAGCCCTACGCCCGATTTAATTATAGGGGTGCTTTATTTGCGCTTCTTCATGGAAGATGCGCCATCGAAATAAAGATCCCATCGAGTATCATCACCGTTGACCGCATCAAACGCATATTCGTTTGGAAGATCGCAGTTTAAAGGAGAATCGGCCGGTATCGGATGCTCAGCGAGGAAGTCGGCGATGGCCTGGCCTTTTACTGCCTTGAGAGGTTGATATATTATCGAGAACTCCATCAAGAGCAGGGTCCATTTAGCGAGTCGTCCCGTCAATATGGCCTTTGACATTAGATATTTGAGAGGGTCTACCTTTGAAATGAGACGGACTTCATATGCTAATGCGTAATGTCTAAGCTTTGTTATTGCGAAGATCAACGCCAGGCAGTGTTTTTCAATGGGGGAGTAGTTGCTTTCTGCCCCCAGTAGAACTCGACTTAGATAGTAGAGCACTCTTTCTTTTCCCTGGTCATTTTCCTGTGCCCATAATGCGCCTAAAGAACCTTCGAGGGCAGTTGTATAAAGGATGAGAGGTTTCCCCTTAACCGGAGCAGCCAACACTGGGGGTTCTGCAGGTATTGCTTGATCTCATCCAGTGCGCTTTGGCATTTTTGATCCCAGATGAATGGAGTTCCTTTCTTCATCAGGCGACTGTAAGGGCGACACTTGCCTGAGAGATTGGCTATAAATCGCCGTATGTATGCGAGCTTCCCTTGGAGAGACCGCAACTGTTTAAGAGTCCTCGGCGGAGGCATTTCCATGATCGCCTTGATCTTGGACGGATCTATTTCGATACCCCGGTGTCGGACGATGAATCCTAAAAATTTGCCCGAGGAAACTCCGAATGCACACTTAAGAGGGTTCATCTTCAAGTTGTATTGCCGAAGGCGTTGAAATACGGTCTTCAAATGCTCGAGATGTTCTTCGTATGATTTACTTTTAACCACGAGATCGTCGATATAGCATTCGACGATTTCGTGTATAAGGTCATCAAATATCTGCATCATGGCTCTCTGGTAAGTAGCACCGGCGTTCTTTAAACCGAAGGGCATCACTTTGTAGCAGAATATACCCAAAGGAGTCCTGAAGGCGGTGTGCTTCTGGTCTTCGGGATGCATCTTTATTTGATTATACCCTGATGAGCCGTCCATAAAGGAGAAAACTTCATGAGTGGACGTGTTGTTTATCATCAGTTCAGTGACTGGCACCGGGAAATCATCCTTCGGACAGGCTTTGTTGAGATCCCGGAAGTCCACACATATGCGCACCGTCCCATTTTTCTTCATCACGGGGACGATGTTAGCGATCCATTCAGGATATTGAACTTCCTTGATGAAGCCAGAGTCGATTAGCTTCTTGACCTCAGCATTGATGCTCATCTCAAGCTCAAGCCGCATTCTTCTCGGCGCCTGTTTGACTGGCTTGACGTCCGGGGATATTGCCAATTTGTGCACAGCAATTTCTGGATCTAGTCCCGGCATTTCGGAATAGTTCCACGCGAAGCAATCTCTATGCTGTAGAAGCACGTCTTTTAACGCAGCCACCCTTTCTTCAGATAGCAGCTCGCTGATGAATGTCGGTCGCGGATCGTCTGCCGATCCCAACTCAATTTTCTTAAGGTTATCTGCAGTAGTGTGTATTCCATCTTCCAGTTCTTTCGGCGCTGGTGGGAACTCTGAGATTACCTCGTCGTTGTTGTTTTTGAAGCACCAGGGAAGGTCATCCATGTTCTCGGGCTCTTCTTTTGATATCGTTATCACGTAACAAGTACGAATTCGCTTCCAATCCCAATGCGGAACTGGTTCTTCTTTCGTGGCCTTGGGCTCGTGCTTCTGTGGCGGCGCTACCCTCCAGTTGTCGGACAGAGCAAACTTGCCATGCTGATACTGATCTTCAACCCAATTTTTGAAGGTGAAGCAATCTTCGAGAGGGTGCCCTATAACTCGGTGATAAGAGCAATAGTTTGGGCCAGAGACCTCGCTTGCTTGCTCGGGGTGCTTGGATTCCGGCAATGTAAGCAATTGATGCATTAGAGCAAGATCAAGTTTCTTCTATGTCTTGTCCCGAGGAAACGAGTATGCTCAACCCATTTTCTTCATGAGGGATAGATTAATAACGCTCAACTCCCATTTGCGTGGCTTCTTAGCCCTGCTTTGTTGTTGTTGAGCGCCTTTTTGGGTTTTCAACTTATTTCTATTTTTGCCCCGAGCCTTCTTTATAACAGGTTGACAAGGAGCGGCATTTTCGTCCTTTACGGCTTGTTGGAGAAGGCGTTGCGTCTTGGCTTTCTCATAAATGGCCGTCTCACGGTTGTGATCATTGTTAGTTATATGTATGCCCTAGAGGCCATTGCTATACATAGGATGTATATTGTAGTGGATGCTTGGACATATACAGGGAGGACTTTCTTGCTCGACATGATAGTATGCTATCTGGTTACTCTTTACCTTAACGTGTACAATGATTGTCTCTCTGTTACATGTTGGTAAAGCCCTTAGGATGTGTACTTGACTACCTGGACTATGATGTGGATCATACTAGTGGGGACATGGTACTCCATAAGTACATCCTTCAAAGTCCCTCGTCGTGGGTATATCGAGACGGGGCATCGATATACCAGAGTAGACTAGCGTATACCTTCTCGACCCATATAGATGGGCGATGGATGATCCCATATCCATTGGTGTTTGACATCGGAGATGATATACGGGTGCTCAGTGAAGACTGGGTATACTGGACGGACTCGCCGAGAACTCCCAGATGGTATTATACTTTACGTCAGATGGCAGTTCTCTGGTGACACTGGTACAGAGTAGTCTGTTGACCCGAGATCGTCATAGAGTCTTGTGTGGTTCCTACTGTGCTTTGATTTCCACCTTACCACGTCCAAGAGGGCGTGCAAAACGGTGGTTTTTGGGTACAGTCCCGAATCACATGGAGGCAATGAGCGATAGGAGGGGATTCGTCTCTCCCGGTATAGGGAGTTGATGTTGCGCTGTGTTCGATTGGCTATAACCGGAAATCCCTGGCTAGGGTTGCTGAGATTTACTGGTAAGTGTTACCAGTAGTTTCTCGAACTGTTATAGACCTCATATCGACACGACTTATCGAGCTATTGGGGTCTGATGTTTACCACCCCTAGGCGAGATATGCGACATATCAGACGACGAGACCGGACTGTACGGTAAGTGTTACTTGTTGGATTCACAGGAGTGTGAGTGGGCTTGCTCGTCGATCTTCTGATCTCTCAATACCCGGGTGGCCGTTACGTTTAGCAGACCGCTTGCGGCTTGTGGGTGTTTGATATGATCATCACCTGCTGCCGGCGTAATGACGAGTCTTTAGAGTCCTACACAGAGGTTTCCTGGCTCAAGCGAAACGAAATAGGAGCACATATGAGATATGTGCGGGACCGAGAATAATGCGTGTATGTGATACCGTATTCTATTCTCGCGATGAATGTATCGATTGGTTGTATGCGATATAACCTAGTTATCGAATCAAGGATTGATTCGATAAGTCGATACATTGGATATTAGTCGGTCATATGCGATATGACCGGATCGTTAAATCAAGCGTTGATTTAATGATTTAATGCATAATTATATATTTGATATATTACTTTGCATTAACTAGTATTGGTTCACTTAAAAAGGATTTTCTCACTTGATGTGCACATTGTATATATGATATACTTTTGTGCATTTGATTGTATCATGTTTGATGATACATAATAGTTTGTGTGTTTGGTTTAAACCATGGTTGATCAATGGTTAGGGTTTCATTTACTTCATTTGATTATTTAGTTTATTTTTTTATTCTTTATTTTAGGAAAAGAAAAGATATGGTTGCTTATTTTGTTTGTTTTGTTGAAACTTCAAGAAGCTTTGACCATTCTTGTTCTTTTCCTAAACCTAACCATTCAACCTAACCATGGTTTATTCTCTACACCTAACTATGGTTGCCATTATGATAAGTATCATATTATTTCCTATTTTAATTGAACTTATCATAATTCTTTTCTTCTTCTTCTTCATCTTCAAAAAGGAAGAAAGCTTGCCTCCATCAATGGCAACTTGAGAAAAAGAGTGAGAAATCCAATTTTAAAGTGAACTCACTTCCTATTTCTTCATCCTCTACCACTTGCCAAGTAGTATAGGGTGTTTTCTTCACAATTTTCATGGCTTGGTTAAGTTGGAGCTTGATCTTGTGTTGCCTCGACGTAGATCATCTTCGGCATCGAAGTCGACGACCTAGCCCGCCCATTTCTCCGATGAAGCCGACGCTAGAGCCCGGGATCCGATGATCGCAGCGAGGGGACTTCATCACGGAGCTATGGAGGTGGAGGACCGGATCTACAAAGGTTGTATTTTCGGTTTACTCTTAGTTAAGTTGTTAACTAGTTATCGTTTTCGCCTAAAATCTAGTTAACGATCCGTATTAGGGTTTCTCGGCACTTGTAAAATTTGAAATTGGCATGGTTGATGCCTTGTGAGACCTCATTAGTGTGCCTAGGAACCCTACAGTGGTATCAGAGCCTAGCTAGAGCCTTAGGCGATGTGTTAACGAAGTTAAAACCCCGATCGAACCCGTAATCGACAAAATAAAACCCTCTCTGTACATTTTTTAAAATCTGGGATTTTTCCAAATTAAAAATACTTAAAAAATTCAGCAGGGTATTCTAAGAATTACCATGAAAAACGAGCCCCTAACTCCTCTACATGGCCGCTGAACCGCGGCAATGACCCCCCTTTAGCGGCGGTTCCGCGGCAATGTAATGGAATTAGCGACGGATCTTTTCACAGTAATTCATAGCTCTGTTTTTTCTATTTTCTGGGCATTTTTAACACTGACTCAAGAGTTGAGTATTTTGGGGTTTATTTTGTAGTCGTTGTTTCGATCAAAATTTTTAATTTCGTTGGGTTTTCCGGATATTTTAGAAACTGTTAAAAAGTTCGACCGGATATAAATACCCACTTTTTCCCCTGCCGGGAAATTTCCAAGTGTTGGATCTTTTCGTAGTTTAAGAATGTTCAAAGTAGTGCAAGTAACGCGATGGTCCCTCTAGAAGACAACAAACCTTAACTCGATTATGTGACCGTCTTGAACTGCCCTTTGAACCTTAGGGTTTGGGGCAGTACGGCGTGCCACATGTGAGGCATTGGCTTGACCCTTCTACGGCTGGACCGTTGGTACTGAGGCATGAAGTGAATGTTTTTAAACTTGTTTCATGTGTTGAGCTGTTTCGGGAAAACTTGGGCGTTTGACTGTTCGATCGGAAAATTTAACATTTTCTGTTTATCTGGAATGTGATACAATAATTGGAATTCACAAGTAGTTATGAGATAACTGATATGAATGTTATAAGCATAGCACTTTAGTCTCACTTGATCGGTTGCCACGGAATTTTGATGCGATCAAAAGTCCGTCGCAATCACGTAGCGTACGCGGATACTCGCCGGTAAACTTAATAGACAGCCTCACCCCATAGCCCCGACCAAGTGACTGTAGGAGAACCCCGTCGCCGAAAGCATCCGTTCGGGTGCTCGCGGCAGCGGTGTTCCGCCTTGGTGTACTTCGTCGACAGTGTCGGGGGTGCGGCCGCCTACTAAAGTTTGCGACGAACATTCGATCAGGATGTCGGGAATCTTGTTGAATTGCCCGACTTGATATTGAAAAGAGTTTTCGATAATGAGACTAAAATGCGGGGTTTATAATTGTTAGGCATGTGATGTCTAAGGAATTCATTTGATTAGGCATGCGATGTCTAAAGAGTTTGCGGATTCCAACTGTTGTAGTTTTACACTTTCTTTTCTGTGACCGTAAGTGTAATATGTGATATCGCCGGTTTCGTTGCTATATGTCAACGACAATTGGGATGCACATATTTACTTACGTTGATGACATGTGATGTTATGTGTTGCTGGATTTGTTATATTGGATCGTCGTGTTTGAATAGCCGGGGTTTTTTTATGTGAGATGAGTGTTTTTCGTTTTCATTCATGTAAAAACTTGTATGTAATATTCTTTTATTGGGGCACTTCCAGGTTGCGGAAGATGTCACCTTTTGTATATTATTTACTTTTCCGCACTAGGATAGACCGAAGGAGGAGGGCACAAGTAACCGGGTTCTGGAGTCCAGTAGGAGACCAACTCGAGGAGTCGAGTCCAGGTATCCTAACTCTAGAATTGGAAGGGTTGCTTGCCGCTCTCGTAGGGGTCTAGGGGTGTGGGTTTGGCTATTCATAGCGACCGTGGAATCCATGTTTTATACTGGCTCGTATTGAAAACACGGATGTCCTAGTATATCCAATATTTCATATGTTTCTTCTGCTGCGATATCTGTGATGTGATCATGTGATGTTCTGTGATAAATACTGTATATAGAATATATGATATATTATATAGACGTTACTTATGTTTTACACCCGCGCTAGCTCTGCCCTGCTCTGCCGTTAGCTACCTAACCTAACGGTGCACGAGGGGACATCGAGGCGAATGCGGATGGCATATGTGTACGTCGTATTTATCTATGATGTTTAGGTGACTTAAATGATGGGACTTCATTAATGAGATTAATGAAATAAACGAAACCTAAGATGTTGTGGAATCGAATTTTAAAAATTAAAACAGGTAGCTACAGTTCTTGCTTTGCACAGCGGTATATATGATATATCCTGCACCTTATTCGATGAGGAAAGGACCGAGATCCCTTCACCGGGAGTGACTCCTTTAGCAATAACTGGCAGATGCTATAACACTCGGTTTGTTTTTGATTGCTTCTATAAGTTTCTGCTTTGCACAGTGATATATATGATATATCCCGCATCTCATTCGACGAGGAAAGGACCGACGATCCCTTCACCGGGAGTGACTCCTTTAGCAAAACTAGAAAAAGCCTCAAAAGCACTCCATTTTAAAATCATTTGATTCTACAACGATATCAAGTTCATTACGCAATAGGTTTTCAGAAAAACTTGTCGTAGCCCTCCGTCATTTCAGATAAGTCCTGTTTAGTATTCGTGCTGCGTTTGTTGACCTTGTCAAGGCGCAGTGTGCGGTAGCTAACCAGTATTTATCTGCTTATGCATATGATGCAGATTGGGTTAGGGTAGTCGTGCGGCCTTGTTGACCTTGTCAAGGGTCGTGCGGGTGGGTTTGATTCAATCAAGAAATGACGGGTTGAACTTGACTTGTGGTCTATGGTTTGTTGACCTTGTCAAGGTCATAGATCGTTCGGGGCAAAATATTATCGGGAATTTCAAGTGTTGAAATTTGCAATGAGATTGCATACCTTCTATGAGATTGTTGGATCCCGATACCCGCTGCGAGTAAGAGTTACTCCTGGGAGAGTTTTACACATTACAATTAGCCGATCAAGTAGGTGTCTAGAAAGGTGTCAACGGGGTTACGTCTCTGGGAAAATGAGGTTTACTGTAATTAGGTTCGTGCGAAAGCACGGGGGACCTCCCTCAAAGTACCGACACTGGCCTGGCTGAAAGATTGGCGAACTTGTAGTGTGTAATTAATCCCGGCTAGTCTTTCCTTTTAGGGTTTGAAGGAAGATTTGATAAAAAACAGTGGGAGCTATCTTGATTAGATAAAATAATAACCAATCTATTCTTGCAAGAGCGCACGCTGAGTGTTTTCTTCTCTCTCTCTCCAGGTAGCGACCATATCACGCCTTAATCAAGATAATAATACGGAATATTGACCGAACCCGCTTGTTATACTGAGCTGGGGAACGTTGGTCCCGCTCCAACTTATAATTGTTATAAGACAGAGCAGGAAATAGGGGAATACCAGATTTCCCATGCCGCCCAAACGAAGAAAGTGCATGCTGATGCATCATCTTCGGGTGTGTTCATTACAAAGAACTGTTTCTCAGTGTCCTCTACGTCCTGGGTATTTGATACCGGATCAGGATCCCAGATATGTAATCTGTTACATAGGGCTACAGAAAGGTAGAGAACTGAGAACGGGTGATAAGTTTCATGAGGCAGAAAACGGGGCAAGTGTTGTAGCCAAGTCTGTTGGTCACTGTCACCCTGTATTACCAATACATTGATTCTGAACGAATGTTATTAGATACCGAACCTGATATACAAAATCATATATGTCTCTTTATTAGTAAAGAAACGATAAAATTTTGTATTGTTGGATAATGTTTTGAACATTTCCTATATCAAAAGTTGATCGGATCAGGCACGTTATCTAAAAGCATTGATGTTCTAAATCAAACTACAGTTCTTCAGTATACGGAACACACACAAGAGGAAGAGTTCAGAAATGAACGAATCCTTCTTGAGGTATTGTAGACTAGGTCATATCAATGCGACCCGACTAGCTAAGTTGCACATAGATGCATATTTAAATCTGTTTGAATTTACATCTTGTAAAACTTCCCATTCATGTCACAGAGATAAGATGACCATAGCTCTGTTTACTGGAAACAGAGAAAGAGTTAGTGAACTCTTGGGACTGATACATGATGATGTATGTAAGGTCCCCTGTCTACACATGCCAGGACTGGTTCTTAGTACTTCATTGCATTCTCTGATGATCTCTTTAGATTCAGACATATGTTCCTGTTGAAACACAAGTCCGAACCTTTTGAGATATTCACAGAATATAAGTTAGAAGTAGAGAACCAATACGGGTATAAGTATTATGTCCTTTGATGTGATCAGGGAGGAGAATACTTGAGCACGGAATTCCTGGACTATTCTAAACGAGAATGAGATTCTCTCTCAGCATTACTCCTCCGTATACACCATAGCACGATGGTATATCGGGGCGGAGCAATTGCACCCTATTCGATATGGTGCGCTCTATGATGAGTACTACTGAGTTACCTATTTCCTTTTTGGGAGTTATGCACTTGAGAAGCTGCATACCTATTGAATAGGGTTCAAATCAAATCAGTTGCCTACCACTTCATATTTGATATGATAAGGGAAGAGCCCATCTCTTAAGTTAGTTAAGATTTGGGGTTGTCCGGCCTATGTCTAAAAACAAAATCCGGACAAGCTCGAGGCAAGGTCTGATATGTAGAACTGGAAATGTTCCAGCTATACAAACTGCAGCTGATGATTTGAAAGAACCAAAGGATTCAATAGTTACCAACGAACCTCAGCCTCTCCGCCGATCTAGTAGGGTTCCTCACCCACCTGAGAGATACTTCTGTTTCTCTATGACAGTGGGAGCGAGGATTGCATCATGAGATGATGACCCAACTAGTTTCGAGCTGGCCATCAGGAGTGGGACTCTGTAAGAATGGCTGGATGCTTAGCGATCTGAGATGGAATCCTTATACACCAACAAAGTATGGACTTTGGTTGCTATATCTGAAGGGTTAAATCCCCATCAGGAGCAAGTATATCTTGAGAAGATTACTTGGTGTAAATGGAAAAGTTGAGACTTTCAAAGCTAGACATGTTATAGGTTTTCATCATCGACCAGGCGTGCATAATGATGAAACCTTTTTCAGTGGCTATGCTTAAGTCCATCCAGATCCTACTTGCCACGGCTACATACCATGACTACGATATCTGGTGGTTGGGTGTCATGACAGCTTTTCTAAAATGATGTTTTAGAAGAGAGCATCTATAAGTACACAGCCAGAGGGCTTCGTAGACAGTGGGAGCAGCAGAAACGTGTACAAGATGCTTTATAGGATAAAGCAGACATCGCGGAGTTGGAACGTCTATTTTGATGTCGTAGTCAAAAAGTTTGACATCATCAAAATGGTAGATGAACCTAGTATATACAAAAAGGTAGTAGGGAGTATAGTGGTGATCCTCGTAGAGTACGTGGATGACATACTCTTGATGGGGAAGGAGTTTCCTATGCTACGCTCGATCAATCTCCGCTTATCACAAGGATTCTCCATATAGGATCAAAGTGATACCTCCTAAATCCTGAGTTTTGATCTATGAGATAGAAGTGATTGGATGTTAGGATTCTCACTAGTTGTAGTGAGATGGTATCAATCGATCCTGGAGAGAATCACTGGAAAGGTTCCAGGGTGATAAGGACGACTGAATGTCAGTCACAGGCATTGTTTTTACCCTTAGTAAAGGGACGGTATGTTGGAAAAGTTCCAAACTAGATACCGTGGCATACTAGACGATAAAGGCTGGATACATCGCTACTTAAGATGCTACCAAAGAGGAAGTCTGGGTGTATATTAGTTCATGAGATGAACATCGTTCCGACCATTGTGAGACAATGGAGTTGTGGCTTATGCCTAGGAACGCCCGTCCCATCAGTGATCCAGACATATTCTAAGGCAGTATCACCTGATCATGGATATGGTTGATCTCCAGGGTGATTGAGGTTAGGAGAGTAGACTCAGAGGACAACACGGCGGATCCACTCACAAAGGCCTTTTCCCAGAGAGAGACTTTTATGGGATGGTTGAGTATGAGATACTACAACCACTGCTATCCGATGGCCCTAGTGCAAGTGGGAGATTTTTAGTTATATGTATGCCCTAGAGGCCATTACTATACATAGGATGTATATTGTAGTGGATGCTTGGACATATATAGGGAGGACTTTCTTGCTCGACATGATAGTATGCTATCTGGTTACTCTTTACCTTAACGTGTACAATGATTGTCTCTCTCTCTTACATGTTGGTAAAACCCTTAGGATGTGTACTTGACTACCTGGACTATGATGTGGATCATACTAGTGGGGACATGGTAGTCTATAAGTACATCCTTCAAAGTCCCTCGTCGTGGGTATATCGAGACGGGGCATCGATATACCAGAGTAGACTAGCGTATACCTTCTCGACCCATATAGATGGGCGATGGATGATCCTATATCCATTGGTGTTTGACATCGGAGATGATATACGGGTGCTCAGTGAAGACTGGGTACACTGGACGGACTCGCCGAGAACTCCCAGATGGTATTATACCTTACGTCAGATGGCAGTTCTCTGGTGACACTGTTATAGAGTAGTCTGTTGACCCGAGATCGTCATAGATTCTTGTGTGGTTCCTACTGTGCTTTGATTTCCACCTTACCACGTCCAAGAGGGAATGCAAAACGGTGGTTTTTGGGTACAGTCCTGAATCACATAGAGGCAATGAGCGATAGGAGGGGATTCGTCTCTCCCGGTATAGGGAGTTGATGTTGCGCTGTGTTCGATTGGCTATAACCGGAAATCCCTGACCAGGGTTGCTGAGATTTACTGGTAAGTGTTACCAGTAGTTTCTCGAACTGTTATAGATCTCATATCGACACGACTTATCGAGCTATTGGGGTCTGACGTTTACCACCCCTAGGCGAGATATGCGACATATCAGACGACGAGACCGGACTGTACGGTAAGTGTTACTAGTTGGATTCACAGGAGTGTGAGCGGGCTTGCTCGTCGATCTTCTGATCGCTCAATACCTGGATGGCCGTTGCGTTTAGCAGACCGCTTGCGGCTTGTGGGTGTTTGATATGATCATCACCTGCTGCCGGCATATTGACGAGTCTTTAGAGTCCTACACAGAGATTTCCTGGCTCAAGCGAAACGAAATATGAGCACATATGAGATATGTGCGGGACCGAGAATAATGCGTGTATGTGATACCGTATTCTATTCTCGCGATGAATGTATCGATTGGTTGTATGCGATATAACCTAGTTATCGAATCAAGGATTGATTCGATAAGTCGATACATTGGATATTAGTCGGTCATATGCGATATGACCGGATCGTTAAATCAAGCGTTGATTTAATGATTTAATGCATAATTATATATTTGATATATTACTTTGCATTAACTAGTATTGGTTCACTTAAAAAGGATTTTCTCACTTGATGTGCACATTGTATATATGATATACTTTTGTGCATTTGATTGTATCATGTTTGATGATACATGATAGTTTGTGTGTTTGGTTTAAACCATGGTTGGTCAATGGTTAGGGTTTCATTTAATTCATTTGATTATTTAGTTTATTTATTTATTCTTTATTTTAGGAAAAGAAAAGATATGGTTGCTTATTTTGTTTGTTTTGTTGAAACTTCAAGAAGCTTTGACCATTCTTGTTCTTTTCCTAAACCTAACCATTCAACCTAACCATGGTTTATTCTCTACACCTAACTATGGTTACCATTATGATAAGTATCATATTATTTCCTATTTTAATTGAACTTATCATAATTCTTTTCTTCTTCTTCTTCATCTCCAAAAAGGAAGAAAGCTTGCCTCCATCAATGGCAACTTAAGAAAAAGAGTGAGAAATCCAATTTTAAAGTGAACCCACTTCCTATTTCTTCATCCTCTACCACTTGCCAAGTAGTATAGGGTGTTTTCTTCACAAGTTTCATGGCTTGGTGAAGTTGGAGCTTGATCTTGTGTTGCCTCGACGTAGATCATCTTCGGCATCGAAGTCGACGACCTAGCCCGCCCATTTCTCGATGAAGCCGATGCTAGAGCCCGGGATCCAATGATCGCAGCGAGGGGACTTCATCACGGAGCTATGGAGGTGGAGGACCGGATCTACAAAGGTTGTATTTTCGGTTTACTCTTAGTTAAGTTGTTAACTAGTTATCGTTTTCGCCTAAAATCTAGTTAACGATCCGTATTAGGGTTTCTCAGCACTTGTAAAATTTGAAATTGGCATGGTTGATGCCTTGTGAGACCTCATTAGTGTGCCTAGGAATCCTAGAATCATCTCGGACTTTTTGACCAGCTTTCTTTATAAGTTTGTCCATTTGTTCCTCGAACGACGGACTGGGCTCCTTCGCATCTGGAACTTTCACCAGTTTAGGATTAGCGTCCTCCCATTGAGCATCCTCTTTTTCATCAAGGTCATACACGACGTAACAGCTGGGCAGTAACTTTCGTTTCCTTGACCGGATGTATCCAAGCCCTTTTGTTTCCATTCTCCCGTTAGGCAGTTTGCGTTGAGTCCCGGGAATGTTCCAGACCCTGTCATAGAATTTGGCCTTTCTAACGGTCTGTTTGAAGGATTTCCCCTGGCGTTTCAGCAGCTTCTTCAAACCCTCTGTATAATATCTGGGAAGACGGATAGGCTGAAGCCTGTCGAGCGCAGGATCCGCGCCATGCCAGATTTCTTTTTTCACCTTGGTTTCTTCAGAGCGGTAGAACAGAATTGCTTTCTCTCTTTCTCGCCTGGGAGGGATATAGAATGTTTTAGCTCTTCTACGTTGTAAATATTGAGTGCGTCCAGTTCTTTCTGGTGTTTAAGTGGCACTATGGCGACTTGTAGACTTTGCTCCCCGTCAGCGGACGTTTGTATTGAAGGTCGAGCGGAGAATACAGCATGGACTTCATCTTCCGAGTCACTGCCAAAGATCAATGTAGGAGCCGATGGTCCCGGCTTGTGGTGTTGGGGCGGACCCGAATAAACTATCTCCTCTTCCTCTTCAGTATCACTGCCGAAGACCGGGATGGTGGTGTTAGCTTTGTTCTCCGGCTTGTGACACTTCTCTGTGTCTTCGAAATCCAGTAAGAAGTATTTGGCGTCTTCATATTTGCGGACCTCGTTCACAGAGAAAGGGTTCAGTTCTCCCGTCACGGTATACTCAAAACCATCCTTAAAATACTTCATACACTGATGTTGTGTAGAAGGGATGATGTTGTACTCGTGTAACCATGGTCGGCCGAGCAAAGCGTTGTAGCATGTCTTGGCGTCTATGACGTGGAACTTAACGTCCGTGACGAGTAGCCCGAAGCGTAGCGTCAGTATCACAGATCCAAGAGTCTTTGACGATTGGGAGTCGAACCCAGAGATGGTGATCTTGTCCCGAACAAGGTGCTGGACGCTGATGCAGATTTCCTTCAACACCCGTACGTTGAGTAGGTTAACAGACGACCCGTTATCGATCAGGATTTTGCCTATCTTTATATCATGGCAGTATCCCGAGACATAGAAAGGGCGATTGTGTTCGTACGTCCCAAGTAGAAGGTCTTCATTGCCAAAAGTAACATCGGTCGTGTGCACTTCCTCCAATTCATCCTTCATCTTTTCCTCGGCCAGGCATGCTTGGAATTGTTCTGGGTCTTGGAGCGCCTTAATCAACGAATCTCTCGCCTCTTTTGATAGCAAAAGGGCGTCAAGAATGCTGAGCTATGAGGGCAGCTTCCTCAGATGTGCTAAGACGTTGTAATCAACCTTATTCTTCTTTGGTGGGTCTTTGGCAGGTAGCTCTTCCACCACTTGGTCATCTAAGACGATATCTTCAGTGGCCTTTTCTTTCCCTTTATCTTTTTTGTTCGAGGGTCCGAGGTTCTTTTTGGGCAGCGTGCGATTACGTAGCCGGATATTTTCGTAGACCTTCGGTTTTTCTTCTTTTCTCGAGGCGGACTCTTTAAAGAGAGGGGCAAGTTCTAGTTCTTCATCAGAATCACTCCCGAATGTGGGCACTTGTGATTTACCGGTGTTAACCACGCAACAATCGCCAGCAGTTCTTTTAAGCCCTTCGGTCATATTTCTTTGCTCTCGACGAGTTTTACGCTTTTCCCGCTTAAAGTGTTGTCGATGAGCAACATATCCTTGCCACCATCCATCGAAAGCTTTGCACTCTTGAGTGGGGTGCGAAATCTTCTGATGATATAAGCAATAGGAGGGGTGCGTTTCCACTTCACCGGTGATGTCTCCTTCAGAGGATGGTAGCTTCATGCCCATTGATATGGCCTTAGCAAACTTTTTCCTCATCTTGAATTGGCTTTTGTCGGCAGCGGGGGTGTTTTGCTCCAGCGGGATCGTCTCAGCTCCTTCATCAAGTCGCTGGCGTTTGGCCCCTTCAAATATAGCCGCCTCGCACTCCCTATCAGCTTTACTTTTCAACCGAGCTTCATTAAGGAATGCGTCAATTACTTCATCTGATGGCCCCAGAACTTTTGGTTCAGGATCTGTCCCCAGCTTTTCGGTGCAAGGAGTCTCCTCATCGTTCGTGATCGAATGGGAAATCATATGACAGCTCGCCACATATTCCTCGGATTCATCCGATGAACTTTCTCCTTCATCTTCTTCTTGAAAGACGTGATTGAGGAACTCTCGGAATGTAATGGGAGTCCGTGCCTTCTGGTTGTACTCCTCCAGCGTATCAATTTATTTTTGCAGGTCCGTGCGCTTGTCACCAGGCTTCACGGGCTTCTTTGACTTCTTTTTCTTCTTTTTCGAAGATTTTGACGACTGGTTGCGAGT
Source organism: Agapanthus africanus (assembly GCA_030015575.1). NCBI lineage: Eukaryota > Viridiplantae > Streptophyta > Magnoliopsida > Asparagales > Amaryllidaceae > Agapanthus > Agapanthus africanus. The sequence goes on along the minus strand of CM057345.1, from coordinate 428,862,832 downwards.
GCTTGAGCCACCACCATCGGTCTTTGGAGTTGGACGCGGTTTCAACATCCCTTCAATGACCTGCGGTTCCAACGGGTTCTTCCACTCGATCGCTGGACATGTCTGAAGATCATTTAGCATCCTCTTTGTCTTGTCTGATAATACAACCTCCCAAAGAGCTTCTTCAATGATGGCGCATGTTGCCCCCGGCGTATTCGTCTCCTTAGAGGTGTGGGGCTGCGGGGGATTCACCTTCCATTTTTCAGATAACGCGAACTTGCCCTGTCGGTACTAGTTTTCAAGCCAATTCTTGAAAACGTAGCAATTTTCGATCGGATGGCCAGGTACTCGATGATAAGGACAGTAGTTGGGCTCGTTGACGTCACTTGGTTGCAACGGACGTTTTGGATCCGGCAGATTTATGAGTCTGTTGCGCAACGCCAGCTCGAATAACCTCCTCGTTTTATCGCGGGGAAAGGAATAAGAATGTCCCATCCTATCCTCAAAGGGTACGTACGGGCGCATATTATTTTGATGAGCAACCGGCTTCGAGTCGCTCGGTTGTTGTTGAGCATTAGCGACGACGATCGCTTTTCCCTTCCCTTTGTCATTTCGGGAGTCCGGCCTTGGAAGAGCGGGTTTATGGCCCACTTGATCCATTTGCGCTAGTTTTTCAATCAAGGCCTGGAAGGTAGTTGGCTTGAAAAACATCATAAATTGTGAGATGGTTGCTTGTGGATCAAGGGTTCCCACAAACATACCCACTGCGGGAGCTTCTTCAATGCGCTGCTCGCACTTTGACCATAAGTTCCGCCATCGTATAGCGTACTGAACCCACATCTCGCCTGGTTTTACCCTGGTGTTAATCAGTGCTGTCATCGGGGTACGTTCACTGGCGCTTGCAAAACGCTGAGTAAACAGTAGCTCCATCTCCGCGAAGGTTTTGATAGAGTCGTTCGGGAGTTCAGAGTACCACTCGAACGCTGTATCCGATAAACTTCCAACAAATTGGCGAAGTAAAAGCTTGTCAGCACCACCGGTATTGCCGCAGAGTGCCCTGAACTGGGCAACATGCTGGTGAGGATTGCCCGTCCCTTGTAGACATGGAACTTGGGAATCGTATAACCTGGCGGGTACTTGATTTGATCGTACCAACTCGGATATGGCCTCCCCGTTTTCACGACCTGGTCGGCTGTTTCGGTTGCATGATGAACCCGTATTTGTTGGGCGATGTACTCATCCAAATCAGCTTTGGAGATTGTATCCTCTTTAGCAGTGGACAGAGCTGGTGGAGGATTCGATGTCTCTCCCCTATCGTCTTCAAGGATGATCGGGGGATCTTCAGCAGGTGGATCTTGTTGAATCATCATACCCACCATATCCTGGAATAGGAGGGCCATTTTCTTTATGTTGGCTGCCTGCTCCGCAGCTTCTTTATCCTTCTTCTCCAATACGCAACGAAGGAATTCTGTGTCCGTTTCTTGTTCTTGACGCTCGTCCGAGGATGTTTCAAGGGTTTCTTTTGGCCCTGTAAGTGCGGCCATAGCGTTCATCATCTCTTGGAGCTTTTGCTGCTGCTCCTGAGCCTTGGTCACTGACCTCGTGTGCGGTCTATGACCTGTTGATATGCGGCTATCTTCTTTTCCCGATGCCATGTAAACCGTATGAACTGTTATGCCCCCTGACTTGGGCCGTTTAGGTTCACCATTTTTAACTTTTGCCGCTGACGCGGGAGTTTTCTCTGGCCTCTTTCTTTTGTGGGCCGTTGAGGTTGAAGGAACCGTTGAAGGGGGCAGCTTTGCAGCTGCTGTCCCCTGCTGTTCAATAGGATGGTCTTTTTCTTTTTGCACTTTCGCCTTCTTTTGTTGACGAGAGTGATCTGGGTCGATCACTGAGTCTTGAACCCTTTGCCAAACCTTGTATATTCTTGAGGACAGCCGTTGAGGGGGCTGTTCTTGCTTTGTTTCTGGGATTCTCTCCGCAGGCAGAGGAGATTTTTTCAGTGTAGCGGTTGGAGCATTCTTACGTACCCTCCTCAGCAGTTCAAAACTGTTACCAGTTGGAACAGCAACATTGACTTCCACCACTGGAGCCGGTGGAGTTAGCCCTGAGGGGGAACTGCCCCCTGCCTTCCTTACTCGTCGCCAATGGCGACGTCGAGCATGAAGAGCCGTTGGGACTGGCTCGGAGATAGAGACAGCTTCTTTTTGCCCCCTGCCTGAGTGAGGCGTCGCTGGTGTTAACCTCTCAAAGACTGAGGTTGTCTTTTGAGAGGTGATATTCAATCTACCGAAGACGGATCCTTGAGCAGGGGCAGGAGCAGGAATCGTCAGTCTTGAAAAGACTGACTCTTTGACAGGGGAAGCCTCCTTGATGACTTCTGGAGCAGTAGTCATTGCCTTCTTTGGGACAGCCAATTTAAAGTTCTGATCCAGCCTAGCGAAAACCGAAGCTGTTGGTTTGGCAGTGGGTGACCCGTTGACAGGGGCCGTCGTGGCAGTGAGTCGCTCGAAGACCGACCTCTTGTTCACCTCCGATGCAGGCATCGGCACAGAGAAGCTTGTAGGTGGGATCATGGTCCCGAAGAACAGTCCAGTGGTGGCTTGGGTCACCTGGTCTACTGGCAGAGTGAGGAAGGAAGCCGCTTGGGGCCCATATGCTACACCTCCGGGGGAGGTGGAGCGTCCATTGCAGTGGCACTTCGAGCAGTTGGTACAGTTAGAGGCCATTGAATCTTGAGTTCTGCGCCAGGCAAGAGACCAAATCTTAGTAACTTGAAATACGAAGGCAACCATTTAACAAACCGCGATTGGTTCGCGAAGACGACACACGAAGTGTGGAGTGGAAAGAGGAAAAGGTCCCACCGGGCATGCCAGAATCTGTTCCCCTCCGAAGGACGGCGCACAGGACCGTGAGGTCCTGACGCTGATATTCGGGGCAGATGCTATATGGTTTTATCCGTCTACCTCTCCGAAGATGCCAAGTTGATTTATGGCACCGTGTATCGGAAGTTTAGACGGATGCGGCCGATGTAGCAGACTTCATCAGATTCCCCCTCGCTTGAGGGGTTTTTGATTGTGGGGACGCTCTCCCCTGCAGGCGCAAGCCCCTGCAGTTAATTACGCTACCGCATCGCGGTAGCAACTTTCTCCTTCTCCAGAATTTCACTTCGTGTCGTGGGTGTTTGTTTTGTTTGTGGTTGCCCGTGGATTGTATACGGAGACTGAATAATACCGTCGCCCGTAGGGCGTGGACTAGTCCAAATCCGTACTTACTTAGATTTGGGTTTGGTGTTTTTAGTTTAAGGATGCATTAGTCGCGTTGCGGCTAAGATCAACTTAAACGTTCGTTAAGGATACAATAGTCCTGTTTGAGACTAAGATCAACTTAACGTGATAATCCATTTAATATCTGGCCATCGGGACTCGTCACCTCTCTAACGTCGTTGAAGGATTACAACGGCAGATGTCAGAGGAGTTCAGAGATGTACCCTTGAACCAAGGTTGATTTGGAGTTTTATAGTCCGTTTGAATGTTTAAGGATACGTTAGCCGTGTTTGGGGGCTAAGATCAACTTAAACGGGATCGTTTAGATCCGGCAAAAGAGCATTTGGAGGCTCTATTGCTCCAGTTTAGGGACGTAGTGGTCCGTGTTCCAGTTTTGGGACATAGGGGTCCATTGCCAGTTTAGGGACGTAGTGGTCCATCATTAGTTTAAGGACGTTTCGGTCCGTCGCCAGTTTAAGGACGTACTGGTCCATCATTAGTTTAAGGACGTTTCGGTCCGATATTCCCATTTAGGGACGAATATTAGTTTAAGGACGTTTCGGTCCAATATTAGTTTAAGGACGTTTCGGTCCACGAGTTTAAGGACCCCGCAGTCCGTATCCATGTGTGGTCGTTGGGACCCGTTGCCTTTCTGATGTCGTTGAAGGATTACAACGAGAAGTGTCAGAGGAGTTCGGAGATGTAACCTCGAACCAGATATAAATTGATTTAAGGGGGAGCTATGCTCAGTCAATTTAATTTGAGGACTTACGGCCAAAATTGAGCTAAGTCCAGTTGAAAATGTTCAACACTTTTATTAAATAATGCATTGCATTTCTTCCATTTTTTTTTGTTTGGGCTTTGCCCATAAAAATGCAGAGCATCAATTTATTCTGGGCTCTGCTCATTTATGAATGATGCAAGGCATCTGTTTTGTCTGGGCTTTGTCCCCTTTATAAATGTATAGCATTTTTATTATCTCGTTTGGGCTCTTCCCATTTATAAATGATGCAGAGCATCAATTTAATTAGGCCTGTTTGGTCTTTTAATTGGGCCTGGCCCTACAGTAAAAGAAATGCATTGCATTTGTCAGACGCTTTGCGCCAATTACTGAGCGCAAGTGCTTGTGGCGAGGACACGTGTCATGCTCTGGTGAGCGGAAGCGCAACATCGCAGTGCGCTGCGCTAGTGCGCTGCGCTGTTGCGCTGCTGACACGTGGCGTGCTCTGGTGAGTTGCGCCAATTCTAGATAGCAAAGCTCTTCTTCAAGAGCGCGTAGCGCAAGTGGTTCTATAGCTGACATGTGGCGCTCTCTTAAGAGCGCAACGGCGCAGTTTGGAAGTGCAGAGCACTAAGAATCTTTTAGATTCAAGAACAGAAGTGCAAAGCACTATTTGATCTCTTGATCTAAATTAGATCAAAGAAAAATAAATTTTTTTTGTTTCAAGAACCAGAGGTTCATAAAGGTGTAAAGCACTATTTTTATTTTGTTGTTTTCTTGTCTTTTAAAGAACCAGAGGTTCATGAGAAGTGCAAAGCACTGTTTTTATTATGTGAAGAACATTGATCTAGTTTTTTAGATCAATGATTTATTAAAAGAGATTTCTTTTCTCTCTTGAAGGTCTTTACCTTTTTTTTTCTTGAGGAGTTCTTCAGAGTTCTTTTTCTCTCTCTTTTTTTTTAGAAAAGGTTGATGCCTTTGAATTGAGGCCTAGGGTCCTTTTTATAGTGCCCATAAATTAGTTAAATTTGTTAAAGAGATCTTTCTCTGAGTGATTTAGGGAATTTTCCCCACCGTTGGATCTTTGATCCAAGGGCTTCTGCTTTGCAAAAGAAAATCTTCTTGTTTTAACAAGAACAGAAATGATTTCTTAGAAATTTAATTCTGTTTGGCGCAGATGCCCCAGCGCGTGACACGTGTCACGCAGCGCACAGCGCAGCGCAACCTGCGCCAACACGTGCCGCACAGCGCAGCGCAACCGCGCTAGCGCATCTGCGCCGACGCGTGCCGCGCAGCGCAGTGCTTGCGCAACTGAAGCGTTGCTTCCTTTAATAGAGCTTTGCTCTGATTGGGTGCGCTGCCTTGGGCGCTGCGCTGATGCATCTGTGCCTGACACGTGGCGTGTTGCGCAGCGCAAATAATCTGAAGCGTTGCTTCATTTATTAAATTTTTAAATTTTTAAAGCAGAGCTTTGCTCTGATTGGGGGAAGATGAAGCGTTGCTTTATCTCCCGCCTCGGAATTTGAACAGAGCTTTGCTCTGATTGGGGTAAACAATGACCTAGCCTATAATGCCTCAGGAAGAATTCGTTCATTTCTGAACTCTTCCTCTTGTGTGTGTTCTATACGTTAAGAACTGTGGTTTGATTTAGAATGTTTATTCTTTTAGATAACGTACCTGAATCGATCAACTTTTGATATAGGAAATGTTCAAAACATTATCCAACAATACAAAATTATATCCTTCTTTACTAAATAAAGAGACCGATATGATGTTGTATATCAGGTTCGGTATCTAATAACATTCGTTCAGAATCAATGTATTTGGTAATACAGGGTGATAACTGCCAACACCTTGGCTGCAACAATTGCACCGTTTCCAACTCTTGAAATTTTATCACCCGTTCTCAGTTCTCTACCTATCTGTAGCCCATGTAACAGATTACATATATGGGATCCCGATCCGGTATCAAATACCCAGGACGTAGAGGATTCTGAAAAACAGTTCCCTGTAACAAACACACCCGAAGTAGATGCATCAGCATGCACTTTCTTCGTTTAGGCGGCATGGGAATCCTGGTATTCCCCTAATTCCTGCTTAGTCTTATAACAATTATAAGTTGGAGCGGGACCAACGTCCCCCAGCTCAGTATAACAAGTGGGTTCGGTCAATATATCCATATTTTTATCTTGATTAAGGTGTGACATGGTCGCTACCTGGAGAGAGAGAGAAGAAAACACTCTGTGTGCGCTCTTGCAAGATTAGATTGGTTATATATATTTTATCTAATCAGGATGGCTCCTACTGTTTTTATCAAATCTTCCTTCAAACCTTAAATGGAAAGACTAGCCGGGATTAATTACACTCTACAAGTTCGCCAATCTTTCAGGCAGGCCAGTGCCGGTACTTTGAGAGAGGTTTCCCGTGCTTTTGCACGGACCTAATTAAAATAAACCTCATTTTCCCAGGGGCGTAACCCCGTTGACACCTTTCTAGAAACCTACTTGATCGGCTAATTGTAAAGTGCAAAACTCTCCCAGGAGTAACAATTACTCGCAGTGGGTATCAGGATCCAACTATCACATAGAAGGTATGCCGTCTCATTGTAAATTTCAACACTTGAAACTCCTGATAATGGTTTTTATCCCTAGCACTTATGACCTTGAGTATGATCAACATATCATAAGCACTAGTCAAGTTCTACCCATCATTTCGTGATTAATTAGATCCACCCACGTGACCCTTGACTATAATCAACATAATCACATGACTGTCCTAACTAATCGCATCATATGCAGTGTAGTAAGACATCACTTAGCTACCGTACACTGCGCCTTGACTATGATCAACATACGCAGCACGAATACTATGTACTCTACTTCCTAAAATGACAGAGGGTTGTGGATGGATTTTAAGAAAACCTTTAACGCTTTGAACTTGATCTCGTAGCAGAATCAAATGATTTTAAATGGAGTGTTTTTTAGGCTTTTTGCTAGTTTCGCTAAAGAGGTCACTCCCGGTGAAGGAATCTCGGCTCTTTCCTCGTCGAATGAGGTGCAGGATATTCACAATACCACTATGCAAAGCAAGAACTAGAAAAGCAGTCAAAAGACAAAACCGAGGGTTGTAGCATCTGCTAGTTATTGCTAAAGAGGCCACTACCGGTGAAGGGATCTCGGCTCTTTCCTCGTCGAATGAGGTGCTGGATATTCTACAAGGAATACCTCTATGCAAAGCAACAACTAGAGCTATCTAATTTTGAAATTCAATTCCACAACATCTTTTAGGTTTATTTTCTTTCATTAATCTCATTAATGAATGTCCCATCATTTAAGTTTACCTAAACATCACAGATAAATAAAACGTACGCTTATGCCATCCGCATTCGCCTCGAAATCCCGTCGTACACCGTTAGGTTAGGTAATTAATGGCAGAGCGGGGAAGGGCTAGCACGGGTGTAAAACATAAGCAACGTCTATACAATATATCATATATACTATATACAGTATCTATCTCATCATATCAAATGATCACATCACCGATATCGCAGCAGAAAATAACATATGAAATATAGGATATACTAGGATGTCCGTGTTTTATTTTGAGCCTGTATAAAACACGGATTCCACGGTCGTGATGAGTAGCCAAACCCACATCTCTAGACCCTTACGAGAGCGGCAAGCAACCCTACCAATTCTAGAGTTAGGAGACCCGGACTCGACGCCTCGAGATGGTCTCCCACTAGACTCTAGAACCCGATTACTTGTGCTCCCCTCCTTGGGTCTATCCTAATGCAAAAGTAAATAATATACATCAACGGTGGCATCTTCCTGAACCCGGAAGTACCCCAATAAAAGAATATTACATACAAGTTTTTACATGAATGAAAATGAAAAACACTCATCTCACATAAAAACCCCCGGCTATTCAAACACGACGATCCAATATAACATATCTAGCAACACATAACATCACATGTCATCAACATAATTAAATATGCGTATCCCAATTGTCGTTGATGTATTGCAACGAAACCGGCGATACACCACATATTACACTTATGGTCGCAGAAAAGAAAGCGAAAAACTACAACAGTTGGAATCCACAACCGCCTTAGACATCATATGCCTAACCAAATGAATTCCTTAGACATCGCATGCCTAAAAATTATAAACCCCGCATTTCAGTCTCGATATTGAAAACAATTTCCAATAATCAGTCGGGAAATTCAACAAGATTCCCGACATCCCGATCGAATGCTGGTCGGAAACTTTAGTAGACGGCCGCACCCCCCGATACCGACGACGAAGTGCACTTAGGCGGAACATCGCGGCCGCGAGCACCCAGACGGATGCTTTTTGGCAACAGAGTTCTCCTACAGTCACTTGGTCGGGGTTATGGGGCATGGCTATCTAGTAATATTACCCGGCGAGTATCCGAATACACAAAGTGATTGCGACGGACTTTTGATCGCATCAAAATCCCGTGGCAACCGATCAAATGAGACTAAATTGCTAGACTTATAAAATTCAAATATTGTTGATTCCAAGTATTGTATCACATTATACTAGACGATGTTAAACGTTTCGAGAGAATCAAACAACACCCTCATTTCCCAATAAGCTCAACACTTGAACGAAGTTAAAGTACCCAAAACGTACCACAATAGCTATGATCCAGCCATAGAAGGGTCAAACCAACGCCTTACCTATGACACCGCGGAACTACGGCAAACCCTAGGGTTCAAGCCGCGGTTCCAAGGGCATAGAATCGAGTTAAGGTTTATGTTCTTCTAGAGGGTCCATAGAATTAATTGCACGAACATTGAATATAATTAACTTAGAAAGTTCCAACACTTGGAAATTTCAGAGGGGGTCATGGGGTAATGTTTGAATTTCGTTCGAACTGTCAAACATAACCTAGGTTACCATCACAATATTAAGTTATACGACTACGAAACACTCCATTTTGGTCCTATAGCAAAATTTATATCACATGGAAATTTGGACCAAGCAAACAATACCCGAAACCCCAAAATGAGCACACCAGAGCACAAAACAAAAACGAGATGATTTGGAGCCAATAGGGCCGGCCTCCTCGGTTTTTAGGTCAATGTGCTCGGTAGAAATCCGAGCAAAAGGTTTCGTTTTTGTTCTTTGCACTAGGGGTATCACATACATCACTCTGCACTTGTTTGCAAAATTTTTAAAGACCTTTTGAAAAACAACAGAGAGCATTAACTGCAGAGTTTCAGAAACTGTATTACGGATTTGTTTCGGTTTCGTATTACATCTAACATCGTCTAAGTTTCTAGTTAGGCTCTGATACCATGTTGGGATTCCTTAGCACCTAGCCTAGGGTTTGCAAGCATCACACATGCCACAACAAAAATTCAAGGGGGTGCTAAGCAATCAAACTAAAAATCATGCTAGAAAACTAGGGTAACCAAACATGTAATCTATCATCACAAAGAGAAGTGAAGAAAAATACAACCTTTGTAGATCCGGTCCTTCACTTCTAAAGCTCCGTGTTGACGTCCCTTCGCTGCGATCATCGAACTCCCGGACTCTAGTATGGAATTTCCCAGAGAAATGAACAAGATTGCTCGTAGTCTTCGAGGCCGAAAATGATCTACGTCGAGGTGACTCAAACTCAAGCTAACCCTTCACTAGGTCAAGAACTTTGTGAAGGGAACACCCTAAACTAAATGGAAAGGTAGAGGATAATGAAATAGGAAGTGGGTTCACATTAGATTTTGGTTTCTCACTTGATTTCACCACTTAGAAAAAAAACCTAGAAAGCTTTTTCTTTTGGATGAAGAAGAAGAAGAAGAATAGAAACTCAAGTGAAGTGAATTATGATCAATTATGCAACTATGGGTGAGTTAGTATCATCCACTAGCCTTTGTAGAGACTAAACCATGGTTTAAACTAATGGTTTGGTTAATAAATATCTTAAGTAAAACAAAGTGTGTGGACTTTGTCAAAGATGCTTTAAGCTTCATGAAGCTTCAAGTCATGACAAAGAAAACCACCATTTTGAATTACAAAATAAATAAAAACCCTAACCATTATCTTAAATATGGTGTAAGTCATACACACACCTAAGTTTGCATGTATCATCAAGCATGATACAATCATGTACACAAACATATATCACATATACATTATGTGCACATCAAGTGAGAAAAGCAATCTCAAGTGAACCAATACTATTTAATGTAAAGTAATATATCAAATATATAATTATACATTAAATCATTAAATCAACACTTGATTTAATGATCAGGTCATATCGCATATAACCGACTAATATCATGTGTATCAATATATCGAATCAATACTTGATTCGATAACCCGGCTATATTGCATATAACCGACCGATCATACAAATCATGAGAATAGCATACGGTATCACATACTCATGTTATTCTCGGTCCCGCACATATCTCATGTGTGCTCCTATTTCGTTTCGCCTGAGCCAAGAAACCACTGTGTAGGACTCTATAGACTCGTCAATACGCCGGCAGTTGGTGGTGATCATATCAAAAATCCACAAACCGCAAGAGGTCTGCTAAATGTAACGGCCACCCGGGTATTGAGCGATCAGAAGATAAACGAGCAAGCCTGCTCACACTCCTGCAAAGACAATCAGTAACACTTACCGCACAGTCCGGTCTGTTCGTCTGATATGTCGCATATCTCTCCTAGGGGTGGTAAACGTCAGACCCCAGTAGCTTAATAAGTCATGCCGATGTAAGGTCCATAACGAGCGTGAAACTACTGATAAAACTTACTAGTAAATAACAGCAACCTTGGCCAGGGATTTCCAGTTATGGACAGTCGAGCATAGCGCAACATCAACCCCTAATACCGGGAGAGACGAATCCCCTCCTATCGCTCATTGCCTCCATGTGACTCGGGACTGTACCCAAAAACCACCTGTTTGCACGACTCATGTAACGTTCTAGAAAATCTTTATGCGAATTTTTCCGTTTTAGGGTAAAATTGTCGGTATTTTCCGTTTTAACCCGACTGTGATCAAACGTCCATATAGACTTGCCAACACCTAGTTTAGCTAAAATAAAAATAGTGCGCAAGCTTTGGGGGTATATGGGAAGTTTTGGTTCAGATAGAATTTTTCCCTATTTTAATATTATTTTAATGTGGTATTTTTTTTATATTGGGAAATTTCTCCAAAATTTGTATCATTTCAATTAATCAAGTTGGGTTAAAAAAACTTTTCTTATAATATCTAGATATTTGTTGTGCATAGGTTTTAAGTTTAAAGAAATAATAGAATGGAATAGGTGGCTTGTGCATGCATATGCATTAATGTACATTTATTGCATTTCTTGCTAGAACAATCCACACAATTCCTCACCTTCCCTCCCTTGGCCAAGCACCTTCCTCCTTTTTCTGCCCTTGACTTTTTCTTTCACCATTTGCATCAATTCAAGCTCAATAAATCTTCAAAATTCCCAAATTAATCTCACAAAACGCATCAAGTCTTGTTTTGCCTTCATGATCACTTGGAGCTAGGAATGCTTGGATCTTGTGAGCAAGTATTGATAGGTAAAATAACAAATCTGTTAAATAGGAGTTTTTATGATATATAGCTCGTTAGTTGTAGCGTAGAACTCTTTAAGTATCGATTAGTGCAATATCGTGTTTTTTAGTGTCTCTGTGATCTGCTGTAACCTGGGATTTTTACTGAGTGACCAAACAAGATTTTAGTGATGTACTAGTGAACCTAAGACCCCACCTGAGCCACGAGACCCACCCCACTGGCTTTAGCCGGCGACCTTAGCAGGAATTCCGGCGACACCGGTTTTGGAGGGGAGTTGGGTGTTGGTTTTCTTATGGGTAGTTGTCCGATGTGGTTTAGGGGTGTTTGGTACTGTTTACTTTTTTAGTATTTACAGTATGCAAAATCTGGGATCGTTTTCCTATAATCTAGTGTTTTGTGTCCGCGCGATACGTTATACGATACGGATCGTGCACTTAGTGTGATTTTGCTCTTAGGTTGTTTTAGTCGTGTCGCTACACACGATAGCTACAATACGAACACTTGAGAGTATGTTTTATGTTGTTGCTTCGGTTAAATGTAGTTTGTGCGTGGTTTGGGTCTATTATTAATATATACTTTCTTTATTGTTTTAATGTGGTAGGTTCGCAGGCAGGGACTTCGGACACTGCTATAAGGGGAAAACAGGTGGTTGGCTTCACTTAGCCAGGAGCGTTGGTGGGTAGATTTAACATCTACAAGGGAATCACCCGCATGGCGTTATGCGTCTGGGCTAGAAATGTTATGTTTTGTCGCATATTCTATTGCATAATCAGAGTTGCGCATACACCCTATCGCTTAGTTACTTGTTGTGCTTGGACTAGTATCCTTAGGACATTGCACTATTGTTGACGGCTTATGTTGCACGAGCACTGATTGTATGCCATACACACCGTCAATAATTGCCATGACACGCAAAACACCCTTATAGATATGATATTGTTTGGTTAGGGACATTGAGACATTGGTTCATATTTCTTTATGCATATGACTTATAGCATACCTGTATACCTACATGCTTACACATATGCCCTGACATGCTTACATTCTAGTTACACATATACCTATGGGGTAGTGTACCATTAGTGATAGGTATATACACATATGAGACATAGCTACATGTACATTTGGCATACATACTTACATATTTTTGGAGGGTATTATGGATAAGCATAGAGACATACCTTGCTACAGATACTTTTACATCATACATACTTACATATGGACATACAAATCTTGCTATACCGACATGGTTACACATACCTTTTTATAGCTACATGTTCACCTGCATATGATGTTGCATCTGATTTCGGAGAAATCAGGAATCGCATGATATATATTTAATAACTTGTTGCAGTTAAATAGCGGTTTTCCTTTATATGCTCATATTACTGTTTCATGCTGCATATGTTATATTCTTGGATTTCATATGATATTCTCTGATATTGTTACTCCTAAGTATATATAACAGTGGAGTGGGACGCTGTTATATATGCATATATATACATATTAGTGGAGTGGGACGCTAATATATATGTATTGATTCATGCAGTTATACTTATTCATTACTTGATATTTTCTGGATTTGAGGACCGTGGTTGTTTCATGAAATTATGTATTATTTGAAAAACCCGGTTTCTCTTGATATGATATTTCTGCAGCCACCATGAGATTTCTCGGTTCTGAGCTTATATATACCCCATGCGAGGAGGAGTAGTGGGCCGTGTGTGGGTACATGATGGGGCCCGGTACGGTTCCCCTCGGCAAGATGATCGCAGATGATAGGCGATGAGCCTGGAAGGCGGGCAAGTACCTACCAGTGATAGTACTTTTGATACGGCGGTTATCATGGGGATACCAACCGGGGTCATGTACGTATGTATACGTCGAGAGACGAGGGTCAGAGCTAGGCACTCGGGCTTTTCGGTATAGCGTATGATACGTACTTATCAGGGGGCCAGTCGTGGTGACAGCACCTGATAGATCAGTGTTTCGGTGTCGATGCTTGACTCTTGTTTCATGATGTTTTGGGTGTCGATGTTAGACACTCACCTTATATGAAACTTATTTGATACTGATATTGTACACACAGGATATGTGGGATATACTGATATTGTACATACAGGATATGTGGGATATACTGATATTGTACATACAAGATATGTGAGATCTACTTGATGTTGGACATTCGGGATATATGAGATTTACTTGATGTTGTACATTAAGGATATATGAGATTTACCTGATATGAGAGCCAATTTAGAGGCTGATTTGTGGAAATTGGGAATTTGGATTGTCTTGTTGGATTTTGGTCCTACCACGAGGTTAGGATTTCCGTAGGAATGACATGTTTTATTCCATACTCCATATTTATTGTTTATGTACTGCTTCATATATTAGTTGTACCGATAGAGTACTTTCCATGACTGTTGCATTTACATACTATTATATGCATTGTTTCATGTATTATTTGTACCTGATAGAGCACATTACATGATTATTCCATACCGATTGTCATATTATTGCTTTATGTATTAGTAGTACCTGATAGCGTACCTTTCATGACTGATGCGTTACATATGCCCATACATTGCTTTTAGATGCTTATGTTAGATTCGCGCTGTATGTACATACTCGCGATTACCTGCATATGTTATTTTACTATTCACGAGTTGACAACTCACACCCGTTGTGCCATAGTGTTTTGCAGGTGTTCCTCAGGATAGTCAAGGCAGGGCTATTTCCATCTTTCGTATCATCTTTTGCTGCAGATACCGTTTCGGCTGACTGTGCACAGTTTTGCTATAGGTGGGTTTTTGCGGCTATCTATTATAGTTATTGTTATCTTGTACCTTGTACTCTCCATCTACCATTATCTTGTATGACTTAGAGACTTGATGAGAGGACGATATTGTATATTATTTTGTGACTTAAAGGTTTTTATGCAGTTTTATGTATATCGTCTCTTTCTTCGTTACGGCGTCATATATCTGTGTGGTGGTTGTTTTCCGCCGTTGGGCGTGGATTTTGCTCCCGTTTGGGATCCTTTTACTTATATATTGTTGTACCCATTTTTGGGGGCTTGTTTTACAAAGGAGGTGCTGCCAAAATTTTAAGGGAATAAAAGTTAGACTTTAAAGAATTTGTCTTAAGATTTTCAAAAGTTTAAACAATGTTTCTTATCTTTTGTTATCTTTTAATGGTTTAGATTTCTGGGTTTTGGCTTTCTTTTACTGTGTTACGCCTGTAGACGTTGCGTAGTATTAGGGCCATCACGTGCCAATTTCGGGTCGTGACAAAGTTGGTATCAGAGCCAGGTTTTACCTTTCGGAGTGTAGGATGACCTTGGTATGATGGAGTAGGTAGCTTAAGCAGAGTAACATAGCGTGTGTATGTTCCGCGGCATACTTATGACACGGTACTATGCCTAAAGTGACCTAAGTACAAAATGCTTGAAATTCCTTCCTTGATGTTATATCCTTGTGATTCGATTTCCGTGTTCTTATCGAATCCTATTTCCATTTTTAGCCTTTGCCTCCGATGACCTTGGGGACTCAGAGTGATACAGCGAGAGCCGAGGTCAGAGTTGACTCGTGTGGGACGAGAACTGACCAGGATGGCATGCTCGTTGTACCGGAGCAGATAGATCCGCCTTCGATAAATTATATTGATAGGCTTGTTGCAGAGATGCAGGACATACGCCAGACGATGAGTTCATTGGTTGAGGTCATTCGAGCGCAGCGACAGGAGGTTGTCACCCCTGTTACCCAGTTGTTCCTTACGATCAGCACACAGCATTCCTTCACCTACACAGCACCAGTGGATGCAGCCCCAGTTGACAAGGCACGTCTTCAGGAGACTTTGGGAGTTTCAGAACAGAGGAGGGCTCGTACAGGTGTATCAGCCCAGAGACAGAGGCTTAGGCGTCGAGATAGATTTCATGACCGTCGCGGGAGTAGCAGAGGCTTGGGACGAGGACAGTCGTTCAGCTCTTATTCCCAGGATGGTCAGCAGTTTTCTTCCAGATGTTATCGGTGCGGGAGTTTGAGTCATTGGGTTCGAGTTTGTACTGAGCCACGTAGTCACGGAGTAGCTATACCGCAGAGAGGAGGAGTTCAGCCAGTCGCGGGTAAAGGGCAGACTCGGGAGTTTGCTTCTACTCATCGGGACGCGCGGGCGTCCAATGCTGAGTTTTCAGGTATTCTAAATCTGCATGTTCTTTTGTTTCGTATATTTGTTTTTAGTTGGGATCTATGCACTTGTTGTTTTACACACTTTGTGCCTAGTTTGGGCTGAGATTTGTGTATGCTAGATCAGTCGTTGTTGTGTTAACTTCTGTCAGCGATTCTTTTGTTGCGCGTCACGTGTTTCAGTCGTGTATCAATCGGATAGGAGATAGAGATTCGTCCGTCGTTGTGATCCTTCTAGAGATATTGGATTTGACGTTCTCCTGGGCACAGAATGGTTAGCTACGTGCTAGGCGTCTATGGACTGCCGCAAGGAAACTGTAAGGTTTTGTTTTCCCGGCGAGTCAGTTCTTGTTGTGTAGAGGGACAGTGGTGCCGCCTCTCACAGCTTGAATTCAGCCTTTTTTCGCTAGTCGGCTTTTTGAGGAGTGGATGTCGAGAATTCTTCGTTTTCATTCGTGATACCGGAACCACAGTGAGTGGTTAGACCGGGTTCCTTTCGTGCGAGAGTTTTTCGACGTTGTTCCAGATGAGCCGGCGGAGCTTAGGAAGCTTGAGGATCAGCTGCAGAGTTGTTTTGTTGAGGGACTTGTTCGTCCAAGTGTTTCGCTTTGGGGAGCTCCTATTCTGTTCGTCAGGAGAAGGGCGGCAGTTTGAGGTTGAGTATTGATGGATCGTCAATTGAATCGAATTACGGTGCGGATAGGTATCCTTTACCTCGCATTGACGATTTCTTCGATCGGCTCCAGAGTGCGAGACATTTTTCTAAGTTTGTTTGGGATCAGGTCAACATTGTTGCGGGTTTGGAGTGATGACATTCCGAAAACTTCTTTTGTGTGTGCTACATGCAGTATGTGTTTTGGTGGTGCCGTTGGACTCACTAAGGCCCTAGCAGCATTCGTGATGTGATGAACCAGATTTCTTCAGGCCGTTCCTTGACCAGTTATTGTTGTGTCATTGATGACATTTTGGTCTATTCTAATGTGTAGTGAGGAACAGGAGCAGCACTTGAGGATTTGTTTTGCAGACACTGGGAGAGCGCTAGCTGTTTGCTAAATTCTCGGAGTGTCCCTTCAGGCTTGATTTGTGTTGACTCCTAGGTCTAGTAGTTACTGGAGACAGTTTTCGTATGGACCCGAAGAGGATCGAGGCCGTACAGCTTTGACCCATACTTATATCCGGGACAGAGGTCCGCAGGTTTTTGGGCTTAGCAGGTTTTTACCGCCGTTTCATGCAGGATTGCTTATGTATCGCTGCACCATTGACTGAACTGACCGGGAAGGAGGCTCTTTTTCTGTGGACTGAGGCATGTGTGCGGAGTTTTCAGTTGTTAAAGATTCGGTTGACGACTGCACCAGTTCTTTCTTGTTTTCTGGTTCGGGCGACTTTGTTATTTAACTGTGATATTTCGCGAGTGGGACTCGATTTTGCGTTGATGTTGCATTATAGAGTTATCGCTTTTTCTTCCCGACAGTTGGAGGAAGTACGAGCAGGATATCCCACTCATGATCTGGAGATGGCCACGGTGGTCGTGCATTGGAGATTTGGAGACACTACTTGTTCGGAGAGTCATGTCAGATTTTCACGGACCACCAGAGCTTAATGTACATCTTCCTGCAGCGGGTTTTGATTATTGAGACAGCGCCGTTGGATGGAGCTTGTGGAGGATTGTGTTTGTGAGATCCTTTATTACCCGTGGCAAGGCGACTGTGGTAGCTGATGCTTGAGTCGTAGGCCCGGGGTTAGCTTGTTCCAGTTATGCGCAGTTCAGAGACAGTCTTCTGCAGATTTACAGTTCTTGTGCGATCGTTGAGTACAGATTTTGTTCGCCTCAACTGAGGGGACAACTTGCTCATGTCCGCGCCCGACCACCTTCCCTTAATCGTTTTCGCGAGGTACAGCCCGCCGATGCTCGTTCGTCAGAGATTCTTAAGCATACCCGGCTGGTTAAAGATTCGGAGTCCTTGATTTGTGACTAAGGTGTGCTATGTTTAGGGACATGTTGGTGTACCGTTACTAGTAGGTAGAGACGCGAAATCATAAAGCAGGCACATCAGTCAGCTTCCTGTGTTCATTCAAGTCCACCAATATGTAACGTGACTTGTGAGATAGTTACGGGTGGGCAAGGATTGAAGAGTATGTTTCGGATTTCATTTCAAGGTGTCTATCTTGTTGTAAGCTTAGGTTGAGCATTGAGACCGGCTGGAAAGTTTCAGTCTTTAACCGTTCCGGAGAGGGAATGGGAGCAGATCTCCATGAATTTTCATTGTGGCGTCTACCCAAGTTTTGTCAGGGTGCGACTCCATTTGGGGTATTTGTTGTCCGGTTATTCTCAGTTTTCTCAGTTGTTCTTTGTTAAGTTTGTGCGTTGCACGGAGTTCCTTCATGCGTTGTAACCAGTTGGGGGCACCCTGTTCGCTAGCCGTAGTTGGAAGAAGCTTCAGGAAACCTTGGGTACTGGTTGAGTTTTAGCTCCGCTTTTCCATCTGTGAGACGATGGTCAGTTGAGCGGACTATGCAGACTCTGGAGGATATGCATGTGCGTACGTACTAAGTGTTGTTGGCTATTGGGATCATCACTTTCCATTGTTAGAGTTCTCCTTCGATAGCTGTTATAAGGAAACATTCCAATTGGCAACCTTTAGATTTTGTTGTTAGGTTGTGTCGATCGCCATTCTGTTTTTCTGACTCTGTGTAAATAGGATTTTGGACCCCAGCTAGTCTAGAGACTTCAGAGATGATCTAGTTGGTTCAGGTCAGGATGAGGACAGCCCAGTGCAGACAGAGGTCTTATGTCGATCGTGGTGGTCGCAGACTTGAGTTCGCAGTGGGAGATCATGTATTCCTAAGGATTTTTCCGATGAATGACGTGTTAAGTTTTGGGGAGCTTATCCTAGGATTACATGTCCATTTGAGATCCTTAAAGAGAGTTAGTTCCGTTGCTTTTGATTTGGCACTTCCACCCAGATTATTGAGTATTCACACTGTTTTCCTTGTGTCGATACTTTGCAAATACCTTCATGATCTTTCTTACATGATTCAGCACCATACCATTTAGCTTGGACGCGATCTTTTCGTTCACCGGCAGCCATATGTGTTAGTGGCTCGACAGGTGGAGAAACTTCGGTCAAGGGTCTTGCCATCTGTGGAGGGTTTTCTTGGACATAGCCGTATAGTGAGGTGATCACTTGGGAGGATGCGAGCGAGATTTGGGAGTTTTGTACTCTTTTCTTTGAAGGTACGCTTAATGAGAATTTTAAATTCGGGGACAAATTTTTATAAGGGGGGAGATTGTAACGTTCTAGAAAATCGTTATGCGAATTTTTCCGTTTTAGGGTAAAATTGTCGGTATTTTCCGTTTTAACTCGACTGTGATCAAACGTCCATATAGACTTGTCAGCACCTAGTTTAGCTAAAATAAAATTAGTGCGCAAGCTTTGGGGGTATATGGGAAGTTTTGGTTCAGATAGAATTTTTTCCTATTTTAATATTATTTTAATGTGGTATTTTTTTATATTGGGAAATTTCTCCAAAATTTGTATCATTTCAATTAATCAAGTTGGGTAAAACAAAACTTTCCTAATAATATCTAGATATTTGTTGTGCATAGGTTTTAAGTTTAAAGAAATAATAGAATGGAATAGGTGGCATGTGCATGCATATGCATTAATGTACATTTATTGCATTTCTTGCTAAATCCACACAATTCCTCACCTTCCCTCCCTTGGCCGAGCACCTTCCTCCTTCTTCTTCCCTTGACTTTTTCTTTCACCATTTGCATCAATTCAAGCTCAATAAATCTTCAAAATTCCAAAATTAATCTCACAAAACATATCAAGTCTTGTTTTGCCTTCATGATCACTTGGAGCTAGGAAAGCATGGATCTTGTGAGCAAGTATTGATAGGTAAAATCCCTAATCTACTAAATAGGAGTTTTTATGATGTATAGCTCGTTGGTTGTAGCGTAGAACTCTTTAAGTATCGATTAGTGCAATATCGTGTTTTTTAGTATCTCAGTGATCTGCTGTGACCTGGGATTTTTTACTGAGTGACCAAACAAGATTTTAGTGATGTACTAATGAACCTAAGACCCCACCTGAGACACGAAACCCACCCCACCGGCTTTGGCCGACGACCCAAGCAGGAATTCCGGCGACACCGGTTTTGGAGGGGAGTTGGGTGTTGGTTTTCTTGTGGGTAGTTTTCTGCTGTGGTTTAGGGGTGTTTGGTACTGTTTACTTTTTTAGTATTTACAGTATGCAAAATCTGGGATCATTTTCCTATAATCTAGTGTTTTGTGTCCGCGCGATACGTTATAAGACATGGATCGTGCACTTAGTATGATTTTGCTCTTAGGTTGTTTTCGTCGTGTCGCTACACACGTTAGCCACAATACGAACATTTGAGAGTATGTTTTGTGTTGTTGCGTCGGTTAAATGTAGTTTGTGCATGTTTTGGGTCTATTATTAATATATACTTGGTTTATTGTTTTAATGTGGACGGTTCACAGGCGGGGACTTCGGACACTGCTATAAGGGGAAAACAAGTGGTTGACTTCACTTAGCCAGGAGCGTTGGTGAATAGATTTAACATCTACAGAGGAATCGCCCGCATGGCATTATGCGTCTGGGCTAGAAATGTTATATTTTCTCGCATATTCTATTGCATAATTAGAGTTGCGCATACACCCTTTCGCTTAGTTACTTGTTGTGCTTGGACTAGTATCCTTAGGACGCTGCACTATTGTTGACGGCTTATGTTGCACGAGCACAGATTGTATGCCACACACACCGTCAATAATTGCCATGACACGCACAACACCCTTATAGATATGATATTGTTTGGTTAGGGATATTGATACATTGATTCATATTTCTTTATGCATATCACTTATAGCATACCTGTATACCTACATGCTTACACATATGCCCTGACATGCTTACATGCTAGTTACCTATATACCTATGGGGTAGTGTACCATTAGTGATAGGTATATACACATATGAGACATAGCTACATGTACATTTGGCATACATACATACATACATATACCTGGAGGGCATTATGGATAAGCACAGAGACATACCTTGCTACAGATACTTTTACATTATACATATTTACATATGGACATACATATCTTTCTATATCGACATGGTTACGCATACCTTGTTATAGCTACATGTTCACCTGTATATGATGTTGCATCTGCTTTCGGAGAAATCTGGAATCACATGATATATATTTAATAACGTGTTGCAGTTAAATAGCGGTTTTCCTTTATATGCTCATATTACTGTTTCATGCTGCATATGTTATATTCTTGGATTTCATATAATGTTCTCTGATATTGTTACTCCTAAGTATATATAACAGTGGAGTGCAACGCTGTTATATATGCATATATGTATATATTAGTGGAGTGGGACGCTAATATATATGTATTGATTCATGCAGTTATACTTATTCATTACTTGATGTTTTCTGGATTTGAGGACCGTGGTTGTTTCATGAAATTATGCATTATTTGAAAAACCCGGTTTCTCTTGATATGATATTTCTGCAGCCACCATGAGATTTCTCAGTTCTGAGCTTATATATATCCCATGCGAGGAGGAGTAATGGGCCGTGTGTGGGTACATGGTAGGGCCCGGTACGGTTCCCCTCGGCAAGATGATCGCAGATGATAGGCGATGAGCCTGGAAGGCGGGCAAGTACCTACCGGTGACAGTACTTCTGACACGGCGGTTATCATGGGGATACCGACCGGGGTCATGTACGTATGGATACGTCGAGAGATGAGGGTCAGAGCTAGGCACTCGGACTTTTCGGTATAGCGTATGATACGTATCTATCAGGGGGCCAGTCGTGGTGACAGCACCTGATAGATCAGTATTTCGGTGATGCTTGACACTTGTTTCATGATGTTTTGGGTGTCGATGTTAGACACTCACCTTATATGAAACTTACTTGATACTGATATTGTACATACAGGATATGTGGGATATAATGATATTGTACACACAGGATATGTGGGATATACTGATATTGTACATGCAGGATATGTAAGATCTACTTGATGTTGGACATTCAGGATATATGAGATTTACTTGATGTTGTACATTAAGGATATATGAGATTTACCTGATATGAGAGCCAATTTAGAGGCTGATTTGTGGAAATTGGGAATTTGGGTTGTCTTGTTGGATTTTGGTCCTACCACGAGGTTAGGATTTCTGTAGGAATGACATGTTTTATTCCATACTCCACATTTATTGTTTATTCACTGCTTCATGTATTAGTTGTACCGATAGTGTACTTTCCATGACTGTTGCATTTACATACTATTATATGCATTGTTTCATGTATTATTTATACCTGATAGAGTACCTTTGTCACGTCCCAAAAGTACGGAACATGACCGGCACTTAAACTATGAAACGTCTCGAGGCGTACGTAATCCAATTAAGCCGAAAACCCAGAAATGCAAACCAAGAAAAGTAGCAGAGTGAAGGAAAACCAATTTAAACAAGTAGTTTTAATAGCATAAGCCGAAATATGCGGGTTTAAAAAAAAACATCAATATTTCCCGAAAATTTCGGCAGAGTCTCCTTTGCAAATACTGGCTCCCAAACGGGATACAACATGAATAGTATACGAAATCAATAAAAGGCATCCCCAAGCGGGAGCTAGCTCTTCGTCAATTGACGGTCACAACCACACAAGCAATATAATAAACAACGCCAATGGCGAGGATCAAAACTCAAAACCATAAGAAAACCACAGAAATAAAACGCGCGACTCTAAGGTCGAAAGAATAACATCACTGGTCTCTATCTCTGAAATAAATACATGTTTGGTTGATGGAACTTCTAGATACAACAGAGTAATAATATACAAGTTATATAATGGGGGGTACGATACAAGTAAACCCACCTACTAGCAAATCACCCGAAGGAAACTATGCCCGCAAGCCGTAATGAAACCTGTACGGCAAACCTGCAAGAAACTGGGGCACAACGGGGGTGAGTTGCCAACTCGTGAATAGAAAAACATCTACGCACAGAAATCGCATAAATAACGCAACCTAGGTCAAATATCATAATATATCCTCAAATATATGAATAACATGCAGCCTATAACAATGGCTAGGGTAATATCTAACCCGAGTGTGATCTCATATGCCCGTTTCAGTGCCTCAGGTAGCAATATATCATATGAATGAGGTATGAATGCATGAAAACAGAATACATGTAAATGAAGAAACTGTTTTCATAAATTAGTGAGATTTCCTTTGTATTTTTAAAATGAGGTATCATAAATGAAATCAACATCAACAGTGTCTAGCATCGACACAAAACATAAATCTCAATGTCTCAAAACCTCAGGCTCCGGCTATCCGGGCTGGCCTGTATCATCAAATCTCAGTACCTCAATATCTCGAAATCTCAATGTCTCAATCTCAACATCTAGGGCGCCGTCAGTCCAGACCGGCCCCTACCATCCATCTCAAGACCACGACGGTATCCTCCGGATATCCGACGCGTCGGGTAAAATCACCGGTAGGTAGTCTCCCCCTGCCAGGCTCATCGTCATCACCACGAGCTTCTTGCCACGGGGTACCTTACCGGGTCCACCATGTACCCGAAACGGTTCATCCAACTCCTCGAATCGGGTCTCAAAATCCATCAGCAAACTCATGGTGGACGACTCATACATCATGGGAAACCGCGCTTTTTATTTAAAAAGAGAAAGAAGAAGTTTGTATATGTTTTGCGGTTTTCCCCAAATCCAGAAAATCTCAAGGAAATCCGAATCCAAAACCTCAATAGCACGTAAAAAGTGAATATATGTATGAGAATCCATGAATGCGGCATAACAATGAACAATAGTATGCATGAAGTAGCAGGTAATAACTACAATGTCTAAACTAACATATAAGGCAAGTACACTAATATCATGTCTAAACTATTAGCTAACAGGCTATGTCAAGCAATAATATTTTCTAAGGTGTACGTGACATGGCAATTACCGACGAAGATGTGTGTGAGCCGGCAAGTAAGTGTACGTGGTACATACGCATCATCGGTAATGGTGCTGGTGTCCTAACCACAAGATATCAACAGTAGAATATGAAGCATAATATAAGCATGTGATGCGGAGCAAACAACAATAATGAGCGGGAGCTGAATACTAGACGCAACGATAACTAATCTGCTTTAACCTAATATAAGTCCTACAATGATGCCTTTTGAAATAACACGAATCGTGGGGTTTTGAAAATAGGGACTACGGTGTTTTTAAGAAAAGGTACGTTTTTTTTTGAAATATCCGTAGAATCCCTTGACTTGTCTTTTAAAATACGCACGATTCGTAAGCTTTGAACTAGGTAGGAACCGAATCTAATCTTACAACTAACTAAACTAAAGGGCTAAGCTAAAAGCTAGACTACAGGTAAGGAAACCGCCTAACATCTGAGTCGATACATATACATACCTGTATATATATTAGTCGGTGATCCTGCCTCAATAATATCATATCCGATACCATATCTATAATCAGACATCCCAAGTCAAGAGTGCGGATCAATCATCAAGATATAGCTCGTACGTAAATCCGTCGTACGGCATCCCCAAATCTGGGTACGGGTCAATATCATATTCCTCACACTATTCCTCTGGTATCCTCTTTATCCAAGATCATAATCTAGGGTACTGACCTATGTCTATTACAATACTAATATCTTCAATATGCTCATGATCTGACTACTGATCGACAATCTCGTACAAACCGATATCGTCAGCACATATCATCATCAAGGGGTATACATCGCCCGATATGGCCTAATATCAATATCCTAGCTTATCATGCCTCATATCACGATCACATGTCGACCATTTTATTTATAACGCTATTCACCCGTATCGCCGTCCCAAGATCCCCTATAACACCAGGACGTACCTCAATTACGAATCCTGCCATATCACCGATATCACAACCACAAACAAATCTCATCGACTCAGCTCAATCCTAAGTATCATCCTCAAATCTGTATGTGAACACATAGTCCAATACCCATGTGAACACATAACTATAAAGATTCCCATGAGCACATATAAATAGGAATGTATGCAAGTATGTATGTGTGTATGTGTAGTGCAACACTACCCTAGGGTTCGCGACACTAAAATAATCCAACACACCAATATCCATCCTAAACATCGTTATTAATCCTAAATAACATATAATAATTGTTGGTGTGTATACGCATCCGTATACACCACCACAGACTGCGGGGGTGCTATACGCCATCCACCCGACTTCTCCCCGTAGATATAAATCTACTCACCTGGTCCTCGCTCGCCGGTGCCGACGTCGCCACGGGCTTGCTTGCCGTCTCGAAGTCCACATGGGGGTACCTACATATCACAACGCATCGTATCGCATTAAAATCCGACTCATGACCAAAACGACACACGAATTCTACATAGGTCAAAACCTATGGTTGCTTCCACAAATCAACCCAAAAACCCTCGACGTCGGCGTACAAACGCCAGACCATCGAGAAAAACCCAAATACACTCATTTGCACATTCACGAACACTAATTTTAATATAAAATAGGTTAAAACTCATAAAAACCCCAAATTCACTTTAAAAACCGTTTTTCCGAAAAACTAGCAAGCAAAATTACCCGTTTTAGTACAAAACTCGACGTTTAAACAATTCTAGCGGCCATAATACTTATTAAATAACTTAAATAAGTCATATAACCTATAACCACAATTTAATCTCATCAAACTATATACGTTCAAAAAAACTAGTTTGAAATTTTACCCAAATTTCAACCATTTTAGCAAAAATGCACAAACAACAATTTAGCAAAAATGCACAAACAAAAGACATTAAACCACACTTAATAATGTTAATGAAGTCATAAAAAAACTAATTATAATTTTAATCCCAATTATTTAACCATTTCCAAAAACCTAGATAGCAAATTAGAGTAATTATCACAATTTTTAAACTAACAATTAACAACTAGCTACTAACTTGTTTTAACATGTCATAAGAGCTTAAACACATTACACAACCATACACCAATTTCACAAAATCCTAACTTGCATTCAAGTTCTTCTCTTGAATTTTCATCACACAAACCACAACAACCAATTTAACACTTATAAACAAAATCATATAAGCAACTAATCAACAAACAACCATGGGGCACAAAAATTTATACCTCACAAATCCATGATCAAACATGAAATCTAGACCTCCAAAATGAAATCCTTGCACTAAGATCCATGCATCTAAGGCTACACTAAAATGGGTAAGAACTAGATTTAGATTTTGGGATTTTTTTGATGGGTATTTGATGAATTTTTTGAAGCAAAAGAGATGGAACAATGGGGGAGAGAAAGAGGGCTGTTGGTGCAGGAATTTTCGGCCAGAAAGGGAGTGGGGGAGGAGAGAGAGGGAGGTGGAGAAAAATGGGGAGAAAAAGACAAAGTCTACCCCCCCCCCCTTTTGACTTTCTTTCATTTCCCTTTTTCTTTTCTTTTCTTTTCTTTTTTGTGTGGAATGGAGTGGGGAAATGGGGGGGGATGTGCTGCTGAATTCAGCCACATGGGGATGGGGGTGAGTGAGTGTGGGTGTGGGTGTGAGGGAAAAAGATAAATGTTATAGCCCAAACAACCATTTACACTAATTTCACCGAAAAAAGCCTTTTTCTTCGATATTTTCTAAACCGTTTTGGCAAACGATTTCGTTTCAAAAAGCACATGATAAAATTTTATTTAAAGTTTTATGATGCACAAAATTTGTTTCAACTCATTCAAATTTGTAATTTTCCCTAATTAAATGTATTAGTGACGGCTTAAAATAATAATAAAATAATTTTTTTTCAGAAAATTTGAAATTTCACCAGTGGCTCAATAAACACCAAATACTAGCAATTACATAGTTAGAATATGTATATTTAATTTTTATAATAAGATATTTGCATTTTGACTTTTTACAGAAAACCCCCTTATTTTACCGATTTTCCGAAATTTCACCGAAACGATTTTCAAAACGCTACAACCTTACATGATTATTGCATACCGATTATCATATTATTGCTTCATGTATTAGTAGTACCTGATAGTGTACCTTTCATGACTGATGCGTTACATATGACCATTCATTGCTTTCAGATGCTTATGTTAGATTCACGATGTACGTACATACTCGCGATTACCTGCATATTTTATTTTACTATTCACGAGTTGGCAACTCACCCCCGTTGTGCCACAGTGTTTTGCAGGTGTTCCTCAGGATAGTCAGAGGCATGGCTATTTCCATCTTTCATATAATCTTTTGCTGCAGGTACCGCTTCAGCTGACTGTGCACGGTTTTGCTATAGGCGGGTTTTTGCGGCTATCTATTGTAGTTATTGTTATCTTGTACCTTATACTCTCCATCTACCGTTATCTTGTATGACTTAGAGACTTGATGAGAGGACGATATTGTATATTATTTTGTGACTTGGAGGTTTTTATGCAGTTTTATGTATATCGCCTCTTTCTTCGCTACGGCGTCGTATATCTGTGTGGTGGTTGTTTTCCGCCTTTAGGCGTGGATTTTGCTCCCATTTGGGATGCTTTTACTTATATATTGTTATACTCATTTTTTGGGGCTTGTTTTACAAAGGAGATGCTGCCAAAATTTTAAGGGAATAAAAGTTAGACTTTAAATAATTTGTCTTGAGATTTTTAAACAATGTTTCTTATCTTTTCTTGTCTTTTAATGGTTTAGATTTTTGGGTTTTGGCTTTCTTTTATTGCGTTACGCCTGTAGATGTTGCGTAGTATTAGGGCCGTCACGTGCCAATTTCGGGTCGTGACAACTCAGTAGAGCCGTGGTTGGATGGAAATCAAAGCACAGTGGGAGACACACAAGACTCTATGTCGATCTCGGGTCAACAGACTAAGCTGTACCAGTGTCACCAGAGAAATGCCATCTGATGTGAGGTATAATACCATCTGGGAGTTCTTGGCGAGTCCGTTCAGTGTACCCAGTCTCCACTGAACACCCGTATACCATCTCTGATGTCAAACACCAATGGATATGGGAACATCGATCGCCCATCACATGGGGCGAGAAGATATATGCTAGTCTCTGGAATATCGATGCCCCGTCTCGATATTCCTATAACTAGGAACATTGAAAGATGTACTCATGGACTACCCAGGCCCCGCTAGTATGATCTCCTTCGTAATCCTGGAAGTCGAGTACACATCCTAAGGGCTTTATCAACATGTAACAGAGAGACAATAAGTATAAATGTTAAGATAAAGAGCAACCAGATAGCGTACTATCATGTCGAGCAAGAAAGTCCTCCCTATATATGTCCCAGCATCCACTACAATATACATCTCATGTACAGTAATGGCCTCTAGGGCATACATATAACTAACAAATTCAAGAAAGCCAAAAACCCAGCAATCTAAACCATCAAAAGTAGTAAGTGATAATAACATTGTTAAAAATATTGAAATCTCAATCAAATTCTTTAAAGTCTAAATTTATTTCTTTTAAAAATTTGGCAGCACCTTCTTTGTAAAACAATCCCCCAAAAACGGTACAATATAAATATATAAGTAAAGCATCTCCAACGGGAGCAAATCCACGCCCAAAGGCGGAAAACAACCACCACAAGCAAATATACGACGCCATAGCGAAGAAAAAGACGATATGAATAAAAACAGCATAAAAGATCTCTAAGCCACAAAATAATCTACAATATCGTCCTCACAACTCGTCTCTAAGTCAATACATGAAAATGGTAGATGGAGAGTACCGGATACAACGAATATACAATGAGCAACATCGGATAACCGCAATACCCACCTATAGCAAAACTGCACCCAGTCAGCTGTAGCGGTATCCGCTGCAAAAGATGATATGATCGATGAAAGCCCTGCCTCATACTGCTCCGAGGGACAACCTGTACAACCATGTGGCACAACGGGGGTGAGTTGCCAACTCATGAATAGTAAATAACATATGCACGGACTGCGCTAATCTATCACATGCAAGCTGATAGAAATAAATAGCAATATGTATATGCAACAGTTATGAAAGGTACTCTATTAGGTACTACTAATACATGAAGCAATGCATATCAAAATAAATGCGGAGTATGAAATAAAATATGTCATTCTCATATCGGGCACATAGGCCCCTCATATCGGCCATAATATCGGCCCTCATATCGACTATTATATCGGCCCTCATATCGACCATAATATCGGCCCTCATATATAATGGCACAGATCATTATGATGATATATATTACATGTATACATATATATCAGCATCCCATACCACTGATATATATATATATATATATTATATGTGTATATATATAACATCGTCCCATACCACTGATATATATATACATGTATATATATCAGCTTTCCATACCACTGATATATATACCCAAGAGTAAAACATCCAGAAAAAATCATATAAAATCCATATTTCAATGTGAAATCCATGAAAAATAATATATGCAACATGAAACAGAAATACCCTCCAGGTATATATGTAGCTACCTATCAATAATGATGTAATACCCTCCAGGTATATGTGTAGCTATATCAAGGTATACGGGTATACATGTAAGTATGTATGAAAGATATACATGTAGCTTTGTCTCATGTGTGTGTATACCTATCTCTAATGGTACAATACCATATAGGTATATGGGTAGCTAGCATGTAGTAATGGCACGGCATATGTATAAGCATGTAGGTATACGGGTATGCTATATGTCATATGCACAATGGAATGTGAATCAATGTCTCAATGTCCCTAACCATACAATATCACATATGTATGAGTGGTGTATGTGTCATGGAAATTATTGACGGTGTGAGTGGCATACAATTAGTGCTCGTGCAACATAAGCCATCAATAATAGTGCAGTGTCTAAAGGGTACAAGTCCAAGCACAACAAGTAATAGTATGCAATGAAGTTTATGCTCAAACTCTATATGTGCAATATAAATATGCGGCTAATATCATATCATATCTAGCCCTGATGCATAACGCCATGCGGGCGATTCCCCTATAGATGTTAAATCTACTCACAGATGATTGGGGCTAAGTAAAGCCAACTACACGCTTTCCCTTCTTCGCAGCGTCCGAAGTCCCTGCCTGCGTCCCTAAGATCATAAAACAACATAACAAGAATATATTACCAATCGATCAATAACACGTACAAACTATGTTTTGACCGACGCACCAACTCCAAACATACCTTCAAGTGTTCGTCTAGTGGCTAACGTGCGTAGCGACACTACGAAACCAACTAAAGAGCAACAGCTACACAAGGACACGAACCATATCGGATAACGTAACGCGCGTAATTGAAACATTAGAAACAAGCAAAGTGATCCCAGATTTTTCTACCCAAACAATTTGTAAAAGTTGCACATACCACAAGACCACACACAACTCCAGAGACCCCTGCCCCAAAACAAAACCCCCCAGACCCTACTCTGGCCGCAAATTGCGGCCAGAACCAATAAAACTGCGGCCAAAAATAAAGGGAATGGGCTCAGGTTTTTACGGTGGGTTCTAGGTCACCACACAAGGTCACTATGACAGGAACTTTTCCAACAAATACCTGGTTTGATAGCAGATCATCCGAGACACCAATCTACACTAAAAATACGATATTTACCCGAAACTAAACTTTACGCGTTCTAAACTGAAATGAATAAGCTACATAACATTAAGAAGACTTATTTAACATATAGAGATCATTACCTACTCCCACATGCTCAAAGATCCTAGCTTTCCAAGCTCCAAGGCATCTAAGAGGCAAAACAAGGTTTATGAAGTGATTTGGTGATGTTTTGTGAAGATTAGTGAAGGTTTTGTGATGGAAGTGAGCAAGTGTTAAGTTAAGGTGAAGGAATGATGAAAGATAAGGGTTGTGAGAGAATGAGAGAGGCAGAGATGAAAAGAGAGAGAGAGAAAGGTGAGCATAGAGTGAGTGCACCTCCACCATTAATGCAAGCCATCAGGTCTCCATGACTCACCTTGCCACCTCCTCTCCAAAACAAAACACTAAAGGAAAATATCTCTCTCACCACAAAAATCTAAGGTTTAGGTTAAGTGCTAGGTTAAGGTTTAAATAAGGATTAGGATTTGGTTAAGTTGTCATGGTTACTAATAAGATTAATACAAGCAAACCCTCACATTAACATGCACAAGTGTGTGCAAGCCATAACAAATAATAATATATTATTAATTAAATGTTATAAAATGTGAGGAACCCGAATTTGTAAACTTTATACAGAAAACCCGCATTATCGCTTAATTAACACTAATCGCATTCCTAAGGTGTTACAATCTCCCGCCTTATAGAAAATTCGTCCCTGAATTTAAGATTCTTACTATGCATACCTTCAAAGAGATGAGTGAAAATCATCCACATCTCGCTCGTAGCCTCCCAAGTGAACTCCTCACTATATTGCTACGCCAAAGAAAAACCTCCACAGATGGCAAGACCCATGACTGAAGTTTCTCCACCTGCCGATCCACTAACACTATCGGCTGCCGGTGAACGAAAAGATCGTGTCCAAGCTAAACGGTCTGATTCTCAATCATGTGAGAAAGGTTATGAAGGTATTTGCAAAGTATCAACACAAGGAATACGGGATGAAAACTCAAAAATCTGGACGGAAGTGCCAAATTATAGGCAACGGTACTAACTCGCTAAAGGAATTCAAAAGGACCTACAATTTGGGACTAAGCTTTCCAAAACTCAACACTCCATTCATCGGAAAATCCGTAGGAATATATGATCTCCCCCCGTGAACTCAATTCTGCGACAACTACGGTCGGCATAAGACTTCTGTCTGTACTGGGCTGCTCTCATCCTGACCTGAATAACCTGGATCTTCTCCGAAGCCTCTCGACTAGCTGGGGTCCAAAAATCCTGCTCTTGTGGAGTCAGTAAAACAGACCGGCGATCGACACAACCTATCACACAAGGCCTGAAAGTTGCCGTCTGAAACGTCTCCTGATAACCGTTATCGTAGGAGAACCCTATCAATGGAAAGTGACGGTCCCAACATGCCAACAAACAACTAGTACGTACGCAAAAGCATATCCTCCGGAGTCTGTATAGTCCGCTCTGTCTGACCATCGGCCTACAGACAAAAAGCGGAGCTAAAGCTCAACCAGTACCTAAGGCTTCCTGAAGCTTCTACTAAAGATGGCTAGCGATCTGGAAGCCTCTATCGGATACAACATATGAAGGAACTCCGTGCAAACGCACAAACTTATCGAAGAACAACTGAGCAAACTGAGCATAACCGGTCAACAATCACTCGAATGGAGTCACACCCTGTCTAAACCTGGGTAGACACCACAACGAAATTCATGGAGATCTGCTCCCATTCCCACTCTGGAACGGTAAAAAGGTTGCAACTCTCCAGCCGGCCCCAAATGCTCAACCTTAGCTCGGCGACAAGCCAAGCACTTCAAAATGAAATCCGAAACTTCACTCTTTATCCCTGCCCACCAGTAACCAACTCTCAAGTCATGTTACATCTCGGTGGCACTTGGATGAACATAGAAAGCTGACTGATGTGACTGCTCTAGGACCTCACATCTCTACCCATCAGTATCGGTACACGCCATCGAGTCCCTAACACAGCACACCCTGGTCATAAATCAAGAACTCCTAATCTTTACCCAGCCGAATATGCTCAAGAATCTCAAACAAACGAGCATCGGCGGGCTATGCCTCACGAAAACGATTTAGTAAAAGTGGACGGGCATGGACATGAGCAAGCTGTCCCCTCAGTAAAGGTGAACTTAACTGTACTTATCTGTCGCACAAGAACTGTAAATCTGCAGAAGACTGCCTCCGAACTGCGCACAACTGGAACAAACTACCCCCCGGCCTATGACTCAAGCATCAGCTACCACAATCGTCTTGCCACGGGTAATAAAGGATCTCACAATCACAATCCTTCATAATATCCATCCAACGGCGCTGTCACAACAATCAAAACCTGCTGCAGGAAGATGTACACTAAGCTCTGGTGGTCCATGAAAATCTGACACGACTCTCCATACAAGTAGTGTCCCTAAATCTCCAGCGCAAAACCACCGCGGCCATCTCCAGATCATGAGTGGGATAAATCCTGCTTGTACTTCCTCCAACTGTCTGGAAGCATAAGAGATAACTCTATCATGCTACATCAGTACACAATCGAGCCCCACTCCCGAAACATCACAATAAACGACAAAGCCGTCCGATCTAGAAAGCAAATATAGATTTGGTGCAGTCGTCAACCGAGTCTTCAACTGATGAAAACTCCGCACGCATGCCTCAGTCTAAAGAAAAGGAACTCCCTTCCTTGTCAATACGGTCAACGGTGCAGCGATACTCAAGAAATCCTGTACGAAACGGCAGTAAAAACCAGCTAAGCCTAAAAATCTACGGACCTCTGTCCCTGATACAGGTCTGGGCTAAAGCTGTACAACCTCGATCTCCCTCGGGTCTATACGAAAACCATCTCCCGTAACCCCATGACCTAGGAAGCCAACACTATCAAGCCTGAAGGAACACTTCAAGAATTTAGCAAACAGCTAGTGCACTCTCAACGTCTGGATGGAAATTCTCAAGTGCTACTCATGTTCCTCACAATTCTTGGAATAAACCAGAATGTCATCTATAAAACAACAATCCACTGGTCAAGGAACGACCTGAAGAATCTGGTTCATCACATCCATGAATGCTGCTAGGGCATTGGTGAGTCCAACGACACCACCAAAAACTCATAAAGTCCAAGCGTGCACAAAACAGTCTTCGGAATGTCCTCACTCCGAACCCGAAACTAATGATGACCTGATCCCAAAGTAACCTTAGAAAAATGTCTCGCACCCTGGAGCTGATCAAAGAAATCGTCAATGTAAGGTAAAGGATGCTTAATCAGCACTGTAACTCGGTTCAATTGACGAAAATCAAAACACAAGCTCAAACTGCCGTCCTTCTCCTTGACGAGCAGATTAGGAGCTCCCCAAAGCGAAACACTCAGAAGCATAAGGCCCCCTATCTAGCAACCCAGCAGCAGATCCTTAAGCTCTCTAAGCTCCGCCGGCTCATCTAGAACAACGTCGGAAAAACTCTCGCACGATAGGAACCCGGTCCAATGAACCCACTATGGCCCCGTATCACAAATGAAAGCTAAGAATCCATGACATCTTCTCCTCAAAAGCCGATTAGAGAAAAAGGCTGAAATCAAGCTGTGAGGGGCGGCACTACCGTCCCCTTGCACAACAAGAACTGATTCGTTGGGAAGACAAAACTTGATTGTCTTCTCACGGTAGTCCATAGACGTATAGCACATAGCTAACTAGTCCGTGCCCAGGAGAACGTCAAAGTCCAACATCTCTAGAAGGATCAAACCGGCAGACGAATCTCTATCTCCTACCCAATTGGCACATGACCGAAACACGTATCGCGCAACCAAAGGATCGCTGACAGAAGTAAACATAACAACGGCTGATCTAGCATACACGACTCTCGGCCCAACCACGGCACAAAGTGTGTAGAACAGACGAGTGCATAAATCCCGAATTAAACCAACATGCGCAACAAAAGAACATACGAATAAGATTACCTGAAAACTCCGCATGGGATGCCCACGCGTCCCGATGAGTAGAAGCAAACGCTCGTGTCTGCGCTCTACCCGCAACTGGATGAACTCTTCCTCTACCATCCTGTACACTCGGAACAAACCCTCCGCAACCATGACCTCTTCGAACATAAGTCTGACGCGGATCAACAACAGGAACAACAAGCGATTCTCCCTGAGGTGAAGGTGGTAAGGTATCATGTGGTACAGCTGTCCTCCTCTGTCGTACCAAGGTATAATCTCTGACGAGGTGATGGAAACTCCCGCATCGGAAACATCCATACGATGGCTGCTGATCCTCCTGGGGATAAGAGCTAAAGAATTGTCCTCGTCCCAAGCCTCTGCTACTCCCGCGACGTGCACGAAACCTGTCATGGCGACTAAGCCTCTGTCTCTTGGCTGATACACCTGTACGATCCCACCTCGGTCTCGGAACTCCTAAAGTCTCGGGAAGATGCTCCTCAGCTAAATAGGCTACATCCACTGCTGCTGTGTAAGTAACACAATGTTGTGTGCTGATCGCAAGGAATTACTGGGTAACAGGGGTGACAACCTCCTGTCACTGCACTCGACTGGCCTCAACCATCGACCTCATCATCTGGCGTAAGTCCTGCATATCTGCCTCATGTTAGATATGTATGCCCTAAAGGCCTGTATTGTATAGGATGCTAGGTATGTATATGTGTAGAAACAATCTTTGCTAGAAATGATAGTATGCTATCTGGTTTATCTTCATCTTAACTTGTGTTATATTTCATATCTTTATATGCATGTTGATGAAGCTCTTAGGATTATGCTTGACTACCAGGATTATGATGAGATCATACTAATGGGGCCTGGATAGTCCATAAGCATATCCTTTAATAGTTCCTAGTCGAGAGTATATCGAGACAGGGCATCGGTATAACCAAATTAGACTAGTGTGTATGTTTCCTGGCCCTGGGGGCGATGGTTGATTCCACAACCATTGGTGTTTGACATCAAAGATTGTACACAGGTGCTCATTGGAGAATGGGTACACCAAACAGGACTCGCCGAGAACTCCTAGATGGTATATATACCAATTGTCAGATAGCAGTTCTCTGGCGACACTTGTACAGGTTAGTCGTAGACCCGAGATCGTCATAGTGTCTTGTGTGATTCCCACTGTGCTTTGATTTCCTCCCTACCACGGCTCTGCTGAGTCATGCAAACAGGTGGATTTTGGGTACAGTCCCGAATGGCATGGAGACAGTGAGCGATAGGAGGGGTTTCGTCTCTCCCGGTATAGGGAGTTGGTGCCACGCTATGCTTGATCGGCCATAACATCAAATCCCTTGCCAGGGTTCTCGAGATTTACTGATAAGTGTTATCAGTAGTTTCTTGAACCGTTATGGGCCGTAAATCAGCATGACTTATAAAGTTACTGGGGTCTGACATTTACCACCCCTAGACTTCATATGCGACGTATCAGATGAAGAGACCGGACTGTACAGTATGTGTTGCTTGCAGGCTCGTTGGGGTTGTGATGAGTTCGCTCGTCGGCCACTTTTTCGTCATGTACCTGGGTAGCCGTTACGCACAGCTAGTGCCGCTGACGCGCTTGTGGTTAAACCTACTGCCAGCGTACTGTCGAGTCTTTAGAGTCCTACACAGAGGGTTCCCTCGTTCAGGCGAAAGATGTAGAGGCCGTAAGTTGTTACGGCAGCCGTAAGGTGTTACGACAGGGTTTCGATTATGTTCGTGTAATTGTTACAGGAATAATAATCGAACAATAATACTAGTAGGCTTTGGTTCAAGCCGGATACCGGTATTATATTATTGGATTAATGGTATTCGTATTTTTCGGAATTCGGATACGGGTATACGGTATACGGTATACGGAGGAAGGGTATTCTTGTAATTGTTACAGGAATACCTTCTAGAAGGTGCCACCTCATAATGACATTATTTATTTTATGAAAATAAATAAATGAGGTGGAAATAAGAAAGTCCAAGCATGGTTGAAAGAATGGGTTATTTAATTTTATATTGTTTTGGAATTACAATTGAAGCATGGTGCTAATTTTATATTATATGTTTCAATTATTTCATTTGCAATATATCATTTTCTCATGCAAGAACTCTCTCATTAACACAAACACTTTCTCTCTCTTTCTTCTCTTCTCCTCCTTCATCCTAAGTTTTACCCTTCACATGTGTTGTGAAACAAAAGTTTAGGATTAAAGATAATCCAATACCCTAATCTCTACATGATCCTAATGACCTCTTCTAGCAAACTTGGTCTCTAGGTTAAGCTCTTATGAAGAGTTTCTAGCTTGCACGACAGCTCTCGGATGGATCATCTAGGTCTTGGGGTGGCCAGAGATCGAGAACATCGGCAATATCCATAGGAGCTAAGGAGTGGCAAGGAGCAAAGGAGTTGCACCAAAGAGAAGACCCGATGGACCGTATCATTGAGGTATAATCCCTAACATAGTAGATAAGATCTCTAGTTAGGTTTTTCTAGTTATGGTTTAGACAAGATCTTTTGAAAAGTGCGTGTTGTATGCAAAGAAAATTTTCGTTTATCGCTTCCGCCGCCTCACAAGAGTTGTGGGAGCATGCAACATGCACTAACATGGTATCAGATCCTAACTAAACCATAATTAGATTATTAGCCAAAAGTTAGAACTTCGATCGACGAATTTTTTCCGGAAAAATACATTTTCTGTCCCCGTTTTCTGTCGATTTTTAAAGTGTTCAAAAAATCTTTTCAGTGGCTTTAAAAATACATGTCGGGTTTTCTAAGCACACTGTAGAAAAACGAGACTCTAACTCGCCAGGAACGCCGCGGGTCCGCAGCCAAACTCAGTGTTTGGCCACCGATCCGCGGCCGAGTCATGGCCGAGTTGCCTCGTTTTTCAGCAGTTTGTTTAGATTAAGAAAATTGTGTTTCTGGGATATCTGGAATTTACAAAAAGTTGTTTGTGCTCTGGATTGTGACAAGTGTTGGCATGGTTTAAGATTATCGATCGAAATTCTAAAGTGCTTGGCTAATTGGGTCTTCTTGGTTAATGATATGTGTGTTTGAGACGTCGACTAATTGATATAAGACGATTAGTCGGGGTTGCACACTTCTGTAATGATATCATGAGATGGTATGTGTATATGAATATGTTGGATCGTCGTGATGAATGGCCGGGGGATGTGAGAAGAGCGTTTTTCTTTTCTTTCATTCAATGTAATTTGTAAAAAGCAATGTAATATTATTTTGCGGGGTACATCCGGGTTGAGGTTGTAGCCACTGTTGTATAATTTGTTTTTACTGTTTTTGCTCTTAGGATAGACCCAAGGTGGGGTGCACAAACTACCGGGTTTTCAAAGTGCCGAGTGGCCTACTCACTTTGTTGAGAGAGGTTGCTCCACTTCGGAAATTTGGCGGGTAGTTTTCCTCATCCGTAGGGGTCTAGGGTGGGGTTTTGGCTATTCATCACGACCGTGGAACCTTTCTTTCATTAAGGCTTGAATGAAATGCGGAATTCCTAGTATATCCAATGTATTCATCTGTGATCTGTAATGGCTATATTTATATATGAGATATATAATAAACGTTGCTTATGTTTTTCACCAGCGCTAGTCCATCCCCCGCTCTGCCGTTAGTTAAGTAACCTAACGGTGCATGACGGGGCCCTGTGACGAATGCGGATGGCATAAGCGTATGCTCTATTTTTGTTTCTTTTTTGTGATGTTTAGGAAACGTAAATGATGGGACATCATTAATGTGATTAATGTGAAGAAAAAGAAACCTGAAGATGCTGTAGAATCAATTTTTTTTAAAAATGGGTAACTCTAGTTTTTGCTTTGCATAGCGGTATTCTTGAATATCCTGCACCTCATTTGATAAGGAAAGGGCCGAGATCCCTTCACCGGGAGTGACCCCTTTAGCGGAACTAGTAAATGTTACAAAGAACTCGGTTGTTTTTATAGTTGATCTAACTTTTGTTTTGTATCATGGTATTCATCAATATCCTGCACCTCATTCGATGAGGAAAGAGCCGAGATCCCTTCACCGGGAGTGACCTCTTTAGAAAAATTAGAAAGACACTACAAAACCATTCGATTTTTAAAACTGGATCTTAAACCACTCTTCTCACTCGATTCTACAACGATATCAAGTTCAAAACGTTAAAGGTTATCATAAAAAACCATCCGTAGCCCTCCGCCATTTTAGGAAGCAGAGTACTTAGTATTCGTGCCACGTTTGTTGACTATAGTTAAGGCGTGGTGTACAGTAGCTAAGTGATGTCTTCCTACAAAGCATTTGATGCGATCGATTAGGACATTCGCATGACTTTGTTGACCATAGTTAAGGGCCATGCGGGTGGGTCTAAATCAATCCCGAAATGGCGGGTAGAACTTGACTAGTGCTTATGATTTGTTGACCATAGTTAAGGTCATAAGACACTAGGGGTAAAAACTCATGTCGGGAATTTCAAGAGTTGAAATTTGCAATGAGATTGCATACCTTCTATTTGATAGTTGGATCCCGATCCCACTGTAAGTTAAAGTTACTCCCGGTAGAGTTTTGCACTTTACAAATTAGCTAATCGAGTAGGTGTCTAGAAAGGTGTCAACGTGGTTACGCCTCTAGGAAAACGAGGTTTATTTTAATTAGGTCCGTGCGAAAGCACGGGGAACCTCCCTCGGAGTACCGACATTGGCCTGGCTGACCGGTTAGCGAACTTGCAGATTGAAATTAATCCTGACTAATTTTCTTTTTAAAAGGTTTGAAGGAAAATTTGATAAAAAGCAGTGGGAGACATCAGTTAGATAAGATTAAAATCTAATTATGCATGAACTATCGCCGAGTGTCTTCTTTTCTCTCTCCTAATGACAATAATAAACTCATGGGACCGAATTACAAAGATTGGCTAAGGAACGTGAATATTGCCCTGACCTATGATAAGGTCGGATACGTCCTGACTACTCCAGCCCCTCCTATCCCAGGCCCTGATTCTTCAGTTGCGGATAAAGAAATCCGTAAGACATGGGATATAGACTGGGCAACAGCCAAGTGCCTCATGCACGCTTCTATGAACAATGAACATCAGAAGCAGCACGAGAATATAGATGTTCAATCCATCTTTCTCCATACAAAAGAGTTGTATAGAGAGCAATCTCGTACTCTACGATATGAGGCATCTCGAAAGTCGTTTCAGATGCGGATGGCTGCTGGCACATCTGTAAGTGATCATGTATTGAAGATGATTGGACTTATCGAAGAACTTAAGGACCTGGGTTGGACCATGGAGAACGAGCAATATGTTGATATTGTTCTACAATCCCTTTCCCCTGCCTTTGCTCAATTCATTGTAAACTTCAACATGCACAACCTGGAGAAGTCTTTACCTGAACTCCTCAAGATGTTGAGGAGTATAGAGAGCACACTAAAAGTAGTGAAAACTCCCGCTCTTATTGCTAGGCCATCTTCTTCCTCCGTCCCAAAAGCCAAGGCCAAGGAAAGAAGAAGAAGAATCCCATCAAGCAGAGAGGAGGAGTGAAAAAGGCACCGGGAAGGGACAAGAATGGGGCTGCTGCGACAGGACGAGGGGAATATTTCCACTGCCACCAGACTGGGCACTGGAAAAGAAACTGTGTTGGATACCTGGCCGACTTCTATAAAAACAAACAGGCCTAAGTATCAAGAAACTTCGATCAGATCGAGGAGGTGAGTATCTAAGCTCATAGTTTCTAGATTTCCTAAAAGAGAATGGGATTCTCTCTCAGCTCACTCCTCCATACACACCACAACACAGTGGTGTATCGGAAAGGAAGAATCGTACCCTATTAGATATGGTACGATCTATGATGAGTGATCCTGAGTTACCAATATCGTTCAGGGGGCACGCATTAGAGACTGCGATTCATCTATTGAATAGGGTTCCGACCAAAACCGTGTCTACCACTCCATATGAGATATGGTATAGGAAGAGACCATCTCTTAAAAAGAGTTAAGATATGGGGTTGTCCGGCTTATGTGAAAAAGCAGAATCCGGACAAACTCGAGACACGATCGGTGTTGTGTAGATTCGTGGGATATCCAAAACACTCGTATGGATATCTCTTCTACCACAAGGAGGAAAAAAGAGTGTTTGTTTCTCAGTATGCCACATTTTTAGAAAATGAATTTTTTGTAAATGATACTGTTGGCAATGCTGTAGAACTGTAAGAAATTCTAGATACACAAACAATTACCGATGATTTGGTTGAACCTGAGATTTCAATAGAACCTGACGAACCTCAGCCACTCCGTAGATCTAGTAGGACTTCTCGTCCAACTGATAGATACTACGTTTTTCTAATTGATGGTGATAGAGAAGATTGCATCATGGATGATGATGACCCCACTAGTTTTCAGCAAGCTATCACGAGTGGTGACTCAGTGAAGTTGGATGCCATGAGATCCGAAATAGAATCCATGCACACCAACAAAGTATGGACTTTGGAGGTTGCACCTTCTGGAGTAAAACCCATAGGGTGCAAATGGATCTTTAAAAGAAAGATCGGTGTGGATAGTCAGGTGGAGACCTATAAAGATAGGCTGGTAGCAAAAGGATTTCGTCAAAGACCGGGACTGGACTATGATGAAACTTTTTCACCAGTTGCTATGCTCAAATCCATTCGGATCCTTCTTGCTATAGCTGCACACTATGATTATGAGATCTGGCAGATGGATGTTAAAATGGCATTCCTAAATAGTGATTTAGAAGAATGAGTTTTTATGGATCAGCCAGAAGGCTTCATTGATAGTGGGAGCAGCGGAAAAGCATGCAGGCTGCTTAAATCCATCTATGGATTAAAGCAGGCATCACGGAATTGGAACATCTACTTTGATGATACAATCAAAGAGTTTGGTTTTATC
This sequence comes from Agapanthus africanus, assembly GCA_030015575.1. NCBI lineage: Eukaryota > Viridiplantae > Streptophyta > Magnoliopsida > Asparagales > Amaryllidaceae > Agapanthus > Agapanthus africanus. The sequence continues at coordinate 428,821,524 of CM057345.1, read as the reverse complement.
AAAAATGTGGATGAACCATGCATTTATAAAAGGATTGTAGAGAGTACTGTTACATTCCTCGTATTGTACGTGGACGACATTCTCTTAATAGGAAATTATATTCCTATGCTACAATCGGTCAAACTATTCTTATCGCAAAGGTTCTCCATGAAAGACCTGGGCGATGCCTCGTACATTCTGGGGATTAAGATCTATAGAGATAGATCTAAGAAATTATTGGGATTTTCCCAATCGAGATACATTGATACCATACTAAAGAGGTTTAGAATGGAAGATTCCAAGAGGGGTAATTTACCCGCTTGTCATGGGATCACCCTCTCCAAAGAGATTCTCCAAAGACCGATGAAGAGAGGGCTCGCATGAGCATTATTCTCTACGCTTCAGCAGTAGGATCTATAATGTATGCGATGTTGTGTACTCGCCCAGATGTAGCTTATGCACTGAGTGCAGTAAGCAGGTATCAATCCAAACCAGAGGAGAAACACTGGACTGCTGTGAAGAACATTCTGAAGTACTTGAGAAGAACTAAAGAAATGTTCTTGGTGTATGGTAACAGAGATCTCCAAATGGAGGGATTTACCGACTCCAGCTTCCAGAGCGACAAGGATGATAGTAAGTCCATCTCAGGGTTTGTATTTACCCTAAATGGAGGGGCGGCATGTTGGAAGAGTTCCAAACAAGATACCGTCGCTGACTCCACGATGGAAGCTGAGTATATTGCTGCTAATGATGCCGCAAAAGAGGCAGTCTGGATGAGGGCCTTAGTGCAAGTGGGAGATTGTTAGATTTGTATGCCCTAAAGGCCTGTATTGTATAGGATGCTAGGCATGTATATCTGTAGAAACAATCTTTGCTCGAAATGATAGTATGCTATCTGGTTTATCTTCATCTTAACTTGTGTTATATTTCATATCTTTATATGCATGTTGATGAAGCCCTTAGGATTATGCTTGACTACCAGGATTATGATGAGATCATACTAATGGGGCCTGGATAGTCTATAAGCATATCCTTTAATAGTTCCTAATCGAGGGTATATCGAGACAGGGCATCGGTATTACAAAATTAGACTAGTGTGTACATTTCCTGACCCTGGGGGGCGATGGTTGATTCCACAACCATTGGTGTTTGACATCAAAGATTGTACACAGGTGCTCATTGGAGAATGGGTACACCGAACAGGACTCGCCGAGAACTCCTAGATGGTATATATACCAATTGTCAGATAGCAGTTCTCCGGCGACACTTGTACATGTTAGTCTGTAGACTCGAGATCGTCATAGTGTCTTGTGTGATTCCCACTGTGCTTTGATTTCCTCCCTACCGTGGCTCTGCCGAGTCGTGCAAATAGGTGGATTTTGGGTACAGTCCCGAATCGCATAGAGACAGTGAGCGATAGGAGGGGTTCGTCTCTCCCGGTATAGGGAGTTGGTGTCGCGCTATGCTTGATCGGCCATAACATCAAATCCCTGGCCAGGGTTCTCAAGATTTACTAATAAGTGTTATCAGTAGTTTCTCGAACCGTTATGGGCCGTAAATCAGCATGACTTATAAAGTTACTGGGGTCTAACATTTACCAGCCCTAGACTTCATATGCGACGTATCAGATGAAGAGACCGGACTGTACGGTAAGTGTTGCTTGCAGGCTCGTTGGGGTTGTGATGAGTTTGCTCGTCGGCCACTTTTTCGTCATGTACCTGGGTAGCCGTTACACACAGCTAGTGCCGCTGACGCGCTTGTGGTTAAACCCACTGCCAGCGTACTGTCGAGTCTTTAGAGTCCTGCACAGAGGGTTCCCTCGTTCAGGCGAAAGATGTAGAGGCCGTAAGTTGTTACGGCAGCTGTAAGGTGTTACGATAGGGTTTCGATTATGTTAGTGTAATTGTTATAGGAATAATATTCGGAACAATAATACTGGTTGGCTTTGGTTTAAGCCGGATACCGGTATTATATTATTGGATTAATGGTATTTGTATTTTTCGAAATTCGGATACAGGTATACGGTATACGGTATACGGAAGAGGGTTATTCTTGTAATTGTTACAAGAATACCTTCTAGAAGGTGCCACCTCATAATGACATTATTTATTTTATGAAAATAAATAAATGAGGTGAAAATAACAAAGTCCAAGCATGGTTGAAAGAATGGGTTATTTAATTTTATATTATTTTGGAATTACTATTGAAGCATGGTGCTAATTTTATATTATATGCTTCAATTATTTCATTTGCAATATATCATTTTCTCATGCAAGAACTCTCTCATTAACACAAACACTTTCTCTCTCCTTCTTCTCTTCTTCTCCTTCATTCTAAGCTTTACCCTATACATGTGTTGTGAAACAAAAGTTTAGGATTAAAGATAATCCAATACCCTAATCTCTACATGATCCTAGTGACCTCTTCTAGCAAACTTGGTCTCTAGGTTAAGCTCTTATGAAGAGTTTCTAGCTTGCACGACAACTCTCGTGTGGATCATCTAGGTCTTGGGGTGACCGGAGATCGAGAACATCGACAATATCCAAAGGAGCTAAGGAGTGGCAAGGAGCAAAGGAGTTGCACCAAAGAGAAGACCCGAAGGACCGTATCATTGAGGTATAATCTCTAACATAGTAGATAAGATCTCTAGTTAGGTTTTTCTAGTTATGGTTTAGACAAGATCTTTTGAAAAGTGCGTGTTGTATGCAAAGAAAATTTTCGTTTATCGCTTCCGCCGCCTCACAAGAGTTGTGGGAGCATGCAACATGCACTAACACCTCAAGCCTTGCGATACGATCTATCGAAGACGGATCAATCTGCTCCTGTGCAATGAGCGTACCGTCCTGGTCAGACCTCGTCCTAAATGAGTCAACTCTGACCTTGGCTCTCGCTGCCTCTCTTTGAGCCCTCATAGTCATCGGCGGCAAAAGGCTATAAATGGAAATAATATTTGATATGAACACGGAAATCGAATCTCAAGGATATGTATCATCAAGGATGGAATTTCAAGCAATAGTACTTAGGTCACTTAGGCGGAGTACCGTGTCGTAAATATGTCGCGGACATACACACGCTACATCATTCTGCTTAAGCTACTTACTCCATCATACCAAGGTCATCCTACACTCCGAAAGGTAAAACCTAGCACTCTGATACCAACTTTATTACGATCCGAAATTTGGCACGTGACGGCCCTTAAATTACGTAACGTCTCCAGGCGTAACGTAATTCAAGTAAGCCAAAAACCCAGCAATCTAAACCATCAAAAGTAGTAAGTGATAATAACATTGTTAAAACTTTTGAAATCTCAATCAAATTCTTTAAAGTCCAAATTTATTTCCTTTAAAAATTTGGCAGCACCTCCTTTGTAAAACAAGTCCCCAAAAAGGGTACAATATAAATATATAAGTAAAGCATCCCCAACGGGAGCAAATCGACGCCCAAAGGCAGAAAACAACCACCACAATCAAATATACGACGCCACAGTGAAGAAAAAGATGATATGAATAAAAACAGCATAAAAGATCTCCAAGCCACAAAATAATATACAATATCATCCTCACAACTCGTCTCTAGGTCAATACATGAAAATGGTAGATGGAGAGTATTGGATACAACGAATATACAATGAGCAATATCGGATAACCGCAAGACCCACCTATAGCAAAACTGCACCCAGTCAGCCGAGCGGTATCCGCTACAAAAAATGATATGATAGATGAAAGCCCTGCCTCTGACTGCTCTGAGGGACAACCTGTACAACCCTGTGGGACAACGGGGGTATGTTGCCAACTCGTGAATAGTAAATAACATATGCAAGTAATCGCAAGTATGTACGTACTGCGCTAATCTATCACTTGCAAGCTGATAGAAATAAATAGCAATATGTATATGCAACAGTCATGAAAGGTACTCTATCAGGTACGACTAATACATGAAGCAATGCATATCAAAATAAATGTGGAGTATGAAATAAAACATGTCATTCTCACATCGGGCACATAGGCCCCTCATATCGGCCATAATATCGGCCCTCATATCAGCCCTCATATCGACCATAATATCGGCCCTCATATCGACCATAATATCGGCCTTCATATTTAATGAAATACTTGCACAGATCATTATGATGATATATATATTACAGTTATACATATATAACAACGTCCCATACCACTGATATATATATATATATATATATATATTATATGTGTACATATATAACAGTGTCCCATACCACTGATATATATATATATATACATGTATATATATCAGCGTCCCATACCACTGATATATATACCCAAGAGTAAAACATCCAGAAAACATCATATGAAATCCATATTACAATGCGAAATCCATGAAAAAAAATATATGCAACATGAAACAGTAATATGAGTATATAAAGGAAAACCACTATTTAGCTACAAGTTATTAAGTATATCATGCGGTTCCTAATTTCTCCGAAACCACACGGAACATCATATAAAGGTGAACATGTAGCTATAACCAGGTATGCGTAACTATGTCGGTATAGCAAGATATGTGTATCTACCTATCAGTAATGATGTAATACCCTCCAGGTATATGTGTAGCTACCTATCAACAATGATGTAATACCCTCCAGATATATATGTAGCTATATCAAGGTATACGGGTGTACATGTAAGTATGTATACAAGATGTACATGTAGTTATGTCTCATGTATGTATATAATTATTTCTAATGGTACAATACCATATAGGTATATGGATAGCTAGCATGTAGGCATGGCAAGGCATATGTGTAAGCATGTAGGTATACAGGTATGCTATATGTCATATGCACAATGGAATGTGAATCAATGTCTCAATGTCTTTAACCATACAATATCACATATGTATGCGTGTTGTGCGTGTCATGGCAATTATTGACGGTGTGAGTGGTATACAATCAGCGCTCGTGCAACATGAGCCGTAAACAATAGTGTAGTGTCCAAAGGGTACAAGTCCAAGCACAACAAGTAATAGTATGCAATGAAGTTTATGCGCAAACTCTATATGTGCAATATAAACATGTGGCTATTATCATATCATATCTTTTTCTGACGCATAATGCCATGTGGCCGATTCCCCTGTAGATGTTAAATCTACTCACAGATGATCCTGGGACTAAGTAAAGCCAACCTACTTTCCCTTCTTCGCAGCGTCCGAAGTCCCCGCCTGCGTCCCTAAGATCATAAAACAACATAACAAGTATATATTATCAATCGATCAATAACACGTACAAACTACGTTTTGACCGACGCACCAACTCCAAACATACCCTCAAGTGTTCGTCTAGTGGCTAACGTGCGTAGCGACACTACGAAACCAACTCAAAAGCAACAGCTACACAAGGACACGAACCGTATCGGATAACGTAACGCGCGTAATCGAAACACTAGAAATAAGAAAAGTGATCCCAGATTTTGCTACCCAAATAATTGTAAAAGTTGCACATACCACAAGACCACACACAACTCCAGAGACCCCTACCCCAAAACACAATCCCCCAGACCCTACTCTGGCCGAAAATTGCGGCCAGAACCAATAAAACCGCGGCCAAAAATAAAGGGAATGGGCTTAGTTTTTTACGGTGGGTTCTAGGTCACTACACAAGGTCACTGTGATGGGAACTTTTCCAACAAATACCTGGTTTGATAGCAGATCATCCGAGACACCAATCTACACTAAAAATACGATATTTACCCGAAACTAAACTTTACGCGTTCTAAACTGAAACGAACAAGCGACGCAACATTAAGAAGAATTATTTAACAGATAGAGATCATTTCCTACTCCCACAAGCTCAAAGATCCTAGCTTTCCAAGCTCCAAGGCATCTAAGAGGCAAAACAAGGTTTATGAAGTAATTTGGTGATGTTTTGTGAAAATTAGTGAAGGTTTTGTGATAGAAGTGAGCAAGTGTTCAGTTGAGGTGAAGGAATGATGAAAGATGAGGATTGTGAGAGAATGAGAGGGAAATGAGAGAGGGTGAGATGAAAAGAGAGAGAGAGAGGTGAGCATAGGATGAGTGCACCTCCACCATTAATGCAAGTCATCAAGTATCCATGACTCACCTTGCCATCTCCTATCCAAAAACAAAACACTAAAGGAAAATATCTCTCTCACCACAAAAATCTAGGGTTTAGGTTAAGTGCTAGGTTAAGGTTTAAACAAGGATTAGGATTTGGTTAAGTTGTCATGGTCACTAACAAGATTAATACAAGCAAACCCTCACATTAACATGCACAAGTGTGTGCAAGCCATAACAAATAATAATAAATTATTAATTAAATGTTATAAAACGTGAGGAACCCGAATTGGTAAATTTATACAGAAAATCCGCATTATCCCTTAATTAACACTAATCGCATTCCTGAGGTGTTACATGATAAGAATAGAATTGTGAAAAATCATAAGGAGGAAAACAGCTTTGAAAAATATTCTTTCATATCAAGTTTTGAGGAAAGTTTTGCGGATGAACTAGATATACTTGGTGAGATTGAGTTAGGATCCATTTGGGAACATCCTAGAAATCTCTCTTTTGCCGAACATTTTGCGGATGAACTCCAGTTTTTAAACGAACCTAACTTTGAAACTCCACATATACTTCTTGAAAATTCAATTCATTCGAACAATGATTCTTTTTCCTCTTCAAAACTTTGTCTTCACCTTCAGCGTCTTCCGATCCCTACTTTCACACACCTATGCCCTTTACTAACATCTAACCATTTTTTGTATATTCTCCTTTTCTTTTTATTATACCTATTATTTTGCCAGCCATGGCACTATATTGACAAAATTTTTGAATGGCTGGTATTAATTTCTGGACTAACCCAATCGTTTAACTCGTAAATATTGTAATTAGTCTTAGTTTTTTTTCTTTTTCCGTGAATAAAAGTCTCACACCGATGTCTAAGTCTAGCTACCAGAGATGGGGGCAATGATGAGGACATCGTAAAACTCAGGTTTGGGGGTGAGCACTCCGTTTATTTTGCTGCATCATGTGTATATTCTGTATTGCATACATATTAAAAAAACCCATAAAAATTAAAAAAAATTCTACAAAAACATAAAAACTTAGTTATCAAGTTAGCTAGTAGGGCAACTTAGATTGTTATTCTGAAAATTTAGTTGATATATTAGAAGTAACTAGCATTCTGTTTAACCTAGGCTTAGGAATTGAAAACCCTAAAAATAACGCTCATTCTGTTTAACCTTGGTAATTATACGTCCTTACAGTTTTTTTTGAGAAATAGGTAATCTTGAGTTCAGTTCTTTAGTTAAGTCAAGATGAAGGGAGAGTATTGAAGTTTTACGGAAAGATAAGTCTGAAAAATAGTTTCTATTCTTGAGTCCAAATTTAGAAAATATATACCCTACAAACTGCACATACACGCACCTTAAAACTTGGGATAGCAGAGGATACCTAGAAATACTCTTGCCTGAAAGCCTAGTATGAAAGAAAAAATGGTATTTAAAGCTAACCACCATAAGAACATCATTGAAAATTATATCCGGTCTTGAAAAGAAAAAGAAAAATAAAGAAAAAATAAATAAAGTCAAGACCTGAAAACTGCTATTTACGCTTTAAGCTCATACATTCAGTAATCGGCTGTTAGTGCCTCAAAAAGCATTAATAATCGCATGAAAGATGTGCGAGCAAAACCATTCATCCATTAATGAAAAGAAGTAGTATTAGGTATTAAGGTAAGGGTACTATTGCTTGAATTGAATTCTTAAGTGTAGGGGTAAAAATTTACACACACGTAGGGGTATATAATCGATATTTGGAGGAAAGATGGAGATGAAGAATAAGACTTATGTTTTCTGTAATGATAATAAAAATCCCTGATTGGAGACTACAATTTAGAAGGAAAACTCAGGAGATACCAATATCTTTCTAAACTGTAAAAACGTATAGGATCTAAGGGTAAATATTAAGGAGGTGTGAAACATAAGGGTTGAATATTTCTAACTTAGGATGATAGATTTTCTAACTTAGATACTAAACTGTAGGAGTAGAATCGACGTTAACTTATGAAACAAGCTTGACGGGATTTTGTGGGTGTAATCCGCTGAAAACCCTCAGGAGACAACACTCCTCCTACTAGGGACACCTAGAGGTTTAATAGCTTGTTGCGCGTGCTCAGTGCAATCGCGTTCTCTGCGAAAGTGAGGCTGGGATTTTTTTGTTTTGCTCGGGACGAGCAAAAGATAAGTTTGGGGGTATTTGTTCACCACAGAAAATTGCATTTTAATACATCTCATTCGTTATCTATTTTTGCTATTTATCGGTACTATTAATCAGTGTTTGCTCAGTAATTACAGTTTACAGGTATCCGTGACAAATACTGGAAAACATACTAAAAATTACGGATATAACGTTTGGGAGCCGACACTGCAAGCAAACCAGAAAACCGACCGATATCCCTTGAGCTCTTTGGAAATAATGTATGTGTACACATTTTTTGTCTAAAATGGTCCAACACACAAGTGTGCACATAGCTAGGACCATGATGGGGCAGCCATGATACATGGAGCAAGTGGGCATGTTGTGATGTACATTGATGGTGCAATAAATGGAATAAAGCTTTGATGTGAGTTAAAGCAATCTAATTTCCTTCCAAAACTCTGAAGGCAACCTAGGTCAGAACAGATAAAGAAAACAGCACCAGAGTGCTATTGGAGTGCACACAAGACCACACAATGAACACGAGCCTCATTGCTCGGTTTTGACACGGCCACAAGCCCACCAAATCCGGCGAGCTCGGCTCCCTTGCTTCCACGTAGGCTTATTTTTATTGTTTGTTTAATTTTTTGAGCCTATAAATAATAGACCAGTGGGCAAAGGAAGAGGCTACCATGTACATACAATTCTATCTTTTTGTTTTGCTTTCTTTTGGTTTAGCTTGAGGGTGAGTGGGCTTCATATTGGTTTCTTCTTCTTCTTCTTCCCACTTGAAGCTCTCTTTGGAGAGCTTCATTAAGGAGGTTGAACAAGCTACCAAAAATCTTGTATCTCTTCTCTCAAGTGTTAATATATTGCATTGTTGTTTCTTTTCTTTACTTGCTTTCTTTTCATTATGCTTAACTAATCTTTATTTTGGTTGTGGTGTGGGCGAGAAAGTGAGATGAAAGGCTTTGCCTCCTCCACCTCTTGTTTATGTTTATATGCTTAGTTTTGATTCTAACTTAAAGATTGTTAATGCATCGATATGATATGGTATTTTGACACATGGTTACTTGTAACCTCCTCATATACCATATTCATTCCCGTTCCCTATTTCAATGTTTAAGTTAAAATCTATTTGGTATTAAGTTTTTAGTTATATGTATGCCCTAGAGGCCATTACTGTACATATAATGTACATTGTAGTGGATGGTTGGACATATATAGGGAGGACTTTCTTGCTCGACATGATTGTACGCTATCTGGTTACTCTTTATCTTAACGTGTACTCTGATTGTCTCTATGTTACATGTTGATAAAGCCCTTAGGATATGTACTCGACTACTGGGACTATGATGAGATCATACTAGTGGGGCCACGGTAGTCGATGAGTACATCCTATAACTATTCCTAGTCGAGGGTGTATCGAGACAGGGCATGGTTACACCAGAGTAGACTAGCGTATACGCATCTTGACCCATATGATGAGGGATGGATGATCCCATATCCATCGGTGTTTGACATCAAGGATGATGTACGGGTGCTCAGTGGAGACTGGGTACACTGGACGGACTCGCCGAGAACTCCCAGATGGTATTATACCTCACGTCAGATAGCAGTTCTCCGGTGACACTGGTACAGAGTAGTCTGTTGACCCGAGATCGTCATAGAGTCTTGTGTGATTCCCACTGTGCTTTTATTTCCACCTTACCATGTCCAAGAGGGCGTGCAAAACGGTGGTTTTTGGGTACAGTCCCGAATCACATGGAGGCAATGAGCGATAGGAGGGGATTCGTCTCTCCCGGTATAGGGAGTTGATGTTGTGCTGTGTTCGATTGGCTATGACCGGAAATCCCTGGCCAGGGTTGCTGAGATTTACTGGTAAGTGTTACCAGTAGTTTCTCGAACTGTTATAGAACTCATATCGACATGACTTATCGAGCTATTGGGGTCTGACGTTTACCACCCCTAGGCGAGATATCCGACATATCAGACGACGAGACCGGACTGTACGGTAGTGTTACTAATTGGATTCACAGGAGAACTAGCGGGCTTGCTTGTTGATCTTCTGATCACTCAATACCCGGATGGACGTTACGTTTAGCACACCGCTTGCGGCTTGTAGGTGTTTGATATGATCATCACCTACTGCCGGCGTATTGACGAGTCTTTAGAGACCTACACAGGGGTTTCCTGGCTCAAGCGAAACGGAGTAGGAGCACATATGTGATATGTGCAGGACCGAGATTAATACGATATGAGATACCGTATTCTATTCTCGCGATTTGTAACATTGATCGGTTGTATGCGATATAGCCGGGTTATCGAATCAAGTGTTGATTCGATAAGTTGTTACTTTTGATATTAGTCGGTTATAGCCGGATTATTAAATCAAGAGTTGATTTAATAATTTAATGCATAATTTTATATTTGATATATTATATTGCATTAACTAGTATTAGCTCACTTATGATTTATTTTCTCACTAGTTTGTGCACATTGTTTATATATGATATATGCAAGTGTACATGTATGTATGATGCTTGATGATACACACAAGATGGGTGTATGAGACTCATACCAAGATTAGGTTTAAGATTCGGGTTATTGTTTTATCTTAAGATTTAACAAAAGGATTAAACTTGGTCAAAGTTGTCAAGCTTAAAGAAGCTTGGAGAAGCTTTGACAAAGTCCACCCTTTTGTCATTTCATTTGATATTCTCTAACCTAACCTTTAACCTAAAGCCTTGGTTAATTCTCTACATGAGTTAAGTATGAGGGCTTAACTCAACCATGGTGCAATAATTCATAGATATAAGTTTTCATTTGGATGGATAATTCTTTCTTCTTCTTCTTCATCAAGCTCCATCCAAAAGCTTACTAGCTCCAATGGTGCCATGAGCAAAAGAGTGAGAAAATCAATTCTAAAGTGAGCCCACTTACTTCTTCTTCATCCTCTATAACTTGCCATGTAGTAGAGTGTGTTCTCTTCACAAAGTTTATGACCTAGTGAAGGAATAGCTTGAGTTTGCGTCTCCCCGACGTTGATCATCTTCGGCCTCGAAGTCAACGTAGCAAGCACGTTCGTTCTTCTCGTGGAGCTTCTATAGAGTCCGGAGTTCACGATCGCAGCGATGGAGACGTCTACATGGAGCTAATGAAGTGGAGGACCGGATCTATAAAGGTTGTAATCCCTTTCACTTAGTTGCAAAGAAGTTTTCTTGGTTGTTTTTCTCCTATCCTCTAGTTAACGATCTTCATTAGGGTTTCTCGGCACATAAATTTTTGAATTTGGCATGGTTGATGCCTTGTGGAACCTCATGAGTGTGCCTAGGATCCCTATAGTGGTATTAGAGCCTAGCTAGAGCTTTAGGCGAAGTGTAGACGATGTTAGAAGTCCGATCGGACCCGAAACCCTAATTCAAAACCCTTCTCTGTACAATTTTTCAAAACAGTGAATTTTGTGAATTAAAAATATGCAAAAAATTCAGCAGGGTTTTCTAGGGGTTACTGTGAAGCACGTGTCCCTGAATCAACTAAAGCGCCGCAGAACCGCGGCCCCACCCTTGTATTTGCGGCGGTTCCGCGGCCATAAAGAAGCTTCTTGTCAAATGCTTTGCACAGTAATCTCCGTCTGTAATGCCTGTGTTTTATGGGTAATTTTAATTACTACTCAAGTGTTGAGTTTTCTGGGTTGTATTGGGAGTTCAACGATTCGATCGGAATCTTTAACTTTGTCTGTGTTTTTCCGAATAATTTTTGAATATGTTAAAAGTTCGACCGGATATAAATACCCAATTTTTCCCCTACCGGAAAATTTCCAAGTGTTGGATTTTTCCGTAGTTTAAGAACATTTTAAGTAGTGCAAGTAAACGCGATGGTCGCTCTAGAAGACAACAAACCTTAACTCGATTATGTGACCGTCTTGAACTGCCCTTTGAACCTTAGGGTTTGAGGCAATATGGAGTGCCACATGTGAGGCGTTGGCTTGACCCTTCTACGGCTGGACCGTTGGTACTGTGGCATGAATTGAATGTTTTAAACTTATTTCATGTGTTGAGCTGTTTCGGGAAAACTTGGGTGTTTCATTGTTCGATCGGAAAGTTTAACATTTTCTATTTATCCGAAATATGATACAATTTTTGGAATCCACAAGGAGTTATGAGATAACTGGTTTGAATGTTATAAACATAGCAGTTTAGTCTCACTTGATCGGTTGCCACGGAATTTTGATGTGATCAAAAGTCCGTCGCAATCACGTAGCGTACGCGGATACTCGCCGGGTAAACTTAATAGACAACCTCACCCTATAGCCCTGACCAAGTGACTGTAGGAGAACCCCGTCGCCGAAAGCATCCGTTCGGGTGCTCGCGGCAGTGGTGTTCCTCCTTGGTGCACTTCGTCGACGGTGTCGGGGGTGCGGCCGCCTACTAAAGTTTGCGACGAGCATTCGATCAGGATGTCGGGAATCTTGTTGAATTGCCCGACTTGATATTGAAAAGATTTTTTGATAATGAGACTAAAATGCGGGGTTTATAATTGTTAGGCATGTGATGTCTAAGGAATTCAGATGGTTAGGCATGTGATGTCTAAGTAGGTTGCGGATTCCAACTGTTGTAGTTTTACACTTTCTTTTCTGTGACCGTAAGTGTAATATGTAATATCGCCGGTTTCGTTGCTATATGTCAACGACAATTGGGATGCGCATGTTTACTTACGTTGATGACATGTGATGTTATGTGTTGCTGGATATGTTATATTGGATCGTCGTGTTTGAATAGCCGGGGGATTTTATGTGAGATGAGTGTTTTTCATTTTCATTCATGTAAAAACTTGTATGTAATATTCTTTTATTGGGGCACTTCCAGGTTGCGGAAGATGTCACCGTTGATGTATATTATTTACTTTTCCGCATTAGGTAGACCCAAGGCGGGGAGCACAAGTAACCGGGTTCTAGGGTCCAGTGGGAGACCATCTCGAGGAGTCGAGACCGGGTCTCCTAACCCTAGAATTGGCAGTGTTGCTTGCCGCTCTCGTAGGGGTCTAGGGATGTGGATTTGGCTATTCATCGCGACCGTGGAATCCGTGTTTTATACTGGCTCGTATTGAAAACACGGACATCCTAGTATATCTAATGTTTCATATGTTTCTTCTGCTGCGATATCTGTGATGTGATCATTTGATATGTTGTGATAGATACAGTATATAGTATATATGATATATTATATAGACGTTACTTATGTTTTACACCCGTGCTAGCCCTGCCCCGCTCTGCCGTTAGTTACCTAACCTAACGGTGCACGAGGGGATATCGAGGCGAATGCGAATGGCATAAGTGTACGTCGTATTTATCTGTGATGTTTAGGTGACTTAATTGATGGGACTTCATTAATGAGATTAATGAAATAAAAGAAACCTAAAGATGTTGTGGAATCGAATTTTCAAAAACAGGTAGCTACAGTTCTTGCTTTGCATCGCGGTGTTCCTTGTAGAACATCCCGCACCTTATTCGATAAGGAAAGGGCCGAGATCCCTTCACCGGGAGTGACCCCTTTAGCGATAACTGGCAGATGCTACACCCCTCGGTTTGTCTTTTGATTGCTTTTTGGAGTTTTTTCTTTGCACAGTGATGTATATGATATATCCTGCACCTCATTCGACGAGGAAAGAGCCGACGATCCCTTCACCGGGAGTGATCTCTTTAGCGAAACTAGCAAAAGCCTCAAAAACACTCCATTTTAAAATCATTTGATTCTACAACGATATCAAGTTCATTACGCAAAAGGTTTTCTTAAAAACATGTCGTAGCCCTCCGTCATTTCAGATAAGTAGTATTTAGTATTCGTGCCGCGTTTGTTGACCTCTGTCAAGGCGTAGTGTGCGGTAGCTGATTACTGCTTATCTGTATAAACATATGATGTGATTGATTTAGGGTAGTCGTGCGACCTTGTAGACCTCTGTCAAAGGTCGTGCGGGTGGGTTTACTTCAATCAGGAAATGACGGGTTGAACTTGACTAGCAGCCTATGGTTTGTTGACCTCTGTCAAGGTCATGGACGCTTGGGGCAAAATATTATTGGGAATTTCAAGTGTTGAAATTTGCAATGAGACTGCATACCTTCTATGAGATAGTTGGATCCCGATACCCGCTGCGAGTAAGAATTACTCCTGGGAGAGTTTTACACATTACAATTAGCCGATCAAGTATGTGTCTAGAAAGGTGTTAACGGGGTTACGCCTCTGGGAAAACGAGGTTTACTTTAATTAGGTTCGTGCGAAAGCACGAGGGACCTCCCTCAAAGTACCGACACTGGCCTGGCTAAAAGATTGGCGAACTTGTAGCGTGTAATTAATCCCGGCTAGTCTTTCCAGTTGGTTTTTGAAGGAAGATTTGATAAAAACAGTGGGAGCCATCCTGATTAGATAAAATAATAACCAATCTGATCTTGCAAGAGCATACGCTGAGTGTTTTCTTCTTTCTCTTTCTAGGTAGCGACCATATCACGCCTTAATCAAGATATTAAAACGGATATATTGACCGAACCCGCTTGTTATACTGAGCTGGGGAACGTTGGTCCCGCTCCAACTTATAATTGTTATAAGACAGAGCAGGAAATTGGGGAATACCAGATTTCCCGTGCCGCCCAAACGAAGAAAGTGCATGCTGATGCATCTTCTTCGGGTGTGTTCATTACAGAGAACTGTTTCTCAGTATACTTTACGTCCTGGGTATGAGATACCGGATCAGGATCCCGCATATGTAATCTATTACATGGGCTACAGATAGGTAGAGAACTGAGAACGGGTGATAAGTTTCATGAGACAGAAAACGGTGCAAGTGTTGCAGCCAAGACTGTTGGTCACTGTCACCCTGTATTACCAGAATACATTGATTCTGAACAAATGTTATTAGATACCGAACCTGATATACAAAATCATATCAGTCTCTTTATTAGTAAAGAAGGATATAATTTTGTATTGTTGGATAATGTTTTGAACAATTCCTATATCAAGAGTTGATCGGTTAAGGCACGTTATCTAAAAGCGTTGACATTCTAAATAAAACTACAGTTCTTTGTATACAGAACACGCACAAGAGGAAGAGTTTAGAAATGAACGGATCCTTCTTGAGGTATTATAGACTAGGTCATATCAATGCGACCCGACTAGCCAAGTTACACATAGATGCATATTTAAATCTGTTTGAATTTACATCTTGTGAAACTTGCCGGTCATGTCACAAAGATAAGATGACCACAGCTCTGTTTATTGGAAACAGAGAAAGAGTTAGTGAACTTTTGGGATTGATACATACTGATGTATGAAGGTCCCCTGTCTACATATGCCAAGACCGGTTCTTTTTACTTCATTACATTCTCTGATAATATCTCAAGATTCAGACATATGTTCCTGTTGAAACACAAGTCCGAACCTTTTGAGATATTCACAGAATATAAGTTAGAAGTAGAGAACCAAAATACGGGTAAAAGTATTATGTCCTTTGATGTGATCAAGGAGGATAATACTTGAGCATGGAAATTCTGGACTATTCTAAAGGAGAATGAGATTCTCTCTCAGCATTACTCCTCCGTATACACCATAGCACGATGGTATATCGGGGCGGAGCAATAGCACCCTATGTGATATGGCATGCTCTATGATAAGTACTACTGAGTTTCCATTTTCCTTTTGGGTGTTATGCGCTTGAGAAGCTGCACACCTATTGAATAGGGTTCAAATCAAATCAGTTGCCTACCACTTCATATGTGATATGGAAAGGGAAGAGCCCATATCTTAAGTTTGTTAAGATTTGGGGTTGTCCGGACTATGTCTAAAAGCAAAATCCGGACAAGCTCGAGGCAAGGTCTGTTATGTAGAACTGGAAAGGTTCCAGCTATACAAACTACAGCAGATGATTTGGTAGAACCGAAGGATTCAATAGTAACCAACGAACCTCAGCCTCTCCACCGATCTAGTAGGTTTCCTCACCCACCTGAGAGATACTCCGGTTTCTCTATGACAGTGGGAGCGAGGATTGCATCATGGGATGATGACCCAACTAGTTTCGAGCTGGCCATCAGGAGTGAGACTCTGTAAGAATGGCTGGATGCTTATCGATCTGAGATGGAATTATTATACACCAACAAAGTATGGACTTTGGTTGCTTTATCTGAAGGGTTAAATCCCCATCAGGAGCAAGTATATCTTGAGAAGATTACTTGGTGTATATGGAAAAGTTGAGACTTTCAAAGTTAGACTTGTTAAAGGTTTGCATCATTGACCAGGTATGGATTATGATGAAACCTTTTCTAAGGAGCTATGCTTAAGTCCATCTAGATCCTACTTGCCACGGCTACATCCCATGACTACGATATCTGGTGGTTGGGTGTCATGACTGCTTTTCTAAATGATGTTTTAGAAGAGAGCGTCTATAAGTACACAGCCAGAGGGCTTCATAGACAGTGGGAGCAATGGAAACGTGAGCAAGATGTTTTATGTGATAAAGCAGGCATCGCGGAGTTGGAACATCTGTTTTGATGTGGTAGTCAAAGAGTTTGACTTCATCAAAATGGTAGATGAACCTTGTATATACAAAAAGGTAGTAGGGAGTATGGTGGTGATCCTCGTAGAGTACGTGGATGACATACTCTTGATAGGGAAGGAGTTTCCTATGCTACACTCGGTCAATCTCCGCTTATCACAAGGATTCTCCATACAGGATCAAAATGATACCTCCTAAATCCTAAGTTATGGATCTATGAGATAGATCTAATTAGATGTTAGGATACTCATTAGTTATAGTGAGATGGTATCAATCGATACTGGGGAGAATCACTGGAAAGGTTCCATGGTGGTAAGGACGACTGAATATCAGTCGCAGGCATTGTCTTTACCCTCAGTAGAGGGACGGTATGTTGGAAGAGTTCCAAGCTAGATACCGTGACTTACTAGACGATTAAAGGCAAGATACATCGTTACCAAAGATGCTACCAAAGAGACAGTCTGGATATATATAAGTTCATGAGATGAACTTCGTTCCTACCATTGTGTGACAATGGAGTTGTGGCTTTAGCCAAGGAACTACCATCCCATCAGAAATCCAGATATAATTCTTAGGCAGTATCACCTGATCATGGAGGTGGTTGATCTCCTGGGAGATCGAGGTTTGGAAAGTAGACACAGAGGACGACAGCGCGGATTCACTCATAAAGGCCTTTTTCCCAGTAGAGACTTTTATGTGATGGTTGAGTATGAGATACTTCAACCGCAACTAATTGTTGGGTATGCGATACCACAATAGATGGCCCTAGTGCAAGTGGGAGATTGTTAGTTATATGTATGCCCTAGAGGCCATTACTGTACATATGATGTACATTGTAGTGGATGCTTGGACATATATAGGGAGGACTTTCTTACTCGACATGATAGTATGCTATCTGGTTGCACTTTATCTTAACGTGTACTCTGATTGTCTCTATGTTACATGTTGATAAAGCCCTTAGGATATGTACTCGACTACTGGGACTATGATGAGATTATACTAGTGGGGCCACGGTAGTCGATGAGTACATCCTATAACTGTTCCTAGTCGAGGGTGTATTGAGACAGGGCATCAATACACCAGAGGAGACTAGCGTATACGCATCTTAACCCATATGATGGGCGATGGATGATCCCCTATCCATCAGTGTTTGACATCAAGGATGGTGTACGGGTGCTCAGTGGCGACTGGGTACACTGGACGGACTCGCCGAGAACTCCCAGATGGTATTATACCTCACGTCAGATGGCAGTTCTCCGGTGACACTGGTACAGAGTAGTCTGTTGACCCGAGATCGTCATAGAGTCTTGTGTGATTCCCACTGTACTTTGATTTCCACCTTACCACGTCTAAGAGGCGCGTGCAAAACGGTGGTTTTTGGGTACAGTCCCGAATCACATGGAGGCAATGAGCGATAAGAGGGGATTCGTCTCTCCCGGTATAGGGAGTAGATGTTGTGCTGTGTTCGATTGGCTATGACCGGAAATCTCTGGCCAGGGTTGCTGAGATTTACTGGTAAGTGTTACCAATAGTTTCTCGAACTGTTATAGACCTCATATCGACACGACTTATCGAGCTATTGGGGTCTGACGTTTACCACCCCTAGGCGAGCTATGAGACATATCAGACGACGAGACCGGACTCTACGGTAGTGTTACTGATTGGATTCACAGGAGAACTAGCGGGCTTTCTTGTTGATCTTTTGATTGCTCAATACCCGGGTGGCCGTTACGTTTAGCACACCGCTTGCGGCTTGTGGGTGTTTGATATGATCATCACCTACTGCCGGCGTATTGACGAGTCTTTAGAGTCCTACACAGGAGTTTCCTAGCTCAAGCGAAACGGAGTAGGAGCACATATGTGATATGTGTGGGACCGAGATTAATACGATATGAGATACCGTAATCTATTCTCGCGATTTGTAACATTGATCGGTTGTATGCGATATAGCCGGGTTATCGGATTAAGTGTTGATTCGATAAGTTGTTACTTTTGATATTAGTCGGTTATAGCCGGATTATTAATTCAAGAGTTGATTTAATAATTTAATGCATAATTATATATTTGATATATTACATTGCATTAACTAGTATTAGCTCACTTATGATTTATTTTCTCACTAGTTTGTGCACATTGTTTATATATGATATATGCAAGTGTACATGTATGTATCATGCTTGATGATACACACAAGATGGGTGTATGAGACTCATACCAAGATTAGGTTTAAGATTAGGGTTATTGTTTTATCTTAAGATTTAACAAAAGGATTAAACTTGGTCAAAGTTGTCAAGCTTAAAGAAGCTTGGAGAAGCTTTGACAAAGTCCACCCTTTTATCATTTCATTTTATATTCTTTAACCTAACCTTTGACCTAAAGCCTTGGTTAATTCTCTACATAAGTTAAGCATGAGGGCTTAACTCAACCATGGTGCAATAATTCATAGATATAAGTTTTCATTTGGATGGATAATTCTTTCTTCTTCTTCTTCATCAAGCTCCATCCAAAAGCTTACTAGCTCTAATGGTGCCATGAGCAAAAGAGTGAGAAAATCAATTCTAAAGTGAGCCCACTTCCTACTTCTTCATCCTCTACAACTTGCCATGTAGTAGAGTGTTTTCTCTTCACAAAGTTTATGACCTAGTGAAGGAATAGCTTGAGTTTGCGTCTCCCCGACGTAGACCATCTTCGGCCTCGAAGTCAACGTAGCAAGCACATTCGTTCTTCTCGTAGAGCTTCTATAGAGTCCGGAGTTCACGATCGCAGTGATGGAGAAGACTACACGGATCTAATGAAGTGGAGGACCGGATCTACAAAGGTTGTAATCCCTTTCACTTAGTAGCAAAGAAGTTTGCTTGGTTGTTTTTCTCCTATCCTCTAGTTAACGATCTTCATTAGGGTTTCTCGGCACATAAATTTTTGAATTTGGCATGGTTGATGCCTTGTGGAGCCTTATGAGTGTGCCTAGGATCCCTACAAAGTTTGCTAAGTTTGGATATGATATCTTGTAATTAAATGACCTGACAAATCGCTTAGTTTCATATATTATATACCATCACAAACACTTAGCACACTTAACACCAAAATCATTTGCTCTCACTAACCACTTTGTGTTTTTGTTGTTGCGGTATGCTTGCTAACCCTTGTGTTTAGCGTTGATATCCCAAGCGCGGACATATGAACGGTAAGTGATCAAAAGGATCCGTTTCGTACTTACGGAGAAATCGGACTTTGACGACTTGTGCTCCGCAACCGCGTTGATAAGTCATGCTTCATGCCGGGATCAAGGTAAGGCCGAAAAACTCATGACCAAGGGACTGTAGAGGTAAACGTTGCAATTCAAGCTTCCGAGCCAAGCCACAACCATTCTTTCCCTGTTTTCCTTATTTCTTTATTTCCGTAATCTTATATTTTTTGTGACAAAATCCCAATTCGTTGATTTGTTAACCTTAAACAACAATACTTAATACACAATTCCCCGCGGATCGACCTGTGCTTGCCGGCTTGCTACAACGCGCCGTGTACTTGCGGTTATAAATAGTAAAACGAGAACGATCTTGCGTGCGCAATCCATTTCATTAAAACCATATCTCTATTTCCAAAACATATGCGTTTGCGCATGCGGGTGGTTTCCCAACAAGAAACCACACACGGTTTTGGGAAGCGTAACTTGGTTTAGGGAAGCATATGAGAATTTGTTTTCGATAGCGTCGAGTTTCTTTTGCATTGCTGCCATTTCGGCTTTTTCTATGATGGAAATATCGAGCTGATGGATACCTGCCCTAGATTAAGTTGGTCTAACGCTTTCCCACTATAAGGTTTGTTCGGTGAGATCTTCCAGGAATTGCTAAGCTTCACCATCGTCTTTAGACATGAAATGGCATTGACAAATGGTTTCAAGCATATGTTTTGTTGCTGGATTAACACCCTCATATATAATTCAACAAAGTTGACTTTTATCAATTCCGTGATGGGGGCATTGTAAAAGAAGATCCTTGAACCGTTCAAAGAATTTCCAGAATGGTTCGTTGGGAAGTTGGGTAAACTGGTTAATCTCGCTTCGAACACGGGAAGTTTTGTGATTGGGATAAAATTTCTTAAGGAATGCTATAATGAATTCATCCCATTTGGCGATAGAGTGTGCAGCGGCGCTATAAAACCATTTTTCTGCTAGGTCGCACAAGGTAAAAGCGAGAAGACGTAATCTCATAGCATCCATTTAAAGTTGTGTAGTGCCCATCATTGCGCATACGTTTTCGAATTTGGTGATAAATACGTATGCGTCTTCAGACTCAAGCCCGTGAAATTTGGGCAACATGTTGATGAAGTGGAGTTTAATTTCAAAATTATCCCCATTGGCTGGTGGAATAGATAGACAAGTAGGAAGGGGACCGTGAAAGGTTACGCTAGCACCCCGGCCAACTACCGTGGCCAATTGCGGAACAAAATTTTTTGTAGGAATTAAAACTTGGCGCTAGAATAACCCTAAACCGGATCTACTATAAAACTAAATAGCTACATAAGAAGCTATCTACTATGAAAGGAGTTATACCAAGAGGCTCAAGTCTTTCGGGTCTTCACTCCTCTCCTTTAGTGTGCTCCTTGTGGCCTCCATGATCGAGCTTGATCAACGGATCCTTACGTCAAAAATGATCCACCCGAGAGTGGCTACTTGGAGCTTTTACCTCTAAACTAAGGTAACTAGGTTGCTTAGTTTGCTAAACTAAGTGGCCTAGATGATGTAGAGAGTGATGATGGATTGATTTGTCTCAAGAACCCTAGGTTTTTCAATACATGAGACTATTAGGGTTTGAGATAGAAGAAGAGAAGCTTAGAGGATGTTCATATCAGAATTTTGCATTATTATATCGTCCATTCTTAATCATATTACAAATAAATAGGTACTTTTGATCCATGTCTGCTAAATAGTTGCAGGTTACAGGTTCTCAGAACAATACAGTGAAATTCATGAAAAGAGGGTACAAATGTGAGACTACGACCAACAATAGATGAATCCGTATGATGTCGCCTACCAGTTTAAGGAACAAACGAATATCAGTAGACAGTTCAATGCACAAAGTACAAGGGCAACACAGTATTAAAGACTTCAACGCGAAGCTCATGGCAAAATGTCCATAACATTCTGCACTGTGGAAATCTAGAAGAAAGTAGAAAAGATTCTGAGAAACCAAGTGAAGAAAACAGAAGGAAAAAGCAACATAAAACATCACTGAAGAATTGAGCCCAAGAGCCCACCAAACGGCCGCGGAACCGCGGCCAAACTGGGCTTTCTGCCGCGGAACCGCGGCCGTGTCGGTGCATGTGTCGGTAGGTGTCGGTGTTTTGACCCGGCTTTCTTAGGGTAGTTCTGTAAATTCAAATGTGGATCAAATGTAGAACCTAGGGTTTCTCCTATCTATCAATAGGAATGCCGAAAGCCTAATTAGGCATGCCTCCTTTTATTTTCTAGATTAAAATTTTATTTCCTTATAATCGTTGAAGAGGTTATCAATAAAGTAGGGTATTTTTATTTTCTATCTTGCATTCTTTTGTTTATCTGAATTTAATTCCTTCATTTTTTTATATGTCTTTCTTTATCTGAAATTTAGTTTTCTAATATAAAAATTATAAAAATGAATTTTATCATTAACTTCCTAATGAGTGAGTAATTCCTCACTTGTTAGGGTTAGGATAGGGAAGGTTTGGGAGAAGGAAATCTCTCTCACTCCTTTCCTTGCCCCTATAATTTTAATTAATACGGACTCTATTTATATTAACCACACACCGCTCACTACGGCACCCTATCCTACAAGATAGCAGTGATTCCCTAGTTAGACCGGATGTGGTTGAATAGGGGTTAGGGCTAAGAGTTAAGAAAGGACGGACAAGGACAAAAAGGAAGAAACTACGTTTTTTCCTATTCGGGCTAATCCCCTTTGTTGACTATTACCCTAACACCAATATTCTTAATTAGGGCAAGGAAAGCAGTGAATAGAATGCTTATTCCAAACTAACCTAATCCTAATCCTAGCAAGCTTTTAAATCAATTGAATCTCATTCTTTGATTTTAAAACAAAACTTACCAAAAATAGGACTTAACTCGTTAGAACTTAAAGAAAGAACACCATTTCCCTGTGGACCGACCCGTACTCAACCGGCAAGCTACCAAGCGACACCGTCTTGATTGCGGTATTCTCTTAATTTTAAAAGCACGCAAAAACATCTCTCAATCAAATGGTGCCATTGCCGGAGAAACGGTAGTTAATTTCTTTTTGTAATTTCGGGTTAATTGAAATTGAAAATATTATAAAAATTGAAAATATAAAAACTAAAAAAAATCATCTTGTTCTTTTTGATCGGTTTTTTTATGCGAATTGTGCAGGAACGGAAGACGGACTGATTCAGATATGGAGCAAGCCCAGTGAACAAATCAACAAACAAAAGATCTGAACAGACAGAGGAGAACCATAACAGCACACAGAAAATTTTTGGAGGCCTGAACCGACTTATCCACCGCGGAACCGCTGCAGATTTGAGAAATTGACCGTGGAACCGCGGCCGTTTGCTGACGTAAGCACTTCAAAATTCTCTGTAAGTATTTTTGTCCTCTCTCCTACCCTCTGATCTCCACTGAAAAATTTTCCTGCAGGGTTCTTTGCGCAAAACTTCTTCCCCCTCTCCAATAAATCATTTTATGCAGGATTCTTTGCGTCGCAAATAAAAAGAAAATTTTTTTGGCAAGTGTTTTAGATTTTGTGTGTTAATTGCTTTGCATATTTAAAACGGAATTTAAGGGGCTATAACACCAATCCAGATTGGGAGGGGATTTCATTACCCTTCCTAAGACCCCAGAAATCACAAAAAACATATGCATCACCCTCGAGTTAATTAAAAAATATCTAAACTCTGCCAATTAAGGACTGTCGCGCTCATTAGGACAGAGAAAGGTTATGGGTATTCAGACGTTTATCTAAATCTGATTTTGTTGTACCTAGGCTAGACAAGTGAGAAAGGTAACTTTAAAAGGCCCGTCTCACGGTGATTCGTGAGCGGAACCCTCCTTTCTTCACTCTTGTGTTTACCTGGCCACAATTGGCGGTAAAGAGGCGATTTGAGGGATATCTCACAACTTGTCGCTTTGGACCAGTTAGGAGCAGTCTAGTTGACTTAGGAGACCCTAGATTTAGGCTTGATTGTACATGCTTAAAATTGCGATTGTTTGAAAGTGTGTCGTAGTTTCGTAAAAAAATTTTGCAAAACTCTTTATAAAAAAAATAAATAAAAAAAACACAACAAAATTTTTACATAAACTTGCCATTTGTCGCGAGAATTCCATTACACCCGACCTTGACCCACATTTCCCCATTGACGTTTTCTTACCCTCACATTCTACTTTTTGACTACACTACAACTCGTTTGGTGTATGTCCGGTTGGACTAGGGACACTAGCGCCCGTTTACTCCGTGTCTCGTTAATCGCTACTGACGACACGCTCGACTCCGAAGTCGAAACTCCCTCCACTTCTTTTTCATCTTTACCTTCTTCTTCATATTCATCATCTTCTAAAGAGATATTAGGATTCAATCCTAACAACCCTTTACCTACATCGGGACTGATTCCATCTCAACTGGGTGCGAATAACCCACAACAACCGCCTGTTGAAGCGCCCCAGCGAATTGCGCTCCAGGATCTTTTCTATCCTACCCGCTCCACACTTCCTACTTGTCTTTCACTCCCACCGGCAAATGGGGACAATTTCGAAATTAAGCCCCACTTCATCAATATGTTGCCCAAATTTCACGGGCTGGATCCGAAGATACCTATATCTTCATTAACAAATTCCAGAATGTTTGTGCAATGGTGAAGACCACCCAACTGTCCGATGATGCTATAAGGCTATGAGTCATTCCTTTCACATTATGTGACCTAGCTGAAAAGTGGCTATATAGTACAGCATCGCATTCCATAAAAAGTTGGGAAGAGTTTGTTAAAGCTTTTCTTAAAAAATTTTACCCACATCATAAGACCGCGAGAATTCATAATGAAATTAACCAATTTTCCTAACTTCCTTCCGAACCTTTTTGGAAATGCTTCGAACGATTTAAAGACCTTCTTGTTCAGTGCCCTCATCACGGTATTGAATGATGGAAACTTTGCCAAAGTTTATATGAAGGACTGAACCCAGCAACTAAGCAGTTGCTGGAAACCATTTGTCAAGGTAACTTTCTTACCAAATCTGACGAGGAAGCTTGGCAATTTCTCGACGATCTTGCTGAACAAACGCTTCAGTGGGAAAGCACTAGACAGACCGCTTCATCCACTTCATCTATTTCATCTGGTCCATTTAGGGCAGGCGTTCATCAACTTGATATGTCAATTGTAATGAAAGCCGAAATGGCTGCAATTACACGAAAACTAGAAGAAATTGAGAGCAAATTCTCATCGCCTTCTCCTGCCCCTGCTTTACCCCCTCGCATTATATGCGCTTGTTGTTCGGATCCGTCCCATTTGACCGAAGAGTGTCCTTACAACCCACCTGCTAAAGGATAGGATCAAGTCAATGCCGCCTTTCAGCAAAGACAAAGAAATGATCCATACTCTTCAACTTACAATTCTGGTTGGAGGAACCACCCCAATTTTGCTTGGAATCAAAATCAACAACAATTCCAAGGCAATAATTTCCAGAGGCCCCCTCCTCAACAACAAGCTCCTCAACAAACTCAATATCAGCAACCTTTCCAGCCCAACCTTACCAAAATAAAATGAACAATTTTGCACTAAACAACTTTTTTCCTCAAAACAATTTTGTTCAGCCAAATAACGATAAGGTTTCCTCGCAAGAACGAAATCTGGATGCGTTTTTAAAACAATCTACTCAATTCTCAGCCAACATCCAATCTTCCATTCAATTTTTGGTGCAACACACCGCATCACATGGGCAAAGTATCAAAACCATTGAAGCCTAAATTGCACAACTGAATGCTGCTTTAAGCGAGCGAGAGAAGGGAAAACTTCCATCTCAACCACTGCCAAATCCCGGTCACCCACAAAATGCACATGTTGCTCATGAACAACAAAATCATAATGTGAGGGCTATGACTACATTGAGATCTGGAAGGACGTTGCACAACAATGTTGGCATTGATGATAACACCTCGGTCGCCGCTTATTCTTCTTCTTCTTCTTCTTCATCTTCATCTTCTTCGTCTTCAGAGCCTGTTCTCCCTTCTTCACAAGGCTCTACTTCTTCTGCTGTGCCGAACAGACCCACATCTCACTCCAAGAATACACAAGCACTGGGATCCATTCCTATTCCGCGATCTCCTCCACAAACATTGGACTCAACCAATTTTCAAAATATCCCATTTCCAAACAGGCTGAGATCCAATAAACCAACTCCACAAATGGAGAAGATTGTGGAGTTATTTAAACAGGTTAACATTAATATTCCCCTCTTGGATGCAATCCAACAAGTCCCTTCTTACGCTAAAATCTTGAAGGACTTATGCACTAAGAAGAGAAAATCACAGGTACCTAAGAAAGTTTTCTTGGCCAGTGCAGTAAGTGATGCTCTTACCCAACCTTTACCTCAAAAACGAAAGGACCCTGGCTGTCCTACAATTTCAATAACTATTGGACATAAGAACATCAACCGCGCACTTTTAGATCTTGGTGCCAGTGTTAACCTGCTTCCCTATTCTGTATATGAGCAATTAGGCGTTGGAGAGCTGAAACCTACATATTGTACTCTCCAAATTGCCGACCGATCCATCACACATCCTAGGGGTGAGTTAGAGGATGTGTTGATTAAAGTAGGGGACTTCATATTCCCCGTTGATTTCATTGTTATGGACACACAGCCTGTAGCTAACCCCCGGAGTCAAATTCCGGTGATACTCGGTCGACCATTCCTTGCAACTTCTAATGCGGTGATCAATTGTCGAAATAGTTCGATGAACCTATCTTTTGGAAACATGACAATTGAACTCAATATTTTTAAGTTGGGGAATCAGCCCTCCGAACCTAATGCTAATATACTTGATGTTTGCTCGATCCAAGAGATCACCCAGGAGGACTGTGATCTTGAGAAATTTATGTTCGATCACAGCAATTTTGACGCCACCAGTGCGTTCTTCCTTGAATCTGATACTGCTTTCACGCCCGATAATGATTACGAGTGTTTCACTTTCTTAAACGATCTTGAACCATCACCACCCGAGTTTGAATCCTTTGAATTTTCGGATGAGTTAGCTGAACCATCCGACTCGGTTGCTTACACTCGTTTTGAACCTCTGTTGGAATCTTTCGAGTTTGAGACAATTTCATCGATTTTACCTTCAATTGTTTTGCCTCCAACACTCGAACTCAAGCTATTGCCGTCTCACTTTAAATACGCTTACTTAGATGAGAATGAGACCCTTCCCGTTATCATCTCGGCTTCTCTAGCCCCCGAGCAAGAGAAAGCCCTTATAACGCTCTTACATAGCAATCGGCAAGCTTTCGGCTGGGCTATGGCAGACATCAAGGGGATTAGTCCCCTAATTGTTGAACATCATATTCATATGATGGGTGATGCCAAGCCAGCAAGGGATCCATAGAGACGACTCAACCCTGTAATGAAGGAGGCTGTTAAAAAGGAAATCGTAAAATGTCTTGATAGTGGTATCATTTACCCTATGTCTGATAGTCAGTGGGTTAGCCCCATTCACGTCGTCCCAAAGAAATCGGGCATAACGGTCATAACTAATGAGGCAAATGAGTTAATACCTATTCGCACCCAAACTGGGTGGCGAGTATGCATCGATTATAGAAAACTCAACGCCGCGACACGGAAAGACCACTTTCCATTACCTTTTATTAACCAAATTCTAGAACGATTGGCTGAGCACGAGTACTATTGCTTTTTGGATGGCTACTCCGGCTATAATCAAATTCCCATAGCCGAAAAGGACCAAGACAAGACCACATGCACTTGTCCTTTCGGTACGTTTGCTTACCGTCGCATACCCTTTAGGTTATGCAATGCAACGGCTACTTTCCAGCAGTGTATGATGGGTATTTTTTCAGACATGGTGGAAAAATTCTTGGAGATTTTCATGGATGATTTCTCCATTTTTGGCGATTCCTTTGATGAATGTTTGCTACATTTAGACGCAGTCCATACCCGGTGTAAGAATAAGAACCTTACTTTAAATTGGGAGAAGTGCCACTTCATGGTATGAGAAGGTATTGTCTTAGGACATATCATCTCGCAAAATGGTATTGAAGTGGATAAAGCTAAGATTAAAATCATTTCCAATCTCCCTCCTCCCAAATGCGTCCGAGACATTCGAGCCTTCCTTGGCCATGCCGGTTTCTATAGACGGTTCATCAAGAATTTTAGCAAGATTGCTAGACCCTTGACTCTTTTGTTGGTCAAGAACACTACTTTTGATTTCAACTCGAGCTGTATGAAGGCGTTCGAGTCATTGAAAAACTCACTTACTTCTTCTCCTATTCTTTCGTCTCCTGACTGGACGCATCCATTTGAAATTATGTCCGATGCATCTGATTTTTCCATTGGTGCTGTCCTTGGACAGCATATTAATAAGATGCCGCATGTAATTTATTACGCTAGCCGAACCTTGAATGAGGCCCAATTAAATTACACAACAACCGAGAAGGAATTCTTAGCTGTTGTGTCTGCATTAGAAAAGTTCAGGCTCTACTTAATCGGCTCTCCAGTCATCGTTTACACTAACCACTCAGCTCTTCGCCATCTTTTTGCGAAGAAAGACGCTAAATCTCGGCTGATATGTTGGATCCTCTTACTACAAGAGTTTGACCTTGTCATCAGAGACAAGAGAGGATGCGAAAACGTTGTCGCCGACCATCTTTCACGCCTCCCTTCTTCGCCGACGCTTCAAATTCCTATAAAAGACGTTTTTCCAGATAAGCAGCTCTTAACTGTGTCATGCGAACCTTGGTTCGCAGATATTGTAAATTATTTGGCTACCGGACTTATACCAAATGAATGGTCGAATCAGGACAGACTCCGATTTCTATCCCAGGTAAAACATTTTTACTGGGATGAACCATATCTATTCAAATACTGTCCCGACCAAATCATTCGTCCCCGACAATGAGTTTAAGAGCGTGTTGTCATCTTGCCACGATCAAGCGTGTGGCGGGCATTTTGGCCCTAAAAAGACAGCTGAAAAGATCTTGCAGTGTGGCTTGTACTAGCTACAACTTTTTAAAGACGCACATGATTACTGCAAGACATGCTCCCGGTGCCAACACTTGGGCCGGATATCTAGGAGAAACGAAATGCCGCTCCAACCAATATTGGTTGTTGAAATTTTTGATGTTTGGGGGATAGATTTTATGGGACCGTTTCCCAATTCTTTTAGGAACGTGTATATTCTCCTCACTGTTCACTATGTTTTTAAGTTGGTCGAGGCTGTCCCTAGCCGAACTAATGACACTAAG
Source organism: Agapanthus africanus (assembly GCA_030015575.1). Taxonomy (NCBI): domain Eukaryota; kingdom Viridiplantae; phylum Streptophyta; class Magnoliopsida; order Asparagales; family Amaryllidaceae; genus Agapanthus; species Agapanthus africanus. Next base: position 428,792,340 of record CM057345.1, on the reverse strand, counting down.
GTTATTGTTAGATTCCTCAAAGAAAACATTTTTTCTCGGTTTGGGCACCACCGCGCAATCATCAGCGATAATGGAACTCATTTTTGTAATAGGACTTTCGAGTCCTTAATGCGGAAATATTCCATTAATCACAAGCTATCAATGCCCTATCATCCCTAAACGTGTGGGCAAGCTGAGATTTCAAATCGGCAAATTAAACAGTTATTGGAGAAAACGGTTTCCAAAAACCGTAAAGATTGGTCATCAAAACTTATTGATGCCCTTTGGGCATTTCGAACTGCCTATAAGACCGATCTTGGCATGTCTCTGTATAGGCTTGTTTATGGAAAGGCTTGCCACCTTCCAGTTGAAATTGAGCATCGAGTATTTTGGGCAATAAAAGAGTTGAATCTATCTCTAAGAGATGCGAGCAGCTATAGAAAGCTGCAATTGAATGAATTAAGCGAGCTTCGGGATGAAGCTTATGAGAACGCGGTTGTCGTCAAAAACCAAACGAAGGTGTTTCACGATAAACACCTTATGCACAAAACTTTCAAATCTGGTCAACGGGTTTTACTTTACGATACCCAGCTACATTTCCATCCCGGTAAGCTTAGATCTCGATGGAAATGGCCATTTTTGGTACGCACCGTATATCCGTACGATGCGGTCGATTTAGAAAATCCTGAGGATGGTTCACTATTCAAAGTGAAATGACATAGACTTAAACCGTTCCTCACCGCGGACCCTTCGGAGGAGCTCCTGCTTTTGCAAGAGCCGATTTACATTGGCTGATCTTCCTCCATCTACCACTAAATTTCGGTTATCCAGCCATAAATGGTGGATACACTGTTTCAAATAAGTTTGGGGGTATGTATCACTTGTAATTATATAAAAAACAAAATAAAACTATAAAAATAAAATAAAATAAAAAAATTCAGGAGTATTTTTGTAAATTTTCAGTTTTAATAAAAAAAATAAAATAAAATAAAATTTTTATTTACAAATAAATTCCTCTTTTTAAGAGGTCCTTTTTACAAATAACCAAAAATACCCCCTATAAAAAGAACCCGACCCTTCTCTGACTTTTCATAACCCTAATTTCCACTCTCTGAAAACCCTAGCCACCGCTTAAATTTCTGTAGAAAGATCACCTCAAGCCACCGCGCAACCGCCGCCGATCCCTGCATTGTGCCACTGATCCGCCGCTCCCTGGTGTCGTCTCCCTCTGAAATCTTCAAAGGAGGTTTGCATTCTCCAATCTTCTCTGTTAATTTATAAATTCTGCAACTTTCATTCTCTGTGATGGCACCCACGTTGCTATTTGAAAGAGACTTTTCACAAATGTTTGCACACACGATCTACTGTAGCTATTTCGGTGAAGAGATCCGAAGGCGAGGGTGGAATTTCTTACTTTTTAACCATCCAAACTCCTTCGCTCTTCCGGATCTCGTCACCCGATTTTACGAGTGCATGGAGGATTGTTGCCTCTCACAACATGGTTACATTAGACTAATTTGGGGTGATAGGGAAGTAATAATCGATAGGGACTTCATCCATGAAGTCACCTTAATTCCTAGACTACATACCCATGACCAACCCCTCCAATTCGAGGATTACCTACCCTTGATGGGTAATGACTGTTCGAGGGAGCCACATAAGGGCATCCAGGCTAGAACCCTCTTTGCGAATGTACTCACTGTGTGCCATTGGGCACAAAATAACATTTTTGGTAGTTCCCACAATACTACATTTTTCACACCATCCCTTCATATCATGCACACCTTGATGACTAAGAACCCCAGCTATGATATGTGCACGGTATTACTTCATTCGATTGGTGCGGGTAAAAGGGTTGCCAATTATCCATGCCCTATGTTGGTGACACAACTGTGTCGCTATTTCCTCCCTGTGGAGGAGTTCGAATTTTATATGCATGGAGGTATCCCTATTAGACCTCTTATTGAGGGCGTATCCATGTCCTATACTCGCCTAAATGATGTATGGTCGCGCACTGAGCCGACCAAGAATGTAGCCGCCAAGACACCCAGCTCCAGCTCGACCGCGAGTGAGGAAGAGCTTACCCCTGCAGCACATGCACGTTTGCTTAGGAAAGCCACTAGGTGGATAGACAAATTAATAGGGATAGTAATCAACCTGGATCACCGAGTGACTGAAATAGAACACGGCATGACGACCCTGCTGGCGAGAGAGGAACGTTCTCGTTCACGTTCGAGGGGACGGCGAGGCCATGAGCAGTGAGAGCACTGCTTTTGATAAGTTTGGGGGTGGAGGTGGTTTGTAAATAGTTATCTTTGCATTTGCATATTTTTATTTTTTTGTACATATTTGTTTTTTTCTTCCTTTCTTTGCATATTTAATTTCGCATTGCATCTTTATAAAAAAATATAAAAACTGAAAAATAAAACTAAAAAAAATGAAAAATGAAATCAAATAAAAAATTGAAAAATTTAATTTTGGCCATATTTGACTTAAGTTCGACAAGTCGTTTGATTAGCTAGGAAAAACTAGATCATAAACTTAGTAAGTTAAAAACCTTAAAAATAACATTTCTTAAAGTTTAACTGTAGAAAATATATGTCCATATAGTTTATTTAAAAATAGGCAAATTTTGAGTTCAGTTCTTGGGCTAAGTCAAAATAAGGGAAGAGTATTGAAATTTTTATGTGAAGTGTAAGTCTGAAAAATAATTCCGAATCTTAAGTCTATATTCTGAAAATATATACCCTACAACTCGCACAAACACGCACCTTGAAACTTGGGATAGTAGAGGATACCTTGAAATGCTCTTGTCTAAAATCCTTAGTATGAAGGAAAATAAAATAAAAGTATAAGTGTGAAAAAAAATGAACACTGGTTTTGTAATAACTTAAGGCTGCATAAATAAAAAAATATAGTGAGGGTGCTTTATCACCTAGTGCCTTAGACCAACTGGTTTGGGAATCACTGCTAAGTCTTAGGTATTACAAGACGAGGAATTACGCCTAAATACGCAAGCACATTTTGTAATCGGTCGTTGAGTACCTCAAGAAGTATTAACGGTCGCATGAACGATGTGTGGGCAATTTAACCCAAAATTCACCAACTAAAAGTACTTTGGACGATGGACAAAAGTAGGATAGCTTGAATTGAATTTCCAAGTGTAGGGATGAAAATTACATACAAGTAGGGGTATATGATTGGTGTTTGGATGAGAGAGAGAAATAAAAGATAGGGCTTATACCTTCAGTAGAGATGATAAAAAATCTTAAGTTGAGATGAAACCTTAGAAGGAAAATTCAAAAGATACTGAAAGCTTAATAAATTTGCAGAACATATACAATCTTAAGTTAAATGATAAGTGAGTGTGAAAAATACGGGTTGATGATTTCTAAGTTGAAGATAATTGAATTTCTTTCTAGAATACCGAATTAAAGAATGAGAGTCAACAGGCCAAATTGATCGGATTTTGTGGGTAGTATCCGTTGAAAACTCTCAGGAGACAACACTCCTCCTATTAGGGACACCTAGGGGTTTAACGGCTTGTTGCACGAGCTCAGTGCAATCGCGATTCCCTGTGAAAATGAGGTTAGGATTTTTCGAGAATAAAATTAGTTTTGCTCGGGACGAGCAAAAGATAAGTTTGGGGGTATTTGTTCATATCAGAATTTTGCATTATTATATCGCCCATTCTTAATCATATTACAAATAAATAGGTGCTTTTGATCCATGTCTGCTAAATAGTTACAGGTTACAGTTTCTCAGAACAATACAGTGAAATTCATGAAAAAACGCTACAAATGTGAGACTACGACCAACAATAGATGAATCCGTATGATGCCGCCTACCAGTTTAAGGAACAAACGAAAATCAGTAGACAGTTCAATGCACAAAGTATAAGGGCAGCACAGGATTAAAGACTTCAACGCGAAGCTCACGGCAAAAAGTCCACAACATTCTGCACTGTGGAAATCTGGAAGAAAGTAGAAAAGATTCTGAAAAACTAAGTGAAGAAAACAGAAGGAAAAATCTACATAAAGCATCACTGAAGAATTATGCCCAAGAGCCCACCAAACGGCCACGGAACCGCGGCCAAACTGGGCTTTCTGCCGCGGAACCACGGCCGTGCAACGCACGTGTCGGTGCACGTGTCGGTGGGTGTCGGTGCTTTGACCCGGCTTTCTTAGGGTAGTTCTGTAAATTCAAATGTGGATCAAATGTAAAACCTAGGGTTTCTCCTATCTATAAATAGGAAAGCCGAAAGCCTAATTATGCATGCCTTTTTTATTTTCTAGATTAAAATTTTATTTCCTTGCAATAGTTGATGAGGTCATCAATAAAGTAAGGTATTTTTATTTTCTATCTTGCATTCTTTTGTTTATCTGAATTTAATTCCTGCATTTTTTTATCTGTCTTTATTTATCTGAAATTTAGTTTTCTAATATAAAAATTATAAAAATGAATTTTATCGTTAACTTCCTAATGAGTGAGTAATTCCTCACTTGTTAGGGTTAGGATAGGGAAAGTTTGAGAGAAGGAAATCTTTCTCACTCCTTTCCTTACCCCTATAATTTTAATTAATACGGACTCTATTTACATTAACCACACACCGCTCACTACGGCACCCTATCCTACAAGATAGCGGTGATTTCCTAGTTAGACCGGTTGTGCTTGATTTAAATAGGGGTTAGGGCTAAGAGTTAAGAAAGGACGGACAAGGACCAAAAGGAAGAAACTACGTTTCTTCCTAGTCCTGCTAATCCCCTTTGTTGACTATTACCCTAACACCTATATTCTTAACTAAGGCAAGGAAAGCAGTGAATAGAATCTTTATTCCAAACTAACCTAATCCTAATCCTAGCAAGCCTTTAAATCGATTGAATCTCATTCTTAGATTTTAAAACAAAACCTACCAAAAACAGGACTTAACTCGTTAGAACTTAAAGAAAGAACACCATTTCACTGTAGACCGACCCGTACTCAACCGGCTAGCTACCAAGCGACACCGTCTTGATTGCGGTATTCTCTTAATTTTAAAAGCACGCAAAAACATCTCTCAATCAAGAGGAGATGAGAGCGTTGTAGAGAGCAACTCAAGAATGAAAAATAACCCAAGTGAAGAATAGCCAAGTCTTGTTACTAATAAAGCAAGCATGCCAAGATAATAATAAAAAACTATCTCTACCATAAAATATCTAGATATTTTCTACAAAATATCTAGATACCACCTTACCTCAATAGTAACCCAAGACTCATCAAGTGAGTCAACAAGCAGCCATATTTCACTTAATAAAAGTCAACACCTCATACCACCACCATATCAACCATTTAACTAAATGTTTAAAACAAATAATGAGCTTTCTTCTTCTAGAAGCACTTTTGTAAAAAATTACAAGAATACCCCTCACCGTATATACATACCCGTATCCGTATTCCGTAAAATATGAATACAAAAGAGACAAAAATAATCCAACAATATAATATTAGGATCCGGTTTAAACCAAAGCCCTCTACTATTATCTGCCCGAATACCATACGTGCACAAGTACACGTATGTGATCGAAACTTGCCGTAAAACCATACGACCTTTACATCGTTTCGCCCGAAGCAGAGAAACCCTCTGTGTGGGAGTCTAAAGACTCGACAGTACGCCGACAGTGCATTACTGGATAAATCCATAACCACAAGCATGTCAGCGGCACCATCTTTACGTAACGGCTACCCGGGTACCTATCGAAAAGGAAAGCCGACGAGCAAACTCATCCGGATCCCAACTGAGCCTATCCATGACAATATCCGTACAGTCCGGTCTCTTTGTCTAAGAGTATCGCATACCGGGTCTAGGGGTGGTATACGTCAGACCCTAATAACCCAATAATTCGTGCTGATGTGGCTCAGAACCAATCCAGAAAACTACTGATCAACCTACTAGTAAATACCAACTACCTTAGCCAATGTCTTATGGTCCTGACCAATTGAACACTGTGTGATATCCACTCCCAATACCGGGAGAGACGAATCCCCAACAATCACTGTAACATTTCAGAAAATAAAATATTATTTTTGGGAATTTAAATAAATAAAAAAATTAATTTCATAAATATTATTAAAATATGAGATTGTTTTGATGAAAGAGTATAATTATATACCGATAGTTTGAAAAATATTTGGAAATTTATATCAAATATTGATTTTGAAAGGATTTATATGATTTAGTCATTTTATAAATCTTTATATAATTAATCGTATACGAGTTTAATACTAAACTCGATTAGCACTTTACTAGTTATGCATTAATCTTGCTGATGTTTATAGCATGCAAAAAAACATGTTGCAAACACTTATTTCATGTTTTTGAACCATGCTTTAATTCATTTACATAGCTTGTTTTGTTTTGGAGATAAAAAGAAGAATAAGAAAAATAAAATTTGAGAGGGTGACATGGAGACTTAGTGGGGACAAGGGACCATGAGAGTGTGAGTGAGAGAGAGAGAGAGAAGCTTCTATATTCTTCTACACATCTCTCTCTACTTCTTTTCTTTTCATTCTTCACCTCCTCCTCTCTCACCTTGTGCTGCTCCTCTCCCTCCACCTCCTCAATCTATTCTACCACCCTCAAACCACCCCAAAATCCACTCAAAACCTCATCCCTCTTTCATGGAAATTGATCCTAAGCCCACCCTAAACCCTATGGTGTTATCAAGACAAGACTTTGAAGACCTTGGGCAACGCTAGAAATTTCTTTAGTTGCTTTCATAAGGTAATCTATACACCCATAGTTATAATTTGAGTTTCTATAACCTCTATATTAGTTAGAGCTTAGTAATTGTGGTTTAGTGATCGTGAAAATTTTCCAAGATGAGGGTTATAGGAGATTATGAGTGGGGAAAGTGTAATTGAGGTTAGAAGTGGCCATAAAACCCCTGTAGTGTGAGAATTCTGGACAAAACTAGAGACTTAACACCAAGATGTGAACTTTGAAATGTGTCGATATCGATTTTTTTGGAAATCGTGGTGTTGTTCTGAGATCTGCTGTTACCTGGAGTACCTAAAAATAATTTAGCAAACACAGTGAGATGCGCAGGTGATTGTGAGTGTACCATAGAAACCCGAGACCATAACTTGAGATTTTGGCCACAAGTAAATTGTATTTGGCCGCAATTTGCAGCCTCAGGGTGATGGATAGGGTTCGTGCTTGGTCCATGGCTTTATCTTCAATAAATTAGACCCTCTACATATGCAGAATTGGCTAATTTCACCTGGAACAAAATATGGATGTGTTTTCTTGAGTTTCTGTTTTGGTTTTGTGACTTTTAATGACTTGAACTTGGGTGTTTATGTTTCGTCTCGATCGATTGGCGTTCGTACACTGATGTCGAGGGTTATTTGGTTCTTCTTGCATACGTAGGCCGTAGGTTCTAACCTATATGAGTCTTGTATGTTGTATTGGGTTTTCTTGTATCTTGATTCTTGTTTTACGATATAGCATATTTGAAACTATAGGTACCCGTGTGGACGTCGTACGAAAAGGAATGAGCATGGCGGCATCGATTTCGGCAAGCGAGGATTGAGGTAAGTAGATGTATATCTACGGGGGAAGTCGGATGGATGGCGTATAACACCCCCGCAAATGTAGAATAGAGTTATTATCATGTTATTATCAGTTGGGATGTGATATTGGATACTTAGCGAGTAGGGTAGTTAGAAGACTTATGATAGATTAGGTTGATTTAGGAAGATCTATCCAGAGGATTACCTTGGAGGCGAATCGCCGGTTTCATGTAGACACACACACACACGCACACACACTTGACTTGTGTATATGAGTATATATATGTGTGTGTGTGTGTGTGTGTGTGTGTAGGTTTTTATACACACACACACACATACATGTGATATGGGGATGGTATATGATGCTTGGAGATAGGTCGATATGACCGGGCATGATGCCGTGAGATATTTGGTATGTGATCGAGTTATGATATGATTTATGATATAATATTTAAAATGGATCGTTTGGGCGATGTGTATTCATATACGGTAATATGTGTTGATGACATTGGAATGTATGAGACTTTAGAACAGTACCCCAGATCATGATATTGTTGATGATGGTACCATATGAATGATGATGTATATATGATTGTTGACCCGTACCCCGATTATTGGGATGCCGTACGCTAGATTTCACCATACGAGGAATATATATATGATGATTGATCCGCACTCTTGACTTGAGGATACCGTACTATATATTATACAGTATGTGATGCTATGAGGCTAGATCGCCGACTACTAGGTATATCAACTCGGTTTATATGGTAGATTGTCTTGTCCTTCCGACCAGTTTCTTAGTTAGTCTCTTAGTTGGTTAGGTAGATGCTAGTTTAGGTTCGAGTCATACCTATTTTCAAAACCAACGAATCGTGTGCATTTTCAAGAGACAACCCGATGGATACTACAGATTTTTCCCAAGAACACCGTAGCCCCTATTTTTCTAAAAACCACGATTCGTGCTATTTCAAGCACCTAAACTGAATGACTCGTATAATAGAAATGTATATTCTTCGGTGCTGCGGTTATTACTCATTCTCTGCTATATTCATGTTATTCTCATTACATTGCATGCTTATACATGTGTTCCTTTAACTATTAGGATTCCTTCTGTTAGGACACCAACACCATTACCGATGATGCGCATGTTCCACGTACACTTATTTGCCGGCTCACACACATCATCATCGGTAATTGCCATGTCACGTACACTTTAGAAAAAGATACTTCATTTCGTATAGCTGCTGATTAGTAGTTTAAACATATTTTAGCATGCTTGCTCTCATGTGCTATGTTAGACATTGCATCTCTTACTTAGACACGTCATGCATTTACATATTCATACTATCATGCAGTATTGTGGGGCTTATACCGATATTCATTATTTATTTACTTCTGATTTTGGGATTTTGGATTTTCCATGAGATTTCTGGATTTAGGGGAAAACCGCAATAATCTCATAACTTATTATCATTTTAAAGGAAAAACCGCGGTTTTCTCGTGATGTGATGTGTGTGGCGTCCACCATGAGTTTTCTTGGTTCTTGAGCTGTATCACATACTCGATTCGAGGAGGGGGATGCACCGTCTGCGGGTACATGGTGGACCCGGTGCGGTACCTCGGGGCAAGAAAATTGCACAGATGGCGTTGAACCCGGCAGGGGAGCACCACTGACCGGTTATTATTGTTATTATTATTGTTATTTGTGATGCGTCGGATATCCGGAGGATACCGACCGTAGTCGTGAGATTTGATGATATGGGTCGATCCGAACTGACGGAGCCCGAGATATTGAGATATTGATACATTGAGACATTGAGATATTGAGACATCGAGATATTGGGACATTGAGATATACATATTTTGTGTTGATGCTTGACACGGATTTCCCTTGATTTCATTGATGATACTTCAGTTATTTCACAAGAATTTTACTAAGATAAAAATACAGATTTTCTTATACAAATACATCCAGATTTCGTGGTTGATTGTTTCATTCATGATGCATTCATACACATACATATGATATGTTACTACATGAGGCACTGTCACGAGTATTGGTATTACATGTATGCTTAGACTAGCACCGTTGCCACTGCTAGATGCTCTAGTGTTATATTATGAGTATATTATTGTACGACATAGGAGATCGTCTTTCATACAATTTTTACCTGGTGATGTTTTCTACTCACGAGTTGGCAACTCACCCCCGTTGTACCACAGTTCTTGCAGGTTTAGCCATACAGGTTCTATAGCGGCTTCGCTGGCACACCACTTTCTTCCGGGTGATTGCTTGGTGGTGGGTTCACTTGCATCGTGACCACCGTTGTACTTTTATTTATTTCAGTTGTATATAGTAAGCTCCATCAACCAGACATTGTATATTTGATAGACTTAGAAACCAGTTGTTTATTCGTTCGACTTTAGAGTCACGCGTTTGTATTATTATGGTTTTTCTCTTGTTTTCTTGAGAATGTTGATTTCTTTCTGAGTTTTGATCCTCGCTCTTCGGCGTTGTATACTTTATTGCTTGCGTGGTTGTTTCCGCTATTTGGCGAAGAGCTAGCTCCCGCTTGGGGATGCCTTTTTATTATTGCTTATGTATATTCTTGTTTTGTACCCGTTTGGGGCCAGTATTTACAAAGGAAACTCTGCCGAAATTTTTGGAAAAAGATGATTCTTTAAAAATGTTTACTATGACTTTCAAAGTGATTTTTTTTATATGTTAACCTTTAAATAAGTATTTCTTCACTCTATTTTCTTTGAATAGTTTAGATTCTGGGCTTTGGCTTACTTAGATTATGTTACGCCTTCAGACGTTTCATAATTTAAGTGCCAATCACGTTCCATACCTTCGGGTCGTGGCAAAACTGGTATCAGAGCGTTAGGTTTTACCTTCTGAGTGTAGGATGACCCTTGGTTGATAGAGTAGGTGACTTAGGTAGAGTGACGTACCGTTTGTATGTTCCGCGGCATACTTACGATACACTACTCCTCTTAAGAAGCCTTAGAATGTACACTTCTTTGCACCGTATTCTATTCGTTTCTTTGATCTATCCTCATCGATATCGGATGGTGGTTTATGTTACCACGGTTGCACGGGCAGAGAGAGCTGCGGCTAAAGTTGGGGTCAGCATGAGCTCGTCATGAACGAGGACTGACCAGAAAATATTCCAGTGATACATGAATGTTATGGTATATTGTTTACGATATTTTCCTTTGGCATGAGCGTTGTAGATATATTGTTGTTATTAAGACTTCTTATGGACATGAACATTCAGATCAGCGCTAGAGGATTGGGACGCTGCTAGAGGCCGGCTAGAATGTGAAGAACGTTAATGTATCGTCTATTCCTGAGGATTGAGGCATTGTTTAGCGTGCGGACGAATGAGCCAGCTGTCGCTGCGACCGACAAGATATCGCCCCAGAGGTTTGAAGCTACTGCAGCATGAGTTTATACCTAGAGATATGATAGGAGATCGCTAGTCACCCATGGATGAATGACTAGGACATGTGGTTCGTTTGGATACCCCGATGTGAGATTACGAGATTAGCTAGCTTTAGCTAGAAGAGGACCTCACACAGGCGTGTTAAGATACGATCGATGATAGAGGAGCATAGGCGCATCATTTTGATAATTTTTTTACGAGTCCCTAAGGGTGCAATTGGCAAGATACCTACTACAGGATATTGAGATGCCGATTACGTAGCTTTCGAAAGGAGACTCTAGATGAGTATAGCTGTTTGGAGCGTAGTTCACACAACTATGAAGAGGGAAATCCGAGTTGATACATATTGAAGGAAAGAGGAGTAAAAGGTTCGTATGAGATTTTTGACCATATGACGTTCCACTCCGTTGACATCAGGAATGTGAGCAGAGGCATTGAAAAATGGATATATCTTCCAGAAGAAGTAGTGATGAGTATGCAGCTGCCCCGGAACAAGGAATGGGTTAAGTGAAGGGTGGTAACTTCCGGGCAGTTCGGCAAAAATGAGATTTGGGAGAGACCCCGATAAAATCTTTCTGGAATACTACCCGAGAAGACTTGGACCCAGGATTGGTCGTATTATGCATACTCAGTGGGCCAGAGTTCGGCATCATTGACGAGACACGTTATGAGTGACCATGATAATTGGCCAAGAGATCTTCAGAGGATATGCCAAAGAAGAACTGTTTCCGTCATTATTTCATATTGGGTCGTTGAGCCGAGGAGTTATGTAACTGGTAATCTGCAGTGGGAGACAAGAGCCAAAGGGGCGCAAGGCGCCAGACTGCGAACAGAGGCAGGTAGATTATTGCACGGCTAGTCTGGATACACCAACACCTTTCGACATTGGAGAAGGAATATATCGACGACAGTGTTTACGATTTGCGACTTGGTGATTAGAATATCATTTTTCCGTCGTATTGGATTTTTGTATTTTGAGGATTTCGTTTTATGATTGTAATTCCTGTGTGCACATTCATTGCACTTGATTCGTGTTCTGTGTATCAGTTGTATTGATGTTCGTTTTGTGCATACCTATTGCACTTGATTTTGGTTTTATACATCTGAGATATTGGCTTAATTTCGTGCATATGGGTTGCACATGATTTTGACTTATGCTTTCGGTATAGTTTTCATGCACTTTGCGTACTTTGATTTGGTCTAGTGCACACTGATGCACATGGTTGTGAGTTTATCTATCGCGGTATACTTAATTTTTATTCGGTGTATGTCGTATACCGCTGACTTTGATTTTGAGATACGATATATGTTTTCGTGCACCATGTGCACTTGATTGAGATTCTTGCGCACACTTGGCGCACTTGATGCAATTTTTTGCACACTGGATGCACTAAATCGGGATTTTTCGTGCATATCATATGCACCTGATATTGTTGTCGTGCACACCCGTTGCACTTGACAGATGTTTTTGGTGCACACCCATTGCACTCAGTTTTGTTTCTATGCACATGTATGGCACATTCATTGATTTCGATTTTTGTACGCACTAGACGCACATGGCATTATTACATATGCTATTGAGTATGATTTTCTTTGAGTAGTACGTTTTATGATATTTATTATTTGGTTTAGTAACCGAGTAAGACTGTTCTGAGAACAACACCTAGGTGTTTTTGCATGCATTGATAGTTATCGAAAGGATTTCCAAAAAAAGGGGAGCTATAGTCTCAATATTTTCTTATGTGTCCGAGACGACATGAAATATTTTACGAGGAAACCCTCCTAAATTATTTTCGAAAATGGCAGGATATATATGTTAAAACAAAAGATATATATATATATAGTTATTTTCCCAATAAACGAGCGTCTGCTACTCGTGCCGCGATACACGTTTCGCACGGCAATATGAAAAAGGGATTTTGCATGCACTTGATTCCAGTTGTCTTAAAGATTTTACAACGATGCGTACTATATACATGTTATAGTTTTGAGTACATCATACTGGTTTTTGTATTGGATTTTGACATTTGTTTTTTCACCATAACTCTGCTGATTGCGTGACACTTGACAGAGTTTTGATTTTTTGTTTTACATTCATTTTTCATACGCTTGCATTGCGCTATGATATATTTTGAGTATTCATGATTTCGGAGCCCCGACGACTTGATCATATTACTGAAATGTTTTAGTTTTTGGGAGAGTTTAAATTTAAATTCGGGGACCGAATTTATTTAAGGGGGGGAGATTGTAACATTTCAGAAAATAAAATATTATTTATGGGAATTTAAATAAATAAAATAATTAATTTCATAAATAATATTAAAATATGAGATTGTTTTGATGAAAGGGTATAATTATATACCGATAGTTTGAAAAATATTTGGAAATTTATATCAAAAATTGATTTTGAAAGGATTTATGTGATTTAGTCATTTTATAAATCTTTATATAATTAATCGTATACGAGTTTAATACTAAACTCGATTAGCACTTTACTAGTTATGCATTAATCTTGCTAATGTTTATAGCATGCAACAAAACATGTTGCAAACACTTATTTCATGTTTTTGAACCATTCTTTAATTCATTTACATGGCTTGTTTTGTTTTGGGGATAAAAAGAAGAATAAGAAAAATAAAATTTGAGAGGGTGGCATAGAAACTTAGTGAGGACAAGGAACCATGAGAGTGTGTGTGAGAGAGAGAAGCATCTATATTCTTCTACATGTCTCTCTCTACTTCTTTTCTTTTCATTCTTCACCTCCTCCTCTCTCACCTTGTGCTGCTCCTCTCCCTCCACCTCCTCAACCTCTTCTACCACCCTCAAACCACCCCAAAATCCACTCAAAACCTCATCCTTCCTTCATAAAAATTGATCTTAAACCCACCCTAAACCCTATGGTGTTATCAAGACAAGACTTTGAAGACCTTGGGCAACCCTAGAAATTTCTTTAGTTGCTTTCATAAGGTAATCTCTACACCCATAGTTATAATTTGAGTTTCTTTAACCTCTATATTAGTTAGAGCTTAGTAATTGTGGTTTAGTGATCTTGAAAATATTCCAAGATGAGGGTTGTAGGAGATTATGAGTGGGGAAAGCGTAATTGAGGTTAGAAATGGCCATAAAACCCCTGTAGTGTGAGAATTCTGGACAAAACCAGAGACTTGACACCAAGATGTGAACTTTGAAATGTGTCGATATTGGTTTTTATGGAAATCGTGGTGTTGTTTTGAGATCTTCTGTTACCTGGAGTACGTAAAAATAATTTAGCAAACACAGTGAGATGCACAGGTGATTGTGAGTGTACCATAGAGACCCGAGACCATAACTTGAGATTTTGGCCACAAATAAATTGTATTCGGCCTTAGTTTGTGGCCTCAGGGTGATGGATAAGGTTCGTGGTGGGTCCATGGCTTTTTCTTCAGTACATTAGACCCTCTACATATGCAGAATTGGCTAATTTCCCCTGGAACAAAATCTGGAGGTGTTTTCTTGAGTTGTTGTTTTGGTTTTGTCACTTTTAATGACTTGAACTTGGGTGTTTATGTTTCGTCTCGATCGATTGGCGTTCGTAGGCCGATGTCGAGGGTTATTTGGTTCTTCTTGCATACGTAGGCCGTAGGTTCTAACCTATATGAGTCTCGTATGCCGTATTGGGCTTTCTTGTATCTTGATTCTTGTTTTATGATATAATGTATTTGAAACTATAGGTACCCGTATGGACGTCGTAGGACAAGGAAGGAGCATGGCGGCATCGACTTCGGCAATCGAGGATTGAGGTGAGTAGATGTATATCTAAGGGGGGAAGTCGGGTGGATGGCGTATAGCACCCCCGCATATGTAGAGTAGAGTTATTATTATGTTATTATGAGTTGGGATGTGATATTGGATACTTAGAGAGTAGGGTAGTTAGAAGACTTAGGATAGATTAGGTTGATTTAGGAAGATCCATGCAGAGGATTACCTTAGAGGTGAATCGCCGGTTTCATGTAGACGCACACACATACGCACACTTGACTTGTGTGTGTGTATATGTATGTATGTATGTATGTATGTATGTATGTGTGTAGGATTTTATACATGTGTGTAGGTTTTTATACATACACACACGCGCGCACGTGATATGAGGATGGTATATAATTCTTGGAGATGGGTCGATATGACCGGGCATGATACCGTGAGATATTTGGTATGTGATCGAGTTATGATATGATTTATGATATGATATTTATAATGGATCGTTTGGGCGATATGTATTCATATACGGTAATATGTGTTGATGACATTGGAATGTATGGGACTTTAGAACAGTACCCCAGATCATGATATTGTTGATGATGATACCATATGAATGATGATGTATATATGATTGTTGACCCGTACCCCGATTTTTGGGATGCCGTACGCTGGATTTCACCATACGAGGAATATATATGATGATTGATCCATACTCTTGACTTGAGGATACCGTACTATATATTATACAGTATGTGACGCAATAAGGCTGGATCGCCGACTAACATAAATGCTAAAATGAATCAAATACAATACTAATGGTGATGAAAGTACCTCAATTGGAAACTTAAGAAAATTCTTGAGTTTCCCTAAGTGCCCAAAATACAAACTTTCTTGGTCCAAAGTGCTTGTGATGAGCTTGTGCATACTTTTATTGAAGTGGAGATGAAGTTTTAATGTGGTTTTGGTGATGTTATGAGGAGGTAGTGGAGGGAGGGGGTGGAGGGCAGCTATGGTGAAGTGTGGAGGGAAAAATGAAGAGGAAAAACAATGAAGGGGAAACCAATGACCAAGTCAACACAACCCCTCACCCTCTCTTCTCTCTCCTTTCTCATGCCCATCCCTCGTTCTTTATTCCTTTTCTTTTCTTTTCTTTTTCTTTTCTAATCTTTTCTCTTCTCATTTTAAAACCAAACCAAGCATGAAGAAATAAAGAAAAGACATGGTAGAAAAGTGTAACAATGTGAAAAATGAGTTCGTGCATATCACATGCAAAAAACAAGCTTAATGCACGATTAGTGATATTTAATCGCGATTAGCGTTAAAATGAAATATAATTAATCATAAGAATTATAATTTGCTTAAATCATATAAAACAATCTCATTTTCGTAATTCCTATAATTTTCCAAATATTTTCCACTTTATCGGTATTTAATTTACCGCATAATTAAATATTCACAATATTTATTATTTAATTATAAAAATTCACAAATATAATATTTTATTTTTATGAAATGTTACACTAGTGATCAAGTCAAGAAACTCACAATTAAAACTTACTAAGAATTGATTGTGAAGGAGTTGTGGTGGTGGTTTTCAAGCTTTCTCTCTTTTCAAATTTTCCTCTCAAACTTGAAGCTAACCTTAAGAAGAAGAGAAAAAGAAGAAAATGAATAATCATCATCTTTTCTTTTCTTTTTCCTTCATCTTTAAATTGTGGAGAGTGGGTGGATGAGTGACTCACCCCAATGAGTCACCCATCTGCACTCTTCACAAAGCTTCTAAAGGTAAGTAGAAAAGGTGTATACACACACACATACATACATATATACATAACCAAATAGGTATCAAACCACATATACCTATATTCGTATTAAAATACGAATACCATATTTGTATAAAAATATGAATACCCGTATTTGTATTGAGATAAAATTACCCGTATTCATATTAAGATACAAATACCCGTATTTATACAAATACTCGTATTCATATAAATACCGTATTCGTGTCAAAATACAAATACCGTATTCGTATAAAAATACGAATACCAAAAGAGAGATAATGAGAGATATAATACTTGTTAGTGATATATGCCCTAGAGGCCATTATTGTAAAGTACTGGATTGTATATTATATTTTGGAAGCTTGGGATATTCACAGATATAATGACAGTTTTGCTCAAAATGGTAGTATGCTACTTGGTTTGATTCTACCTCAATATGTGTATATGTTTCTTTTAGCATATCGCTAATACATATTGGTAGAGCCCTTAGGATCTTTGCTTGACTACCAGCGTTGTGATGGCAGTCACACTAGTGGGGGATGGGTAGTCTATAAGCACATCCTTATACAGGTTCCTAGTCATAGGATTATCGAGACGGGGCATCGATATTCCAGAGTAGACTAGTGTATATACTTCTCATCCCAGCAGGGGAGATGGGCTGTCCCATAGCCATTGGTATGTCATACCGGAGATAGTATACATGTGCTCATTGGGTTATGAGTTACATTGGATGGACTCGTTGGGAACTACTGGTTGGTATTATATCTATCGTCAGGTAGCAGTTCCCGGATGGCATGAGTACAGGTTAGTCCGTTGACTTAATATCACCATTCGTCTCGAGTGTGTTCCCACTGTACTTAGATTACTACCCTACCACGACTCAAAGGAGTCGTGCAAACAGGTAGTAGTTGGGTGCAGTCCCGAAGCACTGGGAGGCAGTAGTGGTTAGATATGATTCGACTCTTCCGATATTGGGGGTTGATATCGCGCTGTGTTCGGAAAGCCATTACACAAAGTCCCTGGCTAGGGTAAGCGATATTTACCGGTAGGTACTTCAGTAGTTTCTCAGGGTGTATTGGGCTCTACCCCGACACGACTTATTGCGCTATTAGAGATATGACAGTTACCATTCCCCTAGCCCCGATATGTGAGTATCTTAGACGAGCAGACCAGACTGTACGGAGATTGTCACAGATAGGCTAAGTAGGAGTTCGGATGAGTTTGCTCATCGGCCTTCTTATCGACCGATACCTGGGTAGCCGTTACGTGCAACTAGTACCGCTGACTGACTTGTGGTTAAAACCACTGCCAGCGTACTGTCGAGTATTTAGAGTCCTACATAGAGGGTTTCCCTGCTTTGGGCGAAATGATGTAGAGGCCGTATGGTTTTACGGCAAGGTTCCAATCATATACGTGTACTGGCTACACGGATGTTGTTCGGACGGATAATACTAGTGGGCTTTGGTTTAAGGCAAATTCTAGTATTATATTATTGGATTATTATTATCTCATTGTATTCGTATTTTTTGGAATATGAATACGGGTATGTATATACGGTGAGGGCATTCTTGTAATTTAACACGATATGTTTCTAGAAGGGGACACCTCATTATTTGGATTTATCTATTTTTAGAAATAGATTAATGAGGTGGAAATTGGAGATATTTGTGTCATGGGGTGAAGCATGGCTCATTACATTTGTTTATTGGTTTGTGTTTACTATTGAAGCATGGTTTCTATTTTCAATTGGAAAATAATCCATGCTTCATGTGAGATAATGAGTGAGCCATCCTTCACTTGCCAAGACTTAGTTCATTTGCTCATTTGCTTTCTCTCTCCATTTTTCTCTCCTTCTTCCTCAAGACCTAAAACCTTCACATGTGTTGTGAACCATTAAGTCTCTTGAGATAATATACTCCATTAGACACTCTACATCTTCTAAGCTACCTAGCTTAGCGAACTAGGTACCTTAGTTACCTCGGTTTAGAAGTTAGAGCTTGAGGTATAGACACTCGGGTGGATCATCTTCGACACGAGGAGGCCGATGATCAAGCGCGATCCGGGTCTTCGAGGAGCTCAACAAGGAGAGGAGAAGAAGACCAGAAGGACAAGAATCAAGGAGGTATAAAACTCTTACCGAGTAGTTAAACCTCCAAGTAGAATAGCTAGTTAAGGTTTCTGTTAAGATCCTAGAGTTAAAGTCGGTGTTGCAAAGTATAAAAATCGTTTTTTGTAAATTCCTCCTCCCCATAAGTGCGTGGGATGTGCGATATTGACTTGCAGTACTAGCTCACAATGATCCGGCTATCTTTTAAACCTGCTAGTATTATTAAAATGTCCAATTAAAGTACGTACACTATGTACACATATTTAATTGAACCTGTGTGCGTATCAAAATACGCACATATTACATTGTTTCTCCTGAATCAGGAAACCCTCTGTGTGCGACTCTAAAGACTTGACAATACCCTGACAGTGGGTTTAACCACAAGCACGTCAGAGACACTAGCTATACGTAACGGCTACCCAAGTATTGAACGAAAGGAAGGTCGACAAGCAAACTCGTATGTATCCCTACTGAGCCTGTAAGTGACAATCTCCATCCAGTCTGGTCTCTTCGTCTGAGAGTATCGCATACCAGGTCTAGGGAGTGGGTAACGTCGGACCCCTAATAATCCGATAAGTCGTGTCGGTGTCAAGTTTATCACCCACCGAGAAACTACTGATTTACCATCACTAAATTTCATACACCCTGGCCAGGGATTTATGGTGATAGCCAACCGCACTCGTGATCTTCCTCAATATTCTATCCACGGGCACGAACAAAATATCTTCCTAATCTTGTTAAGCTAACAGATATCCATATGATAGAATTAAATTCTATATTAGGAAAATATCTTTCTAATCTTATTAAACTAACAAGATATTCATATGATAGAATAAAATACTATCTTAGAAAAATATTTCCTAATCTTGTTAAACAAACAAGAAATCTTCTCTGTTAAACTGAGAGCATTTGGATTAAAAATCTAACAGTGAATAAAATTCACCGATTGATCTAAAAGATTATTTTAATTGATTATGAAATCAATCATGATTTCTTAATGAGAGATTTTCTCAACAAATTGATTATTTTCCTTCTCCTATAAATAGGAGCAAAGAGAGGAAAAAAGGAGAGGAGGAGGAGGACTCAATAAAAAGATAGAAGACCATCCCATAAGCTTCTGTAAAAATACATAAGGTTCTCAAAAAGATTCCACAAAAACAACAGAGAATTTAATTCTCAATAAAAGAAGAAGATCTCTATCCTCAAAACCCTAGGTAAAGAAAATATCGAGATCAAAACAACTCCTTTACCTAACATATCTAAGGATTTAACCCTTCTCAAAGAACTTAATTCTTTCTCTAGATCTGAGATCTACAAGACAAGTCTTCCACAAGTTGAGAATTTAATTCTCATTAGGAAGATCTTATTCTTGAGAATCAAAGATTCAGGGAAGAACAAAGAAGAACATGAAGACGATGAAGTCCATAATACTTTAGGAACTTAGTTCCTTCAAATGAAGAACTTAGTTCTTTAAAGAACCCGATCGAAGATCCTCAAAATAGTGATCTTGGTGATCCTAATGGTCAAAACACCATTAAAAGAGATTTAACCTCTCTTAAAACATGAACATGGAAAACATGGAGTTCATAATACTCCAGGAACTTAGTTCCTTCAAATCAAGAACTTAGTTCTTAAAGAACATGATCCCAGATCCTCAAAATAATGATTTTGGTGATCGTTAATGGTCAAAATACCATTAACAGAGATTTAAGTTCCTTAAAAATATCAACAGAGATTAAATCTCCAAAATGAATTTAGCGCCTCACGTGAAACATACGTAAGCGCACAAAACAAGCCAAAGCTGAGCGCCTCACGTGAAACACACGTGAGCGCCAGACGCTCAGCGCCTAATGTGAAACACACATGAGCGCTGGAAAAATTTAGTGCTTAGCACTATTGGAGTGCCTCACATGAAATACACGTGAGCGCTAGAGAAAAACTAGTGCTTAGCACTATTAGAGCACCTCATGTGAAATACACGTGAGCGCTATATGCAACTGAGTGCTTAGCATTGCTGGGTAGTACAGAAATCCAATCTTAGCCCAAATTGGCTAAGTCAGTGAAGCGTGAGCTTCCTCTTTAATTTTAAATTAACCTAGCCCATATGCTTATGATTTCCAAACTGATTTTAGTCTCAAACATGTCTAATGATCTCTCATAGATGATATCCAAAATGATATTCATCCCATATTTCCTAAGGTAATCTTAGTCTTAAATATGACTAACGATTCTTAGGTCCACCACGACCCCTTCTTCACTCAAGTATAGGATTTGGTTCAAGGGTACATCTCTTCACACCTCTGATATATATCGTTGTAATTCCTCAATGTCTTCAGAGAGGTGGCGGGTCCCGATAACCAACAACTCCTTTCTCATCCTAACTTGATGAAAAATTTCATTAAGACAGGGAATGATACATCCCACATTGATGCATTTCCAAATTGACGTGCACACCCCAAATCGGATCGCACCCCAAATTGGGTGCATTCCATGTCACCATCGTTCACTCTGCCACGTAACAAATACACGTGCGGGTAAGATGAATGTTGGACCAAAATTTCCTTAAACTAATATTCGTTTTCAAAACGGGAATGTTGGACCAAAAAGTCCTTAAACTAATACTCACCTCAAACACGGCAATAATGGACCGAAATGTTCTTAAACTAATATTCATCTCCAAAACGGGAATATTGGATCAAAATGTTCCTAAACTAATATTCACCTCAAATATAGCAATAATGGACCGAAATGTCCTTAAACTAACATTCGTCCCCAAAAGGGAATAATGGACCGAAATATCCTTAAACTAGCATTCGTCCCCAAAACGGGAATATTGGACCGAGATATCCCTAAACTAGTGTGTTGCCCCAAATACGGTGATAATGGACCGTGATGTCCTTAAACTAAAATAATTGACCCCAAATGCTCATTTGTTTCTAAGTTGATCTAACGATCTTTAGATCAAACTCAAATATCCTATGAACGGATGGACCTCATAAATATGAGAAATACGTCCTAAGTACATTCTCGTTGGAAAATCAAGCTAACAATGTGGACCCCGTCAAGCAAATCCTTGACCTAAACCCAAATCTAAAAATATACAGATTTGGACCAATCCGCGCTCTACGAATACGACATAAATTAATCTCCGTATACAATCCACGGGCAACCAAAATAAACAAAATAACACACGACACGAAGTGAACTTTCAGAGCAGGAGAAAGTGGTTATCGCAACGCGATAACATAATTAACTGCAGGGGTTTGCGCCTGCAGGGAAGTGTTTCCCCCCAATAAGAGAGCAGGGCTCTGTTCAAAATTTGAACTGAAGCAGTGCCTCACGTGCAATGCATGAGAGCGCCAGCGCCCAGGGTTAAAAACTCTGAGGTACCGCCTCACGTGCAAAGCACGAGAGCGCCAGCGCCATGAGTTAAAAACTCTAAGGCAGAACCTCACGTGCAAAGCACGAGAACGCCGGCGCCAGAACTAAAAGTTCTCCACCATTGGATCAAAGATCCAACGAAGATGATAAATCATCAAATTACAGAATTAAATTCTGATTAAGGAAATACTTCTCAAATCTTTCTAAACAAGAAAGATTATGCTCTGTAAAACAAAGCACCGTTGGATCAAAGATCCAATGGTGATTAAAAAATCACCAAGATACAGAATAAGCTCTATATGGGAAAATATTTTCCCAATATTGTTAAGAACAAGAAAAATATTTTCTGTAAAACAAAAGGCCTAGGATAAATATCCAACGATGGATAAAATCCCCAAATCAATTAAGAAATCACTCAATGAGAGATTTACTTAACTGAATCAACAAATCAGCCTCCACTATATAAAGGACCCAAGACTTCAAGTTTTGTAGAGAAGACCCCCCCCATAAACTTCAAACTTCAAGACAAGAACGATTTCTCCTCAAGGTAAATAAAAATAAGAGAGATCATAATATATCCTCCATATCTAAGAGTTTAACTCTCACATCAGAATAACTTAGTTCTTTTTCCAGATCTCAGATCTATAAGACAAAGTCTTTCACAAGTTAAGAAAGACCATAGAATTTCCTCCATATCTGAGAGTTTAACTCTCATATCAGAAGAACTTAGTTCTTTTTTTAGAATCTTAGATCTATAAGACAAAGTCTTTCACAAGTGAGAATCTAATTCTCAGAGAATTGAATTGGGCAGAAAAAAAACTTAGTGCTTAGCACTCAAAATCTAGCGTTCAGCGCCAAGCACCCCATGTGCTCCTCACGTGGACGCTATTTAATAATAAGCGCTTAGCACTCAAAGTCTGGCGCTCAGCGCCGAGCGCTCCACGTGCTCCTCACGTGGGCGCTATTTAATAATAAGTGCTTAGCACTCAAAGTTTGGCGTTCAGCGCCGAGCGCTACACATGCCCCTCACGTGGGCGCTATTTAATAAAAAGTGCTTAGCACTTAGTGTTTGGCGCTCAGCGCCGAGCGCCTCACGTGCTTTGCATGTGGGCGTCATAAATTGTTTAACACTCTATATAAAAGAATATGAATAAAACAAAAAGAAAGAGGGGTATCAGAACCCAAATCAATGCTCAGCAGTGCTGATACAGAAAGGGGATCAAGACTAAATAAGTAATCAAGTGGGCTGAGCCCAAGGTTGGCCAAATCCAAAATTGACCGAGCCCATATGTCTTCTTCTAAATTGGCCTTACACCCAGACAAGACTACCAAGTCCCTGATGAAAATTCAATGGTTCAAGGGTGTTAGTTGTATGTGTGCCCTAGAGGCCAGTATTGTACAGATGATGTATATTATATTGGATGCTTGGACATATATAGAGATAACTTTCTTGCTCGATATGATAGTATGCTATCTGGTTACTCTTTATCTTAACATGTACACTAGTCTCTTTAAACTGTCTTATAGTTACATGTTGATAAAGCCCTGAGGATGTGTACTTGACTACCTGAACTATGATGCAGATTATACTAGTGGGGACATGGTGGTCCATAAGTACATCCTTCAAGGTCCCTAGTCGTGGGTGTATCGAGACAGGGTATCGATATACCAGTGTAGACTAGCGTATACGCTTCTCGACCCATGAGATGGGCGATGGATGATCCCATATCCATTGGTGTTTGACATCAGAGATGGTATACGGGTGCTCAGTGGAGACTGGGTACACTGGACGGACTCGCCGAGAACTCCCAGATGGTATTATACCTCACGTCAGATGGCAGTTCTCAGGTGACACTTGTACAGGTTAGTCTGTAGACCCGAGATCGTCATAGAGTCTTGTGTGATTCACACTATGCTTTGATCTCCACCTTACCACGTCCATGAGGGCGTGCAAAACGGTGGTCTTTGGGTACAGTCCCGAGTCACATGGAGGCAATGAGCGATAGGAGGGGTTTCGTCTCTCCCGGTATTGGGGGTTGATGTTGCGCTGTGCTCGATTGGCCGTAACAGGGAAGTCCCTGGCCAGGGCTGATCAGAGATTTGCTGGTAAGTGTTACCAGTAGTTTCTCGACCCGTTATGAGCCTCACATCGGCACGACTTATCGGTTATTGGGGTCTGACGTTCACCACCCCTAGACTTGATATGCGACATATCAGACGAACAGACCGGACTGTACGGTAAGTGTTACTGGTTGGATTCACAGGAGTGTGAGCGGGCTAGCTCGTCGATCTTCTGATCGCTCAATACCCGGATGGCCGTTACGTTTAGCAGACCGCTTGCGGCTTGTGGGTGCTTAATATGATCATCATCTGCTACCGGCGTATTGACGAGTCTTTAGAGTCCTACACAGAGGTTTCCTGGCTCAAGCGAAACGAAATAGGAGTGCATATGAGATATGTGCAGGACCGAGAATGATGCGTGTATGTGATACCGTATTTCATTCTCGCGATGAATGTTTCGATTGGTTATATGCGATATAACCTAGTTATCGAATCGTAGATTGATTCGATAAGTCGATACATTGGATACTAGTCGGTTATGTGCGACATGACCGGATCATTGAATCAAGTGTTGATTTAATGATTTAATGTATAATTATATATTTGATATATTACTTTGCATTAACTAGTATTGGTTCACTTTAATAGGAATTTCTCACTTGTAGTTCACAAGTTGTATATGTGATATACTTTTGTGCACTACAATGTGTCATGTTTGATGATGCATGTAAATTGGTTTTGTGTTAAGACTTAAACCATGGTTATGATAATAGTTAGGGTTTTGATTTATTTACTTATTTATTTATCTATTCTTTTTTTGATAAATAAATAAAAGATAACAAAATGGTTTCTTT
This sequence comes from Agapanthus africanus, assembly GCA_030015575.1. Classification (NCBI taxonomy): domain Eukaryota; kingdom Viridiplantae; phylum Streptophyta; class Magnoliopsida; order Asparagales; family Amaryllidaceae; genus Agapanthus; species Agapanthus africanus. Next base: position 428,767,433 of record CM057345.1, on the reverse strand, counting down.
CATGAAGCTTGATGAAGCTTCATGAAGCTTTGACTAAAGTGACCATTTTGTCATCATCCTTAACCCTAACCATTCTCACTTGACCATGGTCTATTCTCTACACTTAACCAAGGTTAGAAGATGATAAGTATTCATTTTTATTATTCTTTTAACGACACTTATCATAATTCTAGCTTCATCATCTTCTTCTTCAAGATAGAAAGCTTGATGCCATCAATGGCAACTTGAGATCTAAAGTGAGAAATCCAATTCTAAAGTGAACCCACCTCCTATTTCTTCACCCTCTACCTCTTGCCAAGTTGTTTTGGGTGTTTTCTTCACAAGTTTCATAAATTTGTGAAGTCGGAGCTTGAACTTGTGATGCCTCGACGTAGATCATCTTCGGCACGAAGCCGACGACCTAGTCCGCCCATTTCTCCGATCAAGCCGACGATTGAGTCCGGGATTCGAGATGGACAGCGAGAGGACGCCTACGTGGAGCTAAGGAAGTGGATATCCGGATCTACAAAGGTTGTAGCTTCTTATCTTTAGTTAAGTTGTTAACTAGATTCATTTTTCGCCTAAACTTCTAGTCAACGACCCGTATTAGGGTTTCTCGGCACCCATAAAATTTGAAATTGGCATGGTTGATGCCTTGTGAGACCTCTATAGTGTGCCTAGGAATCCTACAGTGGTATCAGTGCCTAGCTAGAGCCTTAGGCGATGCTTAGACGATGTTTGAAACCCGATCGAACCCGAAACCCTAACTTTTTCATGCTCTCTGGACTTTTTCTAAAATATGGGATTTTTCCATATTAAAAATGCTTAAAAAATTCAGCAGGGAATTCTAAGAATTACGGTGCAAATTTTTCACATGAACAGTATATAGTGCGGCGGAACCGCGGCATAAGCATGGCTTATGCGGCGGTTCCGCGGCCTGATGATGACGTCAGCCCTCCTCGTTTGCACAGTAACTCCTATTTAATTATGCTGAGTTTTCTGGGAATTTTTAAATTGACTCAAGAGTTGAGTATTCTGGGGTTGCATTGGGAATCGTAGATTCGATCGGATTGTTAAACTTCGTCTATGTGTTTTTCCGGATAACTTTAGAATATGTTAAAAAGTCCGACCGGATATAAATACCCAACTTTTCCCCTGCCGAAAAATTTCCAAGTGTTGGATTTTTCTATGGTTTAAGGACGTTCTGAGTAGTGCAAGTAACGCGATGGTCCCTCTTGAAGACAACAAACTTTAACTCGATTATGTGACCGTCTTGAACTGCCCTTTGAACCTTCGGGTTTGGGGCAGTACGGCGTGCCACATGTGAGGCGTTGGCTTGACCCTTCTACGGCTGGACCGTTGGTACTGAGGCATGAAGTGAATGTCTTTGAACCTATTTCATGTGTTGGACGGTTTCGGGAAAACTTGGGTGTTCGAATGTTCGATCGGAAAGTTTAATATTTTCTATTTATCCGGAATGGGATACAATAATTGGAATTCACAAACAGTTATGAGATAACTGAATGAATGATATAAATCTAGAAGTTTAGTTTCATTTGATATTGAAAAGAGTTTTCGATAATGAGACTAAAATGCGGGGTTTATAACTGTTAGGCACGTGATGTCTAAGTATTTCATTTTGATTAGGCATGCGATGTCTAAAGAGGTTGCGGATTCCAATTGTTGTAGTTTTACACTTTCTTTTCTGTGACCGTAAGTGTAATATGTGATATCGCCGGTTTCGTTGCTATATGTCAACGACAATTGGGATGCGCATATTTACTTACGTTGATGACATGTGATGTTATGTGTTGCTGGATATGTTATATTGGATTGACGTGTTTGAATAGCCGGGGTTTTTTTATGTGAGATGAGTGTTTTTCATTTTCATTCATGTAAAAACTTGTATGTAATATTCTTTTATTGGGGCACTTCCAGGTTACGGAAGATGTCACCCTTTGTATATTATTTACTTTTCTGCACTAGGATAGACCCAAGGAGGGGAGCATAAGTAACCGGTTTCTAGGGTCCAGTAGGAGACCATCTCGAGGAGTCAAGTCCGGGTCTCCTAACCCTAGAATTGGCAGGGTTGCTTGCCGCTCTCGTAGGGGTCTAGAGGTGTGGGATTGGCTATTCATCACGACCGTGGAATCCGTGTTTTATACTGGCTCGTATTGAAAACACGGACGTCCTAGTATATCCAATGTTTCATATGTTCATTCTGCTGCGTTATCTGTGATGTGATCATGTGATGTTCTGTGATAGATACTTTATATAGTATACATGATATATTATATAGACGTTACTTATGTTTTGCACCCGCACTAGCCCTGTCCTGCTCTGTCGTTAGTTACCTAACCTAACGGTGCACGAGGGGACATCGAGGCGAATGCGGATGGCATAAGTGTACGTCGTATTTATCTGTGATGTTTAGGTATTTAAATGATGGGACTTCATTAATGTGATTAATGAAAGAAAAGAAACCTAAGATGTTGTAGAATCAAATTTCAAATAAAAACAGGTAGCTACAGTTCTTGCTTTGCACAGCGGTATATGTGATATATCCTGCACCTTATTCGATGAGGAAAGGACCGAGATCCCTTCACCGGGAGTGACTCCTTTAGCAATAACTGGCAGATGCTACATACTCGGTCTGCTTTTGATTGCTTCTATAGTTTCTTCTTTGCACAGTGATATATATGATATATCCCGCACCTCATTCGATGAGGAAAGGGCCGACGATCCCTTCACCGGGAGTGACCCCTTTAACAAAACTAGAAAAGCCTCAAAATCATTCCATTTCAAAACTTCATTTGATTCTACAATGATATCATGTTCATTACGCAATAAGTTTTCAGAAAAACCTGTCGTAGCCCTCCGTCATTTCAGATAAGTACTAGTTAGTATTCGTGCTACGTTTGTTGACTATGTTAAGGCGTAGTGTGCGGTAGCTAATTAGTGCTTATCTGTATAAGCATATGATGCGATTGGATTAGGGTAGTTGTGCGACTTTGTTGACTATGTTAAGGGTCGTGCGGGTGGGTTTAATTCAATCGGGAAATGACGGGTTGAACTTGACTAGCACTTATGATTTGTTGACTATGTTAAGGTCATATAGCTGCTAGGGGCAAAATATTATCGGGAATTTCTAGTGTTGAAATTTGCAATGAGATTGCATACCTTCTATGAGATAGTTGGATCCCGATACCCACTGCGAGTAAGAGTTACTCCTGGGAGAGTTTTGCACATTGCAATTAGCCGATCAAGTAGGTGTCTAGAAAGGTGTCAACGAGGTTACGCCTCTGGGAAAACGAGGTTTACATTAATTAGGTTTGTGCGAAAGCACGGGGGACCTCCCTCAAAGTACCGACACTGGCCTGGCTGAAAGATTAGCGAACTTGTAGTGTGTAATTAATCCCGGCTTGTCTTTCCTTTTAGGGTTTGAAGGAAGATTTGATAAAAACCAGTGGGAGCCATCCTGATTAGATAAGATAATAACCAATCTGATCTTGCAAGAGCATACGCTAAAGTGTTTTCTTCTCTCTCTCTCCAGGTAGCGACCATGTCATGCCCTAATAAAGATAATAATATGGATGTATTGACTGAACCCGCATGTTATAATGTGCTGGGGAACGTTGGTCCCGTTCTTTCTTATAAGAGTTATAGGAATGAACAGGATATAGCGGAATACCAGGATTCCCATGCCACCCGATTGAAGAAAGTACATGATGATGCATTTTCTTCGGGTGTGTTCGTTACAGAGAACTGTTTCTCCATTTGCCCTACGTCCTGGGTATTAGATACCGGGTCAGGATCCCATATATGTAATCAGTTACATGGGCTTAGAAAAGGTAGAGAACTTGGAGAAGGTGATAAAGACATTAGAGTTGGAAATGGTGCAATTGTTGCAGCTAAGACTGTCGGGGAATATCACCTAGTATTACCGACTGGTAATACATTGGTTCTGAACGAATGCTATTACATGCCGAACCTGATATGCAACATTATATCGGTTTCTTTATTGAGTAAAGAGTGATATAATTTTTTATTACAGGACAATGTTATGAACATTTTCCGTAACCAAAAGTTGGTTGGATCAGGCACGTTGTGCAATGGCATTTATGTTCTAAATCAATCAACAGTTCTGAGCATAACTAACACACACAAGAGGAAGAGTTCTGAACTGAACGAATCCTTCTTGTGGCAATGTAGACTGGGTCACATCAATGCGACACGACTGGCTAAGTTGCATAAGGATGGATATTTGAAACCATTCGAATTTTCATCTTATGACACTTGCCAGTCATGTCTCAAAGGCAAGATGACCAAAACTCCGTTTACGGGACACGGAGAAAGAGTTACCGAACTCTTAGGACTGATACATAGTGATGTATGCGGTCCTATGTCTACACATGCCAGGGATGGTTCTTCATACTTCATTACATTCACTGACGATTTCTCTAGGTTCGGGTATGTGTTCCTGATGAAACACAAATCAGAAGCTTTTGAGAAATTTAGAGAATATAAACAAGAAGTTGAGAACCAAACCGGAAAAAGTATTAAAATCCTACGATCTGATCGAGGAGGTGAATACTTGAGCAATGAATTCCTGGACTTCCTAAAAGAGAATGGGATTCTCTCTCAGCTGACTCCTCCATATACACCACAGCACAACGGTGTATCAGAACGGAGGAACCGCACCCTATTAGATATGGTGCGTTCTATGATGAGCACAGCTGAGTTACCTATTTCCTTCTGGGGATATGCGCTGGAGACAGCTGCATACCTATTGAATCAAGTTCCATCTAAATCTGTACCTACCACACCATATGAGATATAGAGTGGGAAGAGACCATATTTTAAACGAGTTAAGATATGGGGTTGTCCGGCCTATGTCAAAAGGCAAAATCCAGACAAACTCGAGGCACGGTCAGTTCTTTGTAAGTTTGTGGGATATCCTAAGAATTCACAAGGATATTTTTTCTACCATGCTGAAGAACAAAAGGTGTTTGTTTCTCAATATGCCACCTTTTTAGAAAAGGAATTCCTTGAAAAAGAAATTAGTGGCAAAGTGGTAGAGCTGGAAGAAGTTCCAGATACATAAACTGTAACTGAAGATTTAGTGGAACCAGAAGATTCAGTAGCTCCCAATGAACCTCAGCCTCTCCGCCGATCTAGTAGGGTTCCTCGCCAACCTGAGAGATACTACGGTTTTCTAATGGATGGTGGGAGCGAGGATTGCATCATGGAGGATGATGACCCTACTAGCTTCGAGCAGGCCATCACGAGTAAAGACTCAGTGAAATGGCTGGATGCAATGCGGTCCGAGATGGAATCCATGTACACCAACAAAGTATGGACTTTGGAAGTTGCTCCTGAAGGGGTAAAACCCATTGGGAGCAAGTGGATCTTCAAGAAAAAACTTGGTGTAGATGGGAAAGTGGAGACTTTCAAAGCTAGACTTGTTGCAAAGGGTTTTCGTCAAAGACCAGGTGTGGACTATGATGAAACCTTTTCTCCAGTGGCTATGCTTAAATCCATCCGGATCATGCTTGCCATCGCTGCATATCATGACTACGAAATCTGGCAAATGGATGTTAAGACCGCCTTTCTAAATGATGATTTAGAAGAGTGCGTGTACATGACTCAGCCAGAGGGCTTCGTAGACAGTGGGAGCAGCGGGAAGGTGTGCAAGCTGCTTAAATCCATTTATGGATTAAAGCAAGCATCGCGGAGTTGGAACATCTGCTTTGACGTCGTTATCAAAGAGTTTGATTTCGTCAAAAACCCAGATGAACCTTGTATTTACAAGAAGGTGGCAGAGAGTAAGGTTGTCTTCCTCGTATTGTACGTGGACGACATACTCTTGATAGGAAATGTATTCCTATGTTGCAATCGGTCAAGCTCTTCTTATCACAAAGATTCTCAATGAAAGATCTTGGTGATGCCTCCTGCATATTGGGAATTAGGATCTATAGAGATAGATCCAAACGGATATTGGGATTGTCCCAATCTAGGTACATTGACACCATACTAAAGAGGTTTCGTATGGAAGAATCCAAGCGTGGGAACTTGCCCACGATCTCTGGAGTCACTCTCTCCAAAGAGATGTCTCCCAAGACTGATTTGGAGAGAGCTCGCATGCAAGGGATACCCTATGCTTCGGCTGTAGGCTCTATCATGTATGCGATGCTATGTACCAGACCCGATGTAGCATACTCACTAAGTGTAGTGAGCAGGTATCAAGCTGATCCTGGAGAGAATCACTGGACAGCTGTGAAGAGCATTCTCAAGTACTTACGAAGGACTAAAGAGATGCTCTTGGTGTATGGTAACGGAGAACTCCAAGTGGAGTCCTTTACCGATTCGAGCTTCCAGAGTGATAAGGACGACTCTAAGTCGCAGTCGGGCTTTGTCTTTACCCTTTACGGAGGGGCGGTTAGCTGGAAGAGTTCCAAGCAGGAAACCGTGGCAGACTCGACGATGGAGGCTGAATACATCGCTGCCAACGATGCTGCCAAAGAGGCTGTCTAGATCAAGAAGTTCATTACTGAACTTGGAGTGGTTCCATCCATTGAGCATCCAATACCTTTGTATTGCGATAACAATGGAGCGGTGGCTTTGGCCAAGGAACCCAGGTCCCATCAGCGATCCAGGCATATTCTGAGGCGGTATCACCTGATCCGGGAGATAGTTGATCGCCGGGAGATCGAGGTCAGGAGGGTTGACACAAAGAACAACACGGCGGATCCACTCATGAAGGCCATTCCCCAGATACAGTTTGAGAGACTCTTCGGGATGCTCGGTATGCGATATTACAGCAGCTGGCCCTAGTGCAAGTGGGAGATTGTTAGTTGTATGTGTGCCTTAGAGGCCAGTATTGTACAGATGATGTATATTATATTGGATGCTTGGACATATATAGAGATGACTTTCTTGCTCGATATGATAGTATGTTATATGGTTACTCTTTATCTTAACATGTACACTAGTCTCTTTAAACTGTCTTATAGTTACATGTTGATAAAGCCCTTAGGATGTGTACTTGACTACCTGAACTATGATGCAGATCATACTTGTGGGGACATGGTGGTCCATAAGTACATCCTTCAAGGTCCCTAGTCGTGGGTGTATCGAGACAGGGCATCGATATACCAGTGTAGACTAGCGTATACGCTTCTCGACCCATGAGATGGGCGATGGATGATCCCATATCCATTGGTGTTTGACATCAGAGATGGTATACGGGTGCTCAGTGGAGACTGGGTACACTGGACGGACTCGCCGAGAACTCCCAGATGGTATTATACCTCACATCAGATGGCAGTTCTTAGGTGACACTTGTACAGGTTAGTCTGTAGACCCGAGATCGTCATAGAGTCTTGTGTGATTCCCACTATGCTTTGATCTCCACCTTACCACGTCCATGAGGGCGTGCAAAACAGTGGTCTTTGGGTACAGTCCTGAGTCACATGGAGGCAATGAGCGATAGGAGGGGTTTCGTCTCTCCCGGTATTGGGGGTTGATGTTGCGCTGTGCTCGATTGGCCATAACAGGGAAGTCCCTGGCTAGGGCTGATCAGAGATTTGCTGGTAAGTGTTACCAGTAGTTTCTCGACCCGTTATGAGCCTCACATCGGCACGACTTATCGGTTATTGGGGTCTGACGTTTACCACCCCTAGACTTGATATGCGACATATCAGACGAACAGACCGGACTGTACGGTAAGTGTTACTGGTTGGATTCACAGGAGTGTGAGCGGGCTAGCTCGTCGATCTTCTGATCGCTCAATACCCGGATGGCCGTTACGTTTAGCAGACCGCTTGCGGCTTGTGGGTGCTTGATATGATCATCATCTGCTACCGGCATATTGACGAGTCTTTAGAGTCCTACACAGAGGTTTCCTGGCTCAAGCGAAACGAAATAGGAGTGCATATGAGATATGTGCAGGACCGAGAATGATGCGTGTATGTGATACCGTATTTCATTCTCGCGATGAATGTTTCGATTGGTTATATGCAATATAACCTAGTTATCGAATCGTAGATTGATTCGATAAGTCGATACATTGGATACTAGTCGGTTATGTGCGACATGACCGGATCATTGAATCAAGTGTTGATTTAATGATTTAATGTATAATTATATATTTGATATATTACTTTGCATTAACTAGTATTGGTTCACTTTAATAGGATTTTCTCACTTGTAGTTCACAAGTTGTATATGTGATATACTTTTGTGCACTACAATGTGTCATGTTTGATGATGCAAGTAAATTGGTTTTCTGTTAAGACTTAAACCATGGTTATGATAATAGTTAGGGTTTTGATTTATTTACTTATTTATTTATCTATTCTTTTTTTGATAAATAAATAAAAGATAACAAAATTGTTTCTTTCATGAAGCTTCATGAAGCTTTGACTAAAGTGATCATTTTGTCATCATCCTTAACCCTAACCATTCTCACTTGACCATGGTCTATTCTCTACACTTAACCAAGGTTAGAAGATGATAAGTATTCATTTTTATTATTCTTTTAACAACACTTATCATAATTCTAGCTTCATCATCTTCTTCTTCAAGATAGAAAGATTGATGCCATCAATGGCAATTTGAGATCTAAAGTGAGAAATCCAATTCTAAAGTGAACCCACCTCCTATTTCTTCACCCTCTACCTCTTGCCAAGTTGTTTTGGGTGTTTTCTTCACAAGTTTCACAAATTTGTGAAGTCGGAGCTTGAACTTGTGATGCCTCGACGTAGATCATCTTCGGCACGAAGCCGACGACCTAGTCCGCCCATTTCTCCGATCAAGCCGACGATTGAGTCCGGGATTCGAGATGGACAGCGAGAGGATGCCTACGTGGAGCTAAGGAAGTGGATATCCGGATCTACAAAGGTTGTAGCTTCTTATCTTTAGTTAAGTTGTTAACTAGATTTGTTTTTCGCCTAAACTTCTAGTCAACGACCCGTATTAGGGTTTCTCGGCACCCATAAAATTTGAAATTGGCATGGTTGATGCCTTGTGAGATCTCTATAGTGTGCCTAGGAACCCTACAAAGGGTACATCTCTTCACTCGTCGTTGTAATTCTTCAACGTCTTCAGAGAGGTGGCGGGTCCCGACGACCAACAACAATGCTCTATGGACTATGATGTCCTTAAACCTAATGGACCGCAACGTCCTTAAACTAAACTCTATGGACTATGATGTCCTTAAACCCAATGGACCGCAACGTCCCTAAACTAAACTCTATGGACTATGATGTCCTTAAACCCAATGGACCACAACGTCCCTAAACTAAACTACGGACCGTAACGTGCCTAAACTAAAATGATAAATCCCAAATGCTCTCTCATTGGATAAAAAATGATCCCGAATCCTCGTTAAGTAGATCTTAGTCTAATATCAGACTAACGTATCCTTAACAAACATTTAAGTTGATTTTAATCTCAAACGAGATTAACGATCCTTAAATCAAACCAAACCCAAATCTAAGAAAATACGGATTTGGACTAATCTATGCCCTACGGGGCGACAAAATAAATTAGTCTCCGTATACAATCCACGGGCAACCAAAAATAAAACAAACACACGACACGAAGTGACCTTCTGGAGCCGGAGAAACTGATTACCGTGACACGATATCGTAGTTAACTGCAGGGGCTTGCGCCTACAGGGAAGAGCGTCCTCACAATCAAAAACCCCTCACAATGATGGGGAATTTGACAAAATCTGCTACAACGGCCACATCCGTCTAAACTCCGATACACGGTACCATAAATCAACTTGGCATTTTCGGAGAGGTGGACGGATAAAACCAAATAGCATCTGCCCCCAAAATTCAGGCCAAACGTCCTAACGTCCCAGTCACGTCTTTCGGCGCTGGCACGCCCGTTGGGACCTTTTCCTCTTTCCACTCCACACTTCGTGTGTCGTGTTCGTGAACGAATCGCGGTTTAATATGGTTGCCCTTGGATTCGAGGTACTAAGATTTGGTGTCTTGCTCCTACGCGGAAAAGAAGATGACATCAATGGCTTCCAGCTGTATTAACTGCAACAACACCTCCCACTCCGCCCCATCTGGAGGAGTAACTTACGGGCCCCAAGTGGCCTCCATCTTCGCAATGCCGGTGGAACAGGTAACACAGGCCACCACTGGATTGTTCTTCGGGACCATGCTCCCACCGATAAGCTTCAAGGCTCCAGTGTCGTCACAGGAAGCACCAAAGAAGTCTGTCTTCGATCGGCTTGCAACTACCGCGGCCCCTCTCAACGGGTCATCCAAGTCTACTGCCTCAGTCTTCGACAGGCTGAGCTTAAGCTCAAATGGGTCTGCGAGAGGCTCGCAATACCGTAGAAGGTTATCCCAACTCCTGCTGCAGGTGCAGTCGTCCAAACTACTTCCCCTACTCGAAAGTCGGCCTTCGACAGATTGACCATTCCTTCCCGGCGGATGTCGGTCTTTGACAGGCTGGCGCCAATAACAGCCTCTCCTCAAAGCAGGGGGCATGACGAAGCTACTCCAACGATATAGGTTATCCCGGCTATGCGACATGCTCGACGTCGTCACTGGTGCCGAGTGAGGAAAGCTGGGGGCAGTTCCCCTTCTGGACTTACCCCGCCAGCTCCAACGGTGGAAATTGATGTTGCTGTTCGAACTGGGAACAACTTTGAGCTGCTCAGAAGGGTGCACAAGAACTTTCCAATTGCCATATTAAAAAGGTCTCCTCCACCCGCTGAAAATTTTACTAAAGCAAAGCCGGAGCAGCCCCCTGAGCGGCTGTCCTCCAAAATCCACAGGGTCTGGCGAAGAGTCCAAGACTGTATGATCGACAAAGACTACTCCCGCCAACAGAAGAAAATGAAGGTTCGGCATGAGGAGGACCATCCCGCCGCCATGCTACGGAAGGTATTGTCTGCAACTGCCACCTTAACTTCAACCGCCCATAAAAGGAGAAGGCCAGAGAAGATCCTCGTGCCTACGACAAATCTTAAAGGCAGTGGACCGAAACGCCCCAAGTCTTGGGGCATGGTAGTGCACACCGTCTACATGGCTTCCGGAAAAGAGGAAAGCCGTGCTTCTAGGGGTCATCGACCACTTACATGATTAGTAATAAAGGCTCAGGAGCAACAACAGAAACTCCAGGAGATGCTGACAAAGATGGCCGCACTTGCTGGGCAGAAGGAAAGCCCAGAAGTATCGTCGGATCGATGTTAGGAGCAGGAAACCGACGCCGAGTTCCTCCAAAAAATGCTCGAAAACAAAGATAAAGAAGCCGCGGAACAAGCGGCTAACATACAACAAATGGCGCTCTTATTCCAAGATATGGTGGGCATGATGATCCAGCCAGACCTTCCAACCGAAGATCCCTCGATAATCATCGAAGAAGACAGAGGAGAGACATCAAATCCTCTTCTGGCTCTATCAGCAGCCAGAGAGGAGACGATCTCAAAAGTTACGCTTGATGACTACATAGCTCAACAAATACAAGCTCATCAGGCAAGCGAAACCGCTGGCCAAGTCGTCAAAACTTGGTGACCCTATCCAAGCCGGTATGATCAAATTAAGTACCCGCCGGGATATACGATCCCTAAATTTCACGTGTACAAGGGGACATGCAACCCCCATCAGCACGTCGCTCAGTTCAGGGCCCTCTGCGGCAATACTGGAGGTGATGACAAATTGCTACTTCGCCAGTTCGTCGGCAGCTTAGCGGAGACATCATTTGAATGGTACTCGGAGCTTCCGAATGACTTCATTAAAACATTCACAGAAATGGTGTTTTCACCCAGCGTTTCACAAGCGCCAGCGAACATACCCCAATCACGGCATTGATCAATGCCAGGGTGAAGCCAGGAGAGACATGGGTTCAGTATGCAATTCGGTGGCGGAACGTATGGTTGAAATACGAACAATGCATAGAAAAAGCTCCTGCTGTGAGCATGTTTGTAGGGACCCTTGACCCGCAAGCGACTATATCCTAATTTATGATGTTCTTTAACCCGACCACTTTCCAGGCTTTGATCGACCAGCTGGCCCAAATTTACCAGATGGGCCATAGGACGTCTTCCTCGAAAACGGAGCTTCAAAATGAAAAGGGGAAAGGGAAAGCGACCTTTGTCGCCAATGCTCAGCAACAGCCGAGTGATCCGAAACCAGCTGCTCGCCAAAATGATAAACAACGATCACTCGGAGAAAAGCTGAGACGTCCTTACTCATTCCCTCGGGATAAAACGAGAAGACCGTTCGAACTGGCGTTGCGCAACAGACTTATCACTCTACCCGATCCAAGATGCCCACTGCAACCGGGCGATATCAACAATCCTAATTATTGTCCCTACCACCGAATAATGGGCTACCTAATCGATGATTGCTTCATCTTCAAAAACTGGGTTGAGGACCAGTACCAACAGGGAAGGTTCACGTGGTCCGAAAACTAGAAGGTAAACCTGCCACAACAGCACACTCCTAAAAAGGTGGACACGCCAGAAGCATCGTGCTCATTTATAGAGGAGGCTCCGTGGGAAGTTGTCCTTTCAGCTAAGACCAAAAGAATGCTGAAGGATCTTCAAGTATGCCCGGCAATCAGGTGGAAAAGCTCGCTAGAGCCCGAAATCATTGAGGGGATGCTGAAACCGTGCCCAACATCGGGAATTGGTATTGATGGACAAATCACCCAGGCCCAGCCGTCGAAGTTTTCGAAGAATAAGAAGAAGGCCAAGAAGCCCGTGCAGCTCGACGACAATCGTACAGGTCTACAAAAGTACATTGACGCACTGGAGGAATATAACCAGAAGGTGCGAACCCCGGTCACACTCCAAAAGTTTCTCAACCATATCCTTGAGAGCGGAGATAGTGACAATGACGTCGGAGACGGCTCGTCAGAAGAACCCTAAGATTATGTGGCAAGTTGTCACATGATCTCTCATTTGTCAGTAAATGACAAAGAAGCTCACTCGGCATCAAAAGATAATATAGAGGAGCTGGGGGCAGAAACGGCGCCAAAATCCTTGGAACCGTAAGATGAGATGATTGCCATGCTGCTGAATGAAGCCTGTCAGAAGAGCAAAGCTGATCAAGAGCGTGAAATGGCCATATTTGAAAGGGCCAGGTGTCGGCGTCAAGTTGAAGAAGTCATGGTAGGGATGAGTCGCAAAGCAGTCCAACCAGATCGAAGCATGCCCGCGGCAGAAAAAAACAGGCTTAAGACAGGGAAGCGGCTTGCTAAAGCCCTATCAATAGGAATGAAGCTGCCATCTTTCAAAGGAAATACTCCTGGCGGTATACACCTTGACGTAGCGGATGTACATCCTAACTACTGCTTATACCATCAGAGGATTGCACACCCTACTGAAGAATGCATAGGCTTTAAAAACTAGTGGCAGGGATACGTTGCTCACCGACAACATTTCAGGCGGATGAAGCGCAAAACTCGTCGGGAGCAGAGAAGCACGACAGACGAGCACAAAAGAACTGCCGGCAACTGCCACATGGTTGATACCAAGAGATCTCAAGTTATCACCTTCGGAAGCGATTCTGACGAAGAAATAACCCTCGGCCCTCTCTTCAAGAAATCCACCTCAGGAAAAGAAGAAGAAATAAAGAATTGTGAGAATATTCAGTTGCGCAACCGTACGTTGCCCGAAAAGAATCTCGGACCCACAAACAAGGGATTGAACAAAAAGGATAAAGGGAAGGAAAAAGTCTCTAGGGATATCGCCCTCGATGACCGAGTCATCGAAGAGCTTGCAGCCAAGGACCAGCCTAAGAAAACAAAGTAGATTACAATGTTCTGGCACACTGGAGAAAGATGCCCTCATAGCTAAGCATTTTGGATGCCCTTTGTAGGGTTCCTAGGCACACTAATGAGGTCTCACAAGGCATCAACCATGCCAATTTCAAATTTTACAAGTGCCGAGAAACCCTAATACGGATCGTTAACTAGAATTTTAGGCGACAAATGAAACTAGTTAACAACTTAACTACAAGAATGGAAATACAACCTTTGTAGATCCGGTCCTCCACCTCCATAGCTCCGCAATGAAGTCTCCTCGCTGTCCAAATCGAATCCCGGGCTCTAGCGTCGGCTTCATCGGAGAAATGGGCGGGCTAGGTCATCGACTACGATGCCGAAGATGATCTACGTCGAGGCATCACAAAATCAAGCTCCCACTTCACCAAGTCATGAAACTTGTGAAGAGAACACCCTATACTACTTGGCAAGAGGTAGAGGATGAAGAAATAGGAGGTGGGTTCACTTTAGAATTGGATTTCTCACTCATTTTCACAAGTTGCCATTGTTGATAGCAAGCTTTTTCTTGAAGTGAAGAAGAAGAAGAAGAAGCAAGAATATGATAAGTGTTAATTCAAAAAAGGAAAAGAAAATCAATACTTATCATATTCAAACCATGATTAGGTGTAGAGAATAAACTAGGGTTAAGTGGAATGGTTAGGTTAAAGGAAAGAAACAAAATGGTCAACTTTTCAAACCTTCATGACCTTTCAATATAAAACAAAACTAGTAACCATTTTATTTCTTGCCAAAATGAAATAAATAAATGAATAAATAAATAAAAAACTTAACCAAGGTTTAAACTTTACACAAACCCAAGTAAACATGTATCATCAAACATGATACAATCAAGTGCACAAAAGTATATCACATATACAACTTGTGCAATGCAAGTGAGAAAATCCATTTAAAGTGAACCAATACTAGTTAATGCAAAGTAATATATCGAATATATAATTATGCATTAAATCATTAAATCAACACTTGATTTAACGATCCGGTCATATCGCATATAACCGACTAATATCCAATGTATCGACTTATCGAATCAATCCATGATTCGATAACTAGGTTATATCGCATACAACCATTCGATACATTCATCACGAGAATACAATACGGTATCACATACACGCATTATTCTCGATCCCGCACATATCTCATATGCGCTCCTATTTCGTTTTGCTTGAGCCAGGAAACCTCTGTGTAGGACTCTAAAGACTCGTCAATACGCCGGCAGCAGATGATGATCATATCAAGTATCCACAAGCCGCAAGCGGTCTGCTAAACGAAACGGCCACCCGGGTATTGAGCGATCAGAAGATCGACGAGCAAGCCCGCTCATACTCCTGTGAATCCAACCAGTAACACTTACCGTACAGTCCGGTCTCGTCGTCTGATATGTCGTATATCTCGCCTAGGGGTGGTAAACGTCAGACCCCAATAGCTCGATAAGTCGTGTCGATATGAGGCCTATAACAGTTCGAGAAACTACAGGTAACACTTACGAGTAAATCTCAGCAACCCTGGCCAGGGATTTCCGGTTATAACCAATCGAACACAGCGCAACATCAACTCCCTATACCGGGAGAGACGAATCCCCTCCTATCGCTCATTGCCTCCATGTGATTCGGGACTGTACCCAAAAGCCACCGTTTTGCATGCCCACTTGGACGTGGTAAGGTGGAAATCAAAGCACAGTGGGAACCACACAAGACTTTATGACGATCTCGGGTCAACAGACTACTCTGTACCAGTGTCACCAGAGAACTGCCATCTGACGTAAGGTATAATACCATCTGGGAGTTCTCGGCGAGTCCGTCCAGTGTACCCAGTCTCCATTGAGCACCCGTATATCATCTCTGATGTCAAACACCAATGGATATGGTATCATCCATCGCCCATCTGTATGGGTCGAGAAGGTATACGCTAGTCTACTCTGGTATATCGATTCCCCGTCTCGATATACCCACGACTAGGGACCTTGAAGGATGTACTTATGGACTACCATGTCCCCACTAGTATGATCCGCATCATAGTCCAGGTAGTCAAGTACACATCCTAAGGGCTTTACCAACATGTAACAGAGAGACAATCAGTGTACATGTTAAGGTAAAGTGCAACCAGATAGCATACTATCATGTCGAGGAAGAAAGTCCTCCCTATATACGTCCTAGCATCCACTACAATATACATCATATGTACAGTAATGGCCTCTAGGGCATACATATAACTAACAATCTCCCACTTGCACTAGGGCCATCTGATAGCAGTGGTTGCAGTATCTCATACTCAACCATCCCATAAAAGTCTCTCTTCTGGGAAAAGGCCTTTGTGAGTGGATCCGCCGTGTTGTCCTCTGAGTCTACTCTCCTAACCTCGATCACCCTGGAGATCAACTATCTCCATGATCAGGTGATGCTGCCTCAGAATATGTCTGGATCACTGATGGGACGGACGTTCCTTGGCATAAGCCACAACTCCATTGTCACACAATGGGAGGAACTAAGTTCATCTCATGAACAAATATACACCCAGACAGCCACTTTTGGTAGCATCTTAAGTAGCGATGTATCCATCCTTTATCGTCTAGTTTGCCACGGTATCTAGCTTGGAACCCTTCCAACATACTGTTCCTTTACTGAGGGTAAAGACAATGCCTGTGACTGACTTTCAGTCGTCCTTATCACTCTGGAACCCTTCCAGTGATTCTCCCCAGGATCGGTTGATACCATCTCACTACAACTAGTGAGAATCCTAACATCCAATTAGATCTATCTCATAGATCCAAAACCCAGGATTTAGGAGGTATCACTTTCATCCTATCTGGAGAATCATTGTGATAAGCAGAGATTGACCGAGCGTAGCATAGGAAACTCCTTCCCTATCAAGAGTATGTCATCCACGTACTCTACGAGGATCATCACTATACTCCCTACTACCTTTTTGTATATACAAGGTTCATCTACCATTTTGATGATGTCAAACTGTTTGACTACTACATCAAAACAGATGTTCTAACTCCGCGATACCTGCTTTATCTTATAAAGCATCTTGTGCACGTTTCCGCTGCTCCCACTGTCTACGAAGCCCTCTGGTTGTGTACTTATAGACTCTCTCTTCTAAAACATCATTTAGAAAAGCAGTCATGACACCCAACCGCCAGATATCGTAGTCAAGGTATGTAGCCGTGGCAAGTAGGATCTGGATGGACTTAAGCATAGCCACTTGAAAAGGTTTCATCATTATCCACGCCTGGTCGATGACGAAAACGCTTTAACAAGTCTAGCTTTGAAAGTCTCAACTTTTCCATCTACACCAAGTAATCTTCTCAAGATATACTTGCTCCTGATGGGGATTTAACCCTTCAGATATAGCATCCAAAGTCCATACTTTGTTGGTGTACATGGATTTCATCTCAGATCGCTAAGCATCCAGCCATTCTTACAGAGTCCCACTCCTGATGGCCAGCTCGAAACTAGTTGGGTCATCATCTCATGATGCAATCCTCGCTCCCATTGTCATAGAGTAACCGAAGTATCTCTCAGGTGGGTGAGGAACCTTACTAGATCGGCGGAGAGGCTGAGGTTCGTTGGTAACTATTGAATCCTTTGGTTCTTTCAAATCATCAGCCGTAGTTTGTATAGCTGGAACATTTCCAGTTCTACATAACTGACCTTGCCTCGAGCTTGTCCGGATCTTGCTTTTAGACATAGCCCGGACAACCCCAAATCTTAACCAACTTAAGATATGGGCTCTTCCCTTTCCATATCACATATGAAGTGGTAGGCAATTGATTTGATTTGAACCCTATTCAATAGGTATGCAGCTTCTCAAGTGCATAACTCCCAATAAGGAAATAGGTAACTCAGTAGTACTCATCATAGAGCACACCATATCATTTAGGGTGTGACTGCTCCACCCCGATATACCATCGTGCTATGGTGTATACGGAGGAGTAATGCTATGAGAGAATCTCATTCTCCTTTAGAATAGTCCAGGAATTCCATGCACAAGTATTCTCCTCCCTGATCTCATCATAGGACATAATACTTATACCCGTATTTTGGTTCTCTACTTCTAACTTATATTCTGTGAATATCTCAAAAGGTTCGGACTTGTGTTTTAACAGGAACATAGGTCTGAATCTCGAAAGATCATCAGAGAATGTAATGAAGTACAAAGAACCAGTCCTGGCATATGTAGACAGGGGACCTTACATACATCAACATGTATCATCCCAAGAGTTTACTAACTCTTTCTCTGCTTCCAGTTCACAGAGCTATGGTCATCTTATCTCTGTGACATGACTGGCAAGTTTCATAAGATGTAAATTCAAACAGATTTAAATATGCATCTAAATGTAACTTCAGCTAGTCAGGTCGCATTGATATGACCTCGTTTACAATGCCTCAAGAAGAATTCGTTCATTTCTGAACTCTTTCTCTTGTGTGTGTTCCATATACTAAGAACTGTAGTTTGATTTAGAACATCAATGCTTTTAGATAACGTGCCTGAACCGATCAACTTTTGATATAGGAAATGTTCAAAACATTATCCAACAATACAAAATTTTATCATTTCTTTACTAATAAAGAGACTGATATGATTTTGTATATCAGGTTCGGTATCTAATAACATTCTTTCAGAATCAATGTATTTGGAATACAGGGTGACAGTGACCAACAGACTTGGCTGCAACACTTGCCCCGTTTTCTGTCTCATGAAACTTATCACCCGTTCTCAGTTCTCTGCCTTTCTGTAGCCCTATGAAACAGATTACATATCTGGGATCCTGTTCCGGTATCAGATACCCCAGGACACAGAGGATACTGAGAAACAGTTCTTTGTAACGAACTCACCCGAAGATGATGCATCAGAATGCACTCTCTTCGTTTGGGCGGCACGGGAATTCTGGTAATCTCCAATTTCCTGCTCTGTCTTATAACAATTATAAGTTGGAGCGGGACCAACGTTCCCCAGCTCAGTATAACAAGCGGGTTCGGTCAATATCCGTATTATTATCTTGATTAAGGCGTGATATGGTCGCTACCTGGAGAGAGAGAGAAGAAAACACTCAGCGTCCGCTCTTGCATGAATAGATTGGTTATTATTTTATCTAATCAGGATGGCTCCCACTGTTTTTTTATCAAATCTTCCTTCAAACCCTAAAAGGAAAGACTAGCCGGGATTAATTACGCACTACAAGTTCGCCAATCTTTCAGCCAGGCCAGTGTCGGTACTTTGAGGGAGGTCCCCCGTGCTTTCGCACGAACCTAATTACAGTAAACCTCGTTTTCCCAGAGGCGTAACCCCGTTGAAACCTTTCTAGACACCTACTTCATCGGCTAATTGTAATGTGTAAAACTCTCCCAGGAGTAACAATTACTCGCAGTGGGTATCGGGATCCAACTATCTCATAGAAGGTATGCAATCTCATTGCAAATTTCAACCCTTGAAATTCCCGATAATATTTTGCCCCTAACGTGCTATGACCTTGACGAAAGCCAACAAACCATAGCCCGCTAGTCAAGTTCAACCCGTACATTTCTTGATTGAATTAAACGCACCCGCACGACCCTTGACGAAAGCCAACAAAGCCGCACGACTACCCTAATCCAATCGCATCGTATGCAGCAGATAAGCAGCATATAGCTACCGCACATTGCACCTTGACGAAAGCCAACAAATGCAGCACGAATACTATATACAACTTATCTGAAATGACGGAGGGCTACGACAGGTTTTTCTGAAAACCTATTGCGTAATGAACTTGATATCGTTGTAGGATCGAATGAATTTTGAAATGGAGTGTTTTTGAGGCTTTTCTAGTTTTGCTAAAGGAGTTACTCCCGGTGAAGGGATCGTCGGTCCTTTCCTCGTCGAATGAGGTGCGGGATATATCATATATATCACTGTGCAAAGCAAAAACTATTAAAAGCAATCAAAAGACAAACCGAGGGTTATAGCATCTGCCAGTTACTGCTAAAGGAGTCACTCCCGGTGAAGGGATCTCGGTCCTTTCCTCATCGAATAAGGTGCAGGATATATCACATATACCGCTGTGCAAAGCAAGAACTGTAGCTACCTGTTTTATTTTTGAAATTCGATTCTACAACATCTTAGGTTTCTTTTATTTCATTAATCACATTAATGAAGTCCCATTATTTAAGTACTTAAACATCACAGATAAATACGACGTACACTTATGCCAGCCGTATTCGCCTCGATGTCCCCTCGTGCACCGTTAGGTTAGGTAACTAACGGCAGAGCGGGGCAGGGCTAGCGCGGGTGTAAAACATAAGTAACGTTTATATAATATATCATATATACTATATACAGTATCTATCACAGAACATCACAGATATCGCAGCAGAAGAATCATATGAAATATTGGATATACTAGGACGTCCGTGTTTTCAATACGAGCCAGTATAAAACACGGATTCCACGGTCGTGATGAATAGCCAAACCCACACCCCTAGACCCCTACGAGAGCTGAAAGCAACCCTACCAATTCTAGAGTTAGGAGACCCGGACTCGACTCCTCGAGTTGGTCTCCCACTGGACTCCAGAACCCGGTTACTTGTGCTCCCCTCCTTGGGTCTATCCTAGTGCGGAAAAGTAAATAATATACAAAGGGTGACATCTTCCGCAACCTGGAAGTGCCCCAATTTAAAAGAATATTACATACAAGTTTTTACAAGAATGAAAATGAAAAACACTCATCTCACATAAAAAAACCCCGGCTATTCAAACACGACGATCCAATATAACATATCCAGCAACACATAACATCACATGTCATCAACGTAAGTAAATATGCATATCCCAATTGTCGTTGACATATAGCAACGAAACCGGCGATATCACATATTACACTTACGGTCACAGAAAAGAAAGTGTAAAACTACAACAGTTGGAATCCGCAACCTGCATAGACATCGCATGCCTAATCAAATGAATTCCTTAGACATCGCATGCCTAACAATTATAAACCCCGCATTTTAGTCTCATTATTGAAAACTCTTTTCAATATCAAGTCGGGCAATTCAACAAGATTCCCGACATCCTGATCGAATGCTCGTCGCAAACTTCAGTAGACGGCCGCACCCCCGATGCCGTCGACGAAGTGCACTAAGGCGGAACACCGCTACCGCGAGCACCCGAACGGATGCTTTCGGCGACGGGGTTCTCCTACAGTCACTTGGTCGGGGCTATGGAGTGAGGCTGTCTATTAAGTTTACCCGGCGAGTATCCGCGTATGCTACGTGATTGCGACGGACTTTTGATCACATCAAAATTCCGTGGCAACCGATCAAGTGAGACTAAAGTGCTATGTTTATAACATTCATACAGTTATCTCATAACTTGTTGTGAATTCCAATTATTGTATCACATTCCGGATAAATAAAAAATGTTAAACTTTCCAATCGAACAATCGAACACCCAAGTTTTCCCGAAACCGTTCAACACATGAAATAGGTTCAAAGACATTCACTTTATGCCTCAGTACCAACGGTCCAGCCGTAGAAGGGTCAAGCCAACGCCTCACATGTGGCACACCGTACTGCCCCAAACCCGAAGGTTCAAAGGGCAGTTCTAGACGGTCACATAATCGAGTTAAGGTTTGTTATCTTCTAGAGGGACCATCGCGTTACTTGCACTACTTAGAACGTCCTTAAACCACAGAAAAATCCAACACTTGGATATTTTCCGGCAGGGAAAAGATTGGGTATTTACATCCGGTCGAACTTTTTAACATATTCCAAAATATCCGGAAAGACACATAGACAAAGTCTGATAATCCGATCGAATCTGCGAACTCCCAAAATACCCCAGAAAATTCAACTCTTGAATAAATATTAAAAATTCCCATAAAACTCAGCATTTAAATAAAGAAGTTACGTGCAAAAATGGTTGACTGAAGAGACTAAATGGGCGTGGAACCGCCGCAATAGACGGCTAATGCCGCGGATCCGCCGCGCTTTAGACAGATCATTAGGTAATTTTTGCACCGTAATTCTTAGAATTTCCTGCTGAATTTTTTAAGCATTTTTAATTTGGAAAAAACCACTTTTTCAGAAAAAGTCCAGAGAGGGTTAAAAGTTAGGGTTTCGGGGTTCGATCGGGTTTCTAACATCGTCTACGCATCGCCTAAGGCTCTAGCTAGGCTCTGATACCACTGTAGGGTTCCTAGGCACACTAATGAGGTCTCACAAGGCATCAACCATGCCAATTTCAAATTTTACAAGTGCCGAGAAACCCTAATACGGATCGTTAACTAGATTTTTAGGCGACAAATGAAACTAGTTAACAACTTAACTACAAGAATGGAAATACAACTTTTGTAGATCCGGTCCTCCACCTCCATAGCTCCGCAATGAAGTCTCCTCGCTGTCCAAATCGAATCCCGGGCTCTAGCGTCGGCTTCATCGGAGAAATGGGCGGGCTAGGTCATCGACTACGATGCCGAAGATGATCTACGTCGAGGCATCACATGATCAAGCTCCCACTTCACTAAGTCATGAAACTTGTGAAGAGAACACCCTATACTACTTGGCAAGAGGTAGAGGATGAAGAAATAGGAGGTGGGTTCACTTTAGAATTGGATTTCTCACTCATTTTCACAAGTTGCCATTGTTGATAGCAAGCTTTTTCTTGAAGTGAAGAAGAAGAAGAAGAAGCAAGAATATGATAAGTGTTAATTCAAAAAAGGAAAAGAAAATCAATACTTATCATATTCAAACCATGATTAGGTGTAGAGAATAAACTAGGGTTAAGTGGAATGGTTAGGTTAAAGGAAAGAAACAAAATGGTCAACTTTTCAAATCTTCATGACCTTTCAATATATAACAAAACTAGTAACCATTTTATTTCTTGCCAAAATGAAATAAATAAATAAATAAAAAACTTAACCATTTACATAACCAAGGTTTAAACTTTACACAAACCCAAGTAAACATGTATCATCAAACATGATACAATCAAGTGCACAAAAGTATATCACATATACAACTTGTGCAATGCAAGTGAGAAAATCCATTTAAAGTGAACCAATACTAGTTAATGCAAAGTAATATATCAAATATATAATTATGCATTAAATCATTAAATCAACACCTGATTTAACGATCCGGTCATATCACATGTAACCGACTAATATCCAATGTATCGACTTATCGAATCAATCCATGATTCGATAACTAGGTTATATCGCATACAACCATTAGATACATTCATCACGAGAATACAATACGGTATCACATACACGCATTATTCTCAGTCCCGCACATATCTCATATGCGCTCCTATTTCGTTTTGCTTGAGCCAGGAAACCTCTGTGTAGGACTCTAAAGACTCGTCAATACGCCGGCAGCAGATGATGATCATATGAAGTATCCACAAGCCGCAAGCGGTCTGCTAAACGTAACAGCCACCCGGGTATTGAGCGATCAGAAGATCGACGAGCAAGCCCGCTCATACTCCTGTGAACCCAACCAGTAACACTTACCGTACAGTCCGGTCTAGTCGTCTGATATGTCGCATATCTCGCCTAGGGGTGGTAAACGTCAGACCCCAATAGCTCGATAAGTCGTGTCGATATGAGGCCTATAACAGTTCGAGAAACTACAGGTAACACTTACCAGTAAATCTCAGCAACCCTGGCCAGGGATTTCCGGTTATAGCCAATCGAACACAGCGCAACATCAACTCCCTATACCGGGAGAGACGAATCCCCTCCTATCGCTCATTGCCTCCATGTGATTCGGGACTGTACCCAAAAGCCACCGTTTTGCACGCCCTCTTGGACGTGGTAGGGTGGAAATCAAAGCACAGTGGGAACCACACAAGACTCTATGACGATCTCGGGTCAACAGACTACTCTGTACCAGTGTCACCAGAGAACTGCCATCTGACGTAAGGTATAATACCATCTGGGAGTTCTCGGCGAGTCCGTCCAGTGTACCCAGTCTCCACTGAGCACCCGTATATCATCTCTGATGTCAAACACCAATGGATATGGGATCATCCATCGCCCATCTGTATGGGTCGATAAGGTATATGCTAGTCTACTCTGGTATATCGATGCCCCGTCTCGATATACCCATGACTAGGGACCTTGAAGGATGTTCTTATGGACTACCATGTCTCCACTAGTATGATCCGCATCATAGTCCAGGTAGTCAAGTACACATCCTAAGGGCTTTACCAACATGTAACAGAGAGAAAATCAGTGTACACGTTAAGGTAAAGTGCAACCAGATAGCATACTATCATGTCGAGCAAGAAAGTCCTCCCTATATACGTCCTAGCATCCACTACAATATACATCATATGTACAGTAATGGCCTCTAGGGCATACATATAACTAACACCCTTCTGTTGTCTAAAGAAGCACGAGATTCTCTGATCAGGGCATTACAAAAGCCCGAGCAGTTTCAAGCTTTCCTTGCCGAAGAAAAGATGAAGGACGAGCTGGAAGAAGTTCACACAGTTGACATCACTTTCGGCGATTAAGATCTCCTCCTTAGAACGTGCGAGCATAACCGTCCCCTATATGTCACCGGGTACTGCCATGACATCAAGATAGGGAAGATCTTAGTTGACAATGGGTCCTTTGTCAACCTCCTAAATGTGAGGGTGCTAAAAGAAATCTGCATGAGCGTTCAGCACCTCGCTCGG
Source organism: Agapanthus africanus (assembly GCA_030015575.1). Taxonomy (NCBI): domain Eukaryota; kingdom Viridiplantae; phylum Streptophyta; class Magnoliopsida; order Asparagales; family Amaryllidaceae; genus Agapanthus; species Agapanthus africanus. The sequence goes on along the minus strand of CM057345.1, from coordinate 428,742,971 downwards.
GACAAAATCACCATCTCAGGTTTTGTTTCCCAGTCGTCACGAACACTCGGGTCTGTAATACGAACATTACGCTTCGGGTTGCTTGTCACCGACATCAAATTTCATGTCATTGACGCCAAGACCTGCTATAACGCTTTGCTCGGTAGGCCTTGGTTACACGAGTACAACATCATCCCTTCTACACAACATCAGTGTATGAAGTATTTCAAAGATGGTCTCGAGTATACCGTGACAGGGGAACTAAATCCATTCTCCGTAAATGAAGTCCGTAAATATGAAGACGCCAAGTACTTCCTACCAGACTTCGAAGACACGGAAAGATGTCATAAACCGGAGAACAAACAAAAAGCTATCACCACTATCCTGGTCTTCAGGAGCGATACCGAGGAAGAAGAAGAGATAGTCTATTCGGGGAATCCCCAATGCAACAGGCCGGGACCATCAACCCCTATTCTGGTCTTTGGCAGTGACTCTGAAGACGAAATCAACGCAGTGCTCTCGGTCCGTCCATCAATACAGGCCCTCACTGGAGATGATCAGAGTTTGCAAATCGCCATGGTTCCATGGCAGCACTACAGAGAGCTTGATGCACTGGAGACATATAGTGTACAAAAGCTGCAGACATTCTACGTCCCTCCCAGGAGAAGTGGTGAAAAGGAGATCCTATTTTATCGATCCACGGAGACTAAAGTCGAAAGAGAAGTCTGGCATGGTGCCGATTTTGCGCTCGATAGGCTCCAACCCATCCATCTGCCCAGATACTACACGGAGGGATTGAGATGGTTATTGAGATACCAAGGCGTACCTTTCAAACAGACTCCTTGACAAGCTCAGTTCTATAACAGGATTTGGAACATCCCCGGAACTCAGCGAAAATTGCCCAACGGAAAAATGGAAACGATTGGGCTTGGATATGTCCAGTTCAAGAAACGGGAGCAATTCCACGGCTTCCATGTCATAAATGACCTCGATGAAGAAGGGGATGCTCTTTTAAAAGACGATGACATTGAAGAAGATCGAGGTCCTTCCATAAAAATGCCGAGTCCGTCGTTTGAAGAACAGATGGACAAGCTAGTAAGGGAAGCGAGTCAAAAGGTTTGGAACGACCACAGCCGCGAAATGACCATTTACGAGAAAGCAAAGACGCAACGCCTCCTTCAGCAGGCTACGGAGGATGACAATGCCCTTTGTCACGCCCTGCTTCCCAAAGTACGCTAAGATAGGAACGTGACAAAACGAACCATGCTACCTGTGGATAGGAAATATCCTTCCACAGTCACATTACGGTTATAGAGATATTAAGAACAGTAAAATAATAACCATATAATACATGTCCATAAGCCAGGATAACGAGTCAAGAATAAAATAACGCGGAAGCAAAAGATCCAATACAGGAATAAACTGGAATGTAGTCCCATAATACGGGCTCACATCAGGAATGAAAATACTGAAAGGGAAAAAATAAACTAACTACTAACAAGTCCTCACTGCTCGGTGGAAAACTCTTTCTCGGCCTGCAGCAAAGGTAGACAATCTGGGCCATGCAAAATCCAGACGTCGGTGCGTCATAATATCAAGCAATAAAATAAACAGGGGTAGCAAGACATGCAGGTATTAGTATGAACGGTAAAACAGGTATAACAGTAATATAAATAGTGACAGTGAAGGGTAAGGCACAGGTGATGTGCAGTGAGTAATCTACTGGTCTACTGTGTTAACTACTCTCAAGTCTTTGAAATCAATTTGATGAATCATCGATGTAACTCAATAGTATCCCATGCGTGCCTGGGACCACAGTCAAGATTCTCGGGCTGAATCCGAGACGTGCCGCTAGGCAGTAAAAGGTAGTATGTAAAGATGAGTGATGTCAGCAGCATCACCCCGGGGCAGGCCTAGCCCGTAAGACTGATCAGTAAAGGTATCGAACTGTCGAGTTACAAGTCAGGTTTCATCATTGATTTTCCCATACCCGCAAGTTATGTGTTCAAGTCAGGTATTGATAAATCTGGAGTTAATTCCAACACAGGATCAAGCAGGTACAGGTTTGTCTGAATAGACAACAGGAAATGTCTGTAGGGACAACATGTCAAGGTTGTTAGCATTAGTAACGAGATCAGGTAACAGGTCAAGCTGTGGTACATCAGGTCAAGTCAGGTAGTGAATGAGTATCAATCAAGTCAAGAAGTGCACAGGTATCAAGTCGTATCAAGTAGTAGTGTATCAAGTCATGTCAGGGGTGCACAAGTATTACGTGGGTGCTCATAATAACACTATAATAAGCATGGGTACACAAAAACAAGTATGGGGTACCAATGTAACAATAAAATGAAATAATGTGATGTAGTATGCAAAAGAGGTATATATTCAAATATATGGATGCACAGTTATCGATTAGGGTTAAATTTATAGTTCCAACACTAATTAGGATACACTTTATCAAATATGGAATGTTAATATCACATTATTATGTCTTAATATGATCTATGGATGCAATTATCTATATTCTAAAAGAGATGGGCGAAACATTATTGAAACTATCAAATTGTAATGTGGGATATACAACTAAGCAATATGTGATATAAATATTGGTATGGATGCATTGTAATGTAATCTACTAGGTAACAAGATTATTTTCATGATCAAGATCTAAAATGATATAAGCGAATGCAAATGGAACATCGAAACGTGATAAAAATGAAAATGTGGTACTAGGTTTACACTACAGGTATAATCTATATTTAAATAGGTATAAAATAATTTAAATAGTATGTAGAAAGATTAACTTGCCTAGATGGATTAAGAAATGGGTGTGTACGGAATGTCTCACTTCGACGAAATGTCGCGACGCACGCACGGTACACGGAACGGATCCAAACAACGTACAAAGGTGATCACACAAGTCAGGTACGTTCGCTGGCTCGTCGGGATCGTCGGCGTCACGTTCGATTTCCGGCGAACTAAAAAGGCAGAGAACCATTTAAGGGAAAAAGAACAGAAGAAAAGAGAAAGGAAAGGAAAGGAAGGAAGAAGGAATTAGGGGGAAGAGAAATGCTCACTGTGGTGTATTAGAGTCGGGAAACGAGGACGTGATCACCGACGGTGTTCAACTCCGGCGGTGCAAGGTGTGCAGGGGGGTGCTCGGTTCTGTTCTCGGGTGTGTGCAGGGCTCGGGTGATGAGAGAGGAGGTGAAGGCGATGAGGGTGAGAAGGCGGCGATGTCGGGAAGGGCGTCGTCGGGGCTTTGGACGACGGCGAGGTGGAGGCAGGCGAGGGGGCGACGGCTACGGCTAGGGTTCGTGGGTTTAAAAAAAGAAAAATGAATATATATGTGATATATAGGGGGAGAGAGAGAGATAAGGAAAGAGAGAGAGAGAATCGAGAGGAGATCGAGAGGGGAGAGAGAGAGAGTGTGGTGAACAGTATGTTAGTTGTATGTATGCCCTAGAGGCCAGTATTGTACAGATGATGTATATTATATTGGATGCTTGGACATAAATAGAGATGACTTTCTTGCTCGATATGATAGTATGCTATCTGGTTGCTCTTTATCTTAACATGTACACTTGTCTCTTTAAACTGTCTTATAGTTACATGTTGGTAAAGCCCTTAGGATGTGTACTTGACCACCTGGACTATGATGCAGATCATACTAGTGGGGACATGGTAGTCCATAGGTACATCCTTCAAGGTCCCTAGTCGTGGGTGTATTGAGACGGGGCATCGATATACCAGAGTAGACTAGCATATACGCTTCTCGACCCATGAGATGGGCAATGGATGATCCCATATCCATTGGTGCTTGACATCAGAGATGATATACGGGTGCTCAGTGGAGACTGGGTATACTGGACGAACTCGCCGAGAACTCCAAGATGGTATTATACCTCACGTCAGATGGCAGTTCTCAGGTGACACTTGTGCAGGTTAGTCTGTAGACCCGAGATCGTCATAGAGTCTTGTGTGATTCCCACTGTGCTTTGATCTCCACCTTACCACGTCCATGAGGGCATGCAAAACGGTGGTTTTTGGGCACAGTCCCGAGTCACATGGAGGCAATGAGCGATAGGAGGGGTTTCGTCTCTCCCGGTATTAGGGTTGATGTTGCGCTGTGCTCGATTGGCCGTAACAGGGAAGTCCTTGGCCAGGGCTGATCAGAGATTTGCTGGTAAGTGTTACCAGTAGTTTCTCGACCCGTTATGAGCCTCACATCGGCACGACTTATCGGTTATTGGGGTCTGACATTTACCATCCCTAGACTTGATATGCGACATATCAGACGAACAGACCGGACTGTACGGTAAGTGTTACTGGTTGGATTTACAGGAGTGTGAGCGGGCTTGCTCGTCGATCTTCTAATCGCTTAATACCCGGGTGGCCGTTACGTTTAGCAGACCGCTTGCGGTTTGTGGGTGCTTGATATGATCATCATCTACTGCCGAAGTATTGACGAGTCCTTAGAGTCCTACACAGAGGTTTCCTGGCTCAAGCGAAACGAAATAGGAGCGCATATGAGATATGTGCAGGACCGAGAATAATGCGTGTATGTGATACCGTATTCCATTCTCGCGTTAGATGTATCGATTGGTTATATTCGATATAACCTAGATATCGAATCAAGGATTGATTCGATATGCCGATACATAGGATCCTAGTTGGTTATATGCGATATGACCGGATCGTTAAATCAACTGTTGATTAAATGATTTAATGTATAATTATATATTTGATATATTACTTTGCATTAACTAGTATTGGTTCACTTTAAATGGATTTTCTCACTTGATGTGCAAGTTGTATATGTGATATACTTTTGTGCACATGTTTGTATCATGTTTGATGATACTTGCTCATTTGGTTAAGTGTAAAGAATTAAACCTTGGTTAAGAAAGTGGTTAAGGTTTTTATTTATTCATTCCTTTTTCTTTTTAATTTGGATTAAAAAGAAATGGCAAAAGAAAACAAAAGGGTTGCTTTCATTCTTGAAGCTTGTTGAAGCTTCATGAAGCTTTGACCAAAGTGACCACTTTGTCTTCATGCTTAATCCTAACCATTCTTCTAACCTTAGTCAATTCTCTACACCTAACCATGGTTCTCATTATGATAAGTATTCATTTTCTTTTTCATTTGAGGTATATATCATAATATTCTATCTTCTTCTTCTTCTTCATCTTCATGAAGGAAACCTTGCCTTCATCAATGGCACCTTGAGAAAAAGAGTGAGAAATCCAATTCTAAAGTGAACCCACCTCCTATTTCTTCACCCTCTACCTCTTGCCAAGTAGTATAGGGTGTTTTCTTCATAAGTTTCACAACTTGGTGAAGTTGGAGCTTGAACTTGTGATGCCTCGACGTAGATCATCTTCGGCACGAAGCCGACGACCTAGCCCGCCCATTTCTCCGATGAAGCCGACGATTGAGTTCGGGATTCGAGATGGACAGCGAGAGGACGCCTACGTGGAGCTAAGGAAGTGGAGAACCTGATCTACAAAGGTTGTAGCCTCTCTCTTTTAGTTAAATTGTTAACTAGTTTCGTTTTTCGCCTAAACTTCCAGTCAACGATCCGTATTAGGGTTTCTCGGCACCCGTAAAATTTGAAATTGGCATGGTTGATGCCTTGTGAGACCTCATTAGCGTGCCTAGGAACCCTTCAGTGGTATCAGAGCCTAGCTAGAGCCTTAGGCGAAGTGTAGACGACGTTTGAAATCCGAACGAACCGAAACCCTAATTCCCAAAACGCTCTCTGGACTTTTTCTAAAAACTGGGTTTTTTCCAGATTAAAAATGCTTAAAAAATTCAACAGGAAGTTCTAAGAATTACGGTGCAAAATTTTCAAAATGATACCTCCAAAGTGCGGTGGAACCGCAGCAGAACCATGGCTTCTGCGGCGGTTCCGCGGCCTAATAATGACGTCAGTCCTCCTCCTTTGCACAGTAATTCCTATTTCACAGTGCTGAGTTTTCTGGGAATTTTTAAATTGACTCAAGAGTTGAGTGTTCTGGGGTTGCATTGGAAATCGGTGTTTCGATCGGATTATCAAGCTTTGTCTAAGTGTTTTCCGGATAATTTTTTGAATATGTTAAAAAGTTCGACCGGATATAAATACCCAACTTTTCCCCTGCCGGAAAATTTCCAAGTGTTGGATCTTTCTGTGGTTTAAGGACGTTCTGAGTAGTGCAAGTAACACGATGGTCCCTCTAGAAGACAACAAACCTTAACTCGATTATGTGACCGTCTTGAACTGCCCTTTGAACCTTCGGGTTTGGGGCAGTACGGCGTGCCACATGTGAGGCGTTGGCTTGATCCTTCTACGGCTGGACCGTTGGTACTGAGGCATGAAGTGAATGTCTTTGAACTTATTTCATGTGTTGATCGGTTTCGGGAAAACTTGGGTGTTCGAATGTTCGATCGAAAAGTTTAATATTTTCTATTTATCCGGAATGGGATACAATAATTGGAATTCACAAACAGTTATGAGATAACTGAATGAATGTTATAAATCTAGCGGTTTAGTTTCATTTGATATTAAAAAGAGTTTTCGATAATGAGACTAAAATGCGGGGTTTATAACTGTTAGGCATGTGATGTCTAAGTATTTCATTTGATTAGGCATGTGATGTCTAAAGAGGTTGCGGATTCCAACTATTGTAGTTTTACACTTTCTTTTCTGTGACCGTAAGTGTAATATGTGATATCGCCGGTTTCGTTGCTATATGTCAACGACAATTGGGATGCGCATATTTACTTACGTTGATGACATGTGATGTTATGTGTTGCTGGATGTGTTATATTGGATCGTCGTGTTTGAATAGCCGGGGTTTTTTTTATGTGAGATGAGTGTTTTTCATTTTCATTCATGTAAAAACTTGTATGTAATATTCTTTTATTTGGGGCACTTCCAGGTTGCGGAAGCTGTCACCCTTTGTATATTATTTACTTTTCTGCACTAGGATAGACCCAAGGAGGGGAGCACAAGTAACCGGGTTCTAGGGTCCAGTGGGAGACCATCTCGAGGAGTCGAGTCCGGGTCTCCTAACCCTAGGATTGGTAGGGTTGCTTGCCGCTCTCGTAGGGGTCTAGGGTGTGGGATTGGCTATTCATCACGACCGTGGAATCCGTGTTTTATACTGGCTCGTATTGAAAACACGGACGTCCTAGAATATCTAATGTTTCTTATGTTTCTTCTGCTGCGATATCTGTGATGTGATCATGTGAGATGTTCTGTGATAGATACAGTATATAGTATATATGATATATTATATAGACGTTACTTATGTTTTGCACCCGCACTAGCCCTGTCCTGCTCTGTCGTTAGTTACCTAACCTAACGATGCACGAGGGGACATTCAGGTGAATGCGGATGGCATAAGTGTACGTCGTATTTATCTGTGATGTTTAGGTGACTTAAATGATGGGACTTCATTAATATGATTAATGAAATAAAAGAAACCTAAAGATGTTGTAGAATCGAATTTCAAAATAAAACAGGTAGCTACAGTTCTTGCTCTGCATAGCGGTATATATGATATACCCTGCACCTTATTCGATGAGGAAAGGACCGAGATCCCTTCACCGAGAGTGACTCCTTTAGCAATGACTGACAGACGCTACACACTCGGTTTGCTTTTGATTGCTTTTGGAGTTTTGCTTTGCACAGCGATATATATGATATATCCAGCACCTCATTCGACGAGGAAAGGGCCGACGATCCCTTCACCGGGAGTGACCCCTTTAGCAAAACTAGAAAAGCCTCAAAATCACTCCATTTCGAAACTTCATTTTGATTCTACAACGATATCAAGTTCATTACGCTCATGGTTTTCGGAAAAACTTGCGTAGCCCTCCGTCATTTCAGATAAGTACTACTTAGTATTCATGTTGCGGTAGTTTGGCCTCTGTCAAGGCGTAGTGTATGGTAGCTAACTAGTGCTTATTTGCCAGCATATGATGCGATTGGATTAGGGTATTCGTACGGCGTAGTTTGGCCTCCGTCAAGGGTCGTACGGGTGGGTTTAATTCGATCAAGAAATGACGGGTTGAACTTGACTAGCGCCCTGTGGGTAGTTTGGCCTCCGTCAAGGTCACAGGACGCTAGGGGCAAAAGTATTATCGGGAATTTCAAGTGTTGAAATTTGCAATGAGATTGCATACCTTCTATGAGATAGTTGGATCCCGATACCCACTGCGAGTAAGAGTTACTCCTGGGAGAGTTTTACACATTGCAATTAGCTGATCAAGTAGGTGTCTAGAAAGGTGTCAACGGGGTTACGCCTCTGGGAAAACGAGATTTACATTAATTAGGTTCGTGCGAAAGCACGGGGGACCTCCCTCAAAGTACCGACACTGGCCTGGCTGAAAGATTGGCGAACTTGTAGTGTGTAATTAATCCCGTCTAGTCTTTCCTTTTAGGGTTTGAAGGAAGATTTGATAAAAACCAGTGGGAGCCATCATGATTAGATAAGATAATAACCAATCTGATCTTGCACGAGCATACGCTAAAGTGTTTTCTTCTCTCTCTCTCCAGGTAGCGACCATTTCATGCCCTAATAAAGATAATAATATGGATGTATTGACCGAACCCGCATGTTATACTGTGCAGGGGAACGTTGAACCCGTTCTATCTTATAAGTGTTATAAGAATGAACAGGAAATAAGAGAATATCTGGATTCGCACACCGCCCAAACGGAGAACATGCATGTTGATGCATCATCTTCGGGTGTGTTTGTCATTGAGAACTGTTTCTCAGTTCACCCTACGTCCTGGGTATTAGATACCGGATCAGGATCCCACGTATGTAAGATGTTACATGGGTTGCGGAAAGGTAGAGAACTGGGAAAAGGTGGTCATTCCGTTCAAGTTGGGAATGGGGCAAATGTTGCAGCCAAAGCAGTTGGCGAATATCACCTAGTATTACCAAGTGGTGATACACTGATTCTAAATGAATGCTATTATATACCGAACATGATGTGCAACATTATATCTGTTTCTTTATTAAGTAAAGAAGGATATAATTTTGTAGTAAAGGATAATGTTATGAACATATTCCTAGATCAAAAGTTGATTACATCAGGCTCGTTATATAATGGCATATTCATTCTCAATCAAAATACAGTCCTCAATTTACAAAACACATACAAGAGGAAGAGTTCTGAACTGAACGAATCTTTCTTGTGGCATTGTAGACTGGGTCACATCAATGCGACATGACTAGCTAAGTTGCATAAGGATGGATATTTAAATTCGTTTGAATTTTCATCTTTTGACACTTGCCAGTCATGTCTCAAAGGCAAGATGACCAAAACTCCGTTTACTGGACACGGAGAAAGAGTTACCGAACTCTTGGGACTAATACATAGTGATGTATGCGGTCCCATGTCTACATATGCCAGGGATGGTTCTTCGTACTTTATTACATTCACTGATGATCTCTCTAGATTCGGATATGTGTTCCTGATGAAACACAAATCAGAAGCTTTTGAGAAATTTAGAGAATATAAACAAGAAGTAGAGAACCAAACGGGCAAAAGTATTAAGATCCTTCGATCTGATCGAGGAGGAGAATACTTAAGTAACGAATTCAGAGATTATCTAAAAGAGAATGGGATTCTCTCTCAGCTTACTCCTCCTTATACACCACAGCACAACGGTGTATCGGAGCGGAGAAATCGCACCCTATTAGATATGGTGTGCTCTATGATGAGTGCAGCTGAGTTACCTATTTCCTTCTGGGGATATGCACTGGAGACTGCTGCATACCTATTGAATAGAGTTCCAACCAAATCAGTGCCTACCACTCCATATGAGATATGGAATGGCAAGAGACCATGTCTTAATTGTTAGTGTATATGCCCTAGAGGCCATTACTGTATCATACTAGTTTGTATATTACTTAATGGATGCTTGGGATATTCACCTTGTATATACAATCTTGCTCAAAATAGTAGTATGCTACTTGGTTTGTTTCTACTTCAATGTGTACTTGTGTTTATTTCAGTATATCACTTATACGCATTAGTGGAGCCCTTAGGATCTTTGCTTGATTACCAGCGTTGTGATGGCAGTCACACTAGTGGGGGCTGGGTAATCTATAAGCACATCCTTATTCAGGTCCCTGGTCGCAGGACTATCGAGACAGGGCATCGATACTCCGGAGTAGACCAGCGCATGCGCTTCTCATCCCAGTGTGGGAGACGGTCTGTCCCACAGCCGTCAGTACGTCGTACTTGAGATAGTATGCGGGTGCTCGTTAAGTTACGGGTACACTGGACAGGACTCGTCGGGAACTGACTAGTTGGTATTATACCTATCGTCAGTTATCAGTTCCCAGGTGACATGAGTACAGCTTAGTCCGCTGACTTGACACTGTCACTCCGCCTCGAGTGTGTTCCCACTGTACTTTGATCACTACCCTACCACGGCTCAAAGGAGTCGTGCAAACAGGTGGTGGTTGGGTGCAGTCCCGAAGCACTTGGAGGCAGTGACGGTTAGACAGGATTCGTCTCTCCCGGTATTGGGGGTTGACATCGCGCTGTGTCTAGGAGAGCCATTACACGAGTAGTCCCTGGCCAGGGCAAACGAGATATACTGGTAGGTTTCCAGTGTTATCTCAGGGTGTATTGGGCTTCACTCCGGCACGACTTGTACCGCTATTGGGGGACTGACGTTTACCGCCCCCTAGGCCCGCCATGCGATGTATCAGACGAACAGACCGGACTGTACGGAGAATGTCACGCTCAGGCTCAGTAGGAGTTCAGATGGGTTTCGCCTCGTCGGTCTTCTTGTCGGCATTACCTGGGGACCGTTACGCACAGCTAGTGCCGCTTGCGGTCTGTGGTTAAACCCACTGCCAGCGTAGTGTCGAGTCTTTAGAGTCCCACACAGAAAGCTTTTCGCCTTTAGGCAAAAGAGTAGAGGTCGCATGGTATTGCGACAGGTCGCATGGTTTTGCGACAGGGTTCGGTCACATCCGTGCACTTGTGCACGTACAGTGTCCGGACAGTTTACACTAGCGGGCTTTGGTTTAAGCCAGATCCTAGTGTACCTTATGGGATTGGATTTATCCAGTTTGCATTCGTGTTCCTCAGAACGCGGATGCGGGTGTGTATGCACAGTTGACAGGGAGGCAGAGGCAGTGGATTCTCATTAGGGTTGTTGACAGTTGACCGTTGACTTTTGACTTTTTGCTCAACCCTAATGAGAATATGATATGTGATTAACTATTATATTAATTAAGTATTATGGTGATATGGTTGTTGACTTGTTGACTTTTGTTGACTTGTTGACTTTGGTGACTTGTTGACTTTTGTTGACTTGTTGACCGGTTGACTAGGCTTGACTAGTTGACCATCATGATAACCATGGTTATCATTTCATGCCAAAGACTTTTTTCTTGCTTGCTTTTTGAGTAAAATGAGTGCATGATATGATAACCTTATGGTTGCTTCTAACCATCACCAAAAGACTTTTTTTGATATGATGAGTTATGATCACTTTGGATTATGAGAGGGTGAAAGGAAAAAGAGAGCCTCATTCTTTCTTGCTCATTCTCTCTCTTGTTCTTGAGCTCTCCCCTTGCTCTCACCCTCAACCTCTTGCTCCCTCTCTTGATCTATGGTTCTCTTGTCTCATGAGTTGAGAATCAAGAACCATAGATAAAATCCCATTCTATTTCCTCTCTACTCATTCTAGTTCACTAGGTTTAGCAAACCAAGTGAACTAGTTTCTTCAAAGACCGAAGAAGGAGCTAAAGGTTGGAGCTTTCAAGTGGATCTATCTTCGGCGTACGGAGACGACGAGAAGGAGCCATCGGACCACCACCGGAGCTTGAAGAGAAGGAGTTCAAGTTTAGGTATAACCATCTTCATCCGAGTAGCTAAATATCTTTAGCTTAGTTTGCTAGTTTTAGTTTAGGTAACGATCCCGACCATAAGTTAGTCCATGTTGCCTCTTGCGATAAAAATTCGTTTTTTTTATACCGTTTCCGCCTCCCCGTAAGAACCGGGGGTCGCAATATGGACTTACAGTGGTATCAGAGCCTAACTAAACTTAAACTAGCTAGGTAGTAAAGTGTAACGAAGTTCGGAACCGAAAAAAATCACAAAACCGGAAAACTACAAAAACTGAGTTTCTGTTGAAATTTTTTCTGGTCAAAATGAAAAACTTCATACTCCTAAATTCGTCTCAGGGTTTTGTTAGAACACCCATGAAAAACGATTCACCAATTCGTCTAAACCGCCGCGCTTCCGCCGCGTGACCCTTCTTGGCCGCCGCGGAAGCGCCGCGGTTTGTTGTCTTTAGTGCGTCGTTTTTCGTGCAGTGTGTGTCTGTGTTGGTTTTGGGATTTTTGAGATATATTATATGTGCCCAGATTTTACAGAAAAGAAATTTCCTTTTGGGGTCCTATAATTCCGTATTTTTTCCGAACTTCATTGCACTTTGACTATGATGGTTATATCTGTGATGTTTGCATGTATTGAACGTCGGCTAATCGCTATAAGTCGATTAGTCGGGGTTATACATGATCTGTAATGTGCTGGAATGTGTATATAAATATGTTGGATTGTCGCGGGTGAATAGCCGGGGGTTGTGAGACGAGAGTTTACTTTTCTTGCAATTCATGTAAATTTGTAAATTGATGTAATAATTATTTGTTTGGCCGCACAACCGGGTCGGGGTTGTAGCCGTCATTGTATAATTTCTTTTTACTGTTTTTGCTCCTAGGATAGACCCGTGGAGGGGTGCACAAACTACCGGGTATGCCGAAGTGTCGAGTGGCCTACTCATGGAGATGAGGGAGGTTGCTACGCTTCGGGTACTTGGCGGGTAGTTTGCCGTACCCGTAGGGGTCTTGGGTGGGGTATTGGCTATTCACCGCGACCGTGTTATCTGTTTTTGTTACAGGCTCGTACAAATTACAGATTACTAGTATATCCAATGTATTTATCTGTGATCTGAAATGTTTATCATTGCAGTATATCTATATAAGATATTATTTAGGCGTTGCTTATGTTTTACAGACGCGCTAGCCCAGCCCCCGCTCTGTCGTTAGTTAAGTAACCTAACGGGTAATGACGGGGCCCAGTGGCGAATGCGAATGGCATAAGCGTACGTCATATTTTGGTTGTTTTCTGCAATGGTAGGATTAAATGATGGGACGCATTAAAAGTACTAATGCAAGAATATCACGCATTAAAAGAACTAATGCAAGATAATAAACCAAGTTAAAGTCGTTGGAACACTTTCGAAAAACCACTCGGTTCTTTTCAAAACAAACTTTTAAAATACGGAGTTTGAGCCACTCCATTTTAAAGCTATCTCGTTCCATCGACCAAATCAAGTTCACTACGTTCACGGTTTTGCCAAAACCATCCGTAGCCCTCCATCATTTCAGTTAAATATTCGGTAGTATTCAAGCTATGTATTTTGACCTCACGCCAAGGCATAGTGATTGGTAGCTGCCGGATATTTATCTGTTGCATAGATAGAATGCGTTGGTTTGAGACAGTCGTACTGCCATTTTGGCCTACGTCAAGGGTATGTACGGGTGGATTCAAATTAACCTGGATAATGATGGGACGAACTTGACATGTGACTTATGACATTTTGACCTCACGCCAAGGTCATAAGAGCATGGGGCAAAAATCCACATCGGGAGTTTCATAAGTACTGAAACTTGCTAGATTTGCATACCATTTGGAGTGTGATGATTCTGGTAGGATTCCTTCAGTTTCGTCACGCGATGATATTTGGATCCCGATCCTACTGTGAGTATATGCTACTCCTCGGGAAATTTCTCACTTAACGATCAATGCTATAAACCTAGTAGGTGCCTAGAAAGGTGTTAGCGGGGCTACGCCCCCAGGGAAAAGAGGTTCTCTAATTAAGGAACTTCGCGAAAGCGTTGGAAAACCTCCCTCGAAGTACCGACACCGGCCTGGCTGAACGGTTAAGCAAGTATTGTACGGTGGGATTGATCCTGACTAATTCTTCCTTTATGGTTTGAGGAGGGATTCGAGAAACAGTGGGAGCCATCCTGTTTAGACAAACTAAAAACCACTCTAAACTTGCAAGAGCATCATGCTGAGTGTTTCTTCTTCTCTCTCCTAATTGCAGCGACCAATCAACATGACTGGACTTAAGTTACTCCTAGATAAAAACAAGCTGACAGGGCCAAACTACAAAGATTGGCTCAGGAATGTCACGATAGCAATCACTTATGACAAGCTGGGGTATCTTCTTACCACCAAAGCTCCCCCTATCCCTGGTCCAACTTCCAGTGTCGCGGATAAGGAAATCCGCAAGACTTGGGAGATTGATAGCGCGAAGGCCAAGTGCCTCCTGCTTGCCTCGATGGACAACGAACATCAGAGGAGGCATGAGAATATGGACATGGAGTCCATATTGCTCCATACAAAAGAACTGTATGGAGAGCAATCACGTATCGCAAGATACGAAGCGTCGAAAAAGTTGTTTTCGACAAGAATGGCCGTCGGATCATCAGTAGCCGAGCATGTGCTAAAAATGATCGGCTTCATTGAGGAGCTCGCTGACCTAGGGATCACATTGGAGAGTGAGCTATATACGGATATAGTTCTCCAGTCCCTTCCTTCCACTTACGCCCAGTTTATACTGAACTTCAACCTACAAGAAAAAGAGGTTGAACTATCAGAGCTCCTCAACATGCTGAGGAGCGCAGAGGGCACCCTACAGAAAGGTAGGGAAACATCCACTTTGTTTGTAGGAGGATCATCTTCTTCTAGGTCCAAGGCGAAAGCCAAGGGAAAGAAGAAGAAGGCCCCCGCCAAACCAAGGGGCGGTGTTGGTAAAGTGGATACGAAGGGAAAAGGCAAAGCAACAAAGATAGCGGGGAAGCTTGTGGATAAAGAAGAATGCTTCTATTGTCATAAGAAAGGACACTGGAAGAATGATTGCAGGGCCTGGAAGGCCAGAACACAGGAATTGAAGCAGGTTGCAGCTTCAGCTTCAGGTGTGTATGTTATTGAAAACTGTCTTTCAATAAACTCTACTTCCTGGGTATTGGATACCGGATCAGGATCTCATATCTGTAATTCTTTGCAGGCGTTGAGAAACCGTAGGGTTTTGAAGGCAGGTGACATGACCCTCAAAGTTGCGAACGGAGCTAGCATGGATGCTAAAGCCGTGGGGGACTATCACCTGGGAATGTCAGATGGACATGTTTTGGTTTTGCGTAATTGCTTTTTTGTACCCAACGCAACTTGTAATATCATTTCTGTATCTTTAGTTTCTAAAGAAGGTTATGAATTTGCGTTTGTAAGTAATGTTGTAAACATTCACCTTAATCAAGTATTGATTGGGTCAGGTACTCTGAGTAATGGTATATACGAGTTAAACCAACCACAGATTTTTAATGTCCAGAATACACACAAAAGAAAGTCTCCGGAAATAAATCAGACTTTCTTATGGCATTGTAGATTGGGTCACATCAATGAGAGAAGGTTGACTAAGTTACATACAGAAGGATATTTGAATGCGTTCGAATATCAATCGTATGCCACTTGTCAATCTTGTCTCAAAGGAAAGATGACAAAGACTCCGTTTACTGGACATGGAGTAAGAGCGAGCGAGCTCTTGGGACTCGTACACAGTGACGTGTGCGGTCCAATGTCTACACATGCCCGAAGCGGACATTCTTACTTCATTACTTTTACGGATGACTTCTCAAGGTACGGTTATGTCTTCTTAATGAAACATAAGTCCGAGGCCTTTGGAAAATTCCAGGAGTATAAGAATGAAGTAGAGAAACAGACCGGCAAAAGTATTAAGATTCTAAGATCGGATCGAGGTGGAGAATACTTAAGTGCCGAGTTCCTGGACTATTTAAAAGAGAACGGAATTCTCTCTCAGCTTACTCCTCCATACACCCCGCAACATAACGGTGTATCGGAGAGACGGAACCGCACCCTATTGGATATGGTGCGGTCCATGATGAGTAACGCTGAGTTGCCGCGATCATTCTGGGGATATGCGCTAGAATCAGCAGCATACCTTTTGAACCGAGTTCCGACTAAGACTGTGCCTACCACCCCATATGAAATGTGGAGTGGGAAGAAACCCTATCTTCAATATCTGAAGATCTGGGGATGTCCAGCTTTTGTCAAAAAGCAGCATGCGGACAAACTCGAGGCACGCTCAGTACTGTGCAAGTTTGTGGGATACCCAAAGAACACCAGGGGGTATCTTTTCTACTACGCAGAGGAACAAAAAGTCCTTGTTTCTCGTAATGCCCACTTTCTAGAACACCAGTTCTTGGAAAAGGAAATTAGTGGGAGCGCAGTAGAACTAGAAGAAATTCCAGAACCACAGACTATTACTGAAAGGTTAGTGGAACCAGAGGGTTCAACAGAACAGGACATTCCTACGCCGCTCCGCAGGAGTAGTAGGCAGTCTCATCCGCCCGAGAGATACTGCGGTTTTCTCATAGACGGGGATAGAGAGGATTGCATCATAGATTATGATGAGCCTACTAGCTTCCAGCAGGCCGTTCAGAGCGTTGACTCAGTGAAATGGCTGGATGCAATGCGGACCGAAATGGAGTCCATGTACACCAACAAGGTATGGACGTTGGACATTGCTCCAGACGGGGTAAAACCCGTAGGATGCAAGTGGATCTTCAAAAGGAAGATTGGTGTAGATGGACAGGTTGAGACCTATAAAGCTAGGCTGGTAGCAAAGGGTTTTCGTCAAAGACCTGGCTTGGACTACGACGAAACCTTTTCTCCAGTAGCCATGCTGAAATCCATTCGGATCCTTCTTGCCATTGCTGCCTTCCACGATTATGAGATCTGGCAAATGGACGTAAAGACAGCTTTTCTAAATGGAAATTTAGAGGAGTGTGTCTATATGGACCAGCCAGAGGGTTTCATTCAGAGTGGGAGCAGCGGAAAGGTGTGCAAGTTGCGTAAGTCCATCTATGGACTAAAGCAGGCATCGCGGAGTTGGAACATCTGCTTTGATGAGACGGTCAAAGAATTTGGCTTTATCAAAAATCCAGATGAACCATGCATCTATAGTAGATTTGTAGCGAGAACTGTAGTATTCCTCGTTTTATACGTGGATGACATTCTCTTAATAGGAAATGATATTCCTATGCTACAATCTGTCAAGGGGTTCTTGTCACAAAGGTTCTCCATGAAAGACCTGGGTGATGCCTCATACATCCTGGGGATCCGGATCCATCGTGATAGATCCAAGAGGATATTGGGACTTTCTCAGTCCAGGTACATCGACACCGTACTGAAAAGATTCAGTATGGAAGATTCCAAGCGTGGTAACCTACCAGCTTGTCACGGGATCACCCTCTCTAAAGAGATGTCTCCCAAGACTGATTTGGAGAGGGATCGCATGTCTATTATACCCTACGCTTCTGCGGTAGGCTCTATAATGTATGCGATGTTGTGTACCAGACCGGATGTAGCTTATGCACTGAGTGTGGTAAGCCGGTATCAGTCAAACCCTGGGGAGAAACACTGGATAGCGGTAAAGAACATTCTCAAGTACCTGAGTAGGACTAAGGAGATGTTCTTGGTGTATGGCGGAAAAGACCTCCAGATCGAGGCCTTTGCTGACTCCAGCTTCCAGAGTGACAAGGATGATTCCAAGTCCATGTCGGGTTTTGTCTTTACCCTCAATGGAGGGGCGGTGTGTTGGAAGAGTTCCAAACAGGAAACCGTTGCAGACTCGACGATGGAAGCGGAATACATCGCTGCATCTGATGCCGCAAAAGAAGCTGTCTGGATGAGGAAGTTCTTGAAAGAACTTCAGGTGGTTCCGTCCATTGTTGATCCAATACCTCTGTATTGCGACAACAACGGGGCTATAGCTTTAGCGAAGGAACCCAGGTCCCATCAGAAATCCAGGCACATCTTAAGGCGGTATCACCTGATCAGGGAGATCGTAGATCGCCAGGAGATCGAGGTTCGGAGAGTCGCTTCAGAAGATAACACTGCTGATCCATTCACCAAGGCCCTGCCCCAGACTCAGTTCGAGCGGCTGATCGAGATGATAGGTCTTCGATACGCCAGTACATGGCCTTAGTGCAAGTGGGAGATTGTTAGTGTATATGCCCTAGAGGCCATTACTGTATCATACTAGTTTGTATATTACTTAATGGATGCTTGGGATATTCACCTTGTATATACAATCTTGCTCAAAATAGTAGTATGCTACTTGGTTTGTTTCTACTTCAATGTGTACTTGTGTTTATTTCAGTATATCACTTATACGCATTAGTGGAGCCCTTAGGATCTTTGCTTGATTACCAGCGTTGTGATGGCAGTCACACTAGTGGGGGCTGGGTAATCTATAAGCACATCCTTATTCAGGTCCCTGGTCGCAGGACTATCGAGACAGGGCATCGATACTCCGGAGTAGACCAGCGCATGCGCTTCTCATCCCAGTGTGGGAGACGGTCTGTCCCACAGCCGTCAGTACGTCGTACTTGAGATAGTATGCGGGTGCTCGTTAGGTTACGGGTACACTGGACAGGACTCGTCGGGAACTGACTAGTTGGTATTATACCTATCGTCAGTTATCAGTTCCCAGGTGACATGAGTACAGCTTAGTCCGCTGACTTGACACTGTCACTCCGCCTCGAGTGTGTTCCCACTGTACTTTGATCACTACCCTACCACGGCTCAAAGGAGTCGTGCAAACAGGTGGTGGTTGGGTGCAGTCCCGAAGCACTTGGAGGCAGTGACGGTTAGACAGGATTCGTCTCTCCCGGTATTGGGGGTTGACATCGCGCTGTGTCTAGGAGAGCCATTACACGAGTAGTCCCTGGCCAGGGCAAACGAGATATACTGGTAGGTTTCCAGTGTTATCTCAGGGTGTATTGGGCTTCACTCCGGCACGACTTGTACCGCTATTGGGGGACTGACGTTTACCGCCCCCTAGGCCCGCCATGCGATGTATCAGACGAACAGACCGGACTGTACGGAGAATGTCACGCTCAGGCTCAGTAGGAGTTCAGATGGGTTTCGCCTCGTCGGTCTTCTTGTCGGCATTACCTGGGGACCGTTACGCACAGCTAGTGCCGCTTGCGGTCTGTGGTTAAACCCACTGCCAGCGTAGTGTCGAGTCTTTAGAGTCCCACACAGAAAGCTTTTCGCCTTTAGGCAAAAGAGTAGAGGTCGCATGGTATTGCGACAGGTCGCATGGTTTTGCGACAGGGTTCGGTCACATCCGTGCACTTGTGCACGTACAGTGTCCGGACAGTTTACACTAGCGGGCTTTGGTTTAAGCCAGATCCTAGTGTACCTTATGGGATTGGATTTATCCAGTTTGCATTCGTGTTCCTCAGAACGCGGATGCGGGTGTGTATGCACAGTTGACAGGGAGGCAGAGGCAGTGGATTCTCATTAGGGTTGTTGACAGTTGACCGTTGACTTTTGACTTTTTGCTCAACCCTAATGAGAATATGATATGTGATTAACTATTATATTAATTAAGTATTATGGTGATATGGTTGTTGACTTGTTGACTTTTGTTGACTTGTTGACTTTGGTGACTTGTTGACTTTTGTTGACTTGTTGACCGGTTGACTAGGCTTGACTAGTTGACCATCATGATAACCATGGTTATCATTTCATGCCAAAGACTTTTTTCTTGCTTGCTTTTTGAGTAAAATGAGTGCATGATATGATAACCTTATGGTTGCTTCTAACCATCACCAAAAGACTTTTTTTGATATGATGAGTTATGATCACTTTGGATTATGAGAGGGTGAAAGGAAAAAGAGAGCCTCATTCTTTCTTGCTCATTCTCTCTCTTGTTCTTGAGCTCTCCCCTTGCTCTCACCCTCAACCTCTTGCTCCCTCTCTTGATCTATGGTTCTCTTGTCTCATGAGTTGAGAATCAAGAACCATAGATAAAATCCCATTCTATTTCCTCTCTACTCATTCTAGTTCACTAGGTTTAGCAAACCAAGTGAACTAGTTTCTTCAAAGACCGAAGAAGGAGCTAAAGGTTGGAGCTTTCAAGTGGATCTATCTTCGGCGTACGGAGACGACGAGAAGGAGCCATCGGACCACCACCGGAGCTTGAAGAGAAGGAGTTCAAGTTTAGGTATAACCATCTTCATCCGAGTAGCTAAATATCTTTAGCTTAGTTTGCTAGTTTTAGTTTAGGTAACGATCCCGACCATAAGTTAGTCCATGTTGCCTCTTGCGATAAAAATTCGTTTTTTTTATACCGTTTCCGCCTCCCCGTAAGAACCGGGGGTCGCAATATGGACTTACATTAATTTTATTCAGATATGGGGTTGTCCGGCCTATGTTAAAACACAAAATCCGGACAAGCTCGAGGCAAGGTCTGTTCTATGTAAGTTTGTTGGATATCCCAAACATTCGCGAGGGTATATCTTCTACCACTCCGAGGAACAAAAAGTGTTTGTTTCTCGACATGCCACTTTCTTAGAAAAGAGTTTTCTTATGAAACAGACAAGTAGCATTGAGGTAGAACTGGAAGAGGTTCCAGCAACACAAACTGTAACAGAAGACTTGGTAGAACCAGAGGATTCAGTAGAACTCGACGAACCCCAGCCTCTCCGCCGATCTAGTAGGGTTTCTCGTCCACCTGAGAGATACTACGGTTTTCTTATTGACGGTGGAAGCGATGATTGCATCATGGAGGATGATGACCCAACTAGCTTCGAGCAGGCCATCACGAGTAGGGACTCAGTGAAATGGCTGGATGCTATGCGGTCCGAGATGGAATCCATGTACACCAACAAAGTATGGACTTTGGAAGTTGCTCTTGAAGGGGTAAAACCCATTGGGAGCAAGTGGACCTTCAAGAAGAAACTTGGTGTAGATGGGAAAGTGGAGACTTTCAAAGCTAGACTTGTTGCAAAGGGTTTTCGTCAAAGACCAGGTGTGGACTATGACGAAACCTTTTCTCCAGTGGCTATGCTTAAATCCATCCGGATCATGCTTGCCATCGCTGCATATCATGACTACGAAATCTAGCAAATGGATGTTAAGACCGCCTTTCTAAATGGTGATTTAGAAGAGTGCGTGTACATGACTCAGCCAGAGGGCTTCGTAGACAGTGGGAGCAGCTGGAAGGTGTGCAAGCTGCTTAGATCCATTTATGGATTAAAGCAAGCATCGCGGAGTTGGAACATCTACTTTGACGTCGTTATCAAAGAGTTTGATTTCGTCAAAAACCCAGATGAACCTTGTATCTACAAGAAGGTAGCAGAGAGTAAGGTTGTCTTCCTCGTATTGTACGTGGACGACATACTCTTGATAGGAAATGATATTCCTATGCTGCAATCGGTCAAGCTCTTCTTATTACAAAGATTCTCAATGAAAGATCTTGGTGATGCCTCCTGCATATTGGGAATTAGGATCTATAGAGATAGATCCAAACGGATATTGGGATTGTCCCAATCCAGGTACATTGACACCATACTAAAGAGATTTAGTATGGAAGAATCCAAGAGTGGGAACTTGCCCACGATCTCTGGAGTCACTCTCTCCAAAGAGATGTCTCCCAAGACTGATTTGCAGAGAGCTCGCAAGCAAGGGATACCCTATGCTTCGGCTGTAGGCTCTATCATGTATGCGATGCTATGTACCAGACCCGATGTAGCATACTCACTAAGTGTAGTGAGCAGGTATCAAGCTGATCCTGGAGAGAGTCACTGGACAGCAGTGAAGAGCATTCTCAAGTACTTGCGAAGGACTAAAGAGATGCTCTTGGTATATGGTAACGGAGAACTCCAAATGGAGTCCTTTACCGATTCGAGCTTCCAGAGTGATAAGGACGACTCTAAGTCGCAGTCGGGATTTGTCTTTACCCTTTACGGAGGGGCGGTTAGCTGGAAGAGTTCCAAGCAGGAAACCGTGGCAGACTCGACGATGGAGGCTGAATACATCGCTGCCAACGATGCTGCCAAAGAGGCTGTCTGGATCAAGAAGTTCATTACTGAACTTGGTGTGGTTCCATCCATTGAGCATCCAATACCTTTGTATTGTGATAACAATGGAGCGGTGGCTTTGGCCAAGGAACCCAGGTCCCATCAGCGATCCAGGTATATTCTGAGGCGGTATCACCTGATCCGGGAGATAGTTGATCGCCGGGAGATCGAGGTCAGGAGAGTTGACACGAAGAACAACACGGCGGATCCACTCACGAAGGCCATTCCCCAGATACAGTTTGAGAGACTCTTCGGGATGCTCGGTATGCGATACTACAGCAGCTGGCCCTAGTGCAAGTGGGAGATTGTTAGTTGTATGTATGCCCTAGAGGCCAGTATTGTACAGATGATGTATATTATATTGGATGCTTGGACATATATAGAGATGACTTTCTTGCTCGATATGATAGTATGCTATCTGGTTGCTCTTGATCTTAACATGTACACTTGTCTCTTTAAACTGTCTTATAGTTACATGTTGGTAAAGCCCTTAGGATGTGTACTTGACCACCTGGACTATGATGCAGATCATACTAGTGGGGACATGGTAGTCTATAGGTACATCCTTCAAGGTCCCTAGTCATGGGTGTATCGAGACGGGGCATCGATATACAAGAGTAGACTAGCGTATACGCTTCTCGACCCATGAGATGGGCGATGGATGATCCCATATCCATTGGTGCTTGACATTAGAGATGATATACGGGTGCTCAGTGGAGACTGGGTACACTGGACGGACTCGCCGAGAACTCCCAGATGGTATTATACCTCACGTCAGATGGCAGTTCTCAGGTGACACTTGTGCAGGTTAGTCTGTAGACCCGAGATCGTCATAGAGTCTTGTGTGATTCCCACTGTGCTTTGATCTCCACCTTACCACGTCCTTGAGGGCATGCAAAACGGTGGTTTTTGGGCACAGTCCCGAGTCACATGGAGGCAATGAGCGATAGGAGGGGTTTCGTCTCTCCCGGTATTGGGGTTGATGTTGCGCTGTGCTCGATTGGCCGTAACAGGGAAGTCCTTGGCCAGGGCTGATCAGAGATTTGCTGGTAAGTGTTACCAGTAGTTTCTCGACCCGTTATGAGCCACACATCGGCACGACTTATCGGTTATTGGGGTCTGACGTTTACCACCCCTAGACTTGATATGCGACATATCAGACGAACAGACCGGACTGTACGGTAAGTGTTATTGGTTGGATTCACAGGAGTGTGAGCGGTCTTGCTCGTCGATCTTCTGATCGCTCAATACCCGGGTGGCCGTTATGTTTAGCAGACCGCTTGCGGTTTGTGGGTGCTTGATATGATCATCATCTACTGCCGGAGTACTGACGGGTCTTTAGAGTCATACACAGAGGTTTCCTGGCTCAAGCGAAACGAAATAGGAGCGCATATGAGATATGTGCAGGACCGAGAATAATGCGTGTATGTGATACCGTATTCCATTCTCGCGTTAGATGTATTGATTGGTTATATTCGATATAACCTAGATATCGAATCAAGGATTGATTCGATATGCCGATACATAGGATCCTAGTTGGTTATATGCGATATGACCGGATCGTTAAATCAACTGTTGATTTAATAATTTAATGTATAATTATATATTTGATATATTACTTTTCATTAACTAGTATTGGTTCACTTTAAATGGATTTTCTCACTTGATGTGCAAGTTGTATATGTGATATACTTTTGTGCACATGTTTGTATCATGTTTGATGATACTTGCTCATTTGGTTAAGTGTAAAGAATTAAACCTTGGTTAAGAAAGTGGTTAGGGTTTTTATTTATTCATTCCTTTTTCTTTTTAATTTAGATTAAAAAGAAATGGCAAAAGAAAACAAAAGGGTTGCTTTCATTCTTGAAGCTTGTTGAAGCTTCATGAAGCTTTGACCAAAGTGACCACTTTGTCTTCATGCTTAACCCTAACCATTCTTCTAACCTTAGTCAATTCTCTATACCTAACCATGGTTCTCATTATGATAAGTATTCATTTTCTTTTTCATTTGAGGCATATATCATAATATTCTATCTTCTTCTTCTTCTTCATCTTCATGAAGGAAACCTTGCCTTCATCAATGGCACCTTGAGAAAAAGAGTGAGAAATCCAATTCTAAAGTGAACCCACCTCCTATTTCTTCACCCTCTACCTCTTGCCAAGTAGTATAGGGTGTTTTCTTCACAAGTTTCACAACTTGGTGAAGTTGGAGCTTGAACTTGTGATGCCTCGACGTAGATCATCTTCGGCACGAAGCCGACGACCTAGCCCGCCCATTTCTCCGATGAAGCCGACGATTGAGTTCGGGATTCGAGATGGACAGCGAGAGGACGCCTACGTGGAGCTAAGGAAGTGGAGAACCGGATCTACAAAGGTTGTAGCCTCTCTCTTTTAGTTAAATTGTTAACTAGTTTCGTTTTTCGCCTAAACTTCTAGTCAACGATCCGTATTAGGGTTTCTCGGCACCCGTAAAATTTGAAATTGGCATGGTTGATGCCTTGTGAGACCTCATTAGCGTGCCTAAGAACCCTTCACAGTAGGGAGAGAGAAATTTGTTTGTATATTGGGAGAGAGAGAAAGGAAGAGGGGAGGAGAGAGAGAGGTAAAGAAAAGAGAGAGAAAGAAAAAGAAAGGGAGAGGGAAATGGGGCCGGCCGGCGAGAGGAGAGAGGCTGGGGTTAGTTAGGAAAAGATTTAAAATTGAAAAAGGATTTTTGTTTGTTAGAAGAAATTCTGTGAACCATAAAAATATTCGAACTAATTTTTAAAATTTTAAATAAATAGAATTTTGGCTAGATACAAAAATATTTCAAAACGCGTCCGGGTCGGGTCTAAAATTTCAAATTTAAAATACGAAAAATATAAGCAACTTCCAAATTTCGAAATGAATGCTCAGTTAATGAAAATGCATACCCCCAAGAACGGATGCACGTACGTGCGCGTAGCCATTCAAACACGTCTGTTTCACTGAACGGGACGAGACCAAGATGCGCGGACACTACCACGGGGTTACCGGTATCATGCAGGCTATGGAATACAATTTTGAATTATTTTACATGACCTAAAATGTTATATGGTAAAATATGCGATGCTAGATGAGATGCACGTATGTACTAATCATGAGATGCACGTGTCTATGTAATAAGTCAAGATAACCTATAAATATAAATCAAACAAGTTCAAGCAAGCGGGTCGGGTCGAATGCAATAGTAAAAGTAAAAAATATCATTCGCACCCAAAACCCGATAAATCAAGAAAATACCACAGATAAGTAAATACGGGAACTGGAATTTGTAAAAATGAACTAGGTTGTTACATTCTACCCAACTACAAAAAGAATTTTGTCCTCGAAATTCCAAGAACAAGAAAGGATAAACAATCAAGAAACTACAAGAATAAATGTGGAAACTTCTGCCGGATTTCATCTTCTCATTCCCAAGTTGATTCTCCATGTGAGCGATTTCCCTAAGAAACAAGTACAAGAGGGATAACCTTGTTCTTAAGAACCTTCCCCCTTCGATCCACAATCGACATCGGTCGCTCCTCAAAGGTCAAATCTTCTCGTACAGTCAGCTCCGAATGATCCAACACATGTGTTTGATCTCGAACATATTTACGGAGTTGAGATACGTGAAACACATCATGAACATTCGCCAAAGATTGCGGTAACGCCAATCGATATGCTACTTCTCTAACACGCTCCAAAATCTAAAAAGGTCCAACGAATCGAGGACTAAGCTTTCCTCGACTTCCGAAACGAATCACCCCTCTAATCGGTGATATCTTCAAGAATACCAAATCACCAACGGCAAACTCTAGAGGTCTTCTCGATGTATCTGCCCAACTCTTTTGCCGGTCTTGTGCTGCTTTCATATAATTCCGGATAGTGTTAATCTTCTCAACTGTTTGCACGATCAAATCCTGTCCCAACAATCTTCGTTCTCCAATATCATCCCAACAAACAGGTGAACGACACTTGCGACGATATAAAGCTTTGAATGGAGCCATCTGAATAGTCGCCTGGAAACTGTTGTTGTACGAAAACTCTACCAAGTGTAGATGATCCTCCCATGATCCCTTGAAGTATAACAAGAAAGCTCTCAACATGTCTTCAAGAGTTTGGATCGTTCTCTCCGACTGGCCATCTGTCTGAGGATGATAAGCTGTGCTAAACTTCAATCGAGTCCCCAAACTTTCCTGTAAGCTCCTCCAAAAGTGTGATAAGAAACGGGTGTCACGGTCGGACACGATGCTCACCGGTACTCCTTGCAATCTTACAATCTCCTGCATGTACCGTTCTGCCAAAGTTTCTGTTGATTGACCAACTCGAAATGGTATGAAATGAGCTTCTTTGGTCAAACGATCAACAACCACCCAAATTGCATTATTGCCTTTTGGACTCCGCAGTAAAGCCGTCACGAAATCCATGGTTATATGTTCCCACTTCCATTGAGGAATCGGAAGTGGTTGCAATAAACCAGAAACCCTTTGATGTTCAGCCTTAACTTGTTGACACACCAAGCACTTCGCTACGAAGAAGGCAATCTCTCATTTCATGCCTTCCTACCAGAAATGTTGTCGTAGATCTCGGTACATCTTCGTGCCTCCTAGATGTACGGAATATGCGGAACTGTGCGCCTCCTTCATCACTTCTTCATGAATATCTCCCTTTGGCACACACAAACGACTACCATATCGCAACGAACCATCTTCATGAATCAACAAGTCCGTTCGAAGTCCAGCTCTAACCTGTTCTCGAAAGTTTTGCAATCTAGGGTCCTATAACTGTGCTGCTTTAATACTTTCGATCAACGATGATTGTACTTGCAGCTGCATCAACTGTCCCAAAGAATGCGGTAGCACAACCTCCAAATCAAATCTTCGAAAGTCTTCAATAAGTTCCTTCTGTGCAGTCAACATCTGAATTGCTGGCAACCGATTAAGCGCATCCGGCACAACATTAACTTTCCCCGGATGGTACTTAAGATCAAGATCGTAGTCAGCCATCAGCTCCAACCATCTACGCTGCCGCATATTTAGCTCCTTCTGTGTGAACACATGCTTCAGGCTTTTGTGATCAGTGAATATTTTGACCCTTTCGCCCAATAAGTAGTGTCTCCAAATCTTCAAAGCAAAAATCACAGCTGCTAGCTCCAAGTCATGAGTTGGGTAATTTTTCTCATGGGTCTTCAACTGTTTCGATGTGTAAGCTATAACCTTCCCATGTTGCATCAAAACACATCCCAATCCTCTCCCAGATGCGTCGCTGTGAATTACCAATCCTCCGAAACTTCTGGTACGATCAAAATAGGAGCGGTTATCAACCTCTGCTTCAACGCCTCAAAAGCTGACGCACACTTATCCGTCCACACAAATGGTACCTCCTTGCACGTAAGCTTGGTCAAAGGCTCAGCCAAACGAGCAAAATTCTCCACGAACCTTCTGTAATTCCCGGCAAGTCCAAAGAAGCTTCTGATTTCTGCAACGTTCTTCGGATTCGGCCAATCTCGAACTGCTGCAATCTTTTCGAGATCAACGGCGATTCCATCTCCGGACACGACATGCCCCAAAAACTTCACTTCTTCAAGCCAAAACTCGCACTTGCTCATCTTTGCATACAATTTTTCTTGCCTCAATGTCTGCAGTGCGATCTTCAAGTGTTCTGCATGCTCTTCAATACTCCTCGAGTAAACCAAAATATCATCAATGAACACCACTATAAACTGGTTCAAGAATAGTGAAAAGATTCGATTCATCAAGTCCATGAATACCGCTGGTGCATTCGCTACTCCGAAGGGCATCACTAAATACACGTAATGTCCATACCGAGTTCGGAACGCAGTCTTGCAAATATCTTCTGATTTAACTCGGACCTGATGATATCCGGATCGCAAATCCAGCTTCAGGAATACCCTCACGCCACTGAGCTGCTCAAATAATTCGCCAATGCGAGGGATCGGGTACTTGTTCTTAATAGTCACCCGGTTTAATTCTCGATAATCGATGCACATCCTCCTTGTGCCATATTTCTTCTTGACTAGAAGAACTGGAGCTCCCCAAGGTGAATTGCTGCTGCGAATCCAACCCTTCTCAAGTTATTCAGCAACCTGCTTCTTGACTTCTTCCAACTCCACTGGTGCCATTGGATAGTATGCTTTTGAGACTGGCGCTGCATCAGGAACAAGATCAATCGTGAACTCCATATCTCGTTTTGGCGGTAAACCCGAGATGTCCCCGAACACGTCCATGAAATTTCGAACAACGACTGGCGCTTCTTCTTTATCCACTTCCATAGACGAAAGAACATTATTTGTCGGCCAAGCCCTAAACTCGACTGGCCCGACAGATCTGCTTCCTCCAGTAAAGATAAACTCTGGATGTCCGGGAATCTGGAAAATTACTTTCTTTGCCCTACAATCAATGTGAGCGTGGAAAGTGCTGAGAAAATCCATTCCCAAGACGACTTCATAGCTTCCTATATCAATCACCAAGAAATCTACAAATAGCTCATGTCCACAAACAACAACAGAACAATCCTTATATTCTCTACTAGATATGATTTTCCCATTCCCAGTGTGTATATCCCAGCAACTAGACAGGGTCGTGCAAGCAGTGTGTAGCAATAAACTTGGACGACATAAAACAATGGGATGCACCAGAATGAAATAACGCTAATGTGGGAAAATCATGAACAGGTAAAATACCTGAAACAACTTCTCCTGAAGCCTTAGCTTCCTCAGCCGTCAGGTAAATGCTCGAGCTTGATTGGGTCCCTGAGTCAGCTGCTTCTTGTTGGATATAGTGCCCTCAGAGTCAATTATTGGATCGCAGGCACGTGATTGCAATGATTGAGGGAGGACCTATACCGGTAGGACAGTCTTACTCGAGAGGTTTGTATACTATCTGGTTTGTCTTTATCATCGTGTACATGCTTTAAATGACATTGTACTTCACTATTACACGTTGATAGAAAATAGTATGCTACCATGATTTGTCTTTATCATCGTGAACTGCTTTAGGTGACCTTACAGGTTGCTATTACATGTTGATAGAGCCCTCAGGATTCTTGCTTGACGGCCAGCAGTATGATGGCGATCATATACGTAGGAGCTGAGGTCTATAAGCACATCCTTAAATAGTCCCTAGTCGTGGGAGTTTCGAGACTGGGCATCGATACTCCATTAGTAGACTAGTGTATACAGTCGAGACCCCGACGAGGAGCGGTGGCCGGTCTCATAAGCCATTGGTGTCAGTTGGTTCACCTAAGATGTATACAGGTGCTCATTGGGTTATGAGTACACCGGACATGACTCACCGGGAACATGCTAGTTGGTATTATACCTGACGTCAGATAGCAGTTCCCTGGTGACATGTATACAGGTTAGTTCATCGACTTGATATCGTCATTTGTCTCGTGTGAGTTCCCACTGTGCTTTGATTACTACCCTACTACGGCTCAAAGGAGTCTTGCAAACAGGATTTAGTTGGGTACAGTCCCGAGCCACATGGAAGCAGTGAGCGGATCGACAGGGGTTTCGTCTCTCCCGGTATTGGGGGTGAGATCGCGCTGTGTCTAGGAGAGCCATTATATAAAGCCCCCGGCCGAGGCAGGAGATTTACTGGTAGGTATTCCAGTAGTATCTCAGGGTGTTCTGGGCTACACTCCGACACGACTTGTACCGCTTTTGGGGGTCTGACTTTTACCAACCCATAGGCCCGACATGCGATGCTCATAGACGAACGGACCGGTCTGTACGGATATTGTCACTGACAGGCTCAGTAGGGTGTCAGGAAGAGTTTGCTCATCGACCTCCCTTTTGGTCAATACCCGGTAGCCCGTTATGTACAGCTAGTACCTCTGACGTGCTAGTGGTTAAATCCACAGCCAAAGTATTGACGAGTTTTTGGAGTCCCCCACAGACAGTTTCTCAAGTTTCGGGCGAAACGTTGTAGAGGCCGTATGATATATGGCAGGGTTCGATCATATACGTGCGGTATTGCACGGATCATGATCGGACGGATCATACTAATGGGCTTTGGTTTAAGCCGGATCCTAGTATTAGATTTGTTGGATTACTTTAGTCTCATCGCATTCGCATTCAGTCGGAATGCGGATGCAGGTATGTATATACAGGTAAGGGGTATCCTTGTGATCCGTCACGAGTTTACTTTAGATGTTGCTGGATTTCTTTTGTTGGACCAAACATTTGGATTAATGTTTGGATGATGGATATAATGAGCTAGAAACCATCATTTTGTGCATTAAATGATACATGTACTTCATGGGTGAGTCATGGTATCATTTCTTGTGCAAATATCACATTAGGTGATTGATTAGTGAGTTGATTTGATGAGAGGAGAGAGAGGGGCAGCCAAGGGTGAGCTCTCATATTATTCTTCTCACTCTCTCTCTCTCATTTTATCATAGTATCACAAAAGGAAAAGGATAGCTACTTCTTCTTCTTCTTCCTCTAGCTCATTATCTCCATCCATGGCAACACCTCTAACCTCCATCCAAATCCATGGATGCAAGAGACAAAGTGATCACAAACATTCTCTACAACACCTTGGACACGTCGGCTCGCACACTTCGTGCCCGAGTTGCTTCGGATGAAGCGGGAACCCGTAAAAAGACTCGAAGATGTGGTGCCCTTTCCAGCGAGGAGATCGAGACCGGAGATGACGTGAGGAGCTTGGGATGGTGGCCAAAGACCGAAGGACATGGATCGATCGGTATAGCTTTCCAACCCTTTCTCTAGTTGCTAGTTGTAGGTTAATGGTTCGATCCGAGTTTTAAGCATACGATAGCGCCGGTTTCTAGTTTGAAAAAAATTTCGTTTCTGCATTTTGGCCTCGGAAAGACGGCCGGGGCGCTACCGTAGTCATACATGGTATCAGAGCTACGCCATTAACCTTTTCTAGCTTGCTCTAGCGTGTTTAGAACTTCTATCGGACGAAATTTCCAAAAACTGCATTTCCAAGTCATCAGTTTCTGTCGAATTTTTCCTGTGGTCAAAAAATTATTTGGTGTGTTGCAGAAAATCAGGCAGGGTTTTTTAGGAGCACTGTAGAAATTTGGTAGCACGATTCAACAGTAAAGCCGCGGAACCGCGGCCGTCCCCCCCTTTTGGCCGCGGTTCCGCCGCCGTTCTGAGGCTTCATCTCACCAAATTTCTTCAGTTGGTCTCTAACTTGGAATTGTGGTTTCTGGTAATTTTATTTTGGGCCCAGATTTGTTTGAGTACTGGGTATTGTGCTTGGGGCCCACTTCGTGAAATTTTGTCGGTCGAAAATTTAAATATGTTAGTTCACAGTATTTACATTATATCTGCGACCGTGAATGTCATTTGATCGGTAAATCCTGTCCAATTGCTATAGCCCTTTTAGACGGATTTGCGAACGTGACATTCACGTTGATGTTCTGTGTTGTGCTGTGATGTTGCGGATTTGTCGTGGTGGATAGCCTGAATGCAATGGTAGTACAGTTTGGTCGTATTTGTACATTTGATATTGCGGGGCAAGCGTCCGACATGTGGACTGCCGTCACTGCCTGTTTGTATATTATTCTTTTGGGGCACGACCGGGCTGAGGTCGATGTACCCGTTGTATATATTTTTTATTTTCTGTACTAGGATTACCCCACGAAAGGGTGCATGGGTATCCGGGTTCTAGAGGGAAACGGGCCCGTATCTCATGGTTTTGAGATGGAGGGGGCTTCACTCTAGAATTGGCGGGCTATTCGCCGCACTCGTAGGGGGTACAGGTTGACCCAAAGAGGGGTGCTCAAGTTACCGGATTCCGTGAAGTGCTGGGTGGTCCATTCACGTTGTTGAAGGAGGCTGCCTCGCTTCAGGTTTTGGCGGGTAACTTTCCGCGCCCGTAGGGGTCTAGGATTTCATTGCACAGGGTATCCATACGACCAGGGGAACGTCGGGTTTCAGTAGCGGCTCTATAAAACCCGGGGATCTGTAACACCTTAGAATGTGTTTTGTAGCTAATTATATTTTAATGTATGGTTTTTAATAAAAAGTTTACCAAATTGGGTTTTAATTATTTTATCCTAATTATTGAATATTTTATTAGAATTTTTCTAGGCGCACACACACTTGTACATGTTAACTAGAGTGTTAATTTGAGGTTTAACCA
The DNA here is from genome assembly GCA_030015575.1 of Agapanthus africanus. Taxonomy (NCBI): domain Eukaryota; kingdom Viridiplantae; phylum Streptophyta; class Magnoliopsida; order Asparagales; family Amaryllidaceae; genus Agapanthus; species Agapanthus africanus. The sequence continues at coordinate 428,710,867 of CM057345.1, read as the reverse complement.
TTTTCTCTAATCTAGTTTTAATTTTGGTTTAAGAGTTATGGGTTGTTAAGTGTGCATGGTTGTTAAAATAAAAAGGATTTTTATTTGGGTTGAAGAGGTTGACTTTGAGAGAGAGAGAGAGGCATGGTGCTACATGGCCAAGCCATGCTTCTTTAAATGAAGAAAGAGAGAGAATGGGAGGGGTTATTGTGTGTTCTCTCCTTTCTCACTCATTCTCTCATACTCTCACAAACACACACACACACAATAAGAGATGCAGCAGCAGCAGCAGAAGCAACTCCAGCAGCAGCAACAACACAACAATAGCATCAGCAGCAGGCAGTAGCAGCAGCTTTTGCAGCGGCAACAACAACAGGAGCTCCAGCACCCGTAGCCACCCCTTATCTCCTCCATACACTTCTTCTTCTACTCTCTAGGGTTCCTTAGGGTATAATTCTGAACTCTTTTCCTAGTTTTCTTAGCTTGTGTGTTAATTTAGCGTCGGTTTGTGTTAAATAGTGAGTTTAGTGCTAATTTTGGTGTATTGTGTGGAATTTTGGTTAGAATGTGATTGTGTTGACAAACCCTACTTATTAAGTGTTGTTAGGGTCACTTTAACTGAGTTTAACCCAGATTTCACTAAAACACCATAGGGTTTGTGTTTTGTGCAAAATCGGTGTTTTTAAGCGATATTATGGTATTTTGTAATCTGCTTTTGTCCCGGACCTTTCAGGATAAATTTGAGAATACTGGAGCATGCTCACTAGGTTTAGACAACACCACCAGAACACGAACCCCTCTCTCCCAAACCAGGCCGCAGATTTAATCATATTGGCCGCAATTTGCGGCCAGGTTAGGGTGTTGGGTCTTGGGGTTTTGGGTAGGGTTGTCTGCAGTGTATTGTAGTGTTTTGGCATGTCTAGTTCTGTAAGATTTGACCTGTAGGAAAATCTGGGATCATATATCGTTTTTCATGTCCGTTGTGTTTGCGCGATACACGCGATACGTAAGTGGGTTCTGTGATCCAGCGTATCGCGGTATGTCGCGATGGTTTTAGACTCGTATACACACGATTCAGCGTATCGTGCACACGCGCGCTTAGTTCGCGACGCGAGTTTCTCGTTTTGGTTCGATATCGCGTTTTGCAGAATATTTGGCTTATATATGATTTCCATGTCTTATTTGCAGGTTTGCAGGCAGGGACTACGGACACTGCTACAGGGGGGAGCAGATGGTAGGATTCACCTAGCGCGGAACGTAGGTGAGTATATTTAACATCTACAGGGGAATCGCCCGCATGGCGTTATGCGTCTGGGCTAGGATTCAAATACATGTCGCATATTCTACGTCATTGTTAAAATTGCGCATTTACCTATTTACTTAGATATAGTTATACTGTGACTAGTAGCCGTAGGGCACTGCACACATTTGACGGTTCATGTTGCACGAGCACGGATTGTATGCCACACACACACCGTCAATAATTGTCATGTCACACACTAACCATTATAGATATTTTTGCTTATCACACATGACATCTAGCTTATCGGTATACCTATAGTGTATCATACTTTTAGTAATAGGTACATATACACCTTGCGATACAGCTACAGGTATCCTTGCTCATGTTTTACTTATACCGGGAGGATGTCTTACATATTTTACTTCTACCCAGGGGGTATACGACATCAGTTCTTATAGCTAGATACCTATACATTGCTACACCTGTATGTTACACACATATTCAGTTGCAGTCATATATTTACCTTTACTGATGTTACTTAGCTGTACCTTATTAGTTCCGCATACATCTGGTTTCAGCTACATATTCTCTGTTATATGCTCGCATTTCAGATATATCGTATATATTTATTCCTGGATTGCGCATTATTATTTGGATTTTACATGATGTTTTCTGGATTTGAGAACCGCGGGAGTTCATGAAATTATGCATACATTGAAAAACCCGATTTCCTTGATATGATATTTGCGCATCCACCATGGGTTTTATCGGTGCTGATTATATATACCCCTACGAGGAGGCGTCGAGGCCGTAAAGGGTACATGGTGGGGCCCGGAGGTACCCCGGGGCAAGAAAGGGATGTCGATGTCTTATGAGCCGATGAGCCCGGCAGGAGAACCATACCATCCGGTGACAGTACCAATGACTCTGCGGGGATCATGAAGATACCGTTGGGAGTCATGTGCGTATGCATACGTCGAAAGGCGAGGGTCAGAGCTAGGCACTCGTGCTTTCGGGACAGCGTATGATACGTACCTATCAGGATTTCTGTGTCGATACTTGGCACATTGTTTTCATGATATTTCATTTAATACCTTTGTATATATAACAGGGGATTTAGCCGTTGTTATATATACCCTTACACCAATATTAGTGGAATGCATACGTCTAGTTTTGTAAGATTTGACCTGTAGGAAAATCTGGGATCATATATCGTTTTTCATGTCCGTTGTGTTTGCGCGATACACGCGATACGTAAGTGGGTTCTGTGATCCAGCGTATCGCGGTATGTCGCGATGGTTTTAGACTCGTATACACACGATTCAGCGTATCGTGCCCACGCGCGCTTAGTTCGCGACGCGAGTTTCTCGTTTTGGTTCGATATCGCGTTTTGCAGAATATTTGGCTTATATATGATTTCCATGTCTTATTTGCAGGTTTACAGGCAGGGACTACGGACACTGCTACAGGGGGGAGCAGATGGTAGGATTCACCTAGCGCGGAACGTAGGTGAGTAGATTTAACATCTACAGGGGAATTGCCCGCATGGCGTTATGCGTCTGGGCTAGGATTCAAATACATGTCGCATATTCTACGTCATTGTTAAAATTGCGCCTTTACCTATTTACTTAGATATAGTTATACTGTGACTAGTAGCCGTAGGGCACTGCACACATTTGACGGTTCATGTTGCACGAGCACGGATTGTATGCCACACACACACCGTCAATAATTGTCATGTCACACACTAACCATTATAGATAATTTTGCTTATCACACATGACATCTAGCTTATCGGTATACCTATAGTGTATCATACTTTTAGTAATAGGTACATATACACCTTGCGATACAGCTACAGGTATCCTTGCTCATGTTTTACTTATACCGGGGGGATGTCCTACATATTTTACTTCTACCCAGGGGGTATACGACATCAGTTCTTATAGCTAGATACCTATACATTGCTACACCTGTATGTTACACACATATTCAGTTGCAGTCATATATTTACCTTTACTGATGTTACTTAGCTGTACCTTATTAGTTCCGCATACATCTGGTTTCAGCTACATATTCTCTGTTATATGCTCGCATTTCAGATATATCGTATATATTTATTCCTGGATTGCGCATTATTATTTGGATTTTACATGATGTTTTCTGGATTTGAGAACCGCGGAAGTTCATGAAATTATGCATACATTGAAAAACCCGATTTCCTTGATATGATATTTGCGCATCCACCATGGGTTTTATCGGTGCTGATTATATATACCCCTACGAGGAGGCGTCGAGGCCGTAAAGGGTACATGGTGGGGCCCGGAGGTACCCCGGGGCAAGAAAGGGATGTCGATGTCTTATGAGCCGATGAGCCCGGCAGGAGAACCATACCATCCGGTGACAGTACCAATGACTCGGCGGGGATCATGAAGATACCGTTGGGAGTCATGTGCGTATGCATACGTCGAAAGGCGAGGGTCAGAGCTAGGCACTCGTGCTTTCGGGACAGCGTATGATACGTACCTATCAGGATTTCTGTGTCGATACTTGGCACATTGTTTTCATGATATTTCATTTAATACCTTTGTATATATAACAGGGGATTTAGCCGTTGTTATATATACCCTTACACCAATATTAGTGGAATGTGACGCTAATATATGTGTATTGACCTCATCATATTTATTTCTGCATATATATTTATTTAGGATGTTAGAAACTTACTTGAGATTCGGCTTGGGATATAGGTGATTCATTGAGATTGGATATTGGATATGAAAGAGATTGTTGATTTGTAAATTCGAGATATAGGAGAGCTATTCGATATTTTACATTGAGGTGATGTGAGACTTATATGATGTGAGAGTCCAGTTTGGGGGCTAACTTAAGGATTTGTGGATTTGAGTGTCTTGATGGATTGTGATCCTGCCACGATGTCAGGTTTCCGTGGAAATGACATATTCCACCCTATACCTCACACTTATCTATTTTATGCACAGTTTCATATATTGGTAGTACTTGTTAGTGTACCCTTATGATAGTTGCATATCTACATTCTCATATCCCTATTGCATGGTTATTGCATACTATTGTCATGTTATTATTGCTTCACATATTGATTGTACCTGCTAGTGTACTTTCCATTATTCTGCATTTACATGACATGTTATTACTGTAATCGCATATCTTAGATTCATGCTGTACGTACATTCCTGCGATTACCTGCATATGTTATCTACTATTCACGAGTTGGCAACTCACCCCTGTTGTACCACAGGTGTTTCAGGTTGTTCCCCAGAGTAGTCGAGGCAAGCTATTCCGCTTTTCAGCTATCATCTTTTGCTACAGATACCGCATCAGCTCACAGTACTATTTTGCTTAGGTGGGTTTGGTGGTTATCTGTATTTTGTATTGTACATTCATTGTATCTTGTACTCTCCATCTACTATTATGTTGTTGACTTAGAGACTTGGTGAGAACGATATTGTATATTATTTATGGGTTGTTGTCTTTTATATACAGCTTTCTCTCTATTGTCTCTATTTCTTCGCTACGGCGTTATATTTTTTGTGTTGTATTCATCATGGCTAGTTTTTACAAAAAGGGGGTGTTGCCAAAATTTTAAAGAAAGAAAGTAGGACTTTTAAAGAATTTGGGTTGCAATTTCAAATGTTTCAAAAACTTATATTATCTTTTCCGTATTTTTATGGTTTAGATTTCTGGGTTTTGGCTTTCTTTTACTGCGTTACGTCGTTAGGTGTTGCGTAGTATTAGGGCCGTCACGGGCCAATTTTCGGTCGTGACAAAGTTGGTATCAGAGTGCTAGGTTTTACCTTTCGGAATGTAGGATGACCTTAGTATGATGGAGTAGGTAGCTTAAGCAGAGTAATGTAGTGTATGTATGTCTGCAGCATACCCACGATGCGGTACTTTGCATTAAGTGACCTAAGTACAAATTGCTTGACATTCCTTCCTTGATGATTCATATCCTTGAGATTCGATTCCTTGTTCTCATCGAATCTTATATCTATTTATAGCCTTGCCGCCGATGACTATGGGGACTCAGAGTGATGCAGCGAGGGCCGAGGTCAGAGTTGGCTCGGGTGAGACGAGTACTGATCAGGATGGCACTCTAGTTGCACAGGTGCAGACGGATCAGCCTACGACATATACTATTGATAGGCTTTTGACAGAGATGCAGGACTTCCGCCAGACGATGAGTTCATTAGTTGATGTCGTTCGGGAGCTGCGACAGGAGGTTGTCACCCCTGTTACTCAGTTGTCACTTACGATCAGCATGCAGCAGTCCGTCACCTACATAGCACCAGTGGTTGCAGTTCTAGTTGACGAGGCACATATTCCAGGACAGTGGAAGACTCGTACTAGTGTACCAGCCCAGAGACAGAGGTTTGGTCATCGAGACAGATTTCGTGGCCGTCGCGGGAGTAGCAGAGGCTTAGGATGAGGACAGTCGTTCAGCTCTCATCCCCAGGATGGTCAGCAGTCAGCGCGTGGATGTTTTCGATGTGGGAGCCTTCAGCACTTCGTCAGGGATTGTTCCTTAGCACCTCGTCATGATCATTTTCAGAGAGGCCGTGGACGTGGAAGATTTGCTCAGAGGGCTCAGTCTACCAGAGGAGTTCATCCAGCTGCGAGTAGAGGGCAGACACAGGAGTTTGCTTCTACTCATCGGGACGCGCAGACGTCCAATGCAGAGTTTTCAGGTATCCTTAATTCGCATGTTCTTATGATGTATTCGTTTATTTCTCATGCTTGTACCGTGGTTGGGTAGATTAGTCGTAGTTGTGCTAACTTCTGTCAGCGATTCTTTTATTCCGCGACACGTATTCAGTTGTGTGCCAATCGGATAGGAGATAGAGAATTCGTCCGTCGTTTTGATCCTTCTAGAGATGTTGGATTTGACGTTCTCCTGGGCATGGACTGGTTAACTACGTGCTAGGCGTCTGTGGACTACCGTGAGGAAACAGTCAGGTTTGTTTTTCTCGGCAGGTCATTTCTTTTTGTGCAGGTGGATAGTTGTTCCGCCTCTCACAGTTTGAATTCAGCCTTTTTCTCTAGTCGGCTACTGAGGAGATGTCATGGATTCTTGGCGTTCATTCGTGATACCGGAGCCACGGTGGGATTGTTGGACCGGGTTCTTTTCGTACGAGAGTTTTCCGACGTTGTTCCAGATGAGCCGGCGAAGCTTAGGGAGCTTAAGAATCAGCTGCAGAGTTGTTTGTTGGGAAGTTTTGTGCGTCTGAGTCTTTCTCTATTGGAAGCTCCTATTTCTGTTCGTCAAGGAGAAAGACGGCAGTTTAAGGTTGTGTATCGACGAATCGTTAATTGAACCGGCTTACGGTGCGGATAGGTATCCCTTACCTCACATTGACGATTTCTTCGATCAGCTCCAGAGTGCGAGACATTTTCTAAGTTTGTTTGGGATCAGGTCATCATTATTGCGGATTCGGGGTGATGACATTCCGAAGGCTGCCTTGTGCGTGCTACGGGCTTTATGTGTTTTGGTGTGTCGTTGGACTCACCAGTGCCCTAGCAGCATTCGTAGATATGATGAACCAGATTTCTGCAGGCCGTTCCTCGACCAGTTATTGTTGTGTTATTTACGACATTCTGGTCTATCTAATGTGCCTTGAGGAACAGTAGTAGCACTTGAGGATTTGTTATGCAGATGCTGGGAGAGCACCAGCAGTTTGCTAAATTCTCAGAGTGTTTCTTCAGGCTTGTTTTGTGTTGACTCCTAGGTCTTGTAGTCACGGGAGATGGTTTCGTATGGTTCCGAGGGAGATCGTGGTCGTACAGCTTAGGCCCAGACTTGTGTGCAGGACGGAGATCCGCAGATTGTTGGGCTTAGCAGGTTTTTACCGCCGTTTCATGCAGGATTGCTAGAGTAGTACTGCACCGTCGACTGAATGGACCGGAATGGAGGGTTCTTTTCTGTGGACTGAGGCATGTGTGCGGAGTTTTCAGCAGTTGAAGATTCAGTTAACAACTGCATCAGTTCTTCCTTTGCTTTCTGGTTCGGGCAAGCTTGTTGTTTAACTGTAATGTTTCTTGAGTGGGCTCAAGTGTGTACTGAGGTGACACTATAGAGTTATCGCTTTTGCTTCCCTACATTTGGAGGAAGTACGAGAAGTATATTCCACTCATGATCTGGAGATGGCCGCGGTGGTTTTGCGTTGTAGATTTGGAGACACTACTTGTTCGAGAGTCGTGTCAGATTTTCCATGGACCACCAGAGCTTAATGTACATCTTCCTGCAGCAGATTTTGATTGTTGTGATATTTTTCTGCAGATTTACAGTTCTTGTGTGATCGTTGAGTACAGCTTAAGTTCGTCTCTAGGGAGGGGACGGCTTGCTCATGTCCGCGCCCGACCACTTTTCCTTAATCGTTTTCGCGAGACACTGCCCGCCGAAGCTCGTTCGTCAGAGATACTTGAGCATACTCGGCTGGGTAATGATTCGGAGTCCTTGATTTGTGACACGGTGTGCTAAGTTAGGGACGCGTGGGTGTACCTGATGTTATCAGGTAGGGACGTGTAATCCTAGAACATGCACATCTGTCAACTCTCTATATGCATTCAAGTTCCACCAACATTTAGCGTGACTTGTGAGATAGTTACGGGTGGACAGGGATGTAAAGAGAAGTTTCAGGTTTCGTTTCAAGGTGTCTGTCTTGTTGAGTGCTTGGGTCGAGCATCTGAGGCCGGCTGGAGAGTTGCAACCTTTTACCGTTCCGAAATAGGAGTGGGGGCCGATCTCCACGAATTTCGTTATGGTTTCTACCCAAGTTTAGTCAGGGTGTAACTCCATTCGGATTCTTGTTGTCCGGTTATACTCAATGTGCTCAGTTGTTTCTTGTTAAGTTGTGTGTTTGTTTTGATTGTTGTCAACGGTTGGGGATCGTTACTCGCCATCGTTAGGGTTCTCCTTCGATAGCTGTTATCAGGAGACACTCCAATTGGCCACCTTTAGGCTTTGGGGTTAGGTCGTGTCGATCACCAGTCTGTTGTTTTTCCGACTCTGCGTAAGTAGGACTTTGGACCCCAGCTAGTCTATAGACTTCGGAGATGGTCCAGTTGTGTTAGGTCAGGATGGAAATTGTCCATTGCGAACTGAGGTCTTATGCCGACTGTGTTGGTCATAGACTCGAGTTCGCAAGGATAGATCATGTATTCCTACGGACTTTCCGATGAATGACCTGTTGGATTTTGGGAAGCTTGTCCCAGGATTGTAGGTCCTTTCGAGATCCTATAAGCGAGTTAGTTTCGTTGCCTTTAATTTGGCACTTCCGCCCAGATTATTGAATTTTCACCCCGTATTCCTTGTGATGATACTTTATAATTACCTTCTTGACCTTTCTCACATGATTTAGCAGAGACCTTTTAGCTTAGACGCGATCTTTCGTTCACCAGCAGCTAATTGTGTTAATAGCTCGGCAGGTGGAGAAACGTCGGTCAAGGGTCTTGCTATCTGTGCAGGGTTTTTCTTGGATGTAGCCGTATAGTGAGATAATCACTTGGGAGGCTGCGAGCGAGATTTGCGAGTTGTAATCTTCTCTTTGAAGGTACGCGTAACAGTATATTTTTAAATTCGGGGACGAATTTCTTTTAAGGGGGGAGATTGTAACACCTTAGAATGTGTTTTGTAGCTAATTATATTTTAATGTATGGTTTTTAATAAAAAGTTTACCAAATTGGGTTTTAATTATTTTATCTTAATTATTGAATATTTTATTAGAATTTTTCTAGGCACACACACACTTGTGCATGTTAACTAGAGTGTTAATTTGAGGTTTAACCATTTTCCCTAATCTAGTTTTAATTTTTGTTTAAGAGTTATGGGTTGTTAAGTGTGCATGGTTGTTAAAATAAAAAGGATTTTTATTTGGGTTGAATAGGTTGACTTTGAGAGAGAGGGGGCATGGTGCTACATGGCCAAGCCATGCTTCTTTAAATGAAGAAAGAGAAAGAGAATGGGAGGGGTTATTGTGTGTTCGCTCCTTTCTCACTCATTCTCTCATACTCTCACAAACACACACACACACAACAATAGATGCAGCAGCAGCAGCAGAAGCAACTCCAGCAGCAACAACAATAGAACAACAGCATCAGCAGCAGGCAGTAGCAGCAGCTTCTGCAGCAGCAACATCAGCTGCAGAAGCCAGCACCCGTAGCCACCCCTTATCTCCTCCATACACTTCTTCTTCTACTCTCTAGGGTTCCTTGGGGTATAATTCTGAACTCTTTTCCTAGTTTTCTTAGTTTGTGTGTTAATTTAGCGTCAGTTTGTGTTAAATAGTGAGTTTAGTGCTAATTTTGGTGTATTGTGTGGAATTTTGGTTAGAATGTGATTATGTTGACAAAGCCTACTTATTTAAGTATTGTTAGGGTCATTTTAACTGAGTTTAACCCAGATTTCACTAAAATACCATAGGGTTTGTGTTTTGTGCAAAATCGGTGTTTTTAAGCGATATTATGGCATTTTGTAATCTGCTTTTGTCCCAGACCTTTCAGGATAAATTTAAGAATACTGGAGCATGCTCACTAGGTTTAGACAACACCACCAGAACACGAACCCCTCTCTCCCAAACCAGGCCGCAGATTTAATCGTATTGGCCGCAATTTGCGGCCAGGTTAGGGTGTTGGGTCTTGGGGTTTTGGGTAGGGTTGTCTGCAGTGTATTGTAGTGTTTTGGCATGTCTAGTTTTGTAAGATTTGACTTGTAGGAAAATCTGGGATCATATATCGTTTTTCATGTCCGTTGTGTTTGCGCGATACGCGCGATACGTGAGTGGGTTCTGTGATCCAGCGTATCGCGGCGTGTCGCGATGGTTTTAGACGCGTATACACACGATTCAGCGTATCGTGCACACGCGCGTTTAGTTCGCGACACGAGTTTCTCGTTTTGGTTCGATATCGCGTTTTGCGGAATATTTGGCTTATATATGATTTCCATGTCTTATATTCAAGTTTGCAGGCAGGGACTATGGACACTGCTACAGGGGGGAGCAGATGGTAGGATTCACCTAGCGCGGAGCGTAGGTGAGTAGATTTAACATCTACAGGGGAATCACCCGCATGGCGTTATGCGTCTGGGCAAGGATTCAAATACTTGTCGCATATTCTACGTCATTGTTAGAATTGCGCCTTTACCTATTTACTTAGATATAGTTGTACTATGACTAGTAGCCGTAGGGCACTGCACACATTATTGACGGTTCATGTTGCACGAGCACGGATTGTATGCCACACACACACCGTCAATAATTGCCATGTCACACACTAACCATTATAGATACTTTTGCTTATCACACATGACATCTAGCTTATCGGTATACCTATAGTGTATCATACCTTTAGTAATAGGTACATATACACCTTGCGATACAGCTACAGGTATATCTTGCTCATGTTTTACTTATACCGGGGGGGATATCCTATATATTTTACTTATACCCAGGGGGGTATACGACATCAGTTCTTATAGGTAGATACCTATACATTGCTACACCTGTATGTTACACACATATTCAGTTGCAGTCACATATTTACCTTTACTGATGTTACTTAGCTGTACCTTATTGGTTTCGCATACATCTGGTTTCAGCTACATATTCTCTGTTATATGCTCGCATTTCAGATATATCGTATATATTTATTTCTGGATTGCGCATTATTATTTGGATTTTACATGATGTTTTCTTGATTTGGGAACCGCGGGAGTTCATGAAATTATGCATACATTGAAAAACCCGGTTTCGTTGATATGATATTTGCGCATCCACCATGGGTTTTATCGGTGCTGATTATATATACCCCTACGAGGAGGCGTCGAGACCGTAGAGGGTACATGGTGGGGCCCGGAGGTACCCCGGGGCAAGAAAGGGATGTCGATGTGCTATGAGCCGATGAGCCCGGCAGGGGAACCATACCATCCGGTGACAGTACCAATGACTCGGCGGGGATCTTGGAGATACCGTTGGGAGTCATGTGCGTATGCATACAACGAAAGGCGAGAGTCAGAGCTAGGCACTCATGCTTTCGGGACAGCGTATGATACGTACCTATCAGGATTTCTGTGTCGATGCTTGGCACATTGTTTTCATGATATTTCATTTAATACCTTTGTATATATAACAGGGGATTTAGCCGTTGTTATATATACCCTTACACCAATATTAGTGGAATGGGACGCTAATATATGTGTATTGACCCTATCATATTTATTTCTGCGTATATATTTATTTAGGATGTTAGAAACTTACTTGAGATTCGACTTGGGATATAGGTGATTCATTGAAATTGGATATTAGATATGAAAGAGATTGTTGATTTGTACATTCGAGATATAGGAGAGCTATTCGATATTGTACATTGAGGTGATGTGAGACTTATATGATGTGAGAGTCCAGTTTGGGGGCTGATTTGAGGATTTGTGGATTTGAGTGTCTTGATGGATTGTGATCCTGCCACGATGTCAGGTTTCCGTGGAAATAACATATTCCACCCTATACCTCACACTTACCTATTTTATGCACAGTTTCATATATTGGTAGTACCTGTTTGTGTACCCTTATGATAGTTGCATATCTACATTCTCATATCCCTATTGCATGGTTATTGCATACTATTGTCATGTTATTATTGCTTCACATATTGATTGTACCTGCTAGTGTACTTTCCATTATTCTGCATTTACATGACATGTTATTACTGTAATCGCATATCTTAGATTCATGCTGTACGTACATTCCTGCGATTACCTGCATATGTTATCCACTATTCACGTATTGGCAACTCACCCCCGTTGTGCCACAGGTGTTTCAGGTTGTTCCCCAGAGTAGTCGAGGCAGACTATTCCGCTTTTCAGCTATCATCTTTTGCTACAGATACCGCATCAGCTCACAGTACTATTTTGCTTAGGTGGGTTTGGTGGTTATCTGTATTTTGTATTGTATATTCGTTGTATTTTTTACTCTCCATCTACTATTATGTTGTTGACTTAGAGACTTGGTGAGGACGATATTGTATATTATTTGTGGGTTGTTGTCTTTTATATACAGTTTTCTCTCTATTGTCTCTATTTCTTCGCTACGGCGTTATATTTTTTGTGTTGTATTCATCTTGGCTAGTTTTTACAAAAAGGGGGTGTTGCCAAAATTTTAAAGAAAGAAAGTAGGACTTTTAAAGAATTTGGGTTGCGATTTCAAATGTTTCAAAAACTTATATTATCTTTTCCGTATTTTTATGGTTTAGATTTCTGGGTTTTGGCTTTCTTTTACTGCGTTACGTCTTTAGGCGTTGCGTAGTATTAGGGCCGTCACGGGCCAATTTTGGGTCGTGACAGGATCCAAGATTATCTGTATTGTTCTGTGATGCTTATTACATTTCTAGGATGTTGCATTTTATCACGCCTTGAGCGATTATTATATATTGATATATATACTAGTAGATGTTGTATATGTTTTACACCTGCGCTAGTCCAGTCCCCGCTCTGTCGTTAGTTAAGTAACCTAACGGGTGATGACGGGACCCAGTGGCGAATGCGGATGGCATATACGTACATCGTATTTTCGTTCTTTTGTGGTGTGATTAATTGATGGGACTGCATTGATTCGGATCAATACAAGCTAAACAAACCTAATCTGATGTTGTTGGAACATTTTTTTAAAAAAGATGTTATTGCAAGGACATTCTCTTTTGTTTTGCACAGTGGTATTCGGTTATCAATATGTTTGTGTATATGCCCTAGAGGCCATTACTGTATCATACTAGTATGTATATTACTTGATGGGTGCTTGGGATATTCACAGTTGTATAGACAATCTTGCTCGAAATAGTAGTATGCTACTTGGTTTGTCTCTACTTTAATGTGTAATGTGTGTTTCTTTATTATATCACCTATACGCATTAGTAGAGCCCTTAGGATCTTTGCTTGATTACCGGCGTTGTGATGGCGATCACACTCGTGGGGCTGGGTAATCCACAAGCACATCCTTATTCATGTCCCTAGTCGTGGGATTATCGAGACAGGGCATCGATACTCCGGAGTAGACTAGCGTATGCGCTTCTCATCCCAGCACGGGAGACGGTCTGTCTCACAGCCGTCAGTACGTCATACTTGAGATAGTATGCGGGTGCTCGTTAGGTTACGAGTACACTGGACAGGACTCGTCGGGAACTGATGGTTGGTATTATACCTATCGTCGGTTATCAGTTCCCAGGTGACATGAGTACAGCTTAGTCCGCTGACTTGACACTGTCACTTCGCCTCGAGTGTGTTCCTACTGTTCTTTGATTACAGCCCTACCACGGTTCTACTGAGTCGTGCAAACAGGTAGTAGTTGGGTGCAGTCCCGAAGCACTTGGAGGCAGTGACGGTTAGACAGGATTCGTCTCTCCCGGTATTGGGGGTTGACATCGCGCTGTGTCTAGGAGAGCCATTACACGAGTAGTCCCTGACCAGGGCAAGCGAGATATACTGGTAGGTTTCTAAGGTTTTCTAAGGGTGTTCTGGGCTTCACTCCGACACGACTTGTACCGCTATTAGGGGACTGACGTTTACCGCCCCCTAGGCCCGCCTTGCGATGTATCAGACGAACAGACCGGACTGTACGGAGATTGTCACATACAGGCTCAGTGGGAGTTCGGATGGGTTTACCTCATCGGCCTTCTTATCGACATCTACCTGGGGACCGTTACGTACAGCTAGTGCCGCTTGCGGTCTGTGGTTAAACCCACTTCCAGCGTAGTGTCGAGTCTTTAGAGTCCCACACAGAGAGTTTCCCTGCATTGAGCGAAACGTGTAGAGGCCGTATGGTTTTACGGCAGGGCTGCGATCACTTACGTACACTTGTGTGCGTGTGGTGTTCGGGCAGGCAATACTAGTGGGCTTTGGTTTAAGCCGGATCCTAGTATTTCACGGATGGATTTGTTTTGTCTTCTATGCATCCGCATTCTACGGAATACGGATGCAGGTGTGTATGCACAGTTTTCCGGAGCGATGAAGGAGGAGGTGCCTCATTAGGGTTTTGGCAGTTTGTTCGGCCAAAACCGTTATGTGGCAGGCTCATTAGGGTTTTGACAGTTGATTCAGACTCATCAGGATTTTGGCAGTTCGTTTGGTCAAAACGATTATGAGCCGCGGACATCATTTACTAATCCTTTTAGTGATAATTCTATGATGGCTAATTGCATTGACCATTTGACCACCTTGACCTCTCTTGACTTTGTTGACCGGTTGACCGTGTTGACCATTGACTTTTAAGAAAGATCTACACTCTTCTTTTCTTTTTCTTTTTATATTTTGATTATGATAATGGTCATTTCAATGTAGCCATCAAACTTTATCTTGACGGGATTAGTAATGATATTGTTTTTGCATTATTGAACCATGGTTCATTTTCCTATGCTCATAATTCTTTTCTCATTCTCTTTCTTGCTTTTTCTAATGAGAAGAAAAGAAATGCACCATGGTTGCTAGCTCCTCCTTCTTCCTCCTCTTGATTCATCTTTTGATCTCATGTGTTGAGAGATAAAGATCCCAGTAACGTTTTGAAAATCGTTTCCGTGAAATTTCGAAAAAACGGTAAAATAAGGGGGGTTTCTGTAAAAAGTCAAAAAGCAAATATCTTTATTATAAAATTAAATATACATATTCTAGCTATGTAATTGCTAGTATTTGGTGTTTATTGAGCCACTGCTGAAATTTCAAATTTTCTGAATTTTTTTCCGAAATTAATTATTTTAATATTATTTTAAGCCGGTAAGAAAATATATTAAATTAGCGATAAATACAAATTTAAATGGTCTAATTTTAATCTTTAAAATCATGTTAATTAAAATCTAGTTGTAATATAATTTTTTAGTATTTTATTTCAAGTTTTAATTGATTTATTTTATGGAAAACAAAAATATAGTTATTTTGAACTAAAACTTGCAAATATGGTATTGTGGGGGGTCTTTTTTCATAGAATTTTTTTGTAAAGTCTCTCACACTCACCCTCACTCCCCTTGGCCAGCCCCACACTATTGTAGCAGCCCAAGAATTTTATTTCCCTCTTTTTGACCTTAAATCATGTGTGAAATGGGTTAAAATAAGGTTTTTATATATAGTAAAGTAGGTAGGGGTATTATGGTAATTTGGGATGGGCTTTGACTTGGATTATTTTCCACAACTCCCCCACACCTCTCCCCACTCCCTCCTCAGCCGAAATTCCTGCAATAAACAGTCCCAAAATTTCCCCTCTCATTTTTCTTCTAAACTCATCAAAATTCCATCACAAATCAAGCTAAAACCCAAATCCAACTCTTACCCATTTTTCCTTGACCTATTCTAGTGTGGATCTTGGAGCAAGAAGCAAGTTTGTGAGGCTAGGTTGGATGTTGATTCAAGTTTTGTGAGGTATAAATCCTTGTTCCATGGTTTGTTTGTTGCTTAGTTACTTAATTGTTGCTATCATATCTCATTTGAAGCTAATTAGGGGTTTAATTGGGTTTAATTGCTTGGTTGGAAAATTCAAGAAAAGGGTTTGTAAATAAAATTAGGGTTTTCTTCATTGGGTATTGATCTTGATGTGGGGATTAACATGTTAATGTGATGCTAAAACTAACCTAGTTGCTAGTTTACTAATTGATGCTTGTAATTGTTAAAATTGGAATTTTATGCAAACTAGGTTTTGGAAATTTATTTCAAATGTTAGACTAAAAATCTAATTAGGTTTTTCATGACTTCATTAACATTATTAAGTGTAGTTTAATACTTTAGATCATGAAAATCTAAGCTAGATTGTAGTTTGTGCATTTTTGCTATGAAATTGTTAAAATTTAGGTATTTTGTAAACTAGAATTTTAGGGTTTTTGGAATTTAATGAGATTAAATTATGGGAATTGTTTTTATGACTTATTTAAGATATTTAGTGAATATTGTGGCCGCTAGATTCGTTTATACATCGATTTTTGTACTAAAACGGTGATTTGTGCTTGCTAGATTTTCGGGAAAATGACTTTTTAAGTGAAATTGGGGTTTTTGTGAATTTTAAGCTATTTTATATTATAATTAGTGCTTGTAATTGTACAAATGAGTGTGTTGGGAGCTTTCTCGATGGTTTGGCATTTGTACGCCGACGTCGAGGGTTTTTGGGTCGATTTGTGAAGGCAACCATAGGTTTTGACCTATGTGGGATTCGTGCGTCGTTTTGGTCATGAGTCGGATTTTAATGCGATACGGTGCGTTATGATATGTAGGTACCCCATGTGGACTTCGAGACGACAAGAAAGCGCGTGTCAACATCGGCACCGGCGAGCGAGGACCAGGTGAGTAGATTTATATCTACGGGGAGAAGTTGGGTGGATGGCGTATAGCACCCCCGCAGTTCGTGGTGATGTATACGAATACGTATACACACATTTATTGATTTTATTTTGTTTGAGTTTATTGATGATAAATATGGATGGTTTAGTATCGCGAAACCCTAGAGTAGTGGTCGCACCATACATGCACACACC
This sequence comes from Agapanthus africanus, assembly GCA_030015575.1. Classification (NCBI taxonomy): domain Eukaryota; kingdom Viridiplantae; phylum Streptophyta; class Magnoliopsida; order Asparagales; family Amaryllidaceae; genus Agapanthus; species Agapanthus africanus. The sequence goes on along the minus strand of CM057345.1, from coordinate 428,694,114 downwards.
CACCCTTACTTGCATACATTCTTCTTCCATTTGTGTTTACGGGAATATATATATAGTTATGTGATCATATGGGTATGGGACTATGTGTTCACATACGGATTTGAGGATGATACTTGGGATTGAGCTGAGTCGATGAGATTTGTTTTGTGGTTGTGATATCGGTGTTATGGCAGGATTCGTACTTGAGGTACGTCCTGGTGCTATAGAGGATCTTGGGACGGCGATCCGGGTGAATAGTGTTATGAATAAAATGGTCGACATGTGATCGTGATATGAGGCATGATATGCTAGGATATTGATATTAGGCCGTATCGGGCGATGTATACCCCTTGATGATGATGTGTGCTGACGATATCGGTTTGTACGAGATTGTCGATCAGTAGTCAGATCATGAGTATTGAGGATATTAGTATTGTACTAGACATAGGTCAGTACCCTAGACTATGATCTTGGATAAAGAGGATACCAGAGGAATAGTGTGATGAATATGATATTGGCCCGTACCCAGATTTGGGGATGCCGTACGACGGATTTACGTACGAGCTATATTTTGATGATTGATCCGCACTTTTGACTTGGGATGTCTGATTATAGATATGGTATCGGATATGATATTATTGAGGCGGGATCACCGACTAATATATATACAGGTATATATATATATCGACTCAGATGTTAGGCGGTTTCCTTACCTGTAGTCCAGCTTGTTAGTTTAGCCCTTTAGTTTAGTTTAGTTGTTAGATTAGATTCGACTCCTACCTATTTCAAAAGCTTACGAATCGTGGGTATTTCAAAAGACATGTCAAGGGATTCTACGGATATTTTAAAAGAAGTATCTTTTCCTAAAAACACCGTAACCCTTATTTTCAAAACACCGCGATTCGTGTTATTTCAAAAGGCACTATTATAGGACTTATATTAGATTAATGCAGATTAGTTATAGTTGCGTCTAGTATTCAGCTCCCGCTCATTATTGTTATTCGCTTCGCATCGCATGCTTATATTATGTTTCATACTCCATTATTGATATCATGCTGTTAGGACACCAGCACCATTACCGATGATGCATATGTACCACGTACACTTACTTGCCAGCTCACACACATCTTCATCGGTAATTGCCATGTCACGTACACCTTAGAAAATATTATTACTTGACATAGCCTGTTAGCTAATAGTTTAGACATTGTAGTTATTACCTGCTACTTCATGCATACTGTTATTCATTGTTATGCCGCATTCATGGATTCTCATGCATATATTCACTATTTTACGTGTTATTGAGGTTTTGGATTCGGATTTCCATGAGATTTTCTGGATTTGGAGGAAAACCGCAAAAACATAAATAAACCTTTTCTCTCTTTTAAAATAAAAAGTGCGGTTTTCCCATGATGTATGAGTCGTGCACCATGAGTTTGCTGATGGATTTCGAGACCCGATTCGAGGAGTGGAGGAACCGTTTCGGGTACATGGTGGGCCCGGTGCGGTACCCCGGGGCAAGAGGAATGTGTTGTTGACGTTGAGCCCGGCAGGGGAGCACTACCGACCGGTGATATTACCCGACGCGTCGGATATCCGGAGGATACCGTCGTGGTCTTGAGATGGATGGTAGGGGCCGGTCTTGACTGACGGCACCCTAGATATTGTGATTGAGACACAGAGATATCGAGATATTGGGATTACGTTTTGTGCCGATGCTAGGCACTGTTTTATGCTGATTTCATTTATGATATCTCATTTAAAAATACAAAGGAAATCTCACTAAATTATGAAAATAGTTTCTTCATTTACATGTATTCTGTTTTCATGCATTCATACCTCATTAATATGATATATTGCTACCTGAGGCACTGACACGGGCACATGAGATTACACTCGGGTTAGATATTTACCCTAGCCTTGTTATAGGTTGCATGTTATATATATAATTGAGGATATATTATGATCATTGACCTAGGTTGCGTTATTTATGTGATTTCTTTCCGTAGATGTTTTTCTATTCACGAGTTGGCAACTCACCCCCGTTGTGCCCCAGTTCCTTGCAGGTTTGCCGTACAGGTTTCTTTACGGCTTGCGGGCATAGTTTCCTTCGGGTGATTTGCTAGTAGGTGGGTTTACTTGTATCGTACCCCCCATTATATAACTTGTATATTATTACTCTGTTGTATCTAGAAGTTCCATCAACCAAACATGTATTTATTTTGAGATAGAGACCAGTGATGTTATTCCTTCGACCTTAGAGTCGCGCGTTATATTTCTGAGGTTTTCTTGTGGTTTTGAGTTTCCTTTGAATTTTAATTCTCGCCGTTGGCGTTGTATATTATATTGCTTGTGTGGTTGTGACCGTCGATTGACGAAGAGCTAGCTCCCGCTTGGGGATGCCTTTTTATTGATTTCGTATACTATTCATGTTGTATCCCGTTTGGGAGCCAGTATTTACAAAGGAGACTCTGCCGAAATTTTCAGGAAATATTTGATGTTTTTAAAACCGCATAACTCGGCTTATGCTATTAAAACTACTTGATTTTAAATTGGCTTTCCTTCACTCTACTACTTTTCTTGGTTTGGATTTCTGGGTTTTCGGTTTACTTAGATTACGTACGCCTCGAGACGTTCGTAGTTTAAGTGCCGGTCATGTTCCGTACTTTCGGGTCGTGACAAAGTTGGTATCAGAGCATTAGGTTTTACCTTCGGAGCGTAGGATGACCCTTGGTTGATGGAATAGGTGACTAAAGTAGAGTGACGTACCGTAGGTATGTTCCGCGGCATATTTACGATACGCTACTCTACTTAAGAAGCCTTAGGATGTACATTTCTTTGCTCAGTATTATATTCAGTCCGATCTAGCCTCATCAGTACCAGTTATGGTTTTGCTGCCACGATTACGGGCAGGGAGAGCTACGGCTAGAGTTGCAGTTAGCACGAGCTCGTCACGAACGAGGACTGACCAGGGCGAAATTCCGGCGACACTCGATTGCAGAGATGTGTCTTTTTATTGTGTTTTCGCGCCATGAGCGTTGATGGATCGCTGTAGGAGATTACTCGGACGGGCAGATCAGCACCAGAGGATTGAGCCAATGATAGAAGGTCGCCAGTCATCGAGGATGAATGACTAGGACATATGGATCGTTCGCCTACCCCGATGCGAGGTCATCAGATAGATTGTTTCCAGCTAGAGACGACTTCACGCGGAGACGTTGGGAGTCGACAGAGACGATCGAATGTCAGAAACCTATTATTCCAAGTTTAAAGTATTCGGAAGGGCATGCAGGCAATTCTATGGACCCTCTAGAAGAATGAAACCCTAACTCGACTTAATGACCGTGTGAAAGCCTTTGAACCTTCGGGTTTGCGGCAGTTCTACGGCGCCATTAGTGAGGCTTGGGTTTGCCTTTCTACGGCTGGACCACCGATGCTGTGGTATGTACCCGATACTATTAAACTGTGCCCAAGATGTTGAGCTCTTGGGGGATTATGAGGTTTTGACGACTTGATCGGATGGCTCGACTTAATTCGGATGCTAGGTGGTGAGATGCATTCTTGGGAGACTCCAGATACAAGGATAGCCGTTACAGCCCAGTCCCTGCAGCCACGACGAGTCGAGTCCGAAGCGGTCGACATTAGAGAAAGGTGAAGTAAGAGGTTCATACCAGATCTAGATGAAACGGCGTTCCACTCCGCCGACATCAGAGATGCGATACGCATGCCAAGGCATTGTACTTGGATATACCTTCCAGAAGGAGTCGCGATTAGTATGCAGCCGTTCCGGAACGAGAACAGATCTAGTAAGGGACGATGACTTCCGGACAGTTCGGCAGAGACGAGATTTGGGAGAGATCTCGACAGGACCTTTCTGGAATGAATTACAAGAAGACTTGGACCCAGGAGTGGTCATGTTACGCACACCGGCAGGCCAGAGCTCAGGTTCGTCGATGAGACATGCTCTGAGTGACCACGAAAGTTGGCCAGAGATTCTTGGAGGATGTGCTTGAGCGGGACTATTCCGCCATACTTGATTTTGGTATTTTGAGCGATCTATTTGCATGATTGATTTTGATGATGGAGTTTCGTGATATTTGTTTCCATGGACCATGGTTGCACCTACTGAGTATTCACGATTTTTGCACAGTTGTTGCACTTGAGATAGTTTTCGTGCCTTGGTTCCTCATGTTTGTGATTATATGGATTTCATACAGTTGAGTTGATTGTGCGTATATACACATACGATTTGGTTTTTGCACTCGGTATGATTCACATATGCTTGCAGTGCAGTGATACGCATTTTGTGCACTTAGATGCACTGGACTTCGATTTCGATTGTGATACTCGATATTTGTTTTGTGCACCTTGTGCACCTGATTTGATTTTGCGCATGTTCGGCGCTTGATATTGGATTTCATGATTTCGTGCATGATGGATGCACCTGCCTTGGATTTTCGCACATGTTGAGCGCATGTTTTGAGATGTGATTTTGGTGCACACCAGATGCACTAAATCGAGATTTTTCGTGCATGTCAGATACACCTGATTTTGTTGTCAGGCACACATGTTGCCTATGACAAATGTTTCATGCACACCCGATGCACTTAGATGTTGTTTCTGTGCATATGTATGGCACATATATGGATTTTGATTTCCGTGCGCACCAGACGTACGTAGTATTCATACGCGTATTTTGGGATTGATTTTTCTTATAGAGCAGTACGTTTTTATGATATTGCTATGTGTTTTCGTACTGAGCAGAACTAGTCAGAGGACAGTACCTGAATATATTTTACATGTATAGTTTCGAGTTATATCATATTGGTTTTGCTTTGAATTTGGTATTGATGTCTTCCCCATGACTCCGATGATTGCGGGATGCTTGACGGAGTTCTGATTTGAGTTATATGCTCATTTTTCATGCGCATGCGTTGCGCTACGATTTGTTTTATGTATTTATGATTTCGGAGCCCCGGCGATTTGATTGTTTTGGCTGAAATATTTTAGTATTTAGGGGAAGTTTTAATTTAAATTCGGGGACCGAATTTCTTTAAGGGGGAAGATTGTAACGTTTTGAAAATCGTTTCCGTGAAATTTCGAAAAAACGGTAAAATAAGGGGGTTTTCTGTAAAAAGTCAAAATGCAAATATCTTTATTATAAAATTAAATATACATATTCTAGATATGTAATTGCTAGTATTTGCTGTTTATTGAGCCACTGCTGAAATTTCAAATTTTCTGAAATTTTTTCCGAAATTAATTATTTTAATATTATTTTAAGCCGGTAAGAAAATATATTAAATTAGCGATAAATACAAATTTAAATGGGCTAATTTTAATCTTTAAAATCATGTTAATTAAAATCTAGTTGTAATATAATTTTTTAGTATTTTATTTCAAGTTTTAATTGATTTATTTTATGGAAAACAAAAATATAGTTATTTTGAACTAAAACTTGCAAATATGGTATTGTGGGGGGTCTTTTTGCATAGAATTTTTTTGTAAAGTCTCTCATGTAAGTGCACGGCGGCGCCCCGGCCGTCAATCCGACGGCCAATTGCGGAAGCGGTGATAAACTTAAATTTTGCGGACTTAGCAAACCGGCACCACCGCGCACTAAACATCCGGATCGAACCATTAACTAGTCCTAGCTATCTACAAGAAAGGGAATAGAGATATACCGACGATCCAAGTCCTCCGGTCTTTTCGTCATGGTCCCGATCTCCTGCGGAAAAGTCCCGTCTCCTCCTCGTCGCCGGAAGTGCACCACATCGCCTACTTTGTTTACGGGCTCCCACCTCAATGCCGAGGCAACTCGGGCACGAAGCCGGCTACTCGACGTGCCCAAGGTTTGCTGTAGAATGTGTAGTAGAGGATTGTGTCTCATTTGGGGTTCATGGAGGTGCCTTTTGGTGGAGGGATGATACAAGGATTATGTGGAGGAACTTGTAGGATTTTGGAGCATGAAATGAACAAGATTTCCACCCTCAAAAAACTTGGACAGCCCTTCCAAGGGGAAGGCCGGCCATCACATCAAGAGAGGAGAGAATGAGAGTGTCATCCAATAATACCAAAGGGAGAGAGAGAGAGAAGACTATCATGCAAAAGGAAATGATCACTAAATCAAAACCCACACTTAACCACCTACCACCAACCTCATCATCAACAACCATGATGATAAACAAAGTCAAGCAATCATGAGTTTATGAAGTCAAATGATGGGACAAGAATCATGACATGAAGATATGCAAAGACCCCCTCCACAAATGCTTATTTGCAACAATGCAAATAAGCCCTCCTCCACCAATCTTCGGCCAATGAACGGAACAATGGAAATTGGCCGAAACGAAAAGCAAACTGGCAACTCCAGAAAACTGGTCCCGTAATAAATTACAGGAAAACCCCGATACTGTGTATACACACCCGCATTTGTATTCCGACCGAAATATAAATGCAATGAGACAAAATCTCCACTGTACTATACTAGAATCCGGCTTATACCAAAACCGGCTAGTAATATCTGTTCGATCCTGATCCGTACAATACCGCACGTATCTGATCGAGCCCTGCCATATAACCACATGGCCTATAGTACAAACTGTCCAATCCTGATCCGTGCAATACCGCACGTATCTGATCGGACCTTGCCATATCTCCATACGGCCTCTACAACCTTTCGCCCGAAAGCTGAGTAACAGAATGTGGGGGACTCTAAAGACTCATCAACACCTTGGTTGTGGATTTAACCACTAGCACGTCAGAGGTATAAGCCAATACGTAACGGGCTACCAGGTATTGACTAAAAGGGACGTCTGTGAGCGAACTCAGCCTGACAACCCTACTGAGCCTGTCAGTGACAATATCCGTACAGTCCGGTCCGTTCGTCTATGAGTATCGCATGGCGGGCCTAGGGGGTTGGTAAAAGTCAGACCCCCAAAAGCGGTACAAGTCGTGTCGGAGTGTAGCCCAGAACACCCTGAGATACTACTGGAATACCTACCAGTAAATCTCCTTGCCTTGGCCAAGGACTTTGTGTAATGGCCCTCCTAGACACAGCACGACCTCACCCCCAATACCGGGAGAGACGAACCCCTGAAAATACGCTCACTGCCTCCATGTGGCTCGGGACTGTACCCAACTAAAACCTGTTTGCACGACTCCTTTGAGCCGTGGTAGGGTAGTAATCAAAGTACAGTGGGAACTCACACGAGACAAATGACGATCCCCAGGTCGATGAACTAACCTACACACATGTCACCAGGGAACTGCCATCTGACGTCTGGTATATGACCAACTAGCATGTTCCCGGCGAGTCCTGTCCGGTGTACTCATAACCCAATGAGCACCTGTATACATCTTAGGTGATCCAACTGACACCAGTGGCTTGTAAGACCGGCCACCGCCCCTCGTCGGGGTCTCGACTGTATACACTAGTCTACTAATGGAGTATCGATGCCCGGTCTCGAAACTCCCACGACTAGGGACCTTTTAAGGATATGCTTGTAGACCCCCAGCTCCCACTTATATGATCGCCCTCATACTGCTGGTGGTCAAGCAAGAATCCTAGGGGCTCTATCAACGTGTAATAGCGACGTGTCAGGTCACCTAAAACAGTACACGATGATAAAGGTAAACCAGATAGCATACTATCATCTCGAGTAAGACTGTCCTACCGGGATAGGTCCTCCCTCAATCATTACAATCACGTACCTGTGACCTAATAATTGACTCTGAGGGCACTATCTCCAACAATCTCCCATTTGCACTCAAGGCTAATTATTGCGATGTCGCATACTCACAGCCCGTGTGATACCGAACATCCAACTCCTCTACTAGTCAGTCTCACAAAGCTCGTTTGCGGAACTATTGCGTTCGAGGAATAGCCTCAGTGAGTGGATCCGCTTAGTTGTTTCTCCCTTTGTCTCTCTATATCTCAAGTTCGCGGAGAAACCCATCTCCCGAAATGAGCAATACCTGTCTCAGAATATGTCTGGATGTCTGATGGGACCTAGCTCATAAATGAACTCCAAATCCAAACTTCTTAGACTGTATCGTCAACTGAACTTAATCAGTATCCTGCGCGCCATGCCTCCCTCAGTATTGCCTTGGACCACCTGTCCAAAATACTGCCCCTCATCAGAAGGAAAACTATAACTCTGACAACCTCCTTGTCGTCCATGTCACCTTGGAAGCCTGGAATGATAACTGTCTCCTGAATGAGGCTGTCGTTATCATATCCCTAGAACATCCACTTGTGTTCTAGAACTGCTTCCGACTGTTTCTCCAGGATTGGATTAATGTCAACTTATTGCATCTAGTGCAAGAACAACATCTGGTATGGTACTTGACATCTCATGATTGACTCAATTGCCTAAGCAAGTGATCTGTCAATCATGCACATCCCTCTCCCCTTTAGTCTATAAGACACCTTTAGAGAGGGTGACTCCATTACCTGCAGGTACACTACCGTGCCAGGAGTCGTCCATTCTAAATACCCTTTAGAATGCTGTCTAAGTACCCAGATTGGGAGACTACCCAAACCTAGATCTAAAACCATAGATCTAGTAACCAGTATGTCTGATATAAAATCCATTTTCTTTGTGGAGAAACCATTATGTGACGGCCAAAATATAACCGATTGTAGTATAGGAGTTTCTTTTCCTACTCTGTGTATATCATCCAAATACCAGGATATCACACCCTACTACCTTCTCAACAGATCCATCCTCTATTCTGATGAAGTCAAACCCATGACTGTCACGTCAGAAATAGATGATCTATCTCCGCTACATCTGCTCTAGTCTATAAATAGACATAAGCAACCTGTCCACCAATGCTTCCGCTGCTCCCACTGACTACGACAACCCTCTGGCAGAGTCATATAGACGTACACTTCTAAAACTGGTTTAGAACGACGCTATACTCATCCTCCCGCCGGGTCTCGTAACCTGGAACAACAGCAATGGCAATTGTGGGTAAACAAGAACTTCCCTGTCACCGTCCTTGAGGCTACCGTAGTGCCTCTCGGGTGCCTGAAGTTACCCACCTTATCTGCGGAGTGGCCAATGGAATGTCAAACCGGATTGAATCTTTAGGTTCCTTATCAAATCTTCAGTAATCGTTTGTGGTTCTGGAATCACTTCCAGTTCTACCATACTCCCACTACTGTTTTCTGAAAAAATCCATTTTTAATAAAACTGTGGCGAGTCTAGAACAATATTGCTATTGTTCATCCAGATGGTAGAAAGTCAACCCGCGTCATAGCCTGGGTCAACCCACAAACAGCCATTACAGAAACGTGCCTTGAGTTATCCAGAGTCTGATTTTAAGCATAATCCGGACAACTCCCCGTACCTTAACATCGTTAAGATACGAACTGTTCTATATCCAATATAGGACCAGAGGCACTGATTTAATTGAACCAGATTCAAATCATGCAGCTGTCTCCAGTGCATGTCAACTAAATGGAAGAAGGCCTGATCAGCGTTACCCAACTTAGGAATGCTTCCAATTATGAGTAACCTGAAAGAGAAGCAATTTCTCTTAATTATTACTATCAACTGAATACCATTGACAAGTATCTACATCTTCGATCACTTTGAAGAATCCCGATACTTGCTACACCTGGTTCTCTACTCTATTCAAATACCTATAACTTCTCAAAATTCAGACCCTGTGTTTCCGCGAAACACCTGTCTAAAAACTAGAGAAGTCATAAGTAAACCGAATATAGTACGAGGACCAACCCCTCTGTCCTGATGGACCCTGGACAACATACAATACTCTGCATAAGTCCCTTGAGTCTGATAACTCATTTACTGTGTGTCGTAGGTTGAAAACTGTACTTATGGTTAAGAAGAATTACACCGCTGTTTAATGCTCCTTACCTAACCATCCACTGATATAGGTAAATGTCGTAGACATAATTTCAGAAAGGTATATCTCACTCTATGAAAATAGACGTACAGATATATCAATTTGAAATTGGTGCATAACTGCGGATATTCAAAACCAAATATTTGCCAACCGGCAAACAACCCAGGTGATTTCCTCAAATATCACCGATTACAACGAATCCCGATATAATGAGGATGATCACCCAATTCCCAATAACTTACTCCCACTCATCATCTGTAAAACCATACAGATGTGAGAATCGTACCTGGTAAATACATACCCTGGAGTAAGTATCTAATCGGGAAATCAGTTTTCCTTTAACTGTGCACAGTGAAACTGAAACATTGAAATGTTTCGTGGGGTATCCCGGTATTCATAGTAATGCCTCTTCCATTATTCAGATTCACAACTACAACCGTATAATTCATTGCCATCTCTCCACATCCCTTCATATGTCTTTAGTCATTACCTTCTGCACACCCCTTTAGGCCAAATGGTTTTCTTCCTTCCCTACCGTTCGGCACCAGCCTATGGTTTGGAAGAAGACTATCCAATAAGCATAATGGGTGTACTGTCCTAATCCTAGGAACACTCGCAATGCGAGAGAAGGTGAAGATAAAAGACACCCGAATAAACCTTATTCCTATTTCTCCTGAACCAGAATCCATCCCCGAACTAGAACCAGTTCCATTCGAGTTCGTATATAACCATACGATGGAGTATCCAAATAAGCTGTGGATCTTCGTAGTGATACGGAGTGTCCTGGAGAAATACAAAGGTGACGTGGGAGTGGTAACGAAATATTTGGTTTGGTCGTGAATATCTGTCGCAATTTACTTTGCCCTCTTACTAATCCCTTGCTTTGTCTGAACCTAATACCTTCTGCACACCATCGTTATGCTAACTGGTTTTCTTCATTCCCTACCGGTCGGCACCAGCCTAAGGTTTGGAAGAAGACAATCCAATTTGCGTAATAGGTGTACTACCCCTAAACCAAGGAGTACTCGTAACCTGAGAGAGGGTAAAAGGAAAAGACAACTGAATAATCCTATCCATTTTCTCCAGAACCGGAAACCATCCTCGAATAAATTCTTTCGAGTTCGTATATAACCATACGATGGTTTTGTCCAATGGAAGTGGACGTTCGTAGTAATACGGGGTGCCCTGGAGAAAAGGGTAAAAGTAGGAGTGGCAATGAGGTATGCAACTCTGACAATCCAAAAGCCAGTGTTAAGAAGGTTCGGTCAACTTGGTCACTGAGTCAAAGTCTTAGGGTCGGGTCAATGGTCGCTGCCAAAGAGAGAGAGAAAAGAAAACACTCAGCGTGCACTCTAACCTAGATCAGAATGGTTACCAATTTATCTAATCTGGAATCCTCCCACTGTACCTCAAATTCTCCTCCAAACCTGAAAGAAGAATTAGTCGGGGTTACCCGAGGAGTATACCAACTCATCAGTGGGAATCGGGATCCAACTCTCATCGCATGACAACGTGACGGAATCCGCTCACGGTATCACACTCCAGAAGGTATGCGCATATCTGGCAAGTTTCAGTTCTTTTGAAACTCCCGATGTGATTTCTGCCCCATGCTCTTATGACCTTGACTTTGGCCAACATATCATAAGTCACATGTCAAGTTCTACCCGTCATTCTCCAGGTTAATTTGAATCCACCCGCACATACCCTTGACTTTGGCCAACATGGCAGTACGACTGTTCCAAACCAACGCATCTATCTATGCTGCATATGAATAACCAATAGCTACCAAACACTGTGCCTTGACTTTGGCCAACATACACAGCTTGAATACTACTGACTATCCATATGAAACGACGGAGGGCTACGAATGGTTTCTGGCGAAAACCTTTAACGTAAAGAACTTGATATCGTCGAAGGAACGGATAGCTTTTTAAAAAATATAGTGACGAAAACCGTTGCTAAAGAGGTCACTCCCGGTGAAGGGATCTCGGCTCTTTCCCCGTAGAATGGGGTGCAGGATATTCCAACTGAATACCACGGTGCAAAGCAAAAGTAATCGGCTATAGTGAAGTTAATGCCCTGACGCAAACTTTTTGTCCAAGGGGTCACTCCCGGTGAAGGGATCTCGGCCCTTGCCTCGTCGACTGAGGAGCAGGATATTCTAATGAATACCACGATGCAAAACAAAAGTAAACGTCCTTGCAATAACAGCTTTTTGAAAAGTGTTCCAACAACATCAGATTAGGTTTGTTTTTTAACTTGCATTGATCCGAATCAATGCAGTCCCATCAATTGATCACACCAAAAAGAACGAAAATATACTGATGTACGTATATGCCATCCGCATTCGCCACTGGGTCCCGTCATTACCCGTTAGGTTAGCTTACTAACGACAGAGCGGGGACAGGACTAGCGCGGATGCAAAACATATACGACATCTACTAATATATATACCAATATATAGTATTTCGCTCAAGGCGTGAATAAAATGCAACATCACAGAAATGTACAGCATCACAGAAACAATACAGATATCTAGGATCCCCAGGTTTCACAGAGCCACTACTGAAACCCGACGTTCCCCTGGTCGTGTGGATAGCCTGTGCAATGTAATCCTAGACCCCTACGGGCGCGGCAAGTCACCCGCCAAAACCTGAAGCGAGGCAGCCCCCTTCAGCGCCGTGAATGGACCAGCCAGCACTTCACGGAATCCGGTAACTTGGGCACCCCTCCTGGGTCAACCTGTACCCCCTACGAGTACGGCGAATAGCCCGCCAATCCTAGAGTGAAGCCCCCTCCGTCTCAATGCCATGAGATGCGGGCTTGTTGCCCTCCAGAACCCGGCTATCCGTGCACCCCTCCGCGGGGTAATCCTAGTACAGAAAGTAAAATATACATACACCGGGTACATCGACCGCAACCAGGTCGTGCCCCAAAATAATAATACAATCAGGCAGTGACGGCAGTCCACATGTCGGACGCTCACCCCGCAATACCAAATGTACATAATACAACAGAACTGTACTAGCATTGCATCCAGGCTATCCCCCACGACCGATCCGCAACATCACAGCAAAAACAAAACATCAACGTGAAAGTCACGTTCGCAAATCCGTCTAACCGGGCTATAGCAGTTAGACCGGATTTACCGATCAAGTGACATTCACGGTCGCAGATATAATGTAAATACTGTGAAAAATGTGTTTAAAATTTTCCGATTGACCAAAAATTAACAAGTGGGCCCCAATCAAAACTGTAGCACTCACAGAAAACTTGGGCCCAATTTTAATATTCCAAAACCCATATTTTAAGCCCAGAAGGCCTCTGAAAAAAAATTGGTGAAGTGATCTCCACAGTGCGCGGCGGAAGGGCGGCGGGAAGGTGGTTTTCGCGGCAGTTCCGCGCTCCCACTGTGGAGTTACTTCGTCGAATTTTTACAGAGCTCTTAGATTTTCCAGCACATCAATATTTTACAACCTGAAAAATTTTTCGACACCAAAAATTTCCAACAGAAAACTGTCGTGAGCAAATACGGGTTTTTGGACATTTCGATCGATCGGAACAGAAAAACACACTACACCAAGCTAGACTAAGTTAATGGCGAGGCTCTGATACCACTGTAAGTGCACGGCGGCGCCCCGGCCGTCAATCCGACGGCCAATTGCGGAAGCGGTGATAAACTTAAATTTTGCGGACTTAGCAAACCGGCACTACCGCGCACTAAACATCCGGATCGAACCATTAACTAGTCCTAGCTATCTACAAGAAAGGGAATAGAGATATACCGACGATCCAAGTTCTCCGGTCTTCTCGTCATGGTCCCGATCTCCTGCGGAAAAGTCCCGTCTCCTCCTCGTCGCCGGAAGTGCACCACATCGCCTACTTTGTTTACGGGCTCCCACCTCAATGCCGAGGCAACTCGGGCACGAAGCCGGCTACTCGACGTGCCCAAGGTTTGCTGTAGAATGTGTAGTAGAGGATTGTGTCTCATTTGGGGTTCATGGAGGTGCCTTTTGGTGGAGGGATGATACAAGGATTATGTGGAGGAACTTGTAGGCTTTTGGAGCATGAAATGAACAAGATTTCCACCCTCAAAAAACTTGGACAGCCCTTCCAAGGGGAAGGCCGGCCATCACATCAAGAGAGGAGAGAATGAGAGTGTCATCCAATAATACCAAAGGGAGAGAGAGAGAGAAGACTATCATGCAAAAGGAAATGATCACTAAATCAAAACCCACACTCAACCACCTACCACCAACCTCATCATCAACAACCATGATGATAAACAAAGTCAAGCAATCATGAGTTTATGAAGTCAAATGATGGGACAAGAATCATGACATGAAGATATGCAAAGACCCCCTCCACAAATGCTTATTTGCAACAATGCAAATAAGCCCTCCTCCACCAATCTTCGGCCAATGAACGGAACAATGGAAATTGGCCGAAACGAAAAGCAAACTGGCAACTCCAGAAAACTGGTCCCGTAATAAATTACAGGAAAACCCCGATACTGTGCATACACACCCGCATTTGTATTCCGACCGAAATACAAATGCAATGAGACAAAATCTCCACTGTACTATACTAGAATCCGGCTTATACCAAAACCGGCTAGTAATATCTGTTCGATCCTGATCCGTGCAATACCGCAAGTATCTGATCGAGCCCTGCCATATAACCATACGGCCTATAGTACAAACTGTCCAATCCTGATCCGTGCAATACCGCACGTATCTGATCGGACCTTGCCATATCTCCATACGGCCTCTACAACCTTTCGCCCGAAAGCTGAGTAACAGAATGTGGGGGACTCTAAAGACTCATCAACACCTTGGTTGTGGATTTAACCACTAGCACGTCAGAGGTATAAGCCAATACGTAACGGGCTACCAGGTATTGACTAAAAGGGACGTCTGTGAGCGAACTCAGCCTGACAACCCTACTGAGCCTGTCAGTGACAATATCCGTACTGTCCGGTCCGTTCGTCTATGAGTATCACATGGCGGTCCTAGGGGGTTGGTAAAAGTCAGACCCCCAAAAGCGGTACAAGTCGTGTCGGAGTGTAGCCCAGAACACCCTGAGATACTACTGGAATACCTACCAGTAAATCTCCTTGCCTTGGCCAAGGACTTTGTGTAATGGCCCTCCTAGACACAGCACGACCTCACCCCCAATACCGGGAGAGACGAACCCCTGAAGATACGCTCACTGCCTCCAT
Source organism: Agapanthus africanus (assembly GCA_030015575.1). NCBI lineage: Eukaryota > Viridiplantae > Streptophyta > Magnoliopsida > Asparagales > Amaryllidaceae > Agapanthus > Agapanthus africanus. The sequence continues at coordinate 428,679,035 of CM057345.1, read as the reverse complement.
ATGGCTCGGGACTGTACCCAACTAAAACCTGTTTGCACGACTCCTTTGAGCCGTGGTAGGGTAGTAATCAAAGTACAGTGGGAACTCACACGAGACAAATGACGATCCCCAGGTCGATGAACTAACCTGCACACATGTCACCAGGGAACTGCCATCTGACGTCTGGTATATGACCAACTAGCATGTTCCCGGCGAGTCCTGTCCGGTGTACTCATAACCCAATGAGCACCTGTATACATCTTAGGTGATCCAACTGACACCAGTGGCTTGTGAGACCGGCCACCGCCCCACGTCGGGGTCTCGACTGTATACACTAGTCTACTAATGGAGTATCGATGCCCGGTCTCGAAACTCCCACGACTAGGGACCTTTTAAGGATATGCTTGTAGACCCCCAGCTCCCACTTATATGATCGCCCTCATACTGCTGGTGGTCAAGCAAGAATCCTAGGGGCTCTATCAACGTGTAATAGCGACGTGTCAGGTCACCTAAAACAGTACACGATGATAAAGGTAAACCAGATAGCATACTATCATCTCGAGTAAGACTGTCCTACCGGGATAGGTCCTCCCTCAATCATTACAATCACGTACCTATGACCTAATAATTGACTCTGAGGGCACTATCTCCAACATCTCACACTCACCCTCACTCCCCTTGGCCGGCCCCATACTATTGTAGCAGCCCAAGAATTTTATTTCCCTCTTTTTGACCTTAAATCATGTGAGAAATGGGTTAAAATAAGGTTTTTATATATAGTAAAGTAGGTGGGGGTATTATGGTAATTTGGGAGGGGCTTTGACTTGGATTCTTTTCCACAACTCCCCCACACCTCTCCCCACTCCCTCCTCAGCCGAAATTCCTGCAATAAACAGCCCCAAAATTTCCCCTCTCATTTTTCTTCTAAACTCATCAAAATTCCATCACAAATCAAGCTAAAACCCAAATCCAACTCTTACTCATTTTTCCTTGACCTATTCTAGTGTGGATCTTGGAGCAAGAAGCAAGTTTGTAAGGCTAGGTTGGATGTTGATTCAAGTTTTGTGAGGAATAAATCCTTGTTCCATGGTTTGTTTGTTGCTTAGTTACTTAATTGTTGCTATCATACCTCATTTGAAGCTAATTAGGTGTTTAATTAGGTTTAATTGCTTGGTTGGAAAATTCAAGAAAAGGGTTTGTAAATAAAATTAGGGTTTTCTTCATTGGGTATTGATCTTGATGTGGGGATTAACATGTTAATGTGATGCTAAAACTAACCTAGTTGCTAGTTTACTAATTGATGCTTGTAATTGTTAAAATTGGAATTTTATGCAAACTAGGTTTTGGAAATTTATTTCAAATGTTAGACAAAAAATCTAATTAGGTTTTTCATGACTTCATTAACATTATTAAGTGTAGTTTAATGTTTTAGATCATGCAAATCTAAGCTAGATTGTAGTTTGTGCATTTTTGCTATGAAATTGTTAAAATTTAGGTATTTTGTAAACTAGAATTTTAGGGTTTTTGGAATTTAATGAGATTAAATTATGGGAATTGTTTTTATGACTTATTTAAGATATTTAGTGAATATTGTGGCCGCTAGATTCGTTTATACATCGAGTTTTGTACTAAAACGGTGATTTGTGCTTGCTAGATTTTCGGGAAAATGACTTTTTAAGTGAAATTAGGGTTTTTGTGAATTTTAAGCTATTTTATATTATAATTAGTGCTTGTAATTATACAAATGAGTGTGTTGGGAGCTTTCTCGATGGTTTGGCGTTTGTACGCCGACGTCGAGGGTTTTTGGGTCGATTTGTGAAGGCAACCATAGGTTTTGACCTATGTGGGATCCGTGCGTCGTTTTGGTCATGAGTCGGATTTTAATGCGATACGGTGCGTTATGATATGTAGGTATCCCATGTGGACTTCGAGACGACAAGCAAGCGCGTGGCAACATCGGCACCGGCGAGCGAGGACCAGGTGAGTAGATTTATATCTACGGGGAAAAGTCGGGTGGATGGCTTATAGCACCCCCCGCAGTTCGTGGTGATGTATACGAATACGTATACACACATTTATTGATTTTATTTTGTTTGAGTTTATTGATGATAAATATGGATGGTTTAGTATCGCGAAACCCTAGAGTAGTGGTCGCAACATACATGCACACACCCACCCTTACTTGCATACATTCTTCTTCCATTTGTGTTTACGGGAATATATATATAGTATGTGATCACATGGGTATGGGACTATGTGTTCACATACGGATTTGAGGATGATACTTGGGATTGAGCTGAGTCGATGAGATTTGTTTTGTGGTTGTGATATCGGTGTTATGGCAGGATTCGTACTTGAGGTACGTCCTGGTGCTATAGCGGATCTTGGGACGGCGATCCGGGTGAATAGTGTTATGAATAAAATGGTCGACATGTGATCATGATATGAGGCATGATATGCTAGGATATTGATATTAGGCCGTATCGGGCGATGTATACCCCTTGATGATGATGTGTGCTGACGATATCGGTTTGTACGAGATTGTCGATCAGTAGTCAGATCATGAGTATTGAGGATATTAGTATTGTACTAGACATAGGTCAGTACCCTAGACTATGATCTTGGATAAAGAGGATACCAGAGGAATAGTGTGATGAATATGATATTGACCCGTACCCAGATTTGGGGATGCCGTACGACGGATTTACGTACGAGCTATATTTTGATGATTGATCCGCACTTTTGACTTGGGATGTCTGATTATAGATATGGTATCGGATATGATATTATTGAGGCGGGATCACCGACTAATATATATACAGGTATATATATATATCGACTCAGATGTTAGGCGGTTTCCTTACCTGTAGTCCAGCTTGTTAGCTTAGCCCTTTAGTTTAGTTTAGTTGTTAGATTAGATTCGACTCCTACCTATTTCATAAGCTTACGAATCGTGGGTATTTCAAAAGTCATGTCAAGGGATTCTACGGATATTTTAAAAGAAGTATCTTTTCCTAAAAACACCGTAACCCTTATTTTCAAAACACCGCGATTCGTGTTATTTCAAAAGGCACTATTGTAGGACTTATATTAGATTAATGCAGATTAGTTATAGTTGCGTCTGGTATTGAGCTCCCGCTCATTATTGTTATTCGCTTCGCATCGCAAGCTTATATTATGTTTCATACTCCATTATTGATATCATGCTGTTAGGACACCAGCACCTTTACCGATGATGCGTATGTACCACGTACACTTACTTGCCGGCTCACACACATCTTCATCGGTAATTGCCATGTCACGTACACCTTAGAAAATATTATTGCTTGACATAGCCTGTTAGCTAATAGTTTAGACATTGTAGTTATTACCTGCTACTTCATGCATACTGTTATTCATTGTTATGCCGCATTCATGGATTCTCATGCATATATTCACTATTTTACGTGTTATTAAGGTTTTGGATTCGGATTTCCATGAGATTTTCTGGATTTGGAGGAAAACCGCAAAAACATAAATAAACCTTTTCTCTCTTTTAAAATAAAAAGTGCGGTTTTCCCATGATGTATGAGTCGTCCACCATGAGTTTGCTGATGGATTTCGAGACCCGATTCGAGGAGTGGAGGAACCGTTTCGGGTACATGGTGGGCCCGGTGCGGTACCCCGGGGCAAGAGGATTGTGTTGTTGACGTTGAGCCCGGCAGGGGAGCACTACCGACCGGTGATATTACCCGACGCGTCGGATATCCGGAGGATACCGTCGTGGTCTTGAGATGGATGGTAGGGGCCGGTCTGGACTGACGGCGCCCTAGATATTGTGATTGAGACACAGAGATATCGAGATATTGGGATTACGTTTTGTGCCGATGCTATGCACTGTTTTATGCTGATTTCATTTATGATATCTCATTTAAAAATACAAAGGAAATCTCACTAAATTATGAAAACAGTTTCTTCATTTACATGTATTCTGTTTTCATGCATTCATACCTCATTCATATGATATATTGCTACCTGAGGCACTGACACGGGCACATGAGATTACACTCGGGTTAGATATTTACCCTAGCCTTGTTATAGGTTGCATGTTATATATATAATTGAGGATATATTATGATCATTGACCTAGGTTGCGTTATTTATGTGATTTCTTTCCGTAGATGTTTTTCTATTCACGAGTTGGCAACTCACCCCCGTTGTGCCCCAGTTCCTTGCAGGTTTGCCGTACAGGTTTCTTTACGGCTTGCGGGCATAGTTTCCTTCGGGTGATTTGTTAGTAGGTGGGTTTACTTGTATCGTACCCCCCATTATATAACTTGTATATTATTACCCTGTTGTATCTAGAAGTTCCATCAACCAAACATGTATTTATTTTGAGATAGAGACCAGTGATGTTATTCCTTCGACCTTAGAGTCGCGCGTTATATTTCTGTGGTTTTCTTGTGGTTTTGAGTTTCCTTTGAATTTTAATCCTCGCCGTTGGCGTTGTATATTATATTGCTTGTGTGGTTGTGACCGTCGATTGACGAAGAGCTAGCTCCCGCTTGGGGATGCCTTTTTATTGATTTCGTATACTATTCATGTTGTATCCCGTTTGGGAGCCAGTATTTACAAAGGAGACTCTGCCGAAATTTTCAGGAAATATTTGATGTTTTTAAAACCGCATAACTCGTCTTATGCTATTAAAACTACTTGATTTTAAATTGGCTTTCCTTCACTCTACTACTTTTCTTTGTTTGGATTTCTGGGTTTTCGGTTTACTTAGATTACGTACGCCTCGAGACGTTCGTAGTTTAAGTGCCGGTCATGTTCCGTACTTTCGGGTCGTGACAAAGTTGGTATCAGAGCGTTAGGTTTTACCTTCGGAGTGTTGGATGACCCTTGGTTGATGGAATAGGTGACTAAAGTAGAGTGACGTACCGTAGGTATGTTCCGCGGCATATTTACGATACGCTACTCCACTTAAGAAGCCTTAGGATGTACATTTCTTTGCTCAGTATTATATTCAGTCCGATCTAGCCTCATCAGTACCAGTTATGGTTTTGCTGCCACGATTACGGGCAGGGAGAGCTACGGCTAGAGTTGCGGTTAGCACGAGCTCGTCACGAACGAGGACTGACCAGGGCAAAATTCCGGCGACACTCGATTGCAGAGATGTATCTTTTTATTGTGTTTTCGCGCCACGAGCGTTGATGGATCGCTGTAGGAGATTTCTCGGACGGGCAGATCAGCACCAGAGGATTGAGACAATGATAGAAGGTCGCCAGTCATCGAGGATGAATGACTAGGACATGTGGATCGTTCGCCTACCCCGATGCGAGGTCATCAGATAGATTGTTTCCAGCTAGAGACGACTTCACGCGGAGATGTTGGGAGTCGACAGAGACGATCGAATGTCAGAAACCTATTATTCCAAGTTTAAAGTATTCGGAAGGGCATGCAGGCAATTCTATGGACCCTCTAGAAGAATGAAACCCTAACTCGACTTAATGACCGTGTGAAAGCCTTTGAACCTTCGGGTTTGCGGCAGTTCTACGGCGCCATTAGTGAGGCTTGGGTTTGCCCTTCTACGGGTGGACCACCGATGCTGTGGTATGTACCTGATACTATTAAACTGTGCCCAAGATGTTGAGCTCTTGGGGGATTATGAGGTTTTGACAACTTGATCGGATGGCTCGACTTAATTCGAATGCTAGGTGGTGAGATACATTCTTGGGAGACTCCAGATACAAGGATAGCCGTTAGAGCCCAGGCCATGCAGCCACGACGAGACGAGTCCGAAGCAGTCGACATTAGAGAAAGGTGAAGTAAGAGGTTCATACCAGATCTAGATGAAACGACGTTCCACTCCGCCGACACCAGAGATGCGATACGCATGCCAAGGCATTGTACTTGGATATACCTTCCAGAAGGAATCGCGATGAGTATGCAGCCGTTCCGGAACGAGAACAGATCTAGTAAGGGACGATGACTTCCGGACAGTTCGGCAGAGACGAGATTTGGGAGAGATCTCGACAGGACCTTTCTGGAACGAATTACAAGAAGACTTGGACCCAGGAGTGGTCATGTTACGCACACCGGCAGGCCAGAGCTCAGGTTCGTCGATAAGACATGCTATGAGTGACCACGACAGTTGGCCAGAGATTCTTGGAGGATGTGCTTGAGCGGGACTATTCCGCCATACTTGATTTTGGTATTTTGAGCGATCTATTTGCATGATTGATTTTGATGATGGAGTTTCGTGATATTTGTTTCCATGGACCATGGTTGCACCTACTGAGTATTCACGATTTTTGCACAGTTGTTGCACTTGAGATAGTTTTGGTGCCTTGGTTCCTCATGTTTGTGATTTTATGGATTTCATACAGTTGAGTTGATTGTGCGTATATACACATACGATTTGGTTTTTGCACTCGGTATGATTCACATATGCTTGCAGTGCAGTGATACGCATTTTGTGCACTTAGATGCACTGGACTTCGATTTCGATTGTGATACTCGATATTTGTTTTGTGCACCTTGTGCACCTGATTTGATTTTGCGCATGTTCGGTGCTTGATATTGGATTTCATGATTTCGTGCATCATGGATGCACCTGCCTTGGATTTTCGCACATGTTGAGCGCATGTTTTGAGATGTGATTTTGGTGCACACCAGATGCACTAAATCGAGATTTTTCGTGCATGTCAGATGCACCTGATTTTGCTGTCAGGCACACATGTTGCCTATGACAGATGTTTCATGCACACCCGATGCACTTAGATGTTGTTTCTGTGCATATGTATGGCACATATATGGATTTTGATTTCCGTGCGCACCAGACGCACGTAGTATTCATACGCGTATTTTGGGATTGATTTTTCTTATAGAGCAGTACGTTTTTATGATATTGCTATGTGTTTTCGTACTGAGCAGGACTAGTCAGAGGACAGTACCTGAATATATTTTACATGTATAGTTTCGAGTTATATCATATTGGTTTTGCTTTGAATTTGGTATTGATGTCTTCCCCATGACTCCGATGATTGCGGGATGCTTGACGGAGTTCTGATTTGAGTTATATGCTCATTTTTCAAGTTTTAATTGATTTATTTTATGGAAAACAAAAATATAGTTATTTTGAACTAAAACTTGCAAATATGGTATTGTGGGGGGTCTTTTTGCATAGAATTTTTTTGTAAAGTCTCTCACACTCACCCTCACTCCCCTTGGCCGGCCCCATACTATTGTAGCAGCCCAAGAATTTTATTTCCCTCTTTTTGACCTTAAATCATGTGAGAAATGGGTTAAAATAAGGTTTTTATATATAGTAAAGTAGGTGGGGGTATTATGGTAATTTGGGAGGGGCTTTGACTTGGATTCTTTTCCACAACTCCCCCACACCTCTCCCCACTCCCTCCTAAGCCGAAATTCCTGCAATAAACAGCCCCAAAATTTCCCCTCTCATTTTTCATCTAAACTCATCAAAATTCCATCACAAATCAAGCTAAAACCCAAATCCAACTCTTACCCATTTTTCCTTGACCTATTCTAGTGTGGATCTTGGAGAAAGAAGCAAGTTTGTGAGGCTAGGTTGGATGTTGATTCAAGTTTTGTGAGGTATAAATCCTTGTTCCATGGTTTGTTTGTTGCTTAGTTACTTAATTGTTGCTATCATACCTCATTTGAAGCTAATTAGGTGTTTAATTAGGTTTAATTGCTTGGTTGGAAAATTCAAGAAAAGGGTTTGTAAATAAAATTAGGGTTTTCTTCATTGGGTATTGATCTTGATGTGGGGATTAACATGTTAATTTGATGCTAAAACTAACCTAGTTGCTAGTTTACTAATTGATGCTTGTAATTGTTAAAATTGGAATTTTATGCAAACTAGGTTTTGGAAATTTATTTCAAATGTTAGACTAAAAATCTAATTAGGTTTTTCATGACTTCATTAACATTATTAAGTATAGTTTAATGCTTTAGATCATGAAAATCTAAGCTAGATTGTAGTTTGTGTATTTTTGCTATGAAATTGTTAAAATTTAGGTATTTTGTAAACTAGAATTTTAGGGTTTTTGGAATTTAATGAGATTAAATTATGGGAATTGTTTTTATGACTTATTTAAGATATTTAGTGAATATTGTGGCCGCTAGATTCGTTTATACATCGAGTTTTGTACTAAAACGGTGATTTGTGCTTGCTAGATTTTCGGGAAAATGACTTTTTAAGTGAAATTGGGGTTTTTGTGAATTTTAAGCTATTTTATATTATAATTAGTGCTTGTAATTGTACAAATGAGTGTGTTGGGAGCTTTCTCGATGGTTTGGCGTTTGTACGCCGACGTCGAGGGTTTTTGGGTCGATTTGTGAAGGCAACCATAGGTTTTGACCTATGTGGGATTCGTGCGTCGTTTTGGTCATGAGTCGGATTTTAATGCGATACGGTGCGTTATGATATGTAGGTACCCCATGTGGACTTCGAGACGACAAGCAAGCGCGTGGCAACATCGGCACCGGCGAGCGAGGACCAGGTGAGTAGATTTATATCTACGGGGAGAAGTCGGGTGGATGGCGTATAGCACCCCCCGCGGTTCGTGGTGATGTATACGAATACGTATACACACATTTATTGATTTTATTTTGTTTGAGTTTATTGATGATAAATATGGATGGTTTAGTATCGCGAAACCCCAGAGTAGTGATCGCACCATACATGTACACACCCACCCTTACTTACATACATTCTTCTTCCATTTGTGTTTACAGGAATATATATATAGTTATGTGATCACATGGGTATGGGACTATGTGTTCACATACGGATTTGAGGATGATACTTGGGATTGAGCTGAGTCGATGAGATTTGTTTTGTGGTTGTGATATTGGTGTTATGGCAGGATTCGTACTTGAGGTACGTCCTGGTGCTATAGCGGATCTTGGGACGGCGATCCGGGTGAATAGTGTTATGAATAAAATGGTCGACATGTGATCGTGATATGAGGCGTGATATGCTAGGATATTGATATTAGGCCGTATCGGGCGATGTATACCCCTTGATGATGATGTGTGCTGACGATATCGGTTTGTACGAGATTGTCGATCAGTAGTCAGATCATGAGTATTGAGGATATTAGTATTGTACTAGACATAGGTCAGTACCCTAGACTATGATCTTGGATAAAGAGGATACCAGAGGAATAGTGTGATGAATATGATATTGACCCGTACCCAGATTTGGGGATGCCGTACGACGGATTTACGTACGAGCTATATTTTGATGATTGATCCGCACTTTTGACTTGGGATGTCTGATTATAGATATGGTATCGGATATGATATTATTGAGGCGGGATCACCGACTAATATATATACAGGTATATATATATATCGACTCAGATGTTAGGCGGTTTCCTTACCTGTAGTCCAGCTTGTTAGCTTAGCCCTTTAGTTTAGTTTAGTTGTTAGATTAGATTCGACTCCTACCTATTTCAAAAGCTTACGAATCGTGGGTATTTCAAAAGACATGTCAAGGGATTCTACGGATATTTTAAAAGAAGTATCTTTTCCTAAAAACACCGTAACCCTTATTTTCAAAACACCGCGATTCGTGTTATTTCAAAAGGCACTATTGTAGGACTTATATTAGATTAATGCAGATTAGTTATAGTTGCGTCTAGTATTCAGCTCCCGCTCATTATTGTTATTCGCTTCGCATCGCATGCTTATATTATGTTTCACACTCCATTATTGATATCATGCTGTTAGGACACCAGCACCATTACCGATGATGCGTATGTACCACGTACACTTACTTGCCGGCTCACACACATCTTCATCGGTAATTGCCATGTCACGTACACCTTAGAAAATATTATTGCTTGACATAGCCTGTTAGCTAATAGTTTAGACATTGTAGTTATTACCTGCTACTTCATGCATACCGTTATTCATTGTTATGCCGCATTCATGGATTCTCATACATATATTCACTATTTTACGTGTTATTGAGGTTTTGGATTCGGATTTCCATGAGATTTTCTGGATTTGGAGGAAAACCGCAAAAACATAAATAAACATTTTCTCTCTTTTAAAATAAAAAGTGCGGTTTTCCCATGATGTATGAGTCGTCCACCATGAGTTTGCTGATGGATTTCGAGACCCGATTCGAGGAGTGGAGGAACCGTTTCGGGTACATGGTGGGCCCGGTGCGGTACCCCGGGGCAAGAGGAATGTGTTGTTGACGTTGAGCCCGGCAGGGGAGCACTACCGACCGGTGATATTACCCGACGCGTCGGATATCCGGAGGATACCGTCGTGGTCTTGAGATGGATGGTAGGGGCCGGTCTGGACTGACGGCGCCCTAGATATTGTGATTGAGACACAGAGATATCGAGATATTGGGATTACGTTTTGTGCCGATGCTAGGCACTGTTTTATGCTGATTTCATTTATGATATCTCATTTAAAAATACAAAGGAAATCTCACTAAATTATGAAAACAGTTTCTTCATTTACATGTATTCTGTTTTCATGCATTCATACCTCATTCATATGATATATTGCTACCTGAGGCACTGACACGGGCACATGAGATTACACTCGGGTTAGATATTTACCCTAACCTTGTTATAGGTTGCATGTTATATATATAATTGAGGATATATTATGATCATTGACCTAGGTTGCGTTATTTATGCGATTTCTTTCCGTAGATGTTTTTCTATTCACGAGTTGGCAACTCACCCCTGTTGTGCCCCAGTTCCTTGCAGGTTTGCCGTACAGGTTTCTTTACGGCTTGCGGGCATAGTTTCCTTCGGGTGATTTGCTAGTAGGTGGGTTTACTTGTATCGTACCCCCCATTATATAACTTGTATATTATTACTCTGTTGTATCTAGAAGTTCCATCAACCAAACATGTATTTATTTTGAGATAGAGACCAGTGATGTTATTCCTTCGACCTTAGAGTCGCGCGTTATATTTCTGTGGTTTTCTTGTGGTTTTGAGTTTCCTTTGAATTTTAATCCTCGCCGTTGGCGTTGTATATTATATTGCTTGTGTGGTTGTGACCGTCGATTGACGAAGAGCTAGCTCCCGCTTGGGGATGCTTTTTTATTGATTTCGTATACTATTCATGTTGTATCCCGTTTGGGAGCCAGTATTTACAAAGGAGACTCTGCCGAAATTTTCAGGAAATATTTAATGTTTTTAAAACCGCATTACTCGGCTTATGCATTAAAACTACTTGATTTTAAATTGGCTTTCCTTCACTCTACTGTAAGTCGATGTTCAACACCCCAATACTTGTGGGGAGGCGGAAATATGAATAACAATCAAGTTCTATGATCAAACATCGATTAGCCGTACGAATCGTTTGCTATACAAGTTTTAACAAAAGCTTTAGAGTTTTAATCTGCTATGCGAAGAGATTATACCAAACGGTTCTAGTCCTTCGTCTTGATCTTGTCTACGGCCTCTTTGGATCTCCACGTCCTCTTCGGCTTTCTCCCGTGATAGACGATCCATCCGAGAACCCTAATCCAAGCTATAACCTCTAAACTTGAGGTTACTTAGTTTCTCTAGTTGCTAAATAGAGTAGCTAAGATGATGTAGAGATAGGTTATGGAGTAATTAGTCTTTCCTAATCCTTGTTCTCAACTCATGAGGGGTAGGATTAGGATTTGGTGAAGGAGAGAGAACTTGAAGAGAGAGAGTGAGAAGAAGATAATGATAATATTATAATGAATAAAGCTTCTCACTTGATATATATGAAACATAATGAATTTAAAAGAAATGAATAATAAGTGAATATTCATCATGTTTCATTTAATCAAGTGGGTGATTCATCATGTGAGTCATTAAGCAATTAATGATGCATTAATGATATGATGAATCACTCACAATGAGTCACTTAAACATTAAATGAAAATGCCACCTCTCTCTTTATGTCACATCCTTCTAGAAGCTTCTCGGAAAATTACGAGAACGCCCCTCTCATCCGTGAAAACACGGAAAAACTTTAGACTGTATAAATCCAATAACCTGATACTAGAATCTGGCTTAAACAAAAGCCGGCTAGTAAAAACTGTCCGAATGTCGCACGTGCGTTCAAACACGTATGCGTCCGAACCTTTGTCGTAAAACCATACGACTTCTATATCTTTTCGCCTGGGTTTGGGAAATCTCTGTGTGGGACTCTAAAGACTCGACTACTACGCTGGCAGTGGGTTTAACCACAGACCGCAAGCGGCACTAGCTGTACGTAACGGTCCCCAGGTAGTTGTCGATAAGAAAGCTGATGAGGTAACCCATCTGAAATCCTACCGAGCCTGTCTGTGACAATATCCGCGCAGTCCGGTCTGTTCGTCTGAGAGTATCACATGTACGGTCTAGGGAGGTGGTGGACGTCAGACCCCTAATAACCGTACAAGTCGTGTCGGTATGGATCTATCACCATCCGAGAATCTACTGATCAATCCTATCAGTAATTCTCAATCAGCCCTGGCCAGGAACTTATGGTAATGACCAACCGATCACCGTGCGATATCAACTCCCTATACCGGGAGAGACGAATCCCTAACAGTCACTCACTGCCTCCATATGGCTCGGGACTGTGCCCAACTGAAACCTGTTTGCACGACTCCTTTGAGCCGTGGTAGGGTAATAATCAAAGCACAGTGAGAACTCATACGAGACAAATGATGACCTTAAGTCAACGGACTATCTGCACACATGTCACCTGAGAACTGCTATCTGACGTTAGGTATAATACCATCCAGTCAGTTCTCGGCGAGTCCTGTCCGGTGTACTCACACCCAGTGAGCATCTGTATACAATCTTAGGTGAACACCACCAATGGTTGCGGGACCAATCCATTGCCCCTCGTCAGGGTCTAGATATGTATACACTAGTCTACTCCGGAGTATCGATGCCCAATCTCTATACTCCTGCGACCAGGGACATCTAAGGGTGTGCCTATTGACTATCCAGCTCCCACTAGTATGACTGCCATCACAACGCCGGTAGTCAGACAAACACCCTATGGGCTTTATCAACATATATATATAAATACCAAGTAAAATATATTATACGTTAAGACAAAGTCAAACCAAATAGCGTACTATCATATCAAGCAAGACTGTCATGTACATACATATCCCAAGCATCCTATACAATGTAGGCCTCTAGGGCATATATATCCAACATCTACTACTTTTCTTGGTTTGGATTTCTGGGTTTTTGGTTTACTTAGATTACGTACGCCTCGAGACGTTCGTAGTTTAAGTGCCGGTCATGTTCCGTACTTTCAGGTCGTGACAATCCTACAATGACAAAACCATCCCTCTACCACTTCTACACAACCTAGGGCTTCTAGACTAGCAATCTCTTTGCCCTAGTTACCTCGGCTCGAGGTGGAGCTCGGTGTACATCTCTCGGGTGGATCGTCTTCGACTCAAGGAGGCCGCGGAGGTGACCAAAGTCCGGATCAACCCTCGGAGCAAGGAAGGAGAAGAACAACAAGAAGAGAAGGGGTTCAAGTTGAGGTATAACCCCTAACCGAGTAGATAAATCTCTAGTTAGGATGCTAGTGTGTTGTTTAGCAACGATCCAGCTTTTCGGTCCATGTTACCAAGTTTAGAAATTTTTTTGTTTTTCCGTTTCCGCAACCCCGAAAGTACCGAGAGAGGTAACGTGGACCTAAAAGTGGTATCAGAGCCTAACTAAACACACCCTAGCATGTTAGCAAAGTATCTAGAATTTCGACCGGACAAAAAATCGCAAAACACCCCGGAATTTCAAGCTTCTGCCAATTTTTAGATCGGTTCAAAAATTAATAAATCATACACTAAAAATCGGCTCAGGATTTTTGTAGAAAACTGGAGAAAAATGATCCCCTAACTCGGTTAAAGCGCCGCAGAACCGCGGCATAAGTTTGCTTATGCCGCGGAACCGCGACCGAGTTAACTCGGTTTGGGGTCCTGTTTTCTACAGTATTCTTATTTGGGTATTTTGGGATTTTTGGAATATGATTTTTCTGCCCAGATTTTCCAGAAAGCAAAATTTGTTTTTGGGGCTTAAAAATTCGTATTTTTTGGTTGATGTTCTATAGACTTTGGCTAATGGTTATATCTGTAATGTTATATGTGTATTGAACGTCTACTAATCTCTATACGTCAATTAGTGGGGGTTATACATATCTGTGATCTGTAATGCTGATGGTTTGTGTATATGAACTCGTTGGATTGTCGCGGATGAATAGCCGGGGTGGATGTGAGATGAGAGTTTCTTTTTCTTTCATTCATGTAATAATTTTGTAAATTGATGTAATATTATTTGTATGGCCGCACAACCGGGTCGGGGTTGTAGCCGTCATTGTATAATTCGTTTTACTGTTTTTGCTCCTAGGATAGACCCATGGAGGGGGTGCACAAACTACCGGGTATCTCGAAGTGCCGAGTGGCCTACTTACGGTGTTGAGGGAGGTTGCTTCGCTTCGGGTATTTGGCGGGTAGTTTGCCGCACCCGTAGGGGTCTTGGGTGGGGTATTGGCTATTCATCGCGACCGTGTAATCCGTTTTTCGTTACAGGCTCGAACGAATCGTGGGTTCCTAGTATATCCAAAGTGTTCATCTATGATCTGGATTGGCTATCATTGCTATATATCTATATATAATAACTATTTAGGCGTTGCTTATGTTTTTCAGCCGCGCTAGCCCAGCCCCTGCTCTGTCGTTAGTTAAGTAACCTAACGGGTGATGATGGGGCCCCGTGGCGAATGCGAATGGCATAAGCGTACGTCATATTTTGGTTGTTTTCTGCAATGGTAGGATTTAAATGATGGGACGCATTAAAAGAACTAATGCAAGAAAATAAACCTAAAAGACGTTGTTAGAACAATTTTTCAAAAAGCTGTTATTACAAGGACGTTCACTTTTGTTTTGCATCGAGGTATTCGGTTATGAATGCCTAGCACCTCATTCGACGAGGCAAGGGCCGAGATCCCCTCATCGGGAGTGACCCCTTGGACAAAAAGTTTGCGTCAGGGTGATAACTTCACTATAGTCGATCATTCTTACTTTGCATCGAGGTATTCATCTCATGAATGCCCAGCACCTCACTCGACGAGGAAAGAGCCGAGATCCCTTCACAGAGAGTGATCTCTTTAGCAAAAATTTTCGTCACTATATTTTCAAAATAGGCAATCATGTTCCTTCAACGATATCAAGTTCATTACGTTAACGGGTTTTTCGCCAAAAACCCAGCCGTAGCCCTCCGTCATTTCCTACAAGTACTACTTAGTATTCGAGCTACGTATTTTGGCATTGTCAAGGCGTAGTGATCGGTAGCTAAGTATTGCTTGTTTGCAGCCTTATTTTTCGGATTATTTAGGACAGTCGCATACCTATGTTGGCATTGTCAAGAGATATGCGGGTGGGTCTAAGTTAATCAAGATAATGACGGGCCGAACTTGACTAGCGGTTTATGATATGTTGGCATTGTCAAGGTCATAAACCGTTAGGGGCAAAAACCACATCGGGAGTTTCAAAAGAAACTGAAACTTGCAGATTTAGCATACCTTCTGGAGTGTGGTGAGTAGAGTGGATTCCATCTAGGTCATCACACAATGATAGTTGGATTCCGATCCCACTGATGAGTTGGATTACTCTTAGGAAATTATTTCACTTAACAATCAATGCTATAAACCAAGTAGGTGTCTAGAATGGTGTTAGCGGGGCTACGCCCCCAGGGAAAAGAGGTTCTTAAATTAAGGAACTTCGCGAAAGCGTTGGAAAACCTCCCTCGAAGTACCGACACTAGCCTGGCTGAAAGGTTAAGAAAATATTGTGACGTGAATTAAATCCTGACTAGTTCTTCTTTTAAAAGGTTTTAAGAAGAATTTGAGGAAACAGTGGGAGACATCCTGGTTAGATAAACTAATAAACCAATCTAATCTTGCAAGAGCGCACGCTGAGTGTTTCTTTTCTCTCTCTCCAGGTAGAAACCTTTTCACGCCCTAATCAAGATAATAAAATGTATCGCTTGACCGATCCGAATTCTTATTCGGGGCTGGGGAACGTTGGTTCGGCTCTAACTTATGACAACAGTCATAAGTATGAGCAAGGGAGAGGGGATTGTATGGATTCCAAGGATACCCAGTTGAAGAAGAAGCATGGTTTTGCATCTACTTCAGATGTTCTTGTAATTGAGAACTGTTTTACGGTCAGCCCTACCTCCTGGGTACTTGATACCGGATCAGGATCTCATATCTGTAATTTATTACAGGGACTGAGAAAAAGTAGGAAAGTTGCACCGGGTGATATGTCGCTCAGAGTAGCGAATGGAGCACAAGTTAATGCGGCAGCCGTCGGTGAATATCACCTAGTATTGCCAAATGGCAAGACTATGATTTTGAACGATTGCTACTATGTATCCTCCATGGTTTGCAACATCATATCAGTTTCTTTACTTGATAAAGATGGATATAACTTTGTTCTTGATAAGAATATCATGAACATTTACCTTCATAAGGTACTGGTTGCAGAGGGTACACTGTGTAATGGTATCTACGTTCTAAATCGGAATACAGTTCTCAATATACAAAACACACGCAAGAGGAAAAATTCAGATACGAATGAATCCTACTTGTGGCATTGTAGACTTGGTCATATCGGAGAGAAAAGACTGAGTAAGTTGCATAAAGATGGACTCTTGAATGCGTTCGAGTTTTCATCTTATGAAACTTGTCAGTCTTGTCTCAAAGGGAAGATGACCAAATCTCCGTTCACCGGACATGGAGAAAGAGCAACAGAGCTCTTGGGACTCATACATAGTAATGTGTGTGGTCCGATGTCTATACATGCAAGGGGTGGGTTCTCGTACTTCATCACATTCACTGACAATCTCTCTAGGTTCGGATATGTGTATCTGATGAAACACAAATCTGAAACTTTTGAGAAATTCAAGGAATTTAGAAACGAAGTAGAGAACCAGACAGGCAAAAGTATCAAGATCCTCCGGTCTGATAGGGGAGGGGAGTACTTAAGCACAGAATTTCGAGATTACTTAAAAGAGAATGGTATTCTCTCTCAGCTTACTCCTCCTTATACACCACAGCACAACGGTGTATCGGAGAGAAGGAATCGTACCCTATTGGATATGGTTCGATCCATGATGAGTAATGCTGAGTTACCTCTTTCATTCTGGGGACTTGCGCTAGATACATGTAGGGTTCCAAGGCACACTAATGAGGTCTCACAAGGCATCAACCATGCCAAATTCAAATTTTACAAGTGCCGAGAAACCCTAATACGGATCGTTGACTAGAGTTTAAGCGAAACATGCAACTAGTTAACATCTTAACTATGAGTGAACAGAAATACAACCTTTGTAGATCCGGTCCTCCACCTCCATAGCTCCATGATGAAGTCCCCTCGCTGCGATCATCGGATCCCAGGCTCAAGCGTCGGCTTCATCGGAGAAATGTGCGGGCTAGGTCGTCGACTTCGATGCCGAAGATGATCTACGTAGAGGCAACACAATATCAAGCTCCAACTTCACTAAGCCATGAAACTTGTGAAGAAAACACCCTATACTACTTGGCAAGTGGTAGAGGATGAAGAAATAGGAAGTGGGTTCACTTTAGAATTGGATTTCTCACTCTTTTCATCAAGTCACCATTGATGGTTGCAAGTTTTCTTCTTCTTGAAGAAGAAGAAGAAGAAAAGAATTATGATAAGTATTTTAAAAATAGGAAATAATATGATACTTATCATATTTGCAACCATAGTTAGGTGTAGAGAATGAACCAAGGTTAGGTGAATGGTTAGGGTTAGGGAAAGAAACAAAATGGTCAACCATTTCAAAGCTTCATGAAGCTTCAAAGATAATCCAAAGTTAGCCACCATTTTATTTCTTTCTAAAATGAATAAATAAATAAATGAATAAGTAAATGAAGCAAAAGAAACCCTAACCATTGACCAACCATGGTTTAAACCAAATACACAAACTATCATGTATCATCAAACATGATACAATCAAATGCACAAAAGTATATCACATATACAATGTGCACATCAAGTGAGAAAATCCTTTTTAAGTGGACCAATACTAGTTAATGCAAAGTAATATATCAAATATATAATTATGCATTAAATCATTAAATCAACGCTTGATTTAACGATCCGGTCATATCGCATATGACCGACTAATATCAGTAGTAACAACTTATCGAATCAACACTTGATCCGATAACCCGACTATATCGCATATAACCAATCAATGTCACAAATCGTGAGAATCGAATACAGTATCACATACTGGTATTATTCTCGGTCCCACACATATCTCATATGCGCTCCTATTTCGTTTCGCTTGAGCCAGGAAACCTCTGTGTAGGACTCTAAAGACTCGTCAATACGCCGGCAGCAGGTGATGATCATATCAAACACCCACAAGCCGTAAGCGGACTGCTAAACGTAACGGCCACCCGGGTATTGAGCGATCAGAAGATCGACGAGCAAGCCCTCTCACACTCCTGTGAATCCAACCAGTAACACTTACCGTACAGTCCGGTTTGATCGTCTGATATGTCGCATATCTCGCCTAGGGGTGGTAAACGTCAGACCCCAGTAGCTCGATGTGAGGTCTATAACAGTTCAAGAAACTACTGGTAACACTTACCAGTAAATCTCAGCAACCCTGGCCAGGGATTTCCGGTTATAGCCAATCGAACACAGTGCAACATAACTCCCTATACCGGGAGAGACGAATCCCCTCCTATCGCTCATTGCCTCCATGTGATTCGGGACTGTACCCAAAAACCACCGTTTTGCACGCCTTCTTGGACGTGGTAAGGTGGAAATCAAAGCACAGTGGGAACCACACAAGACTCTATGACGATCTCGGGTCAACAGACTACTCTGTACCAGTGTCACCAGAGAACTGCCATCTGACGTAAGGTATAATACCATCTGGGAGTTCTCGGCGAGTCCATCCAGTGTACCCAGTCTCCACTGAGCACCCGTATATCATCTCTGATGTCAAACACCAATGGATATGGGATCATCCATCGCCCATCTGTATGGGTCGAGAAGGTATACGCTAGTCTACTCTGGTATATCGATGCCCCATCTCGATATACCCACGACTAGGGACCTTGAAGGATGTACTTATGGACTACCATGTCCCCACTAGTATGATCCGCATCATAGTCCAGGTAGTCAAGTACACATCCTAAGGGCTTTACCAACATGTAACAGAGAGACAATCAGTGTACACGTTAAGGTAAAGAGCAACCAGATAGCATACTATCATGTCGAGCAAGAAAGTCCTCCCTATATATGTCCAAGCATCCACTACAATATACATCCTATGTACAGTAATGGCCTCTAGGGCATACATATAACTAACGATCTCCCACTTGCACTAGGGCCATCCGATAGCAATGGTTGTAATATCTCATACTCAACCATCCCATAAAAAGTCTCTCTCTGGGAAAAGGCCTTTGTGAGTGGATCCGCCGTGTTGTCCTCTGAGTCTTCTCTCCTAACCTCGATCACCCTGGAGATCAACTATCTCCATGATCAGGTGACACTCCCTCAGAATATGTCTGGATCACTGATGGGACGGGCGTTCCTAGGCATAAGCCACAACTCCATTGTCACACAATGGGAGGAACTAATTTCATCTCATGAACCAATATACATCCAGACTGCCTCTTTGGTAGTATCTTAAGTAGCGATGTATCTAGCCTTTATCGTCTAGTAAGCCACGGTATTTAGCTTGGAACTCTTCCAACATACCGTCCCTCCACTGAGGGTAAAGACAATACTTGTGACTGACATTCAGTCGTCCTTATCACCCTGGAACACTTCCAGTGATTCTCCCCAGGATCAATTGATACCATCTCACTTCAGCTAGTGAGAATCCTAACATCCAATTAGATCTATCTCATAGATCCAAAACCCAGGATTTAGGAGGTAAAACTTTGATCCTATATGGAGAATCATTGTGATAAGCAGAGATTGGCCGAGCGTAGCATAGGAAACTCCTTTCTTATCAAGAGTATGTCATCCATGTACTCTACGAGGATCACCACCATACTCCCTACTACCCTTTTGTTTATACAAGCTTCATCTACCATTTTGATGAAGTCAAACTTTTTGACAACTACATCAAAACAGACGTTCCAACTTCGCGATGTCTGCTTTATCCTATAAAGCAACTTGCACGCGTTTCTGCTGCTCCCACTGTCTACGAAGCCCTCTGGCTGTGTACTTACAGACGTTCTCTTCTAAAACATCATTTAGAAAAGCAGTCATGACACCCAACCACCAGATATCGTAGTCATGGTATGTAGCCGTGGCAAGTAGGATCCGGATGGACTTAAGCATAGCCACTGGAAAAGGTTTCATCATTATCCACGCCTGGTCGATGACGAAAACCTTTAACAAGTCTAGCTTTGAAAGTCTCAACTTTTCTATCTACACCAAGTAATCTTCTCAAGATATACTTGCTCCTGATGGGGATTTAACCCTTCAGATATAGCAACCAAAGTCCATACTTTGTTGGTGTATAAGGATTCCATCTCAGATCACTAAGCATCCAGCCATTCTTATAGAGTCTCACTCCTGATGGCCAGCTCGAAACTAGTTGGGTCATCATCTCATGATGCAATCCTCGCTCCCACTGTCATAGAGAAACTGAAGTATCTCTCAAGTGGGTGAGAAACCCTACTAGATCGGCGGAGAGGCTGAGGTTCGTTGGTATCTACTAAATCCTTTGGTTGTATCAAATCATCTGCTGTAGTTTGCATAGCTGGAAACTTTCCAGTTCTACATAACTAACCTTGCCTCGAGTTTGTCCGGATTTTGCTTTTAGACATAGGCCGGACAACCCCAAATCTTAACTAGCTTAAGACATGGGCTCTTCCTATACCATATCTCATATGGAGTGGTAGGCTGTGATCTGATTCGAACCCTATTCAATAGGTATGCAGCTTCTCAAGCGTATAACTCCCAAAAGGAAACAGGTAACTCAGTATTACTCATCATAGAGCACACCATATCGAATAGGGTGCAATTGCTCCGCCCCGATATACCATCGTGCTATGGTGTATACAGAGGAGTAATGCTGAGAGAGAATCTCATTCTCCTTTAGAATAGTCCAGGAATTCCGTGCTCAAGTATTCTCCTCCTTGATCACATCAAAGGACATAATACTTCTACCCGTATTGGTTCTCTACTTCTAACTTATATTCTGTGAATATCTCAAAAGGTTCGGACTTGTGTTTCAACAGGAACATATGTCTGAATCTTGAGAGATCATCAGAGAATGTAATGAAGTACAAAGAACCGGTCTTGGCATTTGTAGACTGGGGACCTTTATAAATCAACATGTATCATCCCAAGAGTTCACTAACACTTTCTCTGTTTCCAGTAAACGGAGCTATGGTCATCTTATCTTTATGACATGACTGGCAAGTTTCACAAGATGTAAATTCAAACTGATTTGAATATGCATCTACATGTAACTTCAGCTAGTCGGGTCGCATTGATATGACCTAGTCTACAATGCCTCAAGAAAGATTCGTTCATTTCTGAACTCTTCCTCTTGTGTGTGTTCTGTTAGTGTTTATGCCCTAGAAGGCCATTACTGTATCATACTAGTTTGTATATTACTTAATGGAAGCTTGGGATATTCACATGTATATAACAGTCTTGCTAAACATGGTAGTATGCTACTTGGTTTTTCTATCTTAATATGTGAGTATACGTATTGATAGAGCTCTTAGGATCTTGCTTGACTACCAGCGTTGTGATGGCAGTCACACTAGTGGGGGCTGGGTAGTCTACAAGCACATCCTTATTCAGGTCCCTGGTCGTTGGATTATCGAGACAGAGCATCGATACTCCGGAGTAGACTAGTGTGTACGCTTCTCATCCCAGTTGGGGAGATGGTCTGTCCCACAGCCGTCAGTACGTCGTACTGGAGATAGTATGCAGGTGCTCGTTAGGTTACGGGTACACCGGACAGGACTCACAGGGGACTGTTGGTTGGTTTTATACCAGTCGTCAGTGAACAGTTCCCAGGTGACATGAGTACAGCATAGTCCGCAGACTTGACACTGCTACTTCGCCTCGAGTGTGTCCCACTGTTCTTAGATTGCTACCCTACCACGGCTCAAAGGAGTCGTGCAAACAGGTAGCAGTTGGGTGCAGTCCCGAGCACTTGGAGGCAGTGGCGGTTAGACAGGATTCGTCTCTCCCGGTATTGGGGGTTGATATCGCGCTGTGTCAGAGAGCCATTACGCAAAGTCCCTGGCCAGGGCAAGCGAGATTTGCTGGTAGGTTCCAGTAGTTTCTCAGGGTGTAATGGGTTTCGCTCCGACACGACTTATACCGCTATTAGGGGACTGACGCTTGCCGCCCCCCTAGGCCCGATATGCGATAGTCTTAGACGAACGGACCGGACTGTATGGAGATTGTCACATCAGATTCAGTAGGAGTTCGGATGGGTTTCCTCATCGGCCTTCTTATCGACATCTACCTGGGGACCGTTACGTACAGCTAGTGCCGCTTGCGGTCTGTGGTTAAACCCACTGCCAGCATAGTAGTCGAGTCTCTAGAGTCCCACACAGAGAGTTTCCCTACTCCAGACGAAACGATATAGAGGTCGTATGGTTTTACGACAAGGGTTCGGACGCATACGTGTGTTTACGCACGTACGACTTTCGGACAGTTTTTACCAGTCGGCTTTGGTTTAAGCCAGTTACTGGTATCCGGTTGTTGGATTTATACAGTCTAAAGTTTTTCCGTATTTTTGCGGAAAGGAGGGGCGTTCTCGTAATTGCGCGAGAAGCTTCTAGAAGATGGTGACTAAGGAGGTTTAGATGGCATATACATTGAATGAGATTAGCGAGTCATATGGATGATTCATCCATGTTATTAATGCTTCATAATTGCTTAATGACTCATGGAGATGAATCACCACAAGATATTTATCAAGCATGGTTGTAAAATGATTTCTTTTCTTTTCTTGATAAAAAGAAATGCTTGATATATATTATGATAACTCATTCTTCTCACTTCACTATTATCCCCACCTTCTCTCTCCTCAAGCTCTCCCTCTTCAAACCCTAATCCTCCCCTCTCATGTGTTGAGTACAAGGATTAGTTAGACTACTTAATCCATAACCCTCTCTATATTTCACCTAGCTTCTTTGATTAGCACTTAGAGAAGTTTAGTTGCCTTAAGTTTAGAGGCTAAGCTTGAAGTAAAGCTCTCGGGTGGATCGTCTACTACTTCGAGAAGGCCGAGGAGGAGGTGGAGTTTGCAAAGACGAAGGACACGATTCGTTAGGTATAATCCCTAAACATAGTAGCATAGAAACTCTATGTTTTAAGTTAGTTATCGTTTAGCTTCGATTCAAGCGGTTAGTCGATGTTTGTTCACTAAACAAGTTCGTTTTTGAAAATTCCGCCTCCCCACAAGTACTGGGGTGTTGTACATCGACTTACAGTGGTATCAGAGCCTTGCTAAACAATAAATAACTTTTTTGCAAATTTGTATGAATTTCGAACGGAAAAAACGAAACCGGAAAACCCTAAAATATCAAGTTTCTGTCGATTTATAAATGAAGTCCAAAAATTTTTCAGGGATGTTCAGAAAGCTTAAAATGACAGTAGTAGAACACACAAAAAATTGGTCCCCTGAATCGCCTATGGCGCCGCGGAACCGCGGTGGATAGCACCGATCCGCCGCGCTTCCGCCGCCGAGTTGACGATTCAGGGACCCATTTTTCTTGTGATGGTTCTCTGTGATATTTGGGATTTTCTGGTATTTTTTAATTTTGCTCAGGTTTCAAGTTTACAGAGAAGTATTGGAGCAATATTAAATGTGTTTAATCGATCGAAATTATACAGTATTTGCTTGTTGGATTATATCTGTGTTTGTATAATGTGTTCGTAAACCTCCCCTAACTGCTAGTATGTCGGTTGGCAGGGGGTTGCACATTTCTGTAATGGTTTTTACTGTTTGTGGATATGAACTATGTTGGACTGTTGTGATGTATAGCCTGGGTTATGTGATGGGTTATTATTTAATTCATTTGATGTAAATGTAATTTGTTGTAATATTATTTTGCGGGGCACATCCAGGTTGCGGTTGTAGCCACCGTTGTATTATTTCATTTTACTGTTTTTGCTCCTAGGACAGACCCAAGGTGGGGTGCACAAACTGCCGGGCGGGTAGTTTGCCGTACCCGTTGGGGTCTTGGGTGGGGTAATGGCTATTCATCACAACTGTGTAATCCGTCTTTTGTTGCAGGCTCAAAACAAACACGGATTGCTTGCAAATCCAATAAAGTTCATCTGTGATCTGGAATACCTATTATTGCGTCTGACGAATGTACAATATCTATATATGATAGCTATTTAGACGTCACTTATGTTTTACACCCGCGCTGGCCCAGCCCCCGCTCTGTCGTTAGTTAAGTAACCTAACGGGTGATGACGGGACCCCATGGCGAATGCGGATGGAATAAGAGGACGTTATATTTTCGTTGTTTTCTGCAATGATAGGTTAATGATGGGACGCATTATCTATAATGCAAAGAAAATAAACCAAAAGTTTAATCGTTGGAACGATTTAAAAGAAACCACTCGGTTAATTTTAAAAACAGATATTTTTAAATGCGGAGCTTTAACCACTCCTTTTAAAAGCTATCAGGTTCCTTCGGTTATATCAAGTTCACTACGTTCACGGTTTCGCCAAAACCATTCGTAGCCCTCCGTCATTTCATCTGGGTATTCAGTAGTATTCAAGCTATGTATTTTGACCTAACGCCAAGGCATAGTGTTTGGTAGCTACTGGGTATTTATTTGTTGCATAGATAGATGAGTTAGTTTGGGACAGTCGTATTATCATTTTGGCCGAACGTCAAGGATATATACGGATGGGTTCAAATTGACAAGATAATGATGGGTAGAACTTGACATGTGACTTATGACATTTTGACCTAACGCCAAGGTCATAAGAGCATGGGGCAGAAATATATATCGGGAATTTCTAAAGAAACTGAAATTTGCAAAGAGTTGCATACCATTTGGAGTTTGATGAATGTTGGTAGGATTCCTTCAACATTATCATACAATGATATTTGGATCCCGATCCTACTGTGAGTATATGCTACTTATCAGGATATTCGTCACTTAACGATCAATGCTATAAACCTAGTAGGTGTCTAGAAAGGTGTCAGCGGGGTTACGCCCCCAGAGAAAAGAGGTTATTTAATTAAGGAACTTCGCGAAAGCGTTGGAAAACCTCCCTCGAAGTATCGACACTGGCCTGGCTGAACGGTTAAGCAAGTATTGTACGGTGAGAATAGTCCTGGCTAATTCTTCTTTTATGGTTTGAAGAAGGATTCGAGAAACAGTGGGAGCCATCCAGTTTAGATAAACTAAAAACCACTCTAAACTTGCAAGAGCATCATGCTAAAGTGTTTTCTTCTCTCTCTCCTAATTGCAGCGACCCTGAAAATGACTGGACTTAAGTTACTTTTAGAGAAAAATATACTGACAGGGCCAAACTATAAAGATTGGCTGCGGAATGTCAAAATGGCTTTGACCTATGACAAATTGGGGTACATCCTCACCGCTACGGCACCTGCTGTCCCTGGTCCCAAATCCAGCAATGCGGATAAGGAAATCCGCAAAACCTGGGATTTAGATTGTGCGAAAGCCAAGTGCATCGTGCTTGCCTCAATGAACAATGAACATCAGAGGAGGCACGAGGATATGACCCTAGATGGCATATTTCTCCATACAAAGGAACTTTATGGAGAGCAATCTCGTATAGCAAGATACGGGACCTCTAAGAACTTGTTTCGAGCGAGGTTGGCTGTCGGGTCATCGGTAGGAGAACATGTCCTAAAGATGATCGGCTATATTGAAGAGCTCGCAGACCTTGGGACGACTTTGGATAATGAGTTATATACAGACCTTATTCTCCAGTCCCTTCCTCCCACCTACGCCCAGTTTATCCCGAACTTCAACCTTCAAGGAAAAGAAGTTGAACTTCCGGAACTCCTGAACATGTTAAGGAGTGCAGAGGGCACCTTGCAGAAGGCAAGGGAAACACCCGCTATGTTTGTTGGCGGTGCATCTTCTTCCGGGTCCAAGGCTAGGGCCAAAGGAAGGAAGAAGAAGGCCGTCCCCAGACCTAGAGGAGGTGTTAGTAAGATGGGAGGGAAGGGAAAGAAAAAGTTTGCGGTACCGGTAGTGGGCCAGGATGAGTGCTTCCATTGTCACAGGAAAGGGCACTGGAAGAAGGATTGCAAGGCGTGGAACGCCAAGAACCAGGAACCGAAGCAAGCTGTGGCTTCGACTTCAGGTGTATTTGTAATTGAGAATTGTCTGTCGATCAACTCTACTTCCTGGGTATTGGATACCGGATCAGGATCTCATATTTGCAATTCATTGCAGGCACTGAGAAACCGTAGAGTGCTGAAGGAAGGTGATATGACCCTAAAGGTTGCTAACGGAGTTAGCGTGGGAGCTGCGTCCGTCGGGGATTATCACCTAGGATTGACGAGTGGACACATTTTGGTTTTAGATAACTGTTATTTTGTACCAAGCTTAACGTGTAATATCATATCAGTTTCCTTGTTATCAAATAAAGGTTATGATTTCACGTTTGTAAGAGATGTTGTTAACATCCACCTTAATCATGGTTTGATTGGGTCCGGTACTCTAAATAACGGTATATATGTTTTAAACCAACTCCAAATTTTCAATGTCCAGAACACACTAAAAAGAAAGTCTCCAGATTTAAATAAAGCTTTCTTATGGCATTGTAGACTGGGTTACATCAATGAGAGAAGGTTGACTAAGTTGCATAGAGAAGGAAATTTGGACTCGTTCGAATATCAAACTTATGACACTTGTCAATCTTGTCTCAAAGGAAAGATGATAAAGACTCCATTCACTGGACAAGGAGTAAGAGCGAGCGAGCTCTTAGGACTCATACACAGTGATGTGTGTGGTCCATTGTCTACACATGCAAGATGTGGTTTTTCCTATTTCATTACTTTCACGGATGATTACTCAAGGTACGGATTCATTTATCTGATGAAACATAAATCCGAGGCTTTTGAGAAATTCCGAGAGTATAAGAATGAAGTAGAAAACCAAACCGGCAAAAGTATAAAGACACTTAGATCTGATCGAGGTGGTGAATACTTGAGTGCCGAGTTCCTTGGTATCTAAAAGAGAAAGGAATTCTCTCTCAGCTTACTCCTCCATACACTCCACAGCATAACGGTGTATCGGAGAGACGGAATCGAACCCTATTGGATATGGTACGATCCATGATGAGTAATGCTGAGTTACCGCGATCTTTCTGGGGTTATGCGCTAGAATCAGCGGCATATCTTTTGAACATGGTTCCTACCAAGACTGTGCCTACCATTCCATATCAGATGTGGAGCGGGAAGAAACCCCATCTACAGTATATAAAGATTTGGGGATGTCCAGCTTTTGTTAAAAAGCAGCATGTGGACAAGCTCGAGGCACGATCAGTAAAGTGTAGGTTTGTGAGATATCCAAAGAACTCCAGGGGATATCTATTCTATTACGCAGAGGAACAAAAGGTATTTGTTTCTCGTAATGCCCATTTTCTAGAACATCAGTTTTTAGAAAAGGAATCAAGTGGGAGCGAAATAGAACTGGAAGAAATTCCAGAACCACAAACTAATACTGAAAGTTTGGTAGAACCGGTAGTTCAAGAAGAACAGGACATTCCCGCACCCCTCCGCAGGAGTAGTAGGCCGTCTCATCCTCCTGAGAGATACTACGGTTTTCTCATAGATGGGGATAGAGAGGATTGCATCATAGATGATGATGAACCTACTGACTTCCAGCAGGCCATCCAGAGCGGCGACTCGGTACGATGGCTAGATGCAATGCGGACCGAAATGGAGTCCATGTACACCAACAAAGTATGGACTTTGGACTTTGCTCCAGATGGGGTAAAACCCATAGTATGCAAATGGATCTTCAAGAAAAAGATTGGTGTAGATGGACAGGTGGAAACCTATAAGGCTAGACTTGTTGCAACGGGTTTTCGTCAAAGACCTGGTTTGGACTATGACGAAACTTTTTCTCCAGTGGCTATGCTCAAATCCATTCGGGTCCTTCTTGCTATTGCTGCCTTCCATGATTATGAAATCTGGCAGATGGACGTAAAGACGGCTTTTTTGAATGGAAATTTAGAAGAGAGCGTCTATATGGATCAGCCAGAGGGTTTCAATCAGAGTGGGAGCAGCGGGAAAGTATGCAAGCTGCTTAAGTCCATTTATGGACTAAAGCAGGCATCGCGGAGTTGGAACATCTGTTTTGATGAGACAGTCAAAGAATATGACTTTATCAAAAATCCAGATGAACCGTGTATATATAGTAAAGTTGTAGCCAGAAGTGTCGTATTCTTCGTCTTGTACGTGGATGACATTCTATTGATAGGAAATGACATTCCTATGCTACAATCTGTCAAAGGATTCTTGTCACACAGGTTCTCCATGAAAGACCTGGGTGATGCCTCTTACATTCTGGGGATCCGGATCTATCGTGATAGATCCAAGAGGATGTTGGGACTTTCGCAGTCCAGGTATATCGACACTGTACTGAAAAGATTCAGTATGGAGGATTCTAAGCGCGGTAATCTACCGGCTTGTCACGGAATCACCCTCTCCAAAGAGATGTCTCCCAAGACTGATTTGGAAAGGGAACGCATGTCTATTATACCCTACGCTTCTGCGGTAGGCTCTATAATGTATGCGATGTTGTGCACCAGACCAGATGTAGCTTACGCACTGAGCGTGGTAAGCCGGTATCACTCAGACCCAGGGGAGAAGCACTGGATAGCAGTAAAGAACATTCTCAAGTACCTGAGAAGGACTAAGGAGATGTTCTTTGTTTACGGCGGAAAAGACCTCAGGTTGGAGGCCTTTGCTGATTCCGGCTTTCAGAGTGATAAGGACGATTCCAAGTCCATGTCGGGTTATGTCTTTACCCTCAATGGAGGGGCGGTGTGCTGGAAGAGCTCCAAGCAGGACACCGTTGCTGACTCGACGATGGAAGCGGAGTATATAGCTGCTTGCGATGCCGCAAAAGAAGCAGTCTGGATGAAGAAGTTCCTAACAGAACTTCAGGTGGTTCCTACCATAGTTGATCCAATACCTCTGTATTGCGACAACAACGGAGCTATAGCTTTAGCAAAGGAACCAAGGTCCCATCAGAAGTCCATACACATCTTAAGGCGGTATCACCTGATCAGGGAGATCATTGATCGTCAGGAGATCGAGGTTCGGAGAGTTGCTTCTGAAGAGAAATTGCTGATCCATTCACAAAGGCCCTACCTCAGATTCAGTTCGAGAGGCTACTCGAGATCATCGGTCTTCGATACGCCAGTACATGGCCCTAGTGCAAGTGGGAGATTGTTAGTGTTTATTCCCTAGAAGGCCATTACTGTATCATACTAGTTTGTATATTACTTAATGGAAGCTTGGGATATTCACATGTATATAACAGCCTTGCTAAACATGGTAGTATGCTACTTGGTTTTTCTATCTTAATATGTGAGTATACGTATTGATAGAGCTCTTAGGATCTTGCTTGACTACCAGCGTTGTGATGGCAGTCACACTAGTGGGGGCTGGGTAGTCTACAAGCACATCCTTATTCAGGTCCCTGGTCGTTGGATTATCGAGACAGAGCATCGATACTCCGGAGTAGACTAGTGTGTACGCTTCTCATCCCAGTTGGGGAGATGGTCTGTCCCACAGCCGTCAGTACGTCGTACTGGAGATAGTATGCTGGTGCTCGTTAGGTTACGGGTACACCGGACAGGACTCACAGGGGACTGTTGGTTGGTTTTATACCAGTCGTCAGTGAACAGTTCCCAGGTGACATGAGTACAGCATAGTCCGCAGACTTGACACTGCTACTTCGCCTTGAGTGTGTCCCACTGTTCTTAGATTGCTACCCTACCACGGCTCAAAGGAGTCGTGCAAACAGGTAGCAGTTGGGTGCAGTCCCGAGCACTTGGAGGCAGTGGCAGTTAGACAGGATTCGTCTCTCCCGGTATTGGGGATTGATATCGCGCTGTGTCAGAGAGCCATTACGCAAAGTCCCTGGCCAGGGCAAGCGAGATTTGCTGGTAGGTTCCAGTAGTTTCTCAGGGTGTAATGGGTTTCGCTCCGACACGACTTATATCGCTATTAGGGGACTGACGCTTGCCGCCCCCCTAGGCCCGATATGCGATAGTCTTAGACGAACGGACCGGACTGTATGGAGATTGTCACATCAGACTCAGTAGGAGTTCGGATGGGTTTCCTCATCGGCCTTCTTATCGACATCTACCTGGGGACCGTTACGTACAGCTAGTGCCGCTTGCGGTCTGTGGTTAAACCCACTGTCAGCGTAGTAGTCGAGTCTCTAGAGTCCCACACAGAGAGTTTCCCTACTCCAGGCGAAACGATATAGAGGTCGTATGGTTTTACGACAAGGGTTCGGACGCATACGTGTGTTTACGCACGTACGACTTTCGGACAGTTTTTACCAGTCGGCTTTGGTTTAAGCCAGTTACTGGTATCCGGTTATTGGATTTATACAGTCTAAAGTTTTTCCGTATTTTTGCGGAAAGGAGGGGCGTTCTCGTAATTGCGCGAGAAGCTTCTAGAAGATGGTGACTAAGGAGGTTTAGGTGGCATATACATTGAATGAGATTAGTGAGTCATATGGATGATTCATCCATGTCATTAATGCTTCATAATTGCTTAATGACTCATGGAGATGAATCACCACAAGATATTTATCAAGCATGGTTGTAAAATGATTTCTTTTCTTTTCTTGATAAAAAGAAATGCTTGATATATATTATGATAACTCATTCTTCTCACTTCACTATTATCCTCACCTTCTCTCTCCTCAAGCTCTCCCTCTTCAAACCCTAATCCTCCCCTCTCATGTGTTGAGTACAAGGATTAGTTAGACTACTTAATCCATAACCCTCTCTATATTTCACCTAGCTTCTTTGATTAGCACTTAGAGAAGTTTAGTTGCCTCAAGTTTAGAGGCTAAGCTTGGAGTAAAGCTCTCGGGTGGATCGTCTACTACTTCGAGAAGGCCGAGGAGGAGGTGGAGTTCGCAAAGACGAAGGACACGATTCGTTAGGTATAATCCCTAAACATAGTAGCATAGAAACTCTATGTTTTAAGTTAGTTATCGTTTAGCTTCGATTCAATCGGTTAGTCGATGTTTGTTCACTAAACAAGTTCGTTTTTGAAAATTCCGCCTCCCCACAAGTACTGGGGTGTTGTACATCGACTTACATGTTCTATATACTAAAAACTGTAGTTTGATTTAGAACATCAATGCTTTTAGATAACGTGCCTGAACCGATCAACTTTTGATATAGGAAATGTTCAAAACATTATCCAACAATACAAAATTTTATCATTTCTTTACTAATAAGGAGAGTGATATGATTTTGTATATCAGGTTCGGTATCTAATAACATTCGTTCAGAATCAATGTATTTTGGTAATACAAGGTGACAGTGACCAACAGACTTGGCTGCAACACTTGCCCCGTTTTCTGTCTCATGAAACTGTAGGGTTCCTAGGCACTCTAGTGAAGTCTCACAAGTGATGAAACATGCAAAAATCAAATTTTACGGGTGCCTACAAACCCTAATACGGATCGTTAACTAGAAATCAAGGCGAAGCAAGCAAGTAATCGAATTAAATGCTAAGGGAAAGTGACTACAACCTTTTTAGATCCGGTCCACAACCTCCTAGGCTCCGTGATGAAGTCCCTCCGCTGTCCAAAACGAACCCATGACTCTAGCATCGGTATCATCGAAGAATGGGCGAGCTTGATCGTCGGTTCGATGCCGAAGATGATCTACGTCGAGGTATCGCAAGAACAAGCTCCAACTTCATCAAGCTTGGAAAACTTGTGAAGGAAACACCCTATACTACTTGGCAAGAGGTAGAGGATGAAGAAATAGGAAGTGGGTAGACTTTAGTTTTGGATTTCTCACTTGTTTTCTCATGTTGCCATTGAACTAGAAAAGCTTTTCTTCTTCTTGCTCATGAAGAAGAAGATGAAAAAGATATGATATGTTGAATAATAAAATGAATAAGAATTAAATCTTATCATACTTTTAACCTTAGTTAAGTGTAGAGAAAAGACCATGGTTAATGGAATGGTTAGGGTCAAGAATAAGAACAAAAAGGAGACTAAGTCAAAGTTTCAAGAAACTTCAACTAAAAACAAAACTTACAACCATTCATTTATCTTTTCCTTTTTCCAAAATGAATAAATAAGAAAAAGATAAATGAATAAATAATCAAAACCCTAATCATTAACTTAAACCATGGTTTGATTCTTTACACTTAACCAAGTAAGCATGTATCATCAAACATGATACAAACATGTGCACAAAACTATATCGCATATACAATGTGTACAATTCAAGTGAGAAAATCCTTTTAAAGTGAACCAATACTAGTTAACGCAAAGTAATATATCAAATATATAAATATGCACTAAATCATTAAATCAACACTTGATTTAACGATCCGGTCATATCGGATATAACCGACTAGTATCTTATGTATCGGCTTATCGAATCAATCCTTGATTCGATAACCAGGTTATATCGCATATAACCATTCGACACATTCGTCGCGAGAATGGAATACGGTATCACATACACGCATTATTCTCGGTCCCGCACATATCTCATATGCGCTCCTATTTCGTTTCGCTTGAGCCAGGAAACCTCTGTGTAGGACTCTAAAGACTCGTCAATACGCCGGCAGCAGATGATGATCATATCAAGCATCCACAAGCCGCAAGCGGTCTGCTAAACGTAACGGCCACCCGGGTATTGAGCGATCAGAAGATCGACGAGCAAGCCCGCTCAGACTCCTGCGAATCCAACCAGTAACACTTACCGTACGGTCCGGTCAGTTCGTCTGATATGTCGCATATCTCGCCTAGGGGTGGTAAACGTCAGACCCCAATAGCTCGATAAGTCATGCCGACGTAGGGTCCATAACATTCGTGAAACTACTGATAACACTTACCAGTATATCACTGCAACCCTGGCCAGGGATTTCCTGTTATGGCCAGTCGAGTATAGCACAACATCAACCCCCAATACCGGGAGAGACGAATCCCCTCCTATCGCTCATTGCCTCCATGTGAATCGGGACTGTACCCAAAAACCACCTGTTTGCACGACTCAGTAGAGCCGTGGTAGGGTGGAAATCAAAGCACAGTGGGAGACACACAAGACTCTATGACGATCTCGGGTCAACAGACTAAGCTGTACCAGTGTCACCAGAGAACTGCCATCTGACGTGAGGTATATTACCATCTGGGAGTTCTCGGCGAGTCCGTTCAGTGTACCCAGTCTCCACTGAGCACCCGCATACCATCTTCGATGTCAAACACCAATGGATATGGGATCATCCATCGCCCATCGCATGGGTCGAGAAGATATGCGCTAGTCTACTCTGGAATATCGATGCCCCGTCTCGATATTCCCTCGACTAGGAACATTTCAAGGATGTACTCATGGACTACCCAGGCCCCACTATTATGATCTACATCATAGTCCTGGAAGTCGAGTACACATCCTATGGGCTTTATCAACATGTAATCAGAGAGACAGAAAATATACACGTTAAGATAAAGAGCAACCAGATAGCGTACTATCATGTCGAGTAAGAAAGTCCTACCTATATATGTCCCAGTATCCACTACAATATACATCCAATGTACAGTAATGGCCTCTAGGGCATACATATAACTAACAATCTCCCACTTGCACTAGGGCCATCTGTAGCAGTGGTTGCAGTATCACATACTCAACCATCCCCTAAAAGTCTCTCTTTGGGAAAAAGGCCTTCGTGAGTGGATCCGCCGTGTTGTCCTCTGAGTCTTCTCTCCTAACCTCGATCACCCTGGAGATCAACTATCTCGACGATCAGGTGATGCTGCTTCAGAATTTGTCTGGGTCACTGATGGGACCAGGGTTCCAGGGCCGAAGCCACACTTCCATTGTCATACAATGGCAGGAACCTAGTTCATCTTATAAACCAATATACACCCAAACTTCCTCTTTGGTAGTATCTTCAATAGCGATGTTGTTGGAGATAGTGCCCTCAGAGTCAATTATTGGATCACAGGTACGTGATTGCAATGATTGAGGGAGGACCTATCCCGGTAGGACAGTCTTACTCGAGATGATAGTATGCTATCTGGTTTACCTTTATCATCGTGTACTGTTTTAGGTGACCTGACACGTCGCTATTACACGTTGATAGAGCCCCTAGGATTCTTGCTTGACCACCAGCAGTATGAGGGCGATCATATAAGTGGGAGCTGGGGGTCTATAAGCTTATCCTTAAAAGGTCCCTAGTCGTGGGAGTTTCGAGACTGGGCATCGATACTCCATTAGTAGACTAGTGTATACAGTCGAGACCCCGACGAGGGGCGGTGGCCGGTCTCACAAGCCACTGGTGTCAGTTGGATCACCTAAGATGTATACAGGTGCTCATTGGGTTATGAGTACACCGGGCAGGACTCGCCGGGAACATGCTAGTTGGTCATATACCAGACGTCAGATGGCAGTTCCCTGGTGACATGTGTGCAGGTTAGTTCATCGACCTGGGGATCGTCATTTGTCTCGTGTGAGTTCCCACTGTACTTTGATTACTACCCTACCACGGCTCAAAGGAGTCGTGCAAACAGGTTTTAGTTGGGTACAGTCCCGAGCCACATGGAGGCAGTGAGCGTATCTTCAGGGGTTCGTCTCTCCCGGTATTGGGGGTGAGGTCGTGCTGTGTCTAGGAGAGCCATTACACAAAGTCCTTGGCCAAGGCAAGGAGATTTACTGGTAGGTATTCCAGTAGTATCTCAGGGTGTTCTGGGCTACACTCCGACACGACTTGTACCGCTTTTGGGGGTCTGACTTTTACCAACCCCCTAGGCCCGCCATGCGATACTCATAGACGAACGGACCGGACTGCACGGATATTGTCACTGACAGGCTCAGTAGGGTGTCAGGATGAGTTCGCTCATCGACGTCCTTTTTAGTCAATACCTGGTAGCCCGTTACGTATTGGCTTATACCTCTGACGTGCTAGTGGTTAAATCCACAACCAAGGTGTTGACGAGTCTTTAGAGTCCCCCACATTCAGTTACTCAGCTTTCGGGCGAAAGGTTGTAGAGGCCGTATGGAGATATGGCAAGGTCCGATCTGATACGTGCGGTATTGCACGGATCAGGATCGGACAGTTTGTACTATAGGCCGTATGGTTATATGGCAGGGTTCGATCAGATACGTGCGGTATTGCACGGATCAGGATCGAACAGATATTACTAGCCGGTTTTGGTATAAGCCGGATCCTAGTATAGTACAGTGTAGACTTTGTCTCATTGCATTTGTATTTCGGTCGAAATACAAATGCGGGTGTGTATGCACAGTATCGGGGTTTTTCCTGTAATTTATTACGGGAACAGTTTTCTGGAGTTGCCAGTTTGCTTTCCGTTTCGGCCGATTTTCATTGTTCCGTTCATTGGCCGAAGTTTGGTGGAGGAGGGCTTATTTGCATAGTTGCAAATAAGTGTTTGTGGAGGGGATCTTTGCATATTGTTTTATCATGACATCTTTTCATTGACCTTGACTTCTTCTTGTCATGATGGCATGACTTTTGGCTCATCATGGTTGTTGATGATGAGGTTGGTGGTTGGTGGTGGAGTATGGGTTTTGTTTTGGTATCATTGTTTTTCATGATAACCATTCCTCTCTCTCTCTCTTGCATGATTCATATGGTTACCTCCCCCTTGACTTTTCCCTCTCTCTTTTTCCTATATGGGCCGGCCACTTTAGGGTGGAGGGTGATTGATTTTGGTGTGGCAATTTTTGGTTCTCTTCATGCTCCAAAAATCACACAAGAAGACTCTCCAAAATTCCTAGCTCCTCTCCAAAAGCTTGTATCTTTTCCTCCACCATATGGCAACTCCTTCAACCCCAATAGAGACAATAGCTCACTACACATTCTACAGCAAATCTTGGGCACGTCGAGTAGCCGGCTTCGTGCCCGAGTTGCCTCGGCATTGAGGTGGGAGCCCGTAAACAAAGTAGGCGATGTGGTGCACTTCCGGCGACGAGGAGGAGACAGGATCTTCCGCAGGAGATCGGGACCATGACGAGAAGACCGGAGGACTTGGATCGTCGGTATATCTCCTTTCCCATCTTATTGTTAGCTAGGACTTGTTAATGGTTACGATCCGGGTGTTTAGTGCGCGGTGGTGCCGGTTTGCTAAGTCCGCAAAAATTTAAGTTTTTCACCGCTTCCGCATTCCGGCATTTGATTGACGGCCGGGGCGCCGCCGTGCACTTACAATGGTATCAGAGCCTCGCCATTAACTTAGTCTAGCTTGGTGTAGTGTGTTTTTCTGTTTCGATCGATCGAATGTTCCAAAACTACATTTTTGTTAGCATCAGTTTTCTGTTGGAAATTTTTGGTGTCGAAAATTTTTTCAGGTTGTAAAATATTGATGTAATGGAAAATCTAAGAGCTCTGTAAAAATTCGACGAAGTAACTCCACAGTGGGAGCGCGGAACCGCCGCGAAAACCCCCTTCCCGCCGCCCATCCGCCGCGCACTGTGGAGATCACTTCACCAATTTTTTACAGAGGCCTTCTGGGCTTAAAATATGGGTTTTGGAATATTAAAATTGGGCCCAGGTTTTCTGTGAGTGCTACAGTTTTGATTGGGGGCCCACTTGTTAATTTTTGATCGATCGGATATTTTAAACACATTTTTCATAGTATTTACATTATATCTGCGACCGTGAATGTCACTTGATCGGTAAATCCGGTCTAACTGCTATAGCCCGGTTAGACGGATTTGCGAACGTGATTTTCACGTTGATGTTTTGTTTTTGCTGTGATGTTGCGGATCGGTCGTGGGGGATAGCCTGGATGCAATGCTAGTACAGTTTTGTTGTATTATGTACATTTGATATTGCGGGGCGAGCGTCCGACATGTGGACTGCCGTCACTGCCTGTTTGTATTATTATTTTGGGGCACGACCTGGTTGCGGTCGATGTACCCGTTGTATGTATATTTTACTTTCTGTACTAGGTTGCCCCGCGGAGGGGTGCACGGATAGCTGGGTTCTGGAGGGCAACAAGCCCGCATTTCATGGCATTGAGACGGAGGGGGCTTCACTCTAGGATTGGCGGGCTATTCGCCGCACTCGTAGGGGGTACAGGTTGACCCAGGAGGGGTGCCCAAGTTACCGGATTCCGTGAAGTGCTGGGTGGTCCATTCACGGCGCTGAAGGGGGCTGCCTCGCTTCAGGTTTTGGCGGGTGACTTGCCGCGCCCGTAGGGGTCTAGGATTTCTTTGCACAGGCTATCCACACGACCAGGGGAACGTCGGGTTTCAGCGGCTCTGTGAAACCCGGGGATCCCAGATATCTGTATTGTTTCTGTGATGTTGCATTTTATTCACGCCTTGAGCGAATATAATATATTGGTATATATATTAGTAGATGTTGTATATGTTTTGCATCCGCGCTAGTCCAGTCCCCGCTCTGTCGTTAGTTAGCTAACCTAACGGGTAATGACGGGACCCAGTGGCGAATGCGGATGGCATATACGTACATCAGTATATTTTCGTTCTTTTTGGTGTGATCAATTGATGGGACTGCATTGATTCGGATCAATGCAAGTTAAAAACAAACCTAATCTGATGTTGTTGGAACACTTTTCAAAAAGCTGTTATTGCAAGGACGTTCACTTTTGTTTTGCATCGTGGTATTCATTGGAATATCCTGCTCCTCAGTCGACGAGGCAAGGGCCGAGATCCCTTCACCGGGAGTGACCCCTTGGACAGAAGTTTGCGTCAGGGAATTAACTTCACTATAGCCGATTACTTTTGCTTTGCATCGCGGTATTCATTTGGAATATCCTGCACCCCATTCTACGGGGAAAGAGCCGAGATCCCTTCACCGGGAGTGACCTCTTTAGCGACGGTTTTCGTCACTATATTTTCATAAAAGCTATCCGTTCCTTCAACGATATCAAGTTCATTACGTTAAAGGTTTTCGCCAGAAACCATTCGTAGCCCTCCGTCGTTTCATATAGATAGTCAGTAGTATTCAAGCTGTGTATGTTGGCCAAAGTCAAGGCACAGTGTTTGGTAGCTATTGGTTATTCATATGCAGCATAGATAGATGCGTTGGTTTGGAACAGTCGTACTGTCATGTTAGCCAAAGTCATGGGTATGTACGGGTGGATTCAAATTAACCTGGAGAATGACGGGTAGAACTTGACATGTGACTTATGATATGTTGGCCAAAGTCAAGGTCATAAGAGCATGTGGCAGAAAACACATCGGGAGTTTCAAAAGAACTGAAACTTGCCAGATATGCGCATACCTTCTGGAGTGTGATGATGTGAGCGGATTCCGTCACGTTATCATGCGATGAGAGTTGGATCCCAATTCCCACTGATGAGTTAGTTTACTCCTCGGGTGACCCCGACTAATTCTTCTTTCAGGTTTGGAGGAGAATTTGAGGTACAGTGGGAGGTTTCCAGATTAGATAAATTGGTGACCATTCTGATCTAGGTTAGAGTGCACGCTGAGTGTTTCTTTTCTCTCTCTCTCTGGCAGCGACCATTTGACCCGACCCTAAGACTATGACTCGGTGACCAAGTTGACCGAACCTTCTTAAACACCGGCTTTTGGATTGTCAGAATTGCAAACCTCATTGCCACTCCTACTTTTACACTTTTCTCCAGGACACCCCGTTTTACTACGAACGTCCACTTCCATTGGACAAAACCATCGTATGGTTAGATACGAACTCGAAAGAATTTATTCGAGGATGGTTTCCGGTTCTGGAGAAAACGGATAGGATTATTCAGTTGTCTTTTCCTTTTACCCTCTCTCAGGTTACGAGTACTCCTTGGTTTAGGGGTAGTACACCTATTACGTAAATTGGATTGTCTTCTTCTAAACCTTAGGCTGGTGCCGACCGGTGGGGAATGAAGAAAACCAATTAGCATAACGATGGTGTGCAGAAGGTATTAAGTTAAGACAAAGCAAGGGATTAGTAAGAGGGCAAAGTAAATTGCAACAGATATTCACGACCAAACCAGGTATTTCATTACCACTCCCACATCACCTTTGTATTTCTCCAGGACACTCCGTATCACTACGAAGATCCACAGTTTATTTGGATACTCCATCGTATGGTTATATACGAACTCGAATGGAACTGGTTCCAGTTCGGGGATGGATTCTGGTTCAGGAGAAATAGGAATAAGGTTTATTCGGTTGTCTTTTATCTTCACCCTCTCTCATTGCGAGTGTTCCTAGGATTGGGACAGTACACCCATTATACTTATTGGATAGTCTTCTTCCAAACCATAGGCTGGTGCCGAACGGTAGGGAAGGAAGAAAACCATTTGGCCTAAAAGGGTGTGCAGAAGGTAAAGACTAAAGACATATGAAGGAATTTGGAGAGGTGGCAAAGAACTATACGGTTACAGTCGTGAATCTGGAAGAGGCATTACTAGGAATACCAGAATACCCCATCGGAACATTTCAATGTTTCAGTTTCACTGTGTAATGTTAAAGGAAAACTGATTTCCCGATTAGATACTTACTCCAGGGTATGTATTTACCAGGTACGATTCTCATATCTGTATGGTTTTACAGATGATGAGTGGGAGTAAGTTATTGGGAATTGGGTGATTACCCTCATTATATCGGGATTCGTTGTAATCGGTGATATTTGAGGAAATCACCTGGGCTGTTTGCCGGTCGGCAAATATTTGGTTTTGAATATCCGCTGTTATGCACCAATTTCAAATTGATATATCTGTACGTCTATTTTCATAGAGTGAGATATACCTTTCTGAAATTATGTCTATGACATTTACCTATATCAGTGGATGGTTAGGTAAGGAGCATTAAACAGCGGTGTAATTCTTCTTAAACATAAGTACAGTTTTCAACCTACGACACACAGTGAATGAGTTATCAGACTCAAGGGACTTATACAGAGTATTGTATGTTGTCCAGGGTCCATCAGGACAGAGGGGTTGGTCCTCGTACTATATTCGGTTTACTTATGACTTCTCTAGTTTTTAGACAGGTGTTTCGTGGAAACACAGGGTCCGAATTTGGAGAAGTTATAGGTATTTGAATAGAGTAGAGAACCAGGTATAGCAAGTATCGGGATTCTTCAAAGAGATCGAAGATGTAGATACTTGTGTATGGTATTCAGTTGATAGTAATGATAAAGAGAACTTGCTTCTCTTTCAGGTTACTCATAATTGGAAGCATTCCTAAGTTGAGTAACGCTGATCGGCCTCCTTCCATTTAGTTGACATGCACTGGAGACAGCTGCATGATTTGAATCTGGTTCAATTAAATCAGTGCCTCTGGTCCTATATTGGATATAGAACAGTTCGTATCTTAACGATGTTAAGGTACGGAGAGTTGTCCGGTTTATACTTAAAACCAGACACTGGACAACTCAAGGCACGTTTCAGTAATGACTGTTTGTGGGTTGACCCAGGCTATGACGCGGGTTGACTTTCTACCATCTGGATGGACGATAGCAATATCGTTCTAGACTCGCCACAGTTTTAATAAAAATGGATTTTTTCAGAAAACAGTAGTGGGAGTATGGTAGAACTGGAAGTGATTCCAGAACCACAAACGATTACTGAAGATTTGACAGGAACCTAAAGATTCAATCTGGATTGACATTCCATTGGCCACTCCGCAGATAAGGTGGGTAACTTCAGGCACCCGAGAGGTACTACGGTAGCCTCAAGGACGGTGACAGGGAAGTTCTTGTTTACCCATAATTACCATTGCTGTTGTTCCAGGGTGCGAGACCCGGCGGGAGGATGAGTATAGCGTCGTTCTAAACCAGTTTTAGAAGTGTACGTCTATATGACTCTGCCAGAGGGTTGTCGTAGTCAGTGGGAGCAGCGGAAGCATTGGTGGACAGGTTGCTTATGTCTATTTATAGACTAGAGCAGATGTAGCGGAGAAAGATCATCTATTTCTGACGTGACAGTCATGGGTTTGACTTCATCAGAATAGGGGATGGATCTGTTGAGAAGGTAGTAGGGTGTGATATCCTGGTATTTGGATGATATACACAGAGTAGGAAAGGAAACTCCTACACTACGATCGGTTATACTTTGGTCGTCACACAGTTGTTTCTCCACAAAGGAAATGGATTTTATATCAAACATACTGGTTACTAGATCTATGGTTTTAGATCTAGATTTGGGTGGTTTCCCAATCAGGGTACTTGACAGCATTCTAAGAGTATTTAGGATGGACGACTCCTGGCACGGTAGTGTACCTGCAGGTAATGGAGTCACCCTCTCCAAAGGTGTCTTACAGACTAAAGGGGAGAGGGACGGGCATGATTGGCAGATCACTTGCTCAGGCAATTGAGTCAATCGTGAGATGTCAAGTACCATACCAGATGTTGTTCTTGCTCTAGATGCAAT
This sequence comes from Agapanthus africanus, assembly GCA_030015575.1. NCBI lineage: Eukaryota > Viridiplantae > Streptophyta > Magnoliopsida > Asparagales > Amaryllidaceae > Agapanthus > Agapanthus africanus. Next base: position 428,637,449 of record CM057345.1, on the reverse strand, counting down.
AAGTTGACATTAATCCAATCCTGGAGAAACAGTCGGAAGCAGTTTTAGAACATAAGTGGATGTTCTAGGGAGATGATAACGACAGCCTCATTCAGGAGACAGTTATCATTCCAGGCTTCCAAGGTGACATGGACGACAAGGAGGTTGTCAGAGTTATAGTTTTCCTTCTGATGAGGGGCAGTATTTTGGACAGGTGGTCCAAGGAAATACTGAGGGAGGCATGGCGCGCAGGACACTGATTAAGTTCAGTTGTCAATACAGTCTAAGAAGTTTGGATTTGGAGTTCATTTATGAGCTAGGTCCCATCAGACATCCAGACATATTCTGAGACAGGTATTGCTCTTTTCGGGAGATGGCTTTCTCCGCGAACTTGAGATATAGAGAGACATAGAAAGAAACAACTAAGCGGATCCACTCACTGAGGCTATTCCTCGAACGCAATAGTTCAGCAAACGAGCTTTGTGAGACTGACTAGTAGAGGAGTTGGATGTTCGGTATCACACGGGCTGTGAGTATGCGACATCGCAATAATTAGCCTTGAGTGCAAGTGAGAGATTGTTGGAGATAGTGCCCTCAGAGTCAATTATTGGATCACAGGTACATGATTGCAATGATTGAGGGAGGACCTATCCCGGTAGGACAGTCTTACTCGAGATGATAGTATGCTATCTGGTTTACCTTTATCATCGTGTACTGTTTTAGGTGACCTGACACGTCGCTATTACACGTTGATAGAGCCCCTAGGATTCTTGCTTGACCACCAGCAGTATGAGGGCGATCATATAAGTGGGAGCTGGGGGTCTATAAGCTTATCCTTAAAAGGTCCCTAGTCGTGGGAGTTTCGAGACTGGGCATCGATACTCCATTAGTAGACTAGTGTATACAGTCGAGACCCCGACGAGGGGCGGTGGCCGATCTCACAAGCCACTGGTGTCAGTTGGATCACCTAAGATGTATACAGGTGCTCATTGGGTTATGAGTACACCGGGCAGGACTCGCCGGGAACATGATAGTTGGTCATATACCAGACGTCAGATGGCAGTTCCCTGGTGACATGTGTGCAGGTTAGTTCATCGACCTGGGGATCGTCATTTGTCTCGTGTGAGTTCCCACTGTACTTTGATTACTACCCTACCACGGCTCAAAGGAGTCGTGCAAACAGGTTTTAGTTGGGTACAGTCCCGAGCCACATGGAGGCAGTGAGCGTATCATCAGGGGTTCGTCTCTCCCGGTATTGGGGGTGAGGTCGTGCTGTGTCTAGGAGAGCCATTACACAAAGTCCTTGGCCAAGGCAAGGAGATTTACTGGTAGGTATTCCAGTAGTATCTCAGGGTGTTCTGGGCTACACTCCGACACGACTTGTACCGCTTTTGGGGGTCTGACTTTTACCAACCCCCTAGGCCCGCCATGCGATACTCATAGACGAACGGACCGGACTGCACGGATATTGTCACTGACAGGCTCAGTAGGGTGTCAGGATGAGTTCGCTCATCGACGTCCTTTTTAGTCAATACCTGGTAGCCCGTTACGTATTGGCTTATACCTCTGACGTGCTAGTGGTTAAATCCACAACCAAGGTGTTGACGAGTCTTTAGAGTCCCCCACATTCAGTTACTCAGCTTTCGGGCGAAAGGTTGTAGAGGCCGTATGGAGATATGGCAAGGTCCGATCTGATACGTGCGGTATTGCACGGATCAGGATCGGACAGTTTGTACTATAGGCCGTATGGTTATATGGCAGGGTTCGATCAGATACGTGCGGTATTGCACGGATCAGGATCGAACAGATATTACTAGCCGGTTTTGGTATAAGCCGGATCCTAGTATAGTACAGTGTAGACTTTGTCTCATTGCATTTGTATTTCGGTCGAAATACAAATGCGGGTGTGTATGCACAGTATCGGGGTTTTTCCTGTAATTTATTACGGGAACAGTTTTCTGGAGTTGCCAGTTTGCTTTCCGTTTCGGCCGATTTTCATTGTTCCGTTCATTGGCCGAAGTTTGGTGGAGGAGGGCTTATTTGCATAGTTGCAAATAAGTGTTTGTGGAGGGGATCTTTGCATATTGTTTTATCATGACATCTTTTCATTGACCTTGACTTCTTCTTGTCATGATGGCATGACTTTTGGCTCATCATGGTTGTTGATGATGAGGTTGGTGGTTGGTGGTGGAGTATGGGTTTTGTTTTGGTATCATTGTTTTTCATTATAACCATTCCTCTCTCTCTCTCTTGCATGATTCATATGGTTACCTCCCCCTTGACTTTTCCCTCTCTCTTTTTCCTATATGGGCCGGCCACTTTAGGGTGGAGGGTGATTGATTTTGGTGTGGCAATTTTTGGTTCTCTTCATGCTCCAAAAATCACACAAGAAGACTCTCCAAAATTCCTAGCTCCTCTCCAAAAGCTTGTATCTTTTCCTCCACCATATGGCAACTCCTTCAACCCCAATAGAGACAATAGCTCACTACACATTCTACAGCAAATCTTGGGCACGTCGAGTAGCCGGCTTCGTGCCCGAGTTGCCTCGGCATTGAGGTGGGAGCCCGTAAACAAAGTAGGCGATGTGGTGCACTTCCGGCGACGAGGAGGAGACAGGATCTTCCGCAGGAGATCGGGACCATGATGAGAAGACCGGAGGACTTGGATCGTCGGTATATCTCCTTTCCCATCTTATTGTTAGCTAGGACTTGTTAATGGTTACGATCCGGGTGTTTAGTGCGCGGTGGTGCCGGTTTGCTAAGTCCGCAAAAATTTAAGTTTTTCACCGCTTCCGCATTCCGGCATTTGATTGACGGCCGGGGCGCCGCCGTGCACTTACAGATGTTACCAGCCTTTATCATCTAGTTTGCCACGGTATCTAGCTTGGAACTCTTCCAACATACCGTCCCTTTACTGAGGGTAAAGACAGTGCCTGTGACTGACATTCAGTCGTCTTTATCACCCTGAAACTCTTCCAGTGATTCTCCCTAGGATCGACTGATACAATCTCACTATACCTAGTGAGAACCCTAATATCCCTTTAGATCTATCTCATAGGTCCAAATCTCAGGATTTAGGAGGTATGATCTTTATCCTATTTGGAGAATCCTTGTGATAATAGGAGATTGATCGATCGTAGTATAGGAAACTCTTTTCCTATCAAGAGTATGTTCTCTTCGTACAATACGAAGATGACCACCTTACTCTCTACTACCCTTTTGTATATACAAGGTTCGTCTACCATTTTGATGAAGTCAAACACTTTGACTATCACATCAAAACAGACGTTCCAACTCCGCGATGCCTGCTTCATTATGTAAAGCAACTTGCACACGTTTCCGCTGCTCCCACTGTTTACGAAGACCTCTGGCTGTGTTCTTATAGACGTTCTCTTCTAAATCAGTATTTAGAAAAGCAGTCATGGAACCCAACCGCCAGATATCGTAGTCATGGTATGTAGCCGTGGTAAGTAGGATCTGGATAGACTTAAGCATAGCTACTGGAAAAAGATTTCATCATTATCCACGCCTGGTCGATGACGAAAACCTTTAACAAGTCTAGCTTTGAAAGTCTCAACTTTTCCATCTACACCAAGTAATCTTCTCAAGATATACTTGCTCCTGATGGGGATTTAACCCTTCAGATATAGCAGCTAAAGTCCATACTTTGCTGGTGTATATGGATTCCATCTCAGATCGCTAAGCATCCAGCCATTCTTACAGAGTCCCTACTCTCGATGGCCTGCTCGAAAATAGCTGGGTCATCATCTCATGATGCAATCCTTGCTCCCACTGTCATCGAGAAACCGAGGTATCTCTCAGGCGGATGAGGAACCCTACTAGATCGGCGGAGAAGCTGAGGTTCGTCGGGGACTATAGAATCCTTTGGTTCTGTCAAATCATCAACTGCAGTTTTGTATAGCTGGAACCTTTCCAGTTCTACAGAACTGATCCTGCCTCGATCTTGTCCGGATTTTGCTTTAAACATAGGCCGGACAACCCCAAATCTTAACTCGCTTAAGAGATGGGTTCTTCCCATACCATATCTCATATGGAGTGGTAGGCAGTGATTTGATTGGAACCCTATTCAATAGGTATGCAGCTTCTCAAGTGCATAACTCTCAAAAGGAAAAAGGTAACTCAGCAGTACTCATCATAGATCACACCATATATATATGGTGTATTTGCTCCGCCCCGACATACCATCGTGCAATGGTGTATACGGAGGAGTAATGCTGAAAGAGAATCTCATTCTCCTTTAGAATAGTCCAGCATTTCCGTGCTCAAGTATTCTCCTCCTTGATCTCATCCTAGGACATAATACTTATACCCGTATTTTGGTTCTCTACTTCTAACTTATATTCTGTGAATATCTCAAAAGGTTCAGACTTGTGTTTCAACAGGAACATATGTCTGAATCTTGAGAGATTATCAGAGAACGTAATGAAGTATAAAGAACCCGTCCTGGCATGTGTAGACTGGGGACCTACATACATCATCATGTATCATCCCAAGAGTTCACTAACTCTTTCTCTGTTTCCAATAAACAGGGCTATGGTCATCTTATCTTTGTGACATGACTGGCGGGTTTCACAAGATGTAAATTCAAACTGATTTAAATATGCATCTATATGTAACTCTAGCTAGTCGGGTCGCATTGATATGACCTAGTCTACAATACCTCAAGAAGAATCCGTTCATTTCTGAACTCTTTCTCTTGTGTGTGTTCTGTATACTAAGAACTGTAGTTTGATTTAGAACATCAACGCTTTTAGATAACGTGCCTGAACCGATCAACTTTTGATATAGGAAATGTTCAAAACATTATCCAACAATACAAAATTTTATCATTTCTTTACTAATAAAGAGATAGATATGATTTTGTATATCAGGTTCGGTATCTAATAACATTTGTTCAGAATCAATGTATTCGTAATACAGGATGACAGTAACCAACAGACTTGGCTGCAACACTTGCCCCGTTTTCTGCCTCATGAAACTTATCACCCGTTCTCAGTTCTCTACCTATCTGTAGCCCTATGTAACAGATTACATATCTGGGATCCTGATCCGGTATCATATACCCAGGACGTAAAGGACACTGAGAAACAGTTCTTTGTAATGAACACAACCGTAGATGATGCATCAACATAAACTCTCTTCATTTGGGCTGCACGGGAATTCTGGTAATCCCCTATTTCCTGCTTTGTCTTGTAACAATTATAAGTTGGAGCGGGACCAACGTTCCCCAGCTCAGTATAACAAGCGGGTTCGGTCAATACATCTGTATTATTATCTTGATTAAGGCGTGATATGGTCGCTACCAGGAGAGAGAGAGAAGAAAACACTCTGCGTGTGCTCTTGCAAGATCAGATAGGTTATATATTTTATCTAATCAGGATGTCTCCCACTGTTTTTATCAAATCTTCTTTCAAACCCTAAAATGAAAGACTAGCCGGGATTAATTGCACTCTACAAGTTTGCCAATCTTTCAGCCAGGCCAGTGTCGGTACTTTGAGGGAGGTTCCCCGTGCTTTCGCACGGACCTAATTACAGTAAACCTCGTTTTCCCAGAGGCGTAACCCCATTGACACCTTTCTAGACACCTACTTGATCGGCTAATTGTAAAGTGCAAAACTCTCCCAGGAGTAACAATTACTCGCAGTGGGTATCGGGATCCAACTATCACATAGAAGGTATGCAATCTCATTGCAAATTTCAACACTTGAAACTCCCGATAAAGGTTTTTACCCCTAGCACCTATGACCTTAACTATGGTCAACAAATCATAAGTACTAGTCAAGTTCTACCCGTCATTTCGTGATTAATTAGACCCACCCACATGACCCTTAACTAAGGTCAACAAAGTCACGCGACTGTCCTAACTAATCGCATCATATGCGGTGTAGGAAGACATCACTTAGCTACCGTACACTGTGCCTTGACTATGGTCAACAAACACAGCACGAATACTAAGTACTCTACTTCCTAAAATGACGGAGGGTTGCGGCTAGTTTTTGTGAAAACCTTTAACGCTTTGAACTTGATCTCTTTGCGGAATCAAATGGTTTTTAAATGGAATGTTTTTGTGGCTTTTCTAGTTTTGCTAAAGGGGTCACTCCCGGTGAAGGGATCGTCGGCCCTTTCCTCGTCGAATGAGGTGCGGGATATATCATATATATCGCTGTGCAAAGCAGAAACTATAGAAGCGATCAAAAGACAAACCGAGGGTTGTAGCATCTGCCAGTTATTGCTAAAGGAGTCACTCCCGGTGAAGGGATCTCGGTCCTTTCCTTATCGAATAAGGTGCAGGATGTTCTATAATGAACACCGCGATGCAAAGCAAGAACTGTAGCTACCTGTTTTATTTTGAAATTCGATTCCACAACATCAATTAGGTTTATTTTCTTTCATTAATCTCATTAATGAATATCCCATCATTTAAGTCCACCTAACCATCACAGATAAATATAACGTACGCTTATGCCATCCGCATTCGCCTCGATGTCCCGTCTGCACCGTTGGGTTAGGTAACTAACGCCAGAGCGAGGCAGGGCTAGCGCGGGTGTAAAACATAAGCAACGTCTATATAATATATCATATATATTATATATAATACCTGTCACAGAACATCACATGATCACAGATAAATCACAGCAGAAGAAACATATGAAATATTGGATATACTAGGACGTCCGTGTTTTCAATACGAGCCAGTATAAAACACGGATTCCACGGTCGTGATGAATAGCCAATCCCACACCCCTAGACCCCTACGAGAGCGGCAAGCAACCCTACCAATTCTAGGGTTAGGAGACCCGGACTCGACTCCTCGAGATGGTCTCCCACTGGACCCCAGAACCCGGTTACTTGTGCTCCCCTCCTTGGGTCTATCCTAGTGCAGAAAAGTAAATAATATACAAATGGTGACAACATCCGCAACCTGGAAGTGCCCCAATAAAAGAATATTACATACAAGTTTTTACATGAATGAAAATGAAAAACACTCATCTCACATAAAAAACCCCCGGCTATTCAAACACGACGATCCAATATAACATATCCAGCAACGCATAACATCTCATGTCATCAACGTAAGTAAATATGCGCATCCCAATTGTCGTTGACATATAGCAACGAAACCGGCGATATCACATATTACACTTACGGTCACAGAAAAGAAAGTGTAAAACTACAACAGTTGGAATCCGCAACCTCCTCAGACATCGCATGCCTGACCAAATGAAATCTTAAGACATCGCATGCCTAACAATTATAAACCCCGCATTTTAGTCTCATTATCGAAAACTCTTTTCAATATCAAGTCGGGCAATTCAACAAGATTCCCGACATTCTGATCGAATGCTCGTCGCAAACTTCAGTAGACGGCCGCACCCCTAACGCCGTCGACAAAGTGCACCAAGGCGGAACACCGCTACCGCGAGCACCCGAACGGATGCTTTCGGCGACGGGGTTCTCCTACAGTCACTTGGTCGGGGCTATGGGGCGAGGCTGTCTATTAAGTTTACCCGGAGAGTATCCGCGTACGCTACGTGATTGCGACGGATTTTTGATCACATCAAAACTCCGTGGCAACCGATCAAATGAGACTAAACTGCTATGTTTATAACATTCATTCCGTTATCTCATAACTATTTGCGAATTCCAATTATTGTATCACATTCCGGATAAATAGAAAATGTTAAACTTTCCGATCGAACAATCGAACACCCAAGTTTTCCCAAAACAGCTCAACACATGAAATAAGTCTAACAGCATTCAGTTCGTGCCTCAGTAGCAACGGTCCAGCCGTAGAAGGGTCAAGCCAACGCCTCACATGTGGCACGCCGTACTGCCCCAAACCCGAAGGTTCAAAGGGCAGTTCAAGACGGTCACATAATCGAGTTAAGGTTTGTTGTCTTCTAGAGGGTCCATCGCGTTACTTGCACTACTTAGAACGTCATTAAACAACGGAAAAATCCAACAATTGGAAATTTCCCGGCAGGGGAAAAAGTGGGTATTTATATCCGGTCGATCTTTTTAACACATTCTAAGATTTATCCGGAAAAACACACCGACAAAATTAGACAATCCGATCGATACACCGAGTTCCCAATACAACCCAGAAAATGCAACTCTGGAAAAATTATTAAAAATCCCCAGGAAAACCAACACAGAAAGCTAAGAACTACTGTGCAAAATTGGCTGCATAAAGCGACAAAAGAGCCGCGGATCCGCCGCATGAGCCTACTGTAGGGCCGCGGATCCGCGCCTCCTTTGTGGAATCAATCCCTTGAATTTCACAGTAAGTCTTAGGATTACCTGCTGATTTTTCTGCATATTTTTAATTTCGAAAAAACCACATTTTACAGAAATGTCCAGAGAGCAATATTCGGGTCGGGGTTTTGGGTCGATCGGACTTCTAACTCCGTCGGGACTTCGCCTAAGGCTCTAGCTAGGCTCTGATACCACTGTAGGGTTCCTAGGCACTCTAGTGAAGTCTCACAAGTGATGAAACATGCACAAATCAAATTTTACGGGTGCCTACAAACCCTAATACGGATCGTTAACTAGAAATCAAGGCGAAGCAAGCAAGTAATCGAATTAAATGCTAAGGGAAAGTGACTACAACCTTTGTAGATCCGGTCCACCACCTCCTAGGCTCCGTGATGAAGTCCCTCCGCTGTCCAAAACGAACCCATGACTCTAGCATCGGTATCATCGAAGAATGGGCGAGCTTGATCGTCGGTTCGATGCCGAAGATGATCTACGTCGAGGTATCGCAAGAACAAGCTCCAACTTCATCAAGCTTGGAAAACTTGTGAAGGAAACACCCTATACTACTTGGCAAGAGGTAGAGGATGAAGAAATAGGAAGTGGGTAGAATTTAGTTTTGGATTTCTCACTTGTTTTCTCATGTTGCCATTGAACTAGAAAAGCTTTTCTTCTTCTTGCTCATGAAGAAGAAGATGAAAAAGATATGATATGTTGAATAATAAAATGAATAAGAATTAAATCTTATCATACTTTTAACCTTAGTTAAGTGTAGAGAAAAGACCATGGTTATGTTAGTGTATATGCCCTAGAGGCCATTACTGTATCATACTAGTTTGTATATTACTTAATGGAAGCTTGGGATATTCACAGTTGTATATACAATCTTGCTCGAAATGGTAGTATGCTACTTGGTTTGTCTCTGCTTTAATATGTGCATGTGTTTCTTTTAGCATATTGCTGGTATACATATTAGTAGAGCCCTTAGGATCTTTGCTTGATTACCAGCGTTGTGATGGCGCTCGCACTCGTGGGAGCTGGGTAATCTATAAGCACATCCTTATACAGGTCCCTGGTCGTTGGACTATCGAGACAGGGCATCGATACTCCGGAGTAGACTAGCGTATGCGCTTCTCATCCCAGTGTGGGAGACGGTCTGTCCCACAGCCGTTAGTACGTCGTACTTGGGATAGTATGCGGATGCTCGTTAGGTTATGAGTACACTGGACAGGACTCGTCGGGAACTGTTGGTTGGTAATATACCTATCGTCAGTTATCAGTTCCCAGGTGACATGAGTACAGCTTAGTCCGCTGACTTGACACTGTCACTTCGCCTCGAGTGTGTTCCCACTGCACTTTGATTACTACCCTACCACGGCTCAAAGGAGCTGTGCAAACAGGTAGTTTTTGGGTGCAGTCCCGAAGCACTTGGAGGCAGTGACGGTTAGACAGGATTCGTCTCTCCCGGTATTGGGGGTTGACATCGCGCTGTGTCTAGGAGAGCCATTACACGAGTAGTCCCTGGCCAGGGCAAGCGAGATATACTGGTAGGTTTCCAGTGTTATCTCAGGGTGTTCTGGGCTACACTCCGACACGACTTGTACCGCTATTAGGGGACTGACGTTCACCGCCCCCCTAGGCCCGCCATGCGATGTATCAGACGAACAGACCGGACTGTACGGAGATTGTCACATACAGGCTCAGTAGGAGTGCAGATGGGGTTCACCTCGTCAGTCTTCTTATCGACATCTACCTGGGGACCGTTACGTACAGCTAGTGCCGCTTGCGGTCTGTGGTTAAACCCACTGCCAGCGTAGTGTCGAGTCTTTAGAGTCCCACACAGAGAGCTATTCGCCTTTAGGCAAAATGAGTAGAGGTCGCATGGTTTTGCGACAGGGTTCGTTCACATTCGCGCACTTGTGCACGTTTGCTGTCCGGACAGTTTATACTAGCGGGCTTTGGTTTAAGCCGGATCCTAGTATATGTTTTGAGATTGGTTTTTCTCATTGTGTTCGTGTTCCTCGGATCACGAATGCGGGTGCGTATGCACAGTTGCTTGAGATTGAGGGAGAGGACCTTGATTAGGGTTAATGGCTATTGTCATTTTATTAACCCTAATATTTATGTGTGTGTTATTGTTAATTAGTAATTAGTTTGATAATTATCCATGGTTGTGGTTATTGACCTTTTGACTTCTTTGACTTGTTGCCCAAGGTTGACACTTTGACCATCATAATTTCTTTTGGAAGATGCTTTTTGATCTTTGCAATTTGAAATGATAATGGTCATGTCATGATTTACCATGATAATTATCTAGCTAATTATTCAATTAAATTAATTCACACATATTAGTAAGAAGAGCTCTATTATTTTCTCATTCTCTCATATCATTTCTCTCTCTTGTTCATCCTCTCCCTCAAGCTCTCTCCCTCTCATGTGTTGAGAAACAAAAAGCTTGAGAAAAACCTTCACTTGATCCTCTCTACTCTCTTCTAGGGTTCAAGTCTTAGCATTTCTTGCACTCTAGTTACTCCTAGCTTGGAGTTGAAGCTAAAGGTGGTGGCTTTCAAGTGGATCTTTCTTTGACGGAAGAAGACAAGCAAGGTGAGGCCTTTCTACCATTCCGACGAGCAAGGAGAGAAGGACTAAAGACCAAAGGTATAACCTTTCTACAACTTAGTTAGTTGTTAGTTTACTTTAGCTAGTTTTCGTTTAGCAAAGATCCTCACAAGCAAAGTCCATGTTGCCTAAGTCATTAAAAATCCGTTTTTTATTATGTTTTCCGCCTCCCGTAAGCATCGGGATGGGCAACACGGACTTACAGTGGTATCAGAGCCTAACTAAACCTAAACTAGCTAAGTAGTTAAGTGTAACGAAGTTTCGAAACCGGAAAATCGAAAAACCAAACTTGCAAAACCCTAGTTTCTGTTAAAATTTTTTCTGCTCAAAATGAAAATATTTATACTTGTAAAATCGTCTCAGGGTTTTCTTAACACACCCAAGAAAAACGATACCCCAATTCCATCAAACCGCCGCCCTTCCGCCGTACGAGGTAGGCATGTGCGGCGGAAGCGCCGCGGTTTGTCGTTATCGGCGCATCGTTTTTCGTGCAGTGTGTGTTGTTGTTGGTTTTGGGATTTTTAGGATATATTATATGTGCCCAGATTTTCCAGAACTAAAATTTACTTTTGGGGGCCTATAAATCCGTATTTTTTCGGAACTTCACTACACTTTAACTACATCGGTTATATCTGTAATGCTTGCATGTATTGAACGTCGGCTAATCGCTATAAGACGATTAGTCGGGGTTATACATGATCTGTGATTGTTATTTGTTTGTGGATATGAATGGATTGGATTGTCGCGGGTGAATGACCGGGGTGGATGTGAGATGAGCGTTGTTTTTCTTTCATTCATTTGTAACATGTAAATTGATGTAATAATATTCTTTGTATGTCCGCACAACCGGGTCGGGGTTGTAGCCATCATTGTATAATTCTTTTTACTGTTTTTGCTCCTAGGATAGACCCATGGAGGGGGTGCACAAACTACCGGGTGTCTCGAAGTGCCGAGTGGCCTACTCACGGTGGTGAGGGAGGTTGCTTCGCTTCGGGTGCTTGGCGGGTAGTTTGCCGCACCCGTAGGGGTCTTGGGTGGGGTATTGGCTGTTCACCGCGACCGTGTAATCCGCTTTGCGTTGCAGGCTCGAACGCATTGCGGATTCCTAGTATATCCAATGTATTCATCTGTGATCTGTAATGTCTATCATTGCTATATATTTATATATAATAACTATTTAGGCGTTGCTTATGTTTTACAGCCGCGCTAGCCCAGCCCCCGCTCTGTCGTTAGTTAAGTAACCTAACGGGTGATGACGGGGCCCCGTGGCGAATGCGAATGGCATAAGCGTACGTCATATTTTGGTTGTTTTCTGCAATGGTAGGATTAAATGATGGGACGCATTAAAAGAACTAATACAAGAAATAAACCAAGTAAAAGTCGATTGGAACACTTTGAAAACCACTCGGTTCTTTTCAAAACTAAACTTTTAAACGCGGAGCTTGAACCACTCCTTTTAAAAGCTATCTCGTTCCATCGATTATATCAAGTTCACTACGTTCACGGTTTCGCCAAAACCATTCGTAGCCCTCCGTCATTCCACATGAATGGTCAAAAGTATTCAAGCTGTGTATTTTGGCCAAAGTCAAGGCATAGTGATTGGTAGCGTTTGGGTATTCATGTGCAGCATAGATAGATGCGTTGATTTGGGACAGTCGTGCTGCCATTTTGGCCAAAGTCAAGGGTAGGTACGGGTGGGTCCAAATTAACCAGGAGAATGACGGGTAGAACTTGACATGTGACTTATGATATTTTGGCCAAAGTCAAGGTCATAAGAGCATGGGGCAAAAATCCACATCGGGAGTTTCATAAGTACTGAAACTTGCTAGTGTTGCATACCATTTGGAGTGTGATGATTCTGGTAGGATTCCTTCGGCTTTATCACGCGATGATATTTGGATCCCGATCCTACTGTGAGTATATGCTACTCCTCGGGAAAACTCTCACTTAACGATCAATGCTATAAACCTAGTAGGTGCCTAGAAAGGTGTTAGCGGGGCTACGCCCACAGGGAAAAGAGGTTACTTAATTAAGGAACTTCGCGAAAGCGTTGGAAAACCTCCCTCGAAGTACCGACACTGGCCTGGCTGAACGGTTAAGCAAGTATTGTACGGTGAGAATGATCCCGGCTAATCCTTTTCTTTACGGTTTGAGAAGGGATTCGAGAGACAGTGGGAGCCATCCAGTTTAGACAAACTAAAAACCACTCTAAACTTGCAAGAGCATCATGCTAAAGTGTTTCTTTTCTCTCTCCTAATTGCAGCGACCATTCAAGATGACCGGACTTAAGTTACTATTAGATAAAAACATATTGACAGGGCCAAACTACAAAGATTGGCTCAGGAATGTCAAGATGGCTATCACTTATGACAAGCTGGGGTATATACTTACCACCAAAGCTCCCCCTGTCCCAGGTCCCACCTCCAGCGTCGCGGATGTTGAAATCCGTAAGACATGGGAGATAGATTGCACGAGGGCCAAATGCCTCGTATTAGCCTCGATGGACAACGAACATCATAGGAGGCACGAGAATATGGACCTAGAGTCCATATTTCTCCATACAAAAGAACTGTATGGAGAGCAGTCTCGTATCGCAAGATACGAAGTGTCGAAGAAGCTCTTTTCGGCAAGGTTGGCCGTCGGATCATCGGTAGCGGACCACGTGCTTAAGATGATCGGCTACATAGAGGAGCTCGCGGACCTTGGGACCACGTTGGAGAATGAACTCTATACCGATTTGATTCTCCAGTCCCTTCCTTCCACTTACGCCCAGTTCATTCTTAACTTCAACATGCAAGGAAAGGAGGTTGAACTTGCCGAGCTTCTGAACATGTTGAGGACTGCTGAGGGCACCCTACAGAAGGGTAGGGAGACATCCACTTTGTTTGTAGGAGGATCTTCCTCTTCTAGGTCCAGGGCGAAAGCCAAGGGCAAGAAGAAGAAAGCCCCCGCCAAACCAAGAGGCGGTGTCGGTAAAGTGGATACGAAGGGAAAGGGTAAAGCAACAAAGGTAGCGGGGAAGCTGGTGGGGAAGGAAGAATGCTTCTATTGTCACAAAAGTGGTCACTGGAAACAAGATTGCAAGGCTTGGAAAGCCAGAACACAGGATTTGAAGCGAGTTGCAGCTTCAGCTTCAGGTGTGTATGTTATTGAAAATTGTCTATCAATAAACTCTACTTCCTGGGTATTGGATACCGGATCAGGATCTCATATCTGTAATTCTTTGCAGGCGTTGAGAAAGCGTAGAGTTTTGAAGGCAGGTGACATGACCCTCAGAGTTGCGAACGGTGCTAGCATGGATGCTGAGGCCGTGGGGGACTATCACCTGGGATTATCAGATGGACACTTTTTGGTTTTGCGTAGTTGTTATTATGTACCAAATGCAACCTGTAATATCATTTCTGTATCTTTATTATCTAAAGAAGGTTATGAATTTGCATTTGTAAGTAATGTAGTGAACATTCACCTTAATCAAGTGTTGATTGGGTCAGGTACATTGAACAACGGTATATACGTTTTAAACCAACCACAGATTTTCAATATCCAGAATACACACAAAAGAAAGTCTCCAGAAATTAATAAAACTTTCTTATGGCATTGTAGACTGGGTCACATCAACGAGAGAAGATTGACTAAGTTACATACTGAAGGATATTTAGATTCGTTCGAATATCAATCGTATGCAACTTGTCAATCCTGTCTCAAAGGAAAGATGACAAAGGCTCCGTTTTCTGGACACGGAGAAAGAGCGAGCGAGCTCTTGGGACTCGTACACAGCGACGTGTGCGGTCCAATGTCTACACATGCGCGAAGCGGTTATTCTTACTTCATTACCTTTACGGATGATTTTTCAAGGTACGGTTATGTCTTCTTAATGAAACATAAATCCGAGGCTTTTGAAAAATTCCAGGAATATAAGAATGAAGTAGAAAAACAAACAGGCAAAAGTATCAAGATCCTAAGATCGGATCGAGGAGGAGAATACTTAAGTGCCGAATTCCTGAACTATTTAAAAGAGAATGGAATTCTCTCTCAGCTTACTCCTCCATACACTCCGCAACATAACGGTGTATCGGAGAGACGGAACCGAACCCTATTGGATATGGTACGGTCCATGATGAGTAACGCTGAGTTACCGCGATCATTCTGGGGGTATGCGCTAGAAACAGCTGCATATCTTTTGAACCGTGTTCCCACTAAGACTGTGCCTACCACACCATATGAGTTATGGAGTGGGAAGAAACCCTATCTTAATCACATTAAGACATGGGGATGTCCAGCTTTTGTAAAAAAGCAGCATGCGGACAAGCTCGAGGCACGCTCAGTACAGTGCAAGTTTGTGGGATATCCAAAGAACTCCAAGGGATATTATTTCTATTGCGAAGAGGAACAAAAAGTCCTTGTTTCTCGCCATGCCCACTTTCTAGAACATCAGTTCATAGAAAAAGAAATAAGTGGGAGCGCGATAGAACTGGAAGAAATTCCAGAACCACAAACTATTACTGAAAGTTTAGTGGAACCAGAAGGTTCAAAAGAACAGGACATTCCTATGCCGCTCCGCAGGAGTAGTAGGCAGTCTCATCCGCCCGAGAGATACTACGGTTTTCTCATTGACGGGGATAGAGAAGACTGCATCCTGGATTGTGATGAGCCTACTAGCTTCCAGCAAGCCATTCAGAGCGTCGACTCGGTAAAATGGCTGGATGCAATGCGGACCGAGATGGAGTCCATGTACACCAACAAAGTATGGACGTTGGACATTGCTCCAGACGGGGTAAAACCCGTAGGATGCAAGTGGATCTTCAAAAGGAAGATTGGTGTAGATGGACAGGTTGAGACCTATAAAGCTAGACTGGTAGCAAAGGGTTTTCGTCAGCGACCTGGTTTGGACTATGACGAAACCTTTTCTCCAGTAGCTATGCTGAAATCCATTCCGATCCTTCTTGCCATTGCTGCTTTCCACGATTATGAGATTTGGCAGATGGACGTAAAGACAGCTTTTCTAAATGGTCATTTAGAAGAGTGTGTCTATATGGATCAGCCAGAGGGTTTCATTCAGGGTGGGAGCAGCGGAAAGGTGTGCAAGTTGCTCAAGTCCATTTATGGACTCAAGCAGGCATCGCGGAGTTGGAACATCTGTTTTGATGAGACGGTCAAAGAATTTGGCTTTATCAAAAATCCAGATGAACCATGCATCTATTGTAGATTTGTAGCGAGAACTGTAGTATTCCTCGTTTTATACGTGGATGACATTCTCTTAATAGGAAATGACATTCCTATGCTACAATCTGTCAAGGGGTTCTTGTCACACAGGTTCTCCATGAAAGACCTGGGTGATGCCTCCTACATTCTGGGTATCCGGATCTACCGTGACAGATCCAAGAGGATATTAGGACTCTCGCAGTCCAGGTACATCGACACCATACTGAAGAGATTCAGTATGGAAGATTCCAAGCGCGGTAATCTACCGGCTTGTCACGGGATCACCCTCTCAAAAGAGATGTCTCCCAAGACTGATTTGGAGAGGGATCGCATGTCTATTATACCCTACGCTTCTGCGGTAGGCTCTATAATGTATGCGATGTTGTGTACCAGACCGGATGTGGCTTATGCACTGAGTGTGGTAAGCAGGTATCAGTCAAACCCTGGGGAGAAACATTGGATAGCAGTAAAGAACATTCTCAAGTACCTGAGAAGGACTAAGGAGATGTTCTTGGTGTATGGCGGAAAAGACCTGCAGATTGAGGCCTTTGCTGACTCCAGCTTCCAGAGTGACAAGGATGATTCCAAGTCCATGTCGGGTTTTGTCTTTACCCTCAATGGAGGGGCGGTGTGTTGGAAGAGCTCCAAACAGGAAACCGTTGCTGACTCGACTATGGAAGCGGAATACATCGCTGCATCTGATGCCGCAAAAGAAGCTGTCTGGATGAGGAAGTTCTTGAAAGAACTTCAGGTGGTTCCGTCCATTGTTGACCCAATACCTCTATATTGCGACAACAACGGGGCTATAGCTTTAGCGAAGGAACCCAGGTCCCATCAGAAATCCAGACACATCTTAAGGCGGTATCACCTGATCAGAGAGATCGTGGATCGCCAGGAGATTGAGGTCCGGAGAGTTGCATCAGAGGATAACACTGCAGATCCACTCACAAAGGCCCTACCCCAGACTCAGTTCGAGCGGCTGATCGAGATGATAGGTCTTCGATACGCCAGTACATGGCCTTAGTGCAAGTGGGAGATTGTTAGTGTATATGCCCTAGAGGCCATTACTGTATCATACTAGTTTGTATATTACTTAATGGAAGCTTGGGATATTCACAGTTGTATATACAATCTTGCTCGAAATGGTAGTATGCTACTTGGTTTGTCTCTGCTTTAATATGTGCATGTGTTTCTTTTAGCATATTGCTGGTATACATAATAGTAGAGCCCTTAGGATCTTTGCTTGATTACCAGCGTTGTGATGGCGCTCGCACTCATGGGAGCTGGGTAATCTATAAGCACATCCTTATACAGGTCCCTGGTCGTTGGACTATCGAGACAGGGCATCGATACTCCGGAGTAGACTAGCGTATGCGCTTCTCATCCCAGTGTGGGAGACGGTCTGTCCCACAGCCGTTAGTACGTCGTACTTGGGATAGTATGCGGGTGCTCGTTAGGTTACGAGTACACTGGACAGGACTCGTCGGGAACTGTTGGTTGGTAATATACCTATCGTCAGTTATCAGTTCCCAGGTGACATGAGTACAGCTTAGTCCGCTGACTTGACACTGTCACTTCGCCTCGAGTGTGTTCCCACTGCACTTTGATTACTACCCTACCACGGCTCAAAGGAGCTGTGCAAACAGGTAGTTTTTGGGTGTAGTCCCGAAGCACTTGGAGGCAGTGACGGTTAGACAGGATTCGTCTCTCCCGGTATTGGGGGTTGACATCGCGCTGTGTCTAGGAGAGCCATTACACGAGTAGTCCCTGGCCAGGGCAAGCGAGATATACTGGTAGGTTTCCAGTGTTATCTCAGGGTGTTCTGGGCTACACTCCGACACGACTTGTACCGCTATTAGGGGACTGACGTTCACCGCCCCCCTAGGCCCGCCATGCGATGTATCAGACGAACAGACCGGACTGTACGGAGATTGTCACATACAGGCTCAGTAGGAGTGCAGATGGGGTTCACCTCGTCAGTCTTCTTATCGACATCTACCTGGGGACCGTTACGTACAGCTAGTGCCGCTTGCGGTCTGTGGTTAAACCCACTGCCAGCGTAGTGTCGAGTCTTTAGAGTCCCACACAGAGAGCTATTCGCCTTTAGGCAAAATGAGTAGAGGTCGCATGGTTTTGCGACAGGGTTCGTTCACATTCGCGCACTTGTGCACGTTTGCTGTCCGGACAGTTTATACTAGCGGGCTTTGGTTTAAGCCGGATCCTAGTATATGTTTTGAGATTGGTTTTTCTCATTGTGTTCGTGTTCCTCGGATCACGAATGCGGGTGCGTATGCACAGTTGCTTGAGATTGAGGGAGAGGACCTTGATTAGGGTTAATGGCTATTGTCATTTTATTAACCCTAATATTTATGTGTGTGTTATTGTTAATTAGTAATTAGTTTGATAATTATCCATGGTTGTGGTTATTGACCTTTTGACTTCTTTGACTTGTTGACCAAGGTTGACACTTTGACCATCATAATTTCTTTTGGAAGATGCTTTTTGATCTTTGCAATTTGAAATGATAATGGTCATGTCATGATTTACCATGATAATTATCTAGCTAATTATTCAATTAAATTAATTCACACATATTAGTAAGAAGAGCTCTATTATTTTCTCATTCTCTCATATCATTTCTCTCTCTTGTTCATCCTCTCCCTCAAGCTCTCTCCCTCTCATGTGTTGAGAAACAAAAAGCTTGAGAAAAACCTTCACTTGATCCTCTCTACTCTCTTCTAGGGTTCAGGTCTTAGCATTTC
This sequence comes from Agapanthus africanus, assembly GCA_030015575.1. Taxonomy (NCBI): domain Eukaryota; kingdom Viridiplantae; phylum Streptophyta; class Magnoliopsida; order Asparagales; family Amaryllidaceae; genus Agapanthus; species Agapanthus africanus. Next base: position 428,618,614 of record CM057345.1, on the reverse strand, counting down.
TTGCACTCTAGTTACTCCTAGCTTGGAGTTGAAGCTAAAGGTGGTGGCTTTCAAGTGGATCTTTCTTTGACGGAAGAAGACAAGCAAGGTGAGGCCTTTCTACCATTCCGACGAGCAAGGAGAGAAGGACTAAAGACCAAAGGTATAACCTTTCTACAACTTAGTTAGTTGTTAGTTTACTTTAGCTAGTTTTCGTTTAGCAAAGATCCTCACAAGCAAAGTCCATGTTGCCTAAGTCATTAAAAATCCGTTTTTTATTATGTTTTCCGCCTCCCGTAAGCACCGGGATGGGCAACACGGACTTACAGGTTAATGGAATGGTTAGGGTCAAGGATAAGAACAAAAAGGAGACTAAGTCAAAGTTTCAAGAAACTTCAACTAAAAACAAAACTTACAACCATTCATTTATCTTTTCCTTTTTCCAAAATGAATAAATAAGAAAAAGATAAATGAATAAATAATCAAAACCCTAATCATTAACTTAAACCATGGTTTGATTCTTTACACTTAACCAAGTAAGCATGTATCATCAAACATGATACAAACATGTGCACAAAACTATATCGCATATACAATGTGTACAATTCAAGTGAGAAAATCCTTTTAAAGTGAACCAATACTAGTTAACGCAAAGTAATATATCAAATATATAAATATGCACTAAATCATTAAATCAACACTTGATTTAACGATCCGGTCATATCGGATATAACCGACTAGTATCTTATGTATCGGCTTATCGAATCAATCCTTGATTCGATAACCAGGTTATATCGCATATAACCATTCGACACATTCGTCGCGAGAATGGAATACGGTATCACATACACGCATTATTCTCGGTCCCGCACATATCTCATATGCGCTCCTATTTCGTTTCGCTTGAGCCAGGAAACCTCTGTGTAGGACTCTAAAGACTCGTCAATACGCCGGCAGCAGATGATGATCATATCAAGCATCCACAAGCCGCAAGCGGTCTGCTAAACGTAACGGCCACCCGGGTATTGAACGATCAGAAGATCGACGAGCAAGCCCGCTCAGACTCCTGCGAATCCAACCAGTAACACTTACCGTACGGTCCGGTCAGTTCGTCTAATATGTCGCATATCTCGCCTAGGGGTGGTAAACGTCAGACCCCAATAGCTCGATAAGTCATGCCGACGTACGGTCCATAACATTCATGAAACTACTGATAACACTTACCAGTATATCACTGCAACCCTGGCCAGGGATTTCCTGTTATGGCCAGTCGAGCATAGCACAACATCAACCCCCAATACTGGGAGAGACGAATCCCCTCCTATCGCTCATTGCCTCCATGTGAATCGGGACTGTACCCAAAAACCACCTGTTTGCACGACTCAGTAGAGCCGTGGTAGGGTGGAAATCAAAGCACAGTGGGAGACACACAAGACTCTATGACGATCTCGGGTCAACAGACTAAGCTGTACCAGTGTCACCAGAGAACTGCCATCTGACGTGAGGTATAATACCATCTGGGAGTTCTCGGCGAGTCCGTTCAGTGTACCCAGTCTCCACTGAGCACCCGCATACCATCTTCGATGTCAAACACCAATGGATATGGGATCATCCATCGCCCATCGCATGGGTCGAGAAGATATGCGCTAGTCTACTCTGGAATATCGATGCCCCGTCTCGATATTCCCTCGACTAGGAACATTTCAAGGATGTACTCATGGACTACCCAGGCCCCACTAGTATGATCTACATCATAGTCCTGGAAGTCGAGTACACATCCTATGGGCTTTATCAACATGTAATCAGAGAGACAGAAAATATACACGTTAAGATAAAGAGCAACCAGATAGCGTACTATCATGTCGAGCAAGAAAGTCCTACCTATATATGTCCCAGTATCCACTACAATATACATCCAATGTACAGTAATGGCCTCTAGGGCATACATATAACTAACAGAAACTTATCACCCGTTCTCAGTTTTCTACCTTTCTGTAGCCCATGTAACGGATTACATTTGCGGGATCCTGATCCGGTATCTAATACCCAGGACGTAGAGGATACTGAGAAACAGTTCTTTGTAATGAACACACCCGAAGATGATGCATCAGCATGCACTCTCTTCGTTTGGGTGGCACGGGAATTCTGGTAATCCCCTATTTCCTGCTCTATTTTATAACAATTATAAGTAGGAGCGGGACCAACGTTCCCCAGCTCATTATAACAAGCGGGTTCGGTCAATATATCCGTTTTATTATCTTGATTAAGGCGTGATATGGTCGCTACCAGGAGAGAGAGAGAAGAAAACACTCAGCGTGCGCTCTTGCAAGAATAGATTGGTTATATTTTATCTAATCAGGATGGCTCCCACTGTTTTTATCAAATCTTCCTTCAAACCCGAAAAGGAAAGACTAGCCGGGATCAATTACACGCTACAAGTTTGCCAATCTTTTAGCCAGGCCAGTGTCGGTACTTTGAGGGAGGTCCCCCGTGCTTACGCACGAACCTAATTAATGTAAACCTCGTTTTCCCAGAGGTGTAACCCCGTTGACACCTTTCTAGACACCTACTTGATCGGCTAATTGTAATGTGTAAAACTCTCCCGGGAGTAACAATTACTCGCAGCGGGTATCGGGATCCAACTATCTCATAGAAGGTATGCAATCTCATTGAAAATTTCAACACTTGAAATTCCCGATAATATTTTGCCCCTAGCAGCTATATGACCTTAACATAGTTAACAAATCATAAGTGCTAGTCAAGTTCAACCCGTCATTTCCCGATTGAATTAAACCCACCCGCACGACCCTTAACATAGTCAACAAAGTCGCACGACTACCCTAATCCAATCGCATCATATGCTTATGCAGATAAGCACTAATTAGCTACCGCACACTATGCCTTAACATAGTCAACAAACGTAGCACGAATACTAACTAGTACTTATCTGAAATGACGGAGGGCTACGACAGGTTTTTCTGAAAACCTATTGCGTAATGAACTTGATATCGTTGTAGAATCAAATGATTTTAGAATGGAGTGTTTTTGAGGCTTTTCTAGTTTTGCTAAAGAAGTCACTCCCGGTGAAGGGATCGTCGGTCATTTCCTCGTCGAATGAGGTGCGGGATATATCATATATATCACTGTGCAAGGCAGAAACTATAGAAGCAATCAAAAAGACAAACCGAGGGTTGTAGCATCTCCCAGTTATTGCTAAAGGAGTCACTCCCGGTGAAGGGATCTCGGTCCTTTCCTTATCGAATAAGGTGCAGGATATATCATATATACCGCTGTGCAAAGCAAGAACTGTAGCTACCTGTTTTATTTTTGAAATTCGATTCCACAACATCTTAGGTTTCTTTTCTTTCATTAATCACATTAATGAAGTCCCATCATTTAAGTACCTAAACATCACAGATAAATACGACGCACACTTATGCCATCCACATTCGCCTCGATGTCCCCTCGTGCACCGTTAGGTTAGGTAACTAACGGCAGAGCGGGGCAGAGCTAGCGCGGGTGTAAAACATAAGTAACGCCTATATAATATATCATATATACTATATACAGTATCCATCACAGAACATATCACACTATCACATCACAGATATCGCAGCAGAAGAATCATATGAAACATTGGATATACTAGGACGTCCGTGTTTTCAATACGAGCCAGTATAAAACACGGATTCCATAGTCGCGATGAATAGCCAAACCCACACCCCTAGACCCCTACGAGAGCGGCAAGCAACCCTACCAATTCTAGGGTTAGGAGACCCGGACTCGACTCCTCGAGTTGGTCTCCCACTGGACCCTAGAACCCGGTCACTTGTGCTCCCCTCCTTGGGTCTATCCTAGTGCGGAAAAGTAAATAATATACAAAAGGTGACATCTTCCGCAACCTGGAAGTGCCCCAATAAAAGAATATTACATACAAGTTTTTGTATGAATGAAAATGAAAAACACTCATCTCACATAAAACCCCCGGCTATTCAAACACGACGATCCAATACAACATAACCAGCAACACATAACATCACATGTCATCAACGTAAGTAAATATGCGCATCCCAATTGTCGTTGACATATAGCAACGAAACCGGCGATATCACATATTACACTTACGGTCACAGAAAAGAAAGTGTAAAACTACAACAGTTGGAATCCACAACTTTCATAGACATCGCATGCCTAACCAAATGAATTCCTTAGACATCGCATGCCTAACAGTTATAAACCTCGCATTTTAGTCTCATTATCGAAAACACTTTTCAATATCAAGTCGGGTAATTCAACAAGATTCCCGACATCCTGATCGAATACTCGTCGCAAACTTTAGTAGGCGGCCGCACCCCCGATACCGTCGATGAAGTGCACTAAGGCGGAACACCGCTGCCGCCAGCACCTAAACGGATGCTTTCGGCGACGGGGTTCTCCTACAGTCACTTGGTCGGGGCTATGGGGTGAGGCTGTCTATTAAGTTTACCGGCAAGTATCCGCGTACGCTACGAGATTGCGACGGACTTTTGATCGCATCAAAATTTCGTGGCAACCGATCAAGTGAGACTAAAGTGCTATGCTTATAACATTCATTCAGTTATCTCATAACTACTTGTAGATTCCAAATATTGTATCACATTCCGGATAAATAGAAAATGTCAAACTTTCCGATCGAACAATCGAACACCCAAGTTTTCCAGAAACAGCTCAACACATGAAACAAGTTTAAAAACATTCACTTCATGCCTCAGTACCAACGGTCCAGCCGTAGAAGGGTCAAGCCAACGCCTCACATGTGGCACGCCGTACTACCCCAAACCCTAAGGTTCAAAGGGCAATTCAAGACGGTCACATAATCGAGTTAAGGTTTGTTGTCTTCTAGAGGGACCATCACGTTACTTTCACTACTTAGAACGTCATTAAACTACGGAAAGATCCAACACTTGGAAATTTCCCGGCAGGGGAAAAAGTGGGTATTTATATCCGGTCGAACCTTTTAACATGTTCTAAAATTCACCCGGAAAAACACATAGACAAAATTAGACAATCCGATCAAATCTACGAACTCCCAATACAACCCAAAATACTCAACTCTTGAGTAAACTTTAAAAATTCCCAGAAAACTCAGCAATGAATGAAAGAAGTTACTGTGCAAAAACGACTGGCTGAAGACACTAAGTGGCCGCGGAAGCGCCGCATTAGCCGTGCTAATGCCGCGGTTCCGCCGCGCTTTGATCGAATCTCTTGGTCAATTTTGCACCGTAATTCTTAGAATTTCCTGCTGAATTTTTTAAGAATTTTTAATATGGAAAAAACCCAGTTTTGTAAAAATGTACAGAGAGGGGTCATTTTTAGGGTTTCGGGGTTCGATCGGAATTCTAACATCGTCTACGCATCGCCTAAGGCTCTAGCTAGGCTCTGATACCACTGTAGGGTTCCTAGGCACACTAATGAGGTCTCACAAGGCATCAACCATGCCAAATTCAAATTTTACAACTGCCGAGAAACCCTAATACGGATCGTTGACTAGAGTTTAAGCGAAACATGCAACTAGTTAACATCTTAACTATGAGTGAACGGAAATACAACCTTTGTAGATCCGGTCCTCCACCTCCATAGCTCCATGATGAAGTCCCCTCGCTGCGATCATCGGAATTCGGGCTCAAGCGTCGGCTTCATCGGAGAAATGTGCGGGCTAGGTCGTCGACTTCGATGTCGAAGATGATCTACGTCGAGGCAACACAAGATCAAGCTCCAACTTCACTAAGCCATGAAACTTGTGAAGAAAACACCCTATACTACTTGGCAAGTGGTAGAGGATGAAGAAATAGGATGTGGGTTCACTTTAGAATTGGATTTCTCACTCTTTTCATCAAGTCACCATTGATGGTTGCAAGTTTTCTTCTTCTTGAAGAAGAAGAAGAAGAAAAGAATTATGATAAGTATTATAAAAATAGGAAATAATATGATACTTATCATATTTGCAACCATAGTTAGGTGTAGAGAATGAACCAAGGTTAGGTGAATGTTTAGGGTTAGGGAAAGAAACAAAATGGTCAACCATTTCAAAGCTTCATGAAGCTTCAAAGATAATCCAAAGTTAGCCACCATTTTATTTCTTTCTAAAATGAATAAATAAATAAATGAATAAGTAAATGAAGCAAAAGAAACCCTAACCATTGACCAACCATGGTTTAAACCAAACACACAAACTATCATGTATCTTCAAACATGATACAATCAAATGCACAAAAGTATATCACATATACAATGTGCACATCAAGTGAGAAAATCCTTTTTCAGTGAACCAATACTAGTTAATGCAAAGTAATATATCAAATATATAATTATGCATTAAATCATTAAATCAACGCTTGATTTAACGATCCGGTCATATCGCATATGACCGACTAATATCAATAGTAACAACTTATCGAATCAACACTTGATCCGATAACCCGGCTATATCGCATATAACCGATCAATGTCATAAATCGCGAGAATCGAATACAGTATCACATACTGGTATTATTCTCGGTCCCGCACATATCTCATATGCGCTCCTATTTCGTTTCGCTTGAGCCAGGAAACCTCTGTGTAGGACTCTAAAGACTCGTTAATACGCCGGCAGCAGGTGATGATCATATCAAACACCCACAAGCCGCAGGCGGTCTGCTAAACGTAACGGCCACCCGGGTATTGAGCGATCAGAAGATCGACGAGCAAGCCCGCTCACACTCCTGTGAATCCAACCAGTAACACTTACCGTACAGTCCGGTTTGATCGTCTGATATGTCGCATATCTCGCCTAGGGGTGGTAAACGTCAGACCCCAGTAGCTCGATAAGTCGTGTCGATATGAGGTCTATAACAGTTCGAGAAACTATTGGTAACACTTACCAGTAAATCTCAGCAACCCTGGCCAAAGATTTCCGGTTATAGCCAATCGAACACAGTGCAACATCAACTCGCTATACCGGGAGAGACGAATCCCCTCCTATCGCTCATTGCCTCCATGTGATTCGGGACTGTACCCAAAAACCACCGTTTTGCACGCCCTCTTGGACGTGGTAAGGTGGAAATCAAAGCACAGTGGGAACCACACAAAACTCTATGACGATCTCGGATCAACAGACTACTCTATACCAGTGTCACCAGAGAACTGCCATCTGACGTAAGGTATAATACCATCTGGGAGTTCTCGGTGAGTCCGTCCAGTGTACCCAGTCTCTACTGAGCACCCGTATATCATCTCTGATGTCAAACACCAATGGATATGGGATCATCCATCGCCCATCTGTATGGGTCGAGAAGGTATACGCTAGTCTACTCTGGTTTATTGATGCCTCGTCTCGATATACCCACGACTAGGGACCTTGAAGGATGTACTTATGGACTACCATGTCCCCACTAGTATGATCTGCATCATAGTCCAGGTATTCAAGTACACATCCTAAGGGCTTTACCAACATGTAACAGAGAGACAATCAGTGTACACGTTAAGGTAAAGATCAACCAGATAGCATACTATCATGTCGAGCAAGAAAGTCCTCCCTATATATGTCCAAGCATCCACTACAATATACATCCTATGTACAGTAATGGCCTTTAGGGCATACATATAACTAACAATACAACAGCATACTTACTGAATCAGGTTCCGTCTAAATCCGTGCCTAAGACTCCATATGAAATATGGAGTGGTAAGAAACTATATCTTGAACGAATTAAGATATGGGGTTGTCCGGCCTATTTAAAAGTACAAAAACCGGACAAGCTTGAGGCACGGTCAGTTTTATGCAAGTTTGTGGGATATCCTAGAAATTCTCTGGGATATCTATTCTACCACACTGAGGAACAGAAGGTGTTCGTTGCTCGTCGCGCCACCTTTTTAGAGTGGCAATTTCTTGCAAAAGAAATAAGTGGGAGCACGGTAGAACTGGATGAAATATCTGATCCACAAACTCAAACTGAGGATTTAGCAGAACCAGAAAATTCAATAACCCCAAAGGAACCTCAGCCACTCCGCAGATCTGGTAGGATTTCTCATCCGCCCGAGAGATACTACGGTTTTCTCATAGACGGGGATCGAGAGGATTGCATCTTGGAAGAAGATGACCCTACCAGTTTCAGGCAGGCCATTATCAGTAGGGACTCTGATAAGTGGCAGGATGCAATGCAATCCGAAATGGAGTCCATGTAGGCCAATAAAGTGTGGACCTTTGATATTGCTCCACCTGGGGTAAAACCCGTTGGATGCAAATGGATCTACAAAAGGAAACTTGGTGTAGATGGGCAGGTGGAAACCTATAAGGCTAGACTCGTTGCAAAAGGTTTTCGTCAAAGACCTGGTTTGGACTATGATGAAACTTTTTCTCCGGTGGCTATGCTCAAATCCATTCGGATCCTATTTGCCATTGCTGCCTTCCATGACTATGAAATCTGGCAGATGGATGTTAAAACGGCTTTCCTAAACGGTTGTTTGGAAGAGTGCGTTTACATGGATCAACCAGAAGGTTTCATAGACAGTGGGAGCAGCGGGAAGGTGTGCAAGTTGCTTAAATCCATTTATGGATTAAAGCAGGCATCGCGGAGCTGGAACATCTGTTTTGATGAGGCAATCAAGAAATTTGATTTCATCAAAGATGAACCTTGTGTCTATAAGAAGATTGTAGGACGAACCGTCGTATTCCTAGTCTTGTACGTGGACACCATTCTTTTGATAGGAAATGACATTCCTATGCTACAATCGGTCAAGCTATTTTTATCACAACGGTTCTCCATGAAGGACCTGGGTGATGCCTCGTACATTCTGGGGATCATGATCTATAGAGATAGATCCAAGAGACTACTGGGACTTTCGCAGTCCAGGTACATGAGACCGTACTAAAAAGATTTAGTATGGAGGATTCCAAGCGCGGTAACATACCCGCATTGCACGGAATTACCCTCTCCAAGAAGATGTCTCCTAAGACTGACGAGGAGAGGGTTCGCATGAGCACTATACCCTACGCTTCGGCGGTAGGATCTATAATGTATGCGATGCTATGTACAAGACTAGATGTAGCTTACGCGCTGAGCGCCGTAAGCCGGTATCAGTCAGACCCAGGTGAGGACCACTGGACAGCAGTGAAGAACATTCTCAAGTACCTGAAAAGGACTAAGGAGATGTTCCTAGTTTACGGTAATGGAGACCTCAGGGTCGAGTCCTTTACCGATTCAAGCTTCCAGAGTGACAAAGATGACAGCAAGTCTGTCTCGGGTTTTGTGTTTACCCTCAACGGAGGGGCGGTATGTTGGAGGAGTTCCAAACAGGATACCGTCGCAGATTCTATGATGGAGGCTGAATACATTGCTGCAATCGATGCCGCAAAAGCGGCGGTCTGGATGAAGAAGTTCATTAGTGAACTTCAGGTGGTTCCGTCCATTGTTGACCCAATACCTTTGTATTGCGATAAAAATGGGGTTATAGCTTTAGCGAAGGAACCAAGGTCCCATCAAAAATCCAGGCACATCTTAAGGCGGTATCACCTGATCAGGGAGATCATTGATCGCCAGGAGATCGAGGTGCGGAGAGTGGACACAAAGGACAACACAGCGGACCCATTCACGAAGGCCTTGCCCCAGACTCAGTTCGAGCGGCTGATCGAGATGATAGGTCTTCGATACGCCAGTACATGGCCTTAGTGCAAGTGGGAGATTGTTAGTGTATATGCCCTAGAGGCTATTACTGTATCATACTAGTATGTATATTACTTGATGGGTGCTTGGGATATTCACAGTTGTATAGAAAATGTTGCTCGAAATAGTAGAATGCTACTTGGTTTGTCTCTGCTTTAATTTGTACATGTGTGTTTCTTTATTATATCACTTATACGCATTAGTAGAGCCCTTAGGATCTTTGCTTGATTACCGGCGTTGTGATGGCGATCACACTCGTGGGGGCTGGGTAATCCACAAGCACATCCTTATTCACGTCCCTAGTCATGGGATTATCGAGACAGGGCATCGATACTCCGGAGTAGACTTGCGTATGCGCTTCTCATCCCAGCACGGGAGACGGTCTGTCCCACAGCCGTCAGTACGTCATACTTGAGATAGTATGCGGGTGCTCGTTAGGTTACGAGTATACTGAACAGGACTCGTCGGGAACTGATGGTTGGTATTATTCCTATCGTCAGTTATCAGTTCCCAGGTGACATGAATACAGCTTAGTCCGCTGACTTGACACTGTCACTTCGCCTCGAGTGTGTTCCCACTGTTCTTTGATTACTGCCCTACCACAGTTCTACTGAATCGTCCAAACAGGTAGTAGTTGGGTGCAGTCCCGAAGCACTTAGAGGCAGTGACGGTTAGACAGGATTCGTCTCTCCCGGTATTGGGGGTTGACATCGCGCTGTGTCTAGGAGAGCCATTACACGAGTAGTTCCTGGCCAGGGCAAGCGAGATATACTGGTAGGTTTCCAGTGTTATCTCAGGGTATTCTGGGCTTCACTCCGATACGACTTGTACCGCTATTAGAGGACTGACGTTTACCGCCCCCTAGGCCCGCCATGCGATGTATCAGAGGAACAGACCGGACTGTACGGAGATTGTCACATACAGGCTCAGTGGGAGTTCGGATGGGTTTATCTCATCGGCCTTCTTATCGACATCTACCTGGGGACCGTTACGTACAGCTAGTGCCGCTTGCGGTCTATGGTTAAACCCACTGCCAGCGTAGTGTCGAGTCTTTAGAGTCCCACACAAAGAGTTTCCCTGCACTGAGCGAAACGTGTAGAGGCCGTATGGTTTTACGGCAGGGCTGCGATCACTTACGTACACTTATGTGCGTGTGGTGTTCGGGCAGGTAATACTAGTGGGCTTTGGTTTAAGCCGGATCCTAGTATTGCATGGATGGATTTGTTTTGTCTTCTGTGCATCCGCATTCTACGGAATACGGATGCAGGTGTGTATGCACAGTTTTCCGGAGCGATGAAGGAGGAGGTGCCTCATTAAGGTTTTGGCAGTTGGTTCGGCCTAAACCGTTATGTGGCAGGCTCATTAGGGTTTTGACAATTGATTCGGACTCATTAGGGTTTTGTCAGTTCGTTTGGTCAAAACCATTATGAGCCGCGGATATCATTTACTAATCCTTTTAGTGATAATTTTATGATGGCTAATTGCATTGACCATTTGACCACCTTGACCTCTCTTGACTTTGTTGACCGGTTGACCGTGTTGACCATTGACTTTCAAGAGAGATCTACACTCTTCTTTTCTTTTTCTTTTTCTATTTTGATTATGATAATGGTCATTTCAACGTAGCCATCAAACTTTATCTTGATGGGATTAGTAATGATATTGTTTTTGCATTATTGAACCATGGTTCATTTTCTTATGCTCATAATTCTTTTCTCATTCTCTCTCTTGCTTTTTCTAATGAGAAGAAAAGAAATGCACCATGGTTGCTAGCTCCTCCTTCTTCCTCCTCTTAATTCATCTTTTGATCTCATGTGTTGAGAGATAAAGATCCCACAAAGACAAAACCATCCCTCTACCACTTCTACACAACCTAGGACTTCTAGACTAGCAATCTCTTTGCCCTAGTTACCTCGGCTCGAGGTGGAGCTCGGTGTACATCTCTCGGGTGGATCGTCTTCGACTTAAGGAGGACGCGGAGGTGACCAAAGTCCGGATCAACCCTCGGAGCAAGCAAGGAGAAGAACAACAAGAAGAGAAGGGGTTCAAGTTGAGGTATAACCCCTAACCGAGTAGATAAATCTCTAGTTAGGATGCTAGTGTGTTGTTTAGCAACGATCCGGCTTTTCGGTCCATGTTACCAAGTTTAGAAAAAAATTTGTTTTACCGTTTCCGCAACCCCGAAAGTACCGAGAGAGGTAACGTGGACCTAACAGAATATCCAGCACCTCAGTCGACGAGGCAAGGGCCGAGATCCCTTCACCGGGAGTGACCTCTTAGACAGAAGTTTGCGTCAGGGTAATAACTTCACTATAGCCGATTACTTTTTGCTTTGCATCATGGTATTCAGTTGGAATATCCTGCACCTCATTCTATGGGGAAAGAGCCGAGATCCCTTCACCGGGAGTGACCTCTTTAGCAAAGGATTTCGTCACTATATTTTTATAAAAAGCTATTCGGTTCCTTCAACGATATCAAGTTCATTACGTTAAAGGTTTTTCGCCAAAATCCAACCGTAGCCCTCCGTCATTTCAGATTAGTATTGCTTAGTATTCGTGCTACGTATGTCGTGCTCAGCCGAGGCGTAGTGTGCGGTAGCTATGTAATGCTTTTCTGTCTTATGGATATGTGATTGGTTAGGACAGTCGTACGGTCATTTTAGCTCAGTCAAGAACTCATGCGGGTGGGTCTAATGCAATCAAGATAATGACGGGTTGAACTTGGCTAGGATCCTTTGATATGTTGGCTCAGTCAAGGTCACTTAGGTCCTAGGGGTAAAAATCACATTGGGAGTTTCTAAAGAAACTGAAACTTGCCAGGCATGCGCATACCTTCTGGAGTGTAATAACGTGAGTGGATTCCGTCACGTTATCATGCAATGATAGTTGGATCCTGATTCCCACCGATGAGTTGGTATACTCCTCGGGTGATCCCGACTAATTCTTCTTTCAGGTTTGGAGGAGAATTTGAGGTTACAGTGGGAGGTTTCCTGATTGGATAAAGTGATAACCATTCTGATCTAGGTTAGAGTGCACGCTGAGTGTTTATTTTCTCTCTCTTTGGCAGCGACCATGACCCGACCCTTGACTATGACTCAGTGACCAAGTTAACCGAACCTTCTTAAAACACTGGCTTTTGGATTGTCTGAGTTGCAAACCTCATTGCCACTCCTACTTTTACCCTTTTCTCCAGAACACCCCGTATTACTACGAACGTCCACTTCCATTGAATAAAACCATCGTATGGTTATATACGAACTCGAAGAAACTTGTTCCAGATTCGAGGATGGTTTCCGGTTCTGGAGAAAATGAATAGGACTATTCAGTTGTCTTTTCCTTTTACCTTCTCTCAGGTTGCGAGTGCTCTTGGATTAGGACAGTACACTTATTACGCTTATTGGATAGTCTTCTTCCAAACCACAGGCAGGTGCCGAACGGTAGGGAATGAAGAAAACCATTTAGCCTAAAAGGTGTACAGAAGGTATTAAGTAAAGACAAATAAAGGGATTAGTAAGAGGGCAAAGTAAATTGCGACTGCTATTCACGACCAAACCAAGTATTTCTTCGCCAATCCTACATCACCTTTGTATTTCTCCAGGACACTCCGTATCACTACGAAGATCCACAGTTAATTGGATACTCCATCATATGGTTATATACGAACTCGAAAGGAACTTGTTCCAGTTCGGAGATGGATTCTGGTTCAGGAGAAATATGAATAAGATTATTCAGTTGTCTTTTACCTTTACTTTCTCTCAGGTTGCGAGTGCTCCTAGGATTAGGACAGTACACCTATTAAGCTTATTGGATAGTCTTCTTCCTAACCATAGGCTGGTGCTGAACGGTAGGGAAGGAAGAAAACCATTTAGCCTAACGAAAGTGTACAGAAGGTAATGACTAAAGACATATAAAGGGATTTGGAGAGATGTCAAAAAAATATACGGTTACAGTTGTGAATCTGATAATGGAAGAGGCATTACTAGGAATACCCGGATACCCCTTCGAAAAATATTCATGTTTCAGTTTCACTGTGTATTGTTAAAAAAAACTGATTTCCCAATTAATCCTTGCTCCAGGGTATGTATTTACCAGGTTTGATTCTCACATCTGTATGGTTTTGCAGATGATCAGTGGGAGTAAGTTATTGGGAATTAGGTGATTATCCTCATTATATCGGAATTCGTTGTAATTGGTGATATTTGAGGAAATCGCCTGAGTTGTTTGCCGGACGGCAAATATTTGGTTTTGAATATCCATTGTTATGCACCAATTTCAGATTGATATATCTGTACGTTTATTTTTATAAAGTGAGATATAACTTTTCGAAATTATGTCCATGACATTTACCTATATCAGTGGATGGTTAAGTAAGGAGCATTAAACAGCGGTGTAATTCTTCTTAACCATAAGTACAGTTTTCAACCTACAACATATAGGGAATGAGTTATTAGACTCAGGAGACTTATACAGAGTATTGTATGTTGTCCATTGTCCATGAGGATAGAGGGGTTGGTACTCGTACTATATTCTGTTTACTTGTGGCTTCTCTAGTTCTTAGACATGTGTTTCGTAGAAATGCAAGGTCTAAGTTTTGAGAAGTTATAGGTATATGAATAAAGTAGAGAACCTGGTGTTGCAAGCATCAGGATTCTTCAAGGTAATCGAAGATGTAGATACTTGTGTATGGTATTCAGTTAATAGTAATGATTTAGAGAACTTGCTTCTCTTTCAGGTTACTCATAATTGGAAGTACTCCTAAGTTGAGTAATGCTGATCGGCCTCTCTCCATTTAGTTGACATACACTGGAGATAGCTGCATGATTTAAATCTGGTTCCAATTAAATCAGTGCCTCTGTTTCTATATTGGATATAGAACGGTTCATATCTTAACGATGTTAAGGTACGGGGAGTTTTCCGGCTTATGCTTAAAACCAAACTCTGGATAACTCAAGGCACGTTTCTGTTATGGCGGTTTGTGGGTTGACCCGGGCTATGACGAGGGTTGACTTTCTACCATCTGGAAGATCAATAGTGATATTGTTCTTGACTCGCCACAGTTTTAATAAAAATGGATTTTTTTTCAGAAAACAGTAGTGGGAGTATGGTAGAACTGGAAGTGATTCCAGAACCGCAAACGATTACTGAAAATTTGATAAGAACCTAAAGATTCAATTTGGTTTGACATTCCATTAGCCACTCCGTAGATATGGTGGGTAACCTCAGGCACTCGAGAGGTACTTCGGTATGCTCAAAAACGGTGACAGGAAGGTTCTTGTTTACCCAGATTTGCTATTGCTGTTGTTCCAAACTATGAGACCCGGCAGGAGGATGAGTATAGCGTCGTTCTGAACTGGCTTTAGAAGTGCACGTATATATGACTCTGCCGGAGGGTTGTCGTAGTCAGTAGGAGCAGCGGAAGCATAGTGGACAAGTAGCTTATGTCTATTTATGGACTAAAGTCGATATAGCGGAGATAGATCATCTATTTCTGATGTGACAGTCACAGGTTTGACTTCATCAGAATAGGGGATGGATCTGTTAAGAAGGTAGTAGGATGTGATGTCATGGTATTTGGATGACATACACATAGTAGGAAGTGAAATTCCTATACTACGATCGGTTATACTTTGGTTGTCACACAGTGGTCTCTCCACATAGGATATGGATATTATATCAGATATTCTGGTTACTAGATCTATGGTTTTAGATCTAGATTTGGGTAGTTTTCCAATCTGGTTACTTAGACAGCATTCTAAAGGTATTTAGAATGGACGACTCCAGGCATGGTAGTGTACCTGCAGGTGATGGAGTCACCCTCTCTAAAGGTGTCTTACAGACTAAAGGCGAGAGGGATGTGCATGATTGGCAAATCACTTTCTTAGGCAATTGAGTCAATCATGAGATGTCAAGTACCACACAAGATGTTGTTTTTGCAGTAGATGCAATAAGTTGATATTGATCCAATCCTGGAGAAACATTCAGAAGCAATTTTAGAACATATAAGTGGATGTTCTAGGGAAATGATAACGGCAACCTCCTTCGGGGGACGGTTATCATTCCGGGCTTCTAAGATGACCTGGATGACAGAGTGACTGTCAGAGTTATAGTTTTCTCTTTGACGAGGGGCAGTATTTTGGACAGGTGGTCCAAGCGGATACTGAGGGAGGCATGGCGCAGGATACTGATTAGTTTCAGTTGACGATACAGTCTAAGAAGTTTGGATTTGGAGTTCATTTATGAACTAGGTCCCATCAGATATCCAGACATATTCTAAGACAGGTATTGCTCATTTCGGGAGATGGCTTTCTCCGCGAACTTGAGATAAAGAGAGACATAGAAAGAAACATCAGGGCGGATCCACTCTCTGAGGCTATTCCTCGAATGCAATAGTTTCGCAAACGGGCTTTGTGAGACTGATTAGTAGAGGAGTTAGGTGTTCGGTATCACACGGGCTGTGCGTATGCGACATCGCAATAATTAGCCTTGAGTGCAAGTGGGAGATTGTTGGATATAGTGCCCTCAGAGTCAATTATTGGATCACAGGCATGTGATTGCAATGATTGAGGGGGGACCTATACCGGTAGGACAGTCTTACTCGAGAGGTTTGTATACTATCTGGTTTGTCTTTATCATCGTGTACATGCTTTAGGTGACATTGTAGTTCACTATTACACGTTGATAGAAAATAGTATGCTACCATGGTTTGTTTTTATCATCGTGTACTGCTTTAGGTGACCTTACAGGTCCCTATTACACGTTGATAGAGCCCTTAGGATTCTTGCTTGACGGCCAGCAGTCTGATGGCGATCATATACGTAGGAGCTGGGGTCTATAAACACATCCTTAAATGGTCTCTAGTCGTGGGAGTTTCGAGACTGGGCATCGATACTCCATTAGTAGACTAGTGTATACAGTCGAGACCCCGACGAGGGGCGGTGGCCGGTCTCACAAGCCATTGGTGTCAGTTGGTTCGGCTAAGATGTATACAGGTGCTCATTGGGTTATGAGTACACCGGACATGACTCGCCGGGAATATGCTAGTTGGTATTATACCTGACGTCAGATAGCAGTTCCCTGGTAACATGTGTACATGTTAGTTCATCGACCTGAGATCGTCATTTGTCTCGTGTGAGTTCCCACTGTGCTTTGATTACTACCCTACCACGGCTCAAAGGAGTTGTGCAAACAGGTTTTAGTTGGGTACAGTCCCGAGCTACATGGAGGCAGTGAGCGGATCGGCAGGGGTTTTGTCTCTCTCGGTATTGGGGGTGAGATCGCGCTGTGTCTAGGAGAGCCATTACACAAAGCCCTCGGCCAAGGCAGGAGATTTACTTGTAGGTATTCCAGTAGTATCTCAGGGTGTTCTGGTCACGTCCCAAAAGTATGGAACATGACCGGCACCTAGACTACGAACGTCTCAAGGCGTACGTACTCGAAGTAAGCCGAGCCCAGAAATCCAAACCAAGAAAAGTAGTAGAGAGTAGGAAGAACCATATCAAATCAACCTGTATGCAACATAATATACAACGCCTAAAGGCGAGGATCACAACAGAAAAGAACTCAACAACAAGGAATCCACAGAAAGATAACGTGCGACTCTAAGGTCGAAGAATAAACATCACTGGTCTCTATCTCAAATAAGTGCATGTTTGGTTGATGGAACTTGTAGATACAACTGAAATATAATATACAATGTATAATGATGGGTACGATACAATAAACCCACCTACTAGCAAGTCACCCGAAAGGAACAGTGCCCGCAAAGCCGTAATGAAACCCGTACGGCAACACCTGCAAGAAACTGGGGCACAACGGGGGTGAGTTGCCGACCCGTGAGTAGAAAAAGATCTACGAACAGAAAATCGCATGTATGACACAATCCTAGGTGATACGATCATAATATATAATCCTCAAATATAAACCAGTAATTTATAACAAGACTAGGGTAAATATCTAACCCAAGTGTAAACCCATATGCCCGTGTCAGTGCATCAGGTGGCAATATTATATGAATGATGTAAAAATGCATGAAACGGAATGCATATACTGAAGAAAACTGCTTTCATAAAGTTGTGAGATTTTTGTATTTTTAAAATGAGGTATCATAATGAAATCAGCATAAAACAGTGCCTAGCATCGGCACAAAACATAAATCTCAATATCTCGATATCTCTGTATCATGATCTCTGTACCTCAATATCTCAAATCTCAATGTCTCAATCATAATATCCAGGGCGCCGTCAGTCCAGATCGGCCCCTACCATCCATCTCATGACTACGACGGTATCCTCCGGATATCCGACATGTCGGGTAATATCACCGGTCGGTCGTGTTCCCCTGCCAGGCTCAACGCCATCTCCTGCGATCTTCTTGCCCCGGGGTACCGCACCGGGCCCACCATGTACCCGAAACGGTTCATCCGCCTCCTCGAATCGGATCTCGAAATCCATCAGCAAAACTCATGGTGGACGACTCATACATCATGGGAAAACCGCATTTTTATTAAAAAGAGAAAGCAGTTTATATGTATGTTTTTGCGGTTTTCCTCCAAATCCAGAAAATCTCATGGAAACCCGAATCCAAATCATCAATAGCATGTGAAATCATGAATATAAGCATGAGAATCCATGAATGCAGCATATAATGAATAGCAGTATGCATGAAGTGACAAGTAATAACTACAATGTCAAGCTGGTATATATGGCAAATACACTAATATCATGTCACTGCTAGCTATCAAGCTAAATCAAGCAATAATATTCTCTAAGTGTGCGTGACATGGCAATTACCGATGAAGATGTGTGTGCGCCGGCAAATAAGTGTATGTGGTACATATGCATCATCGGTAATGGTGCTGGTGTCCTAACAGCATGATATCAATGGAATATAAATCACAACAGTATGCGATACAGAGAAACAATAATAATATGCGGGAGCTGAAATACTGAACACCATGATCGCTAAACTGCATCTAATGTCACAAGAGTCATATAGCTACACCACTAAGGCTGAGCTAAAGCAAACAGTAGGTAAGGGAAACCGCCTAACCTTTGAGTCGATACATAATATATATATATATAGTCGGTGATCCCGCCTCGATAATATCACACCCGATACCATATCTCTATAACCGGTTATCCACAAGTCAAGAGGGCGGATCAAAATATCAAGTATCGCTCGTACGTAAATCCATCGTACAGCATCCCCAAATCTAGGTACGGGTCAATATCACATTCGTCCTATCATTCATCTGGTATTCTCTTTATCAAGATCATCATCTGGGGTACTGACCTATGTCTAGTACAATGCTAACATCATCTCTATAGTTAACAGTTATGATTTGACTACTGATCGACAGTCTCGTATAAATCGATATCATCATCACATGTCATCACAAGGAGTATACATCGCCCAAGGCGGCCTATAACAAATATCCTGTCATATCATATCATATCACATCCTATCTCGTATCATAATCACATGTCGATCATCTAAAATATATGTATCACTATGCATATGGCATCGTCATCCAAGGCCCGCTATCATATCAAGACGTATATCAAGTACGAATCCTGCCAATCACCAAAATCATAATCTCAGGTCAACTCTCATCGACTCATCTCAATCCCAAGTATCATCCTCAAATCCGTATGTGAACACATCACCCCAAACCCATATGAACACATATCTATATAGAATCTCATAACCGCATATGAAATAAGGATGTATGCATGTATGTATGTGTGTATATGTAGTGCACCCACCACCTAGGGTTTCGTAACCTTTCACCAATCCAACACACTAAAATCCATCTTAACATTATCATTAATCCCAAATAACATATAATAATTGTTTGTGTGTATACGCATCCGTACACATCACCGCGGACTGCGGGGGTGCTATACGCCATCCACCCGACTTCTCCCCGTAGATATAAATCTACTCATCTTGTTTATGTGTGCCGGTGCCGATATCGCCGTTGCATCTCCAACGCCTCGACGCCACGTGAGTACCTACAAGAATATCACACGCTAAACACATGAAAACCATGTCGGAAACCAAAATGGTGCACGCTACGCCCATAGGTACAAACCTGTGGCCTCGCGTGAAAACACAGTCAATGCTCACTGGTCGTTGGCATTCAAACGCCACCCGACGGAAACGAATCGCCAAATACCTAAAATCTATACGAAAAAAAGTCGTAAATTATACGTCAACTCATGAAAATCAACCCAGATTTTACCCTAACTGGAATCGGTCAAAACTAGACATACAGGGGGTCAAGTTTACATGAAATAGGGCCGTGCACGCAAAACGAAGGGATTTCCTACAGCTCTGGCTGCAAATTGCGGCCAGAAGGAATATATCTGCGGCCGGGGTAAAGTGTTGGGGGCTAGGGTTTTGGGTGTTGGTTTCTACCAGCCTGCACATCTCGCTGCCAAGTTAATTTTATCTTAGGGTATCTCGGGTTGTAGCAGATTCCAGAAAGGTTGCAAAATCGGCAAAGTCGCTAAAATATGCCAAGTCGAACAACTCTGGTATTTGGGTGAAATCTGGAACAATCTTAGGTTAACTGGTCTCACACACTCCTAATAAGACTATACTAACATTCAAAACCATCTCTTGGCCAAATCTCACTCAAAATCCCTAAACTAGCACTAGATCACAATATAAACACTAAATTATCAGCTAACTAACCATAACTTGACAAAAAGGAGTTCGGTTGCAAGATTATACATCAAGAGTGTCCTACGATGTAGGAGAAGGGAAGATCAAGATGAAGAGGAGTGTGTGGTTGCTGGTGGGATGCTGTTCCTTCTGCTGGTCTACTCCTTTTGTTGCTGTTTCAGTGGCTGCAGCTGCTGCTTGCAATTTCTCTTATTTTATTTCTTTGTGTGTGTTGCAGCAGTTGCTGTGCTAGGGGTATTGGTTTGTGGTGAAGTGTGGTGTTGTAGTATGAGGATGGTGTGGGTTTGTTTTGAAATGGAGTTGCTGCTGCTGTGGCTGTTCTCTTTCTTGTTGCTGGTTTAGTGCTGAAATGATGACATATGGCTGAGTTTTGGGGCTGATGTGCTGCTGATGTGAGGGGTTTGGGGTGTAGGTTTTGGGCTATGGTGCTAGGGGCTAGTGGCTGCATCTATTAGAGGCTGGGGTGACTGTTGATGTGAGGGAATGAGGGCCGATGTGGTGTATCAGCAGCTGATGCAGGGGGCTGTTATGATACATCAGCTGCTGTTGCAGCATAGGTCGCTGATGTAGGGTGTTGTTTGGGGCTACAGCTGCTGCTGTTGGTTAATGGGTTGTTGTTGTGGCTGTAGCAGGGTTTATGGTGTTGCTGGAGCTGGTTCTGCAGCTGCTGTTTTTTGATGTTGGGGTGTGGTGGTGTGGTTGGTTAAGAAGCTGAGATAGTGTGAAGTGTTGTGAGTGAGAGGGAGAGATGTGAAGCAAAAAGCTTTGAAATGACATGGGGTGATTGTGACATTACCTAAGAGCCACCTCCCTCTCTCTTTTGATAAAATGTCCACAAGACATAAAGCCATCATGGCTCTCTCCTCTCTCCTACACAAGTCCACCCCAACCTAATCACCTTAAAACAAAGCTAACAACTCTTAAGTAACCAACTTAACCTAACCAAAAGGTTTAAGCCACCATGGTCACCTAAGCATGGTCCAACCCTAGGCCACCATGAGTCCAAAATATGAAACAAGTGTAACAAGTGTAGAAAATGCCATGTGCATATTTTTGCCCAAAAAGCCAAAAATCCAATTAGCGATTTTTAATCGCGATTAACATTAAAATAGCACATAATCCATCATAAAAACTGTAAAATGGCATATTTCCACAAAATAACCAATTTAGAATTTCCAAAATTTGCTCCGGAATTTTCTCTATTTATCGGTATCTAATTATACCGACTATTAAAATATTCATTAAAAATTAATATTAAATTATGAAAATTCCCAAAAATAATACTTTATTTTTTTTGAAATGTTACAGTCTTCACCCTTAAGGAAATTCGGTCCCCGAATTTAAATTTAACCTCCCAATTTCTAAAACATTTCAATAAAATGTCCAGGTCAACGGGGCTCCGAAATCATCAATACATAAAACACATTGTAGTGCAATACATGCGCATGAGTAACGAGCAGATAACTCGAAATCAAAACTTCGTCAAGCATCTCGCAATCATCGGAGTCAAGGTGAAAACACAAATGCGAAATCCAAAACAAAACCGATATGCTATAAATCGGAACTATACATGTAAATATCTGAAGAAAATGTATGCCAAATTCTTTAAAGTCGATGTGCACTGCGCATAGCACTGCAGAGTGGTGGACGTCTCTATAAGAAATAATCATATATGTATATATCTTTTGTTTAATATGCACGATCCGCCGTTTTGAAAACAATTTAGAAGGGTTCCCTGTTTAAAATGTTTCGTGTCATATCGGACACGTATGTAAATAATGAGACTATAGCTCGCTTTTGAAAATCCCTTTGAAATCTATCGGTGCATGCA
The DNA here is from genome assembly GCA_030015575.1 of Agapanthus africanus. Classification (NCBI taxonomy): domain Eukaryota; kingdom Viridiplantae; phylum Streptophyta; class Magnoliopsida; order Asparagales; family Amaryllidaceae; genus Agapanthus; species Agapanthus africanus. The sequence goes on along the minus strand of CM057345.1, from coordinate 428,596,436 downwards.
AAATATATCTAGGCACTGTCCTCTGACCAGTCCTGCTCAGTACGAAAACATATAGCAAATATCATAAAACGTACTGCTCCATAAGAATCAATCCCAAAAGTGCATATGAAAACCCTGTGCGTCCGGTGCGCACGGAAATAAAAATCCATACATGTGCCAAGCAGGTGCACAGAAACAACATCAAGGTGCAACGGGTGTGCACACAGCATCGGTCATAGGCAACGTGCATGCCTGACCGCAAAATCAGGTGCATCTAATATGCACGAAAAATCTCGATTTAGTGCATCTGGTGTGCACCAAATCGCATCTCATAACCTGCGCCCAACATGCGTGAAAATCCAAATCCGGTGCATCCACCATGCACGGAATCATGAAATCCAATATTAAGCGTTGAACACGCGTAAACTCCAATCAGGTGCATAAAAATGCACAAAACAAATATCGAGCATCACCCTCGAAATCGAAGTCCAGTGCATCCAAGTGCACAAAATACATGTCACTGCACTGCAAGCATATATAACTATACAGAGTGCAGGAACCAAATCGTATGCGTGCATACGCACAAAATCAACTCAAATGTCTAAACCCCATAAAATCACAAACACGTGAAACCAAGGCATGAAAATGATATCAAGTGCAACAACTGTGCAAGAATCGTAAATACTCAGTAAGTGCAACCATGGTGCATGAAAACACATATCATGAAACCCAATCATCAAAACCAAATCATTAGAATAACTGCTCAAAATACCAAAACAAGTATGGCGGAATAGTCCCGCTCAAGCGCATCCTCCAAGAATCTTTGGCCAACTGTCGAGGTCACTCATAGCATATCTCGTCGACGATCCTGAACTCTGGCCTGCTGGTGTGCGTAACATGACCACTCCTGGGTCTAAGTCTTCTCGTGATTCATTCCAGAAGGTCCTCGTCTTCCCTGTAGGTTATCAATCTCACGATCCATCGGCTCATCGGCCCTGTCAGATGTGCTAACGGGGACGATTCCGTTCTTGCACTTCTCTGGTCATCTCTCGGTCAATCATCGCAACCACTCGTAAGCAGCATGTCGGCATCTTGCTCTCTGAATGTACGTGACACATATGATCCTGGGTGCAAGTATCATTGCAGCAGTGTCCTGGAAGGAATCCTGCTCAAGGTCTCTTTTAAGTCTAATCTCTGCCAACTGTCCGGAAGTCATCGTCCTTTACCATATCTGCTTCTTGTTCCGGAACGGCTGCATACTCATCGCGACTCCTTCTGGAATGTATATCCAGTTCTATGCCTCGGCATGCGTATCGCATCTCTGATGTCGGCGGAGTGGAACGTCATCACATCTAGATCTGGTACAACTTCTTACTCCACTTTTCTCTAATGTCGACTGCTTCGAACTCGTCTCGTCGTGGCTGCATGGACTGAGCTCTGATGGCTATCCTCGTATCTGGAGTCTCCCAGGAAGTGCATCTCACTACTTAGCATCCGAATTAAGTCGAGCCATCCGATCGATTTGTCAAAACCTCATAATCCCCCAAGAGCTCAATATCTTGGGTACAGTATAATAGTATTGAGTACATACCACAGCATTGGTGGTCCAGCCGTAGAAGGGCAAACCCAATCCTCACTAATGGCGCCGCAGAACTGCTGTAAACCCTAAGGTTCAAAAGCTTTCACACGGTCATTAAGTCGAGTTAGGGTTTCATTCTTCTAGAGGGACCATAGAATTGCCTGCATGTCATTCCGAATCCTTTAAACTTGGAATAATAGGTTACTGACATTCGATCGTCTCTGTCGACTCTCAACGTCTCCGCGTGAAGTCGTCTCTAGCTGGAATCAATCTATCTGATGGCCTCGCATCGGGGTAGCGAACAACCCACACGTCCTAGTCATTCCTCCTCGGGGACTAGCGACCTTCTATAATCTCTTAGTACAATCTCGTACTACAATAGCTCCAACATCTGGTGCGATATCTCGTCGTTCGCAGCAAAACTGGCTCGCTCATCTGCACGCTGAACCGTGCCTCAATCACTTCAATGGTCATCAAAGTCTGGCTGGCCTCTGTCAGTGGCTCCATCCTCTGGTGCTAATCTGCACATCCGAGTCATCTCATACAGCGATCCATCCAACGTTCGTGGCGCAAAAATATCATAAAAAAACACATCTCTGCAATCGTGTGTCGCCGGAATTATGCTCTGGTCAGTCCTCGTTCGTAACGAGCTCATGCTGACCGCAACTCTAGCCGTAGCTCTTCCGGCCCGTAATCGTGGCAGCAAAACCATAACTGGTACCGATGAGGCTAGATTAGGAATGAATATGATACTGAGCAAGGAAATGTACATCCTAAGGCTCCTTAAGTGGAGTGGCGTTTCGTAAATATGCCGCGGAACATACCAACGGTACGTCACTCTACTTTAGTCACCTATTCCATCAACCAAGGGTCATCCTACGCTTCGAAGGTAAAACCTAACGCTCTGATACCAACTTTGTCACGTCCCAAAAGTATGGAACATGACCGGCACCTAGACTACGAACGTCCCAATGCGTACGTACTCGAAGTAAGCCGAGCCCAGAAATCCAAACCAAGAAAAGTAGTAGAGAGTAGGAAGAACCATATCAAATCAACCTGTATGCAACATAATATACAACGCCTAAAGGCGAGGATCACAACAGAAAAGAACTCAACAGCAAGGAATCCACAGAAAGATAATATGCGACTCTAAGGTCGAAGAATAAACATCACTGGTCTCTATCTCAAATAAGTGCATGTTTGGTTGATGGAACTTGTAGATACAACTGAAATATAATATACAATGTATAATGATGGGTACGATACAATAAACCCACCTACTAGCAAGTCACCCGAAAGGAACAGTGCCCGTAAAGCCGTAATGAAACCCGTACGGCAACACCTGCAAGAAACTGGGGCACAACGGGGGTGAGTTGCCGACTCGTGAGTAGAAAAAGATCTACGAACAGAAAATCGCATGTATGACACAATCCTAGGTGATACGATCATAATATATAATCCTCAAATATAAACCAGTAATCTATAACAAGACTAGGGTAAATATCTAACCCAAGTGTAAACCCATATGCCCGTGTCAGTGCATCAGGTGGCAATATTATATGAATGATGTAAAAATGCATGAAACGGAATGCATATACTGAAGAAAACTGCTTTCATAAAGTTGTGAGATTTTGTATTTTTAAAATGAGGTATCATAATGAAATCAGCATAAAACAGTGCCTAGCATCGGCACAAAACATAAATCTCAATATCTCGATATCTCTGTATCATGATCTCTGTACCTCAATATCTCAATCATAATATCCAGGGCGCCGTCAGTCCAGATCGGCCCCTACCATCCATCTTATGACTACGACGGTATCCTCCGGATATCCGACGTGTCGGGTAATATCACCGGTCGGTCGTGCTCCCCTGCCAGGCTCAACGCCATCTCCTGCAATCTTCTTGCCCCGGGGTACCGCACCGGGCCCACCATGTACCCGAAACGGTTCATCCGCCTCCTCGAATCGGGTCTCGAAATCCATCAGTAAAACTCATGTTGGACGACTCATATATCATGGGAAAACCGCATTTTTATTAAAAAGAGAAAGCAGTTTATATGTATGTTTTTGCGGTTTTCATCCAAATCCAGAAAATCTCATGGAAACCCGAATCCAAATCATCAATAGCATGTGAAATCATGAATATAAGCATGAGAATCCATGAATGCAGCATATAATGAATAGCAGTATGCATGAAGTGACAAGTAATAACTACAATGTCAAGCTGGTATATATGGCAAGAACACTAATATCATGTCACTGCTAGTTATCAAGCTAAATCAAGCAATAATATTCTCTAAGTGTGCGTGATATGGCAATTACCGATGAAGATGTGTGTGTGCCGGCAAATAAGTGTACGTGGTACATACGCATCATCGGTAATGGTGCTGGTGTCCTAACAGTATGATATCAATGGAATATAAATCACAACAGTATGCGATACAGAGCAACAATAATAATATGCGGGAGCTGAAATACTGCACACCATGATCGCTAAACTGCATCTAATGTCACAAGAGTCATATAGCTACACCACTAAGGCTGAGCTAAAGCTAACAGTTGGTAAGGGAAACCGCCTAACCTTTGAGTCGATACATAATATATATATAGTCGGTGATCCCGCCTCGATAATATCACACCCGATACCATATCTCTATAATCGGTTTTCACAAGTCAAGAGGGCGGATCAAAACATCAAGTATCGCTCATACGTAAATCCGTCGTACGGCATCCCCAAATCTAGGTACGGGTCAATATCACATTCGTCCTATCATTCATCTGGTATTCTCTTTATCAAGATCATCATCTGTGGTACTGACCTATGTCTAGTACAATGCTAACATCATCTCTATAGTTAACAGTTATGATTTGACTACTGATCAACAGTCTCGTATAAATCGATATCATCATCACAAGTCATCACAAGGAATATACATCGCCCAGGCGGCCTATCAAAAATATCCTGTCATATCATATCATATCACATCATATCTCGTATCATAATCACATGTCGATCATCTAAAATATATGTATCACTATGCATATGGCATCGTCATCCAAGACCCGCTATCATATCAGGACATATATCAAGTACGAATCTTGCCAATCACCGAAATCATAATCTCAGGTCAACTCTCATCGACTCATCTCAATCCCAAGTATCATCCTCAAATCCGTATGTGAACACATCACCCCAAACCCATATGAACACATATCTATATAGAATCCCATAACCGCATATGAAATAAGGATGTATGCATGTATGTATGTGTGTATATGTAGTGCACCCACCACCTAGGGTTTCGTAACCTTTCACCAATCCAACACACTAAAATCCATCTTAACATTATCATTAATCCCAAATAACATATATTAATTGTTGGTGTGTATACGCATCCGTACACATCACCACGGACTGCGGGGGTGCTATACGCCATCCACCCGACTTCTCCCCGTAGATATAAATCTACTCACCTTGTTTATGTGTGCCGGTGCCGATGTCGCCATTGCATCTCCAACACCTCGACGCCACGTGAGTACCTACAAGAATATCACACGCTAAACACATGAAAACCATGTCGGAAACCAAAATGGTGCACGCTACGCCTATAGGTACGAACCTGTGGCCTCGCGTGAAAACACAGTCAATGCTCACTGGTCGTTGGCGTTCAAACGCCACCCGACGGAAACGAATCTCCAAATACCCAAAATCCATACGAAAACAAGTCGTAAATCATACGCCAACTCATGAAAATCAACCCAGATTTTACCCTAACTGGAATCAGTCAAAACTAGACATACAGGGGGTCAAGTTTACATGAAATAGGGCCGTGCACGCAAAACAAGGGGATTTCCTATAGCTCTGGCCGCAAATTGCGGCCAGAAGGAATATATCTGCGGCCGGGGTAAAGAGTTGGGGGCTAGGGTTTTGGGTGTTGGTTTCTACCAGCCGGCACATATCGCTGCCAAGTCAATTTTATCTTAAGGTATCTCGGGTTGTAGCAGATTCCAGAATGGTTGCAAAATCGGCAAAGTCGCTAAAATACGCCAAGTCGAACAACTCTGGTATTTAGGTGAAATCTGGAACAATCTTGGGTTAACTGGTCTCACACACTCCTAATAAGACTATACTAACATTCAAAACCATCTCTTGGCCAAATCTCACTCAAAATTCCTAAACTAGCACTAGATCACAATATAAACACTAAATTATCAGCTAACTAACCATAACTTGACAAAAAGGAGTTGGGTTGCAAGATTATACCTCAAGAGTGTCCTTGGATGTAGGAGAAGGGAAGATCAAGATGAAGAGGAGTGTGTGGTTGCTGGTGGGATGCTGTTCCTTCAGCTGGTCTACTCCTTTTGTTGCTATTTCAGTGGCTGCAGCTGCTGCTTGCAATTTCTCTTATTTTATTTCTTTGTGTGTGTTGCAGCAGCTGCTGTGCTAGGGGTGTTGGTTTGTGGTGAAGTGTGGTGTTGTAGTATGAGAATGGTGTGGGTTTGTTTTGAAATGGAGTTGCTGCTGCTGTGGCTGTTCTCTTTCTTGTTGCTGGTTTAGTGCTGAAATGATGACATATGGCTGAGTTTTGGGGCTGATGTGCTGCTGATGTGAGGGGTTTGGGGTGTAGGTTTTGGGCTATGGTGCTAGGGGCTAGTGGCTGCAGCTATTGGGGGCTGGGGTAGCTGTTGATGTAAGGGAATGGGGGATGATGTAGTGTATCAACAGCTGATGCAGGGGGCTGTTATGATACATCAGCTGCTGTTGCAGCAGAGGCGGCTGATGTAGGGTGTTGTTTGGGACTACAGCTGCTGCTGTTGGTTAAAGGGTTGTTGTTGTAGCTGTAGCAGGGTTTATGGTGTTGCTGGAGTTGGTTCTGCTGCTGCTGTTTTTTGATGTTGGGGTGTGGTGGTGTAGTTGGTTAAGAAGCTGAGGTAGTGTGAAGTGTTGTGAGTGAGAGGGAGAGATGTGAGGCAAAAATCTTTGAAATGACATGGGGTGATTGTGACATTACCTAGGAGCCACCTCCCTCTCTCTCTTGATAAAATGTCCACAAGACATAAAGCCATCATGACTCTCTCCTCTCTCCTACACAAGTCCACCCCAGCCTAATCACCTTAAAACAAAGCTAACAACCCTTAAGTAACCCACTTAACCTAACCAAAAGGTTTAAGCCACCATGGTCACCTAAGCATGGTCCAACTCTAGGCCACCATGAGTCCAAAACATGAAACAAGTGTAACAAGTGTAGAAAATGTCATGTGCACATTTTTGCCCAAAAAGCCAAAAATCCAATTAGCGATTTTTAATCGCGATTAACATTAAAATAGCACATAATCCATCATAAAAACTGTAAAATGGCATATTTCCACAAAATAACCAATTTAGAATTTCCAAAATTTTCTCCGGAATTTTCACCATTTATCGGTATCTAATTATACCGACTATTAAAATATTCATTAAAAATTAATATTAAATTATGAAAATTCCCAAAAATAATACTTTATTTTTTTGAAATGTTACAGTTCTGGGCTACACTCCGACACGACTTGTACCGCTTTTGGGGGTCTGACTTTTACCTACCCCTTAGGCCCGATATGCGATGCTCATAGACGAACGGACCGGACTGTACGGATATTGTCACTGACAGGCTCAGTAGGGTGTCAGGATGAGTTCGCTCATCGACCTCCCTTTTGGTCAATACCTGCTAGCCCGTTACGTACAGCTAGTACCTCTGATGTGCTAGTGGTTAAATCCACAGCCAAACTATTGACGAGTCTTTGGAGTCCCCCACAGACAGTTTCTCAAGTTTCGGGCAAAACGTTGTAGAGGCCGTATAATATATGGCAGGGTTCGATCATATACGTGCGGTATTGCACAGATCATGATCGGACGGATCATACTGGTGGGCTTTGGTTTAAGCCGGATCCTAGTATTAGATTTGTTGGATTACTTTAGTCTCATCGCATTCGCATTCAGTCAGAATGCGGATGCAGGTATGTATATACAGGTAAGGGGTATCCTTGTGATCCGTCACGAGTTTACTTTAGATGTTGCCGGATTTTTTTTGTTGGACCAAACATTTGGATTAATGTTTGGATGATGGAAATAATGAGCTAGAAACCATCATTTTGTGCATTAAATGATACATGTACTTCATGGGTGAGTTATGGTATCATTTCTTGTGCAAATATCACATTATGTGATTGATTAGTGAGTTGATTTGATGAGAGGAGAGAGAGGGGCACCCAAGGGTGAGCTCTCATATTCTTCTTCTCACACTCTCTCTCATTTTATCATAGCATCACAAAAGGAAAAAGATAGCTCCTTCTTCTTCTTCTTCCTCTAGCTCATTATCTCTATCAATGGCAACACCTCTAACCTTCATCCAAATCCATGGATGCAAGAGACAAAGTGATCACAAACATTCTCTACAACACCTTGGATACGTCGAATAGCACACTTCGTGCCCGAGTTGCTTCGGATGAAGCAGGAGCCTGTAAAAAGACTCGAAAATGTGGTGCCCTTTCCGACTAGGAGATCGAGACAGGAGATGCCGCGAGGAGCTTGGGATGGTGGCCAAAGACCGAAGGACACGGATCGATCGGTATAGCTTTCCAACCCTTTCTCTAGTTGCTAGTTGTAGGTTAATGGTTCGATCCGGGTTTTAAGCATACGATAGCGCCGGTTTCTAGTTTGAAAAAATTTTTGTTTCCGCATTTTGGCCTCGGAAAGACGGTCGGGGCGCTACCGTAGTCTTACACTTCTGTCCCTGAAACAGTTTCAGCAGTGGCCTCTGAACATCATCCTTCGTGCGAAGCTTTTATGGACAAGCATTGATAATATGATCCGCTGATCCACAAACTAAACAGAGTCCCCGCATCCTTCGGCAATCTCTTTGTACATGTCCGGGTAAATGGCAGTAGTCACAAATCACGCTCCTTCTTTGATCAACGACAACATGCTTCTTCATAGGTGTTACGCCACGTCGGTTCACCGGAATACCTCTGCGTATATGCGCTCGGTTCGGTGCAAGTGCTGGCTTCCGTACTGCCACTGCTTGCTGCTGCGTACTCCCAGTCTTCATAGATAGGCTCTACTGCTCTCGGGCCACTGTAAGTACTTGTGAGAAAGTGGTCAAACCCAGGGATATAATTTGCCTCTGGATGTCCACATCCAAACTGCGCATAAACCTTCGTGCCCTATCAGCTTCTTTGGCCACCAAAGGTCCAGCGAATCTACTGAGCCGTGTCCACTCAGCTGCATGTACATCCACAAGTGCGCCGTTCTGCTTCAAACTGATGAACTTTTCTTCCATTTCCTCCCGTGCAGTCTGCGGGAAGAACTTCTCCAAGAAACTCTTCGAAAAATCCGCCCAACTGATCGGCTTGGGCAAGCGGGTCTCTTCCACAAGCCACCATTCACGGGCATAGTCCACCAACTGGATGCTTAACACATCCACTCTCTTATCTTCTGGAATCTGTTCCGCAACGAGCAAATTCTATGTATCAACCTGCCACTGCTCCGCTGGCAACGGCTCTTCCAGGCCAGTAAAGACGGACGGACCCAGTCTCCTGAAATCCGCCATGATACCCACACGATCAATTGGTCTGGCCACAACATTGTTTACGGACTGATGGACGGTCCGCAAACCTTCCTGAAAAGCTTCAGCTTGCTGCCGGTTCAGCTCGGTCTGCCGCTTCTGATTCTCCAGCATCCCACGGATTACTCCAAACAAAGCGGCTTTGTCAACATGCCTCTGGTACGTTTTCAAATTCTTGCCTGCCATGTTCCTGAAATCAAAACACCGAATGGATTAGTATGATAACAGATTCAAAATATAGATCAAGGATATGAATCAAGGCTAGAACCCCAAGTTACATAAATAGAGTACCGCATTGTAACCATACCGCGGTACATAGCTACAATCACATAACTCCACCCAAGTAGCCTAAGTTCTAGAGATAAACAATAAGAAACCAGGTTTCGAGTCGAGATGCAAAAGAGGTTTGCATATCGTCAAGGTGAAATCAGGAGGAAGTTAAGATTCAAAAAATGGTAAGATGGTAAGGTGGCAGGACATGTTCCTAATCACGAGTATTCTGATTCGTGTATTGGGTCCAATACCCAACTACAAAAGAATCAAACCCGATTAACCTAGATCCTATGTCTCTGATACCAAATAAACCCTCTCACGCCCCGCTTCCCAAAGTACGCAAAGATAGGCACGCGACAGAGCCAACCATGCTACCTGTGGATAGGAAATATCCTTCCACGGTCACATTATGGCTGTAGACATATCAAGAACAGTAAAATAATAACTATCTAATACATGTCCATAAGCCAGAATAACGAGTCAAGAATAAAATAATGCGGAAGCAAAAGATCCAATACAGGAATAAACTGGAAAGTACGTCCCATAATACGGGCTCACATCAGGAATGAAAATACTGAAAGGGAAAAAATAAACTAACTACTAACAAGTCCTCACTGCTCGGCCTGCTCACTGGAAAACTCTTGCTCGGCCTGCAGCAAAGGTAGAGAATCTGGGCCATGCAAAACCAAGACATCAGTGCGTCATAATATCAAGCAATAAAATAAACAGGGGTAGCAAGACATGCAGGTATTAGTATGAACGGTAAAAAAGGTATAACAGTAATATAAATAGTGACAGTGAAGGATAAGGCACAGGTGATGTGCACTGAGTAATCTACTGGTCTACTGTGTTAACTACTCTTAAGTCTTTGAAATCAATTTGATGAATCATCGATGTAACTCAATAGTATCCCGTGCGTGCCCGGGACCACGGTCAAGACTCTCGGGCTGAATCCGAGACGTGCCGCTAAGCAGTAAAAGGTAGTATGTAAAGATGAGTGATGCAGCATCACCCCGGGGCTGGCCTAGCCCGTAAGACTAATCAGTAATGGTATCGAACTGTTGAGTTACAAATCAGGTTTCATCATTGATTTCCCCATACCCCCAAGTTATGTGTTCAAGTCAGGTATTGATAAATCTGGAGCTAATGCCAATACAGGATCAAGCAGGTACAGGTTTTTCTGAATAGACAACAGGAAATGTCCGTAGAGACAGCATGTCAAGGTTGTTGGCATTAGTAACGAGATCAGGTAACAGGTCAAGCTGTGGTACATCAGGTCACGTCAGGTAGTGAACGAGTATCAATCAAGTCAAGAAGTGCACAGGTATCAAGTCGTATCAAGTAGTAGTGTATCAAGTCATGTCAGGGGTGCACAAGTATCACGTGGGTGCTCATAATCAAACTATAATAAGCATGGGTACACAAAAACAAGTATAGGGTACCAATATAATAATAAAATGGAATAATGTGATGTGGTATGCAAAATAGGTATAGATTCAAATCTATGGATGCACAGTTATCGATTAATGATAAAGTTATAGTTCCAACACTAATTAGGATACACTTTATCAAACATGGAATGTTAATATCACATTATTATGTCTTAATATGATCTATGGATGTAATTTTCTATATTCTAAAAGAGATGGGTGCAAATAGGTATCCGAAACATTATTGAAACTATCAAATGGTAATGTGGGATATACAGCTAAGCAATATGTGATATAAATATTGGTATGGATGCATTATAATGTAATCTACTAGGTAATGTAACGTTTTGAAAATCGTTTCGGTGAATTTCGAAAAAAATCGGTAAAATAAGGGGGTTTTCTGTAAAAAGTCAAAATACAAATATCTTATTATAAAAATTAAATATACATATTCTAGCTATGTAATTGCTATTATTTGGTGTTTATTGAGCCGCTGGTGAAATTTCAAATTTTCTGAACAAAATATTATTTTATTATTATTTTAAGCCGTCACTAATATATTTAATTAGGGAAAATTACAAATTGGAATGAGTTGAAACAAATTTTCTGCATCATAAAACATTAAATAAAATTTTATCATGTGGTTTTTGGAACGAAATCTTTTGCCAAAACGGTTTAGAAATTATTGAAGAAAAAAAGCTTTTTTGTGGCGTAAATGGATGTTTGGGGTATTGTATTTATCATTTTTCATCACCCCACACCCGTACCCACACCCACACACCCCCATTCACTTCTTCCCTTGGCTGAATTCAGCAGCCACCATCTTTTTCCCCACTTGAATTTCAAAGGAAAGGAAAGAAAAGAAAAGAAAATGGATAAATTAGTTAGACTTTTGACTTTGGTTGGACTTTGACTTTCTCCCCCCACTTTCTCTACCTCCCTCTCTCTCCTCTCCCCCTCCCATTCCAGCCGAACCCCTCTCCTACAGCAGCAGCAGCCCCCCCCCATTTCCCTTCTCTTTTCTCTTCAAAACTTCATCAAAAATTGCCCCAAAATCCATCAAAAAAATCCTAAAACCCAAATCCGACTCCTACCCATTTTAGCTTAGCCCGTATAGCATGGATCCTTATGAAAAGAGAGCATTTTGGAGGGCCATGGATGCTTGTGGATCTTCAAATGTTTTTGGGTATAATTCTAAACTTTTTTGCTTAGTTTGTTACTTAATTTCTTAAAGCTAAGTTAATTAAGTGTTAATTTGGGTTATGTGAGTTTAATTGCATGATTAAAGATTTAAAGTTAGGGTTTGTTGTGGAAATGAGTTGTGTTTGATTGTGCATGGTTTAGTGATGTGGATTAACATATTTAGTTTTGTAGAAAACTAATCTAGTTGTTAATTACAAGTTGTTACTTGAAAAATGTCCAAATTAAGCTTTTTGTTGCAAACTAGTTTTTTTGATTTAATTCGAAATATGAGATTAAAAATATGGTTAGGGTTTTTATCATATTATTAACTTTATTAAGTGTAGTTTAACACTTTAGTTCATGGAAATCCAACCTAAATTGTAGTTTGTGCATTTTTGCTATGAAATTGTTAAAAAGGATATTTTGTAAACTAGAATATTAGGGTTTTTGGAATTTAATGAGATTAAATTCCGGAAATTGTTTCTATGACTTATTTAAGATATTTAATAAGTATATTGGCCGCTACATTCATTTAAACATCATGTTTTGTATAAAAACGGCGAATTGTGCTTGTTAGATTTTCGGAAAAATGACTTTTTAAGTGAAATTGGGGTTTTTGTGTAGTTTATATTAAAATTAGTGTTCGTGAATGTGCAAATGAGTGTGATTGGATTTTTCTCGATGGTTTGACGTTTGTACATCGACATCGAGGGTTGGTTTGACTATTCTTGCATGCGTAGGCGATAGGTTTGGACCTATGCGTGATACGCGTGCCGATTTGATTTTTGTATGCCGTTTCGATTTCGAATTTAGTTTTAATGCGATACGGTGCGTTATGATATGTAGGTACCCCATGTGGACTTCGAGACGACAAGCAAGCGCGTGGCGACGTCGGCACCGGCTAGCGAGGACCAGGTGAGTAGATTTATATCTACAGGGAGAAGTCGGGTGGATGGCGTATAGCACCCCCGCAGTCCGTGGTGGTGTATACGGATGCGTATACACACAAAAAATTATTATATGTTATTTGGAATTAATAACGATGCTTAGGATGGATATTGGTGTGTTGGATTATTTTAGCGTTGCGAACCCTAGGGTAGTGTTGCACTACATATACACACATACATACTTGCATACATTCCTTTTGATATGTGCTCATGGGATTCTTTATAGTTATGTGTTCACATGGGTATGGGACTATGTGTTCACATACGGATTGAGGATGATACTTGGGATTGAGCTGAGTCGATGAGATTTGATTTGAGGCCGTGAGATCGGTGATATAGCAGGGTTCGTATCTTAGATACGACATGACGTTGTAGCGGGTCCTTGACGTAGTGTTTCACACACGTCCATGCATACGTAGGCGGTATCAGTATGGTACTAGACGTAGATCAGTACCCCGATCATGATATTTGATAAAGAGGATACCAGGTGAATAGTATGATGAATGTGATATTGACCCGTACCCAGATTTGGGATGCCGTACGAGCTATATTGATGATTGATCCGCACTCTTGACTTGGGATGCCTGATTATAGATATGGTATTGGCTATGATATTATTGAGGCGGGATCACCGACTATACATATACAGGTAGGTATATGTATCAACTCAGATGATAGGCGGTTTCCTTACCTGTAGTTCAGCTTGTTAGTTCAGCCGTATAGTTTAGTGTAGTTGTTAGATTAGATTAGACTCCTAACTATTTCAAAACTAACGAATCGTGGGTATTTTAAAAGACAGCCCAAGGGATCCTACGGATATTTCAAAAGACGTATCTTTTCATAAAAACACCGTAGCCCCTATTTTCAAAACCCCATGATTCGTGTTATTTCAAAAGGCACAATTTGTAGGACTTATATTAGATTAATGCAGGTTAGTTACAGTTGCGTCTAGTATTCAGCTCCCGCTTATTATTGTGGTTCGCTTCGCATCGCATACTTATGTTATAATTTCTTATTGCAATGTTGATATCATATTGTTAGGACACCAGCACCATTACCGATGATGCGTATGTACCACGTACACTTACTTGCCGGCTCAAAAACATCTTCATCGGTAATTGCCATGTCACGTACACCTTAGAAAATATTATTGCTTGACTTAGCTTGTTAGTTAGTAATTTGACATGATATTAGTGTGCCTGCCTTATATGCCAGCTTAACATTGTAGATATTACTTGTCACTTCATGCATACTGTTATTCATTGTTATGCCTATATTCATGGTTTTTACATGCTATTGATGATTTGGATTCGGATTTCCATGAAATTTTCTGGATTTGGGGGGAAAATCGCAAAACTTATATAAACTGATTTCTCTCTTTTTAAATAAAAAGTGCGGTTTTTCCCATGATGTATGAGTCGTCCACCATGAGTTTGCTGATGGATTTCGAGACCCGATTCGAGGAGACGGATGAACCGTTTCGGGTACATGGTGGACCCGGTAAGGTACCCTTGGGCAAGAAGCGCGTGATGATGACGATGTGAGCCTGGAAGGGGAGCACTACCTACCGGTGATTTTACCCGACGCGTCGGATATCCGGAGGATACCGTCGTGGTCTTGAGATGGATGGTAGGGGCCGGTCTGGACTGACGGCGCCCTAGATATTGTGATTGAGACATTGAGATTTCGAGATATTGAGGTACAGAGACTGTGATACAGAGATATCGAGATATTGGGATTACGTTTTGTGCCGATGCTAGGCACTGTTTTATGCTGATTTCATTATGATACCTCATTTTAAAAATACAAAGGAAATCTCACTAAAATAAGAAAATACAAAAATTTCAAAAGATGTTTTAGTATTTGGGAGAGTTTGAATTTAAATTCGGGGACCGAATTTCTTTAAGGGGGAGAGATTGTAACGTTTTGAAAACCGTTTCGGTGAATTTCGAAAAAAATCGGTAAAATAAGGGGGTTTTCTGTAAAAAGTCAAAATACAAATATCTTATTATAAAAATTAAATATACATATTCTAGCTATGTAATTGCTATTATTTGGTGTTTATTGAGCCGCTGGTGAAATTTCAAATTTTCTGAAAAAAATATTATTTTATTATTATTTTAAGCCTTCACTAATACATTTAATTAGGGAAAATTACAAATTGGAATGAGTTGAGACAAATTTTTTGCATCATAAAACATTAAATAAAATTTTATCATGTGGTTTTTGGAACGAAATCTTTTGCCAAAACGGTTTAGAAATTATTGAAGAAAAAAGGCTTTTTTGTGGCGTAAATGGATGTTTGGGGTATTGTATTTATCATTTTTCATCACCCCACACCCGTACCCACACCCACACACCCCCATTCACTTCTCCCCTTGGCTGAATTCAGCAGCCACCATCTTTTTCCCCACTTGAATTTCAAAGGAAATGAAAGAAAAGAAAAGAAAATGGATAAATTAGTTAGACTTTTGACTTTGGTTGGACTTTGACTTTCTCCCCCCACTTTCTCTACCTCCCTCTCTCTCCTCTCCCCCTCCCATTCCAGCCGAACCCCTCTCCTACAGCAGCAGCAGCCCCCCCCCCCATTTCCCTTCTCTTTTCTCTTCAAAACTTCATCAAAAATTGCCCCAAAATCCATCAAAAAAATCCCAAACCCAAATCCGACTCCTACCCATTTTAGCTTAGCCCGTATAGCATGGATCCTTATGAAAAGAGAGCATTTTAGAGGGACATGGATGCTTGTGGATCTTTAAATGTTTTTGGGTATAATTCTAAACTTTTTTGCTTAGTTTGTTACTTAATTTCTTAAAGCTAAGTTAATTAAGTGTTAATTTGGGTTATGTGAGTTTAATTGCATGATTAAAAATTTCAAGTTAGGGGTTTTTGTGGAAATGAGTTGTGTTTGATTGTGCATGGTTTAGTGATGTGGATTAACATATTTAGTTTTGTAGAAAACTAATCTAGTTGTTAATTACAAGTTGTTACTTGAAAAATGTCCAAATTAAGCTTTTTGTTGCAAACTAGTTTTTTTGATTTAATTCGAAATATGAGATTAAAAATATGGTTAGAGTTTTTATCATATTATTAACTTTATTAAGTGTAGTTTAACACTTTAGTTCATGGAAAACCAACCTAAATTGTAGTTTGTGCAATTTTGCTATGAAATTGTTAAAAAGGGTATTTTGTAAACTAGAATATTAGGGTTTTTGGAATTTAATGAGATTAAATTCCGGAAATTGTTTCTATGACTTATTTAAGATATTTAATAAGTATATTGGCCGCTACATTCATTTAAGCATCATGTTTTGTACAAAAACGGCGAATTGTGCTTGCTAGATTTTCGGAAAAATGACTTTTTAAGTGAAATTGGGGTTTTTGTGAGTTTTAACCTAGTTTATATTAAAATTAGTGTTCGTGAATGTGCAAATGAGTGTGATTGGATTTTTCTCGATGGTTTGACGTTTGTACATCGACATCGAGGGTTGGTTTGACTATTCTTGCATGCGTAGGCGATAGGTTTGGACCTATGCGTGATATGCGTGCCGATTTGATTTTCGTATGCCGTTTCGATTTCGAATTTAGTTTTAATGCGATACGGTGCGTTATGATATGTAGGTACCCTATGTGGACTTCGAGACGATAAGCAAGCGCGTGGCGACGTCGGCACAGGCTAGCGAGGACCAGGTGAGTAGATTTATATCTACGGGGAGAAGTCGGGTGGATGGCGTATAGCACCCCCGCAGTCTGTGGTGGTGTATACGGATGCGTATACACACCAACAATTATTATATGTTATTTGGAATTAATAACGATGCTTAGGATTGATATTGGTGTGTTGGATTATTTTAGCGTTGCGAACCCTAGGGTAGTGTTGCACTACACATACACACACACATACTTGCATACTTTCCTATTGATATGTGCTCATGGGATTCTTTATAGTTATGTGTTCACATGGGTATGGGACTATGTGTTCACATACGGATTGAGGATGATACTTGGGATTGAGCTGAGTCGATGAGATTTGATTTGAGGCCGTGAGATCGGTGATATAGCATGGTTCGTATCTTAGATACGACATGACGTTGTAGCGGGTCCTTGACGTAGTGTTTCACACACGTCCATGCATACGTAGGCGGTATCAGTATGGTACTAGACGTAGATCAGTACCCCGATCATGATATTTGATAAAGAGGATACCAGGTGAATAGTATGATGAATGTGATATTGACCCGTAGCCAGATTTGGGATGCCGTACGACGGATTTACGTACGAGCTATATTGATGATTGATCCGCACTCTTGACTTGGGATGCCTGATTATAGATATGGTATCGGCTATGATATTATTGAGGCGGGATCACCGACTATACATATACAGGTAGGTATATGTATCGACTCAGATGATAGGCGGTTTCTTTACCTGTAGTTCAGCTTGTTAGTTCAGCCGTATAGTTTAGTGTAGTTGTTAGATTAGATTAGACTCCTACCTATTTCAAAACTAATGAATCGTGGGTATTTTAAATGACAGCCTAAGGGATCCTACGAATATTTCAAAAGACGTATCTTTTCATAAAAACACCGTAGCCCCTATTTTCAAAACCCCATGATTCGTGTTATTTCAAAAGGCACCATTTGTAGGACTTATATTAGATTAATGCAGCTTAGTTACAGTTGCGTCTAGTATTCAGCTCCCGCTTATTATTGTGGTTCGCTTCGCATCGCATACTTATGTTATAATTTCTTATTGCAATGTTGATATCATATTGTTAGGACACCAGCACCATTACCGATGATGCGTATGTACCACGTACACTTACTTGCCGGCTCACACACATCTTCATTGGTAATTGCCATGTCACGTACACCTTAGAAAATATTATTGCTTGACTTAGCTTGTTAGTTAGTAATTTGACATGATATTAGTATGCCTGCCTTATATGCCAGCTTAACATTGTAGTTATTACTTGTCACTTCATGCATACTGTTATTCATTGTTATGCCTATATTCATGGTTTTTACATGCTATTGATGATTTGGATTCGGATTTCCATGAAATTTTCTGGATTTGGGGGGAAAACCGCAAAACTTATATAAACTGATTTCTCTCTTTTTAAAGAAAAAGTGCGGTTTTTCCCATGATGTATGAGTCGTCCACCATGAGTTTGCTGATGGATTTCGAGACCCGATTCGAGGAGACAGATGAACCGTTTCGGGTACATGGTGGACCCGGTAAGGTACCCCGGGGCAAGAAGCGCGTGATGATGACGATGTGAGCTTGGCAGAGGAGCACTACCTACCGGTGATTTTACCCGAAGCGTCGGATATCCGGAGGATACCGTTGTGGTCTTGAGATGGATGGTAGGGGCCGGTCTGGACTGACGGCGCCCTAGATATTGTGATTGAGACATTGAGATTTCGAGATATTGAGGTACAGAGACTGTGATACAGAGATATCGAGATATTGGGATTACGTTTTGTGCCGATGCTAGGCACTGTTTTATGCTGATTTCATTACGATACCTCATTTTAAAAATACAAAGGAAATCTCACTAAATTATGAAAATGGTTCTTCATTTACATGTATTCTGTTTTCATGCATTCATACCTCATTCATATGATATATTGCTACCTGAGGCACTGACACGGGCACATGAGATTACACTCGGGTTAGATATTTACCCTAACCTTGTTATAGGCTACGTGTTATTCATATATTTGAGGATATATTATGATCATTGACCTAGGTTGCGTTATTTATGCGATTTCTGTGCGTAGATATTTTTCTATTCACGAATTGGCAACTCACCCCCGTTGTGCCCCAGTTTCTTGCAGGTTTGCCGTACAGGTTTCTTTACGGCTTGCGGGCATAGTTTCCTTCGGGTGATTTGCTAGTAGGTGGGTTTACTTGTATCGTACCCCCATTTTATACCTTGTATAATATTATTCCGTTGTATCTAGTAAATTCCATCAACCAAGCATGTATTTATTTTTGAGATAGAGACCAGTGATGTTATTCTTTCGACCTTAGAGTTGCGCGTTATATTTCTGTGGATTTCTGGTGGTTTTGAGTTTCCTTTTGAGTTTTGATCCTCGCCGTTGGCGTTGTATATTATATTGCTTGTGTGGTTATGACCGTCGATTGACGAAGAGCTAGCTCCCGCTTGGGGATGCCTTTTTCTTGATTTCGTATTCTATTCATGTTGTATTCCGTTTGGGGGCCAGTATTTTCTAAGGAGACTCTGCCGAAATTTTCAGTAAATTTTTTGATGTTTTTAAAAACCGCATAATACGGCTTATGCTATTGAAACTACTTGCTTTAAGTTGGTTTTCCTGCACTCTACATCTTTCTTGGTTTGGATTTCTGGGTTTTCGGTTTACTTAGATTACGTACGCCTCGAGACGCTCGTAGTTTAAGTGCCGGTCATGTTCCGTACTTTCGGGTCGTGACAGGTAACAAGATTATTTTCATGATCAAGATCTAAAATGATATAAGCGAATGCAAATGGAACATCGAAACGTGATAAAATTGAAAATGTGGTACTAGATTTACACTACAGGTATAATCTATATTTAAATAGGTATAAAATAATTTAAATAGCATGTAGCAAGATTAACCTGCCTAGACGGATCGAGAAATAGGTGTGTACGGAACGTCTCACTTCGGCGAAATTTCGCGACGCGCGCACGGTACACGGAACGGATCAAAACAACGTACAAAGGTGATCACACAAGTCAGGTACGTTCGCTGGCTCGTCGGGATCGTCGACGTCATGTCCGGTTTCCGGCGAACTAAAAAGGCAGCGAACCATTTAAGGGAAAAAGAACAGAAGAAAAGAGAAAGGAAAGGAAAGGAAGGAAGAAGGAAATGGGGGGAAGAGAAATGCTCACTGTGGTGTATTAGAGTCGGGAAATGAGGACGAGATCGCCGGCGGCGATCAACTCCGGCGGTTCAAGGTGTGGAGGGGGGTGCTCGGTTCTGTTCTCGGGTGTGTGCAGGGCTCGGGTGATGAGAGATGAGGTGGAGGCGATGAGGGTGAGGAGGCGGCGAGGTCAGGAAGGGCATCGTCGGGGCTTTGGGCGACGGCACGGTAGAGGCGGGCGAGGGGGCGACGGCTGCCGCTAAGGTTCGTGGGTTTAAAAAAAGAAGAAGGAATATATATGTGATATATAGGGGGAGAGAGAGAGATAAGGAAAGAGAGAGAAAGAATCGAGAGGAGAGAGAGAGGAGATCGAGAGGAGAGAGAGAGAGTGAGGTGAACAATAGGGAGAGAGAAATTTGTTTGCATATGGGGAGAGAGAGAAAGGAAGAGGGGAGGAGAGAAAGAGGTAAAGAAAAGAGAGAGAAAGAGAAAGAAAGGGAAAGGGAAGTGGGGCCGGCCAGCGAGAGGAGAGAGGCTGGGATTAGTTAGGAAAAGATTTAATATTGAAAAAGGATTTTAGTTTGTTAGAATAAATTCTGTGAACCGTAAAAATATTCGAACTAACTTTTAAAATTTTAAATAAATATAATCTTGGCGAGATACAAAAATATTTCAAAACGCGCCCGGGTCGGGTCTAAAATTTCAAATTTAAAATACGAAAAATATAAGCGACTTCCAAATTTCAAAATGAATGCTCAGTTAATGAAAATGCATACCCCTAAGAATGGATGCACGTACGTGTGCGTAGCCATCCAAACACGTCCGTTTCACTGAACGGGACAAGAACAAGATGCGCGGACGCTACCACGGAGTTAGGGGTATCATGCAGGCTATGAAATGCAATTTTGAATTATTTTACATGACCTAAAATATTATATGGTAAAATATGCGATGCTAGATGAGATGCCAGTATGTACTAATCATGAGATGCACGTGTCTATGTAACAAGTCAAGGTAATCTATAAATATAAATCAAACAAGTTCAAGCAAGCGGGTCGGGTCGAATGCAATAGTAAAAGTAAAAAATACCATTCGCACCCAAAACCCGATAAATCAAGAAAATACCATACATAAGTAAATACGGGAACTGGAATTGGTATAAATGAACTAGGTTGTTACACCCTTCACCGTCAGCCCGCCATGCATTCCCAAGATAAGAAAAAGGCCCAACGCGAAGGCAAAAACAAGTTAAAGAACGAAAAAAACGTTCGACATCGGAAAAACGGATCCAAAAGGCCACGCGATCGAGAAAAGGTCAGCCGAAATCCATCGGTGATGAAGAAGATGGATCGGGAATATTCCTTCTCTCAAGACAAGACAAGGAAAATATTCGACCTCGTCATGAAACATCAAATGATGACACTCCCAGAGTCTCGGCGCCCCGATCAAGCAAACGAAGTTCATTACCCGGATTATTGGTATTCTCACTGAGCGATAGGACATCCTCTTGAAGACTGCTTCACCTTCAAAAACTGGGTCAAAGACCAATATCAGCAAGGTAGGTTTGCTCTATCCAGCAGTTGGAGGGTAGCCCTACCACAAAAGCATGTACCAAAAGCAATGTATATAGAAAAAGTAGAACCGGATCAACAACGGTCTTGGAAATGATCTCGTACCTGTTACGTGATAACGCTGTAGGAAGAAGGAGTGCACGAGAATATGGATGACCTCTTCTGGTGCTTTGAAAATGGGGATGAAGATGAGTTGATCTCAGAATTTCCACCGGCGCCAAAAGAGTTGGAAGATGGGACACACACCACGGCGGATAACATAAGAAAAATCGATTTGGGGACGGAAAACGACCCACGGCCAACGTTCGTTAGTGAGCTGTTGTCTAAAGAGCAGGTGGCTATGCTAAAAGATATGCTCATGCAGTATAAAGTCTGCTTCGCATGGAACTACTCCGAGATGCCGGGACTAGATCCAGAAATAGCTGTGCATAAATTGGCGATATCTCCGGACGTTAAGCCAGTTAAACAAGCACCAAGAAGAATGCGGCTCGAACTTGAAATGAGTATCAACGCCGAATTCAAGAAGCTAATCGACTCCGGCTTCATCCAAGAAGTTCAATACCCTATCTGGATCGCCAACATTGTCCCCGTGATGAAGAAAAATAAGACGGTGCGCATCTGCGTGGATTTCCGAGACCTCAATAAAGCTTGCCCGAAGGATGATTTTCCTGTACCGGTTACTGAGTTGATGATAGATAACACATCCACTCATGAAGTCTTCTCCTTCATGGATGGATCATCAGGGTACAATCAAATAAAGATGCATCCTGAAGACCAGAAACATACCGCTTTATGGACTCCGCTGGGAATATTTTGCTATAAAGTGATGCCTCTCGGTCTGAAGAATACAGGCGCTACCTACCAGAAGGCCATGACGAAGATCTTCGACGACCTCATACATGAGATTGTCGAATGTTACATTGACGACCTCGTAGTGAAAATCAAATCGTACGAAGAGCACTGAGAGTATCTGAAGATAGTGTTTCAGCGCCTTCGGAAATACAACCTGAAGATGAACCTTCTGAAATGCGCGTTCGGAGTTTCCTCAGGCAAATTCCTAGGATTCATTGTATGACATCGGGGCATCGAAATAGATCCATCGAAGATCAAGGCGATTATGAAAATACCCACTCCAAGAACTTTAAAACAATTGCGGTCTCTATAAGGGAAACTCGCGTATATCCTACGGTTCATAGCCAACTTCTCCGGAAAATGCCATCCCTACAGTCACCTGATGAAGAATGGAACCCCGTTTGTTTGGGGATCGTAAATGCCAAAGCGTACTGGACGAAATCAAGCAATACCTACAGAATCCGCCAATATTGACCGCTCCGTTCAAGGGAAAGCCCCTCATCCTGTACACAACCGCCCTTAAAGGTTCTTTGGGTGCGCTATGGGCCCAGGAGAACGACCAAGGGAAAGAGAGAGCCCTCTACTATTTGAGTCGAGTTCTCCTGGGGGCAGAAAACAACTTCTCCCTATCGAAAAACACTGCCTGGCGTTAATCTTCGCGATAATGAAGCTTCGGCATTATACTTTGGCGCATGAGATCCATCTCATATCAAAAGTGGATCCTTTTAAATATTTTATGTCAAGATCCATACTAATGGGACGGCTCGCTAAATGGGCCCTACATTTAATGGAATTCTCGATAACATACCGACCTCTCAAGGCAGTGAAAGGCCAAGCCATCGCTGACTTCCTCGCCGAGCATCCGATACCTGCCGATTCACCCCTAAATTGTGAATTGCCAGACAAGCACGCATTTGACATGATCGACAGGGAGAAAGGAGGGAGTGATACCCGATGGGAACTCTATTTCGACGGAGCATCTTCCGTGAAGAAGCGAAAACACAGCTCCCCCATAATCAAATCTGGGGTAGGACTCATCTTCGTGACTCCACAAGGAGGGATAATGAGCTTTGCCTTTTCCTTAACAGAGTCGAGGACAAAAAATGAAGCAGAGTATAAAGATTTGATAGCAGGTCTTGAGATTGCTGTCAACATGGGCATCGAAAACCTCCTCATATATGGAGACTCCCAGCTGGTCGTCGGCCAAGTAAATGGCGACTACCAGACATGAAAACCGGAACAGTTCTGGTATGGTGAAAGAGTGCAGCAACTGCTGACGCAAATTCCCTCCTATGACCTGGAATGCATACCGCATACAGAAAATAGCAAAGTGGACGCATTAGCCAAACTCGCTAAAGAACTGGCTGACGAAAACCTTGATGACGTAAGGATCATTGTACAAAGCCGCCGGGTTCTTGCACCAGCAGAAATATCTCCGGAGTCGTCTAAAGAAAAGAAAGCGACCAAGCAAACAACCCTACAAATAGAGGACCAAGAAAAGGCTAAGGATTGGAGAGAAATCTTTATAGACTACTTCAAATCCCGTCAAACACCGGAAGATGCATCCTCAAAACATCAGCTCATGAAACGAGCTCTGTCTTTAGCCTTCGTCAATGGTACTCTATATAAGAGATCGTTCGACTTTCTGTGGCTGAGATGCCTGGGACCGGAAGAAGCAAGGAGAGTCGTCCAAAAAAATCACGATGGACTCTGTGGTTATCGGACCACGTTCAAAACGTCCACAAATACAATGCCATTCGCATTGGTATTCGGCACAGAAGCGGTACTCCCCCTCGAGATAGAGCTACCCTCTCTACGAGTGGCGGTTCATTACGAGCTAACAGACGAAGAGAATGCTCATCTTCGGTTTGAAGAGCTAGACTCCCTTGATGAAACTCGTCTCATGGCGCAATAAAACTTGGAGGATCACAAAGCAAAGATGATACGCTCATATGATAGATTGACTAGGCCGAGAACATTCTGCCAAGGTGAACTCGTGCTAGTCGTCAAAAGACCTATGATCCCCAACCGAGCCAAATAGGGGAAATTCGAGCCAAACTATGAGGTCCCGTACATCGTAGAAAAAGTCTACCAAGGTGGGGCTTACTTGCTCATGGATATGCATGGCGAAAGACCTTTCCGGCCGATAAACGGCCGATTCCTTGAGATATACTATGCCTGACGAGTCACAGCCCAGGTTAATGATAGATGACGACGCTTGTGTCCGCTCGCTGTCTTCCTGAGTACCAAACTCTATAAGTGCATCCGGCTAAACTTCGCCGCAGAAAACTAGCTACGGACCAAAACGTCCCTAAACTAACAATGGACCGTAATGTCCTGAAACTAGCTTCGGACCGAAATGTCCCTAAACTAACAATGGACCGTAATGTCCTGAAACTAGCTACGAACTGAAACGTCCCTAAACTAATAATGGACCGTAATATCCTAAAACTAACAACGGACCGAAACGTCCCTAAACTAACAATGGACCGTAATATCCTGAAACTAGTTACAGACCGAAACGTCCCTAAACTAACAATAGACCGTAATGTCCTGAAACTAACAACGGACCGAAACGTCCCTAAACTAACAATGGACCGCAATGTCTTGAAACTAGCTACGGACCGAAACGTCCCAAAACTAACAATGGACCGTAATGTTCTGAAACTAGCTATGGACCGTAACGTCCTTAAACTCCCATAAACTGCAGCATCATTAGGATAACGCGGCAAAAAAAGGGTATATCCATAAGCGAAATGGGCACGGATGAAAACCCGAAAGGGCACCGTGAGTAAAAACAGCAGGGCTACCGGTGAGTTTGTGAAAACCTGAAAGGGCGCAGACTTGTAAAAAAATTTCCTGTACACTTACAAGGTCCTCTCGACTTTGTAAGGAGAAAATACCCGCAAGAGATCCTTACGACTCACAAAGGAGCAAAACACTTAGGAATCCTCACGATCCCTAAGAAGAAATTACACTTACGAGATCCTCACGACTTGTAAGGAGAATGTCCCCCCTATGAGACCCTCGCGGCTCACATGATTCAAAAGTCTTAAGATACAGGGACCTAAACCTGTTCCTAAGCCGTCACATCCCCCAAATTGCCCTACATGCGGTCAATATTGACCCTTGTATACAATACACGCGCATAAATAAGCGTTCCCTCGCCCAGTTCCACCAATGGTGTGAAATTCCCCTATTTGGTGAACAACACTTGCAGGTCCTCTCGACGTGCAAGGAAAAAATTCTCTTGTGAGATCTTTATGACTCTCAAGAGAAAACGCACTTAGGAGTTATCATGAACCCTCAGGAGAAATTACACCTACGAGATCCTCACGACTCGTAGGGAGAAATACCTTTATGAGACCCTTACGACTCATAAAGTCAAAAGCCTTAGTCGTCAGGTCCCTAACCCTGTCTACTAAGCCACCTTTGTTCGATAACGGCGAAGGCAAATGATGATTCGCTCCTGGCAATGTCCCAGTGGTAGCGATGCTGATGCCTAAATCGGTATCAAATTCTAATTTCTTTCACGGCAAGGGATGATTCGCTCCTGGCAATATTCCAATCGCAGCAATGCTGATGCTAAGATTGGTATCAGATCTCAAGTTCATACTCGCAACAAAGTCAGCGAGCGAAAAAGACACATAAAATAGCGGAAATGATTGGGCAACTCGCAACAAAAAGCAGCGAGTAAAAAGAAAAATAGCCGAAATGACTGGGCACCGTAAAAAAAATAGCCGAAATGATTGGGCATCACGACTTTCGTGATATAAAAAGCGGAAATGATAGAGTATCGCGGAAAGAAAAAAAAGTGCAAGAATGAAACTTTTGCCCTACAGGCAAGTCCATACAGACCCCTGTATACAATCTATAGGCATAAACGAAAAGAGAACCACATTTCCCATCAGACTCTGACAAAGAGAGAGTCAGATCTCAACGGCAACATCTGCATCCCAGAAGATCAACACGACGTTCCTTCTTGACACAGCAGAAAGCGGAGCAAGTCAACCAATGACCTCCTCGCCGGAACAACGCTCCGTCTCGGAAACAAGTCAGCCAATGACTTCCCGACGGAACAACGCACCGTCTCGGAAACAAGTCAGCCAATGACCTCCTGTAGGGTTACTAGGCACTCTCATAAGGGTCAATAAGGCATCAACCATGCCCGATTTAAAATTTCAATGTGCCGAACAACCCTAACCAAGATTTTTAAACTAGAGATTAGGCGAAACAAAGCATGTTAAACACTTTAATATCTAAGAATTTGGGATTACAGCCTTTGTAGTCCGGTCCTTCACTTCTAAAGCTCCGTGTTGAGGTCCCTTCGCTGCGATCATCGAGTATCCGGACTCTAGAGAGGCTCCACGAAAAGAATGATGCAAACTTGTTTCCGATCTTCGAAAACAAAGATGAACTACCTTGAAGTTTCTTTAACACAAGCTATCACTCACTAAATGAAGTGAACACCCTAATCTAAATGGCTAGGATAGATTAGGATTATGAAGTAGGATTTTAGCTCTCACCTGTTTTCTTTAACTCACTCAAAATCATCACTAAGCAAAAAGCTAGAAAGCTTTCAAGGAAGAAGAAGAAGAATCAATTTACTTTGTGATGAATAATGAATTGTGGTGAGGTCAGAATTGCAACCATGGGTTAAGTATGATAACTTAACCCATGTAGAGACTTAACCATGGTCATGGGTTGGGTTGGGTTAATAAATATCATAACAAATATCTTTACAAATATCTTTAGCAAGAAATAAAAGAAAAACCTTCTAGAAGCTTCTAGAAAATATTCACCCAAATCAAACCTTAATTATGTTTAATCTCTACTAATCACGTTGCATTAATAATCCTAACATGTTACAATATTATATATCACATATACAATATTTATTGTAACAAAATAAAATAATACTATTAACATATATCACATATATATCAATATATTACCCGAGTGAGAAAAAGAATCTTTTAGTGAGCTTATATCAGTTAATGTAATTTAATATATCAAATATATAAGTATACATTAAATTATCGAATCAACACTTGATCCGATAATCCGGCTATTTCACAAATAACCGACTAATATAATCTGTATCAGTTCATCGAATCAACACTTGATCCGATGACCCGGCTATATCACATATACCCGGCCGATATCTCATATCGCGAGAATCTAATACGGAATCACATACACATATTGTTCTCGGTCCCGCACATATCATATATGTGCTCCTACTTCATTTTGCCTGAGCCAAGAAACCTCTGCGTAGGACTCTAAAGAATCGTCAATACGCCGGAAGTAGGTGATGATCATATCAAACACCCTCAAGATGCAAGCGGTCAGCTAAACGTAACAGCCACCCAGGTATTGAGCGCTCAGAAGATCAACAAGCAAGCCTATACATTCTCCTGTGAATCCAATCAGTAACACTCCTGTACAGTCCGGTCTCTTCGTCTGATATGTTGCATGTCTCGCCTAGGGGTGGTAAATGTCAGACCCCAGTAGCTTGATAAGTCGTGTCGATATGAGGTCTATAACAGTTCGTGAAACTACTGATAACACTTACCAGTAAATCTCAGCAACCCTGGCCAGGGATTTCCAGTTATAGGCAATCGAACACAGCACAACATCAACTCCCTATACCGGGAGAGACGAATCCCCTCCTATCGCTCATTGCCTCAATGTGATTCGGGACTGTACCCAAAAAGCCACCTTTTTGCATGCCCTCTTGGACGTGGTATGATGGAAATCAAAGCACAGTGGGAATCACACAAGACTCTATAACGATCTCGAGTCTACAGACTAACCTGTACCAGTGTCACCAGAGAACCGCCATCTGACGTGAGGTATAATACCATCTGGGAGTTCTCGACGAGTCCGTCCAGTGTACCCAGTCTCTACTTAGCACCTGTATACCTTCTCTGATATCAAACACCAATGGATATGAGATCATCCATCGCCCATCAAATGGGTCAAGAAGCACATACGCTAGTCTACTCTGGTATATCGATACCCTGTCTCGATACACCCACGACTAGGAACATTTGAAGGGTGTACTTGGCGACTACACTGTCCCCACTAGTATGATCCGCATCATAGTCCTGGTAGTCAAGTACTTATCCTAAGGGCTTTATCAACATGTAACATAAAGACAATCAGAGTACATGTTAAAATAAAGATTCACCAGATAGCATACTATCATGTCGAGCAAGAAAGTCCTCCCTATATATGTCCAAGCATCCACTACAATATACATCGTATATACAGTAATGGCCTCTAGGGCATACATATAACTAACAATCTCCCACTTGCACTAGGGCCATTTGTTGTGGTATCACATACCCAACAATTAGCTGTGGTTGAAGTATCTCATACTCAACCATCCCATAAAAGTCTCTACTGGGAAAAAAGCCTTTGTGAGTGGATCCGCGCTGTTGTCCTCCGTGTCTACTCTCCAAACCTCGATCTCCTTGGAGATCAACCATCTCCATGATCAGGTGATACTTCCTAAGAATTATATCTGGATTTCTGATGGAACGGGGGTTCCTCGGCATAAGCCACAATTCCATTGTCACACAATGGTAGGAACGAAGTTCATCTCATGAACTTGTACCAGACTGCCTCTTTTGGTAGCATCCTTGGAAACAATGTATCTTGCCTTTAATCGTCTAGTAAGTCACGGTATCTAGCTTGGAACTCTTCCAACATATCGTCCCTCCACTGAGGGTAAAGACAATACCTGCGACTGACATTCAGTCGTCCTTATCACCCTGAAACTTTTTCAGTGATTCTCCCCAGGATCGATTGATATCATCTCACTACAACTAGTGAGAATCCTAACATCCAATTAGATCTATCTCATAGATCCATAACCCAGGATTTAGGAGGTATCACCTTGATCCTATAGAGAATCCTGGTGATAAAAGGAGATTGACCGAGCGTAGCATAGGAAACTCCTTCCCTATCAAGAGTATGTCATCCACGTACTCTACGAGGATCATTACCATACTCTCTACTACCTTTTTGTATATACAAGGTTCATCTACCATTTTGATGAAGTCAAACTCTTTGACTACCACATCAAAACAGATGTTCCAACTCCGCGATGCCTGCTTTATCGCATAAAACATCTTGCACATGTTTCCGCTGCTCCCACTGTCTACGAATCCTTCTGGCTGTGTACTTATAGATGCTCTCTTCCAAATCAACATTTAGAAAAGCAGTCATGACACCCAACCGCCAGATATCGTAGTCATGGTATGTTGCCGTGGTAAGTAGGATCTGGATGGACTTAAGCATAGCTTTGAAAGTCTCAACTTTTCCATGTACACCAAGTAATCTTCTCAAGATATACTTGCTCCTGATGGGGATTTAACCCTTCAGATAAAGCAACCAAAGTCCATACTTTGTTGGTGTATAAGGATTCCATCTCAGATCGCTAAGCATCCAGCCATTTTTACAGAGTCCCACTCCTGATGGCCTGCTGGAAATTAGTTGGGTCATCATCTCATGATGCAATCCTCGCTCCCACTTTCATAGAGAAACCGAAATATCTCTCAGGTGGGTGAGGAATCCTACTAGATCGGCGGAGAGGCTGAGGTTCGTTAGAAACTTTTGAATCCTTTGGTTCTACCAAATCATCAGTTGCAGTTTGTATAGCTGGAACTCTTTCCAGTTCTACCTCATGACCACTAATTTCTTCATAAGAAATTCCTTTTCACAAAGGTGGCATGTTGAGAAACAAAACATCTTTTGTTCCTCGGTTAGGTAGAAGATATTCCTTTGCTAATTCTTGGGATATCCAACAAACTTCTACAGAACTGACTTTGCCTCGAGCTTGTCCGGATTTTGCTTTTGACATAGGCCGGACAACCCCAAATCTTAACATCTTTAAGAGATGGGCTCTTCCCATACCATATCACATATGAAGTGGTAGGCAACTGATTTGATTGGAACCCTATTCAATAGGTATGCAGCTTCTCAAGTGCATAACTCCCAAAAGGAAATAGGCAACTCAATAGTACTCATCATAGAGCACACCATATCAT
Organism: Agapanthus africanus; assembly: GCA_030015575.1. Taxonomy (NCBI): domain Eukaryota; kingdom Viridiplantae; phylum Streptophyta; class Magnoliopsida; order Asparagales; family Amaryllidaceae; genus Agapanthus; species Agapanthus africanus. The sequence continues at coordinate 428,566,098 of CM057345.1, read as the reverse complement.
ATAGGGTGTAATTGCTCCGCTCCGATACATCGACGTGCTGTGGTGTATTCGGAGGAGTGATGCTGAGAGAGAATCTCATTCTCCTTTAGAATATTCCAGGAATTCCATGCTCAAGTATTCTCCTCCTTGATCTCATCAAAGGACATAATACTTATACCCGTTTTTGGTTCTCTACTTCTAACTCATATTCATTGAATTTCTCAAAAGGTCAGACTTGTGTTTCAATAGGAACATATGTCCGAATCTTGAGAGATAATCAGCAAATGTAATGAAGTACAAAGAACCGGTCCTGGCATGTGTAGACAGGGGACCTTCATACATCAGCATGTATCAATCCCAAGAGTTCACTAACTCTTTCTCTGTTTCCAATAAACAGAGTTGTGGTCATCTTATCTTTGTGACATGACCGGCAAGTTTCACAAGATGTAAATTCAAACTAATTTAAATATGCATCTAAATGTAACTTCAGCTAGTCTGGTCACATTGATATGACCTAGTCTGCAATACCTCAAGAAGGATTCATTCATTTCTGAACTCTTCCTCTTGTGTGTGTTCTGTACGTTAAGAACTGTGGTTTGATTTAGAACGTCTATGCTTTTAGATAACATGCCAGAACCGATCAACACTTGATATAGGAAATGTTCAAAACATTATCCAACAATAAAATTATATCCTTTCTTTACTAATAAAAAGACTGATATGGTGTTGTATATCAGGTTCGGTATATAATAATATTCGTTCAGAATCAATGTATTCTGGTAATACAGGGTGATAACTGCCAACAGACTTGGCTGCAACACTTGCATCCTTTCCAACTCTTGAAACTTATTACCCGTTCTCAGTTCTCTACCTATCTGTAGCCCATGTAACAAATTACATATGTGGGATCCTGATCCGGTATCAATATACCCAGGACGTAACGGATATTGAGAAACAGTTCTCCGTAATGAACACACCCGAAGAAGATGCATCAGCATGTACTTTCTTCGTTTGGGCGGCACGGGAATTCTGGTAATCCCCAATTTCCTGCTCTGTCTTATAACATTTATAAGTTGGAGCGGGACCAACGTTCCTTAGCGCAGTATAATAAGCGGGTTCGGTCAATACATCCGTATTATTATCTTGATTAAGGCGTGACATAGTCGTAACAAGGAGAGAGAGAGAAGAAAAAACACTCAGCGTGCGCTTTTACAAGATTAGATTGGTTATCAATTTATCTAATCAGGATGTCTCCCACTGTTTTAGTCAAATCATCCTTCAAACCCTAAAAGGAAAGACTGGCCGGGATTAATTACACTCTACAAGTTCGTCAATCTTTCAGCCAGGCCAGTGCCGGTACTTTGAGGGAGGTTCCTGTAGGGTTCCTAGGCACCCTAATGAGGTCTCACAAGGCATCGAACATGCCAATTTCAAATTATCTAGGTGCCGAGAGACCCTAATACGGATCGTTTGCTAGAAATCTAGGCGAAAAAGTAATCTAGTTAACAGTTAACTAAGGGATACGGATATACAACCTTTGTAGATCCGTTTGTCCACCTCCATAGCTCCATGAAGAAGTCATCTCCGCTGTACAAATCCGAAATCCGGGCTCTTGTGTCGGCTTCATCGGAGAAGAAGCGGGCTAGGTCATCGACGACGTGCCGAAGATGATCTACGTCGAGGCATCGCTAAATCAAACTCCGACTTCACCAAGTCCAAAAACTTGTGAAGAGAACACACTCTACTACTTGGCAAGAGGTAGAGGATGAAGAAATAGGAAGTGGGTAGACTTTAGATTTGGATTTCTCACTCTTTATCATCAATCACCATTGATGAAGAAAGCTTTTTCTTCCTTGCTCATGAAGAAGAAGAAGAAAGAAATATATGATAAGTTAATTAAAAACAATAGAAAAATCAAAACTTATCATAATGTTAACTAGAGTCAAGTGTAGAGAATAAATCATGGTTAGTGGGAATGGTTAGGGTTAAGGATGAGATAAGAATGGTTGACTTGATCAATGTTTCATGAAGCTTCAACTAAACTCCAAATTAAGCCACCATTCTTTTCTCCTCTTTTCCAAAATGAATAAAAAAATACATAAATGAATAAATAAAGGAAATGAAACCCTAACCATTCTTTTAACCATGGTTTAATTCTTTGCACTTAACCAAGTAAACATGTATCATCAAACATGATACAATCAAATGCACAAAATCATATCGCATATGTAATGCGCACACCCGAGTGAGAAAATCCATTTAAAGTGAACCGATCCTAGTTAATGCAAAGTAATATATCAAATATATAATTATGCATTAAATAATTAAATCAACACTTGATTCAATGACCCGGTCATGTCGCACACAACCGACTAGTATATAATGTATCGGCTTATCAAATCAACCTTTGATTCGATAACTAGGGTATATCGCATATAACCTAATCGATACATTCATCGCGAGAATGGAATACGGTATCACATACACGCATTATTCTCGGTCCCGCACATATCTCATATGCGCTCCTATTTCGTTTTGCTTGAGCCAGGAAACCTCTGTGTAGGACTCTAAAGACTCGTCAATACGCCGGCAGCAGGCGATGATCATATCAAACACCCACAAGCCGCAAGCGGTCTGCTAAACGTAACGGCCACCCGGGTATTGAGCGATCTGAAGATCGACGAGCAAGCCCGCTCACACTCCAGTGAATCCGACCAGTAACACTACCGTACAGTCCGGTCTGATCGTCTGATATGTCGCATATCTCGCCTAGGGGTGGTAAACGTCAGACCCCAATAGCTCGATAAGTCGTGTCGATATGAGGTCTATAACTATTCGAGAAACTACTGGTAACACTTACCAGTAAATCTCAGCAACCCTGGCCAGGGATTTCCTGTTATAGCCAATCGAACACAGCGCAACATCAACCCCCTATACCGGGAGAGACGAATCCCCTCCTATCGCTCATTGCCTCCATGTGACTCGGGACTGTACCCAAAAACCACCGTTTTGCACGCCCTCTTGGACGTGGTAAGATGGAAATCAAAGCACAGTGGGAACCACACAAGACTCTATGACGATCCCGGGTCAACAGACTACTCTGTACCAGTGTCACCAGAGAACTGCCATCTGACGTGAGGTATAATACCATCTGGGAGTTCTCGGCGAGTCCGTCCAGTGTACCCAGTCTCTACTGATCACCCGTATGTCATCTCTGATGTCAAACACCAATGGATATGGGATCATCCATCGCCCATCTGTATGGGTCGAGAAGGTATACGCTAGTCTACTCTGGTATATCGATGCCCCGTCTCGATACACCCACGACTAGGGACTTTGAAGGATGTACTTATGGACTACCATGTCCCCACTAGTATGATCTGCATCACAGTCCAGGTAGTCAAGTACAGATCCTAAGGGCTTTACCAACATGTAACAGAGAGACAATCAGTATACACGTTAAGGTAAAGTTCAACCAGATAGCATACTATCATGTCGAGCAAGAAAGTCCTCCCTATATACGTCCCAGCATCCACTACAATATACATCCTATGTACAGTAATGGCCTCTAGGGCATACATATAACTAACAGTTCCCCGTGCTTTCGCATGGACCTAATTAAAATAAACCTCGTTTTCCCAGGGGCGTAACCCCATTAACACTTTTCTAGACACCTACTTGATCGGCTAATTGTAATGTGTAAAACTCTCACAGGAGTAACTCTTACTCACAGCGGGTATCGGGATCCAACTATCTCATAGAAGGTATGCAATCTCATTGCAAATTTCAAATCTTGAAATTCCCAATAATATTTTGCCCCTAGCAGCTATATGACTTTTACATGGTCAACAAATCATAAGTGCTAGTCAAGTTCAACCCGTCAATTTCCCGATTGAATTAAACCCACCCGCACGACCCTTAACATGGTCAACAAAGTCGCAAGACTACCCTAATCCAATCGCATCATATGCTTATACAGATAAGCACTAATCAGCTACCGCACTCTACGCCTTAACATGGTCAACAAACGTAGCACGAATACTAACTAGTACTTATCTGAAATGACGGAGGGCTACGACAGGTTTTTAAGAAAACCCTTTGCGTAATGAACTTGATATCGTTGTAGAATCGAGTGATTTTAAAATGGAGAGTTTTTGAGGCTTTTCTAGTTTTGCTAAAGAGGCCACTCTCGGTGAAGGGATCGTCGGCTCTTTCCTCATTGAATAAGGTGCAGGATATTTCACAAATACCTCTGTGCAAGCAAAAAACTATAGAAGCAATCAAAAGACAAACCGAGTTTGTAGCATCTGCTAGTTTAACTAAAGAGGTCACTCCCGGTGAAGGGATCTCGGCTCTTTCCTTATCGAATAAGGTGCTGGATGCTCTACAAGGAACACCGCTATGCAAAGCAAGAACTAGAGCTACCGGTTTTTAAACAAGTTTCTACAACATCTTTAGGTTTCTTTTAGTTTCATTAATCTCATTAATAAAGTCCCATTTTAATTATGCTTCACAAGCATCACATTTGAAACGAAATCTACAATATAACATATATCTCATATATATAATATAAACATTCGTCTCAGGCAGTAATATGATCTCATCACAGAACATTGCAGCAGAAGAACATATATGAAATATTGGATATACTAGGATTTCCGTGTTTTAATACTAGCCTGTATAAAACGCAGATTCCACGGTCATGATGAATAGCCAAACCCACATCCCTAGACCCCTACGAGAGCGGCAAGCAACACTGTCAATTCTAGGGTTAGGAGACCCGGTCTCAACTCCTCGAGATGGTCTTCCACTGGACCCTAGAACCCGGTTACTTGTGCTCCCCGCCTTGGGTCTACCTAATGCGGAAAAATAAATAATATACAATGGTGACATCATCCTCAGCCCGGAAGTGCCCCAATAAAAGAATATTACATACAAATGAATTTTACATGAATAAAAAAGAAAATCTCTCATCTCACATAAAGCCTCCGGCTATTCAAAACGCGACGATCCAATATAACATATCACAGCAACGCATAATATCACATATCATCAATGTAAGCAAGTATGCGTATCCCGATTGTCGTTGATGTATAGCAACGAAGCCGGCGATACACTGCATACTACGTTTACGGTGACAGAAAAGAAAGTGTAAAACTACAATAGTTGGAATCCGCAACCTCCTTAGACATCGCATGCCTAACCAAATGAATTCCTTAGACATTGCATGCCTAACAATTATAAACCCCGCATTTTAGTCTCATTATCGAAAACACTTTTCAATATCTACTCGGGCAATTCAACAAGATTCCCGACATCCTGATCGAATGCTCGTCACAAACTTTAGTAGACGGCCGCACCCCCGGATGCCATCGACAAAGTGCACTAAGGTGGAACACCGCTGCCGCGAACACCCGAACGAATGCTTTTGGCGACGGGGTTCTCCTATAGTCACTTGGTCGGGGCTATGGGGCGTGGCTATCTATTAAGTTTACCCGGCGAGTATCCGCGTACGCTACGTGATTGCGACAGACTTTTGATCGCATCAAAATCCCGTGGCAACCGATCATCTGAGACTGAACTGCTAGATTTATAACATTCAAATTAGTTATCTCATAACTACTTGTGGATTCCAAATATTGTATCACATTCCAGATAAGCAGACAATGTTAAACTTTTCGATCGAATAAACAAACACCCAAGATTTCCCAAATAGTTCTCAACACTTGAAATTAGTTTAAAAACATCCATCACATGCCACAGTACCAATGGTCCAGCCATAGAAGGGTCAAGCCAACGCCCCACATGTGGCAACGCCGTACTGCCCCAAACCCTAAGGTTCAAAGGCAGTTCAGACGGTCACATAATCGAGTTAAGGTTTGTGTTCTTTTAGAGGGTCCACCGCGTTACTTGCACGACTTAGAACATTCTTAAACTACGGAAAAATCCAACACTTGGAAATTTTTCGGCAGGGGAAAAAGTGAGTTATTGATATCCGTTCGAACTTTTTAACACGTTCTAAAATTACCCGGAAAAACTTAAACAAAGTTAAATTTTCCGATCGAATCAACGAGTTCCCAATACAACCCAGAAAACTCAACACTTGAGTAGAATTAAAAATTCTCAGAAGCATGCAAGAACACCTACGGATGTTACTGTAGGAAAAACTAACAATAATTCGCCTGTATGGCCGCGGAACCGCCGCGCGACCCATAGTCCTGCCGCAGTTCCGCGGCGCTTTATACAAATTACCATGTCATTTTTAAAGTATTCTAAATAATTCCCTGCTGATTTTTTGAGCATTTTTAATATGAAAAATGTCAACTTCTGAATTTTTTTCCCAGAAACTAGGGTTTTACGGGTATTCGAAGTTCGATCGGACTTTAAACTTCGTCTAAACTTCGCCCAAAGCTCTAGCATGGCTCTAATACCACTGTAGGGTTACTAGGCACTCTAACAAGGGTCTATAAGGCATCAACCATGCCCGATTTAAAATTTAGACGTGCCGAACAACCCTAACCAAGATCTTTAAAATAGAGATTAGGCGAAACAAAGCATGTTAAACACTTTAACATCTAAGAGTTTGGGATTACAACCTTTGTAGTCCGGTCCTTCACTTCTAAAGCTCCGTGTTGAGGTCCCTTCGCTGCAATCATCGAGTATCCGGACTCTAGAGAGGCTCTACGAAGAGAATGATGCAAACTTGCTTCCGATCTTCGATAACAAAGATGATCTACCTTGAAGTTTCTTTAACACAGGCTCTCACTCACTAAATGAAGTGAACACCCTAATCTAAATGGCTAGGATAGATTAGGATGATGAAGTAGGATTTTAGCTCTCACTTGTATTCTTTAACTCACTCAAAATCATCACTAAGCAAAAAGCTAGAAAGCTTTCAAGGAAGAAGAAGAAGAATCAATTTACTTTGTGATGAATAATGAATTGTGGTGAGGTTAGAATTGCAACCATGAGTTAAGTATGATAGCTTAACCCATGTAGAGACTTAACCATGGTCATGGGTTGGGTTGGGTTAATAAATATCATAATAAATATCTTTAGTAAGAAACAAAAGAAAAACCTTCTAGAAGCTTCTAGAAAATATTAACCCAAATCAAACCTTAATTATGTTTAATCTCTACTAGTCACGTTGCATTAATAACCCTAACATGTTACAATATTATATATCACATATACAATATTTATTATAACAAAATAAAATAATACTATTAACATATATCACGTATATATCAATGTATTACCCGAGTGAGAAAAAGAATCTTTTAGTGAGCTTATATCAGTTAATGTAATTTAATATATCAAATATATAATTATACATTAAATTATCGAATCAACACTTGATCCGATAATCCGGCTATTTCATAAATAACCGACTAATATAATCTGTATCAGTTCATCGAATCAACACTTGATCCGATGACCCGGCTATGTCACATATACCCGGCCGATATCTCATATCGTGAGAATCTAATACGGTATCACATACACGTATTGTTCTCGGTCCCGCACATATCATATATGTGCTCCTACTCCATTTTTCCTGAGCCAAGAAACTTCTGCGTAGGACTCTAAAGAATCGTCAATACGCCGGCAGTAGGTGATGATCATATCAAACACCCACAAGCTGCAAGCGGTCAGCTAAACGTAACAGCCACCCAGGTATTGAGAGCTCAGAAGATCAACAAGCAAGCCTGTACATTCTCCTATGAATCCAGTCAGTAACACTCCCGTACAGTCCGGTCTCTTCGTCTGATATGTTGCATATCCCGCCTAGGGGTGGTAAACGTCAGACCCCAGTAGCTTGATAAGTCGTGTCGATATGAGGTCTATAACAGTTCGAGAAACTACTGATAACACTTACCAGTAAATCTCAGGAACCCTGGCCAGGGATTTCCAGTTATAGCCAATCGAACACAGCACAACATCAACTCCCTATACCGGGAGAGACGAATCCCATCCTATCGCTCATTGCCTCCATATGATTCGGGACTGTACCCAAAAGCCACCTTTTTGCACACCCTATTGGACGCGGTATGATGGAAATCAAAGCACAGTGGGAATCACACAAGACTCTATGACGATCTCGGGTCTACAAACTAACATGTACCAGTGTCACCAGAGAACTGCTATCTGACGTGAGGTATAATACCATCTGGGAGTTCTCGGCGAGTCCGTCCAGTATACCCAGTCTCCACTGAGCACCCGTATACCTTCTCTAATGTCAAACACCAATGGATATGAGATCATCCATCGCCCATCATATGGGTCATGAAGCGCATACGCTAGTCTACTCTGGTATATCGATGCCCTGTCTCGATACACCCACGACTAGGAACATTTGAAGGATGTACTTGGTGACTACATTTTCCCCACTAGTTTGATCCGCATCATAGTCCTGGTAGTCAAGTACTCATCCTAAGGGCTTTATCAACATGTAACATAGAGACAATCAGAGTACATGTTAAGATAAAGAGCAACCAGATAGCATACTATCATGTCGAGCAAGAAAGTCCTCCCTATATATGTCTAAGCATCCACTACAATATACATCGTATGTACAGTAATGGCCTCTAGGGCATACATATAACTAACACCTCCCCGCCGGAACAACGCTCCATCTCGGAAACAAGTCAGCTAATGACCTCCCCAACGGAACAACGCTCCGTCTCGGAAACAAGTCAGCCAATAACCTCCCCGCCGCAACAACGCTCCGTCTCGGAAACAAGTCAGCCAATGACCTCCCTGCTGGAACTGTTGGGATTCCTTAGCACCCTACAGGATTTTCAAGACATCATGCATGCCAATTTCAAAAAATTCAAGAGTGCTAATGAACCCTAAACTAGGATCAAGCTAAAGTAAATAGACAATATAAACATGTAATCAACCATTACACTAAGTGAATGAGAAATACAACCTTTGTAGACCGGTCCTTCACTTCTAAAGCTCCGTGTAGTGGTCCCTTCGCTGCAAGTGGAGATCTCCCGAACTCTAGTATGGGTTCTCTTAGAGAAATGAACAACCTTGCTCGAAGTCTTCGATGTCGAAGATGATCTACGTCGAGGAGACTCAAACCCAAGCTACCTCTTCACTTGGTGATGAACTTTGTGAAGAAAACACTCTAACTAAATGGCAAGTAGTAGAGAGTGATGACGTAGGAAATATGCTCACTTTAGATTTTATTTTCTCACAATATTTTCTCACCATTTTGAAAGCTAGAGACCTTTCATGAGGAGGAAGAAGATGAAATGATCAAGATGAGAAGATGAAAACTAATGAGGTGAGAATAGCAACCATGGGTGAGTTAGTATCATACACTAAACCATGTAGAGAATAAACCATGGGTTACAATAATGGTTAGGTTAATAAATATCTACAAGTAAAACAAAAAGAGTGGACTTGGTCAATGGTTCCACAAGCTTCAACTATGTGACAATTTCCAACCAATTTTGATTTACTTTAAATAAATAAAACCCTCACATTATTATAAGCATGGTGTGAGTCTCATACACCCATGTAGCATGTGGCATCTATCATGACACAAAATAATGTACACTAATATATATCACATATATACTAATGCACAATCAAGTGAGAAAAGAAATCTTAAGTGAGCTAATATTAGTTAATGTAAATTAATATATAAAATATATAATTATACATTAGATTATTAAATCAACACTTAATTTAATAATCCGGCTATATCACATATAACCAACTAATATCATGTGTATCAATTCATCGAATCATCACTTGATTCGATAACCCGGCTATATCACATATAACCGACCGATGACACAAATCGCGAGAGTAGAATACGGTATCTCATACTCGTATTAATCTCGATCCCCCACATATCACATATATGCTCCTACTCCGTTTCTCTTGAGCCAGGAAACCTTTGTGTAGGACTATAAAGACTCGTCAATACGCCAGCAGTAGGTGATGATCCTATCAAACACCCACAAGCCACAAGAGGCCTGCGAAACGTAACGGCCACTCGGGTATTGAGCGATCAGAAGATCAATAAGAAAGCCTACTCATACTCCTGCGAATCCAATCAGTAACACTTTCGTCCAGTTCGGTCTCTTTGTTAGTTATATGTATGCCCTAGAGGCCATTACTGTACATAGGATGTATATTGTAGTGGACGCTGGGACATATATAGGGAGGACTTTCTTGCTCGACATGATAGTATGCTATCTGGTTACTCTTTACCTTAACATGTATACTGATTGTCTCTCCGTTACATGTTGGTAAAGCCCTTAGGATGTGTACTTGACTACCTGGACTATGATGCGGATCATACTAGTGGGGACATGGTAGTCCATAAGTACATCCTTCAAGGTCCCTAGTCGTGGGTATATCGAGACGGGGCATCGATATACCAAAGTAGACTAGCGTATACCTTCTCGACCCATACAGATGGGCGATGGATGATCCCATATCCATTGGTGTTTGACATCAGAGATGATATACAGATGCTCAGTGGAGGCTGGGTACACTGGAAGGACTCGCCGAGAATTCCCAGATGGTATTATACCTTACGTCAGATGGCAGTTCTCTGGTGACACTGGAACAGGTTAGTCTGTAGACCCGAGATCGTCATAGAGTCTTGTGTGATTCCCACTGTGCTTTGATTTCCACCTTACCACGTCCAAGAGGGCATGCAAAACGGTGGTTTTTGGGTACAGTCCCGAATTACATGGAGGCAATGAGCGATAGGAGGGGATTCGTCTCTCCCGGTATAGGGATTTGATGTTGTGCTGTGTTCGATTGGCTATAACCGGAAATCCCTGGCCAGGGTTGCTGAGATTTACTGGTAAGTGTTACCAGTAGTTTCTCGAACTGTTATAGACCTCATATCGACACGACTTATCGAGCTACTGGGGTCTGACGTTTACCACCCCTAGGCGAGATATGCGACATATCAGACAAACAGACCGGACTTTACGGTAAGTGTTACTGGTTGGATTCACAGGAGTGTGAGCGGGCTTGCTCGTTGATCTTCTGATCGCTCAATACCAGGGTGGCCGCTACGTTTAGCAGACCGCTTGCGGCTTGTGGGTGTTTGATATGATCATCACCTGCTGCCGGCGTATTGACGAGTCTTTAGAGTCCTACACAGAGGTTTCCTGGCTCAAGCGAAACGTAATGGGAGCGCATATGAGATATGTGCGGGACCGAGAATAATGTGTGTATGTGATACCGTATTCTATTCTCGCGATAAATGTATCGATTGGTTGTATGCGATATAACCTAGTTATCGAATCAAGGATTGATTTGATAAGTCGATACATTGGATATTAGTCGGTAATATGCGATATGACCGGATCTTTAAATCAAGTGATGATTTAATGATTTAATGTATAATTATATATTTGATATATCACTTTACATAACTAGTATTTGTTCACTTATGATGCATTTTCTCACTTAATGTGCACATTGTATATATGATATAGTTTTGTGCACTAGTTTGTATCATGTTTGACGATATATGCAAACTTGGGTGTGTGTATGCTTTAAACCATGTTTAGTAAACGATTAGGGTTTCATTTGATTTATTTATTTATTCATTTTGGCTTGAAATAAAATGGTGGCTTTCTTTGGATTTTGTTGAAGCTTTGAAAAAGCTTTGACCATTTTGTTTTATTCCTTAACCCTAACCATTTACCTAAACCATAGTTTATTCTCTACATGAGTTTACTCACCCATGGTTGCAAAATGATAACCATCACTTCATTTTCTTTTTGGAATTAATCCATAATTCTTTTTCTTTTTCTTCTTCTTCATCTTCTTCTTCAAGTGAAGAAAAGAAAAGCTTTCTAGAAAAATGTCAAGTGATGAAATCAAGTGAGAAATCCAAATCCAAAGTGAACCCACTTCCTATTTCTTCATCCTCTACCACTTACCATTGTTGGAGGTAGTGCCCTCAGAGTCAATTATTGGATCACAGGCACGTGATTGCAATGATTGAGGGAGGACCTATCCCGGTACAACAGTCTTACTCGAGATGATAGTATGCTATCTGGTTTATCTTTATCATCGTGTATTGCTTTAGGTGACCTGACAGGTCGCTATTGCACGTTGATAGAGCCCCTAGGATTCTTGCTTGACTGCCAGCAGTATGAGGGCGATCATATAAGTGAGAGCTGGAGTCTATAAGCACATCCTTAAAAGGTCCCTAGTCGTGGGAGTTTCGAGACAGGGCATCGATTCTCCAGAGTAGACTAGTGTATACAGTCGAGACCCCGACGAGGGGCGGTGGCCGGTCTCACAAGCCACTGGTGTCAGTTGGATCACCTAAGATGTATACAGGTGCTCATTGGGTTATGAGTACACCGGACAGGACTCGCCGGGAACATGCTAGTTGGTCTTATACCTGACGTCAGATAGCAGTTCCCAGGTGACATGTGTACAGGTTAGTTCATCGACCTGGGGATCGTCATTTGTCTCATGTGAGTTCCCACTATGCTTTGATTACTACCCTACCACGGCTCAAAGGAGTCGTGCAAACAGGTTTTAGTTGGGTACAGTCCCGAGCCACATGGAGGCAGCGAGCGGATCTTCGGGGGTTCGTCTCTCCCGGTATTGGGGGTGAGGTCGCGCTGTGTCTAGGAGAGCCATTACACGAAGTCCTTGGCCAAGGCAGGAGATTTACTGGTAGGTATTCCAGTAGTATCTCAGGGTTTTCTGGGCTACACTCCGACACGACTTGTACCGCTTTTGGGGGTCTGACTTTTACCCACCCCCTAGGCCCGACATGCGATGCTCATAGACGAACGGACCGGACTGTACGGATATTGTCACTGACAGGCTCAGTAGGGTGTCAGGATGAGTTCGCTCATCGACGTCCCATTTAGTCAATAGCTGGTGGCCCGTCACGTATTGGCTTATATCTCTGACGTTCTAGTGGTTAAATCCACAGCCATAGTATTGACGAGTCTTTAGAGTCCACCACACTTTCAGTTACTCAAGCTTTCGGGCGAAACGCCGTAGAGGCCATATGGAGATATGGCAGGGTTCGATCAGATACGTGCGGTATTGCACGGATCAGGATCGGACGGTTTGTACTAGAGGCCGTATGGTTATATGGCAGCGTTCGATCAGATACGTGCGGTATTACACGGATCAGGATCGGACGGATATTACTAGCCGGCTTTGGTTTAAGCCGGATCCTAGTATAGTACAGTGTAGATTTTGTCTCATTGCATTTGTATCCGGACGGAATACAGATGCGGGTGTGTATGCACAGTATCCGGGTTTTTCCTGTAATTTATTACGGGACCAGTTTTCTGGAGTTGCCAGTTTGCATTCCGTTCCGGCCGTTTTTCCTTTGTTCTTTCCCGGCCGGACTTTTCCGATGGGGGGGCCGGCCATTTTGCGAGAGAGAGAGAGAGAGGTTCATTTGTGTGGATATATTTTTGATCATCTCATCTTTTTTGAAAAAGATTGAAAGCTTCATTTCCCTTAAAAAGCTCATTCTTCCTTCACCTCCATCAAAAAGGCAACATAACCCCAAAGTGAGACATAGCCTCTACACTACACATTCTACAGCATATCTTGGGCATGTCGACTTGCCGGCTTCATGCCTGAGTTGCCTCGGTATTGAGGTGGGAGCCCGTAAAAGATGCAGATGATGTGGTGCCCTTCCGGCGAGGAGGCGACGACTGGAGTTTCCGCGGGAGATCGGGACGATGACGAGAAGACCGGAGGACTCGGATCACTCGGTATATCTCTTCCCATCTTGTAGTTTGCTAGACCTAGTTTAATGGCCCGATCCGGGGTTTAGTGCGCGGTGGTGCCGGTTTGCTAAGTTCGCAAAATTAAAGTTTATCACCGTTTCCGCATTTGGCCGTCGGATTGACGACCGGGGCGCCGCCGTGCACTTACAGTGGTATCAGAGCCTTGCCATTAACATAGTCTAGCTTTGTGTAATGTATTTTTCAGTTCCGATCGATCGAAATGTCCAAAAACCCGTATTTTGTCACGACAGTTTTCTGTTGAAATTTTTTGGTCTCTAAAAATTTTTCAGGTTGTATAAAAGTACTTTACTAGAAGAATTAAGGCCACTGGAAAAATACGATACACTGTTCCCTTCATAGAAGCGCGGAACCGCGGCATAACTGTTAGAGATAGTGCCCTCAGAGTCAATTATTAGGTCACAGGTACGTGATTGTAATGATTGATGGAGGACCTATCCCGGTAGGACAGTCTTACTCGAGATGATAGTATGCTATCTGGTTTACCTTTATCATCGTGTACTGTTTTAAGTGACCTGACACGTCGCTATTACACGTTGATAGAGCCCCTAGGATTCTTGCTTGACCACCAGCAGTATGAGGGCGATCATATACGTGGGAGCTGGCAGTCTATAAGCATATCCTTAAATGGTCCCTAGTCGTGAGAGTTTCGAGACAGGGCATCGATTCTCCATAGTAGACTAGTGTATACAGTCGAGACCCCGACGAGGGGCGGTGGCCGGTCTCACAAGCCACTGGTGTCAGTTGGATCACCTAAGATGTATACAGGTGCTCATTGGGTTATGAGTACACCGGACAGGACTCGCCGGGAACATGCTAATTGGTCATATACCAGACGTCAGATGGCAGTTCCCTGGTGACATGTGTGCAGGTTAGTTCATCGACCTGGGGATCGTCATTTGTCTCGTGTGAGTTCCCACTGTACTTTGATTACTACCCTACCACGGCTCAAAGGAGTCGTGCAAACAGGTTTTAGTTGGGTGCAGTCCCGAGCCACATGGAGGCAGTGAGCGTATCTTCAGGGGTTCGTCTCTCCCGGTATTGGGGGTGAGGTCGTGCTGTGTCTAGGAGAGCCATTACACGAAGCCCTCGGCCGAGGCAAGGAGATTTACTGGTAGGTATTCCAGTAGTATCTCAGGGTGTTCTGGGCTACACTCCGACACGACTTGTACCGCTTTTGGGGGTCTGACTTTTACCAACCCCCTAGGCCCGCCATGCGATGCTCATAGACGAACGGACCGGACTGTACGGATATTGTCACTGACAGGCTCAGTAGGGAGTCAGGTTGAGTTCGCTCACAGACGTCCCTTTTGGTCAATACCTGGTAGCCCGTTATGTATTGGCTTATACCTCTAACGTGCTAGTGGTTAAATCCACAACCAAGGTATTGACGAGTCTTTAGAGTCCACCACACTTTCAGTTACTCAAGCTTTCGGGCGAAACGCTGTAGATGCCGTATGGAGATATGGCAGGGTTCGATCAGATACGTGCGGTATTGCACGGATCGTGATCGGACGGTTTTTACTAGCCGGCTTTGGCTTAAGCCGGATCTTAGTATTTGATTGTGTAGTTTTGTCTCATTGCATTTTGTATTTCGGTCGAAATACAGATGCGGGTGTGTATGCACAGTATCGGGGTTTTTCCTGTAATTTATTACGGGACCAGTTTTATGGAGTTGCCAGTTTGCTTTCCGTTTCGGCCGATTTCCATTGTTCCGTTCATTGGCCGAAGTTTGGTGGAGGAGGGCTTATTTGCATTGTTGCAAATAAGTATTTGTGGAGGGGGATTTTGCTTTTTGTTGCATCATGATGAGAGCTCCATACCTTGACCTTTTTGACTTGACTACTTCATGATGGCTTGACTTTGTAAGCATCATGGTTGTTGATGATTTGTGTGTTGGGTGTGGGTTTTGTTTTGTGATGGATTATTTGTTGTGACCATTATTCCTTTTGATTTTTCTTTATCTCCTTTGAAAAATCACTCTTCCTTTTTTCCACCCACTTGAATATAAGGGGTCGGCCACTGTTTGGGCTTGAAGTATGGTTTTAATTTGTGAATGGATTATTTCTTTCATGATTAATTTTTGGTGGACCCCTTCCCTTTTTTGTGTGCTGAGAAGGAATTGATATTCTATTGGTATTAATTCATTCACATTTTTCATTCCAAAAAAGGGAGAAGGAGCTTGCTTCATTTTTTTCTGGTGAGCACCAACAGGGGCTGGCCGAGCTCTATGATGTATGGATGCTCCATTTTTCTTTAAGCATCCATGGAAAATTCTTGTCCAAAAATCCCTCCAAATTGGCAACCTCCTAAACCCCAAAGAGACAGCTATTCTACGCTATTCTACAACAAATCTTGGACGCGTCGGCTAGCCTACTTCGCGCCCGAGTTGCCTTGGTATTGAGGTGGGAGCCCGTAAAAGATGCAGGCGATGTGGTGCCCTTCCGGCAAGGAGGAGACGGACGGAGATCCCGCGAGGAGATCGGAGTGGAGATGAAGACCGGAGGACTCGGATCAGTCGGTATATCTCTAACCCATCTTCTAGTTAGCTTAGACTTGTTAATGGTTACGATCCGGGTGTTTAGTGCGCGGTGGTGCCGGTTTGCTAAGTCCGCAAAATTAAAGTTTTTCACCGCTTCCGCATTTGGCCGTCGGATTGACGGCCGGGGCGCCGCCGTGCACTTACAGTGGTATCAGAGCCTCGCCATTAACTTAGTCTAGCTTTGTGTAATGTGTTTGCATTTCCGATCGATCAAAAGTTCCAAAATCGCATTTTTGATCACATCAGTTTTCTGTTGGAAATTTTTGGTGTCGAAATTTTTTTCAAGATGTATAAAATTGATGTACTGGAGATTACAAGGATACTGTAAAAAAATTCGACAGGTTCAGTCGACAGTGCAGGCGCGGAACCGCGGCCAAAACCCCCTTTGGGCCGCGTTTCCGCCGCGCACTGTTGAGGTCTCTGCACCCAATTTCTACAGTGTCTTTGTGGGCCATATATATGTGTTTTGGAATATTAATTTTGGGCCCAGGATTTCTTGATCTGCTACAGTATTGTTTGGGGGCCCACTTGTTAAAATTTGATTGATCGGATATTTTAAACACATTATTTCACAGTATTTACATTATATCTGCGACCGTGAATGTCACTTGATCGGTAAATCCGGTCTAACTGCTATAGCCCGGTTAGACGGATTTGCGAACGTGATTTTCACGTTGATGTTCTGCTTTTGCTGTGATGTTGCGGATCGGTCGTGGGGGATAGCCTGGATGCAATGCTAGTACAGTTGTGTTGTATTATGTACATTTGATATTGCGGGGCGAGCGTCCGACATGTGGACTGCCGTCACTGCCTGATTGTATTATTCTTTTGGGGCACGACCTGGTTGCGGTCGATGTACCCGTTGTATGTATATTTTACTTTCTGTACTAGGATTACCCCGCGGAGGGGTGCACGGATAGCCGGGTTCTGGAGGGCAACAAGCCTGCATCTCATGGCATTGAGACGAAGGGGGCTTCACTCTAGGATTGGCGGGCTATTCGCCACACTCGTAGGGGGTACAGGTTGACCCAGGAGGGGTGCCCAAGTTGCCGGATTCCGTGAAGTGCTGGGTAGTCCATTCACGGTACTGAAAGGGGCTGCCTCGCTTCAGGTTTTGGCGGGTGACTTACCGCGCCCGTAGGGGTCTAGGATTTCATTGCGCAGGCTATCCACACGACCAGGGGAACGTCGGGTTTCAGCAGTGGCTCTGTGAAACCCGGGGATCCCAGATATCTGTATTGTTCTGTGATGCTGTACATTTCTATGATGTTGCATTTCTTTTCACGCCTTGAGCGAAATATAATATATTGGTATATATATTAGTAGATGTTGTATATGTTTTGCATCCGCGCTAGTCCAGTCCCCGCTTTGTCGTTAGTAAGCTAACCTAACGAGTGATGACGGGACCCAGTGGCGAATGCGGATGGCATATACGTACATCAGTATATTTTCGTTCTTTTTGGTGTGATCAATTGATGGGACTGCATTGACTCGGATCAATGCAAGTTAAAAACAAACCTAATCTGATGTTGTTGGAACACTTTTTCAAAAAGCTGTTATTGCAAGGACGTTCACTTTTGTTTTGAATCGAGATATTCAGTTGGAATATCCTGCTCCTCAGTCGACGAGGCAAGGGCCGAGATCCCTTCACCGGGAGTGACCCCTTGGACAAAAAGTTTGCGTCAGGGCATTAACTTCACTATAGTCGATTACTTTTGCTTTGCATCGCGGTATTCAGTTGGAATATCCTGCACCTCATTCTACGGGGAAAGAGCCGAGATCCCTTCACCGGGAGTGACCTCTTTAGCGAAGGTTTTCGTCACTATATTTTAAAAGCTATCCGTTCCTTCGACGATATCAAGTTCTTTACGTTAAAGGTTTTCGCCAGAAACCATTCGTAGCCCTCCGTCATTTCAGTTAAATATTCGGTAGTATTCAAGCTATGTATTTTGATCTCACGCCAAGGCATAGTGATTGGTAGCTGCCGGGTATTTATCTGTTGCATAGATAGATGCGTTGGTTTGGGACAGTCGTACTACTATTTTGGCCTACGTCAAGGGTATGTACGGGTGGATTCAAATTAACCTGGATAATGACGGGTAGAACTTGACATGCGACTTATGATATTTTGACCTCACGCCAAGGTCATAAGAGCATGGGGCAGAAATCACATCGGGAGTTTCAAAAGAACTGAAACTTGCCAGATATGCGCATACCTTCTGGAGTGTGATACCGTGAGCGGATTCCGTCACGTTTTCATGCGATGAGAGTTGGATCTCGATTCCCACTGATGAGTTGGTATACTCCTCGGGTGACCCCGACTAATTCTTCTTTCAGGTTTGGAGGAGAATTTGAGGTACAGTGGGAGGTTTCCAGATTAGATAAATTGGTAACCATTCTGATCTAGGTTAGAGTGCACGCTGAGTGTTTCTTTTCTCTCTCTTTTTGGCAGCGACCATTGACCCGACCCTAAGACAATGACTCAGTGACCAAGTTGACCGAACCTTCTTTAACACTGGCTTTTGGATTGTCAGAGTTGCAAACCTCATTGCCACTCCTACTTTTACCCTTTTCTCCAGGACACCCCGTATTACTACGAACGTCCACTTCCATTGGACAAAACCATCGTATGGTTAGATACGAACTCGAAAGAATTTATTCGAGGATGGTTTCCGGTTCTGGAGAAAACGGATAGGATTATTCAGTTGTCTTTTCCTTTTTCCTTCTCTCAGGTTGCGAGTACTCCTTGGTTTAGGAGATAGTACACCTATTACGCAAATTGGATAGTCTTCTTCCAAACCTTAGGCTGGTGCCGACCGGTAGGGAATGAAGAAAACCAATTAGCCTAACGATGGTGTACAGAAGGTATTAAGTTAAGACAAAGCAAGGGATTAGTAAGAGGGCAAAGTAAATTGCAACAGATATTCACGACCAAACCAAGTATTCCTTCGTCAATCCTAAATCACCTTTGTATTTCTCCAGGACACTCCGTATCACTACGAAGATCCATAGTTTATTTGGATACTCCATCGTATGGTTATATACGAACTCGAAAGGAACTTGTTCCAGTTCGGGGATGGATTCTGGTTCCGGAGAAATAGGAATAAGATTTATTCAGGTGTCTTTTATCTTCACCTTCTCTCGCATTGCGAGTACTCCTAGGATTAGGACAGTACACCCATTATGCTTATTGGATAGTCTTCTTCCAAACCATAGGCTGGTGCCGAACGGTAGGGAAGGAAGAAAACCATTTGGCCTAAAGGGGTGTACAGAAGGTAAAGACTAAAGACATATGAAAGGATTTGGAGAGGTGGCAAAGAACTATACGGTTACAGTCATGAATCTGGAAGAGGCATTACTAGGAATACCAGTATACCCCATCGAAACATTTCGATGTTTCAGTCTCACTGTGTACTGTTAAAGGAAAACTGATTTCCCGATTAGACACTTGCTCCAGGGTATGTATTTACCAGGTATGATTCTCACATCTGTATGGTTTTACAGATGATGAGTGGGAGTAAGTTATTGGGAATTGGGTGATTATCCTCATTATATCGGGATTCGTTGTAATCGGTGATATTTGAGGAAATCACCTGGGCTGTTTGCCGGTCGTCAAATATTTGGTTTTGAATATCCGCAGTTATCCACCAATTTCAAATTGATATATCTGTACGTCTATTTTCATAGAGTGAGATATACCTTTATGAAATTATGTCTACGACATTTACCTATATCAGTGGATGGTTAGGTAAGGAGCATTAAACAGCGGTGTAATTCTTCTTAACCATAAGTACAGTTTTCAACCTACGACACGCAGTGAATGAGTTTTCAGACTCAAGGGACTTATACAGAGTATTGTATGTTGTCCAGGGTCCATCAGGACAGAGGGGTTGGTCCTCGTACTATATTCGGTTTACTTATGACTTCTCTAGTTTTTAGACAGGTGTTTCGTGGAAACACAGGGTCCGAATTTTGAGAAGTTATAGGTATTTGAATAGAGTAGAGAACCAGGTGTAGCAAGTATCGGGATTCTTCAAAGAGATCGAAGATGTAGATACTTATGAATGGTATTCAGTTGATAGTAATGTTTAAGAGATCTTGCTTCTCTTTCAGGTTACTCATAATTGGAAATGTTCCTAAGTTGAGTAACGCTGATCTGCCTCCTTCCATTTAGTTGACATGCACTGGAGATAGTTGCATGATTTGGATCTAGTTCAATTAAATCAGTGCCTCTGGTTCTATATTGGATATAGAACAGTTCATATCTTAACGATGTTAAGGTACGGGGAGTTGTCCGGTTTATGATTAAAACCAGACACTGGACAACTCAAGGCACGTTTCTGTAATGGCTGTTTGTGGGTTGACCCAGGCTATGACGCGGGTTGATTTTCTACCATCTGGATGAACAATAGCAATATTGTTCTAGACTCGCCACAGTTTTATTAAAAATGGATTTTTTCAGAAAAACAGTAGTGGGAGTATGGTAGAACTGGAAGTGATTCCAGAACCACAAACGATTACCGAAGATTTGATAAGGAACCTAAAGATTCAATCTGGATTGACATTCCATTGGCCACTCCGCAGATACGGTGGGTAACTTCAGGCACCCGAGAGGCACTCCGGTAGCCTCAAGGACGGTGACACGGAAGTTCTTGTTTACCCACACTTGCCATTGTTGTTGTTCCAGGCTGCGAGACCCAGCAGGAGGATGAGTATAGCGTCGTTCTAAACTAGCTTTAGAAGTGCGCATCTATATGACTCTGCCAGAGGGTTGTCGTAGTCAGTGGGAGCAGCGGAAGCATTGGTGGACATCAGGCTTATGTCTATTTATAGACTAAAGCAGATATAGCGGAGATAGATCATCTATTTCTGATGTGACAGTCATAGGTTTGATGTCATCAGAATAGGGGATAGATCTGTTAAGAAGGTAGTAGGGTGTGATATCCTGGTATTTGGATGACATACACGGAGTAGGAAAAGAAACTCCTATACTACAGTCGGTTATACTTTGGTCGTCACACAGTGGTTTCTCCACAAAGGAAATGGATTTTATATCAGACATACTGGTTACTAGATCTATGGTTTTAGATCTAGATTTGGGTGGTTTTCCAATCAGCGTACTTGACAGCATTCTAAGAGTATTTAGAATGGACGACTCCTGGCACGGTAGTGTACCTGCAGGTAATGGAGTCACCCTCTCTAAAGGTGTCTTACAGACTAAAGGGGAGAGGGACGTGCATGATTGGCAGATCACTTGCTCAGGCAATTGAGTCAATCATGAGATGTCAAGTACCACACCAGATGTTGTTCTTGCACTAGATGCAATAAGTTGACTTTAATCCAATCCTGGAGAAACGGTCGGAAGCAGTTTTAGAACATAAGTGAATGTTCTAGGGATATGATAACGACAGCCTTATCCAGGAGACAGTTATCATTCCAGGCTTCCAAGGTGACATGGACGACAAGAAGGTTGTCAGAGTTATAGTTTTTCCTTCTGATGAGGGGCAGTATTTTGGACAGGTGATCCAAGGCAATACTGAGGGAGGCATGGCGCAGGATACTGATTAAGTTCAGTTGACGATACAGTCTAAGAAGTTTGGATTTGGAGTTCATTTATGAGCTATGTCCCATCAGACATCCAGACACATTCTAAGACAGGTATTGCTCTTTTCGGGAGATGGGTTTTCTCCGCGAACTTGAGATATAGAGAGACATAGAAAGAGACATCAAAGCGGATCCACTCACCGAGGCTATTCCTCGAACGCAATAGTTTCGCAAACGAGCTTTGTGAGACTGACTAGTAGAGGAGTTGGGTGTTCGGTATCACACGGGCTGTGAGTATGCGACATCGCAATAATTAGCCTTGAGTGCAAGTGGGAGATTGTTGGAGATAGTGCCCTCAGAGTCAATTATTAGGTCACAGGTACGTGATTGTAATGATTGATGGAGGACCTATCCCGGTAGGACAGTCTTACTCGAGATGATAGTATGCTATCTGGTTTACCTTTATCATCGTGTACTGTTTTAAGTGACCTGACACGTCGCTATTACACGTTGATAGAGCCCCTAGGATTCTTGCTTGACCACCAGCAGTATGAGGGCGATCATATACGTGGGAGCTGGCAGTCTATAAGCATATCCTTAAATGGTCCCTAGTCGTGAGAGTTTCGAGACAGGGCATCGATTCTCCATAGTAGACTAGTGTATACAGTCGAGACCCCGACGAGGGGCGGTGGCCGGTCTCACAAGCCACTGGTGTCAGTTGGATCACCTAAGATGTATACAGGTGCTCATTGGGTTATGAGTACACCGGACAGGACTCGCCGGGAACATGCTAGTTGGTCATATACCAGACGTCAGATGGCAGTTCCCTGGTGACATGTGTGCAGGTTAGTTCATCGACCTGGGGATCGTCATTTGTCTCGTGTGAGTTCCCACTGTACTTTGATTACTACCCTACCACGGCTCAAAGGAGTCGTGCAAACAGGTTTTAGTTGGGTGCAGTCCCGAGCCACATGGAGGCAGTGAGCGTATCTTCAGGGGTTCGTCTCTCCCGGTATTGGGGGTGAGGTCGTGCTGTGTCTAGGAGAGCCATTACACGAAGCCCTCGGCCGAGGCAAGGAGATTTACTGGTAGGTATTCCAGTAGTATCTCAGGGTGTTCTGGGCTACACTCCGACACGACTTGTACCGCTTTTGGGGGTCTGACTTTTACCAACCCCCTAGGCCCGCCATGCGATGCTCATAGACGAACGGACCGGACTGTACGGATATTGTCACTGACAGGCTCAGTAGGGAGTCAGGTTGAGTTCGCTCACAGACGTCCCTTTTGGTCAATACCTGGTAGCCCGTTATGTATTGGCTTATACCTCTAACGTGCTAGTGGTTAAATCCACAACCAAGGTATTGACGAGTCTTTAGAGTCCACCACACTTTCAGTTACTTAAGCTTTCGGGCGAAACGCTGTAGATGCCGTATGGAGATATGGCAGGGTTCGATCAGATACGTGCGGTATTGCACGGATCGTGATCGGACGGTTTTTACTAGCCGGCTTTGGCTTAAGCCGGATCTTAGTATTTGATTGTGTAGTTTTGTCTCATTGCATTTTGTATTTCGGTCGAAATACAGATGCGGGTGTGTATGCACAGTATCGGGGTTTTTCCTGTAATTTATTACGGGACCAGTTTTATGGAGTTGCCAGTTTGCTTTCCGTTTCGGCCGATTTCCATTGTTCCGTTCATTGGCCGAAGTTTGGTGGAGGATGGCTTATTTGCATTGTTGCAAATAAGTATTTGTGGAGGGGGCTTTTGCTTTTTGTTGCATCATGATGAGAGCTCCATACCTTGACCTTTTTGACTTGACTACTTCATGATGGCTTGACTTTGTAAGCATCATGGTTGTTGATGATTTGTGTGTTGGGTGTGGGTTTTGTTTTGTGATGGATTATTTGTTGTGACCATTATTCCTTTTGATTTTTCTTTATCTCCTTTGAAAAATCACTCTTCCTTTTTTCCACCCACTTGAATATAAGGGGCCGGCCACTGTTTGGGCTTGAAGTATGGTTTTAATTTGTGAATGGATTATTTCTTTCATGATTAATTTTTGTTGGACCCCTTCCCTTTTTTGTGTGCTGAGAAGGAATTGATATTCTATTGGTATTAATTCATTCACATTTTTCATTCCAAAAAAGGGAGAAGGAGCTTGCTTCATTTTTTTCTGGTGAGCACCAACAGGGGCTGGCCGAGCTCTATGATGTATGGATGCTCCATTTTTCTTTAAGCATCCATGGAAAATTCTTGTCCAAAAATCCCTCCAAATTGGCAACCTCCTAAACCCCAAAGAGACAGCTATTCTACGCTATTCTACAGCAAATCTTGGACGCGTCGGCTAGCCTACTTCGCGCCTGAGTTGCCTCGGTATTGAGGTGGGAACCCGTAAAAGATGCAGGCGATGTGGTGCCCTTCCGGCAAGGAGGAGACGGACGGAGATCCCGCGAGGAGATCGGAGTGGAGATGAAGACCGGAGGACTCGGATCAGTCGGTATATCTCTAACCCATCTTCTAGTTAGCTTAGACTTGTTAATGGTTACAATCCTGGTGTTTAGTGCGCGGTGGTGCCGGTTTGCTAAGTCCGCAAAATTAAAGTTTTTCACCGCTTCCGCATTTGGCCGTCGGATTGACGGCCGGGGCGCCGCCGTGCACTTACAGTGGTATCAGAGCCTCGCCATTAACTTAGTCTAGCTTTGTGTAATGTGTTTGCATTTCCGATCGATCAAAAGTTCCAAAATCGCATTTTTGATCACATCAGTTTTCTGTTGGAAATTTTTGGTGTCGAAAATTTTTTCAAGATGTATAAAATTGATGTACTGGAGATTACAAGGATACTGTAAAAAAATTCGACAGGTTCAGTCGACAGTGCAGGCGCGGAACCGCGGCCAAAACCCCCTTTGGGCCGCGTTTCCGCCGCGCACTGTTGAGGTCTCTGCACCCAATTTCTACAGTGTCTTTGTGGGCCATATATATGTGTTTTGGAATATTAATTTTGGGCCCAGGATTTCTTGATCTGCTACAGTATTGTTTGGGGGCCCACTTGTTAAAATTTGATTGATCGGATATTTTAAACACATTATTTCACAGTATTTACATTATATCTGCGACCGTGAATGTCACTTGATCGGTAAATCCGGTCTAACTGCTATAGCCCGGTTAGACGGATTTACGAACGTGATTTTCACGTTGATGTTCTGCTTTTGCTGTGATGTTGCGGATCGGTCGTGGGGGATAGCCTGGATGCAATGCTAGTACAGTTGTGTTGTATTATGTACATTTGATATTGCGGGGCGAGCGTCCGACATGTGGACTGCCGTCACTGCCTGATTGTATTATTCTTTTGGGGCACGACCTGGTTGCGGTCGATGTACCCGTTGTATGTATATTTTACTTTCTGTACTAGGATTACCCCGCGGAGGGGTGCATGGATAGCCGGGTTCTGGAGGGCAACAAGCCTGCATCTCATGGCATTGAGACGAATGGGGCTTCACTCTAGGATTGGCGGGCTATTCGCCGCACTCGTAGGGGGTACAGGTTGACCCAGGAGGGGTGCCCAAGTTGCCGGATTCCGTGAAGTGCTGGGTGGTCCATTCACGGTACTGAAAGGGGCTGCCTCGCTTCAGGTTTTGGCGGGTGACTTGCCGCGCCCGTAGGGGTCTAGGATTTCATTGTGCAGGCTATCCACACGACCAGGGGAACGTCGGGTTTCAGCAGTGGCTCTGTGAAACCCGGGGATCCCAGATATCTGTATTGTTCTGTGATGCTGTACATTTATATGATGTTGCATTTCTTTTCACGCCTTGAGCGAAATATAATATATTGGTATATATATTAGTAGATGTTGTATATCTTTTGCATCCGCGCTAGTCCAGTCCCCGCTCTGTCGTTAGTAAGCTAACCTAACGAGTGATGACGGGACCCAATGGCGAATGCGGATGGCATATACGTACATCAGTATATTTTCGTTCTTTTTGGTGTGATCAATTGATGGGACTGCATTGACTCGGATCAATGCAAGTTAAAAACAAACCTAATCTGATGTTGTTGGAACACTTTTTCAAAAAGCTGTTATTGCAAGGACGTTCACTTTTGTTTTGCATCGAGATATTCAGTTGGAATATCCTGCTCCTCAGTCGACGAGGCAAGGGCCGAGATCCCTTCACCGGGAGTGACCCCTTGGACAAAAAGTTTGCGTCAGGGCATTAACTTCACTATAGCCGATTACTTTTGCTTTGCATCGCGGTATTCAGTTGGAATATCCTGCACCTCATTCTACGGGGAAAGAGCCGAGATCCCTTCACCGGGAGTGACCTCTTTAGCGAAGGTTTTCGTCACTATATTTTAAAAGCTATCCGTTCCTTCGACGATATCAAGTTCTTTACGTTAAAGGTTTTCGCCAGAAACAATTCGTAGCCCTCCGTCATTTCAGTTAAATATTCGGTAGTATTCAAGCTATGTATTTTGACCTCACGCCAAGGCATAGTGATTGGTAGCTGCCGGGTATTTATCTGTTGCATAGATAGATGCGTTGGTTTGGGACAGTCGTACTACTATTTTGGCCTACGTCAAGGATATGTACGGGTGGATTCAAATTAACCTGGATAATGACGGGTAGAACTTGACATGCGACTTATGATATTTTGACCTCACGCCAAGGTCATAAGAGCATGGGGCAGAAATCACATCGGGAGTTTCAAAAGAACTGAAACTTGCCAGATATGCGCATACCTTCTGGAGTGTGATACCGTGAGCGGATTCCGTCACGTTGTCATGCGATGAGAGTTGGATCCCGATTCCCACTGATGAGTTGGTATACTCCTCGGGTGACCCCGACTAATTCTTCTTTCAGGTTTGGAGGAGAATTTGAGGTACAGTGGGAGGTTTCCAGATTAGATAAATTGGTAACCATTCTGATCTAGGTTAGAGTGCACGCTGAGTGTTTCTTTTCTCTCTCTCTTTGGCAGCGACCATTGACCCGACCCTAAGACAATGACTCAGTGACCAAGTTGACCGAACCTTCTTTAACACTGGCTTTTGGATTGTCAGAGTTGCAAACCTCATTGCCACTCCTACTTTTACCCTTTTCTCCAGGACACCCCGTATTACTACGAACGTCCACTTCCATTGGACAAAACCATCGTATGGTTAGATACGAACTCGAAAGAATTTATTCGAGGATGGTTTCCGGTTCTGGAGAAAACGGATAGGATTATTCAGTTGTCTTTTCCTTTTTCCTTCTCTCAGGTTGCGAGTACTCCTTGGTTTAGGAGATAGTACACCTATTACGCAAATTGGATAGTCTTCTTCCAAACCTTAGGCTGGTGCCGACCGGTAGGGAATGAAGAAAACCAATTAGCCTAACGATGGTGTACAGAAGCTATTAAGTTAAGACAAAGCAAGGGATTAGTAAGAGGGCAAAGTAAATTGCAACAGATATTCACGACCAAACCAAGTATTCCTTCGTCAATCCTAAATCACCTTTGTATTTCTCCAGGACACTCCGTATCACTACGAAGATCCACAGTTTATTTGGATACTCCATCGTATGGTTATATACGAACTCGAAAGGAACTTGTTCCAGTTCGGGGATGGATTCTGGTTCCGGAGAAATAGGAATAAGATTTATTCAGGTGTCTTTTATCTTCACCTTCTCTCGCATTGCGAGTACTCCTAGGATTAGGACAGTACACCCATTATGCTTATTGGATAGTCTTCTTCCAAACCATAGGCTGGTGCCGAACGGTAGGGAAGGAAGAAAACCATTTGGCCTAAAGGGGTGTACAGAAGGTAAAGACTAAAGACATATGAAGGGATTTGGAGAGGTGGCAAAGAACTATACGGTTACAGTCGTGAATCTGGAAGAGGCATTACTAGGAATACCAGTATACCCCATCGAAACATTTCGATGTTTCAGTCTCACTGTGTACTGTTAAAGGAAAACTGATTTCCCGATTAGACACTTGCTCCAGGGTATGTATTTACCAGGTATGATTCTCACATCTGTATGGTTTTACAGATGATGAGTGGGAGTAAGTTATTGGGAATTGGGTGATTATCCTCATTATATCGGGATTCGTTGTAATCGTTGATATTTGAGGAAATCACCTGGGCTGTTTGCCGGTCGGCAAATATTTGGTTTTGAATATCCGCAGTTATGCACCAATTTCAAATTGATATATCTGTACGTCTATTTTCATAGAGTGAGATATACCTTTCTGAAATTATGTCTACGACATTTCCTATATCAGTGGATGGTTAGGTAAGGAGCATTAAACAGCGGTGTAATTCTTCATAACCATAAGTACAGTTTTCAACCTACGACACGCAGTGAATGAGTTTTCAGACTCAAGGGACTTATACAGAGTATTGTATGTTGTCCAGGGTCCATCAGGACAGAGGGGTTGGTCCTCGTACTATATTCGGTTTACTTATGACTTCTCTAGTTTTTAGACAGGTGTTTCGTGGAAACACAGGGTCCGAATTTTGAGAAGTTATAGGTATTTGAATAGAGTAGAGAACCAGGTGTAGCAAGTATCGGGATTCTTCAAAGAGATCGAAGATGTAGATACTTATGAATGGTATTCAGTTGATAGTAATGTTTAAGAGATCTTGCTTCTCTTTCAGGTTACTCATAATTGGAAATGTTCCTAAGTTGAGTAACGCTGATCTGCCTCCTTCCATTTAGTTGACATGCACTGGAGATAGTTGCATGATTTGGATCTAGTTCAATTAAATCAGTGCCTCTGGTTCTATATTGGATATAGAACAGTTCATATCTTAACGATGTTAAGGTACGGGGAGTTGTCCGGTTTATGATTAAAACCAGACACTGGACAACTCAAGGCACGTTTCTGTAATGGCTGTTTGTGGGTTGACCCAGGCTATGACGCGGGTTGATTTTCTACCATCTGGATGAACAATAGCAATATTGTTCTAGACTCGCCACAGTTTTATTAAAAATGGATTTTTTCAGAAAAACAGTAGTGGGAGTATGGTAGAACTGGAAGTGATTCCAGAACCACAAACGATTACCGAAGATTTGATAAGGAACCTAAAGATTCAATCTGGATTGACATTCCATTGGCCACTCCGCAGATACGGTGGGTAACTTCAGGCACCCGAGAGGCACTCCGGTAGCCTCAAGGACGGTGACACGGAAGTTCTTGTTTACCCACACTTGCCATTGTTGTTGTTCCAGGCTGCGAGACCCAGCAGGAGGATGAGTATAGCGTCGTTCTAAACTAGCTTTAGAAGTGCGCATCTATATGACTCTGCCAGAGGGTTGTCGTAGTCAGTGGGAGCAGCGGAAGCATTGGTGGACATCAGGCTTATGTCTATTTATAGACTAAAGCAGATATAACGGAGATAGATCATCTATTTCTGATGTGACAGTCATAGGTTTGACGTCATCAGAATAGGGGATAGATCTGTTAAGAAGGTAGTAGGGTGTGATATACTGGTATTTGGATGACATACACGGAGTAGGAAAAGAAACTCCTATACTACAGTCGGTTATACTTTGGTCGTCACACAGTGGTTTCTCCACAAAGGAAATGGATTTTATATCAGACATACTGGTTACTAGATCTATGGTTTTAGATCTAGATTTGGGTAGTTTCCCAATCAGGGTACTTGACAGCATTCTAAGAGTATTTAGAATGGACGACTCCTGGCACGGTAGTGTACCTGCAGGTAATGGAGTCACCCTCTCTAAAGGTGTCTTACAGACTAAAGGGGAGAGGGACGTGCATGATTGGCAGATCACTTGCTCAGGCAATTGAGTCAATCATGAGATGTCAAGTACCACACCAGATGTTGTTCTTGCACTAGATGCAATAAGTTGACTTTAATCCAATCCTGGAGAAACGGTCGGAAGCAGTTTTAGAACATAAGTGAATGTTCTAGGGATATGATAACGACAGCCTTATCCAGGTGACAGTTATCATTCCAGGCTTCCAAGGTGACATGGACGACAAGAAGGTTGTCAGAGTTATAGTTTTTCCTTCTGATGATGGGCAGTATTTTGGACAGGTGATCCAAGGCAATACTGAGGGAGGCATGGCGCAGGATACTGATTAAGTTCAGTTGACGATACAGTCTAAGAAGTTTGGATTTGGAGTTCATTTATGAGCTATGTCCCATCAGACATCCAGACACATTCTAAGACAGGTATTGCTCTTTTCGGGAGATGGGTTTTCTCCGCGAACTTGAGATATAGAGAGACATAGAAAGAGACATCAAAGCGGATCCACTCACCGAGGCTATTCCTCGAACGCAATAGTTTCGCAAACGAGCTTTGTGAGACTGACTAGTAGAGGAGTTGGGTGTTCGGTATCACACGGGCTGTGAGTATGCGACATCGCAATAATTAGCCTTGAGTGCAAGTGGGAGATTGTTGGAGATAGTGCCCTCAGAGTCAATTATTAGGTCACAGGTACGTGATTGTAATGATTGATGGAGGACCTATCCCGGTAGGACAGTCTTACTCGAGATGATAGTATGCTATCTGGTTTACCTTTATCATCGTGTACTGTTTTAAGTGACCTGACACGTCGCTATTACACGTTGATAGAGCCCCTAGGATTCTTGCTTGACCACCAGCAGTATGAGGGCGATCATATACGTGGGAGCTGGCAGTCTATAAGCATATCCTTAAATGGTCCCTAGTCATGAGAGTTTCGAGACAGGGCATCGATTCTCCATAGTAGACTAGTGTATACAGTCGAGACCCCGACGAGGGGCGGTGGCCGGTCTCACAAGCCACTGGTGTCAGTTGGATCACCTAAGATGTATACAGGTGCTCATTGGGTTATGAGTACACCGGACAGGACTCGCCGGGAACATGCTAGTTGGTCATATACCAGACGTCAGATGGCAGTTCCCTGGTGACATGTGTGCAGGTTAGTTCATCGACCTGGGGATCGTCATTTGTCTCGTGTGAGTTCCCACTGTACTTTGATTACTACCCTACCACGGCTCAAAGGAGTCGTGCAAACAGGTTTTAGTTGGGTGCAGTCCCGAGCCACATGGAGGCAGTGAGCGTATCTTCAGGGGTTCGTCTCTCCCGGTATTGGGGGTGAGGTCGTGCTGTGTCTAGGAGAGCCATTACACGAAGCCCTCGGCCGAGGCAAGGAGATTTACTGGTAGGTATTCCAGTAGTATCTCAGGGTGTTCTGGGCTACACTCCGACACGACTTGTACCGCTTTTGGGGGTCTGACTTTTACCAACCCCCTAGGCCCGCCATGCGATGCTCATAGACGAACGGACCGGACTGTACGGATATTGTCACTGACAGGCTCAGTAGGGAGTCAGGTTGAGTTCGCTCACAGACGTCCCTTTTGGTCAATACCTGGTAGCCCGTTATGTATTGGCTTATACCTCTAACGTGCTAGTGGTTAAATCCACAACCAAGGTATTGACGAGTCTTTAGAGTCCACCACACTTTCAGTTACTCAAGCTTTCGGGCGAAACGCTGTAGATGCCGTATGGAAATATGGCAGGGTTCGATCAGATACGTGCGGTATTGCACGGATCGTGATCGGACGGTTTTTACTAGCCGGCTTTGGCTTAAGCCGGATCTTAGTATTTGATTGTGTAGTTTTGTCTCATTGCATTTTGTATTTCGGTCGAAATACAGATGCGGGTGTGTATGCACAGTATCGGGGTTTTTCCTGTAATTTATTACGGGACCAGTTTTATGGAGTTGCCAGTTTGCTTTCCGTTTCGGCCGATTTCCATTGTTCCGTTCATTGGCCGAAGTTTGGTGGAGGATGGCTTATTTGCATTGTTGCAAATAAGTATTTGTGGAGGGGGCTTTTGCTTTTTGTTGCATCATGATGAGAGCTCCATACCTTGACCTTTTTGACTTGACTACTTCATGATGGCTTGACTTTGTAAGCATCATGGTTGTTGATGATTTGTGTGTTGGGTGTGGGTTTTGTTTTGTGATGGATTATTTGTTGTGACCATTATTCCTTTTGATTTTTCTTTATCTCCTTTGAAAAATCACTCTTCCTTTTTTCCACCCACTTGAATATAAGGGGCCGGCCACTGTTTGGGCTTGAAGTATGGTTTTAATTTGTGAATGGATTATTTCTTTCATGATTAATTTTTGGTGGACCCCTTCCCTTTTTTGTGTGCTGAGAAGGAATTGATATTCTATTGGTATTAATTCATTCACATTTTTCATTCCAAAAAAGGGAGAAGGAGCTTGCTTCATTTTTTTCTGGTGAGCACCAACAGGGGCTGGCCGAGCTCTATGATGTATGGATGCTCCATTTTTCTTTAAGCATCCATGGAAAATTCTTGTCCAAAAATCCCTCCAAATTGGCAACCTCCTAAACCCCAAAGAGACAGCTATTCTACGCTATTCTACAGCAAATCTTGGACGCGTCGGCTAGCCTACTTCGCGCCCGAGTTGCCTTGGTATTGAGGTGGGAGCCCGTAAAAGATGCAGGCGATGTGGTGCCCTTCCGGCAAGGAGGAGACGGACGGAGATCCCGCGAGGAGATCGGAGTGGAGATGAAGACCGGAGGACTCGGATCAGTCGGTATATCTCTAACCCATCTTCTAGTTAGCTTAGACTTGTTAATGGTTACGATCCGGGTGTTTAGTGCGCGGTGGTGCCGGTTTGCTAAGTCCGCAAAATTAAAGTTTTTCACCGCTTCCGCATTTGGCCGTCGGATTGACGGCCGGGGCGCCGCCGTGCACTTACAATAACCCTACATGGAACCGCGGTTCCGCGGCCGATTGAAGGGATCAGTGGGCTGGTTTTTTCCATTGGGCTTCTGTTGTGAAAATAGGGTTTTTGGGACATTAAAATTGGGCTCATAATTTCTGTAACTGCTACAGTATTGCTTTGGGGCCCACTTGTTATAATTTGATCGATCGGATATTTTAAACACATTTTTCACAGTATTTACATTATATCTGCGACCGTGAATGTCAC
The DNA here is from genome assembly GCA_030015575.1 of Agapanthus africanus. NCBI lineage: Eukaryota > Viridiplantae > Streptophyta > Magnoliopsida > Asparagales > Amaryllidaceae > Agapanthus > Agapanthus africanus. Next base: position 428,533,299 of record CM057345.1, on the reverse strand, counting down.
TCGATCGGTAAATCCTGTCTAACTGCTATAGCCCGGTTAGACGGTTTTGCGAACGTGACTTTCACGTTGATGTTCTGTGTTTTGCTGTGATGTTGCGGATCGGTCGTGGGGGATAGCCTGGATGCAATGCTAGTACAGTGTTGTTGTATTATGTACATTTGATATTGCGGGGCGAGCGTCCGACATGTGGATTGCCGTCACTGCCTGATTGTATTATTCTTTTGGGGCACGACCTGGTTGCGGTCGATGTACCCGTTGTTTGTATATTTTACTTTCTTTACTAGGATTGCCCCGCGGTGGGGTGCACGGATAGCCGGGTTCTAGAAGGCAACAAGCCTGCATCTCATGGCATTGGGACGGAGGGGACTTCGCTCTAGAATTGGCGGGCTATTCGCCGCACTCGTAGGGGGTACAGGTTGACCCAGGAGGGGTGCCCAAGTTACCGGATTCCGTGAAGTGCTGGGTGGTCCATTCACGGTGCTGAAGGGGGCTGCCTCGCTTCAGGTTTTGGCGGGTGACTTGCCGCGCCCGTAGGGGTCTAGGTTTTCATTGCACAGGCTATCCACACGACCAGGGGAACGTCGGGTTTCAGTAGTGGCTCTGTGAAACCCGGGGATCCCAGATATCTGTATTGTTCTGTGATACTGTACATTTCTGTGATGTTGCATTTTTATTCACGCCTTGAGCGAAATACTATATATTGGTATATATATTAGTAGATGTTGTATATGTTTTTCATCCGCGCTAGTCCAGTCCCCGCTCTGCCGTTAGTTAGCTAACCTAACGGGTGATGACGGGACCCAGTGGCGAATGCAGATGGCATATACATACGTCAGTATATTTTCGTTCTTTGTGGTGTGATCAATTGATGGGACTGCGTTGATTCGGATCAATGCAAGTTAAACAAACCTAATCTGATGTTGTTGGAACACTTTTCAAAAAGCTGTTATTGCAAGGACGTTCACTTTTGTTTTGCATCGTGGTATTCATTTGGAATATCCTGCTCCTCAGTCGACGAGGCAAGGGCCGAGATCCCTTCACCGGGAGTGACCCCTTGGACAGAAGTTTGCGTCAGGGCATTAACTTCACTATAGCCGATTACTTTTGCTTTGCATCGTGGTATTCATTTGGAATATCCTGCACCTCATTCTACGGGGAAAGAGCCAAGATCCCTTCACCGGGAGTGACCTCTTTAGTAAAGGTTTTCGTCACTATATTTTCTAAAAAAGCTATCCGTTCCTTCAACGATATCAAGTTCATTACGTTAAAGGTTTTCGCCAGAAACCATTCGTAGCCCTCCATCATTTCAGTTAAATATTCGGTAGTATTCAAGCTATGTATTTTGACCTCACGCCAAGGCATAGTGTTTGGTAGTTGCCGGGTATTTATCTGTTGCATAGATAGATGCGTTGGTTTGGGACAGTCGTACTACTATTTTGGCCTACGTCAAAGGTATGTACGGGTGGGTTCAAATTAACCTGGACAATGATGGGTAGAACTTGACATGTGACTTATGATATTTTGACCTCACGCCAAGGTCATAAGAGCATGGGGCAGAAATCACACCGGGAGTTTCAAAAGAACTGAAACTTGCCAGATATGCGCATACCTTCTGGAGTGTGATACCGTGAGCGGATTCCGTCACGTCATCATGCGATGATAGTTGGATCCCGATTCCCACTGATGAGTTGGTTTACTCCTCGGGTGACCCCGACTAATTCTTCTTTCAGGTTTGGAGGAGAATTTGAGGTACATTGGGAGGTTTCCAGATTAGATAAATTGGTAACCATTCTGATCTAGGTTAGAGTGCACGCTGAGTGTTTCTTTTCTCTCTCTCTGGCTGCGACCATTGACCCGACCCCAAGACTATGACTCAGTGACCAAGTTGACCGAACCTTCTTAACACTGGCTTTTGGATTGTCAGAGTTGCAGACCTCATTGCCACTCCTACTTTTACCCTTTTCTCCAGGACACCCCGTATTACTACGAACGTCCACTTCCATTGGACAAAACCATCGTATGGTTATATACGAACTCGAAGGAATTTATTCGAGGATGGTTTCCGGTTTTGGAGAAAACGGATAGGATTATTCAGTTGTCTTTTCCCTTTTACCTTCTCTCAAGTTGTGAGTACTCCTTGGTTTAGGAGATAGTACACCTATTATGCAAATTGGATAGTCTTCTTCCAAACTTTAGGCTGGTGCCGAACAGTGGGGAATGAAGAAAACCAATTAGCATAACGATGGTGTGCAGAAGGTATTAAGATTAAGACAAAGCAAGGGATTAGTAAGAGGGCAAAGTAAATTGCGACTGGTATTCACGACCAAACCAAGTATTTCTTCGCCAATCCTAAATCACCTTTCTATTTCTCCAGGACACTCCGTATCACTATGAAGATCCACAGTTTATTTGGATACTCCATCGTATGGTTATATACGAACTCGAAAGGAACTTGTTCCAGTTCGGGGATGGATTCTGGTTCAGGAGAAATAGGAATAAGGTTTATTCGGTTGTCTTTTATCCCCACCTTCTCTCGCATTGCGAGTGCTCCTAGGATTAGGACAGTACACCCTTTATGCTTATTGGATAGTCTTCTTCCAAACCATAGGCTGGTGCCGAACGGTAGGGAAGGAAGAAAACCAATTGGCCTAAAGGGGTGTGCAGAAGGTAATGACTAAAGACATATAAAGGGATTTGGAGAGGTGGCAAAGAATTATACGGTTATAGTTGTGAATCTGGATAATGGTAGAGGCATTACTAGGAATACCAGGATACCCCATCGAAACATTTTAATGTTTCAGTTCAACTGTGTACTGTTAAAAGAAAACTGATTTCCCGATTAGACACTTGCTCCAGGGTATGTATTTACCAGGTTTGATTCTCACATCTGTATGGTTTTATAGATGATGAGTGGGAGTAAGTTATTGGGAATTGGGTGATCATCCTCATTATATCGGGATTCGTTGTAATCGGTGATATTTGAGGAGATCACCTGGGCTGTTTGCCGGTCGGCAAATATTTGGTTTTGAATATCCGCTTTTATGCACCAATTTCAAATTGATATATCTGTACGTCTATTTTCATAGAGTGAGATATACCTTTCTGAAATTATGTCTATGACATTTACCTATATCAGTGGATGGTTAGGTAAGGAGCATTAAACAGCGGTGTAATTCTTCATAACCATAAGTACAGTTTTCAACCAACGACACACAATGAAAGAGTTGTTAGACTCAGCGGACTTATACAGAGTATTGTATGTTGTCCAGTGTCCATTAGGACAAAGGGGTTGGTCCTCATACTATATTCTGTTTACTTTTAACTTCTCTAGTTCTTAAACATGTGTTTCGTAGAAACACAGGGTCTAAGTTTTGAGGAGTTATAGGTATTTGAATAGAGTAGAGAACCAGGTGTTACGTATCGGGATTCTTCAAAGTGATCGAAGATGTAGATACTTGTGTATGGTATTCAGTTGATAGTAATGATAAAGAGAACTTGCTTCTTTTTCAGGTTACTCATAATTGGAAGCATTCCTAAGTTGAGTAACGCTGATCGGCCCCTCTCCATTTAGTTGACATGCACTGGAGATAGCTGCATGATTTGAATCTGGTTCAATTAAATCAGTGCCTCTGGTTCTATATTGGATATAGTACAGTTCATATCTTAACATTGTTAAGGTACGGGGAGTTGTCTGGCTTATGATTAAAACCAGACTATGGATAACTCAAGGCACGTTTCTGTAATGGCTGTTTGCGGGTTGACCCAGGCTATGACGAGGGTTGATTCTCTACCATCTGGGAGATCAATAGTAATATTGTTCTAGACTCGCCACAGTTTTATTAAAAATGGATTTTTTCAAAAACAGTAGTGGGAGTATGGTAGAACTGGAAGTGATTCCAGAACCGCAAACGATTACTGAAGATTTGATAAGGAACCTAAAGATTCAATCTGGTTTGACATTCCATTGGCCACTCCGCAGATAAGGCGGGTAACTTCAGGCACCCGAGAGGTACTCCGGTAGCCTTAAGGACGGTGACAGGGAAGTTTTTGTTTACCCACACTTGCCATTGTTGTTGTTCCAGGCTGCGCGACCCGGCAGGAGGATGAGTATAGCGTCGTTCTAAACTAGCTTTAGAAGTGCACATCTATATGACTCTGCCAGAGGGTTGTCGTAGTCAGTGGGAGCAGCGGAAGCATTGGTGCACATCAGGCTTATGTCTATTTATAGACTAAAGCAGATATAGCGGAGATAGATCATCTATTTCTGATGTGACAGTCATGGGTTTGACGTCATCAGAATAGGGGATGGATCTGTTGAGAAGGTAGTAGGAAGTGATATTCCTATACAACGATCGGTTATACTTTGGTCGTCAGACGGTAGTTTCTCCACAAGGGATTTGGACATTATATCAGACATACTGGTTACTGATCTATGGTTTTAGATCTAGATTTGGGTGGTTTCCCAATCAGGGTACTTTGACAGCATTCTAAGAGTATTTAGAATGGACGACTCCTGGCATGGTAGTGTACCTGCAGGTAATGGAGTCACCCTCTCTAAAGGTGTCTTATAGACTAAAGTAGAGAGGGATGTGCATGATTGGCAGATCACTTGCTTAGGCAATTGAGTCAATCATGATATGTCAAGTACCACACTGGATGTTGTTCTTGCACTAGATGCAATAAGTTGATATTGATCCAATCCTGGAGGAACAGTCGGAAGCAGTTTTAGAACATAAGTGAATGTTCTAGGGATATGATAACGGCTGCCTCCTTTAGGAGACGGTTATCACTCCAGGCTTCCAAGGTGACATGGACGACAAGGAGGTTGTCAGAGTTATAGTTTTCCTTCTGACGAGGGGCAGTATTTTGGACAGGTGATCCAATGAAATACTGAGGGTGGCATGGCGCAGGATACTGATTAAGTTCAGTTGACGATACAGTCTAAGAAGTTTGGATTTGGGGTTCATTTATGAGCTCGGTCCCATCAGACATCCAGACACTCTAAGACAGGTATTGCTCATTTCGGGAGATGGCTTTCTCCGCGAACTTGAGATATAGAGAGACATTGAAAGAAACACCAGAGCGGATCCACTCACTGAGGCTATTCCTTGAACGCAATAGTTTCGCAAACAAGCATTGTGAGACTGACCAGTAGAGGAGTTGGGTGTTCGGTATCACACGGGCTGTGAGTATGCGACATCGCAATAATTAGCCTTGAGTGCAAGTGGGAGATTGTTGGAGGTAGTGCCCTCAGAGTCAATTATTGGATCACAGGCACGTGATTGCAATGATTGAGGGAGGACCTATCCCGGTACAACAGTCTTACTCGAGATGATAGTATGCTATCTGGTTTATCTTTATCATCGTGTATTGCTTTAGGTGACCTGACAGGTCGCTATTGCACGTTGATAGAGCCCCTAGGATTCTTGCTTGACTGCCAGCAGTATGAGGGCGATCATATAAGTGAGAGCTGGAGTCTATAAGCACATCCTTAAAAGGTCCCTAGTCGTGGGAGTTTCGAGACAGGGCATCGATTCTCCAGAGTAGACTAGTGTATACAGTCGAGACCCCGACGAGGGGCGGTGGCCGGTCTCACAAGCCACTGGTGTCAGTTGGATCACCTAAGATGTATACAGGTGCTCATTGGGTTATGAGTACACCGGACAGGACTCGCCGGGAACATGCTAGTTGGTCTTATATCTAACGTCAGATAGCAGTTCCCAGGTGACATGTGTACCGGTTAGTTCATTGACCTGGGGATCGTCATTTGTCTCGTGTGAGTTCCCACTATGCTTTGATTACTACCCTACCACGGCTCAAAGGAGTCGTGCAAACAGGTTTTAGTTGGGTACAGTCCCGAGCCACATGGAGGCAGTGAGCGGATCTTCGGGGGTTCGTCTCTCCCGGTATTGGGGGTGAGGTCGCGCTGTGTCTAGGAGAGCCATTACACGAAGTCCTTGGCCAAGGCAGGAGATTTACTGGTAGGTATTCCAGTAGTATCTCAGGGTGTTCTGGGCTACACTCCGACACGACTTGTACCGCTTTTGGGGGTCTGACTTTTACCCACCCCCTAGGCCCGACATGCGATGCTCATAGACGAACGGACCGGACTGTACGGATATTGTCACTGACAGGCTCAGTAGGGTGTCAGGATGAGTTCGCTCATCGACGTCCCTTTTAGTCAATAGCTGGTGGCCCGTCACGTATTGGCTTATACCTCTGACGTGCTAGTGGTTAAATCCACAGCCATAGTATTGATGAGTCTTTAGAGTCCACCACACTTTCAGTTACTCAAGCTTTCGGGCGAAACGCCGTAGAGGCCGTATGGAGATATGGCAGGGTTCGATCAGATACGTGCGGTATTGCACGGATCAGGATCGGACGGTTTGTACTAGAGGCCGTATGGTTATATGGCAGCGTTCGATCAGATACGTGCGGTATTGCACGGATCAGGATCGGACGGATATTACTAGCCGGCTTTGGTTTAAGCCGGATCCTAGTATAGTACAGTATAGATTTTGTCTCATTGCATTTGTATCCGGACGGAATACAGATGCGGGTGTGTATGCACAGTATCGGGGTTTTTCCTGTAATTTATTACGGGACCAGTTTTCTGGAGTTGCCAGTTTGCATTCCGTTCCGGCCGTTTTTCCTTTGTTCTTTCCCGGCCGGACTTTTCCGATGGGGGGGCCGGCCATTTTGCGAGAGAGAGAGAGAGAGAGAGGTTCATTTGTGTGGATATATTTTTGATCATCTCATCTTTTTTGAAAAAGATTGAAAGCTTCATTTCCCTTAAAAAGCTCATTCTTCCTTCACCTCCATCAAAAAGGCAACATAACCCCAAAGTGAGACATAGCCTCTACACTACACATTCTACAGCATATCTTGGGCATGTCGACTTGCCGGCTTCATGCCCGAGTTGCCTCGGTATTGAGGTGGGAGCCCGTAAAAGATGCAGACGATGTGGTGCCCTTCCGGCGAGGAGGCGACGACTGGAGTTTCCGCGGGAGATCGGGACGATGACGAGAAGACCGGAGGACTCGGATCACTCGGTATATCTCTTCCCATCTTGTAGTTTGCTAGATCTAGTTTAATGGCCCGATCCGGGGTTTAGTGCGCGGTGGTGCCGGTTTGCTAAGTTCGCAAAATTAAAGTTTATCACCGTTTCCGCATTTGGCCGTCGGATTGACGACCGGGGCGCCGCCGTGCACTTACAGCCATGTAGTATAGGGTGTTTTCTTCATAAGTTTCATGACTTGGTGAAGATGGAGCCCGAGTTAGAGTTGCCTCGACGTAGATCATCTTCGGCATCGAAGTCAACGACCAAGCCCGATCATTTCTTCGACGAAACCATCGCTAGAGTCCGGGATCCGATGATCGCAGCGGAGGGACGTCATCACGGAGCTAAGGAAGTGGAGGATTGGATCTACAAAGGTTGTAGCCTCTTTCACTTAGCAATAAAGTTGTTTATTTGCATGTTTCGCCTTTGCCTCTAGTTAACGATCTAGCATTAGGGTTTCTCGGCACTCGGAAAATTTGATTTTGCTATGGTTGATCAGTTGTGGAACCTCTTGAGTGTGCCTAGGAACCCTACAGTGGTATCAGAGCCTAGCTAGAGCCTTAGGCGATGTGTAGACGATGTTAGAAGTCCGATCGAAATACGAAACCCTAATTCATACCCCTCTCTGTCCAATTTTTGAAAATGTGGATTTTTCCTAATTAAAAATACCTGAAAAATTCAGCAGGGAAATATAAGAATTGTGGTGAAAAACGACAACCTAATCCGTACATTCCACCGCGGAACCGCGGCAATACCCTGCTTGGACCGCGGTTCCGCGGCCGTACAGAAGAGATAGGCTATCATTTTTCCACCATAATTCCTATTTCTGTGATTTATATTTTATGGGTATTTTTATTATGACTCAAGAGTTGAGTGTTCTGGGGTTGTATTGGGACTCGATGATTCGATCGGATTATTTAACTTTGTTTACTTTGTCTTCCGGGTATTTTTAGAGCATGTTAAAACGTTCGACCGGATATAAATACCCAATTTTTCCCCCGCCGGGAAATTTCCAAGTGTTGGATTTTTCCGTGGTTTAAAAACGTTCTAAGTAGTGCATGTAACGTGATGGTCCCTCTAGAAGACAACAAACCTTAACTCGATTATGTGACCGTCTTGAACTGCCCTTTGAACCTTAGGGTTTGGGGTAGTATGGCGTGCCACATGTGAGGCGTTGGCTTGACCCTTCTACGACTAGACCATTGGTACTGAGGCATGCAGTGAATGTTTTTAAACTTATTACATGTGTTGAGCTGTTTCGGGAAAACTTGGGTGTTTGATTGTTCGATTGTTCGATCGGAAAGTTTAACATTTTCTATTTATCCGGAATATGATACAATATTTGGAATCCACAAGTAGTTATGAGATAACTAATATGAATGTTATAAACATAGTAATTTAGTCTCAAATGATCGGTTGGCACGGAATTTTGCTGCGATCAAAAGTCCGTCGCAATCACGTAGCGTATGCGGATATTCGCTGATAAACTTAATAGACAGCTACACCCCTTAGCCCCGACCGAGTGACTGTTGGAGAACCCCATCGCCGAAAGCATCCGTTCGGGTGCTCGCGGTAGCGGTGTTCCGCCTTGGTGCACTTCGTCGACGGTATCGGGGGTGCGGCCTACTAAAGTTTGCGACGAGCATTCGATCAGTTTTTCGGGAATCTTGTTGAATTGCTCGACTAGATATTGAAAAATGTTTTCGATATAGAGACTAAAATGCGGGGTTTATAATTGTTAGGCATGTGATGTCTAAGGAATTCATTTGGTCAGGCATGCGATGTCTGAGGAGGTTGCGGATTCCAACTGTTGTAGTTTTGCACTTTCTTTTCTGCGACCATAAGTGTAATATGTGATATCGCCGGTTTCGTTGCTATATGTCAACGACAATTGGGATACGCATGTTTACTTACGTTGATGACATGTGATGTTATGTGTTGCTGGATATGTTATATTGGATCGTCGTGTTTGAATAGCCGGGGGGGTTTTATGTGAGATGAGTGTTTTTTATTTTCAATCATGTAAAAACTTGTATGTATTATTCTTTTATTGGGGCACTTCCAGGTTGCGGAAGTTGTCACCGTTGTTGTATATTATTTACTTTTCCGCACTAGGATAGACCCAAGGAGGAGGGCACAAGTAACCGAGTTCTGGAGTCCAGTGGGAGACCAACTCGAGGAGTCGAGTCCGGGTCTCCTAACTCTAGAATTGGTAGGGTTGCTTGCCGCTCTCGTAGGGGTCTAGGGGTGTGGGTTTGGCTATTCATCGCGACCGTGGAATCCGTGTTTTATACTGGCTCGTATTGAAAACACGGACGTCCTAGTATATCCAATGTTTCATATGTTTCTTCTGCTGCGATATCTGTGATGTGATCATTTGATGTTCTGTGATAAATGCTGTATATAGTATATATGATATATTATATAGACGTTACTTATGTTTTACACCCGGACTAGCCCTGCCCTGCTCTGTCGTTAGTTACCTAACCTAATGGTGCACAAGGGGACATCGAGGCAAATGCGGATGGCATAAGTGTACGTCGTATTTATCTGTGATGTTTAGGTGACTTAAATGATGGGACTTCATTAATATGATTAATGAAAGAAAAGAAACCTATGATGTTGTGGAATCGAATTTTCAAAAACAGGTAGCTACAGTTCTTGCTTTGCATCGCGGTGTTCCTTGCAGAACATCCTGCACCTTATTCGATAAGGAAATGACCGAGATCCCTTCACCGGGAGTGACTCCTTTAGCAATAACTAGCAGATGCTACACCCCTCGGTTTTTCTTTTGATTGTTTATATAGTTTTTGCTTTGCACAGCGGTATATATGATATATCCTGCACCTTATTCGATGAGGAAAGGGCCGACGATCCCTTCACCGGGAGTGACCCCTTTAGCAAAACTAGAAAAGCCTAAAAAACACTCCATTTCAAAATTCATTCGATTCTACAACGATATCAAGTTCATTACGCAAAGGATTTTCATAAAAACCTGTCGTAGCCCTCCGTCATTTCAGATAAGTACTAGTTAGTATTCGTGCTGCGGTAGTTTGGTCTCCGTCAAGGCGTAGTGTACGGTAGCTAACTAATGCTTAACTGCTAGCATACGATGCGATTGGATTAGGGTATTCATACGGCGTTGTTTGGCCTCCGTCAAGGGTCGTGCGGGTGGGTTTAATTCAATCAGGAAATGACGGGTTGAACTTTACTAGCGGACTATGGGTAGTTTGGCCTCCGTCAAGGTCATAGGACGCTAGGGGCAAAATTATCGGGAATTTCAAGTGTTGAAATTTGCAATGAGATTGCATACCTTCTATAAGATAGTTGGATCCCGATACCCGCTGCGAGTAAGAGTTACTCCTGGGAGAGTTTTACACATTACAATTAGCCGATCAAGTAGGTGTCTAGAAAGGTGTCAACGGGGTTACGCCTCTAGGAAAACGAGGTTTACTTTAATTAGGTCCGTGCGAAGGCACGGGGAACCTCCCTCAAAGTACCGACACTGGCCTGGCTGAAAGATTGGCGAACTTGTAGCGTGTAATTAATCCCGGCTAGTCTTTCCTTTTAGGATTTGAAGGAAGATTTGATAAAAACAGTGGGAGCCATCTTGATTAGATAAAATAATAACCAATCTGATCTTGCAAGAGCGCACGCAAAGTGTTTTCTTCTCTCTCTCTCTCCTGGTAGCGACCATGTCACGCCTTAATCAAGATAATAATACGGATGTATTGACCGAACCCGCTTGTTATACTGAGCTGGGGAACGTTGGTCCCGCTCCAACTTATAATTGTTATAAGACAAAGCAGGAAATTGAGGAATACCAGTTTTCCTGTGCCGCCCAAACGAAGAAAGTGCATATGATGCATCTCCTTTGGGTGTGTTCATTACAAAGAACTGTTTCTCTGTATCCTCTAGGTCCTGGGTATTTGATACCGGATCAGGATCCCAGATATGTAATATGTTACATAGGGCCACAGAAAGGTAGAGAACTGAGAACGGGTGATAAGTTTCATGAGACAGAAAACGGTGCAAGTGTTGCAGCCAAGTCTGTTGGTCACTGTCACCCTGTATTTCCAAATACATTGATTCTGAATAAATGTTATTAGATACCGAACCTGATATACAAAATCATATCAGTCTCTTTATTAGTAAAGAAATGATAAAATTTTGTATTGTTGGATAATGTTTTGAACATTTCCTATATCAAAAGTTGATCGGTTCAGGCACGTTATCTAAGAGCATTGATGTTCTAAATCAAACTACAGTTCTTAGTATATGGAACACACACAAGAGGAAGATTTCAGAAATGAACGGATCCTTCTTGAGGCATTGTAGACTAGGTCATATCAATGCGACCCGACTGGCTGAAGTTAAATTTAGATGCATATTTAAATCAGTTTGAATTTACATCTTGTGAAACTTGCCAGTCATGTCATAAAGATTAGATGACCATAGCTCTGTTTATAGGAAACAGAGAAGGAGTTATTAAACTCTTGGGACTGATACATAGTGATGTATGAAGGTCCCCTGTCTACACATGCCAAGACCGGTTCTTTGTACTTCATTACATTCTCTGATGATCTCTTTAGATTAAGACATATGTTCCTATTGAAACACAAGTCCGAACCTTTTGAGATATTCACAGAATATAAGTTAGAAGTAGAGAACCAAAACGGATATAAGTATTATGTCTTTTGATGTGATCAAGGAGGAGAATACTTGAGCACGGAATTCCTGGATTATTCTAAAGGAGAATGAGATTCTCTCTCAGCATTACTCCTCCGTATACACCACAGCACGATGGTATATTGGGGCGGAGCAATTGCACCCTATGTAATATGGTGTGCTCTATGATGAGCATTACTGAGTTTTCTATTTCCTTTTTGGGAGTTATGCACTTAAGAAGTTGCATGCCTATTGAATAGGGCTCAAATCAAAACAGTTGCCTACCGCTTCATATGTGATATGGAAAAGGAAGAGCCCATATCTTAGGTTTGTTAAGATTTGGGGTTGTTCAGCCTATGTCTAAAAAGCAAAATCCGGACAAGCTCGAGGCAAAATCTGTTATGTAGAACTGGAAATGTTCCAGCTATACAAACTGCGGCTGCTGATTTGGAAGAACCAAAGGATTCAATAGTTACCAACGAACCTCAGCCTCTCCGCCGATCTAGTAGGGTTCCTCACCCACCTGAAAGATACTTCTGTTTCTCTATGACAGTGGGAGCGAGGAATGCATCATGAGATGATGACCCAACTAGTTTCGAGCTGGCCATCAAGAGTGGGACTCTGTAAGAATGGCTGGATGCTTAGCGATCTGAGATGGAATCCTTATACACCAACAAAGTATGGACTTTAGTTGCTTTATCTGAAGGGTTAAATCCCCATCAGGAGCAAGTATATCTTGAGAAGATTACTTGGTGTACATGGAAAAGTTGAGACTTTCAAAGCTAGACTTGTTAAAAGTTTGCATCATTGACCAGGTATGAATTATGATGAAACATTTTCCAAGTAGCTATGCTTAAGTCCATCCAGATCCTACTTGCCACGGCTACATACCATGACTACGATATCTGGCGGTTGGGTGCCATGACTGCTTTTCTAAGTGATGTTTTAGAAGAGTGCGTCTATAAGTACACAGCCAGAGGGCCTCATAGACAGTGGGAGCAGCGGAAACACGAGAAAGATGTTTTATCTGATAAAGCAGGCATCGCGGAGTTAGAACGTCTGTTTTGATGTGTTAGTCAAAGAGTTTGACATCATCAAAATGGTATATGAACCTTGTATAAACAAAAGGGTAGTAAGGAGTATGGTGGTGATCCTCGTAGAGTACGTGGATGACATACTCTTGATAAGAAAGGAGTTTCCTATGCTACGCTCAGTCAATCTCCGCTTATCACAATGATTCTCCATATAGGATCAAAGTGATACCTCCTAAATCCTGGGTTTTGGATCTATGAGATAGATCTAATTGGATGTTAGGATACTCACTAGTTGTAGTGAGATGGTATCAGTTGATCCTGGGGAGAATCACTGGAAAGGTTCCAGGGTGATAAGGACGACTGAAAGTCAGTCACAGGCATTGTCTTTACCCTCAGTAAAGGGACGGTATGTTGGAAGAGTTCCAAACTAGATACCATGGCAATCTAGACGATAAAGGTTGGATACATCGCTACTTAAGATGCTACTAAAGAGGCAGTCTGGATGTATATTAGTTCATGAGATGAACTTCGTTCTTCCCATTGTGTGACAATGGAGTTGTGGCTTATGCCAGGGAACGCCCGTCCCATCAGTGATCCAGATATATTCTAAGGCAGTGTTACCTGATTATGGAGATAGTAGATCTCCAGGGTAATCGAGGTTAGGAGAGTAGACTCAGAGGACAACACGGCGGATCCACTCACAAAGGCCTTTTCCCAGAGAGAGACTTTTATGGGATGGTTGAGTATGAGATACTACAACCACTGCTATAGATGGCCCTAGTGCAAGTGGGAGATTGTTAGTTATATGTATGCCCTAGAGGCCATTACTGTACATAGAATGTATATTGTAGTGGATGCTGGGACATATATAGGGAGGACTTTCTTGCTCGACATGATAGTATGCTATCTGGTTACTCTTTACCTTAACATGTATACTGATTGTCTCTCTGTTACATGTTGGTAAAGCCCTTAGGATGTGTACTTGACTACCTGGACTATGATGCAGATCATACTAGTGGGGACATGGTAGTCTATAAGTACATCCTTCAAGGTCCCTAGTCGTGGGTGTATCGAGACGAGGCATCGATATACCAGAGTAGACTAGCGTATACCTTCTCGACCCATACAAATGGGCGATGGATGATCCCATATCCATTGGTGTTTGACATCAGAGATGATATACGGGTGCTCAGTGGAGACTGGGTACACTGGACGGACTCGCCGAGAACTCCCAGATGGTATTATACCTTACGTCAGATGGTAGTTCTCTGGTGACACTGGTACAGGTTTGTCTGTAGACCCGAGATCGTCATAGAGTCTTGTGTGATTCCCACTGTGCTTTGATTTCCACCTTACCACGTCCAAGAGGGCGTTCAAAATGGTGGTTTTTAGGTACAGTCCCGAATTACATGGAGGCAATGAGCGATAGGAGGGGATTCGTCTCTCCCGGTATAGGGAGTTGATGTTGTGATGTGTTCGATTGGCTATAACCGGAAATCCCTGGCCAGGGTTGCTAAGATTTACTGGTAAGTGTTACCAGTAGTTTCTCGAAATGTTATAGACCTTATATCAACACGACTTATCGAGCTACTGGGGTCTGACGTTTACCACCCCTAGACGAGATATGAGACATATTAGACGAACAAACCGGACTGTACGGTAAGTGTTACTGGTTAGATTCACAGGAGTGTGAGCGGGCTTGCTCGTTGATCTTCTGATCGCTCAATATCCGGGTGGCCGTTACGTTTAGCAGACCGCTTGCGGCTTGTGGGTGTTTGATATGATCATCACCTGCTGCCGGCGTATTGACGAGTCTTTAGAGTCATACACAGAGGTTTCCTGGCTCAAGCGAAACGAAATTGGAGCGCATTTGAGATATATGCGGGACCGAGAATAATGCGTGTATATGATACCGTATTCTATTCTCGCGATAAATGTATCGATTGGTTGTATGCGATATAACCTAGTTATCGAATCAAGGATTGATTCGATAAGTCGATACATTGGATATTAGTCGGTCATATGCGATATGACCGGATCGTTAAATCAAGTGTTCATTTAATGATTTAATGTATAATTATATATTTGATATATCACTTTACATTAACTAGTATTTGTTCACTTATGATGGATTTTCTCACTTAATGTGCACATTGTATATATGATATAGTTTTGTGCACTAGTTTGTATCATGTTTGACGATACATGCAAACTTGGATGTGTGTATGCTTTAAACCATGTTTAGTAAACGATTAGGGTTTCATTTGATTTATTTATTTATTCATTTTGGCTTGAAATAAAATGGTGGCTTTCTTTGGATTTTGTTGAAGCCTCATGAAGTTTTGAAAAAGCTTTGACCATTTTGTTTTATTCCTTAACCCTAACCATTTACCTAAACCCTAGTTTATTCTCTACATGAGTTTACTCACCCATGGTTGCAAAATGATAACCATCACTTCATTTTCTTTTTGGAATTAATTCATAATTCTTTTTCTTTTTCTTCTTCTTCATCTTCTTCTTCAAGTGAAGAAAAGAAAAGCTTTCTAGAAAAATGTCAAGTGATGAAATCAAGTGAGAAATCCAAATCCAAAGTGAACCCACTTCCTATTTCTTCATCCTCTACCACTTGCCATGTAGTATAGGGTGTTTTCTTCACAAGTTTCATGACTTGGTGAAGATGGAGCTCGAGTTAGAGTTGCCTCAACGTAGATCAATTTCGGCATCGAAGTCAACGATCTAGCCCGATCATTTCTTCGACGAAACCATCGCTAGAGTCCGGGATCCGATGATCGCAGCGGAGGGACGTCATCACGGAGCTAAGGAAGTAGAGGACCGGATCTACAAATGTTGTAGCCTCTTTCACTTAGCAATAAAGTTATTTATTTGCATGTTTCGCCTTTGCCTCTAGTTAACGATCTAGCATTAGGGTTTTTCGGCACTCGGAAAATTTGATTTTGCCTTGGTTGATCAGTTGTGGAACCTCTTGAGTGTGTCTAGGAACCCTACAGTCTTCGTCTGATATGTCGCATATCTCGCCTAGGGGTGGTAATCGTCAGACCCTAATAGCTTGATAAGTCATGCCAATGTAAGGTCTATAACGGGTCGAGAAACTAGTGATAACACTTACCTGTAAATCTCATCTACCCTGGCCAGGGATTTCAGTTATGGCCAATCGAGCATAGCGCAACATCAACCTCCAATACCGGGAGAGACGAATCCCCTCCTATCGCTCATTGCCTCCATGTGATTCGGGACTGTACCCAAAAACCACCTGTTTGCACGACCCAGAAGAGCCGTGGTAGGGTGAAAATCAAAGCACAGTAGGAGACACACGAGTCTCTATGACGATCTCGGGTCGACTGTCACGACCTAAAGTTTGGCCCGTGAACGGCACTTAACCACGTAACGTCTACAGACTTAACGCGACTAAGTAAGCCGAAACCTAGAAATCAAACCAGTAAAAGTATAGAGTGTTTAAACATTTAATATGAACATTTGTTAAACTGTTAAGAAAACCTCAAGTAGACAATCACAAAGATAACGATATACGACGCCGTAGCGAAGAAAAGAGCAGTAAGTGGAACACATCACACAAGATAAGAACTGCATAGGTAAAGTTGGCTCACAGCGAGCTCGACACCAGAATACAAAATAATATACACCATCGTCCTCACACTGGTCTCTAAGTCAAATACATAAAAGTAGATGGAGAGTACTAGATACAAAATATGTACAATGGAAATAACCGGATACCACAAACCCACCTAGCAACAAACAGCTCACGCACCAACTATAGTGGTATCCGTAGCCAAAAAGATATAGGAAAGCAGCCTGCCGCGACTACTCGGAAGGGCAACCTGCAAATACTGTGGCACAACGGGGGTGAGTTGCCAACTTGTGAATAGTAGATAATATATAAAGGTAATCGCGAGTATCCAGTGCTGCGATACTCTAACCTATGCCAACAGATAACATCTATATGATGAACTATATGAGCAGTAATCATGCATCAAGTACGATCTAACAACATCTCTAAATGATGAGCAGGGTATGCAATAATCGTGCATAGCAAATGCAATCTAATGACGTCTATATATGATAAGCAGGGTATGCAATAATCGTGCATAGCAAATGCAACCTAATGACATCTATATATGATAACCAGGGTATGCAATAATCGTGCATAGCAAATGCAATCTAATGGCATCTATATATGATAAGCAGGGTATGAAATAATCGTGCATAGAAAATGCAATCTAATGGCATCTCTATATGATAAGCAGGGTATGCAATAATCGTGCATAGCATGTGTACTCTATCAGGTACAACAGATACAGGATGAGATGTAAAATACTGAATACTAAGCAACGGAATAATTAATATCTACACGGAATATCAACGTGGAAAATAATCGGTGTCCATCCATATACCCAAATCCTGTAAATCTCATAGAATGATGAGTGCCTAGCATCGGCACACTAAAATATCATGAATCATCGTGTCTAGCACGACACGCAAATCCTCAAGTATCGGGCTCCGTCTGTGGAATCGGCCCTCGGCCCCCGGCACTACGGATCGGCCCGTATCCATCTCTCATCTCTGGTCAGTATCCTCCGGATAACCGCCAGGTCTAACCAATCACCGGTGGGTAGTAGTCCCTCTGCCAGGCTCACCGTCTACTGTACAGCGATCCGTTCTCGCCCCGGGATACCATACCGGGTCCATCATGAACCCGTAATCGTCCTCATCCAACTCCTCGATTCGGGTTCACATATCACACGTCTCAGAACCGAGAAACCGCATGGTGGACGCACTAAAATATCATATCAAGGGAAACCGGGCTTTTAAATAATGCGTATTTCCTAAAAGAATTACCTCGGTTCCCAAATCTAGAAATCATATGAATCTAAAACTCAATGCGTAAATCCATGCAAGTATGAAGATATCAATATATGTGTGCACTGGTATGAGTATACAGTGTGCATGTGCGCAGGTATGAAAATATCAATATATGTATGCACTGGTATGAATATACAGTGTGCATATGCGCAGGTATGAAAATATCAATATATGTGTGCATGTGCGCAGGTATGAATATACAGTGTGCATGTGCGCAGGTATGAAAATATCAGTATATGTGTGTGCACTGGTATGAATATACAGTGTGCATGTGCGCATGTATGAAAATATCAATATATGTGTGCACTGGTGTGCATGTGCGCAGGTATGAAAATATCAATATATGTGTGCACTGGTATGAATATTCAGTGTGCATGTACGCAGGTATAAAAATATCAATATATGTGTGCACTGGTATGAATATACAGTGTGCATGTGCGCAGGTATGAAAATATCAATATATGTGTGCACTGGTATGAATATACAGTGTGCATGTGCGCACGTATGAAAATATCAATATATGTGTGCACTGGTATGAATATACAGTGCGCATGTGCGCAGGTATGAAAATATCAATATATGTGTGCACTGGTATGAATATACAGTGTGCATGTGCGCAGGTATGAAAATATCAATATATGTGTGGCAGTCCTATTGTGCGAGTGTCATGGCAATCACTAACGGTGTGAGTGTAACATACAAATAGTGTTCGTGCAGCTTGAACCGTTAGTGACAGTGCAGTGTTCTATGCTATCATTTCTATATGCAGCAAGAAGGTATGCTACTAGTCCATATGAATATCTACGACTAAATATCCTAACACTCCCTGACGCTTAACGCCATACGGGCGATTTTCCCGTAGATGTAAAATCTACTCACCTGGTCGTGCGCTACTCGTAGCCGACAACCAGCTTCCTTTTCTTTGCTTCGTCCGACGTACCCGCCTGCGAACCTAGAATTCACACAAGGAAAATCCACATAAGCAAATATCTCGCAAAACGCGATATCAAACCCAAACGAGAAACTCGCGTCGCGAACCAAACTCGCGTGTGTACGATACGCTAAAACGTGTGTATACGCGTCTAAAACTATCCCGACATGCCTGACACGCTGGATCACAGAACCCACTCACGTATCGCGCATATCGCGCGAACTAAACGTACTAGAAAAGTGATATATTGCCCCAGATTCTAACTCAGGAGAAAACTCACAAAATTGCATATGCCAAGACACTAGAAAACACAGCAGACTACTCTAAACGAAACCCTAACCCCTAACTCTCCTATCTGGCCGCAATTTGCGGACAGAATGATTAAAATTGTGGCTGGGTTGGGTGCCTGGGGCTCGTGGTCTGGTGGTGTGCTCAAGATCTATCTAGTATGCTCCAGTTAACTCAGATTTTATATGAAGTGCCCGGGTCTATAGCAGATCACAGAAAGGTGAAATTTCACTAAAAACGCTAAATCTTGCACAAAATGAAACCCTATGGTATTTTGGTGAAATCTGGGGTTTACCTAGATTTACTTGGCCCTAATAACACTTAGTTAGGCTAGGTTAACCAACACTAACATCACTTAACCAAAAATCTACACAAATCACCATTACAAGCACAAAAATCTCACTTTTAACACTAATCGAAGCTATTTAATGCAGGGTTCCTAGGCACACTAGTGAGGTCTCACAAGCCATCAACCATGGCAATTTCAAAAATTATAGGTGCCGAGAGACCCGACTACGGATCGTTTGCTAGAAAACTAGGCGAAAAAGCTAACTAGTTAACACTTAACTACAAGATACGGAAATACAACCTTTGTAGATCCGGTGCTCCACCTCCATAGCTCCGCAACGAGGTCCTCTGTGCTGTCCAAATCAAATCCGGGCTCAAGCGTCGGCTTCGTCGGAGAATGGGCAAGCTAGGTCGTCGATGTCCATGCCGAAGATGATCTACGTCGAGGCATCGAAAGATCAAGCTCCGCCTTCACCAAGTCATGAAAACTTGTGAAGGAAACACACTCTACTACTTGGCAAGAGGTAGAGGATGAAGAAATAGGAAGTGGGTTCAATTTAGAATTGGATTTCTCACTCTTTATCATCAATCACCATTGATGACCTAAGCTTTTCTTCTTGAGTTCAAGGAAGAAGAAGAAGAAAAATGATATGATAAGTTAATTATAATTGGAAAAGAAAATGAATACTTATCATATTAGAACCATGGTCAAGTGTAGAGAATTAACTAAGGTTAGATTAATGGTTAGGGTTAAAGATGAAGACAAGAATGGTTACAAAGTCAAAGCTTCATGAAGCTTCAACTAAACTCCAAAATTAGCAACCATTCTTTTCTTATCTATTCAAAATAAATAAATAAATAAATAAGTAAGAAAAGAAAACCCTAATCATTAGTTTAACCATGGCTTAATCCATTACACTTAACTATAGTTAAACATGTATCATCAAACATGATACAATCAAGTGCACGAAAATATATCGAATATACAATGTGCACAACCGAGCGAGAAAATCCATTTAAAGTGAACCAATATTAGTTAATGCAAAGTAATATATCAAATATATAATTATACATTAAATCATTAAATCAACAATTGATTTAACGATCCGGTCATATCACATATAACCGACTAATATCCAATGTATCGATTTATCGAATCAATCTACGATTCGATAACTAGGTTATATCGCATACAACCATTCGACACATACATCGCGAGAATAGAATACGGTATCACATACACGCATTATTCTCGGTCCCGCACATATCTCATATGCGCTCCTATTTCGTTTCGCTTGAGCCAGGAAACCTCTGTATAGGACTCTAAAGACTCGTCAATACGCCGGCAGCAGATGATGATCATATCAAACACCCACAAGCCGCAAGTGTTGGAGATAGTGCCCTCAGAGTCAATTATTAGGTCACAGGTACGTGATTGTAATGATTGAGGGAGGACCTATCCCGGTAGGACAGTCTTACTCGAGATGATAGTATGCTATCTGGTTTACCTTTATCATCGTGTACTGCTTTAGGTGACATGACACGTCGCTATTACACGTTGATAGAGCCCCTAGGATTCTTGCTTGACCACCAGCAGTATGAGGGCGATCATATAAGTGGGAGCTGGGGGTCTACAAGCATATCCTTAAAAGGTCCCTAGTCGTGGGAGTTTCGAGACCGGGCATCGATACTCCATTAGTAGACTAGTGTATACAGTCGAGACCCCGACGAGGGGCGGTGGCCGGTCTCACAAGCCACTGGTGTCAGTTGGATCACCTAAGATGTATACATGTGCTCATTGGGTTATGAGTACACCGGACAGGACTCGCCGGGAACATGCTAGTTGGTCATATACCAGACGTCAGATGGCAGTTCCCTGGTGACATGTGTGCAGGTTAGTTCATCGACCTGGGGATCGTCATTTGTCTCGTGTGAGTTCCCACTGTACTTTGATTACTACCCTACCACGGCTCAAAGGAGTCGTGCAAACAGGTTTTAGTTGGGTACAGTCCCGAGCCACATGGAGGCAGTGAGCGTATCTTCAGGGGTTCGTCTCTCCCGGTATTGGGGGTGAGGTCGTGCTGTGTCTAGGAGAGCCATTACACAAAGTCCTTGGCCAAGGCAAGGAGATTTACTGGTAGGTATTCCAGTAGTATCTCAGGGTGTTCTGGGCTACACTCCGACACGACTTGTACCGCTTTTGGGGGTCTGACTTTTACCAACCCCCTAGGCCCGCCATGCGATACTCATAGACGAACGGACCGGACTGCACGGATATTGTCACTGACAGGCTCAGTAGGGTGTCAGGATGAGTTCGCTCATCGACGTCCCTTTTGGTCAATAGCTGGTGGCCCGTTACGTATTGGCTTATACCTCTGACGTGCTAGTGGTTAAATCCACAGCCATAGTATTGACGAGTCTTTAGAGTCCACCGCACTTTCAGTTACTCAAGTTTCGGGCGAAACGCTGTAGAGGCCGTATGGAGATATGGCAGGGTCCGATCAGATACGTGCGGTATTGCACGGATCAGGATCGGACGGTTTGTACTAGTAGCCGTATAGGTATATGGCAGGGTTCGATCAGATACGTGCGGTATTGCACGGATCAGGATCGAACGGATATTACTAGCCGGCTTTGGTTTAAGCCGGTCCTAGTTTAGTACAGTGTAGATTTTGTCTCATTGCATTTGTATCCGGACGGAATACAGATGCGGGTGTGTATGCACAGTATTGGGGTTTTCCTGTAGTTTATTACAGGACCAGTTTTCTGGAGTTGCCAGTTTGCATTCCGTTCCGGCCGGTTTTCCTTTGTTCTTTCCCGGCCGGACTTTTCCGATGGAGGGGGTTATTTGCAATTGTGCAAATAACATTTGTGGAGGGGGTTTCTTGTAAATGTTTGATTATGATAGCTATCATTTTCTTTTCAACCATGCTTTTGCTTTATGAGATTTGATTGTGATAAAGTGAGGGTATGGGTTTAATAGTGAAAGGCATGGTTGTATGTTTCTTTGTCCCTTGATGTGGTCACCTCTTCTCATCTCCTACACTCACCTCCCTTATTGCTTCATATTCTTTCCTCCTCCATTTTCTAAGTTCATAAGTTTTTTCATGGTTGAGTGAGAAGAAGAAAAGAGAAGGAGAGAGCTTCATCCTTGAGAGTGTTTTTCATTCTTGATCTCTTTTCATGCCAAGAAAAATGAAAGCACCATTTTTCATACCTTCATTCCTCCATCTTCAAAAGGCAACCAAAACCCCAATGAGACATAAACCCTACACATCCTACAGCGAGCCTTGGGCATGTCGAGTTGCCGGCTTCATGCGCGAGTTGCCTCGGTATAGAGGCGGGAGCCCGTAAAAGTACCCGGCTTCGTGGTGCCCTTTCCGACGAGGAGGAGACGGACGGAGATCCCGCGAGGAGATCGGAGTGGAGATGAAGACCGGAGGACTTGGATCGTCGGTATACATCTCTTCCCTTTCTTATTGTAGCGTAGACTTGTTAATGGTTACGATCCGGAGTTTAGTGCGCGGTGGTGCCGGTTTGCAAAGTCCGCAAAAATTTAAGTTTATCACCGTTTCCGCATTCCGGCGTCGGATTGACGGCCGGGGCGCCGCCGTGCACTTACAGTGGTATCAGAGCCTCGCCATTAACTTAGTCTAGCTTTGTGTAATGTGTTTTTCAGTTCCGATCGATCGAAATGTCCAAAAACCCGTATTTGCCCACGACAGTTTCTGTTGAAAATTTTTGGTCTCGAAAAATTTTTCAGGTTGTAAAATATTGATGTACTGGAAAATCTAAGAGTTCTGTAAAAATTTGAGGAAGTAACTCCAAAGTTGGAGCGCGGAACCGCCGCGAAAAGCCCATTTGTGCGGCCCTTCCGCCGCGCACTATTCACATCACTTCACCAATTGTTTACAGAGGCCTTCTGGGCTTAAAATATGGGTTTTGGAATATTAAAGTTGGGCCAATTGTTTCTTTGAGTGCTACAGTTTTCTTTGGGGCCCACTTGTTAATTGTTTGATCAATCGGAAATTTTTTAAACACATTTTTCACAGTATTTACATTATATCTGCGACCGTGAATGTCACTCGATCGGTAAATCCGGTCTAACTGCTATAGCCCGGTTAGACGGATTTGCGAACGTGACTTTCACGTTGATGTTCTATGTATTTGCTGTGATGTTGCGGATCGGTCGTGGGGGATAGCCTGGATGCAATGCTAGTACAGTTGTGGTTGTATTATGTACATTTGTTATTGCGGGGCGAGCGTCCGACATGTGGACTGCCGTCACTGCCTGTTTGTATTATTTTTTTGGGGCACGACCTGGTTGCGGTCGATGTACCCGGTGTATGTATATTTTACTTTCTGTACTAGGATTGCCCCGCGGAGGGGTGCACGGATAGCCGGGTTCTGGAGGGCAACAAGCCCGCATCTCATGGCATTGGGACGGAGGGGGCTTCACTCCAGGATTGGCGGACTATTCGCCGCACTCGTAGGGGGTACAGGTTGACCCAGGAGGGGTGCCCAAGTGACCGGATTCCGTGAAGTGCTGGGTGGTCCATTCACGGTGCTGAAGGGGGCTGCCTCGCTTCAGGTTTTGGCGGGTGACTTGCCGCGCCCGTAGGGGTCTAGGTTTTCATTGCACAGGCTATCCACACGACCAGGGGAACGTCGGGTTTCAGCGGCTCTGTGAAACCCGGGGATCCCAGATATCTGTATTGTTCTGTGATGCTGTACATTTCTGTGATGCTGCATTTTATTCACGCCTTGAGCGAATATAATATATTGGTATATATATTAGTAGATGTTGTATATGTTTTGCATCCGCGCTAGTCCAGTCCCCGCTCTGTCGTTAGTAAGCTAACCTAACGGGTAATGACGGGACCCAGTGGCGAATGCGGATGGCATATACGTACATCAGTATATTTTCGTTCTTTTTGGTGTGATCAATTGATGGGACTGCATTGATTCGGATCAATGCAAGTTAAAAACAAACCTAATCAGATGTTGTTGGAACACTTTTCAAAAAGCTGTTATTGCAAGGACGTTCACTTTTGTTTTGCATCGCGGTATTCATTTAGAATATCCTGCTCCTCAGTCGACGAGGCAAGGGCCGAGATCCCTTCACCGGGAGTGACCCCTTGGACAAAAAGTTTGCGTCAGGGCATTAACTTCACTATAGCCGATTACTTTTGCTTTGCATCGTGGTATTCATTTGGAATATCCTGCACCCCATTCTACGGGGAAAGAGCCGAGATCCCTTCACCGGGAGTGACCTCTTTAGTAAAGGTTTTCGTCACTATATTTTCTAAAAAGCTATCCGTTCC
Source organism: Agapanthus africanus (assembly GCA_030015575.1). NCBI lineage: Eukaryota > Viridiplantae > Streptophyta > Magnoliopsida > Asparagales > Amaryllidaceae > Agapanthus > Agapanthus africanus. The sequence continues at coordinate 428,508,807 of CM057345.1, read as the reverse complement.
TTCAACGATATCAAGTTCATTACGTTAAAGGTTTTCGCCAGAAACCATTCGTAGCCCTCCGTCGTTTCAGACGGGTAGCACGTAGTATTCATGCTATATTTGTTGACCTTCGTCAAGGCATAGTGTATGGTAGCTGCTTGTTACTTTTCTGCTGCATAGATAGATGCGTTGGTTTGGGACAGTCGTACAGCCTTGTTGACCTTCGTCAAGGGCTTGTACGGGTGGGTTCAAATTAACCTGGACAATGACGGGTGGAACTTGACATGTGACTTATGATTTGTTGACCTTCGTCAAGGTCATAAGAGCATGGGGCAGATATCACATCGGGAGTTTCGAAAGTACTGAAACTTGCCAGATATGCGCAAACCTTCTGGAGTGTGATACCGTGAGCGGATTCCGTCACGTTGTCATGCGATGAGAGTTGGATCCCGATTCCCACTGATGAGTTAGTTTACTCCTCGGGTAACCCCGACTAATTCTTCTTTTAGGTTTGGAGGAGAATTTGAGGTACAGTGGGAGGATTCCAGATTAGATAAATTGGTGACCATTCTGATCTAGGTTAGAGTGCACGCTGAGTGTTTCTTTCCTCTCTCTATCTGGCAGCGACCATTGACCCGACCCTAAGACTTTGACTCAGTGACCAAGTTGACCGAACCTTCTTAAACACCGGCTTTTGGATTGTCAGAGTTGCAGACCTCATTGCCACTCCTACTTTTACCCTTTTCTCCAGGACACCCCGTATTTCTACGAACGTCCACTTCCATTGGACAAAACCATCGTATGGTTAGATACGAACTCGAAAGAATTTATTCGAGGATGGTTTCAGGTTCTGGAGAAAACGGATAGGATTATTCAGTTGTCTTTTCCTTTTACCCTCTCTCAGGTTACGAGTACTCCTTGGTTTAGGGGTAGTATACCTATTATGCAAATTGGATTGTCTTCTTCCAAACCTTAGGCTGGTGCCGACCGGTAGGGAATGAAGAAAACCAATTAGCATAACGATGGTGTGCAGAAGGTATTAAGTTCAGACAAAGCAAGGGATTAGTAAGAGGGCAAAGTAAATTGCAACAGATATTCACGACCAAACCAAATATTTCGTTACCACTCCCACATCACCTTTGTATTTCTCCAGGACACTCCGTATCACTACGAAGATCCACAGTTTATTTGGATACTCCATCGTATGGTTATATACGAACTCGAATGGAACTTGTTCCAGTTCGGGGATGGATCCTGGTTCAGGAGAAATAGGAATAAAGTACATTCAGGTGTCTTTTATCTTCACCCTCTCTCATTGCGAGTGTTCCTAGGATTGGGACAGTACACCCATTATGCTTATTGGATAGTCTTCTTCCAAACTATAGGCTGGTGCCGAACGGTAGGGAAGGAAGAAAACCATTTGGCTTAAGGGGTGTACAGAAGGTAAAGACTAAAGACATATGAAGGGATTTGGAGAGGTGGCAAAGAACTATACGGTTACAGTCGTGAATCTGGAAGAGGCATTACTAGGAATACCAGGATACCCCAACGAAACATTTCAATGTTTCAGTTTCACTGTGTACTATTAAAAGAAAACTGATTTCCCAATTAGACACTTACTCCAGGGTATGTATTTACCAGGTATGATTCTCACATCTGTATGGTTTTACAGATGATGAGTGGGAGTAGGTTATTGGGAATTGGGTGATTATCCTCATTATATCGGGATTCGTTGTAATCGGTGATATTTGAGGAAATCACCTGGCCTGTTTGCCGGTCGGCAAATATTTGGTTTTGAATATCCGCTGTTATGCACCAATTTCAAATTGATATATCTGTACGTCTATTTTCATAGAGTGAGATATACCTTTCTGAAATTATGTCTACGACATTTACCTATATCAGTGGATGGTTAGATAAGGAGCATTAAACAGCGGTGTAATTCTTCTTAACCATAAGTACAGTTTTCAACCTACGGCACGCAGTGAATGAGTTATCAGACTCAAGGGACTTATACAGAGTATTGTATGTTGTCCAGGGTCCATCAGGACAGAGGGGATGGTCCTCGTACTATATTCGGTTTACTTATGACTCCTCTAATTTTTAGACCGGTGTTTCGTGGAAACACAGGGTCTAAGTTTTGAGGAGTTATAGGTATTTGAATAGAGTAGAGAACCAGGTATAGCAAGTATCGGGATTCTTCAATGAGATCGAAGATGTAGATACTTGTGTATGGTATTCAGTTGATAGTAATGATAATGAGATCTTGCTTCTCTTTCAGGTTACTCATAATTGGAAGTATTCCTAAGTTGAGTAACGCTGATCGGCCTCCTTCCATTTAGTTGACATGCGCTGGGGACAGCTGCATGATTTGAATCTGGTTCAATTAAATCAGTGCCTCTGTTTCTATATTGGATATAGAACAGTTCATATCTTAACGATGTTAAGGTACGGGGAGTTGTCCGGTTTATGATTAAAACCAGACACTGGACAACTCAAGGCACGTTTCTGTAATGGCTGTTTGTGGGTTGACCAAGGCTATGACGAGGGTTGATTTTCTACCATCTGGATGAACAATAGCGATATTGTTCTAGACTCGCCACAGTTTTATTAAAAATGGATTTTTTCAGAAAACAGTAGTGGGAGTATGGTAGAACTGGAAGTGATTCCAGAACCACAAACGATTACTGAAGATTTGATAAGGAACCTAAAGATTCAATCTGGATTGACATTCCATTGGCCACTCCGCAGATAAGGTGGGTAACTTCAGACACCCGAGAGGTACTACGGTGGCCTCAAGGACGGTGACAGGGAAGTTCTTGTTTACCCACAATTACCATTGCTGTTGTTCCAGGCTGCGAGACCCGGCGGGAGGATGAGTATAGCGTCATTCTAAACTAGTTTTAGAAGTGTACGTCTATATGACTCTGCCAGAGGGTTGTCGTAGTCAGTGGGAGCAGCGGAAGCATTGGTGGACAGGTAGCTTATGTCTATTTATAGACTAGAGCAAATGTAGCGGAGATAGATCATCTATTTCTGACGTGACAGTCATGGGTTTGACTTCATCAGAAAAGGGGATGGATCTGTTGAGAAGGTAGTAGGGTGTGATGTCCTGGTATCTGGATGACATACACAGAATAGGAAAAGAAACTCCTATACTACAATCGGTTATACTTTGGTCGTCACACAGTGGTTTCTCCACAAAGGAAATGGATTTTATATCTGACATACTGGTTACCGGATCTATGGTTTTAGATCTAGATTTGGGTGGTTTCCCAATCGTGGTACTTGACAGCATTCTAAGAGTATTTAGGATGGACGACTCCTGGCACGGTACTGTACCTGCAGGTAATGGAGTCACCCTCTCTAAAGGTGTCTTACAGACTAAAGGGGAGAGGGACGTGCATGATTGGCAGATCACTTGCTTAGGCAATTGAGTCAATCATGAGATGTCAAGTACCACACCAGATGTTGTTCTTGCACTAGATGCAATAAGTTGATATTGATCCAATCCTGGAGAAACAGTCGGAAGCAGTTTTAGAACATAAGTGGCTGTTCTAGGGATATGATAGCGAAAGCCCCATTCGGGAAACAGTTATCATTCCAGGCTTCCAAGGTTACCTGGACTACAAGGAGGTTGTCAGAGTTATAGTTTTCCCTCTGATGAGGGGCAGTATTTTGGACAGGTGGTCCAAGGCAATACTGAGGGAGGCATGGCGCAGGATACTGATTAAGTTCAGTTGACGATACAGTCTAAGAAGTTTGGATTTGGAGTTCATTTATGAGCTAGGTCCCATCAGACATCCAGACACATTCTAAGACAGGTATTGCTCATTTCGGGAGATGGGTTTTCTCCGCGAACTTGAGATATAGAGAGACATAGAAAGAAACAACTAAGCGGATCCACTCACTGAGGCTATTCCTCGAACGCAATAGTTCCGCAAACGAGCTTTGTGAGACTGACTAGTAGAGGAGTTGGATGTTCGGTATCACACGGGCTGTGAGTATGCGACATCGCAATAATTAGCCTTGAGTGCAAGTGGGAGATTGTTGGAGATAGTGCCCTCAGAGTCAATTATTAGGTCACAGGTACGTGATTGTAATGATTGAGGGAGGACCTATCCCGGTAGGACAGTCTTACTCGAGATGATAGTATGCTATCTGGTTTACCTTTATCATCGTGTACTGCTTTAGGTGACATGACACGTCGCTATTACACGTTGATAGAGCCCCTAGGATTCTTGCTTGACCACCAGCAGTATGAGGGCGATCATATAAGTGGGAGCTGGGGGTCTACAAGCATATCCTTAAAAGGTCCCTAGTCGTGGGAGTTTCGAGACCGGGCATCGATACTCCATTAGTAGACTAGTGTATACAGTCGAGACCCCGACGAGGGGCGGTGGCCGGTCTCACAAGCCACTGGTGTCTGTTGGATCACCTAAGATGTATACATGTGCTCATTGGGTTATGAGTACACCGGACAGGACTCGCCGGGAACATGCTAGTTGGTCATATACCAGACGTCAGATGGCAGTTCCCTGGTGACATGTGTGCAGGTTAGTTCATCGACCTGGGGATCGTCATTTGTCTCGTGTGAGTTCCCACTGTACTTTGATTACTACCCTACCACGGCTCAAAGGAGTCGTGCAAACAGGTTTTAGTTGGGTACAGTCCCGAGCCACATGGAGGCAGTGAGCGTATCTTCAGGGGTTCGTCTCTCCCGGTATTGGGGGTGAGGTCGTGCTGTGTCTAGGAGAGCCATTACACAAAGTCCTTAGCCAAGGCAAGGAGATTTACTGGTAGGTATTCCAGTAGTATCTCAGGGTGTTCTGGGCTACACTCCGACACGACTTGTACCGCTTTTGGGGGTCTGACTTTTACCAACCCCCTAGGCCCGCCATGCGATACTCATAGACGAACGGACCGGACTGCACGGATATTGTCACTGACAGGCTCAGTAGGGTGTCAGGATGAGTTCGCTCATCGACGTCCCTTTTGGTCAATAGCTGGTGGCCCGTTACGTATTGGCTTATACCTCTGACGTGCTAGTGGTTAAATCCACAGCCATAGTATTGACGAGTCTTTAGAGTCCACCGCACTTTCAGTTACTCAAGTTTCGGGCGAAACGCTGTAGAGGCCGTATGGAGATATGGCAGGGTCCGATCAGATACGTGCGGTATTGCACGGATCAGGATCGGACGGTTTGTACTAGTAGCCGTATAGGTATATGGCAGGGTTCGATCAGATACGTGCGGTATTGCACGGATCAGGATCGAACGGATATTACTAGCCGGCTTTGGTTTAAGCCGGTCCTAGTTTAGTACAGTGTAGATTTTGTCTCATTGCATTTGTATCCGGACGGAATACAGATGCGGGTGTGTATGCACAGTATTGGGGTTTTCCTGTAGTTTATTACAGGACCAGTTTTCTGGAGTTGCCAGTTTGCATTCCGTTCCGGCCGGTTTTCCTTTGTTCTTTCCCGGCCGGACTTTTCCGATGGAGGGGGTTATTTGCAATTGTGCAAATAACATTTGTGGAGGGGGTTTCTTGTAAATGTTTGATTATGATAGCTATCATTTTCTTTTCAACCATGCTTTTGCTTTATGAGATTTGATTGTGATAAAGTGAGGGTATGGGTTTAATAGTGAAAGGCATGGTTGTATGTTTCTTTGTCCCTTGATGTGGTCACCTCTTCTCATCTCCTACACTCACCTCCCTTATTGCTTCATATTCTTTCCTCCTCCATTTTCTAAGTTCATAAGTTTTTTCATGGTTGAGTGAGAAGAAGAAAAGAGAAGGAGAGAGCTTCATCCTTGAGAGTGTTTTTCATTCTTGATCTCTTTTCATGCCAAGAAAAATGAAAGCACCATTTTTCATACCTTCATTCCTCCATCTTCAAAAGGCAACCAAAACCCCAATGAGACATAAACCCTACACATCCTACAGCGAGCCTTGGGCATGTCGAGTTGCCGGCTTCATGCGCGAGTTGCCTCGGTATAGAGGCGGGAGCCCGTAAAAGTACCCGGCTTCGTGGTGCCCTTTCCGACGAGGAGGAGACGGACGGAGATCCCGCGAGGAGATCGGAGTGGAGATGAAGACCGGAGGACTTGGATCGTCGGTATACATCTCTTCCCTTTCTTATTGTAGCGTAGACTTGTTAATGGTTACGATCCGGAGTTTAGTGCGCGGTGGTGCCGGTTTGCAAAGTCCGCAAAAATTTAAGTTTATCACCGTTTCCGCATTCCGGCATCGGATTGACGGCCGGGGCGCCGCCGTGCACTTACAGCAAGCGGTCTGCTAAACGTAACGGCCACCCGGGTATTGAGCGATCTGAAGATCGACGAGCAAGCCCGCTCATACTCCAGTGAATCCGACCAGTAACACTACCGTACAGTCCGGTCTGATCGTCTGATATGTCGCATATCTCGCCTAGGGGTGGTAAACGTAAGACCCCAATAGCTCAATAAGTCGTGTCGATATGAGGTCTATAACTATTCGAGAAACTACTGGTAACACTTACCAGTAAATCTCAGCAACCCTGGCTAGGGATTTCCTATTATAGCCAATCGAACACAGCGCAACATCAACCCCCTATACCGGGAGAGACGAATCCCCTCCTATCGCTCATTGCCTCCATGTGACTCGGGACTGTACCCAAAAACCACCGTTTTGCACGCCCTCTTGGATGTGGTAAGTGTAAGTCCGTGTTGCCCATCCCGGTGCTTACGGGAGGCGGAAAACATAATAAAAAACGGATTTTTAATGACTTAGGCAACATGGACTATGCTTGTGAGGATCTTTGCTAAACTAAAACTAGCTAAAGTAAACTAACAACTAACAAAGTTGTAGAAAGGTTATACCTTTGGTCTTTAGTCCTTCTCTCCTTGCTCCTAGGTATGGTAGAAAAGGATCACCTTGCTTGTCTTCTCCCGTCAAAGAAGGATCCACCCGAAAGCCACCACCTTTAGCATCAACTCCAAGCTAGGAGTAACTAGAGTGCAAGAAATGCTAAGACTTGAACCCTAGAAGTGAGAAGAGAAGATCAAGAGAGGGTTTTTCTCAAGCTTTTTGTTTCTCAACACATGAGAGGGAGAGAGCTTGAGGGAGAGGATGAGCAAGAGAGAGAAAAGATATGATAGAATGAAATAATAGTGAGCCATTCTCACTAATATGTGAGGATAATTTTAATTAGATAATTAGCTTGAAAATTGTCATGATAAATCATGACTTGACCATTATCATTTCAATTTTTGCAAAGATCAAAGAGCATCTTCCAAATGAAATGATTATGGTCAAGTTGTCAACATGGTCAACAAGTCAATGAAGTCAAATTGTCAACAACAACCATGCACAATAATTAAGCTAATTATCAATTAACAATAATCCACACAAAAACAATAGGGTTAATAAAATGACAAAAGCCATTAACCCTAAACAAGGTCCTCTCCCCCAATCTCAAGCAACTGTGCATACGCACCCGCATTCGTGATCCGAGGAACACGAACACAACGAGAAAAACCAATCTCAAATCATATACTAGGATCCGGCTTAAACCAAAGCCCGCTAGTATAAACTGTCCGGACAGCAAACGTGCACAAGTGCGCGGATGCGAACGAACCCTGTCGCAAAACCATGCGACCTCTACTCGTTTTGCCTAAAGGCGAATAGCTCTCTGTGTGGGACTCTAAAGACTCGACACTACGCTGGCAGTGGGTTTAACCACAGACCGCAAGCGGCACTAGCTGTACGTAACGGTCCCCTGGTAGATGTCGATAAGAAGACTGACGAGGTGAACCCCATCTGCACTCCTACTGAGCCTGTATGTGACAGTCTCCGTACAGTCCGGTCTGTTCGTCTGATACATCGCATGGCGGGCCTAGGGGGGCGGTGAACGTCAGTCCCCTAATAGCGGTACAAGTCGTGTCGGAGTGTAGCCCAGAACACCCTGAGATAACACTGGAAACCTACCAGTATATCTCGCTTGCCCTGGCCAGGGACTACTCGTGTAATGGCTCTCCTAGACACAGCGCGATGTCAACCCCCAATACCGGGAGAGACGAATCCTGTCTAACCGTCACTGCCTCCAAGTGCTTCGGGACTGCACCCAAAAACTACCTGTTTGCACAGCTCCTTTGAGCCGTGGTAGGGTAGTAATCAAAGTGCAGTGGGAACACACTCGAGGCGAAGTGACAGTGTCAAGTCAGCGGACTAAGCTGTACTCATGTCACCTGGGAACTGATAACTGACGATAGGTATATTACCAACCAACAGTTCCCGACGAGTCCTGTCCAGTGTACTCGTAACCTAACGAGCACCCGCATACTATCCCAAGTACGACGTACTAACGGCTGTGGGACAGACCGTCTCCCACACTGGGATGAGAAGCGCATACGCTAGTCTACTCCGGAGTATCGATGCCCTGTCTCGATAGTCCAACGACCAGGGACCTGTATAAGGATGTGCTTATAGATTACCCAGCTCCCACGAGTGCGAGCGCCATCACAACGCTGGTAATCAAGCAAAAGATCCTAAGGGCTCTACTAATATGTATACCAGCAATATGCTAAAAGAAACACATGCACATATTAAAGCAGAGACAAACCAAGTAGCATACTACCATTTCGAGCAAGATTGTATATACAACTGTGAATATCCCAAGCTTCCATTAAGTAATATACAAGCTAGTATGATACAGTAATGGCCTCTAGGGCATATACACTAACAATCTCCCACTTGCACTAAGGCCATGTACTGGCGTATCGAAGACCTATCATCTCGATCAGCCGCTCGAACTGAGTCTGGGGCAAGGCCTTGGTGAATGGATCTGCTGTGTTATCCTCTGATGCAACTCTCCGGACCTCGATCTCCTGGCGATCCACGATCTCCCTGATCAGGTGATACCGCCTTAAGATGTGTCTGGATTTCTGATGGGACCTGGGTTCCTTCGCTAAAGCTATAGCCCCGTTGTTGTCGCAATACAGAGGTATTGGGTCAACAATGGACGGAACCACCTGAAGTTCTTTCAAGAACTTCCTCATCCAGACAGCTTCTTTTGCGGCATCAGATGCAGCGATGTATTCCGCTTCCATAGTCGAGTCAGCAACGGTTTCCTGCTTGGAGCTCTTCCAACACACCGCCCCTCCATTGAGGGTAAAGACAAAACCCGACATGGACTTGGAATCATCCTTGTCACTCTGGAAGCTGGAGTCAGCAAAGGCCTCAATCTGCAGGTCTTTTCCGCCATACACCAAGAACATCTCCTTAGTCCTTCTCAGGTACTTGAGAATGTTCTTTACTGCTATCCAATGTTTCTCCCCCGGGTTTGACTGATACCTGCTTACCACACTCAGTGCATAAGCCACATCCGGTCTGGTACATAACATCGCATACATTATAGAGCCTACCGCAGAAGCGTAGGGTATAATAGACATGCGATCCCTCTCCAAATCAGTCTTGGGAGACATCTCTTTGGAGAGGGTGATCCCGTGACAAGCCGGTAGATTACCGCGCTTGGAATCTTCCATACTGAATCTCTTCAGTATGGTGTCGATGTACCTGGACTGCGAGAGTCCTAATATCCTCTTGGATCTGTCACGGTAGATCCGGATACCCAGAATGTATGAGGCATCACCCAGGTCTTTCATGGAGAACCTGTGTGACAAGAACCCCTTGACAGATTGTAGCATAGGAATGTCATTTCCTATTAAGAGAATGTCATCCACGTATAAAACGAGGAATACTACAGTTCTCGCTACAAATCTACAATAGATGCATGGTTCATCTGGATTTTTGATAAAGCCAAATTCTTTGACCGTCTCATCAAAACAGATGTTCCAACTCCGCGATGCCTGCTTGAGTCCATAAATGGACTTGAGCAACTTGCACACCTTTCCGCTGCTCCCACCCTGAATGAAACCCTCTGGCTGATCCATATAGACACACTCTTCTAAATGACCATTTAGAAAAGCTGTCTTTACGTCCATCTGCCAAATCTCATAATCGTGGAAAGCAGCAATGGCAAGAAGGATCCGAATGGATTTCAGCATAGCTACTGGAGAAAAGGTTTCGTCATAGTCCAAACCAGGTCGCTGACGAAAACCCTTTGCTACCAGTCTAGCTTTATAGGTCTCAACCTGTCCATCTACACCAATCTTCCTTTTGAAGATCCACTTGCATCCTACGGGTTTTACCCCGTCTGGAGCAATGTCCAACGTCCATACCTTGTTGGTGTACATGGACTCCATCTCGGTCCGCATTGCATCCAGCCATTTTACCGAGTCGACGCTCTGAATGGCTTGCTGGAAGCTAGTAGGCTCATCACAATCCAGGATGCAGTCTTCTCTATCCCCGTCAATGAGAAAACCGTAGTATCTCTCGGGCGGATGAGACTGCCTACTACTCCTGCGGAGTGGCATAGGAATGTCCTGTTCTTTTGAACCTTCTGGTTCCACTAAACTTTCAGTAGTAGTTTGTGGTTCTGGAATTTCTTCCAGTTCTATTGCGCTCCCACTTATTTCTTTTTCTATGAACTGATGTTCTAGAAAGTGGGCATTGCGAGAAACAAGGACTTTTTGTTCCTCTGCGTAATAGAAAAGATACCCCCTGGAGTTCTTTGGGTATCCCACAAACTTGCACAGTACTGAACGTGCCTCGAGCTTGTCCACATGCTGCTTTTTGACATAAGCTGGACATCCCCAAATCTTCAAGTATTGAAGATAGGGTTTCTTCCCACTCCATAACTCATATGGTGTGGTAGGCACAGTCTTAGTGGGAACACGGTTCAAAAGATATGCAGCTGTTTCTAGCGCATATCCCCAGAATGATCGCGGTAACTCAGCGTTACTCATCATGGACCGTACCATATCCAATAGGGTTCGGTTCCGTCTCTCCGATACACCGTTATGTTGCGGAGTGTATGGAGGAGTAAGCTGAGAGAGAATTCCATTCTCTTTTAAGTAATTCAGGAATTCGGCACTTAAGTATTCTCCTCCTCGATCCGATCTTAGGATCTTGATACTTTTGCCTGTTTGTTTTTCTACTTCATTCTTATATTCCTGGAACTTATCAAAAGCTTCGGATTTATGCTTCATTAAGAAGACATGTCCGAATCTTGAGAAATCATCCGTAAAAGTTATGAAGTAAGAAAAACCGCTTCGCGCATGTGTAGACATTGGACCGCACACGTCGCTGTGTATGAGTCCCAAGAGCTCGCTCGCTCTTTCTCCGTGTCCAGAAAACGGAGCCTTTGTCATCTTTCCTTTGAGACAGGATTGACAAGTTGCATATGATTGATATTCGAACGAATCTAAATATCCTTCAGTATGTAACTTAGTCAATCTTCTCTCGTTGATGTGACCCAGTCTACAATGCCATAAGAAAGTTTTATTAATATCTGGAGACTTTCTTTTATGTGTATTCTGGATATTGAAAACCTGTGGTTGGTTTAAAACGTAAATACCGTTGTTTAATGTACCTGACCCAATCAAAACTTGATTAAGGTGAATGTTCACTACATTACTTACAAATGCAAATTCATAACCTTCTTTAGATAATAAAGATACAGAAATGATATTACAGGTTGCATTTGGTACATAATAACAACTACGCAAAACCAAAAAGTGTCCATCTGATAATCCCAGGTGATAGTCCCCCACGGCCTCTGCATCCATGCTAGCACCGTTCGCAACTCTGAGGGTCATGTCACCTGCCTTCAAAACTCTACGCTTTCTCAACGCCTGCAAAGAATTACAGATATGAGATCCTGATCCGGTATCCAATACCCAGGATGTAGAGTTTATTGATAGACAGTTTTCAATAACATACACACCTGAAGCTGAAGCTGCAACTCGCTTCAAATCCTGTGTTCTGGTTTTCCAAGCCTTGCAATCTTGTTTCCAGTGGCCACTTTTGTGACAATAGAAGCATTCTTCCTTCCCCACCAGCTTCCCCGCTACCTTTGTTGCTTTACCCTTTCCCTTCGTATCCACTTTACCGACACCGCCTCTTGGTTTGGCGGGGGCTTTCTTCTTCTTGCCCTTGGCTTTCGCCCTGGACCTAGAAGAGGAAGATCCTCCTACAAACAAAGTGGATGTCTCCCTACCCTTCTGTAGGGTGCCCTCAGCAGTCCTCAACATGTTCAGAAGCTCGGCAAGTTCAACCTCCTTTCCTTGCATGTTGAAGTTAAGAATGAACTGGGCGTAAGTGGAAGGAAGGGACTGGAGAATCAAATCGGTATAGAGTTCATTCTCCAACGTGGTCCCAAGGTCCGCGAGCTCCTCTATGTAGCCGATCATCTTAAGCACGTGGTCCGCTACCGATGATCCGACGGCCAACCTTGCCGAAAAGAGCTTCTTCGACACTTCGTATCTTGCGATACGAGACTGCTCTCCATACAGTTCTTTTGTATGGAGAAATATGGACTCTAGGTCCATATTCTCGTGCCTCCTCTGATGGTCGTTGTCCATCGAGGCTAGTACGAGGCATCTGGCCCTCGCGCAATCTATCTCCCATGTCTTACGGATTTCTACATCCGCGACGCTGGAGGTGGGACCTGGGACAGGGGGAGCTTTGGTGGTAAGTATATACCCCAGCTTGTCATAAGTGATAGCCATCTTGACATTCCTGAGCCAATCTTTGTAGTTTGGCCCTGTCAATATGTTTTTATCTAATAGTAACTTAAGTCCGGTCATCTTGAATGGTCGCTGCAATTAGGAGAGAGAAAAGAAACACTTTAGCATGATGCTCTTGCAAGTTTAGAGTGGTTTTTAGTTTGTCTAAACTGGATGGCTCCCACTGTCTCTCGAATCCCTTCTCAAACCATAAAGAAAAGGATTAGCCGGGATCATTCTCACCGTACAATACTTGCTTAACCGTTCAGCCAGGCCAGTGTCGGTACTTCGAGGGAGGTTTTCCAACGCTTTCGCGAAGTTCCTTAATTAAGTAACCTCTTTTCCCTGTGGGCGTAGCCCCGCTAACACCTTTCTAGGCACCTACTAGGTTTATAGCATTGATCGTTAAGTGAGAGTTTTCCCGAGGAGTAGCATATACTCACAGTAGGATCGGGATCCAAATATCATCGCGTGATAAAACCGAAGGAATCCTACCAGAATTATCACACTCCAAATGGTATGCAACGCTAGCAAGTTTCAGTACTTATGAAACTCCCGATGTGGATTTTTGCCCCATGCTCTTATGACCTTGGCGTGAGGTCAAAATGTCATAAGTCACATGTCAAGTTCTTCCCATCATTATCCTGGTTAATTTGAACCCACCCGTACCTACCCTTGACGTAGGCCAAAACGGCAGTACGACTGTCTCAAATCAACGCATTCTATCTATGCAACGGATAAATATCCGGTAGCTACCAATCACTATGCCTTGGCGTGAGGTCAAAATACATAGCTTGAATACTACCGAATATTTAACCGAAATGATGGAGGGCTACGGATGGTTTTGGCGAAACCGTGAACGTAGTGAACTTGATATAATCGATGGAACGAGATAGCTTTTAAAAGGAGTGGTTCAAGCTCCGCGTTTAAAAGTTTAGTTTTGAAAAGAACCGAGTGGTTTTCAAAGTGTTCCAATCGACTTTTACTTGGTTTATTTCTTGCATTAGTTCTTTTAATGCGTCCCATCATTTAATCCTACCATTGCAGAAAACAACCAAAATATGACGTACGCTTATGCCATTCGCATTCGCCACGGGGCCCCGTCATCACCCGTTAGGTTACTTAACTAACGACAGAGCGGGGGCTGGGCTAGCGCGGCTGTAAAACATAAGCAACGCCTAAATAGTTATTATATATAAATATACAGCAATGATAGACATTACAGATCACAGATGAATACATTGGATATACTAGGAATCCGCAATGCGTTCGAGCCTGCAACGCAAAGCGGATTACACGGTCGCGGTGAATAGCCAATACCCCACCCAAGACCCCTACGGGTGCGGCAAACTACCCGCCAAGCACCCGAAGCGAAGCAACCTCCCTCACCACCGTGAGTAGGCCACTCGGCACTTCGAGTACCCGGTAGTTTGTGCACCCCCTCCATGGGTCTATCCTAGGAGCAAAAACAGTAAAAAGAATTATACAATGACGGCTACAACCCCGACCCGGTTGTGCGGCCATACAAAGAATATTATTACATCAATTTACATGTTACAAATGAATGAAAGAAAAACAACGCTCATCTCACATCCAACCCGGCTATTCACCCGCGACAATCCAATCCATTCATATCCACAAACCAACAACAAACACAGATCATGTATAACCCCGACTAATCGTCTTATAGCGATTAGCCGACGTTCAATACATGCAAGCATTACAGATATAACCGATGTAGTTAAAGCGTAGTGAAGTTCCGAAAAATACGGATTTATAGGCCCGCAAAAGCAAATTTTAGTTCTGGAAAATCTGGGAATATAATATATATCCTAAAAATCCCAAAAACAATACAGAAAGACACTGCACGAAAAACGATGCAGTGAAGACATCAAACCGCGGCGCTTCCGCGGCACGAGCCTACCTCGTGCGGCGGAAGCGCGGCGGTTTGGATGATTCTCTGTCTCGTTTTTCGTGGGTGTTTTTAAAAAACCCTGAGATGAATTTACAAATATAAAGTTTTCTATTTTGAGCAGAAAAAATTTCAACAGAAACTAGGGTTTTTCAAAGTTCGGTTTTTGGATTTTTCGGTTTCGAAACTTCGCTACACTTTACTACCTAGCTAGTTTGAGTTTAGTTAGGCTCTGATACCACTGTAAGTCCGTGTTGCCCATCCCGGTGCTTACGGGAGGCGGAAAACATAATAAAAAACGGATTTTTAATGACTTAGGCAACATGGACTATGCTTGTGAGGATCTTTGCTAAACTAAAACTAGCTAAAGTAAACTAACAACTAACAAAGTTGTAGAAAGGTTATACCTTTGGTCTTTAGTCCTTCTCTCCTTGCTCCTAGGTATGGTAGAAAAGGATCACCTTGCTTGTCTTCTCCCGTCAAAGAAGGATCCACCCGAAAGCCACCACCTTTAGCATCAACTCCAAGCTAGGAGTAACTAGAGTGCAAGAAATGCTAAGACTTGAACCCTAGAAGTGAGAAGAGAAGATCAAGAGAGGGTTTTTCTCAAGCTTTTTGTTTCTCAACACATGAGAGGGAGAGAGCTTGAGGGAGAGGATGAGCAAGAGAGAGAAAAGATATGATAGAATGAAATAATAGTGAGCCATTCTCACTAATATGTGAGGATAATTTTAATTAGATAATTAGCTTGAAAATTGTCATGATAAATCATGACTTGACCATTATCATTTCAATTTTTGCAAAGATCAAAGAGCATCTTCCAAATGAAATGATTATGGTCAAGTTGTCAACATGGTCAACAAGTCAATGAAGTCAAATTGTCAACAACAACCATGCACAATAATTAAGCTAATTATCAATTAACAATAATCCACACAAAAACAATAGGGTTAATAAAATGACAAAAGCCATTAACCCTAAACAAGGTCCTCTCCCCCAATCTCAAGCAACTGTGCATACGCACCCGCATTCGTGATCCGAGGAACACGAACACAACGAGAAAAACCAATCTCAAATCATATACTAGGATCCGGCTTAAACCAAAGCCCGCTAGTATAAACTGTCCGGACAGCAAACGTGCACAAGTGCGCGGATGCGAACGAACCCTGTCGCAAAACCATGCGACCTCTACTCGTTTTGCCTAAAGGCGAATAGCTCTCTGTGTGGGACTCTAAAGACTCGACACTACGCTGGCAGTGGGTTTAACCACAGACCGCAAGCGGCACTAGCTGTACGTAACGGTCCCCAGGTAGATGTCGATAAGAAGACTGACGAGGTGAACCCCATCTGCACTCCTACTGAGCCTGTATGTGACAGTCTCCGTACAGTCCGGTCTGTTCGTCTGATACATCGCATGGCGGGCCTAGGGGGCGGTGAACGTCAGTCCCCTAATAGCGGTACAAGTCGTGTCGGAGTGTAGCCCAGAACACCCTGAGATAACACTGGAAACCTACCAGTATATCTCGCTTGCCCTGGCCAGGGACTACTCGTGTAATGGCTCTCCTAGACACAGCGCGATGTCAACCCCCAATACCGGGAGAGACGAATCCTGTCTAACCGTCACTGCCTCCAAGTGCTTCGGGACTGCACCCAAAAACTACCTGTTTGCACAGCTCCTTTGAGCCGTGGTAGGGTAGTAATCAAAGTGCAGTGGGAACACACTCGAGGCGAAGTGACAGTGTCAAGTCAGCGGACTAAGCTGTACTCATGTCACCTGGGAACTGATAACTGACGATAGGTATATTACCAACCAACAGTTCCCGACGAGTCCTGTCCAGTGTACTCGTAACCTAACGAGCACCCGCATACTATCCCAAGTACGACGTACTAACGGCTGTGGGACAGACCGTCTCCCACACTAGGATGAGAAGCGCATACGCTAGTCTACTCCGGAGTATCGATGCCCTGTCTCGATAGTCCAACGACCAGGGACCTGTATAAGGATGTGCTTATAGATTACCCAGCTCCCACGAGTGCGAGCGCCATCACAACGCTGGTAATCAAGCAAAAGATCCTAAGGGCTCTACTAATATGTATACCAGCAATATGCTAAAAGAAACACATGCACATATTAAAGCAGAGACAAACCAAGTAGCATACTACCATTTCGAGCAAGATTGTATATACAACTGTGAATATCCCAAGCTTCCATTAAGTAATATACAAGCTAGTATGATACAGTAATGGCCTCTAGGGCATATACACTAACAGTAAGATGGAAATCAAAGCACAGTGGGAACCACACAAGACTCTATGACGATCTCGGGTCAACAGACTACTCTGTACCAGTGTCACCAGAGAACTGCCATCTGACGTGAGGTATAATACCATCTGGGAGTTCTCGGCGAGTCCGTCCAGTGTACCCAGTCTCTACTGAGCACCCATATATCATCTCCGATGTCAAACACCAATGGATATGGGATCATCCATCGCCCATCTGTATGGGTCGAGAAGGTACACGCTAGTCTACTCTGGTATATCGATGCCCCGTCTCGATACACCCTCGACTAGGGACTTTGAAGGATGTACTTATGGACTACCATGTCCCCACTAGTATGATCCGCATCATAGTCCAGGTAGTCAAGCACACATCCTAAGGGCTTTACCAACATGTAACAGAGAGACAATCAGTATACACGTTAAGGTAAAGTTCAACCAGATAGCATACTATCATGTCGAGCAAGAAAGTCCTCCCTATATATGTCCCAGCATCCACTACAATATACATCCTATGTACAGTAATGGCCTCTAGGGCATACATATAACTAACAATCTCCCACTTGCACTAGGGCCATCTGATAGCAGTGGTTGCAGTATCTCATACTCAACCATCCCATAAAAGTCTCTCTCTGGGAACAGGCCTTTGTGAGTGGATCCGCTGTGTTGTCCTCTGAGTCTACTCTCCAAACCTCGATCACCCTGGAGATCAACTATCTCCATGATAAGGTGATACTGTCTTAGAATATGTCTGGATCACTGATGGGACGGACGTTCCTTGGCATAAGCCATAACTCCATTGTCACACAATGGTAGGAACATAGTTCATCTCATGAACCAATATACACCCAAACAGCCTCTTTGGTAGCATCTTAAGTAGCAATGTATACTGCCTTTATCTTCTAGTATGTCACGGTATCTAGCTTGGAACTCTTCCAACATACCGTCCCTCTACTGAGGATTAAGACAATGCCTGTGACTGACACTCAGTCATGTTTATCACCCTGGAACCCTTCCAGTGATTCTCCCCACGATCGGTTGATACCATCTCACTACAACTAGTGTGAATCCTAATATCCGATTAGATCTATCTCATAGATCCAAATACAGAATTTAGGCGGTATCATATTGATCCTTTATGGAGAAAACTTGTGATAAACGGAGATTGACCGAGCGAAGCATAGGAAACTCCTTCCCTATCAAGAGTATGTCATCCACGTACTCTACGAGGATCATCACCATACTCCCTACTACCTTTTTGTATATACAAGGTTCATCTACCATTTTGATGATGTCAAACTCTTTGACTAATTCATCAAAACAGACGTTCCAATTCCGCGATGCCTGCTTTATCCTATAAAGCATCTTGTACACGTTTCCGCTGCTCCCACTGTTTACGAAGTCCTCTGGCTGTGTACTTACAGACGCTCTCTTCTAAACTTCATTTAAAAAAGCTGTCATGACACCCAACCACCAGATATCGTAGTCATGGTATGTAGCCGTGGCAAGTAGGATCTGGATGGACTTAAGCATAGCTACTTGAAAAGGTTTCATCATTATCCACGCTTGGTCAATGACGAAAACCTTTAACAAGTCTAGCTTTGAAAGTCTTAACTTTTCCAAGTACACCAAGTAATCTTCTCAAGATACACTTGCTCCTGATGGGGATTTAACCCTTCAGATATAGCAACCAAAGTCCATACTTTGTTGGTGTACATGGATTCCATCTCAGATCGATAAACATCCAGCCATTCTTACAGAGTCCCACTCCTGATAGCCAGCTCGAAACTAGTTGGGTCATCATCTCATGATGTAATCCTCGCTCCCACTATCATAGAGAAACCGAAATATCTCTCAGGTGGGTGAGGAACCCTACTAGATCGGCGGAGAGGCTGAGGTTCGTTGATAACTATTGAATCCTTTGGTTCTACCAAATCATCTTCTGCAGTTTGTATAGCTGGAACATTTCCAGTTCTACATAACAGGCCTTGCCTCGAGCTTGTCCGGATTTTGCTTTTAGACATAGGCCGGACAACCCCAAATCTTAACTGGCTTAAGACATGGGCTCTTCCCTTTCAATATCACATATGAAATGGTAGGCAACTGATTTGATTCGAACCTATTCAATAGGTATGCAGCTTCTCAAGCGCATAAATCCCAAAAAGGAAACGGGTAACTCAGTATTACTCATCATAGAGCACACCATATCAAATAGGGTGCGATTGCTCCGCCCCGATATACCATCGTGCTATGGTGTATACGGAGGAGTAATGTTGAGAGAGAATCTCATTCTCCTTTAGAATAGTCCAGGAATTCCGTGCATAAGTATTCTCCTCCTTGATCTCATCAAAGGACATAATACTTATACCCGTATTTTGGTTCTCTACTTCTCGCTTATATTCTGTGAATATCTCAAAAGGTTCGGACTTGTGTTTCAACAGGAACATATGTCTGGATCTTGAGAGATTATCAAAGAATGTAATGAAGTACTAAGAACCGGTCTTGGCATGTGTAGACAGGGGACCTACATACATCAACATGTATCATCCCAAAAATTCACTAACACTTTCTCTGTTTCCAGTAAACGGAGCTGTGGTCATCTTATCTTTGTGACATGACTGGCGAGCTTCACAAGATGTAAATTCAAACTGATTTAAATATGCATCTAAATGTAACTCAGCCAGTCGGGTCGCATTGATATGACCTAGTCTACAATACCTCAAGAAGGATTCGTTCATTTCTGAACTCTTCCTCTTGTGTGTGTTCTGTATACGAAGAACTGTAGTTTGATTTAGAACATTAATGCTTTTAGATAACGTGCCTGAACCGATCAACTTTTGATATAGGAAATGTTCAAAACATTATCCAACAATACAAAATTTTACCGTTTCTTTACTAATAAAGAGACAGATATGATTTTGTATATCAGGTTCGGTATCTAATAACATTCGTTCAGAATCAATGTATTATAATACAGGGTGACAGTGACCAACAGACTTGGCTGCAACTCTTGCCCCGTTTTCTGCCTCATGAAACTTATCACCCGTTCTCAGTTCTCTACCTTTCTGTAGCCCTATGTAACAGATTACATATCTGGGATCCTGATATGGTATCACATACCCAGGACATAAAGGATACTGAAAAACAGTTCTCTGTAATGAACACACCCGAAGATGATGCATCAGCATGCACTCTCTTCGTTTGGGCGGCACGGGAAATCTGGTATTCCCCAATTTCCTGCTCTGTCTTATAACAATTATAAGTTGGAGCGGGACCAACGTTCCCCAGCTCAGTATAACAAGCTTTCGGTCAATAATCCGTATTATTATCTTGATTAAGGCGTGATATGGTCGCTACCTGGAGAGAGAGAGAAGAAAACACTTAGTGTGCGCTCTGTCAAGAATAGATTGGTTATTATTTTATCTAATCAGGATGGCTCCCACTGCTTTTTATCAAATCTTCCTTCAAACCCTAAAAGGAAAGACTAGCCGGGATTAATTACACACTACAAGTTCGCCAATCTTTCAGCCAGGCCAGTGTCGGTACTTTGAGGGAGGTCCCCCGTGCTTTCGCACGAACCTAATTAATGTAAACCTCGTTTTCCCAGAGGCGTAACACCGTTGACACCTTTCTAGACACCTACTTGATCGGCTAATTGTAATGTATAAAACTCTCCCAGGAGTAACTCTTACTCGCAGCGGGTATCGGGATCCAACTATCTCATAGAAGGTATGCAATCTCATTGCAAATTTCAACACTTGAAATTCCCGATAATATTTTGCCCCGAACGATCTATGACCTTGACAAGGTCAACAAACCATAGACCGCAAGTCAAGTTCAACCCGTCATTTCTTGATTGAATCAAACCCACCCGCACGACCCTTGACAAGGTCAACAAGGCCGCACGACTACCCTAACCCAATCTGCATCATATGCATAAGCAGATAAATACTGGTTAGCTACCGCACACTGCGCCTTGACAAGGTCAACAAACGCAGCACGATTACTAAACAGCACTTATCTGAAATGACGGAGGGCTACGACAGGTTTTTATGAAAACCTATTGCGTAATGAACTTGATATCGTTGTAGGATCGAATGAATTTTGAAATGGAGTGCTTTTGAGGCTTTTCTTGTTTTGCTAAAGGAGTCACTCCCGGTGAAGGGATCGTCGGTCCTTTCCTCGTCGAATGAGGTGCGGGATATATCGTATATATCACTGTGCAAAGCAAAAACACTTAAGAGCAATCAAAAGACAAACCGAGTGTGTAGCATCTGCCAGTTATTGCTAAAGGAGTCACTCCCGGTGAAGGGATCTCGGTCCTTTCCTCATCGAATAAGGTGCAGGATATATCATATACACCGCTGTGCAAAGCAAGAACTGTAGCTACCTGTTTTATTTTGAAATTCGATTCTACAACATCTTAGGTTTCTTTTATTTCATTAATCACATTAATGAAGTCCCATCATTTATGTACCTAAACATCACAGATAAATACGACGTACACTTATGCCATCCGCATTCGCCTCGATGTCCCCTCATGCACCGTTAGGTTAGGTAACTAACGGCAGAGCGGGGCAGGGCTAGCGCGGGTGTAAAACATAAGTAACGTCTATATAATATATCATATATACTATATACAGTATCTATCATAGAACATCACATGATCACATCACAGATATCGCAGCAGAAGAATCATATGAAATATTGGATATACTAGGACGTCCGTGTTTTCAATACGAGCCAGTATAAAACACGGATTCCACGGTCGTGATGAATAGCCAAACCCACACCCCTAGACCCCTACGAGAGCGGCAAGCAACCCTACCAATTCTAGAGTTAGGAGACCCGGACTCGACTCCTCGAGTTGGTCTCCCACTGGACTCCAGAACCCGGTTACTTGTGCCCTCCTCCTTGGGTCTATCCTAGTGCGGAAAAGTAAATAATATACAAACGGTGACATCTTCCGCAACCTGGAAGTGCCCCAATAAAAGAATATTACATACAAGTTTTTACATGAATGAAAATAAAAAAACACTCATCTCACATAAAAACCCCCGGCTATTCAATCACGACGATCCAATATAACATATCCAGCAACACATAACATCACATGTCATCAACGTAAGTAAATATGTCCATCCCAATTGTCGTTGACATATAGCAACGAAACCGGTGATATCACATATTACACTTACGGTCACAGAAAAGAAAGTGTAAAACTACAACAGTTGGAATCCGCAACCACCTCAGACATCGCATGCCTGACCAAATGAATTACTTAGACATCGCATGCCTAACAATTATAAACCCCGCATTTTAGTCACAAAATCGAAAACACTTTTCAATATCAAGTCGGGTAATTCAACAAGATTCCCGACATTCTGATCGAATGCTCGTCGCAAACTTCAGTAGACGGCCGCACCCCTGATACCGTCGACGAAGTGCACCAAGGCGGAACACCGCCACCGCGAGCACCCAGACGGATGCTTTCGGCGACGGGGTTCTCCTACAGTCACTTGGTCGGGGCTATGGAGTGAGGCTGTCTATTAAGTTTACCCGGCGAGTATCCGCGTACGCTACGTGATTGCAACGGACTTTTGATGACATCAAAATTCCGTGGCAACCGATCAATTGAGACTAAAGTGCTATGTTTATAACATTCATTCAGTTATCTCATAACTTCTTGTGAATTCCAATTATTGTATCCCATTCCAGATAAACAGAAAATATTAAACTTTTCGATCGAACAATCGAACACCCAAGTTTTCCCAATATAATCCAATACATGAAATAAGTCTAACAACATTCAGTTCGTACCTCAGTACCAACGGTCCAGCCGTAGAAGGGTCAAGCCAACGCCTCACATGTGGCACGCCGTACTCCCCCAAACCCGAAGGTTCAAAGGGCAGTTCAAGACGGTCACATAATCGAGTTAAGGTTTGTTGTCTTCTAGAGGGACCATCGCGTTACTTGCACTACTTAGAACGTCGTTAAACTACGGAAAAATCCAACACTTGGAAATTTCCCGACAGGGGAAAAATTGGGTATTTATATCCGGTCGAACTTTTTAACATATTCTGGAATTTATCCGGAAAGCCACACAGACAAAATTTGATAATCCGATCCATGAAATCCCAAAACAACTCAGAAAAATTCAACTCTGGAAAAAATATTAAAAATTTTCAGAAGACTCAGCACAACAAAACATGAATTACTGTGCAAGCCATGTGATGTAAATCTACAGTGTGGTCGCGGAAGCGCCGCTAGTACTATGGTGGGGGCCGCGGATCCGCGCTTACTTAGTGGATTTAGCATTACGTGCTTCACAGTAAATCATAAAATTCCCTGCTGAATTTTTTGGCAATTTTTAATCTGGAAAAATCCCAGAAATTAAAAAATGTACAGAGAGCATATTTATGGTTGGGTTTTCGGGTCGTTCGGACTTCAAATTCCGTCTGGACTTCGCCTAAGGCTCTAGCTAGGCTCTGATACCACTGCAGGGTTCCTAGGCACACTAGTGAGGTCTCACAAGCCATCAACCATGGCAATTTCAAAAATTATAGGTGCCGAGAGACCCGACTACGGATCGTTTGCTAGAAAACTAGGCGAAAAAGCTAACTAGTTAACACTTAACTACAAGATACGGAAATACAACCTTTGTAGATCCGGTGCTCCACCTCCATAGCTCCGCAACGAGGTCCTCTCTGCTGTCCAAATCAAATCCGGGCTCAAGCGTCGGCTTCGTCGGAGAATGGGCAAGCTAGGTCGTCGATGTCCATGCCGAAGATGATCTACGTCGAGGCATCAAAAGATCAAGCTCCACCTTCACCAAGTCATGAAAACTTGTGAAGGAAACACACTCTACTACTTGGCAAGAGGTAGAGGATGAAGAAATAGGAAGTGGGTTCAATTTAGAATTGGATTTCTCACTCTTTATCATCAATCACCATTGATGACCTAAGCTTTTCTTCTTGAGTTCAAGGAAGAAGAAGAAGAAAAATGATATGATAAGTTAATTATAATTGGAAAAGAAAATGAATACTTATCATATTAGAACCATGGTCAAGTGTAGAGAATTAACTAAGGTTAGATTAATGGTTAGGGTTAAAGATGAAGACAAGAATGGTTACAAAGTCAAAGCTTCATGAAGCTTCAACTAAACTCCAAAATTAGCAACCATTCTTTTCTTATCTATTCAAAATAAATAAATAAATAAATAAGTAAGAAAAGAAAACCCTAATCATTAGTTTAACCATGGCTTAATCCATTACACTTAACTATAGTTAAACATGTATCATCAAACATGATACAATCAAGTGCATGAAAATATATCGAATATACAATGTGCACAACCGAGCGAGAAAATCCATTTAAAGTGAACCAATATTAGTTAATGCAAAATAATATATCAAATATATAATTATACATTAAATCATTAAATCAACAATTGATTTAACGATCCGGTCATATCACATATAACCGACTAATATCCAATGTATCGATTTATCGAATCAATCTACGATTCGATAACTAGGTTATATCGCATACAACCATTCGACACATACATCGCGAGAATAGAATACGGTATCACATACACGCATTATTCTCGGTCCCGCACATATCTCATATGCGCTCCTATTTCGTTTCGCTTGAGCCAGGAAACCTCTGTGTAGGACTCTAAAGACTCGTCAATACGCCGGCAGCAGATGATGATCATATCAAACACCCACAAGCCGCAAGCGGTCTGCTAAACGTAACGGCCACCCGGGTATTAAGCGATCTGAAGATCGACGAGCAAGCCCGCTCATACTCCAGTGAATCCGACCAGTAACACTACCGTACAGTCCGGTCTGATCGTCTGATATGTCGCATATCTCGCCTAGGGGTGGTAAACGTCAGACCCCAATAGCTCAATAAGTCGTGTCGATATGAGGTCTATAACTATTCGAGAAACTACTGGTAACACTTACCAGTAAATCTCAGCAACCCTGGCCAGGGATTTCCTGTTATAGCCAATCGAACACAGCGCAACATCAACCCCCTATACCGGGAGAGACGAATCCCCTCCTATCGCTCATTGCCTCCATGTGACTCGGGACTGTACCCAAAAACCACCGTTTTGCACGCCCTCTTGGACGTGGTAAGATGGAAATCAAAGCACAGTGGGAACCACACAAGACTCTATGACGATCTCGGGTCAACAGACTACTCTGTACCAGTGTCACCAGAGAACTGCCATCTGACGTGAGGTATAATACCATCTGGGAGTTCTCGGCGAGTCCGTCCAGTGTACCCAGTCTCTACTGAGCACCCGTATATCATCTCCGATGTCAA
Source organism: Agapanthus africanus (assembly GCA_030015575.1). NCBI lineage: Eukaryota > Viridiplantae > Streptophyta > Magnoliopsida > Asparagales > Amaryllidaceae > Agapanthus > Agapanthus africanus. Next base: position 428,483,694 of record CM057345.1, on the reverse strand, counting down.
ACACCAATGGATATGGGATCATCCATCGCCCATCTGTATGGGTCGAGAAGGTACACGCTAGTCTACTCTGGTATATCGATGCCCCGTCTCGATACACCCTCGACTAGGGACTTTGAAGGATGTACTTATGGACTACCATGTCCCCACTAGTATGATCCGCATCATAGTCCAGGTAGTCAAGCACACATCCTAAGGGCTTTACCAACATGTAACAGAGAGACAATCAGTATACACGTTAAGGTAAAGTTCAACCAGATAGAATACTATCATGTCGAGCAAGAAAGTCCTCCCTATATATGTCCCAGCATCCACTACAATATACATCCTATGTACAGTAATGGCCTCTAGGGCATACATATAACTAACATTTAACACACAAGCTTATCAAACTAGGAAATAGCCTCAGAGATTATACCTTACTAGACCCTAGGTGCAAGGAGAAAGGAGGAGGAGAAGATCTAGAGTTGCTGGGGCTGCTGGAGCTGCTACTGCTGCTGCTGCTCCATGCTGCTGCTTGCTGCTGCTTCTGCTGAGCTACTGCTGCTTCAGATGCTGCTGCTGAGTGCTACTGCTGTTTATGGGTGTGTGTGTGTGTGTGAGTGAGAGAAGTGAGAAGTGAGAGTGAGAAATGAGAGTTAGGCTAGTCAACCCCCCTCTCTCTTCATTAAATGAGCATGGCTCAAGCCATGTTGCCCCATACTCCCTCTCTCCCACCAAGTCAACAAAACAATTAATTTTTAAAAAAAAGAACACACATTTAAACAAAAACCCAAATACACCTAATACAATTTTTAAACTAGACTAAGGAAATGGTTAATCCATCATGGTTTTAACCCCAAATTAAAACCCTAGTTTACATGCACAAGTGTGTGTATGCCTAGAAAAACTCTAATAAAATACTCATTAAATAGGATAAAATATTTGGAACTCAAATTGGTAAACTTTTTATTAAAAACTATATATTAAAATATAATTAACTCCTAAACACAACCTAAGGTGTTACAATCTTCCCCCCTTAAAGAAATTCGTCCCCGAATTTTAAAAATATACTGCTGCGCGTACCTTCAAGAGATGAGGGAACTTCTTCCGCATCTCGTTCTCGGCCTCCCAAGTGATCTCTTCACCATTCGGGCAGCGCCAAAACACCATCACTGATTGCAAGACCTTCGATCGAAGTTTCTTCACCTGCCAGCCCAATATTACGACTGGCTGCTTGGTGAATGAAAGATCGCGCTCGAACTAAATGGTCTGATGCAGAATCAAGTGAGAAAGGTCATGAAGGTAATTGCAAGGTATCGACACGAAAATACGGGATGAATACTCAATAATCTGGACGAATGTGCCAAATTAAAGGCAACGAAACTAACTCGCCTTAAGGATCTTAAAAAGACCTGTCATCCTGGGATAAGCTTCCCAAAACTCAACACGTCATTTATCGGAAAAATCCGTAAGAATACATGATCTGCCACTGCGAACTCGAATCTGCGACCATCTTGGTCGGAATATGACCTCTGTCCGAAATGGACAATTCTCATCCTGACCTAAAACAACTGGATCATCTCCGAAGTCTCTAGACAAGCTGAGGTCCAAAAATCCTGCAACGCGGAGTTAGAAAAACAGACTGGTGATCAACACGACCTAACCCCTAAACCTAAAGGTTGCCAATTGGAGTGTCTCCTGATAACAGCTATCGAAGGAGAACCTTAACAATGGTGAGTGACGATCCCCAACTGCCGACAACAATTAATACATGCGCCTAAACCTAACAAAGAACAATTGACCAAACTGAGTATAACCGGACGACAAGCATCCGAATGGAGTCACACCCTGACTAAACCTGGGTAGATACCACAACGAAATTTGTGGAGACCTACTCCTATTCCCTCTTCGGAACGGTTAAAGGTTGCACTCTCCAGCCGGTCTCAGTTGCTCAACCCAAGTACACAACTGGACAGACACCTTGAAACGAATCCCGAGACTTCTCTTTCTCCATCCCTGCCCACCCGTAACTATCTCACAAGTCACGTTAAATGTTGGTGGGACTTGAATGAGTACAGAGAGTTGACCGATGTGCCTGCTCTAGGATTTCACATCTCTACCCAATAATATCAGGTACACAAACGCGTCCCTAAACTTAGCACACCCTTGTCACAAATCAAGTCTCTGACTCATTACCCAGCCGAACAGGCTCAAGTATCTCTGACGAACGAGCGTCGGCGGGCAGTGTCTCGTGAAAGCGATTAAAGAAAAGTGGTCGGACGTGGACATAAGCAAGCTGCCCCCTCAGTAGAGACGAACTTAAGCTGTACTCAACGATCGCACAAGAACTGTAAATCTACGGAGGACCATCACAACAATCAAATCCGCTGCAGGAAGATGTACATTAAGCTTTGGTGGTCCGTGAAAATCTGACACGACTCTCGAACAAGTAGTGTCTCTAAATTTCCAACGCAAAACCACCACGGCCATCTCCAGATCATGAGTGGGATATCCTTCTCGTACTTCCTCCAAATGTAGGGAAGAAAAAGCGATAACTCCATTGTGTCATCTCAGTACACATTCGAGTCCTACTCACGAAACATCACAGTTAAACCACAAAGTCGCCCGAACCAAAAAGTAAGGAAAGAACTGATGCAGTTGTTAACCGAATCTTCAATTGCCGAAACTCCGCACACAAGCCTTAGTCCAATGAAAAAAACCTCCGTTCCAGTCAATTCAGTCAACGGTGCAGCAATACACTAGCAATCCTGCCCGAAACGGCGGTAAAACCCGCTAAGCCCAAAAATCTGTGGACCTCCGTCCTGCTTACAAGTCTGGGCCTAAGCTGTACGGCCACGATCTTCCTCGAAACCATACAAAACCATCTCCGTAACCACAAGACCTAGGAGTCAACACAAACAAGCCTGAAGGAACACTCTGAGAATCTAGCAAACAGCTGGGGCTCTCCCAGTACCTGCAAAACAGTTCCTCAAGTGCTACTCCTATCCCTCAAGACACATAAAATAGACCTGAATGTCGTAACTAACACAACAATAACTGGTCGAGGGACGGCCTGAAGAAATCCGGTTCATCGCATCTACGTATGCTGCTAGGGCATTGGTGAATCCAATGACACACCAAAACACACAAGCCCGTAGCACGCACAAGGCAGTCTTCGGAATGTCATCACTCCGAACCCGCAACAATGATGACCTGATCCCAAACAAACTTAGAAAAAGTCTCGCACTTTGACGCCGATCGAAGAAATCATCAATGCGGGGTAAAGGATACCCATCCGCACCGTAAGCCGGTTCAATTGACGATCCATCAATACAAAACCTCAATCTGTCATCTTTCTCCTTGACGAACAGAAATAGAAGCTTCCTAATGTGAAACGCTCAGACGCACGAAACTCCCCCAACAAACAACTCTGCAGCAGATCCGTAAGCTCCTTAAGCTTCGCCGGCTCATCTAGAACAACGTCGGAACTCTTGCACGAAGAAAACTGGTCCAACCAACCAACTGTGGCTATGGTGTCACGAACGAACACCAAGAATTCATGACATCTCCCCAAAAGCCGACTAGTGAAAAAGGCTGAATTCAAGCTGTGAGAGGCGGCACAACTATCCACCTGCACAACAAGAACTGACTCGCCGGATAAAACAAAACCTAACTGTTTCCTCACGGTAGTCCACAACTCCTAGCACGTAGCTAACCAGTCCATGCCCAGGAGAACGCCAAGTCCAACATCTCTAGAAGGACCAAAACAACAGACGAATCTCTATCTCCTATCCGATTGGCACACGACCGAATTACGTATCGCGCAACAAAAGAATCGCTGACAGAAGTTAACACAACAAACGGCTGATCTACCTAACACGACTCTCGTCCTAAACTCGGCACGAAGTGTGGAAACGTACGAGTGCATGGAACCGGATCAAACAAATACATCAAAAGAAAATACTAATTAAGGATACCTGAAAACTCTGCATTGGACCCCATCGCGTCCCGATGGGTCGAAGCGAAAACTTGTGCCTGCCCTTCACCTGCGACTGAACGAACTCCTCCTATGCCAGACTGACCCTTCTGCGTGAACCTTCCGTGTCCACGACGTCTCAGAATACGACCCTGACGTGGTGCTAAGGAACAATGCCTGACGAAGTGTTGAAGACTTCCGCATCGAAAACATCCACGCGCTGACTGCTGACCTTCCTGGGGATGAGAGCTGAACAACTGTCCTCGTCCTAAGCCTCTACTCTGGGCTGGTACACCAGTATGATTCCTGAACTGTTCCAGAACTCTTACGGTCTCTGGAAGACGTGTATCGTAAACTGGGGATGCCTCTACTTGTCACGACCCGAAAGAGCACGTGACTGGCCCTTGAACCATATGAAGTCTATAGGACCCCATCTGATCCAAGTAAGCCAAAAGCCCATAAATCTAAAACTATTTTAAGGAGTAAATAAGGAAAATTGGTTTTAAGAAGTAAAGAAATCATGTTTTGAAAATCAAGGTTTTTAAATAACTAAGCCGAAATGCATTTTTAAAAATGTGTAGTCTTTTCTGAAATTTTCGGCAGAGTTTCCTTTGTAAAAACTGGCCCCAAACAGGGTACAACAAGAATAATATATATGAAGTGAAAAAAGGCATCCCCAAGCAGGAGCTAGCTCTTCGTCAATCGACGGTCACAACCACGCAAGCAATAATAATATACAACGCCAAAGGGAGAGGATCAAAACCCAAAAAGAAACTCAAACAGCCAGAAAACCGTAATACTACAAGCGCGACTCTAAGGTCGAAATAATACATCACTGTCTCTAAGTCTGAAACAATATACAAGTTTTAGTTGATGAAATTTCTAGATACAATGAATAATACAGGAACAAGGGAGGTTCTGATACAAAAGAACCCACCTACCCAAGCAAGTCACCCATATCGAAGCAGTGTGCCAGAAATGCCGCTATGGAATCTGTACGGCAAAAACCTGCAAGGACTGTGGCACAACGGGGGTGAGTTGCCAACTCGTGAATAGAAAATATCTACAAGCAGAGATCGAATGTATGACCTATCCTAGGTCAATACGATCAGATATATATGAACCTCAATATGAATAAGTCTGAAGCATGCTAAACTGGCAATGTAATCTCTATACATGAGTGTAGTGCCAAGTGCTCGTGCCAGTGCCTCAGGTAATAGCATATCATAAATGTGAGGTATGATCAATGTAATCAAATCTGCATGTACGTAGATCCCGTCCACTCGTCACCCAATGACAATAACCAACATGCATGTAAATATCATCAACATATCCATGGAAATATGAGGATATAAACCACCTGTGTCCCTCGAGACACGTCAAAATCACGGAACCGGAGTGCCCAGCATCGACACTCGAAAACATTATGAAAACTATGCCCAGCATCAGCACGTAAATTCTCATATATCGGGCTCCGTCAGTCCGGATCAGCCCACGGGCTCCGTCTGCGGAATCGGCCCTCGGCCCCGGCAGTACGCCCATATCCATCTATCTACTCTGGTCAGAATCCTCCGGATAACCGCCAGGTCCAACCAATCACCGGTAGGTACTCGTCACCCTGCTAGGGTCATCGTCTACTCCACGAAAAACATTTCTTGCCCCGGGGAACCATACCGGGTCCACCACGTGCCCGCAATCGGCCTCATCCGTCTCGTCGAATCGGGTTTCACATGTCGCTCTCAGCACTGAGAAAACACATGGTGGACGCACTGAAATATCATATCAAGGGTAACCGGGTTTTTTAAGTAATGACATATTCTCTTTTGAAATACCCACGGTTCCCAAAATCCAGAAATATCATGGAAACAGCAACTCTCAATGCATATAATCAGAAAGCATGATGTATGTGACATGTAAAAGAATGTAAGCACATCAGTCAGTCATGCAAGAATCGTATCCTGAATGCAACAGTACTACAGTATAGTGACATGGCAATTATCGATGATGAAGTGTGTGAGCCGGCAAATAGTGTACGTGAAACATACGCATCATCAATAATGGTGCTGGTGTCCTAGCAGCATGAATGTAATATATCAATAAACACAAGCAATGCAATGCAAATAGCAAGAATATGCGGAATCGAATAATCAGCGCAACAGTAAAGAATCTATCTCAATAAATATATCATGCAGCCTTGCCTTTTGAAATAAGACGAATCAGGGTTTTTGGTAAAATAAGGGCTACGGTGTTTTATGAAAAGATGTGTCGTTTGAAAATATCCGTAGAATCCCTTTTGCCTATCTTTAAAATATCCCCGATTCGTTAGTTTTGAAATAGGTATGACTCGGGTCTAGTCTAATGCCTACTATGCGAATTACGAACCCAACAATCAAGTCAATCGGGAGGGGTATGAAAACCACCTAAATCTGAGTCAATATCACATTATCTCCTCACATAACAGGTATCACTACCATCATATCACATCTCAAATACGAACTCTGTCATATCGCCGAATCTCACGGCCTCAATCAAATCTCATCGACTCATCTCAATCCCATGTATCATCCTCAAATCCCGTATATGAACACATAGTCCCATACCCATGTGTAGATATAGAAACATTTATATGCGCACAGATAAATGAAAGAATGTATGCAAGTATATGTGTACGTGTATGCGTGAGTGCAACCACTACTCTAGGGTTCGCACTACACTAAACCAATACTTCCTTCTCATCAGTAATTCCATTATCACCATCAATAATCCTAACAACACATAATAAATATATGTGTGTATACGTATTCGTATACATCACTACGGACTGCGGGGGTGCTATACGCCATCCACCCGACTTCTCCCCGTAGATATAAATCTACTCACCTTGCTTCTCGTGTGCCGATGCCGATGTCGCCATCTTCATCTTCTTCGCCTCAACATCACGTAGGGTACCTACAAGTATATCACAAAGCTAAAGCACATGAAAATCACATCAGAAACCAAAATAGCACACGCTACTCGCATAGATAAAAACCTATCGTCTCGCATGTAATCATGTTCAATATCCACTTGTCGTTGACGTCCAAACGCCACCTGACAGAAATGAATCACCAAATACCAAAATCCATGCTAAAACAAGTCGTAAATCATATGCCAACTCAAGCAAATCAACCCAGATTTTACCCTAACTGGAATCAGTCAAAATTAGACATACCCAGGGTCAAGACTACTGGAAATAGGGCCATGCACCAAAATCGAGACGGTTTCCTCCTGCTCTGGCCGCAATTTGCGGCCAGAAGGAATTAATTGGCGGCCGGGGTTTGGAGTTGGGGGCTAGGGTTTGGTGTGGTGGTTCCATAGTGCCTACACATCTCACTGTCAACTCAATTTTAATTTTGGGGTCTCGGGGTGATAGCAGATTACATAATACACTCCCAGATTTACAGTTTTTCTCCGACATCGTCTCATAAATCCGTATTCTGGTTTCAAGTTCAGGTTTGGGTCCAAATTAGCATCACACAAAGGGTTCTAAGGTCACAACAAGCCTCAATTTCACTTAGATTTCAGATCTCACATAAACCCTAACTTGTAGTTTCACAAATCCACCAAACGAGACCATATCGATTTGAAACTAGAATTGATACAATAAGAAATGAGATACTTCTCTAATTGGTGAAGAAATTACCTCCTTTGGCAACTCAAGAATTTTCTTGAGTTGCTCAAAGTCCTCCAAATCCAATCTTGCTAGGTTCAATGTGTAACTAGTGAGCTTGGGAGCAAGTTTTGTGAAGTGGGAATAGGGTTTTGGGGTTGATTTCATTGTGGATCTAGGGTTTCATGAAGAGGGAGAGAGAGGGAGAGGGGCAGCAGCGGCTCAAAGAGAGGGAGAGGAGAGGGAATGAGAAGGGGAAAATGATGGGAGTATGGTTCATAAAGTGAGGGTTGACTTGGTCTCTCTCTCTCTCAATCATTCCAACCTTTTTCTTTCTTTTCTTTTCCCTTTCTTCTCACTCCAATAGTGAACCCAAAAGAACAACCATGGCAATAGAAATGTAACACAAGTGTAACAAGTGTGGAAAATGATATGTGCAAATTTTTGCACAAAAATGCTAAAAATCCAATTAGCGATTTTTAATCGCGATTAGCACTAAATTAGCATATAACTAATCTTAAAAACTTTAAAATGGCATAATTCCATAAAATACCCTATTTTAGAATTTTCCATAATTTTTCCCATTTATTTCTATTTAATTATACCAGAATATTAAAATATTCATTAAAATAATATTAAATTATAAAAATTCCTAAAAATAATATTTTATTATTTTGGAAACGTTACAATCTACCCCCCTTAAACAAATTCGGTCCCCGAATTTAAATTTAAACACCCAAATACTAAAATATTTCAATACAAATTCCAAGTCATCGGGGCTCCGAAATCAGCAATACATAAAACTTTTCATAGCGCAATGCATGCGCATGAGTACTGAGCAGATAACTCAAAAGCAACACTCCATCAAGCATCCCGCAATCATCGGAGTCATGGTAAAGACACAAATGTCAAATCCAATACAAAACCAATATGATATAGATCAGAACTATACATGTAGACATCCAATCTATACATGTGAATAGCTGATGTAAATGCAAGTCAAATCTTTTTAAGTCGTTGTGCGATGCGCGTAACACTGCACAGTGGCGAACATTTTTCATAAGGAAATAACCATATACGTATATATCTTTTGTTTACTATGTACGTTCCGCCGTTTTGAAAACAATTTAGAAGGGTTTCCTTGTTTCTTTTTTAAAACGTTTCGTGTCATATCGGACACGTGGGTATATATATGCCGAGACTATAGCTCGCTCTTTGGAAATCCCTTCGATAACTTGTTAGTGTATATGCCCTAGGGGCCATTATTGTATCATACTAGTTTGTATATTACTTAATGGAAGCTTGGGATATTCACATGTATATAACAGTCTTGCTAAACATGGTAGTATGCTACTTGGTTTTTCTATCTTAATATGTGAGTATACGTATTGATAGAGCTCTTAGGATCTTGCTTGACTACCAGCGTTGTGATGGCAGTCATACTAGTGGGGGCTGGGCAGTCTACAAGCACATCCTTATTCAGGTCCCTAGTCGTTGGATTATCGAGACAAGGCATCGATACTCCGGAGTAGACTAGTGTGTACGCTTCTCATCCCAGTTGGGAAGATGGTCTGTCCCACAGCCGTCAGTACGTCGTACTGGAGATAGTATGCAGGTGCTCGTTGGGTTACGGGTACACCGGACAGGACTCACAGGGAACTGTTGGATGGTTTTATACCAGTCGTCAGTGAACAGTTCCCAGGTGACATGAGTACAGCATAGTCCACAGACTTGACACTGCTACTTCGCCTCGAGTGTGTCCCACTGTTCTTAGATTGCTACCCTACCACGGCTCAAAGGAGTCGTGCAAACAGGTAGCAGTTGGGTGCAGTCCCGAGCACTTGGAGGCAGTGGCGATTAGACAGGATTCGTTTCTCCCGGTATTGGGGGTTGATATCGCGCTGTGTCAGAGAGCCATTACGCAAAGTCCCTGGCCAGGGCAAGCGAGATTTGCTGGTAGGTTCCAGTAGTTTCTCAGGGTGTAATGGGCTTCGCTCTGACATGACTTATACAGCTATTAGGGGACTGACGCTTGCCGCCCCCCTAGGCCCGATATGCGATAGTCTTAGACGAACGGACCGGACTGTACGGAGATTGTCACATCAGACTCAGTAGGAGTTCGGATGGGTTTCCTCATCGGCCTTCTTATCGACATTTACCTGGGGACCGTTACGTACAGCTAGTGCCGCTTGTGGTCTGTGGTTAAACCCACTGCCAGCATAGTAGTCGAGTCTCTAGAGTCCCACGCAGAGAGTTTCCCTTCTCCAGGCGAAACGATATAGAGGTCGTATGGTTTTACGACAAGGGTTCGGACGCATACGTGTGTTTTCGCACGTACGACTTTCGGACAGATTTTACTAGTCGGCTTTGGTTTAAGCCAGTTACTAGTATCCGGTTATTGGATTTATACAGTCTAAAGTTTTTCCGTGTTTTCACGGATAGGAGGGGCGTTCTCGTAATTGCGCGAGAAGCTTCTAGAAGATGGTGACTATGGAGGTTTAGGTGGCATATACATTGAATGAGATTAGTGAGTCATATGGATGATTCATCCATGTCATTAATGCTTCATAATTGCTTAATGACTCATGCAGATCAATCACCACAAGATATTTATCAAGCATGGTTGTAAATCATTTTCTTTTCTTTTCTTGATAAATAAAAATGCTTGATATATATTATGATAACTCATTTTCTCTTCTCATTATTATGTTCATCTTCTCTCTCCTCAAGCTCTCTCTCTTCAAACCCTAATCCTCCCCTCTCATGTGTTGAGTACAAGGATTAGTTAGACTACTTAATCCATAACCATACTCTATTTCATCTAGGTACTTTGATTAGCACTTAAAGATACCTAGTTGCCTCAAGTTTAGAGGCAAAGCTTGGAGTTTAGCTCTCGTGGTGGATCGTCTACTACTTGGAGAAGGCCGAAGAGGAGGTGGAGTTCATAAAGACGATGGACACGGTTCTTTAGGTATAATCCCTTTACATAGTAGTTTAGAACTTCTATGTTTGATGTTAGTTATCGTTTAGCTTCGATTCATGCGGTTAGTCGATGTTTAAGCATAGAACAAGATCGTTTTTTCATATTTCCGCCTCCCCGCAAGTCGTGGGGTGTTGTACATCGACTTACAATGGTATCAGAGCCTCGCTAAACAATAAATAACTCACTTGCAAAATTTTATGAATTTCGAACGAAAAAACAAAACCGGAAATCCCCGATATCATGAGTTTCTGTCGTTTTTTAAGTGAAGTCCAAAAATTTTTCAGGGAGGTTCAGAAAGCCCTAAATGATAGTATAAGAACACCCAAGAAAACTGGGATAATGAATCGTCTAAACCGCCGTGGAACCGCGGCGGATCCCACCGATCCGCCGCGATTCCGCCGCCGAGTTGCCGATTCATCATCCCAATTTTCCTGTGGTGGTTCTCTGTGATATTTGGTATTTTCTGGAATTTTTAATTCTTGCTCAGGTTTAAGATTTACAGAGAAGTATTGGAGAAAAATTAAATGTGTTTAATCGATCGAAATTATACGGTATTTGCTTGTTGGATGATATCTGTGTTTGTATAATGTGTTCGTAAACCTCCCCTAACTGCTAGTATGTCGGTTGGCAGGGGGTTGCACATTTCTGTAATGGATTTTATCTGTTTCTGTATATGAACTGTGTTGGACTGTTGTGATGTATAGCCGGGGTTATGTGATGGGTTATTATTTAATTCATTTGATGTAAATGTAATTTGTTGTAATATTATTTTGCGGGGCACATCCAGGTTGCGGTTGTAGCCACCGTTGTATTATTTCATTTTACTGTTTATGCTCCTAGGACAGACCCAAGGTGGGGTGCACAAACTGCCGGGCGGGTAGTTTGTCGTACCCGTTGGGGTCTTGGGTGGGGTAATGGTTATTCATCACAACTGTGTAATCCGTCTTTTGTTGCAGGCTCAAAACAAACACGGATTGCTTGCAAATCCAATAAAGTTCATCTGTGATCTGGAATGAATATTATTGCGTCCGACGAATGTAAAATATCTATATATATGATAGCTATTTAGACGTCACTTATGTTTTACACCCGCGCTAGCCCAGCCCCCGCTCTGCCGTTAGTTAAGTAACCTAACGGGTGATGACGGGACCCCGTGGCGAATGCGGATGGCATAAGAGGACGTTGTATTTTCGTTGTTTTCTGCAATGATAGGTTAATGATGGGACGCATTATTTATAATGCAAAGAAAATAAACCAAAAGTTTAATCGTTGGAACAATTTAAAAGAAACCACTCGGTTAATTTTAAAACAGATATTTTTTAAAATGCGGAGCTTTAACCACTCCTTTTAAAAGCTATCAGGTTCTTTCGGTTATATCAAGTTCACTACGTTCACGGTTTCGCCAAAACCATTCGTAGCCCTCCGTCATTTCATCTGGGTATTCAGTAGTATTCAAGCTATGTATTTTGACCTAACGCCAAGGCATAGTGTTTGGTAGCTACTGGATATTCATTTGTTGTATAGATAGATGAGTTAGTTTGGGACAGTCGTATTATCATTTTGGCCGAACGTCAAGGATATATACGGATGGGTTCAAATTGACAAGATAATGATGGGTAGAACTTGATATGTGACTTATGACATTTTGACCTAACGCCAAGGTCATAAGAGCATTGGGCAAAAATATATATATCGGGAATTTCTAAAGAAACTGAAATTTGCAAAGAGTTGCATACCACTTGGAGTTTGATGAATGTTGGTAGGATTCCTTCAACATTATCATACAATGATATTTGGATCCCGATCCTATTATGAGTATATGCTACTTATCAGGAGATTCGTCACTTAACGATCAATGCTATAAACCAAGTAGGTGTCAAGAAAGGTATCAGCGGAGTTACGCCCCCAGAGAAAAGAGGTTATTTAATTAAGGAACATCGCGAAAGCGTTGGAAAACCTCCCTCGAAGTATCGACACTAGCCTGGCTGAACGGTTAAGCAAGTATTGTACGGTGATAATAGTCCTGGCTAATTCTTCTTTTATGGTTTGAGGAAGGATTCGACAAAAAGTGGGAGCCATCCAATTTAGATAAACTAAAAACCACTCTAAACTTGCAAGAGCATCATGCTAAAGAGTTTTCTTCTCTCTCTCTCCTATTTGCAGCGACCCTGAAAATGACTGGACTTAAGTTACTTTTAGAGAAAAATATACTGACAGGGCCAAACTATAAAGATTGGCTGTGGAATGTCAAAATGGCTTTGACCTATGACAAATTGGGGTACGTCCTCACCGCTACGGCACCTGCTGTCCCTGGTCCCAAATCCAGTAATGCGGATAAGGAAATCCGCAAAACCTGGGATTTCAATTGAGCGAAAGCCAAGTGCATCGTGCTTGCCTCGATGAACAATGAACATCAGAGGAGGCACGAGGATATGGAACTAGATGGCATATTTCTCCATACAAAGGAACTTTATGGAGAGCAATCTCGTATAGCAAGATACGAGACCTCTAAGAACTTGTTTCGAGCGAGGTTGGCTGTCGGGTCATCGGTAGGAGAACATGTCCTAAAGATGATCGGCTATATAGAAGAGCTCGCAGACCTTGGGACGACTTTGGATAATGAGCTCTATATAGACCTTATTCTCCAGTCCCTTCCTCACACCTATGCCCAGTTTATCCTGAACTTCAATATTCAAAGAAAAGAAGTTGAACTTCCGGAACTCCTGAACATGTTAAGGAGTGCAGAGGGCACCTTGCAGAAGACAAGGGAAACACCCGCTATGTTTGTTGGCGGTGCATCTTCTTCCGGGTCCAAGGCTAGGGCCAAAGGAAGGAAGAAGAAGGCCGCCACGAAACCTAGAGGAGGTGTTAGTAAGGTGGGAGGGAAGGGAAAGAAAAAGTTTGCGGTACCGGTAGTGGGCCAGGATGAGTGCTTCCATTGTCACAGGAAAGGGCACTAGAAGAAAGATTGCAAGGCGTGGAACGCTAAGAACCAGGAACCAAAGCAAGCTGTGGCTTCGACTTCAGGTGTGTTTGTAATTGAGAATTGTCTGTCAATTAACTCTACTTCCTGGGTATTGGATACCGGATCAGGATCTCATATTTGCAATTCATTGCAGGCATTGAGAAACCGTAGAGTGCTGAAGGAAGGTGATATGACCCTAAAGGTTGCTAATGGAGCTAGCGTGGGAGCTGCGTCCGTCGGCGATTATCACCTAGGATTGACGAGTGGACACATTTTGGTTTTACATAACTGTTTTTTTGTACCAAGCTTAACGTGTAATATCATATCAGTTTCCTTGTTATCAAATAAAGGTTATGATTTCACGTTTGTAAGAGATGTTGTTAACATCCACCTTAATCATGGTTTGATTGGGTCCGGTACACTAAATAACGGTATATATGTCTTAAACCAACTCCAAATTTTCAATGTCCAGAACACACTAAAAAGAAAGTCTCCAGATTTAAATAAAGCTTTCTTATGGCATTGTAGACTGGGTCACATCAATGAGAGAAGGTTGACTAAGTTGCATAGAGAAGGATATTTGGACTCGTTCGAATATCAAACTTATGACACTTGTCAATCTTGTCTCAAAGGAAAGATGACAAAGACTCCATTTACTGGACATGGAGTAAGAGCGAGCGAGCTCTTAGGACTCATACACAGCGATGTATGTGGTCCAATGTCTACGCATGCAAGAGGTAGTTTTTCCTATTTCATTACTTTCACGGATGATTACTCAAGATACAGATTCATTTATCTGATGAAACATAAATCCGAGGCTTTTGAGAAATTCCAAGAGTATAAGAATGAAGTAGAAAACCAAACCGGCAAAAGTATCAAGACACTTAGATCTGATCGAGGTGGTGAATACTTAAGTGCCGAGTTCCTAGGTTACCTAAAAGAGAAAGGAATTCTCTCTCAGCTTACTCCTCCATACACTCCACAGCATAATGGTGTATCGGAGAGACGGAATCGAACCCTATTGGATATGGTACGATCCATGATGAGTAATGCTGAGTTACCGCGATCTTTCTGGGGTTATGCGCTAGAATCAGCGGCATATCTTTTGAACATGGTTCCTACCAAGACTGTGCCTACCACTCCATATTAGATGTGGAGCAGGAAGAAACCCCATCTACAGTATATTAAGATTTGGGGATGTCCAGCTTTTGTTAAAAATCAGCATGTGGACAAGCTCGAGGCACGATCAGTAAAGTATAAGTTTGTGGGATATCCAAAGAACTCCAGGGGATATCTATTCTATTACGCAGAGGAACAAAAGGTATTTGTTTCTCGTAATGCCCATTTTCTAGAATATCAGTTTTTAGAAAAGGAATCAAGTGGGAGCGAAATAGAACTGGAAGAAATTCCAGAACCACAAACTAATATTGAAAGTTTGGTAGAACCGGTAGTTCAAGAAGAACAGGACATTCCCGCACCCCTCCGCAGGAGTAGTAGGCCGTCTCATCCGCCCGAGAGATACTACGGTTTTCTCATAGATGGGGATAGAGAGGATTGCATCATAGATGATGATGAACCTACTGACTTCCAGCAAGCCATCCAGAGCGGCGACTCGGTACGATGGCTAGATGCAATGCGAACCGAAATGGAGTCCATGTACACTAACAAAGTATGGACTTTGGACTTTGCTCCAGATGGGGTAAAACCCATAGGATGCAAATGGATCTTCAAGAAAAAGATTGGTGTAGATGGACAGGTGGAAACCTATAAGGCTAGACTTGTTGCAAAGGGTTTTCGTCAAAGACCTGGTTTGGACTATGACGAAACTTTTTCTCCAGTGGCTATGCTCAAATCCATTCGGGTCCTTCTTGCTATTGCTGCCTTCCATAATTATGAAATCTGGCAGATGGACGTAAAGACGGATTTTCTGAATGGAAATTTAGAAGAGTGCGTCTATATGGATCAGCCAGAGGGTTTCAATCAGAGTGGGAGCAGCGGGAAAGTATGCAAGCTGCTTAAGTCCATTTATGGACTAAAGCAGGCATCGCGGAGTTGGAACATCTGTTTTGATGAGACAGTCAAAGAATATGACTTCATCAAAATTCCAGATGAACCGTGCATATATAGTAAAGTTGTAGCCAAAAGTGTCGTATTCCTCGTCTTGTACGTGGATGACATTCTATTGATAGGAAATGACATTCCTATGCTACAATCTGTCAAAGGATTCTTGTCACACAGGTTCTCCATGAAAGACCTGGGTGATGCCTCTTACATTCTGGGGATCCGGATCTATCGTGATAGATCCAAGAGGATGTTGGGACTTTCGCAGTCCAGGTATATCGACACTGTACTGAAAAGATTCAGTATGGAAGATTCTAAGCGCGGTAATCTACCGGCTTGTCACGGAATCACCCTTTCCAAAGAGATGTCTCCCAAGACTGATTTAGAAAGGGAACACATGTCTATTATACCCTACGCTTCTGCGGTAGGCTCTATAATGTATACGATGTTGTGCACCAGACCAGATGTAGCTTACGCACTGAGCGTGGTAAGCCGGTATCAATCAGACCCAGGGGAGAAGCACTGGATAGCAGTAAAGAACATTCTCAAGTACCTGAGAAGGACTAAGGAGATGTTCTTGGTTTACGGCGGAAAAGACCTCAGGTTGGAGGCCTTTGCTGATTCCGGCTTCTAGAGTGATAAGGACGATTCCAAGTCCATGTCGGGTTATGTCTTTACCCTCAATGGAGGGGCGGT
This sequence comes from Agapanthus africanus, assembly GCA_030015575.1. Lineage (NCBI taxonomy): Eukaryota > Viridiplantae > Streptophyta > Magnoliopsida > Asparagales > Amaryllidaceae > Agapanthus > Agapanthus africanus. The sequence continues at coordinate 428,467,385 of CM057345.1, read as the reverse complement.
GTGCTGGAAGAGCTCCAAGCAGGACACCGTTGCTGACTCGACGATGGAAGCGGAGTATATACCTTCTTGCGATGCCGCAAAAGAAGCAGTCTAGATGAAGAAGTTCCTAACAGAACTTCAGGTTGTTCCTACCATAGTTGATCCAATACCTCTGTATTGCGACAACAACGGAGCTATAGCTTTAGCGAAGGAACCAAGGTCCCATCAGAAGTCCAGACACATCTTAAGGCGGTATCACCTGATCAGGGAGATCATTGATCGTCGGGAGATCGATGTTCGGAGAGTTGCTTCTGAAGAGAACATTGTTGATCCATTCACAAAGGCCCTACCTCAGATTCAGTTCGAGAGACTACTCGAGATCATCGGTCTTCGATATGCCAGTACATGGCCCTAGTGCAAGTGGGAGATTGTTAGTGTTTATGCCCTAGGGGCCATTATTGTATAATACTAGTTTGTATATTACTTAATGGAAGCTTGGGATATTCACATGTATATAACAGTCTTGCTAAACATGGTAGTATGCTACTTGGTTTTTCTATCTTAATATGTGAGTATACGTATTGATAGAGCTCTTAGGATCTTTCTTGACTACCAGCGTTGTGATGGCAGTCACACTAGTGGGGGCTGGGCAGTCTATAAGCACATCCTTATTCAGGTCCCTAGTCATTGGATTATCGAGACAGGGCATCGATATTCCGAAGTAAACTAGTGTGTACGCTTCTCATCCCAGTTGGGGAGATGGTCTATCCTACAGCCGTCAGTACGTCGTACTGGAGATAGTATGCAGGTGCTCGTTGGGTTACGGGTACACCGGACAGGACTCACAGGGAACTGTTGGATGGTTTTATACCAGTCGTCAGTGAACAGTTCCCAGGTGACATGAGTACAGCATAGTCCGCAGACTTGACACTGCTACTTCGCCTCGAGTGTGTCCCACTGTTCTTAGATTGCTACCCTACCACGGCTCAAAGGAGTCGTGCAAACAGGTAGCAGTTGGGTGCAGTCCCGAGCACTTAGAGGCAGTGGCGGTTAGACAGGATTCGTCTCTCCCGATATTGGGGGTTGATATCGCGCTGTGTCAGAGAGCCATTACGCAAAGTCCCTGGCCAGGGCAAGCGAGATTTGCTGGTAGGTTCCAGTAGTTTCTCAGGGTGTAATGGGCTTCGCTCCGACACAACTTATACAGCTATTAGGGGACTGACGATTGCCGCCCCCTAGGACCGATATGCGATAGTCTTAGACGAACGGACCGGACTGTACGGAGATTGTCACATCAGACTCAGTAGGAGTTCGGATGGGTTTCCTCATCGGCCTTCTTATCGACATCTACCTGGGGACCGTTACGTATAGCTAGTGCCGCTTGCGGTCTGTGGTTAAACCCACTGCCAGAATAGTAGTCGAGTCTCTAGAGTCCCACGCAGAGAGTTTCCCTACTCCAGGAGAAACGATATAGAGGTCGTATGGTTTTACGACAAGGGTTCGGACGCATACGTGTGTTTTCGCACGTACGACTTTCGGACAGTTTTTACTAGTCGGCTTTGGTTTAAGACAGTTACTAGTATCCGGTTATTGGATTTATACAGTCTAAAGTTTTTCCGTATTTTCACGGATAGGAGGGGCGTTCTCGTAATTGCGCGAGAAGCTTCTAGAAGATGGTGACTAAGGAGGTTTAGGTGGCATATACATTGAATGAGATTAGTGAGTCATATGGATGATTCATCCATGTCATTAATGCTTCATAATTGCTTAATGACTCATGGAGATGAATCACCACAAGATATTTATCAAGCATGGTTGTAAATCATTTTCTTTTCTTTTCTTGATAAATAAATATGCTTGATATATATTATGATAACTCATTTTCTCTTCTCATTATTATGTTCATCTTCTCTCTCCTCAAGCTCTCTCTCTTCAAACCCTAATCTTCCCCTCTCATGTGTTGAGTACAAGGATTAGTTAGACTACTTAATCCATAACCATACTCTATTTCATCTAGGTACTTTGATTAGCACTTAAAGATACCTAGTTGCCTCAAGTTTAGAGGCAAAGCTTGGAGTTTAGCTCTCGTGGTGGATCGTCTACTACTTGGAGAAGGCCGAAGAGGAGGTGGAGTTCATAAAGACGAAGGACACGGTTCTTTAGGTATAATCCCTTTACATAGTAGTTTAGAACTTCTATGTTTGATGTTAGTTATCGTTTAGCTTCGATTCATACGGTTAGTCGATGTTTAAGCATAGAACAAGATCGTTTTTCATATTTCCGCCTCCCCGCAAGTCGTGGGGTGTTGTACATCGACTTACATAACTATCAATGCATGCTAGATATATCCAGGTACTGTCCTCTGACTAGTCCTGCTCGGTACAAAACGAATATCAAATATCATAAAAATGTACTGCTCCAAAAGAAATAAATTCCAAAATGCACATAACACCACCCTGTGTGTCTGGTGCGCACGGAAATCAAAATCCATATATGTGCCATACAGGTGCACACAACCACATCTAGGTGCAACGGGTGTGCACGAAGTATCTGTCATAGGCAACGTGTGTGCCTGACAGCCAAAACAGGTGCATCTGACATGCACGAAGAATCTCGATTTAATGCATCTGGTGTGCCCCAAAATCGTATCTCAAAACACGCGCCCAACGTGCGCGAAAATCCAAATCGGTGCATCCATCGTGCACGAATGAAAATCTAAACCCTGCGCACTCAACATGTACGGAATCACGAAATCCAATGGCAAACGCCGAACATGCGTAAGTCCAGGCAAAAGCACGGAGTGCAAGAATCAACATCAATATCAGAATCAAAATCGACATATCGAATGACATCAAATCGAAGTCAGGTGCAACCGTAGTGCACAAAATATAAATCCGGTGCAACAAAGGCACGAAATATAAATCTGATGCGATAAACGCAAGAAACATAAAACTGGTGCGACAAACGCACGAAGTATAGAACTGGTGCATCCCATGCACAAATACCAAGCAATAACTCAAATGCGTAAGAAGCAACACCAAGTGTACCCAGGTATAAAGAAAATCATAAACGTGTGCAACTGCGTGTACAAAACACATATCAATGCACTACAAGCACGTATAAGCTATACCGAGTGCAAAATCAAATCGTGTGCGTAACATATGCACAACATCAAATCAACCGTATAAATCCATGAAACTCAGTCATCAAGACTAAATCATGCGAATAGATCGCCCAAAATACCGAAATCCAAAATGACGGATACGTGATAGTCAAATCACAAAATCACAAATCAAAAATACCGTCGTCGGTATATCCTCCTTCGAAGTCGAGAAGGCGCCGGTACATCCAATGCTAGCGGCGCAAGATATCTACTTGCCTCTTGCTCGCGGCTGGCGTCCTCTGCCACTGGTTCCTTATCTTCCCTGTGGATTACCAATCTCGCAATCCATCGGCTCATCAGCCTGTCAGGTGTGCTAACGGGAACGATTCCGTTCTGGCATTTTTCTGGTCATCTCTCGGTCAATCCCCACGACCTCTCGTAAAGCAGCACATCTCTGGCGCCGACCTCTGGTCTTCTGAAGGCACATCACACATCAGCTCCTGGTGCAATTCTTATTGCAGTAGTGTACTGGAAGGAATCCTGCTCAAGGTCTCTTCTGATTTCGCCTAAGCCAAACTGTATGGAGGCTGGTACTCTGGCATAATCTTTTCTCATTCTCTGGACATCCGCGTCCTTAGTATAACCTCTACTCGAAAGCTGGTCGCATCCCTGCGCCTCTGTAGGCATATCTGACCTTTAATCTTAACGGGGTGTAGTAAGAGCTCGTCTGCATCTCGCACGAACTTCTTGTCCCGCTTGTCTGTATCATCGACCATTTCGACGTCGCGTCTCTATCTGCGCACTGCAATGCCCTCGGCTACGGTCCATCCAAAGTCCCTCACACGGACTCGAAATCACGAACTCGGTATCTTCATCACTCAGTAGGAGATATCTAGCCGAACACGTCCTCAGCGTGCATATCGCATCTTTTGATGTCAACGGAGTGGAACGTCATCTCGTCGAAATCTCATGCGAACTCTTTACTCCACTCTGCTTCAATATCGACTGATTCGGACCCATCTCATCGTGGCTACATAGACTGCGCTTCAACGGCCATGCTCGTATCTGGAGTCTCCCAAGCAGTGTCCCATCACATGATATCTGAATGATGTCGAACCGTCCGATCGACTCGTCAGAACCTTATAATCCCCCAAGAGCTCAACATCTCGGATACAGTTTAATAGTATCGAGTACATACCACAGCATCGGTGGTCCAGCCGTAGAAGGGCAAACCCAAGCCCCACTAATGGAGCCGTGGAACCGCTGCCAACCCTAAGGTTCAAAGGCTATCACACGGTCATTATGTCGAGTTAGGGTTTTATTCTTCTAGAGGGTCCATAGAATCGCTTGCATGTCTTTCCGAATACTTTAAACTTGGAAAATGGGTTCCTGACATTCGATCGTCCCTATCGACTCTCAACAAATCTGTATAAAGTCGCTTCTAGCTGGAATCAATCTACCTGATGACCTCGCATCGGGGTAAGCGAACGAACTACTGTCCTAGTCACTCATCCTCGGTGACTAGCGACTCACCGTCATATCTCTAAGTATATGCTCATGCTGCAGTAGCTCCAATCATCTGAGCGATATCTCATCATTCGCAGCAACAACTGGCTCATTCGTCTATACGCTAAACAGCGCCTCAATCATCCTGGATAAGCGATATATCAATAGTCATCACATCCTGGCTGGCCTCTATCAGTGGCTCAATCCTCTAGTACCGATCGGTACGCCCGAGAAATCTCGTAAAAGCGATCAATCCAACGCTCATGGCGCGAAAACACAATAAGACGACGCCTCTATATGCAATCGTACGTCTCTGGAATCACACCCTGGTCAGTCCTCGTCCACAACGAGCTCATGCTGACGCAACTCGAGCCGTAGATCACTCTTCCCGTGCAATCGTGGCAGCAAAACCACAACCAATGTTGATAAGGATAGATCATAGGAAGGAATATAATACTGTGCAAGGAAATGTACATCCTAAGGTTTCTTAAGCGGAGTGGCGTGTCGTAAGTACGCCGTGGAACATACGTACGGTACGTCCCTCTACTCAAGCTACCTACTCCATCAACCAAGGGTCATCCTATGCGACCAAAGTTCGGGTATAATTCCCCCCTCGACTAAGTCTAAGTTCCGTAAGGTCAAGCCTAAGTTCCGTATATAGATAACGCCGTAGGCTCCACATAATCAAACTTAGACTCGAATCAAGGTCAACCTAGCGCTCTGATACCAACTTTGTCAGGACCCGAAAGAGCACGTGACTGGCCCTTGAACCATATGAAGTCTATAGGACCCCATCTGATCCAAGTAATCCAAAAGCCCAGAAATCTAAAACCATTTTAAGGAGTAAATAAGGAAAACTGGTTTTAAGAAGTAAAGAAATCATGTTTTGAAAATCAAGGTTTTTAAATAACTAATCCGAAATGCATTTTTAAAAATGTGTAGTCTTTTCTGAAATTTTCGGCAGAGTTTCCTTTGTAAAAACTGGCCCCAAACGGGGTACAACAAGAATAATATATATGAAGTGAAAAAGGGCATCCCCAAACGGGAGCTAGCTCTTCGTCAATCGACGGTCACAACCACGCAAGCAATAATAATATACAACGCCAAAGGGCGAGGATCAAAACCCAAAAAGAAACTCAAACAGCCAGAAAACCGTAATACTACAAGCGCGACTCTAAGGTCGAAATAATACATCACTGTCTCTAAGTCTGAAACAATATACAAGTTTTGGTTGATGAAATTTCTAGATATAATGAATAATACAGGAACATGGGCGGTTCTGATACAAAAGAACCCACCTACCCAAGCAAGTCACCTATATGGAAGCAGTGTGCCAGAAATGCCGCTATGGAATCTGTACGGCAAAAACCCGCAAGGACTGTGGCACAACGGGGGTGAGTTGACAACTCGTGAATAGAAAATATCTACAGGCAGAGATCGAATGTATGACCCATCCTAGGTCAATACGATCAGATATATATAAACCTTAATATGAATAAGTCTGAAGCATGCTAAACTGGCAATATAATCTCTATACATGAGTGTAGTGCCAAGTGCTCGTGCCAGTGCCTCAGGTAATAGCATATCATAAATGTGATGTATGATCAATGTAATCGAATCTGTATGTACGTGGATCCCGTCCACTCGTCACCCAATGACAATAACCATCATGCATGTAAATATCATCAACATATGCATGGAAATATGAGGATATAAACCACCTGTGTCCCTCGAGACACGTCAAAATCATGGAACCGGAGTGCCCAGCATCGACACTCGAAAACATTATGAAAACTGTGCCCAGTATCGGCACGTAAATCCTCATATAACGGGCTCCGTCAGTCCGGATCAGCCCACGGGCTCCGTCTGCGGAATCGGCCCTCGTCCCCGGCAGTATGTCCATATCTATCTATCAACTCTGGTCAGTATCCTCCGGATTGTAGGGTTGCTAGGCACGCATACAAGGGTCTATGAGGCATCAACCATGCCCAATTAAAATTTTAGCCATGCCGAACAACCCGTTACAAGATCTTTAAACTAGAGTTTAGGCGAAAACTAACATTTTAAACAGTTTAACACTAAATGAGATGGATTACAACCTTTGTAGATCCGGTCCTTCACTTCAATAGCTCCGTGTAGATGTCCACTTCGCTGCGATCATGAACTCCGGACTCTAGAGAAGCTCCATAAGAAGAACGAACGTGCTTGCTTCGATGACTTCGAGGCCGAAGATGATCTACGTCGGGAAGACACTAACTCAAGCTATTCATTCACTAGGTCATGAACTTTATGAAGAGAACACACTCTACTACATGGAAAGTGGTAGAGGATGAAGAAGTAGGAGGTGGGCTCACTTTAGAATTGATTTTCTCACACTTTTTCACATGGCACCATTGGAGCTAGTAAGCTTTTCAAGGAGCTTCATGAAGAAGAAGAAGAAAGAATAATCTCATCATATGAATTATTATCCTCTTAATAATGTAACCATGGGTGAGTTAAGCTATCATGCTTAACTCATGTAGAGAATTAACCAAAGCATTAGGTTAAGGGTTGGGTTAACTAAATATCCTTATGAATGACAAAAGAATTGACTTTGTCAATGTTTCCACAAGCTTCATGAAAGCTTGAGAACTTTGACAAAGTCTTTCTCTTTTCTTATTCTTAAGATATAAACAAAACCCTAATCTTGGTATAAGTCTCATACACCCATCTTTGATGTATCATCAAGCATGATACAATCATGTACACTTGCATATATCACATATAAACAATGTGCACAATCAAGTAAGAAAATAAATCTTAAGTGAGCTAATACTAGTTAATGTAATGTAATATATCAAATATATAATTATACATTAAATTATTAAATCAACTCTTGATTTAATAACCTAGCTATAACCGACTAATATCATGTGTAACAACTTATCGAATCAACACTTGATCCGATAACCCGGCTATATCGCATACAACCGATCAATGTCACGAATCGCGAGAATAGAATACGGTATCTCATATCGTATTAATCTCGGTCCCGCACATATCACATATGTGCTCCTACTCCGTTTAGCTTGAGCCAGGAAACCCCTGTGTAGGACTCTAAAGACTCATCAATACGCCGGCAGTAGGTGGTGATCATATCAATCACCCACAAGCCGCAAGCGGTCTGCTAAACGTAATGGCCACCCGGGTTTTGAGCGATCATAAGATCAACAAGCAAGCCCACTAGTACTCCTGCGAATCCAATCAGTAACACTACCGCACAGTCCGGTCTCGTCGTCTGATATGTTGCATATCTCGCCTAGGGGTGGTAAACATCAGACCCCAGTAGCTCGATAAATCGTGTCGATATGAGGTCTATAACAGTTCAAGAAACTACTGATAACACTTATCAGTAAATCTCAGCAACCCTGGCCAGGGATTTCCGGTTATAGCCAATCGAACACAGCACAACATCAACTCCCTATACCGGGAGAGACGAATCCCCTCCTATCGCTCATTGCCTCCATGTGATTCGGGACTGTACCCAAAGGCCACCATTTTGCACGCCCTCTTGGACATGGTATGATGGAAATCAAAGCACAGTGGGAATCACACAAGACTCTATGACGATCTCGGGTCAACAGACTACTCTGTACCAGTGTTACCTGAGAACTGCCATCTGACGTAAGGTATAATACCATCTGGGAGTTCTTGGCGAGTCCGTCCAGTGTACCCAGTCTCCACTGAGCACCCGTACACCATCCTTGATGTCAAACACTAATGGATATGGGATCATCCATCGCCCATCATATGGGTCAAGATGCGTATACGCTAGTCTACTCTGGTGTATCGATGCCCTGTTTCGATACACCCTCGACTAGGAACAGTTATAGGATGTACTCGTCGACTACCGTGGCCCCACTAGTGTGATCTCATCATAGTCCCAGTAGTCGAGTACATATCCTAAGGGCTTTATCAACATGTAATATAGAGACAATCAGAGTACATGTTAAGATAAAGTACAACCAGATATCATACTATCATGTCGAGCAAGAAAGTCCTCCCTATATATCCAAGCATCCATTACAATATACATCGTATGTACAGAAATGGCCTCTAGGGCATACATATAACTAACAATCTCCCACTTGCACTAGGGCCATCTGTTGCGGTATCGCATACCCAACAATTAGCTGCGGTTGAAGTATCCCATACTCAACCATCCCATAAAAGTCTTTACTGGGAAAAGGGCCTTTGTGAGTGGATCCGCGCTGTCGTCCTCTGTGTCTACTCTCCTAACCTCGATCTCCCTGGAGATCAACCATCTCCATGATCAGGTGATACTTCCTAAGAATTATATCTGGATTTCTGATGGGACGGGGGTTCCTTGGCATAAGCCACAACTCCATTGTCACACAATGGTAGGAACGAAGTTCATCTCATGAACTTATATTTATCCAGACTGCCTCTTTGGTAGCATCCTTGGTAATGATGTATCTTGCCTTTAATCGTCTAGTATGTCACGGTATCTAGCTTGGAACTCTTCCAACATACCGTCCCTCCACTGAGGATAAAGACAATGCCTGCGACTGACATTCAGTCGTTCTTATCACCCTGAAACCTTTCCAGTGATTCTCCCCAGGATCAATTGATACCATCTCACTACAACTAGTAAGAATCCTTACATCCAATTAGATCTATCTCATAGTTCCAAAAACCCAGGATTTAGGAGGTATCACTTTGATCCTATATGGATAATCCTTGTGATAAGCGGAGATTGATCGAGCGTAGCATAGGAAACTCCTTCCCTATCAAGAGTATGTCATCCACATACTCTATGAGGATCACCACCATACTCCCTACTACCTTTTTATATATACAAGGTTCATCTACCATTTTGATGAATTCAAACTCTTTGACTGCCACATCAAAACAGATGTTCCAACTCCGCGATGCCTGTTTTATCATATAAAACATCTTCCACACGTTTCCGTTGCTCCCACTGTCTACGAATCCCTCTGGCTGTGTACTTATAGACGCACTTTTCTAAAACATCATTTAGAAAAGCAGTCATGACACCCAACCGCCAGATATCGTAGTCATGGTATGTAGCCGTGGCAAGTAGGATCTGGATGGACTTAAGCATAGCTTTGAAAGTCTCAACTTTTCCATGTACACCTAGTAATCTTCTCAAGATATACTTGCTCCTGATGGGGATTTAACCCTTCAGATAGAGCAACCAAAGTCCATACTTTGTTGGTGTATAAGGATTCCATCTCAGATCGATAAGCATCCTGCCATTCTTATAGAGTCCCACTCCTGATGGCCAGCTCGAAACTAGTTGGGTCATCATCTCATGATGCAATCCTCGCTCCCACTGTCATAGAGAAACCGAAGTATCTCTAAGGTGGGTGAGGAACCCTACTAGATCGGCGGAGAGGCTGAGGTTCGTTGGAAACTATTGAATCCTTTGGTTCTACCAAATCATCAGTTGCAGTTTGTATAGCTGGAACATTTCCAGTTCGACATAACAGACCTTGCCTCGAGCTTGTGCGGATTTTGCTTTTAGACATAGGCCGGAAAACCCTAAATCTTAACAAACTTAAGATATGGGCTCTTCCCTTTCTATATCACATATGAAGTGATAGGCAACTGATTTGATTTGAACCCTATTCAATAGGTATGCATCTTCTCAAGTGCATAACTCCCAAAAGGAAATAGGAAACTCAGTAGTACTCATCATAGAGCACACCATATCAAATAGGGTGCTATTGCTCCATCTCGATATACCATCGTGCTATGGTGTATACGGAGGAGTAATGCTGAGAGAGAATCTCATTCTTCTTTAGAATAGTCCAGGAATTCCGTGCTCAAGTATTCTCCTCCTTGATCTCATCAAAGGACATAATACTTATACCCATTTTTGGTTCTCTACTTCTAACTTATATTATGTGAATATCTCAAAAGCTTCGGACTTGTGTTTCAACAGGAACATATGTCTGAATCTTGAGAGATTATCAGAGAATGTAATGAAGTACAAAGAACCGGTCTTGGCATGTGTAGACAGGGGACCTTCATACATCAGCATGTATCAATCCCAAGGGCTCACTAACTCTATCTCTGTTTCCAATAAACAGAGCTATGGTCATCTTATCTTTGTGACATGACCGGCAAGTTTCACAAGATGTAAATTCAAACAGATTTAAATATGCATCTAAATGTAACTTAGCTAGTCGGGTCGCATTGATATGACCTAGTCTACAATGCCTCAAGAAAGATTCATTCATTTCTGAACTATTCCACTCGTGTGTGTTCTTTATACTAAGAACTGTAGTTTGATTTAGAACATCTATGCTTTTAGATAACGTGCCTGAACCGATCAACTTTTGATATAGGAAATGTTCAAAACATTATCCAACAATACAAAATTATATCCCTTCTTTACTAATAAAGAGACTGATATGATGTTGTATATCAGGTTCAGTATCTAATAACATTCGTTCAGAATCAATGTATTCTGGTAATACAGGGTGATAGTGACCAACAGACTTGGCTGCAACACTTGCACCGTTTCTATCTCATGAAACTTATCACCCGTTCTCAGTTCTCTACCTATCTGTAGCCCATGTAACAGATTACATATGCGGGATCCTGATCCGGTATCACATACCCAGGACGTAAAGGATACTGAGAAACAGTTCTCTGTAATGAACACACCCGAAGATGATGCATCAACATGCACTTTCTTCGTTTGGGTGGCATGGGAAATCTGGTATTCCCTAATTTCCTGCTATGTCTTATAACAATTATAAGTTGGAGCGGGACCAACGTTCCCCAGCTCAGTATAACAAGCTGGTTCGGTCAATTCATCCGTATTATTATCTTGATTAAGGCGTGATATGGTCGCTACCTGGAGAGAGAGAGAGAAGAAAACACTCAGCGTATGCTCTTGCAAGATTAGATTGGTTATCTAATATATCTAATCAGGATGTCTCCCACTGTTTTAATCTAATCTTCCTTCAAACCCTAAAAGGAAAGACTAGCCGGGATTAATTACATGCTACAAGTTCGCCAATCTTTCAGCCAGCCCAGTGTCGGTACTTTGAGGGAGGTCCCCCGTGCTTTCTCCCAAACCTAATTAAAGTAAACCTCGTTTTCCTGGGGCGTAACCCCGTTAACACCTTTCTAAACACCTACTTGATCGGCTAATTGTAATGTGTAAAACTCTCCCAGGAGGAACTCTTACTCGCAGCGGGTATCGGGATCCAACTATCTCATAGAAGGTATGCAATCTCATTGAAAATTTCAACACTTGAAATTCCCGATAATATTTTACCCCTAGCGTCCCATGACCTTGACGCAGGCCAACAAACCACTGTGCGCTAGTCAAGTTCAACCCGTCATTTCTTGATTGAATTAAACCCACCAGCACGACCCTTGACGCAGGCCAACAAAGTCGCACGACTATCCTAATCCAATCTGCATCATATGTATAAACAGATAAATACTAGTTAGCTACCGCACACTACGCCTTGACACAGGCCAACAAACATAGCACGAATACTAAGTAGGACTTATCTGAAATGACGGAGGGCTACGACAGATTTTTATGAAAACCCTTTGCGTAATGAATTTGATATCGTTGTAGAATCGAGTGATTTTAAATGGAGTGTTTTTTAGGCCTTTCTAGTTTTACTAAAGGGGTCACTCCCGGTGAAGGGATCGTCAGCCCTTTCCTCATCGAATAAGGTGCAGGATATTTCACAAATATTACTATACAAAGCAAGAACTATAGAAGCAATCAAAAGACAAACCGAGTTTGTAGCATCTGCTAGTTTCGCTAAAAAGGTCACTCCCGGTGAAAGGATCTCGGCTCTTTCCTTATCGAATAAGGTGCTGGATGTTCTACAAGGAACACCGCTATGCAAAGCAAGAACTAGAGCTACCAGTTTTTAAACAAGTTTCTACAACAACTTTATGTTTCTTTTATTTCATTAATCTCATTAATGAAGTCCCATTTTATTATGCTTCACAAGCATCACATTTGAAACAAAATCTGCAATATAACATATATCTCATATATATAATATAAACATTCGTCTCAGACAGTAATATGATCTCATCACACAACATTGCAGCAGAAGAACATATATGAAATATTGGATATACTAGGACGTCCGTGTTTTTAATACGAGCCTGTATAAAACACGGATTCCACGGTCGCGATGAATAGCCAAACCCACATCCCTAGACCCCTACGAGAGCGGCAAGCAACACTGCCAATTCTAGTGTTAGGAGACCCGGTCTCGATTCCTCGAGATGGTCTCCCACTGGACCCTAGAACCCGGTTACTTGTGCTCCCCGCCTTGGGTCTACCTAATGCGGAAAAGTAAATAATATACAATGGTGACATCATCCTCAGCCCGGAAGTGCCCCAATAAAAGAATATTACATACAAATGAATTTTACATGAATGAAAAAGAAAAACTCTCATCTCACATAAAAACCCCGGCTATTCAGAACGCGACGATACAATATAACATATCACAGCAATACATAATATCTCATATCATCAACGTAAGCAAATATGCGTATCCCGATTGTCGTTGATGTATAGCAACGAAGCCGGCGATACACCACATACTACGCTTACGGTCACAGAAAAGAATGTGTAAAACTACAACAGTTAGAATCCTCAACCTCCTTAGACATCGCATGCCTAACCATATGAATTCCTTTGACATCGCTTGCCTAACAATTATAAACCCCGCATTTTAGTCTCATTATCGAAAACTCTTTTCAATATCAAGTAGGGCAATTCAACAAGATTCCCAACATACTGATCGAATATTCGTCGCAAACTTTAGTAGACGGCCGCACACCCAGATGCCGTCGACTAAGTGCATTAAAGCGGAACACCGCTGCCGCGAGCACCCGAACGGATGCTTTTGGCGACGGGGTTCTCTTTACAGTCACTTGGTCGGGGCTATAGGGCATGGCTGTCTGTTAAGTTTACCCGGCGAGTATCCGCGTACGCTACGTGACTGCGACGGACTTTTGATCGCATCAAAATCTCGTGGTAACCGATCATTTGAGACTAAACTGCTATGTTTATAACATTCAAATTAGTTATCTCATAACTATATGTGGATTCCAAATATTGTATCACATTCCAGATAAATAGACAATGTTAAACTTTCCGATCGAATAATTAAACACCCAAGATTTCCCCAATATATCTCAACACTTGAAATTAGTTTAAAAACATCCTTGACATGCCACAGTACCAATGGTCCAGCCGTAAAAGGGTCAAGCCAACGCCTCACATGTTGCACGCCGTACTGCCACAAACCCTAAGATTTAGAGGCAGTTCAAGACGGTCACATAATCGAGTTAAAGTTTGTTGTCTTCTAGAGGGTCCACCGCTTTACTTGCACGATTTAGAACGTTCTTAAACTCGAGAAAAAATCCAACTTTTGAAAAATTTTCCGACTGGGGAAAAGTGAGTTATTGATATCCGTTCGAACATTTTAACAGTTTCTAAAAATTATCCGGACAAAACTAAACAAGGTTAAATTATCTGATCGAATCAACGAGTCCCCAATACAACCCTAGAAAACTCAACACTTGAGTGGAATTAAAAAATTCCCAGAAAAAAAAAACAAGAAAGGACCTAAGAATAAATATGTGAAATTCCAGGGACTAAGTCCAAATTTTGGCCACGGAACCGCCGCCAAACCCTTGTTTTGACTGCGGTTCCGCGGTCAAATAATTGACTTAGTGGACCGTACTTCACAGTAATTCTTAGTTTTTCCTGCTTATTTTTCTGAGCATTTTTAATTCATAAAAAATCAACTTTTTGAAAATTATCCAGAGAGGGGTAAACATGGGGGTATCCGGGTTCGATAGGACTTTAAACTTCGCTCAGACTTTGCGTAAAGCTCTAGCTTGGCTATGATTCCACTGTAGGGTTGCTAGGCATGCATACAAGGGTCTACCAGGCATCAACCATGTCCAATTAAAATTTTAGCCGTGACGAACAACCTGATACAAGATCTTTAAACTAGAGTTTAGGCGAGAACTAACATGTTAAACAGTTTAACACTAAATGAGAGGGATTACAACCTTTGTAGATCCGGTCCTTCACTTCAATAGCTCCGTGTAGATGTCCACTTCGCCACGATCGTGAACTCCGGACTCTAGAGAAGCTCCACAAGAAGAACGAACGTGCTTGCTTCGATGACTTCGAGGCCAAAGATGATCTACGTCGGGGAGACACTAACTCAAGCTATTCCTTCACTAGGTCATGAACTTTGTGAAGAGAACACACTCTACTACATGGCAAGTGGTAGAGGATGAAGAAGTAGGAGGTGGGCTCACTTTAGAATTGATTTTCTCACACTTTTTCACATGGCACCATTGGAGCTAGTAAGATTTTCATGGAGCTTCATGAAGAAGAAGAAGAAGAAAGAATAATCTCATCATATGAATTATTATCCTCTCAATAATGTAACCATGGGTGAGTTAAGCTATCATGCTTAACTCATGTAGAGAATTAACCAAAGCATTAGATTAAGGGTTGGGTTAACTAAATATCCTTAAGAATGACAAAAGAGTTGACTTTGTCAATGTTTCCACAAGCTTCATGAAAGCTTGAGAACTTTGACAAAGTCTTTCTCTTTTCTTATTCTTAAGATATAAACAAAACCCTAATCTTTATCATAATCTTGGTATAAGTCTCATACACCCATCTTTGATGTATCATCAAGCATGATACAATCATGTACACTTGCATATATCACATATAAACAATGTGCACAATCAAGTGAGAAAATAAATCTTAAGTGAGCTAATACTAGTTAATGTAATGTAATATATCAAATATATAATTATACATTAAATAATTAAATCAACTCTTGATTTAATAACCCGGCTATAACCGACTAATATCATGTGTAACAACTTATCGAATCAACACTTGATCCGATAACCCGGCTATATCGCATGCAACCGATCAATGTCACGGATCGCGAGAGTAGAATACGGTATCTCATATCGTATTAATCTCGGTCCCGCACATATCAAATATGTGCTCCTACTCCGTTTCGCTTGAGCCAGGAAACCCCTGTGTAGGACTCTAAAGACTCGTCAATACGCTGGCAGTAGGTGGTGATCATATCAATCACCCACAAGCCGCAAGCGGTCTGCTAAACGTAACGGCCACCTGGGTATTGAGCGATCATAAGATCAACAAGCAAGCCCGCTAGTACTCCTGCGAATCCAATCAGTAACACTACCGCACAGTCCGGTCTCGTCGTCTAATATGTTGCATATCTCGCCTAGGGGTGGTAAACATCAGACCCCAGTAGCTCGATAAGTCGTGTCGATATGAGGTCTATAACAGTTCGAGAAACTACTGATAACACTTACCAGTAAATCTCAGCAACCCTGGCCAGGGATTTCCGGTTATAGCCAATCGAACACAGCACAACATCAACTCCCTATACCGGGAGAGACGAATCCCCTCCTATCGCTCATTGCCTCCATGTGATTCGGGACTGTACCCAAAAGCCACCTTTTTGCACGCCCTCTTGGATGTGGTATGATGGAAATCAAAGCACGGTGGGAATCACACAAGACTCTATGACGATCTCGAGTCAACAGACTACTCTGTACCAGTGTCACCTGAGAACTGCCATCTGACGTAAGGTATAATATCATCTGGGAGTTCTCGGCGAGTCCGTCCGGTGTACCCAGTCTCCACAGAGCACCCGTACACTATCCTTGATGTCAAACACCGATGGATATGGGATCATCCATCGCCCATCATATGGGTCAAGATGCGTATACGCTAGTCTACTCTGGTGTATCGATGCCCTGTCTCGATACACCCTCGACTAGGAATAGTTATAGGATGTACTCGTCGACTACCGTGGCCCCACTAGTGTGATCTCATCATAGTCCCAGTAGTCGAGTACATATCCTAAGGGCTTTATCAATATGTAATATAGAGACAATCAGAGTACATGTTAAGATAAAGTATAACCAGATAGCATACTATCATGTCGAGCAAGAAAGTCCTCCCTATATATGTCCAAGCATCCATTACAATATACATCGTATGTGTAAGTCCACGTTGCGACCCTCGGTTCTTACGGGGAGGCGGAAACGGTATAAAAATCAAATTTTTAGCGCAAGGGGCAACATGGACTAAGCAAAGTCGGGATCTTTAACTAAACTAAAACTAGCATACTTTGCTAAAGAGAGTTAGCTACTCGGATGAAGATGGTTATACCTAAACTTGATCTCCTTCTTCTTCAAACTTTGTAGAGGTTGATGGTTCTCTTTTTGTCGCCTTCTTCCGTCGAAGATGGATCCACCTCGAGAGTTCAACCTTTGGGCTCTTCCTCGTGCTTTGAGTGAACTAGGTTTTCCGGCTTGCTAAACCTTGAACCTAGAATAAGTAGAGAGTGTCTAAGGGGTGCTTTTCTTTTTAAAGAGAAGGATTCTCAACACATGAGAAGGTTTCTCTTTAGCTAGAGGAAGAAGAAGATGAAGTGAAGAGAGAGAATGAATATGATAGAATGAGCTATCCTTTTTCTTTCTTGCAACCATAATGCAAAAGAAAAAGAATTATCAATAATAATAATAATGAAAATGAAAAGGTTGATGGAAAGTTTTAGAATGACCATTATCATTTCAAACATTAAATGAATTTGCTAGAATCAAAGAGCATCTTTCTTTTGTAATGATGATGGTCAAAACTTCAACCATGGTCAACAAGTCAACCATGGTCAACAAGTCAACAAAAACCAACCATGACACAATTTCATTTTATTATATATTATTAATTGATATAATACAAATCCATTAGGGTTTGGAAAAAGACGACTGTCAACTGTGCATACGCACCCGTTCCGAAACCCTAATGAAAGTCATCTTCCTCTTCCTCAAATAACCGTGCATACACACCTGCATCCTTGTTCCGAGGAACATGAATACTGAGATAAAAGCAACCCCAAAAACATATACCAGTATCTGACTCAAACCAGAGCCAGCCAGTAATATCCGTCCGGACTTCAAACATCCACAAGTGCGCGGATGAGAACGAACCCTGTCGCAAAACCATGCGACCTCTACTCTGTTTTGCCCAGAGGCGAATACCCTCTGTGTGGGACTCTAAAGACTCGACACTACGCTGGCAGTGGGTTTAACCACAGACCGCAAGCGGCACTAGCTGTGCGTAACGGTCCCCAGGTAGATGTCGACAAGAAGGCTGACGAGGTGAAACCCCATCTGAACTCCTACTGAGTCTGAATGTGGCAGTCTCCGCACAGTCCGGTCTGTTCGTCTGATACATCGCATGTCGGGCCTAGGGGGCGGTAAAACGTCAGTCCCCCAATAGCGGTACAAGTCGTGTCGGAGTGAAGCCCAAAACACCCTGAGATAACACTGGAAACCTACCAGTATATCTCGCTTGCCCTGGCCAGGGACTACTCGTGTAATGGCTCTCCTAGACACAGCGCGATGTCAACCCCCAATACCGGGAGAGACGAATCCTGTCTAACTGTCACTGCCTCCAAGTGCTTCGGGACTGCACCCAACCACCACCTGTTTGCACGACTCCTTTGAGCCGTGGTAGGGTAGTGATCAAAGTGCAGTGGGAACACACTCGAGGCGAAGTGCCAGTGTCAAGTCAACGGACTAAGCTGTACTCATGTCACCTGGGAACTGATAACTGACGATAGGTATAATACCAACCTGTCAGTTCCCGACGAGTCCTGTCCAGTGTACTCGTAACCCAACGAGCACCCGTATACTATCTCCAGTACGACGTACTGATGGCTGTGGGACAGACCATCTCCCATACTGGGATGAGAAGCGCATACGCTAGTCTACTCCGGAGTATCGATGCCCTGTCTCGATAGTCCTGCGACTAGGGACCTGTATAAGGATGTGCTTATAGATTACCCAGCCCCCACTAGTGTGACTGCCATCACAACGCTGGTAATCAAGCAAAGATCCTAAGGGCTCCACTAATGCGTATAAGTGATATACTGAAATAAACACAAGTACACATTGAAGTAGAAACAAACCAAGTAGCATACTACTATATTGAGCAAGATTGTTTATACAAGGTGAATATCCCAAGCTTCCATCAAGTAATATACAAACTAGTATGATACAGTAATGGCCTCTAGGGCATATACACTAACAATCTCCCACTTGCACTAAGGCCATGTACTGGCGTATCGAAGACCTATCATCTCGATCAGCCGCTCGAACTGAGTCTGGGGTAAGGCCTTGGTGAATGGATCTGCAGTGTTCTCTTCTGAAGCAACCCTCCGAACCTCGATCTCCTTGCGATCCACGATCTCCCTGATCAGGTGATACCGCCTCAAGATGTGCCTGGATCTCTGATGGGACCTGGGTTCCTTTGCTAAAGCTATAGCCCCGTTGTTGTCGCAATACAGAGGTACTGGGTCAACAATGGACGGAACCACCTGAAGTTCTTTTAAGAACTTCCTCATCCAGACAGCTTCTTTTGCGGCATCAGATGCAGCGATGTATTCCGCTTCCATAGTCGAGTCTGCAACGGTTTCCTGTTTGGAACTCTTCCAACACACCGCCCCTCCATTGAGGGTAAAGACAAAACCCGACATGGACTTGGAATCATCCTTGTCACTCTGGAAGCTGGAGTCAGCAAAGGCCTCGATCTGGAGGTCTTTTCCGCCATACACCAAGAACATCTCCTTAGTCCTTCTCAGGTACTTGAGAATGTTCTTTACTGCTATCCAATGTTTCTCCCCAGGGTTTGACTGATACCGGCTTACTACACTCAGTGCATAAGCTACATCCGGTCTGGTACATAACATCGCATACATTATAGAGCCTACCGCAGAAGCGTAGGGTATAATAGACATGCGATCCCTCTCCAAATCAGTCTTGGGAGACATCTCTTTAGAGAGGGTGATCCCGTGACAAGCCGGTAGGTTACCGCGCTTGGAATCTTCCATACTGAATCTTTTCAGTACGGTGTCGATGTACCTGGACTGTGAAAGTCCTAATATCCTCTTGGATCTATCACGATGGATCCGGATCCCCAGGATGTAAGAGGCATCACCCAGGTCTTTCATGGAGAACCTGTGTGACAAGAAACCCTTGACAGATTGTAGCATAGGAATGTCATTTCCTATTAAGAGAATGTCATCCACGTATAAAACAAGGAATACTACAGTTCTCGCTACAAATCTACTATAGATGCATGGTTCATCTGGATTTTTGATAAAGTCAAATTCCTTGACCGTCTCATCAAAACAGATGTTCCAACTCCGCGACGCCTGCTTTAGTCCATAAATGGACTTAAGCAACTTGCACACCTTTCCGCTGCTCCCACTCTGAATGAAACCCTCTGGCTGATCCATATAGACACACTCCTCTAAATTTCCATTTAGAAAAGCGGTTTTTACGTCCATCTGCCAAATCTCATAATCGTGGAAGGCAGCAATGGCAAGAAAGATCCGAATGGATTTCAGCATAGCTACTGGAGAAAAGGTTTCGTTATAGTCCAAGCCAGGTCTTTGACGGAAACCCTTTGCTACAAGTCTAGCTTTATAGGTCTCAACCTGTCCATCTACACCAATCTTCCTTTTGAAGATCCACTTGCATCCTACGGGTTTTACCCCGTCTGGAGCAATGTCCAACGTCCATACTTTGTTGGTGTACATGGACTCCATTTCGGTCCGCATTGCATCCAGCCATTTTACCGAGTCAACGCTCTGAATGGCCTGCTGGAAGCTAGTAGGCTCATCATAATCTATGATGCAATCCTCTCTATCCCCGTCTATGAGAAAACCGCAGTATCTCTCGGGCGGATGAGACTGCCTACTACTCCTACGGAGCGGCATAGGAATGTCGTGTTCTTTTGAACCCTCTGGTTCCACTAAGCTTTCAGTAATAGTCTGAGGTTCTGGAATTTCATCCAGTTCTACTGCGCTCCCACTTATCTAATTTTCCAAAAACTCAGTTTCCAAGAAGTGGGCATGACGAGAAACAAGGACTTTTTGCTCCTCTGCGTAATAGAATAGATACCCCTTGGAGTTCTTTGGGTATCCCACAAACTTGCACTGTACTGAGCGTGCCTCGAGCTTGTCCGCATGCTGCTTTTTTAAAAAAGCCGGACATCCCCATGTCTTAAAGGCTTTAAGACAGGGTTTCTTCCCACTCCACATCTGATATGGTGTGGTAGGCACAGTCTTAGTAAGAACTTGGTTCAAGAGATGTGCAGCTGTTTCTAGTGCATATCCCCAGAAAGATCGCGGTAACTCAGCCTTACTCATCATGGAACGAACCATATCCAATAGGGTTCGATTCCTCCTTTCTGATACACCGTTATGTTGCGGAGTGTATGGAGGAGTACGCTGAGAGAGAATACCATTCTCTTTTAAATAGTCCAGGAACTCGGCACTCAAGTATTCACCACCTCGATCCGATCTTAGGATCTTGATACTTTTGCCTGTTTGTTTTTCAACTTCATTCTTGTAATCCCGAAATTTCTCAAAGGCCTCGGATTTGTGCTTCATTAAGAAGACATGTCCATACCTAGAGAAATCGTCTGTGAAAGTAATGAAGTATGAATAACCGCTTCTCGCATGTGTAGACATTGGACCACACACGTCACTGTGTATGAGTCCTAAGAGCTCGCTCGCTCTTTCTCCGTGTCCAGTGAACGGAGTCTTTGTCATCTTTCCCATGAGACAAGATTCACAAGTGGCATAAGACTGATACTCGAACGGATCCAAGTATCCTTCTTTATGTAACTTAGTCAACCGTGTCTCATTGATGTGACCCAGTCTACAATGCCATAAGAAAGCCTGATTGATATCTGAAGACTTTCTTTTGTGTGTATTCTGGATATTGAAAATCTGTGGTTGGTTTAATACGTATATACCATTGCTCAGTGTACCTGACCCAATCAGAACTTGATTAAGGTGAATGTTTACAACATTACTTACAAACGCAAATTCATAACCTTCTTTAGAAACCAAAGATACAGAAATGATATTACAAGTTGCGTTGGGTACAAAAAAGCAATTACGCAAAACCAAAACATGCCCATCTGTCATTCCCAGGTGATAGTCCCCCACGGCTTTAGCATCCATGCTAGCTCCGTTCGCAACTCTGAGGGTCATGTCACCTGCCTTCAAAAACCTACGGTTTCTCAACGCCTGCAAAGAATTACAGATATGAGATCCTGATCCGGTATCCAATACCCAGGAATTAGAGTTTATAGAAAGACAGTTTTCAATAACATACACACCTGAAGCTGAAGCCGCAACCTGCTTCAGTTCCTGTGTCCTGGCTTTCCAAGCCCTGCAATCTTTCTTCCAGTGTCCACTCTTATGACAATAGAAGCACTCTTCCTTTCCAATAAGCTTCCCCGCAATCTTTGTTGCCTTTTCCTTTCCCTTCGTACCCACTTTACTAACACCGCCTCTTGGTTTGGCGGGGGCTTTCTTCCTCTTTCCCTTGGGTTTCGCCTTAGACCTAGAGGAAGAAGATCCTCCTACAAACAAAGCGGGTGTATCCCTACCCTTCTGTAGGGTGCCCTCTGCGCTCCTCAGCAGGTTGAGGAGTTCTGAAAGTTCAACTTCCTTTTCTTGCAAGTTGAAATTCAGTATGAACTGGGCATAAGTGGATGGAAGGGACTGGAGAATTATATCCGTATAGAGTTCACTGTCCAACGTGGTCCCAAGTTCCGCGAGCTCCTCAGTGTAGCCAATCATCTTAAGCATGTGGTCCGCTACCGATGATCCGACGGCCAACTTTGTCGAAAATAACTTCTTCGACACTTCGTATCTTGCGATACGAGACTGTCTCCATACAGTTCTTTTGTATGAAGAAATATGGATTCCAAATCCATATTCTCGTGCCTCCTCTGATGGTCGTTGTCCATCGAGGCAAGTACGAGGCACCTGGCCTTCGCGCTGTCAATCTCCCAAGTCGTACGGATTTCCTTATCCGCGACGCTGGAGGTGGGACCTGGGACGGGGGGAGCTTTGGTGGTAAGAAGATACCCCAGCTTGTCGTAAGCGATTGCCAATTTGACATTCCTGAGCCAATCTTTGTAGTTTGGCCCTGTCAGTATGTTTTTATCTAGAAGTAACTTAAGTCCAGTCATTTCGATTTGGTCGCTGCAGGGGGAGAGAAGAAACACTTAGCACGATGCTCTTGCAAGTTTAGAATGGTTTTTAATTTGTCTAAACAGGATGGCTCCCACTGTCTCTCGAATCCCTCCTCAAACCACAAAGGAAGAATTAGCCGGGATCAATCCCACCGTACAATACTTGCTTAACCGTTCAGCCAGGCCAGTGTCGGTACTTCGAGGGAGGTTTTCCAACGCTTTCGCGAAGTTCCTTAATTTAAGAACCTCTTTTCCCTGGGGGCGTAGCCCCGCTAACACCTTTCTAGGCACCTACTAGGTTTATAGCATTGATCGTTTAGTGAGAAATTTCCCGAGGAGTAGCATATACTCACAGTATGATCGGGATCCAAATATCATCGCGTGACGAAAATGAAGGAATCCTACCATAATCATCACACTCCAAATGGTATGCAAATCTAGCAAGTTTCAGTACTTATGAAACTCCCGATGTGGATTTTTGCCCCATGCTCTTATGACCTTGACTAAGGCCAACAAATCATAAGTCACATGTCAAGTTCTTCCCGTCGTTATCCAGGTTAATTTGAACCCACCCGTATATACCCTTGACTATGGCCAACAAGGCAATACGACTGTCCCAAACCAACGCATTCTATCTATGCAACATATGAATACCCAGCAGCTACCAAACACTGTGCCTTGACTAAGGCCAACAAACACAGCTTGAATACTGTTGAATATTCATATGAAACGACGGAGGGCTACGGATGGTTTTGGTAAAACCGTGAACGTAGTGAACTTGATATAATCGATGGAACGAGATAGCTTTTAGAAGGAGTGGCTCAAGCTCCGCATTTAAAAGTTAGTTTTGAAAAGAACCGAGTGGTTTTCCGAAAGTTTTCCATCGACTTAAACTTGGTTTATTATCTTGCATTAGTTCTTTTAATGCGTGATATTCTTGCATTAGTTCTTTTAATGCGTCCCATCATTTAATCCTACCATTACAGAAAACAACCAAAATATGACGTACGCTTATGCCATTCGCATTCGCCACGGGGTCCCGTCATCACTCGTTAGGTTACTTAACTAACGACAGAGCGGGGGCTGGGCTAGCGCGGCTGTAAAACATAAGCAACGCCTAAATAGAAAGCAATGATAGATATTACAGATCACAGATGAATACATTGGATATACTAGCAATCCGCAATCCTTTCGAGCCTGCAATGAAAAGCGGATTACACGGTCGCGGTGAATAGCCAAATACCCCACCCAAGACCCCTACGGGTGCGGCAAACTACCCGCCAAGTACCCGGCAGTTTGTGCACCCCTCCATGGGTCTATCCTAGGAGCAAAACAGTAAAAAGAATTATACAATGACGGCTACAACCCCGACCCGGTTGTGCGGCCAAATAAATAATAATTATTACATCAATTTACATTTACAATGAATGAAAGAAAAACAAAAGCTCATCTCACATCCACCCCGGCTATTCACCCGCGACAGTCCAACATATTCATATACACATTCCAATGTCAAACACAGATCATGTATAACCCCGACTAATCGTCTTATAGCGATTAGCCGACGTTCAATACATGCAAGCATCACAGATATAACCATCATAGTCAAAGTGCAGTGAAGTTCGGGAAAAAAAAATACGGAATTATAGGACCCCAAAAGTGAATTTCAGTTCTGGAAAATCTGGGCACATATAATATATTTTAAAAATCCCAAAACCAACACAGACACACACTACACGAAAAACGATGCACAGAAGACGACAAACCGCGGCGCTTCCGCGGCACATGCCTACCTCACGCGGCGGAAGCGCGGCGGTTTGAACGAATCACTGCATCGTTTTTCTTGGGTGTTCATACAAAACCCTGAGCCGAATTTACAAGTATAAAGTATTTCATTTAGAGCAGAAAAAATTTCAACAGAAACTTAGGGTTTTGTTTTTCCGGTTTTGTGATTTTTTTCGGTTCCGAACTTCGTTACACTTCACTACCAAGCTAGTTTAAGTTTAGTTAGGCTCTGATACCACTGTAAGTCCACGTTGCGACCCCCGGTTCTTACGGGGAGGCGGAAACGGTATAAAAATCAAATTTTTAGCGCAAGGGGCAACATGGACTAAGCAAAGTCGGGATCTTTAACTAAACTAAAACTAGCATACTTTGCTAAAGAGAGTTAGCTACTCGGATGAAGATGGTTATACCTAAACTTGATCTCCTTCTTCTTCAAACTTTGTAGAGGTTGATGGTTCTCTTTTTGTCGCCTTCTTCCGTCGAAGATGGATCCACCTCGAGAGTTCAACCTTTGGGCTCTTCCTCGTGCTTTGAGTGAACTAGGGTTTCCGGCTTGCTAAACCTTGAACCTAGAATAAGTAGAGAGTGTCTAAGGGGTGCTTTTCTTTTTAAAGAGAAGGATTCTCAACACATGAGAAGGTTTCTCTTTAGCTAGAGGAAGAAGAAGATGAAGTGAAGAGAGAGAATGAATATGATAGAATGAGCTATCCTTTTTCTTTCTTGCAACCATAATGCAAAAGAAAAAGAATTATCAATAATAATAATAATGAAAATGAAAAGGTTGATGGAAAGTTTTAGAATGACCATTATCATTTCAAACATTAAATGAATTTGCTAGAATCAAATAGCATCTTTCTTTTGTAATGATGATGGTCAAAACTTCAACCATGGTCAACAAGTCAACCATGGTCAACAAGTCAACAAAAACCAACCATGACACAATTTCATTTTATTATATATTATTAATTGATATAATACAAATCCATTAGGGTTTGGAAAAAGACGACTGTCAACTGTGCATACGCACCCGTTCCGAAACCCTAATGAAAGTCATCTTCCTCTTCCTCAAATAACCGTGCATACACACCTGCATCCTTGTTCCGAGGAACATGAATACTGAGATAAAAGCAACCCCAAAAATATATACCAGTATCTGACTCAAACCAGAGCCAGCCAGTAATATCCGTCCGGACTTCAAACGTGCACAAGTGCGCGGATGAGAACGAACCCTGTCGCAAAACCATGCGACCTCTACTCTGTTTTGCCCAGAGGCGAATACCCTCTGTGTGGGACTCTAAAGACTCGACACTACGCTGGCAGTGGGTTTAACCACAGACCGCAAGCGGCACTAGCTGTGCGTAACGGTCCCCAGGTAGATGTCGACAAGAAGGCTGACGAGGTGAAACCCCATCTGAACTCCTACTGAGTCTGAATGTGACAGTCTCCGCACAGTCCGGTTTGTTCGTCTGATACATCGCATGTCGGGCCTAGGGGCGGTAAAACGTCAGTCCCCCAATAGCGGTACAAGTCGTGTCGGAGTGAAGCCCAAAACACCCTGAGATAACACTGGAAACCTACCAGTATATCTCGCTTGCCCTGGCCAGGGACTACTCGTGTAATGGCTCTCCTAGACACAGCGCGATGTCAACCCCCAATACCGGGAGAGACGAATCCTGTCTAACTGTCACTGCCTCCAAGTGCTTCGGGACTGCACCCAACCACCACCTGTTTGCACGACTCCTTTGAGCCGTGGTAGGGTAGTGATCAAAGTGCAGTGGGAACACACTCGAGGCGAAGTGCCAGTGTCAAGTCAGCGGACTAAGCTGTACTCATGTCACCTGGAAACTGATAACTGACGATAGGTATAATACCAACCTGTCAGTTCCCGACGAGTCCTGTCCAGTGTACTCGTAACCCAACGAGCACCCGTATACTATCTCCAGTACGACGTACTGATGGCTGTGGGACAGACCATCTCCCATACTGGGATGAGAAGCGCATACGCTAGTCTACTCCGGAGTATCGATGCCCTGTCTCGATAGTCCTGCGACTAGGGACCTGTATAAGGATGTGCTTATAGATTACCCAGCCCCCACTAGTGTGACTGCCATCACAACGCTGGTAATCAAGCAAAGATCCTAAGGGCTCCACTAATGCGTATAAGTGATATACTGAAATAAACACAAGTACACATTGAAGTAGAAACAAACCAAGTAGCATACTACTATATTGAGCAAGATTGTTTATACAAGGTGAATATCCCAAGCTTCCATCAAGTAATATACAAACTAGTATGATACAGTAATGGCCTCTAGGGCATATACACTAACAGTATGTACATTAATGGCCTCTAGGGCATACATATAACTAACCCGGATAACCGCCAGGTCCAACCAATCACCGATAGGTACTCGCCACCGTGCTAGGGTCATCGTCTACTCCACGAAAAACATTTCTTGCCCCGAGGAACCATACCGGGTCCACCATGTACCCGCAATCGGCCTCATCCTCCTCCTCGAATTGGGTTTCACATGTCGCTCTCAGCACCGAGAAAACACATGGTGGACGCACTGAAATATCATATCAAGGGTAACCGGGTTTTTAAAGTAATGACACATTCTCTTTTGAAATACCCACGGTTCCCAAAATCCAGAAATATCATGGAAACAGCAACTCTCAATGCGTATAATCAGAAAACATGATGTATGTGACATGTAAAGAATGTAAGCACATCAGTCATTCATGCAAGAATTGTATCCTGAATGCAACAGTACTACAGTGTAGTGACATGGCAATTATCGATGATGAAGGGTGTGAGCCGGCAAATAGTGTACGTGAAACATACGCATCATCGATAATGGTGTTGGTGTCCTAACAGCATGACTGTAATATATCAATAAACACAAGCAATGCAATGCAAATAGCATGAATATGCGGAATCGAATAATCAGCGCAACAGTAAAGAATCTATCTCAATAAATATATCATGCAGCCTTGCCTTTTGAAATAAGACGAATCAGGGTTTTTGGTAACATAAGGGCTACGGTGTTTTATGAAAAGATGTGTCGTTTGAAAATATCCGTAGAATCCCTTTTGCCTATCTTTAAAATATCCCCGATTCGTTAGTTTTGAAATAGGTATGACTCGGGTCTAGTCTAACGCCTACTATGCGAACTAAGGACCCAACAATCAAGTCAATCGGGAGGGGTATGAAAACCACCTAAATCTGAGTCAATATCACATTATCTCCTCACATAACAGGTATCACTACCATCATATCACATCTCAAATACGAACTCTGTCATATCGCCGAATCTCACGGCCTCAATCAAATCTCATCGACTCATCTCAATCCCATGTATCATCCTCAAATCCCGTATATGAACACATAGTCCCATACCCATATGTAGATATACACACCTTTATATGCGCACAGATAAATGAAAGAATGTATGTAAGTATATGTGTACATGTATGTGTGAGTGCAACCACTACTCTAAGGTTCGCACTACACTAAACCAATACATCCTTCTCATCAGTAATTCCATTATCACCATCAATAATCCTAACAACACATAATAAATATATGTGTGTATACGTATTCGTATACATCACCACGGACTGTGGGGGTGCTATACGCCATCCACCCGACTTCTCCCCGTTGATATAAATCTACTCACCTTGCTTCTCGTGTGCCGATGCCGATATCGCCATCTTCATCTTCTTCGCCTCAACATCACGTAGGGTACCTACAGGTATATCACAACGCTAAAGCACATGAAAATCACATCGGAAACCAAAATAGCACACGCTACTCGCATAGGTAAAAACCTATCGTCTCGTATGTAAACACGTTCAATATCCACTTGTCGTTGACGTCCAAATGCCACCCGACAGAAACGAATCAACAAATACCAAAATCCATGCTACAACAAGTCGTAAATCATACGCCAACTCAAGCAAATCAATCCAGATTTTACCCTAACTGGAATCAGTCAAAACTAGACATACCCAAGGTCAAGACTACTGGAAATAGGGCCATGCACCAAAATCGAGACGGTTTCCTCCTACTCTGGCCGCAATTTGCTGCCAGAAGGAATTAATTGGCGGCCGGGGTTTGGAGTTGGGGGCTAGGGTTTGGTGTGGTGGTTCCATGGTGCCTGGACATCTTACTGTCAACTCAATTTTAATTTTGGGGTCTCGGGGTGATAGCAGATTACACAATACACTCCCAGATTTACAGTTTTTCTCCGACATCGTCTCATAAATCCGTATTCTGGTTTCAAGTTCAGGTTTGGGTCCAAATTAGCATCACACAAAGGGTTCTAAGGTCACAACAAGCCTCAATTTCACTTAGATTTCTGATCTCACATAAAGCCTAACTTGAAGTTTCACAAATCCACCAAACGACACCATATCGATATGAAACTAGAATTGATGCAATAAGAAATGAGATACTACTCTAATAAGTGCAGAATTTACCTCCTTTGGCAACTCAAGAATTTTCTTGAGTTGCTCAAAGTCCTCCAAATCCAATCTTGCTAGGTTCAATGTGTAGCTAGTGAGCTTGGGAGCAAGTTTTGTGAAGTGGGAATGGGGTTTTGGGGTTGATTTCATTGTGGATCTAGGGTTTCATGAAGAGGGAGAGAGAGGGAAAGGGGCAGCAGTAGCTCAAAGAGAGGGAGAGGAGAGAGAATGAGAAGGGAAAAATGATGAGAGTATGGTTCATAAAGTGAGGGTTGACTTGGTCTCTCTCTCTCTCTCAATCATTCCAACCTTTTTCTTTCTTTTCTTTTCCCTTTCTTCTCACTCCAATAGTGAACCCAAAAGAACAACCATGGCAATAGAAATGTAACACAAGTGTAACAAGTGTGGAAAATGATATGTGCACATTTTTGCACAAAAATGCTAAAAATCAAATTAGCGATTTTTAATCGCGATTAGCACTAAATTAGCATATAACTAATCTTAAAAACTTTAAAATGGCATAATTCCATAAAATACCCTATTTTAGAATTTTCCATAATTTTTCCTATTTATTTGTATTTAATTATACCAGAATATTAAAATATTTATTAAAATAATATTAAATTATAAAAATTCCCAAAAATAATATTTTATTATTTTGGAAACGTTACACTTCTGGTGCTATGTAGGCGACGGAATACTGCATGATGATCGTAAGGAACAACTGGGTAACAGGGGTGACAACCTCCTGTCGCTGTGCTCGAACGGCCTCCACCAATGAGCTCATCGTTTGGCGCAAGTCCTGCATCTCTGCCACTAATCTAGCAATCTGATCTGTCGTAGGAGGAAAATCTGCTCTGGTACAACAGGGGTACTATCGGATCAGTCCTCGTCTCAGATGAATCAACTCGAATCTCGGCTCTCGCGTCTGCTCTCTGCGCCCTCGTAGTCCTTGGCGGCATAGTGGCTGAAAAGAAAGTAGAATTCGATGAGGATATGGAATCGAATCACAAGGATATATACAATCATGAAGGAATTTCAATCAATAAGTCCTAAGGTCGCTAAGGCGGAGTACCGTGTCGTGAGTATGCCGCGGAACATACGCACGATACGCCACTCTGCTGCAGCTACCTACTCCATCATACCAGGGTCATCCTACACTCCGAAGGTAAAACCTACGCTCTGATACCAACTTTGTCACGACCCAAAGTTTGGCCCGTGACCGGCACTTAACCACGTAACGTCAACAGACGTAACGCGACTAAGTAAGCCGAAACCCAGAAATCAAACCAGTAAAAGTATAGAGTGTTTAAACATTTAATAGGAACATTTGTTAAACTGTTAAGAAAACCTCAAGTAGACAATCACCAAGATAATGATATACGATGCCGTAGCGAAGAAAAGAGCAGTAAGTGGAACACATCACACAAGATAAGAACTGCATAGGTAAAGTCGGCTCATAACAAGCTCGACACCAGAATACAAAATAATATACATCATCGTCCTCACACTGGTCTCTAAGTCAAATACATAAAAGTAGATGGAGAGTACTAGATACAAAATATGTACAATAGAAATAACCGGATACCACAAACCCACCTAGCAACAAACATCTCACGCACCAACTGCAGTGGTATCCGTAGCCAAAAAGATATAGGAAAGCGGCCTGCCGCGACTACTTCGAAGGGAAACCTGCAAACACTGTGGCACAACGGGGGTGAATTGCCAACTCATGAATAGTAGATAACATATAAAGGTAATCGCGAGTATGCACGTGCTGCGATACTCTAACCTATGCCAACAGATAACATCTATATGATGAACTATATGAGCAGTAATCATGCATCAAGTACGATCTAACAACATCTCTAAATGATGAGCAGGGTATGCAATAATCGTGCATAGCAAATGCAATCTAATGACGTCTATATATGATAAGCAGGGTATGCAATAATCGTGCATAGCAAATGCAATCTAATGGCATCTATATATGATAAGCAGGGTATGCAATAATCGTGCATAGCAAATGTAATCTAATGGCATCTCTATATGATAAGCAGGGTATGCAATAATCGTGCATAGTAAATGCAATCTAATGACATCTATATAGGATGAGCAGGGTATGCAATAATCGTGCATAGCATGTGTACTCTATCAGGTACAACAGATACATGATGAGATGTAAAATACTGAATACTGAGCTAGGGAATAATTAATATCTACACGGAATATCAACGTGGAAAATAATCGGTGTCCAACTATATACCCAAATCCTGTAAATCTCATATAATAATGAGTGCCTAGCATCGGCACACTAAAATATCATGAATCATCGGGTCTAGCATCGGCACGCAAATCCTCAAGTATCAGGCTCCGTCTGCGGAATCGGCCCTCGGCCCCCGGCAGTACGGATCGGCCCGTATCCATCTCTCATCTCTGGTCAGTATCCTCCAGATAACCACCAGATCTAACCAATCACCGGTAGGTAGTAGTCCCTCTGCCAGGCTCACCGTCTACTGCACAGCGATCCGTTCTTGCCCCGGGGTACCATACCGGGTCCACCGTGTACCCGCAATCGGCCTCATCGAACTCCTCGATTCGGGTTCACATATCACACGTCTCAGAACCGAGAAAACGCATGGTGGACGCACTGAAATATCATATCAAGGGAAACCGGGTTTTTAAATAATGCGTATTTCCTAAAAGAATTACCTCGGTTCCAAAATCCAGAAATCATATGAATCCAAAACTCAATGCGTAAATCCATACAAGTATGAAGATATCAATATATGTGTGCACTAGTATGAGTATACAGTGTGCATGTGCGCAGGTATGAAAATATCAATATATGTGTGCACTGGTATGAATCTACAGTGTGCATGTGCGCAGGTATGAAAATATCAATATATGTGTGCACTGGTATGAATCTACAGTGTGCATGTGCGCAGTTATGAAAATATCAATATATGTGTGTGCACTGGTATGAATATACAGTGTGCATGTGCGCAGGTATGAAAATATCAATATATGTGTGCACTGGTATGAATATACAGTGTGCATGTGCGCACGTATGAAAATATCAATATATGTGTGCACTGGTATGAATATTCAGTATGCATGTGCGCAGGTATGAAAATATCAATATATGTGTGCACTGGTATGAATATACAGTGTTCATGTGCGCAGGTATGAAAATATCAATATATGCGTGCACTTGTATGGATATACAGTGTGCATGTGCGCAGGTATAAAAATATCAATATATATGTGCACTGGTATGAATATACAGTGTGCATGTGTGCAGGTATAAAAATATTAATATATATGTGCACTGGTATGAATATACAGTATGCATGTGCGCAAGTATGAAAATATCAATTGTTGGAGATAGTGCCCTCAGAGTCAATTATTGGATCACAGGCACGTGATTGCAATGATTGAAGGAGGACCTATCCCAGAAGGACAGTCTTACTCAAGATGATAGTATGCTATCTGGTTTACCTTTATCATCGTGTACTGATTTAGGTGACCTGACAGGTCGCTATTACACGTTGATAGAGCCCCTAGGATTCTTGCTTGACTGCCAGCAGTATGAGGGCGATCATATACGTGAGAGCTGGTAGTCTATAAGCACATCCTTAAATGGTCCCTAGTCGTGGGAGTTTCGAGACAGGGCATCGATTCTCCAGAGTAGACTAGTGTATACAGTCGAGACCCCGACGAGGGGCAGTGGCCGGTCTCACAAGCCATTGGTGTCAGTTGGTTCACCTAAGATGTATACAGGTGCTCATTGGGTTATGAGTACACCGGACAGGACTCGCCGGGAACATGCTAGTTGGTCTTATACCTGACGTCAGATAGCAGTTCCCTGGTGACATGTGTACAGGTTAGTTCATTGACCTGGGGATCGTCATTTGTCTCGTGTGAGTTCCCACTGTACTTTGATTACTACCCTACCACGCTCAAAGGAGACATGCAAACAGGTTTTAGTTGGGTACAGTCCCGAGCCACATGGAGGCAGTGAGCGGATCTGCAGGGGTTCGTCTCTCCCGGTATTGGGGGTGAGGTCGCGCTGTGTCTAGGAGAGCCAGAATATGAAAAGTCCTTGGCCAAGGCAGGAGATTTACTGGTAGGTATTCCAGTAGTATCTCAGGGTGTTCTGGGCTGATCTCTGACACGACTTGTACCGCTTTTGGGGTTCTGACTTTTACCATCCCCCTAGGCCCGCCATGCGAAGCTCATAGACGAACGGACCGGACTGTACGGATATTGTCACTGACAGGCTCAGTAGGGTGTCAGGATGAGTTCGCTCATCGACGTCCCTTTTGGTCAATAGCTGGTAGCCCGTCACGTATGGCTAATATGACGTGCTAGTGGTTAAATCCACAGCCATAGTATTGACGAGTCTTTAGAGTCCCCCACAGACAGTTGCTCAAGTTTTCGGGCGAAACGCTGTAGAGGCCGTATGGAGATATGGCAGTGTTCGATCAGATACGTGCGGTATTGCACGGATCATGATCGGACGGATAATACTAGCCGGCTTTGGTTTAAGCCGGATCCTAGTATTGTACAGTGTAGATTTTGTCTCTTTGCATTTGTATTTCGGTCGGAATA
Source organism: Agapanthus africanus (assembly GCA_030015575.1). NCBI lineage: Eukaryota > Viridiplantae > Streptophyta > Magnoliopsida > Asparagales > Amaryllidaceae > Agapanthus > Agapanthus africanus. Next base: position 428,433,768 of record CM057345.1, on the reverse strand, counting down.
CAGATGCGGGTGTGTATATACAGTAGCGGGGTTTTCCTGTAATTTATTATGGGATCAGTTTTTGGAGTTGCCAGTTTGCTTTCCGTTTCGGCCATTTTCATTTGTATTTTTCCTTGGCCGGAAATTGGTGGAGGAGGGCTTATTTGCATTTGTGCAAATAAGCATTTGTGGAGGGTGGTATTTGCATATTGTTGTATCATGATGATTCTCCCACCCTTGACTTCCTCACTTCATGATGGCTTGACTTTTGAAGTTATCATGTTGTTGATGATTGGGTTTTGGAGTGAGGTTTTTTGATTGTGATCATTGCTTTTCATGATTACCCTTTTTCTCTCTCTTGCATTATGAGACTCTCTCACTCTCTTTTGATACACACACTCCTCTCTTTTGCTATTCCATTCCTTTATGGCCGGCCATTCCTATAGAGGGGCTGTCCCAATATTTTGTGGTGGGATTTTTGGTCTTTTAGCTGCACAAAAATTCCATAGTTCCACCTCCAAAGTATACTTCATTTCCTCTACCAAATGGAAAACTCCATGAACCCCTTGAGACACATAGTTCTCTATACAATTCTACAGCAAATCTTGGGCACGTCGACTCGCCAACTTCGTGCCCGAGTTGCCTCGGTCCAGAGGTGAGAGCCCGTAAAAGAAGCCGGCGATGTGGTACCCTTCCGGCGAGGAGACGAAGACGGGAGATTCCGCGGGAGATCGGGATGACGACGAAAAGACCGGAGGACACGGATCACTCGGTATATTTCTCTACCCCCTTCTCTAGATAGCTAGGACTAGATTAATGGCACGATCCGGGTTTTTTAGTGCGCGGTGGTGCCGGTTATGAAAATTAAAGTAAAGCATCGCTTCCGCATTCCGGCGTTGGATTGACGGCCGGGGTGCCGCCGTGCACTTACAGTGGTATCAGAGTCTCGCCATTAAGCTAGTCTAGCTTTGTCTAATGTGTTTACATTTTCGATCGAACAAAAATTCCAAAATCCGCGTTTTCAATAGCATCAGTTTTCTGCCGATTTTTGTCTAGCTCGAAATTTTTTTCAGTATGTTGCAGATGATGTGCAGGGAATTTTAAGAGTTCTGGGAAAATTTGGTCTTGTGAACAGTCTATATCACCGCGGAACCGCGACCAAACCCATGCTTGGGCCGCGGTTCCGCCGCACTTTTCACTGTTCATGGCCCCAAAATTTTACAGTGGCTTCCTGACTTGAAAATAGGGTTTTTGGAACATTCTTTTTGGGCCCAGAATTTCTTTATGTGCTACAGTAGTGCTTGGGGCCCACTTGGGTAAATTTGATCGATCGGATATTTTAAACACATTAGTTCATAGTATTTACATTATATCTGGGACCGTGAATGTCACTTGATCGATAAATCCTATCTAACTGCTATAGCCCAGTTAGACGGATTTGCGAACGTGACATCCACGTTGATGTTCTGTGTTTGTGCTGTGATGTTGCCGATTGGTCGTAGGGGATAGCCTGGATGCAATGCTAGTACAGTTTTTTGTTGTATTATGTACATTTGATATTGCGGTGCGAGCGTCCGACATGTGGACTGCCGTCACTGCCTGTCTGTATATTATTCTTTTGGGGCACGACCAGGTTGCGGTCGATGTACCCGTTGTATGTATATTTTACTTTCTGTACTAGGATTGCCCCGTGGAGGGGTGCACGGGCCGGATTCTAGAGGGCAACGAGCCCGCATCTCATGGCATTGAGACGGAGGGGGCTTCACTCTAGAATTGGCGGTCTATTCGCCGCACTCGTAGGGGGTACAGGTTGACCCAGGTGGGGTGCCCAAGTTACCGGATTCCGTAAAGTGCTGGGTGGTCCATTCACGTTGCTGAAGGGGGCTGCCTCGCTTCAGGTTTTGGCGGGTAACTTGCCGTGCCCGTAGGGGTCTAAAATTTCATTGCACAGGCTATCCACACAACCAGGGAACGTCGGGTTTCAGTAGCGGCTCTGTGAAACCCGGGGATCCCAGGTATCTGTATTATTCTGTGATGCTGTACATTTCTGTGATGTTGCATTTTATCACGCCTTGAGCGAAATATTATATATATATACTAGTAGATGTTGTATATGTTTTGCATCCATGCTAGTCCAGTCCCCGCTCTGTCATTAGTTAGCTAACCTAACGGGTAATGACGGGACCCAGTGGCGAATGCGGATGGCATATACGCACATCAGTATATTTTCGTTCATTGTGGTGTGATCAATTGATGGGACTGCATTGATTTGGATCAATGCAAGTTAAACAAACCTATTCTGATGTTGTTGGAACACTTTTCAAAAAGCTGTTATTGCAAGGACGTTCTCTTTTGTTTTGCATCGTGGTATTCAGTTGGAATATCCTGCTCCTCAGTCGACGAGGCAAGGGCCGAGATCCCTTCACCGGGAGTGACCCCTTGGACAAAAGTTTGCGTCAGGACAATAACTTCAATATAGAAGATTACTTTTTCTTTGCATCGTGGTATCCAGTTGGAATATCCTGCACCTCATTCTACGGGGAAAGAGTCGAGATCCCTTCACCGGGAGTGACCTCTTTAGCAAAGGTTTTCGTCACTATATTTTTAAAAGCTATCCGTTCCTTCAACGATATCAAGTTCATTACGTTAAAGGTTTTTGCCAGAAACCATTCGTAGCCCTCCGTCGTTTCATATGGGTAGTCAATAGTATTCAAGCTGTGTTTGTTGGCCAAAGTCAAGGCACAGTGTTTGGTAGCTGTTGGGTATTCATATGCAGCATAGATAGATGCATTGGTTTGGGACAGTCGTACTACCTTGTTGGCCAAAGTCAAGGGTATGTACGGATGGGTTCAAATTAACCTAGAGAATGACGGGTAGAACTTGACATGTGACTTATGATTTGTTGGCCAAAGTCAAGGTCATAAGAGCATGGGGCAAAAATTCACATCGGGAGTTTCTAAAGAAACTGAAACTTGCCAGATATGCGCATACCTTCTGGAGTGTGATAGCGTGAGCGGATTCCGTCACGTTATCATGCGATGATAGTTGGATCCCGATTCCCACTGATGAGTTGGTTTACTCCTCGGGTGATCCCGACTAATTCTTCTTTCAGGTTAGGAGGAGAATTTGACGGTACAGTGGGAGGTTTCCAGATTAGATAAAGTGATAACCATTCTGATCTAGGTTAGAGTGCACGCTGAGTGTTTTCTTTTCTCTCTCTCTTTGGCAGCGACCATTGACCCGACCCTAAGACTATGACTCAGTGACCAAAATTAACCGAACCTTCTTAAACACTGGCTTTTGGATTGTCAGAGTTGCAAACCTCATTGCCACTCCTACTTTTACCTTTTTCTCCAAGACACCCCGTATTACTACGAACGTCCAATTCCATTGGACAAAACCATCGTATGATTATATACGAACTCGAAAGAATTTATTCGAGAATGGTTTCCGGTTCTGGAGAAAACGGATAGGACTATTCAGTTGTCTTTTCCTTTTACCTTCTCTCAGGTTGTGAGTACTCCTTGGTTTAGGAGATAGTACACCTATTACGCAAATTGGATTGTCTTCTTCCAAACCGTAGGCAGGTGTCGACCGGTAGGGAATGAAGAAAACCAATTAGCCTAACAATGGTGTACAGAAGGTATTATGTAAAGACAAAGAAAGGGATTAGAAGGAGGGCAAAGTAAATTTCGACTGATATTCACGACCAAACCAGGTATTTCATTACCGCTCCCACTTCACCTTTGTATTTCTCCAGGACACTCCGTATCACTACGAAGATCCACAGTTTATTGGATACTCCATCGTATGGTTATATACGAACTCGAAAGGAACTTGTTCCAGTTCGGGGATGGATTCTGGTTCAGGAGAAATAGGAATAAGGTTTATTCGGTTGTCTTTTATCCTCACCTTCTCTCGCATTGCGAGTGCTCCTAGGATTAGGACAGTACACCCATTATGCTTATTGGATAGTCTTCTTCCAAACCATAGGCTGGTGCCGAACGGTAGGGAAGGAAGAAAACCATTTGGCCTAAAGGGGTGTGCAGAAGGTAATGACTAAAGACATATAAAGGGATTTGGAGAGATGGCAAAGAATTACACGGTTACAGTTATGAATATGGATAATGGAAGAGGCATTACTAGGAATACCAGGATACCCCATCGAAACATTTCAATATTTCAGTTTCACTGTGTACTGTTAAAGGAAAACTGATTTCCCGATTAGATACTTACTCCAGGGTATGTATTTACCAGGTATGATTCTCACATCTGTATGGTTTTACAGATGATGAGTGGGAGTAAGTTATTGGGAATTAGGTGATCATCCTCATTATATCGGTATTCGTTGTAATCGGTGATATTTGAGGAAGTCACCTGGGTTGTTTGCCGGACGGCAAATATTTGGTTTTGAATATCCGATGCTATGCACCAATTTCAAATTGATATATCTGTACGTCTATTTTCATAGAGTGAGATATACTTTTTTGAAATTATGTCTATGATATTTACCTATATCAGGGGATGGTTAGGTAAGGATCATTAAACAGCGGTGTAATTTTTTTTAACCATAAGTATAGTTTTCAACCTACGACACACAGGGATTGAGTTATCAGACTCAAGGGACTTATACAGAGTATTGTATGTTGTCCAGTGTCCATTAGGATAGAGGGGTTGGTCCTCGTACTATATTCGGTTTACTTATGGCTTCTCTAGTTTTTAGACAGGTGTTTTGTGGAAACACAGGGTCCGAATTTTGAGAAGTTATAGGTATTTGAATAAAGTAGAGAACCAGGTGTTGCAAGTATCGGGATTCTTCAAGTTGATCGAAGATGTAGATACTTGTGTATGGTATTCAGTTGATAGTAATGATTAAGAGATCTTGCTTCTCTTTCAGGTTACTCATAATTGGAAGCATTCCTAAGTTGAGTAACGCTGATCGGCCTCCTTCCATTTAGTTGACATGCACTGGGGACAGCTGCATGATTTGAATCCGGTTCAATTAAATCAGTGCCTCTGTTTCTGTATTAGATATAGAACAGTTCATATCTTAACGATGTTAAGGTACGAGGAGTTGTCCGGCTTATGCTTAAAACCAGACTCTGAATAACTCAAGGCACGTTTCTCTAATGGTTATTTGTGGGTTGACCCAGGCTATGACGAGGGTTGACTTTCTACCATCTGGAAGATCAATAGTGATAATGTTCTTGACTCGCCACAGTTTTAATAAAAATGGATTTTTTCATAAAATAGTAGTGGGAGTATGGTAGAACTGGAAGTGATTCCAGAACCACAAACGATTACTGAAGATTTGATAGGAACCTAAAGATTCAATCTGGTTTGACATTCCATTGACCACTCCGTAGATAAGGTGGGTAAGTTCAGGCACCCGAGAGGTACTCCGGTAGCCTCAAGGACGGTGACAGGGAAATTCTTGTTTACCCAGACTTACCATTGCTGTTGTTCCAGGCTGCGAGACCCGGCAGGAGGATGAGTATAGCGTCGTTCTAAACTAGCTTTAGAAGTGTACGTGTATATGACTCTGCCAGAGGGTTGTCGTAGTCGGTGGGAGCAGCGGAAGCATTGGTGGACAGGTGGCTTATGTCTATTTATAGACTAAAGCAGATATAGCGGAGATAGATCATCAATTTCTGATGTGACAGTCATAGGTTTGACTTCATCAGAATAGGAGATGGATCTTTTAAGAAGGTAATAGGGTGTGTGTCCTGGTATTTGGATGACATACACAGAGTAGGAAATGATATTCCTATACTGCGATCGGTTATACTTTGGTCGTCACACAGTGGTTTCTCCACAAAGGAAATGGATTTCATATCAAACATTCTGGTTACTGGATCTATGGTTTTAGATCTAGATTTGGGTGATTTCCCAATCAGGGTACTTAGACAGCATTCTAAGAGTATTCAGAATGGACGACTCCTGGCACGGTAGTGTACCTGCAGGTGATGGAGTCACCCTCTCTAAAGGTGTCTTACAGACTAAAGGGGAGAGGGATGTGCATGATTGGCAGATCACTTGCTCAGACAATTGAGTCAATCATGAGATGTCAAGTACCACACCAGATGTTGTTTTTGCAGTGGATGCAATAAGTTGACATTGATCCAATCCTGGAGAAACAGTCGGAAGCAGTTTTAGAACATAAGTGGATGTTCTAGGGATATGATAACGACAGCTTCATTCGGGAGACCGTTATCATTCCAGGCTTCCAAGATGACTTGGACGACAGGGAGGTTGTCAGAGTTATAGTTTTCCTTCTGACGAGGGGCAGTATTTTGGACAGATGATCCAGGCAGATACTGAGGGAGGCATGGCACAGGATACTGATTAAGTTCAGTTGACGATACAGTCTAAGAAGTTTGGATTTGGAGTTCATTTATGAGCTAAGTCCCATCAGACATCCAGACACATTCTAAGACAGGTATTGCTCATTTCGGGAGATGTCTTTCTCCGCGAACTTGAGATATAGAGAGACACAGAAAGAAACATCAAGACGGATCTACTCACTGAGGCTATTACTCGAACGCAATAGTTTCGCAAGCGAGCTTTGTGAGACTGACTAGTAGAGGAGTTGGGTGTTCGGTATCACACGGGCTGTGAGTATGCGACATCGCAATAATTAGCCTTGAGTGCAAGTGGGAGATTGTTGGAGATAGTGCCCTCAGAGTCAATTATTGGATCACAGGCACGTGATTGCAATGATTGAGGGAGGACCTATCCCAGGAGGACAATCTAACTCAAGATGATAGTATGCTATCTGGTTTACCTTTATCATCGTGTACTGCTTTAGGTGACCTGACAGGTCGCTATTACACGTTGATAGAGCCCCTAGGATTCTTGCTTGACTGCCAGCAGTATGAGGGCGATCATATACGTGAGAGCTGGTAGTCTATAAGCACATCCTTAAATGGTCCCTAGTCGTGGGAGTTTCGAGACAGGGCATCGATTCTCCAGAGTAGACTAGTGTATACAGTCGAGACCCCGACGAGGGGCGGTGGCCGGTCTCACAAGCCACTGGTGTCAGTTGGTTCACCTAAGATGTATACAGGTGCTCATTGGGTTATGAGTACACCGGACAGGACTCGCCGGGAATATGCTAGTTGGTCTTATACCTGACGTCAGATAGCAGTTTCCTGGTGACATGTGTACAGGTTAGTTCATCGACCTGGGGAAATTCATTTGTCTCGTGTGAGTTCCCACTGTACTTTGATTACTACCCTACCACGCTCAAAGGAGACGTGCAAACAGGTTTTAGTTGGGTACAGTCCCGAGCCACATGGAGGCAGTGAGCGGATCTGCAGGGGTTCATCTCTCCCGGTATTGGGGGTGAGGTCGCGCTGTGTCTAGGAGAGGCAGAACATGAAAAGTTCTTGGCCAAGGCAGGAGATTTACTGGTAGGTATTCCAGTAGTATCTCAGGGTGTTCTGGGATGATCTCTGACACGACTTGTACCGCTTTTGGGGGTCTGACTTTTACCAACCCTCTAGGCCAGCCATGCGATACTCATAGACGAACAGACCGGACTGTACGGATATTGTCACTGACAGGCTAAGTAGGGTGTCAGGATGAGTTCGCTCATCGACGTCCCTTTTGGCCAATAGCTGGTAGCCCGTCACGTATGGCTAATACCTCTGATGTGCTAGTGGTTAAATCCACAGCCATAGTATTGACGAGTCTTTAGAGTCCCCCACAGACAGTTGCTCAAGTTTTCGGGCGAAACGCTGTAGAGGCCGTATGGAGATATGGCAGGGTTCGATCAGATACGTGCGGTATTGCACGGATCATGATCGGATGGATAATACTAGCCGGCTTTGGTTTAAGCCGGATCCTAGTATTGTACAGTGTAGATTTTGTCTCTTTGCATTTGTATTTCGGTCGGAATACAGATGCGGGTGTGTATATACAGTAGCGGGGTTTTCCTGTAATTTATTACGGGATCAGTTTTTGGAGTTGCCAGTTTGCTTTCCGTTTCGGCCATTTTCATTTGTATCTTTCCTTGGCCGGAAATTGGTGGAGGAGGGCTTATTTGCATTTGTGCAAATAAGCATTTGTGGAGGGTGGTATTTTCATATTGTTGTATCATGATGATTCTCCCACCCTTGACTTCCTCACTTCATGATGGCTTGACTTTTGAAGTTATCATGGTTGTTGATGATTGGGTTTTGGAGTGAGGTTTTTTGATTGTGATCATTGCATTTCATGATTACCATTTCTCTCTCTCTTGCATTATGAGACTCTCACTCTCTTTTGATACACACACTCCTCTCTTTTGCTATTCCATTCCTTCATGGCCGGCCATTCATATAGAGGGGCTGTCCCAATATTTTGTGGTAGGATTTTTGGTCTTTTAGCTTCACAAAAATCCCATAGTTCCACCTCCAAAGTATACTTCATTTCCTCTACCAAATGGCAAACTCCATGAACCCCTTGAGACACATAGTTCTCTACACAATTCTACAGCAAATCTTGGGCACGTCGACTCGCCAACTTCATGCCCGAGTTGCCTCTGTCCAGAGGTGGGAGCCCGTAAAAGAAGCCGGCGATGTGGTGCCCTTCCGGCGAGGAGACGAAGACGGTAGATTCCGCAGGAGATCGGGACGACGACAAGAAGACTGGAGGACACGGATCACTCGGTATATTTCTCTACCCCCTTCTCTAGATAGCTAGGACTAGATTAATGGCACGATCCGGGTTTTTTAGTGTGCGGTGGTGCCGGTTATGAAAATTAAAGTAAAGCATCGCTTCCGCATTCCGGCGTTGGATTGACGACCGGGACGCCGCCGTGCACTATGTGTGCACTGGTATGAATATACAGTGTGCATGTACGCAGGTATGAAAATATCAATATATGTGTACACTGGTATGAATATACAGTGTGCATGTGCACAGGTATGAAAATATCAATATATGTGTACACTGATATGAATATACAGTGTACATGTGCGCAGGTATGAAAATATCAACATATGTGTGGCAGTCCTATAGTGCGAGTGTCATGGCAATCATTAACGGTGTGAGTGTAACATACAAATAGTGTTCGTGTAATTTGAACCGTTAGTGACAGTGTAGTGTTCTATGCTATCATTTCAATATGCAGCAAGAAGGTATGCTACTAGTCCATATGAACATCTACGACTAAATATCCTAACACGCCCTGACGCTTAACGCCTTATGGGTGATTTCCCCATAAATGTTATATCTACTCACCTAGTCGTGCGCTACTCGTAGCCGACCACCTTCTTCCCTTTCTTTGCTTCGTCCGACGTACCCGTCTGCGAACCTAGAATTCACACAAGGAAAATCCACATAAGCAAATATCTCGCAAAACGTGATATCGAACCCAAACGAGAAACTCGCGTCGCGAACCAAACGCGCGTGTGTACGATACGCTAAAACGTGTGTATACGCATCTAAAACTATCCCGACACACCGCGACACGCTGGATCACAGAACCCACTCACGTATCGCGCGTATCGCGCGAACTAAACATACCAGAAAAGCGATATATCGCCCCAGATTCTAACTCAGGTGAAAACTCACAAAATTGCATATGCCAAGACACTAGAAAACACAGCAGACTACTCTAGACAAAACCCTAACCCCTAACTCTCCCATCTGGCCGCAATTTGCGGCCAGAATGATTAAAATTGCGGCCTGGGTTGGGTGCCTGGGGCTCGTGGTCTGGTGGTGTGCTCAAGATCTATCTAGTATGCTCTAGTTAACTCATATTTTATCTGAAGTGCCCGGGTCTATAGCAGATCACAGAAAGGTGAAATTTCACTAAAAACGCTAAATCTTGCACAAAATGAAACCCTATGGTATTTTGGTGAAATCTGGGGTTTACCTAGGTTTACTTGGCCCTAATAACACTTAGTTAGGCTAGGTTAACTAACACTAACATCACTTAACCAAAAATCTACACAAATCACCATTACAAGCACAAAAATCTCACTTTTAACACTAATCGAAGCTATTTAACACACAAGCTTATCAAACTAGGAAATAGGCTCAGAGATTATACCTTACTAGACCCTAGGTGCAATAAGAAAGGAGGAGGAGAAGATCTGGAGTTGCTGTGGCTGCTGGAGCTGCTACTGCTGCTGCTGCTGCTTGCTGCTGCTTCTGCTGCTGCTTGCTGCTGCTTCTGCTGCTTCAGATGCTGCTGCTGAGTGCTGCTGCTGTTTGTGAGGGGTGTGTGTGAGTGAGTGAGAGAAGTGAGAAGTGAGAGTGAGAAATGAGAGTTAGTCTAGTCAACCCCCCCTCTCTCTCTATTCATTAAATGAGCATGGCTCTAGCCATGTTGCCCCATACTCCCTCTCTCCCACCAAGTCAACAAAACAATTGATTTTAAAAAAAAGAACACACACTTAAACAAAAACCTAAATACACCTAATACAATTTTTAAACTAGACTAAGGAAATGGTTAATCCACCATGGTTGCTAATCATGGTTTTTACCCCAAATTAAAACCCTAGTTTACATGCACATGTGTGTGTGTATGCCTAGAAAAATTCTAATAAAATACTCATTAAATAGGATAAAATATTTGGAACTCAAATTGGTAAACGTTTTATTAAAAACTATATATTAAAATATAATTAACTCCTAAACTCAACCTAAGGTGTTACATCGACAGACTAATCTGTACCAGTGTCACCAGAGAACTGCTATCTGACGTGAGGTATAATACCATCTAGGAGTTCTCGGCGAGTCCGTTCAGTATACCCAGTCTCCACTGAGCACCCGTATACCATCTCTGATGTCAAACACCAATAGATATGGGATCATCTATCACCCATCACATGGGTCGAGAAGATAGACGCTAGTCTACTCTGGAATATTGATGCCCCATCTCGATATTCCCATGACTAGGAACATTGAAGGATGAACTCATGGACTACCCAGGCCCCACTAGTATGATCTTCATCATAATCCTGGAAGTCAAGTACACATCCTATGGGCTTTATCAACATGTAACAGAGAGACAGTAGGTGTACATGTTAAGATATAGAGCAAGTAGATAGCATACTATCTTGTCGAGCGAGAAAGTCCTCCCTATATATGTCCCAGCATCCACTATAATATACATCTCATGTACAATAATGGTCTCTAGAGCATACATGCAACTAACAATCTCCCACTTGTACTAAGGCCATCTGTTGTAGTATCTTATACCTGTTGGAGATAGTGCCCTCAGAGTCAATTATTGGATCACAGGCACGTGATTGCAATGATTGAGGGGAGGACCTATCCCAGTAGGACAGTCTTACTCGAGATGATAGTATGCTATCTGGTTTATCTTTATCATCGTGTACTGCTTTAGGTGACCTTAAGAGTCGCTATTACATGTTGATAGAGCCCCTAGGATTCTTGCTTGACTACCAGCAGTATGAGGGCGATCATATACGTGAGAGCTGGAGTCTATAAGCACATCCTTAAAAGGTCCCTAGTCGTGGGAGTTTCGAGACAGGGCATCGATTCTCCAGAGTAGACTGGTGTATACAGTCGAGACCCCAACGAGGGGCGGTGACCGGTCTCACAAGCCACTGGTGTCTGTTGGTTCACCTAAGATGTATACAGGTTCTCATTAGGTTATGAGTACACCGGACAGGACTCGCTGGGAACCTGCTGGTTGGTATTATACCTGACGTCAGATAGCAGTTCCCTGGTGACATGTGTACAGGTTAGTTCATCGACCTGAGATCGTCATTTGTCTCGTGTGAGTTCCCACTGTGCTTTGATTACTACCCTACCACGGCTCAAAGGAGTCGTGCAAACAGGTTATAGTTGGGTACAGTCACGAGCCACATGGAGGCAGTGAGCGGATCTGCAGGGGTTCGTCTCTCCCGGTATTGGGGGTGAGGTTGTTAGTGTATATGCCCTAGAGGCCATTACTGTATCATACTAGTTTGTATATTACTTAATGGAAGCTTGGGATATTCACCTTGTATATACAATCTTGCTCAAAATAGTAGTATGCTACTTGGTTTGTTTCTACTTCAATGTGTACATGTGTTTATTTTTGTATATCGCCTATACACATTAGTGGAGCCCTTAGGATCTTTGCTTGATTACCAGCGATGTGATGGCCGTCACACTAGTGGGGCTGGGTAATCTATAAGCACATCCTTATGCAGGTCCCTGGTCGCAGGACTATCGAGACAGGGCATCGATACTCCGGAGTAGACCAGCGCATGCGCTTCTCATCCCAGTGTGGGAGACGGTCTGTCCCACAGCCGTCAGTACGTCGTACTTGAGATAGTATGCGGGTGCTCGTTAGGTTACGGGTACACTGGACAGGACTCGTCGGGAACTGACTGGTTGGTATTATGCCTATCGTCAGTTATCAGTTCCCAGGTGACATGAGTACAGCTTAGTCCGCTGACTTGACACTGTCACTTCGCCTCGAGTGTGTTCCCACTGCACTTTGATTACTACCCTACCACGGCTCAAAGGAGTCGTGCAAACAGGTAGTAGTTGGGTGCAGTCCCGAAGCACTTGGAGGCAGTGACGGTTAGACAGGATTCGTCTCTCCCGGTATTGGGGGTTGACATCGCGCTGTGTCTAGGAGAGCCATTACACGAGTAGTCCCTGGCCAGGGCAAACGAGATATATTGGTAGGCTTCCAGTGTTATCTCAGGGTGTTTTGGGCTTCGCTCCGGCACGACTTGTACCGCTATTGGGGGACTGACGTTTACCGCCCCCTAGGCCCGCCATGCGATGTATCAGACGAACAGACCGGACTGTATGGAGAATGTCACATTCAGGCTCAGTAGGAGTTCAGATGGGTTTTGCCTCGTCGGTCTTCTTGTCGGCATTACCTGGGGACCGTTACGCACAACTAGTGCCGCTTGCGGTCTGTGGTTAAACCCACTGCCAGCGTAGTGTCGAGTCTTTAGAGTCCCACACAGAAAGCTTTTTGCCTTTAGGCAAACGAGTAGAGGTCGCATGGTTTTGCGACAGGTCGCATGGTTTTGCGACAGAGTTCGGTCACATCCGTGCACTTGTGCACGTACAGTGTCCGGACAGTTTACACTAGCGGGCTTTGGTTTAAGCCAGATCCTAGTGTACCTTTTGGGATTGGATTTATCCAGTATGCATTCGTGTTCCTCGGAACGCGGATGCGGGTGCGTATGCACAGTTGACAGGGAGACAGAGGCAGCTGATTCTCATTAGGGTTGTTGACAGTTGACCGTTGACTATTTGACTTTTTGCTCAACCCTAATGAGAATATGATATGAGATTAACTATTATATTAATTAAGTATTATGGTGACATGGTTGTTGACTTTTGTTGACTTGTTGACTTTGTTGACCGGTTGACTAGGCTTGACTAGTTGACCATCATGATAACCATAGCCATCATTTCATGGCAAAGACTTTTGCTTGCTTGCTCATTTGTGCAAAATGAGTGCATGAAATGATATGGTTATGGTTGCTTCAACCATCACATAACACTTGATTTGGTATAATGAGTTATGTTGACTTTGGATTATGAGAGGGTGAGAGACAAAAGACTTGCTCATTCTTTCTTGCTCATTCTCTCTCTTGTTCTTGAGCTCTCTTGCTTTGCTCTCACCCTCTTGCTCTTGCTCCCTCTCTTTAATCTATGGTTCTCTTGTCTCATGAGTTGAGAATCAAGAACCATAGATAAAATCCCATACAAACTCTTCTCTACTCACTCTAGTTCACAAGGTTTAGCAAACCGAGTGAACTAGTTTCTTCAAAGAACGAAGAAGGAGCCAAAGGTTGGAGCTTTCAGGTGGATCTATCTTCGGCGTACGGAGACGACGGGAAGAAGCCAATCCGGACCACCATCGGAGCTTGAAGACGAAGGAGTTCAAGACAAGCAAGGTATAACCCCCTAACCGAGTAGCTAGAAACTCGTAGTTAGGTTGTTAGATAGATGTTTAACCAAGATCCGGGTTTTAGGTCCATGTTACCATCTCTATAAAAATCGTTTTTTACCAAATTCCGCATTCCCGAAAGTACCGGGAGAGGTAGCATGGACTTACTGTGGTATCAGAGCCTAGTTAAACTCTATCTAACATGTTAGCAAGTAACTAGAAGATCGATCAAAGAAAAAGTCCCGAAAACGAACCCCAAAATTCGAAGTTTCTGTCGATTTTTATACTGTTCAAAAGTTGATTATTTTCACACCTAAAATCGGCTCAGGCTTTTTTGTGAATAACCACCAAAGATGGTCCAACGATCGAGTCAAAGCGCCGCGGAAACGCGGCGGGAGCACGCTCCCGCCGCGGAAACGCGGCGGGAGCACGCTCCCGCCGCGGATCCGCAGCCGAGTTGACTCGGCCGAGGTCCATCTTTGGTGCAGTGTTATTCTGGGGGTATTTTGGGATTTTTGATACATGTGTTTTCTGCCCAGAGTTTCCAGAACGAAAATTTTATTTTTGGGGTCCCGAAAATCCGTATTTTTGATCGAACTTCTAAAAGACTTAAGCTAACGGGTTTTTCTGTAATGTGATATTTGTATTGAACGTCTACTAATCGCTATATGTCGATTAGTGGGGGTTATACAAATCTGTGATCTGTAATGTTGCTGGAATGTGTATATGAATATGTTGGATTGTCGCGGGTGAATAGCCGGGGGTTGTGAGACGAGAGTTTTCTTTTCTTTCAATTCATGTAAATTTGTAAATTAATGTAATAATTATTTGTATGGACGCACAACCGGGTCGGGGTTGTAGCCGTCATTGTATAATTTCTTTTTACTGTTTTTGCTCCTAGGATAGACCCATGGAGGGGGTGCACAAACTACCGGGTATGCCGAAGTGCCGAGTGGCCTACTCATGGAGATGAGGGAGGTTGCTTCGCTTCGGGTACTTGGCGGGTAGTTTGCCGCACCCGTAGGGGTCTTGGGTGGGGTTTTGGCTATTCACTGCGACCGTGTAATCTGCTTTTCGTTACAGGCTCGTACGAATTGCGGATTCCTAGTATATCCAATGTATTCATCTGTGATCTGAAATGTTTATCATTGCAGTATATCTATACATGATATTATTTAGGCGTTGCTTCTGTTTTACAGACGCGCTAGCCCAGCCCCCGCTCTGTCGTTAGTTAAGTAACCTAACGGGTAATGACGGGGCCCAGTGGCGAATGCGAATGGCATAAGCGTACGTCATATTTTGGTTGTTTTCTGCAATGGTAGGATTAAATGATGGGACGCATTAAAAGAACTAATGCAAGAATATCACGCATTAAAAGAACTAATGCAAGATAATAAACCAAGTTAAAGTCGTTGGAACACTTTCGAAAAACCACTCGGTTCTTTTCAAAACCAACTTTTAAATGCGGAGCTTGAGCCACTCCTTTTAAAAGCTATCTCGTTCCATCGACTATATCAAGTTCACTACGTTCACGGTTTCGCCAAAACCATTCGTAGCCCTCCGTCGTTTCGTATGAATATTCAATAGTATTCAAGCTGTGTTTGTTGACCTTCGTCAAGGCATAGTGATTGGTAGCTGTTGGGTATTCATATGTAGCATAGATAGATGCGTTGGTTTGGGACATTCGCATTACCTTGTTGACCTTCGTCAAAGGTATATACGGGTGGATTCAAATTAACCTGGATAATGACGGGAAGAACTTGACATGTGACTTATGATTTGTTGACCTTCGTCAAGGTCATAAGAGCATGGGGCAAAAATCCACATCGGGAGTTTCATAAGTACTGAAACTTGCTAGATTTGCATACCTTTTGGAGTGTGATGATTCTGGTAGGATTCCTTCAGTTTTGTCACGCGATGATATTTGGATCCCGATCCTACTGTGAGTATATGCTACTCCTCGGGAAATTTCTCACTAAACGATCAATGCTATAAACCTAGTAGGTGCCTAGAAAGGTGTTAGCGGGGCTACGCCCCCAGGGAAAAGAGGTTCTTTAATTAAGGAACTTCGCGAAAGCGTTGGAAAACCTCCCTCGAAGTACCGACACCGGCCTGGCTGAACGGTTAAGCAAGTATTGTGCGGTAGGATTGATCCCGACTAATTCTTCCTTTATGGTTTGAGGAGGGATTCGAGAAACAGTGGGAGCCATCCTGTTTAGACAAACTAAAAACCACTCTAAACTTGCAAGAGCATCATGCTGAGTGTTTCTTCTTCTCTCTCCTAATTGCAGCGACCAATCGACATGACTGGACTTAAGTTACTTCTAGATAAAAACATACTGACATGGCCAAACTACAAAGATTGGCTCAGGAATGTCAAGATGGCAATCACTTACGACAAGCTGGGGTATCTTCTTACCACCAAAACTCCCCCTGTCCCTGGTCCCACTTCCAGCGTCGCAGATAAGGAAATCCGCAAGACTTGGGAGATTGATAGCGCGAAGGCCAAGTGCCTCGTACTTGCCTCGATGGACAACGAACATCAGAGGAGGCACGAGAATATGGACCTTGAATCCATATTTCTCCATACAAAAGAACTGTATGGAGAGCAATCTCGTATCGCAAGATACGAAGCGTCGAAAAAGTTATTTTCGGCAAAGATGGCCGTCGGATCATCAGTAGCCGAGCACGTGCTAAAGATGATCGGCTACATTGAGGAGCTCGCGGACCTAGGGACCACATTGGAGAGTGAACTCTATACGGACATAGTTCTCCAGTCCCTTCCTTCCACTTACGCCCAGTTCATACTGAACATCAACTTACAAGAAAAAGAGGTTGAACTTTCAGAGCTCCTCAACATGCTGAGGAGCGCAGAGGGCACCCTACAGAAAGGTAGGGAAACATCCACTTTGTTTGTAGGAGGATCATCTTCTTCTAGGTCCAAGGAGAAAGCCAAGGGAAAGAAGAAGAAAGCCCCCGCCAAACCAAGGGGCGGTGTTAGTAAAATGGATACGAAGGGAAAAGCTAAAGCAACAAAGAAAGCGGGGAAGCTTGTGGATAAGGAAGAATGCTTCTATTGTCATAAGAAAGGTCACTGGAAGAATGATTGCAGGGCCTGGAAGGCCAGAACACAGGAATTGAAGCAGGTTGCAGCTTCAGCTTCAGGTGTGTATGTTATTGAAAACTGTCTTTCAATAAAATCTACTTCCTGGGTATTGGATACCGGATCAGGATCTCATATCTGTAATTCTTTGCAGGCATTGAGAAACCGTAGTGTTTTGAAGGCAGGTGACATGACCCTCAGAGTTGCGAACGGAGCTAGCATGGATGCTAAAGCCGTGGGGGACTATCACCTGGGAATGTCAGATGGACATGTTTTGGTTTTGCGTAATTGCTTTTTTGTACCCAACGCAACTTGTAATATCATTTCTGTATCTTTAGTTTCTAAAGAAGGTTATGAATTTGCGTTTGTAAGCAATGTTGTAAACATTCACCTTAATCAAGTTCTGATTGGGTCAGGTACATTGAGTAATGGTATATACGTATTGAACCAACCACAGATTTTCAATGTCCAGAATACACACAAAAGAAAGTCTCCAGAAATAAATCAGACTTTCTTGTGGCATTGTAGACTGGGTCACATCAATGAGAGAAGGTTGACGAAGTTACATACAGAAGGATATTTGAATCCGTTCGAATATCAATCGTATGCCACTTGTCAATCCTGTCTCAAAGGAAAGATGACAAAGACTCCGTTTACTGGACACGGAGTAAGAGCGAGCGAGCTCTTGGGACTCGTACACAGTGACGTGTGCGGTCCAATGTCTACACATGCTCGAAACGGCTATTCTTACTTCATTACTTTTACGGATGACTTCTCAAGGTACGGTTATGTCTTCTTAATGAAACATAAGTCCGAAACCTTTGGAAAATTCCAGGAGTATAAGAATGAAGTAGAGAAACAAACCGGCAAAAGTATCTAGATTCTAAGATCGGATCGAGGTGGAGAATACTTAAGTGCCGAATTCCTGAATTACTTAAAAGAGAATGGTATTCTCTCTCAGCTTACTCCTCCATACACTCCGCAACATAATGGTGTATCGGAGAGACGGAACCGAACCCTATTGGATATGGTTCGGTCCATGATGAGTAACGCTGAGTTACCGCGATCATTCTGGGGATATGCACTAGAAGCAGCTGCGTATCTCTTGAACAAGGCTCCCACCAAGACTGTGCCTACCACCCCATATCAGATGTGGACTGGGAAGAAACCCTGTCTTAAGTATCTTAAGGTATGGGGATGTCCAGCTTTTGTAAAAAAGCAGCATGCGGACAAGCTTGAGGCGCGTTCAGTACAGTGTAAGTTTGTGGGATACCCAAGGAACTTCAGGGGGTATCTTTTCTATTCTGCTGAGAAACAAAAGGTTTTTGTTTCTCAGCATGCCCGCTTCTTGGAAACTGAGTTTTTGGAAACCCAGATAAGTAGGAGCACAATAGAACTGGAAGAAGTTCCAGAACCACAGACTATTACTGAAAGCTTAGTGGAACCAGAAGGTTCAACAGAACAGGACATTCCTACGCCGCTCCGCAGGAGTAGTAGGCAGTCTCATCCGCCCGAGAGATACTACGGTTTTCTCATAGACGGGGATAGAGAGGATTGCATCATAGATTATGATGAGCCTACTAGCTTCCAGCAGGCCGTTCAGAGCGTTGACTCAGTGAAATGGCTGGATGCAATGCGGACCGAAATGGAGTCCATGTACACCAACAAAGTATGGACGTTGGACATTGCTCCAGACGGGGTAAAACCCGTAGGATGCAAGTGGATCTTCAAAAGGAAGATTGGTGTAGATGGACAGGTTGAGACCTATAAAGCTAGACTTGTAGCAAAGGGTTTCCGTCAAAGACCTGGCTTGGACTATGACGAAACCTTTTCTCCAGTGGCTATGCTGAAATCCATTCGGATCCTTCTTGCCATTGCTGCCTTCCACGATTATGAGATCTGGTAAATGGACGTAAAGACCGCTTTTCTGAATGGAAATTTAGAGGAGTGTGTCTATATGGACCAACCAGAGGGTTTCATTCAGAGTGGGAGCAGCAGAATGGTGTGCAAGTTGCTTAAGTCCATCTATGGACTAAAGCAGGTATCGCGGAGTTGGAACATCTGCTTTGATGAGACGGTCAAAGAATTTGGCTTTATCAAAAATTCAGATGAACCATGCATCTATAGTAGATTTGTAGCGAGAACTGTAGTATTCCTCGTTTTATACGTGGATGACATTCTCTTAATAGGAAATGACATTCCTATGCTACAATCTGTCAAGGGGTTCTTGTCACACAGGTTCTCCATGAAAGACCTGGTTGATGCCTCATACATCCTGGGGATCCGGATCCATCGTGATAGATCCAAGAGGATATTAGGACTTTTACAGTCCAGGTACATCGACACCGTACTGAAAAGATTCAGTATGGAAGATTCCAAGCGCGGTAACCTACCGGCTTGTCACGGGATCACCCTCTCTAAAGAGATGTCTCCCAAGACTGATTTGGAGAGGGATCGCATGTCTATTATACCCTACGCTTCTGCGGTAGGCTCTATAATGTATGCGATGTTGTGTACCAGATCGGATGTAGCTTATGCACTGAGTGTGGTAAGCCGGTATCAGTCAAACCCTGGGGAGAAACACTGGATAGCGGTAAAGAACATTCTCAAGTACCTGAGAAGGACTAAGGAGATGTTCTTGGTGTATGGCGGAAAAGACCTCCAGATCGAGGCCTTTGCTGACTCCAGCTTCCAGAGTGACAAGGATGATTCCAAGTCCATGTCGGGTTTTGTCTTTACCCTCAATGGAGGGGCGGTGTGTTGGAAGAGTTCCAAACAAGAAACCGTTGCGGACTCGACGATGGAAGCGGAATACATCGCTGCATCTGATGCCGCAAAAGAAGCTGTCTGGATGAGGAAGTTCTTGAAAGAACTTCAGGTGGTTCCGTCCATTGTTGATCCAATACCTCTGTATTGCGACAACAACGGGGCTATAGCTTTAGCGAAGGAACCCAGGTCCCATCAGAGATCCAGGCACATCTTGAGGCGGTATCACCTGATCAGGGAGATCGTGGATCGCCAGGAGATCGAGGTTCGGAGAGTCGCTTCAGAAGATAACACTGCAGATCCATTCACCAAGGCCTTGCCCCAGACTCAGTTCGAGCGGCTGATCGAGATGATAGGTCTTCGATACGCCAGTACATGGCCTTAGTGCAAGTGGGAGATTGTTAGTGTATATGTCCTAGAGGCCATTACTGTATCATACTAGTTTGTATATTACTTAATGGAAGCTTGGGATATTCACCTTGTATATACAATCTTGCTCAAAATAGTAGTATGCTACTTGGTTTGTTTCTACTTCAATGTGTACATGTGTTTATTTTTGTATATCGCCTATACACATTAGTGGAGCCCTTAGGATCTTTGCTTGATTACCAGCGATGTGATGGCCGTCACACTAGTGGGGCTGGGTAATCTATAAGCACATCCTTATGCAGGTCCCTGGTCGCAGGACTATCGAGACAGGGCATCGATTCTCCGGAGTAGACCAGCGCATGCGCTTCTCATCCCAGTGTGGGAGACGGTCTGTCCCACAGCCGTCAGTACGTCGTACTTGAGATAGTATGCGGGTGCTCGTTAGGTTACGGGTACACTGGACAGGACTCGTCGGGAACTGACTAGTTGGTATTATGCCTATCGTCAGTTATCAGTTCCCAGGTGACATGAGTACAGCTTAGTCCGCTGACTTGACACTGTCACTTCGCCTCGAGTGTGTTCCCACTGCACTTTGATTACTACCCTACCACGGCTCAAAGGAGTCGTGCAAACAGGTAGTAGTTGGGTGCAGTCCCGAAGCACTTGGAGGCAGTGACGGTTAGACAGGATTCGTCTCTCCCGGTATTGGGGGTTGACATCGCGCTGTGTCTAGGAGAGCCATTACACGAGTAGTCCCTGGCCAGGGCAAACGAGATATATTGGTAGGCTTCCAGTGTTATCTCAGGGTGTTTTGGGCTTCGCTCCGGCACGACTTGTACCGCTATTGGGGGACTGACGTTTGTCGCCCCCTAGGCCCGCCATGCGATGTATCAGACGAACAGACCGGACTGTACGGAGAATGTCACATTCAGGCTCAGTAGGAGTTCAGATGGGTTTCGCCTCGTCGGTCTTCTTGTCGGCATTACCTGGGGACCGTTACGCACAGCTAGTGCCACTTGCGGTCTGTGGTTAAACCCACTGCCAGCGTAGTGTCGAGTCTTTAGAGTCCCACACAAAAAGCTTTTCGCCTTTAGGCAAACGAGTAGAGGTCGCATGGTTTTGCGACAGGTCGCATGGTTTTGCGATAGAGTTCGGTCACATCCGTGCACTTGTGCACGTACAGTGTCTGGACAGTTTACACTAGCGGGCTTTGGTTTAAGCCAGATCCTAGTGTACCTTTTGGGATTGGATTTATCCAGTATGCATTCGTGTTCCTCAGAACGCGGATGCGGGTGCGTATGCACAGTTGACAGGGAGACAGAGGCAACTGATTCTCATTAGGGTTGTTGACAGTTGACCGTTGACTATTTGACTTTTTGCTCAACCCTAATGAGAATATGATATGAGATTAACTATTATATTAATTAAGTATTATGGTGACATGGTTGTTGACTTTTGTTGACTTTGTTGACTTGTTGACTTTTGTTGACTTGTTGACTTTGTTGACCGGTTGACTAGGCTTGACTAGTTGACCATCATGATAACCATAGCCATCATTTCATGGCAAAGACTTTTTCTTGCTTGCTCATTTGTGCAAAATGAGTGCATGAAATGATATGGTTATGGTTGCTTCAACCATCACATAACACTTGATTTGGTATAATGAGTTATGATGACTTTGGATTATGAGAGGGTGAGAGACAAAAGACTTGCTCATTCTTTCTTGCTCATTCTCTCTCTTGTTCTTGAGCTCTCTTGCTTTGCTCTCACCCTCTTGCTCTTTCTCCCTCTCTTTAATCTATGGTTCTCTTGTCTCATGAGTTAAGAATCAAGAACCATAGATAAAATCCCATACAAACTCTTCTCTACTCACTCTAGTTCACAAGGTTTAGCAAACCGAGTGAACTAGTTTCTTCAAAGAACGAAGAAGGAGCCAAAGGTTGGAGCTTTCAGGTGGATCTATCTTCGGCGTACGGAGACGACGGGAAGAAGCCAATCCGGACCACCATCGGAGCTTGAAGACGAAGGAGTTCAAGACAAGCAAGGTATAACCCCCTAACCGAGTAGCTAGAAACTCGTAGTTAGGTTGTTAGATAGATGTTTAACCAAGATCCGGGTTTTAGGTCCATGTTACCACATCTATAAAAATCGTTTTTTACCAAATTCCGCATTCCCGAAAGTACCGGGAGAGGTAGCATGGACTTACAGAGGTCGCGCTGTGTCTAGGAGAGCCAGAACATGAAAAGTCCTTGGCCAAGGCCGGAGATTTGCTGGTAGGTATTCCAGTAGTATCTCAGGGTGTTCTGGGCTACACTCCGACACGACTTGTACCGCTATTGGGGGTCTGACTTTTACCAACCCCCTAGGCCCGCCATGCGATGCTCATAGACGAACGGACCGGACTGTACGGTTATTGTCACTGACAGGCTCAGTAGGGTGTCAGGATGAGTTCGCTCATCGACGTCCCTTTTGGTCAATAGCTGGTAGCCCGTCACGTATGGCCAATACCTCTGACGTGCTAGTGGTTAAATCCACAGCCATAGTATTGACGAGTCTTTAGAGTCCACCACACATACAGTTACTCAAGTTTCGGGCGAAACGCTGTAGAGGCCGTATGGAGATATGGCAGGGTTCGATCAGATACGTGCGGTATTGCACAGATCGTGATCGGACGGTTTTTTTACTAGCCGGCTTTAGCTTAAGCCGGATCCTAGTATTAGATAGTGTAGATTTTGTCTCTTTACATTTGTGTTCAGTGGGAATACAAATGCGGGCATGTATTTGCAGTAGCGGGGTTTTCCTGTAATTTATTACGGGATCAGTTTTCTGAAGTTGCCAGTTTGCATTCCGTTCCGACCGGTTTTTCTTTGTTCCTTCCCGGCCGGAATTTCCGATGGAGGGGCTAATTTGCAATTGTGCAAATTAGTATTTGTGGAGCGGGTTTATTGAATTTTGTGGTTCAACCATCATGAGATTCTTTTCTAGTCTTTTCCATTGCCTTTTTCATGATGGTTTTGTGAAGGGATTTGGATTAGATTTTGGTGTGACCATTTTCTATATTGTTTATTCTCTTTTTCTTCTCTTGATTAAGATTCTTTTTTTCCTTCACCATTCTTATGAGGAGGTGGCCGGCCATTTTGGGCAAGAGGGGAGAAATGAGAGTAAATTTCATTTGGTGTGGTTCTCATTTTGCTTGCTAAAAATTACATTGCTCATCTCTCCAAAGTTATTCTTTCCTCCATCAAGGCAACTTGAAAACCCCAAAGAGACAAGTTTCATACACTAGCCTACAGCAAACCTTGGACGCGTCGGCTAGCCAACTTCGCGCCCGAGTTGCCTCGGTCAAGAGGTGGGAGCCCGTAAAAGAACTCGGCTACATGGTGCCCTTTCCGACGAGGAGGAGATGAACGGAGATTCCGCGGGAGATCGGAGTGGAGACGAAGATCGAAGGACACGGATCGCTTGGTATACTTCTCTACCCGTATTTTAATTTGCTAGTAGCTAGGTTAATGGCCCGATCCGGGTTAAAAGTGCGCGGTGGTGCCGGTTTTCTAGTTTGCAAAGATTTTCGTTTCCGCATTCCGGCGTCGGATCGACGGCCGGGGCGCCGCCGCGGACTTACAATACCAAACAATCAGCAGTGGTTGTAGTATCCCATACTCAACCATCCCTTAAAAATCTCTCTTGGGGAAAAGGCCTTCGTGAGTGGATCCGCCGTGTTGTCCTCTGAGTCTACTCTCCTAACCTCATCTCCGTGGAGATCAGCCATCTCCATGATCAGGTGATACTGCCTTAGAATATGTCTGGGTCACTGATGGGACTGGGGTTCCTAGGCCAAAGCCACATCTTCATTGTCACATAATGGTAGGAACCTAGTTCATCTCATGAACAAATATAAATCCAGACCGCCTCTTTGGAAGTATGTTTGATAGCGATGTATCCAGCCTTTATCGTCTAGTTTGCCCCGGTATCTAGCTTGGAACTCTTCCAACATACCGCCCCATTTCTGGGATAAAAACAAAGCCTGTGACTGTCTGAAAGTCGACCTTATCACTCTGGTAGCTCGAGTCGGTAAAGGACACCCACTGGAGTTCACCGTTACCAAACTCCAAGAACATTTCTTTAGTACTTCTCAAGTACTTAAGATGGTTCTCCAAAGCTGTCCAGTGATTCTCCCCAGGATCATTTGGTACCATCTCACTACTCCTAATGAGAATCCTAACATCCACTTAGATCAATCTCATAGATTCAAAAACCAGGATTTATGAGGTATCACCTAGATCCTACATAGAGAATCTATGTGATAAGAGGAGATTGACCGAGTGTAGCATAGGAAACACCTTTCCTATCAAGAGTATGTCATCTACGTATAATACGAGGA
The DNA here is from genome assembly GCA_030015575.1 of Agapanthus africanus. NCBI lineage: Eukaryota > Viridiplantae > Streptophyta > Magnoliopsida > Asparagales > Amaryllidaceae > Agapanthus > Agapanthus africanus. The sequence continues at coordinate 428,409,306 of CM057345.1, read as the reverse complement.
AGACCACCCTACTCTCTACTACCTTTTTGTATATATAAGATTCATCTACCATTTTGATGAAGTCAAACGCTTTGACTATCACATCAAAACAGATGTTCCAACTCCGCAATTCCTGCTTTAACGCATAAAACAACTTGAACACATTTCCGCTGCTCCCACTGTCTACGAAGCCCTCTGGCTGTGTACTTATAGACGCTCTCTTCTAAATCATTATTTAGAAAAGCAGTCATGACACCCAACCACCAGATATCGTAATCATGGTATGTAGCAATGGCAAGTAGGATCCGGATGGACTTAAGCATAGCCACCGGAGAAAAGGTTTCATCATTATCTATGCCTGGTCGATGACGAGAACCTTTTGCAACAAGTCTAGCTTTGAAAGTCTCAACTTTTCCATCTTCACCAAGTAATCTTCTAAAGATATACTTGCTCCTGATGGGGATTTAACCCTTCAGATATAGCAACCAAAGTCTATACTTTGTTGGTGTACATAGATTCCATCTCAGATCGCTTAGCATCCAGCCATTCTAACAGAGTCCCCACTCTTGATGGCTAGCTCGATACTAGTTGGGTCATCATCTCTCATGATGCAATCCTCGCTCCCACTGTCATCGAGAAACCTAAGTATCTCTCAGGCGGATAAGGAACCATACCAGATCGGCGGAGAGGCTGAGGTTCATTGGGAACTATTGAATCCTCCGGTTCTACCAAATCATCAGCTGTAGTTTGTATAGCTGGAACTAATTCCAATTCTACCTCATGACTGTTGGATATATGTATGCCCTAGAGGCCATTATATGATAGTGGATGTATTTATACATATATATATATATATATATATGTATATATATATATATTCAGTGTACATTCGTGCTCTACATGATAGTATGCAATCTGGTTCTTCTTTATCTGACATGTTGACTTGATCATGCTTTTATTCATTCATACATGTTGATAAAGCCATGAGGATATAGACTTGACTACTGTGATTATGATAGAGATCATACTAGTGGGACATCAGTAGTTTATAAGCATATCCTGAAATGTCCCTAGTCGTAGGTATATCGAGACGGGGCATCGATATACCAGAGTAGACTAGCGTATATGATACTAGACCCATATGATGGGCGATGTATGTTCCCACATTCATCGATGTTTGACATCGAGATCGTATACGGGTGCTCAGTGGTGACTGGGTACACTGGACGGACTCGCCGAGAAATCCTATATGGAATTATATCTATTGTCGGATCGCAGTTCTCAGGTGACACTGGTGCGGGTTAGTCTGTAGACCCGAGATCGTCAAAGAGTCTTGTGTGTTCTCCCACTGTACTTTGATTACCACCCTACCACGGCTCTACTGAGTCATGCAAACAGGTGGCCATTGGGTACAGTCCCGAGACACACGGTTTCGTCTCTCCCGGTATTGGGAGTAGATGCAGTGCTGTGCTCGACTGGCTATATCAGTAAGTCCCTGGCCAGGGCTGTTGGGATTTGCTGATAAGTGTTATCAGTAGTTTCTCGATCTGTTATAGACCATTCATCGGCACGACTTATTGAGTTATTGGGGTCTACGTTACCATCCTTAGACTCGATATGCAGCATATCTGACGAAGAGACCGGATTGTACGGTAGTGTTGCCGGTTGGCTCGACGGGAGTTGTAACAGGTTCGCTTGTTTTCTTCTGATCGCTCAAAACCCGGGTGGCCGTTACGTTTAGCTGACCGCTTGCGGCTTGGGGGTGCTTGATATGATCATCACCCACTGCCGGCGTATTGACGAGTCTTAGAGTCCCACAATGGAGTTACCTAGTCCAGGCGAAAAGTTGTGGTGCGCATATGCGATATGCGCGTGGACCCGGTTAAAATGCGCGTATGAGATACCGTATATTAATCGGGCGACTTGCTTTTGGTCGGGTCGTATGTGATATGACCGGGATGCTAAATCAAGTGTTGATTTATCATTTAACCATTAGTTTCTCACTAGAAATCCTTTTCTTGCCTTTTTGGGTGTATGCATGAATGTATGCATTCATTCTTGTTCATGCACATATGGATGTGCATGCACACATACATGCATACATCATTCTATCATGGTTATATATATAGAAGATGGTGGCAATATAAGACTCACACCTTATAATTATATATGGATATATATTGTATTTGTTTTAAAACAAAAGAAAAGAAAAAGATTAATCCATGGTTATCTTCTACACTCTTCTTTGAACTAACCTTTGTTCATCCACTTTTTAACCATGAGTTAATCTTCCTTTTGTGTTTTAACTCAAGTACAATAATATCTTTATTATGTAACCATGGTTTGAGATGAAAAGTAGAAAATATATATACTTATATTTTCTATTTTTCATATGTGATTATCATTCTCTTGTTTTTCCAAAAGCCATCATCTTCTTCCTCCTTGCTCTTTTGCTCTTTAGATTTCTCAAGTGAGCAAAACACTCACCAAGTTAGGATTTTGAAGTGAGAAAACCAACAACAACACCATTCTACACTAGTGTTGCCCACTTGTGAAGAGTGTTAGCTTCCATTTTCTTCTCTTGATCTTGTGTAGTTACAAGCTTGGACAAAGCGGACTCCGGGTGGATCATCATGGACCTAGAGGAGTTCAAGCGGACCTTTTACAACCCTCAAGTAACCAAGAAGTCTAGCGTAGGGAGCTACAAAGGTTGTACTCTCAAAACCCTAGCCTTTTCTACTTGTGATGTTGTGTTTGTTTAGAAACCCTAATTTTCTAGTGACGATTCTTTGTATGTTCACGTAGCACCTTAAAAATTTGGTTTTGAGACATGTGATGCTTCCAAACCCTTCATGAGGTGCTAGGAAAACCTAACATTGGTATCAGAGCCGACCTAGAACTTTAGGCGACACTTTAGCGAAGTTAAAACTCCAATCGACCAAGAAAATACGGATTTTCAACCCTCTTTGGACATTTTTTGAAACTGTGTTATTTTCAGAATTAAAAATACTTAAAAAATAGAGCAGGAAAATCTAAGCAATACTGTGAAATACGAAGCCATGAGCCGTACAAGCCGCCGTGGAACCACGGCTATACCTTGCTTGGGCCGCGGCTCCACGGCCGTACAGAGGCTTCATAGCTTCGTATTTACACGGTAATGCATATACCTGCTTGTATATTGTTTTAGGTATGTTTAATCCGATTCATGTGTTGAATATTCTAGGGATGGTTTTGGATTCGGTAATTCGATCGGAATTTTAATTTCGTGCCTTTTTCGGATAATTTAGAAAGTATTAAAAAGTTCAAACGGATATCATTAACTCATTTTTTCCCGGCACGAAAAATTTTCAAGTGTTGAATCTTTTCTCGAGTTTAAATCTTTCGAAAATGCGTGCAAGTTTTGTGGTGGACCCTCTAGAAGACAACAAACCTTAACTCGATTATGTGACCGTCTTGAACTGCCTTTTGAACCTTAGGGTTTGAGGCAGTACGACGTGCCACATGTGAGGCATTGGCTTAACCCTTCTACGGCTGGACTGCTCCTACTGTGACACATTCCGGGGTTTTTTTTTGAACTCCGCTCAAGTGTTGAGCTTTAGGAAATTTTGGGTATTTGATTATTCGATCGAAATGTTTAATACTTTCTATTTATCTAGAATGTGATACAATATGTGGAATTCATATAGTTAGGTATGAAATGCGAGGTATGTGATATCTCGGATTTACGATGTCTAAAGAGAATGTGGATTCCAAATATTGTAGTTTTACACTTTCTTTTCTGTGACCGTAAGTGTAGTATGTCGTTTATCGCCGGTTTCTTTGCTATACTTGGAATGGAGCATCAGCTGCTCAGGAGTGGTGGCAGATGCTTTGAGTAGGAGACCTGGAGGTAGCTTATCTTGTTTGAGCGCAGTGCAGATGCAGTCGACGGCAGATTGGCAGGTGTTATGTGATAGCAGAGTGCAGTTCGAGTTTACTCCTACAGGGGGACAGCTGGCCCATTTCAGAGCACGCCCACAGTTACTTGACCGTATCCACGAGGCACAGTCCAGCGATGCCCGTACATTAGAGATTATTGAGCAGATTCGGCAGGGCAGAGTTTCTGAGTTCGTGATTGATGATCAGGGGATACTTCGATTTGGGACTCGACTGTGTGTGCCAGATTCAGAGGGACTGAGGCGTGATATTCTCGAGAAGGCACATAGATCAGTGTACAGCGTGCATCCAGGTTCTACCAAGATGTACCGTAATTTGAGAGAGGTTTACTGGTGGGACGGGATGAAGAAGGATATTACAGATTTTGTGTCGAGATGCCTGACTTGTCAGCAAGTCAAGGCTGAGCACCAGAGGCCAGCCGGCGAGTTACAGCCTTTGCCCATCCCTGAGTGGAAGTGGGAGCAGGTCTCCATGGACTTCGTGGTGGGTCTACCTAGGACCAGTCAAGGGTACAACTCTATTTGGGTGATTGTTGATCGACTGACGAAAGCGGCTCACTTCCTGCCAGTGAAGACCACTTTCGGATTTTCTCAGTACACCCAGGTTTATATTGATGAGATAGTGCGACTGCATGGTGTTCCGACTTGCATCGTGTCCGACCGTGGCACCCAGTTTACCAGCCGATTGTGGCAGAAACTCCAGGAAGCTTTGGGCACCCGATTGAGTTTTAGCACAGCCTTTCATCCGCAGACTGACGGTCAGTCGGAGCGTACTATTCAGACTCTTGAGGACATGCTCAGAGCTTGTGTTTTAGATTTCGGTGGTAGCTGGGATCGTCATTTTCCTTTGATCGAGTTTTCCTATAATAATAGCTTCCAGGAGACGATTCAGATGGCACCTTTTGAGGCTTTATATGGGAGGAGATGTCGATCGCCTGTATGTTGGACAGAGCTCAGGGAGAGCAGTATTTTGGGGCCACAGATTGTACAGGAGACGACCGAGATGATACAGCTGATTCGGGACAGGATGAGAGCGGCACAGAGCAGGAAGAAATCTTATGCTGACAAGCGTCGTCGCCGACTCGAGTTCGCTGTTGGCGATCATGTTTTCCTGAAGGTCTCTCCGATGAAAGGTGTGATGAGATTTGGGCGGAAAGGAAAACTGAGTCCTAGATATATTGGTCCTTTCGAGATCCTAGAGCGTGTTGGTCCAGTCTCTTATCGGTTAGCTCTTCCGCCCAGCTTCCCCGATGTTCACCCCGTATTCCATGTCTCGATACTCCGCAAGTACCTTCATGATCCTTCCCAGGCGATTCAGCACCAAACGATCCAGCTAGAGCGTGATCTTTCTTTCACCGAGCAGCCGGTTGTCATTTTGGATCGGCAGGTGAAGAAATTGAGGTCGAAGGTCATACCGTCCGTCAAGGTCCTTTGGCGTGGCCCGAACAGCGAGGAGGTCACCTGGGAGACCGAGGTCGAGATGAGGAAGAGATATCCCCATCTTTTTTAAGGTACGCGTAGTTAAATTCTAAATTCGGGGACCGAATTTCTTTAAGGGGGGAAGATTGTAACCCTTCGAAAATCGTTTAGGCAGTTTTTCGGTAATCGGCTAATTTTTCGGCTTTTTCCGTAAAAAGTCGAAATAGGTATTTTTCATTGTAGACCTAATTATACAAAATTTAGACAAGATATTACTATAATTTTGTCACTAAAATGTCACTTATAATTTTCTAGTTAAATAAAAAAAAATCGTAATTAATTATTTTTTTTATTATTTTAAGCCTTTTTAAATACATTAAATTAGTGATAAATACAGATGTAATTAGGTAAATTTCATAATTAGGAGTCTTTATAAGCTAAAATATGGTGTTAATAAAATTATATGATGTCTTGCAAACTTTTGGTTTTAGGGTGGGAAAATTTGTGAAAAAATGAAGTAAAAATGGGTTTTTTTTTGTAAAAAGGTTGACATGAAAGCATTAAATGATATTATGGGGTGTTTTGGAACCTAGAAACTTCTCAAAATTTCCCCATTTCCTCTCCCATACTGCTGGCCGACCCCTCTTGCTGCAGATTTCCCCACTTCCTCACTTCATTTTGCTTCATTTTCTTGCTAAAATCCATTAAAAATCAACAAATTTCATTCACCCATTCAAAGCCTAACCCTAATCCATTCTCTCTTCAACCCAAATTAGTTCAAAAACATGATGAAAGGAGGCTTTCTTGGTGACTTGATCATGCTAGGATTCAATTGGTGAGGTAAAATCCTAAACTAGTTGCTAATTTCTAGTTTGTTTATGCTAAATTAGATGTTTAACGTGTTAATTTCATTATAATGGGATGTCTTGAAAATTCAAGAATGGGTTTTGAGGTTGAGTTAGGGTTTGAAACATGGTTGTAAAAATTAAGTTAGGGTTTTGGTTATATAATTGATTAGAATGGTTATTTGGGTAATGATGCGCTCGCTAAATCGACAAATTTCGATGTTTGTATCGAATCGGCTAGAAAATTGCTTGCTAGATTTTTATGAAAAGTGGAATGCGACCGAATTGCGTTATGTTAGCGATATAATTAGCTTCGTATAGGACTATTAGAGTGCGCGAACGCGGGGTTTCGTCTAGTCGGGTTGTAGTTTTGTCGATTTCCCCGAAATGACGATTCTAATTAACGATTAGCGATTTTCGTGCGTTTTTCCGCGCACCGAGTGCATGCTATGATTAATACGAGAGCGTGGATAATTGTATATTGTGACTTGCATTGTGTTAGGTTTTTTAATCTTATACTTGGTGTTGTGCAATATAGGATCGGTCGGAGAAACATCGGACACGGCGCGTAAAGGCAAAGCGGTGGCCGGATCAGATTAGCGGGGATTTCTGGTGAGTAGATATATTTATCTATGGGGGAATCGTCTGGATGGCGTGAGGCGCCCCCCCTAGTTAGGATTACCCTACTTTTGCAAGATTTATATATTAGCTAACTTATCCATTCATGTACACTGCATACCCTTATAGCGAACAGTATATTACATTGCATGGACATTCATCTATACTTATGCGATATCACTTCGTAGGGCACGAACACCATTACCATTGGCATCTGTTGCACGCGCACTAATCATGTGACACACACGCCTTTGGTAATTGCCATGCCACGTGCACTATAGAACCTGTTTAACTTAATAACGTCATTGCATTCATACATGATATATGGAGTCGCATAGCATGCATATACCTCGCATTACCATCATATCTACATAGATTTCTAGCCAAAACTCACATCATATATATTGATATCATAGACATTTATCATATATAACATGTGAACATTATGATTTTCTCGAGGATTTCAGTATTTCTGTGATTTCTGGATTTTTGGGGAAAACCGCAAGAATTTAACAAAAGCTTATATTTATCGTTTTTAAAACAAAGTTGCGGTTTTCTCGTGATGTATGTGTCGTCCACCATGAGTTTTCATGTTTTCTGTTGGATTTCGAGACCCGATTCGAGGAGTGGATGAACCGTCTCGGGTACATGGTGGGCCCGGTATGGTACCCCGGGGCAAGAAGATCGAGTTGTAGACGATGAGCCTGGCAGGGGAGGACTACCTACCGGTGATGTCTGGCGCGGCGGATATCCGGAGGATACCAACCGTTGTCGTGAGATTTATGATATGGGCCGATCCGGACTGACGGAGCCCGATATCGAGACAGATATGATTCCTATTTGGTGTCGATGCTTGACACGGGTTTTCAGATGATTTCTTGATGGTACTTAGCTATTATACAGATATTCATTTTCTAAAGTTAAGAATTCAATACCCGCAGCATTTAAAACACTTAAAGACTTAATAATGACATTGCATACCTGTGCATGCATACTAGAGATATTATATCACATATGGACATGCATGTTGTGGTGCATTGCGTGCATTCTTATGATTGCCTTATTAGATGTTATATTTACTCACGAGCTGGCAACTCACCCCCGTTGTGCCACAGTGTCTTGCAGGTCGACCCGTCAGTCTTGTAGCGGCGGGCTATCTTATCATCAGCTCCTTTTGCTCAGACTCGCGACATCGCCTGTAGGTGGGTTGCGAGCACACATTATTTCTTTTTGCTTTATCATTGTATCTAGTATTCTCCATCTACCACTTTATATTGTATATGCGACCTAGTGATGAGACTGAGAGATATGTATATTGGTGGTTTCTTTTGGGTCGAGCTCACTTGAGCCGGCGTTGCGTTTTCTGATATTTTGGGTTTCTTCTATGCTCTTTTCTTGGTATTGCTTATATTGCATGTGGTTGTGATCCGCCTTGGGCGAAGAGCTAGCTCCCGCTTGGGGATGCCATTTTATGATTACAGGTTTATTATCTTGTTGTACCCATTTTGGGGGATAGAAAATACAGGGGAGACTCTGCCGAAATTTTCAGAAATTTTTGATGTTTTAAAAAGGGATTCTATGCAACTTAAATGATTTTAAAACCGTTTTCATTAAAGGTTTTCCTTCACTCTCTTTTGATTTTGGTTTAGATTCTTCTGGGCTTTGGCTGACTTAGGTTACGGTACGCCTTTAGACGTCTCGTAATCTAAGTGCCAGTCGCGTTCCGTACTTTCGGGTTGTGACAGTTCCCTTCATTGTTTTCTCTTCATCTTTTCCTCTCCCTCAACCATGGCAGCCCCTTCAATCCCCCTCCTCTACCTCCACACAACTCCATGAAAAACTCATCAAAAGTCCATCCCCACTTCATTAAAAACATGCACAAGTTTCTTACAAGCACTTTGGACCAAGAAAAATCGGATTTTGGACACTTGGGGCAACTCAAGAAAATTCTTGAGTTGCCAAATGAGGTATTTTCTTTACCATTAGCATTGTATTTGTTTCACTTTAGTATCCTTGCATGTTTAGAAGTGTTTAAATGTTGTTTTGCGAGGTTTGGAAATTTCAAGTTAGGGCTTGAGGGATTATTGAGTTGTGATTGTGTAATTGAGATTAGTAGAGGCTATACTGTTAGTTATATGTATGCCCTAGAGGCCATTACTATACATAGGATGTATATTATAGTGGATGCTGGGACATATATAGGGAGGACTTTCTTGCTCGACATGATAGTATGCTATCTGGTTAATCTTTACCTTAACGTGTACACTGATTGTCTCCCTGTTACATGTTGGTAAAGCCCTTAGGATCTGTACTTGACTACCTGGACTATGATGCGGATCATACTAGTGGGGACATGGTAGTCCATAAGTACATCCTTCAAAGTCCCTAGTCGTGGGTGTATCGAGACGGGGCATCGATATACCAGAGTAGACTAGCGTGTACCTTCTCGACCCATACAGATGGGCGATGGATGATCCCATATCCATTGGTGTTTGACATCAGAGATGATATACGGGTGCTCAGTAGGGACTGGGTATACTGGACGGACTCGCCGAGAACTCCCAGATGGTATTATACCTCACGTCAGATGGCAGTTCTCTGGTGACACTGGTACAGAGTAGTCTGTTGACCCGAGATCGTCATAGAGTCTTGTATGGTTCCCACTGTGCTTTGATTTCCATCTTACCACGTCCAAGAGGGCGTGCAAAACGGTGGTTTTTGGGTACAGTCCCGAGTCACATGGAGGCAATGAGCGATAGGAGGGGATTCGTCTCTCCCGGTATAGGGAGTTGATGTTGCGCTGTGTTCGATTGGCTATAACAAGAAATCCCTGGCCAGGGTTGCTGAGATTTACTGGTAAGTGTTACCAGTAGTTTCTCGAACAGTTATAGACCTCATATCGACACGACTTATCGAGCTATTGGGGTCTGACGTTTACCACCCCTAGGCGAGATATGCGACATATCAGACGATCAGACCGGACTGTACGGTAGTGTTACTGGTCGGATTCGCAGGAGTGTGAGCGGGCTTGCTCGTCGATCTTCTGATCGCTCAATACCCGGGTGGCCGTTACGTTTAGCAGACCGCTTGCGGCTTGTGGGTGTTTGATATGATCATCACCTGCTGCCGGCGTATTGACGAGTCTTTAGAGTCCTACACAGAGGTTTCCTGGCTCAAGCGAAACGAAATAGGAGCGCATATGAGATATGTGCGGGACCGAGAATAATACGAGTATGTGATACTGTATTCGATTCTCGCGATGTGATATTGATCGGTTATTTGTGATATAGCCGGGTTATCGGATCAAGTGTTGATTCGATAAGTTGTTACTAATGATACTAGCCGGTTATATGCGATATGACCGGATCGTTAAATCAAGTGTTGATTTAACGATTTAATGCATAATTATATATTTGATATATTACTTTGCATTAACTAGTATCGGTTCACTTTATAATGGATTTTCTCACTCGGTTGTGCGCATTACATATGCGATATGATTTTGTGCACTAGATTGTATCATGTTTGATGATACATGCATTTTGGTTAAATGTAAAGAATTAAACCATGTTTTAAGTGGATAATTAGGGTTTTGATTTCCTTATTCATTTATTAATCTTTTTCTTTTTGGAAAAAGGAAAAAGGAAATGAGAAAATGGTTGCTATTTCGTTTGTATTCTTTGAAGCTTCATGAACTTTGACCATAGCAACCATTTTGTCTTCTTATACAAACCCTAACCATTCATCTAACTTGAGTTAACTCTCTAAAATTAACCATGGTCTTGTTATGATAAGGTTTGATTATTCATTTCATTTTTAATTAACTTATCATAACTATTATCTTCTTCTTCCTCATTTTTCTTCAAGTGAAGAAAGCAAGGTCATCAATGGTGATTGATGATAAAGAGTGAGAAATCCAATTCTAAAGTCTACCCACTTCCTATTTCTTCATCCTCTACCTCTTGCCAAGTAGTAGAGTGTGTTTCCTTCATAAGTTTTTAGGGCTTGGTGAAGGTGGAGCTTGATTTAGCGATGCCTCGACGTAGATCATCTTCGGCATGGACATCGACGACCTAGCTCGCTTTTTCTCCGACGAAGCCGACTCTAGAGCCCGGATTCCTTTTGGATAGCGGAGACGACTTCGTTGCGGAGCTATGGAGGTGGAGCACCGGATCTACAAAGGTTGTATTTCCGATATCCCATTAGTTAAGTTGTTAACTAGATTGTTTTTCGCCTAGATTTCTAGCCAACGGTCCGTAGTCGGATTTCTCGGCACCTAGATTTTTGAAATTGGCATGGTTGATGCCTTGTGAGACCTCACTAGCGTGCCTAGGAACCCTACAGTGGTATCAGAGCCTAGCTAGAGCCTTAGGCGAAGTCTAGACGGATTTTGAACTCCGAACGAACCCGAAATCCTAACACACCCATGCTCTCTGTCCAATTTTCAAAAACAGGGATTTTTCAGTATTAAAAATATGCAGAAATATCAGCAGGTTATTTTAAGAGTAACTGTGAAATACGAGTGTGTAATTCCATCAAACTGCCGCGGTTCCGCGGCACGAGCATGGCTCGTGCGGCGGATCCGCGGCCGTACAGACTCATTCTTCAGTCAATGTTACATAGTAACTCCTAATTGATATTGCTGGTTTTCCTGGGTATTTTTTAATATTATTCAAGAGTTGAATTTTCTGAGGTTGTTTTGGGGATTCGATTGTTCGATCGGATTATCAAATTTTGTCTGTGTGGCTTTCTGGATAAATTTTAGAATATGTTAAAAAGTTCGACCGGATATAAATACCCAATTTTTCCCCTGTCGGGAAATTTCCAAGTGTTGGATTTTTCCGTAGTTTAACGACGTTCTAAGTAGTGCAAGTAACGCGATGGACCCTCTAGAAGACAACAAACCTTAACTCGATTATGTGACCGTCTTGAACTGCCCTTTGAACCTTAGGGTTTGGGGCAGTACGGCGTGCCACATGTGAGGCGTTGGCTTGACCCTTCTATGGCTGGACCGTTGGTACTGAGGCACGAACTGAATGTTGTTAGACTTATTTCATGTGTTGATCTGTATCGGGAAAAGTTGGGTGTTCGATTGTTCGATCGGAAAGTTTGACATTTTCTATTTATCCGGAATGGGATACAATAATTGGAATTCACAACTAGTTATGAGATAACTAAATGAATGTTATAAACATAGCAGTTTAGTCTCACTTGATCGGTTGCCACGGAATTTTGATGTGATCAAAAGTCCGTCGCAATCACGTAGTGTACGCGGATACTCGCCGGGTAAACTTAATAGACAGCTTCACTCCATAGCCTCGACCAAGTGACTGTAGGACAACCCCGTCGCCAAAAGCATCCGTTTGGGTGCTCGCGGTAGCGGTGTTCCGCCTTGGTGCACTTCGTCGACGGTATCGGGGGTGCAGCCGTCTACTGAAGTTTGCGACGAGTATTCGATCAGGATGTCGGGAATCTTGTTGAATTGCCCGACTTGATATTGAAAAGAGTTTTCGATTTTGAGACTAAAATGCGGGGTTTATAATTGTTAGGCATGCGATGTCTAAGAAATTCATTTGGTCAGGCATGCGATGTCTGAGATGGTTGCGGATTCCAACTGTTGTAGTTTTACATTTTCTTTTCTGTGACCGTAAGTGTAATATGTGATATCGCCGGTTTCGTTGCTATATGTCAACGACAATTGGGATGCGCATATTTACTTACGTTGATGACATGTGATGTTATGTGTTGCTGGATATGTTATATTGGATCGTCGTGTTTGAATAGCCGGGGGTTTTTATGTGAGATGAGTGTTTTTCATTTTCATTCATGTAAAAACTTATATGTAATATTCTTTTATTGGGGCGCTTCCAGGTTGCGGATGTTGTCACCATTTGTATATTATTTACTTTTCTGCACTAGGATAGACCCAAGGAAGAGGGCACAAGTAACCGGGTTCTGGAGTCCAGTGGGAGACCAACTCGAGGAGTCGAGTCCGGGTCTCCTAACTCTAGAATTGGTAGGGTTGCTTGCCGCTCTCGTAGGGGTTTAGGGGTGTGGGTTTGGCTATTCATCACGACCGTGGAATCCGTGTTTTATACTGGCTCGTATTGAAAACACGGACGTCCTAGTATATCCAACATTTCATATGATTCTTCTGCTGCGATATCTGTGATGTGATCATGTGATGTTCTGTGATAGATACTGTATATAATATATATGATATATTATATAGGCGTTACTTATGTTTTACACCCGCGCTAGCCCTGCCCCGCTCTGCCGTTAGTTACCTAACCTAACGGTGCACGAGGGGACATCGAGGCGAATGCGGATGGCATAAGTGTACGTCGTATTTATCTGTGATGTTTAGGTATATAAATGATGGGATTTCATTAATGTGATTAATGAAAATAAAAGAAACCTAAGATGTTGTAGAATCGAATTTCAAAATAAAACAGGTAGCTACAGTTCTTGCTTTGCACAGCGGTATATGTGATATATCCTGCACCTTATTCGATAGGGAAAGGACCGAGATCCCTTCACCGGGAGTGACTCCTTTAGCAATAACTGGCAGATGCTACACCCTCGGTTTGTCTTTTGATTGCTTTTAAGAGTTTTTTCTTTGCACAGTGATATATATGATATATCCCGCACCTCATTCGACGAGGAAAGGACCGACGATCCTTTCACCGGGAGTGACTCCTTTAGCAAAACTAGAAAAGCCTCAAAAACACTCCATTTTAAAAATCATTTGATTCTACAACGATATCAAGTTCATTACGCAATAGGTTTTCAGAAAAACCTGTCGTAGCCCTCCGTCATTTCAGATAAGTACTAGTTAGTATTCGTGCTGCGGTTGTTTGGCATGCGTTAAGGCGTAGTGTACGGTAGCTAACTAGTGCTTATTTGCTAGCATATGATGCGATTGGATTAGGGTATTCGTACGGCGTTGTTTGGCATGCGTCAAGGGTCGTGCGGGTGGGTTTAATTCAATCAAGAAATGTACGGGTTGAACTTGACTAGCAGACTATGGGTTGTTTGGCATGCGTCAAGGTCATAGCGAGCTAGGGGCAAAATATTATCGGGAATTTCAAGTGTTGAAATTTGCAATGAGATTGCATACCTTCTATGAGATAGTTGGATCCCGATACCCGCTGCGAGTAAGAGTTACTCCTGGGAGAGTTTTATACATTACAATTAGCCGATCAAGTAGGTGTCTAGAAAGGTGTCAATGGGGTTACGCCTCTGGGAAAACGAGGTTTACATTAATTAGGTTCGTGCGAAAGCACGGGGGACCTCCCTCAAAGTACCGACACTGGCCTGGCTGAAAGATTGGCGAACTTGTAGTGTGTAATTAATCCCGGCTAGTCTTTCCTTTTAGGGTTTGAAGGAAGATTTGATAAAAAGCAGTGGGAGCCATCCTGATTAGATAAAATAATAACCAATCTATTCTTGACAGAGCGCACGCTGAGTGTTTTCTTCTCTCTCTCTCCAGGTAGCGACCATATCACGCCTTAATCAAGATAATAATACGGATTATTGACCGAACCCGCTTGTTATACTGAGCTGGGGAACGTTGGTCCCGCTCCAACTTATAATTGTTATAAGACAGAGCAGGAAATTGGGGATTACCAGAATTCCCGTGCCGCCCAAACGAAGAGAGTGCATGCTGATGCATCATCTTCGGGTGTGTTCATTACAAGAATTGTTTCTCAGTATTGTTTACGTCCTGGGTATGTGATACCAGATCAGGATCCCAGATATGTAATCTGTTACATAGGGCTACAGAAAGGTAGAAAACTGAGAACGGGTGATAAGTTTCATGAGGCAGAAAACGGGGCAAGTGTTGCAGCCAAGTCTGTCGGTCACTGTCACCCTGTATTACAATACATTGATTCTGACGAATGTTATTAGATACCGAACCTGATATACAAAATCATATCTGTCTCTTTATTAGTAAAGAAATGATAAAATTTTGTATTGTTGGATAATGTTTTGAACATTTCCTATATCAAAAGTTGATCGGTTCAGACAAGTTATCTAAAAGCATTGATGTTCTAAATCAAACTACAGTTCTTAGTATACGGATCACACACAAGAGGAAGAGTTCAGAAATGAACGAATTCTTCTTGAGGCATTGTAGACTAGGTCAGATCAATGTGACCCGACTAGCTAGAGTTACATAAAGATGCATATTTAAATCAGTTTGAATTTACATCTTGTGAAACTCGCCAGTCATGTCACAGAGATAAGATGACCATAGCTCTGTTTACTGGAAACAAAGAAAGAGTTGGTGAACTCTTGGGATGATATATGTTGATGTATAAAGGTCCCCTGTGTACACATGCCAAGACCGGTTCTTTGTACTTCGTTACATTCTCTGATAGTCTCTCGAGATTCAGACATATGTTCCTGTTGAAACACAAGTCCGAACCTTTTGAGATATTCACAGAATATAAGTTAGAAGTAAAGAACCAAAATGAGGGTACAAGTATTATGTCCTTTGATGTGATCAGGGAGGAGAATACTTGAGCACGGAAATCCTGGATTATTCAAAAGGAGAATGAGATTCTCTCTCAGCATTACTCCTCTGTATACACCATAGCACAATGGTATATCGGGGTGGAGCAATTACACCCTATGTAATAAGGTGTGCTCTATGATGAGTAATACTGAGTTACCTATTTCCTTTTGGGTGTTATGCGCTTGAGAAGCTGCATACCTATTGAATATGTTCAAATCAAATCAGTTACCTACCACTTCATATGCGATATGGAAAGGGAAGAGCCCATGTCTTAAGCTAGTTAAGATTTAGGGTTGTCCGGCCTATGTCTAAAAGCAAAATCCGGACAAGCTCGAGGTAAGATCTGTTATGTAGAACTGGAAATGTTCCAGCTATACAAACTGCAGCTGATGATTTGAAAGAACCAAAGGATTCAATAGTTACCAACGAACCTCAGCCTCTCCGCCGATCTAGTAGGGTTCCTCACCCACCTGAGAGATACTTCGGTTTCTCTATGACAGTGGGAGCGAGGATTACATCATAAGATGATGACCCAACTAGTTTCGAGCTGGCCATCAGGAGTGTGACTCTGTAAGAATGGCTGGATGTTTATCGATCTGAGATAGAATCCTTATACACCAACAAAGTATGGACTTTGGTTGCTATATCTGAAGGGTTAAATCCCCATCAGGAGCAGGTATATCTTGAGAAGATTACTTGGTGTACATGGAAAAGTTGAGACTTTCAAAGCTAGACTTGTTAAAAGTTTGCATCATTGACCAGGTGTGGATAATGATGAAACCTTTTCAAGTAGCTATGCTTAAGTCCATCCAGATCCTACTTGTCACGGCTACATACCATGACTGCGATATCTGGTGGTTGGGTGTCTTGACTGCTTTTCTAAATGATGATTTAGAAGAGAACGTCTATAAGTACACAGCCAGAGGGCTTCGTAGACAGTGGGAGCAGCGGAAACGTGTGCAAGATGCTTTATAGGATAGAGCAGGCATCGCGGAATTGGAACATCTGTTTTGATGTATTAGTCAAAGAAGTTGACATCATCAAAATGGTAGATGAACCTTGTATAAACAAAAAGGTAGTAGGGAGTATGGTGACGATCCTCGTAGAGTACGTGGATGACATACTCTTGATAGGGAAGGAGTTTCCTATGCTACGCTCGATCAATCTCCGCTTATCACTATAATTCTCCATATAGGATCAAAGTGATACCTCCTAAATCCTGGGTTTTGGATCTATGAGATAGATCTAAATGGATGTTAGGATTCTCACTAGTTGTAGTGAGATGGTATCAATCGATCCTGGGGAGAATCACTGGAAAGGTTCCAGGGTGATAAAGACGACTGAATGTCAGTCGCAGGCATTGTCTTTACCCTCAGTAGAGGGACGGTATGTTGGAAGAGTTCCAAGCTAGATACCGTGACATACTAGACGATAAAGGCTGGATACATCGCTACTTAAGATGCTACCAAAGAGGCAGTCTGGGTATATATTAGTTCATAAGATGAACTTTGTTCCTCCCATTGTGTGACAATGGAGTTGTGGCTTATGCCAAGGAACGCCGGTCCCATCAGTGATCCAGACATATTCTAAGGCAGTATCACCTGATCATGGAGATAGTTGATCTCAGGGGGATCGAGGTCAGGAGAGTAGACTCAGAGGACAACACAGCGGATCCACTCACAAAGGCCTGTTCCCAGAGAGAGACTATTATAGGATGGTTGAGTATGAGATACTACAACCACTGCTATCAGATGGCCCTAGTGCAAGTGGGAGACTGTTAGTTATATGTATGCCCTAGAGGCCATTACTATACATAGGATGTATATTGTAGGGGATGCTGGGACATATATAGGGAGGACTTTCTTGCTCAACATGATAGTATGCTATCTGGTTAATCTTTACCTTAACGTGTACACTGATTGTCTCCCTGTTACATGTTGGTAAAGCCCTTAGGATCTGTACTTGACTACCTGGACTATGATGCGGATCATACTAGTGGGGACATGGTAGTCCATAAGTACATCCTTCAAAGTCCCTAGTCGTGGGTGTATCGAGACGGGGCATCGATATACCAGAGTAGACTAGCGTGTACCTTCTCGACCCATACAGATGGGCGATGGATGATCCCATATCCATTGGTGTTTGACATCAGAGATGATATACGGGTGCTCAGTAGGGACTGGGTACACTGGACGGACTCGCCGAGAACTCCCAGATGGTATTATACCTCACGTCAGATGGCAGTTCTCTGGTGACACTGGTACAGAGTAGTCTGTTGACCCGAGATCGTCATAGAGTCTTGTGTGGTTCCCACTGTGCTTTGATTTCCATCTTACCACGTCCAAGAGGGCGTGCAAAACGGTGGTTTTTGGGTACAGTCCCGAGTCACATGGAGGCAATGAGCGATAGGAGGGGATTCGTCTCTCCCGGTATAGGGAGTTGATGTTGCGCTGTGTTCGATTGGCTATAACAGGAAATCCCTGGCCAGGGTTGCTGAGATTTACTGGTAAGTGTTACCAGTAGTTTCTCGAACAGTTATAGACCTCATATCGACACGACTTATCGAGCTATTGGGGTCTGACGTTTACCACCCCTAGGCGAGATATGCGACATATCAGACGATCAGACCGGACTGTACGGTAGTGTTACTGGTCGGATTCGCAGGAGTGTGAGCGGGCTTGCTCGTCGATCTTCTGATCGCTCAATACCCGGGTGGCCGTTACGTTTAGCAGACCGCTTGCGGCTTGTGGGTGTTTGATATGATCATCACCTGCTGCCGGCGTATTGACGAGTCTTTAGAGTCCTACACAGAGGTTTCCTGGCTCAAGCGAAACGAAATAGGAGCGCATATGAGATATGTGCGGGACCGAGAATAATACGAGTATGTGATACTGTATTCGATTCTCGCGATGTGACATTGATCGGTTATATGTGATATAGCCGGGTTATCGGATCAAGTGTTGATTCGATAAGTTGTTACTAATGATACTAGCCGGTTATATGCGATATGACCGGATCGTTAAATCAAGTGTTGATTTAATGATTTAATGCATAATTATATATTTGATATATTACTTTGCATTAACTAGTATCGGTTCACTTTATAATGGATTTTCTCACTCGGTTGTGCGCATTACATATGCGATATGATTTTGTGCACTGGATTGTATCATGTTTGATGATACATGCATTTTGGTTAAATGTAAAGAATTAAACCATGTTTTAAGTGGATAATTAGGGTTTTGATTTCCTTATTCATTTATTAATCTTTTTCTTTTTGGAAAAAGGAAAAAGGAAATGAGAAAATGGTTGCTATTTCGTTTGTATTCTTTGAAGCTTCATGAACTTTGACC
The DNA here is from genome assembly GCA_030015575.1 of Agapanthus africanus. Classification (NCBI taxonomy): domain Eukaryota; kingdom Viridiplantae; phylum Streptophyta; class Magnoliopsida; order Asparagales; family Amaryllidaceae; genus Agapanthus; species Agapanthus africanus. Next base: position 428,390,636 of record CM057345.1, on the reverse strand, counting down.
ATAGCAACCATTTTGTCTTCTTATACAAACCCTAACCATTCATCTAACTTGAGTTAACTCTCTACAATTAACCATGGTCTTGTTATGATAAGGTTTGATTATTCATTTCATTTTTAATTAACTTATCATAACTATTATCTTCTTCTTCCTCATTTTTCTTCAAGTGAAGAAAGCAAGGTCATCAATGGTAATTGATGATAAAGAGTGAGAAATCCAATTCTAAAGTCTACCCACTTCCTATTTCTTCATCCTCTACCTCTTGCCAAGTAGTAGAGTGTGTTTCCTTCACAAGTTTTTAGGGCTTGGTGAAGGTGGAGCTTGATTTAGCGATGCCTCGACGTAGATCATCTTCGGCATGGACATCGATGACCTAGCTCGCTTTTTCTCCGACGAAGCCGACTCTAGAGCCCGGATTCCTTTTGGATAGCGGAGACGACTTCGTTGCGGAGCTATGGAGGTGGAGCACCGGATCTACAAAGGTTGTATTTCCGATATCCCATTAGTTAAGTTGTTAACTAGATTGTTTTTCGCCTAGATTTCTAGCCAACGGTCCGTAGTCGGATTTCTCGGCACCTAGATTTTTGAAATTGGCATGGTTGATGCCTTGTGAGACCTCACTAGCGTGCCTAGGAACCCTACATATACAACCCCTGTAGTGATGGTATATTGGACTAAACCTAAGACTAAAACCCCTTTTAGCGAACTTAGAAACCCCGACATCGGGAATTTGTGAGAATTATGAGATTATTTTGACATCTGCTAACACCCGAGGCACCTGAAAAATATTTAGCAAATACAGAGAGATGTCCAGGCAACCTAGAACCTATACCCAAAACCCAGGACCCCAACTCCTTCACATGGCCACAAATTTATCCTTTTAGGCCGCAATTTGCGGCCTGGGAATTTCAATATGGGTTCGTGCTTGTTCCAGGGATTTATCTCTAGTGAATTAGACCCTCCATATGTGCAAAATTGGATAATTTCACCTAGGGTAAAATCTGGAGTTGTTTTCTTGAGTTGCTGCATTGTTTTGCAACTTCGTTTTAACTTGAGTTTTGGTATTTAATATTTTAAATCCATCGTGTGGCGTTTGAACGTCAACGGCTAAGGCTATTGGTCGTGTTTTGCATGCAAGGCTATAGGTTTTAACCTATGAGCGAAACGTGTGCCGTTTTGGTTTTCCGACTTGATTTTAATATGCATTTGCGATTGTGTATTGGTTATAGGTACCCCACGTAGAATTCGAGACGACGAGGAGAGCGTGGAGTCATCGACTCCAGCAAGAGAGGATCAAGGTGAGTAGATCTATATCTATGGGGGAAGTCGGGTGGATGGTGTATAGAACCCTCGCAATTTGATGGAAACCGATATATAGGACATGGTTAGAGAAACTTATTCTAGGAACCTATGGATGTGATTAAAGGTTTAGTGTGACATGATATGAAAGGAATGATGTCTCGGTTTGACACATAATAGGATATGAAATGTGAATGTGAATCACGACTTATAGATATGTAGTTGCACTAGAGTATGTATGAGTTTTAGAGTAGCATGACATTTAATGTATAAGGTAGAATGTTTGTATATATATATATATAAGATGACTTAATGCGATGAAAAGGATATACGATGTGATATGATGACTTAATTGATATGTTGGTATACGGATGCGAGTCGATTGAGATGATTGATACCTTTGTCGGTCCCTCGATATGAGATTGTTATAGATGCGACCTGGGATGTAGGTATATAGATATATATAAATGTTGTGAATCATGAGTGATATGTTGTACGAGACGTTAGGTCCGTACCCCTCATTGTCATATAGGATGATAGGATCCCCGATGGTTTAGTGCGGTCGTACGATGATTTTCCGTACGTGATGAGTTTTATGACGATTGATCTGTACCCTTGACTAGAAGATGTCGTACGATGGATTATACCGTACGTGTTGTTGTGAGGCTGGATGCCGATTGTTTGATTCACCGACTCGGTCATATTAGACACGTATACCTGTCAACATTCACTTGCGATTTACTTTATGCTACGTTCATGTCACTTTCATTGCATGTCATATATCTGTGCTAGTACACCTACACCATTATCGATGATGCGTATGTTACACTTACACTGATTGGCCGGCTCAGACACTTCATCATAGATAATTGCCATGTCACTACACAGTAGGATTGTTGCATCATAATATGACCCTCTTGCATAGTTTACTTGCTATAGTTACATATGCACCTTATACGTTGTTGCATTTGACTTGGGAGAATTTGGGAACCACAAGATGTATTTTAAAACTGGATTCATTTAAAAAGGCGGCTTTCCCTCGACATGTGCATATTACTGTTCCATGTTGCATGATATATGGATATGCTTACATTTCTGTTATATGTCGCATACATCATGCTTTACGATTATACGCATTGAGATATGTTGTTTCCATGAGATTTCTGGATTTGAGAACCATGGTTATTTCAAAAGAAAGTATGTATTGTTTTAAGAACCCGGTTTCTCTTGATATGATATTTTAGTGCGTCCGCCGTGCGTTTTCTCAGTTCTGAGACGTGTGATATGTGAAACCCGATTCGAGGAGGAGGATGATCCGTTTGCGGGTTCTTGGTGGACCCGGTATGGTACCCCGGGACGAGAGAGAGATTTCGTGGGGATGACGATGAGCCTGGCAGAGGGACTACTACCTACCGGTGATTGGTTGGACCTGGCGGTTATCCGGAGTCGAGAGATGGATAGGGGCCGACCCGTCTGCCGGAGCCCACAGGCCGATGCCGCAGACGGAGCCCGAGGGCTGATCTGTTGGATATAGTGCCCTCAGAGTCAATTATTGGATCACAGGTATGTGATTGCAATGATTGAGGGAGGACCTATGCCGGTAGGACAATCTTACTCAAAGATGATAGTATACTATCTGGTTTATCTTTATCATCGTGTACTGCTTTAGGTGACCTTACAGGTCACTATTACACGTTGATAGAGCCCTTAGGATTCTTGCATGACTGCTAGCAATATGATGGCGATCATATACATGGAAGTTGGGGTCTATAAGCACATCCTTAAAAGGTCCCTAGTCGTGGGAGTTTTCGAGACAGGGCATCGATACTTCGGAGTAGACTAGTGTATACAGTCGAGACCCCGACGAGGGGCGGTGGCCAGTCTCACAAGCCATTGGTGTCAGTTGGTTCACCTAAGATGTATACAGGTGCTCATTGGGTTATGAGTACACCGGACAGGACTCGCCGGGAACATACTAGTTGGTATTATACCTGACGTCAGATAGCAGTTCCCTGGTGACATATGTACAGGTTAGTTCATCGACCTAAGATCGTCATTTGTCTCGTTTTAAGTTCCCACTTTGCTTTGATTACTACCCTACCACGGCTCAAAGGAGTCGTACAAACAGGTTTTAGTTGGGTACAGTCTCGAGCCACATGGAGGCAGTGAGCGGATCGGCAAGGGTTTCGTTTCTCCCGGTATTGGGGGTGAGATCGCGCTGTGTCTAGGAGAGCCATTACACGAAGTCCTTGGCCAAGGCCGGAGATTTACTGGTAGGTATTCCAGTAATATCTCAGGGTGTTCTGGGCTACACTCAGACACGACTTGTACAGCTTTTGGGGGTCTGACTTTTACCAACCCCCTAGGCCCGCCATGCGATGCTCATAGACGAACGGACCGGACTGTACGGATATTGTCACTGACAGGCTCAGTAGGGTGTCAAGATGAGTTCGCTCATCGACCTCCCTTTTGGTAAATACCTGGTAGTCCGTTACGTACGGCTAGTACCTCTGACGTGCTAGTGGTTAAATCCACATCCAAAGTATTGACGAGTCTTTAGAGTCCCCCACAGACAGTTTTCCAAGTTTCGGGCGAAACGTTGTAGAGGCCGTATGAGATATGGCAGGGTTCGATCATATACGTGCAGTAGTGCACGGATCATGATCGGACGGATCATACTAGTGGGCTTTGGTTTAAACCGGATCCTAGTATTAGATTTGTTGGATTACTTTAGTCGCATCGCATTCGCATTCGGTCGGAATGCGGATGCAGGTATGTATATACAGGTGAGGGGTACTCTTGTGATCCGTCACGAGTTTACTTTAGTAGATGCCATTCTCTTTTTATTATTGCAAACATTTGGATTAGTGTTTGCATAAGGAAATAATGAGCTCAAAATCATGATTAGGAGCATTAATTGTGACACATGCAATCTAGTGACTCATGGTCTCTTTTATTGTGCATATGTCACATTATGTGATAGATTTGTGTGTTGAAATGAAAGGATGAGTGAGAAGGGAATCCATGAGGTTATGAGTTTGCTCTTGTATTTTGATAATCTCTCACTCTCATTTTAACACATAACACAAAAAGAAAAAGAGAAAAAAAAGCTTCTTCTTCTTCCTCCTCTTTCTTGAGCTCATTATCTCCTCACTAATGGCATCCATTAAATCCTCAAGAGACAAAGTGATGACACACATTCTCTACTACACCTTGGTCACATCGGCTAGCGAACTTCGTGCCCGAGTTGCTTCGTATGAAGCGGAAGCCCGTAAAAAGACTCGAAGATGTGGTACCCTTTTCGACGAGGAGATCGAGACCGAAGATGCCGCGAGGAGCTTGGGATGGTGGCCAAAGACCGAAGGACACGGATCAATCGATATAGCCTTTCCAACCCTTCTCTAGTTGCTAGTTGTAAGTTAATGGTTCGATCCGGATTTAAAGTATACGATAGCGCCGGTTTCTAGTTTGAAAAAAGTTTTCGTTTCCGCATTTTGGCCTCGAACAGACGGCCGGGGCGCTACCGTAGACTTACATGGTATCAGAGCCACGCCATTAACCTTTACTAGCTTGCTCTAGCGTGTTTAGAACTTCGATCGGACGAAATTTCCAAAAACTGCATTTCTAATTCTGAGTTTCTGTCGAATTTTTTTTGTCGTCAAAATTTTTTTTTGAGTATTACAGAAAATCAGGCTGGCTTTTTTAAGAAATCTGAGAAAAATTGGTTCACTGATTCCACTGTAGCAGCGCAGAACCGTGGCCATACTCACGTTTTGGTCGCGGAACCGCCGCCGTACTGTAGCATCAGTACACCAATTTTCCTACAGTGGTTTCTGACTTGGAAATGGGGTTTCTGGTAATTTTGGTTTTGGCCCAGATTATTTTGAGTACTGGGAATTGTGCTTGGGGCCCACTTCGGGAAATTTTGTCGATCGAAAATTTTAAACATGTTAGTTCACAGTATTTACATTATATCTGCGACCGTGAATGTCATTTGATCGGTAAATCTTGTCTAATTGCTATAGTTCTTTTAGACGGATTTGCGAACGTGACATTCACGTTGATGTTCTGTGTTGTGCTATGATCTTGCGGATTTGTCGTGGTGGATAGCCTGGGTGCAATGGTAGTACAGTTTGGTTGTATTTGTACTTTTGATATTGCGGGGCGAGCGTCCGACATGTGGACTGCCGTCACTGCCTGTTTGTATATTATTCTTTTGGGGCACGACCGGGCTGAGGTCGATGTACCCGTTGTATATATATTTTTCTTTCTGTACTAGGATTACCCCGCGGAGGGGTGCACGGGTAGCCGGGTTCTACAGGGAAACGAGCCCGCATCTCATGGCTTTGAGACAGAGGAGGCTTTACTCTAGAATTGGCGGGCTATTCGCGGCACTCGTAGGGGGTACAGGTTGACCCAAGGAGGGGTGCTTAGTTATCGGATTCCGTGAAGTGCTAGGTGGTCCATTCACATTGTTGAAGGGGGCTGTCTCGCTTCAGGTTTTGGCGGGTAACTTACCGCGCCCGTAGGGGTCTAGGATTTCATTGCACAGGCTATCCACACGACCAGGGGAACGTCGGGTTTCAGTAGCGGCTCTATGTAACCCGGGGATCCCAGATTATCTGTATTGTTCTGTGATGCTTATTATAGTTCTGTGATGTTGCGTTTTATCACGCCTTGAGCGAATATTATATATTGATATATATACTAGTAGATGTTGTATATGTTTTACACCCACGCTAGTCCAGTCCCCGCTCTGTCGTTAGTTAAGTAACCTAACGGGTGATGACGGGACCCAGTGGCGAATGCGGATGGCATATACGTACATCATATTTTCGTTCTTTATTGGTGTGATCAATTGATGGGACTGCATTAATTCGGATCAATGCAAGCTAAACAAACATGTTTGACGTTGTTAGAACAATTTTCAAAAAGCTGTTATTGCAAGGACGTTCTCTTTTGTTTTGCACAGTGGTATTCGGTTATGAATATCCAGCAACTCAGTCGACGAGGCAAGGGCCGAGATCCCTTCAACGGGAGTGACCTCTTGGACAGAAGTTTGCGTCAGGGTAATAACTTCACTATAGCCGATTGCCTTTTTGCTTTGCATCGTGGTATTCAGCTGGAATATCCTGCACCTCATTCTACGGGGAAAGAGCCGAGATCCCTTCACCGGGAGTGACCTCTTTAACAAAAGGTTTTCGCCACTATATTTTTATAAAAAGTTATCCGGTTCCTTCAACGATATCAAGTTCATTACGTTAAAGGCTTTTCGCCAAAAACCATTCGTAGCCCTCCGTCATTTCAGACGGGTAGCACTTAGTATTCATGCTACGTTTGTTGGCCAAAGTCAAGGCATAGTGTATGGTAGCTATTTGTTACCTTTCTGTTGCATAGATAGATGCGTTGGTTTGGGACAGTCGTACTGCTTTGTTGGCCAAAGTCAAGGGTAGGTACGGGTGGGTTCAAATTAACCTGGATAATGACGGGTAGAACTTGACATGTGACTTATGATTTGTTGGCCAAAGTCAAGGTCATAAGAGCATGGGGTAAAAATCACATCGGGAGTTTCTAAAGAAACTGAAACTTGCCAGATATGCGCATACCTTCTGGAGTGTGATAACATGAGTGGATTCCATCACGTTATCATGCGATGATAGTTGGATCCTGATTCTCACTGATGAGTTGGTTTACTCCTCGGGTGATCCCGACTAATTCTTCTTTCAGGTTTGGAAGAGAATTTGACGATACAGTAGGAGGTTTCCAGATTAGATAAATTGATAACCATTTTGATCTAGGTTAGAGTGCACGCTGAGTGTTTCTTTTTTCTCTCTCTTTGGTAGCGACCATGACCCGACCTTTGACTATGACTCAGTAACCAAGTTAACCAAACCTTGTTAAAAACACTGGCTTTTGGATTGTCTGAGTTGCATACCTCATTGCCACTCCCACTTTTTCCCTTTTCTCCAGAACACCCCGTATTACTACGAACATCCACTTCCATTGGATAAAACCATCGTATGGTTATATAGGAACTCGAAGGAACTTGTTCCAGATTGGAGAATGGTTTCTGGTTCTGGAGAAAATGAATAGGACTATTCAGTTGTCTTTTCCTTTTACCTTCTCTCAGGTTGCGAGTGCTCCTTGGATTAGGAAAGTACACCTATTACGCTTATTGGATAGTCTTCTTCCAAACCATAGGCAGGTGCCGAACGGTGGGGAATGAAGAAAACCAATTAGCCTAACGAAGGTGTACAGAAAATATTAAGTAAAGACAAATAAAGGGATTAGTAAGAGGGCAAAGTAAACTGCGGCTGCTATTCACGACCAAACCAAGTATTTCTTTGCCAATCCTACATCACCTTTGTATTTCTATAGAACACTCTGTATCACTACGAAGATCCACAGTTCATTGGATACTCCATCGTATGGTTATATACGAACTCGAAGGGACTTGTTCCAGTTCGGGGATGGATTCTGGTTCAGGAGAAATAGAAATAAGGTTTATTCAGTTGTCTTTTATCTTTACCTTCTCTCGCATTGCGAATGCTCTTAGGATTAGGGGAGTATACCCATTATGCTTATTGGATAGTCTTCTTCCAAACCATAGGCTGGTGTCGAACGGTAGGGAAGGAAGAAAACCATTTGGCCTAAAGATGGTGTACAGAAGGTAATGACTAAAGACATATAAAGGGATTTGGAGAGATGACAAAGAAATATACGGTTACAGTTATGAATCTGATAATGGAAGAGGCATTACTAGGAATACCCGGATAGCCCTCCGAAACATTTACATATTTCAGTTTCGCTGTGTATTGTTAAAAGAAAACCGATTTCCCAATTAGCCCCTTCTCCAGGGTATGTATTTACCAGGTTTGATTCTCACATCTGTATGGTGTTACAGATGATGAGTGGGAGTAAGTTATTGGGAATTGGGTGATCATCCTCATTATATCGGGATTCGTTGTAATTGGTAATATTTGAGGAAATCGCCTGGGTTGTTTGTCGGACAGCAAATATTTGGTTTTGATTATCCGTTGTTATGCACCAATTTCAAAATTATATATCTGTACATTTATTTTTATAAAGTGAGATATAACTTTTTGAAATTATGTCTATGACATTTACCTATATCAGTGGATGGTTAGGTAAGGAGCATTAAACTGCGGTGTAATTCTTCTTAACCATAAGTACAGTTTTCAACCTACGATGCACAGGGAATGAGTTATTAGACTCAGGGGACTTATACAGAGTATTGTATATTGTCCAGTGTCCATTAAGACAGTGGGGTTGGTACTCGTACTATATTCTGTTTACTTGTGACTTCTTTAGTTCTTAGACACGTGTTTCGTAGAAATGCAAGGTCTAAGTTTTGAGAAGTTATAGGTATAAGAATAAAGTAGAGAACCAGGTGTTGCAAGTATCAGAATTCTTCAAGGTGATCGAAGATGTAGATACTTGTGTATGGTATTCAGTTGATAGTAATAATTTTGGGAAACTTGCTTCTCTTTCAGGTTACTCATATCTGGATGTATTCCAAAGTTGAGTAATGCTGATCGGCCTCTCTCCATTTAGTTGACATGCACTGGAGACAGCTGCATGATTTGAATCTGGTTCCAATTAAATCAGTGCCTCTGTTTCTATATTGGATATAGAATAGTTCATATCTTAACAATGTTAAGGTATGGGGAGTTGTCCGGCTTATGCTTAAAACCAGACTCTGGATAACTCAAGGCACGTTTCTATAATGGCTGTTTATGGGTTGACCCGGGCTATGACGAGGGTTGACTTTCTACCATCTGGAAGATCAATAGTGATATTGTTCTTGACTCGCCACAGTTTTAGTAAAATAGATTTTTTCAGAAAACAGTAGTGGGAGTATGGTAGAACTGGAAGTGATTCCAGAACCGCAAACGATTACTGAAAATTTAATAAGAACCTAAAGATTCGATCTGGTTTGATATTCCATTAGCCACTCCGCAGATATGGTTGGTAACCTCAGGCACCCGAGAGGTACTCCGGTAGCCTCAAGGACGGTCACAGGGAGGTTCTTGTTTACCCAGACTTGCCATTGCTGTTGTTCCAGACTGTGAGACCCGACAGGAGGATGAGTATAGCGTCGTTCTAAACTAGCTTCAGAAGTGTACGTGTATATGACTCTGTCAAAGGGTTGTCGTAGTCAGTAGGAGCAGCGGAAGCATAATGGTCAAGTAGCTTATGTCTATTTATAGACTAAAGCAGATATAGCGGAGATAGATCATCTATTTCTGATGTGACAGTCATAGGTTTGACTTCATCAGAATAGGGGATGGATCTGTTAAGAAGGTAGTAGGGTGTGATGTCCTGGTATTTGGATGACATACACAGAGTAGGAAGTGAAATTTCTATACTGCGATCGGTAATACTTTGGTTGTCACACAGTGGTTTCTCCACATAGGATCTGGATATAATATCAGACATTCTGGTTACTAGATCTATGGTTTTAGATCTAGATTTGGGTAGTTTCCCAATCTGGGTACTTAGACAGTATTCTAAAGGTGTTTTAGAATGGACGACTCCTGGCACGGTAATGTACCTGCAGGTAATGGAGTCACCCTCTCTAAAGGTGTCTTACAGACTAAAGAGGAAAGGGATGTGCATGATTGGCAGATCACTTGCTTAGGCAATTGAGTCAATCATGAGATGTCAAGTACCACACCAGATGTTGTTTTTGCACTAGATGCAATAAGTTGATATTGATCCTATCTTGGAGAAACGTTCGGAAGCAGTTTTAGAACATAAGTAGATGTTCTAGGGATATGATAATAACAGCCTCTTTTAGGATACGGTTATCATTCCAGGCTTTCAAGGTGACCTGGATGACAGAGTGATTATCAGAGTTATAGTTATTCCTCTGACGAGGGGCAGTTGTTTGGACAGGAGGTCCAAGCGGATACTGAGGGTGGCATGGCGCAGGATACTGATTAAGTTCAGTTGACGATACAGTCTAAGAAGTTTGGATTTGGAGTTCATTTATGAACTATGTCCCATCAGATATCCAAACATATTCTAAGACAGGTATTGCTCATTTCAAGAGATGGCTTTCTCCGCGAACTTGAGATAAAGAGAGACATAGAAAGAAACATCAGGGAGGATCCACTCACTGAGGCTATTCCTTGAAAGCGGTAGTTTCACAACCAGGCTTTGTGAGACTGATCAGTAGAAGAGTTGGGTTTTTGGTATCACACGGGCTATGAGTATGCGGCATCGCAATAATTAGCCTTGAGTGCAAGTGGGAGATTGTTGGATATAGTGCCCTCAGAGTCAATTATTGGATCACAGGTATGTGATTGCAATGATTGAGGGAGGACCTATGCCGGTAGGACAATCTTACTCAAAGATGATAGTACACTATTTGGTTTATCTTTATCATCATGTACTGCTTTAGGTGACCTTACACGTCACTATTACACGTTGATAGAGCCCTTAGGATTCTTACATGACTGCTAGCAGTATGATGGCGATCATATACATGGAAGTTGGGGTCTATAAGCACATCCTTAAAAGGTCCCTAGTCGTGGGAGTTTTCGAGACAGGGCATCGATACTTCGGAGTAGACTAGTGTATACAGTCGAGACCCCGACGAGGGGCGGTGGCCAGTCTCACAAGCCATTGGTGTCAGTTGGTTCACCTAAGATGTATACAGGTGCTCATTGGGTTATGAGTACACCGGACAGGACTCGCCGGGAATATGCTAGTTGGTATTATACCTGACGTCAGATAGCAGTTCCATGGTGACATATGTACAGGTTAGTTCATCGACCTAAGATCGTCATTTGTCTCGTTTTAAGTTCCCACTTTGCTTTGATTACTACCCTACCACGGCTCAAAGGAGCCGTGCAAACAGGTTTTAGTTGGGTACAGCCTTGAGCCACATGGAGGCAGTGAGCGGATCGGCAAGGGTTTCGTTTCTCCCGGTATTGGGGGTGAGATCGCGCTGTGTCTAGGAGAGCCATTACACGAAGTCCTTGGCCAAGGCCGGAGATTTACTGCTAGGTATTCCAGTAATATCTCAGGGTGCTTTGGGCTACACTCCGACACGACTTATACCGCTTTTGGGGGTCTGACTTTTACCAACCCCTAGGCCCGCCATGCGATGCTCATAGACGAACGGACCGGACTATACGGATATTGTCACTGACAGGCTCAGTTGGGTGTCAGGATGAGTTCGCTCATCGACCTCCCTTTTGGTCAATACCTGCTAGCCCGTTACGTACGGCTAGTACCTCTGACGTGCTAGTGGTTAAATCCACAGCCAAAGTATTGACGAGTCTTTAGAGTCCCCCACAGACAGTTTTTCAAGTTTCGGGCGAAACGTTGTAGAAGCTGTATGAGATATGGCAGGGTTCGATCATATACGTGCAGTAGTGCACGGATCATGATCGGACGGATCATACTAGTGGGCTTTGGTTTAAGCCAGATCCTAGTATTAGATTTGTTGGATTACTTTAGTCTCATCGCATTCGCATTCGGTCGAAATGCGGATGCAGGTATGTATATATAGGTGAGGGGTACTCTTGTGATCCGTCATGAGTTTACTTTAGTAGATGACATTCTCTTTTTATTGTTGCAAACATTTGGATTAATATTTGCATAAGGAAATAATGAGCTCAAAATCATGATTAGGAGCATTAATTGTGACACATGCAATCTAGTGACTCGTGGTCTCTTTTATTGTGCATATGTCACATTATGTGATAGATTTGTGTGTTGAAATGAAAGGATGAGAGAGAAAGGCAGCCATGTAGTTGTGAGTTTGCTCTTGTATTTTGACAATCTCTCACTCTCATTTTAACACATAACACAAAAAGAAAAAGAGAAAAAAAAGCTTCTTCTTCCTCCTCTTTCTTGAGCTCATTATCTCTTCACTAATGGCATCCACTAAATCCTCAAGAAACAAAGTGATGACACACATTCTCTACTTCACCTTGGACATGTCGGCTAGTGAACTTCGTGCCCGAGTTGCTTTGGATGAAGCGGGAGCCCGTAAAAAGACTCGAAAATGTGGTGCCCTTTCCGATGAGGAGATCGAGACCGGAGATGCCGCGAGGAGCTTGGGATGGTGGCCAAAGACCGAAGGACCCGGATCGATCGGTATAGCCTTTTTAACCCTTCTCTAGTTGCCAGTTGTAGGTTAATGGTTCGATCCGGATTTAAAGTATACGATAGCGCCAGTTTCTTGTTTGAAAAAAGTTTTCGTTTCCGCATTTTGGCCTCGGACAGATGGCCGGGGCGCTACCGTAGACTTACACGATCCGGACTGACGGAGCCCGAGTTATGAGGATTTACATGTCGATGCTGAACACGGGTTTCATGATGTTTCGAGTGTCGATGTTGGACACTCAGGTTCCATGATTTTGATGTGTCGCGAGGGACACACGTTGATTTATATCCTCATACTTTCATGCATATGCTTTTATGATATTTACATGCATGATGATGTTGTGTCAGTGGTTGACACGTGGACGAGATCCACATGCATACATACATTGATTATATGGTTGGACGAGATCCACATGCATACATACATTGATTATATGGTTGGACGAGATCCACATGCATACAAGCATTGATTATATTGTTGGATGTTATCTACATGCTGATAGGCATTTACTTACATTGTTGGCACATATGCAGTTACGGTCACCCTAGATATCATAGTATTACCTTTATGATATAGTTGACCTAGGAAATCGTTATTTTATTCAATTTCTACTTGTTGATGTTTTTCTACTCACGAGTTGGAAACTCACCCCCGTCGTGCCACAATTCTTGCAGGTTGACCGTTTGCATCAGTAGCGGCATCGTTGGTACGCAGTTGCATTCGGGTGATTGCTTTGGTAGGTGGTACATATTGGATTGTACCCCTCTTGTATTTATTTTTCATATTGTATCTAGTCAACTCCATCAATCAAACTAGTATTTGTGTAAGTAATGAGACTCGGTGAGACTTGTGGTTGCAAGACTTAGAGCGAGGGGTATTCCGCTACTTGTGGTTTTGATGTCTTGCTTATTTCCTTATCTTTTGTGGTGAACTTCGTCGTTGGGTGTCGTATACTTATATTTATGCTTTGGGTGGTTGTGGATGCCCCGATTGGCGAAGAGCTAGCTCCCGCTTGGGGATGCCTTTATATTATCATGTATTGTAGTTTTGGATAAAAAAAATACAAAGGAGGCGCTGCCCAAATTTTTAAAAAAGACGAAACATGTTTACAACTAATAAATTCCACTTGCATTTTTCATGTTCCCTTTCTATGCTTTTAAGAAAACATGATTTCATTATACCTTTATTGCAAAGCGTCACCTCTTTTATTTTCTTAAAAAGGTTTAGATTTCTGGGTTTTGGCTTGCTTGAATTACGTTACGCCTTTAGACATTGCGTGATTTAAGCGCCGGTCACAAGCTAATATTTCGAGTAGTGACACAAGCACATCCTTTAACCGTTCCTAGTCGAGAGAATATCGAGACAGGGAATCGATATTCTAGAGTAGACTAGTGTGTACGTTTCTTGACCTTATAGGGGCGATGGTTGATCCCACAGCCATTGGTGTTTGACATCAAAGATTGCATACAGGTGCTCATTAGAGAATGGGTACACCGAACAAGACTCGTCGAGAACTCCTAGATGGTACCATACCTCTCGTCAGATAGCAGTTCTCTGGTGACACTTGTACAGGTTAGTCTGTAGACCCAAAATCGTCATAGTGTCTTGTGTGGTTCCCACTGTGCTTTGATTTCCTCTCTACCACGGCTCAAAGGAGTCAAGCAAACAGGTGGATTTTAGGTACAGTCCCGAGTCACATGGAGGCAGTGAGCGATAGGAGGGGTTTCGTCTCTCCTGATATAGGGAGTTGATGTTGCGCTATACTCGATTGGCTATAACAGGAAGTCCCTGGCCAGGGCTGATAAGATTTACTGGTAAGTGTTATCAGTAGTTTCTCGAACCGTTATGGGCCACACATCGGCATGACTTATCAAGTTACAAGGGTCTGACGATTCCACCCCTAGACTCGATATGCGACATATCAGACGAAGAGACCGGACTGTATGGTAAGTGTTGTTTATAGGCTTCACAAGAGTTTGGACAAGCTTACTTGTTGATCTTCTTTTCGTTCAATACCTAGGTAGCCGTTACGTCCATCTAGTACCGCTAACGGCTTATGGGTATCTGATGTGATCATTACCTACTACTGGCGTATTGACGTGTCTTTAGAATCCTACACAGAGGTTTCCTAACTCAAGCGAAACGAAGTAGGGCGCATATGATGATATGTGCGGGAGCTTAATTAAATACGAGTATGTGTTACCGTATTCTAATCTCGTGATATTTGATATCGGTTAGGTTATATGTGATATAACCGGATTATTGAATCAAGTGTTAATTAAATGATTTGTTATATGTATATATATTTGATATTGGCTGGCTATATATGATATGAACGGATTATTGAATCAAGTGTTGATTTGATATTGAACATTATCGGTTTTATGTGATATAACCGGATTATCGAATCAAGTGTTGATTTAATAATTTGATATACATATTTATATGATATTAGTTGGTTATATATGATATAACCGGATTATTGAATCAAGTGTTGATTTAATAATTTGATATATATTTATATTTGATATATTTATATATTAACTAATATTATAGCTCACTAAATGATTTTTCTTCTCTTGATATATAATTGTGTGTGTGTGTGTAATGGATTATGTATCATGGTTGATGATACATAGAACATGGGTGTATGAGACTCATGCTAGGGTAAAAGATATTCGTGATGATTTAATCTAAAAAGAAAATAAAAAGGATTAGAAATGAGAGCTTGGATGCTTGGAGTGTAAGTCCACATTACCTCTCCCGGTACTTACGGGCTTGCAGAAATAATGAAAAACGATTTTCAAGAAGCGGTAACATGGACTCAAAAAAATGGATCTTTGTTAAACAACTAACTAACAAACCTAACAAGAGTTTTACCTACTCGGTTAGGGTGTTATACCTTTCTTGAACTCCTTCGTCTTCAACTCTTTCCGGTGTACGGATCGGCCTCACCTCGTCGTCTCCTTGCGCCGAAGATGGACCACCTGAAAGCTTCTACCTTTGGCTTCTTCTTCGAACTAGAAGAAACTAGAACACTAGGTTTGCTAAACCTTGTGAACTAGGATGAGTAGAGAAATGATTTGGGTTTTCTTTTATCTCTAAGGCAATGTTTCTCAACTCATGAGAGGGTGTTGCCTTGAGCTAGAGAGAGAGCAAGAGGAAGAGCAAGAGGGAGAGCTCAAGCAAGAGAGAGAAATGAAATGAGAGAATGAGTAACTCTTTTACCATCCAAGCTCTCATAATCCAAAACCATCATAAAAAAAATAGTAATCAAGTATTATGTGATGGTTCAAGTCAAAATGTCCATATCATTTCATGCACTCATTTTGCAAGAAGAAACAAGCAAGCAAAAGTCTTTGCCATGTAATGATAGCCATTGTCATGATGATGGTCAACTAGTCCAACCTAGTCAACCGGTCAACAAAGTCAACAAGTCAACAAAGTCAACCCCTCAACAACCATGTCACTATAATACTTAATTAATATTATTGTTAATTATATTTCTTATTCTCATTAGGGTTTGGCAAAAAGTCAATAGTCAACAGTCAACAGTCAACAACCCCAATGAGAATCCTCTGCCTCTGTCTCTCTGTAAACTGTGCATACACACCCGCATCCGCGTTCCGAGGAACACGAATGCAAACGAGATAAAACCAATCCCAAAACGTATACTAGGATCTGGTTTAAACCAAAGCCCGCTAGTGTTAACTGTCCGGACACCAAACGTGCACAAGTGCACGGATGTGACCGAACCCTGTCGCAAAACCATGCGACCTGTCGCAAAACCATGCGACCTCTACTCTTTTACCTAAAGGCGAATAGCTTTCTGTGTGGGACTCTAAAGACTCGACACTACACTGGCAGTAGGTTTAACCACAGACCGCAAGCGGCACTAGCTGTGCGTAACGGTCCCCAGGTAGATGCCGACAAGAAGACTGACGAGGTGAAACCCATCTGAACTCCTACTGAGCCTGAATGTGACAATCTCCGTACAGTGTGTTCTGTTCGTCTGATACGTCGAATGGCGGGCCTAGGGGGCGGTAAATGTCAGTCCCCTAATAGCGGTACAAGTCGTGTCGGAGTGTAGCCCAGAACACCCTGAGATAGCACTAGAAACCTACCAGTATATCTCGCTTGCCCTGGCCAGGGACTACTCGAGTAATGACACAGCGCGATGTCAACCCCCAATACCGGGAGAGATGAATCCTTTCTAACCGTCACTGCCTCCAAGTGCTTCGGGACTGCATCCAAAAACTACCTGTTTGCATGACTCCTTTGAGCCGTGGTAGGGTAGTAATCAAAGTACAGTGGGAACACACTCGAGGCAATGTGACAGTGTCAAGTCAGCGGACTAAGCTGTACTCATGTCACCTGGAAACTGATAACTGATGATAGGTATAATACCAACCAACAGTTCCCGACGAGTCCTGTCCAGTGTACTCGTAACCTAACGAGCACCCGCATACTATCTCAAGTACGACGTACTGACGGCTGTAGGACAGACCGTCTCCCAAGCTGGGATAAGAAGCGCATACGCTAGTCTACTCCAGAGTATCGATGCCCTGTCTCGATAGTCCTGTGACTAGGGACCTGCATATGGATGTGCTTATAGATTACCCAACCCCCACGAGTGTGACTGCCATCATAAGGCTGGTAATCAAGCAAAGATCCTGAGGGCTCCACTAATGTGTAAAGGCGATATGCTAAAAGAAACACATGCACACATTAAAGCAGAAACAAACCAAGTAGCATACTACCATTTTGAGCAAGATTGTCAATACAAGGTGAATATCCCAAGCTTCCATTAAGTAATATACATACTAGTATGATACAGTAATGGCCTCTAGGGCATATACACTAACAATCTCCCACTTGCACTAAGGCCATGTACTGGCGTATCGAAGACCTATCATCTCGATCAGCCGCTCGAACTGAGTCTGGGGTAAGGGCTTCGTGAATGGATCAGCAGTGTTTTCTTCCGTAGCAACTCTCCAAACCTCGATCTCCTTGCGACCCATGATCTCCCTGATCAGGTAATACCGCCTCAAGATGTGTCTGGACTTCTGATGGGACCTGGGTTCCTTCGCTAAAGCTATAGCTCCGTTGTTGTCACAATACAGCGGTATTGGATCAACAATGGTAGGAACCACCTGAAGCTCCATGAGGAACTTCTTCATCCAGACAGCTTCCTTTGCGGCATCTGCAGCAGCGATATATTTCGCTTCCATCGTCGAGTCAGCAACGGTTTCCTGTTTGGAACTCTTCCAACACACCGCCCCTCCATAGAGGGTAAAGACATAACCCGACATGGACTTGGAATCATCCTTGTCACTCTGGAAGCTGGAGTCAGCAAAGGCCTCGATCTGGA
Organism: Agapanthus africanus; assembly: GCA_030015575.1. Lineage (NCBI taxonomy): Eukaryota > Viridiplantae > Streptophyta > Magnoliopsida > Asparagales > Amaryllidaceae > Agapanthus > Agapanthus africanus. The sequence goes on along the minus strand of CM057345.1, from coordinate 428,372,826 downwards.
GGTCTTTTCCGCCATACACCAAGAACATCTTCTTAGTCCTTCTCAGGTACTTGAGAATGTTCTTTACCGCTATCCAGTGTTTCTCCCCAGGGTTTGACTGATACCGGCTTACCGCACTCAGTGCATAAGCTACATCTGGTCTGATACACAACATTGCATACATTATAGAGCCTACCGCAGAAGCGTGAGGTATAATAGACATGCGATCCCTTTCCAAATCAGTCTTGGGAGACATCTCTTTGGAGAGGGTGATCTCGTGACAAGCCGGTAGATTACCGCGCTTGGAATCTTCCATACTGAACCTTTTCAGTATGGTGTCGATGTACCTGGACTGTGAGAGTCCTAATATCCTCTTGGATCTGTCACGATAGATCTGGATCCCCAGAATATATGAGGCATCACCCAGGTCTTTCATGGAGAACCTGTGTGACAAGAACCCTTTGACAGATTGTAGCATAGGAATGTCATTTCCTATCAAGAGAATGTCATCCACGTATAAAACGAGGAATACTACATTTCTCGCTACAAATCTACTATAGATGCATGGTTCATCTGGATTTTTGATAAAGCCAAATTCCTTGACCGTCTCATCAAAACAGATGTTCCAACTCCACGATGCCTGCTTCAGTCCATATATGGACTTAAGCAACTTGCACACCTTTCCGCTTCTCCCACTCTAAATGAAACCCTCTGGCTGGTCCATATAGACACACTCATCTAAATTTCCATTTAGAAAAGCGGTCTTTACGTCCATCTGCCAAATCTCATAATCGTGGAAAGCAGCAATGGAAAGAAGGATCCGAATGGATTTCAGCATAGCCACTGGAGAAAAGGTTTCATCATAGTCCAAACCAGCTCTTTGACGAAAACCCTTTGCAACAAGTCTAGCCTTATAGGTCTCAACCTGTCCATCTACACCAATCTTCCTTTTGAAGATCCATTTGCATCCTACGGGTTTTACCCCATCTGGAGCAATGTCCAACGTCCATACTTTGTTGGTGTACATGGACTCCATTTTGGTCCGCATTGCATCCAGCCATTTTACCGAGTCAACGCTCTGAACGGTCTGCTGGAAGCTAGTAGGCTCATCATAATCAATGATGCAATCCTCTCTATCCCCGTCTATGAGAAAACCGTAGTATCTCTCGGGAGGATGAGACTGCCTACTACTCCTGCGGAGCGGCATAGGAATGTCATGTTCTTTCGAACCCTCTGGTTCTACTAAGCTTTCAGTAATAGTCTGTGGTTCTGGAATTTCTTCCAGTTCTATTGCGCTCCTACTTATCTGATTCTCCAAAAACTGAGTTTCCAAGAAGTGGGCATGCCGAGAAACAAAAACCTTTTGTTCCTCTTCACAATAGAAGAAATATCCCTTGGAGTTCTTTGGATATCCCACAAACTTGCACTGTACTGAGCGTGCCTCGAGCTTGTCCGCATGCAGCTTTTTAACAAAAGCTGGACTTCCCCATGTCTTAATGTGATTAAGATAGGGTCTCTTCCCACATCACATCTGATATGGTGTAGTAGGCACAGTCTTAGTTGGAACACGGTTCAAAAGGTATGCAGCTGTTTCTAGTGCATATCCCCAGAATGATCGCGGTAACTCAGCGTTACTCATCATGGACCGTACCATATCCAATAGGGTTCGGTTCCGTCTCTCCGATACACCATTATGTTGCGGAGTGTATGGAGGAGTAAGCTGAGAGAGAATTCCATTCTCTTTTAAGTAATCCAGGAACTCGGCACTCAAGTATTCACCACCTCGATCAGATCTTAGTGTCTTGATCCTTTTGCCGGTTTGTTTTTCTACTTCATTCTTATATTCCTGGAATTTTCCAAAGGCTTCGGATTTATGTTTCATTAAGAAGACATAACCGTACCTTGAAAAGTCATCCGTAAAAGTAATGAAGTAAGAATAACCGCTTCGTGCATGCGTAGACATTGGACCGCACACGTCGCTGTGTACAAGTCCCAAGAGCTCGCTCGCTCTTACTCCGTGTCCAGTGAACGGAGTCTTTGTCATCTTTCCTTTGAGACAGGATTGACAAATGGCATACGATTGATATTCGAACGGATCCAAATATCCTTCTGTATGTAATTTCGTCAACCTTCTCTCATTGATGTGACCCAGTGATCAGTCAAAAATATTGCATTCTTAACACGGCAATTTCCCTATCATTTGCACTCATCTAGAAGTGTTCGGCATTCATATTTCACATATTAGCAGATCAGTCATAAAATATCAGATTGCATGTGTTAGACTTTTAAACCGGCACTTTAAGGGAAATTGACTGTATTTTTTTGGCATCGCATCATCCCTGTATTGCGCAACACTTGTGTCGAGATTTGTGCAGGAAATTGCAGGAGCAAAGTCAAAAGAAGCTGATAAAAATATACACCAACTCCATGTTTTCAGATCTGGTAGCAATATAGAGGGAAAAATACAATTAAATATATCACAAAAGGGCCCATATGTCAGTACCAGAGAAGCCCAAAAGTTTCAAGCCACAAAGCCTCCAAAGCGCCGCGGTTCCGCGGCGAGAGCCAGCTTATGCCGCGGAACCGCGGCGCTTTTGCCACGTCATCAGCCAATTTTCATTGCACAATTCCTCTCTCAGGGCCCACATTCATTTAAGATGCCTCAAATTCCAGAATTCTCTCGAAGCTTCTACCAGATCAGCAAAGATCATTAAGCAAAGCTAATCTTAATTAAGCTCCTAACTAACTTCATCTAGAAGCTTCTCCTTAACTAACTTTTGGAAGGAAATTCAAATCTCCTCAACAAACTTTTGGAGGGAAACTTAAAATTCAAATCCTAGATCTAGGGTTTTGATGGCTATAAATAGGAACCTAGATCTAAGGGTTATTCAAATCCTAGATCTACGGTTTTGATGGGGATAGTGCGCTAATTGTTCGTATTTTGAAATTTGAGTTGAAAAATTTATTCCATCTATATTTTTAGATCTAAACTCGCACAAACCCTAAATGATTTGTTGTGGTTTATTGCGAGGAAATCTGGAGCTGCTGTGCAATTAAAGAAATTGTTTGGAAATTTCCAGAGAGCTGAGAAAGTATACAGTAGCTTGCTGCTGAATTATGGTACAGTGATCATCACAGACGACCGCGATTCCGCGGTCCTGACCCACTAATTGCCGCGGTTCCGCGCCTTGGTAAATCCCCTCTCTCTGCCAATTTTCCTCTGTAAGTTTCTTACCTTCTCCTCTCTCCTCTTTTTAGCTCCAACTAACATTTTGTGCAGGTTTCTTTGCAAATAATCGCAGCGCCGCGCAAAAAGCAAAAATTAAATTGTGCGTGTTTTGATTTTGTGGTTGTTTGCATAATTAATACGGATATTAAGGGGCAAACACCGAATCCAAATTAGGTGGGGAGTTCATTACCCTTCCTAAGCCCCAAAAATCACAAAACTTGCATCCGCATTTACCCTCATTAATTAAAAGAAATCTAGAAATGACTCTAAGGACCGTCACGCTCACTTAGGACAGAAGAAGGTCGTGGGTAATTCATTGCTTATCCGCGTTTTCTTGTGGTGTCTAAGGCTAGTGGTTATTAATTAGGCCCACTACTTACGTAGTGGAGTACCTTCCCACTTACCTGGCACTTACCTGGCCACTGGGGGACAAAGAGGCAGTGGAGGATTCTATCCTGCGACTTGTCTTTTGGCAGTTAGGAGCGGTCTAGAGCCGGACCTAGGTGACCACTAGAATTAGGGTATTGCTTGTTGCATTTGTTGTGCTCGCATCATTTTTTCAAAAATCCGTATCATTTTTCAAAACAAACACCAACACTTCATTTCCCCTAATTATAAATTCACGCTGCCACTTGTACTATCCCTTTTTAGTGCAAGATAGGCTGGACACGGGTTTCTAGTGCCCGTTAAGTCCGCATTTCCCTCATCGACCCAAAAGTCGGTATTTCTACATTTACCCTTTCTTTACCCACCACTACACCCACATCGATGGAACCGACACCATCGAACTTCTTTACCACTAAGCTGCCGCCGTCCGTTGGTGCACAGAATCTACCTCGCATCTCTCCCCAAGAGAGATGCTATCCTACACGAGGCCTCCTTTCCACCTGTCTTTCCATTCCACCAGCCAATGGGGAAAATTTTCAGATTAAACCCCAATACATCAACCTTCTACCAAAATTTCACGGTCTCGAGTCTGAGGACGCATACGTGTTTATCACGAAATTTGAAAATGTATGCGCAATGATGGGTACCTCACAGCTGTCTGTGGATGCTATGCGTCATCGTCTTCTCCTATTTACCTTGTGCGATTTAGCCGAGAAGTGGCTATATAACACTACCACACATTCCATTTCAAATTGGGACGAATTCGTCAAAGCATTCCTTAAGAAATTCTACCCACATCAAAAGACAGCTCGAGTCCGTAGCGAAATCTATCAATTCACCCAGCTTCCAAATGAAACATTTTCAAAATGTCTTGAACGCTTCAAGGATCTGTTAGTCCAATGTCCACATCACGGCATCCCGAGATGGGAACTGTGCCGAATCATTTATGAGGGCATCACTCCTTACACAAGACAGACCCTTGAATCCATGTGTCAAGGCAACTTTATGACTAAGAATGATGGGGAAGCCTAGGAATTCCTAGAAGATTTCGCTGAAAAATCTTTACAGTGGGAGGGTGTGAGTCAATCGTCTAGGGATGGCAATGATATTTCCATAGGAGTAAGAGCTGACATTGCAGCTATACACAAGAAACTCGAGACTATGGAAAACAAATTTTTAGCCGCCACCCTAAATCAAATGTCACTCTCCAAAACTGTATGTGGCTGTCGTTCTGATCCGTCTCACTTGACGGAAGAATGTCCGTTTCAAGGTCATGAGCATACCAATGCCGCATTTCAACGACCTAGAAACGATCCATCTTCCTCCACATATAATCAGGGTTGGAGGAATCACCCTAACTTTGTTTGGAACCAATCACAATCTCAAAACACGGTTCCAACCAAACATAATTTCCAAAGGGTCCCTCCACCACAACAACAGCCACCACTTCAATTAAGTCAGCACCCCTTTCAATCACAAAACTTCCAAAATCCGGCCAACACTTTTACACCGTCTAGTCCTTTGCAATTGACCGGTACAGATAATATCTCTGCACTAGCACAAACCTTGGATACTTTCATGAAACAATCCATCCAAGGGACGGCGAGTTTGCAATCTTCCGTCGAGAATGTGATGAAAATCATTGTCTCTCAAAATGAGAATATCAAATCGATGGAAGAACAAATTGCACAACTAAAAGCCGAAATGAGTGCAAGAGGGAAAAGGAAACTTCCAGCTCAACCTTTACCCAATCATGGCTATTCACATCATGTGGATGCAATCACGTTGAGATCTGGAAGAGTGCTTGACAATCACGTTGGGGAAGAGTTTGATGATACTGATAAATCAATCAATATCACCCCGGCTGAGACCTTTTCTCACGCACACACTTCTAATTCTGATCCCAGTTCTTCTACCCCACCACCTTCTTGCGAGCCTATTCTTCGTTTCCCAAAAGGCTCGACACCTCAGCAACCCTCTTCTACTCCTCCACAGACAATCCCCACTTCTATTTTGGGATCGGGGCCACACACACTTCCTTCTCCTATGATGGACCCAGCGCTTATTGCTAAAGCACCTTATCCTAATCGGTTAAGGGCTAACACATCGTGTCCACATATGGAGAAGATTATGGACATGTTTAAGCAAGTTAACATCAACATCCCTCTCCTAGATGCCATTCAACAAGTTCCGTCTTATGAGAAAATTCTTAAGGACTTGTGCACTAGGAAGAGGAAGACTCAAGTGCCAAAGAAGGTCTTCATGTCCAATAGCATTAGCACTGCTTTTATCCCTCCGCTACCAAAGAAACGTAAGGACCCAGGATGTCCTACGATATCGATTTCTATTGGGGATAAACACATCAACCGTGCTCTTTTAGACCTTGGTGCAAGTGTTAACCTGCTTCCTTTCTCAGTCTATGAGCAACTAGGGATCGGAGAGTTGAAACCAGCCCATTGCACTCTCCAGATGGCTGACCGATCAATCACCAAACCTAGGGGTGAACTAGAGGATGTGTTAATAAAAATCGGGGAATTTGTATTCCCCGTGAATTTTATTGTACTTGATACACAGCCTATAGCGAATCCACGGAATCAAATTCCGGTGATTTTAGGTCGCCCCTTTTTGGCCACTTCCAACGCTATCATCAACTGTCGTAATGGCTCTATGACCCTATCCTTCGGAAACAGGTCAATAGAGCTGAACATTTATAAGTTGGGAAGTGTACCCTCCGAACCTACTGCTCAGGTCTGTTATGTCGACAGCAGCGAATTTGATGATCCTCCTGATACCGATCTTGACTCTTTTCATACGTTGTTGTTTGACCCAACTATGTATCATACACATATGGACTCTTCCACCGAGATGTCCGGGTCAACAACTAACACCGATTATGAACTGCTTTTAGAGTCTGAAGATCATCCCGCACTTTGTGATGACATTATTCTTCGGGGTATTGATGAAACTTTTGAGGAGATCTTCGCTGATGAACTCGCATTTCTGAATAACACGGGTGTTGAGATGAATCATGTCCCAATCATTGAAATTGAACCTCCACCCCTTCTTCTGAGCTGTAAAAAGAATGCGAGCAATCCATCACAATCACTGCATCGTCTCTCCAAAATGAGACGTACACATATTCTATTCCACCACTTAACCTTTCCCCACTTCTTCTTCCACCAAACAGAGCACTGCATTGAAGAAATTTTTGAATGGTTGGTGTTGACATTCGGTCTTTGCAAAGCTTGGTATCGACCACTGATTTTTGACCCCCTCATATGATTTTCAACAGATTAACATTGCATAACTCAAGTTTGGGGGGGTATATTTTCTGGCTCTTGAAAAGAAAATTTTTACAAAAATTTTGATCCAAGAATAAGTTTGGGGGAGGGTCTTCACTTATATATTTTGCCCCCACTAATAAATTCCTCCCAGGCTTACAGGTTTTGTAGATATAGCGGTTGGCAACAGTGAGGACACTGTTGAAAACAAGTTTGGGGGAGGTTTGTGCTTAGTTTTGCACCATGTGCATATCATTTGCATAAGCACAAAACATTTCTTTAAAAACCTATAAAAATTTAAAAAAATTTCAAAATCCATAAAAATTCGAAAATTTTCAAAAACTCATAAAAATTTCAAAATTTTCAAAATATAAAAATATTTAATATTTATGATAATAAAAGATTAGATAGTGAAAAGTTACATCCATGAGATTAGAAAAATTTAAGAAAAACTAAGAAAATTAGAAGTTTTCTTATATGAACTAGTAATAAGTGGTTATGAGCCGTTGTCCCAAAGGTTAGTAAGATGAAGGACGTCGCTAATCTGAGGATAAAACTAAGTCTGAAAAATAGTTTCTATTCTGGAAGCCAAACATTTTGAACGTTGCTACCCTGCTATTCGCACTTACACACGACTTGAAGCCTGGGATAGTAAAGGATACCTTGAAATGCTCTTGTCTTAAAGCCAAACGTATGAAGGAAATAAAAAAAATGATGAAGAAAATATAAAGATGGACACTGGTTTTGTTATCACCAAGGGCAATAAAAAAATAAATAGCGAGGGTGCCTCTTCACCTAGTGCCCTAAGACCAACTGGTCTGGGAGTCACTGCTATGCCTGAGGTGGTGCAAGACGAAGAAAATACACCAAATAAGCAAGCACATGAGTAATCGGTCGGTTAGTACCTCAAGAAGTATTAACGGTCGCATGAAAGTGTGTGAGCAATTTCATATAAATATTCATTAATTAAAAAGTACTGAGGCTGATGGGCAAGAGTATGATAGCTTGAATTGAAGTCTCCGGGTGTAGAGATGTCCTTTACACACACGCAGGGTGATATGATCGATGTTTGGAAGAAAGATAGGAATGAAGAATAAGACGATGTTTTATTGAGGGAGGACGTGATTTCTAACATCTTTTCATGACCATTAAGATAGGGCTCATGACAACCGAAAAGCTAGCTTCGTTGGAAACCCTAATTTTCAAAGCTTTTCTTCTACGATTCTTATCTTTAAATGTAATATTCATGATCTTTCTTTTATTATTGGATTTTGTGGGTGCAATCCGCTGAAAACCCTCAGGAGACAACACTCCTCCTACTAGGGACACCTAGAGGTTTAAAGGCTTGTTGCACGTGCTCAGTGCAATCGTGTTGCCTACGAAAGTGTGCTAGTTAGTTTTTCTCTTTCTTTATTTTCTCATTCTCTTTTTAATAAAAGTTCGCTCGAGACGATCGAAAATAAGTTTGGGGGAATTTGATCAGTCGAAAATATTGCATTCTTAACACGACAATTTCCCTATCATTTGCACTCATCTAGAAGTGTTCGGCATTCATATTTCACATATTAGCAGATCAGTCATAAAATATCAGAATGCATGTGTTAGACTTTTAAACCAGCACTTTAAGGGAAATTGACTGTATTTTTTTGGCATCGCATCATCCCTGTATTGCGCAACACTTGTGTCGAGATTTGTGCAGGAAATTGCAGGAGCAAAGTCAAAAGAAGCTGATAAACAAATACACCAACTCCATGTTTTCAGATCTGGTAGCAATATAGAGGGAAAAATACAATTAAATATATCACAAAAAGGCCCATATGTCAGTACCAGAGAAACCCAAAAGTTTCAAGCCACAAAGCCTCCAAAGCGCCGCGGTTCCGCGGCGGGAACCAGCTTATACCGCGGAACTGCGGCGCTTTTGGCATGTCATCAGCCAATTTTCATTGCACAATTCCTCTCTCAGGGCCCACATTCATTTAAGATGCCTCAAATTCCAGAATTCTCTCGAAGCTTCTACCAGATCAGCAAAGATCATTAAGCAAACCTAATCTTAATTAAGCTCCTAACTAACTTCATCTAGAAGCTTCTCCTTAACTAACTTTTGGAGGGAAATTCAAATCTCCTCAACAAACTTTTAGAGGGAAACTTAAAATTCAAATCCTAGATCTAGGGTTTTGATGGCTATAAATAGGAACCTAGATCTAAGGGTTGAGGTTGTTCATTAGTTCCTTAATCTTTACCTCTTTCTTCATCTTCTTCCACAAGTCTAGTGACAAGACTTGTGCGAAACCCTAACCCTAATTCCAATCTAAATTCAAGATCCCGAGTACAAAATCAAGTGAGAAGCCCTTCAACCTTTTAGGAGCGGAGCCGATCTCCAACCGAGCAAGTGATCAAAGCCGATCCGCGACTTACGGAGCCGAGCGAAGCCAAATCGACAATCAAGTTCTTCCTCTTGTAGTTCTTGAGCGATTGTAATGAAATTGTTGATATAAATAAAAGGTGAAATTCTTTAATCTTTCTTTCTTTAAATTCTTGCATCATGATTCGATCTCAATTTATGATTGTAGTTCTTGTGATGATGTTTGAGTAAAACTCCGCTCGTTAAGGAGTCGAGACGATCAATAGAATGATAATGTAACAAATCTTAATACGATTCTTAAGTCCTACGAGTTTTGTAAACCCTAGCAATTTCAAGAATCGATGACCTAGTTTCGTTGCGATACTTTCTTGATTGTTATCGCTCGAAATTAGGGATCTACGATCGTTTCTTGAATTTACTAGAGGCTAGAATGTGAATGATATCGACGAAAGAACAAGAGATAAGATGAAACCCTAGTTTCATAAGAAATCCCTAATTCGCGATCGATCATCATCGATCTAGTATCAATTCATCGAAGGATAAGAATATGTAATTGTAAGATTACATCACATCTATAGATCCGATCGAGTCCTACGAGCCTCATTTAGATTCTTGATATTTGGTTGGAAAAATCATCAAACTATCAATTCTTGATTCTATCTTTTTCTTGTTATTAGATCTATATTTTCTAATTCTTGAACTTCAACTATAAATCATGAATTGTTTTCTTTTCTTTTCTTTAAAGTTTCGACTCATCTAATTCGAAACCCGAACGATTACACTTTCCCTGTGGACGATCCGCACTTACTAACGCGCTACATTCGACACCGTTATTGATTGCGGTCAAAATATTTTTTGTTGTGATTTCTACATAATTTTCTAAACATACACAATCCGACATCGTATTCAATCAAATGGCGCCGTTGCCGGGGATCATTTGATAAACACAACAAAAATCAACAATCAAATGGCGCCGTTGCCGGGGATCATTTGATTTGATTTGATACTTACACAAACAAGAATATCATAAAAATCACCCAGTCTACAATGCCATAAGAAAGTCTGATTTATTTCTGGAGACTTTCTTTTGTGTGTATTTTGGACATTGAAAATCTGTGGTTGGTTTAATACGTATTTACCATTGCTTAATGTACCTGACCCAATCAGAACTTGATTAAGGTGAATGTTTACAACATTACTTACAAACGCAAATTCATAACCTTCTTTAGAAGTCAAAGATATAGAAATGATATTACAAGTTGCGTTGGGTACAAAAAAGCAATTACGTAAAACCAAAACATGTCCATCTGACATTCCCAGGTGATAGTCCCCCACGGCCTTAGCATCCATGCTAGCTCCGTTTGCAACTTTGAGGGTCATGTCACCTGCCTTCAAAAACCTACGGTTTCTCAACGCCTGCAAAGAATTACAGATATGAGATCCTGATCCGGTATCCAATACCCAGGAAGTAGAGTTTATTGATAGAAAGTTTTCAATAACATACACACCTGAAGCTGAAGCCGCAACTTGCTTCAGATCCTGTGTTCTGGGCTTCCAAGCCCTGCAATCTTTCTTCCAGTGTCCACTCTTATGACAGTAAAAGCATTCTTCCTTATCCACAAGCTTCCCCGCTTTCTTTGTTGCTTTTGCCTTTCCCTTCGTATCCACCTTACTAACACCGCCACTTGGTTTGGCGGGGGTTTTCTTCTTCTTTCCCTTGGCTTTCGCCTTGGACCTAGAAGAGGAAGATCCTCCTACAAATAAAGTGGATGTTTCCCTACCTTTCTGTAGGGTGCCCTCTGCACTCCTCAGCATGTTGAGGAGCTCTGAAAGTTCAACTTCCTTTTCTTGCAAGTTGAAATTCATGATGAACTGGGCGTAAGTGGAAGGAAGGGACTAAAGAATCAAGTCCGTATAGAGCTCATTCTCCAACGTGGTCCCAAGGTCCGCGAGCTCCTCTATGAAGCCAACCATCTTAAGCACGTGTTCCGCTACCGATGATTCGATGGCCAACCTTGCCGAAAACAGCTTTTTCGACACTTCGTATCTGGCGATACGAGACTGCTCTCCATACAGTTCTTTTGTGTGGAGAAATATGGATTCGAGGTCCATATTGTCGTGCCTCCTCTGATGTTCATTGCCCATAGAGGCAAGCATGAGGCACTTGGCCTTCGCGCAATCGATTTCCCAGGTCTTACGGATTTCCCTATCCGCGACGCTGGTTTTGGGACCTGGGACAGGAGGAGCTTTGGTGGTAAGAAGATACCCCAACTTGTCATAAGTGATTGCTATTTTGACATTCCTGAGCCAATCTTTGTAGTTTGGCCCTGTCAGTATGTTTTTATCTAGTAGTAACTTAAGTCCGGTCATATCGATTGGTCGCTGCAATTAGGAGAGAGAGAAGAAACACTCAGCATGATGCTCTTGCAAGTTTAGAGTGGTTTTTAGTTTTTCTAAACAGGATGGCTCCCACTGTTTCTCGAATCCCTCCTCAAACCATAAAGGAAGAATTAGTCAGGATCAATCTCACCGTACAATACTTGATTAACCGTTCAGCCAGGCTAGTGTCGGTACTTCGGGGGAGGTTTTCCAACGCTTTCACGAAGTTCCTTAATTTAAGAACCTCTTTTCCCTGGGGGCGTAGCCCCGCTAACACCTTTCTAGACACCTACTAGGTTTATAGCATTGATCGTTAAGTGAGAAATTTCCCGAGGAGTAGCATATACTCACAGTAGGATCGGGATCCAAATACCATCACGCGACAAAACTGAAGAAATCCTACCAGAATCATCACACTCCAAATGGTATGCAACACTAGCAAGTTTCAGTTCTTTTGAAACTCTCGATGTGGATTTTTTCCCCATGCTCTTATGACCTTGACTTTGGCCAAAATATCATAAGTCACATGTCAAGTTCTACCCGTCATTCTCCAGGTTAATTTGAGCCCACCCACACATATCCTTGACTTTGGCCAAAATGGTAGAACGACTGCCCCAAACCAACACATCTATCTATGCTGCACATGAATACCCAATAGCTACCAATCACTATGCCTTGACTTTGGCCAACATACATAGCTTGAATACTTATTGACCATTCATGTGAAACGACGGAGGGCTATGAATGGTTTTGGAGAAACCGTGAACGTGGTGAACTTGATATAATCGATGGAACGAGATAGCTTTCAAAAGGAGTGGTTCAAGCTCCGCATTTAAAAGTTTGGTTTTGAAAAGAACCGAGTGGTTTTGAAAGTGTTCCAATGACTTTTACTTGGTTTATTTTTCTTGCATTAATTTTAATGCGTCCCATCATTTAATCCTACCATTGCAGAAAACAACCAAAATATGACGTACGCTTATGCCATCCGCATTCGCCATGGGGCCCTGTCATTACCCGTTAGGTTACTTAACTAACGACAGAGCGGGGGATGGACTAGCGCAAATGCAAAACATAAGCAACGCCTAAATAGTTATCATATATAGATATATTGCAATGATAGCCATTTCAGATCACAGATGAACACATTGGATATACTAGGAATCCGCAATTCGTGCGAGCCTATAACGAAAAGCGGATTATACAGTCGCGGTGAATAGCCAAAACCCCACCCAAGACCCCTACGGGTGCGGCAAACTACCCGCCAAATATCCGAAGCGGAGCAACCTCCCTCAACGACGTGAGTAGGCCACTCGGCACTTCGAGATACCCGGTAGTTTGTGCACCCCACCTTGGGTCTATCCTAGGAGCAAAAACAGTAAAAAGAAATTATACAATGACGGCTACAACCCCGACCCGGTTGTGCGGCCATACAAATAATATTATATCAATTTACATATTACATGAATTGAAAGAAAAGAAAACTCTCATCTCACAACCCCCCAGCTATTCACCCGCGACAATCCAATGAATTCATATACACATACCATCAACATTACAGATCACGGATATGTATAACCCCCACTAATCGACGTATAGCGATTAGCGGACGTTCAATACATATATCACATCACAAATATAAACCCGTTAGCATTAGTCTTTAGAAGTTCGATCAAAATACGGTTTTTTAAGCCCCAAAAACAAAATTTGCTTTCTGGAAAATCTAGGCTGAAAAAACATATTGTAAAAATCCCAAAACACCCCTCTGGACAAACTGCACAAAAATTACCCCACGGCCGAGTCAACTCAGCCGCGGATCCGCGGCGGGAGCATGCTCCTGCCGTGAATCCGCGGCTCGTTGATCGAATCAGTAGACCAATTTTTTGCAGTTTGTTCTAAAAACCCTGAGCCGAATTTTAAGGTAAGATTTATTGGATTTTGAACAGGAAAAAAATTCGGCAGAAAGTTGATTTTTCGGGGATTTTTCACGACTTTTTCTCCGATCGAATTTCTATTTACTATGCTAACATGTTAGATAGTGTTTAACTAGGCTCTGATACCACTGTAAGTCTACGTTACCTCTCCCGGTATTTACGAGCTTGCGGAAATGATGAAAAACGATTTTCAAGAGGTGGTAACATGGACTCAAAAATACGGATCTTTGTTAAAAAACTAACTAACAAACCTAACAAGAGTTTTACCTACTCGGTTAGGGGGTTATACCTTTCTTGAACTCCTTCGTCTTCAACTCTTTCCGGTGTACGGATCGGCCTCACCTCGTCGTCTCTTTGCGCCGAAGATGGATCCACCTGAAAGCTTCTACCTTTGGCTTCTTCTTCGAACTTGAAGAAACTAGAACACTAGGTTTGCTAAACCTTGTGAACTAGGATGAGTAGAGAAGTGATTTGGGTTTTCTTTTATCTCTAAGGAAATGTTTCTCAACTCATGAGAGGGTGTTGCCTTGAGCTAGAGAGAGAGCAAGAGGAAGAGCAAGAGGGAGAGCTCAAGCAAGAGAGAGAAATGAAATGAGAGAATGAGTAACTCTTTTGCCATCCAAGCTCTCATAATCCAAAACCATCATAAAAAAATAGTAATCAAGTATTATGTGATGGTTCAAGTCAAAATGGCCATATCATTTTATGCACTCATTTTGCAAGAAGAAACAAGCAAGCAAAAGTCTTTGCCATGTAATGATAGCCATTGTCATGATGATGGTCAACTAGTCCAACCTAGTCAACAAAGTCAACAAGTCAACAAAGTCAACCCCTCAACAACCATGTCACTATAATACTTAATTAATATTATTGTTAATTATATTTCTTATTCTCATTAGGGTTTGGCAAAAAGTCAATAGTCAACAGTCAACAGTCAACAACCCCAATGAGAATCCTCTGCCTCTGTCTCTCTGTCAACTGTGCATACACACCCGCATCCGCGTTCTGAGGAACACGAATGCAAACAAGATAAAACCAATCCCCAAACGTACACTAGGATCTGGCTTAAACCAAAGCCCGCTAGTGTTAACTGTCCGGACACCAAACGTACACAAGTGCACGGATGTGACCGAACCCTATCGCAAAACCATGCGACCTGTCGCAAAACCATGCGACCTCTACTCTTTTGCCTAAAGGCGAATAGCTTTCTATGTGGGACTCTAAAGACTCGACACTACGCTGGCAGTGGGTTTAACCACAGACCGTAAGCGGAACTAGCTGTGCGTAACGGTCCCCAGGTAGATGCCGACAAGAAGACTGACGAGGTGAAACCCATCTGAACTCCTACTGAGCCTGAATGTGACAATCTCCGTACAGTCCGGCCTGTTCGTCTGATACAACGAATGGCGGGCCTAGGGGCGGTAAACGTCAGTCTCCTAATAGCGGTACAAATCGTGTCGGAGTGTAGACCAGAACACCCTGAGATAGCACTGGAAACCTACCAGTATATCTCGCTTGCCCTGGCCAGGGACTACTCGTGTAATGGCTCTCCTAGACACAGCGCGATGTCAACCCCCAATACCGGGAGAAACGAATCCTGTCTAACCGTCACTGCCTCCAAGTGCTTCGGGACTGCACCCAAAAACTACCTGTTTGCACGACTCCTTTGAGCCGTGGTAGGGTAGTAATCAAAGTACAGTGGGAACACACTCAAGGCGAAGTGACAGTGTCAAGTCAGCGAACTAATCTGTACTCATGTCACCTAGGAACTGATAACTGATGATAGATATAATACCAACCAACAGTTCCCGACGAGTCCTGTCCAGTCTACTCGTAACCTAACGAGCACCCGCATACTATCTCAAGTACGACGTACTGACGGCTGTGGGACAGACCGTCTCCCAAGCTGGGATAAGAAGCACATACGCTAGTCTACTCCGGAGTATCGATGCCCTGTCTCGATAGTCCTGCGACTAGGGACCTGCATAAGGATGTGCTTATAGATTAGCCAGCCCCCACGAGTGTGACTGTCATCACAACACTGGTAATCAAGCAAAGATCCTAAGGGCTCCACTAATATGTAAAGGCGATATGCTAAAAAAAACACATGCACACATTAAAACAGAAATAAACCAAGTAGCATACTACCATTTTGAGCAAGATTGTCAATACAAGATGAATATCCCAAGCTTCCATTAAGTAATATACATACTAGTATGATACAGTAATGGCCTCTAGGGCATATACACTAACATGGAGAAGCATTGAGAAGCCATGACTCATCTCTCTCTTTTTTTTACTCTAGATATTTATCATCACAACATTATCTCTAGCTCAATGGTTCACTCTCTCATTATTCATTCACAAACTCACCCAAGTTCATCTTCTTCCTCAAGTGAGCTCTATGGTTTTTCTTGAGTTGGAAAAAGTGAGAGGAAAATATTTCTAAATTGAGCATAATTCCTACTTCATCAACCTACACTATCTTAGCACTTTAGTATAGGTTGTTTGCTTCACTAATACCTTGATTAGTGAAGAGTTAGCTTGATCTAGAGAGGCTTCAAGGTGGATCATCTTTGGCTTCGAAGATCACATAGCAAGTTCGTTCCTTTCTTCAAGTGGAGCCAAGAAGAGTTCTAGGGACTACTACTTGGAGATTAGGGACTACTGCTTGGAGCTATAGAAGTGAAGGACTTGTTCTAAAAAGGTTGTAACCCTCTTCACTTAGTTTAGAACTTGCTTACATGCTTATAAACCCTAATTCTCTGGTTCGATTCTAGGTTAGTGTAGCTTAGAACTCTAGATTTTTTAAAATTGCATACTTGATGCATGTAGAAACCTAGTAGAGGTGCTAAGACACACTTTCAGGAAGAGCGTTCCCACAATCAAAAACCCCTCAAAAATGAGGGGGAATCTAATAAAGTCTGCCACAACGGTCGCATCTATCCAAACCTCTGATATATGATGTCATAAATCAACTTGGTATCTTTGGAGAGGTGGATGGATATGTCCAAATAGCATCTGCCCCCAAATTCAGGCCAGACGTCCCAACGTCTCGGTCTCTGTTTTCGGCGGTGAATAGATTCTGGCATGCCCAGTGGGACTTGATACGATGGCTCCTCCCAAAGCAGCTGTGATAGTATGTTATCTGGTTTGTCTTTACCTCAACATGTGTATATGTTTTATTTTATATTACGTATCGATCTTACATGTTGGTAAAGCCTGTAGGATCTTTGCTTGACCACTAGAATTGTGATGGCGATCATACTCATAGGGTCTAGGTGGTCTATAAGCACCCTTAAATTGTCCTTAGTCGTTGGAGTTTCGAGACAGGGCATCGATACACCGGAGTAGACTAGTGTATACGTTTCATATCCTTGTGAGGGGAGGTAGCCTGTCCAACAGCCATCGGTGTCTGGAACCAAAGATTATATATATATATATATATATATATATATATATATATGCTCATTAGGTTATGAGTTACACTGGACGGACTCGCCGGGAACCTGCTAGTTTGTATTATACCTACCGTCAGATAGCAATTCTCAAGTGACATGAGTACAGGTAGTCCGCATGACCTAACATCATCATTCGCCTCAAGTGTGTTCCCACTGTACTTAGATTACTAACATACCACGGTTTTAAAGAGCCATGCAAACAAGTAGTAGTTGGGTGCATTCCCGAAGCACTTCGAGGCAATAGGTGATAGAAAGGATTCGTCTCTCCCGGTATAGGGAGTCGATGTCGCGCAGTGTACGGTTGGCTAATACCATAAGACCATGGCCAAGGCAGATAAGAATTATTGATAGGACTATCAGTAGTTTCCCGGTGGGTATTAGGCTGTAGAACGACACGATTTATCGCGTTATTAGGGGTCTGATATTTACCGTCCCGTAGACCCGATATGCGGTGTCATGCTCCGCTTCCCAAAATACACAAACATGGCACGTGACAGAGTCAACCATGCTACCTGTGTCTAGAAATCATCCTTCCACAGTCACATTACAGCTATCAATAGGATATCAAGAACAGTAAAATATAATCTAGCTAACACATGTCCATCTGCCACAATAAATAACAACAAGAAATAGGTGTAGCGGAAACGAATCAAGATCCAATAAACAATAGCATCTGAATCACGTCCCAATATGGGCTCACATCAATAAAAATAAAACTACGGAAATAAATAAACTAAGAGTCTCTAAACTAAATAGCTAGCTCCTCATTGCTCGGCTTGATTGCTAAAGTACTCCGACTTGTCTGTGATAAAGGTAGATGAACTGAGCCATGCAAAACTCAGACGTCAGTGCGTCATAATATCAAAATAATAGCGATAACCGGGATATGATGTTATGATTAAACATGAATATAAATAATAAACACAGATATAAATAGTGAGCTATATGTATGTGATGTGTATTCTAAAATCCGTGCTTCTAGGGTATCTATTCTACAAGTCTTTGAAATCAATTAATGTAATCATCATCATATCTCAACAGTATATATCCCATTCATTCCCCACGGGACCACGGTACAATAATTATTCCGTAAAACCCGGAATCACGGCAAACAGTGATTTATTCCGTAACACCCAGAATCACGGCAAACAGTGATTTATTCCATCACGCCCGGAATCACGACAAACAATGACTTATTCCATAACGCCCGGAATCACGGCAAAAAATAATAATATTCTCTTGAGTTACGTTTCGGTTACATTCTTGATTTCCCCTTTTCCCCTAAGGTTCTGTGTTCAAGTCAAGTATAATCTAATGCCAACACAGGATCAAGCAGGTACCGGTCTTGTCTATGCAGACAACAAGTCACGTCCATCAGGACGACAATCAGGATTGTTGGCATTAGCAATAAGATCCAAATAACAAGTCGGGTAGTGTGTCGTGAACATATCATGTACTGTATATTAACCAAAATAGATACCAATGTAAAACTGTGATCAATATCGAAACACAACTACTGCCAGGATGCATATGTATCTATCTGTAATAACCATTATACGTTCATTACCATGTATGATGCAATCTAGATAACATATTGAACTAATACAGTATTATAATAACATCGTGATGTTCTGGCATGCAACTAGATAAACTATTATCGGTACGGATACAAACGGATGCTATAAAACTGTAAGTTGGTACTTTCTGTTGAATAATAAAACACATGCACTGTCATTTATTGAATAAATATTGTTATAGTAAAATAGTATGTTGCAAGTTTAGAACTTGCCTGATCGGATCTCGCGTCAAGATACGGATGTCACGTTCCGACGTCGAAATAAAGTTACGGCGCAAACTTACGCATGCAGGATTGTACCTTATTGAGTAGTTGCATGACATGGTAACAGGACTAGATGACGACGGTGACTGGGTTGTCCGGATCGTCGGTGATATGCATAATTCTGAAGACACAATCTGGGATCAAGAAAAGAAAGAGGAGGAAGAAGAAGAAGAAGGGGCTGTTGCTGTAGCTAGGTTACTGGGTTGGCGAGAACAGAGGAGATGGTGGTGACGAGGTGGCGGCGACGAGGCGAAGTTGCCGGCGGCGACGAGGCGAAGTTGCCGGCGGCGAGGGGCGCGGCGTGGGTTAGGGTTTGCGTTCGCGGGTGAAGACGTGAAGAAGAACGAGGGAGAGAGAAAGGGTGAGGTTTAGTTTTATAATAATTATATATAATATATATATATATATATTAGGGGGAGAGATTAATTAATATATTATATATAATATATATATCACAGTATATAGTATATAGTTATATAAAATATCTATATATATATATGGCATTTTACAGATAATACCGGATCTCTCCAAATATTACCCTTAGCCATTCAAAAATATAGTTTTTCAATATGGAGAATATACGTAAAAGTTTAAACCATAATATGATATCCAGTAAATAAAAACATATACCCCCAAATATAGATCTACATAAATATATGTATCGATAAAAAAACGAGTCTATTTAACAATTAGGACATGAACATAATATATGGGTGCAACCACATGATATGGGGTATTATGACATGCAAGGCTAGATAAGAATATATTTTATTTGATTTTATATTGTATTTTTAAAAAGATATTTAGATTCAAAAATATATTATATATGTATATAAAATCTAGATTTGCATGGATATTCCGTACTAGCAAATATTTGATGTAATCTCGAACCATATTGGGTTTCAATCATGCGGGTCGGGTCGGATAATAACCACAGCTGCCAATTGCACTATCCACAACTTTAAAACAACAATAGTCAAGAATTTTACCACAAGATTTGAAATACATCAAAAATATATGGTATAACAGTGCTAGGATGTTACATTATACCCTACTACAAAAGAATTTCATCCTCGAAATTCTCGGAACCAGAAAAACAAGAAAACACGAATCTAAGAAAAGAGGTGTGGAAACTTCTGTCAGATCTCGTCTTCACGTTCCCAAGTTGATTCTCCGTGCGAACGATTCCCCCGTGAAACGAGTACTATTGGGATAACTTTATTCTTGAAGACCTTTTCTCATCGATCCACAATCGCCATTGGTCGCTCTTCATATATTAAATCTTCCCTTACGGTTAGTTCTGAGTGATCTAGGACATGCGTCTCATTTCGAATATACTTGCGGAGTTTAGATACATGAAACACGTCATGAACACCTGCCAAGGATGGTGGTAAAGCCAATCGATAAGGTACCTCTCCAACACGCTCAATAATACCTAAAGGCCCCACGAATCGAGGACTAAGCTTGCCTCGACTACCAAATCAGATCACTCCGCTGGTCGGTGATAACTTCAAGAATACAAGATCACCAACTGCGAACTCCAGAGGTCTTCTTCCAGTATCAGCCCAACTTTTCTGCCGATCTTATGCCACCTTCATATGATTTCAGATTAAGTTCACTTTCTCCACCGTTTGCATAATAAGATCCGGTCCCAATAATCTTCTTTCTCCAATATCGTCCCAACAGATAGGCGAGCGACACTTGTGACCGTATAATGCTGGTATAGTCACCTGAAAACTGTTATTGTATGAGAACTCCACCAAGTGAAAATGATCCTCCTATGAACCCTTGAAGTCTAACATGCATGCTCTCAACATATTTTCAAGAGTTTGGATCGTTCTTTCGGACTAGCCATCTGTCTGAAGATGATAGGCTGTGCTAAACTTCAAGCGAGTTCACAAACTTTCCTGTAGACTCCTCCAAAAGTGTGATAGAAATCGAGTATCACGATCGGAAATGATGATCACGAGTAATACATGCAATCTCACAATCTCCTACATGTACCGCTCTGCCAAAGCCTATGTCAATTGACCAACTCGAAATGGTATAAATTGAGCTATCTTGGTCCATCGATCGACAATCGCCCAAACTGCGTTATTAACCTTTGGACTCCAAGGTAAAGCTGTCACGAAATCCATGGTTATATGTTCCCACTTACATTGAGGAATCGGAAGTGGTTGCAACAAACCAGCTACCCATTGATGTTCAGCCTTGAATTGCTGACACACCAAGCACTTCGATACGTAGCGAGCAATCTCCTTTTTCATGCCTTCCCACCAGAAATGTTGTCGCAGATCTCTATACATCTTTGTGCCTTCCGGGTGTACTGAATAGCGGAACCATAGGCCTCCTTCATGACTTATTCACGAACATCTCCTTTGGGCACACATAAACGACTCCCATAACGTAACAAACCATCATCATGAATTAAAAAGTCCGTTCGAAGTCCCGATTCTACTTGTTCTCGAAACTTCTGCAACCTTGGATTGTGCGACTGCGCTGATTTAATGTTATCGATCAAAGATGACTGTACTTGCAACTGCATGAACTGTCTCGAAGAATTCGGTAGTACAATCTCCAACTCGAATCTTTGAAGATCGTCTATAATCTCCTTTTTGGTAGTCAACATCCGTATTGCTGGAAACCGACATAGAGTATCCGGCAATATATTAACTTTCCACGGATGGTAATTTAGATCAAGATCATAGTCAGCCATCAGCTCTAACCATCAACGCTGCCTCATGTTGAGTGATTGGTTGTAAAAATCGTAGATCTGCTTCTTCGTGATTTTAGAGAAAAAAGATGTATAGTGAAGAAGAAGCGATGTGTTTTTTTAGTCGTAAAAGTAACCGCAATCAATAACGGTGTCGCATGTAGCTAGACCATTAGTGAGTACGGGTCGCTCTCTGGGATTCGTGGATTTGATCACTCTTGCCTTAGTTGAGTCGAAAGAAATAGTAAAGAAAATTCAAGAAAAATATTTCAAGATTTAATTGAGTTTATCATTTCAAGGAAATCAAGAGAAAGTTCAAGATTTAGTAATCAAGAAAATATCCAAGATCAAATTTAGTTATCAAGAAAATTGTAAAAGGCTTGTGGAATTCGAATGGAATTAGTAGCCAATGATGATTATTCAAGATGATTCATCTTATCTATTGGTAGAATTAAAACTAGATCTATGGCTAACAATGAGAATTAGGGATCCATTGAAGAAACTAGGGTTTCTCCTTCTTTTCCCCTTGTCCTTTCATTGACTGCCATTTCTATCTAGCCTTTAACAAGAAAGATCATCAATCTAATCCCCAAATTATGATGAAATTCTCAATAGATTGATTTCACTCACAATTTGGACATTAATGATTCTTTTTACTAAAATTTATAATCTCCATAAGACTTAAGACGAATAAAGAATTCTTTCACCATTAGATCGACCAAATTCCTTCGAATCCTTAACAAGCGGAGATTTACTCACACATTATAAAAATATAAGAATCAACAAATAAAGATTTCATAATGTGAAAATTTAAAGAAAGCAAGACGAAGAGTAATGATCACCTTTATTATTCAACTTCAAATTATAACATCTCCAATCCGAGATTACAAGAAAATTCGTTCTTGATCACTCCCTTGAAGAGGTAATTTCTCCGTCGATCTTCGCTTCACTCGATCACCGTGAGTCTTGGATCTATCGAGGATCACGTGCTCTTGATGATGATCGGCTTCACGTAAAGGATCTTGAATGATCTCGCTCGATGAATTTCTTACGATTCTTGATTTTGGATCTTGATTTGGAATTGGATCTTGATTTGGTTTTGGATCAAAAGTTGCCCTAAATTGTGTAACCAAATTGTGTAACCCTCGAAATGAAGGCTTAGGTCCTTTATATAGTCCTTCACCAATCTTCCACTAGAAGCTAGGCCAATCTTCCCCAAGAAGCTAGGTAGTTTTAGAGAAACTTCTAGAATAAGGTAGTTATCAAGCTTCCTCAAGAAGCTAGGTTGTTGTAGGGAAGTTTCCAGAACAAGGTTGTTATAATGGAGCGTCCTCAACAAGCTAGGTAGTTGTAATGAAGATTCTGGAAAGAACTTGTCACCCGATGCCCTAACTCGGCCGCGGATCCGCGGCGGATCGATCTGACTCGGCCGCGGATACGCGGCCGTTTGGTGGGCTTGATGCTTCATTTTTCTTGTGTCCTCTGGTGTTGGTCTATATGTATTCAGGTGATATATGGAATCTTCTTTTCTCTTCTGAATCTCTACCTGATTTTAACTCTTTGATTACCTGTATTTTGTCGGTGAATTTGCGATTCCGATATATGTCCTGAGATAATTTTCTGCACAAAATCTCAATGAAAAATGTTGAGATATACAATATCTTGTGTGAAATAATAAACACACAATTTCCTTCCAAAATGTTGATTATAATGTATAACACGTGGTAATTTGATATTTTCCAGACGAACTTGTAATACGTGTTATATTTATAACAAACATTCT
This sequence comes from Agapanthus africanus, assembly GCA_030015575.1. NCBI lineage: Eukaryota > Viridiplantae > Streptophyta > Magnoliopsida > Asparagales > Amaryllidaceae > Agapanthus > Agapanthus africanus. Next base: position 428,349,481 of record CM057345.1, on the reverse strand, counting down.
TAGATGATTAGAAAAGTGAGGAAATTGTTATGTTAAAAATTCCAATATTTTCGACTGAACAAATTCCCCCAAACTTGACTTTGATCATCCCGAGCAAACTTCTTTTATTCAGGTGAAGGAGAAAAGAAAAACTAACTAGCACACTTTCATAGGCAACACGATTGCACTGAGCACATGCAACAAGCCTTTAAACATCTAGATGTCCCTAGTAGGAGGAGTGTTGTCTCCTGAGGGTTTTCAGCGGATTACACCCACAAAATCCCATAATAAAAGAAAGATTGTGAAGTTTACATATAAAAATAAGAACTATAAAAGAAAAACTTGAAAATCAGAGTTTTCAACTACACTAGTTTTTCGGTTGTCATAAGCCCTATCTTAATGTTCATGAAAAGATGTCGGAAATCACATCATCCCTCAATAAAACATCGTATTTATTCTTCATCCCAATCTTTCTTCCAAACACCGATCATATACCCCTACGTGTGTGTAAAAGACATCCCTACACCCAGAGAATTCAATTCAAGCTATAATACTCTTGTCCATTTACCTCAATACTTTTTAGTCGGTGAATCTTTTGGATGGAATTGCTCACACATTTTTAATGCGACCGTTAATACTTCTTGAGGTACTAACAACCGATTACTAAATGTGTTCACTTATTAGGCGTAATTAACAATTTCTTCATCTTGCAACACCTAAGGCTTAGCAGTGAATCCCAAACCAGTTGGTCTAAGGCACTAGGTGATGAAGCACCCTCGCTATATTTTTTTTTTTTTGCTGCTTGGTGATTACAAAACCAGTGTTAATTTTTCTTCACCATTTTATACTTTTATTTTTCATTTATTATTTTCTTCGTACTTTGGCTTTTAGACAAGAGCATTTCAAGGTATCCTCTATTATCCCAAGTTTCAAGACGTGTGTAAGTGCGTATAGTAGGGTATCATTGTTCATATGTTTGGCTTCCAGAATAGGAACTATTTTTCAGACTTGTTTTTATTCTCAGATTAGTGACTTCCTTAATCTTACTAACCCTTGGGACAACGGCTCATAACTACTTATTACTAGTTTCGTTTAAGAAAATATCTAACTTTCTTGGTTTTCTTAAACTTTTCCAATCTTTTAAATGTAATTTTTCACTTTCTAATCTTTTATAATAAAAGAAATTTTTTTAAAAAAATTTAAAAATTTTGTGCTTATGCAAAGTTTATGCAAAGTAATGCGTAAATAAGCACAAACCTCCCCCAAACCTGTTTACAGTAGTTTTCTCACTGTTGTCATCTTTTAAACCTCAAAATCCAGTAGACTTGGGAGGAAAAGTTATTAATGGGGACAAGAATAAATGGACGTGAAAACCTCCCCCAAACTTATTTTCGGCTCACAATTTTGTGTACAAATTTTATTTTCAAGAGCCAAAAATATACCCCCCCCCAAACTTGATTTAAACAATATTAAGCTTTGAAAATCATAAGAGGGGGGGTAAAGTTATTGGTCAATGCAAAGTTTTACAAAGACCAAAAGTTAATACCAACCATTCAAAGATTTTATCAATGTAATGCACCGGTTGGTGGAAGATGTTATATAGAGCCAGGAAAAAGTGGGGAAAAGATAAGTGGTGTAATAGAACGGGTTTACGTCTTAATTTGGAGAGATGACACAATGATGATGATGGATTACTCGCATTCTCATAATTGTTAAGAAGAAGGGGTGGTGCAACCTCTTTGTTTTGGAGTTTATTCATCATAACTGTCACGCCCCACTTCTCGGTGTACGGCGAAAGGGACGCGACTGGTCCGCTACGTATTTACTGTGAAGTAAATACGCTAAGTGTATCTAAGCAATATAAAAGAAAATACACAAGAGACAAGATATATAAACTGAACAGCAACTTTATTTATTAACATTCTTTTGTACAATGCATGAAAAGGAAATACAACTGAAATAAAGGCAATGCCTAAACAATGGCATGATAGGAAATTAAAGGTACTGAAAAGAAAATGTACAATGTCTAGACCTCAGGGTCTTCGCTGTACTGATCCAAGTCTTCTGCAGTTGGCTCGATCTCTGACGGTTCCAAATCTCCTGACGACATTCAAAAAAGAAAGAAATAGAATGTCGTCAGCAAACAGATCGCTCGGTAAGTCCCAAAGATAAAAGGAGAAATAGAATGGACAGAGAGTAAGAGAGAGAGAGAGAGAGAGAGTAGCTTTTACAGTTGTATTATATTGTTGTATTTAGTGTTAACGCTGTTGTTTGTAGCTTGGTACAGAAAGATGCCAGTGTATACGAGAGGAGCCTCACTTGCCCCGGAGACTAAGATAAATGTAAGTACAAGGCTCCGTTGGAAGGTCCGGAACAACGGCAATTGGATTCATGTTAGGTGTCTTAAATCTTGCAGTCTCGTGCCACTTTTAACACCGTCCGCACCAGTCTACCCCTTAAACCCCGTAGTGTTTTATTTGTATTATTTTGTACTGTATTGAGTGTATAATTGAAAGACTGACCGAAATTATGATATCAGTAAACGGATGTAACCGTAGAATCATGTAAATGGATGTAAACTGGAGTTCATGTAAATGAAATGTATATCCATGGTTCGGTTCGGTCAAGTTGTATAGATTGATAATTGGATTCATAGATTCATGTTGAATTGTAATATTGAAGTTTGTAGATTATAGATTGTAAACTGTAGATTATAGATTGTAGATTGTACTTGAATCATATTCAAGTCAGATTATACAGAGACTCAAACTGAGTCAGACAATCAGCAAAGTAAATTGAAGTCTTGATTATTTATTAAACCTATATTTACTAGGGTCCTTAGGGTAATTTATAAAACTTAAGGGTTTTTTTTGTAAAAATACTTTTATATACTTTTCAAAATACACCTCAAGTATTTATTAATCGTCTTTAGAGTTGTAATGATTATAGATTTTATATTGTGATATTTCCTGTGGAATTATCCCAATTTCCTGATAAATAAAGGTGTTTATTTGTAATATTGGTATTGTGTGGAATTCTTGGTATTTTAGTGTAAAATTGATTCTTTTGATTTTTAGAAAAAGGTGGAATATTTATATCAAAACAAAATAGGTATTTTAATAATAAATATACATATATTTATACAAAAATAATTTTAATATATATTTTATATTCTAAAAATCTCATTTTCTTAAGATGTCGTATTTTAAATCTTTCGAGACTGAATGCTCCTTGCGGATGTCTGAATCTTGCACTACTAAGCCCGAGGATGTGCGATAATCCACACCATCCCGAACGGATTCCCCAAAATGGGTTGTAGCGGTGCTTTGCAAAGATTGTATAAATACTAAATCCTTTAGAAAACGGTTTTATGAAGTAAATAGTATTTATTTGTAAAGATGTAAATTTTCTGTATTCTATGTTCTAGGGTCTCCTAAGTCAACTAGACTATTCCTAACTGGTCCAAACGATAAGTTGTGAGATGCCTCAAATCGCCTCTTCACCGCCAATTATGGCCAGGTAAGTACAAGTGAAGAAAGGTGGGATCCGCTCACGAAGACGGGCCTTTTAAAGTTAGCTTTCTCACTTGCCTAACCTAGACACCACAAAGTCAGGTTTAGATAAACGACCGATGTCCACAACTTATCGTATTTTCATAATAAGATGTATTTATTTAAAAAAGTGTATCGATACTAAATCTTTTAGTAATGGTTTTATTAAGTCAAGGGTATTTAAATGAAAATATTGTTTATTCGTATTCTAAGTTTTCGATGGTATCGTGTTAGGTTGTTTATGAGTGCGTGAAGAGGTAGGTCATTACCTCGTGCTCTACTTTAAAAGTATAACAAGTTTAATGGAGCTAAATGTAAAGTTGAAACAATGTGGTATTTAAGTGAAAATACGATAAATTGAAATAGCTATCATTTCATGTGATGAAACTTGATCAATTTGGTTGATTAGTGTTTAATAGTCAACATGAGGAAGTTTAAGTATGATTGTATTAGTGAGAAGTGGAATTTTATAGAAAACCGAATCGGAAATCAGATTTGTTCTGATTCCATCGGGTTTTGTAAATTCGTATTTTTAGAATAGAAAAGAGAGATAGAAAAGGGACTTACGGTTTTAGGACACACAAAAGGGTGAGAGGGAAGTAGAGGGATCGCCAATGTGTTGTGTCATCGCCGGTAGTTCCTAAAACGATCGCCGGAAGTTCCGCTGGGAATTCGTCGGAGCTTCGCCTCGAGCTTGTTTTCAAAGTACACAAGTTTTTCTTGGAATTTTGAGAGAGTGGGCTCAGAATTTTAGGGTGAGAGGGTAGAGGGTAGGGGTGCATTTATAGGGTTAGGCTAGGGTTAAGGTAGATGAAGGGTTTTTAATAAAAAAATGTAAAAATGTATAAAATCATTAAAAATTGGAGTAAATAGGGTATTTCAAAGGTTTCTGGAACCGATCTAAATAAATAGAGTATACAGGGGGTAGGGGAGGCCAAGAGTCACAAATTCCCAGTTGACGACTCGGCCGTCCGGCCGAGTTCGGCCGGCGGCGCCGGCCGACTCGGCCGATCCCGACCGAGTCAAGGTCTTGGGAGGTGGGGAGTCTCAGGATATAAGCTCTGGTATATCTAATTTTTCAGGTGCAGTTCAAGTTTTGGGAGTTATCTCAGGTGGACTGTTGGGCTTCCAAAGAATTTAAAACAAATTAATATTAAAAATAATGTGGGGCATGGGATTTGAACTCTGGTGGCTTGGTTCAGCAATGCAAGGTATTACCAATGAGCTACAAGCTCCTTCTTGTAATTAAATTGCTAATTAATTACTTAAGTCTTGTGTTCAGGCAATAAATAACCCTTTATGGATTTTGAAAAAAAAATTGTAAAGAAAGCTGTATAGGAAAATTAGGGTTGTTACAATAACTCCCGTGTCTTTTAAAAATGCGAGTTCATCGGTGAAAATTTCTTCAAAGCTTATATTGATACCCCGAAGAATAATCTCATCAGAAAGAACGGGATGATACTCAGACTCCATAAAAGGTTCATAATCAGCGTTAGATGTTGACCCGGACAACTCGATAGATGAGTCCGTATGTGTATAATAAATAGCCGGGTCAAACAATAATGTATTAAGAGAGTCTAGATCAGTATCGTGAAGCTTTTCAAATTCGCTGCTGTCGACATCCATTAATTCGACAGAACATATTTGAGCAGAAGGTTCGGAGGGTTCACTTTCCAACTTGTAAATGTTAAGCTCAATTGACATCTTCCCGAAAGATAGGTTCATAGAACCGTTTCGACAGTTAATTACAGCGTTGGAAGTGGCCAAAAAGGGTCGACCGAGAATCACCGGAATTTGGTTCTGTGGGTTCGCTACCGGTTGTGTATCTAGAACAATGAAGTCCACAGGGAATATAAATTCCCCAACTTTTATCAACACATCCTCAAGCTGTCCCCTGGGTTTGGTGATAGATCTATCGGCCATCTGGAGATTACGGTGCGACGGTTTTAACTCTCCAATACCCAACTGCTCGTAGACAGAGAATGGAAGCAGATTAACACTAGCGCCTAAATCGAGTAAAGCACGGTTGATATTTTTACCCCCAATAGAAATAGAAATTGTATGACAGCCGGGATCCTTACGTTTCTTTGGTAACTGATGGGTAAAAGCTGTGTTTACATTACTCGACATGAACACCTTTTTCGGCACTTGAGTTTTCCTCTTTCTAGTGCACAAGTCCTTTAGAATTTTCGCATAGGACGGAACTTGTTGTATAGCATCTAGGAGAGGGATATTGATGTTAACCTGTTTACAAATTTCCACGATCTTCTCCATTAGTGGACTTGGTCTGTTTTCCCTTAACCTATTAGGATAAGGAACTTTATCAATAAGAGCTGGGTCTAACCTTGGAGAAGATCGAGGGGGTGGAACAGATCCCAGAATTGGAGCGGGGATCGTCTTATGTTGACTAGAAGAAGTGGGCTGAGGGTTCAAGGCTTGGGGAAAACGGAGAATAGACTCGCAAGAAGGTGGAGTACTAGACGAAGTAGGGTAAGAAGTGGAAGTGGAAGCTGGGGTGTCATTGATTATTTCATCATTATCAATATCAATCTGTTCACCGACTTGGTTATTCAGCACTCTTCCGGATCTCAACGTTGTAATGGCACTCATATTGTAGTGTTGTGAATGCCCGTGATTCGGTAGGGGTTGAGATGGAAGGTTCCCTTTCTCTCTAGCACTCATTTCGGCGTTCAATCATGCAATTTGTACTTCTATTGATTTAATACTCTCACTGTGGGAGGCGGAGTCCTTCTTTATAGTATCGACAGAAGACTTTATCTCAGCCAAAACTTGCATGAAATTTTTCATAAACAAATTCATGGTTTGTTCGAGAGAAGAGGAAATATTGGTACCGGCCGTTTGGAAAAAATTATTATACGGTGCAGAATTGTTGGCCGGATTTTGAAAATTTTGTGGTTGAAAGGGGTGCTGACTCAGTTGTGGTGGTTGCTGTTATTGTGGAAGGACCCTTTGAAAGTTATTTTGGTTTGGAACCGTATTTTGAGTTTGGTGTTGGTTCCAGGAAAAATTAAGGTGTTTCCTCCAACCCTGATTATAAGTGGACGAATAAGGAACGTTTCTAGGTCGTTGCTGAAAAGCAGCATTAGTATGCTCGTAACCTTGAAACGGATAATTTAAAGGATATTTTCCGTCAGATGTGATGGATCGGAACAGCATCCACACACAGTTTTAGGGAGAGTCGCCTGGTTTAGGGAGGCTAATAAAAATTTGTGTTCCATAGCTTCAAGTTTTTTTTGCATTGCTGCCATTTCAGCTTTGACCGCTATGGAAATATCAAGTTGATGGATATCTCCCCTAGATGATGGTTGACTAACACTCTCCCATTGTAAAGTGTTTTCAGCAAAATTTTCCAAGAATTTCCAAGCTTCACCATTGTCTTTAGACATGAAATTGCCTTGATACATGGTTTCAAGCATCTGTTTTGTCGTTGGATTAATACCTTCATATATAATTCGGCACAGATCCCATCTATGGATTCCGTGATGTGGACATTGGATAAGTAGATCCTTGAAACGTTCAAAACATTTCCAAAATGGTTCATTGGGAAGCTGGGAAAATTGGTTGATTTCACTCCTAACACGGGTGGTCTTATGATTGGGATAAAATTTCTTAAGGAATGCTATAAAGAATTCATCCCAATTGGAAATAGAATGTGCGGGTGTGTTATAAAGCCACTTTTCAGCTAAACGCACAAAGTGAACGGAAGAAGACGTAAACGCATAGTATCCACAGAAAGTTGTGAAGTTCCCATCATAGCACATACGTTTTCGAATTTGGTGATAAAAATGTATGCGTCTTCAGACTCAAGACCGTGAAATTTAGGTAAAAGATTGATATAGTGTGGTTTTATTTCGAAATTATCCCCATTAGCTGGTAGAATAGAAAGACAAGTTGAAAGAGGACCGTGTATAGGATAACATCTTTCTTGGAGAGATATACGCGGTAGATTCTGCGCACCTGCGGGTGGTGGCAAAGTGGTGTTATTGAAAGTTAATGGAGAACCGTCCATCTCGGTGGATGTGGTGAGAGGTGGGGAAAAAGAAGATGAAGAAATACCGACTTCGGAGTCGATAGACAAAACGCGGACAAGACGGGTACTAGAATCCCGTGTCCAGCCGAGCATGCACTAAGCTGGTTTAGCGCAAGTGGCAGCGTATGTGATAATTAAAGAAAGTGGTTTGTCTTAATTTTGGTTTGTTTTTGAAAAAGACGGATTTAGAAAAATCACAAAAAATGCACAATCAACCCTAGATCTAAGGTCACCAAGGTCAAGTCACTAGACCGCTCCAAGACATCCAGAAGACAAATCACGGGATTAATCCTCTACTACCTCTTTATCCCTCCTGTAGCCAGGTAAGTGCCACGTATGTGGGAGGTATCCGCTACGTAAGTAGCAGGACTAATTAAGTAACCACTTGCCTTAGACACACTTGCCTAGACACCACAAAAGAAATATGGATAAGCAATAGATTACCCACAACCTTCTTGTGTCCTAATTGAGCGCGACGGTCCTTAAAGTCTTGTCTATATATTTTTTAGTTAGTGAGGTGATGTAGATGCTAGTTTTGTGATTTTTGGAGCTTAGTAAGGGTAATGAAATACCCACCTAATCTGAATTTAGTCTTTGCCCTTTAATTTCCATATTAAAATATGCACAAACAACCAATTTCAAGAAACACAACAAGAATTGTTTTTTGAGCGGCGAATTTTTTGCAAAGAATCCTGCAGAAAAGTGGTTATTGGACTTAGCAGAGGAGAGAGGAGAAGGTAAGAAATATACCAGAAGAAATCAGAGTCTCAACGCCTCAATACCACCGTGGTTCTATGGCCAATGCAAGCTTCTTGCCGCGGTTCTGCGGTCAACTTGTTTGATCTTTGAATGAATATTTTTACTGGTGCTCTTATTGATCCTCTGGCCTTCCTGAATGCTACAAAATCTTTATATCACTGCTCCAATAATTCCAGATTCCCTTGCAAAATTCACACACTAATCGTTAAGCACACGATGCGATTCTTGAATTAAATTTTGATAGAATAATAATATTTCAACTCAAATACCAAGAACGAACAAATTACGCACAATTCCCCGGCAACGGCGCCATTTGATTGGTTGTAAAAATCGTAGATCCGCTTCTTCATGATTTTAAAGAAAAAAGATGTGTAGTGAAGAAGAAGCAATGAGTTTTTTTAGTCGTAAAAGTAACCGCAATCAATAACGGTATCGCATCTAGCTAGACCATTAGTGAGTACGGGTTGTCCTCAGGGATTCGTGGATTTGATCACTCTTGCTTTAGTTGAGTCGAAAGAAATAGTAAAGAAAATTCAAGAAAAAGATTTCAAGATTTAATTGAGTTTATCATTTCAAGAAAATCAAGAGAAAGTTCAAGATTTAGTAATCAAGAAAATATCCAAGATCGATTTTAATTATCAAGAAAATTGTAGAAGGCTTGTGGAATTCGAATGGAATTAGTAGCCAATGATGATTATTCAAGATGATTCATCTTATCTATTGGTAAAATTAAAACTAGATCTATGGCTAACAATGAGAATTAGGGATCAATTGAAGAAACTAGGGTTTCTCCTTCATTGTCCCTTGTCCTTTCATTGATTGCCATTCCTATCTAGCCTTTAATAAGAAAGATCATCAATCTAATCCCCAAATTGTGATGAAATTCTCAATAGATTGAATTCACTCACAATTTGGACATTAATGATTCTTTTTGCTAAAATTTATAATCTCCATAAGACTTAAGACGAATAAAGAATTCTTTCACCATTAGATCGACTAAATTCCTTCGAATCCTTAACAAGCGGAGATTTACTCACACATTATAAAATTATAAGAATCAACAAATAGAGATTTCATAATGTGAAAATTTAAAGAAAGCAAGACTAAGAGTAATGATCACCTTTATTATTCAACTTCAAATTACAACATCTCCAATCCAAGATTACAAGAAAATTCGCTCTTGATCGCTCCCTTGAAGAGCTAATTTCTCCGTCGATCTTTGCTTCACTCGATCACCGTGAGTCTTGGATCTATCGAGGATCACGTGCTCTTAATGACGATCAGCTTCGCGTAAAGGATCTTAAATGATCTCGCTCGATGAATTTCTCACGATTCTTGATTTTGGATCTTGATTTGGAATTGGATCTTGATTTGGTTTTGGATCAAAAGTTTCCCTAAATTATGTAACCAAATTGTGTAACCCTCGAAATGAAGGCTTAGGTCCTTTATATATCCCTTCACCAATCTTCCACTAGAAGCTAGGCCAACTTCCCCAAGAAGTTAGGTAGTTTTAGAGAAACTTCTAGAATAAGGTAGTTATCAAGCTTCCTCAAGAAACTAGGTTGTTGTAGGAAAGTTTCCAGAACAAGCTTGTTACAATGGAACGTCCTTAACAAGCCAAGTAGTTGTAATGAAGCTTCTGGAAAGAACTTGTCACCCGATGCCCTAACTCGGTCGCGGATCCACGGCGGATCGGTCTGACTCGGCCGCAGATCCGCGGCCGTTTGGTAGGCTTGATCCTTCATTTTTCTTGTGTCCTTTGGTGTTGGTCTATATGTATTCAGGTGATATCTGGAATCTTCTTATCTCTTCTGAATCTCTACCAGATTTTAACTCCTTGATTTCCTGTATTTTGTCGGCGAATTTGCGATTCCGATATATGTCCTGAGATAATTTTCTGCACAAAATCTCAATGAAGAATGTTGAGATATACAATATCATGCGTGAAATAATAAACACACAATTTCCTTCCAAAATTTTGATTATAATGTATAACACGTGGTAATTTGATATTTTCCAGACGAACTTGTAATACGTGTTATATTTATAACAAACATCCTTAGATGATTAGAAAAGTGAGGAAATTGTTATGTTAAAGATTGCAATATTTTCGACTGAACATTGAGCTCTTTCTATGTGAACACGTACTTTAAGCTTTGGTGATCGGTAAATACTTCTAACCTTTCTCCCAATAAGTAGTGTCTCCAAATCTTTAGAGCGAAAATTACTGCTGCTAACTCCAGATCATGAGTTGGGTAGTTCTTCTCATAAGTCTTCAATTGTCTCGACGCATAAGCTATGACCTTCCTATGCTGCATTAGAACACATCCTAAGCTTTTCCCAGATGCGTTGCTGTGAATAACCAACCCTCCGGAACCATCTGGCACTGTCAAGATAGGAGCGATTGTCAATTTTTACTTCAGCACTTCAAAAGCTGACGCACACTTCTCAGTCTACACGAACAGTACCTCCTACGTGTTAGCTTAGTTAATAGTTCTGCTATTCGAGCGAATTTCTCCACAATTCTTCTATAGATCCGGCAAGCCCATGAAAACTTCTGATCTTCCTACATTCTTTGGAATTGGCCAATCATGAGCAGCTGCAATCTTTTCAGAGTCAACGGCAATTCCATCTCCAGATACAACATGACCCAAGAACTTCACTTCTTTGAGCCAAAACCCGCACTTGCTCATCTTAGCATATAACTTTTCCTGTCTCAATGTTTGCAGTGCGATTTTCAAATGTTCTGCATGCTCTTCTTTGCTCCTTGAATAGACCAGAATATCATCAATAAACACTACTACGAACTGGTCCAGGTACGGTGAAAAGATTCGGTTCATTAAGTGCATAAATATTGCCGGTGCATTCACAACTTCAAATGGCATCACTAAGTACTCGTAATGCCCATATTGAGTTCGGAACGTTGTCTTGCAAATATCTTCTGATTTCACCCGAACTTGATGATATCCGGATCGTAAATCCAACTTCGAGAATATTCTCATGCCACTAAGTTGTTCGAATAATTCGCCTATGCGGGGATTAGGTACCTATTCTTAATAGTCACCTGATTTAACTCTCGAAATTCGATGCATATCCTCCGCGTGCCATCTTTCTTTTTACTAGAAGAATTGGAACTCCCCGCTGCTACGAATTCAACCCTTCTCTTGTAACTTGGCAACTTGTTTCCTTACCTCTTCCAGTTCAATCGGCGCCATTAGATAATAAGCCTTTGAAATCGACGCTGCTCCAGGAATAAGATCAATCGTGAACTCCACATCTCGTTTTGGCGGTAAACCCGAGATGTTCTTGAACACATCCATGAAATCCCGAACTGCTATCAGCGCTTCATCTACAACTTATTTACGAAATTCACCTTTCAGTAAACGGTTTCCTTCATTATGAATTTGCAAGTTTGTTATAACATTTGTGGGTTATCGGCCAACCACACTTCCGCTGCGCCACTCTGATAAATTGAGGCTGGTTCGTCAGAACTTCTTCAATCAAATATCTTACATCTGATTGGCCTTGAAGCAGTCTGTACCCTCTCCCGCTAGGGTTGACCTCGAACTACTACAATGATCATATGTTCTCCTGTGTTTCTCCTTGTTCTTTGAAACGCAAACGGATTGGTTTTTACGGGATGAGAGGAAAGATATAAAGTGGTTGCTGGATTCAAGCTCACGATAAGATATAAACTCGTAAGCAATGATGTCGAGAGGAAAAAACGTAATACAGCGATCATAAGTCAAGAAAATGAATAAAAATAAGACTCCAGGTTATCTAAATAGAGTACCGCATTGTAACCATACCGCGGTACATAGTTACAACTACATAACTTCATTCAAGTCACCCAAATCCTACTATCAGAATCGAGAGAATAAGATGGGAGAAACAATAAGGAACCAAAAGGATTTTGAGCCGAGATGCAATATCATTTCTATATCGTAAAGATAAAAGAGTTAAGGGAAAGATAAGATTCAAGAATTCGAATGACAAGACAATAATATGGCAGGACATGTTCCTAAAATTCTGGATCTTAAAGACAATGTATTGGGTACCATACCAAACTACAAATTGAACTAAGCCCCAGCTAACCTAAAACCTATGGCTCTGATACCAAACAAACTCTGTCACATTCCACTTCCCAAAATACGCAAACACGGCACGTGACAGAGCTAACCATACTACCTGTGTCTAGGAATCATTCCTCCACAGTCACATTACGACTGTCAATCGGATATCAAGAACAGTAAAATATAATCTAACTAACACATGTCCATCTGTCACAATAAATAAAACCAATAAATAGGTGTAGAAGAAACGAATCAAGATCCAATAAACAATAGCATCTGAATCACGTCCCAATATGGGCTCACATCAATAGAAATAAAACTGCGGAAATAAATAAACTAAGAGTCTCTAAACTAAATAGCCAGCTTGTAACAACTGTACAACTTTCTGTACAATTTTTTCAAAAATACAGAAATTGGTACTTTTGCCTTAGCACAACTTATAAGTTTGTTTTGTTTTTTAATAGCAAGAAGAAACTTGTAGCTCATTGGTAAGACCTTGCACTGCTGTTACAAAACACCAGAGTTCAAATCTCATTAGCCACATTATTTTTAATTAATTTTCTTTTAAATTTTTAGAATCCCAAGAGTCTACACGTGCTTAACCCGTAAAACCAAAAGTCGCATATAAAACAAACTGATCCAGGAGAAAGACCATGAGACATAGGATACATGGCAGCAAGGGGGGCCGACTCGGCCTGACTCGGCCGGCGGATCGACCGCCGCCGCCGGCCGAGTCATCAAAAAATCCAATTTGCCCTACATGAGTTTTGTGTCTCTTTGTATTCCAATAACCCCTGAATAGTCTAATTACCCTGCACAGTAACAGAACATTTAAAAATCCCATTATTTTTTAGTACAAAATTTAATATAAATTTTCTCACACCCTTTCATCTACCCTAACCTTAGTTTTTCCTATAAATACCACTCCAATTCTCACCCCTCCTCACTTCCAAACTCTGTCCAAAACTCTTAAGAAAATTCTAAGTTCAATAGTGTACAAGTGGAGTTAGCAAAGGGCGAAACTCTGGCGAACTTCCGACGGCGATACGAGGAGTTTCCGGTATACACCGGCGATTCCCCTCTCTACCTCTATCTTCCCTCTTTCTTGTTAGCTTTTAAGTCCCTCCTCCCTCTTCACTTTGCTATTCTAAAAACTCGTATTTCTAAAACCCGACGGAATTCGGTTCTTCTTATAAACTTCATCTTTTCTTAAATACAAACATGTCAAACCCTCACATCTTGACTATTAAACATTAACAAAATATCATGAACAAGTTTCATATCAAAATATTTCATATTGCAATTTTTATCGTACTTTTTCAGAAAAATACCATGTAGTTTAGTTTCGACATTAAACATCATATTTCCTTGCTATACCTTTAAATAGATCATGAGCTAATGACCTACCTCCTCACAACACTCATATACAACATAGTACGATACTTTTCGGGAACATAGAATACAGGAATACGAATTTACACTTAAATACCTTTTACTATAAAAACGTTTTTTCTACAAGATTGTGTATTTTAAACAAATCTTTGCAAAGCGCCGCTACAACCCATTTTGGGGAACCCATTCGGGATGGTGCGGATTATCGCACATCCTCGGGCTTAGTAGTGCGAGATGCAGACTTCCGCAAGGACTATTCGGTCTCGAGAGATTTAAAAATACAAATATCTTAAGAAAATGAGATTTCTAAAAAAATAATAAATTAAATTATTTTTTATAAATATATATATATATATATATGTGTATCATCAAAATATCTAATTTTTATATAATATAAATATTCCAACCTTCCTAAATCAAAAGAATCACTTTACATAATAATACCATGAAATTCCATACAAGTAAAATATTGCAATTAAATACCATATATTATGAAAATTAGATTTTATTCACTAGAGATGTCACATATATAAAATTTACATCTATAAAACCTCTAAAGACGATAATTAATTACTTGAGGTGCATCTTGAAAAGTATACAAAAATTATTTTTACATAAAACTCTCTCAAGTTCTATAAATTACCCTAAGGACCCTAGTAAATATAGGTTTAACCGGGACCAGTTTCTTGAGCCGCAGGGAGCCGGAGATATGGGTGCTTGCCTATTTAAGGTGGACAACTTAACAAAGGTTGTTATCAACACGGTAATCGTCTTTGAAAAAGACACAAATCCTGCCGCCCATTTGCAGCGGTTACCGATAACATCAAAACCTAATTCAGGACTTCAATTTCTTTTCTAATTGTTCTGACTCAGACCGAGTCTCATTATAAATAAGTTGACTTGAATATAATTCAAGTACAAACTACAATTCAATATGAATCCACATATTCAATCTGTTCAATCTATAAATCTATACAACTTGACTGAACCGAACCATGGATATACATCCATCTACATGATTATCCAGTACATCCATTTCCATTTATACGATATCATGGTTTCGGCAAGTCTTCCATTTACAACACAAGTCATCCATCTATATACAATATATAATTCAAACAATACAACAATACAAACAAGACATCGCGGGGTTTATAAAGGGGTAGACTGGTACAGAATATGTTAAAGGTGGCATGAGGTGGTCACATAAGACGTAATTACATCCATTTCGTTGTTCCGTGGTATTATCGACGGAGCCTTGTATTCCATTTTCCTTTAGTCTCTGGCATATAGAGACTCCTCTCGTATACACTGGCCTTTTCTGTACCAAGCTACAAACAACAGCGTTAACTATATAATACAATTTTAAAAGTTACACACACTCTCTCTCTCTGTCTATTCTATTTCTCCCTTATCTTTGGGACTTACCGAGCGATTTGTTCGCTGACGACATTCTCTTTCTTCTTCTTTGAATGTCATCAGGTGATTCGGACCTTCCAGAGATCGAGCCTAGCACTGAAGGCTTGGACCAGTTTATTGAAGATCTCGATCTGTAGTTACACTTGTACATTTCCTTTACATTTTGTATTTTCCATTTCTGTTATGCCACTGTTTAGGCATTACTTTCATTCAGATATATTTACTTTTCCATGCATTGTACAAAAGAATGTTAATAAATAAAATTGTTATTTCATTACATTTGTCTCTTGTGTATATTTCTTTTATATTGCTTAGATACGCTTAGCGTATTTGCTTCTGAGTAAATACGTAGCGGCCTCGTCGCGCCCTTTGCCCGTACACTGGGAAGTGGGGCATGACAGGTTTTGTTGGTGGCCCATGCAGGTCCGAGCTGTATGGAACCCTACCATGCAATTCAGTTCTGCGTGGACAACCTAAGCAATATAACACAAGAACCGGCAACTAAAACATTCTTTACAATTCATATTCTTTGAATCTTATCATTTCATATACTTTGAATCTGTCCTAACCTAAATTTTTCATTCAAGGTTATGGATTCCCCAAACAATATCAGCATCAATGTCAACAACACACCTCCACCTCCACTACCGATTACACCTACCATCCCTGCTCCGATCAACGAGCAGACGGTTCTACTTGAGGCAATCCATAGCCTCCTAGAAGGACAGCAGTAGCAGACTGCTCTTTTAATGAACTGTCCTGAGGCAGAAGCACCTGGGGTGAAACAATTCAGGGCTTTGCACCCCAAACAGTTTACAGGAAAAGAGAGCCCACTGGAAGCTGAGGAATGGGCACAGAGCATCGAAGATGATCTGGCAGCGGCACAACTGCCAGAGATAGCTTAGGTCCATGTTGCGAAACTGCAGCTCACGGACAATGCACGGGTTTGGTGGAAGGCGGAAGAAAGACGTCTTGATCAACCCATCGAATGGAAGACTTTCCGAAACATGTTCGACGTAAAGTACTTCCTTGAGACTGCCAGGTTCAACATGGAACAGCAGTTCATCCATCTGCAACAAGGTTCAATGTAGATCAACTCAGTAGATGAATATGACGCTGAGTTCACCATGCTTAGTCGGTAAGATATGCATCAATAATTCGACTCTTCAATATATCACATACTACACAGCTAACACAATACTTTAACAGATTTACGGCACACCTGATACCGACTGCTGAGATCAGAGCTAGAAGATTTCAGCAAGGGTTGGACCCGAAAATCCAAGCTACTCTAAATACAGGGGATTTCCCAACCCATGATTTGGCTTTGAAGGCTGCCCGAAGATACGAGGCAGTAGTAAAGAGAAAGGGCAGACCTCAATCTGACGGAGTGAAGCGCCCTGCCAATCAGATGGCAGGAGGAGCCTCTTCAAGGCCAACTGTTGAACCGAGGAGACCGGAAGTGACAGATAACAAGCCAAGTCCCAAATTTTGCTTCTATTGCAAGAGGCAAGGACACTTGTGGAAGGACTGTAGGTGCGCAAAAGGTCTATGCTTGGTTTGTGGCGCATCTAATCACGGAATTGGAAACTGTCCTTATAGATGCAACCCAGCTCACACACCCACCAACTACCCATAGCGGCCAGCTATCCAGGCTCCTGCACCTCGTCTTGCACTCCCAGCTCCACCACATACACAGCCTACTCACCAATTCCAACAGGCAATGAGGGACATGCCTCAAGGGCATAGAAACATGCCCCAAGGACAGAATGTGCCTCCAGCGAGGAGGAATGTACCTCAGCGTCAGACATTTACATTAGCAGCCGTAGAAGCCGAGGCTGTAGGTCAAGGTAACACTGGTAAGTCTCTTTCACATTTTTAAAACCATTGCACCACCTTGTTATTTTTCATACACTATCAGTACTTCAGTCACTAAACTTTCCTTGAATCTGGTACACTTTCCTTTTTACAAATTTCAAGGACGAAATTTTTTAAGGAGGGTAGAATGTAACAACCCTAAACTTTCTGTAAAAATTTTTCAAAAATACAGAAAAGAGTACTTTTGCCTGAGCACAAGTTATAAGTTTGTTTTGCTTTTTAATAGCAAGAAGGAGCTTGTAGCTCATTGGTAAAACATTGCACTGCTGTTACAAAGCACCATAGTTCAAATTCCATTAGCTACATTATTTTTAATTAATTTTCATTTAAATTTTTAGAATCCCAAGAATATACACGTGCTTAACCCGTAAAACCAAAAGTCACATATAAAACAAACTGACCCAGGAGAAAGACCATGAGACATAGGACACGTGGCAGCAAGGGGGGGCCGACTCGGCCTAACTCGGATAGCGGATCGGTCGAATCGGCCGCCGCCGCCGGCCGAGTCATCGAAAAATCCAATTTGCTCTATATGAGTTCTGTGTCTCTTTGTATTCCAATAACCCCTAAATAGTCTAATTACCCTGCACAGTAACAGAACATTTAAAAATCCCATTAATCTTTTTTTTAATACAAATTTTCTCACACCATTTCATCTACCCTAACCCTAGTTTTTCCTATAAATACCACTCCAATTCTCACCCTTCCTCACTTCCAAACTCCAAAACTCTCAAGAAAATTCTAAGTTCAATAGTGTACAAGTGGAGTTAGTAAAGGGAGAAACTCCGGTGAACTTCCGACGGCGATACGAGGAGTTTCCGGCGACGAAATGATGCACTGGCGATTCCCCTCTCTACCACTATCTTCCATCTTTCTTGTTAGCTTGTAAGTCCCTCCCACCTCTTCACTTTGCTATTCTAAAAACTCATATTTCTAAAACCCGACGGAAGCGGAGTGAATCCGACATCCGATTCGGTTCTTCTTAAAAACTCTATCTTTTCTTAAATACAAACATACCAAACCCTCACATCTTGACTATTAAACATTAACAAAACATCATGAACAAGTTTCATAGCAAAATATTTCATATTGCAATTTTTATCGTACTTTTTCAGAAAAATACCATGTAGTTTAGTTTCGACATTAAACATCATATTTCCTTGATATACGTTTAAATAGATCACGAGGTAATGACCTACCTCCTCACAACACTCATAAGAAACATAGCACGATACCTTTCGGGAACATAGAATACAGGAATACGAATTTACACTTAAATACCTTTTACTATAAAAACCTTTTTCTACAAGATTATGTATTTTAAACAAATCTTTGCAAAGCGCCGCTACAACCCATTTTGGGGAACCCGTTCGGGATGGTGCTGATTATCGCATATCCTCGGGCTTAATGGTGCGAGATGCAGACCTCCGCAAGGAGCATTCGGTCTTGAGAGATTTAAAAATACAAATATCTTAAGAAAATGAGATTTCTAAAAAAATAATAAATTAAATTATTTTTTATAAATATATATGTGTGTGTGTGTGTATGTATATGTATCATCAAAATATCTAATTTTGATATAATATAAATATTCCAACCTTCCTAAATCAAAAGAATCACTTTACATGATAATACCATGAAATTCCATACAAGTTAAATATTGCAATTAAATACCATATATTATGAAAATTAGATCTTATTCACTAGAGATGTCACATATATATAAATTACATCTATGAAAACTCTAAAGATGATAATTAATTACTTGAGCTGTATCTTGAAAAGTATAAAAAAATTATTTTTACATAAAAACCCCTCAAGTTCTATAAATTACCCTACGGACCCTAGTAAATATAGGTTTAAGCGGGACCAGTCTCTTGAGCCTCAGGGAGCCAGAGATATGTGTCTTAACCCGAAATTTGGCACGTGGAGGCCCTTAAACTACGCAACGTCTACAGGCGTAACGCAATTTAAGTAAGCCGAAAACCCAGCAATCTAAACCATCAAAAGTAGTAAGTGATAATAGCATTTTCTAAACTTTTGAAATCTCAAACCAAATTCTTTAAAGTCCAATTTTACTTTCTTAAAAATTTCGACAGCACCTCCTTTGTAAATACCAACACCAAAAATGGGTACAACATAAATATAAGTAAAGCATCCCCAACGGGAGAAAATCCATGCCCAACGGCGAAAAACAACCACCACAAGAGATATATGACGCCGTCGCGAAGAAATAAGGGACGATATAAGTAAAACTGCATAAAAGAAATCCAAGTCACCAAAATATACAATATCATCCTCACATCAAGTCTTTAAGTCATACACATGAAAGTGGTAGATGGAGAGTACAGGATACAACGAATATACAATGAACATGAACGGATAACCACAAAACCCGCCTAAAGCAAAACTGCACACTGTGAGCCGAAGCGGTATCCGCAGCAAAAGATGATAAGATAGATGAATAACCTGCCTCGACAACTAAGGGGAAACAACCTGCAAAACCCTATGGAACAACGGGGGTGAGTTGCCAACTCGTGAATAGTAAATAACATATGCAGGTAATCGCAATTATGCACGTACAGCGCGAATCTAACATAGGTAGGCTAAGCAATAAATGGTCATATGAATACAATAGTCATGAAAGATACTCTAGCAGGTATATCTAATATATGAAGCAATAATATGACAATCTGTATCCAACAATCATGTAAGGTACTCTAACAGGTACAACTAATACATGAAGCAATGCATATAAAATAAAAATATGTAAATGCAACAGTCATGAAAGGTACTCTATCAGGTACTACTAATACATGAAGTAGTGCATAAACAAAAAATGTGGAGTATGGGATGAAACATGTCATTTCCACGGAATCCTGACATCGTGGTAGGACCAAAGTCCATTATGACAATCCAAATCCCATTTTCCTCAAATCAGCCCCCAAATTGGCTCGCATATCATGTAAGTCTCACAAATGCTGAATGTACAATATTAGCAAATCTCATATGTCATGAATGTACAAAATCAAGTAAATCTCATATATCTTATATCCAATGTCAAGTGAATCTCATATAAATTCTGTATCCAATATCAAGTGAATCTCATATATCCTGAATCCAATATTAAGTGAATCCCATATGTCCTAAATATATTTGGATGAATAATTATGATGATGTATATAATTGATATGTATACATATATATTAGCGTCCCATTCCACTAATATATGTGTGTGTGTGCGCGCGCGCGCATATATATAACAGCGTCTCATTCCACTGTTATATATACTTAGGAGTAAAAATATCATGAAACCAAAGTTTCAAGTATCGACACAAAAATACTGATCTATCAGGTGCTGTCACCACGACTGGCCCCTGATAGGTACGTATCATACGCTATCTGAAAACTCAAGTGCCTAGCTCTGACCCTCGTCTTTCGACGTATCCATACATACATGACCCCGGCCTGTATCCCCATGATACCCGTCGAGTCAAAGGTACTGTCACCGGTAAGTATGGTTCCCCTGTCAGGCCTCATCGGCATTTTACATCGACTTTCCCTTTCTTGCCCCCGGGTACCTCCAAACCCCACCATGTACCCTCATACGGCCCACGATGCTCCTTGCATGGGGTATATATATATCAGAACCGATAAATCTCATGGTGGCTGCTGAAATATCATATCAAGAGAAACCGGGTTTTTCAAATAATGCATAATTTCATGAAACTACCACGGTCCTCAAATCCAGAAAACATCATGAAAATCCATATCTCAATGCAAAATCCCATGAATATAATATATGCAACAGAAAACTGTAATGTAAGCATATAAAGGAAAAGCCGCTATTTAACTGCAACAAGTTAAAATATATATATGCGGTTCCCAATTTCTCCAAGTCTATATAACCTCAAATAAAGGTAAACATGTAGCTATAACCAGATATGTACGTAAACATGAAGGTATAGCAAGGTATATGTATCTACCTATCAATAATGATGTAATATACCCTCCAGGTATAAGTGAAATATGTATGCAAGGTATACATGTAGCTATGTCATTATGTGTGTATGTACCTATCGCTAATGGTACAATACCCTATAGGTATACATGTAACTAGCATGTAAGCATGTCAAGGCATATGTGTAAGCATGTAGGTATACAGGTATGCTATATGTCAGATGCATAAAGAAATATGAATCAATGTCTCGATATCCCTAACCAAACAATATCATATAGGTATGTGTGTTGTGCGTGTCATGGAAATTATTGACGGTGTGTGTGGCATACAATCAGTGCTCGTGCAACATGAGCCTTCAATAATAGTGCAGTGTCCTAAGGGTATAAGTCCAAGCACAATAAGTAACTAAACAATAAGGTGTATGCGCAACTCTATATATGAAATAGAATATACGACAATATTATAACATCTCTAGCCCAGACGCATAACTCCATATGGGTGATTCCCCTGTAGATGTTAAATCTACTCACTAATGCTCCTGGCTAAGTAAAGCCTACCACCTGTTTCCCCTTCTTCGCAGCGTCCGAAGTCCCCGCCTGCGAACCTAAAACATAACACAACAAAGTAAGTATATATTAGCAATAGATCAATAACACGTACCAACTACGTTTGACCGACGCACCAACTCCAAACATACTCTTAAGTGTTCGTCAAATGGCTAACACGCATAGCGACACTACGAAACTAACTCAAGAGCAAAAGCTACACAAAGACACGAGCGATATCGGCACGACCCTAGCTAGGAACACAAAGCGACACAACTACCAAGCCTAGACCCTAATTTTACCGATCGCGCATTCAAAACACAATAATAAACGTGGAATCTAATATAAATAATGTCGCAACGTCAAAAGAAACCCACGCCTAAACTTACCGAAATCTAGTAAGCAACATATATCATTTTAGCACAAAACTACAACTTTTTACCAAAAATTTACAAACATCACTAATTAGCAAGATTACACCATACAAACCCTTACTAGAATTTTAATCTCACTTAATTGGGATTTAGTAAAAATCTAGTTTGTAATTAAGCTAATTAGATAATTAGGAAAATAACATTTAACAAATCTAGCAAGTAGGTTAAGTTTTCTTTTGTCTAAAATTATCAACTAACCATTTCACTAATCAAAACCCTAATTTAATTAACAAAACCCTTACTAGAAATTCTAAATATGAAATTAAAAGCTTAAATTAAACATCTAAATAAGCTAATTAAAATATTAAAACCACAAAAGAGATTAGGGTTAGGGTTTTATACCTCACTAGAACACCACTTGAAACAAGAAAGAAATCCAAACTTTAACCTCCAAAATCCTCACTAGAATGAAGATCCAAGCTAGTTTTGAGTTCAAGAATGAAGGGAAATGATTATATTTGAGTTTGTATGAATTTATTTGGATTTTTGATGATTTATTTATGCTAGAAATTTATGAAATGAGGTAAGAAGATGAAGAGGGCAGCAAGGAATTCAAGTGGCCGGCCATGAGGAAATGGGGGGTGTTTTGTGCAAAAAATAAAGAAGAAAGTTCTAGCACAAAACATTAAATGCTTCATTAAATGCAATTTTGCCACCTTTTCTTCTCTTTTCTTTTTAAATTTTCATTTTAATTCACAAAATATCTAGATATTTGGATGGATGGATTAACAAAAATATCTAGTAATTAAATTATTATAGATTCATATTAGTAGTAATTAACCAAACCAAAAAGTAATTACCACTAATAAAGTGCACAAATAAAGTATTAAAATAATATTTATTAAGGAAAAATTCTATGTGAACCAAAACTTCCCATTGACCCCCAAAACCCGCGCACTAGCTTCATTCTAGCTAAACTAAGTGCCGACAAGTTTATACAGAAGTTTGATCACAATCGGGTTAAAACGGAAAACACCGGTCATTTTACCCTAAAAACGGAAAATTCGCAAAACGACTTCTAAAACGTTACAATCTTCCCCCCTTAAAGAAATTCGACCCCTAAATTTAAAATTCATCTACGCGTACCTTCAAAGAGATGAGTACAAAACTCCCAAATCTCACTCGCAGACTCCCAAGTGATCACCTCACTATACGGCTACGCTAAGAACCTTCACATATAGCAAGACCCTTGACCGAAGTTTCTCCACCTGCCGATCCACAAAAACTATCGGCTGCTGGTGAATGAAAGATCGCGTCCAAAAGAATAGTTTGATGCTGAATCATGTGAGAAAGGTCATGAAGGTATTTGCAAAGTATCGACACAAGGAAAACGGGTGAATACTCAATAATCTGGGCGGAAGTGCCATATTATAGGCAACGGAACTAACTCGCTCGAGGATCTCAAATGACCAACAATCTGGGACTAAGCTTCCTAAACTCAACACGCCATTTCATCGGAAAAATCTGTAGGAATACATGATCTCCCTCTGCGAACTCAAGTCTGCGACCACCACGGTCGCCATAAGATTTTTGTCTGCACTGGGCTGCTCTCATCCTGACCTGAATCAACTGGATCTTCTCTGTAGTCTCATGACTAGCTGGGGTCCAAAAATTCTACTTACACAGAGTCATAAAAACAGAATGGCGATCGACACAACCTAACAACTAAACCTAAAGGTTTCCAATTGGAGTGCCTCCTGATAACAGCTATTGAAGGAGAAGCCTAACAATGGCAAGTGATGATCTCAACTGCCAACAACAATTAGTACGTACGCACAAGCATATCCTCCAGAGTCTGTATAGCCCGCTCTCACAAACCCTCGTCCTGCGGATGGAAAAGCGGAGCTAAAGCTCAACCAGTACCCAAGGCTTTCTGAAGCTTCTGCCCAAGACGGCAAGCGAAAAGGGTGCCTCTATTGGATACAACGCATGAAGGAACTCCGTGCAAACGCACAAACTTAACAATAAACAACTGAGCAAACTGAGCATAACTGGACAACAAACACCCAAATGGAGTCACACCCTGTTTAGACCGGGGTAGACACCACAATGAAATTCATAGAGATCTACTCTCATTCCCACTCTGGAATGGTTAGAGGTTGTAACTCTCCAGCTGGTCTTAAATGCTCAACCTTAGCTCACAATAAGACAGACACCTCAAAACGAGATCTGAAACTTCACTCTTCATCCTTGTCCACCCGTAACTATCTCACAAGTCACGCTACAAATTGGTGGAACTTGAATGAACACTGAAAGCTGACTGAGGTGCCTGCTCTAGGATTTCGTGTCTCTGCCCATCAGCAACATGTACACACAAATGCGTCCCTAAATGTAGCACATCTGGTCACAAATCAAGGACTTTGAATCTTTACCCAGACGAGTATGCTCAAGAATCTCTGACGAACGAGCATCGGCGGGCTATGCCTATCGAAAGCGATTAAGGAAAAGTGGTCGGGCGCGGACATGAGCAAGCTGTCCCCTCAGTAGAAGCGAACATTAAGCTTTACTCAACGATCGCACAAGAACTTTAAATCTGCAGAAGACTGTCTCAACACTCAAAACCCGCTGCAGGAAGATGTACATTAAGCTCTGGTGGTCCATGAAAATCTGACACGACTCTCCGAACAAGTAGTGTCCTCAGATCTTCAACGCACGACCACCGCGGCCATCTCCAGATCATGAGTGGGATATCCTGTTCTTACTTCCTCCAACTGTCGGGAAGCATAAGCGATAACTCTATAGTGCCACATCAGCGCAAAATCGAGCTCCACTCGCGAAACATCACAGTTAAACAACAAAGTCGCCCGAACCAGAAAGGAAAGAAAGAACTGGTGCAGTTGTCAACCGAATCTTGGTGCAGTTGTCAACCGAATCTCCAACTGCTGAAAAATCCGCACACATGCCTCAATCCAAAGAAAAAGAACCTCCTTTCTGGTCAGTCCAGTCAACGGTGCAGCGATACATTAGCAATCCTGCACAAAACGGCGGTAAAAACCTGCTAAGCCCAAAGATCTGCGGACCTCCGTCCCGTACACAAGTCTGAGACAAAGCTGTACGGCCTCGATCTTCCTCGGGACCATACAAAAACCATCTCCCGTAACTACAAGACCTAGGAGTCAACACAATCAAGCCTGAAGGAACACTCCGAGAATTTAGCAGACAGCTGGTGCTCTCCCGGTATCTGCAAAACAAATCCTCAAGTGCTGCTCACATTCCTCACGACTCTTGGAATATACCAGAATGTCATTAATGACACAATAATAAACAGGTCGAGGAACGGCCTGAAGAAATCTGGTTCATCACATCCACGAATGCTGCTAGGGCATTGGTGAGTCCAACGACACCACCAAAACTCATAAAGCGCGTAGCACGCACAAAAGCAGTCTTCGGAATCACATCACTCCGAACCCGCAACAAATGATGACCAGATCCCAAACAACTTAGAAAAATGTCTCGCACTCTGGAGCTGATCAAGAAATCGTCAATGCGAGGTAAAGGATACCTATCTGCACCGTAAGCCGGTTCAATTGACGATAAATCAACACACAACCTCAAACTGCCGTCATCCTCCTTGATGAACAGAATAGGAGCTCCTCAAAGCGAAACACTCAGACGCATAAGACCCCCAACAAACAACTCTGCAGCTGATCCTTAAGCTCCCTAAGCTTCATCGGCTCATCTGGAACAACATCGGAAAACTCTCGCACGATAGGAACCCGGTCCAACAAACCCAATGCGGCTCCGGTATCCTCAATGAAAGCCAAGAATTCTCGACATCCTCTCCTCAAAAGACGACTAGCGAATAGGCTGAATTCAAACTGTGAGAGGCGGGACCACTGTCCCCCTGCATAACGAGAACTGACTCGCCGGGAAAACAAAACCTGACTGTTTCTTCACGGTAGTCCACAGACGCCTAGCACGTAGCTAACCGTCCGTTCCCAGGAGAACGTCAAATCCAACATCTCTAGAAGGATCACAACGACGGACGAATCTCTATCTTCTATCTGATTGGCACACGACTGAAATATGTGTCACGCAACAAAAGAATCGCAGACAGGAGTAATACAACAAGCGATTGATCTAGCTAACACGACTCTCGGCCCAACCACGGCACAAAGTGTGTAAAACAAACAAGTGCATCAAAAGAACATACGAATTAAGAATACCTGAAAACTCTGCATTGGACGCCCGCGTCCCGATGAGTAGAAGCAAACTATGGTGTCTGCCCCCTACCCGCAACTGGCTAAAATCCTCCTCTACCAACTTTTCCCCTCTGAGCGAACCTTCCGCATCCACGACCTTTCTGAATACGACCTTGACGCGGTGTTAGGGAGCAACTCCTGATGGAGTGATGAAAGTCCCCGCACCGATAGCATCCAAAATAAAACTGCTGACCCTCATGGGGATGAGAGCTGAACGACTGTCCTCGTCCCAAGCCTCTGCTACTCCCGCGACGGTCACGAAAATTGTCTCGACGAGTGAACCTCTGTATCGGGGCTGACACACCTGTACTGGCCCTCCTCGGTCCTCGAACTCCAAAAGTCTCGGAAAGACGTGCCTCGTCAACTATGGCTGCATCCACTGGTGCCGTATACATAACGCTATGCTATGTGCTGATCGCAAGGAACAATTGGGTAACAGGGGTGACAACCTCCCGTCGCTGCTCTCGAATGGCCTCAACCAATGAACTCATCGTCTGGCGCAAGTCCTACATCTCTGCCGCAAGCCTATCGATACGATCTGTCGAAGGCGGACCCATCTGCTCCTGTGCAACGAGTGTGCCATCCTGGTCAGTCCTTATCCCACTCTAGTCAACTCTGACCTCGGCCCTCGCTGCATCACTCTGAGTCCCCATAGTCATCGGCGGCAAAGCTATAAATGGAAATAGGATTCGATAAGAACACAGAAATCGAATCACAAGGATATGTATCATCAAGGAAAGAATTTCAAGCAATTAGTACTTAGGTAACTTTAGGCGGAGTACCGCGTCATGAGTATGCCGCGGACATACACACACTACGTTACTCTGCTTAAGCTACCTACTCCATCATACCAAGGTCATCCTACACTCCGAAAGGTAAAACCTAGCGCTCTGATACCAACTTTTTCACGACCCGAAATTTGGCACGTGACGGCCCTTAAACTACGCAACGTCTACAGGCGTAACGCAATTTAATTAAGCCGAAAACCCGGCAATCTAAACCATCAAAAGTAGTAAATGATAATAGCATTTTCAAAACTTTTGAAATCTCAAACCAAATTCTTTAAAGTCCAACTTTACTTTCTTAAAAATTTCGGCAGCACCTCCTTTGTAAAAACCAACCCCAAAAATGGGTACAACATAAATATAAGTAAAGCATCCCCAACGGGAGAAAATCCGCGCCCAACGGCGGAAAACAACCACCACAACAGATATACGACGCCGTCACGAAGAAATAAGAGACGATATAAGTAAAACTGCATAAAAGACATCCAAATCACCAAAATATACAATATTGTCCTCACATCAAGTCTCTAAGTCATACACATGAAAGTGCTAGATGGAGAGTACAGGATACAACAAATATACAATGAACATGAATGGATAACCACAAAACCCACCTAAAACAAAACTGTACACTGTGAGCCGAAGCGGTATCCGCAGCAAAAGATGATAATATAGATGAATAGCCTGCCTCGACTACTCAGGAGAAACAACCTGCAAAACCCTTTGGCACAACGGGGGTGAGTTGCCAACTCATGAATAGTAAATAACATATGCAGGTAATCGCAAGTATGCACGTACAGCGCGAATCTAACATAGGTAAGGTAAGCAATAAATGGTCATATGAATGCAATAGTCATGAAATATACTCTAACAGGTACATCTAATACATGAAGCAATAATATGACAATCTGTATGCAACAATCATGTAAGGTACTCTAACAGGTACAACTAATACATGAAGCAATGCATATAAAATAAAAGTATGTAAATGCAACAGTCATGGAAGGTACTCTATCAGGTACTACTAATATATGAAGTAGTGCATAAACAAAAAATGTGGAGTATGGGATGAAACATGTCATTTCCACGGAATCCTGACATCGTGGTAGGACCAAAGTCCATCAAGACAATCCAAATCCCATTTTCCTCAAATCAGCCCCCAAATTGGCTCTCATATTATGTAAGTCTCACAAATCCTGAATGTACAATATCAGCAAATCTCATATGTCCTGAATGTACAAAATCAAGTAAATCTCATATATCTTGTATCCAATGTCAAGTGAATCTCATATAAATCATGTATCCAATATCAAGTGAATCTCATATATCCTGAAGCCAATATCAAGTGAATCCCATATGTCCTAAATATATTTGCATGAATAATTATGGTGATGTATATAATTGATATGTTTACATATATATTAGTGTCCCATTCCACTAATAAATATATATATATATAACAGCGTCCCATTTCACTGTTATATATACTTAAGAGTAAAAATATCATGAAACCAATGTGTCAAGTATCAACAAAAAAATACCGATCTATCAGGTGATGTCACCACGACTGGCCCCTGATAAGTATGTATCATACGCTATCCGAAAATTCGAGTGCCTACCTCTGACCCTCGCCTTTCGACGTATCCATACGTGCATGACCCCGGCATGTATCCCCATGATACCGGTCGAGTCAAAGGTATTGTCACCAGTAGGTATGGTTCCCCTGTCAGGCCTCATCGACATGTTACATTGACTATCCCTTTCTTGCCCCGGGGTACCTCCGGGCCCCACCATGTACCCTCATACGGCCTACGACGCTCCTCGCATGGGGTATATATATATCAGACAGATAAATCTCATGGTGGCTGCATAAAATATCATATCAAGAGAAACCGGGTTTTTCAAATAATGCATAATTTCATGAAACTATCACAGTCCTCAAATCAAGAAAACATCATGAAAATCCATATCTCAATGCGAAAATCCATGAATATAATATATGCAACAGAAAACTATAATGTAAGCATATAAAAGAAAAGCCGTTATTTAACTGCAAAAAGTTAATATATATATATATGTGGTTCCCAATTTCTCCAAGTCTATATAACCTCAAATAAAGGTAAACATGTAGCTATAACTAGATATGTGTGTAAATATTAAGGTATAGCAAGGTATATGTTTCTACCTATCAATAATAATGTAATATACCCTTCAGGTATAAGTGATGTATGCAAGGTATACATGTAGCTATATCATTATGTGTGTATGTACCTATCGCTAATGGTACAATATCCTATAGGTATACAGGTAACTAGCATGTAAGCATGTCAAGGCATATGTGTAAGTATGTAGGTATACAGGTATGCTATCTGTCATAGGCACAAAGAAATATGAATCAATGTCTCAATGTCCCTAACCAAACAATATTATATAGGTATGTGTGTTGTGCGTGTCATGGCAATTATTGACGGTGTGTGTGGCATACAATCAGTGCTCGTGCAACATGAGCTGTCAATAATATGCAGTATTCTAAGGGTACAAGTCCAAGCACAACAACTAACTAAACAATAAGTTGTATGCGCAACTCTATATATGAAATAGAATATGCGACAATATTATAGCATCTCTAGCCCAGACGCATAACTCCATGTAGGCGATTCCCCTATAAATGTTAAATCTACTCACCAACGCTCCTGGCTAAGTAAAGCCTACCACCTATTTCCCCTTCTTCGCAGCGACCGAAGTGCCCGCCTACGAACCTAAAACATAACACAACAAAACAAGTATATATTAGCAATAGATCAATAACACCTACCAACTATGTTTGACCGACGCACCAACTCCAAACATACTATCAAGTATTCGTCAAGTGGCTAACGCGCGTAGCGACACTACGAAACCAACTCAAGAGCAAAAACTATACAAAGACACGATCGATATCAGCACGACCCTAGCTAGGAACGCAAAGTGACACAACTACCAATCCTAGACCCTGATCGTACCGATCGCGCATTCACAACACAATAATAAACGTGGAATCTAATATAAATAACGTCGCAGCGTCAAAAGAAACCCACGCCTAAACTTACCGAAATCTAGTAAGCAACATATATCATTTTAGCACAAAACTACAACTTTTTACCAAACTAGAATTTACAAACATCACTAATTAGCAAGATTACACCACACAAACCCTTACTAGAATTTTAATCTCACTTAATTAGGATTTAGTAAAAGTCTAGTTTGTAATTAAGCTAATTAGATAATTAGGAAAATAACATTTAACAAATCTAGTAAGTAGGTTAAATTTTCTTTTGTCTAAAATTATCAACTAACCATTTCATTAATCAAAACCCTAATTTAATTAACAAAACCCTTACTAGAAATTCTAAATATGAAATTAAAAGCTTAAATTAAACATCTAAGTAAGCTAATTAAAGTATTAAAACCACAAAAGAGATTAGAGTTAGGGTTTTATACCTCACTAGAACACCACTTGAAACAAGAAAGAAATCCAAACTTTAACCTCCAAAATCCTCACTAGAATGAAGATCCAAGCTAGTTTTGAGTTCAAGAATGAAGGGAAATTATTATATTTGAGTTTGTATGAATTTATTTGGATTTTTAATGATTTATTTGTGCTAGAAATTTATGAAATGAAGTAAGAAGATGAAGAGGGCAGCAAGGAATTCAAGTGGCCGGCCATGAGGAAATGGGGGGGTGTTTTGTGCAAAAAAAACGAAGAAAGTTCTAGCACAAAACATTAAATACTTTATTAAATGCAATTTTGCCACCTTTTCTTCCTTTTTCTTTTTAAATTTTCATTTTAATTCACAAAATATCTAGATATTTGGATGGATGGATTAACAAAAATATCTAGTGATTAGATTAGCATAGATTCATATTAATAATAATTAACCCAAACCAAAAAGTAATTACCACTAATAAAGTGCACAAATAAAGTATTAAAATAATATTTAATTAGGAAAAAATTCTATGTGAACCAAAACTTCCCATTGACCCCCAAAGCCCGCGCACTAGCTTCATTCTAGCTAAACTAGGTGCTGACAAGTCTATACAGAAGTTTGATCACAATCGGGTTAAAACGGAAAACACCGGCTATTTTACCCTAAAAACGGAAAACTCGCAAAACGACTTCTAAAACGTTACAATATGGGTGCTTGCCTATTTAAGGCAGACAACTTAACAAACGGTGTTATCAACACAGTAATCGTCTTTGAAAAAGACACAACTCCTGCCGCCCATGTGCCGCGGTTACCGATAACATGAAAACCTAATTCAGGACTTCAATTTCTTTTCTAATTGTTCTGACTCTGACTGAGTCTCATTATAAATAAGCTGACTTGAATAGGATTCAAGTACAAATTACAATTCAATATGAATCCACATATTCAATCTGTTCAATCTATAAATCTATACAACTTGACTGAACCGAACCATGGATATACATCCATCTACATGATTATCCAGTATATCCATTTCCATTTATACGATATCATGGTTTCGGCAAGTCTTCCATTTACAACACAAGTCATCCATCTATATACAATATATAATTCAAACAATACAACAATACAAATAAGACATCGTGGGGTTTATAAAGGGGTAGAGTGGTACAGAATATATTAAAGGTTGCACGAGGTGGCCACTTAAGACGTAATTACATCCATGCCGTTGTTCCGTGGTATTATCGATAGAGCCTTGTATTCTATTTGCCTTTAGTCTCTGGCATATAAAGACTCCTCTCGTATACACTGGGCTCTTCTGTACCAAACTACAAACAACAACGTTAACCTTATAATACAACTTTAAAAGTTAAACACTATCTCTCTCTCTCTGTCTATTCTATTTCTCCCTTATCTTTGGGACTTACAGAGCGATTTGTTCGCTGACGACATTCTCTTTCTTCTTTTTTGAATGTCGGCAGGTGATTCGGACCTTCCAGAGATCGAGCCTAGCACTGAAGACTTGGACCAGTTTATTGAAAATCCCGAGCTGTAGTTACACTTGTACATTTACTTTACATTCTGTATTTTCCATTTCTGTTATGCCACTGTTTAGGTATTGCTTTCATTCAGATGTATTTACTTTTCCATGTATTGTATAAAAGAATGTTAATAAATAAAGTTGATGTTTCATTACATTTGTCTCTTGTCAATATTTCTTTTATATTGCTTAGATATGCTTAGCGTATTTGTTTCTGAGTAAATACGTAGCGGTCTCGTCGCGCCCTCTGCCCGTACACTGGGAAGTGGGGCGTGACACAGCTTCTCATTACTCGGCTTGATTGCTAAAGTACTTCCGATCTGCCTGCGATAAAGGTAGAGGAACTGGGCCATGCAAAACCCAGACGTCAGTGCGTCATAATATCAAAATAATAGCGATAAACAGAATATGATGCTATGATTAAATATGAATATAAATAATAAACACAGATATAAATAGGGAGCTGTATGTATGTGATGTCTATCCTAAAGTCTGTGCTTCTAGGTTATCAATTCTACAAGTCTTTGAAATCAATTATTGTAATCCTTATCGTATCTCAACAATATATATCCCGTTCATTTCCCACGGGACCACGGTACAATAATTATTCCGTAACGTCCGGAATCACGGAAAACAATGATTTATTCCGTAACACCCGGAATCACGGCAAACAATGATTTATTCCGTAACGCGCGGAATCACGACAAACAATGATATATTCCGTAACGCCCAGAATCACGGCTAACAAAAATAATATTCTCTTGAGTTATATTTAGGTTACATTCTTTATTTATCCTTTTCCCCTAAGGTTCTGTGTTCAGGTCAGGTATTGCCAATATAATCTAATACCAACACAGGATCAAGCAAGTACCGGTTTTATCTATGCAGATAACAAGTCATGTCTATCAGGACAACAATCAGGATTGTTGGCATTAGCAATAAGATCCTAGTAACAAGTCTGGTAGTGTGTTGTGAACATATCATTTACTGTATATTAACCAAAATAGATACCAATGTAAAACTGTGATCAATATCGAAATACAACTAATGCCAGGATGCATATGTATCTATCTGTAATAACCGTTATACGTCCATTATCATGTATGATACAATCTAGATAACATATTGAAATAATATAGTATTATAATAATATCGTGATATTCCAGCATGCAATTAGATAAACTATTATCAGTATGGATACAGACGGATGCTATAAAACTGTAACTTGGTAATTTATGTTGAATAGTAAAATACATGCACTATCATTTATTAAATAAATATTGATATAGTAAAATAGCATGTTGCAAGTTTAGAACTTTCCTGATCGGATCTCACATCGAGATACGGATGTCACGTTCCGACGTCGAAATAAAGTTACGGCGCAAACTTATGCACACAGGACTAGAGCTGGCTGAGCAGCTGTGTGACGTGGTGACAGAGCTAGACGGCGATGGTGACTGGATCGTCCGGATCGTCGACGACGTGCGTAATTCCAGCGAGACGATCGGGAATCAAGAAAAGAAAAGAAAGAAGAAGAAGAAGAAGAAGAAGGGGCTGTTGCTGGGTTGCTGGGTTGGCGAGAACAGAGGAGATGGCGGCGACAAGGTGGCGGCGACGAAATGAAGTCGACGACGGTGTGGGTTAGGGTTTGCGTTCACGGGTGAGGACGTGAAGAAAAACGAGGGGGAGAGAGAGAGATAGGATGAGGTTTAGTTTTATAATAGATTTTATAATAATTATCCTCTATATAATAAAATTATATATATATTAGAGAGAGAGAGAGAAAGAGAGAGATTTTATATTAATTAATATATTATATATAATATATATAACATTATATAATATATAGTTATATAAAATATTTATATATATATGAGATTTTACAGATAATACTGGATCTCTTCAAATATTACCCGTATCCCTTCAAAAATCTAGTCTTTCAATATAAAGAATATATGTAAAAGTTTAAATCATAATACGATATCCAGTAAATAAAAACATATACCCCCAAATATAGATCTACGTAAATATACGTAGGGATCAAAAACAAGTCTATTTAACAATTAGGACATGAACATGATATATGGGTGCAACCACATGATTTGGGGTATTATGACATGCAAGGCTAGATAAGAAAATATGTTATTTGATTTTATATTGTATTTTTAAAAAGATATTTAGATTCCAAAATATATTATATATGTATATAAAACCTAAATTTGCATGGATATTCTGTACTAACAAATATTTGATGTAATCTCGAACCATGTTGGGTTTCAATCATGCGGGTCGGGTCGAATAATAACCACAGCTGCTAATTGCACTATCCGCAACCGAAAGCAACAATAGTCAAGAATTTTACTGCAAGATTTGAAATACATCAAAAATATATAGTATAACAGTGCTAAAGTGTTGCATGCGATACTTTCAGACGAACGGACCGGACTGTATGGTGAATATCACTGATAGGCTCAGTTAGAGGTTCGGACGGGTTTGCTCGTCGATCTTCCCTTCGACAGATACCTGGATAGCCGTTACATACAGCTAGTGACGCTGACATGTTTATATGTTTTTAGGGTTTCTTCAGTAACTTATTGCCAGCGTATTATCGAGTTTTTAGAGTCCCACGCAGAGATTTTCCCGCTTTGGAGAAACGATGTAGTGGCCATACTGAGTGCGTGCAAGGGTCCGATTAAAATGTGTGTATTGCATACACCGACGGTAATCGGACATTTCACAATACTAGCCGGTCTTGGGAAAAGACAGATATTAAATCGGATTTGGATTTTAATATAAAATACATGTATATGCAATTTCTAGTATTGTGTCACTTTTGTATTTTAGATAAATAGAATAATATATGTATGTGTGTCTATGTATTAACATAATATCATTTATGTGTGTGTGTTTTAATACATATAACTTGCTCTATTTTTCTAATTAGTTTTGTTTTCTATAATGGTTCTCTTTTAGTTAACTTATGCCTTGAGTAAGGTTATCTATTCCTTCTCATTTCATGGTGACAAGTGGAGGGGAGAGAAGAGGATGGACACTTGGCATGATATGAGAAAATGGAGTGCTAGGATGTTGTATAGAATATGGTTATATTCTAACCATTTAGTTTTATTCTCTTGATAATTTTGTCTCCATTCTCTTTTTTCATTTCTTGTGTGAGCTCAAGCTTCTTACTTCCTCCTCCTCTTGATTTTTAGAAACCCTAAAAGAAATCATAAATAAATTAGAGAGATAAAAAGAGTAGCTGCTACATTACCTGAGGCTTGGAATTAGCAACTTCAAGCTCAAGTTCTTCTCTTGAAGTGAAGCCAAATCTTGGAGCTCCTCAAGATGGATCCTTCTTCAATAAAGTAGAGATCTAGGGGCTAGCTAGTACCCTTAACCTTCTCAAAGAGCCATTAGGAGTCCAGCTCAAGCACTTCCTCATCTTGAAGAAAGCTTTTTTTGGATGTGATCTTATTCTAAGCCTTGTATGCAACTCCTGTTACTTTCTTTTGTTGTCAAGTTTGAAACTTTAGCTAAAATCCTTGCTTGTATGCCTTTGTAGGTCTCTTGTTTTTTAAATATACATGCTAGCCTTGTTTTCAAATTGTTAATGAGAGCCCTAGGCATCCTTTCAGTTGGTATATCTTCCAACTATGATGTGCAGCAAGTGAGATTAGCATTCTTACCGTGTCAAGACGAGAAACCAGAGCAAAAATTTCTTCGTAGTCAACCATGTACTTCTGCTTGTAACCTTTCGCTACTAGCCTTACTTTGTATCGATCAACCTCTCCAACGGCTATACACTTGATCTTGTACACCCATTTGACA
Organism: Agapanthus africanus; assembly: GCA_030015575.1. NCBI lineage: Eukaryota > Viridiplantae > Streptophyta > Magnoliopsida > Asparagales > Amaryllidaceae > Agapanthus > Agapanthus africanus. Next base: position 428,313,617 of record CM057345.1, on the reverse strand, counting down.
CAAATTTGCATGCTGTCCAGGAGGAAGTGGAACTAGCTCCCAGGTCTCATTCTTCTGAATTGCATGAATCTCTTCTTCCATAGCGGATCTCCAGCTGTCTTCTTCTACTATTTCTTGATATATGAAAGGTTCATGATCGGTATAAAGACAAAAAAGGTTCGTCTCTCCATCTTCAGTATGCTCGTAAATCTCCCTCAAAGTCCTCATTTTAATTGGGATTCATCTTGTAGATGACCGCTGCTGCTACCACCTTCTCTTGATGAGGAATTTTGCTAAGGTGATGGTGTTTGTACGATTGGAGGTGTGTCTTTCTGCTGCTAGTTTTGCCCATCTGGAATAGTTTGGTGCTCTTTCTCAAGTTCATCTCCAAGTGCCATTTGTCCTTTGCTCTTGTCATTATCATCCCACGCCCATGCTTCTCCTTCACTAAATATTACATCTCCACTCACCACAATTTTCTTGGAATGCAGATTATAAAGTTTGTAAGCTTTGGATTCTTCACTATAGTCGATAAAGATGCACTTTTCACCACAATCATTGGGGTTCTTTTGGATTTCTTCTGGTACTTGGGTGTATGCTATACATCCAAAAATGCGTAGGTGCTCCACGTTTGGTTTTTCTCCGCTCCATGCTTCTTGAGGAGTCATATTCTTCACGCTTTTGGTCTGACAGCGGTTGAGTAAATAGGTTGTGCTTGCGACAGCCTTGACCCAGAAATTCATCGGCAGGTTTTTCTCTTTGAGCATGGTCCTCGTCATATCGAGAATGGTACGGTTCTTTCTTTCGGCGACTCCATTTTGTTGCGATGTGTAGGAGGCTGTGAACTGCTGCCAAATACCAACATGTTTACAGTAGTTTCTAAATACATTTAAGGTGTACTCTCCACCTCGGTCAGACCTAAGTATTTGTAGTTTACAACCGCTCTATGTTTCTACACGAGATTTAAATTCTTTGAATACACCAAATGCAGCTAATTTTTCTTTTAATAAATGCACCCATAACTTCCTACTAAAGTCATTGATAAATGTAATAAAATATCCATTACCTCCGAGAGAAGTTGATTGTAATGGCCCACAAATATCAGTATGTACCGGTTGTAATAGCGCTTTCGCTCTCCATGATCCACCTTTGGGAAATGGTAACCTTTGTTGCTTTCCGATTACGCATACCTCGTTTACATAGTTCGGATGCTCAATAGCTGGTAAAGCTTCTACCATTTTTGCTTTGGACAAGAGATTCAAACCATTAAAGTTTAAATGCCCGAAGCGAAAGTGCCACTTCCATTTCTCATTGTCAACGAGTCCATAGAAGCAATTATGAACTTGCATACAGAGGTGGAGTGGGAACATGCGATTCTTCGCCATTTTTGCCTTTGCAACTAGCCTTCCAGTTGTATCTTTTAAATTAAGCAAATTATTCTCCATATGTATTATATAACCCTTTTCAACGAGTTGCCCAAGACTTAAAATATTATTTTTTATTTTGGGAACGTAATAGACATTGGAGATATAATTTGGATGGCCATCTTTTTGAAATTTTTTAATCTTTCCTTTACCTTGCACTTGAAGTTTGAACAAATCTCCTAAGCTAACATCAGCTTGAATATTTTCGACAAGATCCACAAAGAGATATTTCTTTCCACACATGTGATTGCTTGCTCCTGAATCAAGAAACCACAAATCTTGATTGTCAGAAGCCTTCTTTTGTGTCAGAAGAAGAGTGGGTATCTCGTGTTCAACATCTGCATAATTAGATTGTTGATCGTTATTTGTTTGCTTATCCCAACACTCTAATCTGAAGTACCCGAATTTGTTACAATTGTAACATTGAACACCACTTTGATTGCCTCGACCTCGAGCAGATCGTCCTCAGATATCTCTACCATGGTTGCCACCGGTGTTTTCTTCTCGATTTTGTTGGTGTTGGCGACCTTCTTGACCTCGGCCTCTGCCACGGTCGTTATGATGTTGAGATGGATACCCATGACCACCTCTTTGATCTTTTAGAGTCAGCCTTGACTCTAATGTTTGCTCTATACTCGAGGTTTGAGTATTCTTTACATGCGATGTTTGTAACTTTGTAAAGAGCCCATCAGCTCATCTACTGATATCGCCTCGAAATTGTTTGACTTTTCGATTGCTGGAACCACGTAATCAAATTTTAAAGGTAGAGAGCGCATTATCTTCTCCATCACACGAACATCGGTTACTTTTTCACCATTTCTTCTAAGTTGATTTACAACCATCATAACTCGAGAAAAATAGTCATGGATAAATTCAGATTCTTTCACTTGTAAAGATTTGAACTCACCTCATAAAGTTTGGAGGCAAACCTTCTTTACCTTTTCGATTCCTTTATATGATTTAAAAAGAATCGTCCATGCATCTTTTGATGCCGTCGCTGCTATGATCATCTCGAATACGTTCTCATCCATGTCTTGATAAATGTTGAAGAGGGCTTTGTTATCTTTTTTGCGCGAAATTCTTAGTTGATCTTTCAATTCCTTTGACAAGCCAGTTCCGCTTTTGCGGATTCGGGTTCGTCGTAACCGTTCTGTACAACATCCCACGCATCCATCGAGGTGAGCAGCGCCTTCATCTGGATGCACCAATTATTAAAATTATCTTTGCATAATTTTGAAACTTGCGGTTGATATGTGCTGGAGGAAGTCATTCGAGGAGGATCGTTTAGGCTCCGATACCAATTTGTTGGTGGATGTGGGGTGTTGTAGGTACCTGAAGTTTGCTAATTTCTTTCTCACAAATATAATTTTTACACAAACAATTATCTGCTACTATTGTTAGTGATGGAGATCCTTTTCGGGTCTCCGTCAGATGTTGTCTTCCGTCGATCTCCCGGTGGATTTTGGAGGTGATCTCCTATTGCGTGTGGGTCTCAATGGGTTTTGAGGAAATTGGTGGTTTGAGGAGTTTGTGCCGAGTACCTGCAAAGAAGTCTCGGGGTAGTTTGGTACCACTGAGGACCCTCCGACGATCAAGTTAGCACAAGATCCGAGCAGAGTAACGGCTAAGTGGGGTGAAAAAAGGCTTACTTGACCCATCTGTGATGGGGGTTTATATAGTGGCGGAAGCACGCAGCAGCAGGCGCGAGAATCTCGCCGGCAGTTACGCTCCCGACGTCATGCCCGCGTAACGAGCGGATCGCCCATTAATGGGGATCGTGATGGCGTGGAACTAGGGATGTTGCCAGTGGAGAATCTGCGCATGGCGAGATTTGCGGAGCAGCGCTTTCGCCTGTGAGTGGTGGAGGTTATCGGTCGGAGGGACCGAGGAAGATGGCCTCGGCAGGCGAGATCGGGAACGAGCGGGAGGGCTGAGGAGTCTTGGTCCTATGGCAGCTCAGGGCGAGCTGAGAGGCCGAGGAGGCCAATTTGCAGGGGGTCCTGAGAGGGGCAAGCATGTGCTTGCAGGTCGGGTATAGGGGGCCTGGTCGGCCCCTGTGGGCCCTTTCTTCTGAGTTCCGGTGACACATCATCTGCCACGTGTCCTGATCTGGGAGATCGCCAATATAGAGCATTATCATTAGCCCCCCACTCTTGTCCCTACCAGATGGCGGGTCGGGTCAAGAATGGACTGTCGGGCCGCTCGGGGTGAGCTCTCTCTTAAGATTTCGTCGGGACGCGTTCCCGGGCTGTCAGCTATCTTTTCTGCCAGCGAACCAGGATGAGATCTCTGCATTTTAAGGAAGGTGCGCTGGTTTGTGCATCCTGTCACTAAAGTGACAGTCCGCGTGTCAAGCGTCGGTTGGCCAACGTGACGTGTGCAGACCTACGTCTGCTGGGATGCGGCCCAGTGTGGGAACGACAAGTAGAGCGATCGGAGCCATTGGACGCGAGGAGGCACTTTGGCGGGAGATGAAGGGCGCCATTGGATGAAAACGATTGCGGTGATAACTAGGTATGGGGCCTACTCCAGGGTCTCTACTCCTTCATATTTTTCTTTCTTCTAAGTCTTGGCTGCTCGGCGCTCTTCCTCTTTTGGGTTGGATACATGGTTCGCTCCCACTCTTTGGGTTTCTCGTTCCAGATGGAGGCCAGCGGTGCGGCCGTGCCCCCAGCTGGCTCGTGCCCTGCGCCGAATGTTCCACCAGCGATAGAGCCGTCCGCTTCATTGATGGCTCCTGGTGATTGTTCCGGCGGCGGCCAGAGACGCCCATGGTCATCCGAGCCCCAGACGATAGACGTAGGGGAGGGCGAGGACGGGGTCCCCCTTAAGAGGAAAAGGACAATCTCTCGTGCGCCGCCGTCGAGGGTTCCTGAGGGGATTCCCGTGCAGGAGGGTGATGCCTTCTTCAAGGCTCCATCTGGGCTTTCCGTCGCCGTCGGCATGCTCGCAGGGATGGAAGAGTCGGCCAGGGGAGGCTTCCGCATGGCACCCTGAAGATCCAAATGGAGGCCATAGCCCAAGGGACGGTCCAGGTATGAGCTCCCCCACACGTTGTTTTTTGACCTTCTTTTCTTTGGCTCGAGCGTCTCCAAGTTTCTCATCCATTTCTCATCAGGTCCTCCAACACTGCACCCTCGTTACCCGTATGGAGGCCCAGGGGGCGTTCCATGCAGCGAGGCCGGTGGAAGCGTTTCCTTCAGAGGTTGAGGTTCTGCGACGTGACCTGCATCTGGAGAGGGCGAGGGCTGATGTCCTGGCAGCCCGAGTGGAGAGCGCGGAGCTCGCCGTCTCAGCAAACCAGGGTGCCTATCGTCGCCTGAGTCCATCCCACCGAGTTGCTAAGGCGAAGCTGGCGGATCTAGCCGATCGTTTCACGGCCATGGAGGAGGAGAAAAACGACAGCAGGAGGGATGCCAAAGTGGTGCTTCGGGCGGCCGGGATTGCCGAGGTTCGGGCTAGAAAGGTCGTGGCCGATTATAAGGCGTCAGAGCAGTTTTACGCCGAGCTTGGCAAGCATTCTGCCATTGCGTGGAACAAGGCTCTAGATGCTGTAAAGGAGCAGCTTTCTGAGTTCGCCGACGGCGAGCTCCGTGCTCGGGTCCCATTCCAGGTGGCAAAGCCTTTGGCAGATAGCGATGAGGGAAGCGGGGCGCACCCCTGGTGGCAAAACCTCCGGTGGTGAAGCCTCCAGCAGACCGTGATGACAGTGATGAGGGAAGCAAGGAGCGGGAGGGGGTTTGTGACTTAGACCTTTTTTATATTTCCTCGTCCCTCTTTTGTAAGCATCTAGAACTTTGTAAGGCTAGGGAGCCCCCAGTACCCCTGTAAAAACATTTTTCTTATGTGAATAAAACTCTTGCTGTTTCATTGCTTTGCACTTTATCTTTTGGATATGAAGAGTATTCGTGGAATATCCTTGCTTGCTTTGTTGGGCTTCTATGTCAGGCGATCGTACATCGAGTTGATTTCGATCACTTGTCAAGAATGCTGAGTGCTGCTGAGAAGGAGGTATTCCTATGGCCCCAGAGTCAAGGAGGCATCGCTCAGACGTGAACAGATCTGGTGTCTCTCAATGGTGTTTCGAGTCTTTGGCATTTGATGAGAAGCATGCTACCCCTCCGCAGATTTTCCAAGAGGAAGGGAGCTAGGTGGCCTCGTTATGAGGGCTTCAAACCGGCAGCGTCTGGTTGCCAGGAAGATGCCCCACGGTGGGCGCCATCCGAGTGGTGAAGCTGCGTGGTTGCCTCTTGGCGAGGGCCTTGATCCCTGGCACCGTGAGTAGGGAAGTTATCGGCTAGGGATGACCGAGCAGGGTAGCTGCTCGGTTGCCTCTTGCGAAGGCTTTGATCCTTAGCGTTGGAGGGGCTGTAAGAAACCTACAAAGGATAACCGGGCAGTAAAGCTGCACGGTTGCCTCTTGGTGAGGGCTTTGGTCTCTGGCGTCGTGGGTAGGAAACCACCAGCCGGGGATGACCGAGCGGGGTAGCCGCTCAGGTACCTCTTGTGAGGGCTTTAATCCCTGGCGTCATGGGTAGGGAGCTACCAGCCGGAGATGACCGAGAAGGGTAGCCACTCGGTTGCCTCTTGCGAGGGCTTTGATCCTTCAGGACAGGGACCGAGCAGGGTTACTGCCCAGTGCCTCTTGGCGAGGACTTTGATCCCTGTCGGTTATGGTAGGAAGCTACCAGCCGGGGATAGCCGAGCAAGGGTCGGGCTCGACTTCCTCTGGGAGGACTTTGGTCCTTAGCGCGAGAGGGGCTATAAGAAGCCTACCAAGGACCCTTGGCCGGGCAGGGTTACAGCCCGGTGCCTCTTGGCGAGGGCTTTAGTCCTGAAGGATAGCCGAGTGAGGGTCGGGCTTGACTGCCTCTGGGAGGGCTTTTGATCCCTGTCGGTTGTGATAGGAAGCTACCAGCCGGGGATAGCCGAGCGAAGGTCAGGATCGACTGCCTCTGGGAGGAATTTTGATCCCTGTCGATTGTGGTAGGAAGCTACCAGCCGGGGATAGCCGAGCTGAGTAGCTGTTGAGCTGCCTCTAAGGAGGTCTTTGATCCTCAGCATTGGAGGGGCTGCAGGAGGCCTGCTAAGGATAACTGGGCAGTGAAGCTACGCGGTTACCTCTTGGTGAGGGCTTTGATCACTGGCGTTGCATTTAGGGAAGCTACCAGCCAGGGATAGCCGAGCAGGGTATGTAGGAGTACGGTAGCACCCCGGCCGTCTTTCCGAGGCCAAAATGCGAAAACGAAAACAACTAGAAAACCGGCACCACCGCATCCTAAAACCCCGGATTGTAACCACTAACCTAATGCTAGCAAACTAGAGAGGGGGTAGATAAGCTATACCAAGCGATCCGTGTCCTTTGGTCTTCGCCTCCACTCCGATCTCCTCGCGGAATCTCTGGTTGTCGCCTCCTCGTCGAAACGGGCACCACAACGCCGGGTTCTTTTACAGGCTCCCACCTATGGACCGAGAAAACTCGGGCGCGAAGTTGGCAAGCCGACGCGTCCAAGAGATGCTGTAGGTGTAGTGTAGAAACCATTGTCTCATTTGGGGTAGTGAAGTTGCCATGATGGAGGAATGAAAGAACTTTGGAGAGAGGTTGAGAATTTAGCAAGCATGCAAAATGAGATATGAATAATTCCCCTCATGAAAAATGAACTCTCTCTCTCTCTCCCTCAAAAAGTGGCCGGACCCTTATGTGAAATGGTGGAGGGAAAAAAATACCAAAACCAAGAAGGGAGGTGAGTGTAGGAATCAAGAGAGGTGACCACATCCAAAAGCAAGCCTCACATCAACTTCTAATCCATTCTAATCTCAATTAATGCAAGCAAGTGATGGAAAAAGAATCTCATCATGCAAGAACCATCATGATGCCACCATTTCACAAAGAAACCCTCCACAAAAGATAGTTTGCACAACTGCAAATAATCCCCTCCATCGGAAAAGTCCGGCCAGGAAGGAACAAAGGAAAACTGGCCGGAACGGAATGCAAACTGGCAACTTCAGAAAACTGATCCCGTAATAAATTACAGGAAAACCCCGCGACTGCATATACATACCCGCACTTGTATTCCCACTGAATACAAAAGCAAAGAGACAAAATCTATACTGTACAATACTAGGATCCGGCTTAAACCAAAGCCCACTAGTAGAATCCATCCGATCACGATCCGTGCAATACTGCGCGTATCTGATCGAACCCTGCCATATCTCCATACGACCTCTACAGTGTTTCGCCCGAAACTTGAGTAACTGTCTGTGGGGGACTCTAAAGACTCGTTAATACTTTTGGCTGTGAATTTAACCACTAGCACGCCAGAGATATTAGCCATACATAACGGGCTAACAGGTATTGACCAAAAGGGACGTCGATGAGCGAACTCATCCTGACACCCTGCTGAACCTGTCAGTGACAATATCCGTACAGTCAGGTCCGTTCGTCTATGAGCATCGCATGGCGGGCCTAGGGGGTTGGTAAAAGTCAGACCCCCAAAAGCGGTACAAGTCGTGTCGGAGTGTAGCCCAGAACACCTTGAGATACTACTGGAATACCTACCAGTAAATCTCCTGCCTCGGCCGAGAGCTTTGTGTAATGGCTTTCCTAGACACAGCGCGACCTCACCCCCAATACCGGGAGAGATGAACCCCTGCAGATCCGCTCACTGCCTCCATATGGCTCGGGACTGTACCCAACTAAAACCTGTTTTCACGACTCCTTTGAGCCGTGGTAGGGTAGTAATCAAAGTACAGTGGGAACTCACAAGAGACAAATGACGATCTCAGGTCGATGAACTAACCTGTACACATGTCACCAGGGAACTGCTATCTGACGTCAGGTATAATACCAACTAGCATGTTCCCGGCAAGTCCTGTCCGGTGTACTCATAACCCAATGAGCACCTGTATACATCTTAGGTGAACCAACTGACACCAGTGGCTTGTGAGACCGGCCACCGCCCCTCGTCGGGGTCTCGACTGTATACACTAGTCTACTCTGGAGTGTCGATGCCCTGTCTCGAAACTCCTACGACTAGGGACCTTTTAAGGATGCGCTTATAGACCCCAGCTCCCATGTATATGATCGCCCTCATACTGCTGGCAGTCAAGCAAGAATCCTAGGGGCTCTATCAACGTGTAATAGTGACTCTAAGATCACCTAAAGCAGTACACGATGATAAAGATAAACCAGATAGTATACTATCATCTTGAGTAAGACTGTCCTACCGGTATAGGTCCTCCCTCAATCATTGCAATCACGTGCCTGTGATCCAATAATTGACTCTGAGGGCACTATCTCCAACAATCTCCCACTTGCACTCAAGACTAATTATTGCGATGTCGCATACTCACAGCCCGTGTGAAAACGAACACCCAACTCCTCTACTAGTCAGTCTCACAAAGCTCGTTTGAGAAACTATTGCATTCGAGGAATAGCCTCAGTAAGTGGATCCGCTCTGATGTTTCTTTCTATGTCTCTCTTTATCCCAAGTTCGCGGAGAAAGCCATCTCCCGAAATGAGCAATACCTGTCTCAGAATATGTCTGGATATCTGATGGGACCTAGCTCATAAATGAACTCCAAATCCAAACTTCTTAGACTGTATCGTCAACTGAACTTACTCAGTATCCCGCGCCATGCCTCCTTCAGTATCCACCTGGACCACCTGCCAAAATACTTTCCTTCGTCAGAGGGAAAGCTATAACTCTGACAGCCACTCTGTCATCCAGGTCACCTTGGAAGCCTGGAATGATAACCGTCTCCTAAAGGAGGCTGCCGTTATCATATCCCTAGAACATTCACTTATGTTCTAAAACTGCTTCCGAATGTTTCTCCAGGATAGGATTAATATCAACTTATTGCATCTACTGCAAAAACAACATCTGGTGTGGTCCTTGACATCTCATGATTGACTCGATTGCCTAAGCAAGTGATCTGCCAATCATGCACATCCCTCTCCCCTTTAGTATGTAAGACACCTTTAGAGAGGGTGACTCCATCACCTACAGGTACACTACTGTGCCTGGAGTCGTCCATTCTAAATAATCTTAGAATGCTGTCTAAGTACCCTGATTGGGACACTTCCCAAATCTAGATCTAAAACCATAGATCTGGTAACCAGAATGTATGATATAATATCCAATTCCTATGTGGTGAAACCACTGTGTGACAACCAAAGTATAACCGATCGTAGTATAGGAATATCATTTCCTACTCTGTGTATGTCATCCAAATACCAAGGCATCACACGCTACTACCTTCTTAACAGATCCATCCCCTATTCTGATGAAGTCAAACCTATGACTGTCACATCAGAAATAGATGATTTATCTCCGCTATATCTGCTTTAGTCTATAAATAGATATAAGCCACTTGTCCACCATGCTTTCGCTGCTCCCACTGACTACGACAACCCTCTGGCAGAGTCATATAGACGTACACTTCTAAAGCTAGTTTAGAACGACGCTATACTCATCCTCCCGCCGGGTTTTACGGTCTGGAACAACAGCAATGGAAAGTATGGGTAAACAAGAACCTCCCTGTCACCGTCCTTGAGGCTACCGGAGTACCTCTCGGGTGCCTGAGGTTACCTACCATATCTGCGGAGTGGCTAATGGAGTGTCAAACCAGATTGAATCTTAAGGTTCTTGTCAAATCTTCAGTAATCGTTTGCGGTTCTGGAATCACTTCAGTTCTACCATACTCCCACTATTGTTTTCTGAAAAAATCCATTTTTTATTAAAACTGTGGCGAGTCAAGAACAATATCACTATTGATCTTCCAGATGGTAGAAAATCAACCCTCGTCATAGCCCGGGTCAACCCACAAACAGCCATTACAGAAATATGCCTTGAGTTATCTGGAGTCTAGTTTTAAGCATAAGCCGGAAGACTCCCCGTGCCTTAACAATGTCAAGATATGAACTGTTCTATATCCAATATAGAAACAGAGGCACTGATTTAATTGAACCAGATTCAAATCATGCAACTGTCTTCAGTGCATGTCAACTAAATGGAAAGAGGCCGATCAACGTTACTCAACTTAGGAATGCTTCCAATTATGAGTAACCTGAAAGAGAAGTAACTTCTCTTAATCATTACTATTAACTGAATACTACACACAAGTATGTATATCTTCGATCACCTTAAAGAATCCCGATACTTGCAACATCCGGTTCTCTACTTTATTCATATACCTATAACTTCTCAAAACTTGGACCTTGTTTTTGTACGAAACACTTGTCTAAGAACCAGAGAAGTCATAAGTAAACCGAATATAGTACGAGGACCAACCCCTCTGTCCTAATGGACACTGGACAACATACAATACTCTGTATAAGTCCCTTGAGTCTAGTGACTCATTCGCTGTGTGTCGTAGGTTGAAAACTGTACTTATGGTTAAGAAGAATTACACCGCTGTTGAATGCTCCTTACCTAACCATCCACTGATATAGGTAAATGTCACGGACATAATTTCAAAAAGGTATATCTCACTCTATAAAAATAGACGTACAGATACATCAATTTGAAATTGGTGCATAACAACGGATATTCAAAACCAAATATTTGCCGTCCGGCAAACAACCCAGGTGATTTCCTCAAATATCACCAATTACAACGAATCCCGATATAATGAGGATGATCACCCAATTCCCAATAACTTACTCCCACTCATCATCTGTAAAACCATACAGATGTGAGAATCATACCTGGTAAATACATACCCTGGAGTAAGGACTAATTGGGAAATCAGTTTTTCTTTTAACAATACACAGTGAAACTGAAACATTGAAATGTTTCGATGGAGTATCCGGGTATTCCTAGTAATGCCTCTTCCATTATCCAGATTCACAACTGTAACCGTATATCTCTTTGCCATCTCTCCAAATCCCTTTATATGTCTTTAGTCGTTACCTTCTGCACACCCCTTTAGGCTAAATGGTTTTCTTCTTTCCCTACCGTTCGGCACCAGCCTATGGTTTGGAAGAAGACTATCCAATAAGCATAATGGGTGTACTGTCCTAATCCTAGGAGCACTCGCAATACGAGAGAAGGTGAAGATAAAAGACAACCGAATAAACCTTATTCCTATTTCTCCTGAACCAGAATCCATAACCGAACTGGAACAAGTTCCTTTCGAGTTCGTATATAACCATACGATGGAGCATCCAAATAACTGTGGATCTTCATAGTGATACGGAGTGTCCTGGAGAAATACAAAGGTGATTTAGGATTGGCGAAGAAATACTTGGTCTGGTCGTGAATAGCAGTCGCAATTTACTTTGCCCTCTTACTAATCCCTTGATATATCTTTACTTAATACCTTTTGTACACCATCGTTATGCTAATTGGTTTTCTTCATTCCCCACCGTTCGGCACCAGCCTAAGGTTTGGAAGAGGACTATCCAATTTGCGTAATAGGTGTACTATCTCCTAAACCAAGGAGTACTCACAACCTGAGAGAAGGTAAAAGGAAAAGACAACTGAATAATCCTATTCGTTTTCTCCAGAACCAGAAACCATCCTCGAATAAATTCCTTCGAGTTCGTATATAACCATACGATGGTTTTGTCCAATAGAAGTGGACGTTCGTAGTAATACGGGGTGTCCTGGAGAAAAGGGTAAAAGTAGGAGTGGCAATGAGGTATGCAACTCTGACAATCCAAAAGCCAGTGTTTAAGAAGGTTCGGTTAATTTTGTCACTGAGTCATAGTCTAGGGTCGGGTCATGGTCACTGCCAAAGAGAGAGAGAAAAGAAACACTCAGCGTGCACTCTAACCTAGATCAGAATGGATATCACTTTATCTAATCAGGAAACCTCCCACTGTACCGTCAAATTCTCCTCCAAACCTGAAAGGAGAATTAGTCGGGATCACCCGAGGAGTAAACCAACTCATCAGTGGGAATCGGGATCCAACTATCATCGCATGATAACGTGACGGAATCCACTCACGTCACCACACTCCAGAAGGTATGCGCATGCCTGGCAAGTTTCAGTTTCTTTAGAAACTCCAGATGTATGTTTTTACCCCTAGGACCCAAGTGACCTTGACTGAGCCAACATATCAAAGGATCCTAGTCAAGTTCAACCCGTCATTATCTTGATTGCATTAGACCCACCCGCACGAATCCTTGACTGAGCCAAAATGACCGCACGACTGTCCTAACCAATCACATATCCATAAGACAGAAAAGCATTACAGAGCTACCGCACACTACGCCTCGGCTGAGCACGACATACGTAGCACGAATACTAAACAATACTGATCTGAAATGACGGAGGGCTATGACTGGTTTTTGGCGAAAAACCTTTAACGTAATGAACTTGATATCGTTGAAGGAACTGGATAACTTTTTATAAAAATATAGTGACGAAAACCTTTTGCTAAAGAGGTCACTCCGGGTGAAGGGATCTCGGCTCTTTCCCCGTAGAATGAGGTGCAGGATATTCCAACTGAATACCATGATGCAAAGCAAAAAGTAATCGGCTATAGTGAAGTTATTACCCTGACGCAAACTTCTGTCTAAGGGGTCACTCCCGGTGAAGGGATCTCGGCCCTTGCCTCGTCGACTGAGGAGCTGGATATTCATAACCGAATACCACTGTGCAAAACAAAAGAGAACGCCCTTGCAATAACAGCTTTTTCGAAAAAAGTTCCAACAACATCTGAATAGGTTTGTTTAGCTTGCATTGATCCGAATCAATGTAGTCCCATCATTGATAACACCACAAAAGAAAGAAAATAATGATGTACGTATATGCCATCCGCATTCTCCACTGGGTCCCGTCATCACCCGTTAGGTTACTTAACTAACAACAGAGCGGGGACTGGACTAGCGCGGATGGAAAACATATACAACATCTACTAGTATACATATCAATATATAATATTCGCTCAAGGCGTGATAAAATGCAACATCACAGAAATGTAATAAGTATCACAGAACAATACAGATATCTGGGATCCCCAGGTTTCATAGAGCCGCTACTGAAACCCGACATTCCGCTGGTCGTGTGGATAGCCTGTGCAATGAAATCCTAGACCCCTACGGGCGCGGCAAGTTACCCGCCAAAACCTGAAACGAGACAGCCCCCTTCAGCAACGTGAATGGACCACCCAGCACTTCACGGAATCCGGTAACTTGAGCACCCCTCCTTCGGTCAACCTATACCCCCTACGAGTGCGGCGAATAGCCCGCCAATTCTAGAGTAAAGCCCCCTCCGTCTCAATGCCATGAGATGCGGGCCCGTTGCCCTCTAGAACCCGGCTACCCGTGCACCCCTTCGCGGGGTAATCCTAGTACAGAAAGTAAAATATACAACGGGTACATCGACCTCAGCCCGGTCGTGCCCCAAAAGAATAATATACAAACAGGCAGTGACGGCAGTCCACATGTCGGACGCTCGCCCCGCAATATCAAATGTACATATAAAACGAAACTGTACTAACATTGCATCCAGGCTATCCCCCACGACCAATCCGTAATATCACAGCACAACACAGAACATCAACGTGAATGTCACGTTCGCAAATCCGTCTAAAAGGGCTATAGCAGTTAGACAGGATTTACCGATCAAATGACATTTACGGTCGCAGATATAATGTAAATACTGTGAACTAACATGTTTAAAATATTCGATCGACCAAATTTACCGAAGAGGGCCCCAAGCACTACTGCAGCACTCGAAGAAAATCTGGGCCCAAAAAGAATATTCCAAAAAACCATATTTCCAAGTCAAAAGCCCACTGGAAAAATTTGGTACAGTGAACAGTCAAGGTGGCGGCGGAACCGCGGCCAATGCGTGGGTTTGGCCGCGGTTCCGCAGTGGGAAGATGACGTTACGCTACCATATTTTCACAGAATGCTTATATTTGCCTGCATGTGTTTCTGCAACAACCTGAAAAAATTTTGGAGCTAAAAAAAATTCGACAGAAACCTGATGCACTAGAAAATACGGTTTTTAGGATTTTTGTTCGATCGAGTTCTAAATATACTAGAGCAAGCTAGACTAGGTTAATGGCGTGGCTCTGATACCATGTAGGAGTACGGTAGCGCCCCGGCCGTCTTTCCGAGGCCAAAATGCGGAAACGAAAAGTTTTCACAACTAGAAAACCGGCACCACCGCATCCTAAAACCCCGGATCGTAACCATTAACCTAATGCTAGCAAACTAGAGAGGGGGTAGAGAAGCTATACCAAGCGATCCGAGTCCTTCGGTCTTCGCCTCCACTCCGATCTCCTCACGGAATCTCCGGTTGTCGCCACCTCGTCGAAACGGGCACCACAACGCCGGGTTCTTTTATGGGCTCCCACCTCTGGACCGAGGCAACTCGGGTGCGAAGTTCGTAAGCCGACGAGTCCAAGAGATGCTGTAGGTGTAGTGTAGAAACCATTGTCTCATTTGGGGTAGTGAAGTTGTCATGATGGAGGAATGAAAGAACTTTGGAAAGAGGTTGAGAATTTAGCAAGCATGCAAAATGAGATATGAATAATTCCCCTCATGAAAAATGAACTCTCTCTCTCTCTCCCTCAAAAAGTGGCCGCCCCTTATATGAAATGGTAGAGGAAAAAAATACCAAAACCAAGAAGGGAGGTGAGTGTAGGAATCAAGAGAGGTGACCACATCCAAAAGCAAGCCTCACATCAACTTCTAATCCATTCTAATCTCAATTAATGCAAGCAAGTGATGGAAAAAGAATCTCATCATGCAAGAACCATCATGATGACACCATTTCACAAAGAAACCCTCCATAAAAGATAGTTTGCACAACTGCAAATAACCCCCTCCATCGGAAAAGTCCGGCCGGGAAGGAACAAAGGAAAACTGGCCGGAACGGAATGCAAACTGGCAACTTCAGAAAACTGATCCTGTAATAAATTACAGGAAAACCCCGCGACTGCATATACATACCCGCATTTGTATTCCTACTGAATACAAATGCAAAGAGACAAAATTTACACTGTACAATACTAGGATCCGGTTTAAACCAAAGCCCACTAGTAGAATCCGTCCGATCACGATCCGTGCAATACCGCGCGTATCTGATCGAACCCTGCCATATCTCCATACGGCCTCTACAGCGTTTCGCCCGAAACTTGAGTAACTGTCTGTGGGGAACTCTAAAGACTCGTCAATACTTTTGGCTGTGGATTTAACCACTAGCACGCCAGAGGTATTAGCCATACGTAACGGGCTACCAGGTATTGACCAAAAGGGACGTCGATGAGCGAACTCATCCTGACACCCTACTGAGCCTGTCAGTGACAATATCCGTACAGTCCGGTCCGTTCTTCTATGAGTATCGCATGGCGGGCCTAAGGGGTTGGTAAAAGTCAGACCCCCAAAAGCGGTACAAGTCGTGTCGGAGTGTAGCCTAGAACACACTGAGATACTACTGGAATACCTACCAGTAAATCTCCTGCCTCGGCCGAGGGCTTTGTGTAATGGCTCTCCTAGACACAGCGCGACCTCACCCCCAATACCGGGAGAGACGAACCCCTGCAGATCCGCTCACTGCCTCCATGTGGCTCGGGACTGTACCCAACTAAAACCTGTTTTCACGACTCCTTTGAGCCGTGGTAGGGTAGTAATCAAAGTACAGTGGGAACTCACACGAGACAAATGACGATCTCAGGTCGATGAACTAACCTGTACACATGTCACCAGGGAACTGCTATCTGACGTCAGGTATAATACCAACTAGCATGTTCCCGGCGAGTCCTGTCCGGTGTACTCATAACCCAACGAGCACCTGTATACATCTTAGGTGAACCAACTGACACCAGTGGCTTGTGAGACCGGCCACCGCCCTTCGTCGGGGTCTCGACTGTATACACTAGTCTACTCTGGAGTGTCGATGCCCTGTCTCGAAACTCCCACGACTAGGGACCTTTTAAGGATGCGCTTATAGACCACAGCTCCCACGTATATGATCGCCCTCATACTGCTGGCAGTCAAGCAAGAATCCTAGGGGCTCTATCAACGTGTAATAGTGACTCTAAGGTCACCTAAAGCAGTACACGATGATAAAGATAAACCAGATAGCATGCTATCATCTTGAGTAAGACTGTCCTACCGGTATAGGTCCTCCCTCAATCATTGCAATCATGTGCCTGTGATCCAATAATTGACTCTGAGGGCACTATCTCCAACAGGGTAGCCGCCCGGCTGCCTCTAGGGAGGACTTTGACCCTTAGCGTTGGAGGGCCGTAGAAGGCCTGCTAGGGATAACCGGGCAGTGAAGCTGCATGGTTGCCTCTTTGGTGAGGGCTTTGGATCACAAAGACAGAATTCTATTTGCAACGTTCTGACGTTCCTTTATTTGAATGGAAAGGATTTTTAGAAAACATTTACATCATCTTCGCGAAAGGAGGGGTACACACTTATTGGCCTTGGCCTCATTGGTATAACTTGAGCTTCTCGGCGTTGTAAGGCTGCGGGAACTTGTGTCCGTCCACGTCTTGTAGGTGATAGGCTCCGCCGGGGAGTACCTCAAAGACGAGGAAGGGACCGTCCCACTTTGGAGAGAACTTGTGTAGCCTGCCTTGATCGATGAACTCGTTTCGCTATAGGACCAGATCTCCGGTCTTGAAGGAGCGGCGCTTGACCCGAGTGTTGTAGTATCGAGCCGTTTGTTGTTGATAAGCGGCAGCCCTGATTTGAGCCCGGTCTCTCTTCTCCAACAAGATGTCCAGGTTGGTCCGTAGCACCGAGGTGCTCGCATCGTCGTCGAAGTGCTCGACCCGATGACTGGGTAGCCCGATCTCCGCTGGGACCATTGCCTCGGTCCCATAGCAGAGGCTGAAGGGGGTTTCCCCGGTGGGGGTCTTCTTTGACGTGCGCAGGGCCCATAAGACCCGGGACAGTTCTTCGACCCAACTGCCTTGTCGCCCTTCTAGGCGGGTCCGGAGACCTCGGAGGATGTCTCGGTTAGCGACATCGGCCTGCCCGTTGCATTGGGGATGCGCGACCGCGGCGAACTTCATGAGGATATGGTACTCTTTATAGAAGCTCTTCACTTTCTCGTTCTCGAAGTTCGTCCCGTGGTCGGTGATGATACATTTCGGGATGCCGAACCGGAGTATCAGATTGTTTTGCAGGAACTTGATGGTCGTGGCGGCATCCGGTTTCCTGATGGGGACAGCCTCGATCCACTTGGTGAAGTAGTCTCCGTGATGAGGGCATATTTGTGCCCGCCCGTACCGGTAGGAAACAGGCCGATCATGTCCAATCCCAACTGGGCGAACGGCCATAGGGATGTTAGGGCGGTCAGCTCGGTAGCGGGGAAGCGAGGGATGCTGTCGTGGAGCTGGAAACTCTTGCATCTTCTGACTAGCTTCTGGGTGTTCTCGTGAACAGTGGGCCAATAGTACCCCTGGAGCAACGCCTTTTGGATCAAGGTTCGGGCCCCTTGGTGCGCACCGCCAACCCCCTCATGGATTTCACGGAGGACGTAGTCGGCTTCGTGGGGGTCGATACACCAGAGCAGGGGCTGAGTGAAGGATTTCTTGTAGAGGTTCCCATTGCTCCAGATGAAGTGGCGGGCTTTGGGAGACGGCGGGCGGCTCCCCGATCTTCTGGGAGTGTACCGTCCTTCAGGAATTCCACGAGGGGCTTACTCCAATCTTGGTCGCCTTCCTGCGCCGCATATACGTGGAGTGCTGTCGCTCCATCTTCCACGCTGGGCTGAGGCAAGGTTTCGAAGAGGATAGACGGCTTATTGTTGGCCGAGTATGACGAAGCCAGCTTGCTCAGGGCATCGGCTTGGGCATTCAGCTGCCTGGGTATTTGTTCTACTTGGACTTCGTCAAAGTTCCTCCGGAGTTTCCTCACCTCGTCCAGATACTTCATCATCAGAGGCTCCCGTGCTTCAAAGCGGTCGGTCACTTGGCCGACGACAAGGGCCGAATCGTTGCAGATTCGAATTGTCTTCAGCCCCAGCCCGGCGGCCATGCGCAGTCCAGCCAGGAGGGCCTCGTACTCTGCCACGTTGTTCGAGGCTTTGAAACCGAGCTTCAGAGAGTACTCCATTTCCGCCTCGTTCGGGCCTCGGATAATGAGGCCGGCACCACAGCTTTCCTCGGTTGAAGACCCGTCGACATAGATGACCCACTCAGGAACCGAGCCAGGCCTTTCCGTGATGGGACACTAAGTTGCGAGGGGTGACGTGGACTCCGGTCCCTTGCTAGGTATGGTGCATTCAACGATGAAATCGGCCAGGGCCTGTGCTTTGATGGCCTACCTCGGGCGATATTTTATGTCAAACTGAGATAGTTCCCACCTCCACTTTTCTAAGCGGCCCGAGAATTCCAGTGATGCAAGGATAGCCCCCAACGGGCGCTCAGTGAGGACGATAATGGTGTGTGCTTGGAAGTAGTGCCGCAGTTTCCTTGAGGCCACCATGAGGGCCAAGACAATCTTCTCTATGGCTGGATACCTCGTTTCTGCGTCTTTAAATACATGGCTTACATAGTACACCGACCTCTGCGCTCCACCGACCTCTCGGACGAGCACTGAGCCTGCTGCTTGGTCGGATACCGCCAGATACAGCGACAGCTCGTCTCCTTCAACTGGTCGGGTGAGCAGTGGTGGCGTCGCGAGTGCTTCTTCAATTGGTCGAAGGCGACCTGGCACTCCTCCGACCACTCGAACCTCGGAATCTTCCTCAGAGCTTTGAAGAACGGGAGGCATTTCTCTCCCGACCTGGACATGAAACGGCTCAGAGCAGCGACTCGTCCCGTGAGCCGCATGATCTCGACGTTGGTCTTAGGCGCGGCCATATTGAGGATAGCGTCGATTTTCTTTGGGTTAGCTTCGATTCCACGATGAGTGACCATGAAACCGAGGAACTTTTCCCCTGTGACTCCGAATGCATATTTGGCGGGGTTTAGCTTCATCTTGAACTTGCGGATCACTTCGAAGGCCTCGCCCAGATCCCTGGTATGGTCGGCCGACGAGATGGATTTAACGAGCATATCGTCAACGTAGACCTCCATATTCCTGCTGATCTATGGCTTGAACATGCGATTGACCAACCGTTGGGACGTGGCCCCGGCGTTCTTGAGGCCGAAGGGCATCACCTTGTAGCAGTATACCCCCCGGTCCGTTATGAATGCGGTAAGATCTTCATCTTCCGGATTCATACGGATCTGATTGTATCCGAAGAAAGCATCCATGAAACTCATCAACTCGTGGCCGGCCGAGCTGTCGACGAGCTGATCTATCCGAGGGATAGGATAGTTGTCTTTAGGGCAGGTCTTATTGAGGTCTGTGAAGTCGACGCACATGCGCCACTTTCCGCCTGACTTCTTAACCAGAACTACGTTTGCCAGCCACTCCGAGTAGGGTACATTCCGGATGAAGTTGGCGGCGAGAAGTCGATCAAACTCATCTTCGATAGCCTTCTGTTTGACCGGGGCGAAGCTTCGCTTTTTCTGTCTAATGGGTCGGGCCGCAGGATCGACCCCGAGCTTGTGAGAAATGATTTTGGGGTCGATCCCAGGCATGTCAGCAGGCGTCCAGGCGAAGACGTCGGAGTTATTTCTGAGGAAACCGACCAGGTCATCTCGCTGAGTCCCTCTCAGGAGTGATCCGACCAGGACGGTTTTTTCATCGTCCCCCTCTGTCATGGGCACCTCGGTCAGCGGTTCAACCGGCATCCCCCGGACCTCCTTTTGCTCGTCTCGGGTGTCCAGAGAACCCTCAATGTCGTCTTTTACCTCAGCATCGTCGGCCGAATGCTCGGACGAAGATGTTTTGGTAAGGCATACTTTCGCGACCCGCTGGTTTCCGTAGACCCGACCTATCCCGCCCTGATCGAGAGGGAGTTCAGCGTCGGGCGGCCGAGGAGGACGTTGTAGGCCGATGGGGCCTTTGCTACGATGAAGTCCACAGGCAACATACGGGTGCAGCCGGGCTCCCCGACGTTGAATTGCAGGCTGACCACCCCTTCCGCCGGGATGGAGTGGTTGGTGAACCCTGAAAGGACGTGAGAGGTCGGTTTCAAGTCTGCTGGGGTGAGCCCCATGCGCAGAAAGCAGTCGTGGAAGAGGATGTCTGCCGAGCTGCCCGAGTCGACAAGTATCCGGTGGACCTCATACCGGTGGATTCGGGCCGTGATCACCAGAGGGTCATTGTGGGGCATGGATATGCCATGGAGATCCCCGTCGCCAACAGTGATAGGCTCGTGGTCCCTGGCCTTTTTGCTCGGGCGGCCGTTGGCCTCCATTGCCGGCGTAGGGTGCTGAGTCTCGCAGGCGCTCGACTGTCCCTTTGTCGTCATGACCATAGTTCTTGATGGGTCTCGGTTCCTTCCGGCGAGGTCCTTTAGGCCCCGTGGTGAGGTTTCCTTCGAGCTGCCTTGGCGGGCCTCGTGGGTGCGACCCCGTCGAAGGGGGTGCCGGTCATGCCTGGAAACAGGCGAGCTAACCGCCGCCACCCTGGTAGGGACAGGGTTGCGACGAGGCTCGAGGCGAGGCTCTCTGATGCGGGACCTCGAGGTTGACTGGGACGGATCGAGGGATCGGCGACCGCTGGGGTTTGCGAGGCGGTGGCCGGCGGAGGGGTTGATGATATTCGGCGGAGGTTCACCCGCGCCTCCGTTGAGGGGGAGGTGGCGATGGGTGCTTGGATTTTCAGGGTGATCGCTTGCCATGTGGAAGGAGATCGGAAGGCCGACTTTTTTTTTTGTAGAGTTTAGGTTCCCACAGACGGCGCCAACTGATGGAGGTCCTTTTCGGGTCCCTGTCAGATGTTGTCTTCCGTCGATCTCCCGGTGGATTTTGGAGGTGATCTCCTGTTGCGTGTAGGTCTCAATGGGTTTTGAGGAGATTGATGGTTTGAGGAGTTTGCGCCGAATACCTGCAAGGAAGTCCCGAGGTGGTTTGGTACCACCGAGGACCCTCCAACGATCAAGTTAGCACAAGATCCGAGCAGAGTAACGGCTAAGTTGGGTGAAAAAAAGACTTACTTGACCCCTTTGTGATGGGGGTTTATATAGTGGCGGCAGCACGCAGCAGCACGCGCGAGAATCTCGCCGGCAGTTACGCTCTCGACGTCACGCCCACGTAATGAGCGGATCGCTCGTTAATGAGGATCGTGATGGCGTGGAACGTGGGATGTTGCCGGTGGAGAATCTGCGCATGGCGAGATTTGCGGAGCGGCGGTTACGCCTGTGAGTGGTGGAGTTGGTCGATCGGAGGGACCGAAGAAGATGGCCTCGGCAGGGGAGCTCGAGAACGAGCGGGAGGGCCGAGGAGTCTTGGTCCTGTGACAGCTCGGGACGAGCTGAGAGGCCGAGGACGTCAATTTGCAGGGGGTCCTGAGGAGAGCCAGCTTGTGCTTGCAGGTCAGGTACAGGGGGGCCTGATCGGCCCCTGTAGGTCCTTTCTTCTGAGTTCTGATGACACGTCATCTGCCACGTGTCCTGATCTGAGAGATCGCCAATATAGAGCATCATCAGTTAGTTAAAAGAGAGGCTTTTGTATTGGTTTGCTTGATTTTTCATTCTCAAATGAGACCCTTTATATAGGTCTTATACAAATAGGAGTTACATGTGTTTTTAACATCATACAATCAAATAAAAGAAGACTTCTCGAGTTACTCAAACATTATATTTGTAACTATTAAAGGTCATCATTTTATTTTAGGCAAAAGAGCAACTTAGAGTTACTACTTATTTAATTCTGGATATTAATTCTTCGGGTTTGTGCAACTCTCTCCACGTTTCTTTCCTTCTTTAAGTGGCTGGGTGGCTCAACCGATTATGCTGGCCGTCATTCTTATGCACATTCATTGGCTATGTGTGGCCAACTCGCGTCTTAGCCATTATTTTGTCACCTAACCTAAAGATGATATCGATTACCCTCTTTTATCATCCTCAGCCATTGCCAAGCGTCAACAGTTCATGTTCTTCGCTAGCATGCATCATAGCCAATTTTGGTGCAGACAATAACATACACAATATAAATTGCAAGAAATGTCATGTTTATTTATTTATTTGTAATATAATCTTTTGTATATGTATATACGCCTTTGAAATTGTTAAAAAGAACAATTTATCATTGATGTTTGTTATTTAACACCACAGATGCAACCCACATTTTCCAATTTCTAATAAGATTTTCCCCCCACTTTTCTCAATAAGTCATAAGAAATATATTTCATCAAACTTCCATCAAAATGTCTTGGTTTATGTTAGTTTATCATCTTTATCATGCATTTCATCATATGCTTTAATACGATATCATGCTAGCTAATTAGAAGCTAGCTAATTAGAAAGGTTTGAATGGTAAGTATGAAGATCAAGGTTTGTTAAACATAACTGATGGGGTTTACTAATAAAAATAAATGATTAAATTAAGAACTACATATGTCAGTGTGTCCACATGTTTTGAGGATGAAGGGAATTCTTGAAAAGATTTGAGGGGACGGTATACAAATACATTTTATATATATATATATTAAAGGGATATATATAAATATAAAAGATTACAAAGGGGTATTTATATAAATGAAAAAGCACCAAAATAAGCCTCAGGTTTCTTTCAGTTAGTGAAACGAAATGCTATATACTGTCTACTTTCAGGGTTTGATGATGCTCAATATTGGCGATCTCCAAGATCAGGACACGTGGCAGGTGACGTATCCCAGAACTCAGAAGAAAGGACCCACAGGGGCCGACCAGGACACCCTGTACCCGACCTGCAAACACAAGCTGGCCTTCCTCAGGACCCCCTACAAAATGGCTTCCTCGGCCCCGTAGCTCGCGCCGAGCTGCCACAAGACCTGGACTCCTCGACCTCCTCACTCGTCCCGAGCTCCAGGCCGTGGCCGTCTTCCTCGGCCCTCCGACCAGAGTCACCGCTCACAGGCGTAACCGCCGCTCCGCGAATCTCTCCATGCGCAGATTCTACGCCAGCAACATCCCACGTTCCATGCCATCAATCCGCATTAATGGGCGATCTGCTTTCTACGCGGGCGTGACGTCGGGGGCGTAACTGCCGGCGAGATTCTCGCACCTGCTGCTGCGTGCCACCACCGCTATATAAACCCCCATCACAGAGGGGTCAAGTAAGCTATCTTTTACTCTTTTAAGTCGTTACTCTGCTCGGATCTCATCACTAACTTGATCGTCGGAGGGTCCTTGGTGGTACCAAACCACCCCGGGACTTCTTTGCAGGTACTCAGCACCAAACTCCTCACTCCACTTCTTCCTCCAAAACCCATTGAGACCCACACGCGACAGGAGATAATCAACAAAGTCCACCGCGAGATCAACGGAAGACAACATCTGACGGAGGCCCGAAAAGGAGCTCCATCAGTTGGCGCCGTCTGTGGGAAAAACTCCACAAAAACAAAAGTTGGCATTCCGATCTCCGCCCAAATGGCAAGCAACCACCCTGAAGATCCTGGTACCAGTCGCCGCCTTCCACTTACTGAAGGCGGGGATGAGCCACCCCCATGACCGTCATCAACGCCCTCACAAGCCGGATAGATCGGATGCAATCCCTCGTGGAGGCCCTCGTCCGCGTCCAAACGGCCGGGCCTGGGCCCCAGGTCGCCGCTCCACCACCTCCAGAAGGCTCTGCCCCTGTCTGGACGGCTGACCACCAGCAGGCTGCGTCCCCTGGCCACCGATCTCTCGAGCCGATACTCCCTGAGGCCCGCTGGGCGCCCTAGGGCTCCACGCCAAGGTCCGCCGCCAGAACGCCTCTCCTCGAGTCTCCTCGTGACCATTATCCCCCTGAGGAGATGCCAGTCACCTCGCCTATCCACAGGCACGGTCAACCCCACCGCCATCGGCAGGGCCGTACAGAAGGGGTCCGCCCCGACGACTCGAAAGCTACCTCGCCCCAGGACCTGAGGCGCCTCATAGAGAGGAACCGGGACCGCTCCCAGACGCAGGTCACCCGCAGCGGAGGCCAGGGATCCTATGGCACCGATTCCTCGGGATACCGCGGTTGGCTCGACGCTCTCGAGAAGAAAATCGGGGGCATGCGCCGGGAGGCTCAACTCTCGAGCGACGGAGCTAAGTACGCCTCCAACTCGCTCACAAAGCCATTCACCGAGGAATTGCTCGCCGTCCATGTCTCCTCGCGCAACAAGCCCCCAAAGGTCCCTCTGTTCGACGGGAAAACCGACCCGAAGGACCATTTGGACGCTTTCACCGCGGGGATGAGCTTCCAGGATCACTCCGACGCCGCCCAGTGCAGGGCCTTTCCGGCCACCCTTATCCGCGCAGGTCGAGACTGGTTCCGGGGGCTCAAGCCCCGCTCGATTTCGACCTTCGACAAGCTAGCTACTCAGTTCCTCGGCCATTTCGTGGGGAACCGTCGACAGAAGCGCACGGTCGACCTCCTCTTAACGGTTAAGAGTGGGGACAAGGAAACACTCAAGGACTACATTACCCGTTTCTACAACACCCTTCTCGAGGTCCCCAGCACCGGGACGAAACCGCAATCACGGCACTTAGATCTGGTCTGAGGCACAAGGAATGGTTACGCTCCTTCGCGTTAGCGCAACCTAAGACCATGGCCAAGGTCAAGGCGTGGACCGAGCGCTAGGTTCAGCTGGAATCCGAGGTGAATGATAACCTCCCCCGGGCAGAACGGCCCGACCAGAAGAAGAGAGCTCGAGAGGAGAGGCCGGAGCGTCAGCAGCCCTACCACCCGAAGTTCCAGGAGTATACCCCCCTCAACGTCTCCCTCGCAGTGTTGCTGGAGGAGGCCCAGAATGAGGGGTTCTTCAAGTTCCCTCCAATCCCGCGTCAGGCCGCGAAGCGAACCCGGGGCCCCTACTGCGCTTTCCACCGGGTACTGGGCCACGCCACGGAGTACTGCAAGCAACTGAGGGACTACATCGAAGAGCTCATCCGGTCTGGACACCTCGCCGCCTACTTGAGGGACAAACGGCAGGCTGAGCGCGAGCAGGAGCAACATCACCCTTCCGCCGACTTGACCATCGGTCAGATCATGCTCATATCGGCGGACGACCAACCCGGAGCTCAGGGAGCCCCATACCTTATGCCACGCGCGGGGGCCAACAGTCCTTCAGGGAGCTCGGCCCGAGCCAATAAAGTCATCTACTAGCATGTACCTTTCTTTTAAAGCAATGTAAACTCTTCCTGAGACCTATTGTTAATTTAATAAAGATCAATGGAGCATTGCGAAAAGGAAAGAAAAGCTATGTTTATTCAAAAGGTATTACGGGCTCCTCAACCGTACACGCAAAAATAAAAGAAAATTACAACAGTGGGGGGAAGGGGTGCAGCGAGCACTGCTCGTGGTACTCGGTGAAGATCTCCGCCAACCGAGGCCGCGCAAGGTCCAACCTCTGTCCCCGGTTCCCCCCGCGCGCGTTGACCCCGAGCCTCAGCTCGTAGCATCCGCGGACGAGCGCCTCTGAGCGGGCCAGCCGGTTTGCGGAGATTAGGCCGAAGCGCCTCAAAGACCGCAGCTTGCCCACGGCCTCGTCATAGAGCAGCTCAGACAGGGGATTGTAAAGCCCCGGCGATGCCCTCCAGATGGAGTACATCAGCAGCTGCAGCAGGGGGGAGCGTCGGGGGAGCAACCGGCCGAAATGGTCCTCAATGCTCCCGCGGACCAGCTGCTCCGTGTCCTAGGTGCAGTACGGGTCGTACAGGTACACGTCTTCGAAGTGGACGATGTCGGGGATGGTAAAGGGGAAGTCCTGCATTCTCGACGACCTGTTTACGAAGGATGGAAGGATCAGTACTCCTTCGGCCTTATATAGCCCACTGCACAGCTCAACAGTCGACCGCTTTCACCTAAGGAGTCACTGCCATGCGGCAGCCATCGAGCCTTCTCCGGCGGAATCGAAGCGACGCGCCCCTAGCGCTTCGCCTCCCCAGCATTCAATGCGCTGGCTACGCACGCCGTTGCCCCGACCGTCCCTATTCCCCACACCTACAGGTGGATGGTCGGGCTACACCATGCCAAGATTCAGCCCAGCAGCTACCCTGCTCGGTCACCCCTGGCGGGTAGCTTCCCTACCGCAACGCCAGGAATCAAAAAGCCTTCCCAGAAGCAGTCGAGCCCGAGGATCCCTCGCTCGGCTATCCCCAGCGGGCAGCTTCCCTGCCACAACGCCGAGGATCAAAAAAGCCCTCCCAGAGGCAGTCGAGCCCGAGGATCCCTCGCTCGGCTATCCCCAGCGGGCAGCTTCCCTGCCACAACGTCGAGGATCAAAAAGCCCTCCCAGAGGCAGTCGAGCCTGAGGATCCCTCGCTCGGCTATCAATCAGGACAAAAGCCCTCGCCAAGAGGCACTGGGCAGTAACCCTGCCCAGCCAAGGGTCTTTGGTAGGCTTCTACAGCCCCTCCCACGCTAAGGACCAAAGTCCTCACAGAGGCAGTCGAGTCCTTGCTCGGCTATCCCCGGCTGGTAGCTTCCTACCACAACCGACAGGGATCAAAGTCCTCGCCAAGAGGCACTGGGAAGTAACCCTGCTCGATCCCCGTCCTGAAGGATCAAAAGCCCTCGCAAGAGGCAACCGAGCGGCTACCCTGCTCGGTCAACTCCGGCTGGTAGCTCTCTACCCTCGACGCCAGGGATCGAAACCCCTCATAAGAGGCACCAGAGCGGCTACCCCGCCCGTTCATCCCAGGCTGGTAGTTGCCTACCCACGACGCCAGAGATCAAAGCCCTCGCCAAGAGGCAACCGCGCAGCTTCGCTGCCCGGTCATCCTTAATGGGCTTCTTACAGCCCTCTTGCTCTTGCTCGGCGATCCCTGGCGGGTAACTCCCCTACCGTAGTGCCAGGGACCAGAAAGCTCTGGCAAGAGGCGAATGTGCAGCTACCCTGCCCAGTCACCCCCGGATGGTGGTCAACATTCGAAATCGGAGATTCCCTATGACCCGCGGAGGATCCGAGACCCCAGTGAGAGGCGTCAGGTCTGTCCAAGCCTAAACGATCTCCCCTCGACTCCGGGGCCCATGGGGATACCTCCTCGGCAGCGCTTGGCATGCTCATCGGCCAGTGATTGAAGTCAACTCGATGGACAATCGCCAGGCAGACGGCCAACCTGACATGAAAGCACAACGGTACAGACAAAAATATCTTGCAAACAGATGGCAGAGTGCAATTCTATGGAGCCGAAGAAAAACTTTATTACTGTCAAAGATGAAGTTTTAAAAAGGGTATTTTTTTTGGGCTCCCCAGCCTTACAAAATTCAATAAAACAAAATAAAAGGAGGAGAGCGGGGGCTCTGAGCCTCGGGGCCAGGTACGACCTCGAGGTCCTCGACCTCCACTACGTGGCTCGCTAGGTCCTCGGTAACCTCCTCGCCGGGAACCTCTTCACCCTGCTCGTCGGCGCCCACGAGGGGAAAATTGTTGGAGATAGTGCTCTCAAAGTCAATTATTGGATCGCGGGTACGTGATTGCAATGATTGAGGCAGGACCTATACCGATATGACAGTCTTGCTCAAGATGATAGTATGCTATCTGGTTTGTCTTTATCATCGTTTGCATGCTTTAGTTCGCTATTGCATGTTGATAGAGCCCATAGGATTCTTGCTTAACTGCCAGCAGTATGATGGCGATCATATACGTGGGAGCTGGAGTCTATAAGCACATCCTTAAAGAGTCCCTAGTCGTAGGAGTTTCGAGACAGGGCATCGATACTCCACAGTAGACTAGTGTATACAGTCGAGACCCCGACGAGGGGCAATGGCCGATCTCACAAGCCATTGGTGTCAGTTAGTTCACCTAAGATGTATACAGGTGCTCATTGGGTTATGAGTACACCGGACAGGACTCGCCGGGAACATGCTAGTTGGTACTATACATATCGTCAGATAGCAGTTCCCTAGTGACATGTGTACAGGTTAGTTTGTTGACCTGAGATTGTCATTTGTCTCGTGTGAATTCCCACTGTGCTTAGATTACTACCCTACCACGCTCAAAGGAGTTGTGCAAACAGGTTTTAGTTGGGTACAGTCCCGAGCCATATGGAGGCAGTGAGCGGATCGTCGGGGATTCGTCTCTCCCGGTATTGGGGGTTGATGTCGCGCAGTGCACGGGTGGCCATCACTAGAAATCCTCGGCCGAGGTAGGGGAGAATTACTGATTTGGATCAGTAGTTTCTCAGGTGGTGATGGGCTTCATGCCGACAGGATTTATCGCGTTATTAAGGGTCTGACTTTATCCACCCCCCTAGACTCGATATGCGATACTCTTTAGACGAACGGACCGGACTGTATGTATATTGTCACTCTCAGGCTCAGTAGGGTTTATGGATGATTCGCTCGTCAGCTTCCCTTCCAATCAATACATAGGCAAACCGTTACATACAGCTTGTATTTCTGACGTGCTAGAGGTTATACCCAGTACCAGTGTGTTGATGAGTCATTAGAGTCCCCCCCACAGACACTTTCCCAAGTTCGGGCGAAACGTTGTAGAGGCCATATGGGTTTATAGCAAGGTTCGGAAAATGCACGTGCGTTTTCGCACGTGTCGTTTTTCGGGCAGATAATACTGGTCGGCTTTGGTTTAAGCCGGATCCGAGTATTATGCTGTGTAGATATAATATCTTCGTCTCAGTTGCATTTGTATTCGGTCGTAATACAAATGCGGGTATGTTTATACTGTTACGGGGTTATCCTGAAATTCGTTTCAGGATCACTTTTGGAAGTTGCCAGTTTCCACTTTTCTACCGGCCGTATTTAACATTCGGTTAAATACGGATTTATCTTTTCTTCTTGAGGGTGAGTCATGAGGTGAGTCGTGTTTCTGGAAGCTTCTAGAATGATGACTAGGATGGTGAGGTGGATTAGTGCATTAATGGTCATTTAATGTTTTAGATGACAAGGTTAGTGATTCATCACTTGCATTAATTGTGTTCATACTAGGTGTTTCATGACTCATTGTTTCATTAGTGCTAATGGTCACCTCTCTTGTTCCTACACTCACCTCCCTCCTCTCCTATAAGTGGCCGGCCTCCCCCCCTCTTGTATGATCATGGTTGTGATTGGAAAAAAGATGATACATTTGGACTCATGGAAATTAGATAGCCTCATTACTCATTTCACCCGATTCCAAAAGGCAACTTCATTAACCGTTCGTCCATAGCTTTGGACCTAACGAGACAAAGTGTTCTACTCATTCTCTACATCATCTTGGTCGTCTCTTTTAGCAAACTTGACGATCGAGTTGCCTCGGTTCAGAGGCGGGAGCCCGTTTAAAGATCCGTCGACGTGGTGCCACCTGGACGAGAAGACTGGAGATTCAGGAGATCGGAGCAGCCGCAACAAAGAGTGGGATGATGGTTGAAGACGGAAGGACTCGGATCATTCGGTATAACTCTTCTACCCACTTTATAGTTTGTTAGTTTAGCTTTAATGGCAGATCCAGGTTATAGTACACGATAGCGCCAGTTGTAAAAAGTTTTTGTACCGCATTTGGCATCTGTTAGACGGCCGGGGCGCTACCGTGGACATACAGCGGTATCAGAGCCTCACCATTAAGCTATACTAACTTGTGCTAACGTGTTTAAAACATCGATCGAACGGATTTTTGAAAACCGCAAAATTCCATGTTAAAGTTTCTGTCGATTTTAAACAGTGTCTTAAAATTATTTTACATATCACAGAAAACAAAGCAGGGTTTTTTAAGCAAACTGGGAAATTTTGAGCACGTGATCCCACTTGACCGCCGCGGAACCGCGGCAGTACTGTGGGAACAGTGCATCAAAATTCTCCAGTAGGCTTTCCTTGGGAAATTATGGTTTTTGGTATAGTTCTTTTGGGCCCAGATTTTGTTATTGTACAGCAGATGTACGTGGGGCCTACTTCGGGAAATTTGGTCGATCGAAATTTTAAACTTGTTAGTATGCAGTATTTACATTATATCTCCGACCGGGAATGTCATTTGATCGGTAAACCGCGTCTAATTGCTATAGTTCTTTTAAATGGGTTTGCGAACGTGACATTCGCGTTGATGTTCTGTGTTGTGCTGTAATGTTGTGGATATGTCGTGGTGGATAGCAGGCTGTTTGGATTTATTTGTACATTTGATATTGCGGGGCGAGCGTCCAACATGTGGACTGCCGTCACTGCCTGTTTGTATAATATTCTTTTGGGGCACGACCAGGTTGAGGTCGATGTACCCGTTGTACATATTTTTTATTTATGTACTAGGTTTACCCCGCGACGGAGTGCACGGATAGCCGGGTTCTGGAGGGCAACGGGTCCGTATCTCATGGCTTTGAGAGGCAGAGGGACCTCACTCTAGAATTGGCAGACTATTCGCCGCACTCGTAGGGGGTACAGGTTGACCCAAGGAGGGGTGCTCAATTTACCGGATTCCGTGAAGTGCCGGGTGTTCCATTCACTATGTTGTGGGGGACTACCTCACTTCAGGTTTTGGCGGATAACTTGCCGCACCCGTAGGGGTCTAGGTTTCATTGCACAGGCTATCCACACGACCAGAGGAACGTCAGGTTTCAGCAGCGGCTCTATGAAACCCGGGGATCCCAGATTATCTGTATTGTTCTGTGATACTTATTACTTTTCTGTAAGGTTGCATATTATCACGCCTGGAGCGATTATTGTATATTGGCATATATACTATTAGATGTTGTATATGTTTTACACCCGCGCTAGTCCAGCCCCTCTCTGTCGTTAGTTAAGTAACCTAACGGGTGATGACGGGACCCAGTGGCGAATGCGGATGGTATATACGTACATTATATTTTCGTTCTTTTCTGGTGTGATTGATTGATGGGACTGCATTGATTTTTATCAATGCAAGGATAAAACAAACATATATTTGATATTGTTGGAACAAATTTTAAAAGGTGTTATTACAAAGATGTTTTCTTTTGTTTTGCATAGCGGTATTCAGTTGGAATATCCTGCACCTCATTCGACGGGGTAAGGGCCGAGATCCCTTCACCGGGAATGACCCCTTGGGCAGAAGTTTACGTCAGGGTAATAACTTCACTATAGTCGATTACAAGTTGCTTTGCATCGCGGTATTCAGTTGGAATATCCTACACCTCATTCCACGAGGAAAGAACCGAGATCCCTTCACCGGGAGTGACCTCTTTAGCAAAGATTTTCGTCACTATATTTTTATAAAAAGCTATCAGGTTCCTTCAACGAGATCAAGTTCATTACGTTAAAGGTTTTTCGCCAAAAACCAGCCGTAGCCCTCCGTCATTTCTTTTGGGTATTCAGTAGTATTCAAGCTATGTATTTTGACCAACGCCAAGGCATAGTGTTTGGTAGCTGCTGGGTATTCATCTGTTGCATAGATAGATGAGTTGGTTTGGGACAGTCGTTCTGCCATTTTGGCCAACGTCAAGGGCATGTGCGGGTGGGTTCAAATTGACCTGGACAATGACGGACAGAACTTGACATGTGACTTATGATATTTTGACCAACGCCAAGGTCATAAGAGCATGGGGCAAAAATCATATCGGGAGTTTCAAACATAAAGCAAACTTGCCAGGCATGCGCATACCTTCTGGAGTGTGAAAACTTGAGTGGCTTCCATCAAGTTATCATGCGATGATAGTTGGATCCCGATTCTCACTGATGAGTTGGTTTACTCTTCGGGTGATCCCGACTAATTCTTCTTTCAGGTTTGGAGGAGAATTTGAGATTACAGTGGGAGGTTTCCTGATTAGATAAAGTGATAACCATTCTGATCTAGGTTAGAGTGCACACAGAGTGTTTCTTTTCTCTCTCTCTCTTTGGCAGCGACCTTTGACCAACCCTAGATTATGACTCAGTGACCAAGTTGACCGAACCTTCTTAAAATACTGGCTTTTGGATTGTCTAAAAGTTGCATAAGTTATTGCCGCTCCTTCTTTTACCCTTTGTATTTCTCAGAACACCCCGTATTAGTACGGACATCCACTTCCATTGGATAGATCCATCGTATGGTTATATACGAACTCGGAGGGACTTCTTCAAGGATGGATCCAGGTTCAGGAGAAATAGAATTGGTTTATTCAGTTATCTTTTATTATCACCTTCTCTCAGGTTGCGAGGGCTCTTTGGTTTAGGAGGGTACACCTATTACGCTTATTGGATAGTCTTATTCCAAACCATAGGCTAGTGCGAAAAGGTAGGGAATGAAGAAAACCAATTATCCTAAGTAGGGTGTACAGAAGATAATAACTAAAGACAAAATTAAAGGGATTAGAAAGAGGGCAAAGTAAATTGCGACTGTTATCATTCACGACCAAACCGCGTACTTCATCGCCACTCCTATTTCACCTTTGTTTTTTCCCCAGTTCGGGAGAAATAGAATAAGGTATTATTCGGTTGTCTTTTATCATCACCTTCTCTCAAGTTACGAGTACTCCTAGGATAAGGAGAGTACACCTATTATGCTTCCTGGATAGTCTTCTTCCAAACCATAGGCTGGTGCCGAACGGTATGAAAGGAAAAAAACCATTTAGCCTAACGAAGGTGTACAGAAGGTAACGACTAAAGACAAATAAAGAGATTTGGAGAGATGGCAAAGAAATATACGGTTATAGTCATGAATTGGATTATAGAAGAGGCATTACTAAGAATACCAAGATACCCCTACGAAACATTTTAATGTTTCAGTGCATTGTTAAAGGAAAACTGATTTCCCGATTAGATACTTACTCCAGGGTATGTATTTACCAGGTTTCATTCTCATATCTGTATGGTTTTACAGATGATGAGTGGGAGTAAGTTATTAAGAATAAGGTGATCATCCTCATTATATTGGAATTCGTTGTAATTGGTGATATTTGAGGAAATCGCCTGGGTACAGTTTTCAACCTACGACGCACAAGTTTTGAGTTATTCAACTCAGCGGATTTATACAAAGTATTGTATATTGTCCAGTGTCCGTCAGGACAAAGGGGTAGGTCCCCGTACTATGTTCTGTTTACTTGTGACTTCTCTAGTTTTTAGACAAGTGTTTCATAGAAATACAATGTCTAAGTTTTGAGAAGTTGTGAGTATATGAATAAAGTAGAGAACCAGGTATCGCAAGTATCGGGATTCTTCAAAGAGATCGAAGATGTAGATTCTTGTGATAGGTATTCAGTTGATAGTAATGGTTTTTGAGAAACTTCTTTCTCTTTCAGATTACTCATAATTGGATGTATTCATAAGTTGAGTAATGCTGATTAGCCTCTCTTCATTAAGTTAATATGCACTGGAAACAGCTGCATGTTTTGAATCTGGTTCAAATTAAATCAGTGCCTCTATTTCTATATTGTATATAGAATGGTTCATATCTTAACAATTTTAAGGTACGGGGAGTTGTCCAGCTTATGCTTAAAACCAGACACTGGATAACTCAAGGCACGTTTCTGTAATGGCAG
This sequence comes from Agapanthus africanus, assembly GCA_030015575.1. Lineage (NCBI taxonomy): Eukaryota > Viridiplantae > Streptophyta > Magnoliopsida > Asparagales > Amaryllidaceae > Agapanthus > Agapanthus africanus. The sequence goes on along the minus strand of CM057345.1, from coordinate 428,279,874 downwards.
TTTGTGGGTTGACCCTGGCTTTGACGAGGGTTGACATTTCTACCATCTGGAAGATCAATAGTGATATTGTTCTAGACTCGCCACAGTTTTAGTAAAATGTATTTTTCAAAAAACAGCAGTGGGAGTATGGTAGAACTGGAAGTAATTCCAGAACCGCAAACGATTACGGAAAATTTAATAGGACCTAAATATTCAATCAGGTTTGACATTCCAACAGCCACTCCGCAGACATGGTGGGTAACCTCAGACACCCGAGAGGTACTCCGGTAGCCTCAAAGACGGTGACAGGGAGGTTCTTGTTTACCCAGACTTGACACTACTGTTGTTCCAGACTATGAGACCCGGCAGGAGGATAAGTATAGCGTCGTTCTAAACTAGCTTTAGAAGTGCACGTATATATTATTCTGCCAGAGGGTTGTCGTAGTCAGTGAGAGCAGCGGAAGCATAGTGGACAAATAGCTTATGTCTATTTATAGGCTTGAGCAAATATAGCGGAGATAAGATCATCTAATTTTGATGTAAAAGTCATGGCTTTGACTTCATCAGAATAGGGGATGGATCTATTAAGAAGGTGGTAGGGTGTGATGTCCTGGTATTTGGATGACATACACAGAGTAGGAAGTAAAATTCCTATACTACGATCGGTTGTACTTTGGTAGTCACACAGTTGTTTCTCCACAAAGGATATGGATGTAATATCAGACATTCTGGTTACTAGGTCTATGGTTTTAGATCTAGATTTGGGTAGTTTCCCAATGTGGGTACTTTGACAGTATTCTAATAGTATTTAAGAATAGATGACTCCTGGCATGGTGGTGTACCTGCAGGTGATGGAGTCACCCTCTCTAAAGGTGTCTTACAGACTAAAGGAGAGAGGGATGTGCATGATTGACAGATCACTTGCTTAGGCAATTGAGTCAATCGTGAGATGTCAAGTACCACACCAGATGTTGTTTTTGCACTAGGTGTGATAAGTTTATATTAATCCAATCCTGGAGAAACATAAGGAAGCAGTTTTAGAACATGAGTGTATGTTCTACGGATTTGATGACGGCAGTCTCCTTCAGGAGACGGTTATCATTCCAGGCTTCCAAGGTGACATGGATGACAGAGTGATTGTCAGAGTTATAGTTTTCCCTCTGACGAGGGACAGTATTATGGACAGGTGGTCCAAGAGGATACTGTGGGAGGCATGGTGCTGGATACTGATTAGGTTCAGTTTCAAAACAGTCTAAGAAGTTTGGATTTGGAGTTCATTTATGAACTAGGTCCCATCAGATATCCAGACATATTCTAAGATAGGTATTACTCGATTCGGGAGATGGCTTTCTCCGCGAACTTGAGATTAAGAGAGACATAGAAAGAAACATCTGGGCGGATCCACTCACTGAGGCTATTTCTCGAACACAAGAGTTTTACAAACTAGCTTTGTGAAACTGATTAGTAGAGAAGTTGGATGTTCGGTATCACACGGGCTGTGTGTATGCGACATCGCAATAATTAGCCTTGAGTGCAAATGGGAGATTGTTGGAGATAGTGCCCTCAAAGTCAATTATTGGATCGCAGGTACGTGATTGCAATGATTGAGGCAGGACCTATACCGATATGACAGTCTTGCTCAAGATGATAGTATGCTATCTGGTTTTTCTTTATCCTCGTTTGCATGCTTTAGTTCGCTATTGCATGTTGATAGAGCCCATAAGATTCATGCTTGACTGCCAGCAGTATGATGGCGATCATATACGTGGGAGCTGGAGTCTATAAGCACATCCTTAAAGAGTCCCTAGTCGTGGGAGTTTCGAGACAGGGCATCGATACTCCAGAGTAGACTAGTGTATGCAGTCGAGACCCCGACGAGGGGCAATGGCCGGTCTCACAAACCATTGGTGTCAGTTAGTTCACCTAAGATATATACAGGTGCTCATTGGGTTATGAGTACACCGGACAGGACTCGCCGGGAACATGCTAGTTGGTATTATACATATCGTCAGATAGCAGTTCCCTGGTGACATGTGTACAGGTTAGTTTGTCGACCTGAGATCATCATTTATCTCGTGTGAGTTCCCACTGTGCTTAGATTACTACCCTATCACACTCAAAGGAGTTGTGCAAACAGGTTTTAGTTGGGTACAGTCCCGAGCCATATGGAAGCAGTGAGCGGATCGTCGGGGATTCGTCTCTCCCGGTATTGGGGGTTGATGTCGCGCAGTGCATGGGTGGCCATCACTAGAAATGCTCGGCCGAGATAGTGGAGAATTACTGATTTGGATCAGTAGTTTCTCAGGTGGTGATGGGCTTCATGCCGACACGATTTATCGGGTTATTAGGGGTCTGACTTTATCCACCCCCTAGACTCGATATGCGATACTCTTTAGACGAACGGACCGGACTGTATGTATATTGTCACTGTCAGGCTCTGTAGGGTTTATGGATGAGTTCGCTCGTCAGCTTCCCTTCCAATCAATACATAGGCAAACCGTTACGTACAGCTCGTACCTCTGACGTGCTAGAGGTTATACCTAGTGCCAGTGTGTTGATGAGTCATTAGAGTCCCCCCCACAGAAACTTTCCCAAGTTCGGGCGAAACGTTGTAGAGGCCATATGGGTTTATAGCAAGGTTCGGAAAATGCACGTGCGTTTTCGCACGTGTCGTTTTTCGGGCAGATAATACTGGTCGGCTTTGGTTTAAGCCGGATCCGAGTATTTTGCTGTGTAGATATAATATCTTTGTCTCAGTTGCATTTGTATTCGGTCGTAATACAAATGTGGGTATGTTTATACTGTTACGGGGTTATCCTGAAACTCGTTTCAGGATCACTTTTGGAAGTTGTCAGTTTCCAGTTTTCTATCGGCCGTATTTAACATTCGGTTAAATACGGATTTATCTTTTCTTCTTGAGGGTGAGTCATGAGGTGAATCGTGTTTCTAGAAGGTTCTAGAATGGTGACTAGGATGGTGAGGTGGATTAGTGCATTAATGGTCATTTAATGTTTTAGATGACAAGGTTAATGATTCATTACTTGCATTAATTGTGTTCATACTAGGTGTTTCATGACTCATTGTTTCTTTAGTGCTAATGGTCACCTCTCTTGTTCCTACACTCACCTCCCTCCTCTCCTATAAGTGGCCGGCCTCTCCCCCTCTTGTATGATCATGGTTGTGATTGGAAAAAAGATGATAGATTTGGACTCATGGAAATTAGATAGCCTCATTTCTCATTTCACCCAATTCCAAAAGGCAACTTCATTAACCGTTCGTCCATAGCTTTGGACATAACGAGACAAAGTGTTCTACTCATTCTCTACATCATCCTGATCGTCTCTTTTAGCAAACTTGACAATCGAGTTGCCTCGGTTCAGAGGCGGGAGCCCGTTTAAAGATCCGTCGACGTGGTGCCACCTGGACGAGAAGACTGGAGATTCAGGAGATCGGAGCAGCCGCAACAAAGCGTGGGATGATGGTTGAAGACCGAAGGACTCGGATCGTTCGGTATAACTCTTCTACCCACTTTGTAGTTTGTTAGTTTAGCTTTAATGGCTGATCCGGGTTATAGTACGCGATAGCACCAGTTGTAAAAAGTTTTTTTCCACATTTGGCGTCTGTTAGACGGCCGGAGCGCTACCGTAGACTTACAACTCGGCCCGGAGATCTGCGTCGGCGAAATCCGGCATCCGGGACTTAACGGCATCGAGGGCGTCGTGCCAAATGCGGGTCGTGGCCACGGCTAAGTCATCATAGAAGTCTTTCGAATTCTTATAGCCGTCCACCGCCCTCGATTCGGGCTACTTGGCCGCCTCGGCCGCCGCCCCCAGCTCCTTCCAGAGGGCCTTCACCGTCCTCTTCAGGTTGCCGGCGAGCACCTGGGCGTCCTCGAGCTTGCTCTCGGCGATCACCGCAGCCTCGCGGTGCCGGGCCACCTCCCGTTTCCCGGCCTCCACCTCACCTTCCAAGGCGGCGGCCCTCACCGACATCGCCTCCAGCTCCCGCTTGGAGCTCTCTTGCAGCGAGGCGAACTGACCCGCAGCCTCCAGCGCCGGGGCTACCACCTCGACCTCCATGCGCAGGGCGAGGGATACGTGCTGGAGAACCTGGAAAACACGGAAAAGATCAGAAAGATGAGGGGAGCACTGGATCTCACCATGAACAAACAAAACTTACCTACACGGACTCCTGGGCGATGGACGCCAGCTAAGCCCTGAGGGTCCCCCCGGGGACTCTGCCCCCTACCGAGGTCTCTATCTCATGCAGGAGGCTGTCCGCCACGGACAGTACCGATGGCACCGCAAACCGGAAGCCCCCTTCCTCCACCATGGTCGGCGAGGACCGGCCCCGGGAGGGCCTCTTGGAGCTTCTCTTGAGCGGCTCCGAGGGAGAGCTGATCTCCTCTTCCGAGTCCGAGCGTTGGTGAGCTCGTCCTCATGCCTCACCCAGCACGAGGTGCTGGGGGCCACATCTGCCACCTCCTCCCTGGAGGCGGCCCCCGCCTCACGATCCCGGGGAGAGGATCCAACCCCTGCTCCCCGAGGAGACTCAGTCACAGCTAAAGGAACCCTAGCACCTACTCCTACAATGTCTACTGATTCTACAGAGGAAGACATCTAATCTTAGAAAAGAAAATCTTCAAAGGCTGAAAACGAGAGAAGGGAGACGAGCGCCGAGCAGCCAAGACTTGAGAGAGGGAAATATGGAGGAGTAAGGGCCCTAGAGCGGGCCCCACCCCTGTTTATTGCTGCACGCGGCCTCATCCAACGATGCCCGTCGTCTCCCGCCGAAACGGCTCTTCGCGCCCAGCGGCCCCGATCGCTCCGCGTGTCTGTTCTGCGCTGGGCCGCGTCCCATCAGACACCGCAGGCCTGCATACGTCGCATCAGCCAATCGACGCTCGACACGTAGACTGTCGCTTCAGTTGCAGAGTGCACGAACCGGCGCACCTTCTTTAAATGCGGAGATCTTGCCTTGATTCGCTAGCGGAAAAAACAACCGACGGCCCGAGGACTCATCCCGACAAAACCCTGGAAAGGAGCTCACCTCGGGAGGCCCGGCGATCCACTCCTGACCCGACCTGCTAGCTGGTCGGGACAAGAGTGGGGGGCTAATGATGATGCTCAATATTGGCGATCTCCAAGATCAGGACGCGTGGCAGGTGACGTGTCCCAGAACTCAGAAGAAAGGGCCCACAGGGGCCGACCAGGACACCCTGTACCCGACCTGCAAACACAAGCTGGCCCTCCTCAGGGCCCCCTGCAAATTGGCTTCCTCGACCCCGTAGCTCGCGCCGAGCTGCCACAAGACCTGGACTCCTCAGCCTCATCGCTCATCCCGAGCTCCAGGCCGTGGCCGTCTTCCTCGACCCTCCGACCAGAGTCACCGCTCACAGGTGTAACCGCCGCGCCGCGAATCTCGCCATGCGCAGATTCTACGCCAGCAACATCCCACGTTCCACACCATCAATCCCCATTAATGGGCAATCCGCTTTCTACGTGGGCGTGACGTCGGGGGCGTAACATCCGGCGAGATCCTCGCACCTGCTGCTGCGTGCCACCACCACTATATAAACCCCCATCACAGATGGGTCAAGTAAGCCATCTTTTACTCTTTTAAGCCGTTACTCTGCTCGGATCTCATCACTAACTTGATCGTCGGAGGGTCCTTGGTGGTACCAAACCATCCCGGGACTTCTTTGCAGGTACTCGGCACCAAACTCCTCACTCCACTTCTTGCTCCAAAACCCATTGAGACCCACACGCGACAGGAGATAATCAACAAAGTCCACCGCGAGATCAACGGAAGACAACATCTATCGGAGGCCCGAAAAGAAGCTCCATCAGGGTTTTTCCAGTTGGTACCATATGTTGTATTTCGAATTAGCATTCATTCTAACAGTCGTAATAGAAAAACAGCATATTATGTTGAATTGGAAAATTAAGGAGCTAAAAGTTGTGGCATTTACTTGCAAGTAAGTTCTTGGAATTTATTTGAATTTATAAAGTCTAATTATCTAAAATACGCTAAGAATTGGTATTTTAGTGTAACTCAGATCGTGATCTTGTCCTTGCCTTTATTTGCTTTTTGGAGCAGATGCTGCATGCATGCCACTGTCTATCTTCATCATGCTTGCACTTTGTTTCATCATTGCTCCCAAACAACTTTCTTGAGCGTATTTATAACCTTATAAATTATTTATATTCATTTTGATATATTTTAGTTATATATATCATTTGTGGTTAATTTTAGTTATATCTGTGTTGCGTATTTTGAAGAGTAAATAGCTTTATCATTTTCCTTTTCTTTTTTTTTAAGAAAAAAGAAAATTAAAGGTACTCTTGTTTCCATTCAAGGACCCTTCTATTTTAATTTTTATGCTGAACTAATCGGCACCCATGCCTCTTGCATAACCTTATCTTACTAGTTATTTGGATGAGCCATTACTACAGTAATTGCATGCCCTACGGATATATCCGTAGGATCATAAAATTCCTCCATAGATCCAAAGGCCATAAGTGCAAGTCTCCGTCCTGTACATGCCCCTACGGAGTAATAATTGCCCCTACGTCTTACTCCGTAAAGACATTTATCCCTATGGATTATAACGTAGGGACATAATCTTTATTTAATTTATTGGTTTATAAAATAAAATACTTGTCCCTACGGAATTATCCGTAAGGCCTGATAAATACCCCTACAGAATTATCCGTAAGTCCAGATAAACGTCACTACAGATTAATTCGTAGGGGCAAGTATTGCTCCTGTTACTGAGTCCATAGAGATAAAATATCAGATATTCTGATATTTTGTCCCTACGGCGAAATGTGTAGGGACAAACCTTGCACCTACGGATTAATCCGTAGGTGCAACAGTTGCCCCTACGAATTAATCCGTAGGGACAAAATATCAGGGTTTTTTTTAAAAGGGGCTTCCTGTTTTTTTTCCGCCTTGTGCACAATAATATATGTATCATATAATCAAATACAGAAATATTTATATTCAACATCTCATACATAATATATAAAAGAAATCAAACAGAATACGATATCAATCTAAATGATCATGAACAAGCAAACAACCACCAATATCGTCCAAAATATATACAATATGTATCAGATAAGTATATACATCCTAAAAAATATAAATAAAACTACTCTAGTTCGGTCCAGCTCTTCCATCTCTGATAAACGTCGTAATCTGGCGCATCTGCTTCTCGGTTCAATCCCGAGTCGTCAAAAACTCGACTAATAAAAGAGCGGACTGTGCGGAGATCTGAGCGGGCTGTGAAGCTGTAGAAGTGGTCTGCGCAACTGCAGCCGAGATAGTGGCTTGCGGAGCTATAGCCGAAGAAGATGCATGTGGAGCCGCAGCCGAAATGACCTGTCGAATCTGTAAAATTTTGTGTGTAATAAACAAGTAAGAACGATGTATTAGATTTTAATCGAATTCGTATCATTATCAGGTTATTGCGAAACCACAATCTAAGAACACTTAGGGACTTAGGCCTACTTTGGATGTCTAGTTTAGAAAACCGTAGTTTATTTTAGTTAGATAGTTTTATGTAAGTATGATTAATCAAAACTAAGTCTACAACCAAATAAGCTCAGGCTATTAATATTGCATATGTTACTATCTATAATGTGATATGATATTTTACTATTAAATAATATACGTACCTACATCTCCTTCAACTCCTCGACGGTGGTCTTCAAGGCGGCAACATCATGCTCCAGACGTCACTCATGGGGGGTAGGGGAAGTAACCGCCGGAGTGGAGACCAACCACATATGAGCCCTGCTAGGACCCAATCCACGGCCTCTCTCCCAACCTCCGTGGTGCCCTCCGTGTGCGGCGTCTAGGACTGGGGTTAGTAGCATCAGATCGTTCTGTCCACTAAAATCGATCCCCGATGCCTCCACCTGCTCCACCACCAGCTCCTACACCCACATTAACCATTAAAATATAAGTATATCATTTAAATTTGAACTTATCAAAACAAAAATTTCATTCGAATTAGAATAAATATTTATACTTACGCAATACTCCTGGATAGCAGTGTTGGGGAATCGAAGCTCGCCCGTGGCGGGATCTATCGAGGTGCCGTGGACGGCAAGATACGCGGTCAACACGCTCGGTGTACCACCCTGCGCCAGGGTCTGAGCTCTTTGCAATTCGCCAAAAATTTACATATATTATAAAATAACTCTTAATATTACATTATATCAAAATAGATCTATTGTAATTTACCGATGTCTCCATGGCACGAGTAATGTTTCTCGAGCCATCTGTATAACTGGGGCAACCCCTCTTCGCCGACTTTCTATTCTCTTTATTTTGATCGGCATGTTTCTGCACAACACAATCAGATTTAGTTTTCTAATTAAGCAACACAAAAAAATAAATTATATACTAAACAATGAATTATATTTAAATTACAAACTTGTCACGACCCGAAAGAGCACGTGACTGGTCCTTTAACCATATGAAGTCTGTAGGACCCTATCTGATCCAAGTAAGCCAAAAGCCCAGAAATCTAAAACCATTTAAAGAGTAAATAAGGAAAACTGGTTTTTAAGAAGTAAAGAAATCGTGTTTCAAAAATCCAAGTTTTTAAATAACTAAGCCGAATTTGTATTTTTAAAATGCGCAGCCTTTCCTGAAAATTTCGGCAGAGTTTCCTTTGTAAAAACTGGCCCCGAACGGGGTATAACAAGAATAATATATATGAAATGATAAAAGGCATCCCCAAGCGGGAGCTAGCTCTTCGTCAAACGACGGTCACAACCACGCAAGCAATAATAATATACAACGCCAAAGGGCGAGGATCAAAACCCAAAAAGAAACTCAAATCAGCCAGAAAACCGTAATACTACAAACGCGACTCTAAGGTCGAAATAATACAACACTGTTTTCTAAGTCTGAAGCAATATACAAGTTTTGGTTGATGGAATTTCTAGATGCAATAAATAATACAGGAACAATGGCGGTTCTGATACAAAGAACCCACCTACCAAAGCAAGTCTCCCGTAATGGAAGCAATGTGCCCGAAAAGCCGCAATGAAATCTGTACGGCAAAACCTGCAAGGACTGTGGCACAACGGGGGTGAGTTGCCAACTCGTGAATAGAAAAATATCTACAAGCAGAGATCGAATGTATGACCCATCCTAGGTCAATACGATCAGATATAAATAAACCTCAATATGAATAAAGCTGAAGCATGCTAACTGGCAATGTAATCTCTATACATGAGTGTAGTGCCAAGTGCTCGTGCTAGTGCCTCAGGTAATAGCATATCATGAATGTGAGGTATGATCAATGTAATCAAATCTGCATATACGTGTATCCCGTCCACTCGTCACCCAATGACAAAACCATCATGCATGTAAATATCATCAGCATATGCATGGAAATATGAGTATATAAACCACCCGTGTCCCTCGCGACACGTCAAAATCATGGAACCGGAGTGCCCAGCATCGGCACTCGAAAACATCATGAAAACTGTGCCCAGCATCGGCACGTAAATCCTCATACATCGGGCTCCGTCAGTCCGGATCGGCCCACGGGCTCTGTCTGCGGTATCGGCCCTCGGCCCCGGCAGTACGCCCATATCCATCTATCGACTCTGGTCAGTATCCTCCGGATAACTGCCAGGTCTAACCAATCACCGGTAGGTACTCGCCCGCCTCCAGGCTCAATCGGCAAAATCCTTCGATCATCTTGCCGAGGGGAACCATACCGGGTCCACCATGTACCCGCACTCGGCTCGTCCACTCCTCGAATTGGGTTTCACATGTCGCTCTCAGCACCGAGAAAATACATGGTGGACGCACTGAAATATCATATCACGGGTAACCGGGTTTTTAAAACAATTACATATCCTCTTTGAAACACCCACGGTTCCCAAAACCAGAAATATCATGGAAACAGCATATCTCAATGCGTATAATCAGAAAACAGCATGTATGCGGCATATAGCGGAAAGGTAAGCATATCAATATGTCGTGCAAGGGTCATATCCTGAATGCAACAGTACTACAGTGTAGTGACATGGCAATTATCGATGATGAAGTGTGTAAGCCGGCAAACAAGTGTACGTGGAACATACGCATCATCGATAATTGTGCTGGTGTCCTAGCAGCATGACTGAAATATATCCACAATATAAGCGATGCAATGCAAACAACATGAATATGCGGAATCGAGTAATCACGCAACAGTAAAGCACCTGCCTCAATAAATATATCATGCAACCTTGCCCTTTGAAATAAGACGGATCAGGGCTTTTGGGTAAAATAAGGGCTACGGTGTTTTAAGAAAAGATGCGTCGTTTGAAAATATCCGTTAAACCATTTTTGCCTATCTTTAAAATATCCCCGATTCGTTACTTTTGAAATAGGTATGACTCGGGTCTAGCCTAACGCCTACTATGCGAACTACGAACCCAACAATCAAGCCAATCGAGAGGGGTATGAAAACCACCTAAATCTGAGTCGATATCACACTATCTCATCGCATGACAGGTATCACTACCATCATATCGCATCTCCAATACGAACTCTGTCATGTCGCCAAATCTCACGGTCTCAATCGCATCTCATCGACTCATCTCAATCCCACGTATCATCCTCAAAACTCGTATATGAACACATAGTCCCATACCCATGTGTAGATATACACACCATCATATGCGCACAGATAATGAAAGAATGTATGCAAGTATGTGTGTATGTGTGAGTGCACCCACTACTCTAGGGTTTCGCACTACTAAACCAATACATCCTTTATTACCATCAATAATCCTAAACAACGCATAATAAATATATGTGTGTATACGTATTCGTATACATCACCACGGACTGCGGGGGTGCTATACGCCATCCACCCGACTTCTCCCCGTAGATATAAATCTACTCACCTTGCTTCTCATGTGTCGGTGCCGATGTCGCCATCTTCATCTTCTTTGCCTCACATCTCGTAGGGTACCTACAAGGATATCACAAACGCTAAAGCACATGAAAATCACATCGGAAACCAAAACGGCACACGCTACGCCTATAGGTAAAAACCTATAACCTCGCATGCAAACACGATCAATATCCACTTGTCGTTGACGTCCAAACGCCACCCGACAGGAACGAAACACCAAATACCAAAATCCATACTAACACAAGTCGTAAACCATGCACCAACATAGGAAAATCAACCCAGATTTCACCCTAGATGGAATCAGTCAAAACTAGACATACCCAGGGTCAAGAATATAGGAAATGGGGCCATGCACAAAAATCGAGGCAATTCCCTCCTGCTCTGGCCGCAATTTGCGGCCAGAAGGAATTAATTGGCGGCCTCAGTTTGGAGTTGGGGGCTAGGGTTTGGTGTGGTGGTTCCATGGTGCCTGCACATCTCACTGTCAACTCAGTTTTATTTTTGGGGTCTCGGGGTAATAGCAGATTACACAAAACACTTCCAGATTTACAGTTTTCCCCGATATCGATTCCGTAATTCCGTATTCTGGTTTCAAGTTCAGGTTTGGATCCAAATTAGCATCACACAAGGGATTCTAAGGTCACCACAATCCTCAATTCCATCTTTGATTTCAGTTTTACCCTAAACCCTAACTTGAATTCTCTAAAGTCCACAAACAACACAATATCGATATGAAACTAGAATAGATGCACAAGGAAATGAAATACTACTCTAATAGGTGCAGAAATTACCTCCTTTGGCAACTCAAGAAAATTCTTGAGTTGCTCAAAGTTCTCCAAATCCAATCTTGCTTGGTTCAAAGTGTAGCTAGTGAGCTCGGGAACACTTTTTGTGAAGTGGGAATAGGGTTTTGGCTTTATTTTCATGGTGGATCTAGGGCTTTTGTGAAGAGGGAGAGTGAGGGAGAGGGAGGAGCAGCAGTAGCTCATGGAGGGGGAGAGAGAAATGAGATGGGGAAATGATGGAGGAAAGGGTCAAAGTCAAAAGCAACCTACTCTCTCTCTCTCTCATCATCACTTATCTTTTCTTTTCTTTTCTTCACTAAACTCTTCTCACTTGAATAGTAGATCCAAAAGAACAACCATGGTAGAAATGCACAAGCAACACAAGTGTAACAAGTGTGGAAAATGATATGTGCACATTTTTGCACAAAAAAGCTAAAAATCCAATTAGCGATTTTTAATCGCGATTAGCTCTATATTAGCATATAACTAATCTTAAGAACTTTAAAATGGCATAATTCCATAAAATACCCTATTTTAGAATTTTCCGTAATTTTTCCCCATTTATTTGTATTTAATTATACCCGAATATTAAAATATTCATTAAAATAATATTAAATTATAAAAATTCCCGAAAATAATATTTTATTATTTTGGAAACGTTACAAAACCAGTTTGCGCTGAGAGTCGTAATATTGGTATAAGAGAAGCCATGTATCCATGTCGACTCTGGAAAAGGCCGGAGTATGTAGGTGAGCCGCTCTCTCTTCCTTGGGGGTCGCCAGCCATACTAAATAACAATCGATCTTCAGCTCGTTCTTATTGTATCGGACCTTAGATTGCATGTTCTTCATGAGGCACAGGTACAGAGCATGAAGATCGAGCACTCTGTCAGGATGATCATGGTCGGGTACAGGCTGAAAATCATAATCCAACTGCAAATACAAAAAAATAATGTATTTAAATTACAAGTGTTAAATAATAATAAATTTATTAGATAAGTCAAATAAAAATATATATTAATACCCGAGCCTGATCCCAGAAGAGGACAAACGAGCGCCGATACTGATCGCCACACTCAACGTGAAGTGAATATTTCTTTTAGATTCGGCTCTCATCCCCTATATACCGGCCGAACCGCTCGGCATAATCACCAGTATAGCGATAATCGGGGGTAAAGAAGAGGGGGAATGGTTCCTCCCCCCAACTCTATCGGGCCTCAGCTTTGGGACTGATTCGGCCCTCGAGTCCCTCTCTCGTGATGGGGCTGCCCTGCATCTACAAAAAATATTAAGACAAGCAATAGTAAGACAAAACTGTATTAATAAATTAAGGATTAACGAAAATTGAGCTACGATATATACCTCCGGCGATAGCAACACGAACCTGGGCAGTACGAGCGGGACGATAGTTTCTCCGGTGAGAAACAACCGGTGACCCGGACGTGGACGCATCCCCTCCAACTAGAAAATAAACATTGACGATAAAATTACATGAAGTTCATGTTTAATCTTAGAGAATATGTAAAATGACTAAATATTTTATATTTATTCATACTAACCTCCAGACTGAGCGGAGGGTACGGAAATAGCGGGAGTGGCCTCTGTGCCAAATGTAGATGCACCACCTATAATTAGACAATTAAAAATAGATTATATAAGTAATTGCAAAAAGAATGTGTATATCTATAATATAACATTTTAAATCATTATGCATGCAATATAGGATATATAAACATACCCGCAGTTACGGTGGTGGCCTCTGCCCGAGATGTGGAGGCAAAGACAATCAAAAAATGATTATCTAAGTAAGAGCAAAAAGAATTTGTGTATATTTATGTTGCGATTCCTCAGCACCCTACTGGGTTTTCACAGCATCAAGCATGCCAATTTCAAAAATTCTAGAGTGCTAATGAACCCTAACCTAGGATCTAGCTAGAGTGAATAGACAATATAAAGCATGTAATCAAACATTACAACAAGTGAATGAGAAATACAAGCTTTGTAGACTGGTCCTTCACTTCTAAAACTCCATGTAGAAGTCTTTTCGCTGCAAGTAGTGATCTCCCGAACTCTAGTATGGGTTCCCTTCGATAAATGAACAACCTTGCTCGAAATCATCGAGGCCGAAAATGATCTACATCGAGGAGACTCAAACCCAAGCTACCTCCTCACTGGGTGATGAACTTTATGAAGAGAACACCCTAAACTAAATGGCTAGTAATAGAGGACGATGAAATAGGAATTTTTCTCACTTTAGATTTTATTTTCTCACTCATTTTCACCATTTTTCATGAAGCTAGAGAGCCAGAGGAAGGAGATGAAGAAAACAACTCAAGAATAAATCAAGTGGTGAATGGCAACCAGGGGTGAGTTAGTATCATATACTAACCATTATAGATACTAAACCATGGCTAATTATAATGGTTAGGTTAATAATATCTAAAGTAAAACAAAACAAGTGGACTAGTCAAAGATGCTTTAAGCTTCTCCAAGCTTCTAAGCATGACATATTGCCACCAATTTTGAATTACTAAAATAAATAAAAACCCTGCATTATATATAGCATGGTGTAAGTCACACACACACCCATGAAGCATGTATCATCTAGCATGAGACAAAATAATGTACACTAATATATGTCACATATATACTTAATGCACACATCAAGTGAGAAAAGAAATCTTAAGTGAGCTAATACTAGTTAATGTAAATTAATATTCAAATATATAATTATACATTAGATTATTAAATCAACACTTGATTTAATAATCCGGATATATCACATATAACCGACTAATATCGTGTGCATCAATTTATCGAATCAACACTTGATTCGATAACCCGACTATATCACATATAACCGACTGTTGACACAAATCGCGAGAATAGAATACGGTATCACATACTCGTATTAATCTCGGTCCCACACATATCACATATGTGCTCCTATTGCGTTTCGCTTGAGCCAGGAAACCTCTGTGTAGGACTCTAAGGACTCGTCAATATGCCGGCAGTAGGCGATGATCATATCAAACACCCACAAGCTGCAAGAAGCCTGATAAACGTAACGGCCACCCGGGTATTGAGAGATCAGAAGATCAACAAGCAAGCCTGCTCATACTCCTATGAATCCAATCAGTAACACTACCGTACAGTCCGGTCTCTTCTTCTGATATGTCGCATATCTCGCCTAGGAGTGGTAAACGTCTGACCCTAATAGCTTGATAAGTCATGCCGATGCAAGGTCCATAACGGGTCGAGAAACTACTGATAACACTTACCAGAAAATCTCATCTACCCTGGCCAGGAATTTCTAGTTATGGCCAATCGAGCATAGCGCAACATCAACCCCCAATACTGGGAGAGACGAAATCCCCTCCTATCGCTCATTACCTCCATGTGACTCAGGACTGTACCCAAAAACCACATGTTTGCACGACTCAGTAGAGCCATGGTAGGGTGGAAATCAAAGCACAGTAGGAGACACACAAGACTCTATGATGATCTCGGGTCGACAGACTAACCTGTACCAGTGTCACCAGAGAACTGCTATCTGACGTGAGGTATAATACCATGTAGGAGTTCTCGGCGAGTCCGTTCAGTATACCCAGTCTCTACTGAGCACCCGTATACGATCTCTAATGTCAAACACCAATGGATATGAGATCATCCATCGCCCATCATATGGGTCGAGAAGCGTATACGCTAGTCTACTCTGGAATATCGATGCCCTGTCTCCATATTCTCTCGACTAGGAACAATTGAAGGATGAACTCATGGACTGCCCAGGCCCCACTAGTATGATCTGCATCATAATCCTGGTAGTCAAGTACACATCCTAAGGTCTTTATCAACATGTAATAGAGAGACAATAAGTGTACATGTTAAGATAAAGAGCAACCAGATAGCATACTATCATGTCGAGCAAGAAAGTCCTCCCTATATATGTCCCAGCATCCACTATAATATATATCTCATGTACAATAATGGCCTCTAGGTCATACATACAACTAACAATCTCCCACTTGCACTAAGGCCAGCTATTGTAGTATCTCATACCCAACATCCTATAAAAGTCTCTCGCAGGAAAGGCCTTTGTGAGTGGATCCGCCGTGTTATCTTTTGCGTCAACTCTTCTAACCTCGATCTCTTGGAGATCAACCATCTCCATGATCAAGTGATACTGCCTTAGAATATGTCTGGATCACTGATGGGAAAAGGGTTCCTAGGCCAAAACCACAACTCCATTGTCTCACAATGGTAGGAACCTAGTTCATCTCATGAACATATATACACCCAGACTGCCTCTTTGGTAGCATCGTTGATAGCGATGTATCCAGCCTTTATCGTCTAGTTTGCCCCGGTATCTAGGTTGGAACTCTTCCAACATACCGCCCTACTTCTGGGGTAAAGACAAAGCCTGTGACTGTCTGACAGTCGATCTTATCACTCTGGAAGCTCGAGTCAGTAAAGGAATCCCACTGGAGTTCACCGTTACCAAACTCTAAGAACTTTTCTTTTTTGCTTCTCAAGTACTCAAGAAGGTTCTCCAAAGTTTTCCAGTGATTCTCCCCAGGATCATCTGATACCATCTCACTACATCTAGTGAGAATCCTAACATCCACATAAATCTATCTCATAGATCTAAAAACCAGGATTTAGGAGGTATCACCTAGATCCAACATGGAGAATCAATGTGATAAGAGGAGATTGACCGAGTGTAGCATACGAAACTCCTTTCCTATCTAGAGTATGTCGTCCATGTACAATACGAGGAAGACCGCCTTACTCTCTACTACCCTTTTGTATACACAAGGTCCATCTACCATTTTGATGAAGTCAAACGCTTTGATTATCACATCAAAACAGATGTTCCAACTCCGCGATGCCTGCTTTAACGCATAAAGCAACTTGCACACGTTTCCGCTACTCCCACTGTCTACGAAGCCCTTTGGCTGTGTACTTATAAACGCTCTCTTCTAAATCGGTATTCAGAAAAGCAGTCATGACACCCAACCACCAGATATCGTAGTCATGGTATGTAACAATGGAAAGTACGATCCGGATGGACTTAAGCATAGCTACTGGAGAAAAGGTTTCATCATTATCCACGCCTGGTCAATGACGAGAACCTTTTGCAACAAGTCTAGCTTTGAAAGTCTCAACTTTCCATCTACACCAAGTAATCTACTCAAGATATACTTGCTCCTGATGGGGATTTAACCCTTCAGATATAGCAACCAAAGTCCATACTTTGTTGGTGTACATGGATTCCATCTCAGATCGCATAGCATCCAGCCATTCTTACAGAGTCCCCACTCTTGATGGCCTGCTCGATACTAGTTGGGTCATCATCTCTCAAGATGCAATCCTCGCTCCCACTGTCATCGAGAAACCTAAGTATCTCTCAGGCGGATGAGGAACCCTACCAGATCGGCGGAGAGGCTGATGTTCGTTGGGAACTATTGAATCCTCCGGTTCTATCAAATCATCAGCTATAGTTTGTATAGCTGGAACTTCTTCCAGTTCGACCTCATGACCACAAATTTCTTCCTTAAAAAATTATTTTTCCTAAAAAGGTGGCATGTCGAGAAATAAAACACATTTTGTTTCTCGGTGTGGTAGAAGATATTCTCTTGCGAATACTTGGGATATCCAACAAACCTTCACAGAACTGACCTTGTCTCGAGCTTGTCCGGATTTTTCCTTTTAGACATAGGCCGGATAACCCAAATCATAATGTTAGTTATATGTATGCCCTAGAGGCCATTACTGTACATTGGATGTATATTGTAGTGGATGCTTGGACATATATAGGGAGGACTTTCTCGCTCGACATGATAGTATGCTATCTGGTTACTCTTTACCTTAACGTGTACACTGATTGTCTCTCTGTTACATGTTGGTAAAGCCCTTAGGATGTGTACTTGACTACCTGGACTATGATGCGGATCATACTAGTGGGGACATGGTAGTCCATAAGTACATCCTTCAAAGTCCCTAGTCGTGGGTATATCGAGACGGGGCATCGATATACCAGAGTAGACTAGCGTATACCTTCTCGACCCATACAGATGGGCGATGGATGATCCCATATCCATTAGTGTTTGACATCAGAGATGATATACGGGTGCTCAGTGGAGACTGGGTACACTGGACGGACTCGCCGAGAACTCCCAGATGGTATTATACCTTACGTCAGATGGCAGTTCTTTGGTGACACTGGTACAGAGTAGTCTGTTGACCCGAGATCGTCATAGAGTCTTGTGTGATTCCCACTGTGATTTGATTTCCACCTTACCACGTCCAAGAGGGCATGCAAAACGGTGGCTTTTGGGTACAGTCCCGAATCACATGGAGGCAATGAGCGATAGGAGGGGATTCGTCTCTCCCGGTATAGGGAGTTGATGTTGCGCTGTGTTCGATTGGCTATAACCGGAAATCCCTGGCCAGGGTTGCTGAGATTTACTGGTAAGTGTTACCAGTAGTTTCTCGAACTGTTATAGGCCTTATATCGACATGACTTATCGAGCTATTGGGGTCTGACGTTTACCACCCCTAGGCGAGATATGCGACATATCATACGATCAGACCGGACTGTACGGTAGTGTTACTGGTTGGATTCACTGGAGTGTGAGCGGGCTTGCTCGTCGATCTTCTGATCGCTCAATACCCAGGTGGCCGTTACGTTTAGCAGACCGCTTGCGGCTTGTGGATGTTTGATATGATCATCATCTGTTGCCGGCGTATTGACGAGTCTTTAGAGTCCTACACAGAGGTTTCCTGGCTCAAGCGAAACGAAATAGGAGCGCATATGAGATATGTGCGGGACCGAGAATAATACGTGTATGTGATACCGCATTCCATTCTCGCGATGAATGTATCGGAAGGTTGTATGCGATATAACCTAGTTATCGAATCATGGATTGATTCGATAAGCCGATACATTCGATATTAGTCGATTATATGTGATATGACCGGATCGTTAAATCAAGTGTTGATTTAATTATTTAATGTATAATTATATATTTGATATATTACTTTGCATTAACTAGTATCGGTTCACTTTAAATGGATTTTCTCACTTAATGTTCACAAGTTGTATATGTGATATACTTTTGTGCACTTGATTGTATCATGTTTGATGATACATGTAAACTTGGTTAAGTGTAAAGATTAAACCATGGTTAAGTTAATGATTAGGGTTTTGCTTTTCTTTATTATTTATTTATTTATTTATTTTGGAAAGAAAATGGGAAAATGGTTGCTAGTTTTGTTTTATCTTTGAAGCTTCATGAAGCTTTGACTAAAGTGACCATTTTGTCTCATGCTTAACCCTAACCTTTCACTTAAACCTTAGTTAGTTCTCTACACTTGACCATGGTTCATGATTATGATAAGAATGATTTCATTATTCTTATTATAAATACTTATCATAATATTTTTCATCTTCTTCTTCATCTTCTTCAATGAAGAAAGCTTCACTTCATCAATGGTGATTGATGAAAATGAGTGAGAAATCCAATTCTAAAGTGAACCCACTTCCTATTTCTTCATCCTCTACCTCTTGCCAAGTAGTATAGGGTGTTTCCTTTACAAGTTTTCATGGCTTGGTGAAGGTGGAGCTTGATCTAGTGATGCCTCGACGTAGATCATCTTCGGCGTCGTAGTCGATGACCTAGCCCGTCCATTCTCCGATGAAGCCGACACTAGAGCCCGAGATCTGATGATCGCAGCGAGGAGACATCATCACGGAGCTATGGAGGTGGAGCACCGGATCTACAAAGGTTGTATTTCCGTTACACTTTAGTTAAGTTGTTAACTAGCTCGTTGTTTAGCCTAAAATTCTAGCCAACGATCCGTAGTTTAGGGTTTCTCGGCACCGTATTTTTGAAATTGGCATGGTTGATTCCTTGTGAGACCTCTAGAGAGTGCCTAGGAACCCTACAGTGGTATCAGAGCCTAGCTAGAGCCTTAGGCGAGGTCCAGACGACGTTTGAAATCCGAACGAACCCGAAACCCATTTCCAAAACGGCTCTCTGTACATTTTTTTAAAAACTGGGTTTTTTCCAAATTAAAAATACGCAGAAAACTCAGCAGGGAATTCTAAGAATTACGGCGCAAAATTTATTTCATGAACAGTGATATCGACGGCGGAACCGCGGCATAAGCCTAGCTTATGCTGCGGTTCCGCGGCAAAATTGTGACGTCAGCCCTAACATTTTGTACTGTAATTCCTATTTAATAGTGCAGAGTTCTCTGGGTATTTTTAAAATTTATTCAAGAGTTGAATTTTCTGGGGTTGTTTTGGGGATTCGAATGTTCGATCGGATTATCAAATTTTGTCTGTGTGGCTTTCCGGATAATTTTAGAATATGTTAAAAAGTTCGACCGGATATAAATACCCAACTTTTTCCCTGTCGGGAAATTTCCAAGTGTTGGATCTTTCTGTAGTTTAATGACGTTCTAAGTAGTGCAAGTAACGCGATGGACCCTCAAGAAGACAACAAACCTTAACTCGATTATGTGACCGTCTTGAACTGCCCTTTGAACCTTCGGGTTTGGGGCAGTACGGCGTGCCACATGTGAGGCGTTGGCTTGACCCTTCTACGGCTGGACCGTTGGTACTGAGGCACGAACTGAATGTTGTTAGACTTATTTCATGTGTTGATCTATATCGGGAAAACTTGGGTGTTCGACAGTTTGATCGAAAAGTTTAACATTTTCTATTTATCCGGAATGTGATACAATAATTGGAATTCACAAGCAGTTATGAGATAACTAATTTGAATGTTATAAACATAGCACTTTAGTCTCACTTGATCGGTTGCCATGGAATTTTGATGTGATCAAAAGTCCGTCGCAATCACGTAGCGTACGCGGATACTCGCCGGGTAAACTTAATAGACAGCCTCACTCCATAGCCCTGACCAAGTGACTGTAGGAGAACCCAGTCGCCGAAAGCATCCGTTCGGATGCTCGCGGCAGCGGTGTTCCGCCTTGGTGCACTTCGTCGACGGCGTCGGGGGTGCGGCCGCCTACTAAAGTTTGCGACGAGCATTCGATCAGGATTTCGGGAATCTTGTTGAATTGCCCGACTTGATATTGAAAAGAGTTTTCGATAATGAGACTAAAATATGGGGTTTATAATTGTTAGGCATGCAATGTCTAAGGAATTCATTTGATTAGGCATGCGATGTCTATGCAGGTTGCGGATTCCAACTGTTGTAGTTTTGCACTTTTTTTTCTGTGACCGTAAGTGTAATATGTGATATCGCCGGTTTCGTTGCTATATGTCAACGACAATTGGGATGTGCATATATACTTACGTTGATGACATGTGATGTTATGTGTTGCTGGATATGTTATATTGGATCGTCGTGTTTGAATAGCCGGGGGTTTTTATGTGAGATGAGTGTTTTTCTTTTTCATTCATGTAAAAACTTGTATGTAATATTCTTTTATTGGGGCACTTCCAGGTTGCGGAAGATGTCACCGTTTGTATATTATTTACTTTTCCGCACTAGGATAGACCCAAGGAGGGAAGCACAAGTAACCGGGTTCTGGAGTCCAGTGGGAGACCAACTCGAGGAGTCGAGTCCGGGTCTCCTAACTCCAGAATTGGTAGGGTTGCTTGCCGCTCTCGTAGGGGTCTAGGGGTGTGGGTTTGGCTATTCATCATGACCGTGGAATCCGTGTTTTATACTGGCTCGTATTGAAAACACGGACGTCCTAGTATATCCAATATTTCATATGATTCTTCTGCTGCGATATCTGTGATGTGATCATGTGATGTTCTGTGATAGATACAGTATATAGTATATATGATATATTATATAGACGTTACTTATGTTTTACACCAGCGCTAGCCCTGCCCCGCTCTGCCGTTGTCACCTAACCTAACGGTGCACGAGGGGACATCGAGGCGAATGCGGATGGCATAAGTGTACGTCGTATTTATCTGTGATGTTTAGGTACTTAAATGATGGGACTTCATTAATGTGATTAATGAAATAAAAGAAACCTAAAGATATTGTAGAATCGAATTTTAAAAATAAAACAGGTAGCTACAGTTCTTGCTTTGCACAGCGGTATATATGATATATCCTGCACCTTATTCGATAAGGAAAGGACCGAGATCCCTTCACCGGGAGTGACTCCTTTAGCAATAACTGGCAGATGCTACACACTCGGTTTGTCTTTTGATTGCTTTTAAGAGTTTTTTCTTTGCACAGTGATATATATGATATATCCCGCAACTCATTCGACGAGGAAAGGACCGACGATCCCTTCACCGGGAGTGACTCCTTTAGCAAAACTAGAAAAGCCTCAAAAACACTCCATTTTAAAATCATTTGATTCTACAACGATATCAAGTTCATTACGCAATAGGTTTTCAGAAAAACCTGTCGTAGCCCTCCGTCATTTCAGATAAGTACTAGTTAGTATTCGTGCTGCGGTAGTTTGGCCTCCGTCAAGGCGTAGTGTACGGTAGCTAACTAGTGCTTATCTGCTAGCATATGATGCGATTGGATTAGGGTATTCGTACGGCGTTGTTTGGCCTCCGTCAAGGGTCGTGCGGGTGGGTTTAATTCAATCAGGAAATGACGGGTTGAACTTGACTAGCGGACTATGGGTTGTTTGGCCTCCGTCAAGGTCATAGAACGCTAGGGGCAAAATTATCGGGAATTTCAAGTGTTGAAATTTGCAATGAGATTGCATACCTTCTATGAGATAGTTGGATCCCGATACCCACTGCGAGTAAGAGTTACTCCTGGGAGAGTTTTACACATTACAATTAGCCGATCAAGTAGGTGTCTAGAAAGGTGTTAACGAGGTTACGCCTCTGGGAAAACGAGGTTTACATTAATTAGGTTCGTGCGAAAGCACGGGGGGCCTCCCTCAAAGTACCGACACTGGCCTGGCTGGAAGATTGGCGAACTTGTAGTGTGTAATTAATCCCGGCTAGTCTTTCCTTTTAGGGTTTGAAGGAAGATTTGATAAAAAGCAGTGGGAGCCATCCTGATTAGATAAAATAATAACCATTCTATTCTTGCAAGAGCGCACGCTGAGTGTTTTCTTCTCTCTCTCTCCAGGTAGCGACCATATCACGCCTTAATCAAGATAATAATACGAAATATTGACCGAACCCGCTTGTTATACTGAGCTGGGGAACGTTGGTCCCGCTCCAACTTATAATTGTTATAAGACAGAGCAGGAAATTGGGGATTACCAGAATTCCCGTGCCGCCCAAACGAAGAAAGTGCATACTGATGCATCATCTTCGGGTGTGTTCATTATACAGAACTGTTTCTCAGTACTCTTTACGTCCTGGATATGAGATACCGGATCAGGATCCCGCATATGTAATATGTTACATAGGGCTACAGAAAGGTAGAGAACTGAGAACGGGTGATAAGTTTCATGAGGCAGAAAACGGGGCAAGTGTTGCAGCCAAGTCTGTTGGTCACTGTCACCCTGTATTACCAATACATTGATTCTGAACGAATGTTATTAGATACCGAACCTGATATACAAAATCATATCTGTCTCTTTATTAGTAAAGAAACGATATAATTTTGTATTGTCGGATAATGTTTTGAACATTTCCTATATCAAAAGTTGATCGGTTCAGGCACATTATCTAAAAGCATTGATGTTCTAAATCAAACTACAGTTCTTAGTATACAGAACACACACAAGAGGAAGAGTCCAGAAATGAACGAATCCTTCTTGAGGCATTGTAGACTAGGTCATATCAATGTGACCCGACTAACTGAAGTTACATAAAGATGCATATTTAAATCAGTTTGAATTTACATCTTGTGAAACTTGCCAGTCATGTCACAAAGATACGATGACCACAGCTCTGTTTATTGGAAACAGAGAAAGAGTTAGTAAACTCTTGGATTTAATACATGTTGATGTATGAAAGGTCCCCTGTCTACACATGCCAGGACCGGTTCTTTATACTTCATTACATTCTTTGATGATCTCTCGAGACTCAGACATATGTTCCTGTTGAAACATGAGTCCGAACCTTTTGAGATATTCATAGAATATAAGTTAGAAGTAGAGAACCAATATACGGGTATAAGTATTATGTGCTATGATGAGATCATGGAGGAGAATACTTGAGCATGAAATTCTTGGACTATTCTAAAGGAGAATGAAATTCTCTCTCAGCATTACTCCTCCGTATACACCATAGCACGATGGTATATCGGGGCGGAGCAATAGCACCCTATATGATATGGTGTGCTCTATGATGAGTACTACTGAGTTTCCTATTTCCTTTTGGGAGTTATGCACTTGAGAAGTTGCATAACTATTGAATAGGGTTCCAATCAAATCAGTTGCCTACCACTTCATATGTGATATGGAAAGGGAAGAGCCCATATCTTAAGTTAGTTAAGATTTGGGGTTGTCCGACCTATGTCTAAAAGCAAAATCCGGACAAGCTCGAGGCAAGGACTGTTATGTAGAACTGGAAATGTTCCAGCTATACAAACTGCGGCTGATGATTTGATAGAACCAAAAGATTCAATAGTTACCAACGAACCTCAGCCTCTCCGCCGATCTAGTAGGTTTTCTCACCCACCTAAGAGATACTTCTGTTTCTCTATGACAGTGGGAGCGAGGATTGCATCATGAGATGATGACCCAACTAGTTTCGAGCTGGCCATCAGGAGTGGGACTCTGTAAGAATGGCTGGATGCTTAGCGATCTGAGATGGAATCCTTATACACCAACAAAGTATGGACTTTGGTTGCTATATCTGAAGGGTTAAATCCCCATCAGGAGCAAGTATATCTTGAGAAGATTACTTGGTGTAGATGGAAAAGTTGAGACTTTCAAAGCTAGACTTGTTAAAGCTTTCGTCATCGACCAGGCGTGGATAATGATGAAACCTTTTCAAGTGGCTATGCTTAAGTCCATCCAGATCCTACTTGCCACGGCTACATACCATGACTACGATATCTGGCGGTTGGGTGCCATGACTGCTTTTCTAAATGATGTTTTAGAAGAGAACGTCAATAGTACACAGCCAGAGGGCTTCGTAGACAGTGGGAGTAGCGGAAACGTGTACAAGATGCTTTATAGGATAAAGCAGGTATCGCGGAGTTGGAACATCTGTTTTGATGAGTTAGTCAAACAGTTTGACATCATCAAAATGGTAGATGAACCTTATATATACAAAAGGGTAGTAGGGAGTATGGTGATGATCCTCGTAGAGTACGTGGATGACATACTCTTGATAAGAAAGGAGTTTCCTATGCTACGCTCGGTCAATCTCCGCTTATCACAATGATTCTCCATACAGGATCAAAGTGACACCTCCTAAATCCTGGGTTTTGGATCTATGAGATAGATCTAATTGGATGTTAGGATTCTCACTAGTTGTAGTGAGATGGTATCAATCGATCCTGGGGAGAATCACTGGAAGGGTTCCAGAGTGATAAGAATGACTGAATGTCAGTCACAGGCATTGTCTTTACCCTTGGTAAAGGGACGGTATGTTGGAAGAGTTCCAAGCTAGATACCGTGGCATACTAGACGATTAAAGGCTGAATATGTCGCTACTTAAGATGCTACCAAAGAGGCAGTCTGGGTGTATATTTGTTCATGAGATGAACTTAGTTCCTTCCATTGTGTGACAATGGAGTTGTGGCTTATGCCAAGGAACGTCCGTCCCATCAGTGATCCAGACATATTCTAAGGCAGTATCACCTGATCATGGAGATAGTTGATCTCCAGGGTGATCGAGGTTAGGAGAGTAGACTCAGAGGACAACACAGCGGATCCACTCACAAAGGCCTTTTCCCAGAGAGAGACTTTTATGGGATGGTTGAGTATGAGATACTGCAACCACTGCTATCAGATGGCCCTAGTGCAAGTGGGAGATTGTTAGTTATATGTATGCCCTAGAGGCCATTACTGTACATTGGATGTATATTGTAGTGGATGCTTGGACATATATAGGGAGGACTTTCTCGCTCGACATGATAGTATGCTATCTGGTTACTCTTTACCTTAACGTGTACACTGATTGTCTCTCTGTTACATGTTGGTAAAGCCCTTAGGATGTGTACTTGACTACCTGGACTATGATGCAGATCATACTAGTGGGGACATGGTTGTCCATAAGTACATCCTTCAAAGTCCCTAGTCGTGGGTATATCGAGACGGGGCATCGATATACCAGAGTAGACTAGCGTATACCTTCTCGACCCATACAGATGGGCGATGGATGATCCCATATCCATTGGTGTTTGACATCAGAGATGATATACGGGTGCTCAGTGGAGACTGGGTACACTGGACGGACTCGTCGAGAACTCCCAGATGGTATTATACCTTACGTCAGATGGCAGTTCTCTGGTGACACTGGTACAGAGTAGTCTGTTGACCCGAGATCGTCATAGAGTCTTGTGTGGTTCCCACTGTGCTTTGATTTCCACCTTACCACGTCCAAGAGGGCGTGCAAAACGGTGGCTTCTGGGTACAGTCCCGAATCACATGGAGGCAATGAGCGATAGGAGGGGATTCGTCTCTCCCGGTATAGGGAGTTGATGTTCCGCTGTGTTCGATTGGCTATAACCGGAAATCCCTGGCCAGAGTTGCTGAGATTTACTGGTAAGTGTTACCAGTAGTTTCTCGAACTGTTATAGACCTCATATCGACACGACTTATCGAGCTATTGGGGTCTGACGTTTACCACCCCTAGGCGAGATATGCGACATATCAGACGATCAGACCGGACTGTACGGTAGTGTTACTGGTTGGATTCACTGGAGTGTGAGCGGGCTTGCTCGTCGATCTTCTGATCGCTCAATACCCGGGTGGCCGTTACGTTTAGCAGACCGCTTGCGGCTTGTGGATGTTTGATATGATCATCATCTGCTGCCGGTGTATTGACGAGTCTTTAGAGTCCTACACAGAGGTTTCCTGGCTCAAGCGAAACGAAATAGGAGCGCATATGAGATATGTGCGGGACCGAGAATAATACGTGTATGTGATACCGCATTCCATTCTCGCGATGAATGTATCGGAAGGTTGTATGCGATATAACCTAGTTATCGAATCATGGATTGATTCGATAAGCCGATACATTGGATATTAGTCGGTTATATGTGATATGACCGGATCGTTAAATCAAGTGTTGATTTAATGATTTAATGTATAATTATATATTTGATATATTACTTTGCATTAACTAGTATCGGTTCACTTTAAATGGATTTTCTCACTTAATGTTCACAAGTTGTATATGTGATATACTTTTGTGCACTTGATTGTATCATGTTTGATGATACATGTAAACTTGGTTAAGTGTAAAGATTAAACCATGGTTAAGTTAATGATTAGGGTTTTGCTTTTCTTTATTATTTATTTATTTATTTATTTTGGAAAGAAAATGGGAAAATGGTTGCTAGTTTTGTTTTATCTTTGAAGCTTCATGAAGCTTTGACTAAAGTGACCATTTTGTCTCATGCTTAACCCTAACCTTTCACTTAAACCTTAGTTAGTTCTCTACACTTGACCATGGTTCATGATTATGATAAGAATGATTTCATTATTCTTATTATAAATACTTATCATAACATTTTTTATCTTCTTCTTCATCTTCTTCAATGAAGAAAGCTTCACTTCATCAATGGTGATTGATGAAAATGAGTGAGAAATCCAATTCTAAAGTGAACCCACTTCCTATTTCTTCATCCTCTACCTCTTGCCAAGTAGTATAGGGTGTTTCCTTCACAAGTTTTCATGGCTTGGTGAAGGTGGAGCTTGATCTAGTGATGCCTCGACGTAGATCATCTTCGGCGTCGTAGTCGATGACCTAGCCCGTCCATTCTCCGATGAAGCCGACACTAGAGCCCGGGATCCGATGATCGCAGCGAGGAGACATCATCACGGAGCTATGGAGGTGGAGCACCGGATCTACAAAGGTTGTATTTCCGTTACACTTTAGTTAAGTTGTTAACTAGCTCGTTGTTTCGCCTAAAATTCTAGCCAACGATCCGTAGTTTAGGGTTTCTCGGCACCGTATTTTTGAAATTGGCATGGTTGATGCCTTATGAGACCTCTTGAGAGTGCCTAGGAACCCTACAGATAACATGCTTAAGAGATGGGCTCTTCCCATACCATATCTCATATGGAGTGGTAGGCACTGATTTGATTGGAACCCAATTCAATAGATATACTGCTTCTTCAAGCGCATAACCCTAAATGGAAACATGCAAGTCAGCAGTACTCATCATAGAGCGCACCATATCTAAATAGGGTACGATTGCTGGGCCCCGATACATCGTTGTGGTGTGGTGTATGTAAGTCTACGGTAGCGCCCCGGCCATCAATCCGAGGCCAAATGCGGAAACAAAAACTTTTTAGGAAACCGGCGCTATCGTAGTCCTTCACCTGGATCGAACTATAAACGCTAAACTAGCTAACTACAAAGAAGTGAGAGTGGCTATACCGATCGATCCGTGTCCTTCGGTCTTTGGCCACCATCCTAAGCTCCTCACGGCATCTCCGATCTCCTCGTCGGAAGGGCACCACATCAATGAGTCTTTTTACAGGCTCCCGCTTCATCCGAAGCAACTCGAACATGAAGTTTGCTAGCCGACATGTCCAAGGTGAAGTAGAGAATGTGTGCGATCACTTTGTCTCAAGCATCCATTAATTCTCAACGCATGAGAGTGTATAGATGGAGGTTGAAGTAGACTCCATTAATGGAGATAGTGAGCTCAAAAAAGAAGAGGAAGAAGAAGAGCTTTCTTTTTCTTTTATGTTAGAATGATAATGAGAGTGAGCTAGAAATTATCAACACAAGAGCAAACCTCAAGCCATATGGCTGCCCTCTCTCTCTCCTCTTATCATTTCAACACATAAATCAATCCAAAATGTGACATATGCACAAATAAAGAGACCATGAGTCACTACCCTTGCACATGCCACATTTAATGCACTCCATCATTATTTTGAGCTCACAATTTCCATTTTCAAACATTAATCCAAATGTTTGCAACAATAAAAAGAGAATGGTATCTACTAAAGTAAACTCGTGACGGATCATAAGAGTGCCCCTCACCTGTATATACATACCTGCATCCGCATTCCGACTGAATGCGAATGCAATGAGACTAAAGTAATCCAACAAATCTAATATTAGGATCCGGCTTAAACCAAAGCCCACTAGTATAATCCGTCCGATCATGATCCGTGCACGACTGCACGTATATGATCGAACCTTGCCATAATATCATACGGCCTCTACAACATTTCGCCCGAAACTTGAGAAACTGTCCATGGGGGACTCTAAAGACTCGTCAATATACTGGCTGTGGATTTAACCATTAGCACGTCAGTAGTACTAGCTGTACGTAACGGGATACCAGGTATTGACCAAAAAGAAAGGTCGATGAGCGAAGTCATCCTGACACCCTACTGAGCCTGTCAGTGACAATATCCATACAGTCTGGTCCGTTCGTCTATGAGTATCGCATGTCGGGCCAAGGGGGTTGGTAAAAGTCAGACCCGAAAAGCGGTACAAGTCATGTCGGAGTGTAGCCCAGAACACCCTGAGATACTACTGGAATACCTACTAGTAAATCTCCTGTCTTGGCCAAGGACTTCGTGTAATGGCTCTCCTAGACACAGCGCGATCTCACCCCCAATACCGGGAGAGACGAAACCCCTGCTGATCCACTCACTGCCTCCATGTGGCTCGGGACTGTACCCAACTAAAACCTGTTTGCACGACTCCTTTGAGCCGTGGTAGGGTAGTAATCAAAGTACAGTAGGAACTCACACGAGACAAATGACGATCTCTGGTCGATGAACTAACATGTACACATGTCACCAGGGAACTGCTATCTGACGCCAGGTATAATACCAACTAGCATGTTCCCGGCGAGTCCTGTCCGGTATACTCATAACCCAATGAGCACCTGTATACATCTTAGGTGATCCAACTGACACCAATGGCTTGTGAGACCGGCCACCGCCCCTCGTCGGGGTCTCGACTGTATACACTAGTCTACTAATGGAGTATCGATGCCCAGTCTCGAAACTCCCACGACTAGGGACCACTTTAAGGATGTGCTTATAGACCACCCAACTCTCATGTATATGATCGCCATCATACTGCTGGTGGTCAAGCAAGAATCCTAAGGGTTCTATCAACGTGTAATAGTGATCTGTAATATCACCTAAAGCATGTACATGATGATTTAGATAAACCAGATAGCATAATATCATCTTGAGTAAGACTGTCCTTCCGGCATAGGTCCTCCCTCAATCATTGCAATCACGTGCCTGCGATCCAATAATTGACTTTGAGGGTACTATATCCAACAATCTCCCACTTGCACTCAAGGCTAATTATTGCGGTGTCGCATAGTCACAGCCCGTGTGATACCGAACACCCAACTCCTCTACTAAACAGTTTCACAAAGCACGTTTCTAAAACTATTGCATTCGAGAAATAGCCTCAGTGAGTGGATCCGCTCCGATGTTTCTTTCTATGTCTCTCTTAATCTCAAGTTTGAGGAGAAAGCCATCTACAAAATGAGCAATACCTGTCTTAGAATATGTCTGGATATCTGATAGGACCCAGCTTATAAATGAACTCCAAATCCGAACTTCTTAGACTGTATCGTCAACTGAACCTTATCAGTATCCTGCGCCATGCCTCCCACAGTATCCGCTTAGACCATCTGTCCAAACTACTGCCTCTCGTCAGAGGGAAAACTATAACTCTGACAGTCACTCTGTCATCCAGGTCACCTTGGAAGCCTGGAATGATAACTGTCTCCCGAAGGAGGATGTCGTTATCATATCCCTAGAACATCCACTTATGTTCTAAAACTGCTTCCGGACGTTCCTCCAGGATAGGATTAATATCAACTTATTGCATCTAGTGCAAAAACAACATCTGGTGTGGTACTTGACATCTCATGATTGACTCAATTGCCTAAACAAGTGATATGTCAATCATGCACATCTCTCTCCCCTTTAGTCTATAAGACACCTTTAAAGAGGGTGACTCCATCACCTGCAGGTATACTACCGTGCCAGGAGTCGTCCATTCTAAAACACCTGTAGAATGCTGTCTAAGTACCCAGATTGGGAAACTACCTAAATCTAGATCTAAAACCATAGATCTAGTAACCAGAATGTCTGATATTAAATCTATATCCTATGTGGAGAAACCACTGTGCGACAACCAAAATATAACCGATCGTAGTATAGGAATATCACTTCCTACTATGTGTATGTTATCCAAATACCAGGACATCACACCCTACTACCTTCTTAACAGATCCATCCCCTATTCTGATGAAGTCAAACATATGTCTGTCACATCAGAAATAGATGATCTATCTCCGCTATATCTGCTTTAGTCTATAAATAAACATAAGCTACTTGTCCACTATGCTTCCGCTGCTCCCACTGACTACGACAACCCTCTGGTAGAGTCATATACACGTGCACTTCTAAAACTAGTTTAGAACGACGCTATACTCATCCTCCTGCCAGGTCTCATAGCCTGGAACAACAGTAGTGTCAAGTCTAGGTAAACAAGAACCTCCCTGTCACCGTCCTTGAGGCTATCGGAGTACCTCTCGGGTGCCTGAGGTTACCCACCATATCTGCGGAGTGGCTAATGAAATGTCAATCCAGATTGAATCTTTAGGTTCTTATCAAATTTTCAGTAATCATTTGTGGTTCTAAAATCACTTCCAGTTCTACCATACTCCCACTATTGTTTTCTGAAAAAATCCATTTTTATTAAAACTGTGGCGAGTCAAGAACAATATCACCATTGATCTTCTAGATGGTAGAAAATCAACCCTCGTCATAGCCTGGGTCAACCCACAAACAGCCATTACAGAAACGTGCCTTGAGTTATCTAGAGTCTGGTTTTAAGTATAAGCCGGACAACTCCATATACCTTAACATCGTTAAGATATGAGCCATTCTATATCTAATATAGAAACAGAGACACTGATTTAATTGGAACCAGATTCAAATCATGCAGCTGTCTCTAGTGCATGTCAACTTTATGGAGAGAGGCCGATCAACATTACTCAACTTAGGAGTGCATCCAAACATGAGTAACCTGAAAGAAAAACAAGTTTCTCAAAACCATTACTATCAACTAAATACCATACACAAGTATCTATATCTTCGATTACCTTGAAGAATCCTGATACTTGCAACACGTGGTTCTCTACTTTACACTTATACCTATAACTTCTCAAAACTTAGACCTTATATTTCTACGAAACACTTGTCTAAAACTAGAGAAATCACAAGTAAACAGAATATAGTATGAGGACCAACCCCTCTGTCCTAATGGAAACTGGACAATATGCAATACTTTGTATAAGTCCCCTGAGTTGAATAACTCAAACCCTGTGTGTCGTAGGTTGAAAACTGTACTTATGGTTAAGAAGAATTACACCGCTGTTTAATGCTTCTTACCTAACCATCAACTGATATAGGTAAATGTCATGGACATAATTTCAAAAAGTTATATCTCACTTTATAAAAATAAACGTACAGATATATCAATTTGAAATTGGTGCATAACAACGGATATTCAAAACCAAATATCTACCGTCCGGCAAACAGCCCAGGCGATTTCCTCAAATATCACCAATTACAACGCATTCCGATATAATGAGGACAATCACCTAATTCCCAATAGCTTACTCCCACTCATCATCTGTAAAACCATACAGATGTGAGAATCAAACCTGGTAAACATATACCCTGGAGTAAGGTCTAATTGGGAAATCAGTTTTCTATTAACAATATACAGTGAAACTGAAACATGAATATGTTTCGAAGGGGTATCTGGGTAATCCTAGTAATGCCTCTTCCATTATCCAGATTCATGACTGTAACCGTATACTTCTTTTGCCATCTCTCCAAATCCCTTTATTTGTCTTTAGTCGTGATCAGTCGAAAATACTGCATTTTTAACACGGCAATTTCCCTAACATTTGTACTCATATAGAAGTGTTCGGTATTCATATTGCGCATATTACCAAATCATCTCTGAAATACCAGATTGCATGTGTTAGACTTTTAAACCAGCACTTTAAGGGAAATTGACTGTGTTTCAAGGTATCGCATCTTCCTTGTATTGCGCAACTCTTGTCTCGGTGAAATTGTGCAGGAAAGTCCAGAAACCGAGCCAGAATTATGAAAACGGTGCTGAAAAATACGCCAACTCAAAGGCCAGAGATCTGGCAATGATCAGGGACTCATTTGGAAAATCAACATATCAGAAAAGCCCACAAATATCAGCCCAAACAAGTATATGAAATTTCAAGCCCTGAAACTTCCAAACCGCCGCGGTTCCGCGGCGGGAGCTGGCTTGCGCCGCGGAACCGCGACGCTTTGATGACGTCATCGGCTCAAATTTCCTCCACGTGCTTCTTGTAACTGCCTAAGCTTCCAGAAGACTCCCGATTCTCCACGTGGCTCATCTAGAAGGCTCGGCTTAACAAACTATTTCTAGAAGGCTCTTTTAACAAACTTTTGGAGGGAAATTCAAATCTTTTCTTAACAAACTTTTGGAGGGAAAATTCAAAATTCAAATCCTAGATCTAGGGTTTTGAGGTCTATAAAAGAGAGCCTAGAACTAGGGTTGAGGTTGTTCATTAGTAGTTCAATTCTTCATCTCTCCCTCTTCCACCCACAAGTTGAGTGACACGACTTGTGCCAAATTCCAATTCAATATCAAGATCAAGATCCCGAGTACCATTCAAGCAAGAGAGCCTTCAACCTTTAGCAAGCGACGCCAGATTCCATCTGAGCAAGAGATCCAAGCCAATCCGCGACTCAAGGAGCCGAGCGAAGCCGAAATCGACGATCTAGTTCCTACCTTTTGTAAATTTTAAGAGAGTTGTAACGAAATTTGTCGATAAATAAAGGTGAAATTTCTATATCTTGCTTATCTTTGATTCAACATTAGGATTCGATCTCAATTTATGATTGCGTTTGATATTATGATGTTTGAGTAAACTCCGCTCGTGTAGGAGTTGTGACGATCAATAGAATGCTGATGATTTAGATCTTTTTACAATTCATAAATCCTATAACGATTGTAAATTCTAGTGAATCAAATGATCGATGACCTAATTTCGGGGTGATCCTTTCTTGATTGTGTTCACTCGAAATTAGGGAACAACGATTGATCATTTGATTGACTAGAACCTAGAATTTGAATGAGATTCATTGAAAGGGTAAAGGATAAGACGAGGAAACCCTAGCTTCTTCGCAAAAATCCTTAACCTCGATGAATTTGCATCGATCTAGTATCAATTCATTAATGGATAAGAATTAGTAATTTTTAGATCTCATCACATCTATAGATCCGATCTACTCCTACGAGCTACACTTCGAATATTGATTGTTGGTTGGAAATCATCACAAATTACCACTTCTTGATTTTAATGCTTTCTTAGATCTAGATTTTTCTCTTTCTTGAAATGCAATTTTAAATCATGAATTATTTTCTTTTCTTTCCTTTAAAATTTTGACTCATCTAATTCGAAAGACGAACGATTACACTTTCGCTGTGGACGATCCGCACTTACTAACGCGCTACATCCGACACCGCTATTGATTGCGGTCAAAATATTTTTGGTTGTGATTTCTACATAATTTCCCAAAACAACACACAACGAGAAATTCATTCAATCAAATGGCGCCGTTGCCGAGGATCATTTGATTCGATTTGATAAACACAACAAGAATTTATTACAATCAAATGGCACCGTTGCCGGGGATCGTGTGCTATTTGTTCATTTTTTAAAATTTGAGTTGAAAAGTTTATTCCATCAATATTTTTTAGATCAAAACTCGCGCAAAACACTAAACGAGTTGTTGTGGTTAATTGCAAGGAAATTAGGAGCTTGCTGTGAAATTGGAAAATTATTTGGAGAATTCCAGAGAGCTCAGGAGTTGATAAGGAACAGTACCAAATTTTTCTGTGCAGAGAGGAGCTTGAGGCGCGGCGGAACCGCGGCATTAGTTGACTCCCGCGGCGGAATCGCGGCTTCTTGAGGGCTTCTCTGTAAAAATTTTAGCAGGTAACCTCTATCTTTCTTATCTCCTTCCTCAAATCTGCTTCAATTAACAATTTATTGCAGGCTTCTTTGCAAAAATCGCAGCGCCGCAAAAAGCAAAATAAATTGTGCTTGTTTTTTATTTTGTGGTTGTTTGCATAATTAATACGGACATTAAGGGGCACGGCCAAATCCAGATTAGGTGGGGAGTTCATTACCCTTCCTAAGCCCCAAAAATCATAAACCTGCATCCGCATTACCCTCATTAACTAAAAAATATCTAGAGATGACTCTAAGGACCGTCGCGCTCACTTAGGACAGAAGAAGGCCGTGGGTAATTCATTGCTTATCCGCGTTTCTTTTTATGGTGTTTAAGGCAAGTGTGTCGAAAGCTAGTGGTTACTTAATTAGGCCCACTACTTACGTAGTGGAGAACCTCCCACTTACCTGGCACTTACCTGGACACAGGAGAAACAAAGAGGCAACGGAGGATTTTATCCTGCGACTTGTCTTTTGGAAGTTAGGAGCGGTCTAGAGCTTTGACCTAGGTGACCATAAATTTTAGGGTTGCTTGTTGCATTTGTTGTGATCGCATCATACTTTCAAAATCCGTATCATTTTTCAAAACAAACACCAACACTTCATTTCCCCTAATTATAATTCACGCTGCCACTTGTACTAACCCTTTTTAGTGCAAGATAGGCTGGACACGGGATTCTAGTGCCCGACTTGTCCGCGTCCCCTCGATCGACTCCGAAGACGGTATTTCTCCATTTACCTTTCTTTTACCCACCACCACCACACCCACATCGATGGATCCGTCTCCATCGAACTTCTTTTCCACTACCCTGCCGCCGTCCGTTGGTGCGCAGAATCCACCTCGCATCTCTCTCCAAGAGAGGTGCTATCCAACACGAGGCCCCCTTTCCACCTGTCTTTCCATTCCACCAGCCAACGGGGAAAATTTTCAGATTAAACCCCAATATATCAACCTTTTACCAAAATTTCACGGTCTCGAGTCTGAGGACGCATACGTGTTTATCACGAAATTTGAAAATGTATGCGCAATGATGGGTACCTCACAGCTGTCTGTGGATGCTTTGCGTCTTCGTCTTCTCCCATTCACCCTGTGCGATATAGCTGAGAAGTGGCTGTATAACACTACCGCACATTCCATTTCAAACTGGGAAGAATTCGTCAAAGCATTCCTTAAGAAATTTTACCCACATCACAAAACAGCTCGAATCCGTAGCGAAATCAATCAATTCACCCAGCTTCCAAATGAAACATTTTCACAATGTCTTGAACGCTTTAAGGATATGCTAGTTCAATGTCCACATCACGGCATCCCCAGATGGGATCTATGCCGAATCATTTATGAGGGCATTAATCCTAACACAAGACAGACCCTTGAATTAATGTGTCAAGGCAATTTCATGACCAAAGATGATGGGGAAGCCTGGAAATTTTTAGAAGATTTCGCTGAAAGATCTTTACAGTGGGAGGGTGTGAGTCAATCATCTAGGGCTGGCAATAACCAATCGGAAGTTTCCATAGGAGTTAGAGCTGAAATTTCAGCTATGCAAAAGAAACTCGAGACTATGGAAAACAAATTTTTAGCTGCCTCCCTAAATCAAATGTCACTCTCCAAAACTGTATGTGGATGCTGTTCTGATCCATCACATCTCACGGAAGAATGTCCACGAAATTCTCCGTTTCAAGGTCACGAGCATATCAGTTCTGCTTACCAACAAGGACCTAGAAATGACCCATTTTCTTCTACACATAATCAGGGTTGGAGGAATCACCCGAACTTGCTTGGAACCAATCACAATCTCAAAACACGGTTCCAACCCAAAACAATTTCCAAAGGGTCCCTCCACCACAACAGCTACCACAATTGAGTCAGCACCCCTTTCACGCACAAAACTTCTAAAATCCGGTCAACACACCTGCACCGTCCAATCCGTTGCAGTTGATCGGTTCAGATGAATCCTCTTCATTCATGAACTTGCTTTTGACAATAAAAACTTCCGTCGATGACATAAAGAGAAACTCTGCGTCCCAAAGCGAGACTATTAAATCGATGGAAGAAGAAATTGCACGTTTAAAAGCTGAAATGAGTGCAAGAGAGAGGGGGAAATTTCCAGCTCAACCCTTACCCAATCCTGGCTATTCACATCATATGGATGCAATCACGTTGAGATCTGGAAGAGTGCTTGACAATCACGTTGGGGAAGAGTTTGATGACACTGAAAAATCTATCGATGATACCCCGGCTGAGACCTTTCCTCACACACACGCTTCTGCTTCTGATTCTTGTTCTTCTACCCCACCGCCTTCTCGCGAGCCTATTCTCCATTTCCCTCTAGGCTCGCCACCTCAGCCCACCTCTTCTACTCCTCCATAGACGATCCCCACTTCTATTTTGGGATCGGGGCCACACACACTTCCTTCTCCTATGATGGACCCAACGCTTATTGCTAAAGCACCTTATCCTAATCGGTTAAGGGCTAACACATCGAATCCACATATGGAGAAGATTATGGACATGTTCAAGCAAGTTAACATCAACATCCCTCTCCTAGATGCCATCTAACAAGTTCCGTCCTATGCGAAAACTCTTAAGAACTTGTGCACTAGAAAGATGAAGACTCAAGTGCCCAAGAAAATTTTCATGGCAAAGACTGTAGACACGGCTTTCCCCCAACAATTACCGAGGAAACGTAAGGATCCTGGATATCCTACTATTTCCATTTCTATTGGGGAAAAACACATTAACCGTGCTCTACTAGACCTTGGCGCTAGTGTTAACTTGCTTCCATACTCAGTCTATGAACAATTAGGGATCGGAGAGTTGAAGCCAACCCATTGCACTCTCCAGATGGCTGACCGATCAATCACCAAACCTAGGGGTGAACTGGAGGATGTGTTAATTAAAATCGGGGAATTTATATTCCCTGTGGACTTTATTGTAATTGATACACAGCCTATAGCGAACCCACGGAATCAAATTCCGGTGATTTTAGGTCGCCCCTTTTTGGCCACTTCCAACGCTATCATCAACTGTCGTAATGGTTCTATGACCCTATCTTTCGGGAATAGGTCAATAGAGCTGAACATTTATAAGTTGGGAAGTGTACCCTCCAAACCTACTGCTCAGGTCTGTTCTGTCGACTTAATGGATGTCGACAGCAGCGAATTTGACAATCCTCCTGATACTGATCTTGACTCTTTTCATATGTTGTTGTTTGACCCAACTATGTATCATACACATACGGACTCTTCCACTGAGATGTCCGGGTCAACAACTAACACTAATTATGAACTGCTTTTAGAGTCTGAAGATCACCCCGCACTTTGTGATGACATTATTCTGTAGGGTTCCTAGGCACACTATAGAGGTCTCACAAGGCATCAACCATGCCAATTTGAAATTTTATGAGTGCCGGGAAACCCTAATACGGATTCGTCGACTAGAGTTTAGGCGAAAAAGGAAACTAGTTAACATCTTAACTAAAAGTGAGAAGCTACAATCTTTGTAGATCCGGTTCTCCACTTTCTTAGCTCCACGTAGGCTTCCTCCCGCTGTCCAAGTCGGATCTCGGACCCTAGCATCGGCTTCATCGAAGAAATGAGCGGAATAGTCGTCGGCTATGATGCCGAAGATGATCTACATCGAGGCTTCACAAGTTCAAGCTCCGACTTCACCAAGTTGTGAAACTTCTGAAGAAAACACCCTATACTACTTGGCAGGAGGTAGAGGGTGAAGAAATAGGAGGTGGGTTCACTTTAGAATTGGATTTCTCACTTGTTTACTCAAGATGCCATTGATGGAATCAAGCTTTCTTTCTTGATGAAGATGATGAAGAAGAAGAAAGAATATGATAAGTGTTGCTTTTAAAATGAAAAATAAAATCAATACTTATCATATGCTAACCATGGTAAAGTGTAGAGAAGAGATCATGGTTAGTTAGAATGGTTAGGGTTAAGGATGAAGACAAAATGGTAACAAAGTCAAACCTTCATGAAGCTTCAACTAAATACAAAGAAAGCCACCATTTTTCTTCATAATCCTTTCCAAAATCAATAAATAAATAAATGAGTAATAAAAAGGGAAACCCTAACCATTACACAACCATGGTTTAATCTTTACACAAAACACAAGTTAGCATGCAACATCAAACATGATACAATCAAGTGCACACAAAATATATCACATATACAATGTGCTTTTCAAGTGAGAAAATCCCTTTAAAGTGAACCAATACTAGTTAATGCAAAGTAATATATCAAATATATAATTATACATTAAATCATTAAATCAACACTTGATTCAATGATCCGGTCATGTCGCACATAACCGACTAGTATCCAATGTATCGACTTATCGAATCGATCTTCGATTCGATAACTAGGTTATATCGCATACAACCAATCGAAACATTAATCGCGAGAATGAAATACGGTATCACATACACGCATTATTCTCGGTCCCGCACATATCTCATATGCGCTCCTATTTCGTTTCGCTTGAGCCAGGAAACCTCTGTGTAGGACTCTAAAGACTCGTCAATACGCCGGCAGCAGATGATGATCATATCAAGCACCCACAAGCCGCAAGCGGTCTGCTAAATGTAACGGCCATCCGGGTATTGAGCGATCAGAAGATCGACGAGCTAGCCCGCTCACACTCCTGTGAATCCAACCAGTAACACTTACCGTACAGTCCGGTCTGTTCGTCTGATATGTCGCATATCAAGTCTAGGGGTGGTAAACGTCAGACCCCAATAACCGATAAGTCGTGCCGATGTGAGGCTCATAACGGATCGAGAAACTACTGGTAACACTTACCAGCAAATCTCTGATCAGCCCTGGCCAGGGACTTCCCTGTTATGGCCAATCGAGCACAGCGCAACATCAACCCCCAATACCGGGAGAGACGAAACCCCTCCTATCGCTCATTGCCTCCATATGACTCGGGACTGTGCCCAAAGACCACCGTTTTGCACGCCCTCATGGACGTGGTAAGGTGGAGATCAAAGCACGGTGGGAATCATACAAGACTCTATAACGATCTCGGGTCTACAAACTAACCTGCACAAGTGTCACCTGAGAACTGCCATCTGACGTGAGGTATAATACCATCTGGGAGTTCTCGGCGAGTCCGTCCAGTGTACCCAGTCTCCACTGAGCACCCGTATACCATCTCTGATGTCAAACACCAATGGATATGGGATCATCCATCGCCCATCTCATGGGTCGAGAAGCGTATACGCTAGTCTACACTGGTATATCGATGCCCCGTCTCGATACACCCACGACTAGGGACCTTGAAGGATGTACTTATGGACTACCATGTCCCCACTAGTATGATCCGCAACATAGTCCAGGTAGTCAAGTACACATCCTAAGGGCTTTACCAACATGTAACTACAAGACAGTTTAAAGATACTAGTGTACATATTAAAATAAAGAGTAACCAGATAGCATACTATCATATCGAGCAAGAAAGTCATCTCTATATATGTCCAAGCATCCAATATAATATACATCATCTGTACAATACTGGCCTCTAGGGCATACATACAACTAACAATCTCCCACTTGCACTAGGGCCAGCTGCTGTAGTATCGCATACCGAGCATCCCGAAGAGTCTCTCAAACTGTATCTGGGGAATGGCCTTCGTGAGTGGATCCGCCGTGTTGTTCTTCGTGTCAACCCTCCTGACCTCGATCTCCCGGCGATCAACTATCTTCCGGATCAGGTGATACCGCCTCAGAATATGCCTGGATCGCTGATGGGACCTAGGTTCCTTGGCCAAAGCCACCGCTCCATTGTTATCGCAATACAAAGGTATTGGATGCTCAATGGATGGAACCACTCCGAGTTCAGCAATGAACTTCTTGATCCAGACAGCTTCTTTAGCAGCATCGTTGGCAGTGATGTATTCAGCCTCCATCGTCGAGTCTGCCACGGTTTCCCTCTTGGAACTCTTCCAGCTAACCGCCCCTCCGTAAAGGGTAAAGACAAATCCCGACTGCGACTTAGAGTCGTCCTTATCACTCTGGAAGCTCGAATCGGTAAAGGACTCCACTTGGAGTTCTCCGTTACCATACACCAAGAGCATCTCTTTAGTCCTTCGCAAGTACTTGAGAATGCTCTTCACAGCTGTCCAGTGACTCTCTCCAGGATCAGCTTGATACCTGCTCACTACACTTAGTGAGTATGCTACATCGGGTCTGGTACATAGCATCGCGTACATGATAGAGCCTACAGCCGAAGCATAGGGTATCCTTTGCATGCGAGCTCTCTCCAAATCAGTCTTGGGAGACATCTCTTTGGAGAGAGTGACTCCAGAGATCGTGGGAAAATTCCCACGCTTGGATTCTACCATACTAAACCTTATGGTGTCAATGTACCTGGATTGGGACAATCCCAATATCTGTTTGGATCTATCTCTATAGATCCTAATTCCCAATATGCAGGAGGCATCACCAAGATCTTTCATCGAGAATCTTTGTGATAAGAAGAGCTTGACCGATTGTAGCATAGGAATATCATTTCCTATCAAGAGTATGTCGTCCACGTACAATACGAGGAAGACAACCTTACTCTCTGCTACCTTCTTGTAGATACAAGGTTCATCTGGGTTTTTGACGAAATCAAACTCTTTGATAACGACGTCAAAACAGATGTTCCAACTCCGCGATGCTTGCTTTAATCCATAAATGGATTTAAGCAGCTTGCACACCTTCCCGCTGCTCCCACTGTCTACGAAGCCCTCTGGCTGAGTCATGTACACGCACTCTTCTAAATCACCGTTTAGAAAGGCGGTCTTAACATCCATTTGCCAGATTTCGTAGTCATGATATGCAGCGATGGCAAGCATGATCCGGATGGATTTAAGCATAGCCACTGGAGAAAAGGTTTCGTCATAGTCCATACCTGGTCTTTGACGAAAACCCTTTGCAACAAGTCTAGCTTTGAAAGTCTCCACTTTCCCATCTACACCAAGTTTCTTCTTGAAGATCCACTTGCTCCCAATGGGTTTTACCCCTTCAGGAGCAACTTCCAAAGTCCATACTTTGTTGGTGTACATGGATTCCATCTCGGACCGCATAGCATCCAGCCATTTCACTGAGTCCCTACTCGTGATGGCCTGCTCGAAGCTAGTTGGGTCATCATCCTCCATGATGCAATCCTCGCTTCCACCGTCAATGAGAAAACCGTAGTATCTCTCAGGTGGACGAGAAACCCTACTAGATCGGCGGAGAGGCTGGGGTTCGTCAAGTTCTACTGAATCCTCTGGTTCTACCAAGTCTTCTGTTACAGTTTGTGTTGCTGGAACCTCTTCCAGTTCTACCTCAATGCTACTTGTCTGTTTCATAAGAAAACTCTTTTCTAAGAAACTGGCATGTCGAGAAACAAACACTTTTTGTTCCTCAGAGTGGTAGAAGATATACCCTCGCGAATGTTTGGGATATCCAACAAACTTACATAGAACAGACCTTGCCTCGAGCTTGTCCGGATTTTGTGTTTTAACATAAGCCGGACAACCCCATATCTGAATAAAATTAAGACATGGTCTCTTGCCATTCCATATCTCATATGGAGTGGTAGGCACTGATTTGGTTGGAACTCTATTCAATAGGTATGCAGCAGTCTCCAGTGCATATCCCCAGAAGGAAATAGGTAACTCAGCTGCACTCATCATAGAGCGCACCATATCTAATAGGATGCGATTTCTCCGCTCCGATACACCATTGTGCTGTGGTGTATAAGGAGGAGTAAGCTGAGAGAGAATCCCATTCTCTTTTAGATAATCTCTGAATTCGTTACTTAAGTATTCTCCTCCTCGATCAGATCGAAGGATCTTAATACTTTTGCCCGTTTGGTTCTCTACTTCTTGTTTATATTCTCTAAATTTCTCAAAAGCTTCTGATTTGTGTTTCATCAGGAACACATATCCAAATCTAGAGAGATCGTCAGTGAATGTAATGAAGTACGAAGAACCATCCCTGGCATGTGTAGACATGGGACCGCATACATCACTATGTATTAGTCCCAAGAGTTCGGTAACTCTTTCTCCGTGTCCAGTAAACGGAGTTTTGGTCATCTTGCCTTTGAGACATGACTGGCAAGTGTCATAAGATAAAAATTCAAACGAACTTAAATATCCATCCTTATGCAACTTAGCTAGTCGTGTCGTATTGATGTGACCCAGTCTACAATGCCACAAGAAAGATTCGTTCAGTTCAGAACTCTTCCTCTTGTAAGTGTTTTGTAAATTGAGGACTGTATTTTGATTGAGAATGAATATGCCACTATACAACGAGCCTGATGCAATCAACTTTTGATCTAGGA
Source organism: Agapanthus africanus (assembly GCA_030015575.1). Classification (NCBI taxonomy): domain Eukaryota; kingdom Viridiplantae; phylum Streptophyta; class Magnoliopsida; order Asparagales; family Amaryllidaceae; genus Agapanthus; species Agapanthus africanus. The sequence goes on along the minus strand of CM057345.1, from coordinate 428,236,717 downwards.
ATATGTTCATAACATTATCCTTTACTACAAAATTATATCCTTCTTTACTTAATAAAGAAACTGATATAATGTTGCACATCATGTTCGGTATATAATAGCATTCATTTAGAATCAGTGTATCACCACTTGGTAATACTAGGTGGTATTCGCCAACTGCTTTGGCTGCAACATTTGCCCCATTCCCAACTTGAACGGAATGATCACCTTTTCCCAGTTCTCTACCTTTCCGCAGCCCGTGTAACATCTTACATATGTGGGATCCTGATCCGGTATCTAATACCCAGGACGTAGGGTGAACTGAGAAACAGTTCTCAATGACAAACACACCCGAAGATGATGCATCAACATGCATGTTCTCCGTTTGGGCGGTGTGAGAATCCAGATATTCTCCTGTTTCCTGTTCATTCTTATAACACTAGAACGGGTTCAACGTTCCCCTGCACAGTATAACATGCGGGTTCGGTCAATACATCCATATTATTATCTTGATTAGGGCATGACATGGTCGCTACCTGGAGAGAGAGAGAAGAAAACACTTTAGCGTAAGCTCGTGCAAGATCAGATTGGTTATTATCTTATCTAATCAGGATGGCTCCCACTGGTTTTTATCAAATCTTCCTTCAAACCCTAAAAGGAAAGACTAGCCGAGATTAATTACACACTACAAGTTCGCCAATCTTTCAGCCAGGCCAGTGTCGGTACTTTGAGGGAGGTCCCCCGTGCTTTCGCACGAACCTAATTAATGTAAACCTCGTTTTCCCAGAGGCGTAACCCCGTTGACACCTTTCTAGACACCTACTTGATTAGCTAGTTGCAATGTGTAAAACTCTCCCAGGAGTAACTCTTACTCGCAGTGGGTATCGGGATCCAACTATCTCATAGAAGGTATGCAATCTCATTGCAAATTTCAACACTTGAAATTCCCGATAATACTTTTGCCCCTAGCGTCCTGTGACCTTGACGGAGGCCAAACTACCCACAGGGCGCTAGTCAAGTTCAACCCGTCATTTCTTGATCGAATTAAACCCACCCGTACGACCCTTGACGGAGGCCAAACTACGCCGTACGAATACTCTAATCCAATCGCATCATATGCTGGCAGATAAGCACTAGTTAGCTACCATACACTACGCCTTGACAGAGGCCAAACTACCGCATCATGAATTCTAAGTAGTACTTATCTGAAATGACGGAGGGCTACGCAGGTTTTTCTGAAAACCATGAGCGTAATGAACTTGATATCGTTGTAGAATCAAAATGAAGTTTTGAAATGGAGTGATTTTGAGGCTTTTCTAGTTTTGTTAAAGGGGTCACTCCCGGTGAAGGGATCGTCGGCCCTTTCCTCGTCGAATGAGGTGCGGGATATATCATATATATCACTGTGCAAAGCAAAAACTATAGAAGCAATCAAAAGTCAAACCGAGTGTGTAGCATCTGCCAGTTATTGCTAAAGGAGTCACTCCCGGTGAAGGGATCTCGGTCCTTTCCTCATCGAATAAGGTGCAGGGTATATCATATATACCGATGTGCAAAGCAAGAACTGTAGCTACCTGTTTTGTTTAAAAATTTGATTCTACAACATCTTAGGTTTCTTTTCTTTCATTAATCACATTAATGAAGTCCCATCATTTAAGTCACCTAAACATCACAGATAAATACGACGTACACTTATGCCATCCGCATTCGCCTCGATGTCCCCTCGTGCACCGTTAGGTTAGGTAACTAACGACAGAGCAGGGCAGGGCTAGTGCGGGTGCAAAACATAAGTAACGTCTATATAATATATCATATATACTATATATTGTATCTATCACAGAACATCACATGATCACATCACAGATATCGCAGCAGAAGAAACATATGAAACATTGGATATACTAGGACGTCCGTGTTTTCAATACGAGCCAGTATAAAACACGGATTCCACGGTCGTGATGAATAGCCAATCCCACACCCTTAGACCCCTACGAGAGCAGCAAGCAACCCTACCAATTCTAGGGTTAGGAGACCCGGACTCGAGTCCTCGAGATGGTCTCCCACTGGACCCTAGAACCCGGTTACTTGTGCTCCCCTCCTTGGGTCTATCCTAATGCGGAAAAGTAAATAATATACAAAAAGTGACAGCTTCCGCAACCTGGAAGTGCCCCAAATAAAAGAATATTACATACAAGTTTTTACATGAATGAAAATGAAAAACACTCATCTCACATAAAAACCCCCGGCTATTCAAACACGACGATCCAATATAACATATCCAGCAACACATAACATCACATGATATCAACGTAAGTAAATATGCGCATCCCAATTGTCGTTGACATATAGCAACGAAACCGGTGATATCACATATTACACTTACGGTCACAGAAAAGAAAGTGTAAAACTACAACAGTTGGAATCCGCAACCTCTTTAGACATCTCATGCCTAATCAAATGAAATACATAGACATCACATGCCTAACAGTTATAAACCCCGCATTTTAGTCCCATTACCGAAAACTCTTTTCAATATCAAGTAAGACTAAATGGCCAGATTTATAACATTCATTCAGTTATCTCATAACTTTTTATGAATTCCAATTATTGTATCCCATTCCGGATAAATAGAAAATATTAAACTTTCCGATCGAACATTCGAACACCCAAGTTTTCCCGAAACCGTTCAACACATGAAATTAGTTCAAAGACATTCACTTCATGCCTCAGTACCAACGGTCCAGCCGTAGAAGGGTCAACCCAACGCCTCACATGTGGCACGCCGTACTACCCCAAACCCGAAGGTTCAAAGGGCAGTTTGAGACGGTCACATAATCGAGTTAAGGTTTGTTGTCTTCTAGAGGGACCATCGCGTTACTTGCACTACTCAGAATGTCCTTAAACCACAGAAAAATCCAATACAAGGAAATTTTCCGGCAGGGGAAAAGTTGGGTATTTATATTCGGTCGAACTTTTTAACATATTCGAAAATTATCCGGAATCCACATAGACAAAATCTGATAATCCGATCGAATCTTCGAATCCCCAAAACAACCCCAGAAAATTCAACTCTTGAATAAATATTAAAAATTCCCATAAAACTCAGCACTGTTAAAGAGGAATTACTGTGCAAATGTGGAGGGCTGACGTCACCAGAGGGCCGCGGAACCGCCGCAGAATCTAAGCTTCTGCCGCGGTTCCGCCGCATGTTTGAGGTATCATTGGTCAAATTTTGCACCGTAATTCTTATAATTCCCTGCTGAATTTTTTAAGCATTTTTTAATCTGGAAAAAACCCAGTTTATGGAAAAAGTCCAGAGAGCATTTTAGTTTTAGGGTTTCGGTTCAATCGGGTTTCAAATGTCGTCTACACTTCGCCTAAGGATCTAGCTAGGCTATGATACCACTGTAGGGTTCCTAGGCACACTATAGAGGTCTCACAAGGCATCAACCATGCCAATTTGAAATTTTATGAGTGCCGGAAAACCCTAATACGGATTCGTCGACTAGAGTTTAGGCGAAAAAGGAAACTAGTTAACATCTTAACTAAAAGTGAGAAGCTACAACCTTTGTAGATCCGGTTCTCCACTTTCTTAGCTCCACGTAGGCTTCCTCCCGCTGTCCAAGTCGGATCTCGGACCCTAGCATCGGCTTCATCGGAGAAATGAGCGGAATAGTCGTCGGCTACGATGCCGAAGATGATCTACGTCGAGGCTTCACAAGTTCAAGCTCCGACTTCACCAAGTTGTGAAACTTGTGAAGAAAACACCCTATACTACTTGGCAAGAGGTAGAGGATGAAGAAATAGGAGGTGGGTTCACTTTAGAATTGGATTTCTCACTTGTTTACTCAAGATGCCATTGATGGAATCAAGCTTTCTTTCTTGATGAAGATGATGAAGAAGAAGAAAGAATATGATAAGTGTTGCTTTTAAAATGAAAAATAAAATCAATACTTATCATATGCTAACCATGGTAAAGTGTAGAGAAGAGATCATGGTTAGTTAGAATGGTTAGGGTTAAGGATGAAGACAAAATGGTAACAAAGTCAAACCTTCATGAAGCTTCAACTAAATACAAAGAAAGCCACCATTTTTCTTCATAATCCTTTCCAAAATCAATAAATAAATAAATGAGTAATAAAAAGGGAAACCCTAACCATTACACAACCATGGTTTAATCTTTACACAAAACACAAGTTAGCATGCAACATCAAACATGATACAATCAAGTGCACACAAAATATATCACATATACAATGTGCTTTTCAAGTGAGAAAATCCCTTTAAAGTGAACCAATACTAGTTAATGCAAAGTAATATATCAAATATATAATTATACATTAAATCATTAAATCAACACTTGATTCAATGATCCGGTCATGTCGCACATAACCGACTAGTATCCAATGTATCGACTTATCGAATCGATCTTCGATTCGATAACTAGGTTATATCGCATACAACCAATCGAAACATTAATCGCGAGAATGAAATACGGTATCACATACACGCATTATTCTCGGTCCCGCACATATCTCATATGCGCTCCTATTTCGTTTCGCTTGAGCCAGGAAACCTCTGTGTAGGACTCTAAAGACTCGTCAATACGCCGGCAGCAGATGATGATCATATCAAGCACCCACAAGCCGCAAGCGGTCTGCTAAACGTAACGGCCATCCGGGTATTGAGCGATCAGAAGATCGACGAGCTAGCCCGCTCACACTCCTGTGAATCCAACCAGTAACACTTACCGTACAGTCCGGTCTGTTCGTCTGATATGTCGCATATCAAGTCTAGGGGTGGTAAACGTCAGACCCCAATAACCGATAAGTCGTGCCGATGTGAGGCTCATAACAGGTCGAGAAACTACTGGTAACACTTACCAGCAAATCTCTGATCAGCCCTGGCCAGGGACTTCCCTGTTACGGCCAATCGAGCACAGCGCAACATCAACCCCCAATACCGGAAGAGACGAAACCCCTCCTATCGCTCATTGCCTCCATATGACTCGGGACTGTGCCTAAAGACCACCGTTTTGCACGCCTTCAGGGACGTGGTAAGGTGGAGATCAAAGCATAGTGGGAATCATACAAGACTCTATGACGATCTCGGGTCTACAAACTAACCTGCACAAGTGTCACCTGAGAACTGTCATCTGACGTGAGGTATAATACCATCTGGAAGTTCTCGGCGAGTCCGTCCAGTGTACCCAGTCTCCACTGAGCACCCGTATACCATCTCTGATCTCAAACACCAATGGATATGGGATCATCCATCGTCCATCTCATGGGTCGAGAAGCGTATACGCTAGTCTACACTGGTATATCGATGCCCCGTCTCGATACACCCACGACTAAGGACCTTGAAGGATGTACTTATGGACTACCATGTCCCCACTAGTATGATCCGCATCATAGTCCAGGTATTCAAGTACACATCCTAAGGGCTTTACAAACATGTAACTACAAGACAGTTTAAAGAGACTAGTGTACATGTTAAGATAAAGAGTAACCAGATAGCATACTATCATATCGAGCAAGAAAGTCATCTCTATATATGTCCAAGCATCCAATATAATATACATCATCTGTACAATACTGGCCTCTAGGGCATACATACAGCTAACATATTCTTCGGGGTATTGATGAGACTTTTGAGGAAATCTTCGCTGATAAACTCGCATTTTTGAATGACACGGGTGTTGAGATTAATCATGTCCCAATCACTGAAATTGAACCTCCACCACTTCCTCTGAACTGTAAAAAGAATGCGAGTAATCCATCACATTCGCTGCATCGTCTCTCCAAAATGAGATGCACACACACTCTCTTCCACTACTTAATCTTTCCCCACTTCTTCTTCCACCAACCAGAGCACTGCATTGATAAAATTTTCGAATGGTTGGTGTTGACATTCGGTCTTTGCAAAGCTTGGCATCGACCAATGATTTTTGACCCCCTCAAGTGATTTTCAAAGATTAACATTACATAACTCAAGTTTGGGGGGGGGCATTTTTTCTGGCTCTTGGAAAGAAAATCTTTACAAAATTTGGAGCCAAAAATAAGTTTGGGGGAGGGTCTTCACTTATATATTTTTCCCCCCACTAATAAATTCCTTCCAGGCTTACAGCTTTTGTAGATATAGCGGTTGGCAACAGTGAGGACACTGTTGAAAACAAGTTTGGGAGAGGTTTGTGCTTAGTTTTGCATCATTTGTATATCATTTGCATAAGCACAAAACATTTTCAAAACCTATAAAAATTTAAAAAATTTCAAAAAAAAAAATATAAAAATATTTTGTACATAAATAAGATAATAAAAGTTTAGATAGTGAAAAATTGCATCCATGAGATTGGAAAAATTTAAGAAAACTAAGAAAATTAGAAGTTTTCTTATACGAACTAGTAATAAGTAGTTATGAGCCGTTGTCCCAAGGGTTAGTAAGATGGAGGAAGTCACTAATCTGAGGATAAAAATAAGTCTGAAAAATAGTTTCTATTATGGAAAGCCAAACATTTTGAACGTTGATACCCTGCTATTCGCACTTGCACACGTCTTAAAGCCCGGGATAGTAGAGGATACCTTGAAATGCTCGTCTTAAAGCTGATGTATGAAAGAAATAAAAAATAAAGTGAATGAAAAAAATATAAAGTGGTGAGAAAAATGGACACTGGTTTTGTTATCGCCGAGGGCAATAAAAAAATATATAGCGAGGTTGCCTCTTCACCTAGTGCCCTAAGGCCAACTGGTCTGGGAGTCATTGCTATGCCTGAGGTGGTGCAAGACGAGGAAAATACACCAAATAAGCAAGCACATGAGTAATCGGTCGGTTAGTACCTCAAGAAGTATTAACGGTCGCATGAAAGTGTGTGAGCAAATCTTATCTAAATATTCATTAATCAAAAAGTACTGAGGCTGATGGGCAAGAGTATGATAGCTTGAATTGAATTCTCCGGGTGTAGGGATGTCCTTTACACACACGCAGGGTGATATGATCGATGTTTGGAAGAAAGATAGGAATGAAGAATAAGACGATGTTTTATTAAGGGAAGACGTGATTTCTGACATCTTTTCATGACCATTAAGATAGGGCTCATGACAATCGAAAAGCTAGCTTAGTTGGAAACCCTAATTTTCAAGGCTTTTCTTTTACAATTCTTTTCTTTAAATGTAATATTCATGATCTTCCTTTTATTATTGGATTTTGTGGGTGCAATCCGCTGAAAACCCTCAGGAGACAACACTCCTCCTACTAGGGACACCTAGAGGTTTAAGTTGCACGTGCTCAGTGCAATCGTATTGCCTATGAAAGTGTGCTAGTTAGTTATTCTCTTTCTTTATTTTCTCCTTCTTTTTAATAAAGTTCGATCGAGACGATCGAAAATAAGTTTGGGGGAATTTGATCAGTCGAAAATACTGCATTTTTAACACGGCAATTTCCCTAACATTTGCACTCATATAGAACTGTTCGGTATTCATATTGCACATATTACCAAATCATCTCTGAAATACCAGATTGCATGTGTTAGACTTTTAAACCAGCACTTTAAGGGAAATTGACTGTGTTTCATGGTATCGCATCTTCCTTGTATTGCGCAACTCTTGTCTCGGTGAAATTGTGCAGGAAAGTCCAGAAACCGAGCCAGAATTATGAAAACGGTGCTGAAAAATACGCCAACTCAAAGGCCAGAGATCTGGCAATGATCAGGGACTCATTTGGAAAATCAACATATCAGAAAAGCCCACAAATATCAGCCCAAGCAAGTATATGAAATTTCAAGCCCTGAAGCTTCCAAACCGCCGCGGTTCCGCGGCGGGAGCTGGCTTGCGCCTCGGAACCGCGGCGCTTTGATGACGTCATCGGCTCAAATTTCCTCCACGTGCTTCTTGTAACTGACTAAGCTTTCAGAAGACTCCCGATTCTCCACGTGGCTCATCTAGAAGGCTCGGCTTAACAAATTATTTCTAGAAGGCTCTTTTAACAAACTTTTGAAGGGAAATTCAAATCTTTTCTTAACAAACTTTTGGAGGGAAAATTCAAAATTCAAATCCTAGATCTAGGGTTTTGAGGTCTATAAAAGAGAGCATAGATCTAGGATTGAGGTTGTTCATTAGTAGTTCAATTCTTCATCTCTCCTTCTTCCACCCACAAGTTGAGTGACATGACTTGTGCCAAATTCCAATTCAAAATCAAGATCAAGATCTCGAGTACCATTCAAGCAAGAGAGCCTTCAACCTTTAGCAAGCGACGCCGGATTCCATCGGAGCAAGAGATCCAAGCCAATCCGCGACTCAAGGAGCCGAGCGAAGCCGAAATCGACGATCTAGTTCCTACCTTTTGTAAATTTTAAGAGAGTTGTAACGAAATTTGTCGATAAATAAAGGTGAAATTTCTATATCTTGCTTATCTTTGATTCAACATTATGATTCGATCTCAATTTGTGATTGCGTTTGATAATATGATGTTTGAGTAAACTCCGCTCGTGTAGGAGTTGTGACGATCAATAGAATGATGATGATTTAGATCTTTTTACTATTCTTAAATCCTATAACGATTGTAAATTCTAGTGAATCAAATGATCGATGACTTAGTTTCGGGATGATCCTTTCTTGATTGTGTTCACTCGAAATTAGGGAACAACGATTGATCATTTGATTGACTAGAACCTAGAATTTGAATGAGATTCATTGAAAGGGTAAAGGATAAGACGAGGAAACCCTAGCTTCTTCGCAAAAATCCTTAACCTCGATGAATTTGCATCGATCTAGTATCAATTCATTAATGGATAAGAATTGCTAATTTTTAGATCTCATCACATCTATAGATCCGATCTACTCCTACGAGCTACACTTCGAATCTTGATTGTTGGTTGGAAATCATCACAAATTACCACTTCTTGATTTTAATGCTTTCTTAGATCTAGATTTTTCTCTTTCTTGAAATGCAATTTTAAATCATGAATTGTTTTCTTTTCTTTCCTTTAAAATTTCGACTCATCTAATTCAAAAGACGAACGATTACACTTTCCCTGTGGACGATCCGCACTTACTAACGCGCTATATCCGACACCGTTATTGATTGCGGTTAAAATATTTTTGGTTGTGATTTCTACATAATTTCCCAAAACAACACACAACGAGAAATTCATTCAATCAAATGGCGCCGTTGCCGGGGATCATTTGATTCGATTTGATAAACACAACAAGAATTTATTACAATCAAGTCGCTACCTTCTGCACACCATCGTTAGGCTAAATGGTTTTCTTCCTTCCCTACCTTCAGCACCAGCCTATGTCTGGAAGAAGACTATCCAATAAGCGTAATAGGTGTACTGTCATAATCCTAGGAGTACTCGCAATGTGAGAGAAGGTAAAGATAAAAGACAACTGAATAAACCTTATTCTATTTCTCCTGAACCAGAATCCATCCCCGAACTGGAAGTTCCTTCGAGTTCGTATATAACCATCGATGGAGTATCCAAATAACTGTGGATCTTCGTAGTGATACGGAGTGTTCTGGAGAAATACAAAGGTGAAGTAGGAGTGGTAATGAAATGCGTGGTTCGGTCATGAATAGCAGTCGCAATTTACTTTGTCCTCTTTCTAATCCCTTTATTTGTCTTTACTTATTACCTTCTGTACACCTTACTTAGGCTAATCGGTTTTCATCATACCCTACCTTTCGACACCTGCCTATGGTTTGGATGAAAACTATCCAATTAGCGTAACAGGTGTACTGTCCTAATCTAAAGAGCACTCGCAACTTGAGAGAAGGAAAAAGGAAAAGACAACTGAATAGTCCTAATCATTTTCTCCAGAACCGGAAACCATCCTCGAATCTGGAACAAGTTACTTCGAGTTTGTATATAACCATACGATGGTTTTATCCAACGGAAGTGGATGTTCGTAGTGATACGAAATGTTCCAGAGAAAAAGGATAAAAGTAGGAGTGGCAATGAGGTATGCAACTCTGGCAATCCAAAAGCCAGTGTTATAAGAAGGTACGGTCAACTTGGTTACTAAGTTATGGTCTAGGGTCGGGCCATGGTCGCTGCCAAAGAGAGAGAGAAAAGAAACACTCTGCGTGCACTCTAACCTAGAACAGAATGGTTATCAATTTATCTAATCAGGAAACCTCCCACTGTAACCTCAAATTCTCCTCCAAACCTGAAAGAAGAATTAGTCGGAATCACCCGAGGAGTAAACCGACTCATCAGTGGGAATCGGGATCCAACTATCATTGCATGATAACGTGATGGAATCCATTCACGTTATCACACTCCAGAAGGTATGCGCATGCATGGCAAGTTTCAGTTTCTTTAGAAATTCCCGATGTGATTTTTACCCCAAGCGGTTTATGACCTTGACTTTGGCCAACAAATCATAACCCGCAAGTCAAGTTCTACCCGTCATTGTCCTGATTGATTTAGACCCACCCGCATACACTCTTGACTTTGGCCAATAAAGTGGTACGACTGTCCTAAACCAATGCATATCCATGCAACGGACAAGCAACACACAGCTACCGCACACGATGCCTTGACTTTGGCCAACAAACACTGCACGAATACTATGCGCTACTTATCCGAAATAACGGAGGGCTACGGCTGGTTTTTGGCGAAAAACCTTTAACGTAATGAACTTGATATCGTTGAAGGAATCCAAGTGGTTTTAAAAATATATAGTGGCGAAAACTTTTGCTAAAGAGGTCACTCCCGGTGAAGGGATCTCGGCTCTTTCCCCGTAGAATGAGGTACAGGATATTCCAACTGAATACCACGATGCAAAGCAAAAAGTAATCGACTGTAGTGAAGTTATTACCCTGACGCAAACTTCTGTCCAAGGGGTCACTCCCGATGAAGGGATCTCGGCCCTTGCCTCGTAGAATGAGGTGCTGGATATTCATAACTGAATACCACTGTGCAAAACAAAAAAGAACGTCCTTGCATTAACAGCCTTTTTGAAAATTGTTCCAACAACATCGAATAGGTTTGTTTTTCTGGCATTGATCCAAATCAATGCAGTCCCATCAATTAATCACACCAAAAAGAACGAAAATATGATGTACGTATATGCCATCCGCATTCGCCACTGGGTCCCGTCATCACCCGTTCGGTTACTTAACTAGCGACAGAGCGGGGACTGGACTAGTGCGGGTGTAAAACATATACAACATCTACTAGTATATATATAGCAATATATAATAATCGCTCCAGGCATGATAAATGCAACATCACAGAAAAGTAATAAGCATCACAGAACAATACAGATAATCTGGGATCCCCGGGTTTCATTGAGCCACAACTAAAACCCAACGTTCCCCTGGTCGTGTGGATAGCCTATGCAATGAAATCCTAGACCCCTACGGGCGCGGCAAGTTACCCGCCAAAACCTGAAGCGAGGCAGCCCCCTTCAACAAAGTGAATGGACCACCCAGCACTTCATGGAATCCGGTAACTTGAGCACCCCTCCTTGGGTCAACCTATACCTCCTACGAGTGCGGGGATTAACCCGCCAATTCTAGAGTAAAGCCCCCTGCGTCTCAAAACCATGAGATGCGAGCTCGTTGCCTTCTAGAACCCGGCTATCCGTGCACCCCACCGTGGGGTAATCCTAGTACAGAAAATAAAATATGTACAACGGGTACATCGACCTCAACACGGTCGTGCCCCAAAAGAATAATATACAAACAGGCAGTGACGGCAGTCCACATGTCGGACGCTCGTCCCGCAATATCAAATGTTCAAATAAAACTAAACTGTACTAATATTGCACCAAGCTATCCATTACGACAAATCCGCAACATCACAGCACAACACAGAACATCAACGTGAATGTCACGTTCGCAAACCCGTCTAAAAGAGCTATAGCAATTAGATAAGATTTACCGCTCGAGTGACATTCACGGTCGCAGATATAAAGTATGTACTGTAAACTAATGTATTTAAAATTCCGATCGACAAAACTTCCCGAAGTAAGCCCCAAGTGCAAATCCAGCACTCAAATGAATCTGGGACAAAACTATATATCACAAAAACCATATTTCCATGAACTAAAGCCCCAGAAAAAATTTGGGTTACTATATCCCAAAAAGGGCCGCGGAAGGGCTGCCAAACGCAACATTTCGCGGCAGTTCAGTGGTGGAATTTTGGAGTTAGCTCTCCAAACTTTTTCTGTAGCTTTAGTTATGCTTGCATGTATTTTTAAGATGCCCAAAATATTTTTTTGACCAACTTTGAAAATCGATAGCATGCACACTGAAATGAAAATACGATTCGGAAATTTTGATCAATCGATATTTTAAACACGTTAGAACAAGCTACTAAAGGTTAATGGGGTGGCTCTGATACCATGTAAGTCTATGGTAGCACCCGGGCCATCAATCCGAGGCCAAATGCGGAAACAAAAACTTTTTAGGAAACCGGCGCTATCATAGTCTTTCACCCAGATCGAACCATTTACGCTAAACTAGCTAACTACAAAGAAGTGAGAGTGGCTATACCGATCGATCCGTGTCCTTCGGTCTTTGGCCACCATCCCAAGCTCCTCACGGCATCTCCGATCTCCGGTCTCCTCATCGGAAGGGCACCACATCAATGAGTCTTTTTACGGGCTCCCGCTTCATCCGAAGCAACTCGAACATGAAGTTTGCTAGCTGACATGTCCAAGGTGAAGTAGAGAATGTGTGCGATCACTTTGTCTCAAGCATCCATTGATTCTCAACGCATGAGAGTGTATGGATGGAGGTTGAAGTGGATGCCATTAATGGAGATAGTGAGCTCAAGAAAGAAAAGGAAGAAGAAGAGCTTTCTTTTTCTTTTTCTTTTGCTTTTGTGTTAGAATGATAATGAGAGTGAGCTAGAAATTATCAACACAAGAGCAAACCTCAAGCCATATGGCTGCCCTCTCTCTCTCCTCTTATCATTTCAACACATAAATTAATCCAAAATGTGATATATGCACAATAAAGAGACCATGAGTCACTACCCTTGCACATGCCACATTTAATGCACTCCATCATTACTTTGAGCTCACAATTTCCATTTGCAAACATTAATCTAAATGTTTGCAACAATAAAAAGATAATGGTTTCTACTAAAGTAAACTCGTGACAGATCACAAGAGTACCCCTCACCTGTATATACATACCTGCATCCGCATTCCGACTGAATGCGAATGCAATGAGACTAAAGTAATCCAACAAATCTAATACTAGGATCCGGCTTAAACCAAAGCCCACTAGTATGATCAGTCCGATCATGATCCGTGCACGACTGCACATATATGATCGAACCCTGCCATAATATCATACGGCCTCTACAACATTTCGCCCGAAACTTGAGAAACTGTCCGTGGGGGACTCTAAAGACTCGTCAATATACTGGCTGTGGATTTAACCACTAGCACATCAGTGGTACTAGCTGTACGTAACGGGCTACCAGGTATTGACTAAAAGGGAGGTCGATGAGCGAAGTCATCCTGACACCCTACTGAGCCTGTCAGTGACAATATCCGTACAGTCCGGTCCGTTCGTTTATGAGTATCGCATGTCGGGCCTAGGGTGTTGGTAAAAGTCAGACCCCCAAAAGCGGTACAAGTCGTATTGGAGTGTAGCCCAGAACACCCTGAAATACTACTGGAATACCTACCAGTAAATCTCCTGCCTTGGCCAAGGATTTCATGTAATAGCTCTCCTAGACACAGCGCGATCTCACCCCCAATACCGGGAGAGACAAAACCCCTGCCGATCCACTCACTACCTCCATGTGGCTCGGGACTGTACCCAACTAAAACCTGTTTGCACGACTCCTTTGAGCCGTGGTAGGGTAGTAATCAAAGCACAGTAGGAACTCACACGAGACAAATGACGATCTCAGGTCGATGAACTAACCTGTACACATGTCACCAGGGAACTGCTATCTGACGCCGGGTATAATACCAACTAGCATGTTCCCGGCGAGTCCTGTCCGATGTACTCATAACCCAATGAGCACCTGTATACATCTTAGGTGATCCAACTGACACCAATGGCTTGTGAGACCGGCCACCGCCCCTCGTCGGGGTCTTGACTGTATACACTAGTCTACTAATGGAGTATCGATGCCCAGTCTCGAAACTCCCATGACTAGGGACCACTTTAAGGATGTGCTTATAGACCGCCCAACTATCACGTATATGATCGCCATCATACTGCTGGTGGTCAAGAAAGAATCCTAAGGGCTCTATCAACGTGTAATGGTGATCTGTAATATCACCTAAAGCATGTACACGATGATAAAGATAAACAAGATAGCATACTATCATCTTGAGTAAGACTGTCCTTCCGGCATAGGTCCTCCCTCAATCATTGCAATCACGTGCCTGCGATCCAATAATTGACTTTGAGGGCACTATATCCAACAGTGTATATGGAGGAGTAATGAAGAGAGAGAATCTCATTCTCCTTTAGAATAGTCCAAGAATTCCATGCACAAGTATTCTCCTCCCTGATTCCATCAAAGGACAAAATACTTATACCCATTTTGGTTCTCTACTTCGGATTTATATTCATTGAATTTCTCAAAAGCTTCAGGATTGTGTTTCAATAGGGACATATGTCCGAATCCTGAGACATCATCATTGAATATAATGAAGTACAAAGAACCAGTCCTTGCATGTGTAGACAAGGGACTCATCATGTATCAGTCCCAAGAGTTTACTAACCCTTTCTCTGTTTTAAGTAAACGGAGCTATGGTCATCTTATCTTTGTGACATGACTGGCAAGTTTCACAAGATATAAATTCAAACTGATTTAAATATGCATCTTAGTGTAACTTAGCTAGTCGGGTCGCATTGATATGACCTAGTCTACAATGCCATAAGTAGGATTCATTCATTTCTGAACTCTTCCTCTTGTGTGTGTTCTGTACGTTAAGAACTGTGGTTTGATTTAGAACGTTTATGCTATTAGATAACGTGCCTGAACTGATCAACTCTTGATATAGAAAATGTTCAAAACATTATCCAACAATACAAAATTATATCCTTCTTTAGTAAATAAAGAGACTGATATAATGTTGCATATCAGGTTCGGTATCTAATATCATTCGTTCAGAATCAATGTATTACCATTTGGTAATACAAGGTGATAATTTCCAACACCTTGGCTGCAACAATTGCACCATTCTCTATACTTAGAGACATATCACCCATTCCTAGTTCTCCACCTTTCTGTAACCCATGTAACAGATTACATATGCGGGATCCTGATCTAGTATCGTATACCCAAGACGTAGAAGATACTGAGAAACAGTTCTCTGTAACGAACACACCCGAAGAAGATGCATCAATCATGCACTTTCTTCGATTGGGCGGTATGTGTTGGAGATAGTGCCCTCAGAGTCAATTATTAGGTCACAGGTACGTGATTGTAATGATTGAGGGAGGACCTATCCCGGTAGGACAGTCTTACTCGAGATGATAGTATGCTATCTGGTTTACCTTTATCATCGTGTACTGCTTTAGGTGACCTGACACGTCGCTATTACACGTTGATAGAGCCCCTAGGATTCTTGCTTGACCACCAGCAGTATGAGGGCGATCATATAAGTGGGAGCTGGGGGTCTATAAGCTTATCCTTAAAAGGTCCCTAGTCGTGGGAGTTTCGAGACTGGGCATCGATACTCCATTAGTAGACTAGTGTATACAGTCGAGACCCCGACGAGGGGCGGTGGCCGGTCTCACAAGCCACTGGTGTCAGTTGGATCACCTAAGATGTATACAGGTGCTCATTGGGTTATGAGTACACCGGACAGGACTCGCCGGGAACATGCTAGTTGGTCTTTTACCTGACGTCAGATAGCAGTTCCCAGGTGACATGTGTACAGGTTAGTTCATCGACCTGGGGATCGTCATTTGTCTCGTGTGAGTTCCCACTGTACTTTGATTACTACCCTACCACGGCTCAAAGGAGTCGTGCAAACAGGTTTTAGTTGGGTACAGTCCCGAGCCACATGGAGGCAGTGAGCGGATCTTCGGGGGTTTCGTCTCTCCCGGTATTGGGGGTGAGGTCGCGCTGTGTCTAGGAGAGCCATTACACAAAGACCTTGGCCAAGGCAGGAGATTTACTGGTAGGTATTCCAGTAGTATCTCAGGGTGTTCTGGGCTACACTCCGACACGACTTGTACCGCTTTTGGGGGTCTGACTTTTACCAACCCCCTAGGCCCGCCATGCGATGCTCATAGACGAACGGACCGGACTGTACGGATATTGTCACTGACAGGCTCAGTTGGGTGTCGGGGTGAGCTTCCTCATCGACGTCCCTTTTGGTCAATAGCTGGTGGCCCGTCACGTATTGGCTTATACCTCTGACGTGCTAGTGGTTAAATCCACAGCCATAGTATTGACGAGTCTTTAGAGTCCACCACACTTTCAGTTACTCAAGCTTTCGGGCGAAACGCTGTAGAGGCCGTATGGAGATATGGCAGGGTCCGATCAGATACGTGCGGTATTGTACGGATCAGGATCGGACAGTTTGTACTAGTGGCCGTATGGTTATATGGCAGGGTTCGATCAGATACGTGCGGTATTGCACGGATCAGGATCGAACGGATATTACTAGCCGGCTTTGGCTTAAGCCGGTCCTAGTTTAGTACAGTGTAGATTTTGTCTCATTGCATTTGTATCCGGACGGAATACAAATGCGGGTGTGTATGCACAGTGTGGGGTTTTCCTGTAATTTATTACGGGACCAGTTTTCTAGAGTTGCCATTTTGCTTTCCGTTCCGGCCGGTTTTTCTTTGTTCTTTCCCGGCCGGACTTTTCTGATGGAGGGGGTAATTTGCAGTTTTGCAAATTACTTTTGTGGAGGATTTATTTGCATAAGGATTAATTATGAAAGCATCTTTGCTTTTCTTTCATTCATTGTGATTAGAAAGGATTAGAAATGAAGTGAGGTTGATAAGAAAGATTGTTATGATGATGTTTAGGATATAGTCACCTTTCTACTTTTCCTACACTCACCTTCCTTCTATGTTTATGCTATCATATTCATTCCTCCACCCTCTTGCTCTCACTTGATGAAATGGTTGAAGAAGAAAAGAAAAGAGAGAAGAAGAAAAGAAAAGAGAGGAAGAAAAATGAGAGTGATTCATTTTTGTGCATATCATTCTTCTTCTCATTCCATTGCTAGAAAATTGAAAGCACCAATTTTCTATACACCATTCCTCCATCATCCACAAATGGCAACCAAACCCCAAAAGAGAGACTATGATTCTACACTATATTTCTACAGCAAATCTTGAGCATGTCGAGTTGCCGGCTTCATGCTCGAGTTGCCTCAGTATCGAGGTGGGAGCCCGTAAAAGTACCCGGCTTCGTGGTGCCCTTTCCGACGAGGAGGAGACGGACGGAGATCCCGCGAGGAGATCGGAGTGGAGACGAAGACCGGAGGACTTGGATCGTATGGTATACTTCTCTACCCCCTCTCTAGATAGCTTAGACTAGTTTAATGGCACGATCCGGAGTTTAGTGCGCGGTGGTGCCGGTTTGCTAAGTCCGCAAATTTTAAGTTTACCACCGTTTCCGCGTTTGGCCGTCGGGTTGACGGCCGGGGCGCCGCCGTGCACTTACAGTGGTATCAGAGCCTCGCCATTAACATAGTCTAGCTTGGTGTAATGTGTTTTTCTGTTTCGATCGATCGAATGTTCCAAAACTGCATTTTAGTTCGAATCAGTTTCTGTTGAAAATTTTTGGTCTCGAAAAATTTTTCAGGTTGTAAAATATTGATGTACTGGAAAATCTAAGAGTTCTGTAAAAATTTGATGATGTAAAGCCACAGTTGGAGAGCGGAAGCGCCGCGAAAACCCACCTCGTGCGGCCCTTCCGCCGCGCACTATTCACGTCACATCACCAAATTTTTCCAGAGGCCTTCTGGGCTTAAATTATGGGTTTTGGAATATTAAAATTGGGCCCAGGATTTCTGTGAGTGCTACAGTTTTTGATTGAGGGCCCACTTGTTAATTTTTGATCGATCGGAAAATTTTAAACACATTTTTCACAGTATTTACATTATATCTGCGACCGTGAATGTCACTCGATCGGTAAATCCGGTCTAACTGCTATAGCCCGGTTAGACGGATTTGCGAACGTGACTTTCACGTTGATGTTCTATGTTTATGCTGTGATGTTGCGGATCGGTCGTGGGGGATAGCCTGGATGCAATGCTAGTACTGTATTGTTGTATTATGTACATTTGATTTTGCGGGGCGAGCGTCCGACATGTGGACTGCCGTCACTGCCTGATTGTATTATTCTTTTGGGGCACGACCTGGTTGCGGTCGATGTACCCGTTGTATGTATATTTTACTTTCTGTACTAGGATTACCCCGCGGTGGGGTGCACGGATAGCCGGGTTCTAGAGGGCAACAAGCCCGCATCTCATGGCATTGAGACGGAGGGGGCTTCACTCTGGGATTGGCGGGCTATTCGCCGCACTCGTAGGGGGTACAGGTTGACCCAGGAGGGGTGCCCAAGTTGCCGGATTCCGTGGAGTGCTGGGTGGTCCATTCACGGTGCTGAAGGGGGCTGCCTCGCTTCAGGTTTTGGCGGGTAACTTGCCGCGCCCGTAGGGGTCTAGGATTACATTGCACAGGCTATCCACACGACCAGGGGAACGTCGGGTTTCAGTAGTGGCTCTGTGAAACCCGGGGATCCCAGATATCTGTATTGTTCTGTGATGCTGTACATTTCTGTAATGTTGCATTTCTTTTCACGCCTAGAGCGAAATATAATATATTGGTATATATATTAGTAGATGTTGTATATGTTTTGCATCCGCGCTAGTCCAGTCCCCGCTCTGTCGTTAGTTAGCTAACCTAACGGGTAATGACGGGACCCAGTGGCGAATGCGGATGGCATATACGTACATCAGTATATTTTCGTTCTTTTTGGTGTGATCAATTGATGGGACTGCATTGATTCGGATCAATGCAAGTTTAAAAACAAACCTAATCTGATGTTGTTGGAACACTTTTTCAAAAGGCTGTTATTGCAAGGACGTTCACTTTTGTTTTGCATCGTGGTATTCATTTGGAATATCCTGCTCCTCAGTCGACGAGGCAAGGGCCGAGATCCCTTCACCGGGAGTGACCCCTTGGACAGAAGTTTGCGTCAGGGCATTAACTTCACTATAGCCGATTACTTTTGCTTTGCATCGCGGTATTCAGTTGGAATATCCTGCACCCCATTCTACGGGGAAAGAGCCGAGATCCCTTCACCGGGAGTGACCTCTTTAGCGAAGGTTTTCGTCACTATATTTTCAAAAAGCTATCAGTTCCTTCAACGATACCAAGTTCTTTACGTTAAAGGTTTTCGCCAGAAACCATTCGTAGCCCTCCGTCGTTTCATATGGGTAGTCAATAGTATTCAAGCTGTGTTTGTTGGCCAAAGTCAAGGCACAGTGTTTGGTAGCTGTTGGTTATTCATATGCAGCATAGATAGATGCGTTGGTTTGGAACAGTCGTATAGCCTTGTTGGCCAAAGTCAAGGGCTTGTGCGGGTGGATTCGAATCAACCTGGAGAATGACGGGTAGAACTTGACATGTGACTTATGATTTGTTGGCCAAAGTCAAGGTCATAAGAGCATGGGGCAGAAATCCATCGGGAGTTTCAAAAGTACTGAAACTTGCCAGATATGCGCATACCTTCTGGAGTGTGATACCGTGAGCGGATTCCGTCACGTTGTCATGCGATGAGAGTTGGATCCCGATTCCCACTGATGAGTTAGTTTACTCCTCGGGTAACCCCGACTAATTCTTCTTTCAGGTTTGGAGGAGAATTTGAGGTACAGTGGGACGTTTCCTGATTAGAAAAAGTGATAACCATTCTGATCTAGGTTAGAGTGCACGCTGAGTGTTTCTTTTCTCTCTCTCTTTGGCAGCGACCATTGACCCGACCCTAAGACTTTGACTCAGTGACCAAGTTGACCGAACCTTCTTAAACACCGACCTTTGGATTGTCAGAGTTGCAAACCTCATTGCCACTCCTACTTTTACCCTTTTCTCCAGGACACCCCGTTTTACTACGAACGTCCACTTCCATTGGACAAAACCATCGTATGGTTAGATACGAACTCGAAGGGATTCGAGGATGGTTTTCGGTTCTGGAGAAAACGGATAGGATTATTCAGTTGTCTTTTCTTTTCACCCTCTCTCAGGTTGCGAGTACTCCTTAGTTTAGGAGTAGTACACCTATTATGCAAATTGGATAGTCTTCTTCCAAACCATAGGCTGGTGCCGACTGGTAGGGAATAAAGAAAACCAGTTAGCCTAAACGGTGTACAGAAGGTATTAAGTTCAGACAAAACAAGGGATTAGTAAGAGGGCAAAGTAAATTGCGACTGCTATTCACGACCAAACCAAGTATTTCTTCGCCAATCCTAAATCACCTTTGTATTTCTCCAGGACACTCCGTATCACTACGAAGATCCCATTTTATTGGATAATCCATCGTATGGTTATATACGAACTCGAAAGGAACTTGTTCCAGTTCGGGGATGGATCCTGGTTCAGGAGAAATAGGAATAAAGTACATTCAGGTGTCTTTTATCTTCACCTTCTCTCGCGTTGCGAGTGCTCCTAGGATTAGGACAGTACACCCTTTATGCTTATTGGATAGTCCTCTTCCAAACCATAGGCTGGTGCCGAACGGTAGGGAAGGAAGAAAACCATTTGGCCTAATGGGTGTGCAGAAGGTAATGACTAAAGACATATGAAGGGATTTGGAGAGGTGGCAAAGAACTATACGGTTACAGTCGTGAATCTGGAAGAGGCATTACTAGGAATACCAGGATACCCCATCGAAACATTTCAATGTTTCAGTTCAACTGTGTACTGTTAATGGAAAACTGATTTCCCGATTAGACACTTGCTCCAGGGTATGTATTTACCAAGTACGATTCTCACATCTGTATGGTTTTACAGATGATGAGTGGGAGTAAGTTATTGGGAATTGGGTGATTATCCTCATTATATCGGGATTCGTTGTAATCGGTGATATTTGAGGAGATCACCTGGGCTGTTTGCCGGTCGGCAAATATTTGGTTTTGAATATCCGCTGTTGTGCACCAATTTCAAATTGATATATCTGTACGTCTATTTTCATAGAGTGAGATATACCTTTTGATATTATGTCGATGACATTTACCTATATCAGTGGATGGTTAGGTAAGGAGCATTGAACAGCGGTGTAATTCTTCTTAACCATAAGTACAGTTTTCAACCTACGACACACAGTGAATGAGTTGTTATACTCAGGGACTTATACAGAGTATTGTATATTGTCCAGTGTCCATTAGGACAGAGGGGTTGGTCCTCATACTATATTCTGTTTACTTTTAACTACTCTAATTCTTAGACATGTGTTTCGTAGAAACACAGGGTCTGAGTTTTGAGGAGTTATAAGTATTTAAATAGAGTAGAGAACCAGGTGTAGCAAGTATCGGGATTCTTCAAAGTGATCGAAGATGTAAATACTTGTGTATGGTATTCAGTTGATAGTAATGATAAAGAGAAATTGCTTCTCTTTCAGGTTACTCATAATTGGAAATGCTTCCTAAGTTAAGTAACGCTGATCGGCCTCCTTCCATTTAGTTGACATGCACTGGAGACAGTTGCATGATTTGGATCTGGTTCAATTAAATCAGTGCCTCTGTTTCTATATTGGATATAGAACAGTTCATATCTTAACATTGTTAAAGTACGGGGAGTTGTCCGGTTTATGCTTAAAACCAGACACTGGACAACTCAAGGCACGTTTCTGTAATGGCTGTTTGTGGGTCGACCCAGGCTATGACGCGGGTTGACTTTCTACCATATGGATGAACAATAGCAATATTGTTCTAGACTCGCCACAGTTTTATTAAAAATGGATTTTTTCAGAAAACAGTTGTGGGAGTATGGTAGAACTGGAAGTGATTCCAGAACCACAAACGATTACTGAAGATTTGATAAGGAACCTAAAGATTCAATCTGGATTGACATTCCATTGGCCACTCCGCAGATAAGGTGGGTAACTTCAGGCACCCGAGAGGTACTCCGGTAGCCTCAAGGACGGTGACAGGGAAGTTCTTGTTTTCCCAAAATTGCCATTGCTGTTGTTCCAGGTTGCGAGACCCGGCGGGAGGATGAGTATAGCGTCGTTCTAAACTTGCTTTAGAAGTGTACGTGTATATGACTCTGCCAGAGGGTTGTCATAATCAGTGGGAGCAGCGGAAGCATTGGTGGACAGGTTGCTTATGTCTATTTATAGACTAAAGCAGATATAGCGGAGATAGATCATCTATTTCTGACATGACAGTCATGGGTTTGACTTCATCAGAATAGGGGATGGATCTGTTGAGAAGGTAGTAGGGTGTGATATCCTGGTATTTGGATGATATACACAGAGTAGGAAAAGAAACTCCTACACTACGATCGGTTATACTTTGGTCGTCACACAGTTGTTTCTCCACAAAGGAAATGGATTTTATATCAGACATACTGGTTACTAGATCTATGGTTTTAGATCTAGATTTGGGTGGTTTCCCAATCAGGGTACTTGACAGCATTCTAAGAGTATTTAGGATGGACGACTCCTGGCACGGTAGTGTGCCTGCAGGTAACGGAGTCACCCTCTCCAAAGGTGTCTTACAGACTAAAGGGGAGAGGGACGTGCATGATTGGCAGATCACTTGCTTAGGCAATTGAGTCAATCATGAGATGTCAAGTACCACACCAGATGTTGTTCTTGCACTAGATGCAATAAGTTGACATTAATCCAATCCTGGAGAAACAGTCGGAAGCAGTTTTAGAACATAAGTGGATGTTCTAGGGATATGATAACGACAGCCTCATTCAAGAGATAGTTATCATTCCAGGCTTCCAAGGTGACATGGACGACAAGGAGATCGTCAGAGTTATAGTTTTCCTTCTGATGAGGGACAGTATTTTGGACAGGTGGTCCAAAGCAATACTGAGGGAGGCATGGCGCGCAGAATACTGATTAAGTTCAGTTGACGATACAGTCTAAGGAGTTTGGATTTGGAGTTCATTTATGAGCTATGTCCCATCAGACATCCTGACACATCCTAAGACAGGTATTGCTCATTTCGGGAGATGGGTTTTCTCCGCGAACTTGAGATATAGAGAGACATGGAAAGAAACAACAAAGCGGATCCACTCACTGAGGCTATTCCTCGAACGCAATAGTTTCGCAAACGAGCTTTGTGAGACTGACTAGTAGAGGAGTTGGATGTTCGGTATCACACGGGCTGTGAGTATGCAACATCGCAATAATTAGCCTTGAGTGCAAGTGGGAGATTGTTGGAGATAGTGCCCTCAGAGTCAATTATTAGGTCACAGGTACGTGATTGTAATGATTGAGGGAGGACCTATCCCGGTAGGACAGTCTTACTCGAGATGATAGTATGCTATCTGGTTTACCTTTATCATCGTGTACTGCTTTAGGTGACCTGACACGTCGCTATTACACGTTGATAGAGCCCCTAGGATTCTTGCTTGACCACCAGCAGTATGAGGGCGATCATATAAGTGGGAGCTGGGGGTCTATAAGCTTATCCTTAAAAGGTCCCTAGTCGTGGGAGTTTCGAGACTGGGCATCGATACTCCATTAGTAGACTAGTGTATACAGTCGAGACCCCGACGAGGGGCGGTGGCCGGTCTCACAAGTCACTGGTGTCAGTTGGATCACCTAAGATGTATACAGGTGCTCATTGGGTTATGAGTACACCGGACAGGACTCGCCGGGAACATGCTAGTTGGTCTTTTACCTGACGTCAGATAGCAGTTCCCAGATGACATGTGTACAGGTTAGTTCATCGACCTGGGGATCGTTATTTGTCTCGTGTGAGTTCCCACTGTACTTTGATTACTACCCTACCACGGCTCAAAGGAGTCGTGCAAACAGGTTTTAGTTGGGTACAGTCCCGAGCCACATGGAGGCAGTGAGCGGATCTTCGGGGGTTTCGTCTCTCCCGGTATTGGGGGTGAGGTCGCGCTGTGTCTAGGAGAGCCATTACACAAAGACCTTGGCCAAGGCAGGAGATTTACTGGTAGGTATTCCAGTAGTATCTCAGGGTGTTCTGGGCTACACTCCGACACGACTTGTACCGCTTTTGGGGGTCTGACTTTTACCAACCCCCTAGGCCCGCCATGCGATGCTCATAGACGAACGGACCGGACTGTACGGATATTGTCACTGACAGGCTCAGTTGGGTGTCGGGGTGAGCTTCCTCATCGACGTCCCTTTTGGTCAATAGCTGGTGGCCCGTCACGTATTGGCTTATACCTCTGACGTGCTAGTGGTTAAATCCACAGCCATAGTATTGACGAGTCTTTAGAGTCCACCACACTTTCAGTTACTCAAGCTTTCGGGCGAAACGCTGTAGAGGCCGTATGGAGATATGGCAGGGTCCGATCAGATACGTGCGGTATTGTACGGATCAGGATCGGACAGTTTGTACTAGTGGCCGTATGGTTATATGGCAGGGTTCGATCAGATACGTGCGGTATTGCACGGATCAGGATCGAACGGATATTACTAGCCGGCTTTGGCTTAAGCCGGTCCTAGTTTAGTACAGTGTAGATTTTGTCTCATTGCATTTGTATCCGGACGGAATACAAATGCGGGTGTGTATGCACAGTGTGGGGTTTTCCTGTAATTTATTACGGGACCAGTTTTCTAGAGTTGCCATTTTGCTTTCCGTTCCGGCCGGTTTTTCTTTGTTCTTTCCCGGCCGGACTTTTCTGATGGAGGGGGTAATTTGCAGTTTTGCAAATTACTTTTGTGGAGGATTTATTTGCATAAGGATTAATTATGAAAGCATCTTTGCTTTTCTTTCATTCATTGTGATTAGAAAGGATTAGAAATGAAGTGAGGTTGATAAGAAAGATTGTTATGATGATATTTAGGATATAGTCACCTTTCTACTTTTCCTACACTCACCTTCCTTCTATGTTTATGCTATCATATTCATTCCTCCACCCTCTTGCTCTCACTTGATGAAATGGTTGAAGAAGAAAAGAAAAGAGAGAAGAAGAAAAGAAAAGAGAGGAAGAAAAATGAGAGTGATTCATTTTTGTGCATATCATTCTTCTTCTCATTCCATTGCTAGAAAATTGAAAGCACCAATTTTCTATACACCATTCCTCCATCATCCACAAATGGCAACCAAACCCCAAAAGAGAGACTATGATTCTACACTATATTTCTACAGCAAATCTTGAGCATGTCGAGTTGCCGGCTTCATGCTCGAGTTGCCTCAGTATCGAGGTGGGAGCCCGTAAAAGTACCCGGCTTCGTGGTGCCCTTTCCGACGAGGAGGAGACGGACGGAGATCCCGCGAGGAGATCGGAGTGGAGACGAAGACCGGAGGACTTGGATCGTATGGTATACTTCTCTACCCCCTCTCTAGATAGCTTAGACTAGTTTAATGGCACGATCCGGAGTTTAGTGCGCGGTGGTGCCGGTTTGCTAAGTCCGCAAATTTTAAGTTTACCACCGTTTCCGCGTTTAGCCGTCGGGTTGACGGCCGGGGCGCCGCCGTGCACTTACAGTATGGGAATCCTGTCATTCCCCTATTACCTGCTCGGTCTTATAACAATTATAAGTTTGAGTGGGACCAACGTTCCCCAGCTCAGTATAACAAGCGGGTTCGGTCAATACATCCATATTATTATCTTGATTAAGGCGTGACATAGTCGCTACCTGGAGAGAGAGAGAGAAGAAATGTAGGGTTCCTAGACACACTATAGAGGTCTCACAAGGCATCAACCATGCCAATTTCTAATTTTATGGGTGCCGAGAAACCCTAATACGGATCGTCGACTAGAAATTTAGGCGATAAACAAATCTAGTTAACAACTTAACTAAAGATAAGAAGCTACAACCTTTGTAGATCCGGATATCCACTTCCTTGGCTCCACGTAGGCGTCCTCTCGCTGTCCATCTCGAATCCCGGACTCAATCGTCGGCTTGATCGGAGAAATGGGCGAACTAGGTCCTCGGCTTCGTGCCGAAGATGATCTACGTCGAGGCATCACAAGTTCAAGCTCCGACTTCACAAAGTTGTGAAACTTGTGAAGAAAACACCCAAAACAACTTGGCAAGAGGTAGAGGGTGAAGAAATAGGAGGTAGGTTCACTTTAGAATTGGATTTCTCTCACTTTAGCTCAAGTTGCCATTGATGGACTTAAGCTTTTCTTGAAGAATAAGATGATGAAGAAGAAGAAAGAATATGATAAGTGTTGAATTAAAATGAAAAATAATTCAATACTTATCATAACCTAACCATAGTTGAGTGTAGAGAATAGACCATGGTTACTTGGATGGGTTAGGGTTAAGCATGAAGACAAGAATGGTTAAGAAGTCAAAGCTTCATGAAGCTTCAACTAGAAACAAACATAGCCACCATTCTTATCTAAATCTTTTCCAAATAAATAAACAAATAAATAAATGAAAAAGCAAAAACCCTAATCATCTCTTAACCATGGTTTAATCCTTTACACTTAACCACATGATCAAGTATCATCAAACATGATACAAATATATGCACAAAAATATATCACATATACAATGTGCATCAAGTGAGAAAATCCTTTTAAAATGAACCAATACTAGTTAATGCAAAGTAATATATCAAATATATAATTATACATTAAATCATTAAATCAACACTTGATTTAACGATCCGGTCATATCGCATATAACCGCCTAGTATCCTATGTATCGGCTTATCGAACCAATCCTTGATTCGATATCTAGGTTATATCGCATATAACCAATCGATACATTCATCGCGAGAATTGAATATGGTATCACATACACGCATCATTCTCGGTCCTGCACATATCTCATATGCACTCCTATTTCATTTCGCTTGAGCCAGGAAACCTCTGTGTAGGACTCTAAAGACTCGTCAATACGCCGGTAGCAGATGATGATCATATAAAGCACCCACAAGCCGCAAGCGGTCTGCTAAACGTAACGACCATCCGGGTAATGAGCGATCAGAAGATCGACGAGCTAGCCCGCTCACACTCCTGTGAATCCAACCAGTAACACTTACCGTACAGTCCGGTCTGTTCGTCTGATATGTCGCATATCAAGTCTAGGGGTGGTAAACGTCAGACCCCAATAACCGATAAGTCGTGCCGATGTGAGGCTCATAACGGGTCGAGAAACTACTGGTAACACTTACCAGCAAATCTCTGATCAGCCCTGGCCAGTGACTTCCCTGTTACGGCCAATCGAGCACAGCGCAACATCAACCCCCAATACCGGGAGAGACGAAACCCCTCCTATCGCTCATTGCCTCCATGTGACTCGGGACTGTACCCAAAGACCACCGTTTTGCACGCCCTCATGGACGTGGTAAGGTGGAGATCAAAGCACAGTGGGAATCACACAAGACTCTATGACGATCTCGGGTCTACAGACTAACCTGTACAAGTGTCACCTGAGAACTGCCATCTGACATGAGGTATAATACCATCTGGGAGTTCTCGGCGAGTCCGTCCAGTGTACCCAGTCTCCACTGAGCACCCGTATACCATCTCTGATGTCAAACACCAATGGATATGGGATCATCCATCGCCCATCTCATGGGTCGAGAAGCGTATACACTAGTCTACACTGGTATATCGACGCCCTGTCTCGATACACCTACGACTAGGGACCTTGAAAGATGTACTTATGGACTACCATGTCCCCACTAGTATGATCTGCATCATAGTCCAGGTAGTCAAGTACACATCCTAAGGGCTTTATCAACATGTAACTATAAGACAGTTTAAAGAGACAAGTGTACATGTTAAGATAAAGAGTAACCAGTTAGCATACTATCATATGGAGAAAGAAAGTCATCTCTATATATGTCCAAGCATCCAATATAATATACATCATCTGTACAATACTGGCCTCTAGGGCATACATACAACTAACAATCTCCCACTTGCACTAGGGCCAGCTGCTGTAGTATCGCATACCGAGCATCCCGAAGAGTCTCTCAAACTGTATCTGGGGAATGGCCTTCGTGAGTGGATCCGCCGTGTTGTTCTTCGTGTCAACCCTCCTGACCTCGATCTCCCGGCGATCAACTATCTCCCGGATCAGGTGATACCGCCTCAGAATATGCCTGGATCGCTGATGGGACCTGGGTTCTTTGGCCAAAGCCACCGCTCCATTGTTATCGCAATACAAAGGTATTGGATGCTCAATGGATGGAACCACTCCAAGTTCAGTAATGAACTTCTTGATCCAGACAGCCTATTTGGCAGCATCGTTGGCAGCGATGTATTCAGCCTCCATCGTCGAGTCTGCCACGGTTTCCTGCTTGGAACTCTTCCAGCTAACCGCCCCTCCGTAAAGGGTAAAGTCAAATCCCGACTGCGACTTAGAGTCGTCCTTATCACTCTGGAAGCTCGAATCGGTAAAGGACTCCACTTGGAGTTCTCCGTTACCATACACCAAGAGCATCTCTTTAGTCCTTCGTAAGTACTTGAGAATGCTCTTCACAGCTGTCCAGTGACTCTCTCCAGGATCAGCTTGATACCTGCTCACTACACTTAGTGAGTATGCTACATCGGGTCTGGTACATAGCATCGTATACATGATAGAGCCTACAGCCGAAGCATAGGGTATCTCTTGCATGCGAGCTCTCTCCAAATCAGTCTTGGGAGACATCTCTTTGGAGAGAGTGACTCCAGAGATCGTGGGCAAGTTCCCACGCTTGGATTCTTCCATACTAAACCTCTTTAGTATGGTGTCAATGTACCTGGATTGGGACAATCCCAATATCCGTTTGGATCTATCTCTATAAATCCTAATTCCCAATATGCAGGAGGCATCACCAAGATCTTTCATTGAGAATCTTTGTGATAAGAAGAGCTTGACCGATTGCAGCATAGGAATATCATTTCCTATCAAGAGTATGTCGTCCACGTACAATACGAGGAAGACAACCTTACTCTCTGCCACCTTCTTGTAGATACAAGGTTCATCTGGATTTTTGACGAAATCAAACTCTTTGATAACGACGTCAAAGCAGATGTTCCAACTCCGCGATGCTTGCTTTAATCCATAAATGGATTTAAGCAGCTTGCACACCTTCCCGCTGCTCCCAGTGTCTACGAAGCCCTCTGGCTGAGTCATGTACACACACTCTTCTAAATCACCATTTAGAAAGGAGGTCTTAACATCCATTTGCCAGATTTCATAGTCATGATATGCAGCGATGGCAAGCATGATCCGGATGGATTTAAGCATAGCCACTGGAGAAAAGGTTTCGTCATAGTCCACACCTGGTCTTTGATGAAAACCTTTTGCAACAAGTCTAGCTTTGAAAGTCTCCACTTTCCCATCTACACCAAGTTTCTTCTTGAAGATCCACTTGCTCCCAATGGGTTTTACCCCTTCAGGAGCAACATCCAAAGTCCATACTTTGTTGGTGTACATGGATTCCATCTCGGACCGCATAGCATCCAGCCATTTCACTGAGTCCCTACTCGTGATGGCCTGCTCGAAGCTAGTTGGGTCATCATCCTCCATGATGCAATCCTCACTCCCACCATCCATGAGAAAACCGTAGTATCTCTCAGGTGGACGAGAAACCCTGCTAGATCGGCGGAGAGGCTGGGGTTCATCGGGAACTACTGAATCCTCTGGTTCAACCAAATCTTCTGTTGTAGTCTGTGTCGCTGGAACCTCTTCCAGTTCTACCTCAATGCCACTTATCTGTTTCATAAGAAAACTTTTTTCTAAGAAAGTGGCATGTCGAAAAACAAACACCTTTTGTTCCTCGGGGTGGTAGAAGATATACCCTTGTGAATTTTTGGGATATCCTACAAACTTACATAAGACAGATCTTGCCTCGAGTTTGTCCGGATTTTGTCTTTTGACATAGGCTGGACAACCCCATATCTTAATATAATTAAGATGTGGTCTCTTCCCTTTCCATATCTCATATGGAGTGGTAGGCACTGATTTGGAAGGAACTCTATTCAATAGGTCCATGGCTGTCTCAAGCGCATATCCCCAGAAGGAAATAGGTAACTCAGCTGTACTCATCATTGAGCGCACCATATCTAATAGGGTGCGGTTTCTCCGTTCAGATACACCGTTGTGCTGTGGTGTATATAGAGGAGTCAGCTGAGAGAGAATCCCATTCTCTTTTAGGAAGTCCAGGAATTCATTGCTCAAGTATTTCCCTCCTCGATCAGATCGTAGGATTTTAATACTTTTTCCGGTTTGGTTCTCGACTTTTTGTTTATATTCTCTAAATTTCTCAAAAGCTTCTGATTTGTGTTTCATCAGGAACACATATCCGAATCTAGAGAGATCGTCAGTGAATGTAATGAAGTACGAAGAACCATCCCTGGCATGTGTAGACATGGGACCGCATACATCACTATGTATCAGTCCCAAGAGTTCGGTAACTCTTTCTCCGTGTCCCGTAAACGGAGTTTTGGTCATCTTGCCTTTGAGACATGACTGGCAAGTGTCATAAGATGAAAATTCAAACGGATTTAAATATCCATCCTTATGCAACTTAGCCAGTCGTGTCACATTGATGTGACCCAGTCTACAATGCCACAAGAAGGATTCGTTCAGTTCTGAACTCTTCCTCTTGTATGTGTTTGTTATGCTCAGAACTGTTGATTGGTTTAGAACATAAATGCCATTGCACAACGTGCCTGATCCAACCAACTTTTGGTTACGGAAAATGTTCATAACATTATCCTGTAATACAAAATTATATCCCTCTTTACTCAATAAAGAAACCGATATAATGTTGCATATCAGGTTCGGCATGTAATAGCATTCGTTCAGAACCAATGTATTACCAGTTAGTAATTCAAGGTGATATTCCCCGACAGTCTTAGCTGCAACAATTGCACCATTTCCAACTCTAATGTCTTTATCACCCTCTCCAAGTTCTCTACCTTTCCTAAGCCCATGTAACTGATTACATATATGGGATCCTGATCCGGTATCTAATACCCAGGACGTAGGGCAAATGGAGAAACAGTTCTCTGTAACGAACACACCCGAAGAAAATGCATCAACATGTACTTTCTTCATTCGGGTGGCATGGGAATCCTGGTATTCCCCTATATCCTGTTCAGTCCTATAACTCTTATAGGAAAGAACGGAACCAACGTTCCCCAGCACAGTATAACATGCGGGTTCGGTCAATACATCCATATTATTATCTTTATTAGGGCATGAAATGGTCGCTACCTGGAGAGAGAGAGAAGAAAACACTTTAGCGTATGCTCGTGCAAGATCAGATTGGTTATTATCTTATCTAATCAGGATGGCTCCCACTGGTTTTTATCAAATCTACCTTCAAACCCTAAAAGGAAAGACTAGCTGGGATTAATTACACCCTACAACTTCGTCGATCTTTCAGCCAGGCCAGTGTCGGTACTTTGAGGGAGGTCCCCCGTGCTTTTGCATGAACCTAATTAATGTAAAACCTCGTTTTCCCAGAGGCGTAACCCCGTTGACACCTTTCTAGACACCTACTTGATCGGCTAATTGTAATGTGTAAAACTCTCCCAGGAGTAACTCTTACTCGCAGTGGGTATCGGGATCCAACTATCTCATAGAAGGTATGCAATCTCATTGCAAATTTCAACACTTGAAATTCCCGATAATATTTTGCCCCTAGCGTGCTATGACCTTGACGCATGCCAAACAACCCATAGTCCGCTAGTCAAGTTCAACCCATACATTTCTTGATTGAATTAAACCCACCCGCACGACCCTTGATGCATGCCAAACAACGCCGTGCGAATACCCTAATCCAATCGCATCGTATGCTAGCAGATAAGCACTAGTTAGCTACCGTACACTACGCCTTGACGCATGCCAAACAACCGCAGCACGAATACTAACTAGTACTTATCTGAAATGACGGAGGGCTACGACAGGTTTTTCTGAAAACCTATTGCGTAATGAACTTGATATCGTTGTAGAATCAAATGAAGTTTTGAAATGAAGTGATTTTGAGGCTTTTCTAGTTTTGCTAAAGGGGTCACTCCCGGCGAAGGGATCGTCGGCCCTTTCCTCGTCGAATGAGGTGCAGGATATATCATATATATCACTGTGCAAAGTAGAAACTATAGAAGCTATCAAAAACAAACCGAGTGTGTAGCATCTGCCAGTTATTGCTAAAGGAGTCACTCCCGGTGAAGGGATCTTGATCCTTTCCTCATCGAATAAGGTGCAGGATATATCACTGTCACGACCCGCAGGGTACGGAACGTGACTGGCACTTAAGTTTACGAAACGTCTAAAGGCGTCCGTAAAATAAGTAAGCCAAAAGCCCAGAAAATAAAACCAATTAAGCAAAAGAGTGAAGAAAACCCAACATTTGAAAGCAAGTTTATCAAATAAGTCATGTGAAACACTTTTTAAAAACAATACCAACTTTTCCCGAAAATTTCGGCAGAGTCTCCTTTGTAAATACTGGCCCCCAAAATGGGTACAACATAAATAAACATGAATCCAACAAAATAGGGCATCCCCAAGCGGGAGCTAGCTCTTCGCCATAAGGCGGTCACAAATCCCACGCAATGTAAATGACAACAAGCATAATAAAGCATAAGGAAGCATGAAAAAGTAGCATGTCGGCTCAAGTGAGCTCGACCCCAAAATACAGCATAAAATCCACAAACCTCACAGTCTCATCTCTAGGTCAATATACAATAATCTGGTAAAAACGGTAGATAGAGTACACTAGATACAAGAATATACAAGGTGGTACAAAATAATAACATAACCCACCTATGAGCAAATCTCGAGCCCAAGCAAAACAGGCAAAAGAACAAGTGCGCCCGCCGCTACTGAACTGACGGAGCGGACCTGCAAAAGACTGTGGCACAACGGGGGTGAGTTGCCAACTCGTGAGTAATAAATAACATCTGCAAAGGCTATCGTATGCATGCACACAAGCATCCTAGCATCTAAAATACAGGTATGACTGGATGCACTAGCAGGTGTGTATATCATATCAGTGTGCTAATATGTATGCAACATGAAAATCTGAGGTCTCAATAGGTATATATAAGAAACATTTTATCTCTTTTTGTTTTTGAAACTCTTTTAGAATGCCAGCATAATGTCAATGAATCGACGAAAATCGGTGTCCAGCAACGACACCCAAAAGCTGTCTCAAATCTCATAAATGTATCTCAGGCCTCAGCCGTCCGGCTGACCCATCTCAAATATCAATATCTCATCATCTAGCGGCCACGGTCGGTATCCTCTGGATATCCGCCGTCCCAAACAGTCACCGGTAGGTAATCCGTCCCCTGCCAGGCTCAACGTCATCACCACATTCCTCTTGCCCCGGGGTACCTTACCGGGCCCACCATGTACCCGTGCCGGTTCCTCCACTCCTCGACACGGATTTCCAAATCCACAGCAAACTCATGGTGGACGACACTTACATCACTAGAAAACCGCAATTTACATATTTTAAAAATATAATAAGTTTAGAAATTTTGCGGCTTTCCCCCGAAATCCAGCAATATCATAAAATCTCAAGAAATCCTCATAAGTGCATATATCAATGATAATGAATGTGTATGCTATCAATAATCAAGTTGCGATGTGTGATTAATGTATTAAGCATGAACAATTAATATGATGAAGTTCATGCACATGAATAGCAATACTACGGTTTCATTTTTAAGGAATTAAAGGCAATAGTACCAGTTTAAGTATCAATTAGTAAAAGGTTTCAATTTAAAAGTTATCTAGTGTGGTGGCATGGCAATTACCAGGGTGTGTGTGTAAACATGAATAGTGCTCGTGCTGCATATAAAAACCCTGGTAATGGTGCAGGTGTCCTATGAAATGGTTTCGTATAGGTATGTCAATATAATGCATGGATGCAGCAAATAGTCAATTAAGTATTTCACCCCTAATTACTAACATTACTAAGGATTTGTAAGTTACTAAAACTATCGGGCGGCTTGTGCCATCCAACGATAGTCCCCCGTAGATGTTACATCTACTCACCGGAATCCCTGGCTAGCTGTGTCCAATCACCGCCTTTCCCTTTCGCGCCGCGTCTGACGTCTCCGCGACCGAAGCTGGAATTTACATCAATACCAAACATAAGGTTACGTATCAAGAACGACGCAAAACCCCAACGAAACTACTAAAGTTCGCTAGCTAGGTACAACGTGCGCAAAGTGCGCGGAACACACGCGAAAATCGCAAAAACTGCCAAAAAAACGCCGATTTGGGTCGCCCGGCAAAACTAAAACCCGACTACCCAAAAACCGCACTCACGCATCCTAAAAGTCGTAGGACAAGCCATTACAATCATCAAGATATCAAAAATAATCCATCACATAATTTATATAAAAATCTAGTAAGCATATACATTCCAAAAAAATCGGTGCAACAATCGCCGATTTGCGACAAAACGACTACAATAAAGCATAATTACCCAAGCACACTACAAGCAATCTACAAACACTAATTACAACACAATAGCAATGATTCCAATCCTATTTTCCATAACCACCAATTCTAGAATTTATAACCTAGCAAAATCCAATCAATATCCACACTTGAAAACTTAATTAACACTAATTTCAAACTCAATTAGCAAGTTCACCTCTTAGATTTAGGTTAACAAAATACGAGATAACAAATTAGGTTCAATCAACTAAATAATGTTTTCTAAACCTTAATCAACTCACTAATCAAGCTACACAACTCAATTCCATACACTAACCCTCTCTTGAAATTCCTAAAACGACAATTACAACTAAAATCGAACTTTTAAAGTTAACTAAATTAACACAATTAGAAGACTACAAAACAAGGTAACCATATAGATTAGTTCAATAACAACTAGATTAACATTAAAACAACTTAATTAACCATCATGGTTCAAAACCCTAGTTTAATATCAACCATTAACTAAAAGAAACTATACTAGGATTAACACTAAAATTAACACTAAACCATGCATTTAAAGGAATTAGCAACAAAAGAAAGTAACTTTGATGGAATTTATACCTCTTGATCAATGGATCAAGCAAGAAAATTTTGCTCCAATTGATGGCCTCAAGCACGAAGATTCCAAGTAAGAATGGCTAAGGAAAATGATAGCATAAGGATTTTGTGTTGAAAAAGAGAAGGATTTGTGGATTTTTATTGAATTTTGTTGCAAATTTTGAAGAAAATGAGAGAGAAAGAGAAGGAAAATAATGGAGATGGGGGATGGTGCAGGTCTCGGCCAGAGAAGGAATGGGGGAGGGTGTGGGCAAGTGGGGAAAGTCATGGTCAAGTCCACAAAAGTCAATGTATCATACTTTATTCATTTTAATTAAAATAAAACCAAAAAAACTATCAAATTCAACTCAAGAAACAACTCAAGAATTGAGGCCAGAAATTTCTGGTCTCACACAAGGTGGGGCTGTCCTAGGGCTGAGGAAAAAGAGAGAGGGGTTTTACAAAAGAAATTTTATGCAAAAAGGCCCCCTACAACTCAAAAATTGCAAGTTTTAGCTCAAAATTCAATAAATTCGTTTCATAACATAAAAATTTGTTAAAAATCAAAATAAATTACTAAAAATTCATGTTATCACTAGATTATAATTATCATAATTTTAGTGATTAAAATTAGCCCAGAAAAATTTGTATTTATCGCTTATTTAATGTATTTTCTTACCGGCTTAAAATAATATTAAAAAATTGAAAAATAGGGAAAAAATTTTAAATGACCAAAATTTCATAATTAACTCATTAGCTACTAAAAACAAGTAATTACCTATCCATTTAAGGTATAATTAGCCCTAAACTGCAAAATATCGAGAAAGACGGTTTTCGGAAAAATACCGAATTTTCACCGAATTTCAGGAAAACACCAAAACGACTTTTCAAGACGCTACAATCTTCCCCCCTTAAAGAAATTCGGTCCCCGAATTTAAAAATATAGCTACGCGTACCTTCAAAGAGATGGGGATACTTCTTCCTCATCTCGCCCTCGGTCTCCCAGGTAACCTCCTCGCTGCTCGGGCTACGCCAAAGGACCATGACGGTTGGTATAATCTTCGACCTCAACTTCTTCATCTGCCGATCCAGGATGGCCACCGGCTGCTCTGCAAAAGAAAGGTCGCGCTCTAGCTGGACTGTCGGGTGTTGAATCGCATGCGCAGGGTCGTGAAGGTACTTGCGGAGCATCGAAACATGAAAAACGGGGTGAACATCGGGAAAGCTGGGAGGAAGAGCCAAACGATATGCAACAGCGCCGACACGCTCGAGGATCTCGAAGGGACCTACGAATCTAGGGCTAAGCTTTCCCTTTTGCCCAAAACGCATCACGCCCTTCATCGGGGAGACTCTCAGAAAAACATGGTCGCCAACTGCGAACTCTAATCTGCGACGGCGCCTGTCTGCATAGGATTTCTGCCTGCTCTGAGCCGCTCTCATCCGGTCTCGGATCAACTGGATCTTCGATGTCGTCTCCTCAACAAGCTGCGGCCCTAAAATGCTGCTCTCGCTGAGCTCTGTCCAACAAACGGGCGATCTGCATCTCCTCCCATACAATGCCTCGAAAGGTGCCATCTGAATAGTATCCTGGAAGCTGTTGTTGTAGGAGAACTCCACTAGAGGTAAATGACGATCCCAGCTACCACCAAAGTCTAAAACGCACGCTCTGAGCATGTCCTCGAGAGTCTGAATGGTCCGCTCTGACTGTCCGTCGGTCTGCGGATGAAACGCTGTGCTGAAGCTCAAACGAGTGCCCAAAGCCCCCTGAAGTCTCTGCCAAAGTCGGCTGGTGAACTGAGTGCCTCGATCTGACACGATACAAGTCGGTACGCCATGTAGTCGCACGATCTCGTCAATATAGAGCTGAGCATACTGAGCGAAGCTGAAAGTCGTCTTCACTGGAAGGAAGTGAGCCGCTTTCGTCAATCTATCCACGATCACCCAGATGGAGTCGTACCCTCGACTGGTCCTGGGTAGACCCACAACGAAATCCATCGAAATCTGCTCCCATTTCCACTCTGGAATGGGTAACGGCTGTAGCTCTCCTGCGGGCCTCTGGTGCTCGGCCTTGACTTGCTGACAAGTCAGGCATCTCGAAATGAACTCCGCAATGTCCCTCTTCATCCCGTCCCACCAGTAGGTCTCTCTCATATCATGGTACATCTTGGTGGAACCGGGGTGGACACTATACACTGATCGGTGTGCCTCCTCAAGAATGTCGCGCCGCAATCCATCAGCATCTGGTACGCACAGTCAAGATCCATATCGTAAAATCCCCTGATCATCAACCACGAACTCGGAAAATCTGCCCTGTCCCATCTGTGCCATGATCTCTGAGCAACGGTCGTCACTGCGCTGTGCCTCATATATACGGTCAAGCAACTGTGGGCGTGCACGAACATGCGCGAGCTGTCCCCCTGTCTGAGTGAACTCGAACTCAACTCGGCTGTTGCATAACATCTGCCAATCTGCTGACGACTGCCTCTGCACTGCGCGCAAAAAGGATAGACTACCCCCGGGCCTCCTACTCAACGCATCTGCCACCACATTCGCCTTGCCGGGGTGATATAAGATCTCGCAGTCGTAGTCTTTCACCAACTCCATCCAACAACGCTGTCTGAGGTTCAGGTCTCGCTGCTGAAATATGTACTTTAAGCTTTTGTGATCGGTGAATATCTGACATGACTCGCCGTAAAGGTAATGTCGCCAAATCTTCAGTGCAAAGACCACTGCAGCCATCTCCAAATCATGAGTGGGGTAGTTCTGTTCATGCTTCTTCAACTGCCGAGAAGCGTAGGCGATCACCCGGCCATGCTGCATCAATACGCATCCTAATCCCACTCGCGAGGCATCACAGTAGACAACAAATCCGCCTGATCCCGAAGGCAAAGATAATACCGGCGCCGTAGTCAAACAAGTCCGTAGCTGCTGAAAACTGCGCTCGCACTCCTCTGTCCAGAAGAAAGGAACTCCCTTCCGGGTCAAACCGGTCAACGGTGCAGCTATACGGGAGAAGTCCTGAACAAAACGCCTGTAGTAGCCCGCCAAGCCTAGAAAACTACGGATCTCAGTAACCGATGTAGGTCGGGGCCACTGCTGAACAGCCTCAATCTTCTTCGGGTCCACACAAATGCCGTCTCTCGTAACCACGTGACCCAAGAATCCGACGCTGTCCAGCCAGAAAGCACACTTGGAGAACTTTGCGAACAGCTGGTGCTCCCTCAGAGTCTGTAACGTAATCCGCAAGTGCTGCTCGTGCTCCTCTCTGCTCCGGGAGTACACCAAGATATCGTCGATAAACACGATGATGAACAAGTCAAGATACGGCCTGAATGTACGGTTCATCAAATCCATGAATGCTGCCGGGGCGTTGGTGAGTCCGAACGACATCACCAAAAACTCGTAGTGGCCGTAGCGCGTGCGGAAAGCTGTCCTCGGTATATCCTCCTGTCGAACTCGCAGCTGATGGTATCCTGATCGCAAGTCGATCCTCGAAAAATACCCCGCACCCTGAAGCTGGTCGAACAAATCATCAATGCGCGGCAACGGATATCTGTTTCGAACGGTAACTTTGTTCAGCTAGCGGTAGTCGATACATAAGCGCAAACTTCCATCCTTCTTCTTGACAAACAGGACCG
This sequence comes from Agapanthus africanus, assembly GCA_030015575.1. Classification (NCBI taxonomy): domain Eukaryota; kingdom Viridiplantae; phylum Streptophyta; class Magnoliopsida; order Asparagales; family Amaryllidaceae; genus Agapanthus; species Agapanthus africanus. The sequence continues at coordinate 428,198,047 of CM057345.1, read as the reverse complement.
GAGCACCCCACGGAGAAACACTCGGTCGAATAAGCCCCTTATCCAACAAATCCTGCAACTGATCCTTCAGCTCTCGAAGCTCTGCCGGGGCCATCCGATCAGGCGGTATAGAAATAGGCCCCGAACCGGGAATCAAATCAATGCAGAACTCAACATCGCGCTCAGGCGGTAGCCCAGGTAGCTCATCAGGGAAAACATCAGGGAACTCACAAACTACCGGGACCCGGTCCAACGGAACCTCTGCAGCTCGAGTATCACAAACAAACGCTAAGAATCCCTGACATCCCTTCCGCAAGAGCTGACCAGCGCGAAGAGAAGAAATTAAGCTGGGAAGGGCGACACTGCGGTCTCCCTAAATAACAAGGACTGGCTCTCCCGGAAAGCTAAATCTGACTGCCTTCTCACGGCAGTCCACCGAAGCATAACAAGTGGCTAGCCAATCCATGCCCAGAAGCACATCAAAGTCCAACATATCGAGGAGTATCAACTCAACTGATGAATCCCTCTCCCCGATACGAACGGAACACAAACGAAATACAAACCGAGAGACAAACGACTCGCCTACCGGAGTAACAACAACAAGCGGCTGATCTGACGACGACGACTCACGGCCCAACATCGGTGCAAAGTGTGTAGAGACGTACGAATGTGTGGAACCTGGGTCGAATAATACCCGGGCGTCGAAAGAACAAACTGGCAAGGTACCTGTCACAACGGCATTGGATGCCTGCGCATCCTGCGGTGTCAAAGCAAAAACTCGGGCCTGTCCTCCACCGATAGCGGGCTGACCTCGACCTCGGCCTCTGCCTCCTCGTCCTCTCTGAACAGGACCGCCGCGTCCACGGCCTCTCGGTGCACCTAACTGGCGTGGAGCATCGCCTGGGGTAGGAAGTAGGGCTCTCTGAGGAGGGGGTGGTGATGGTGGTAGGGTCACGTGCGGAACTGTCGCTGCTCCCTGTCGTCTCACCGGACAGTCTCTGACAAGATGATGCAGACTCCCGCACCCAAAACACCCTGGAGACGGCTGCTGCCCCTGGGGATAAGAACCATATAACTGTCCCCGCCCAAATCCTCTGCCAGGCCTATCTCTCGGAAAGAATCTGGCGCGCTGTCTCTGAGACGGTACATCGGTGCGAATCCTCTTCGGCCCAGAAACGGCCGAAGTCCGCGATACGCGTGCCTCCATCCGCAATGCCGTATCCATAGCAGCTGAATAAGTGTCGTAGTGCTGGGCGCCAATGGCAAGATATAGCTGGGCATCAAGTCCCTGTACGAACCTCTTCACCATCTTCTCCTCGGTATCCACCAAATACTGAGCATATCGGGATAACTGTGTAAACTGGATGTCATACTCAGACACCGTCATCCCAGGTGTCTTGACTAAGGCCTCGAAGCTGCGAGCTCTGGCGTCACGAACGCTCTCTGGAAGGAAACGGGCTAGAAAGACCGCTGTAAACTCGGCCCAAGTCATAGGCGGTAGATCTGCAGCTCGACCTCTCAAGACTGACTCCCACCATGTCTGCGCGAGACCCTTTAGTCGGAAACTCGCAAGCTCTACCCATCGATCATCCGAACATCTCAGCGAACGGCAGATCCTGGCTAAACTGTCAAGGAACGTCTGTGGGTCCTCCGCTGTCTCGGTGCCGGTGAATACTGGAGGTCTCAGCCTCATGAAATCCTGTAGTGAAACCGGAATGGCCACGGTGGTAGTAGTAGGAGCAGGTATCATGGTCGTCTGTGATGTAGTAGGTACGTCATCCGGCCTCGGTGTACGACTGGCTGCAACTAGGGATCCTACCATCTGACGTAGCTCCTGCATGCCTCCCATCATCTGTCGCAACTCCTCCATACCGGTCTCGAGCCTATCCATACGGCCTGGGGAAGGTGGATCGGTCTGTCCCTGCGGCGTAGGCATACCACCCTGCTCAGTCCTAGTCTCGGACGAGCCAGCTCGAATCTCGTCTCTGGCGGCAGCCCTCTGTGCCCTCGTAGCCTTCGCCGGCATAGTGGCTGTTACAGGAAAACGGATAGTAAGGACAGTGCAATAGGATCATAGGATACACGGAATTGAAGAAGGAATTTTTCAAGCAAGTATATCCTAAAGTCACTTAGGCGGAGTACCGTATCGTAAGTATGCCGCGGACATACGCACGCTACGTTACCCTGCTTAAGTCACTTACTCCATCTACCAAGGGTCATCCTACACTCACAAAGGTAAAACCTATCGCTCTGATACCAACTTTGTCACGACCCGCAGGGTACGGAACGTGACTGGCACTTAAGTTTACGAAACGTCTAAAGGCGTCCGTAAAATAAGTAAGCCAAAAGCCCAGAAAACAAAACCAATTAAGCAAAAGAGTGAAGAAAACCCAACATTTGAAAGCAAGTTTATCAAATAAGTCATGTGAAACACTTTTTAAAAACAATACCAACTTTTCCCGAAAATTTCGGCAGAGTCTCCTTTGTAAATACTGGCCCCCAAAATAGGTACAACATAAATAAACATGAATCCAACAAAATAGGGCATCCCCAAGCGGGAGCTAGCTCTTCGCCATAAGGCGGTCACAAATCCCACGCAATGTAAATGACAACAAGCATAATAAAGCATAAGGAAGCATGAAAAAGTAGCATGTCGGCTCAAGTGAGCTCGACCCCAAAATACAGCATAAAATCCACAAACCTCACAGTCTCATCTCTAGGTCAATATACAATAATCTGGTAGAAACGGTAGATGGAGTACACTAGATACAAGAATATACAAGGTGGTACAAAATAATAACATAACCCACCTATGAGCAAATCTCGAGCCCAAGCAAAACAGGCAAAAGAACAAGTGCGCCCGCCGCTACTGAACTGACGGAGCGGACCTGCAAAAGACTGTGGCACAACGGGGGTGAGTTGCTAACTCGTGAGTAATAAATAACATCTGCAAAGGCTATCGTATGCATGCACACAAGCATCCTAGCATCTAAAATACAGGTATGACTGGATGCACTAGCAGGTGTGTATATCATATCAGTGTGCTAATATGTATGCAACATGAAAATCTGAGGTCTCAATAGGTATATATAACATTTTATCTCTTTTTGTTTTTGAAACTCTTTTAGAATGCCAGCATAATGTCAATGAATCGACGAAAATCGGTGTCCAGCAACGACACCCAAAAGCTGTCTCAAATCTCATAAATGTATCTCAGGCCTCAGCCGTCCGGCTGACCCATCTCAAATATCAATATCTCATCATCTAGCGGCCACGGTCGGTATCCTCTGGATATCCGCCGTCCCAAACAGTCACCGGTAGGTAATCCGTCCCCTGCCAGGCTCAACGTCATCACCACATTCCTCTTGCCCCGGGGTACCTTACCGGGCCCACCATGTACCCGTGCCGGTTCCTCCACTCCTCGACACGGATTTCCAAATCCACAGCAAACTCATGGTGGACGACACTTACATCACTAGAAAACCGCAATTTACATATTTTAAAAATATAATAAGTTTAGAAATTTTGCGGCTTTCCCCCGAAATCCAGCAATATCATAAAATCTCAAGAAATCCTCATAAGTGCATATATCAATGATAATGAATGTGTATGCTATCAATAATCAAGTTGCGATGTGTGATTAATGTATTAAGCATGAACAATTAATATGATGAAGTTCATGCACATGAATAGCAATACTACGGTTTCATTTTTAAGGAATTAAAGGCAATAGTACCAGTTTAAGTATCAATTAGTAAAAGGTTTCAATTTAAAAGTTATCTAGTGTGGTGGCATGGCAATTACCAGGGTGTGTGTGTAAACATGAATAGTGCTCGTGCTGCATATAAAAACCCTGGTAATGGTGCAGGTGTCCTATGAAATGGTTTCGTATAGGTATGTCAATATAATGCATGGATGCAGCAAATAGTCAATTAAGTATTTCACCCCTAATTACTAACATTACTAAGGATTTGTAAGTTACTAAAACTATCGGGCGGCTTGCGCCATCCAATGATAGTCCCCCGTAGATGTTACATCTACTCACCGGAATCCTTGGCTAGCTGTGTCCAATCACCGCCTTTCCCTTTCGCGCCGCGTCTGACGTCTCCGCGACCGAAGCTGGAATTTACATCAATACCAAACATAAGGTTACGTATCAAGAACGACGCAAAACCCCAACGAAACTACTAAAGTTCGCTAGCTAGGTACAACGTGCGCAAAGTGCGCGGAACACACGCGAAAATCGCAAAAACTGCCAAAAAAAACGCCGATTTGGGTCGCCCGGCAAAACAAAAACCCGACTACCCAAAAACCGCACTCACGCATCCTAAAAGTCGTAGGACAAGCCATTACAATCATCAAGATATCAAAAATAATCCATCACATAATTTATATAAAAATCTAGTAAGCATATACATTCCAAAAAAATCGGTGCAACAATCGCCGATTTGCGACAAAACGACTACAATAAAGCATAATTACCCAAGCACACTACAAGCAATCTACAAACACTAATTACAACACAATAGCAATGATTCCAATCCTATTTTCCATAACCACCAATTCTAGAATTTATAACCTAGCAAAATCCAATCAATATCCACACTTGAAAACTTAATTAACACTAATTTCAAACTCAATTAGCAAGTTCACCTCTTAGATTTAGGTTAACAAAATACGAGATAACAAATTAGGTTCAATCAACTAAATAATGTTTTCTAAACCTTAATCAACTCACTAATCAAGCTACACAACTCAATTCCATACACTAACCCTCTCTTGAAATTCCTAAAACGACAATTACAACTAAAATCGAACTTTTAAAGTTAACTAAATTAACACAATTAGAAGACTACAAAACAAGGTAACCATATAGATTAGTTCAATAACAACTAGATTAACATTAAAACAACTTAATTAACCATCATGGTTCAAAACCCTAGTTTAATATCAACCATTAACTAAAAGAAACTATACTAGGATTAACACTAAAATTAACACTAAACCATGCATTTAAAGGAATTAGCAACAAAAGAAAGTAACTTTGATGGAATTTATACCTCTTGATCAATGGATCAAGCAAGAAAATTTTGCTCCAATTGATGGCCTCAAGCACCAAGATTCCAAGTAAGAATGGCTAAGGAAAATGATAGCATAAGGATTTTGTGTTGAAAAAGAGAAGGATTTGTGGATTTTTATTGAATTTTGTTGCAAATTTTGAAGAAAATGAGAGAGAAAGAGAAGGAAAATAATGGAGATGGGGGATGGTGCAGGTCTCGGCCAGAGAAGGAATGGGGGAGGGTGTGGGCAAGTGGGGAAAGTCATGGTCAAGTCCACAAAAGTCAATGTATCATACTTTATTCATTTTAATTAAAATAAAACCAAAAAAACTATCAAATTCAACTCAAGAAACAACTCAAGAATTGAGGCCAGAAATTTCTGGTCTCACACAAGGTGGGGCTGTCCTAGGGCTGAGGAAAAAGAGAGAGGGGTTTTACAAAAGAAATTTTATGCAAAAAGGCCCCCTACAACTCAAAAATTGCAAGTTTTAGCTCAAAATTCAATAAATTCGTTTCATAACATAAAAATTTGTTAAAAATCAAAATAAATTACTAAAAATTCATGTTATCACTAGATTATAATTATCATAATTTTAGAGATTAAAATTAGCCCGGAAAAATTTGTATTTATCGCTTATTTAATGTATTTTCTTACCGGCTTAAAATAATATTAAAAAATTGAAAAATAGGGAAAAAATTTTAAATGACCAAAATTTCATAATTAACTCATTAGCTACTAAAAACAAGTAATTACCTATCCATTTAAGATATAATTAGCCCTAAACTGCAAAATATCGAGAAAGACGGTTTTCGGAAAAATACCGAATTTTCACCGAATTTCAGAAAAACACCAAAACGACTTTTCAAGACGCTACAATCACATATACCGCTGTGCAAAGAAAGAACTGTAGCTACCTGTTTTATTTAAAATTTGATTCTACAACATCTTAGGTTTCTTTTCTTTCATTAATCACATTAATGAAGTCCCATCATTTAAATACCTAAACATCACAGATAAATACGACGTACACTTATGCCATCTGCATTCGCCTCGATGTCCCCTCGTGCACCGTTAGGTTAGGTAACTAACGACAGAGCAGGGCAGGGCTAGTGCGGGTGCAAAACATAAGTAACGTCTATATAATACATCATATATACTATATAAAGTATCTATCACAGAACATCACATGATCACATCACAGATAACGCAGCAGAAGGAACATATGAAACATTGGATATACTAAGACGTCCGTGTTTTCAATACGAGCCAGTATAAAACACGGATTCCACGGTCGTGATGAATAACCAATCCCACACCCCTAGACCCCTACGAGAGCGGCAAGCAACCCTGCCAATTCTAGGGTTAGGAGACCCGGACTCGACTCCTCGAGTTGGTCTCCCACAGGACCCCAGAACCCGGTTACTTGTGCTCCCCTCCTTGGGTCTATCCTAATACGGAAAAGTAAATAATATACAAAAGGTGACATCTTCCGCAACCTGGAAGTGCCCCAAATAAAAGAATATTACATACAAGTTTTTACATGAATGAAAATTAAAAACACTCATCTCACATAAAAAAAACCCGGCTATTCAAACACGACAATCCAATATAACATATCCAGCAGCACATAACATCACATGTCATCAACGTAAGTAAATATGCGCATCCCAATTGTCGTTGACATATAGCAACGAAACCGGCGATATCACATATTACACTTACGGTCACAGAAAAGAAAGTGTAAAACTACAACAGGTGGAATCCGCAACCCTTTTAGACATCACATGCCTAATCAAATGAAATACTTAGACATCACATGCCTAACAGTTATAAACCCCGCATTTTAGTCCCATTATCGAAAACTCTTTTCAATATCAAATGAGACTAAACCGCTAGATTTATAACATTCATTCAGTTATCTCATAACTGTTTGTGAATTCCAATTATTGTATCCCATTCCGGATAAATAGAATATATTAAACTTTCCGATCGAACATTTGATCACCGAAGTTTTCCCGATACCGTCCAACACATGAAATAGGTTCAAAAACATTCACTTCATGCCTCAGTACCAACGGTCCATGTTAGTTATATGTATGCCCTAGAGGCCATTACTGTACATTGGATGTATATTGTAGTGGATGCTGGGACATATATAGGTAGGACTTTCTTGCTCGACATGATAGTACGCTATCTGGTTGCACTTTATCTTAACATGTATATTTTCTGTCTCTCTGATTACATGTTGATAAAGCCCATAGGATGTGTACTCGACTTCCAGGACTATGATGTAGATCATACTAGTGGGGCCTGGGTAGTCCAAGAGTACATCCTTGAAATGTTCCTAGTCGAGGGAATGTCGAGACGGGGCATCGATATTCCAGAGTAGACTAGCGCATATCTTCTCGACCCATGTGATGGGCGATGGATGATCCCATATCCATTGGTGTTTGACATCGAAGATGGTATGCGGGTGCTCAGTGGAGACTGGGTATACTGAACGGACTCGCCGAGAACTCCCAGATGGTATTATACCTCACGTCAGATGGCAGTTCTCTGGTGACACTGGTACAGCTTAGTCTGTTGACCCGAGATCGTCATAGAGTCTTGTGTGTCTCCCACTGTGCTTTGATTTCCACCCTACCACGGCTCTGCTGAGTCGTGCAAACAGGTGGTTTTTGGGTACAGTCCCGATTCACATGGAGGCAATGAGCGATAGGAGGGGATTCGTCTCTCCTGGTATTGGGGGTTGATGTTGTGCTATGCTCGACTGGCCATAACAGGAAATCCCTGGCCAGGGTTGCAGTGATATACTGGTAAGAGTTATCAGTAGCTTCACGAATGTTATGGACCCTACGTCGGCATGACTTATCGAGCTATTGGGGTCTGACGTTTACCACCCCTAGGCGAGATATGCGACATATCAGACGAACAGACCGGACCGTACGGTAAGTGTTACTGGTCGGATTCACTGGAGTGTGAGCGGGCTTGCTCGTCGATCTTCAGATCGCTCAATACCCGGGTGGCCATTACGTTTAGCAGACCGCTTGCGGCTTGCGGATGTTTGATATGATCATCATCTGCTACCGGCGTATTGACGAGTCTTTAGAGTCCTACACAGAGGTTTCCTAGCTCAAGCGAAACGAAATAGGAGCGCATATGAGATATGTGCGGGACCGAGAATAATGCGTGTATATGATACCGTATTCTATTCTCGCGATCAATGTATCGAATGGTTATATACGATATAACCTAGTTATCGAATCAAGGATTGATTCGATAAGCCGACACATTGGATACTAGCCGGTTATATGCGATATGACCGGATCGTTAAATCAAGTGTTGATTTAATGATTTAATACATAATTATATATTTGATATATTGCTTTGCATTAACTAGTATCGGTTCACTTTAAATGGATTTACTCACTTGGTTTGTGCACATTGTATATGTGATATATTTTGTGCACATGATTGTATCATGTTTGATGATGCATGCAAGCTAGGGTTAGTACAAAGAATTAGACCATGGTTAGGTTTATGATTAGGGTTTTCTTTTTATTTACTTATTCATTTATTTATTCTTTTGTTTATTTTGAAAAAAGAAAAAGGTAAAGAGAAAAAGAATGGTTGCTAGTTTTGTTTGTAGTTGAAGTTTCTTGAAACTTTGACCAAGTCACCATTCTTATCTCATCCTTTAACCTAACCATTCAAGTTAACCATGGTCCATTCTCTACAACTAACCAAGGGTTAGTAAATGATAAGTATTGATTTATTTATCATTTACTTAACACTTATCATATTCTTTTTCATTATCTTCTTCTTCTTCAACAAAAGAAAAAGCTTGCTACATCAATGGTGTTTGATGAAAAAGTGTGAGAAATCCAAATCTAAAGTGAACCCAACTCCTATTTCTTCATCCTCTACCTCTTGCCAAGTAGTATAGGGTGTTTCCTTCATAAGTTTTTCCGACTAGGTGAAGGTGGAGCTTGATCTAGCGATGCCTCGACGTAGATCATCTTCGGCACGGACATCGACGACCTAGCTCGCTTATTCTTCGACGAAGCCGACGCTAGAGCCCGGGAGTTCACTTGGACAGCGAAGGCACTTCGTTGCGGAGCCGTGGAGGTGGTAGACCGGATCTACAAAGGTTGTATATCCGTTCCCTTAGTTAAAATGTTAACTAGTTTGCTTGTTTCGCCTAAATATCTAGTTAACGATCCGTTCTAGGTTTTCTCGGCACCGTAATTTTTAGAAAGAAGCGTGTTTGATCACTTGTGAGACTTCACTAGAGTGTCTAGGAACCCTACAGTGGTATCAGAGCCTAGCTAGAGCCTTAGGCGTGTTAGGTTAGATTAGCACCCTATGAAGAGATTACAAGCATCACATGACCTAAAGTTTTCATTTTTATGGTGCTAAACTAACAAGCAAAGGAATCGATCCTAGAAAATTAGGTTTAACAAACTTTAAACTAGAAAAGATTAGGGTTAGAAGGCTACAACCTTTGTAGCTCCCGTTTTTGTTTTGCTCCTTTGACTTTGGGGTGTTGGAAGAAGGTCCACTCTTCCTCCTCTTGCGTCCACGACGATCCACCCGGAGCTTCCCGTCCAAGCTAGCAAGTTTGGTAAAACAAGGAGAACACTCTAATCAAGTGAGCTAGACTTGATTAGAATGAAGTTGTGGCTATGGATCTCACTTCAAAATCCTATTTTTATGAGTGATTCACTCTCTTGTAAGAACTAGAGAGCTTAAGCATGGAGGTTGATGAAGATGATGGACTTTTTGAAGTAGAGAATGAATTATCTTGTGAAAGAGAAAAGGAAAATAGCTATATATATTTTTCTTTCTCTTAACCAACCATGGTTAAGTATTTAGATATCATTTTATTATAAATTAAAAGCATGATAAGAAAATAAACTATGGGTTAAAAGTTAGGTGAGCATGGTTGAGTTAGAAGAGTGTAGAAATTCTAAAGTGATTTAACCCATTTTTCATTTTCTTTTGCTTTAATTTAAATCCAATAATTATCCAAATACAACCATGGTGTAATTCTTATACATCCACCATTTCCATTGTATAAACAACCATGATAGAATTTGATGTATGTATGCATGTGTGCTTGCACATCAACATGTGCATGAACAAGAATGAATGCATACATGCATGCATACATCCAAAATAAGCAACATAGGATTTGTAGTGAGAAAATAATAATGAATCAACACTTGATTCACCAATCCGGTCATATCACATATGACCCGACCATTAGCAAGTCGCCCAATTAATATACGGTATCCCATACACGCATTTTAATCGGGTCCAAGCGCATATCGCATACGCGCACCACAACGTTTCGCCTGGACTAGGTAACTCCTATGTGGGACTCTAAGACTCGTCAATACGCCGGCAGTGGGTGATGATCATATCAAGCACCCCCAAGCCGCAAGCGGTCAGCCAAACGTTACGGCCACCCGGGTATTGAGCGATAAGAAGAAAACAAGCGAACCTGTTACAACTCCCGTCGAGCCATCCGGCAACACTACCGTACAGTCCGGTCTCTTCGTCAGATATGCTGCATATCGAGCCTAGGGATGGTCACGTCGACCCCAATAACTCAATAGGTCGTGTCGGTGAATGGTCTATAACAGATCGAGAAACTACTGATAACACTTATCAGCAAATCTCAGCAGCCCTGGCCAGGGACTTGCTGTTATAACCAGTCGAGCACAGCACAGCATCAACTCCCAATACCGGGAGAGACGAAACCCCTCCTATCGCTCATTGCCTTCGTGTGTCTCGGGACTGTACCCAACGGCCACCTGTTTGCACGACTCAGTAGAGCCGTGGTAGGGTGGCAATCAAAGTACAGTGGGAGAACACACAAGACTCCATGACGATCTCGGGTCTACAGACTAACCTGTACCAGTGTCACCTGAGAACTGCTATCCGACGATAGATATAATTCCATATAGGAGTTCTCGGCGAGTCCGTCCAGTGTACCCAGTCAGCACTGAGCACCCGTATATGATCTTGATGTCAAACATCGATGAATGTGGGAACATCCATCGCCCATCACATGGGTCTAGTATCATATACGCTAGTCTACTCTGGTATATCGATGCCCCATCTCGATACACCCCCGACTAGGGACATTTCAGGATATGCTTATAGACTACAGATGTCCCACTAGTATGATCTCCATCATAATCAGAGTAGTCAAGCAGATATCCTTGGGGCTTTATCAGCATGTATGAATGAAATAAAAGCATGATCAAATCAACATGTCAGATAAAGAATAACCAGATAGCATACTATCATGTCGAGCAAGAATGCAAACTGAATATATATATACATGTTCAGATACATCCACTATCACATAATGGCCTCTAGGGCATACATATATCCAACAATCTCCCACTTGCACTAAGGCCAGTTATTGGCGTATCTCATACCCAACATCTCAAAAAGTCGCTCATGCTGCGGCTGAGGGAGGGCCTTGGTGAATAGATCCGCGGCGTTGTTCTTTGTGTCAACTCTCTTAATCTCAATCTCGCGGCGATCTACAATCTCCCGGATCAAATGAAAGCGCCTCAGGATGTGTCTGGACCGCTGATGGGATCTGGGCTCCTTGGCTAACGCCATCGCCCCATTATTGTCACAATACAAAGGTATTGGATCAATAATGGTTGGAACTACTCCTAGCTCCGAGACGAACTTCTTCATCCAGACGGCTTCCTTGGCGGCATCATTTGCAGCAATGTACTCAGCTTCCATCGTAGAGTCTGTAACGGTATCCTATTTGGAACTCTTCCAACTCACCGCCCCTCCATTGAGGGTAAACACAAACCCTGAGATAGATTTGCTGTCATCCTTATCGCTCTGGAAGCTCGAATCGGTAAAGGCCTCCATTTGGAGATCTTTATTACCATACACCAAGAACAGTTCTTTAGTCCTTCGTAAGTACTTAAGAATGTTCTTCACAGCTGTCCAGTGGTTCTCCCCTGGGTTGGATTGATACCTGCTTACTACACTAAGTGCATAAGCTACATCTGGGCGTGTACATAACATCGCATACATTATAGACCCTACTGCCGAAGCATAAGGTATAATGCTCATGCGAGCTCTCTCTTCATCGGTCTTTGGACAAGAATCCTTGGAGAGAGTGACTCCATGGCAAGCGGGTAAGGCACCCCGCTTGGAGTCTTCCATACTAAACCTCTTTAGGATGGTGTTGATGTACCTGGTTTGGGACAATCCCAATAACTTTTTGGATCTATCCCTATAGATCCTAATGCCCAGGATGTATGTGGCATCACCCAGGTCCTTCATGGAGAACCTCAGTGATAAGAATGATTTGACCGACTGTAGCATAGGAATATCATTTCCTATCAGAAGAATGTCATCCACGTACAATACGAGGAATGTGACAGCTCTTCCTACAGCCTTCCTATAAACACAAGGTTCATCTGGATTTTTGATGAAATCAAACTCTTTGATAACATCATCGAAACAGATGTTCCAACTCCGAGATGCCTGCTTTAACCCATATATGGATTTAAGCAATCTACATGCTTTCTCGCTGCTCCCACTGTCAATGAAGCCCTCTGGCTGATCCATATAAACGCATTCTTCTAAATCTCCATTTAGAAATGCTGTTTTAACGTCCATCTGCCAGATTTCATAGTCGTAGTGAGCAGCAATAGCAAGTAGGATCCGAATGGATTTAAGCATGGCTACGGGAGAAAAAGTTTCGTCATAGTCCAGACCTGGTCTTTGACGAAAACCTTTCGCCACAAGTCTTGCCTTATAGGTCTCTACCTGCCCATCCACACCAATCTTTCTTTTAAAGATCCATTTGCACCCTACAGGTTTTACCCCAGGGGGTACAACGTCCAAAGTCCATACTTTGTTGGTGTACATAGACTGCATTTCGGATCTCATGGCATCCAGCCACTTCACAGAGTCACCACTCGTGATAGCTTGCTGAAAACTGGTAGGATCATCATCTTCCATGATACAGTCTTCTCTGTCACCATCAATGAGGAAACCGTAGTACCTCTCCGGTGGGCGAGAAGTCCTACCAGACCTACGGAGTGGCCGAGGTTCTTCAGTTTCTGTTGCAACAGCCGGTTCAACCAAATCGTCATTTGTAGTTTGTGTCTCCAGAATCTCTTCTAGATCTACCACCTTGCCATCATCTCTATCCGTGAAAAACTCTTTTTCCAAGAATGTGGCATACTGAGAAACAAACACTTTTTGTTCCTCTTTGTGGTAGAATAGATATCCATAGGAATTCTTTGGATATCCTACAAAGTTACACATGACTGACCGTGTCTCGAGTTTGTCCGGGTTCTGCTTTTTGACATAGGCCGGGCAACCCCAAATCTTAATTCTCTTAAGAGATGGTCTCTTCCCATGCCATATCTCATATGGCGTGGTAGACACGGCTTTGGTTGGAACCCTGTTTAGCAGAAACGCTGCAGTCTCCAATGCATGCCCCCAAAACGAGACTGGTAACTCAGTGTCACTCATCATGGACCGGACCATATCTAATAGGGTCCTATTTCGTCGTTCTGACACACCGTTGTGCTGTGGTGTGTAAGGAGGAGTGAGCTGAGAGAGAATCCCATTCTCTTTTAGGAAGTTTGCAAATTCTGTACTGAGATACTCTCCGCCTCGATCTGATCGAAGCATCTTAATACTCAAGCCGGTTTGTTTTTCTACTTCTTGTTTATATTCAATGATTTATTCGAAAGCGTCGGACTTGTGCTTTAATAAAAATACATGACCGAATCTTGAGAAATCGTCGGTGAATGTAATGAAGTATGAAAAACCGCCTCTAGCCTGTGTAGACATAGGCCCACATACATCACTATGTATGAGGCCCAGGAGCTGAGAAGCTCTTTCTCCGTGTCCGGTAAACGGAGTTTTGGTCATTTTACCCTTGATACAAGACTGACAAGTCGCATAAGATTTATATTCAAAAGAATTTAAATATCCATCTTTGTGTAACTTGTTTAGTCTTGTTTCGTTAATATGACCAAGTCTACAGTGCCAAAGAAAAGCTTCATTTAATTCTGAAAGTTTTCTTTTATTAGTGTGTTGTACACTGAAAACTGTGTGTTGATTTAGGACATATATTCCGTTATTAAGTGTACCATACCCAACCAACATTTGATTTAGGTGAATGTTCATAACATTGTTCTGCAACACAAAATTATACCCTTCATTGTCCAACAAAGAAACGGATATTATATTACATAGCATAGTCGGTACAAAATAACATGGATTCAAAATCAAAATACATCCAGATGGCAACCCCAAGTGATACTCTCCCACTGCGACTGTATGTACATTGGAACCATTTCCAACGCGGAGAGTATGGTCACCTGTCCTCAAAACCTTGCTATTTCTCAGCCCCTGCATAGAATTGCAAATGTGAGAACCTGAACCGGTATCCAATACCCAGGAAGCAGAGTTTATAGAAAAACAGTTTTCAGTCACAAACGCACCTGAAGCAGAAGCATCACCATGCTTCTTCTTGAGACTTAGGTACTCCGTGCAGTTGCGCTTCCAATGTCCTGTCTTGTGGCAATGAAAACACTCGCCTTTCCCTGGGTCTCCAGCCGTGGACTTTCCCTTTCCCTTCACCTTTTTGACTCCGCCCTTAGGATTAGTGGGTTTCTTCTTTTTCTTTCCCTTGGCCTTAGCTTTTGGGCGAGAAGAAGAAGACTGTCCAATGGTCATAACGGGAGTCTTTGCTGATTTCATAGTGCTCTCTGCACTCCTTAACATATTAAGGAGTTCAGGGAGGTCCTTCTCCATGCCATGCATGTTGAAGTTTACTATGAACTGAGCAAAGGTGGAGGGGAGGGACTGCAGAATAATATCTATATATTGTTCATTTTCCATTGTCCATCCAAGGTCCTCAAGCTCTTCTATAAGCGCTATCATCTTCAACACATGGTCTCCTACTGGTGTGCCAGGGGCCATTCGCATCTGAAACAGTTTCTTTGATGCTTCGTATCGTAATACGCGGGATTGCTCCCCATACAACTCCTTTGTATGGAGCAGTATCCCGTGAATATCCATGTCCTCGTGCTGCTTTTGATGTGTGTTATCCATCGATGCAAGCGCAAGGCATGTGGCCGTGGCACAGTCAGCGTCCATGTCTTGCGGACTTCTATGTCCGCAACTGAGGATTTTGGGCCTGGGACGGGCGGGGCTGAAGCCGTGAGGACATATGATACTTTATCATAAGTCAAGGCGATCTTTAGATTCCTTAGCCAGTCTTTATAGTTGGTCCCATTCAGTTTGTTTTTATCTAGTAGAAGCTTAAGTCCAGTCATTGGTATCTGCCATTAAGAGAGAGAAAAGAATACACTCAGCGAAAGCTCTTGCATAGATTAGATTGGTTTATTATCTTGTCTAATCGATGTTTCCCACTGCTTTTTATCAAGTTTTTCTTTCAAACCTTAAAAAGAAAAACTAGCCAGGATTAATTACAGTTTACAACTTCGCTAACCGTTCAGCCAGGCCAGTGTCGGTACTTTGAGGGAGGTTCCCCGTGCTTTCGCACGGACCTAATTAGAGTAAACCTCGTTTTCCCAGAGGCGGAGCCCCGTTAACACCTTTCTAGACACCTAAATGAGTTAGCTAATTGTAAACTGTAAAACTCTCCTAGGAGCAACTATTGCCCACAGTGGGATCGGGATCCAACCATCACATGAAAGGTATGCAATCTCATTGCAAATTTCAACACTTGAAATTCCCGATATAATTTTTACCCCTAGCACTTATGACCTTAACTATGGTCAACAAATCATAAGTACCAGTCAAGTTCTACCCGTCATTTCTTGATTAATTAGACCCACCCATATGACCCTTAACTATGGTCAACAAAGTCGCATGAATGTCCTAATTAATCTGCATCATATGCAGTGTAGGAAGACATCACTTAGCTACCGTACACTACGCCTTAACTAAAGTCAACAAACGTAGCACGAATACTAAGTACTCTACTTCCTAAAATGACGGAGGGTTGCGAATGATTTTTAAGAAAATCTTTAACGCTTTGAACTTGATATCGTTGTAGAATCAAACAGTTTTTCAAAAAGAGTGGCTTAAGCTCCGCAGTTTTTGAAATGTAGCTTTTTCATAAATAGCCGAGTAGTTTTCAAATCCGATTCTACAACATCTTTTTAGGTTTATTTTCTTTACATTAATCACATTAATGTAATCCCATCATTTAAGTCCTAAAGCCAATCACAGAAAAGAAACGAAAATAACACGTACGCTTATGCCATCCGCATTCGCCGCAATGTTCCGTTATGCACCGTTAGGTTACTTAACTAACGGCATACCGGGACGGGACTAGCGTGGGTGTAAAACATAAGCAACGTCTACTATATATCATATATATAATAAGTCATTCGTCTCAGATATCACAGAACACAGGCAGCAGAAAAATAGATATAACGTGGGATATACTAGGACGTCCGTATTTAGTATTTAGCCAGAATAGAAAATACGGATTCCACAGTCGCGATGAATAGCCAAGCCCACACCCTGGACCCCTACGAGAGCAGCAAGTGACCCTACCAATCCTGGAGTTTAGGAGACCCGGTCTCGACTCCTCGAGATGGCCTCCCACTGAACCCCAGAACCCGGTCACCTGTGCTCCCCTCCTTGGGTCCATCCTAATGCGGAAAAGTAAATAATATACAACACTGGTGACACAACCGCAACCTGGAAGTGCCCCAAATAAAAGAATATTACATTACATTTGAATTTACATGAATGAAAATATAAAACTCTCATCTCACAAAAAAACCCCGGCTATTCGATCGCGACAATCCTACACATCATATCTCAGCAACACATAATATCACATATCATCAACGTAAGTAAGTATGCGTACCCCGATTGTCGTTGATGTATAGCAACGAAACCGGCGATATCTAACATACTACACTTACGGTCACAGAAAAGAAAGTGTAAAACTACAATATTTGGAATCCAGATTCTTTTTAGACATCATAAATGCGAAATATCACATATCTCGTATTTCATGCCTAAACCATATGAATTCCACATATTGTATCAAATTCCAGACAAACAGACAGTATTAAAGTTTTCGAACGAACTATCAAGCACCCAAGATTCACTAAAGCTCAACACTTGAGCAGGGTTCAAAAGATCCGGAGTGTGGCACAGTAGCGGCGGTCCAGCCGTAGAAGGGTCAAGCCAACGCCTCACATGTGGCACGCCGTACTGCCCCAAACCCTAGGGTTCAAAGGGCAGTTCAAGACGGTCACATAATCGAGTTATGGTTTGTTGTCTTCTAGAGGGACCACCGCAAAAAGACTTGCACATATCTCCAAACTATTTAAACCCCGTGAATATTGAGTAAATGATATTCGTTCAAACACTTCAATACTTTCTAGTTTACCCGGAACAGAAAGCGAAATGAAAATTCCGATCGAAACCACGAGTCTAAAAACATTTCCAGAATTTTTCAACAGCAGATTCAGATTAAATATACTCAAAATATACTGTAGCAGGTAAAGAAAATTACTGTGCAGAAAATTGTCAAAGAGCCCCTCATATTGCCGCGGATGCGCGGCCTAAGCATGCTTATGCCGCGCTTCCGCGGCGAAAGTTACTGTTCATGGGTACGGATTTTCCAGATCGTCTAATTTTTACCTGCTCTATTTTTTGAGAATTTTTAATTCTGAAAAAAGTCAGTTTTTAAAAAATTTCCAGAGAGCATCCTTTAAAGTCGTATTTTTGTTTCGATCGGACTTTTTACTTCGCAAAAAGGTCGCCTAACGTTCTAGGTCGGCTCTGATACCAATGTTAGGTTAGATTAGCACCCTATGAAGAGATTACAAGCATCACATGACCTAAAGTTTTCATTTTTATGGTGCTAAACTAACAAGCAAAGGAATCGATCCTAGAAAATTAGGTTTAACAAACTTTAAACTAGAAAAGATTAGGGTTAGAAGGCTACAACCTTTGTAGCTCCCGTTTTTGTTTTGCTCCTTTGACTTTGGGGTGTTGGAAGAAGGTCCACTCTTCCTCCTCTTGCGTCCACGACGATCCACCCGGAGCTTCCCGTCCAAGCTAGCAAGTTTGGTAAAACAAGGAGAACACTCTAATCAAGTGAGCTAGACTTGATTAGAATGAAGTTGTGGCTATGGATCTCACTTCAAAATCCTATTTTTATGAGTGATTCACTCTCTTGTAAGAACTAGAGAGCTTAAGCATGGAGGTTGATGAAGATGATGGACTTTTTGAAGTAGAGAATGAATTATCTTGTGAAAGAGAAAAGGAAAATAGCTATATATATTTTTCTTTCTCTTAACCAACCATGGTTAAGTATTTAGATATCATTTTATTATAAATTAAAAGCATGATAAGAAAATAAACTATGGGTTAAAAGTTAGGTGAGCATGGTTGAGTTAGAAGAGTGTAGAAATTCTAAAGTGATTTAACCCATTTTTCATTTTCTTTTGCTTTAATTTAAATCCAATAATTATCCAAATACAACCATGGTGTAATTCTTATACATCCACCATTTCCATTGTATAAACAACCATGATAGAATTTGATGTATGTATGCATGTGTGCTTGCACATCAACATGTGCATGAACAAGAATGAATGCATACATGCATGCATACATCCAAAATAAGCAACATAGGATTTGTAGTGAGAAAATAATAATGAATCAACACTTGATTCACCAATCCGGTCATATCACATATGACCCGACCATTAGCAAGTCGCCCAATTAATATACGGTATCCCATACACGCATTTTAATCGGGTCCAAGCGCATATCGCATACGCGCACCACAACGTTTCGCCTGGACTAGGTAACTCCTATGTGGGACTCTAAGACTCGTCAATACGCCGGCAGTGGGTGATGATCATATCAAGCACCCCCAAGCCGCAAGCGGTCAGCCAAACGTAACGGCCACCCGGGTATTGAGCGATAAGAAGAAAACAAGCGAACCTGTTACAACTCCCGTCGAGCCATCCGGCAACACTACCGTACAGTCCGGTCTCTTCGTCAGATATGCTGCATATCGAGCCTAGGGATGGTCACGTCGACCCCAATAACTCAATAGGTCGTGTCGGTGAATGGTCTATAACAGATCGAGAAACTACTGATAACACTTATCAGCAAATCTCAGCAGCCCTGGCCAGGGACTTGCTGTTATAACCAGTCGAGCACAGCACAGCATCAACTCCCAATACCGGGAGAGACGAAACCCCTCCTATCGCTCATTGCCTTCGTGTGTCTCGGGACTGTACCCAACGGCCACCTGTTTGCACGACTCAGTAGAGCCGTGGTAGGGTGGCAATCAAAGTACAGTGGGAGAACACACAAGACTCCATGACGATCTCGGGTCTACAGACTAACCTGTACCAGTGTCACCTGAGAACTGCTATCCGACGATAGATATAATTCCATATAGGAGTTCTCGGCGAGTCCGTCCAGTGTACCCAGTCAGCACTGAGCACCCGTATATGATCTTGATGTCAAACATCGATGAATGTGGGAACATCCATCGCCCATCACATGGGTCTAGTATCATATACGCTAGTCTACTCTGGTATATCGATGCCCCGTCTCGATACACCCCCGACTAGGGACATTTCAGGATATGCTTATAGACTACAGATGTCCCACTAGTATGATCTCCATCATAATCAGAGTAGTCAAGAAGATATCCTTGGGGCTTTATCAGCATGTATGAATGAAATAAAAGCATGATCAAATCAACATGTCAGATAAAGAATAACCAGATAGCATACTATCATGTCGAGCAAGAATGCAAACTGAATATATATATACATGTACAGATACATCCACTATCACATAATGGCCTCTAGGGCATACATATATCCAACAAGGCGAAGTCCAGACGGAATTTGAAGTCCGATCGAACCAAAACTTAACCCGGAAAATTGCTCTCTGTACTTTTTCTGAAAACATGGATTTTTGCAAATTAAAAATATTCAGAAAACCCAGCAGGAAAATATAAGAACTACGGAGCAAAATTGGGGTCATGAACAGTGAAACATGGCGCGGATCCGCGGCATTAGCCTGCCTCAGGCGGCGGTTCCGCGGCATATTTATGACGTCATCCTTTATAAATTGCACAATAATTCATTGTTTTCAGTGCTGAGTTCTCTGGGTATTTTTAAATTTTATTCCAGAGTTGAATGTTCTGGGTTGTTTTGGGGATTCTGTGTTTCGATCGGAGTATCAAATTTTGTCTATGTGGCTTTCCGGATAAATTTTAGAATATGTTAAAAAGTTCGACCGGATATAAATACCCAATTTTTCCCCTGTCGGGAAATTTCCAAGTGTTGGATTTTTCCGAAGTTTAACGACGTTCTAAGTAGTGCAAGTAACGCGATGGACCCTCTAGAAGACAACAAACCTTAACTCGATTATGTGACCGTCTTGAACTGCCCTTTGAACCTTCGGGTTTGGGGCAGTACGGCGTGCCACATGTGAGGCGTTGGCTTGACCCTTCTACGGCTGGACCGTTGGTACTGAGGCACGAACGGAATGTTGTTAGACTTGTTTCATATGTTGATCTGTATCGGGAAAACTTGGGTGTTCGAATGTTCAATCGGAAAGTTTAACATTTTCTAATTATCTGGAATGGGATACAATAATTGGAATTCGCAAAAGTTATGTGATAACTGAATGAATGTTATAAACGTAGCACTTTAGTCTCACTTGATCGGTTGCCACGGAATTTTGATGTGATCAAAAGTCCGTTGCAATCACGTAGCGTACGCGGATACTCGCCGGGTAAACTTAATAGACAGCCTCACCCCATTGCCCCGACCAAGTGACTGTAGGAGAACCCCGTCGCCGAAAACATCCGTTAGGGTGCTCGCGGTAGCGGTGTTTCGCCTTGGTGCACTTCGTCGACGGTATCAGGGGTGCGGCCGCCTACTGAAGTTTGCGACGAGCATTCGATCAGAATATCGGGAATCCTGTTGAATTGCCCGACCAGGTATTGAAAAGTGTTTTCGATAATGAGACTAAAATGCGGGGTTTATAATTGTTAGGTATGCGATGTCTAAGTAATTCATTTGGTCAGGCATGCGATGTCTGAAGTGGTTGCGGATTCCAACTGTTGTAGTTTTACACTTTCTTTTCTGTGACCGTAAGTGTAATATGTGATATCGCCGGTTTCGTTGCTATATGTCAACGACAATTGGGATGCGCATATTTACTTACGTTGATGACATGTGATGTTATGTGTTGCTGGATATGTTGTATTGGATCGTCGTGTTTGAATAGCCGGGGGTTTTTATGTGAGATGAGTGTTTTTCATTTTCATTCATGTAAAAACTTGTATGTAATATTCTTTTACTGGGGCGCTTCCAGGTTGCGGAAGTTGTCACCGTTGTTGTATATTATTTACTTTTCTGCACTAGGATAGACCCAAGGAGGGGAGCACAAGTAACCGGGTTCTGGGGTCCAGTGGGAGACCAACTCGAGGAGTCGAGTCCGGGTCTCCTAACCCTAGAATTGGTAGGGTTGCTTGCCGCTCTCGTAGGGGTCTAGGGGTGTGGGATTGGCTATTCATCACGACCGTGGAATCCGTGTTTTATACTGGCTCGTATTGAAAACACGGACGTCCTAGTATATCCAATATTTCATATGTTTCTTCTGCTGTGATTTATCTGTGATCATGTGATGTTCTGTGACAGGTATTATATATAGTATATATGATATATTATATAGACATTGCTTATGTTTTACACCCGCGCTAGCCCTGCCTCGCTCTGGCGTTAGTTACCTAACCTAACGGTGCAGACGGGACATCGAGGCGAATGCGGATGGCATAAGCATACGTTATATTTATCTGTGATGGTTAGGTGGACTTAAATGATGGGATATTCATTAATGAGATTAATGAAAGAAAATAAACCTAATTGATGTTGTGGAATCGAATTTCAAAATAAAAACAGGTAGCTACAGTTCTTGCTTTGCATCGCGGTGTTCATTATAGAACATCCTGCACCTTATTCGATGAGGAAAGGACCGAGATCCCTTCACCGGGAGTGACTCCTTTAGCAATAACTGGCAGATGCTACAACCCTCGGTTTGTCTTTGATCGCTTCTATAGTTTCCACTTTGCACAGTGATATATATGATATATCCCGCACCTCATTCGATGAGGAAAGGGCCGACGATCCCTTCACCGGGAGTGACCCCTTTAGCAAAACTAGAAAAGCTTCGAAAAACATTCCATTTAAAAACCATTTGATTCCGCAACGAGATCAAGTTCAAAGCGTTAAAGGTTTTCATAAAAACCATTCGCAACCCTCCGTCATTTTAGGAAGTAGAGTACTTAGTATTCGTGCTGTGTTTGTTGACCATAGTCAAGGCACAGTGTACGGTAGCTAAGTGATGTCTTCCTACACCGCATATGATGCGATTAGTTAGGACAGTCATGTGGCTTTGTTGACCTTAGCCAAGGGTCATGTGGGTGGGTCTAATTAATCACGAAATGACGGGTAGAACTTGACTAGTACCTATGATTTGTTGACCTTAGCCAAGGTCATAGGTGCTAGGGGTAAAAACCATTATCGGGAGTTTCAAGTGTTGAAATTTGCAATGAGATTGCATACCTTCTATATGATAGTTGGATCCCGATACCCACTGCAAGTAATTGTTACTCCTGGGAGAGTTTTGCACTTTGCAATTAGCCGATCAAGTAGGTGTCTAGAAAGGTGTCAACGGGGTTACGCCTCTGGGAAAACGAGGTTTACTGTAATTAGGTCCGTGCGAAAGCACGGGGAACCTCCCTCAAAGTACCGACACTGGCCTGGCTGAAAGATTGGCGAACTTGTAGAGTGTAATTAATCCCGGCTAGTCTTTCCTTTTAAGGTTTGAAGGAAGATTTGATAAAAACAGTGGGAGCCATCCTGATTAGATAAAATATATAACCAATCTAATCTTGCAAGAGCGCACGCAGAGTGTTTTCTTCTCTCTCTCTCCTGGTAGCGACCATATCACGCCTTAATCAAGATAATAATACGGATGTATTGACCGAACCCGCTTGTTATACTGAGCTGGGGAACGTTGGTCCCGCTCCAACTTATAATTGTTATAAGACCGAGCAGGAAATAGGGGAATACCAGATTTCCTATGCCGCCCAAACGAAGAAAGTGCATATGATGCATCTCCTTCGGGTGTGTTCATTACAAAGAACTGTTTCTCAGTATCCTCTGCATCCTGGGTATATGATACCGGATCAGGATCCCAGATATGTAATCTGTTACATAGGGCTACAAAAGGGTAGAAAAACTGAGAACGGGTGATAAGTTTCATGAGACAGAAAACGGGGCAAGTGTTGCAGCCAAGTCTGTTGGTCACTGTCACCCTGTATTACGAATACATTGATTCTGAACAAATGTTATTAGATACCGAACCTGATATACAAAATCATATCAGTCTCTTTATTAGTAAAGAAAGGATATAATTTTGTATTAATGGATAATGTTTTGAACACTTCCTATATCAAAAGTTGATCGGTTCAGGCACGTTATCTAAAAGCATTGACGTTCTAAATCAAACTACAGTTCCTCGTATACAGAACACACACAAGAGGAAGAGTTCAGAAATGAACGAATTCTTCTTGAGGTATTGTAGACTAGGTCATATCAATGCGACCCGACTAGCTGAAGTTACATTTAGATGCATATTTAAATCAGTTTGAATTTACATCTTGTGAAACTTGCCAGTCATGTCACAAAGATATAATGACACCAGCTCTGTTTACTGGAAACAGAGGAAGAGTTGGTAAACTCTTGGGACTGATACATGATGATGTATGTAAGGTCTCCTGTCTACACATGCCAGGACTGGTTCTTTATACTTCATTATATTCTCTGATAATCTCTCAAGATTCAGTCATATATTCCTGTTGAAATATAAGTCCGAACCTTTTGAGGTATTCACAGAATATAAGTAGGAAGTAGAGAACCAATAACCGGGTATAAGTATTATGTCCTATGATGAGATCAGGGAGGAGAATACTTGTGCATGGAATCCTAGGACTATTCTAAAGGAAAATGTGATTCTCTCTCAGTATTACTCCTCTGAATACACCACAGCACAACGGTGTATCGGGGCGGACCAATCACACAATATTAGATATCGTGTGCTCTATGATGAGTATTACTGAGTTACCTATTTCCTTTTGGGGTTATGCACTTGAGAAGCTGCATACCTATTGAATTAGGTTCGAATCAAATCAATGCCTACCACTCCATATAAGATATGGTGCGGGAAGATCCTATCTCTTAAGTAAGTTAAGATTTGGGGTTGTCCGGCCTATGTTTAAAGCAAAATCCGGACAAGATCGAGGCAGGATCAGTTCTGTAGAACTGGAAAGGTTCCAGCTATACAAAACAGCAGTTGATGATTTGACAGAACCATAAGATTCTATAGTTCCCGACGAACCTCAGCCTCTCCGCCGATCTAGTAGGGTTCCTCATCCCCCTGAGAGATACCTCGGTTTCTCGATGACAGTGGGAGCAAGGATTGCATCATGAGATGATGACCCAACTAGTTTCGAGCAGGCCATCGAGAGTAGGGACTCTGTAAGAATGGCTGGATGCTTAGCGATCTGAGATGGAATCCATGTACACCAGCAAAGTATGGACTTTAGCTGCTATATCTGAAGGGTTAAATCCCCATCAGGAGCAAGTATATCTTGAGAAGATTACTTGGTGTAGATGGAAAAGTTGAGACTTTCGAAGCTAGGCTTATTAAAGGTTTTAGTCATCAACCAGGCATGGATAATGATGAAACCTTTTCCAAGTGACTATGCTTAAGTCCATCCAGATCCTACTTGCCACGGCTACATACCATGACTGGGATATCTGGTGGTTGGGTGCCCTGACTGCTTTTCTAAATACTGATTTAGAAGAGAACGTCTATAAGAACACAGCCAGAGGTCTTCGTAAATAGTGGGAGCAGCGGAAACGTGTGCAAGTTGCTTTACATAATGAAGCAGGCATCGCGGAGTTGGAACGTCTATTTTGATGTGATAGTCAAAGTGTTTGACTTCATCAAAATGGTAGACGAACCTTGTATATACAAAAGGGTAGTAGAGAGTAAGGTGGTCATCCTCGTATTGTACGAAAACAACATACTCTTAATAGGAAGAGAGTTTCCTATACTACGGTCGGTCAATCTCCTATTATCATAAGGATTCTCCAAATAGGATCAAAGTGATACCTCCTAAATCCTGAGTTTTCATCTATGAGATAGATGTAATTGGATGCTAGGATTCTCACTAGGTGTAGTGAGATGGTATCAATCGATCCTAGGGAGAATCACTGGAAGAGTTCCAGGGTGATAAAGACGACTGAATGTCAATCACAGGCATTATCTTTACCCTCAGTAAAGGGATGGTATGTTGGAAGAGTTCCAAGCTAGATACCGTGGCAAACTAGACGATAAAGGCTGGTAACATCGCTATTGAAGATACTACCAAAGAGGCAGTTTGGGTGTATAATGGTTCATAAGATGAACTTGGTTCCTGCCATTGTATGACAATGGAAGTGTGGCTTAGGCCCTGGAACCCTGGTCCCATCAGTGACCCAGACATATTCTGAGGAAGCATCACCTGATCATGGAGATAGTTGATCTCCAGGTTGATCGAGGTTAGGAGAGTAGACTTAGAGGACAACACGGCGGATCCACACACGAAGGCCCTTTTCCCAAAGAGAGACTTTTAGGGGATGGTTGAGTATGTAATACTGCAACCACTGCTACAGATGGCCCTAGTGCAAGTGGGAGATTGTTAGTTATATGTATGCCCTAGAGGCCATTACTGTACATTGGATGTATATTGTAGTGGATGCTGGGACATATATAGGTAGGACTTTCTTGCTCGACATGATAGTACGCTATCTGGTTGCACTTTATCTTAACATGTATACTTTCTGTCTCTCTGATTACATGTTGATAAAGCCCATAGGATGTGTACTCGACTTCCAGGACTATGATGTAGATCATACTAGTGGGGCCTGGGTAGTCCAAGAGTACATCCTTGAAATGTTCCTAGTCGAGGGAATGTCGAGACGGGGCATCGATATTCCAGAGTAGACTAGCGCATATCTTCTCGACCCATGCGATGGGCGATGGATGATCCCATATCCATTAGTGTTTGACATCGAAGATGGTATGCGGGTGCTCAGTGGAGACTGGGTACACTGAACGGACTCTCCGAGAACTCCCAGATGGTATTATACCTCACGTCAGATGGCAGTTCTCTGGTGACACTGGTACAGCTTAGTCTGTTGACCCGAGATCGTCATAGAGTCTTGTGTGTCTCCCACTGTGCTTTGATTTCCACCCTACCACGGCTCTACTGAGTCGTGCAAACAGGTGGTTTTTGGGTACAGTCCCGATTCACATGGAGGCAATGAGCGATAGGAGGGGATTCGTCTCTCCCGGTATTGGGGGTTGATGTTGTGCTATGCTCGACTGGCCATAACAGGAAATCCCTGGCCAGGGTTGCAGTGATATACTGGTAAGAGTTATCAGTAGCTTCACGAATGTTATGGACCCTACGTCGGCATGACTTATCGAGCTATTGGGGTCTGACGTTTACCACCCCTAGGCGAGATATACAACATATTAGACGAACAGACCGGACCGTACGGTAAGTGTTACTGGTCGGATTCACTGGAGTGTGAGCGGGCTTGCTCGTCGATCTTCAGATCGCTCAATACCCGGGTGGCCGTTATGTTTAGCAGACCGCTTGCGGCTTGCGGATGTTTGATATGATCATCATCTGCTACCGGCGTATTGACGAGTCTTTAGAGTCCTACACAGAGGTTTCCTAGCTCAAGCGAAACGAAATAGGAGCGCATATGAGATATGTGCGGGACCGAGAATAATGCGTGTATATGATACCGTATTCTATTCTCGCGATCAATGTATCGAATGGTTATATACGATATAACCTAGTTATCGAATCAAGGATTGATTCGATAAGCCGACACATTGGATACTAGCCGGTTATATGCGATATGACCGGATCGTTAAATCAAGTGTTGATTTAATGATTTAATACATAATTATATATTTGATATATTGCTTTGCATTAACTAGTATCGGTTCACTTTAAATGGATTTACTCACTTGGTTTGTGCACATTGTATATGTGATATATTTTGTGCACATGATTGTATCATGTTTGATGATACATGCAAGCTAGGGTTAGTACAAAGAATTAGACCATGGTTAGGTTTATGATTAGGGTTTTCTTTTTATTTACTTATTCATTTATTTATTCTTTTGTTTATTTTGAAAAAAGAAAAAGGTAAAGAGAAAAAGAATGGTTGCTAGTTTTGTTTGTAGTTGAAGTTTCTTGAAACTTTGACCAAGTCACCATTCTTATCTCATCCTTTAACCTAACCATTCAAGTTAACCATGGTCCATTCTCTACAACTAACCAAGGGTTAGTAAATGATAAGTATTGATTTATTTATCATTTACTTAACACTTATCATATTCTTTTTCATTATCTTCTTCTTCTTCAACAAAAGAAAAAGCTTGCTACATCAATGGTGTTTGATGAAAAAGTGTGAGAAATCCAAATCTAAAGTGAACCCAACTCCTATTTCTTCATCCTCTACCTCTTGCCAAGTAGTATAGGGTGTTTCCTTCACAAGTTTTTCCGACTAGGTGAAGGTGGAGCTTGATCTAGCGATGCCTCGACGTAGATCATCTTCGGCACGGACATCGACGACCTAGCTCGCTTATTCTTCGACGAAGCCGACGCTAGAGCCCGGGAGTTCACTTGGACAGCGAAGGCACTTCGTTGCGGAGCCGTGGAGGTGGTGGACCGGATCTACAAAGGTTGTATATCCGTTCCCTTAGTTAAAATGTTAACTAGTTTGCTTGTTTCGCCTAAATATCTAGTTAACGATCCGTTCTAGGTTTTCTCGGCACCGTAATTTTTAGAAAGAAGCGTGTTTGATCACTTGTGAGACTTCACTAGAGTGCCTAGGAACCCTACAGTCCAGCCGTAGAAGGGTCAAGCCAACGTCTCACATGTGGCACGCCGTACTGCCCCAAACCCGAAGGTTCAAAGGGCAGTTCAAGACGGTCACATAATCGAGTTAAGGTTTGTTGTCTTCTAGAGGGACCATCGCGTTACTTGCACTACTCAGAACGTCCTTAAACCACACAAAAATCCAACACTTGGATATTTTCCGGCAGGGGAAAAGTTGGGTATTTATATCCGGTCGGACTTTTTAACATATTCAAAAAATTATCCGGAAAGCACTTAGACAAAATTCGATAATCCGATCGAAATACCGAGTCCCCAATACAACCCAGAATACTCAACTCTTGAATAAATATTAAAAATTCCCAGAGAACTCAGCACTGAATAAAAGAAGTTACTGTGCAAAATAGGGTGGGTGACGTCATCATACGGCCGCGGAACCGCCGCAGAATCCTGGCTTCTGCCGCGGTTCCGCCGCACTTTGGAGGAATTGGGTGATCGTGTTTCACAGTAATTCTTAGAAAGTCCTGCTGAATTTTCTGCATATTTTTAATTTGGAAAAAACCCAGTTTTTAAAAAATGTACAGAGAGCAACTTTGATATTAGGGTTTCGGTTCGATCGGACTTCAAACTCCTTCTGGACTTCGCCTAAGGCTCTAGCTAGGCTCTGATACCACTGTAGGGTTCCTAGGCACACTATAGAGGTCTCACAAGGCATCAACCATGCCAATTTCTAATTTTATGGGTGCCGAGAAACCCTAATACGGATCGTCGACTAGAAATTTAGGCGATAAACAAATCTAGTTAACAACTTAACTAAAGATAAGAAGCTACAACCTTTGTAGATCCGGATATCCACTTTCTTGGCTCCACATAGGCGTCCTCTCGCTATCCATCTCGAATCCCGGACTCAATCGTCGGCTTGATCGGAGAAATGGGCGGACTAGGTCGTCGGCTTCGTGCCGAAGATGATCTACGTCGAGGCATCACAAGTTCAAGCTCCGACTTCACAAAGTTGTGAAACTTGTGAAGAAAACACCCAAAACAACTTGGCAATAGGTAGAGGGTGAAGAAATAGGAGGTGGGTTCACTTTAGAATTGGATTTCTCTCACTTTAGCTCAAGTTGCCATTGATGGACTTAAGCTTTTCTTGAAGAATAAGATGATGAAGAAGAAGAAAGAATATGATAAGTGTTGAATTAAAATGAAAAATAATTCAATACTTATCATAAGCTAACCATAGTTGAGTGTAGAGAATAGACCATGGTTACTTGGATGGGTTAGGGTTAAGCATGAAGACAAGAATGGTTAAGAAGTCAAAGCTTCATGAAGCTTCAACTAGAAACAAACATAGCCACCATTCTTATCTAAATCTTTTCCAAATAAATAAACAAATAAATAAATGAAAAAGCAAAAACCCTAATCATCTCTTAACCATGGTTTAATCCTTTACACTTAACCACATGATCAAGTATCATCAAACATGATACAAATATGTGCACAAAAATATATCACATATACAATGTGCATCAAGTGAGAAAATCCTTTTAAAATGAACCAATACTAGTTAATGCAAAGTAATATATCAAATATATAATTATACATTAAATCATTAAATCAACACTTGATTTAACGATCCGGTCATATCGCATATAACCGACTAGTATCCTATGTATCGGCTTATCGAACCAATCCTTGATTCGATATCTAGGTTATATCGCATATAACCAATCGATACATTCATCGCGAGAATTGAATACGGTATCACATACACGCATCATTCTCGGTCCTGCACATATCTCATATGCACTCCTATTTCGTTTCGCTTGAGCCAGGAAACCTCTGTGTAGGACTCTAAAGACTCGTCAATACGCCGGTAGCAGATGATGATCATATCAAGCACCCACAAGCCGCAAGCGGTCTGCTAAACGTAACGGCCATCCGGGTATTGAGCGATCAGAAGATCGACGAGCTAGACCGCTCACACTCCTATGAATCCAACCAGTAACACTTACCGTACAGTCCGGTCTGTTCTTCTGATATGTCGCATATCAAGTCTAGGGGTGGTAAACGTCAGACCCCAATAACCGATAAGTCGTGCCGATGTGAGGCTCATAACGGGTCGAGAAACTACTGGTAACACTTACCAGCAAATCTCTGATCAGCCCTGGCCAGGGACTTCCCTGTTACGGCCAATCGAGCACAGCGCAACATCAACCCCCAATACCGGGAGAGACGAAACCCCTCCTATCGCTCATTGCCTCCATGTGACTCGGGACTGTACCTAAAGACCACCGTTTTGCACGCCCTCATGGACGTGGTAAGGTGGAGATCAAAGCACAGTGGGAATCACACAAGACTCTATGACGATCTCGGGTCTACAGACTAACCTGTACAAGTGTCACCTGAGAACTGCCATCTGACGTGAGGTATAATACCATCTGGGAGTTCTCGGCGAGTCCGTCCAGTGTACCCAGTCTCCACTGAGCACCCGTATACCATCTCTGATGTCAAACACCAATGGATATGGGATCATCCATCGCCCATCTCATGGGTCGAGAAGCGTATACGCTAGTCTACACTGGTATATCGACGCCCTGTCTCGATACACCTACGACTAGGGACATTGAAGGATGTACTTATGGACTACCATGTCCCCACTAGTATGATCTGCATCATAGTCCAGGTAGTCAAGTACACATCCTAAGGGCTTTATCAACATGTAACTATAAGACAGTTTAAAGAGACAAGTGTACATGTTAAGATAAAGAGTAACCAGATAGCATACTATCATATCGAGCAAGAAAGTCATCTCTATATATGTCCAAGCATCCAATATAATATACATCATCTGTACAATACTGGCCTCTAGGACATACATACAACTAACAAGAAAACACTCTACGTGCGCTCTTGCAAGATTAGATTGGTTATATATTTTATCTAATCAGGATAGCTCCCACTGTTTTTATCAAATCTTCCTTCAAACCTTAAAAGGAAAGACTAGCCGGGATTAATTACACCCTATAAGTTCGCCAATCTTTCAGCCAGGCCAGTGCCGGTACTTTGAGGGAGGTTCCCCATGCTTTCGCACGGACCTAATTAAAATAAACCTCATTTTCCCAGGGGCGTAACCCCGTTAACACCTTTCTAGACACCTACTTAATCGGCTAATTGTAAAGTGCAAAACTCTCCCAGGAGTAACAATTACTCGCAGTGGGTATCAGGATCCAACTATCATATAGAAGGTATGCAATCTCATTGCAAATTTTAACACTTGAAACTCCCGATAATGGTTTTTACCCCTAGCACTTATGACATTGACTATAATCAACATATCATAAGCAGTAGTCAAGTTTTACCTGTCATTTCATGATTAATTAGACCCACCCATATGACCCTTGACTATAATCAACATAATTACATGAATATCCTAACTAATCGCATCATATGTTGTATAGGAAGAGATCATTTAGCTACAGTATACTACGCCTTGACTATAATCAACATACGCAATATGAATACTAAGTACTCTACTTTCTAAAATGACGGAGGGTTGCGGATGGTTTTTATTAAAACCTTTAACGCTTTGAACTTGATCTCGTTGCAGAATCAAATATTTTAAAAGGAGTGGCTTAAGCTCCGCTTTTTGAAACTTTGCTTTTTCGTAAAAAACCAAGTTGATTTCAAATTCGATTCCACAACATCATTAGGTATATTTTCTTTCATTAATCTCATTAATGAATGTCTCATCATTTAAGTTATCTAAGCATCACAGATAAATACAACGTACGCTTATGCCATCCGCATTCGCCACGAAGTCTCGTCATGCACCGTTAGGTTAGGTAACTAACGGCGGGGCGGGGCAGGGCTAGCGCGGGTGAAAAACATAAGCAACGTCTATAATATATCATATATATTATATATAGTATTTATCTCAGAATATAGAGTGATCATATCACAGAATATCAACAGCAAAAGACAACATATGAAATATTAGATATATTAGGATTTCCGGGTTTTAATTTAAGCATGTATAAAATATGGATTCCACAGTCGTGATGAATAGCCAATCCCACATCCCAAGACCCCTACGAGAGCGACAAGCAACCCTACCAATTCTAGAGTTAGGAGACCCGGACTCGACTCCTCGAGATGGTCTCCCACTGGACTCTAGAACCCGGTTATTTGTGCTCCCCTCCTTCGGTCTATCCTAATGCGGAAAAGTAAATAATATACATCAACGGTGACATCTTCCTCAACCCGGAAGTGCCCCAATAAAAGAATATTACATACAAGTTTTTACATGAATGAAAATGAAAAACTCTCATCTCACATAAAAACTCCCGGCTATTCAAACACGACGATCCAATATAACATATCCCAGCAACACATAACATCACATGTCATCAACGTAAGTAAATATGCATATCCCAATTGTCGTTGACGTATAGTAACGAAACCGGCGATACACCACATGTTACACTTACGGTTGCAGAAAAGAAAGTGAAGCTACAACAATTGGAATCCGCAACCACCTTAGACATCATAAACCCGTAATATCTCATATTCCGGATTTCAGGCCTAACACTATGAATTTCTTAGACATCACATGCCTAACAATTATAAACCCCGTATTTTAGTCTCGATATTGAAAATACTTTCCAATAATAAGTTGGGCAATTCAATAAGATTCCCGACACCTGATCGAATGCTCGTCGAAAACAGTAGACGGCCGTACCGCCGATACCGTCGACGAAGTACACTTAGGCGGAATACCGCGGCCGCGAGCACCCGGACGGATGCTATTTGGCAACAGAGTTCTCCTACAGTCACTTGGTCGGGGCTATAGGGCATGCCTATCTAGTAAGGTTACCCGGCGAGTATCCGCGTACGCTACGTGATTGCGACGGACTTTTGATCCATATCAAAATTCCGTGGCAACCGATCAAATGAGACTAAATTGCTAGATTTATAAAATTCAAATATTGTGAATTCCAAGTATTGTATCCCATCATAAATATCCGGACGAAGTTAAACTTTTCGATCGATTCATCAAACTCCCACAATTCCCCGAGAGCTCAACACTTGAGCACAGTTAAAAAATACCCAGAACATGCCACAGCACCTATGGACCAACAGTAGAAGGGCAAACCCAAGCCTCATTAATGGCCCCACGGAACTGTCGCAAACCCTAAGCTTCGAAAGCAATTCCATGGTCATAATATCGAGTTAGGGTTTCATTCTTCTAGAGGGTCCACAGAATCAATTGCATGATTTTCCGAATACTATAAACTTGGAAAAATGGGTTTTTGACATTCGTTCGAACTTTTTAACTTCATCTAGATAACATGTGAAAACCCGAGACCATGTTAAACTATGAATAAGAAAAACTCCGAATAGCCTATACAGTATGACCACATCACATGCAATCACAGAAAAAACAAGCAACACCTGAAGAACCAAAACCCAGAGACTGGAACAATACCAAACTTTGAAGCCCAAAACCCTTAACTTGGCCGAGCTCACCGGTTTTTTAGGGGTTGTGGCCAGCCACAATTGGTCAAAATAGGACCATATTTTGGCAGTGTTCATGGTGTATCACATACATCATTCTGCAGTTATTTAAAAAAATTCGAGGACTTTAAAAAATTCGACAGAAACTAGGTTTCGATGTTTCAAGTTTCGGAGTAGTTTCAATTTCGTAATCTAACAAATATCGTCTAATACTCTAGCCCGGCTCTGATACCACTGTTGGGATTCCTCAGCACCCTACTGGTTTTTCACAGTATCAAGCATGCCAATTTCAAAAATTCTAGAGTGCTAATGAACCCTAACCTAGGATCTAGCTAGAGTGAATAGACAATATAAAGCATGTAATCAAACATTACAACAAGTGAATGAGGAATACAACCTTTGTAGACCGGTCCTTCACTTCTAAAGCTCCATGTAGAAGTCTCTTCGCTGCAAGTAGTGATCTCCCGAACTCTAGTATGGGTTCCCTTGGAGAAATGAACAACCTTGCTCGAAATCATCGAGGCCGAAGATGATCTACATCGAGGAGACTCAAACCCAAGCTACCTCCTCACTAGGTGATGAACTTTGTGAAGAGAACACTCTAAACTAAATGGTTAGTAATAGAGGATGATGAAATAGGAATTTTGCTCACTTTAGATTTGATTTTCTCACTCATTTTCACCATTTTTCATGATGCTAGAGAACCAGAGGAATGAGAGGAAGAAAACAACTTAAGAATAAATCAAGTGGTGAATGGCAACCATGGGTGAGTTAGTATCATATACTAACCATTGTAGATACTAAACCATGGCTAATTATAATGGTTAGGTTAATAAATATCTAAAGTAAAACAAAACAAGTGGACTAGTCAAAGATGCTTTAAGCTTCTCCAAGCTTCCAAGCATGACATAATGCCACCAATTTTGAATTACTAAAATAAATAAAACCCTACATTATATATAGCATGGTGTAAATCACACACATACCCATGAAGAATGTATCATCTAGCATGAGACAAAATAATGTACACTAATATATATCACATATATACTTAATGCACACATCAAGTGAGAAAAGAATCGTAAGTGAGCTAATACTAGTTAATGTAAATTAATATATCAAATATATAATTATACATTAGATTATTAAATCAACACTTGATTTAATAATCCGGCTATATTACATATAACCGACTAGTATCGTATGCATCAATTTATCGAATCAACACTTGATTCGATAACCCGGCTATATCACATATAACCGACCGATGACACAAATCGCGAGAATAGAATACGGTATCACATACTCGTATTAATCTCGGTCCCACACATATCACATATGTGCTCCTACTCCATTTCGCTTGAGCCAGGAAACCTCTGTGTAGGACTCTAAAGACTCGTCAATACGCTGGCAGTATGCGATGACCATATCAAACACCCACAAGCCGCAAGAGGCCTGCTAAACGTAACGGCCACCCGGGTACTGAGCGATCAGAAGATCAACAAGCAAGCCTGCTCATACTCTTGCGAATCCAATCAGTAACACTACCATACAGTCCAGTATCTTCATCCGATATGTCGCATATCTCGCCTAGGGGTGGTAAACGTCAGACCCCAATAGCCTGATATGTCATGCCGATGCAAGGTCCATAATGGGTCGAGAAACTACTGATAACACTTACCAGTAAATCTCATCTACCCTGGACAGGGATTTCCAGTTATGGCCAATCGAGCATAGCGCAACATCAACCCCCAATACCGGGAGAGACGAAATCCCCTCCTATCGCTCATTGCCTCCATATGACTCGGGAATGTACCCAAAAACCACCTGTTTGCATGACTCAGTAGAACCGTGGTAGGTTGGAAATCAAACCACAGTGGGAGACACACAATTCTCTATGACGATCTCAGGTCGACAGACTAACCTGTACCAGTGTCACCAGAGAACTGCTATCTGACGTGGGGTATAATACCATTTAGGAGTTCTCGGCGAGTCCGTTCAGTGTATCCAGTCTCCACTGATGTCAAACACCAATGGATATGGGTCGAGAAGCGTATACGCTAGTCTACTCTGAAACATCGATGCCCTGTCTCGATATTCCCTCGACTAGGAACAATTGAAGGATGAACTCATGGACGGTCCAGGCCCCACCAGTATGATCTGCATCATAATCCTGGTAGTTAAGTACACATCCTAAGGGCTTTATCAACATATAACAGAGAGAAAATAAGTGTACATGTTAAGATAAAGAGCAACCAGATAGCGTACTATCATGTCGAGCAAGAAAGTCCTCCCTATATATGTCCCAGCATCCACTATAATATACATCTCATGTACAATAATGGCCTCTAGGGCATACATACAACTAACAATTTATAATATAACATTCTAAATCAATATGCATGCACTATAGGATATATAAACATACCTGCAGGTGCAGTAGTGGCCTCTGCCTCTGATGTGGACGCACCACCAACAGCTAGACAATTAAACATTGACTATATAAGTAATTTTGAAATAAATATGCGTGTATATCTATAATATTACATTCAAAATGAATATGCGTGCAATATACCTGGAGGTGTGGCAAAGTCCACACGGAAGGAGTCATCCGAAGGGATACCGATCGGGGTGCAAGACCAGCCCTCTGGAGCTCCCTACGCAGCTCCCTGGGCGGCAGAACCGCTCTGCCTCTGCCTCTGCCGTGACTGGTACTCCTGCTGCCCCTCGCTGCTCCGGGCGTCCTCATCAGACGTAGATAAGAGTACAATCGTTACATATGCATGCAATATATGTATAGATCGTAGAAATGTGAAGTAATAATATAGCATTACTGATAACCTTTTTCGTTTTGTAGACGTATTAGACATATCTACTTGGATTTCATCATTCATATCATTTCTAACCCACGTAACTTCACGATCAGCTTAAGACAACTCGTCTTTTGAAACAAATGGTTAGATTACTCCAAGTTTTCTCTCTTCTTCATCCTCATCGTTGTCCTCCATACGATCCTCGAATTCTGGGACATCGTAAACATCCCTGGATTTCCAACGGTATACGACACTCCATCCCGGATACTTCAAGCACTGTGAGTAGTATACTTGGAACGCTTGGTTCGGAAAGATAAATGGATCGTCCTGACCGTAAAATCGAAGTGTGTTCACACTAGTCAATCCATTTTCATCTTTCCAAGTCCCGAGATTGTTTCTCCACTTATCTATATCGGTTCGTGTATCGTACCATATACACTGAAATATATAAAACGGTTCTGATCGTCCCGGATATTGGATGCCAAGTATGCAATTTAAGTATCCATAAAAAATTACACCATCCGATCCTACTGTCGCAATCCCACTATTCTGAGTGGTTCGAGATGTTTCTATGTCCTTAACTTCAAATTTGTATCCAAGTACACCGAATCCTTTATAATATGCAACATCTATACTAGAAAACTGAGCTAAACATCTTGAATCTCTCTCTAATGATGCAAACAAGTTCGAATCGTGAATCAGATAAAACAAATTTTACGGAAAATACATAACGATATAAGTTTAGATTAAGACTGGTGGCAATAACATGTTATTCGAACAACTTATATGATCTACAACCCAATCGCAAAAATTATCTTGATGACATTTTTCCAATCGTTCATCATTCCAATCAGGATGCCTCTCACGTACCTCATTAATATGAATTCTGTTCTCAACAATAAATTATGACATTAATATTATATTATTTCATACACACACAAACACAAATATAATAATTAATCCAAAAAAATTACTCTCTAATTTCTTCAAGACATACGCTATTAAGGAGGATAAACCGATAAATCTTATTGATAAACATAGTGTCTACTCTCTTATAATCAGCTTTACCATATGGCATGTCCTGAATTCTCCAAGGCCGGTTAAGCTTCGTCTCAATGTTCTCGTCCAGATAGCTTGAACAAAATATGGTTATTTCATCTAGAAGATAACCTTGCATGATAGAACCCTCTGGTCGATTTTTATTGCGTATATACTTTTTTAGAGTGTAGAGGTACCTAAAGAAAAATATGTTAAATAAATAAATACGGGCATATAGGACAACAATAATTTTACAACTTGCGTGAAACGAAAAATTCCACGTGCCTTTCGACGAGATACATCCATCGATATTGTACCGGTCCGGCAAATTTAGCCTCTATAGCAAGATAAACCGTCAGGTGTATTATGATATCGAAAAATGACGGTGGGAAAATACGCTCAAACCTGCAAAGTATCAATGAAATAGAATTTTTTTGATTCTCCAGCGTCACAACATCTAAGGTTTTAGCGCACAATTCTCTAAAAAAGCAACAAAATGAAAGTCAACCTTAGCACCACAATGAAGTTTTAGAGGCATCAAGCATGCCAAATTTTAAATTTTATTAGGTGCTAAGTTAGACTAACAAGATCTTTACTAGATTATTAGGATTTGCCTTTGTGATGTGATGAACTAAATAGAAGAAAAGAGCATACAACGTTTGTAGCTCGAGTCCTTCACTTCATATGCTCTGTGTAATAGTCCCGCGACTCCACTAGGCTCCACTTGAGGCTTTGGACGAGCTTCCTCCGATGACCTTCGTGCCGAAGATGATCCACGCGATGTCCCTCCACCTCAAACTACCTCTACACTAAACTCTTTAGCGTAGTAAACACGCTACACTCGATCGCTAGTCAAGTGTAAGATGGTGAAGTAGAGGATGGTAAAAGCTCACAAGTTTGTGTTCAAGCTTCATGGTTCACATCACATGTGAGGGTTGAAGCTTGAACTATAGCAATTGAGGAAGAAGAAGCTAGAGAGCAACCATGAGAGCAACTCAAGAAAATGGCTAAGTGTTGAGAATGAGCAAAGAATGAATGATAACTCTTGACCCCCACTCATTCAAGCATGGAATTTTGCAATATAAAATTGCAACCATGCTTGAATAGTGAGACAAGATGAATAAACAAATATAATTCCTATGCTTGCAACCATGCTCTCAATTTACACATCATTTCTATTTTTCTCAAAAATAGAAAATCAAGCCATGCTTCATTATTATTAGTAATATTAGTATTATATATATATATATAATGAAGAATAATTAGTGAGCTAATGATATTAGTTAAGATATAATAATATCACATATAATATATCACATTATTAAATCAACTCCTGATTTAATAATCCGGTTATATCGCATATGACCGACTAATATCATTCATCTGTATATCACATTATCAAATCAACACTTGATTCGACAATCTGGTTATATCACATATAACCTAACCGATAACAGATAACTGCCAGATTACAATACGGTATCACATACACGTATTTAATCAGGCCCACACACATATCACATATGTGTCCTACTTCATTTCGCTTGAACCAGAGAACTTCTGTGTGGGACTCTAAAGACTCGTCAATACGCCAGCAGTAGGTGAAGATCACATCAGTCACCTATAAGCCGCCGGCGATACTAGCTGGACGTAACGGCTACCCGGGTATTGAGCGATATGAAGATCCACAAGCAAGCTTGTCCATAGTCTCCATGAAGCCTATCAGTAACACTATCGTGCATTCCGGTCTCTTCGTCTGATATGTCACATATTATGTCTAAGGGTGGTAAACGTCAGACCCTAGTAACGTGATAAGTCATACTGATGTCTATCCTATAACGGTTCGAGAAACTACTGGTAACACTTATCAGTAAATCTCATAAGCAGCCCTGGCCAGAGACTTCCAGTTATAGCCAATCGAGCATAGCGCAACATCAACCCCAATACCGGGAGAGACGAAACCCCTCCTATCGCTCATTGGCTCCATGCAACTCGGGACTGTACCCAAAAATCCACCTATTTGCACGTCTCCTTTGAGCATGGTAGGGAGGAAATCAAAGCACAGTGGGAGCCGTACAAGACTCTATGACGATCTCGGGTCTACAGACTAACCTGTACCAGTGTCACCAGAGAACTGCTATCTGACGATAGGTATACTACCACATAGGAGCCCTCGACGAGTCCTGTTTGGCGTACCCATTCTCTAATGAGCACCTGTATACAATCTTTGATGTCACACACCAATGGTTGTAGGATCAACCATTGCCCTCTAAGGGACAAGAAACGTACACACTATTTTACTCTGGAATATCGATGCCCTAATCTCGATATTCCCACGACTAGGAACTAATTAAAGGATGTACTTTTGGACCACCATGGACCCACTAGTATGATCTCATCATAGTTCTGGTAGTCAAGTACATATCCTAAGGGCTTTATCAACATATAAGAGACAGAGTATAAATACCAGTCTACATGTTAAGATAAAGAGTAACCAGATAGCATACTATCATGTCGAGCAAGAAAGTCCTCTATATATATGTCCAAGCATCCACTATAATATACATCACATGTACAATAATAGCCTCTAGGGCATACATATTCCTAACAATCTTCCGCTTGCACTAAGGCCGGTTGTTGTAGTATCTCATACTCAACGTTCCAAAAGTCTCTCGAATAGCATCTGGAGGATGGCCTCGGTGAGTGGATCCGCTGTGTTATCCTCTGTGTCAACTCTCCTGACATCAATCTCCCGGAGATCAACTATCTCCCTGATCAGGTGATACTATCTAAGAATATGTCTGGATCGCTGACAGGACCGGGGTTCCTAGGCCAAAGCTGTAAGTCCATATTGCGACCCCCGGTTCTTACGGGGAGGCGGAAACGGTATAAAAAACGAATTTTTATCGCAAGAGGCAACATGGACTAAACTATGGTCGGGATCGTTGTCTAAACTAAAACTAGCAAACTATGCTAAAGAGAGTTAGCTACTCGGATGAAGATGGTTATACCTAAACTTGAACTCCTTCTCTTCAAGCTCCGATGGTGGTTCGATGGCTCCTTCTCGTTGTCTCCGTACGCCGAAGATAGATCCACTTGAAAGCTCCAACCTTTAGCTCCTTCTTCGTTCTTTGAAGAAACTAGTTCACTTGGTTTGCTAAACCTAGTGAACTAGAATGAGTAGAGATGATTTAGAATGGGATTTTATCTATGGTTCTTGATTCTCAACTCATGAGACAAGAGAACCATAGATCAAGAGAGGGAGCAAGAGGTTGAGGATGAGAGCAAGAGGAGAGCTCAAGAACAAGAGAGAGAATGAGCAAGAAAGAATGAGCAAGTATTTTGTCTCTCACCCTCTCATAATCCAAAGCAATGATAACTCATCATATCAACAAAAGTCTTATGTGATGGTTGAAGTAACCATAACCTTATCATGTCATGCACTCATTTTACTCAAATGAACAAGCAAGAAAAAGTCTTTGGCATGAAATGATAACCATGGTTATCATGATGGTCAACTAGTCAAGCCTAGTCAACCGGTCAACAAGTCAACAAAAGTCAACAAGTCACCAAAGTCAACAAGTCAACAAAAGTCAACAAGTCAACAACCATATCACCATAATACTTAATTAATATAATAGTTAATCACATATCATATTCTCATTAGGGTTGAGCATAAAGTCAAAAAGTCAACGGTCAACTGTCAACAACCCTAATGAGAATCCGCTGCCTCTGCCTCCCTGTCAACTGTGCATACACACCCGCATCCGCGTTCCGAGGAACACGAATGCAAACTGGATAAATCCAATCCCATAAGGTACACTAGGATCTGGCTTAAACCAAAGCCCGCTAGTGTAAACTGTCCGGACACTGTACGTGCACAAGTGCACGGATGTGACCGAACCCTGTCGCAAAACCATGCGACCTGTCGCAATACCATGCGACCTCTACTCTTTTGCCTAAAGGCGAAAAGCTTTCTGTGTGGGACTCTAAAGACTCGACACTACGCTGGCAGTGGGTTTAACCACAGACCGCAAGCGGCACTAGCTGTGCGTAACGGTCCCCAGGTAATGCCGACAAGAAGACCGACGAGGCGAAACCCATCTGAACTCCTACTGAGCCTGAGTGTGACATTCTCCATACAGTCCGGTCTGTTCGTCTGATACATCGCATGGCGGGCCTAGGGGGCGGTAAACGTCAGTCCCCCAATAGCGGTACAAGTCGTGCCGGAGTGAAGCCCAATACACCCTGAGATAACACTGGAAACCTACCAGTATATCTCGTTTGCCCTGGCCAGGGACTACTCGTGTAATGGCTCTCCTAGACACAGCGCGATGTCAACCCCCAATACCGGGAGAGACGAATCCTGTCTAACCGTCACTGCCTCCAAGTGCTTCGGGACTGCACCCAACTACCACCTGTTTGCACGACTCCTTTGAGCCGTGGTAGGGTAGTGATCAAAGTACAGTGGGAACACACCCGAGGCGAAGTGACAGTGTCAAGTCAGCGGACTAAGCTGTACTCATGTCACCTGGGAACTGATAACTGACGATAGGTATAATACCAACTAGTCAGTTCCCGACGAGTCCTGTCCAGTGTACCCGTAACCTAACGAGCACCCGCATACTATCTCAAGTACGACGTACTGACGGCTGTGGGACAGACCGTCTCCCACACTGGGATGAGAAGCGCATGCGCTGGTCTACTCCGGAGTATCGATGCCCTGTCTCGATAGTCCTGCGACCAGGGACCTGAATAAGGATGTGCTTATAGATTACCCAGCCCCCACTAGTGTGACTGCCATCACAACGCTGGTAATCAAGCAAAGATCCTAAGGGCTCCACTAATGCGTATAAGTGATATACTGAAATAAACACAAGTACACATTGAAGTAGAAACAAACCAAGTAGCATACTACTATTTTGAGCAAGATTGTATATACAAGGTGAATATCCCAAGCATCCATTAAGTAATATACAAACTAGTATGATACAGTAATGGCCTTTAGGGCATATACACTAACAATCTCCCACTTGCACTAAGGCCATGTACTGGCGTATCGAAGACCAATCATCTCGATCAGCCGCTCGAACTGAGTCTGGGGCAGGGCCTTGGTGAATGGATCTGCAGTGTTGTCTTCTGAAGCAACTCTCCGAACCTCGATCTCCTTGCGATCCACGATCTCCCTGATCAGGTGATACCGCCTCAAGATGTGCCTGGATCTTTGATGGGACCTGGGTTCCTTTGCTAAAGCTATAGCCCCGTTGTTGTCGCAATACAGAGGTACTGGGTCAACAATGGACGGAACCACCTGAAGTTCCTTTAAAAACTTCCTTATCCAGACAGCTTCTTTTGCGGCATCAGATGCAGCGATGTATTCCGCTTCCATAGTCGAGTCTGCAACGGTTTCCTGTTTGGAACTCTTCCAACACACCGCCCCTCCATTGAGGGTAAAGACAAAACCCGACATGGACTTGGAATCATCCTTGTCACTCTGGAAGCTGGAGTCAGCAAAGGCCTCAATCTGGAGGTCTTTTCCGCCATACACCAAAAACATCTCCTTAGTCCTCCTCAGGTACTTGAGAATGTTCTTTACCGCTATCCAATGTTTCTCCCCAGGGTTTGACTGATACCGGCTTACTACACTCAGTGCATAAGCTACATCCGGTCTGGTACACAACATCGCATACATTATAGAGCCTACCGCAGAAGCGTAGGGTATAATAGACATGCGATCCCTCTCCAAATCAGTCTTAGGAGACATCTCTTTAGAGAGGGTGACCCCGTGACAAGCCGGTAGGTTACCGCGCTTGGAATCTTCCATACTGAACCTCTTCAGTATGGTGTCGATGTACCTGGACTGTGAAAGTCCTAATATCCTCTTGGATCTGTCACGGTAGATCCGGATACCCAGAATGTATGAGGCATCACCCAGGTCTTTCATGGAGAACCTGTGTGATAAGAACCCCTTGACAGATTGTAGCATAGGAATGTCATTTCCTATTAAGAGAATGTCATCCACGTATAAAACGAGGAATACTACAGTTCTCGCTACAAATCTACAATAGATGCATGGTTCATCTGGATTTTTGATAAAGCCAAATTCTTTGACCGTCTCATCAAAGCAGATGTTCCAACTCCGCGATGCCTGCTTTAGTCCATAGATGGACTTAAGCAACTTGCACACCTTTCCGCTGCTCCCACTCTGAATGAAACCCTCTGGCTGGTCCATATAGACACACTCCTCTAAATTTCCATTTAGAAAAGCTGTCTTTACGTCCATTTGCCAGATCTCATAATCGTGGAAGGCAGCAATGGCAAGAAGGATCCGAATGGATTTCAGCATGGCTACTGGAGAAAAGGTTTCGTCGTAGTCCAAGCCAGGTCTTTGACGAAAACCCTTTGCTACCAGCCTAGCTTTATAGGTCTCAACCTGTCCATCTACACCAATCTTCCTTTTGAAGATCCACTTGCATCCTACGGGTTTTACCCCGTCTGGAGCAATGTCCAACGTCCATACCTTGTTGGTGTACATGGACTCCATTTCGGTCCGCATTGCATCCAGCCATTTCACTGAGTCAACGCTCTGAAAGGCCTGCTGGAAGCTAGTAGGCTCATCATAATCTATGATGCAATCCTCTCTATCCCCGTCTATGAGAAAACCGCAGTATCTCTCGGGCGGATGAGACTGCCTACTACTCCTGCGGAGCGGCGTAGGAATGTCCTGTTCTGTTGAACCCTCTGGTTCCACTAAGCTTTCAGTAACAGTCTGTGGTTCTGGAATTTCTTCCAGTTCTATTGTGTTCCCACTTATCTGGGTTTCCAAAAACTCAGTTTCCAAGAAGCGGGCATGCTGAGAAACAAAAACCTTTTGTTCCTCAGCGGAATAGAAAAGATACCCCCTGGAGTTCCTTGGGTATCCCACAAACTTACACTGTACTGAACGTGCCTCAAGCTTGTCCGCATGCTGCTTTTTTACAAAAGCTGGACATCCCCATACCTTAAGATAATTAAGACAGGGTTTCTTCCCAGTCCACATCTCATATGGGGTGGTGGGCACAGTCTTGGTAGGAGCCTTGTTCAAGAGATACGCAGCTGCTTCTAGTGCATATCCCCAGAATGATCGCGGTAACTCAGCGTTACTCATCATGGACCGAACCATATCCAATAGGGTTCGGTTCCGTCTCTCCGATACACCGTTATGTTGCGGAGTGTATGGAGGAGTAAGCTGAGAGAGAATACCATTCTCTTTTAAGTAATTCAGGAATTCGGCACTTAAGTATTCTCCACCTCGATCCGATCTTAGAATCTTAATA
The DNA here is from genome assembly GCA_030015575.1 of Agapanthus africanus. Lineage (NCBI taxonomy): Eukaryota > Viridiplantae > Streptophyta > Magnoliopsida > Asparagales > Amaryllidaceae > Agapanthus > Agapanthus africanus. Next base: position 428,153,249 of record CM057345.1, on the reverse strand, counting down.
CTTTTGCCGGTCTGTTTCTCTACTTCATTCTTATACTCCTGGAATTTTCCAAAGGCCTCGGACTTATGTTTCATTAAGAAGACATAACCGTACCTTGAGAAGTCATCCGTAAAAGTAATGAAGTAAGAATGTCCGCTTCGGGCATGTGTAGACATTGGACCGCACACGTCACTGTGTACGAGTCCTAAGAGCTCACTCGCTCTTACTCCTTGTCCAGTAAACGGAGTCTTTGTCATCTTTCCTTTGAGACAAGATTGACAAGTGGCATACGATTGATATTCGAACGCATTCAAATATCCTTCTGTATGTAACTTAGTCAACCTTCTCTCATTGATGTGACCCAATCTACAATGCCATAAGAAAGTCTGATTCATTTCCGGAGACTTTCTTTTGTGTGTATTCTGGACGTTGAAAATCTGTGGTTGGTTTAACACGTATATACCATTACTCAATGTACCTGACCCAATCAAAACTTTGATTAAGGTGAATGTTTACAACATTACTTACAAACGCAAATTCATAACCTTCTTTAGAAACTAAAGATACAGAAATGATATTACAAGTTGCGTTGGGTACAAAAAAGCAATTACGCAAAACCAAAACATGTCCATCTGACATTCCCAGGTGATAGTCCCCCACGGCTTTAGCATCCATGCTAGCTCCGTTCGCAACTTTGAGGGTCATGTCACCTGCCTTCAAAACACTATGGTTTCTCAACGCCTGCAAAGAATTACAGATATGAGATCCTGATCCGGTATCCAATACCCAGGAAGTAGAGTTTATTGAAAGACAGTTTTCAATAACATACACACCTGAAGCTGAAGCTGCAACCTGCTTCAATTCCTGTGTTCTGGCCTTCCAGGCCCTGCAATCATTCTTCCAGTGTCCTTTCTTATGACAATAGAAGCATTCTTCCTTATCCACAAGCTTCCCCGCTATCTTTGTTGCTTTGCCTTTTCCCTTCGTATCCACTTTACCAACACCGCCCCTTGGTTTGGCGGGGGCCTTCTTCTTCTTTCCCTTGGCTTTCGCCTTGGACCTAGAAGAAGATGATCCTCCTACAAACAAAGTGGATGTTTCCCTACCTTTCTGTAGGGTGCCCTCTGCGCTCCTCAGCATGTTGAGGAGCTCTGATAGTTCAACCTCTTTTTCTTGTAGGTTGAAGTTCAGTATAAACTGGGCGTAAGTGGAAGGAAGGGACTGGAGAACTATATCCGTATATAGCTCACTCTCCAATGTGATCCCTAGGTCAGCGAGTTCCTCAATGAAGCCGATCATCTTTAGCACATGCTCGGCTACTGATGATCCGACGGCCATTCTTGTCGAAAATAACTTTTTCGACGCTTCGTATCTTGCGATACGTGATTGCTCTCCATACAGTTCTTTTGTATGGAGCAATATGGACTCCATGTCCATATTCTCATGCCTCCTCTGATGTTCGTTGTCCATCGAGGCAAGCAGGAGGCATTTGGCCTTCGCGCTATCAATCTCCCAAGTCTTACGAATTTCCTTATCCGCGACGCTGGAAGTTGGACCAGGGACAGGGGGAGCTTTGGTGGTAAGAAGATACCCCAGCTTGTCATAAGTGATTGCTATCTTGACATTCCTGAGCCAATCTTTGTAGTTTGGCCCTGTCAGTTTGTTTTTATCTAGGAGTAACTTAAGTCCAGTCATGTTGATTGGTCGCTGCAATTAGGAGAGAGAAGAAGAAACACTCAGCATGATGCTCTTGCAAGTTTAGAGTGGTTTTTAGTTTGTCTAAACAGGATGGCTCCCACTGTTTCTCGAATCCCTCCTCAAACCATAAAGGAAGAATTAGTCAGGATCAATCCCACCGTACAATACTTGCTTAACCGTTCAGCCAGGCCGGTGTCGGTACTTCGAGGGAGGTTTTCCAACGCTTTCGCGAAGTTCCTTAATTAGAGAACCTCTTTTCCCTGGGGGCGTAGCCCCGCTAACACCTTTCTAGGCACCTACTAGGTTTATAGCATTGATCGTTAAGTGAGAAATTTCCCGAGGAGTAGCATATACTCACAGTAGGATCGGGATCCAAATATTATCGCGTGACGAAACTGAAGGAATCCTACCAGAATCATCACACTCCAAATGGTATGCAAATCTAGCAAGTTTCAGTACTTATGAAACTCCCGATGTGGATTTTTGCCCCATGCTCTTATGACCTTGACGAAGGTCAACAAATCATAAGTCACATGTCAAGTTCTGCCCGTCATTATCCAGGTTAATTTGAATCCACCCGTATGTACCCTTGACGAAGGTCAACAAGGTAATGCGAATGTCCCAAACCAACGCATCTATCTATGCTACATATGAATACCCAATAGCTACCAATCACTATGCTTTGACGAAGGTCAACAAACACAGCTTGAATACTTATTGAATATTCATACGAAACGACGGAGGGCTACGAATGGTTTTGGCGAAACCGTGAACGTAGTGAACTTGATTTAATCGATGGAACGAGATAGCTTTTAGAAGGAGTGGCTCAAGCTCCGCATTTAAAAGTTATTTTGAAAAGAACCGAGTGGTTTTTCGAAAGTGTTCCAACGACTTTAACTTGGTTTATTATCTTGCATTAGTTCTTTTAATGCGTGATATTCTTGCATTAGTACTTTTAATGCGTCCCATCATTTAACCCTACCATTGCAGAAAACAACCAAAATATGACGTACGCTTATGCCATTCGCATTCGCCACTGGGCCCCGTCATTACCCGTTAGGTTACTTAACTAACGACAGAGCGGGGGCTGGGCTAGCGCGTCTGTAAAACATAAGCAACGCCTAAATAGTAAGCAATGATAGACATTACAGATCACAGATGAATGCATTGGATATACTAGCAATCCGCAATCCTTTCGAGCCTGAAACGAAAAGCGGATAACACGGTCGCGGTGAATAGCCAAATACCCCACCCAAGACCCCTACGGGTGCGGCAAACTACCCGCCAAGTACTCGGTAGTTTGTGCACCCCTCCATGGGTCTATCCTAGGAGCAAAAACAGTAAAAAGAATTATACAATGACGGCTACAACCCCGACCCGGTTGTGCGGCCAAACAAATAATATTATTACATCAATTTACATTTACAATGAATGAAAGAAAAACAAAAGCTCATCTCACATCCACCCCGGCTATTCACCCGCGACAGTCCAACACATTCATATACACATTCCAGCACATTACAGATCATGTATAACCCCGACTAATCGACTTATAGCGATTAGCCGACGTTCAATACATGCAAGCATCACAGATATAACCATCATAGTCAAAGTGCAGTGAAGTTCGGAAAAATACGGAATTATAGGACCCCAAAAGGAAATTTCTTTTCTGGACAATCTGGGTACATATAATATATTTTAAAAATCCCAAAACCAACACACAAACACACTGCACGAAAAACGATGCAGAGAAGACAACAACTCGCGGCGGTTCCGCGGCGGCTAAGAAGGCTCACGCGGCTGAAGGGCGGCAGTTTAGACGAGTCACTGTATCGTTTTTCTTGGGTGTTCACACAAAACCCTGAGCCGAATTTACAAGTATAAAGTTTTTCATTTTGACCAGAAAATATTTCAACAGAAACTCAGGTTTTTGTAAAGTTTGGTTTTTGGATTTTTCCGGTTCCGAACTTCGTTACACTTCACTACCAAGCTAGTTTAAGTTTAGTTAGGCTCTGATACCACTGTAAGTCCATATTGCGACCCCCGGTTCTTACGGGGAGGCGAAAACGGTATAAAAAACGAATTTTTATCGCAAGAGGCAACATGGACTAAACTATGGTCGGGATCGTTGTCTAAACTAAAACTAGCAAACTATGCTAAAGAGAGTTAGCTACTCGGATGAAGATGGTTATACCTAAACTTGAACTCCTTCTCTTCAAGCTCCGATGGTGGTTCGATGGCTCCTTGTCGTTGTCTCCGTACGCCGAAGATAGATCCACTTGAAAGCTCCAACCTTTAGCTCCTTCTTCGTTCTTTGAAGAAACTAGTTCACTTGGTTTGCTAAACCTAGTGAACTAGAATGAGTAGAGATGATTTAGAATGGGATTTTATCTATGGTTCTTGATTCTCAACTCATGAGACAAGAGAACCATAGATCAAGAGAGGGAGCAAGAGGTTGAGGATGAGAGCAAGAGGAGAGCTCAAGAACAAGAGAGAGAATGAGCAAGAAAGAATGAGCAAGTATTTTGTCTCTCACCCTCTCATAATCCAAAGCAATGATAACTCATCATATCAACAAAAGTCTTATGTGATGGTTGAAGTAACCATAACCTTATCATGTCATGCACTCATTTTACTCAAATGAACAAGCAAGAAAAAGTCTTTGGCATGAAATGATAACCATGGTTATCATGATGGTCAACTAGTCAAGCCTAGTCAACCGGTCAACAAGTCAACAAAAGTCAACAAGTCACCAAAGTCAACAAGTCAACAAAAGTCAACAAGTCAACAACCATATCACCATAATACTTAATTAATATAATAGTTAATCACATATCATATTCTCATTAGGGTTGAGCATAAAGTCAAAAAGTCAACGGTCAACTGTCAACAACCCTAATGAGAATCCGCTGCCTCTGCCTCCCTGTCAACTGTGCATACACACCCGCATCCGCGTTCCGAGGAACACGAATGCAAACTGGATAAATCCAATCCCATAAGGTACACTAGGATCTGGCTTAAACCAAAGCCCGCTAGTGTAAACTGTCCGGACACTGTACGTGCACAAGTGCACGGATGTGACCGAACCCTGTCGCAAAACCATGCGACCTGTCGCAATACCATGCGACCTCTACTCTTTTGCCTAAAGGCGAAAAGCTTTCTGTGTGGGACTCTAAAGACTCGACACTACGCTGGCAGTGGGTTTAACCACAGACCGCAAGCGGCACTAGCTGTGCGTAACGGTCCCCAGGTAATGCCGACAAGAAGACCGACGAGGCGAAACCCATCTGAACTCCTACTGAGCCTGAGTGTGACATTCTCCATACAGTCCGGTCTGTTCGTCTGATACATCGCATGGCGGGCCTAGGGGGCGGTAAACGTCAGTCCCCCAATAGCGGTACAAGTCGTGCCGGAGTGAAGCCCAATACACCCTGAGATAACACTGGAAACCTACCAGTATATCTCGTTTGCCCTGGCCAGGGACTACTCGTGTAATGGCTCTCCTAGACACAGCGCGATGTCAACCCCCAATACCGGGAGAGACGAATCCTGTCTAACCGTCACTGCCTCCAAGTGCTTCGGGACTGCACCCAACTACCACCTGTTTGCACGACTCCTTTGAGCCGTGGTAGGGTAGTGATCAAAGTACAGTGGGAACACACCCGAGGCGAAGTGACAGTGTCAAGTCAGCGGACTAAGCTGTACTCATGTCACCTGGGAACTGATAACTGACGATAGGTATAATACCAACTAGTCAGTTCCCGACGAGTCCTGTCCAGTGTACCCGTAACCTAACGAGCACCCGCATACTATCTCAAGTACGACGTACTGACGGCTGTGGGACAGACCGTCTCCCACACTGGGATGAGAAGCGCATGCGCTGGTCTACTCCGGAGTATCGATGCCCTGTCTCGATAGTCCTGCGACCAGGGACCTGAATAAGGATGTGCTTATAGATTACCCAGCCCCCACTAGTGTGACTGCCATCACAACGCTGGTAATCAAGCAAAGATCCTAAGGGCTCCACTAATGCGTATAAGTGATATACTGAAATAAACACAAGTACACATTGAAGTAGAAACAAACCAAGTAGCATACTACTATTTTGAGCAAGATTGTATATACAAGGTGAATATCCCAAGCATCCATTAAGTAATATACAAACTAGTATGATACAGTAATGGCCTCTAGGGCATATACACTAACAAAAGCCACAGCTCCATTATCATCACAATACACAGGTACTGGATGCCCAATGGTAGGAGCCAAGTTCATCATATGAACTTTTTCATCCAGATAATCTCTTTGGCAGTATCGTTGGTAGCGATGTAATTAGTCACTATCAACGAGTCTGCTACGGTATATAGCTTGGAACCATTTCAACATACCGTCCCTCCACTGAGGGTAAAGACAAAACCCGAGACTGATTTTCAGTCGTCTTATCACTGTGGAAACTCGAATCGGTAAAGGACTCCATCTGGAGTTCACCGTTACCATACACCAAAAACATCTCTTTAGTCCTTCTCAAGCACTTAAGTATGTTCTTCAGCTGTCCAATGGTTTTACCAAAGATCTTTTCGATACTTATTCATTACACCTAGTGAGTAAGCTACATCTGTTCTGATACATAACATCACATACATGATTGACCCGTCTGCTAAAGCATAGGGTATCCCTTATATGCGAGCCCTCTCCAAATCAGTCTCAAGAGACATCTCTTTGGAGAGAGTGATTCCTGAACAAGCGGGTACATTACTGTAAGTCTACGGTAGCGCCCCGGCCGTCAATCTGAGGCCAAATGCAGAACAAAAACTTTTTACGAAACCGGCGCTATCGTAGTCTTTCACTCGGATCGAACCATTAACACAAACTAGCTAACAAGAAAGATGATAGAAAGGCTATACCGATCGATCTGTGTCCTTCGGTCTTTAGTCACCATCCCTAACTCCTCGCGGCATCTCCGATCTCCGGTCTCCTCGTCGGAAGGGCACCACGTCAAGAAGTCTTTTTACGGGCTCCCGCTTCAAACCGAAGCAACTCGGACATGAAGTTTGCTAGCCGACATGTCCAAGGTGATGTAGAGAATGTGTGTGATAACTTTGTCTCAAGCATCCATTGATTCTCAACACATGAGAGTGTATGGATGGAGGTTGAAGATGAAGTCATGGTGGAACTTGTGAGCTAGAGGAAGAAGAAGAAGAAGAAGAGCTTTTTTTTCTATTGTGTTGGGATGAAAAATGAGAGCACTAGAATCAATCCCAAGAGCTAGCCCAAGGCTAAGTGGCTGTCCACTCTCTCTCCACCTCTCATTTCAACACAATAATCAATCACAAATGTGACATTAGCACAAAAAATAATACCATGACTCACCAATGAAGCATATGGCATATTTAATGCACTAAATCATGACATCCACTCACAATTTCCACCATCTAAACATTAATCCAAATGTTTAGTCCAAAAAGAGAATGGCAACATCTAAAGTAAACTCGTGACGGATTACAAGGATACCCTTCACCTGTATTTACATACTTGCATCCTCATTCCAACTGAATGCGAATGCAATGAGACGAAAGTAATCCAACAAATCTAATATTAGGATCTGGCTTAAACCAAAGCCCACTAGTATAATCCGTCCGATCATGATCCGTGCACAAGTGCACGTATATGATCGAACCCTGCCATAATACCATACGGCCTTTACAACGTTTCACCCGAACTTGGGAAAACTTTCTGTGGGGGACTCTAAAGACTCATCAATACGCTGGCAGTGGGATTAACCACAAGCACGTCAATGGTACTAGCTGTACGTAACGGCTACCCTTGTATTGACCAAAAGGGAAGCTGATAAGCGAACTCATCCAGAAACCCTACTGAGCCATCAGTGACAATATCCGTACGATCCGGTCCGTTCGTCAATGAGTATCGCATATCGGGTCTAGGAGGCTGGTAAACGTCAGACCCCCAAAAGCGGTACAAGTGGTGTCGGAGTGTAGCCCAGAACACCATGAGATACTACTGGAATACCTACCAGTAAATCTCACTTGCGTTGGCTAAGGACTTCGTGTAATGGCTCTCCTAGACACGGCGCGATCTCACCCCCAATACCGGGAAAGACGAAACCCTTACCGATCCGCTCTCTGCCTCCATGTGACTCGGGACTGTACCCAACTAAAACCTGTTTGCATGACTCCTTTGAGCTGTAGTAGGGTAGTAATCAAAGCACAGTAGGAACTCACACGAGACAAATGACGATCTCAGGTCGATGAACTAACCTGTACACATGTCACCAGGGAACTGCTATCTGACGCTAAGTATAATACCAACTAACAGGTTCCCGGCGAGTCCTGTCCGGTGTACTCATAACCCAATAAGCACATGTATACATCTTAGGTGAACCAACTGACACCAATGGCTTGTGAGACCGGCCACCGCCCCTCGTCGGGGACTCGACTGTATTCACTAATCTACTAATGGAGTATCGATGCCCAGTCTTGAAACTCCCATGACTAGGGACCACTTTAAGGATGTGCTTATAGACTACCTAACTCTCACGTATATGATCGCCATCATACTGCTGGCAGTCAAGCAAGAATCCTAAGGGCTCTATCAACGTGTAATAGTGATCTGTAATGTCACCTAAAGCATGTACACGATAATAAAGATAAACCAGATAGCATACTATCATCTTGAGTAACACTGTCTTACCGGCATAGGTCCTCCCTCAATCATTGCAATCACGTGCCTGCGATCCAATAATTGACTTTGAGGGCACTATATCCAACAATCTCCCACTTACACTCAAGGCTAATTATTGCGATGTCACATACTCACAGCCTGTGTGATACCGAACACCCAACTCCTCTACTGATCAGTCTCACAAAGCTCGTTTGTAAAACTATTGCGTTCAAGGAATAGCCTCAGTGAGTGGATCCGCCCTGATGTTTCTTTCTATGTCTCTCTTTACCTCAAGTTCGCGGAGAAAGCAATCTCCCGAAATGAGCAATACCTGTCTTAGAATATGTCTAAATATCTGATGGGACCTAGTTCACAAATGAACTCTAAATCCAGAAAACTTCTTAGACTGTATCGTCAACTGAATTTAATCAGTATAATGCATCATGTCTCCCTCAGTGTCCGCCTGGACCACCTGTCCAAACTACTACCCTCGTCGGAGGGAAAACTATAACTCTGACACTAACTCTGTCATCCAGGTCACCTTGGAAGTCTGGAATGATAACTGTCTCCCGAAGGAGGATGTCGTTATCATTTCCCTATAACATCAACTTATGTTCTAAAACTGCTTCCGAACGTTTCTCCAGGATTGGATTAATATCAACTTATTGCAGCTAGTGCAAAAAATACCATCTGGTGTGGTACTTGACATCTCATGATTGACTCAATTGCCTAAACAAGTGATATGTCAATCATGCACATTCCTCTCGCCTTTAGTCTGTAAGACACCTTTAGAGAGAGTCACTCCATCACCTGCAGGTACACTACCATGCCAGGAGTCGTCCATTCTAAAATACCTTTAGAATACTGTCTAAGTACCCAGATTGGGAAACTACCCAAATCTAGATCTAGTAACCAGAATGTCTGATATAATATCCAAGTCCTATGTGGAGAAACCACTGTGTGACAACTATAGTATAACCGATCGTAGTGCAGGAATTTTACTTCCTGCTCTGCGTATGTCATCCAAATACCAAGACATCACACCCTACTACCTTCTTAACAGATCCATCATTTATTCTAATGAAGTCAAAGCCCATGACTGTCACATCAAAAATAGATGGTCTATCTCCGCTATATCTGCTTTGGTCTATAAATAGACATAAGCTACTAGTCCACTATACTTCCGCTACTCCCACTGACTACAACAGCCCTCTGGCAGAGTCATATACACGTGCACTTCTAAAGACAGTTCAGAACAACGTTATACTCATCCTCCTGCCTGGTTTCATAGTCCAGAACAGTAGCAATGGCAATTCTGGATAAACAAAAACCTTCATGTCACCGTCCTTGAGGCTACCGGAGTACCTCTCGGGTGCTTGAGGTTACCCACCATATCTGCGAAGTGGCTAATGGAATGTCAAACCTGATTGAATCTTTAGGTTCTATTAAATTTTCGGTAATCGTTTGTGGTTCTGGAATCACTTCCAGTTCTACCATACTCCCACTACTTTTTTCTGAAAAAGTCCATTTTACTAAAACTGTGGCAAGTCAAGAACAATATCACTATTGATCTTCCAGAAGGTAGAAAGTTAACCCTCGTCATAGCCCGGGTTAACCCACAAACAGCCATTACAGAAACGTGCCTTGAGTTATCCAGAGTCTGGTTTTAAGCATAAGCCAGACAACTCTATATACCTTAACATCATTAAGATATGATCCATTCTATATAGAATATAGAAACAGAGGCACTAATTTAATTGGAACCAGATTCAAATCATACAGCTATCTCCAGTGCATGTCAACTAAATGGAGAGAGGACGATCAGCATTACTCAACTTAGGAGTGCATCCAGATATGAGTAACCTGAAAGAGAAGCAAGTTCTCAAAACCATTACTGTCAACTGAATACCAAACAAAAGTATCTACGTTTTTTATCACCTTGAAGAATCCCGATACTTGCAACACGTGGTTCTCTACTTTATTCTTGTACTTATAACTTCTCAAAACTTGGACCTTGTATTTCTATGAAATACTTGTCTAAAACTTGAGAAGTCACAAGTAAAAAGAATATAGTACGAGGACCAACCCCTCTGTCCTTACGGACACTGGACAATATACAATACTTTGTATAAGTCCCCTGAATTGAATAACTCAAACCCTCTGTGTCGTAGGTTGAAAACTGTTGTTATGGTTAAGAAGAATTACACCGCTGTTTAATGCTCCTTATCTAACCATCAACTGATATAGGTAAATGTCATGGACATAATTTCAAAAAGTTATATCTCACTTTATAAAATAAACGTACAGATATATCAATTTGAAATTGGTGCATAACAACGGATATTCAAAACCAAATATTTGTCGTCCGGCAAAACCCCAGGCGATTTCCTCAAATATCACCAATTACAACGAATCTCGATATAATGAGAATGATCACCTAATTCCCAATAACTTACTCCCACTCATCATCTATAAATGTGAGAATCAGACTTGGTAAATACATACCCTGGAGTAAGTATCTAATTGGGAAATCAGTTTTCTATTAACAACGCATAGTGAAACTAAAACATAAAAATATTTCGAAGGGGTTTCCGGGTATTCCTAGTAATGCCTCTTCCATTATCAGATTCACGACTGTAACCGTATATTTCTTTGCCATCTCTCCAAATCCCTTTATTTGTCATTAGTTGTTACCTTCTGTACACCACCATTCGGCTAAATGGTTTTCTTCCTTCCCTATCGTTCGGCACTAGCCTATGGTTTGGAAGAAGACTATCCAATAAGCATAATAGGTGTACTCTCCTAATCCTAGGAGTACTCTGTTGGAGATAGTGCCCTCAGAGTCAATTATTGGATCACAGGCACGTGATTGCAATGATTGAGGGAGGACCTATCCCGGTACGACAGTCTTACTCGAGATGATAGTTTGCTATCTGGTTTACCTTTATCATCGTGTACTGTTTCAGGTGACCTTACAGGTCGCTATTACATGTTGATAGAGCCCCTAGGATTCTTGCTTGACCACCAGCAGTATGAGGGCGATCATATAAGTGGGAGCTGGTAGTCTATAAGCACATCCTTAAATGGTCCCTAGTCGTGGGAGTTTCGAGACAGGGCATCGATTCTCCAGAGTAGACTAGTGTATACAGTCGAGACCCCGACGAGGGGCAGTGGCCGGTCTCACAGGCCACTGGTGTCAGTTGGATCACCTAAGATGTATACAGGTGCTCATTGGGTTATGAGTACACCGGACAGGACTCGCCGGGAACATGCTAGTTGTTCTTATACCTGACGTCAGATAGCAGTTCCCAGGTGACATGTGTACAGGTTAGTTCATCGACCTGGGGATCGTCATTTGTCTCGTGTGAGTTCCCACTGTACTTTGATTACTACCCTACCACGGCTCAAAGGAGTCGTGCAAACAGGTTTTAGTTGGGTGCAGTCCCGAGCCACATGGAGGCAGTGAGCGGATCTTCAGGGGTTCGTCTCTCCCGGTATTGGGGGTGAGGTCGCGCTGTGTCTAGGAGAGCCATTACACGAAGTCCTTGGCCAAGGCAGGAGATTTACTGGTAGGTATTCCAGTAGTATCTCAGGGTGTTCTGGTCTACACTCCGACACGACTTGTACCGCTTTTGGGGGTCTGACTTTTACCCACCCCTAGGCCCGACATGCGATACTCATAGACGAACGGACCGGACTGTACGGATATTGTCACTGACAGGCTCAGTAGGGTGTCAGGATGAGTTCGCTCATCGACGTCCCTTTTGGTCAATAGCTGGTGGCCCGTTACGTATTGGCTTATACCTCTGACGTGCTAGTGGTTAAATCCACAGCCATAGTATTGACGAGTCTTTAGAGTCCACCACACATTCAGTTACTCACCTTTCGGGCGAAACGCTGTAGAGGCCGTATGGAGATATGGCAGGGTCCGATCAGATACGTGCGGTATTGCACGGATCAGGATCGGACGGTTTGTACTAGAGGCCGTATAGATATATGGCAGGGTTCGATCAGATACGTGCGGTATTGCACGGATCAGGATCGGACGAATATTACTAGCCGACTTTGGTTTAAGCCGGATCCTAGTTTAGTACAGTGTAGATTTTGTCTTTTTGCATTTGTATCCGGACGGAATACAGATGCGGGTGTGTATGCACAGTATCGGGGTTTTCCTATAATTTATTACGGGACCAGTTTTCTGGAGTTGCCAGTTTGCATTCCGTTCCGGCCGGTTTTCCTTTGTTCTTTCCCGGCCGGACTTTTCCGATGGAGGGTGTTATTTGCAAGTTTGCAAATAACACATTGTGGAGGTTTTTCTTGCATATATATTTATTATGAAAGCATCTTTTGATACCATTCTCATCACTTGCTTTTTGTTGATTAGAAGTGATTAGAGTTTGATGTGAGATGGTTATAATGATGTTTTGGATGTGGTCACCACTTATGCTCCTACCATCACCTCCCTTCATGCTTCATATTCTTTCCTCCACCATTTTCTAAGATGATAAGTTTTTTCATACTTGAGAGAAGAAGAAGAGAGGATCATTTTCAAGAGGGAAAATTTGTTCATCTCATTTCATGCTAGAAAAATTCAAGCACCATTTTTCTTATCTTGATTCCTCCATCATCTTCAAAGGCAACAAACCCCAAATGAGACATAAGCTCTACACTACACATTCTACAGCATATCTTGGGCATGTCGACTTGCCAGCTTCATGCCCGAGTTGCCTCGGTATAGAGGCGGGAGCCCGTAAAAGATGCAGGCGATGTGGTGCCCTTCCGGCGAGGAGGCGACGACCGGAGTTTCCGCAAGAGATCGGGACGATGACGAGAAAACCGGAGGACTCGGATCACTCGGTATATCTCTTCCCTATCTTGTTAGTTTGCTAGGACAAGTTTAATGGCCCGATCCGGGGTTTAGTGCGCGGTGGTGCCGGTTTGCAAAGTTCGCAAAATTAAAGTTTATCACCGTTTCCGCATTTGGCCGTCGGTTTGACGGCCGGGGCGCCGCCGTGCACTTACAGTGGTATCAGAGCCTCGCCATTAACTTCGTCTAGCTTCGTTTGATGTGTTTTTCAGTTCCGATCGACCAAAATTTAAAAAACCCAATTTTAGTTCACATCAGTTTTCTGTTGAAATTTTTTGATGTCTAAAAATTTTTCAGGTTGTATAAAACTAATGTACTGGAAATTCTAAGACTTCTGTAAAAATTCGACGCAGTCAGTCGACACCTTAAGCGTGGAACCGCGGCCAAACCCCCACTTAGGCCGCGGTTCCGCCGCACATTTATGTCTTCACTGTGTCCAAATTTTCCAGTGGCCTTGTGGGCTTATTTTGGGGGTTTTGGGATATTAATATTGGGCCCAGATTTTCTGTGAGTGCTGCAGTATTGCTTGGGGGCCCACTTGTTAATTTTTGATCGATCGGATATTTTAAACACATTATTTCACAGTATTTACATTATATCTGCGACCGTGAATGTCACTCGATCGGTAAATCCGGTCTAACTGCTATAGCCCGGTTAGACGGATTTGCGAACGTGATTTTCACGTTGATGTTCTATGTATTTGCTGTGATGTTGCGGATCGGTCGTGGGGGATAGCCTGGATGCAATGCTAGTACAGTGTTGTTGTATTATGTACATTTGATATTGCGGGGCGTGCGTCCGACATGTGGACTGCCGTCACTGCCTGTTTGTATTATTCTTTTGGGGCACGACCTGGTTGCGGTCGATGTACCCGTTGTATGTATATTTTACTTTCTGTACTAGGATTACCCCGCGGTGGGGTGCACGGATAGCCGGGTTCTAAAAGGCAACAAGCCCGCATTTCATGGCATTGGGACGGAGGGGCTTCACTCCAGGATTGGCTGGCTATTCGCCGCACTCGTAGGGGGTATAGGATTTCATTGCACAGGCTATCCACACGACCAGGGGAACGTCGGGTTTCAGTAGCGGCTCTGTGAAACCCGGGGATCCCAGATATCTGTATTGTTCTGTGATGCTGTACATTTCTGTGATGTTGCATTTTTTTTCACGCCTTGAGCGAAATACTATATATTGGTATATATATTAGTAGATGTTGTATATGTTTTTCATCCGCGCTAGTCCAGTCCCCGCTCTGCCGTTAGTTAGCTAACCTAACGGGTGATGACGGGACCCAGTGGCGAATGCGAATGGCATATACGTACGTCAGTATATTTTCGTTCTTTGTGGTGTGATCAATTGATGGGACTGCGTTGATTCGGATCAATGCAAGTAAAACAAACCTATTCTGATGTTGTTGGAACACTTTTCAAAAAGCTGTTATTGCAAGGACGTTCACTTTTGTTTTGCATCGTGGTATTCATTTGGAATATCCTGCTCCTCAGTCGACGAGGCAAGGGCCGAGATCCCTTCACCGGGAGTGACCCCTTGGACAGAAGTTTGCGTCAGGGCATTAACTTCACTATAGCCGATTACTTTTGCTTTGCATCGTGGTATTCAGTTGGAATATCCTGCACCTCATTCTACGGGGAAAGAGCCGAGATCCCTTCACCGGGAGTGACCTCTTTAGTAAAGGTTTTCGTCACTATATTTTCTAAAAAGCTATCCGTTCCTTCAACGATATCAAGTTCATTACGTTAAAGGTTTTCGCCAGAAACCATTCGTAGCCCTCCGTCGTTTCATATGGGTAGTCAATAGTATTCAAGCTGTGTATGTTGGCCAAAGTCAAGGCACAGTGTTTGGTAGCTGTTGGTTATTCATATGCAGCATAGATAGATGTGTTGGTTTGGGGCAGTCGTACTACCATTTTGGCCCAAGTCAAGGGTATGTACGGGTGGGCTCAAATTAACCTGGAGAATGACGGGTTGAACTTGACATGTGACTTATGATATGTTGGCCAAAGTCAAGGTCATAAGAGCATGGGGTAAAAATCACATCGGGAGTTTCAAAAGAACTGAAACTTGCCAGGTATGCGCATACCTTCTGGAATGTGATACCGTGAGCGGATTCCGTCACGTTATCATGCGATGAGAGTTGGATCCCGATTCCCACTGATGAGTTGGTTTACTCCTCGGGTGACCCCGACTAATTCTTCTTTCAGGTTTGGAGGAGAATTTGAGGTACAGTGGGAGGTTTCCAGATTAGATAAATTGGTAACCATTCTGATCTAGGTTAGAGTGCACGCTGAGTGTTTCTTTTCTCTCTCTCTTTGGCAGCGACCATTGACCCGACCCTAAGACTTTGACTCAGTGACCAAGTTGACCGAACCTTCTTAAACACTGGCTTTTGGATTGTCAGAGTTGCAGACCTCATTGCCACTCCTACTTTTACCTTTTTCTCCAGGACACCCCGTATTACTGCGAACGTCCACTTCCATTGGACAAAGCCATCGTATGGTTAGATACGAACTCGAAGGAATTCAAGGATGGTTTCCGGTTCTGGAGAAAACGGATAGGATCATTCAGTTGTCTTTTCCCTTTTACCTTCTCTCAAGTTACGAGTACTCCTTAGTTTAGGAGATAGTACACCTATTACGCAAATTGGATAGTCTTCTTCCAAACCTTAGGCTGGTGCCGACCGGTAGGGAATGAAGAAAACCAATTAGCCTAAACGGTGTGCAGAAGGTATTAAGATTAAGACAAAGCAAGGGATTAGTAAGAGGGCAAAGTAAAATGCGACTGATATTCACGACCAAACCAAGTATTTCTTCGCCAATCCTAAATCACCTTTGTATTTCTCCAGGACACTCCGTATCACTACGAAGATCCACAGTTTATTGGATACTCCATCGTATGGTTATATACGAACTCGAAAGGAACTTGTTCCAGTTCGGGGATGGATTCTGGTCCAGGAGAAATAGGAATAAGGTTTATTCGGTTGTCTTTTATCTTCACCTTCTCTCGCATTGCGAGTGTTCCTAGGACTAGGACAGTACACCCATTATACTTATTGGATAGTCTTCTTCCAAACCATAGGCTGGTGCCGAACGGTAGGGAAGGAAGAAAACCAATTGGCCTAAAGGGGTGTGCAGAAGGTAATGACTAAAGATATATAAAGGGATTTGGAGAGGTGGCAAAGGATTATACGGTTATAGTTGTGAATCTGGATAATGGTAGAGGCATTACTGGGAATACCAGGATACCCCATCGAAACATTTCAATGTTTCAGTTCAACTGTGTACTGTTAAAAGAAAACTGATTTCCTGATTAGACACTTGCTCCAGGATATGTATTTACCAGGTTTGATTCTCACATCTGTATGGCTTTACAGATGATGAGTGGGAGTAAGTTGTTGGGAATTGGGTGATCATCCTCATTATATCGGGATTCGTTGTAATCGGTGATATTAGAGGAGATCACCTGGGTTGTTTGCCGGTCGGCAAATGTTTGGTTTTGAATATCCGCTGTTGTGCACCAATTTCAAATTGATATATCTGTACGTCTATTTTCATAGAGTGAGATATACCTTTTGATATTATGTCGATAACATTTACCTATATCAGTGGATGGTTAGGTAAGGAGCATTAAACAGCGGTGTAATTCTTCTTAACCATAAGTACAGTTTTCAACCTACGACACACAGTGAAAGAGTTGTTAGACTCGGCGGACTTATACAGAGTATTGTATGTTGTCCAGTGTCCATTAGGACAAAGGGGTTGGTCCTCATACTATATTCTGTTTACTTTTAACTTCTCTAGTTCTTAGACATGTGTTTCGTAGAAACACAGGGTCTAAGTTTTGAGGAGTTATAGGTATTTGAATAGAGTAGAGAACCAGGTGTAGCAAGTATCGGGATTCTTCAAGGTGATCGAAGATGTAGATACTTGTGTATGGTATTCAGTTGATAGTAATGATAAAGAGAAATTACTTCTCTTTCAGGTTACTCATAATTGGAAGCATCCCTAAGTTGAGTAACGCTGATCGGCCTCTCTCTATTTAGTTGACATGCACTGGAGACAGCTGCATGTTTTGAATCTGGTTCAATTAAATCAGTGCCTCTGGTTCTATTTTGGATATAGTACAGTTCATATCTTAACATTGTTAAGGTACAGGGAGTTGTCCGGCTTATGATTAAAACCAGACTCTGGATAACTCAAGGCACGTTTCTGTAATGGCTGTTTGTGGGTTGACCCAGGCTATGACGTGGGTTGACTTTCTACCATAAGAAAGATCAATAGTGATATTGTTCTTAACTCGCCACATTTTAAAAGAAATGGTTATTTTTCAGAAAAACAGTAGTGGGAGTATGGTAGAACTGGAAGCGATTCCAGAACCGCAAACGATTACTGAAGATTTGATAAGGAACCTAAAGATTCAATCTGATTTGACATTCCATTAGCCACTCCGCAGATAAGGTGGGTAACTTCAGGCACCCGAGAGGTACTCCGGTAGCCTCAAGGACGGTGACAGGGAAGTTCTTGTTTACCCACACTTGCCATTGTTGTTGTTCCAGACTGCGAGACCCGGCAGGAGGATGAGTATAGCGTCGTTCTAAACTAGCTTTAGAGTGCACGTCTATATGACTCTGCCAGAGGGTTGTCGTAGTCAGTGGGAGCAGCGGAAGCATTGGTGGACATCAGGCTTATGTCTATTTGTAGACTAAAGCAGATGTAGCGGAGATAGATCATCTATTTCTGATGTGACAGTCATGGGTTTTGACGTCATCAGAATAGGGGATGGATCTGTTGAAAAGGTAGTAGGGTGTGATGTCCTGGTTTTTGATGACATACACAGAGTAGGAAAGGAAACTCCTATACTACGATCGGTTATATTTTGGTCGTCACACAGTAGTTTCTCCACATGGGACTTGGACATTATATCAGACATACTGGTTACTAGATCTATGGTTTTAGATCTAGATTTGGGTGTTTTCCCAATCAGGGTACTTTGACAGCATTCTAAAAGTATTTAGAATGGACGACTCCTGGCACGGTAGTGTACCTGCAGGTGATGAAGTCACCCTCTCTAAAGGTGTCTTTTAGACTAAAGTAGAGAGGGATGTGCATGATTGGCAGATCACTTGCTTAGGCAATTGAGTCAATCATGAGATGTCAAGTACCACACCAGATGTTGTTCCTGCACTAGATGCAATAAGTTGATATTGATCCAATCCTGGAGAAACAGTCGGAAGCAGATTTAGAACATAAGTGAATGTTCTAGGGATATGATAACGGCTGCCTCCTTTAGGAGACGGTTATCACTCCAGGCTTCCAAGGTGACATGGACGACAAGGAGGTTGTCAGAGTTATAGTTTTTCCTTCTGACGAGGGACAGTATTCTGGACAGGTGATCCAGGCAGATACTAAGGGTGGCATGGAGCAGGATACTGATTAAGTTCAGTTGACGATACAGTCTAAGAAGTTTGGATTTGGAGTTCATTTATGAGCTAGGTCCCATCAGACATCCAGACATTCTAAGACAGGTATTGCTCATTTCGGGAGATGGTTTTCTCCGCGAACTTGAGATATAGAGAGACATAGAAAGAAACATCAGAGCGGATCCACTCGCTGAGGCTATTCCTCGAACGCAATAGTCTCGCAAACGAGCTTTGTGAGACTGACTAGTAGAGGAGTTGGGTGTTCGGTATCACACGGGCTGTGAGTATGCGACATCGAAATAATTAGCCTTGAGTGCAAGTAGGAGATTGTTGGAGATAGTGCCCTCAGAGTCAATTATTGGATCACAGGCACGTGATTGCAATGATTGAGGGAGGACCTATCCCGGTACGACAGTCTTACTCGAGATGATAGTTTGCTATCTGGTTTACCTTTATCATCGTGTACTGTTTCAGGTGACCTTACAGGTCGCTATTACACGTTGATAGAGCCCCTAGGATTCTTGCTTGACCACCAGCAGTATGAGGGCGATCATATAAGTGGGAGCTGGTAGTCTATAAGCACATCCTTAAATGGTCCCTAGTCGTGGGAGTTTCGAGACAGGGCATCGATTCTCCAGAGTAGACTAGTGTATACAGTCGAGACCCCGACGAGGGGCGGTGGCCGGTCTCATAGGCCACTGGTGTCAGTTGGATCACCTAAGATGTATACAGGTGCTCATTGGGTTATGAGTACACCGGACAGGACTCGTCGGGAACATGCTAGTTGGTCTTATACCTGACGTCAGATAGCAGTTCCCAGGTGACATGTGTACAGGTTAGTTCATCGACTTGGGGATCGTCATTTGTCTCGTGTGAGTTCCCACTGTACTTTGATTACTACCCTACCACGGCTCAAAGGAGTCGTGCAAACAGGTTTTAGCTGGGTGCAGTCCTGAGCCACATGGAGGCAGTGAGCGGATCTTCAGGGGTTCGTCTCTCCCGGTATTGGGGGTGAGGTCGCGCTGTGTCTAGGAGAGCCATTACACGAAATCCTTGGCCAAGGCAGGAGATTTACTGGTAGGTATTCCAGTAGTATCTCAGGGTGTTCTGGTCTACACTCCGACATGACTTGTACCGCTTTTGGGGGTCTGACTTTTGCCCACCCCCTAGGCCCGACATGCGATACTCATAGACGAACGGACCGGACTGTACGGATATTGTCACTGACAGGCTCAGTAGGGTGTCAGGATGAGTTCTCTCATCGACGTCCCTTTTGGTCAATAGCTGGTGGCCCGTTACGTATTGGCTTATACCTCTGACGTGCTAGTGGTTAAAGCCACAGCCATAGTATTGACGAGTCTTTAGAGTCCACCACACATTCAGTTACTCACCTTTCGGGAGAAACGCTGTAGAGGCCGTATGGAGATATGGCAGGGTCCGATCAGATACGTGCGGTATTGCACGGATCAGGATCGGACGGTTTGTACTAGAGGCCGTATAGATATATGGCAGGGTTCGATCAGATACGTGCGGTATTGCACGGATCAGGATCGGACGAATATTACTAGCCGACTTTGGTTTAAGCCGGATCCTAGTTTAGTACAGTGTAGATTTTGTCTTTTTGCATTTGTATCTGGACGGAATACAGATGCGGGTGTGTATGCACAGTATCGGGGTTTTCCTGTAATTTATTACGGGACCAGTTTTCTGGAGTTGCCAGTTTGCATTCCGTTCCGGCCGGTTTTCCTTTGTTCTTTCCCGGCCGGACTTTTCCGATGGAGGGTGTTATTTGCAAGTTTGCAAATAACACATTGTGGAGGTTTTTCTTGCATATATATTTATTATGAAAGCATCTTTTGATACCATTCTCATCACTTGCTTTTTGTTGATTAGAAGTGATTAGAGTTTGATGTGAGATGGTTATGATGATGTTTTGGATGTGGTCACCACTTATGCTCCTACCATCACCTCCCTTCATGCTTCATATTCTTTCCTCCACCATTTTCTAAGATGATAAGTTTTTTCATACTTGAGAGAAGAAGAAGAGAGGATCATTTTCAAGAGGGAAAATTTGTTCATCTCGTTTCATGCTAGAAAAATGCAAGCACCATTTTTCTTATCTTGATTCCTCCATCATCTTCAAAGGCAACAAACCCCAAATGAGACATAAGCTCTACACTACACATTCTACAGCATATCTTGGGCATGTCGACTTGCCAGCTTCATGCCCGAGTTGCCTCGGTATAGAGGCGGGAGCCCATAAAAGATGCAGGCGATATGGTGCCCTTCCGGCGAGGAGGCGACGACCGGAGTTTCCGCAAGAGATCGGGACGATGACGAGAAGACCGGAGGACTCGGATCACTCGGTATATCTCTTCCCTATCTTGTTAGTTTGCTAGGACAAGTTTAATGGCCCGATCCGGGGTTTAGTGCGCGGTGGTGCCGGTTTGCAAAGTTCGCAAAATTAAAGTTTATCACCGTTTCCGCAGTTGGCCGTCGGTTTGACGGCCGGGGCGCCGCCGTGCACTTACATACTCGCAATGCGAGAGAAGGTAAAAATAAAAGAAAACTGAATAAACCTTATTCTTATTTCTCCTGAACCAGAATCCATCCTCGAACTGGAACAAGTTCCTTCGAGTTCGTATATAACCATACGATAGAGTATCCAATAACTGTGGGTCTTCGTAGTGATATGGGGTGTTCTGGAGAAATACAAAGGTGAAGTAGGAGTGGCGATGAAATACGTGGTTTGGTCGTGAATAATATCAGTCGCAATTTACTTTGCCCTCTTTCTAATCCCTTTATTTTGTCTTTACTTAATACCTTATGTACACCACACTTAGGCTAATTGTTTTTCTTCATTCCCTACCTTTCGGCACCTGCCTATGGTTTGGAAGAAGACTGTCCAATAAGCGTAATAGGTGTACCTTCTCCTAATCCTAGGAGCCCTCACAACCTGAGAGAAGGTAAAAGGAAAAGACAACTGAATAGTCCTATTCATTTTCTCCAGAACCAGAATCCATCCTCGAAAAAGTTCCTTCGAGTTCGTATGTAACTATACGATGAATTTATCAGATGGAAGTGGATATTCGTAGTGATACGGAATGGTCCGGAGAAAAGCAAAGGGTAAAAGAAGGAGTGGCAATGTTCTATGCAACTCAGACAATCAAAAAGCCAGTGTTTTAAGAAAGTTTGGTTAACTTGTGTTAGTTATATGTATGCCCTAGAGGCCATTACTATACATGTGATGTATATTATAGTGGATGCTTGGACATATATAGGGAGGACTTTCTTGCTCGACATGATAGTATGCTATCTGGTTACCCTATACCTTAACGTGTATACTGATTGTCTCTCTGTTACATGTTGGTAAAGCCCTTAGGATGTGTACTTGACTACCTGGACTATGATGTGGATCATACTAGTGGGGACAAGGTAGTCCATAAGTACATCCTTCAAGGTCCCTAGTCGTGGGTGTATCGAGATGGGGCATCGATATACCAGAGTAGACTAGCGTATGCCTTCTCGACCCATACAGATGGGCGATGGATGATCCCATATCCATTGGTGTTTGACATCAGAGATGATGTACGGGTGCTCAGTGGAGACTGGGTACACTGGACGGACTCGCCGAGAACTCCCAGATGGTATTATACCTTACGTCAGATGGCAGTTCTCAGGTGACACTGGTACAGGTTAGTCTGTAGACTCGAGATCGTTATAGAGTCTTGTGTGATTCCCACTGTGCTTTGATTTCCACCTTACCACGTCCAAGAGGGCGTGCAAAACGGTGGTTTTTGGGTACAGTCCCGAGTCACATGGAGGCAATGAGCGATAGGAGGGGTTTCGTCTCTCCCGGTATTGGGGGTTGATGTTGCGCTATACTCGATTGGCCGTAACAGGGAAGTCCCTGGCCAGGGCTGGTTTAGAGATATACTGGTAAGTGTTACCAGTAGTTTCTCGACCCGTTATGAGCCTCATATCGGCATGACTTATCGGTTATTGGGGTCTGACGTTTACCACCCCTAGAACTGATATGCGACATATCAGACGAAGAGACCGGACTGTACGATAGTGTCACTGTCAGGCTTTTTGCAAGATTTGGATCGGCCTTGCTTGCTGATCTTCTGATCGCTCAATACCCGGGTAGCCGTTACGTCCAGCTAGTACCGCTGACGACTTGTGGGTGCTTGATATGATCATCATCTACTGCCGGCGTATTGACGAGTCTTTAGAGTCCTACTTAGAGGTTGTACTGGCTCAGGCAAAACGAAATAGGAGCGCATATGTGATATGTGCGGGACCGAGAATAATGCGTGTATGTGATACCGTATTCGATTCTCGCGAAATTTGTATCGATCGGTTATATGCGATATAACCGGGTTATCGAATCAAGTGTTGATTCGATAAGTCGATACATTGATATTAGTCGGTTATATGCGATATGACCGGATCATTAAATCAAGTGTTGATTTAATGATTTAATGTATAATTATATATTTGATATATTACTTTACATTAACTAGTATTGGTTCACTTTAGATTGATTTTCTCACTTGATGTGCACAAGTTGTATATGTGATATATTTTTGTGCACAAGTTTGTATCATGTTTGATGATACATGCAAACTTGGGTGTGTGTATGACTTACACCATGTTTAGGTTAAAGGTTTGGGTTTTTATTTATTTTGGTAAAATAAAATGGTGGATTGCTTTGTCTTTGCTTGAAGCTTCATGAAGCTTTCAAGCATCTTTGACAAAGTCCACCATTTTGTTTTGCATGTCATTTTCCTTAACCTAACCATTAACCTAAACTCAAGTTTAGTCTCTACAATGGTTTATCTCACCCATGGTTGCATTATGATAGACATCACTTGATAATTCATTTTGAGATTATTCTTATTCTTTTCTTTTCTTCTTCTTCTTCTTGAAGAAAAGGAAAAGCTTGCTAGAAAAGTATCAAGTGAAAATTAAGTGTGAGAAATCAAAATCTAAAGAGTACCCACTTCCTATCTCACCATCCTCTACTAGACTAGCACTTTAGTTTAGGGTGTTTGCTTCACTAATTCTTTGGTTAGTGAGGTAGAAGCTTGAGTCCGTATTCCCTCGACGTAGATCATCTTCGGCCTCGAAGACTTCAAGCGATCCCGTTGCAATTTCTCAAGGAGCCGTCCGAGAGTCCGGGAGTTGGATGATCGCAGCGAAGGGACATCGTCACGGAGCTTTGGAAGTGGTGGACCGGATCTATAAAGGTTGTAGTCCCTTTCCTTTAGTGTAAAAGTGGTTTACTTGTATTTGATTCGCCTAATCTCTAGTTAACGATCTTGCATTAGGGTTGTTCGGCACCTAAAAATTTTAATCCGGCATGGTCGATGCCTTGTAGAGCCTTGTTAGTGTGCCTAGTAACCCTACAGTGGTATCAGAGCCTAGGTAGAGCATTAGGCGATGCGTTAACGAAGTTAAAACTCCGAACGAACCGAGAAACCTCAAATCGTACCCCTTTCTGTACATTTTTTAAAATCTGGGATTTTCCAGAATTAAAAATGCCTAAAAAATTCAGCAGGGTTTTATAAGAATTACGATGCAAATTTGGTGACGTCATCTATACGGATAGCCGCGGAACCGCGACAATTGCCTGCTTGTGCCGCGGATCCGCGGTCCGAACAGTGAGTGCATGTTTTGATATTTGCACCGTAATACTTGTCTCTGTTCTTACTATTTTATGGGTATTTTTAATCTGACTCAAGTGTTGAGTATTCTGAGGTTTATTTTGTAACCGTCGATTCAATCGGAGAATTTAATTTCGTTGGATTTTCCGGATATTTAGAAACTGTTAAAAAGTTCGATCCGACATCAATAACTCACTTTTTCCCCGACCCGGAAAATTTCCAAGTGTTGGATTTTTCCGTTGTTTGAGAACGTCTAAATCGTGCAAATTACGCAATGGACCCTCTAGAAGACAACAAACCTTAACTCGATTATGTGACCGTCTTGAACTGCCTTTTGAACCTTAGGGTTTGGGGCAGTACGGCGTGCCACATGTGAGGCGTTGGCTTGACCCTTCTACGGCTGGACCGTTGGTACTGTGGCATGTGGTGGATGTTTTTAAACCCTCCTCAAGTGTTGAGAACCAATTGGGAAAACTTTGGTGTTTTGATTATTCGATCGGAAAGTTTAACATTTTCTATTTATCTGGAATGTGATATAATATTTGGGATCCACATGTAGTTATGTGATAACTAATTTGGATGTTATAAACATAGCACTTTAGTCTCGAATGATCGGTTGCCACGGAATTTTGATGCGATCAAAAGTCCGTCGCAATCACGTAGCGTACGCGGATACTCGCCGGATAAACTTAATAGACAGCCATGCCCCATAGCCCTGACCAAGTGACTGTAGGAGAACCCCGTCGCCGAAAGCATCCATCAGGGTGCTCGCGGCAGCGGTGTTCCGCCTTAGTGCACTTCGTCGACGGCATCGGGGGTGCGGCCGTCTACTAAAGTTTGCGACGAGCATTCGATCAAATTATTGAGAATCTTGTTGAATTGCCCGACTACATATTGAAAAGTGTTTTCGATATAGAGACTAAAATGCGGGATTTATAATTGTTAGGCACGCGATGTCTAAGGAGGTTGCGGATTCCAACTGTTGTAGTTTTACACTTTCTTTTCTACGACCGTAAGTGTAATATGTGATATCGCCGGTTTCCTTGCTATATGTCAACGACAATTGGGATGCGCATATTTACTTACGTTGATGACATGTGATGTTATGTGTTGCTGGATATGTTATATTGGATCGTCGCGTTTTGAATAGCCGGGGGTTTTTATGTGAGATGAGTGTTTTTCATTTTCATTCATGTAAAAACTTGTATGTAATATTTTTTTTTTTGGGGCACTTCCAGGTTGCAGAAGATGTCACCTTTTGTATATTATTTTCTTTTCCGCACTAGAATAGACCCAAGGAAGAGAGCACAAGTAACCGGGTTCTGGAGTCCAGTGGTAGACCAACTCGAGGAGTCGAGTCCGGGTCTCCTAACTCTAGAATTGGTGGGGTTGCTTGCCGCTCTCGTAGGGGTCTAGGGGTATGGGTTTGGCTATTCATCGCGACCATGGAATCCGTGTTTTATACAGGCTCAAAATAAAACACGGACGTCCTAGTACATTCAATATTTCATATGATATTCTTCTGCTGCGATATCTGTGATGTGATCATGTGATGTGCTGTGATAGATACTATATATAGTATATATGATATATTATATAGACGTTAGTTATATTTTACACCCGTGCTAGCCCTGCCCCGCTCTGCCGTTAGTTACCTAACCTAACGGTGCACGAGAGGACATCGAGGCGAATGCAGATGGCATAAGTGTACGTCGTATTTATCTGTGATGTTTAGGTACTTAAATGATGGGACTTCATTAATGTGATTAATGAAAGAAAGAAAAAGAAACCTAAATGATGTTGTGGAATCGAATTTTCAAAAACACGTAGCTACAGTTTTTGCTTTGCATCGCGGTGTTCCTTGTAGAACATCCTGCACCTTATTCGATGAGGAAAGGGCCGAGATCCCTTCACCGAGAGTGACCCCTTTAGCAATAACTGGCAGATGCTACAACCCTCGGTTTGTCTTTTGATTGCTTCTATAGTTCTTGCTTTGCATAGTGGTATATATGATATATCATGCACCTCATTCGACGAGGAAAGGGCCGACGATCCCTTCACAGGGAGTGACCCCTTTAGCAAAACTTAAAAAGCCTAAAAAACACTCCATTTTAAAATCATTTGATTCTACAACGATATCAAGTTCATTACGCAATAGGTTTTCTTAAAAACCTGTCGTAGCCCTCCGTCATTTCAGATAAGTACTAGTTAGTATTCGTGCTACGTTTGTTGACTATGTTAAGGCGTAGTGTGCGGTAGCAGATTAGTGTTTATCTGTATAAGCATATGATGCGATTGGATTAGGGTAGTCGTGCGTCTTTGTTGACTATGTTAAGCGTCATGCGGGTGGGTTTAATTCAATCGGGAAATGATGGGTTGAACTTGTAAGTGCACGGCGGCGCCCCGGCCATCTATCCGAGGCCAAAATGCGGAAACGATAATTTACTTTAACTTTTGTACAGGCACCACCGCGCACAAAAATCCCGGATCGGGCCATTAATCTAGTCCTAGCTAACTAAAGAACGGGTAGAGAGATATACCGAGCGATCCGTGTCCTTCGGTCTTCTCGTCGTCGTCCCGATCTCCCCGCGGAATCTCCGGTCTTCACCTCCTCGCCGGAAGGGCACCACGTCGTCGGCTTCTTTTACGGGCTCCCACCTCTGGACCGAGGCAACTCGGGTACGAAGTTGGCGAGTCGACGTGCCTAAGGATACTGTAGGTTAACTGTAGTGCTATGTCTCATTTGGGGACACTAGAATTTGCCTTTTGTGGAGGAATGAGATGTTTGAACTTTGGTGGTGGCTAATGAGTTTTTAGAAGGCAAAGGAGATCAAAAACCCCACTCTCAATGTAACAACTCCAATTTTTGTATACCTAAATTTGAATTAAATTTGAATTATACTTGGAGTATTAATGTTGCTGCTAAAACTTTAAGTATCTATCTCTTTACAATAATTACAAGAAAGAGCTTGTAGCTCATTGGTAATACCTTGCATTGCTGAACCAAGCCACCAGAGTTCGAATCCCACATCCCACATTATTTTTTAGCACATTTTTCTTTAAAATTCCTGGAAGTCCAAAAGTCCACAGGCCATAACTCCCAAATAGTGAACTGAACCCCAAAAATTAACCATGTCAAAAGCCTAGTCAGGAGACCCCGCACCCAACGCCGGCCGAAATCGGCCGGAATTCTTTAAGTTGTACACAATTCTAAATAAAATCTTTTAAAATGAAAATACGATATGTCATGGACATCGATCGTTTATCTAAACTGACTTTGTGGTGTCTAGGCAAGTGTGTCTAGGCTAGTGGTTTTTAATTAGGCCCACGACTGTGGTTCCTTCCTGTTGCGCCACGGCAGCGCCCCGGCCTCTTTCTCGAGGCCAAAATGCGGAATAAAAATTTTGCGAACTTTGCAAAACGGCGCTACCGCGGACAATTACCCGGATCGAAACCATTAACCTATACTAGCTAACTAGAGAGATAGGGTGAGAAGTTATACCAAGCGATCCGTGTCCTTCGGTCTTCATCTCCACTCCGATCTCTTGCGGAATCTCCGTCACCTCCTCGCTCGTCGGAAAGGGGCACCACGTAGCCGGAATCTTTTACGGGCTCCCGCCTCTTGACCGAGGCAACTCGGGCGCGAAGTTGGCTAGCCGACGCGTCCAAGGCTTGCTATAGAAATAGTGTAGTGAACTTGTCTCTTGGGGTTATTGAGGTTGCCATGGTTTGTGGAGGAATGGAGAAGAGAAGGAGAGAAAGAAAAATGAGCTTTGAAACTAATCTTTTTGCAACCATGGAATGAAATGGAAAAATGCCACACCAAAAATAATTATCCCCTCCTCCTCAAAAGAATGTGGCCGGCCTCTTTTTCTCAAGTAGGAGATTGGAGAGAGAAAAAAGGAATTCATCAAATAAGAAAAGGAAAGGATAATTAAAGAAGAAGGTCACTCTCATTTCAATCCAAATCCTTTCCACCATCCATCAAATGAAAAGCAAGTGATGAGATTAAAAAGGAATCTCATCATGACATAACAATCATGATGCCACAAATATGCAAAGAAACCCCTCACAAAATGTTAATTGCAAACTTGCAATTAACACCCTCCACCAAGAAAGTCCGACCGAGAAGGAATGAAGGAAAACCGGCCGGAACGGAATGCAAACTGGCAACTTCAGAAAACCGATCCCGTAATAAATTACAGGAAAACCCCACTGCTGCAAATACATGCCCGCATTTGTATTCCCACTGAACACAAATGCAAAGAGACAAAATCTACACTGTACTAGACTAGGACCGGCTTAAGCCAAAGCCGGCCAGTTAAATCCGTTCGATCCTGATCTGTGCAATACCGCACGTATCAGATCAAACCCTGCCATATTACTATACGGCCACTAGTACAAAACTGTCCGATCCTGATCCGTGCAATACCGCGCGTATCTGATCGGACCCTGCCATATCTCCATACGGCCTCTACAGCGTTTCGCCCGAAACTTGAGTAACTGAAACTGAGTGTGGTGGACTCTAAAGACTCGTCAATACCTTGGCTGTGGATTTAACCACTAGCACGTCAGAGGTATAAGCCAATACGTGACGGGCCACCAGGTATTGACCAAATGGGACGTCGATGAGGAAGCTCACCCCGACACCCAACTGAGCCTGTCAGTGACAATATCCGTACAGTCCGGTCCGTTCGTCTATGAGTATCGCATGGCGGGCCTAGGGGGTTGGTGAAAGTCAGACCCCCAAAAGCGGTACAAGTCGTGTCGGAGCGTAGCCCAGAACGCCCTGAGATACTACTGGAATACCTACCAGTAAATCTCCTGCCTCGGCCGAGGGCTTTGCGTAATGGCTCTCCTAGACACAGCGCGACCTCACCCCCAATACCGGGAGAGACGAACCCCTGCAGATTCGCTCACTGCCTCCATGTGGCTCGGGACTGTACCCAACTAAAACCTGTTTGCACGACTCCTTTGAGCCGTGGTAGGGTAGTAATCAAAGCACAGTGGGAACTCACACGAGACAAATGACGATCTCAGGTCGATGAACTAACCTGTACACATGTCACCTGGGAACTGCTATCTGACGTCTGGTATAAGACCAACTAGCAGGTTCCCGGCGAGTCCTGTCCGGTGTACTCATAACCCAATGAGCACCTGTATACATCTTAGGTGAACCAACTGACACCAGTGGCTTGTGAGACCGGCCACCGCCCCTCGTCGGGGTCTCGACTGTATACACTAGTCTACTAACGGAGTATCGATGCCCTGTCTCGAAACTCCTACGACTAGGGACCTTTTAAGGATGTGCTTATAGACCACCAGCTCCCACGTATATGATCGCCATCATACTGCTGGTAGTCAAGCAAGAATCCTAGGGGCTCTATCAACGTGTAATAGCGACATGTCAGGTCACCTAAAGCAGTACACGACGATAAAGATAAACCAGATAGCATACTATCATCTCGAGTAAGACTGTCCTACCGGGATAGGTCCTCCCTCAATCATTGCAATCACGTGCCTGTGATCCAATAATTGACTCTGAGGGCACTAACTCCAACAATCTCCCACTTGCACTCAAGGCTAATTATTGCGATGTCGCATACTCACAGCCCGTGTGATACCGAACACCCAACTCCTCTACTAGTCAGTCTCACAAAGCTCGTTTGCGAAACTATTGCGTTCGAGGAATAGCCTCAGTGAGTGGATCCGCTCAGATGTTTCTTTCTTTGTCTCTCTATATCTCAAGTTCGCGGAGAAAGCCATCTCCCGAAATGAGCAATACCTGTCTTAGAATGTCTGGATGTCTGATGGGACCTAGCTCATAAATGAACTCCAAATCCAAACTTCTTAGACTGTATCATCAACCGAACTTAATCAGTATCCTGTGCCATGCCTCCCTCAGTATTGCCTTGGACCACCTGTCCAAAATACTGCCCCTCGTCAGAGGGATAACTATAACTCTGACAACCTCCTTGTCGTCCATGTCACTTTGGAAGCCTGGAGTGATAACCGTCTCCTAAAAGGAGGCAGCCGTTATCATATCCCTAGAACATTCACTTATGTTCTAAAACTGCTTCCGACTGGTTTTCCAGGATTGGATTAATATCAACTTATTGCATCTAGTGCAAGAACAACATCTGGTGTGGTACTTGACATCTCATGATTGACTCAAATGCCTAAGCAAGTGATCTGCCAATCATGCACATCCTCTCCCCTTTAGTCTGTAAGACACCTTTAGAGAGGGTGACTCCATTACCTGCAGGTACACTACCATGCCAGGAGTCGTCCATTCTAAATACACATAGAATGCTGTCAAGGTACCCTGATTGGGAAACCACCCAAATCTAGATCTAAAACCATAGATCTAGTAACCAGTATGTCTGATATAATATCCAAGTCCCTTGTGGAGAAAATACTGTGTGACGACCAAAGTATAACCGATCGTAGTATAGGAATATCACTTCCCACTACCTTCTCAACAGATCCATCCCCTATTCTGATGACGTCAAACCCATGACTGTCACATCAGAAACAGATGATCTATCTCCGCTACATTTGCTTTAGTCTATAAATAGACATAAGCCTGATGTCCACCAATGCTTCCGCTGCTCCCACTGACTACGACAACCCTCTGGTGGAGTCATATAGACGCGCACTTCTAAAGCTAGTTTAGAACGACGCTATACTCATTCTCCTGCCGGGTCTCGCAGCCTGGAACAACAGAAATGGCAAGTGTGGGTAAACAAGAACTTCCCTGTCACCGTCCTTGAGGCTACCGGAGTACCTCTCGGGTGCCTGAAGTTACCCACCTTATCTGCGGAGTGGCAATGGAATGTCAAATCAGATTGAATCTTTAGGTTCCTTATCAAATCTTCAGTAATCGTTTGCGGTTCTGGAATCACTTCCAGTTCTACCATACTCCCACTACTGTTTTTGAAAAAATCCATTTTTAATAAAAACTGTGGCGAGTCTAGAACAATATTGCTATTGTTCATCCAGATGGTAGAAAATCAACCCTCGTCATAGCCTGGGTCAACCCACAAACAGCCATTACAGAAACGTGCCTTGAGTTGTCCAGTGTCTGGTTTTAAGCATAAGCCGGACAACTCCCCGTATCTTAACATCGTTAAGATATGAACTGTTCTATATCCAATATAGAAACAGAGGCACTGATTCAATTGAACCAGATCCAAATCATGCAGCTGTCTCCAGTGCATGTCAAGTAAATGGAAGGAGGCCTATCAGCGTTACTCAACTTAGGAATGCTTCCAATTATGAGTAACCTGAAAGAGAAGCAATTTCTCTTTATCATTACTATCAACTGAAATACCATACACAAGTATCTACATCTTCGATTACTTTGAAGAATCCCGATACTTGTAATACTTGGTTCTCTACTCTATTCAAATACCTATAACTCCTCAAAACTTAGACCCTGTATTTCCACGAAACACATGTCTAAGAACTAGAGAAGTTAAAAGTAAACAGAATATAGTACGAGGACCAACCCCTCTGTCCTAATGGACACTGGACAACATACAATACTCTGTATAAGTCCGCTGAGTCTAACAACTCTTTCACTGTGTTTCGTAGGTTGAAAACTGTGCTTATGGTTAAGAAGAATTACACCGCTGTTTAATGCTCCTTACCTAACCATCCACTGATATAGGTAAATGTCATCGACATAATATCAAAAGGTATATCTCACTCTATGAAAATAGACGTACAGATATATCAATTTGAAATTGGTGCACAACAGCGGATATTCAAAACCAAATATTTGCCGACCGGCAAACAACCCAGGTGACTTCCTCAAATATCACCGATTACAACGAATCCCGATATAATGAGGATGATCACCCAATTCCCAATAACTTACTCCCACTCAGCATCTGTAAAACCATACAGATGTGAGAATCCAACCTGGTAAATACATACCCTGGAGCAAGTGTCTAACTGGGAAATCAGTTTTCTATTAACAGTACACAGTGAAACTGAAACATTGAAATGTTTCGTTGGGGTATCGTGGTATTCCTAGTAATGCCTCTTCCATTATCCAGATTCACAACCATAACCATATAATTCTTTGCCACCTCTCCAAATCCCTTTATATGTCTTTAGTCATTACCTTCTGTACACCCCTTTAAGCCAAATGGTTTTCTTCCTTCCCTACCGTTCGGCACCAGCCTATGGTTTGGAAGAAGACTATCCAAAAAGCATAAAGGGTGTACTGTCCTAATCCTAGGAGCACTCGCAACGCGAGAGAAGGTGAAGATAAAAGACACCTGAATGTACTTTATTCCTATTTCTCCTGAACTAGGATCCATCCCCGAACTGGAACAAGTTCCTTTCGAGTTCGTATATAACCATACGATGGATTATCCAATAAACTGGGATCTTCGTAGTAATACGGAGTGTCCTGGAGAAATACAAAGGTGATTTAGGATTGGCGAAGAAATACTTGGTTTGGTCGTGAATATCAGTCGCAATTTACTTTGCCCTCTTACTAATCCCTTGCTTTGTCTGAACTTAATACCTTCTGTACACCGTTTTAGGCTAACTGGTTTTCTTCATTCCCTACCGGTCGGCACCAGCCTATGGTTTGGAAGAAGACTATCCAATTTGCGTAATAGGTGTACTACTCCTAAACCAAGGAGTACCCGCAACCTGAGAGAAGGTGAAAAGAAAAGACAACTGAATAATCCTATTCGTTTTCTCCAGAACCAGAAACCATCCTCGAAGTCCTTCGAGTTCGTATATAACCATACGATGGTTTTGTCCAATGGAAGTGGACGTTCGTAGTAATACGGGGTGTCCTGGAGAAAAGGGTAAAAGTAGGAGTGGCAATGAGGTCTGCAACTCTGACAATCCAAAAGCCAGTGTAAAGAAGGTTCGGTCAACTTGGTCACTGAGTCATAGTCCAGGGTCGGGTCAATGGTCGCTGCCAGAGAGAGAGAAAAGAAACACTCAGCGTGTACTTTAACCTAGATCAGAATGGTTATCATTTTGTCTAATCTGGAATCCTCCCACTGTACCTCAAATTCTCCTCCAAACCTAAAAGAAGAATTAGTCGGGATCACCCGAGGAGTAAACCAACTCATCAGTGGAAATCGGGATCCAACTATCATCGCATGATAACTTGACGGAATCCACTCAAGTCACCACACTCCAGAAGGTATGCGCATGCCTGGCAAGTTTCAGTTCTTTTGAAACTCCCGATGAAAGTTTTACCCCTAGGACTCAAGTGACCTTGACACAGTCAACAAATCAAAGAGTCCTAGTCAAGTTCAACCCGTCATTATCCTGGATTGCATTAAACCCACCCGTACGAGCCCTTGACACAGTCAACAAGGCCGCACGACTGTCCTAACCAATCCCATTTATATGCTGCAAACAAACACTACTTAGCTACCGCACACTACGCCTTGACACAGTCAACAAACGCAGCACGAATACTAAGTAATATTTGTAAGAAATGACGGAGGGCTACGTCTAGTTTTTGGCGAAAAACTTTTAACGTAATGAACTTGATATCGTTGAAGGAACTGCATAGCCTTTTATAAAATATAGTGACGAAAACCTTTACTAAAGAGGTCACTCCCGGTGAAGGGATCTCGGCTCTTTCCCCGTAGAATGAGGTGCAGGATATTCCAACTGAATACCACGATGCAAAGCAAAAGTAATCGACTATAGTGAAGTTAATGCCCTGACGCAAACTTCTGTCCAAGGGGTCACTCCCGGTGAAGGGATCTCGGCCCTTGCCTCGTCGACTGAGGAGCAGGATATTCCAAATGAATACCACGATGCAAAACAAAAGTGAACGTCCTTGCAATAACAGCTTTTTGAAAAATGTTCCAACAACATCAGATTAGGTTTGTTTATCTTGCATTGATCCGAATCAATGCAGTCCCATCAATTGATCACACCACAAAGAACGAAAATATACTGACGTACGTATATGCCATCCGCATTCGCCACTGGGTCCCGTCATCACCCGTTAGGTTAGCTAACTAACGGCAGAGCGGGGACTGGACTAGCGCGGATGTAAAACATATACAACGTCTACTAATATATATACCAATATATAGTATTTCGCTCAAGGCGTGAATAGAATGCAACACAGAAATGTATAGCAACACAGAACAATACAGATATCTGGAAACCCCGGGTTTCACAGAGCCGCTGCTGAAACCCGACGTTCCCCTGGTCGTGTGGATAGCCTGTGCAATAAAATCCTAGACCCCTACGGGCGCGGCAAGTCACCCGCCAAAACCTGAAGCGAGGCAGCCCCCTTCAGCTCCGTGAATGGACCACCCAGCACTCCACGGAATCCGGCAACTTAGGCACCCCTCCTGGGTCAACCTGTACCCCCTACGAGTGCGGCGAATAGCCCGCCAATCCCAGAGTGAAGCCCCCTCCGTCTCAATGCCATGAGATGCGGGCTTGTTGCCCTCCAGAACCCGGCTATCCGTGCACCCCTCCTCGGGGTAATCCTAGTACAGAATGTAAAATATACATACACCGGGTACATCGACCGCAACCAGGTCGTGCCCCAAAATAATAATACAAACGGGCAATGACGGCAGTCCACATGTCGGACGCTCGCCCCGCAATATCAAATGTACATAATACAACAAAAACGGTACTAGCATTGCATCCAGGCTATCCCCCACGACCGATCCGCAACATCACAGCATAAACATAGAACATCAACGTGAAAGTCACGTTCGCAAATCCGTCTAACCGGGCTATAGCAGTTAGACCGGATTTACCGATCGAGTGACATTCACGGTCGCAGATATAATGTAAATACTGTGAAATAATGTGTTTAAAATTTTTCGATTGACCAAAAATTAACAAGTGGGCCCCTAATCAAAACTGTAGCACTCACAGAAAATATGGGCCCAATTTTAATATCCCAGAAACCATATTTATGACTGAGAAACAAACTGAAAAATTTTGGGTGGGTGAACAGTTCAAATTGCCGCGGAAGCGCGGCCCCAGCAAGGGTTTGGCCGCCCTTCCGCGGTGGTATGAACAGTTCAGGATACCAAATTTTTCCAGTATGCTTAAATTTCCCTGCACATCACTCTGAGACCACCTGAAAAATTTTTAGACTCCAAAAAAATTCGGCAGAAACTGATGTCAAGGAAAAATACGGTTTTTGGAATTTCGGTCGATCGGAACTGAAAAACACATTAGAACAAGCTAGGTAAGGTTAATGGCGTGGCTCTGATACCATGTTGCGCCACGGCAGCGCCCCGGCCTCTTTCTCGAGGCCAAAATGCGGAATAAAAATTTTGCGAACTTTGCAAAACGGCGCTACCGCGGACAATTACCCGGATCGAAACCATTAACCTATACTAGCTAACTAGAGAGATAGGGTGAGAAGTTATACCAAGCGATCCGTGTCCTTCGGTCTTCATCTCCACTCCGATCTCTTGCGGAATCTCCGTCACCTCCTCGCTCGTCGGAAAGGGGCACCACGTAGCTGGAATCTTTTACGGGCTCCCGCCTCTTGACCGAGGCAACTCGGGCGCGAAGTTGGCTAGCCGACGCGTCCAAGGCTTGCTATAGAAATAGTGTAGTGAACTTGTCTCTTGGGGTTATTGAGGTTGCCATGGTTTGTGGAGGAATGGAGAAGAGAAGGAGAGAAAGAAAAATGAGCTTTGAAGCTAATCTTTTTGCAACCATGGAATGAAATGGAAAAATGCCACACCAAAAATAATTATCCCCTCCTCCTCAAAAGAATGTGGCCGGCCTCTTTTTCTCAAGTAGGAGATTGGAGAGAGAAAAAAGGAATTCATCAAATAAGAAAAGGAAAGGATAATTAAAGAAGAAGGTCACTCTCATTTCAATCCAAATTCTTTCCACCATCCATCAAATGAAAAGCAAGTGATGAGATTAAAAAGGAATCTCATCATGACATAACAATCATGATGCCACAAATATGCAAAGAAACCCCTCACAAAATGTTAATTGCAAACTTGCAATTAACACCCTCCACCAAGAAAGTCCGACCGAGAAGGAATGAAGGAAAACCGGCCGGAACGGAATGCAAACTGGCAACTTCAGAAAACCGATCCCGTAATAAATTACAGGAAAACCCCACTGCTGCAAATACATGCCCGCATTTGTATTCCCACTGAACACAAATGCAAAGAGACAAAATCTACACTGTACTAGACTAGGACCGGCTTAAGCCAAAGCCGGCCAGTTAAATCCGTTCGATCCTGATCTGTGCAATACCGCACGTATCAGATCAAACCCTGCCATATTACTATACGGCCACTAGTACAAAACTGTCCGATCCTGATCCGTGCAATACCGCGCGTATCTGATCGGACCCTGCCATATCTCCATACGGCCTCTACAGCGTTTCGCCCGAAACTTGAGTAACTGAAACTGAGTGTGGTGGACTCTAAAGACTCGTCAATACCTTGGCTGTGGATTTAACCACTAGCACGTCAGAGGTATAAGCCAATACGTGACGGGCCACCAGGTATTGACCAAATGGGACGTCGATGAGGAAGCTCACCCCGACACCCAACTGAGCCTGTCAGTGACAATATCCGTACAGTCCGGTCCGTTCGTCTATGAGTATCGCATGGCGGGCCTAGGGGGTTGGTGAAAGTCAGACCCCCAAAAGCGGTACAAGTCGTGTCGGAGCGTAGCCCAGAACGCCCTGAGATACTACTGGAATACCTACCAGTAAATCTCCTGCCTCGGCCGAGGGCTTTGCGTAATGGCTCTCCTAGACACAGCGCGACCTCACCCCCAATACCGGGAGAGACGAACCCCTGCAGATTCGCTCACTGCCTCCATGTGGCTCGGGACTGTACCCAACTAAAACCTGTTTGCACGACTCCTTTGAGCCGTGGTAGGGTAGTAATCAAAGCACAGTGGGAACTCACACGAGACAAATGACGATCTCAGGTCGATGAACTAACCTGTACACATGTCACCTGGGAACTGCTATCTGACGTCTGGTATAAGACCAACTAGCAGGTTCCCGGCGAGTCCTGTCCGGTGTACTCATAACCCAATGAGCACCTGTATACATCTTAGGTGAACCAACTGACACCAGTGGCTTGTGAGACCGGCCACCGCCCCTCGTCGGGGTCTCGACTGTATACACTAGTCTACTAACGGAGTATCGATGCCCTGTCTCGAAACTCCTACGACTAGGGACCTTTTAAAGATGTGCTTATAGACCACCAGCTCCCACGTATATGATCGCCATCATACTGCTGGTAGTCAAGCAAGAATCCTAGGGGCTCTATCAACGTGTAATAGCGACATGTCAGGTCACCTAAAGCAGTACACGACGATAAAGATAAACCAGATAGCATACTATCATCTCGAGTAAGACTGTCCTACCGGGATAGGTCCTCCCTCAATCATTGCAATCACGTGCCTGTGATCCAATAATTGACTCTGAGGGCACTAACTCCAACACTTCCCACTTACCTAGCACTTACCTGGCCGCAATTGGCGGTGAAGAGGCGATTTGAGGCTTCTAATGACTATCGTTTAGACCTTAGAAATAGGCTAGTTGGCTTAGGAAACCCTAGAAAACTAAAATACGGAAAACTATACTTTTTACGAGTAAATACCTTATATTTATAAAACCGTTTTTCTAAATGAATAGTATTTATTAAACCTAAGCAAACCGCCGCTACAACCTACCTTTGGGGAACCCGTTAGGGATAGTACGGTTCATCGTGCACCCGCGGGCTAGTAGTGCGAGATTCAGACCTCCGCAAGGAGCATTCGGTCTCGAAAAGTTTAAAATACGACATTTAAGAAAAATGAGATTTTGGAAAATAAAATAATTATTTAAAATTATTCTTGTACTAGTATATATATAATTATCATTTAAAGAGCTATTTTATTATAAGATAAAGTTTCCATTTTTTTCTAAAATTACAAGATTAAAAGTTACATTAAAATACCATGAATTTCAAATAAATCAATATTAATGATTAATACTTTTATTAAGATATATTCACTAGAATAACACAAATAAAATTCACACTCATTATAACTATAAAGACAAATAATAATTACTTGAGGTGTATTTTGAAAACTATACAATATTACTTTTTACAATAAACCCCCTCAAGTTTTATAAATTACAATAAGGCCCCTAACAAATATAGAACTTCAAATTATCTTTCTTTTAGTCTGACTCGGGTTAGAGTCTGACTATTTCTGACTTGAATATGATTCAAGTCAATCTATATTCTTTATATTTCAACTCAAGATGAATACATGAATCCCAGAATCCAGTTAACAATCTATATAACTTGACTGAACCGAACCATGGATATATTCCTTTTACATGTTTCCCAGTATTCCATTTACATGACTCTACGGTTATAACCGTTTCCTGATATCATGGTTTCGGTCCGTCAGTTAATCAATCTTACAATCAATACAATTTTACAAGAAAACAATACAAACAAGACATCGCGGGGTTTAAGGGGTAGAATGGTACGGAAGGTGTTAAAGGTGGCACGAGGTGGTCAGATTAATACACCTAACCTGAATCCCATTGCTGTTGTACCGTGGCAAAACGGTTCCTTGTACTACACGTGCCCTAGTCTCTGGCAAGTGAGACTCCCCTCGTATAAACTGGCATTCTTCTATACCAAGCTACAAACAACAGCGTTAACATAACATTACAACAATAGTTTAAATGTTTCTTCTTATTCTGTCTTCTCTACTTCCCTCTTACCTTTGGGACTTACCGAGCGATCTGTTCGCTGACGACATTCTGTTTCTCTCTTCTTTGAATGTCGTCAGGTGACCTGGACCCGGCAGAAGTTGAACCAACCCAAGAAGACTTGGAGCAATTTGCCGAAGACCCAGCAGTATAATTTCACTGTACACTTTTCTTTTCAGTACTTTCCTTTTTCTGTTATGCCACTGTTTAGGCATCTTTATTTCAGTTGTATTTTCCTTTCCATGTATTGTACAAAGAATGTTAATAAATAAAAAGTTGTTGTTCTTTTATATTCTTGTCTCTTGTGTATTACTTTATATTGCTTAGTTACGCTTAGCGTATGTACTTCTGAGTATATACGTAGCGGGCCTCGTCGCGTCCACTTCGCCGTATACTGGGAAGCGGGGCGTGACAGGTTTTGTTGGTGGCCCATGCAGGTCAGAGCTGTATGAATCCCTGTCATGCAGTTTTGGTCTGCGTGAACAACCTAAGCAATATAACACAAGAACCAGCAACTAAAACATTCTTTACAATTCATATTCCTTGAATCTTGCAAATCTCTATTCTTTGAATCTTATCATTTCATGTATTTGAATCTGTCCTAACCCAAATTTTTTCTTCAAGGTCATGGATTCCCCAAACAACACCAGCACTAACGTCAACAACACCCCTCCAGCACTACCTCTCACACCAGTTGTTCCTGCACCACCCAGGGGACCACAAGCTGCACCACCTCCTCGACAGTTCCATCAAGCTCAAAGGAACGTTCCGAGGAATGCTCCTCAGGCCAGGAGGAACGTGCCAAAGCGCCAGGCTTTCATGATGTCTATGGAAGAAGCTGAGGTCACTGGCCAAGTCATTACTGGTAAATTCCTTCTCAAACTTATCTTTTAGTTTTGTTTACCTACACACTTTCCCTATACCTAAAACCTATCCCATATACCTTAGGTACAATCCTAGCAGCTTCACTACCTGCACTTGCACTGTTTGATACTGGAGCATCCCACTGCTTTATGTCGCAACGGTTTGTCCGAACCCATGCGATTCCAGTCTCACCGCTTGTATCCAGCTGGAACGTCAGTTCCGGAAATGGTGTTCTAAAGGCAACTATGGGATACAGCATGTGTCCAGTCGTCGTCTGCAGTCGAGAATTTTATGCTGACTTCAAGGTACTGGATATACCAAACTTCGATGTGGTTCTAGGAATGGACTAGCTTGGAACCTTTTATGCTACCATCGATTGTCGCCAAAGGAGGGTAGTATTTGAGATTCCAGATCATCCGGTCTTCTATTTTAAAAGTGGAGACCGAACATTGGAGCCAAGTACTTACAAAGCAAAACCAAGGGAAGTAGTAGTTGCAGCAGCTCGAGCAGAAGAAGAATCCAGACCAAAAGTAGTTCGAGTGTTCTACGATGTATTCCCTGACGATATATCAGGTTTGCCTCCCGATCGAGCTCTTGAATTCAGTATTGACTTAGTACCAGGAGCACAACCAGTGATCAAAGCACCGTATAGACTAAGTCCGGAAGGATTAAAGGAAGTTCGAACACAGTTGAACGAATTATTGGCGAAAGGATGGATTCGTCCCAGCACTTCAGGTTGGGGAGCACCTGTACTATTGGTGAAGAAGAAGGAAGGTTCATACAGAATGTGCATCGATTATAGGGCCTTGAACGAAGTTACTATAAAGAACAAATATCCACTTCCGCGCATCGACGATCAGCTAAGTGGATCTTGTGTCTTCTCTAAACTAGATCTTCGTTCAGGTTATCATCAAGTGAAGGTCAAGGAAGCTGATATTCACAAAACAGCTTTCAGAACTCGCTATGGACATTACGAATTTCTATTAATGCCATTTGGAGTGACCAATGCACCAGCAATCTTCATGAATCTTATGAACCAAGTCTTCCGGGAGTATTTAGACAGGTTCGTTGTCATCTTCATCGACGACATCCTGGTATATTCTAAGAATCGGAAAGAACATGCGGAGCACCTATGAATTGTCCTGGAAACTCTTCGACAACATAAGCTTTATGCCAAGTACAGCAAATGCGAGTTTTAGCTAAAACAAGTTGGTTTTCTTGGACATATCGTATCAGGAGAAGGAATTTCTGTGGACCCAGCAAAAGTTTCAGCAGTCAGCGAATGGCCTACACCAAAATCAGTGAAGGATATTCGGAGTTTTTTGGGTTTAGCTGGATATTACAGAAGATTCATTGAAGGCTTTTCGAAGATAGCAACACCCCTGACCAAGCTCACACGAAAAGATGAAGAATTTGTGTGGTCAGAAGCATGCGAGCAAGCTTTCGTAGAACTCAAGTCAAGACTGACATCAGCACCTATTCTCGTCATACCGGATCAATCTGGAGGATTCGAAGTGCATTGTGATGCATCCGGTAAGGGATTAGGATGTGTTCTACATCAGCACAGTAAGGTTTTAGCTTATGCTTCAAGACAACTGAAGACTCATGAGCGCAATTATCCGACGCATGATCTAGAGTTGGCAGCCGTCATCTTTGCTCTCAAAATTTGGCGCCACTACTTACTTGGTGAACGAGTGAATATCTACACAGATCATAAAAGTCTGAAGTATGTGTTTACTCAGAAGGAATTGAATATGCGGCAGAGAAGATGGTTAGAACTTATGGCAGACTTTGACATCAATTTGCAATATCATCCAGGAAAGGTGAACGTAGTACCTGATGCTCTTAGTCGCCAACCATTAGCAATGAATCTCACCGTCCAGTGGAAGCTGCAGCAAGACCTACATCAAATGGAGATCGAACTAGTCATGCCAGGTGATGTTTCGAGTTTGATGAATCTACAGGTTCAATCAACCATTGTTAATCAGATCAAAGCAGCTCAAGCCAGCGATGCTAAGTTGCAAAAGATCAGAGAACAAGTAGAGAATGGACTCAGAACAGATTTCATCATCCATGAAGATGGATCTTTGAGATACGGCAGCAGATTGTGTGTACCAAAAGGTCCTGTTCGGGAAGAGTTAATGAAAGAAGCTCACAGCTCTCCCTATTCAGTACATCCTGGAGGTACCAAAATGTACAAAGATCTACGTCAGAATTATTGGTGGCATGGAATGAAGCGTGAAGTAGCCAGAAGTGTCGCAAAATGCTTGGTGTGTCAGCAAGTAAAGGCTGAACATCACAGGACAGCTGGACTACTTCAACCGTTACCAATCCCAGAATGGAAGTGGCAGCATATCACGATGGACTTTGTAACTGCCCTTCCTCGCAGCACAAAGGGTAACGATGCGATTTGGGTCATTGTGGATCGACTCACAAAGTCGGCTCACTTCATCCCATTTCGAGTTGGCCAATCATTTGAGACACTAGCAAAGAAGTACATGGAGGTAATAACCTAATTAAGATTTAAAACTCTTCATAATGTACTTTCTCTGATACCCATGAACTCATACAGGAAATTGTGACTTCATGGAGTACCGGTCTGCATTGTCTCCGATCGTGACACCAGGTTCCGATCGCAATTTTGGCAGAGTCTGCAAGCTAGCTTGGGAACAAGTCTGAACTTCAGCACGGCTTATCATCCACAAACAGATGGTCGGTCGGAACGAACTATTCAGATCTTGGAGGATATGCTCAGAGCATGTATGCTCGACTTCAAAGGATCGTGGGAAGATCACCTGCATCTTGTGGAGTTTGCGTACAACAACAGCTACCAAGTAAGCATAGGAATGGCACCTTTTGCAGCATTGTATGGAAGGAAGTGTCGATCGCCATTAAGTTGGGACGACATCGGAGATAGGGAACTCCTGGGACCAGAGATGATAGTAGCGACCGTTGATGTGGTTCGTACTATCAGAAAAAGAATGCGCATAGCCCAAGATAGACAGAAACACTGGGCTGATGCAAAGAGACGATACTTGGAGTTTCAGCCAGGAGACCATGTATTCTTGAAGATATCTCCGAACCGCGGAGTGATTCGATTTGGAAGACGGGGTAAGTTGAGTCCGAGATACATTGGACCGTTCGACATACTCGAACGAGTCGGAGAAGTGGCATACCGATTAGCGCTCCCATCCTCATTGAAAGGAGTACATAACGTGTTCCACATATTCCAACTCAGAAGGTATGTAAGTGACCCCAGCCATGTACTTGATCATTCCGAGCTCACTATAAAGCCCGATTTGTATTGTGAGCAACAACCTGTGGAGATCCTGGATAGGAAAGTGAAGACACTTCGGAACAAGGAAGTTAACTTAGTCCGGGTAATGTGGAGAAAAGACACTCCAGGAGAATCCACGTGGGAAAGGGAAGATGAGATGCGTGCAAGATATCCGCACCTTTTTGTAAACTAGTCCTCAAATAAAAGTTGTAAATTTCGAGGACGAAATTTTTGTAAGGAGGGTAGATTGTAACAACTCCAATTTTTGTATACCTAAATTTGAATTAAATTTGAAGTAAACTTGGAGTATTAATGTTGCTGCTAACACTTTAAGTATCTATCTCTTTACAATAATTACAAGAAAGAGCTTGTAGCTCATTGGTAATACCTTGCACTGCTGAACCAAGCCACCAGAGTTCGAATCCCACATCCCACATTATTTTTTAGCACATTTTTCTTTAAAATTCCTGGAAGTCCAAAAGTCCACAGGCCATAACTCCCAAATAGTGAACTGAACCCCAAAAATGAACCATGTCAAAAGCCTAGTCAGGATACCCTACACCCAACGCCGGCCGGAATCGGCCAACTCGGCCGGCAGGCGGCCGGCGCCGCCGACCGGAGTTTGGCCGACGGCCGGGGTCCCAACATGAAAAAGTTGGCGTTTGGTCTTCTGTAACTCATGGTTTACTCCATTTTTACTGTAGCAGTTCCGAATGATAAATACAACCCTTTTAATGCAAAATTTTAATGTTTTTCTTTAATTTTTATAAATTTTTTAAATAAAAAAGAAGACCCTTCACCTACCCTACCTAGCTACCCTATAAATAGACCCCTACCCCCTACCTTTTCATTCCAAAACCATAGAAAAACTCTCTTGAAATTTCCACAAGAAGTGTGCTTTGAAATCGAGTTCCCGGCGAAGCCCTGACGGAATTCCGGCGACGTGATTTGAAGCAACCGGCGACGAAACCACCCCTCGGTCTTCCTCCCTAGTTCTCTTTACTCTTTAGAAGAGTTTAAACCCGTAAGTCCCATCCTTCTCACCTTTCTATTTCTTAAAAATACGGATTTATGAAACCCGACGGAAATCGGAACAAACCGATTTCCGATTCGGTTTTTCTACAAAATTTCACTTGTCACTTAATCCACAATACCTAAACATATCCATGATGACTATTAATCACATAGAAACCAATTTAAATAAAGTTTCTCACATGAAATGATAGCTTTCTTGTAAAACCGTATTCTTTTCATAAAAATACCATGAGGTTTATTTTTCTTGTTCTAATTAATTCCCTCATTCCTAAACATATTCATCTTGATAAATAAACTTGTAGAAATCAATTTGAATGAATTTTCACACATGAAATGATAACGTTTTCAAATACCGTATTCTTGCGCTTAAATACCTTCAAGTTTAATATATCATATTGAACCCCTAAAACTTCATTAACCCTCAAAATAAGTCACGAGGTAATGACCTACCTCTACACACACACAAATATAACCCTAATT
Organism: Agapanthus africanus; assembly: GCA_030015575.1. Classification (NCBI taxonomy): domain Eukaryota; kingdom Viridiplantae; phylum Streptophyta; class Magnoliopsida; order Asparagales; family Amaryllidaceae; genus Agapanthus; species Agapanthus africanus. Next base: position 428,108,538 of record CM057345.1, on the reverse strand, counting down.
GATAAACGTCAAAATATAGAATACGAAAATACAGGACTTTTCACTAAAATACCATATTCTTTAAGTTGTACACAATTCTAAATAAAATCTTTTAAAATGAAAATACGATATGTCATGGACATCGATCGTTTATCTAAACTGACTTTGTGGTGTCTAGGCAAGTGTGTCTAGGCTATTGGTTTTTAATTAGGCCCACGACTGTGGTTCCTTCCCACTTACCTGGCACTTACCTGGCCGCAATTGGCGGTGAAGAGGCGATTTGAGGCTTCTAATGACTATCGTTTAGACCTTAGAAATAGGCTAGTTGGCTTAGGAAACCCTAGAAAACTAAAATACGGAAAACTATACTTTTTACGAGTAAATACCTTATATTTATAAAACCGTTTTTCTAAATGAATAGTATTTATTAAACCTAAGCAAAGCGCCATTACAACCCACTTTTGGGGAACCCGTTAGGGATAGTACGGTTCATCGTGCACGCGCGGGCTAGTAGTGCGAGATTCAGACCTCCGCAAGGAGCATTCGGTCTCGAAAGGTTTAAAATACGACATTTAAGAAAAATGAGATTTTGGAAAATAAAATAATTATTTAAAATTATTCTTGTACTAGTATATATATAATTATCATTTAAACAGCTATTTTATTATAAGATAAAGTTTCCATTTTTTTCTAAAATTACAAGATTAAAAGTTACATTAAAATACCATGAATTTCAAATGAATCAATATTAATGATTAATACTTTTATTAAGATATATTCACTAGAATAACACAAATAAAATTCACACTCATTATAACTATAAAGACAAATAATAATTACTTGAGGTGTATTTTGAAAACTATACAATATTACTTTTTACAATAAACCCCCTCAAGTTTTATAAATTACAATAAGGCCCCTAACAAATATAGAACTTTAAATTACTTTCTTTTAGTCTGACTCGGGTTAGAGTCTGACTATTTCTGACTTGAATATGATTCAAGTCAATCTATATTCTTTATATTTCAACTCAAGATGAATACATGAATCCCAGAATCCAGTTAACAATCTATATAACTTGACTGAACCGAACCATGGATATATTCCTTTTACATGTTTCCCAGTATTCCATTTACATGACTCTACGGTTATAACCGTTTCCTGATATCATGGTTTCGGTCCGTCAGTTAATCAATTTTACAAGATAACAATACAAACAAGATATCGCGGGGTTTAAGGGGTAGAATGGTACGGAAGGTGTTAAAAGTGGCACGAGGTGGTCAGATTAATACACCTAACCTGAATCCCATTGCTGTTGTACCGTGGCATAACGGTTCCTTGTACTACACGTGCCCTAGTCTCTGGCAAGTGAGACTCCCCTCGTATACACTGGCATTCTTCTGTACCAAGCTACAAACAACAGCATTAACATAACATTACAACAATAGTTTAAATGTTTCTTCTTATTCTGTCTTCTCTACTTCCCTCTTACCTTTGGGACTTACCGAGCGATCTGTTCGCTGACGACATTCTGTTTCTCTCTTCTTTGAATGTCGTCAGGTGACCTGGACCCGGCAGAAGTTGAACCAACCCAAGAAGACTTGGAGCAATTTGCCGAAGACCCAGCAGTATAATTTCACTGTACACTTTTCTTTTCAGTACTTTCCTTTTTCTGTTATGCCACTGTTTAGGCATCTTTATTTCAGTTGTATTTTCCTTTCCATGTATTGTACAAAGAATGTTAATAAATAAAAAGTTGTTGTTCTTTTATATTCTTGTCTCTTGTGTATTACTTTATATTGCTTAGTTACGCTTAGCGTATGTACTTCTGAGTATATACGTAGCGGGTCTCGTCGCGTCCATTTCGCCGTACACTGCGAAGCGGGGCGTGACACTCAAAATTGGGACAGCCCCTCCCCTCTTGCTTGGCCGGCCATGTGAATCAAAAATGAGAGAAAGGGAGAAAAACTCAAGGAGAGTGAATCAAAAGAATAATGCAAGGTTGAGTGTAATGGAAAAAGCAAGTGATGATGAGAAACAATGATCACTCCCATGTCTCCACTCCATCAACCATCATGATACCAAAGTCAAGCAATGATGAGGTCAAGAAGTCAAATGATGGTGCAACCATCATAAAGCAACAATATGCAAAAACCACCCTCCAAAATACTTATTTGCACAAATGCAAATAAGCCCTCCTCCACCAATTTTCAGCCAACGAAAGATACAAAGAAATATGGCCGAAACGGAAAACAAACTGACAACTCCAAAAACTGATCCCGTAATAAATTACAGGAAAACCCCGCTACTGTATATACATACCCGCATTTGTATTCCGACCGAAATATAAATGCAATGAGACAAAATCTACACTGTACAATACTAGGATCCGGTTTAAACCAAAGCCGGCTAGTATTATCCATCCGATCATGATCCGTGCAATACCGCACGTATCTGATCGAACCCTGCCATATCTCCATACGGCCTCTACAGCGTTTCGCCCGAAACTTGAGAAACTGGTCTATGGGGGACTCTAAAGACTCGTCAATACTTTGGTTGTGGATTTAACCACTAGCACGTCAGAGGTATTAGCCAATACGTAACGAGCTACCAGGTATTGACCAAAAGGGACGTCGATGAGCGAACTCATCCTGACACCCTACTGAGCCTGTCAGTGACAATATCCGTACAGTCCGGTCCGTTTGTCTATGAGCATCGCATGGCGGGCCTAGGGGGTTGGTAAAAGTCAGACCCCCAAAAGCGGTACAAGTCGTGTCGGAGTGTAGCCTAGAACACCCTGAGATACTACTGGAATACCTTGTTAGTTATATGTATGCCCTAGAGGCCATTACTATACATAGGATGTATATTGTAGTGGATGCTGGGACATATATAGGGAGGACTTTCTTGCTCGACATGATAGTATGCTATCTGGTTACCCTTTACCTTAACGTGTATACTGTTTGTCTCTCTGTTACATGTTGGTAAAGCCCTTAGGATCTGTACTTGACTACCTGGACTATGATGCGGATCATACTAGTGGGGACATGGTAGTCCATAAGTACATCCTTCAAAGTCCCTAGTCGTGGGTGTATCGAGACGGGGCATCGATATACCAGAGTAGACTAGCGTATACCTTCTCGACCCATACAGATGGGCGATGGATGATCCCATATCCATTGGTGTTTGACATCAGAGATGATATACGGGTGCTCAGTAGAGACTGGGTACACTGGATGGACTCGCCGAGAACTCCCAGATGGTATTATACCTCACGTCAGATGGCAGTTCTCTGGTGACACTGGTACAGAGTAGTCTGTTGACCCGAGATCGTCATAGAGTCTTGTGTGGTTCCCACTGTGCTTTGATTTCCATCTTACCACGTCCAAGAGGGCGTGCAAAACGGTGGTTTTTGGGTACAGTCCCGAGTCACATGGAGGCAATGAGCGATAGGAGGGGATTCGTCTCTCCCGGTATAGGGAGTTGATGTTGCGCTGTGTTCGATTGGCTATAACAGGAAATCCCTGGCCAGGGTTGCTGAGATTTACTGGTAAGTGTTACCAGTAGTTTCTCGAATAGTTATAGACCTCATATCGACACGACTTATTGAGCTATTGGGGTCTGACGTTTACCATCCCTAGGCGAGATATGCGACATATCAGACGATCAGACCGGACTGTACGGTAGTGTTACTGGTCGGATTCACTGGAGTGTGAGCAGGCTTGCTCGTCGATCTTCAGATCGCTCAATACCCGGGTGGCCGTTACGTTTAGCAGACCGCTTGCGGCTTGTGGATGTTTGATATGATCATCATCCGCTGCCGGCGTATTGATGAGTCTTTAGAGTCCTACACAGAGGTTTCCTGGCTCAAGCGAAACGAAATAGGAGCGCATATGAGATATGTGCGGGACCGAGAATAATACGAGTATGTGATACCGTATTCTATTCTCGCGATAAATATATCGAATGGTTGCATGCGATATAACCTAGTTATTGATTCAAGCGTTGATTCGATAGGCCGATATATTGGATACCAGTCGGTTATGTGCGCATGACCGGATCATTGAATCAAGTGTTGATTTAATGATTTAATGTATAATTATATATTTGATATATTACTTTGCATTAACTAGTATCGGTTTACTTAAGATGGATTTTCTCGCTCGGATGTGCAAGTTGTATATGTGATATACTTTTGTGCATTTGATTGTATCATGTTTGATGATACATGATTGTTTGGTGTATGGTTTAAACCATGGTTGGTCAATGGTTAGGGTTTTCTTTTGCTTCATTTACTTATTTATTTATTCATTTATTTATCCATTTTGTTATTTTAGCAAAAGAAATATGATGAAGAGAAAATGGTGGCTTTATTTGTTTGTATTCTTTGAAGCTTCATGAACATTTGACCAAAGCAACCATTTTTTGTCTTCTTGTCTAAACCTAACCATTCTTTAACCATGATTAACTCTCTACATCTAACCATGGTTTAGTTATGATAAGAATGGATAATTCTTTTCTTTTTCTTTAATCTTATCATAACTTTTCATGAGCTTCTTCTTCTTCTTCATAAAACACATGAAGAAAAAGCTTGAAGTCATCAATGGTAGATTGATGATATGAGTGAGAAATCCAATTCTAAAGTCTACCCACTTCCTATTTCTTCATCCTCTACCTCTTGCCAAGTAGTAGAGTGTGTTTCCTTCACAAGTTTCATGACTTGTTGAAGGTGGAGCTTGATTCATCGATGCTTCGACGTAGATCATCTTCGGCATGGACATCGACGACCTAGCTTGCCCATTCTCCGACGAAGCCGACTCTAGAGCCCGGATTTGATTTGGACAGCGGAGACGACCTCGTTGCGGAGCCGTGGAGGTGGAGGACCGGATCTACAAAGGTTGTATTTCCGTATTCTCATTAGTTAACTGTTAACTAGTTCTTGTTCGCCTAGACTTCTAGTTTACGATCCGTTGTTTAGGGTTTGTAGGCACCATATTTTTTGAAATTGCCATGGTTGATGGCTTTGGAGACCTCACTAGAGTGCCTAGGAACCCTGCAGTGGTATCAGAGCCTAGCTAGAGCCTTAAGCGAAGTCCAGACGGAAATTGAAGTCCGAACGAACCCGAAACCCCGCATCGATATTGCTCTCTGTACAATTTTTAAAAACAGGGATTTTTCAGTATTAAAAATATCCAGAAAAACATGCAGGAAAATCTAAGAGTAACTGTAAAATTCGTAACCCTAATTCCCTTAAAGCGCCGCGCTTCCGCGGCACGAGCCTGGCTTGTGCGGCGCAAGCGCGGCGGTTTTGTCGTTTTGTGAGACGAAGTTTGCACAGTAACTCCTAGTTTCCAGTTTTGGTATTCCTGGGTATTTTTAATATTTTTTCCAGAGTTGAATTTTTCTGAGTTGATTTGGGGATTCGGTGTTTCGATCGGGGTATCAAATTTTGTCTGTGTGGCTTTCCGGATAAATTTTAGAATATGTTAAAAAGTTCGACCGGATATAAATACCCAACTTTTCCCCTGTCGGGAAATTTCCAAGTGTTGGATTTTTCCGTAGTTTAACGACGTTCTAAGTAGTGCAAGTAACGCGATGGTCCCTCTAGAAGACACAAACCTTAACTCGATTATGTGACCGTCTTGAACTGCCCTTTGAACCTTCGGGTTTGGGGCAGTACGGCGTGCCACATGTGAGGCGTTGGCTTGACCCTTCTACGGCTGGACCGTTGGTACTGAGGCACGAACGGAATGTTGTTAGACTTGTTTCATGTGTTAATCAGTTTCGGGAAAACTTAGGTGTTCGATTGTTCGATCGGAATGTTTAACATTTTCTGTTTATCTGGAAGGGGATACAATAATTGGAATTCACAAAAGTTATGAGATAACTAAATGAATGTTATAAACATAGCACTTTAGTCTCACTTGATCGGTTGCCACGGAATTTTGATGTGATCAAAAGTCCGTCGCAATCACGTAGCGTACGCGAATACTCGCCGGGTAAACTTAATAGACAGCTTCACTCCATAGCCCCGACCAAGTGACTGTAGGAGAACCCCGTCGCCGAAAGCATCCGTCCGGGTGCTCGCGGTAGCGGTGTTCCGCCTTGGTGCACTTCGTCGACGGTATTGGGGGTGCGGCCGTCTACTGAAGTTTGCGACGAGCATTCGATCAGGCTGTCGGGAATCTTGTTGAATTGCCCGACTTAATATTGAAAAGAGTTTTCGATTTTGAGACTAAAATGCGGGGTTTATAATTGTTAGGCATGTGATGTCTAAGGTATTCATTTGATTAGGCATGCGATGTCTATGCAGATTGCGGATTCCAACTGTTGTAGTTTTACACTTTCTTTTCTGTGACCGTAAGTGTAATATGTGATATCGCCGGTTTCGTTGCTATATGTCAACGACAATTGGGGTATGCATATTTACTTACGTTGATGACATCTGATGTTATGTGTTGCTGGATATGTTATATTGGATCGTCGTGTTTGAATAGCTGGGGGTTTTTATGTGAGATGAGTGTTTTTCATTTTCATTCATGTAAAAACTTGTATGTAATATTCTTTTATTGGGGCGCTTCCAGGTTGCGGGAGTTGTCACCTGTTGTATATTATTTACTTTTCCGCACTAGGATAGACCCAAGGAGGAGGGCACAAGTAACCGGGTTCTGGAGTCCAGTGGGAGACCAACTCGAGGAGTCGAGTCCGGGTCTCCTAACTCCAGAATTGGTAGGGTTGCTTGTCGCTCTCGTAGGGGTCTAGGGGTGTGGGTTTGGCTATTCATCACGACCGTGGAATCCGTGTTTTATACTGGCTCGTATTGAAAACACGGACGTCCTAGTATATCCAATATTTCATATGATTCTTCTGCTGCGATATCTGTGATGAGATCATGTGATGTTTCTGTGATGGATATAGTATATAGTATATATGATATATTATATAGACGTTACTTATGTTTTACACCCGCGCTAGCCCTGCCCTGCTCTGCCGTTAGTTACCTAACCTAACGGTGCACGAGGGGACATCGAGGCGAATGCGGATGGCATAAGTGTACGTCATATCTATCTGTGATGTTTAGGTACATAAATGATGGGACTTCATTAATGTGATTAATGAAATAAAAGAAACCTAAGATGTTGTAGAATCGAATTTCAAAATAAAACAGGTAGCTACAGTTCTTGCTTTGCACAGCGGTATATGTGATATATCCTGCACCTTATTCGATGAGGAAAGGACCGAGATCCCTTCACCGGGAGTGACTCCTTTAGCAATAACTGGCAGATGCTACACATTCGGTTTGTCTTTTGATTGCTTTTAAGAGTTTTTGCTTTGCACAGTGATATATATGATATATCCCGCACCTCATTCGACGAGGAAAGGACCGACGATCCCTTCACCAGGAGTGACTCCTTTAGCAAAACTAGAAAAGCCTCAAAAACACTCCATTTCAAAATTCATTTGATTCTACAACGATATCAAGTTCATTACGCAATAGGTTTTCAGAAAAACCTGTCGTAGCCCTCCGTCATTTCAGATAAGTACTAGTTAGTATTCGTGCTACATTTGTTGACTATGTTAAGGCGTAGTGTGCGGTAGCTAACTATTGGTTATCTGTATTAGCATATGATGCGATTGGATTAGGGTAGTCGTGCGACTTTGTTGACTATGTTAAGGGTCGTGCGGGTGGGTTTAATTCAATCGGGAAATGACGGGTTGAACTTGACTAGCACTTATGATTTGTTGACTATGTTAAGGTCATATAGCTGCTAGGGGCAAAACATTATCGGGAATTTCAAGTGTTGAGATTTGCAATGAGATTGCATACCTTCTATGAGATAGTTGGATCCCGATACCCGCTGCGAGTAAGAGTTACTCCTGGGAGAGTTTTATACATTACAATTAGCCGATCAAGTAGGTGTCTAGAAAGGTGTCAACGGGGTTACGCCTCTGGGAAAACGAGGTTTACATTAATTAGGTTCGTGCGAAAGCACGGGGGACCTCCCTCAAAGTACCGACACTGGCCTGGCTGAAAGATTGGCGAACTTGTAGTGTGTAATTAATCCCGGCTAGTCTTTCCTTTTAGGGTTTGAAGGAAGATTTGATAAAAAGCAGTGGGAGCCATCCTGATTAGATAAAATAATAACCAATCTATTCTTGACAGAGCACACGCTGAGTGTTTTCTTCTCTCTCTCTCCTGGTAGCGACCATATCACGCCTTAATCAAGATAATAATACGGATTATTGACCGAACCCGCTTGTTATACTGAGCTGGGGAACGTTGGTCCCGCTCCAACTTATAATTGTTATAAGACAGAGCAGGAAATTGGGGAATACCAGATTTCCCGTGCCGCCCAAACGAAGAGAGTGCATGCTGATGCATCATCTTCGGGTGTGTTCATTATACAGAACTGTTTCTCAGTATCCTTTACGTCCTGGGTATATGATACCAGATCAGGATCCCCAAATATGTAATCTGTTACATAGGGCTACAGAAAGGTAGAGAACTGAGAACGGGTGATAAGTTTCATGAGGCAGAAAACGGGGCAAGAGTTGCAGCCAAGTCTGTCGGTCACTGTCACCCTGTATTACCGATACATTGATTATGAACGAATGTTGTTAGATATCGAACCTGATATACAAAATCATATCTATCTCTTTATTAGTAAAGAAATGATAAAATTTTGTATTGTTGGATAATGTTTTGAACATTTCCTATATCAAAAGTTGATCGGTTCAGTCACGTTATCTAAAAGCATTAATGTTCTAAATCAAACTACAGTTCTTAGTATACGGAACACACACAAGAGGAAGAGTTCAGAAATGAACGAATCCTTCTTGAGGTATTGTAGACTAGGTCAGATCAATGTGACCCGACTAGCTGGAGTTACATATAGATGCATATTTAAATCAGTTTGAATTTACATCTTGTGAAACTCGCCAATCATGTCACAAAGATAAGATGACCATAGCTCTGTTTATTGGAAACAGAGAAAGAGTTAGTGAACTCTTGGGACTGATACATGATGATGTATGTAAGGTCTCCTGTCTACACATGCCATGACCGGTTCTTTATACTTCATTACGTTCTCTGATGATCTCTCAAGATTCAGACCTATGTTCCTGTTGAAACACAAGTCCGAACCTTTTGAGATATTCACAGAATATAAGTTAGAAGAAGAGAACCAAAATACGGGTATAAGTATTATGTCCTTTGATGTGATCAAGGAGGAGAATACTTGAGCACGGAAATCCTGGACTATTTTAAAGGAGAATGAGATTCTCTCTCAGCATTACTCCTCTGTATACACCATAGCACGATGGTATATCAGGGCGGAGCAATCACACCCTATATGATAAGGTGTGCTCTATGATGAGTAATACTGAGTTACCTTTTTCCTTTTGGGAGTTATGCACTTACGAAGCTGCATACCTATTGAATGGGTTCGAATCAAATCAGTTGCCTACCATTTCATATGTGATATGGAATGGGAAGGGCCCATGTCTTAAGTTAGTTAAGATTTGGGGTTGTCCGGCCTATGTCTGAAAGCAGAATCCGGACAAGCTCGAGGCAAAGTCTGTATTGTAGAACTGGAAAGGTTCCAGCTATACAAACAACAGCTGATGATTTGATAAAACCAAAGGATTCAGTAGAGACCAACGAACCTCAGCCTCTCCGCCGATCTAGTAGGGTTCCTCACCCACCTGAGAGATACTTCGTTTTCTCTATGACAGTGGGAGCGAGGATTGCATCATGAGATGATGACCCAACTAGCTTCGAGCAGGCCATCGAGAGTAAGACTCTGTAAGAATGGCTGGATGTTTAGCGATCTGAGATGGAATCCATATACACCAACAAAGTATGGACTTTGGTTGCTATATCTGAAGGGTTAAATCCCCATCAGGAGCAAGTATATCTTGAGAAGATTACTTGGTGTAAATGGAAAAGTTGAGACTTTCAAAGCTAGACTTGGTAAAGGTTTTTGTCATCGACCAGGCATGGATAATGATGAAACCTTTTCAAGTAGCTATGCTTAAGTCCATCCAGATCCTACTTGCCACGGCTACATACCATGACTACGATATCTGGCGGTTGGGTGTCTTGACTACTTTTCTAAATGATGATTTAGAAGAGAGTGTCTATAAGTACACAGCCAGAGGGCTTCGTAGACAGTGGGAGCAGCGGAAACGTGTGCAAGATGCTTTATAGGATAAAGCAGGCATCGCGGAGTTGGAACATCTGTTTTGATGAAGCAGTCAAAGAAGTTGACATCATCAAAATGGTAGATGAACCTTGTATAAACAAGAAGGTAGTAGGGAGTATGGTGACGATCCTCGTAGAGTACGTGGATGACATACTCTTGATAGGGAAGGAGTTTCCTATGCTACGCTCGATCAATCTCCGGTTATCACTAGGATTCTCCATATAGGAACAATGAGATACCTACTAAATCCTGGATTTTGGATCTATGAGATAGATTTAAATGGATGTTAGGATTCTCACTAGTTGTAGTGAGACGGTATCAACCGATCCTGGGGAGAATCACTGGAAAAGTTCCAGGGTGATAAAGACGACTGAATGTCAGTCGCAGGCATTGTCTTTACCCTCAGTAAAGGGACGGTATGTTGGAAGAGTTCCAAGCTAGATACCGTGGCATACTAGACAATAAAGGCAGGATAGATCGCTACTTAAGATGCTACCAAAGAGGCTGTTTGGGTGTATAATGGTTCATGAGATGAACTTTGTTCCTACCATTGTGTGACAATGGAGTTGTGGCTTATGCCAAGGAACGCCGGTCCCATCAGTGATCCAGACATATTCTAAGGCAGTATCACTTGATCATGGAGATGGTTGATCTCCAGGAAGATCGAGGCAAGGAGAGTAGACTCAGAGGACAACACAGCGGATCCACTCACAAAGGCCTGTTCCCAGAGAGAGACTTTTATGGGATGGTTGAGTATGAGATACTGCAACCACTGCTACAGATGGCCCTAGTGCAAGTGGGAGATTGTTAGTTATATGTATGCCCTAGAGGCCATTACTATACATAGGATGTATATTGTAGTGGATGCTGGGACATATATAGGGAGGACTTTCTTGCTCGACATGATAGTATGCTATCTGGTTACCCTTTACCTTAACGTGTATACTGTTTGTCTCTCTGTTACATGTTGGTAAAGCCCTTAGGATCTGTACTTGACTACCTGGACTATGATGCGGATCATACTAGTGGGGACATGGTAGTCCATAAGTACATCCTTCAAAGTCCCTAGTCGTGGGTGTATCGAGACGGGGCATCGATATACCAGAGTAGACTAGCGTATACCTTCTCGACCCATACAGATAGGCGATGGATGATCCCATATCCATTGGTGTTTGACATCAGAGATGATATACGGGTGCTCAGTAGAGACTGGGTACACTGGATGGACTCGCCGAGAACTCCCAGATGGTATTATACCTCACGTCAGATGGCAGTTCTCTGGTGACACTGGTACAGAGTAGTCTGTTGACCCGAGATCGTCATAGAGTCTTGTGTGGTTCCCACTGTGCTTTGATTTTCATCTTACCACGTCCAAGAGGGCATGCAAAACGGTGGTTTTTGGGTACAGTCCCGAGTCACATGGAGGCAATGAGCGATAGGAGGGGATTCGTCTCTCCCGGTATAGGGAGTTGATGTTGCGCTGTGTTCGATTGGCTATAACAGGAAATCCCTGGCCAGGGTTGCTGAGATTTACTGGTAAGTGTTACCAGTAGTTTCTCGAATAGTTATAGACCTCATATCGACACGACTTATTGAGCTATTGGGGTCTGACGTTTACCACCCCTAGGCGAGATATGCGACATATCAGACGATCAGACCGGACTGTACGGTAGTGTTACTGGTCGGATTCACTGGAGTGTGAGCGGGCTTGCTCGTCGATCTTCAGATCGCTCAATACCCGGGTGGCCGTTATGTTTAGCAGACCGCTTGCGGCTTGTGGATGTTTGATATGATCATCATCCGCTGCCGGCGTATTGACGAGTCTTTAGAGTCCTACACAGAGGTTTCCTGGCTCAAGCGAAACGAAATAGGAGCGCATATGAGATATGTGCGGGACCGAGAATAATACGAGTATGTGATACCGTATTCTATTCTCGCGATAAATATATCGAATGGTTGTATGCGATATAACCTAGTTATTGATTCAAGCGTTGATTCGATAGGCCGATATATTGGATACCAGTCGGTTATGTGCGCATGACCGGATCATTGAATCAAGTGTTGATTTAATGATTTAATGTATAATTATATATTTGATATATTACTTTGCATTAACTAGTATCGGTTTACTTAAGATGGATTTTCTCGCTCGGATGTGCAAGTTGTATATGTGATATACTTTTGTGCATTTGATTGTATCATGTTTGATGATACATGATTGTTTGGTGTATGGTTTAAACCATGGTTGGTCAATGGTTAGGGTTTTCTTTTGCTTCATTTACTTATTTATTTATTCATTTATTTATCCATTTTGTTATTTTAGCAAAAGAAATATGATGAAGAGAAAATGGTGGCTTTATTTGTTTGTATTCTTTGAAGCTTCATGAACATTTGACCAAAGCAACCATTTTTTGTCTTCTTGTCTAAACCTAACCATTCTTTAACCATGATTAACTCTCTACATCTAACCATGGTTTAGTTATGATAAGAATGGATAATTCTTTTCTTTTTCTTTAATCTTATCATAACTTTTCATGAGCTTCTTCTTCTTCTTCATAAAACACATGAAGAAAAAGCTTGAAGTCATCAATGGTAGATTGATGATATGAGTGAGAAATCCAATTCTAAAGTCTACCCACTTCCTATTTCTTCATCCTCTACCTCTTGCCAAGTAGTAGAGTGTGTTTCCTTCACAAGTTTCATGACTTGTTGAAGGTGGAGCTTGATTCATCGATGCTTCGACGTAGATCATCTTCGGCATGGACATCGACGACCTAGCTTGCCCATTCTCCGACGAAGCCGACTCTAGAGCCCGGATTTGATTTGGACAGCGGAGACGACCTCGTTGCGGAGCCGTGGAGGTGGAGGACCGGATCTACAAAGGTTGTATTTCCGTATTCTCATTAGTTAACTGTTAACTAGTTCTTGTTCGCCTAGACTTCTAGTTTACGATCCGTTGTTTAGGGTTTGTAGGCACCATATTTTTTGAAATTGCCATGGTTGATGGCTTTGGAGACCTCACTAGAGTGCCTAGGAACCCTGCATACCTACCAGTAAATCTCCTTCCTCGGCCGAGGGCTTTGTGTAATGGCTCTCCCAGACACAGCGCGACCTCTCCCACAATACCGGGAGAGACGAACCCCTGAAGATCCGCTCACTGCCTCCATGTGGCTCGGGACTGTACCCAACTAAAACCTGTTTGCACGTCTCCTTTGAGCGTGGTAGGGTAGTAATCAAAGTACAGTGGAAACTCACACGAGACAAATGACGATCCTCAGGTCGATGAACTAACCTGTACACATGTCACCAGGGAACTGCTATCTGACGTCAGGTATAAAACCAACTAGCATGTTCCCGGCGAGTCCTGTCCGGTGTACTCATAACCCAATGAGCACCTGTATACATCTTAGGTGATCCAACTGACACCAGTGACTTGTGAGACCGGCCACCGCCCCACGTCGGGGTCTCGACTGTATACACTAGTCTACTCTGGAGTATCGATGCCTTGTCTCGAAACTCCCACGACTAGGGACCTTTTAAGGATGTGCTTATAGACTACCAGCTCCCACGTATATAATCTCCCTCATACTGCTGGCTGTCAAGCAAGAATCATAGGGGCTCTATCAACGTGTAATAGCGACCTGTAAGGTCACCTAAAGCAGTACACGATGAAAAAGATAAACCAGATAGCATACTATCATCTTGAGTAAGACTGTCCTACCGGAATAGATCCTCCCTCAATCATTGCAATCACGTGCCTGTGATCCAATAATTGACTCTGAGAGCACTATCTCCAACAATCTCCCACTTGCACTCAAGGCTAATTATTGCGATGTCGCATACTCACAGCCCGTGTGATACCGAACACCCAACTCCTCAACTAGTCAGTCTCACAAAGCTCGTTTGCGAAACTATTGCGTTCGAGGAATAGCCTCAGTGAGTGGATCCGCCTTGATGTTTCTTTCTATGTCTCTCTATATCTCAAGTTCGCGGAGAAAGCCATCTCCCGAAATGAGCAATACCTGTCTTAGAATGTGTCTGGATGTCTGATGGGACCTAGCTCATAAATGAACTACAAATCCAAACTTCTTAGACTGTATTGTCAACTGAACTTAATCAGTATCCTGCGCCATGCCTCCCTCAGTATCCTCCTCGACCACATGTCCATAATACCGCCCCTCGTCAGATGGAAAACTATAACTCTGAAAACCTCTCTGTCATCCAGGTCACCTTGGAAGCCTGGAATGATAACTGTCTCCTGAATGAGGCCGTTGTTATCATATCCCTAGAACATCCACTTATGTTCTAAAACTGCTTCCGGATGTCACTCCAGGATTGGATCAATATCAACTTATTGCACCTACTGCAAAAACAACATCTGGTGTGGTACTTGATATCTCATGATTGACTCAATTGCCTAAGCAAGTGATCTGCCAATCATGCACATCCCTCTCCCCTTTAGTCTGTAAGACACCTTTAGAGAGGGTGACTCCATCACCTGCAGGTACACTACCGTGCCAGGAGTCGTCCATTCTAAATACTTTTAGAATGCTGTCTAAGTACCCTGATTGGGAAACCACCCAAATCTAGATCTAAAACCATAGATCTAGTGACCAGAATGTCTGATATAATATCCAAGTCCCTTATGGAGAAACCACTGTGTGACAACCAAAGTATAACCGACTGTAGTATAGGAATATCACTTCCTACTCTGTGTATGTCATCCAAATACCAGGACATCACACCCTACTACCTTCTTAACAGATCTATCCCCTATTCTGATGAAGTCAAATCTATGACTGTCACATCAGAAATAGATGATCTATCTCCGCTATATCTGCTTTAGTCTATAAATAGACATAAGCCACTTGTCCACCAATGCTTCCGCTGCTCCCATTGACTACGACAACCCTCTGGCAGAGTCATATAGACGTACACTTCTAAAGCTAGTTTAGAACGACGCTATACTCATCCTCCTGCAGGGTCTCACAGCCAACAGCAATGGCAAGTCTGGGTAAACAAGAACCTCCCTGCCACCGTCCTTGAGGCTACCGGAGTACCTCTCGGGTGCCTGAGGTTACCCACCATATCTGCGGAGTGGCCAATGGAATGTCAAACCAGATTGAATGTTTAGGTTCTTATCAAATTTTCAGTAATCGTTTGCGGTTCTGGAATCACTTCCAGTTCTACCATACTCCCACTACTGTTTTCTGAAAAAATCCATTTTACTTAAAACTGTGGTGAGTCTAGAACAATATCACTATTGATCTTCCAGATGGTAGAAAGTCAACCCTCGTCATAGCCTGGGTCAACCCACAAACGGCCATTACAGAAACGTGCCTTGAGTTATCCAGAGTCTGGTTTTAAGTATAAGCCAGACAACTCCCCGAACCTTAACATCGTTAATATACGAACTGTTCTATATCCAATATAGGACCAGAGGCACTGATTTAATTGAACCAGATTCAAATCATGCAGCTGTCTCCAGTGCATGTTAACTAAATGGAAGGAGGCCGATCAGCGTTACTCAACTTAGGAACGCTTCCAATTATGAGCAACCTGAAAGAGAAGCAAGTTCTCTTAATCATTACTATCAACTGAATACCACACACAAGTATCTACATCTTCGATCACCTTGAAGAATCCCGATACTTGCAACACCTGGTTCTCTACTTTATTCATATACCCATAACTTCTCAAAATTCAGACCCTGTGTTTCTACGAAACACCTGTCTAAAAACTAGAGAAGTCATAAGTAAACCGAATATGGTATGAGAACCAACCCCCTTGTCCTCATGGACGCTGGACAACATACAATACACTGTATAAGTCCCTTGAGTCTAATAACTCATTCCCTGTGTGTCGTAGGTTGAAAACTGTACTATGGTTATGAAGAATTACACCGCTGTTTAATGCTCCTTACCTAACCATCCACTGATATAGGTAAATGTCATAGACATAATTTCAAAAAGGTATATCTCACTCTATGAAAATAGACGTACAAATATATCAATTTGAAATCGGTGCATAACAGCGGATATTCAAAACCAAATATTTACCGTCCGGCAAACAACCCAGGTGACTTCCTCAAATATCACCGATTACAACGAATCCCGATATAATAAGGATGATCACCCAATTCCCAATAACTTACTCCCACTCATCATCTGTAAAACCATACAGATGTGAGATTCACACCTGGTAAATACATACCCTGGAGCAAGTGTCTAATTGGGAAATCAGTTTTCTTTTAACAGTACACAGTGAAACTGAAACATTGAAATATTTCGATGGGGTATCCGGGTATTCCTAGTAATGCCTCTTCCATTATCCAGATTCACAACTGTAACCGCATATTTCTTTGCCATCTCTCCAAATCCCTTTATATGTCTTTAGTCATTACCTTCTGCACACCCCTTTAGGCCAAATGGTTTTCTTCCTTCCCTACCGTTCGGCACCAGCCTATGGTTTGGAAGAAGACTATCCAATAAGCATAATGGGTGTACTGTCCTAATCCTAGGAGCACTCGTAATGCGAGAGAAGGTGAAGATAAAAGACAACCGAATAAACCTTATTCCTATTTCTCCTGAACCAGAATCCATCCCCGAACTGGAACAAGTTCCTTTCGAGTTCGTATATAACCATACGATGGAGTATCCAATAAACTGTGGATCTTCGTAGTGATACGGAGTGTCCTGGAGAAATACAAAGGTGATTTTAGGATTGGCGAAGAAATACTTGGTTTGGTCGTGAATAGCAATCGCAATTTACTTTGCCCTCTTACTAATCCCTTGATATGTCTTTACTTAATACTTTCTGCACACCATCGTTATGCTAATTGGTTTTCTTCATTCCCCACCGTTCGGCACCAGCCTAAGGTTTGGAAGAAGACTATCCAATTTGCGTAATAGGTGTACTATCTCCTAAACCAAGGAGTACTCGTAACCTGAGAGAAGGTAAAAGGAAAAGACAACTGAATAGTCCTATTCGTTTTCTCCAGAACCGGAAACCATCCTCGAATAAATTCCTTCGAGTTCGTATATAACCATACGATGGTTTTGTCCAATGGAAGTGGACGTTCGTAGTGATACGGGGTGTCCTGGAGAAAAGGGTAAAAGTAGGAGTGGCAATGAGGTGTGCAACTCTGACAATCCAAAAGCCAGTGTTAAGAAGGTTCGGTTAATTTTGGTCACTGAGTCATAGTCTAGGGTCGGGTCAATGGTCGCTGCCAAAGAGAGAGAGAAAAGAAACACTCAGTGTGCACTCTAACCTAGATCGGAATGGTTACCAATTTATCTAATCTGGAAACCTCCCACTGTACCGTCAAATTCTCCTCCAAACCTGAAAGAAGAATTAGTCGGGATCACCCGAGGAGTAAGCCAACTCATCAGTGGGAATCGGGATCCAACTATCATCGCATGATAACGTGAAAGAATCCGCTCACGTTATCACACTCCAGAAGGTATGCACATATCTGGCAAGTTTCAGTTTCTTTAGAAACTCCCGATGTGATTTTTGCCCCATGCTCTTATGACCTTGACTTTGGCCAACATATCATAAGTCACATGTCAAGTTCTACCCATCATTCTCCAGGTTAATTTGAGCCCACCCGTACATACCCTTGACTTTGGCCAAAATAGCAGTACGACTGCCCCAAACCAACGCATCTATCTATGCTGCATATGAATACCCAATAGCTACCAATCACTGTGCCTTGACTTTGGCCAACATACACAGCTTGAATACTAATTGACTATTCATATGAAACGACGGAGGGCTACGAATGGTTTCTGGCGAAAACCTTTAACGTAATGAACTTGATATCGTTGAAGGAACTGGATAGCTTTTATGAAAATATAGTGACGAAAACCTTTGCTAAAGAGATCACTCCCAGTGAAGGGATCTCGGCTCTTTCCCCGTAGAATGAGGTGCAGGATATTCCAACTGAATACCATGGTGCAAAGCAAAAGTAATCGGCTATAGTGAAGTTATTGCCCTAACGCAAACTTCTGTCCAAGGGGTCACTCCCGGTGAAGGGATCTCGGCCCTTGCCTCGTCGACTGAGGAGCAGGATATTCCAACTGAATACCACGATGCAAAACAAAAGAGAACGTTCTTGCAATAACAGCTTTTTGAAAATAGTTCCAATAACATCAGAATAGGTTTGTTTTTAACTTGCATTGATCCGAATCAACGCAGTCCCATCAATTGATCACACCAATAAAGAACAAAAATAATGACGTAGGTATATGCCATCCGCATTCGCCACTGGGTCCCGTCATTACCCGTTAGGTTAGTTAACTAACGACAGAGCGGGGACTGGACTAGCGCGGATGCAAAACATATACAACATCTACTAGTATATATATCAATATATAATATTTCGCTCAAGGCGTGATAAAATGCAACATCACAGAAATGTAATAAGTATCACAGAACAATACAGATATCTGGGATCCCCGGGTTTCACAGAGCCGCTACTGAAACCCGACGTTCCCCTGGTCGTGTGGATAGCCTGTGCAATGAAATCCTAGACCCCTACGGACGCGGCAAGTTACCCGCCAAAACCTGAAGCGAGGCAGCCCCCTTCAGCAATGTGAATGGACCACCCAGCACTTCACGGAATCCGGTAACTTGGGCACCCCTCCTGGGTCAACCTGTACCCCCTACGAGTGCGGCGAATAGCCCGCCAATTCCAGAGTGAAGCCCCCTCCGTCTCAACGCCATGAGATGCGGGCTCGTTGCCCTCTAAAATATAGCTATCCGTGCACCCCTCCGCGGGGTAATCCTAGTACAGAAAGTAAAATATACATACAACGGGTACATCGACCTCAACCTGGTCGTGCCCCAAAAGAATAATATACAGACAGGCAGTGACGGCAGTCCACATGTCGGACGCTCGCCCCGCAATAACAAATGTACATAACACAACCAAATCTGTACTAACATTGCATCCAGGCTATCCCTCACGACCAATCCGCAACATCACAGCACAACACAGATCATCAACGTGAATGTCACGTTCGCAAATCCATCTAACCGGGCTATAGCAGTTAGACAGGATTTACCGATCAAGTGACATTCACGGTCGCAGATATAATGTAAATACTGTGAACTAATGTGTTTAAAATTTTCGATCGATCAAATATACCCAAGTTGGCCCCAAAGCATTACTGTAGCACTCACAGAAAATATGGGCCCAAACAGAACATTCCAAAACCCCAATTTTCAAGTCCAAAAGCCTCTGTAAAATTTTGGTGGGGTGATCACACATTACGGCGGCGGAACCGCGGCCCAAACAGGGGTTTGGCCGCGGTTCCGCGGTCAGTATACAGTATCACAACACCAAATTTTTACAGAAGTCTTAAAACTCCCTGCATGACATTCTGCAACGTACTGAAAAAATTTTGGAGCCAAAAAAAATTCGACAGAAACTGATGCACATGAAAATGCGGTTTTTAGAATTTTGTTCGATCGGAAATGTAAACACATTAAACCAAGCTAGACTAGGTTAATGGCGTGGCTCTGATACCATTATAAGTGCACGGCGGCGGCGCGGCCGTCTATCCGAGGCCAAAATGCGAAAACGATAATTTACTTTAACTTTTGAACCGGCACCACCGCGCACAAAAATCCCGGATCGGGCCATTAATCTAGTCCTAGCTAACTAAAGAACAGGTAGAGAGATATACCGAGCGATCCGTGTCCTTCGGTCTTCTCGTCGTCGTCCCGATCTCCCCGCGGAATCTTCGGTCTTCACCCCCTCGCCGGAAGGGCACCACGTCGCCGGCTTCTTTTACTGGCTCCCACCTCTGGACCGAGGCAACTCGGGCACGAAGTTGGCGAGTCGACGTGCCCAAGGATACTGTAGATTAACTATAGTGCTATGTCTCATTTGGGGTCACTAGAAGTTGCCTTTTGTGGAGGAATGAGATGTTTGAACTTTGGTGATGGCTAATGAGTTTTTAGCAAGCAAAGGAGATCAAAAACCCCACTCTCAAAATTGGGACAGCCCCTCCCCTCTTGCTTGGCCGGCCATGTGAATCAAAAATGAGAGAAAGGGAGAAAAACTCAAGGAGAGTGAATCAAAAGAATAATGCAAGGTTGAGTGTAATGGAAAAAGCAAGTGCTGATGAGAAACAATGATCACTCCCATGTCTCCACTCCATCAACCATCATGATACCAAAGTCAAGCAATGATGAGGTCAAGAAGTCAAATGATGGTGCAACCATCATGAAGCAACAATATGCAAAAACCACCTTCCAAAATGCTTATTTGCACAAATGCAAATAAGCCCTCCTCCACCAATCTTCAGCCAATGAAAGATACAAAGAAATATGGCCGATACGGAAAACAAACTGGCAACTCCAAAAACTGATCCCGTAATAAATTACAGGAAAACCCCGCTACTGTATATACATACCCGCATTTGCATTCCGATCGAAATATAAATGCAATGAGACAAAATCTACACTGTACAATACTAGGATCCGGCTTAAACCAAAGCCGGCTAGTATTATCCGTCCGATCATGATCCGTGCAATACCGCACGTATCTGATCGAACCCTGCCATATCTCCATACGGCCTCTACAGCGTTTCGCCCGAAACTTGAGAAACTGGTCTGTGAGGGACTCTAAAGACTCGTCAATACTTTGGTTGTGGATTTAACCACTAGCACGTCAGAGGTATTAGCCAATACGTAACGGGCTACCAGGTATTGACCAAAAGGGACGTCGATGAGCGAACTCATCCTGAAACCCTACTGAGCCTGTCAGTGACAATATCCGTACAGTCCGGTCCGTTCGTCTATGAGCATCGCATGGCGGGCCTAGGCGGTCGGTAAAAGTCAGACCCCTAAAAGCGGTACAAGTCGTGTCGGAGTGTAGCCCAGAACACCCTGAGATACTACTGGAATACCTACCAGTAAATCTCCTGCCTCGGCCGAGGGCTTTGTGTAATGGCTCTCCTAGACACAGCGCGACCTCACCCCCAATACCGGGAGAGACGAACCCCTGAAGATCCGCTCACTGCCTCCATGTGGCTCGGGACTGTACCCAACTAAAACCTGTTTGCACGTCTCCTTTGAGCGTGGTAGGGTAGTAATCAAAGTACAGTGGGAACTCACACGAGACAAATGACGATCCTCAGGTCGATGAACTAACCTGTACACATGTCACCAGGGAACTGCTATCTGACGTCAGGTATAAGACCAACTAGCATGTTCCCGGCGAGTCCTGTCCGGTGTACTCATAACCCAATGAGCACATGTATACATCATAGGTGATCCAACTGACACCGGTGACTTGTGAGACCGGCCACCGTCCCTCGTCGGGGTCTCGACTGTATACACTAGTCTATTCTGGAGTATCGATGCCCTGTCTCGAAACTCCCACGACTAGGGACCTTTTAAGGATGTGCTTATAGACTACCAGCTCCCACTTATATGATCGCCCTCATACTGCTGGCCGTCAAGCAAGAATCCTAGGGGCTCTATCAACGTGTAATAGCGACCTGTAAGGTCACCTAAAGTAGTACACGATGATAAAGATAAACCAGATAGCATATTATCATCTTGAGTAAGACTGTCCTACCGGAATAGGTCCTCCCTCAATCATTGCAATCACGTGCCTATGAACCAATAATTGACTCTGAGGGCACTATCTCCAACAGAACTTGACTAGCACTTATGATTTGTTGACTATGTTAAGGTCATATAGCTGCTAGGGGCAAAATTATTGGGAATTTCAAGTGTTGAAATTTGCAATTAGATTGCATACCTTCTATGAGATAGTTGGATCCCGATACCCACTACGGGTAATTGTTACTCCTGGGAGAGTTTTACACATTACAATTAGCCGATCAAGTAGGTGTCTAGAAAGGTGTCAACAGGGTTACGCCTCTGGGAAAACGAGGTTTACATTAATTAGGTTCGTGCGAAAGCACGGGGGACCTCCCTCAAAGTACCGACACTGGCCTGGCTGAAAGATTGGCGAACTTGTAGCGTGTAATTAATCCCGGCTAGTCTTTCCTTTTAGGGTTTGAAGGAGGATTTGATAAAAACAGTGGGAGCCATCCTGATTAGATAAAATAATAGCCAATCTGATCTTGCAAGAGCATACGCTGAGTGTTTTCTTCTTTCTCTCTCCAGGTAGCGACCATATCACGCCTTAATCAAGATAATAATACGGATTATTGACCGAACCCGCTTGTTATACTGAGCTGGGGAACGTTGGTCCCGCTCCAACTTATAAATGTTATAAGACAGAGCAGGAAATTGGGGATTACCAGAATTCCCGTGCCGCCCAAACGAAGAAAGTGCATGCTGATGCATCATCTTCGGGTGTGTTCATCACAGAGAACTGTTTCTCGGTGTCCTTTACGTCCTGGGTATGTGATACCGGATCAGGGTCCCACATATGTAACTTGTTACATGGGCTACAGATAGGTAAAGAACTGAGAACGGGTGATAAGTTTCATGAGACAGAAAACGGTATAAGTGTTGCAACCAAGTCTGTTGGTCACTGTCACCCTGTATTACCAGAATACATTGATTCTGAACGAATGTTATTAGATACCGAACCTGATATACAACATCATATCAGTCTCTTTATTAGTAAAGAAAGGATATAATTTTGTATTGTTGGATAATGTTTTGAACATTTCCTAAATCAAGAGTTGATCGGTTCTGGCGCGTTATCTAAAAGCATTGACGTTCTAAATCAAACTACAGTTCTTATTATACAGAACACACACAAGAGGAAGAGTTCAGAAATGAACAAATCCTTCTTGAGGTATTGTAGACTAGGTCATATCAATGCGACCCGACTAGCTAAAGTTACATATAGATGCATATTTAAAATAGTTTGAATTTACATCTTGTGAAACTTGTTGGTCATGTCACAGAGATAAGATGACCATAGCTCTGTTTAATGGAAACAGAGAAAGAGTTAGTGAACTTTTGGGATAATACATGTTGATGTATGAAGGTCCCCTGTCTACGCATGCCAAGACCGGTTCTTTGTACTTCGTTACATTCTCTGATGATCTCTCAAGATTCAGACATATGTTCCTGTTGAAACACAAATCCGAACCTTTTGAGATATTCACAGAATATAAGTTAGAAGTAGAGAACCAAAAACGGGTATAAGTATTATGTCCTTTGATGCGATCAAGGAGGAGAATACTTGAGCACGGGATTCCTGGACTATTCTAAGAATGAGATTCTCTCTCAGCATTATTCCTCCGCATACACCAGAGCACGTCGGTGTAACGGGGTGGAGCTATCACACCCTATATGATATGGTGCGCTCTATGATGAGTACTACTGAGTTTCCTATTTCCTTTTAGGGAGTTATGCACTTATGAAGTTGCATACCTATTGAATAGGGTTCTGATCAAATCAGTTGCCTACCACTTTATATGAGATATGGAAAGGGAAGAGTCCATCTCTTAAGTCAGTTAAGATTTAGGGATGTCCGGCCTATGTCTAAAAGGTAAAATCCGGACAAGCTCGAGGCAAAGTCAGTTCTGTAGAAGTTTGTTGGATATCCTAAGCATTCGCAAGGGAATATCTTCTACCTAACCGAGGAACAAAAATGTTTTGTTTCTCAACATGCCACCTTTGTGAAAGGGAATTTCTTATGAAGAAATTAGTGGACATGAGGTAGAACTGGAAGCAGTTCCAGCTATACAAACTGCAGCTGATGATTTGGTAGAACCAAAAGATTCAATAGCAACCAACGAACCTCAGCCTCTCCGCCGATCTAGTAAGGTTTCTCACCCACCTGAGAGATACTTTGGTTTCTCTATGACAGTGGGAGTGAGGAATGCATCATGAGATGATGACCCAACTAGTTTCGAGCAGGCCATCAGGAGTAAGACTCTGTAAGAATGAATGAATGCTTATCGATCTGAGATGGAATCCTTATACACCAACAAAGTATGGACTTTGGTTGCTTTGTCTGAAGGGTTAAATCCCCATCAGGAGCAAGTATATCTTGAGAAGATTACTTGGTGTACATGGAAAAGTTGAGACTTTCAAAGCTAGATTTGTTAAAGGTTTGCATCATTGACCAGGTATGGATTATGTTGAAACCTTTTCTAAGTAGCTATGCTTAAGTCCATCCAGATCCTACTTGCCACGGCTACATACCATGACTACAATATCTGGTGGTTGGGTGTCATGACAGCTTTTCTAAATGATGTTTTAGAAGAGAGCATCTATAAGTACACAGCCAGAGGCCTTCGTAGACAGTGGGAGCAGCGGAAATGTGTACAAGCTGCTTTATAGGATAAAGCAGGCATCGCGGAGTTGGAACATCTGTTTTGATGTGCTAGTCAAAGAGTTTGACTTCATCAAAATGATAGATGAACCTTGTATATACAAAAAGGTAATAGGGAGTATGGTGGTGATCCTCGTAGAGTACGTGGATGACATACTCTTGATAGGGAAGGAGTTTCCTATGCTGCGCTCGATCAATCTCCGCTTATCACACGGATTCTCCACATAGGATTAAAGTGATACCTACTAAATTCTGGGTTTTGGATCTATGAGATAGATCTATTTGGATGTTAGGATACTCACTAGATGTAGTGAGATGGTATCAATTGATCCTGGGGAGAATCACTGGAAGGGTTCCAGTGTGATAAGGACGACTGAATGTCAGTCACAGGCATTGTCTTTACCCTCAATAAAGGGACGGTATGTTGGAAGAGTTCCAAGCTAGATACCGTGGCATACTAGACGATAAAGGCTAGATACATCGCTACCAAAGATGCTACCAAAGAGGCAGTCTGGGTGTATAAGTTCATGAGATGAACTTCGTTCCTACCATTGTGTGACAATGGAGTTGTGGCTTATGCCTAGGAACGCCCGTCCCATCAGTGATCCAGATATATTCTGAGGCAATGTCACCTGATCATGGAAATGGTTGATCTCCAGGGGACCAAGGTTAGGAGAGTAGACTCAGAGGACAACACGGTGGATCCACTCACAAAGGCCTTTTCCCAGAGAGAGACTATTATGGGATGGTTGAGTATGAGATACTACAACCACTGTTATCAGATGGCCCTAGTGCAAGTGGGAGATTGTTGGTTATATGTATGCCCTAGAGGCCATTACTATACATGTAATGTATATTGTAGTGGATACTTGGACATATATAGGGAGGACTTTCTTGCTCGACATGATAGTATGCTATCTGGTTATCCTTTACCTTAACGTGTATACTGATTGTCTCTCTGTTACATGTTGGTAAAGCCCTTAGGATGTGTACTTGACTACCTGGACTATGATGTGGATCATACTAGTGGGGACAAGGTAGTCCATAAGTACATCCTTCAAGGTCCCTAGTCGTGGGTGTATCGAGACGGGGCATCGATATACCAGAGTAGACTAGCGTACGCCTTCTCGACCCATACAGATGGGCGATGGATGATCCCATATCCATTGGTGTTTGACATCAGAGATGATGTACGGGTGCTCAGTGGAGACTGGGTACACTGGACGGACTCGCCGAGAACTCCCAGATGGTATTATACCTTACGTCAGATGGCAGTTCTCAGGTGACACTGGTACAGGTTAGTCTGTAGACCTGAGATCGTCATAGAGTCTTATGTGATTCCCACTGTGCTTTGATTTCCACCTTACCACGTCCAAGAGGGCGTGCAAAACGGTGGTTTTTGGGTACAGTCCCGAGTCACATGGAGGCAATGAGCGATAGGAGGGGTTTCGTCTCTCCCGGTATTGGGGGTTGATGTTGCGCTATGCTCGATTGGCCGTAACAGGGAAGTCCCTGGCCAGGGATAGTTTAGAGATATACTGGTAAGTGTTACCAGTAGTTTCTCGACCTGTTATGAGCCTCATATCGACATGACTTATCGGTTATTAGGGTCTGACATTTACCACCCCTAGAACTGATATGCGACATATCAGACGAAGAGACCGGACTGTACAGTAGTGTCGTTGTCAGGCTTTTTGCAGGAGTTGGAGCGGGCTTGCTTGCTGATCTTCTGATCGCTCAATACCCGGGTAGTCGTTACGTCCAGCTAGTACCGCTGACGACTTATGGGCGCTTGATATGATCATCATCTACTGCCGACGTATTGACGAGTCTTTAGAGTCCTACATAGAGATTGTACTGGCTCAGGCAAAACGAAATAGGAGCGCATATGTGATATGTGCGGGACCGAGAATAATGCGTGTATGTGATACCGAATTCGATTCTCACGAAGTTTGAATCGATCTGTTATATGCG
Organism: Agapanthus africanus; assembly: GCA_030015575.1. Classification (NCBI taxonomy): domain Eukaryota; kingdom Viridiplantae; phylum Streptophyta; class Magnoliopsida; order Asparagales; family Amaryllidaceae; genus Agapanthus; species Agapanthus africanus. The sequence continues at coordinate 428,082,096 of CM057345.1, read as the reverse complement.
ATATAACCGGGTTATCGAATCAAGTGTTGATTCGATAAGTCGATACATTGATATTAGTCGGTTATATGCGATATGACCGGATCATTAAATCAAGTGTTGATTTAATGATTTAATGTATAATTATATATTTGATATATTACTTTACATTAACTAGTATTGGTTCACTTTAGATTGATTTTCTCACTTGATGTGCACAAGTTGTATATGTGATATATTTTTGTGCACAAGTTTGTATCATGTTTGATGATACATGCAAACTTGGGTGTGTGTATGACTTACACCATGTTTAGGTTAAAGGTTTGGGTTTTTATTTATTTTGGTAAAATAAAATGGTGGATTGCTTTGTCTTTGCTTGAAGCTTCATGAAGCTTTCAAGCATCTTTGACAAAGTCCACCATTTTGTTTTGCATGTCATTTTCCTTAACCTAACTATTAACCTAAACTCAAGTTTAGTCTCTACAATGGTTTATCTCACCCATGGTTGCATTATGATAGACATCACTTGATAATTCATTTTGAGATTATTCTTATTCTTTTCTTTTCTTCTTCTTCTTCTTGAAGAAAAGGAAAAGCTTGCTAGAAAATTATCAAGTGAAGATTAAGTGTGAGAAATCAAAATCTAAAGAGTACCCACTTCCTATCTAACCATCCTCTACTAGACTAGCACTTTAGTTTAGGGTGTTTGCTTCACTAATTCTTTGGTTAGTGAGATAGAAGCTTGAGTCCGTATTCCCTCGACGTAGATCATCTTCGGCCTCGAAAACTTCAAGTGATCCCGTTGCAATTTCACAAGGAGCCGTCCGAGAGTCCGGGAGTTGGATGATCACAGCGAAGGGACATCGTCACGGAGCTTTGGAAGTGGTGGACCGGATCTACAAAGGTTGTAGTCCCTTTCCTTTAGTATAAAAGTGGTTTACTTGTATTTGATTCGCCTAATCTCTAGTTAACGATCTTGCATTAGGGTTGTTCGGCACCTAAAAATTTTAATCCGGCATGGTCGATGCCTTGTAGAGCCTTGTTAGTGTGTCTAGTGACCCTACAACTTGGTCACTGAGTCATAGTCTAGGGTCGGGCCATGATCGTTGCCAAAGAGAGAGAGAAAAGAAACACTCTGCGTGCACTCTAACCTAGATCAGAATGGTTAATCACTTTATCTAATCAAGATGTCTCCCACTATAACCTCAAATTCTCCTCCAAACCTGAAAGAAGAATTAGTCGGGATCATCCGAAGAGTAAACCAACTCATCAGTGGGAATCGGGATCCAACTTTCATCGCATGATAACTTGATGGAATCCACTCAAGTCACCACACTCCAGAAGGTATGCGCATGCCTGGCAAGTTTCAGTTTCTTTAGAAACTCCAGATGTGGATTTTTACCCCTAGGACCTAAGTGACCTTGACGGAGTCAACAAATCAAAAATTCCTAGTCAAGTTCAACCCGTCATTATCTTGATTGCATTAAGCCCACCCGCATGAGCCCTTGACGGAGTCAACAAGGCCGTACGACTGTCCTAACCAATCGCATATACATGCTACAAACAAGCACCACTCAGCTACCGTACACTATGCCTTGACGGAGTCAACAAACGCAGCACGAATACTAAGTAATACTAATCTAAAATGACGGAGGGCTACGGCTGGTTTTTGGCGAAAAACCTTTAACGTAATGAACTTGATATCGTTGAAGGAACTGCATAGCTTTTTATAAATATATAGTGGTGAAAACCTTTGCTAAAGTGGTCACTCCCGGTGAAGGGATCTAGGCTCTTTCCTTGTAAAATGAGGTGCAGGATATTCCAAACTGAATACCGCGATGCAAAGCAAAAAGTAATCGACTATAGTGAAGTTATTATCCTGACGCAAACCTCTGTCCAAGGGGTCACTCCGGATGAAGGGATCTCGGCCCTTGCCTCGTCGAATGAGGTGCTGGATATTCATAACCGAATACCACTGTGCAAAACAAAAGAGAACGTCCTTGTAATAACAGCTTTTTGAAAATTTGTTCCAACAACATCAAAAAGGTCTGTTTTCCTTGTATTGATCCGAATCAATGCAGTCCCATCAATTGATAATAAAGAACGAAAATATGATGTACGTATATGCCATCCGCATTCGCCACTGGGTCCCGTCATCACCCGTTAGGTTACTTAACTAACGACAGAGCGGGGACTGGACTAGCGCGGGTGTAAAACATATACAAATCTACTAGTAATATATCAATATATAATAATCGCTCCAGACGTGATAAATGCAACATCACATAAAAGTAATAAACATCACAGAACAATATAGATAATCTGAGAGCCCCGGGTTTCATTGAACCGAAAGTGAAACCCGACGTTCTCCTGGTCGTGTGGATAGCCTGTGCAATGAAAACCTAGACCCCCTACGATTTGTAGAGATTTTTAGATCAAAAATACCGCAATCAAGAACGGCGTCGCTTGGTAGCTAGTCGGTGAATACGGGTCGGTCCACAGGGATGATGTGTATTTCCTAATTGTTCTAACGAGTTAATTCCAAATGATGTTTGGATCTTTATCACTAAAACTAATTTGATTTAGACTAGGATTTAGAAATCTTGCTAGGGTTAGGTTTAGGTTAAGTTTGATAAAATAAAATTTCCCACCTTTTTCAATGCCCTAAATTAGATCTTTTTAGGTGTTATGGTAATTATTAATAAAGGGGATTAGGACGATCGGGAAGAAACGATGTTTCTTTCTCTAGGTCCTTATCCGTCCTTTCTTAATCCTTACCCTAACCTCCATGGAGAACATGCATATCCGATCTTTTATACTACGGTATCGCCGTTACCTCGTGGATAGGGTGCCGTAGGGAGCGGAATATGTATGCATGCATGGAGTCCTAATTATTAACATGTGATGGGCAAGAAAGGGGTGAGAGATTCGCATCTCTCAAACCGTTCCCTATTCCTAACCCTAACAAGCGAGGAAACTACTCGCTCATTGAGGGATCTACAAAAGTCATAATTTTTATTTTGGTTTTAGAGTTAAGAGATTAATTAACTACTGCAGATTAATAAAAATTCTAATCTAGAGTAAACTAAGGCAAATAAGAATTTTATCTAGGGCAGAAATTAAAAACTAATAACTAGGGCAAATAAAAAAACTACTTACAAATTGATGCTCTCCAAATCTTGAAAAGAATTCTGAATTTTATTAATGAAAAGAGGCATGACCTAATACAAGTTTTTGGGTCTCTATTTATAGGACATAGAAAACCCTAGGTTTACAATCGCCGCATGTATACTTTTACAAAAATACCCCTAGAAAGACTAGTCAACGCACCGCCAAACGTTTTGGAAAATTTTCGCCACTTCGGGCTTAGCACGGCCGCGGAACCGCGGCCATAGGCCAGGTTTGGCCGCGGTTCCGCGGCCAAGTAGGAGGCTCTTGGGCTGAAATTCCTTGGTATTCTTCTGGTTGACTTTTTCTTCCTATTTCTTTGGTTGGTTCTTCAGAATATCTTCTATTTCTCTTCCAGATCTCCACAGTGAGTAATGTAGTGGACTTTTACCATTCGCTTCGTGTTGAAGTCTTGAACCTTGCGCTGCCTTGTACTTTGTGAACTGATCTTCGTTTATTCTCCAACTGTAGCCTTGGTCAAGTTCTTCCATTTGTTGGTCGTAGTCTCACTTTTGTATCATCTTTTGTCTTTTTCACTGTTTTTGTTCCGAGAACCTGTAACCTGTAACTATGTAGCAGACATGGGTCAAAAGCACCGGTTTATTTGTAAAATGCATAAGAATGGGGAATATAATAATGCAAAATTATGATATGAACACCCTACGGGTGCGGCAAGTTACCCGCCAAAACCTGAAGCGAGGCATCCCCCTTCAGCAAAGTGAATGGACCACCCAGCACTTCACGGAATCCGGTAACTTGAGCACCCCTCCTTGGGTCAACCTATACCCCCTACGAATGCGGCGAATAGCCCGCCAATTCTAGAGTGAAGCCCCCTCCATCTCAAAGCCATGAGATGCGGGCCCGTTGCCCTCTAGAACCCGGCTATCCGTGCACCCCACCACGGGGTAATTCTAGTACAGAAAAGAAAATATGTACAATGGGTACATCGACCACAACCCGGTCGTGCCCCAAAAGAATAATATACAAACAGGCAGTGACGGCAGTCCACATGTCAGACGCTCGCCCCGCAATATCAAATGTACAAATATATCTAAACTGTACTAACATTACACCAAGCTATCCACCATGACAATCTGCAACATCACAGCACAACACAGAACATCAACGTGAATGTTACGTTCGCAAATCCGTCTAAAAGGACTATAGCGATTAGACAAAATTTACCGATCAAGTGACATTCACGGTCGCAGATATAATATAAGCACTGTGAACTAACGTATTTAAAATCTCGATCGACAAAACTTCCCGAAGTGGGCCCCAAGTACAAATCCAGTACTCAAAATAATCTGGGCCAAAAATAAATATTCCAGAAACCACAATTCCATATGAAAGACACCCAAAAAAAATATGGTGCACTGTTGCCACCATACCGTCGCGCAACCGCGGCAAACACAATGGTTTCGCCGCGGTTCCGCGGTCCGATGATGAGAACGTGCTCTCAAATTTCTTCGAGGGTCTTAAAAAAGCCTGCACGATTTTCTGACATACTGAAAATAATTTTCGACCACGAAAAAATTACGACAGAAACTGCAAAAAATGGAATCGTGGTTTTGGAAATTTCATTCGATCGATGTTTTATACAAGTTAGAACAAGCTAGTAAAGGTTAATGGCGTGGCTCTGATACTATGTAAGTTTACGGTAGCGTCCCGGCCGTCAATCCGAGGCCAAACGCGGAACAAAAACTTTTTACGAAACCAGCGCTATCGTAGTCTTTCACCCGGATCGAACCATTAACACAAATTAGCTAACAAGAAAGATGATAGAAAGGCTATACCGATCGATCCGTGTTCTTCGATCTTTAGCCACCATCCCTAGCTCCTCGTGGTATCTCCGATCTCCGGTCTCCTCGTCGGAAGGGCACCATTTCAAGAAGTCTTTTTACGGGCTCCCGCTTCAAACCGAAGTAACTCGGACATGAAGTTTGCTAGCCAACACGTCCAAGGTGATGTAGAGAATGTGTGTGATAATTTTGTCTCAAGCATCCATTGATTCTCAACATATGAGAGTATATAGATGGAGGTTGAAGATGAAGCCATGGTGGAACTTGTAAGCCAGAGAAAGAAGAAGAAGAAGAGCTTTTCTTTTCTATTGTGTTGAGATGAAAAATGAGAGCACTAGAATCAATCCCAAGAGCTAGACCAAGGCTAAGTGGTTGTCCACTCTCTCTCCACCTCTCATTTCAACACAATAATCAATCACAAATGTGACATTAGCACAAAAAATAATACCATGACTCACCAATGAAGCACATGGCACATTTAATACGCTAAATCATGACATCCACTCACAATTTCCACCATCTAAACATTAATCCAAATGTTTAGTCCAAAAAGAGAATGGCAACATCTAAAGTAAACTCGTGACGGATCACAAGGATACTCCTCACCTGTATATACATACATGCATCCACATTCCGACTGAATGCGAATGCAATGAGACGAAAGTTATCCAACAAATCTAATACTAGGATCCGGCTTAAACCAAAGCCCACTAGTATGATCCATGCACAAGTGCACGTATATGATCGAACCCTGCCATAATACCATACGGCCTCTACAACGTTTCGCCCGAACTTGGGAAAACTTTCTGTGGGGGACTCTAAAGACTCGTCAATACGTTGGCAGTGGGTTTAACCATAAGCACGTCAGTGGTACTAACTGTACGTAACGGTTACCCTTGTATTGACCAAAAGGGAAGCTGATGAGCGAACTCATCCAGAAACCCTACTGAGCCTATCAGTGACATTATCCGTACAGTCCGGTTCGTTCGTCTATGAGTATCGCATGTCGGGCCTAGGGGGCTGGTAAATGTCAGACCCCCAAAAACGGTACAAGTCGTGTCAGAGTGTATCCCAGAACACCCTGAGATACTACTGGAATACCTACCAGTAAATCTCACTTGCCTTGGCCAAGGACGTCGCTTAATGGCTCTCCTAGACACAGCGTGATCTCACCCCCAATACCGGGAGAGACGAAACCCCTCCCGATCCGCTCACTGCCTCCATGTGGCTCATGACTGTACCTAACTAAAACCTGTTTGCACGACTCCTTTGAGCCGTGGTAGGGTAGTAATCAAAGCACAGTGGGAACTCACACGAGACAAATGACGATCTCAGGTCGATGAACTAACATATACACATGTCACCAGGGAACTGCTATCTGACGTTAGGTATAATACCAACTAGCAGGTTCCTGGCGAGTCCTGTCCGGTGTACTCATAACCCAATAAGCACATGTATACATCTTAGGTGAACCAACTGACACCAATGGCTTATGAGACCGGCCATCGCCCCTCGTCGGGGTCTCGACTATATACACTAGTCTACTAATGGAGTATCGATGCCCATTCTCGAAACTCCCACGACTAGGGACCATTTTAAGGATGTGCTTATAGACTGCCCAACTCTCACGTATATGATCACCATCAACCTGCTGGCAGTCAAGCAAGAATCCTAAGGGCTCTATCAACGTATAATAGTGATCTGTAATGCCACTTAAAGCATGTACGCGATGATAAAGATAAACCAGATAGCATACTATCATCTTGAGTAAGACTGTCCTACCGGCATAGGTCATCCCTCAATCATTGCAATCGCGTGCCTGCGATCCAATAATTGACTTTGAGGGCACTATATCCAACAATTACCATGCTTAGAATCATCCATACTAAACTCCTTTAGCATGGTGTCTATGTACCTGGATTGGGACAATCCCAAATTTATTTAGATCTATCTCTATAGATCTATATCCCCAGGATGTAGGAGACATCAGTTAGATCTTTCATGGAGAACCTGTGTGATATGGGGTGCTTGACCGAGTGTAGCATAGGAACACCCTTTCCTATCAAGAGTATGTCATCTGCGTACAATATGAGTACAACCTTTTTATTTATACATGGTTCATCTACCTTTTTTATGAAGTCAAACTCTTTGACAGCTTCATTAAAACAGATGTTCCATTCCGCGATGCCTGCTTTAACCCGTAGATGGATTTAAGCAGCTTGCACATGCTTTCACTGCTCCCACTTTCTACGAAGCCCTCTGGCAGTGTCATATACACACTCTCTTCTAAATCACCATTTAGAAAAGCGGTTTTGACGTGCAGTCTGCCAGATATCATAGTCATGGTATGCAGCAATGGCAAGTAGGATCCTGATGGACTTAAGCTTAGCGACAAGTCTAGTTTTGAAAGTCTCAACTTTTCCATCTACACCAAATTATCTTTCTCAAAGATCCTCTTTCTCCCGAGGGGTTTTACCCCTTCAGGAGCAGCATCCAAAGTCCATACTTTGTTGGTGTACATGGCTTCCATCTCAGATCGCATAGCATCCAGCCATTCCACATAGTCTCCACTTGTGATGGCCTGCTCGAAACTAGTTGGGTCATCATCTCCATGATGCAATTCTTGCTCTCACCATCTATGAGAAGACCGTAGTATCTCTCAGGTGGATGAGGAACCCAACTAGATCTGCGGAGTGGCTTCGGTTCGTCAGGGACTATTGAATCCTCCGGTTCCACCAAATCGTCAGTTATAGTTTGTGTTCGCTGGAACTACTTCCGGTTCTACCTCATGCCCACTAATTTCTTCCATAAGAAATTCCTTTTCCAAAAAGGTAGCATGTCGAGAAACAAAACATCTTTTGTTCCTCGGTGTGGTAGAAGATATACCCTCGCGAATGATCGGGATATCCTATAAACTTGCACAGGACTGACCTTGCCTCGAGCTTTTCTGGATTTTTCTTTTTAACATAGGCTGGACAACCCCATATCTTAACTCGTTTAAAAGATGGTCTCTTCCCATTCCATATCTCATATGGAGTGGTAGGCAACAGATTTGATCGGAACTCTATTTAATAGGTATGCATCTTCTCAAGTGCATATCCCTGAAAGGAAATAGGCAACTCAGCAGTACTCATCATAGAGCGCACCATATCTCATAGGGTGCGATTCCTCCACCCCGATGTACCATTGTGATGTGGTGTATATGGAGGAGTAGGCTAAGAGAGAATCTCATTCTCTTTTAAATAGTTTCGGAATTCCGTGCTCCAGTATTCTTCTCCCCGATCATATCGAAGGATTTGAATACTTTTACCCATCTAGTTCTCAACTTCATACTTATATTCCTTGAAATTCTCAAAAGATTAAGTTTTGTATTTCAACAAGAATACATATCCGTATCTTGAGAGAACATCGGTGAATGTAATAAAGTACGCGGAACCATCCCTGGCATGTGTAGACATAGGACCGCATACATCACTGTATGGTATTTTTCGTCACCCCATTAAGATGGGAATACGCGCGCGCTTGTCAGGCGCATTACAGATTCCCCCTGCCTAGGGTAGGCTGGGGTTTATTGATTGTGGGGATCCGAATCTCCGGCAGCCACGGACTAAGCTGTCGTTAATTACCCCTCGCCTTTGGAGCGAGAGAATCTCCAATTGACGGGTCAAACAGGTCATGCGAACTCAATATGCAGTGTTGTGTTTTGAAAGGGTTTTGAATATATCGGGGACCCCGCAGAGTTTTTACGGGGGTCCCCGATATAAAATGAGGTTCTAGAGGCATCAAGCATGCCAAATTTTAAATTTTATTAGGTGCTAAGTTAGACTAATAATATCTTTACTAGATTATTAGGGTTTGTCATTGTGATGTAATGAACTAAAGAGAAGAAAAGAGCATACAACCTTTGTAGTTCGAGTCCTTCACTTCGCATATTCCGTGTAGTAGTCCCGCGACTCCACTAGGCTCCACTTGAGGCTTTGGACGAGCTTCCTCCGATGACCTTCGTGCCGAAGATGATCCATGCGAAGTCCCTCCACCTCAAACTACCTCTACACTAAACTCTTTAGCGTAGTAAACACGCTACACTCGATCGCTAGTCAAGTGTAGGATGGTGAAGTAGGGGATGTTAAAAGCTCACAAGTTTGTGTTCAAACTTCATAGTTCACATTACATGAGAGGGTTGAATCTTGAACTATAGCAATTGAGGAAGAAGAAGAAGCTAGAGAGCAACCATAGGAGCAACTCAAGAAAATGGCTAAGTGTTGAGAATGAGCAAATAATGAATGGCAACTCTTGACCCCCACTCATTCAAGCATGGAATTTTTCAATATAAAATTGCAACCATGCTTGAATAGTGAGTCAAGATGAATAAACAAATATAACTCTCATCTTTGCAACCATGCTCTCAATTTACACCTCATTTATATTTTTCTCAAAACTAGAAAATCAAGCCATGCTTCATCATCATCATCATCATCATCATTATTATTATTATTATTATATATAATGAAGAATAATTAGTGAACTAATGATATTAGTTAAGATATAATTATATCACATATAATATATATCACATTATTAAATCAACACCTGATTTAATAATCCAGTTATATCACATATGACCGACTAATATCATTCATCTGTATATCTCATTATCAAATCAACACTTGATTCGATAATCTGGTTATATCACATATAACCTAACAGATAACAGATAACTTCCATATTACAATACGGTATCACATACACGTATTTAATCAGGCCCAAACACATATCACATATGTGTCCTACTTCGTTTCGCCTGAACCAGGGAACTTCTGTATGGGACTCTAAAGACTCGTCAATACGCCAGCAGTAGGTGATGATCACATCAGTCACCTACAAGCCGTCAGCGGTACTAGCTGGACGTAACAACTACCCGGGTATTGAGCGATATGAAGATCAACAAGCAAGCTTGTCCATAGTCTCCATGAAGCCTATCAGTAACACTACCGTACAGTCCGGTCTCTTCGTATGATATGTAGCATATCATGTCTAGGGGTGGTAAACGTCAGACCCCAGTAACATGATAAGTCATGCTGATGTCTGGCCTATAACGGTTCGAGAAACTACTGATAACACTTATCAGTAAATCTTATAAGCAGCCCTAGCCAGGGACTTCCAGTTATAGTCAATCGAGCATAGCGCAACATCAACCCCCAATACCGGGAGAGACGAAACCCCTCATATCGCTCATTGCCTCCATGCGACTCGGGACTGTACCCAAAATCCACCTGTTTGCACATATCCTCTGAGCGTGGTAAGGAGGAAATCAAAGCATAATGGGAGCCGCATAAGACTCTATGACGATCTCGGGTCTACAGACTAACCTGTACCAGTGTCACCAGAGGACTGCTATCTGACGATAGGTATACTATCACATAGGAGTCCTCGGCGAGTCCTTTTCGGTATACCCATTCTCCAATGAGAACCTATGTACAATCTTTGATGTCACACACCAATGGTTGTGGGATCAACCATCTCCCTCTAAGGGACAAGTAACGTACACACTAGTCTACTCTGGAATATCGATGTCCTAGTCTCGATATTCCCACGACTAGAAACTGATTAAAAGATGAACTTTTGGACCACCCTGGCCCCACTAGTATGATCTCATCATAGTCCTAGTAGTCAAGTACATATCCTAAGGACTTTATCAACATGTAAGAGACAGACAGTATAAATACCAGTCTACATATTAAGATAAAGGGTAATCAGATAGCATACTATCATGTCGAGCAAGAAAGTCCTCTATATATATGTCCAAACATCTACTATAATATACATCACATGTACAACAATAGCCTCTAGGGCATTCATATTCCTAACACAAAGGTCATTGATTACTAGACCAACCGATTTGAGAAGGGAAGTCCTGAGTGCTAATAGGAGAAGGTGCTCCATAATAACATGGTGATCATGATTTTTCAGCCCATAGATCTTGCCTTTCACAATTTTTATCTTCTTGCTAAATGATCCTGAGAAACCTGTGGAAACTTTCAAATCATGCAACACCTGCAAGAACATTTTCTTTTCCGGTTGTGACATATGATACGCGGCATTGAGAAGTACAAACTTGTCTGGTTTACCCGCTATCGGCTTAGGATGCAATTCACTTCTAATTTCCCAGTCCTGAAGATCCATCCGAGCATGGAGGTTATCTTTAGATTTTCCGTCTTTACAAAGAAGCAAGTTGAGTACGTGCTCGGATACTCCCTTCTCTATGTGCATAACATCCAGACAATGAAGCACTAAATTTGTTGACCAGTACGGAAGCTTGTAGAAAATGCTAATTTGTTTCAGTAGGGTGGTTTGACATGTTTTTCCGGATCTATCTCGAAGGTCAAATTATTGTAAACATCCCAATGAGCAATCGCGTCCTCTCCGGAAAATAAGGCTGGAGGCCCAAGAAGCTCCTGATGACCATTAAAGTGAGTAGCGTCTAACCTGTAGGGATGGTCTAGTGGCAGGAAACGCCGATGACCGCAATAACAAACCTTCCTGCTAAAATTCAACCATTTCGATGTTGTATATTGATGGTAATAAGGGCATGCTTTGTGACCATGTACGGACCAACCTGATAACATTCCATACGCAGAAAAGTCACTAATTGTCCACATTAAAGCCACACGTATTGTGAAGGTTGTATCTATGTTTGTATCGTAAGTCTCTACACCATCAAACACTAAAGATTTCAACTCATCGATCAGAGGTCGGAGATAGACGTCGATATTGTTTCCCGGTGAGTTTGGTCCGTCAATAAGAAGAGATATCATAAAGTAGGATTGATCAATAGCCAACCAAGACGGAAGATTATAAACTATCATTACAACGGGCCATGTGCTATGGCTTACAGCCATATAGTTGAATGGGCAGAAACCATTACTAGCGAGTCCGAGCCTGACATTGCGAGGATCACTACTGAATATTTTGTTCCTCCTGTCGAAATTCTTTCATGCCGGTGAATCTCTTAGATGACTCATTTTTCCATCTTCGCTTGGAGCAGCACGGTGATGCCAAATCATTGCCTCGGTTGTTTTCTTGCACCTGAATAACCTCTGCAGCCTCTGTGTTATAGGAAAGTATCGTGCTATCTTGAAAAGTATATCGAGCTTCTTATCATATTCTTTCGGCTTATACCTGGCCTCTCCGCATGTTGGACGCTCTTTCAAATTTAAATCTCTTTTCGGTACAACACGCAATCTTTGGGACATGCATGAATCTTCTCATACTTCAGACCCAAATCAGACATCATCTTCTGGGCTTCGTACTAGCTGTCGGGAACGTTATTTCCTGGGGGTATAGAATCTTTCAGGAACATCAAAAGTATCGTGAATGACTTGTTACTCCATCCATTTAGGCACTTAATCTGGAAAAATTGGACGAACCATGATAGGGTGGAATACTTTGCATTCTCATAAATTGGTCTTCTAGCATCATTCATGAACTTTTCATACTTATCCGTACGCGGTCCTTGACCGGAAGGAATGTCATCTTCGGTAGGAATACTATCACCGAGAGCAGCTTTTACCATATCCTCCATTTCTTCTCCTGGAAAGAAGTTATCGTCTTCTTCTTCTTCTGCCGTATTACCGTCTTCCCTTTCTTCTTCTGCCGCATTACCGTCTTCCCTTTCTTCTTCTGCCGCATTACCGTCTTCTTCTTGTCCTTCCCCATGATATAGCCAAGTTATATAAAGTCTAGTAAAACCATGTTTAACGATGTGAAGCTCTACGATTTCTATATTCTGCCATAACTTATTCCCAAATCTATCGCACGGACAAAGAATCTTCTCTAACACGATCTTATTATGTGTGCGTGCAAATTCAATGAAAGAAGCAACTCCTGCGATAAATTTAGATTGCATGCGTTGTTGCCAATCTACGTACATCCAGTCCTTAACTCTGATGTACTCATGGGCCATGTTAGACTGTCTAACATATAAATTGTAGGTTATGGTGACTATATTAAGAAATCTAAGAACGAGATGGTTACTGACAAAGAACAAAATCCGTAAAGGCAAGTTTTTCGTTGAAAAGAATAAATTATTGATTAACAAAGTTAGATTTGAAGATACCCAAGTATGAGTTGTATTCTGTGTATGTGTGTTTCAATTTATGATTTCGCTTAAGTGTAGGATTGTTAGTGTGTATGTGTTTTGTGTGTGCGTTTGTTGTGTATTCGTGTTGTATGTGTGTGTTTCGGCTATCGGGGGTAAGGCTTCTATCCCATTAAGAATGTATAGAGCATACACTCATTCGCTTGTATTTTCAACCGTTTCAAGTAAATTTCGGCAGCACCTTCCCGCTGTTCTCCGAGTACACTATAATAGAATAGATAATCATTTCAATACTGTGAAATAACGTTGAAATGAACATCTAATCTATCTTTGTACACGGAGAACCAACGGAAAAGTACCGACGAAATAACTCGAAACGAATGAAAACATGAGTGAATGCAGGTGTTTGCTTTATACATTCCTAACTTGTCCACACTGGACAAATCTATCAATTATCATACGATTGAATCTTCTCGTCACATAGACTACACGATGGTTGTTAGCACCGAACTATACCGTCCGATATTTAACAACTTTCGTATAGTTCTATGTCATGACGAACATCGAACGTATGTTAACCGATAGACAGAGGCTAAGTCACGCTTTGATTTTCAAATATAAATATCGATGAGAATATGAAAGTTTCATATTATCATCGAGTATCATATGTTGTTTTTAACTTGAACATTTAACTTGAATAGCTTTTACGTTTACATTTCGTTTTTATGGGTTTAAAGTTTTTAGTTTAGGGTAAGGTTTTCATACGTTTACGGTAAAGTTTTATATTTACGTTCTTATCGAGTATCCTACTGAAAAAACTAGTGCACCCTAAACCCTAACCCTAATTAACCCAAATTAATCTAATTAACCCAAATTAACCCTAATTATCACCCTAACTCAAATTATCCTTAATTAACCCAAAATTAAGCTAATTAAACCAAATTAACCCTAATCAACACCCTAATCCAAATTAACCTGATTTTACCTAATTAACCCAAATTAACCTTAACCCTAATCATCGCCCAAACCCAAATTAACCCTATTTTACCTAATCAACCCAAATTAACCCTAACCCTAACCATCACCCAAACCCTAACCCCAATTAACTCTAGCTCAAACCAAAATTTACCCTAATTAATCTAATTAACCTTAACCCTAACCCTAATCATCACCAACCCTATTTTACCTAATTAACCCAAATTAACCCCAACCCTAATCATCACCCAAACTCTAACCTTATTTTACCTAATTAACCCTAATTCTAATCCTAATCATCACCCAAAGCCTAACCCTAACCCAAATTAACCTCCAATCAACCCGGCCCTATAACCCTGACCCTATTTTACCTAATTAACCCAAACCCTAACCCTATTTTACCTAATTAACCCTAACTGTAATCATCACCTAAAGCCTAATCCTAACCCAAATTAACCCCCAATTAATCCGGCCCTATAACCCTAATCCTAACCCTAAAATCAACAATAATAATACCAAAAACAACAAAATTATAAATTAAATTCCAAATTAACTCACCTCTGCCAAAGACCGGCCGACGAGTAAGGTTCCTCGAGGAGGTGGAGAGCAAGAGCTCGACGAGGTGGAGGAGGCCGGAAAGATGGAGCTCAAAGAGGTGGAGACAGCGACGAGGTCAATTGGCGACGGTGAGGAACTTCATGACGAGTTCAATCGACGGTGATGGAGGAGGAAGTCGGCTGCGAGAGTGGGATGGCGACGAGGGGCGAGGAATTTTGGGGTGGCGCGGGTTGGTGGGAAATTTTGGAGGACGGTGGGAAATTTCTTAGCTTTATTTTTTTTAAATAACTCTTTTTTGCCCCTACGGATTAATCTGTAGGGCTTTCTTTTGCGGCATCGTAGGGCCAAATAAAGATATTGCATTTTAATATTTTTTTAATTTATTTATGTCCCTACGGTGGATACCGTATGGGCAAACAATGTCCTTACGGAGTAAACCGTAGGGGCAATAAAAAGTTGCCCCTATGAATTCCTGTATCCGTAAGAACAACCCCTCATTGTAGTAGTGCATGCATCATGGAACAAAAGAAATTGGTATTTGACATGAAAGTAAAAGGTTATATTTATTTTAGGCTAAATTGCACAAGTTTACCCATCAACCAGCACGATACCATAAACTTTAATAGCTAGAGATAGGTACAATGAACTATTTTTTGACATAATTATCATACGACGTTAACTTTTGTGTCTTAATGGGCCGTTATACCCCTAGAAATTTTAGGGGTTGACTAAGAACATAAGGGTAAAGTGGGGAAAACAAGTCAAATATTGATGACATGCAGTTAAATATAATGTTTGCAAGTATTTAGTTGCAATCGAGAATGATAGTTCATGGTACTTGTTTGTAATTAAATCAGTTCATGGTATTAATCGTAAAAAAAAGTGAGAGTTGACCGGTATATTTGTACAATTTAGCCTTTATTTTACGAGGAGTGTATACAAAAGCCATATTTTAGATCATTCATAAGTAATATCAAATTTTAGTTGTAAAGTGAAAATTTGAATTTTTTTAATTAATTATAATTTAGATATAGTAAAAATTCTTATTTAATAATTATAAGACTATTGAGCTAAAAAGTTGTACATATTAAAAAAAATTGTATGCATTCAATTTTCTTTTTTTTTTTCCATTTTATATGATCTTTAAACTACTATGGAACTTTCCAGAGAGAATTTTTCAGAGAGGGATGAGAAATTTATTTGAATCGAGAACCTAGGGTGGGAGAACTTTAAAGAGATTTATAAAAAAAATCTTTTTTGTAAAAGTAAAAGCCATATATATTTACTAGGGATGTAAACGGATCGGATATAGCATTACCATATCTGTATCCGGCATCTATTTACCGATGTGAATCCGGATATGGATAGTTGTCAGCAACAATAATTTACTATCTGTATCCGCTATAAATCGAATACAGATGTAAAAACCATATCCGCTAAAATCGGATACAGATACTGTTCGAATAAATATAGAAGGTTGTGATTCATAACTACAGCTAATAAAAATATTTAAATAGGTTAACCTAGTTTATTAGATTCAAATACTCACATCAAGTCTACATGTCTTAATAGTTTCAAATTAGGGCTATTTCATATAACATAAAATCCACGGTCCATCCATAAGTCTAGATATAACTATTAGTCATTAGTAGTTGGATAGTGGATACCATTAGTTCGGATATCCGGATCCGGATAGGAAATTTATATCCAAATCGGATCCGGATTCGAATCTGGATACTAACAAAATCCGTTCGGATATGGATTTTTAATATACATATCTGCAAGTTGTCGAATTCGAAAACGGATCAGGATCGGATTATCCAGATCCGTTTACATCTCTAATATCTACACAAAAAGACAATCAATTTAGACTTGAAACAAAAATTTGCATTATAAGTAAGGGTGCTAATCGAACCCGGCTGGCTAGAGTTCAGTTCAGGTTTTGGGTTTGGCTCGATAAGGGCTCGTTCAAGTTCGGTTCGTTTATTAATGAGCCGAACTTGAGCCAAAATCCCAACTCGTTAAGTAAACGAGCCAAACTTGAGCTGAACCTGAATCGTTCGTTAACAGCTCGGTTAATTTATAAGTTTTAAATATTAAGCTCATACCCAATAACCTAATAGTATCGAATACTTAATCCAACATCCCATATTAAATAAGTTTTATTTTTACTCTCTTCATATCAAGCCCGAATTCGAATTTTGTCTCAGACTTGAGGAAAACTTTATTTTCTCAACCCCAAACTCGAAAAATCTCTAGGCCTAGACAGGGAAACATTCACAAAAAAAATTTAAATCTTCTTGATGGACGGTTTTGAAGTACTACAAGATTATCTCTGCAAATCAAAAACATCAGGTGCCAATTCAAAGAAATCGAGCACAAAATAAAAAAAAAATTGAGTTCTAAAGATCGGCTCGTTAAGTTCTCGATAGCCAATTAAGAGCTCGGCTCGTTAAATAAACGAACATGAACCCAATGTTTCAGCTCGAGATCGAACTTGAGCTGAGCCAATACTAAACGAGCCAAACTCGAGCCGAGCCAACCCAGCTCGCTCGAGTTTGGCTAGTTAAGCAGCCCTCGTTATAAGACTTGTGTTTCAAAAAGGGAATACATCATATTCTTCAAAGACCAACGGTAATTTGATATTTCCATTTGCCTGACATTGAATGAACTGGCAAAGCATTCAAGTGAACATCCAAGGTTTATCTCAACCAACATAAGGCATCATTTTCATCATCATGGTTCACGAAATGATTGGATCTTTATATTTCCACAAATAAACTCTCTACTCTTAAAATTAAACCCCAAGGTGTAGAAACGACCGAATCTTTATGTTTCAACAAATAAAATCTCTGCTTTTAGATCATGTCATCAACAATCTAGTTATATACAATCACAAATTTGAATAATATGGAAGGCAATAAAATCTACACTTGCAAGAAATTTATAGCATTCTAATTTGTGGAATACACACCTCAATATTTCATTTACAGCACCCCATTTCCAAATGGATGAACAAGTACTGCATCGAATATACAAATCCAATACAAGCACCATCACGTGGGCCAATTAGCCGCTTGAAAAATATATGCATCCCCTATTCAGGAATACTCAACTTTTCCATAATCCGTATAACTTTCTAAAAACTCTGCCGCTATAAATTTTCAATCCTTGGTTACCCATCTGCATCCTCTAATTTCGTACCCACCATATCCATGATCGCTACTGCTCTCTCCTCCGCTCTCTGCACTTGTATACCCTGATCTTCTCCGGTGTTTTCTTCCTCTTCCTTTACTGGTGCCGCTATCACTAAAACTTTCGTTTAAGAGAGGATCATCGATACCACGGATTACTCTCCTTGCATGAGAAGATGAATTGATGCAACTGTCATCTTTAGTTCTTTTCTTTTGCTTGTCATGCTTTTTTATGTTCTCGGAGATCTTGTGGAGTTTCTCGTTGAATCGGGTGAAACCCTTTTCCATGGGCTCCACTGCATGCGTCACGGTGAACTTTAAATCGTTTACAATCTATACAGAATCACATATAGAAAATTGTTAACTTAACAGCTTTTCCGTTCTGAAACCAGAAAATGAGTGTGTTTTAACTAGTAAGAACAAAACAAAAATAATCCAGTTTTGTGGTAAACATCAGATAAAACAGGTTAAATTTGCAATCAGAATTTGTATTGTTTCCTTACAGAAAAGGGTGAAGTTTATTACAGAATTACCAACTATATGAACTGCATAAAAGCCGAGGCTAACGAAACATTTGTTGGGAAAATCCATTCAAAAGTTCACATTTATGCATATGCTATAGAATGATAAGTAACACAATGTTATTTTACTCAAGAACCTTTTCACTTATATTTAATGCAATATTTTATCCTACTGTGGGCTCTAAAAAGATAATTACCATGAAAAGGCTGTTGGGCAATTTTATTTAATGTCTCCAAAGGAAAGATGCATCAGCTATTATGGGTATTTAATTACTGGAAGTGTACATGTATGTTGTATGCATGTATACATCGGATACTGGATGAATATTTGTTGGATTCTCCTCTGATGTATCCTAAAATTTATAACCCTGGATCTTTAAGATATGTATACAGAAACTGAAAGTAAAGATATAATGCATATGTAATGTGTTTGTGAAGTCCATTTGGTTTCTAGATGCATTAGTATATTTTTTGTCCTCTGTGTTAATGAAAAATATATGATTATTCCTGTAACTGTTTATTTTTGTAACTTGAAATACTATATATCTCAGTTATGGTGACTATTTAGGCATCATGGCAATAAATCTATTTAACAGACAAACTAAATTAGCTCGCATGTCGTATAATGCTATGGTTACCGTATTCACTACATATTTGTATCTTGGGTGATTAGAGCGAAGCTCTTATCTATGAAGAGCAAAAAAGATACAACAGATTTTGACAACTTCGCTCACTGATCAACACCCAACAAAATTAACTTGAAGCTTAGTTTACAGCTTTTTTGTTTCTTTGCTGAAGCGTCGAACACTTCGATTTGCCGTTCCACTTTCTTTAACATTGGTAATGTATGTAATCAAGGAGATGGCCATAGACAGAGCTATAGAAGAAAAGAATTCATGCAACTGACCCTAAAAGCCTGGGATAAAGGCATGATGTTATTATATCTGGCTTATAGCAGATTCTCGGTCACAGACAAATAGGCTAAATTACCATTTTTCCTAGGCAGGGATGAGAAGTGCAACACCCAAGTACTTTTATACTATATATATTTGGGGTATTTTAGATCTTGCGGAAAAATTCTTTACGATTGTTGCTATTGGGTTGCGAATGATGCAATTAGTAGCCGTGGTTATTATCCGACCAGACCCGCATGTTTAAAACCCAATATGGTTCAAGATTATATCAAATATTTGCCAGTATAGTGTATCCATGAGAATCGAGTATTAGATACATATATAATATATTTTAGACTCTACATATATTTTTATAGTACAATATAAAATCAAATAATATTTTTCCCATCTAGCCTTGCATGGCAAAATGCACCATATTATGTTCATATCCTAAGAGTTAGACAGACAGATTATTGGATCACTACGTATATTTACGCAGATTTTTATTGGGAATATATGTATTTAATTACATGATATTGCATTATGATTTAAATCCTTACGTATATTCTTCATATTTAAAAACGAGACTTTTGAAAGGATACGGGTAATATTCAGAGTAATCTGGTATTATCTGTAAAATCCCACAATATATATAGAGAATAATGGAGGAAAGAGGCCATAGAAGGGAATTTCCTCCTATGGTGTCGAAAAAGCACGATCTCCCTTATTTTTTCCGACGATCGGCACCGATCATCTTCATCGTAATCATCTAAGATATGGGTACACCAAATTTCATGTGATTCTACAACTTTTTCACCGTTGATTTAGCAATGTAAAATGTTCCGTTGTCGGTAAACCGTTAATTTTGAATCCACTAAATCAACGGTGAAAAAGTTGTAGATTCACATGAAATTTGGTGTACCCACATATTAGATGATAACTATGAAGATGATAGGTGCCGATCGTCGGAAAAAATGAGGGCATGCTTTTCCGACGCCATAGGAGGAAATTCCCTCCCATGGCATCTTTCCTCCATTATATATATATATATATATATATATATATATATATATATATATATATATATTATGTTTTTTAAATATAAAGAAAACTCTCTCTCTCTCTCTCTATATATATATATATATATATATAAAATAAAAAATTATATTAAACCCTCTCTCTCCTTCTCCCTGCCTTCTCTCAGAACCTTGGCCCTCTCGTCGTCGCCGCCCCTCGCCTTGTCGTCGTCATCCGCATTTCGTCGCTTCTCTCTCTACCTCGCCAGCACCTCCCCCTCCTTTCCCGAACACCACCCAACCCCAGACCCCAACGCCAAAACCCATCACCTTCAACTCTCTCGTCGTCGACCTCGCCTGAAACCGACCACCATCCGACCATCTCCATCACATTCTCATCTCGTCGGCAATCCCAGAGCACCCACACACCACCACCACTGGCCTTCTTCTCTTTCCCTGATCACACCAACCCCATCAGCCACGACCCCTCACCTGCTTTAGTCGCCGTCCCCTCGCCGCCAACCGCCTCTCCTTGCCCTCGCTAACCTAGAGAACCCCAGAACCCCCACAGCCTCGCCCATTTCTTTCTTCTTTTCTTCTCTTTTCCCGATCGTCTCGCCGGAGTTGCGCACGTCGCCGACTCTCCAGACGACCCAGTCACCGTCGTCGTCTAGCCCGGTTACCATGTCACGCAGTTGCTCAGCCAGATCAAGTCCTGCATACGTGTGTTTTGCCTCGTGACGTTATTCGGCATCGGAACGTGATATCCGTATCTCGACATGAGATTCGATCAAGCAAGTTCTAAACTTGCAGCATGCTATTTTGATTATATCGATATTTATATACTTGACTATAGTACATACATTTTAATATTCAGCAAGTAGTAGCGATTTACCTTGTTTAGTATCAGTCTGTATCCGTACCAATAATATTTTATCTAGTTGCATGCTGGATCATCACAATATTATCATACTATTATATCAATTCAGTATATTATCTAGATTGCAATATACATGGTCATAACGTAAAACGGTTATTGCAGATAGATACATACGCATCCTGGCATTAGTTATGTTTACTGTGTTTAGAGATTAGTTACAGTCCTACATTTGGTATCTACTTTGGCTACTATATATTGCATGACATGTTCACGACACATTACTAGACCTGTTATTTGGAACATCCGCTAATGCCGACAATCCCGGCTTGTAGTCCTAACGGACGTGACTTGTTGTCTATATAGACAAGACATGTACCTGCTTGATCCCGTGTTGATATTAGACTTATATCATCAATACCCGACTTGAACACAAACCTGGGATAAAGGGAAATCAATAATAAAATCTGACTTGTAACTCAACGGTTCGATACTTCTAGATACTGATCAGTTGATACGGGCTCGGCCAGCCCCAGAATGATGATGCTGACATCATTCATCTGTACATGTTACTTGTTTTACTGTTTAGCGGCATGTCTCGGATTCAGCCCCGAGAATCTTGACCGTGGTCTCAGGCACGCACGGGATACTATTGAGTTATATCGACGATTCCATTAAATTGATTTCAAAAACTTGTAGAATAGATAACCTAAAAACACAGACTTTAGGGAACACATCACATACATATAGCTCACTGTTTTATACTTGTGCTTATTATTTACACACATGTTTAATCATAGCATCCTATTATAGTTATTGTTATTATTTTGATATTTATGATGCACTGACGTCTGGGTTTTGCATGGCCCGGTTCCTCTAACATTATCGCGGACAGATCAGGAGTACTTTAGCAAGCAAGCCGAGCAATGAGGAGCTAGATGCTTAGTTTAGAGATGCTTGGTTTCTTTTATTTCCATAGTTTTATTTTTATCGATGTGAGCCCATAAGGGACGTGATTCAAAAATTATTTTTTTATTTGGATCTTGATTCGTTTCCGCTATATGCATTTCTTGATTTTATTTATTGTGGCAGGTGGACATGTGTTAGATAGATTTTATTTACTGTTCTTGATATCTGCTTGACAGCCGTAATGTGACTATGGAGGGTTTATTCCTAGCCATATGTAGCATGGTTGGCTCTGTCATGTGCCGTATTTACGTATTTCGGGAAGCAGGACGTGGCAGGATTTGTTTGGTATCAGAGCTATAAGGTTTAGGATTAGTCAGCTTTGGTTCCTTTTGTAGTTGGTATTGAACCCAATACACTGACCAGAAAACCTGGAATTAGGAACATGTCCAGCCACATTACTACCTTGCTAGTCTTGAATCCATAGTTATCAATATCTTGTTTAATGAATCATGTTACTAACCCCCTTCCGTGTCTTGGCTTCAGAATCATGGCGGATAGAGATTTGCGGTCATACCAGAGACGTATAGATAACGCAGCATTACTTGGAGTTGTGCGTGGTATGCAGTAAAACCAGAAGCGTCAAACTGAGCTAAATCAGCGGCAGGCCAATGCTTTCTAGGAGAGTCTGCGGACGGTCCAGCAGTCCGTGGTTGCAGCAGTGCCCAGGCCAACCCAGCGTGAGGGCACCGTGGCGGACTTTAGAAAACTCGGTCCGTCCACATTTACAGGATTGGAAGAACCATTATCAGCGGAGCAGTGGCTAGATACATAGAACCTGCTCGTTGCCACGTAGATTCCAGATGAGAAAATAGTGGATGTAGTATGCATCCAATTGATAGATTACGCTCGTGAGTGGTGGCTCGTAAAGAAGACCCGTCTGACCAAGCCGATCAGTTAGGCAACTTTTTTGCGAAGTTTCTTGGAGAACTTTCCACGGTCTTCTTGGAAGGAAATGGAAGAGAAGTTCATTAGCTTGAAACAGAATGGCGGTTCCGTTGTACACATGCGGCTGAGTGGACCCGGCTCAGTCGATTTGTGGGGCCCTTGGTTGCCAATGAGACAGATAAGGTAAAGGCGGTTTATGCATAGTTTGGATGTGGAGATTCAGAGACACGTTATATCTCTGGGATTGACCACCTTCCAAATTCTCAAGGTAGCCAGGAAGCAGCAGAGTTTATCGGTAAAAGTAAAGGTTAATCTACAACAAGAGGTTGTAGTGTGAAAGCTGGCGTTTCGCCAAACAGAGCTCCTGTGCGCAGAAGCATTCCGGTAAACAAGCGAGGCACTGTACCCATAAAAAAACATGTTGTATCCGATCAGAAAAGAAGTGTGATTTATGACTTTTGCCATCTACCCGGACACATACAGAAGGACTGTCGAAGGAGACTCGGATTTTGTTTAGTTTGTGGATCGGCTGACCATACCATCAGTGCTTGCCCTTCAAAACTACGATCGAGAGACGATATTCAGAAACCACCGCAGAAGCAGAACTTTGGACAGAAGCCGGTCGCTCAGAGGCCTAATCAAGCACGGGCCTCACCTTGACGGCCGAGAAGGCTAAGGCGTCGGATGATGTTGTTTCAGATATCCTACTAGTTTATAATTTTCCCGCATTGGTATTATTCGATTCAGGTGCATCTTATTGGTTCATGTCGTCCAAGTTTATTAGTGCACACTCTATTCCACATATGGCCCTATCTAGTTGCTGAGACATACACACTGCGAATGGGAAAATTGTATTTAGCAGTGAGTGCAATGGTTGCTCGATTGTTATTAGCAGACGGGAGTTATTTACGGATTTCTTGGTGATTGATACTGGCAGCTATGATGTTGTCTTGAGAATGGATTTCCTTGGTATTTTCCACGCTAACATTGATTGTAGGGCAAAAAAAGTGATTTTCTAAATTCCCGGACACCCGAAATTTATATTTTTGGGAGGTAGCAGATCTGTCGGGCCAGTCGAATTTAGGGATAGGCCGACAAGTGTCGTTCTTCGTCGATGGAAGTAAACAAGGAAGAAGCGCCAGTAGTAGTTCGGGATTTTATGGATGTATTCGAGGACATCTCGGGTTTACCGCCAAAACCAGATGTGGAGTTCGCGATTGATCTTATTCCTGAAGCAACACCGAACACCGATTTTAAAGGCTTTTTATCCAATGGCGCCGATGGAACTAGAAGAGATAAAGAAACAGGTTGCCGAATTACTTGAGAAGGGTTGGATTCGTAGTAGCGGTTCACCATGGGGAGCTCCAGATCTTCTAGTCAAGAAGGATGGCACGCAGAGCATGTGCATCGATTATCGAGAATTAAATAGGATGACTATTAAGAATAAGGACCCAATACCTCACATCGGCGAATTATTTGATCAACTCGGTGGCGCGAGGGTATTCTCGAAGTTAGATTTGCGATCTGGGTATCATCAAGTTCGGATGAAAGCAGAAGACATTTGCAAGACAGCATTCCGAACTCGATATGGGAATTACGAGTACTTGGTGATGCCATTTGGAGTTACCAACGCACCAGCCATATTCATGGACTTGATGAACCGAATCTTTTCACAATACCTGGACCAGTTCGTAGTGGTGTTTATTGATGATATTCTGATCTATTCGAGGAGCAAAGAAGAGCATGAAGAACACTTGCGAATCGCACTGCAAACGTTGAGACAAGAAAAGTTATATGCTAAGATGAGCAAGTGCGAGTTTTGGCTTGAAGAAGTGAAGTTCTTAGGTCATGTTGTATCCAGAGATTAAATTTCCGTTGACCATGAAAAGATTGCAGCTGTTCATGATTGGCCAATTCCAAACAATGTAGGAGAGATCAGAAATTTCCTTGGACTTGCTGGGTATTATAGAAGGTTTGTGAAGAACTTCGCCCGGATAACAGAACCATTGACCAAGCTAACACGAAAGGAGGTACCGTTCGTATGGACCGAGAAGTGTGCGTCAGCTTTTGAAGGGCTGAAGCAAAAATTGACCACCGCTATTCTGAAAGTGCCAGACGGTTCCGGAGGGCTGGTTATTCACAGCGACGCATCTGGAAAAGGCTTTGGATGTGTTCTAATGCAGCATGGGAAGGTCATGGTATATGCGTCAAGACAATTAAAAACTCATGAGAAGAACTACCCAACTCAAGATTTGAAGTTAGCAGCGGTGATTTTTGCTCTGAAGATTTGGAGACACAACTTATTGGGCGAAAGGATAGAAGTATTTACCGATCACAAGAACCTAAAGTTTGTGTTCACACAGAAAGAGCTCAACATAAGACAGCGTAGATGGTTGGAGCTGATGGCTGACTATGATCTTTATCTAAAATACGATCCGAGAAAAGTTAATATAGTCCCGGATGCTCTAAGTCGGTTGCCAGCGATACGGATATTGACTGCATAGAAGGAGATTATAGCCAATTTTCAGAGATTCGAATTGGAGATTGTACTACCAATTTCTTCAAGACAGTTGATGCAGTTGCAAGTACAGTCATCCTTGATCGTCATCCTTGATCAATAACATTAAAGCAACACAGTCGCATGATCCAAGATTGCAGAAGTTTTGAAGACAAGTAAAAGCGGGACTGCGAACAGATTTGTTAATTCATTAAGATGGATCGTTACGATATGGGAGTTGTTTGTGTGCCTAAAGGAGATTCGTGAAGAATGCATGAAGGAAGCTCATAGTTCCGCGTATTCAGTACATCCGCGAGGCACAAAGATGTACAGAGATCTATGACAACATTTCTGGTGGGAAGGCATGAAAAGGGAGATTGCTCACTACGTATCGAAGTGCTTGGTATGTCAGCAAGTCAAGGCTGAATATCAAAGGGTAGCCGGTTTGTTGCAACCACTTCCGATTTCTCAATGGAAGTGGGAACATATAACCATGGATTTCGTGACAGCATTACCACAGAGTTCAAAAGGTAATGACGTGGTTTAGGTGATTGTCGATCGATTGACCAAGACAGCTCATTTTATACCATTTCGAGTTGGTCAGTCGACGGAGGTTTTGACAGAGTGGTACATGCAGGAGATTGTGAGACTGCATGGAGTACTCGTGAGTATAGTTTCGGATCGTGATACTCGATTTTTATCACTTTTGGAGGAGTCTACAGGAAAGTTTGGGAAGTCGCTTGAAATTTAGCACGGCCTATTATCTTCAAACGGATGGCCAGTTTGAAAGAACGATCCAAACTCTTGAAGATATGTTGAGAGCATGCATGTTAGACTTCAAGGTTTCTTGGGAAGATCATTTGCAATTAGTGGAGTTTTCTTATAATAACAATTTTCAGGCGACTATACATATGGCTCCATTCGAAGCATTATACGGTCGTAAGTGTCGCTCGCCTGTCTGTTCGGACGATATTGGAGAAAGAAAATTATTGGGTCCGGATCTTATTGTGCAAATGGTGGAGAAAGTTAACGTGATCCGAAATCATATGAAGGTGACACAGGATCGACAGAAAAGTTGGGCTGATACTGGACGAAGACCTCTGGAGTTCACAGTTGGTGATATTGTATTCTTGAAGATATCACCGACTAGAGGAGTAATCCGATTTGGCAGTCGAGGCAAACTTAGTCCTCGATTCATAGGGCCTTTCGATATCATCGAGCGTGTAGGAGAGATAGCTTATCGATTGGCTTTACCACCATCCTTAGCGGGTGTTCATGACGTGTTTCATGTATCTCAACTCCGCAAGTATGTTCGAGATGAGACGCATGTCCTAGATCACTCGGAACTAACAGTAAGAGAAGATTTAACGTATGAAAAGCGACCAATGGCTATCGTGGATCGACGAGAAAAGGTCCTCAAGAATAAAGTTATTCCACTAGTACTCGTTTCGTGGGGGAATCGTTCGCATGGAAAATCTACTTGGAAACGTGAAGACGAGATCCGACAGAAGTTTCCACACCTCTTTTCTTGTCTTTTTCTTGTTCCGGTTTTGTAGTTGGGTATAATGTAATACACTAGTACTTTTATACTATATATATTTGGGGTATTTTAGATCTTGCGGCAAAATTCTTTACGATTGTTGATATTAGGTTGTGAATGATGTAATTAGTAGCCGTGGTTATTATCCGACCTGACCCGCATATTTGAAACCCAACATGGTTCGAGATTATATCAAATATTTGCTAGTACAGTGTATCCATAAGAATCGAGTATTAGATACATATATAATATATTTTAGACTACATATCTTTTTATAATACAATATAAAATCAAATAATATTTTTCCCTCTAGCCTTGCATGGCAAAGTATCCCATATCATGTAGTTGCACCCATATATCATGTTCGTATCCTAAGAGTTAGACAGACGGATTATTGGATTGCTATGTAGATTTACGTAGATTTTTATTGGGGGTATATGTTTTTAATTACAAGATATTACATTATAGTTTAAATCCTTACGTATATTCTTCATATTTAAAAACGAGATTTTTGAAGAGATACGGGTAATATTCGGAGCAATCTGGTATTATCTGTACAATCCCACAATATATATAATATATTATTATAACCAATATATATATATCAGTTTAACATGTATATATTAAATTTTTTTTTAAATATATAAAGAAAACTCTCTCCAACTCTCTCCCCGTCCCCACTTCTCTGTCTCTCTCTCTCTCTCTCTCTCTATATATATATATATATATATATATATATATATATATAAATTTATATTAAACCATCTCTCTCCTTCTCCCCGCCTTCTTCTTTAAGAACCCTAACCCTCTCGTCGTTGCCGTTCCCCATCGTCGCCGCCCCTCGCCTCGTCGTCGTCATCCCCACTTCCTCGCCTTCCCCTCTACCTCGCCAGCACCTCCTTTCCCGAACACCACCCAACCCTAGACCCCGACGCCAGAATCCATCACCTTCAACTCCCTCGTCGTTGACCTCGCTTGAAACCGACCACCATCCGACCACCTCCATCACCTCCTCGTCTCGTCGACAACCCCAGAGCACCCACACACCACCACCACCGACCTTCTCTTTCCTTGATCACACCAACCCCATTGGCTACGACCTCTTGCCTCCTGCAGTCGCCGTCCCCTCGCCGCCGACCTCTCCCCTCTCCTTGCCTTCACTAACCTAGAGAACCCCTACAGACTCGTCCATTTCTTTCTTCTTTTTTCCTTCTCTTTTCCCAATCGTCTCACCGGAGTTGTGCACGTCGCCGACGATCCAGACGACCCAATCACCGTCGTCGTCTAGCCCAGTTATCACGTCACGCAGTTGCTCAGCCAGGTCAAGTCATGTGTACGTGAGTTTTGCCTCATGACGTTATTCGGCGTCAGAACGTGATATCCGTATCTCGACGTGAGATTCGATTAGGCAAGTTATAAACTTGCAACATGCTATTTTGATTATATCGATATTTATATACTTGACAGACGTTTTCTTTATATATATCGTACATACGTTTTAATATTCAGCAAGTAGTAACGATTTACCGTGTTTAGTATCAGTCTATATCCGTACCGATAATAGTTTATCTAATTGCATGCCGGATCATCACAATATTATCATACTACTATATCAATTCAGTATATTATCTAGATTGCAATATACATGGTCACGGATGTAAAACGGGTATTGCAGATAGATACATATGCAACCTGGCATTAGTTATGTTTATTGTGTTTAGAGATTGGTTACGATTCTACATTTGGTATCTACTTTGGCTACTATATATTGCATGACATGTTCACGACATATTACTAGACCTGTTATTTGGAATATCCGCTAATGCCGACAATCCTGACTTGTTGTCCTGACAGACGTGACTTGTTGTCTATATAAACAAGACATGTACCTGCTTGATCATGTGTTGGCATTAGACTTATATCATCAATACCCGACTTGAACACAAACCTGGAGGTAGGGGAAATTAATAATGAAACCTGACTTATAACTCAACAGTTTGATACTTTCAGATACTGATCAGTTGATACGGGCTCGGCCAGCCCCGGAATGATGATACTAACATCATTCATCTGTACATGTTACCTGTTTTACTGTCTCGAATTCAGCCCTGAGAATCTTGACCGTAATCCTGGGCACACACGGGATGCTATTGAGTTATATCGACGATTCCATTAAATTGATTTCAAAGACTTGTAGAATAGATAACCTAGAAACACAGACTTTAGGATACACGTCACATACATATAGCTCACTGTTTTATACTTGTGCTTATTATTTACACTCATGTTTAATCATAGCATCCTATTATGGTTATTGCTATTATTTTGATATTTATGACGCACTGACGTCTGGGTTTTGCATGACCCAGTTCCTCTAACATTATCGCAGGAAGATCAGGAGTACTTTAGCAAGCAAGCCGGGTAATGAGGAGCTAGATGTTTAGTTAGAGATACTTAGTTTCTTTTATTTCCATAGTTTTATTTTTATCGATGTGAGCCCATTAGGGGCGTGATTCAGAGATTATTTTTTTATTTGGATCTTGATTCGTTTCCGCTATATGTATTTCTTGATTTTATTTATTATGGCTGATGGACATGTGTTAGCTAGATTTTATTTACTGTTCTTGATATCTACTTGACAGCCGTAATGTGACTATGGAGGGATTATTACTAGCCATAGGTAGTATGGTTGGCTCTGTCATGTGCCGTATTTACGTATTTCGGGAAGCGGGACGTGACAAGAAGCATTAAAATGTCAAGTAATTTTATGTTCCATTAAGTTGATAACAAGTTATCTGCATGAATGTAATATGAGAGAGAAAGAGTGCTTACGTATTCCCCACCACCGAGGACAACATCACGAACACTCTCTCTGATGGCCGTACTGCTCTTATAGCTAACATCAGGCTGAGGAAGTCTCATCTTTGTCGGCCGTTGACTGTCCCTAACCTCTTCGAGGTCTAAAGGGTCTGCAGATACATAATCTCCAAGAACTGAAACACTTCCAGGATACTGTTCACCCATTAGCTCGTATGGCTTTGCAGGAAATACATAGAGGTGAGCGGCAGATGCAACACCCATCTGTGCTGGAACAAAAAGGGCTGTTACAGATCTATGGACACAAAAAAACTCATATAAAGATTAGCAAGATAAATCAAACTAATTAACATAGATATCATAGGCAACATTAGGATTCAACCAGAGGTATGCTCAAGTTAAATCTGTAGACAACTAACCTGAATCCTTGAAAAATAAGGTTACATTACACTAAATAACTATGAGCGTTTTCACTAAACTACCTTCAATTTTTATTACAGCAAGCTCCCTTGAACTGCAGCATTTAAGGGTATTTTGGTTTTTAAAAACTCACATAAAATCAAAAGTAATGGAATTCCACTTTAATAAAGAAAAGATTAAGGTGGTTTAGAGAAAAATAACGATATTGAAGGGTATTTCAGTGTAATTAAGACAAATATTAATATAGCTCAGGTAGATGAATGCTCACGTATATCATCCATATCCATATAGGACTATATATAAATTATGCAGTTTAATTTTACTGAAATCTTTAAACCTATATAAATGACAAATACTTTTGAAAGTAACCATTTTAGCATGTAAATTGTATGAAAGACATCCTTGTTCTCAAATCTATTAGTGAACAGTTATTCTAAACATACAACTGGTGAAGATCATGGAACAAGAACTGCAGGAGGAACAAGCTTGGATCTGAAAGGAGAAAACAAATGAAGATGTTCTTCACATTTCACGAACAATATTGCCCTAGCAAGCTTCTGCTACCCACAGCCCAAGACTTGTAACCCTGAAGTTCACTTCTTCAACAAGATAACAGATTAAAATAATAAGGGGGGTTCACGGCCGTCAGGCCTTGTTTTAATTCTTGTTACCTAGCTAATCCAAAAAGCTCAAGGAGTAACTTGTGACGTGTAAAACTCGGTTTGGGCCCACAACACATGGGCTTTTAATATAGTGGGACTCCATCCAAAAGACTCGAGCCTTATGAAGGTTTATCCCATCTTACATCTTATACCCATATGCATCCCATAATTCTTTCAATGTGGGACTAAATGTTAACCACATTCTCAACGTGACGCATAACCACTCATCTAGTACACTTGGTTCCTAGTTAGCCAACAGCGAGAGAATTTGCAAACTGTTAAAAGCTGCGAGAAATCTAAATATCCTCCTGATTGCAAGAAAGATAAAATTGAACATAATGTAAAATTATTCGTAGTGGTTTCAAGGTTTCAAAAAGCTAGATTGAGGGGCTTTTATAGTTCTCTTTCAAAAAGTCTATAACTACTTCCTAGCCCTAACCCCATCCGATTCCATGTCCCTAAGTATTAGGTATGAAAGCTCCACTCCAACGCATCACAGAAGACATCACTATGTTTCTTGAGTAGAAGAATGAATTGCCTACTACTAAGATAAAAAATATTCTCCAACTTCCCCTCCCACTGCATAATGTCATGACAATCAACAAGACTTTTCAGTCACCTGTATCATACAATGCACTTGACAACTGAAAGAGATTAGGACTGCACTTACATAGAAATCACACACTAGATTTCTTCAAAACCCACATGATCACAATCCCACACCTGATGTCATTTCTCCGTTTAATTTTGAGCCTACAATTGATTCTCTGCACTCCCAAAAATATGACTCCATTTACACAGGTAGAATGATTACCTACCAATTAATCTACAGCTGCTCAAAATAATTCGCTCCTAAGAGCCATAATTTGTTATTCAAGAGAACATGCAATATTAAGTTATCCATATGTATCCCTTGCATGAAATTTACCACTGCAAGTCAAATCCATAAGCGTCGATGAGAATATTTTAAACTCAGACAAATAGCATGGAAACATACAACATATGTTTGGTAGGAAAAACCCAGCAATGATTACTTACCTCTATACAGATGATGAAGTCTTGAATGCTTGTTTTGAATTGTAAACCTTCAGCTATAGGGCTTTTGAACAGACCAAATGTAGAAAGCAACGCAATAGCCACACCTTGCCACCAAGTCAGGAATACTATTGATTTGAAGACTAGGAATTTTGCCAGTGGTTTTATATGTCCTAATTCATCCTTGGTAGCAGTATAGAACTGAACTAAACAGTACAAGGCCCACGATTGGCTGAAATTGAGAACCACAGCAATGTAGGGATACCTACGACATGTGAAAAAATAATGCTCATCTAGCACATCGCACAAAGGTTTTCAATAAGATTCTTACAAGCAAGGTTTAAATCTCGGTATAGGACAGTCACTTTTGGGGTTGGAAATGGCAATCTCGGCTGTATCAACCATATTGGATCGGAATAGCGGATGTTAAATAGTTTGAGCAAACGAATTATTTACGAATTAGGAAATTTTTTTAAATAAACATTTAAAGTAACTATAATCAATAAATTAATGGTGTCTAAAGACTCTAAACTCGTATCAATGATGTTAAACAAACCGTAATAGCCCAATAACTATAATAAACCCATCAAACTATTAATGTATCCACTAACCCCTTAGTAAACCCACTAACCATTAATTAACTTAATATGAAAACCCCATTATTAAATGGTAAATGCAATATTACTTGGCATCGATCGGTATCGGTCTCAGGACTCGGATGGCCATTTTTGGGAACAGAATCGGCCATCTCGGATCGGCCAAAATTTCATACCATGCTTACAATAACTTGAAGGACATAAGCATGGCCACTCAGCATAAATATATTTTAACACGAAAAGATGGGCATATGTGCAGCAAACAAATGAGATTGTCATAAGAATTTCGATATAGAGAGAATTCACAAATAAAAATTGTAGTAGCTTTAGCACACCTAATATATAAGGCTCATGTTGAGTTTCTTAAAAGAAAGTGCATGATCTTCTATTCAGCACAAAAAAAAGAATTCAGCATGGAAAACATGGACATATGGAAAATGCAAAATAGTCACAACGTCCAGTATGTAAAAGTCAACAGTTCTTTTTAAGCTGCAGAAATTTACACAAAAATCATGATTTTTTTTCCTTTTTCTTTCTTTTTTGTGTCTTACCCACAGTTCCACTTAAACTCCCCTTCACAGTATACCCCGAAAGCTTCAAGAAACAAAGCTAAAATGGCAGTGAGTGTCTTTATCATCATCTGCACAAACAGAGAAAACTGAATTGCAAGCAAATCAACTATTGGTATATGAATGCTAGATGAATGTTGACAGGCATACATATTGCACAATACCAAACTTGATAACCATGTAAAACCATTCACCCAGTCTCCATGGTTTTAGAAAGTATTTCATCGGAAATGGATGCTTTATAATGCCCTTTTCAGAAGCATCTGGCAGCAGTGGTGCACTAGATCTTGAACCACCTTCCTTGTTCATAAACTCAATTGTTCTCTCTTCCCCGCCTAAATGGAGTTAACAGTAATTTCAGAAAATAAATGACAGTCCAGATGTAATGAAGCAAAATATAAGCTAAAAAGACCATGTTTAGCCACACAAAACAAGAAAAAAAATATAGTATGGAGCTAGTGTGCTTAGGTGTTGCAACTTGGTCAAGCATATACTTGCACATAAACATTGACATTGGCATAATATTGTTTATTTTTAATATTAGATCAATAAGAAACAAAAAGTAAAAACTATCATATCATAGAACAAGGGGGGTATGTATGCTAATTTAACCCCTTTAAAACATGGGTAAAATTATAGACAAGTGATGATATTTGATTTAAATAGTTGGATGTGACTTCCTGATAACAATTAGCAATTTTTTTTAAAAAACACTTTATTATGTATGGGACACAAAAACACCACACAGGAAGGCAGCCTTTTCATGAATAACCCATATCACAGAGTTTTTGCAAAATTCATCCTTCCTTTACCTCTATCAAACTGTATTCCCTGACCCCGTGGTCAAGAGGACGTTGTACAAGTAAATGGCTAGGGAACTAAATAGCTTTCTCATTGAGACTTGATTTAGAAATAAGTGTGGTATTTTATTAGTCTAAGATGCAGTAAGTTTTCTTTTAAACTCTAAATGTGGCATAACTACAAAAATTCAAGGCATGGCATCGGCGCCTTTTTGAACCAACAACTAAAATAGATGTTTTCATGTTTCCCTTCTCCTTTAGATATAAGTCCTGAACTACAGAAATATTAGCTAAACTTTCTATTAAATTCAACTTATGTCAGTTATTTTCTTGCAATAGCAGCCCAAACAGCTTAAGCAAATTTTATACGCAGTGGCCTTTTGATCTTCTGTAGCCTTTCTACTAGATTCAACGTATGTGTCAGTTATTTTCTTGCAATAGTCGCTAGAGATCGCACGAATGCACACTTGCTCACACGCACACATATATAGGTATTTTTTTACGAAAATGCCCTCCAAAACATAGATAATTACTAAACACCGTCCTAAACTTAATTATTTCAAAAAATCACTAAAAGCCAGCCCTATAACGGTTTCAATCTATCAAATTTGTTTTTCTTATATTTTAATCCTTAATAAAAAAAAGTTAAACATTAAAATCCTTAATTAACTAAACCCTAAACCATACCCTCACCCTAATTTCTCCTCCCCCCCCCACCCCCACCGCACCACCCTCCTCTTCGGCCACCGCCGACGCCCTTCCCCTTCTTCCCTAACAAACCCAATACCAAACCGTAACCAGAACCACCACCTCCTCCTCCTCGATCCCCTTTCCTATGTCCACTCCATTTCAACCTTTCCTCTTCCATCTTCCTCAACCCCAATCCAGTTCCCATCTCCCTCCTACATGCTCCCGCAGCCCCAATCGAGACCCATACCATTCTCCGCCCCTATTTGTCCCACCTTCCTCTTCCGTCCAAATGGAACCCTAACCTCCCTCCTGCACTCATCATCTTCATCATCAACTTCGATATCATCAACTTCGATATCATCATCTTCAACAACTTTTCACGTTTAATCAATGTTAGAAGAGGAGGAAGAAGAAATTTTCTATTTTTTAGTTTATAATTATATTATAATTATGATATAAACTAAGTTTAAGGAAAAACTAATTAAAATAATTTTTTAAAAGTCATTGCCATTAAAATGGTAACTCAATTAGAGAAATATTCTAATGAGATGCTTTTTTTGGACAGTCGAGAGATCTTTTAGTAAATTCTTAAAGTTGTAGGGGTGATTAGTAATTACAAAGTTTAAGAGGATGTTTTAGTAATTAGCTAAGTTTTAGGGCCTTTTCGTATTAAAAAAACCCCTATATACACACATACATTGATACATAACGTGAGGATCCTTTAGGATATTATTATTGGAGGAAACAACTCAAGAGAACAGAGTATATTCAACTCTTTATTTATAATAAAATATCTATGGTTTATGAATAATATGGCATATTCAAATATCTAAATCACCCTTTATTACTAGACTACTAAGTATCATTTATTCTTAACCCCTAAGCAATTGTTTTTTAACGCATAAGTGTTAGGGTCAAAATTTACACCCCGGTTGACCAAGTCAAAGTCAGTCAACCCCAAGTAAACGGACCCAAGCCCAAACCAAGTGGGCACAAGCCTAAGTCAAGACTGAGCATGGAGGGGACTGGTCCCATGACAAAAAGAATGAAGCAATATATTAGTTTAATATAATTTTTTTAAATAAATGTATGAAAAATGGGTAAAACGCCCAAATTTTGTAAACATATGGCTTATATGCAAAAAGAAATAAACACATGAGGCATGAAAAGGCACAAGTGTCATTTAGAAAAGCCCAAGAGGCTATATGTAAAGTGTGTAGCCTATAAAAAGCAAACATATGAGAAAATCAATAACTTTCATTCTCTCAAAAATTCTAGGGTTCTTCTGTGCCTCCTTCCTCAAGGTTTTGAAACTTCTTTTTTTGAATTAAAACAAGAGTTTGACTCTTCTTTTTCCAAAAAGAAATAGTTTTTCACTATAAAACCCTCAAAGTAGAGCTCAGATCTTCCAGCAAATCTCTAAAGAGGGGATTTTTAATCTTACCGTCCATTTTTCTCCAAAATCCAACAAAAAAGAGAAGGAAGATGGAACCCATCTCAGAAAAACCTATTTTAGAAAAGTCCAAGCCTTGAAGAGGACGAAAAGGGATCTCCTTTCACCACCCAAGATCTAAATCCTTAAGGAGTTCAACTCCAAATCAATCCTCAAAGGAGTTTAACTCCAAACCCAATTCCTGTTCGGGAGTTTAACTCCTCTTTTGTAAGTTTAACTCCAAATCCACACCCAATTCCTGTTCGGGAGTTTAACTCCAAGCCCAGGGTCTTAGCTCCTTCTTCCGCTGGTATTTCCAGCGGTCGCGTGCCGCTCATGCGACCCGCTGGCGTCCGGCGCCCGCGCGTCGCTCATGCGTCCCGCTAAAAACACTCATCACTCATCTTTTCTCATATTTTCCCTACTAAAAACACTTCCCCCGTTAGAAAAAATTTCTAGCAACGTGCTGTCTCGCACCCCGCAAGGGAGCTGCTAGCCCACTTAACCTCAGCCTACTATCCGGGTAGCAGGACCCCGTAAACTCTGCGAGGGCCCCAATACGTCCAAGACCCCTTCAAAACACAACGCACGCACACTGCATATTGAGTTCGCATGACCGGTTTTACCCGTCAATCAGAGATTCCCTCGCTCCAAAAGCGAGGGGTAATTAACGACAGTTTAGTCCGCGGCTGCCGGAGATTAGGATCCCCATAATCAATAAACTTCGGTCTACCCTAAGCAGAGAGAATCTGTAATACGCCTGACAGGCGACGCGTATTCCTATCTCAATAGGGTGACGAAAAACACCCTACAATATGCAGCCATTTCTTGACTAAAAACTAACCTAAATATCTTTTTAACACTTCCTCTCAAGTTGGAGCACATATATGATGTGCTCGTAACTTGTTACAAATAAAATTCACTCTTTAATTGAAAACAAATGCATTTGTGAACACACCGTCAAAATTGAACCAAGACGAACTTTCTTAATAACTTGTGATTTCCGTGCTGTCTTGAAAACATGACTTCCATGCTGTCTTTGAAAACCTGGAGATTCGTGAAATGAATATCAGTGAACTGTCTTGACAACTTCTAACACTTTCCATGAACTGAACTTGTGAATTATCTGAACTTGCACCTTTCGTGAACTAACATGAAATGAACTTACAACTTCCATAAACTTCTGTGAATTAAACTTGCAACTTCCTCTTGAACAGTCTTAACAAACTAAATTTGTAATGAAAATAATTTGTGATTTCATGCATTGTTTTGATGTACTAAATTCTTGCACAACATTGTTGTGCAAGTTGAACCATGCTCTTGGTGACTTGTTCGTAACTATACTGACAACTAGTCAACTAACTCTAGGCAACTTACCTGATAGAATGTTTCATGCTAAACCAATTGAACCACACCCTTGGTGGCTTGTCTTGAACTGTTTTGACAACGAAGTTAGGGCTCCCTCTGAGCAACTTACTCTACAGGTTACGACTTCCATGAACAAGAGCACAATATGTCGAACTGTCTTTAAGGATTAGTCATGATTTCCCCTGAGCAATATATTCTAGAAGTTGGTCTAAGTATACACACACAATGTCTAAATTAACAATATCAATCAATGAATGAGCAGCAATTTCGAACACGACCACAAACGAGCAAATAGCTTCAAACGCATAAAGCAGCAATATCAACCAATGAACAAACAACAGCTTCAAACACAAATGCAACGCACGAACAACTAGCTTCCAACATGCGAACGACAGCAAATAAATTTAACAATCGAACAACTTTTACGATCTTTAACGAACTTTAATGAATGTCAACTATAAGCTTCAATGAACAACCTCAACAATTAATTTGAACGAACCTTACCGACTAAGTTGGACATAATAACTTCAACGATCAAACAACTTGAACAGCTTCCACCAATAACCGATAACTTCAACGAATTTCATTTAAAACAAACTTCTACTTTAATGAATCTTAACGAACTTCAATGAGCTCCGACTTCAACAATGACCAAACCGCTTGAACGATCTTCAATCAACAGTTTGG
Organism: Agapanthus africanus; assembly: GCA_030015575.1. Lineage (NCBI taxonomy): Eukaryota > Viridiplantae > Streptophyta > Magnoliopsida > Asparagales > Amaryllidaceae > Agapanthus > Agapanthus africanus. The sequence continues at coordinate 428,044,051 of CM057345.1, read as the reverse complement.
CCAAACTTTATGAACAGCTTGAACGGAACTCAACAATTTCAACTAACTTTAAAGAACAGCTATGGAGAACTTCAACATTGTACAACGAACTTCAAACTTTAAACTACTTGAACATGTTTCAATGAACTACTTTAAAAAAAAATCCAATGAATAATTTCATCAAACAACTTCACAAATTTCAACAAACAACTTTTCTTTGATAAATTTCCATTTCAATGAACTCCAGCTTCATGAATTTCAACCTCAACTATAAACTTTCCAGAACTTTAACACCAAATGTCTATTTTAAAGAACGTCAAATACTTGGACAACATCAATGATTATTAGCTTTAACTTTGAATTTTGAAGTTAAATAAATAGTACCACACATAATAATCACAACCAATCAACAAACGAGAATCACCACACAAATAGCACCATTACAACAACTAGCAAAAAAGTAAACAAGACAGGACTTCATTGGATAGCCGGACTCAGACATCTTCACATAGGCTGTATGGACACGTCTTTACGATTGTTGTATCCGTGTCGGACACGGATTCGTGCCGACAAGTGCACAACACGTGTCCGACACAACTTCCGTGTCCCCCTTCGAAATAAGACGACCTTGGATTTGGCCACATGTCGGATACATTTTAGTGTAGCCACGACACACAGTGTTTTCTTAGTAGCGGCAACTGTTTTTTCAATTAAAGACGAGAAAAAACATAATCTTATTGAAACATTTTTGAGTTGTTGACTTTTTCTTGATATTTTACTCAATTTTAGTGCTAAATATAATTTATATGATGAATATGTTGTAACGTTATGGTATTATATTTGATATAATTATATAAATTATATATATCCGTGTCCCCGTATCCTATATTTTGGGATTTTGTCGTATTGTCGTGTCGCATCGTATCGTGCCCGTGTCCCTGTGTCCATGCAATCTTGATCTTCAAAACATATTCGTTATTGACATTCCTTGATATATATAAACGATACGCAAGACAAGTTATTGATACACCAAAATGAGAATGACAAGTACTTATCAAGTCTCGAGTCAAGCTTTACTCGGTTCATCTGGACTCTTGGTGACGCTATGACACGGCACTTAATAAGAGTGGTATGTCAATAACAAGAACATGCTACGAGAATAGCAAAAAAATAAAAAAGAACTTCTAGAAAATAGTTCTTATTTTCAATTTTTTTAATTTTGGATTTTTTTATTTCTTTAGAATTTTAGTTTGTTTTCAATTTTTTTGGTTTCTTTTACATAATTTCGTATTTTTCAGATTGTTTTGAGGTTAGTGTTTACCACAAGTTTCAAGGCTTACGGTTTTTTGAAACATGGTGGCTAGGGTTTTCGATATCGATGTCAGCAACTTAAAAGGCAAGGGTTTTAAAGGACTTCATGGCAGAGACTAGCATTTTGAAGTCGAGATCCTGATGACAGCTAGGGTTTCAAGAAGATCTTGAATTAGTGGCGATGAGATGTTAATATCTGAGGCGGCGAGTCGATGGCAATGGTGATGATCTGACAGCAGGATCAGAGGCGATGACAAAAGTTACGAGATCTGATGACAAGATATAAGATAGCGAGTTGATGGCGGTGAAGATGGAAAGAACGACGAGATGGCCTCAATGTGGGAATGATGACGACACACTACGGCGGCTTGGTGTTAATAAGTGGAGGTGATGACGATGTGAATGGTTGAAACTTTCGACGGTTTAAACGACGGCAGAGGCGAAATTGATGGTTGCGGCGATGATTTGAGGAGATAAGATGTAATAGTGGTGAAGGCCAGGGTTTTAGAGTTGTGGTGCATATGAAGATTATATTGACATACAGTGTTAAACCGTCTTAAAAGAAAACAAGTCAAGAAAGGAGAGTATATTTACTCTTTATTCATAATAAAATAAGGCTAAATTGCACAAAGGAACCCATGAACTTTAACGTTTTTTCCGATTGATATCATGCACTACTTTAATTACAAACAAATACCATGAACTATCACCCCCGATTGCAACTGAATACCAATTTTTATTCCATCTGCAAACGTTATGTTTAGCTGCCACATCAGCAATATTTGACTTGTTTTCCCCATTTTATCCTTATGTTAGAAAATTTCGAAAAAGAAAAATAAAAAAACAAAGCTAATTAAAAGCAAGTACATCATCATCAACATGAGCTCTGCCTCAGTGTTGAAAAAACGGAATATTCGGCTATATATTCGGCCTAATATTCGGATTCAGTTACAAAACGAACAAACTCTGCAATATTCGATTAAATATGCGGTCAAACCGAATATTGGCCGCACAATCTGCATATTCAGGCGAACAACGCGAATATTTGACCAAATTGACCCATTAGACCCAAAACAACAAAACCCACAATTAAAAATATAAATGTGGAATGCACAACTTAATTAAAAAATAAACAGAATCTACACTAATTATTTCACAAACACTCGTCATTTCTCTCTTCTCGCTCTTCTTTCTCGAAACCACAATCTTCTGAATTAGTTCAGCACCTTACCAGCAGGCCACGGATATATTAGTTTTCTATTTCTTTATATTTTTTGAATTTTTATATATAATATTTATATGAAAATATTGATGGCGGCATAATCCGAATAAACTGAATATTCACCGAATAAACCAGATATTTTTTATTCACCGGTCAACCAAACAAACTCCAAATCAGTTCTTTACAACGTTGTCTTCCTCCATCCCCGCCCTCCTCTCCTCACCTCCCTCCGCTCTGACGGCCATCAAATCTTCTGTTGAAACCTCCTTCGCTTTTGTCATCACCGGCGAGACAAGTTCTTCTCCAATGGATTAAGCCCATGGATCCTCCTCTGAGCGCCGCCCCCTTCTCTCCTCCTTTCTTCACCAAACCCTCAAGCAATCCCCAAACCCCCATTACCCCCAAAATAACAATCCCAAGCCCTCTCAATTCATCTTCAAATCTTAAAATCCCTCCCCAGCATCAGTTCTCCTTCATCGCCACCTGCTCCCCTCCGATATCAGCGAGTATGCAACTCTTTTCTGTTCAACTTCATCTCCTTGAAGGCCAAGTTGACGAGATCACCAGCGACGAACACGATCTCGCCTTCGACGACGATGGAGAGATAGAAACTGGATAGGTTCGGGGCCGACGCTGTCAAATTTTGTGCGAGAGAGGTCCAAATATGTATCACGTGGCTCCGATGGCGGAATCACCTCGATCTGCGGCGATTGAAGAGGAGCCACGGCCAAATCTTGAAGATGAGAAGTTGCATATCACCAGCGGCAGCGATACCGAGAGTGAGGTGGAGGTCGTCGTGGACGAGATAATGAGTTCTAGGACTATGAGAGAAATAGAAAAGGGTAATTAAATAAAGAAATATTTTAAATAGACAAAAGATTAATTAACAATCGAGGAGTATAATGGTCCATTCATGCAAATATATTTAACGTTGTATGGTATTTATGTCAAAAAAGTTCATGGTACCTATATCTCTAATTATTAAAGTTCACGGTATCAATCGCAAAAATTGTGAAAGTCCATGATACATTTGTGCAATTTAGCCATAAAATAACTAGGCATATAGACCACGATTAAATAATACAAAATCACCATCAATTGCAATTTTTAATATGCAGTCTTTAATAGTAATGTGACTTATGGCATCAAATGTGTTGTTAGGTTTCTTGGATTTTATGAGGTTTATAAGATCGTATAACACTTGCATAAAGTTACTAAAACTATAAACACTAGGACCTTTTGACAACAAGAAAGCCAATCAAAAGGTAGGAAAATCAAGATAAATTAGCCCATTTTCACTAGTTTTATGTTCGGCCTATGGAAGAGCAAGGTTAAAAAAGGGCTTGCCTTTCCGTCACATAGGATTTGACAAGTCATTCTATCATTCTTTCTAAGCACCCAAATGGATAAAACCTGGACGAAAAGTGAAGGTTCTACTACACACTTTACTCTCCCCGCCTGCTTCCTCGTCGTTTGTCCTAAGTTTATCCATTATACTGTAAGCATGTAAAATATTAGACCATAATATTTGCAATATTATTAAATTTAAATATCCAAATAAATTAATATTTTAAAATTTTTCAAAATAATTAATATTACATAATTACATTTACAAAATACTAGGTATATTTGCGCGATGCTCAAAAACTATAACGATCCGTAAAAGTTCAATCGATAACAATACTTATATACATTGATAAATAGATGTTCAAAAATATAGATATAATCCTGGGAAAGCATATAGATACCTAAATTATAACTTATTTATAAATCAATCCCCAATTCTCTTATTTTTTATATGACCATAACCCAAGTATTTCCCTTTAACCGTCTGATTTTTGTATCGCGCCCTAGATTCTTACTAAATTATTCTAAATAGCACATTAAGCTTGATAGTAATAAATAATTTATCTTTAAATATCTCGACTTGCTTTAATTTTCTTTTTTCGACTTAACTTTAATATGAGCATTTTGCACATTTCTCTACCGCCGTAGAGTACTATATCCGAAAAAATGATTTCACTATGGTTGATGGACTCTTAAAGAGGTGACCTTGATAAATTTTGTGCTATCTGAAACTAAAGAAGAAGTCGAGTAATAGTAAACCCATCCAAGATTTAAAGGTGAAATTTTAAATTAAAAAAACCTTGTATAGGTAGTGCTTTTGATATTAAACGATAACTTTCATCATTGATATTAGAAATAAAGGATAAAAGGATGAAGATTTAATTCCAAAGCAAGTACCCATAATTTTCATTAATAAAAGCGAGAGGTGTTGATTTAATGCCGTTGAAATTAAGAAGGTACTCAGAAATGGCATGTGAGAAAATGGATTAGGCAAGGGAGTTCAGGGTTGATGTATCTTTACGACTGAACTAAGAAAATATGAGTTATTTTTTGTGTAAAATACCATCATCCAACATCTTCATATAGGGCAAAATTTGAATTCCGGTTTCTTTTAATGACCTTACTATGTAATACTAATGCCAAATGTGCAACATAGTTTTTTTCCAAAATAAGCAAAAAAAAACATAATTCAGAGGGTTAAATTGGAATTACCTTAAATTGCAGCCATGCCTTTCATCTTCTATTATTATAAAGATAGTATAGAAAATTTGGTAAAGGTTAGCGAGTATAAGAAATCATAGGAGACAATTTCCTCGTACAGAGGACAAAAGAAAACCCACTTTTCCCATATTTTCTAGGTAGCAAGTTCATGTTGATCTTCATGGTATAACAAAGATGCACAAAAAAAATTATGCATTTCACACTCTTTACCTTTGCATCAAGTAGGTGCAAAACTACTAGGTTTCAATAATAGAATACTTTCCACACTAGACCAATAGGTAAAACCGTAAAAGAGTATGGAAAGCATGATAAAGTATGTTTATTGATGTTTTAAACTGGCAAGATTAATATGGATGTCAGAACTAACTTTTGACCGCCACAGAAAGAATCTCTCTCGTATGACACCTTATACCCATTGGTCTATAATATATTTAACCTTTTATGTTATGTAACTATATGGTATATTACAATATGTGTAGTTTTTCATGTTGTTTTAGTTTTCAATCTCCATAGTACATATTTTAATCGCTTTTTATATAATATGATATGATATAAGTTTACTGCCTCAAAGAATACCTTTTCCTCATGTGGTTCATGGGGTTGTTCTTACTCCCTACTTTCCACTACTTTATTTTTGCCACACATGGCCTATGGTGGCGAAAATGGTACAGCCCAAATATAATATGGATTTATTATAAGCAATAACAGTACTACAGTATCAACAAATTAATACGACATCAATTAATAAGAACCCCATACTTAATTCATCCACAATCAACATTGTCATATATTCATTTGTACATTTAGCATAACACATACCTTATATAGAGAGAGAGAATAATGGAGGAAAGGTGCCATAGGAAGGAATTTCCTCCTATGGCGTCGAAAAAATACACCATCCATTTTTTCCGATGATCGGCATCCATCATCTTCATGTTTATCTTCTAAGATGTGGATACACCAAATTTCACGTAATTATACCACGTTTTCACCGTTGATTTAGCAGTGCAAAAAGTTCTATTGTCGGTAAACCGTTAATTTTGCACCCACTAAATCAACGGCGATGGAATCACATGAAATTTGGTGTATCCACATATTAAATGATAAAGATAATGAATGTCGAACGTTGAAAACAAAATGGAGGGTATATTTTTTCGACGACATAGGAGGAAATTCCCTCGTATGGCACCTTTCCTCCATTATATATATATATATATATAGTGCAGATCCGTTAGGGCGGGTTCGTGTTTTTTGAAATTCACGAAGTTTTTCGTGCAGCGTCCTACGAACGATCCGTTCAAGTTGTTCTACACGTCTTAGATAGTAAATGGATGCAAAATCGCGTCGATCGGAAGTGTTTTGCATGACTAAAAACATGTGGATTTATTTCAGCCATGCGGTTTTTACAATAAGGTTCTACACATACAAAACACTTCCGATCGACGCGGTTTTACATCCATTCACTATCTAAGACGTGTAGAACTTGAACGGAACGGATCGTTCGTAGGATGTCGCACGAAAAATTTCGTGAATTTGAAAAACACGAACCCGCCATAACAATTCCGCACTCTTTTATATATATATATATATATATATATATATATATATATATATATGGGTAGGGCTAATTTACTCCCAGAGGATAACCAGCTTAGTTATGCCCCGTGGGTAATTACTCCATTTGCCCTTCATGAATGGATAAAGTAAGTATATATTGTCATTTTCAAAATGAGTAGGGAATCTTGTAAAAATCCTATGAGTTTTCTCTCATTGTATTAATCAATTACCTTATTAATTACAAGATTGTTTACCTTCTCTATCATTTTAAATGAAAAAAACTATCCTTGATTTATCCATTCATGAAGGGCAAATGGAGTAATTACCAACAGGGTATAACTAAGCCAGTTATGCCATGGGAGTAAATTAACCTTATTATTATTATTATGATTATTATTATAAAGATTTAGATTATTTAAAGTTGAGGGGGCGACCATATATTTTATCTATCGTACACGGGCTTTAATATAAGTAGGTTCCAACAATAAAACTCAAACCTTGTTGAGATTTGGCTCATCTTATATCTTATACTCATGTACCTCTTATAGTTTTTCCAATGTGGAACTATTTTAATCTCACCATCTCAACAAAACACACACACACACACACTGCAAAGGAATGTTTCAGAAACACCATTAACTCATTCACAATCAACATTGTCATATATTCATTGTATATTTAGCATAACACATACCTCATATCGAACATATATAATGGTTCTATCACTAAAAGACCAACCTCGAAATCGAAGTAGGGCAAGGGTTAAGTGTAACAGGATACACAAACAAGTAAAGTCATAATAATTAAAAGATAATAAATAAATAATCTATGAAACATGGAGAAAAATTACTTGGAGGAGCATACCCAAGCAAGCAACAAGATATCTTCCAAAACAATACATGGCAAAGGACTCATAGCAATCACGGAGGATACCACAGTAGGCACTTATTGAAGGTTTGCTCAATGATATATACTGCATGCAAAACAGATGTAAAGAAAGCATGTTATCATTTTATCACAATGCAATAACATTATAAAAGTACACAGAAATAGAGTATAGAGCTTCCATTGCCAACAATTTAAAACAGACGGGAAAATAAAAAATAACTAAAATTTTACCTTATAGTACCAATGTCAGAACCATAACTTTGTGAGCGAAGTTATGAAACCAAAAAATAACTAAGATCGTTATATGAAACCAAAAAATATGCAATTCAGAGAATTAAAAACTAAAAATTATAATTTAGCTTAGCGACAAGGAACAACACTTGAGAAGGGGGGAAATGTCATTAAAAAATCGACTATAGATGTCAAATCATGTATAGGCCCCAATATAAGACAAGAATGAACATGAAACATCATTGTTCAAAGTAGATAACAAGCACAATACAATAGGAAAGTAATGGTTATATTAAATATGTGAAATACCTACAAATCAACCCAGGCACTTGAAATTTTAAATTGTTCTCCCTTGTCCCAGTTGAAGCAACTAAATGAGACCTTGACAATGCACAAGCTTCCTCCTTTTAGGGACATACAGCATTGTCATAGAACCTGGGTCCAGGTCAATTCTACCTAGCCATCACCACAATCAGATGAGCCCGCTGAGCATGGTGAGTAGAGGCATCTAGATGAGCAATCGCTAAAGAATGTAGTTAAAAAGATTGTTCTACCCCAACTTTCTTGCACTACTCAATTTAAAGAAAAATGGCAGCTATAGATATAGGATGAATCGTCGTGGTATTTATAGGATGACACCGATAGAATCACAGTTAGATTTTCCATACCTACGCTTGACGATTTAATAGACATAATGGCCGGATCAAGGTAATGTTCGAATATTGCTCCACATTGGATACCACCAAATCTATATCCTCAAGGACATATTGAAAATTGTCTTTAAAGACAAACGATGGCTTGTATGAGTTGTTGAACTTGCACTTCAGACTCTACTTAGTCTCATAACTTTAAGTTTATGAGAGTGATGGAAAGTGTTCTTTGTCCTTTCATCCGCAAGTTTGTGCATGCATATTTCGACGACATCCTGAAATACAATAAGTGCAGGATGAACACATTCACGGGAGATATCTTTCAAGAACTATCTGAAAGGAAAGGATTTTGTGAATATGAAGTGCTCTTTTATGATGACTCCAATCATCATCTTACATTTTTTGTATGTAAGCAAATGACGTAGAAGCAATCATAAAAGGTTAAATTAATTGGAGGGTGGCCAACACACATGCCCATTCGTGAAGTACACAGTTTTCAAAGTGTAGCATTTAGGTGTATAGATCTTAACATCATATCATGGCAGCGGAATAGAAGATCTACACACAAGATTCTATAAGAATTGCCTTAACCTGAAAATGGTGGGAACGTTATCCTCTCCTATGTTACCACAATGAATTTTGACCTTCGCCTCCTTGCAACGGCCGGAGAGAAACAACATCCTAGATAAGCGAGAAACGCGAGAAACTCCCACGTGATCATCTCGCAAGCCAACCCTCGATAAAACTTGAAGAAGAGAAGACGACAGCCCTAGCAATCTCTTAGATCCCTACTTTCTCTTAATTAGATTAATTAAGCCTAACCCCATATATCATATATATAGGGATCACTAGAAGGGGCGGGTATTGAGCCCGGTAAAGCCCAATAGTCAACATACTCCCACTCGCACCTTTGAGTGGGAACCGTCCATAGCTCCTTGAGCCGATTTCCTGAACCGTTGACTCGCTGAGTCAATTGTCTTCTTGAGAATCTCCTTTTCCATCCTTGTTCATACCCATACATGTTGGTGTGAGGTGGACCATTGAAAACCTGCAAGCGGGTAGCCTTATAGCCAGATCTGTTAGGACCGACACAATGATCTTTCTAAAAGAAAAACAGCATAAACCAAATATATGTTAGGCTCGCGAAATCTCGTACCCTAAATCTGATCAGGGATGTATGCCTACGTACCTTCGATCCCTCTCGGAAGTGTACTTGAACACCGCGGTAGTTCCTCGGTTAATAGCACTTCTAAGTTTCGCTACCATGGCATCAATAAAAGTTGGCCATACGATACAATCAGGAAACATCCCAATGGATCTTCCTCCGGCTCTGAATAGCTAGATCGGCTATTTACCCGCTTTCCTGACACTGCCCAAATGTGCGGTATATAGTCATCGCAACAGAAAACAGCAGCCAAAATAGCGGACGTTCATAACATGCTTACCTAGACAGCCCAATGTTGCTAAAGGGTATTTTGACTGGTCGTCCTTCCGTGAAAGAGGTTGTCATAAGAGCTCACACAGTGAAAAAGATGGGATCCATCCGTCAACCTCCTTATATGTAGTCTTTGCACACGTCGTATGGCAACGTGTTACGGTATAAAATTCTCTTCCTGAGAGCATACGTTATTAAAGTTATACCGTACGGACCCAAATCCAATCACCCTGTGATTGACTTTCCCGACCATATCGCCCTGCGATATGCATGGATCTCCCGATAAGCTCGCACCCCGTGCGACAAGTCAGACCCCTAGTCCGGTTATATGTAAAAAACGGGTAAAGTGGCCATGGAATAACCACTTCGGTCGCTCGGCATATAGCACATCGCAACCTTATTCTGACCCAGTCAAGACAACTCTCTTAAGCGCCCCACTGTCACCATACTATGTAAGCAACAATATGGTCACTGCTTCGAGCAGATGACGTCTTACACTTAGTCTCACATTCGTATGCTTTTCTAGCATAAAGAGGATCTCTCGTGTGTGAGAGTTCCTATCTACTGACGTATCATTGTTAAATGTGTGCCATGCACACTTCGTGTATCCCGTACACTGTGTACCTTGTACACTTAAATTTGTACTCCATAGCAGAAATAGTCAAACAAAATAGATATATCTATCTCAGATAATAAAGAAAGAAGACTGCACACCATCAATCATAAAATATATGTCTATAAAGTCGCCACCCATAAATGAATAATGTCTAACGTAATAGGAAGTCACTAGATGTCTAAATACATGGTCGTCGCCAAGGTTGTAGCCCTAAGGCCTTAGTATGTTGTACAAAATGCTCCTCGACAATTCCGTTCGTCAGTGGGTCCACGACCATCTGATCCGTAGGGATGTACTGCAGCTTGACTTTCTCTTTCTACCTCCTAATAAAATGGTACCGAATCTGAATGTGCTTTGACTTGCCGTGGTACTTCGGATCCTTCGAGTACGCAATGGCCGACATGCTATCGCAATTAAGGATCACCATGTCCTTCGCATGCGGCACTATAGTCAGATTCTCCAAAAATTTGCGTAACCAGACTGCCTCTTGTGCCGCAGCACAGGCCGTCACATATTCCGCCTTCATGGTGGAAAAGGAAATGCAATCCTGCTTCTTACTACACCAAGAGATGGCCCCGCTATTTAGTAAGAAGGCATATCCCGACGTGAACGCTCGCTCATCCGGATCACTGGTCCAGTCGTTATCTGTATAGCCCTGCAAGCGAGTGCCTGATCCGCCATAGCACAAAGTATAATGGATCGTCCCACTTAGATACCACAAGATCCGCTTCACCCCTTCTAATGAGCAACACCAGGGTTGGACCGATATCTGTTCATCAGTCCTACTGCATAAGATATTATTGGCTATAGTACCCTCAAGGCAATTATCGTAATCGTAGGCAGGTGATTATGATGATTGAGGGAGGACCTATACCGGTAGAACAGTCTTACTCGAAATGATAGTATGCTATCAGGTTTGTCTTTATCATCATGTACATGTTGATAGAGTCCATAGGATTCTTGCCTGACTACCAGCATTATGATGACAATCTATACGTAGGAGCTGGGGGTCTATAAGCACATCCTTAAATATCCCTAGTCGTGGGAGTATCGAGACTGGGCATCGATACTCCAGTGTAGACTAGTGTATACTGATCGAGACCCCAACAAGGGGCGGTGGCCAGGTCTCGCAAGCCATTGGTATTAGTTTGTTCACCTAAGATAATATACAGATGCTCATTGGGTTATGAGTACACTGGACGGACTCACCGGAAACTTGCTAGTTGGTATTATACCTATTGTCAGATAGCAGTTCCCATGTGACATGTGTACAGGTTAGTCTGTCGACCTGAGATCGTCATTTGTCTCGTGTGAGTTCCCACTGTGCTTTGATTACTACCATACCACGGCTCAAAGGAGTCGTGCAAACAGGTTTTAGTTGGGTACAGTCCCGAGCCACATGGAGGCAGTGATCGGATCGTCGGGGATTCGCTTCTTCCGGTATTGGGGGTTGATGTCGCGTTGTGCACGGGTGGCCATCACTAGAAATCCATGGCCATGGTGGACGAGAATTACCGATCCAGGATCGATAGTTTCTCAGGTGGTGATGGGTTTCATGTCGACACTAAATGTCGCGTTGTTAGGGGTCTGATTTTATCCACCCCCTAGACTCGATATGCGATACTCTTAGACGAACAGACCGGACTGTACGGATATTGTCACTGTCAGGCTCAGTAGGGGTTCAGGATGAGTTTGCTCGTCGGCCTCTATTTCGCTCAATACCTGGATAACCGTTACGTACAGCTACTGTCGCTGACGTGCTTGTGGTTAAATCCACTGCCAGCGTATTGACGAGTATTTAGAGTTCCACACAAAGAGTTTTCACGGTTCAAGCGATATGGTGTAGATGACGTATGTTGGTACATACATGTGTCCGATTAAATATATGCACATGTTGCATAGACTTTAATCGGACGGTTGATAATCCTAACGGCTTGAGATTAAGCCGGATTATTAAATCAGGTTTTGATTTAATAATTTATATATGTATTTATATATATATATATATATATATATTCTAATATTATTGTTCACTATTCATTTTCTCTCTTAGCTATTCGTATTTTTGTACGAATACGCGTACATGTATTTCGATACATGTACCGGGTTGTATTCCATATTTATACAGAATAGCTTCTAGAAGTGGACACCTCATTTGTATGATTTTCCTTTTATGAAAATTCAATTGTTTCATAAATGAGGTGGAGTGAGGTGGCATGAGCATGGATCTTGGACATGCATGGATCTTGGACATGTAGAGAGGCATGGGTCTTAATTGTTTATTGGAAAATTGTGAAAAGATAATTTTTAGTGTATGCATTATTGAGAGAGGGAGAGAGGGCAGCCACACTTCTGGCATGGGCTTGGCTCATTTTCTTCACTTGATGATTTCTCTCTTGCTTCTTCACTTGCTTCACTTGATCACGCTCTCATTCTCACTTAGAGAAAACTTAGCACATTTCTTGAGTTGCTCATGCCATATGTTTCCTCACCTCCTCTTCATCTTCTTGAGTTGCTAATTGAGCGTTGTGATGAGAGAAAAAGATAGTGACACATTCTTACACCTCCACTCTCCATTGCTAGCAACCTTAGAGCATCGGTTGCCTCGCTCGACGAAGCTAAAGCTTGCACCGTTTTCCTCAGGTGGATTATCGTAGATGGAGGAAGACTGGCAAGAAAATTCGATCAAGGAATCACTAGGAGCTTGGTGATGATGGTTGAAGACCAAAGGACACGGATCAACTCGGTATAACCATCTAACTTCTTATATATAGCTTGCTAGTAAAGGGTTTAGAGTAGATCCGGGCATCGGGAAATGGTAGCGCCAGTTTAGAAAATTTTTGTTCCGCATTTGGCCACGGTTTGATGGCCGGGACGCTGCCGTATCCCAACATGGTATCAGAACCAGGCTTTAAACCCTTAGCTAGCTTGTTTAGACAATGTTAAAGTATCGAAATCGAAACAACTCCGGAACGATACCCTGCAGATTCCAGTTTCTCTCAATTTTTAAAGTCTTCAAAAAAAAATTTAGCAACTGCAAAAGACTACTAAGGTGACCGCTAGACTTCATCCTAAATACGAGACCATTCTACCCAAATTGACCCGAGCACAATGCTCTAGAATCCAAGCTGGCCGGCCATTTTGTGGATTTGGAACTTCGTATTTTGGGTGTGGTCTGGTCTCTGGAATTTTGGTTCAGTGGTATTGCTTGTTTTGCCCAGTTTGGATATAGTGTTGTCTTTTGTTCAGGAGCAATTCGGAGCGTTTCGAAGTCAATAATTTAACACTGTTTAAATGTTTACAGTACTTACATTACTATCTGCGACCGTGAATGTCATTAAATCGGTACAACTTGTCTAATTTCTATAGTTCTTTTTGACGGGTTTGCGAACGTGGCATTCACGTTGATGTTCTGTGTTGTGGTTGGATCGTCGTGTTGAATAGCTATCGTGCAATGTTAATACAGTTTAGTTTTATTTGTACATTTGATATTGCGGGACAAGCGTCCGACATGTGGACTGTCGTCACTGCCAGTTTGTATATTATTCGTTTAGGGCACGACCGGGTTGAGGTCGATATCACCCTCGTATATTATTTTATTTTCCGTACTAGGATTACCCCGGGTGGAGTGCACGAACAGCCGGGTTTTAAAGGGCAACGGGTCGGCATCTCATGGCGTTGAGACAGAAGGGGCCTTACTCTAGAATTGGCGGGCTATTCGCCGCACTCGTAGGAGGTATAGGTTGACCCACGGAGGGGTGCCCAAGTTACCGGATTCCGTGAAGTGTTGGGTGGCCCATTCATGTTGTTGAAGGGGATTGCCTCACTTCTGGTTTTGGCGCGTAACTTGCCGCGCTCGTAGGGATCTAGGTTACCATTGCACAGGCTATCCACACGACAGGGAACGTCGGGTCTCATTTGCGGCTCAAGTGAAACCCGGGCTCCAAGATTATCCACCATTCTGTGTTGCTTCTGTGATGTTGCTTTATATCATGCCTGAGACATTGTTATATATTTATATATATATATATATATATATTAGTAGATGTATATGTTTTGCACCCGCGCTAGTCCAGTCCCTGCTCTGTCGTTAGTTAAGTAACCTAACGAGTGATGGCGGGACCCAGTGGCGAATGCAGATGGCATATACGTACATCATATATTTTCGTTCTTTTCTGGTGTGATTAATTGATGGGACTGCATTGATTCTTATCAATGCAAGGATAAAACAAACATATATGATGTTGTTGGAACCAAGTTTTTAAAACTGACATTACAGACGTTCTCTTTTGCTTTGGACGGTGGTATTCGGTTATGAATATCTAGCACCTCAATCGACGGGGCAAAGGCCGAGATCCCTTCACCGGAAGTGACCCCTTGGGCAGAAATTTGCATCAGCGTAATAACTTCACTATAGTCGATTATTTTGCTTTGCATCGTGGTATTCAGTTTGGAATATTCTGCACCTCATTCGACGAGGAAAGAGCCGAGATCCCTTCACCGGGAATGACCTCTTTAGCAAAAGTTTTCGCCACTATACATTTGTAAAAACCACTCGGTTCTTTCAACGATATCAAGTTCATTGCGTTAAAGGTTTTTCGCCAAAAACCAATCATAGCCCTCCGTCATTTCAGATTAGTATTGCTTAGTATTCGTGTTGCGTTTTTTGACTCCGTCAAAGCGTAATATGCGGTAGCTGAGTGGTGCTTGTTTATAACATGGATATGCGATTGGTTAGGACAGTCATACGGCCTTGTTAAGTCCGTCAAGGGCTCGTGCGGGTGGGTTTAATGCAATCAAGATAATGACGGGTTGAACTTGAGTAGAACTCTTTGATTTGTTGACTCCGTCAAGGTCACTTGGGTCCTAGGGATAAAAATCATATCAGGAGTTTCAAACATACAGGAAACTTGTCGGGCTTGCGCATACCTTCTGGAGTGTGGTAACTTGAGTGGATTCCGTCAAGTTATCATGCGATGATAGTTGGATCCCGATTCCCACTGATGGGTAGCATTACTCCTCGGGTGATTCCGACTAATTCTTCTTTTGGGTTTGAAGGAGAATTCGAGAAAACAGTGGGAGCCATCCTGATTAGATAAAGTAATTAACCATTCTGATCTAGGTTAGAGTGCACGCTGAGTGTTTCTTTTCTCTCTCTCTTTGGCAGCGACCATGACCTGACCCTAAACTAAAACTCATGAACCCAGTTAACCGAACCTTCTTAAAACACTTTGGCTTTTGGAATGTCACGGTGTCGCATATATCCTTACAACTTCTTATATCACCTTTGCATTTCTCCAGAACACCTTATATAACTACGAACATCCACTCCTATTGGATAAATCCATCGTATAGTTACATACGAACTCGAAGGAACTTGTTACAGATTCGATAATGGATTCTGGTTCTGGAGAGATTGAATAAGATTATTCGGTTGTCTTTTCCCTTTACCTTCTCCCAGGTTGTGAGGGCTCCTAGGATTAGGAGAGGGTACACCTATTGAGCTTATTGGAGAGTCTTCTTTCAAACCATAGGCAGGTGCCGATAGGTAGGGAAAAACCAATTAAGCCTAAATGTGGTGTACAGAAGATAATAGGTAAAGACATATAAAGGGATTAGATTAAGGGCAAAGAAAATTGCGACCACCATCATTCACGACAAAATCATGTATACCCCTGCCACTCCCACATCCACTTTGGATTTCTCCATAACACTTCGTATCACTACGTATATCCACTCCTATTAGATATGTCATCGTATAGTTACATACGAACTCGAAAGAATTCATTCCAGATTCGAGAATGGTTTCTGGTTCAGGAGAAATAGAATAGGATTGTTCAGATGTTTTTTCCCATTACCTCCTCTCAGGTTGCGAGGGCTCCTAGGATTAGGAGAGTACACCTATTGCGCTTATTGGATAGTCTTCTTTCAAACCTTAGGCTGGTGCCGAAGGGTAGGGAAGGAAGAAAACCAATTAGCCTAAAAAAGGTATACAGAAGGTAATAAGTAAAAACATAATAAATGGATCGAAGTGAGAGCAGGTAAGTATATGGTTTTTGTCATGAATCAGGATAGTGGAAGAGGCGTTACTAAGAATACCAGGTTAACCCCTTTTGAAACATTTTCATGTTTCAGTTTCTCTGTGCGATATTAATTGAAAACTGTTTTCCCAATTGGAATCTAACTCCAGGGTATGTATTTACCAGATCAGTTTCTCACATCTATATGTTATTACAGATGGTGAGTGGGAGTAAGATATTAGGAAATGGTGATTAGATCCTCATTATATCGGAATTCGTTGTAATTGGTGATATTTGAGGAAATCATCTGGGTTTTGCCTGACGGCAAATATTTGGTTTTGAATATCCGTTATTATGCACCAATTTCAAACTGATATATATGTACGTTTATTTTATAAAGTGAGATATAACTTTTTGAAATTATGTCTGTGACATTTACCTATATCAATTGGTGATTAGGTAAGATGCATTCAACAACGGTGTAATTCTTCTTAATCATAGTACAGTTTTCAACTCACGACGCACAGGGACTTGAGTTATTGAACTCGGAGGACTTGTACAAAATATTATATGTTGTTCAATGTCCATTAGGACAGAGGGGTTGGTACTCGTACTATATTCTGTTTGCTCATAACTTCTCTAGTTCTAGACAAGTATTTCATAGAAATACAAGGTTCGGATTTTGAGAAGTTATAAGTATAAGAATAGAGTAGAGAACCATTTGTTGGAAGTATCAGGATTCTTTGAGGCAATCGAAGATGTAGATACCTGTGCTAGGTATTCCGTTGTAAGTAATGGTTTTGAGAACTTGCTTCTCTGTCAGGTCACTAATATATGGATGCACTCCTAGATGAGTAATGCTGAATAGCCTCCTTCCATTTGGTTGATATGCACTGGAGACAGCTGTATGATTTTGAATCTGGTTCCAATTAAATTAGTACTTTTGTTTCTATATTGGATATATATAGAATCAATTTATATCTTAACGATGTTAAGGTATAGGGAGTTGTCCGGCTGATGCTTAAAACCAGAATCCGGATAAACTCAAGGCACGTTTCAGTAATGGTTGTTTGTGGGTTATCCCGGGCTTTGACGAGAGTTAACTTTCTACCATCAGGAAGATCAATATTTATAGTGTTCTTAACTCGCCACAGTTTTAGTAAGATGGATTTTTTCAGAAAAACAAAAGTGGGAGTACGGTAGAACTGGAAGTGATTCCAGAACCACAAACGATCACTGAAGATTTAATGGAACCTAAGGATTCAATTAGTTTCGACATTCCATTAGTCACTCCGCAGATTTGGTGGGTAACCTCAGGCACCCGAGAGGTACTTCGGTCTTCTCAGTGACGGTGACAGGGAGGTTCTTGTTTACCCAAACTTGCCATTGCTGCTATTCTAGACTATAAGACCTGGCAAGAGGATGAGTATAGCGTCGTTCTAAACTAGCTTTAGAAGTGCACGTGTATATGACTCTGCCAGAGGATTATTGTAGTCAGTGGGAGCAGCGGAAGCATGGTGGGCAAGTAGCTTATATCTATTTATAGACTAAAGCGTGAATAGCGGAAATAGATCATTTATTTTTTGATGTGAAAGTCATAGGCTTTGACATCATCAGAATAGAAGATGGATCTGCAAAGAAGGTAGTAGAGAATGATGTCCAGGTATTAGGATGACATGCACTTGATAGGAAGAGATGTTCCTATACTACGATCGGTTATACTGTGGTTGTCACAAAGTTGTTTCTCCACATAGGACATGGATATAATATCAGGATTTCTGGTTACTAGATCTATGGTTTTAGATCTAGATTTGGGAAGTATCCTAATCTGGATACTTTGACATGATTCTAAAGGTATTTTAGAATGGACGACTCCTGGCATGATGGTGTACCTGCAAGTGATGGAGTCACCCTCTCTAAAGGTGTCTTACATACTAAAGGGGAGAGGGATCTGCATGATTAGCATATCACTTGTTTAGGCAATTGAGTTAATCATAAAATGTCAAGTACCATACCAGATGTTTTTGCACTAGCTGCAATAAACATATTTTAATCCAATTCTGGAGAAACATTGGGAAGCAGTTATTGAACATAAATGGATATTCTTGGGAAATTATTTTGGGAGCCTCCTTCGGGAGACGATTATCATTTCAAGATGACCGGGATGACAGAATGACTGTCAGAGTTATAGTTTTCCCTCTTTTAAAGGACAGTATGTTGGACAGGTGGTCCAAGCGGATACTGAGGAATGGCATGGCGCATGGTACAGATTAAATTCAGTGGATGACACGGTCTAGGAAGTTTGCTGGATTTGGAGTTCGTTTGTGAACTGGGTCACATAAGATATCCAGACAAATTCTAAGACAGGTATTGCTCATTTCGGGAGATAGCTTTTTCCGCGAAGTTGAGATATAGAGAGATACAGAAAGAAACATTGGAGCGGATCCACTCACTGAGGCTATTTCTCAAACGCAATAGTTTCGCAAACGGGCTTTGCGAAACTGATTAGTAGAGAAGTTGGGTGTTCGGTATCACACGGGCTGTGGGTATGGGACATCGCAATAATTGGCCTTAAGTGCAAGTGGAAGATTGTTGGCTATAGTGCCCTCAAGGAAATTATCATAATCGCAGGCAGGTAATTATGATGATTGAGGGAAGACCTATACCGGTAGAATAGTCTTACTCGAGATGATAGTATGCTATCAGTTTGTCTTTATCATCATGTACATGTTGATAGAGCCCATAAGATTCTTGCCTGACAACCAGCATTATGATGGCGATCATATACGTGGGAGCTAGGGTCTATAAGCACATCCTTAAATGTCCCTAGTCGTGGGAGTATTGAGACTGGGCATCGATACTCCAGTATAGACTAATGTATACTGATCGAGACCCCGACGAGGGGCGGTGGTCAGGTCTCACAAGCCATTGGTGTTAGTTTGTTCATTTAAGATAGTATACAGGTGCTCATTGGGTTATGAGTACACTGGACAGGCTCGACAGGAACCTACTAGTTGGTATTATACCTATTGTCAGATAGCAGTTCCCAGGTAACATGTGTACATATTAGTCTGTCGACCTGAGATCGTCATTTGTCTCGTGTGAGTTCTCACTGTGCTTTGATTACTACCCTACCACGGCTCAAAGGAGTCGTGCAAACAGATTTTAGTTAGGTACAGTCCCGAACCATATGGAGACAGTGATCGGATCGTCAGGGATTCGCCTCTCCGGTATTGAGGATTGATGTCGCGTTGTGCACGGGTGGCCATCACCAGAAATCCATGGCCATGGTGGACGAGAATTACCGATCCAGAATCGATAGTTTCTCAGGTGGTGATGGATTTCATGCCGACACTAAATGTTGTGTTGTTAGGGGGTCTGACTTTATCCACCCCCTAGATTCGATATGCGATACTCTTAGATAAACAGACCGAACTGTACGGATATTGTCACTGTCAGGCTCAGTAGGGGTTCAGGATGAGTTTGCTCGTCGGCCTCTCTTTCGCTCAATACCTGAATAACCGTTACGTACAGCTAGTGCCGCTGACGTGCTTGTGGTTAAACCCACTGCCAGCGTATTGACTAGTCTTTAAAGTCCCACACAAAGGGTTTTCACGGTTCAGGCGATATGGTGTAGATGACGTATGTTGGTACATACAGGTGTCCGATTAAATATGTACACATGCTGCACAGACTTTAATTGGACGATTGATAATACTAACGGCTTAGAATTAAGCCGGATTATTAAATCAGGTTTTGATTTAATAATTTATATATGTATATATATATATATATATATTCTAGGATTATTGTTCACTATTCATTTTCTCTCTTGGCTATTCGTATTTTTGTACAAATACGCGTATATGTATTTCGATACATGTACCGGGTTGTATTCCATATTTATACGGAATAGCTTCTAAAAGTGGACACCTCATTTGTATGATTTTCCTTTTATGGAAATTCATTTGTTTCGCAAATGAAGTGGAGGAATGAAGTGGCATGAGCATGGGACTTGAACATGTAGAGAGGCATGGGTCTTAATTGTTTATTGGAAAATTGTGAAAAGATAATTTTTAGTGTGTGCATTATTGAGAGAAGGAGAGAGGGCAGCCACACTTCTTGCATGGGCTTGGCTCATTTTCTTCACTTAATGATTTCTCTCTTGCTTCTTCACTTGCTTCACTTGATCACACACTCTCATTCTCACTTGGAGAAAAACTTAGCACATTTCTTGAGTTGCTCATGCCACATGTTTTCTCACCTCCTCTTCATCTTCTTGAGTTGCTCATTGAGCATTGTGATGAAAGAAAAAGATAGTGACACATTTCTACACCTCCACTCTCCATTGCTAGCAACTTTGGAACGTCGGTTGCCTCGCTCGACGAGACTGAAGCTTGCACTGTTTCCCTCAGGTGGATCATCGTAGATGGAGGAAGACCGGCAAGCAATTCGATCAAAGAGCCACTAGAAGCTTGGGGATGATGGTTGAAGACCGAAGAAGACGGATCAACTCGGTATAACCATCTAACTTCTTATATATAGCTTGCTAATAAAGGGTTTAGGATAGATCCGGGTATCGGATAATGGTAGCGCCAGTTTAGAAAAAATTTGTTCCACATTTGGCCACGGTTTGATGATCGGGGCGCTGCCGTATCCCAACAGATATATCGGGTCTCGTTCACACCATAGCATACATGAGACTCCCGATAGCGCTCCTATAAGGAACATTCTACATCTGCCTTTTCTCCGTTTTGTTTTTGGGACACTACTCTAGACTTGGCGCATGATTCTTTGCAATTGGAGTCCCAATGGGTTTGCAACTGTTCTTACCAAACTGTTCCAAGACTTTCCTAATGTAAAAGTCTCCTAAGACAAACCTAGGGTCCTCTTAGAGCGGTCCCTCAGAATCTGAATCCCGAGCACGAACCGAGCATCGCCCATGTCCATCTCAAAGGTGGAGGACAGCGAACTCCGAGTGGCATTTATGGTCTTCATGTTGTTCTCTGCCAGGAAGAAATTGTCAACATACAATGATAGAATCTCGAAACTCTTACCAGCTTGTTGTAGATAGACGCAATTGTCCTGATCGATCATCTTAACTATAGCCCAGTACAATTTTATGAAATCGAAAATACGAGACTCTGGAAGACTGTTTCAAGCTATAAATAAACCTCCTCAATTTGCATACCTTGCGCTTGAGGCCTTTGGCTTTGAAACCGACGGGCTGATCCATATAGATTTTCTCTTAGAGTTCTCCATAGAGAAAATCTATCTTGACGTCCATCTGGACTAATTCAAGATCCATCTATGCTACTAAAGGCAGAACTAGACGAAAAGAGACAATTTTCACCACAGGGTAAAATGTCTCATCATAGTCCACACCACTCCTTTGGGTGAACTCTTCGCCATCAAGCGTGCCTTGCAACACTCGATTGTCCCATCCGCCTTCCGCTTAACCTTGAAATCCCACTTGTTCTCAATAGTCTTGCGTCTGGTAGGAACATCCACCAAGTCATAAACTTGATTCTTCCTTATGGACTCAAGCTACTCCTCCATCGCGGCCTTCCACTCTTCCGCTGCAGATCCTGAAATAGCGTCCTCGTAGGACTTAGGTTCCGCAACATCATACGGCGCAACCATAAACGCTTCCCCCACAATCTCGAAGCGTCGATGAGGTACTTGTCCACGAGGCGGTTGAGATTCCGTAAATGGCTCCGAGTCATATGACGGTATCTCACTCCTACTATCCCCAGGCTGTAGAGAAACCGATTCCTCTTCCAATTCTGGATGATCAGTGGTCTCCTCGACTCCGTACGACCCCAAATCCCTAGCTACTCCGCCTTTATGCGGAAATTCCATCTCGAGGAATTTGACATCTCGTGACTCAATCTCGGTCACAGTCCCATCGTCATGCTCACCTAAGAACACAACCCTTAGAGTGTTTAAATAGCATATAAATATACTCTTCTTCCTTCAAGGACCTAACTTCCCATACCAATATGAAGTGTTATGCACATAGGCAGCGCATCCCCATGGACGTAAGTTATCCAACACTAGCTTATCATCCGTCCATAACTCGTAGGGTGTGAACTGAACTGATTTAGAAAGTACTCGGTTAAGAACATAAACTACTATCATCAGCGCATCTCCCCAAAACGATATGGGAAGATTGGCATTTGCCATCATGCTCTTAATCATATCCAGCGTCCTATTTCGTCTTTCTACAATATCATTTTGTTGTGGAGTGTAGGGCATCGTCAGCTGTCTGACGACCCCTTTCTCTTCACACAGTTTCCTGAACTGATCCGACAGATATTATCTACCATGGTCCGTGCGCAAAGCCTTAATGCTTTTGCTCAATTGATTTTCCACTTCGCTGATAAACGCTTGAAACAATCCAAGGCTTCAGACCGTTGGGAAATCAAAAACACGTGCCCGTAACAGGAGTAATCTTCTATGAAGGTGATGAAATAAGGCGCACCACCACATGCCTTCAAGTTGACTGCTCCGCATATGTCAGAGTGAATGAGTTGCAATGGAGCACTCGCTCTCTTTGCCATTCCGAATGGTTTCCTGGTAGTCTTACCTGCGAGACAATACTCACACGTGGACAAGTCGATCCTGGCAAGCGTGCCAAGTAAGTTGTCCTGGCAAGCCTTGTCATCCTATCATGTCCAATGTGACCTAACCTTCTATGACATAATATAGATTCATCTTCAGAACTAATCGCGGCATACGAATAAGGAAATAAAATATCTTTATTGCTAAAAGAGACAATCCAAAATAATAAGGCCATTTATAAGGCGTCTAACACAAAACAGAAAATTATTTAAAATAAGTTTTACAGGATTATTCTCAAATAAAACACTATAACATACGCTGACAAGCCTAACCACTGATAAAAGGTTCTGCCACATCCTTAGATCATATAAAACGCATGGCAAAGCCACTCGTTCCCTGAACTCGTAGGTAGCCGATACGTCCCGATACCCTGGACCTCGACATACGACTTGTTCCCCATGTAAATCTTCCGGCTCTCAGCGGGTACTCTCTTATACTCTACGAACCCTTCCCTGTCTCGAGAGATGTGGTTCGTGGCTCCCGAATCTACAATCCACAAATTTGTAGAGTCGGCTATCAACATCGTACAAGCAACTAATGTTGTATAGTGAGAAGAGCGAGAGCTTATCTTTCTAGGTCCCTTGCAATCACGAGCAAGATGACCTGGCTGCCTATAGTTAAAGCATGCATTTCTCTTAGCTGATTTTTCCTGCGCGCGGGCTTCTTAGGCTTCGCGATTTTCATCTTTCGCATCTTTATTCGATTCCTTATAGAACCCCTTGCATCTAGGCCTCTTGGCCTTCGGCTTGGAGCCTTCAACCATAGCTGGAGGATGATGGCTTCTTAGCCTTGAAGGTGTCCCTATGCTCCGTTTCAAACTCAACTTTAATCATTACGTCTTCGAACGTATTCACGTTCTCAGCATGGCTTAAAAGGAGTTTGAGATCATCCCAAGAATCGGACAAAGCCCGGATGACGGCCGAAATTTGCTGCTCGTTGCTGAGTGCAGCTCCAGCAATTCCGAGATCCCTGATCATCGATGCCATCACACGAAGATAAAACTTGATGTCCTGCCCTGCGGTCATCTTGTACGAATCCAGCTTGATAGTCAGCGTCCGGATCCGCATCAGTGAGACATGTCCAAAGCGAGCCTCCCAGAATCTCTTCGCTGTCAGATGGTCCTCAAACTAACCGATGAGATAGTTCATCATCGCGGCTAATATGATATACCGCGCCGAACGATCTTTCTGGGCCCAGCTCTTATACTGCTTCTCAGCCTTCCTATGCTGCTGAGTGAAACCCTGTTCCGGTTCAGGCATTTCTACCTAAGCACAGTCTTGCATTTCTTGCTCATTCAATAAGAATCGGATCTTTCGACGCCAGTCGAAGAAATTATCACCGTTTAGCTTTTCACTCCTGGTGAGATCGGCGATAATCGTTTTGGAAGTCATCTGTTTAAGACAAAAATTCATTTTAACTGCGTTAATACTATTGGCTTTTAATGGAGTATTATTCTTCCTTAAAAAACGCTTCGTCTTCAACCTATCTTAACAAAAATAATAAACTCACACCCCGGAAAAAGAGAAGCCTATGGCCCTAACCATATCCTTCAAAAATATTAAATTTAAGATTTTGTTAAAATGATTGAAAAAAACGGTTTAAAATTTTCTAGAAGCGGAATAGATAGGGTAGTTGAATCTTAATTCATGCTTCTATCATGAAATCTCCGACTTAAAACTTGTCAGATTTTATTAATGAATGCAATACGTGTCTTTATTCATTAAGTATGCCATGTACATCACAATATGCAATAAAACAATCTAACAAATTTCACTTTTTATTACACTACCCTATTTAATCTTGTCCGTTTTATTAGGGTTTTCCGTTTCTCATGAAATTGACACACGTCCCGAGCGCTCCCACTGGACCAAACTATCCATACAATCTTCAAGATATTATGTAAGAATAAAATTTTGAAGCTTAGGAGAAAGGAGGGAATTAGAAAAATATATCACCCAGTTAAAATAATGTAACCTTATAACCTGATGGAAAACTTTACGTGGGAAAATTTTCCAAAAAACAGAAATAATTTATTTAATTTTTCAGAATTTTCTGAATTTTTTTACAAATTTTTCACAAAAAATTTAGTAAAAACCGAGCCCGGCTCGGTTCAAAAAAACACCCGAGCCCAACTCAGGTGGTCAAGCTCAGCTCTGCCCAATGGAGAAGCCCGAGCCCAGCTCGAGCCCCAGCTCGGGCGGGCTCATGCGACCCAGCGGCTACTGTTCACACGAGCCCTACTCGCGGGAGCAGCAGCGCATCCACTGCCGCCCTGCCTTCTTTTTTTCTGATTTTTACAAAACACAAAAAAAATTCAGTAAATCCAAAATAATGTTCTTTTGAAAAAAACTATTTTGGCCCATACCAAAATAAGAAATCCCACAATTTTATCCCAAAAGAAACTAGGGTTAAGTTTTGTTTTCAAAAAATTATGGCTTAACCATCATAAAATTTCACCCAAAAATTTACAAACAAGACCCAATCTTTGGGGGGGAAATTCTCACAATTTTGATCCATGGTCAATCCCCACATCAAGAAACAAAGTTTTAATCATCGCTTCACAAAAAATAGATCTAATTTAGACGACATATGACACATGAAAAAAATTAAATAAATCTAAAAATTTATTTCCATCAACCCTAATAATTGCAGATCTATAAAAATTGATTAAAAATTTTGATCTAACTTTTAGATAAAAAATAGGCAACTTTGAGTTGCTACAATTTTTAAAATATAGATCTAACTACGAATTACGAACGTGTGCAATCTATGCTCTGATAACAATATAGTATTTAGGTGCATAGATCTTAACATCAAATCATAGCAGCGGAATAAAAGATCTGCACACAAGGTTCTACAAGAATTACCTTAACTCGAAAGTGGTGGGATCGTTATCCTCGCCCATATTACCACAACGAACTGACATTGACCTCCTTGCAACGGCCGGAGAGAAACCACCCCCTAGATAAATGAGAATTTCCCACGTGATCACCTCACAAGCCAACACTCGATAGAAGTTAGAGAAAAGAAGATGGCTCAAACCCTAGCAATCTCTTAGATCATTCATTCTCTTAATTAGATTAATTAACCATATCCCCATATATCACGTATATATATGGGCCACTAGAGGGGCGGGTATTGGGCCAGGTAAAGCCCAATAGCCAACACAAAGGTTAGCCACTTTGTACGAGAACTTTTAGGGACTTTATTACTACATAACTCACATTCCTATTAATTACATAAAGATTGTTTTTGGAACTATGTTAGTCGTGCTTTCAAGAAAATTAAGGATAAATCTCCCGCAGCCTCTGCTTTAGCTTCCTAACTTTGTAAAGTTGTTTGACATTACGTGCAACGATCCACAGCAAGTATAGGAGGTGTGTTGAGCGAACATGGCAAACATGTCATCTATTTTTAGAGAAAAGCTGAATAAAACTCAATAATGTTAATTGGCCTACGTCAAAGAATTTTATGTGGTGATATAGACTGATATATTGGCGACGCAGATTATTGTATTAAGAGTTTTCTTTCCTCCAACCCTTCATCTACTTCGGGGTTTTGAATGTGGTCAATTCTTATTGGTTGTTTAAAAAAGACTTTCCTATACCCTGGTCATTTGATTTTGTTATGAATATAATTAGTTATTAGTTTTGTCCAACATGGGCTATAATAGGAGAAGTGGTCTATGACTCTCTATATATATTTGTATGTAGAACTCTTGATTTAATATGCCAATAAAATATTTCTTCTTGATTCTTTTCATGGTATCAAAGTTTTGAAAAGAATTAAATAGAAACCCTAATTTCCTATTTCCCAAATCCTAACCCTAGTCGCTGCCTCTTCTGCTCTGCCTACCCGACTCTGCTCACCTGCTCTTCCTACCCGCCTCTGCCCATCTCTACCTACCCACCTACCCGCCTCTGCGACCCTAGCCACCACCTCGCCTCTGCCCACCTGATCGCCAGACCTCTACACCAGCAACTACTGATCGACCTTTCTCTCCTGCCGGCCAGGTACCGTTATCCAGTGATGAGTGGGGCCAGTTGCGTCGTCTCCTCTTTTCTATAGCTCCTTCTAACCTTTCCACTCCGTCGGGTATATCTTTACTTTCTCATTCTGATTCGTGGGTAGCCGATTTCGGTGCCTCAAATCACATGTCTTGTAATGGACCATCTGAACTTGCTTCTAGTCCTCACAACTTTATTTCCATGACTGATGGTAATACTACACTTGTTTCTGGCTCTGCTGATTTATCACTTATTTCACATTTACACCTGAAAAATGGTTTAACTGTGCCATCTTTAAAAAAAATTGATTTCTAATCGTCAGCTTATAAATGATTCCAACTGCTCCGTAACTTTTTATCATCTTACTTTGTGATACAGGATATTCTGACGAAGCAACAGATTGATGGGGGCATGAGTAGAATGGATTATACTACGTTGATCACCTTCCCAGTACATCTTCAGTTGTTTCTACTATCCAGTGACACCGGAGATTTGGTCACCCTTCCATTTCTTCTTTACGTACTATATTATCTTCTTTTAGTTTATCAGAATTTAGTTGTGGGTCTTGTATTCTTGGTAAGCATTAACACTCCTCTTTTTCTACAATTAATAAGAGACATAATTTACCTTTTGTTTTAGTTCACTCCGATATTTTGGGTCCCTTTAAATTTCCTAGTGTGTTTGGTTATAAATATTTTGTGACGTTTATTGATGATCATTCACACATGACTTGGCTGTATCTTCTGCATGATAGGTCTGAACTTTTGTCTACTTTTAAAAAATTTATTGCTGAGATTACTAATCAATTTGGTGTTTCAGTTAAGCTTCTTCGTTCAGATAATTTTAAGGAGTATATTAGCACGGAGTTTACTGTATTTTATAAGACAGTGAAATATTGATCTAAACTTCATGTTTTTATACTCCTCGGCAAAATGGGATTGCTGAACGAAAAAGCTGACATTTACATGAGGTAGCTCGTTCTCTTCTTTTACACATGCATGTCCCTAAACGATTGTGGAATTTGCGATATTAGCTATATGTTTTTATGTCAATCGCATGCCTTATTCGGTCCTAAACAACCAGTATCCTTTCTTTGTTCTGTTTCCATAGATCAAGCCTTTTCTAATTTCTCAGGTGTTTGGTTGCCTATACCATCTGCTAAGGACCCTACTCCTACTATTTCTGTTCCTCGCCTACTTTTCTCAAAGCTTGATTCGTCTGTTCAACCTGTGCATCCTGTTTTTAAGTATGTAGCCCCTTATCCAGGGGTGTATCACCGTCGTAACAAAATTGTCCCACCCCCTCCTACCAATACTTGTTCTAACGATTCTTCTGCAGGTACTTCAATGCAGTCCACTGTTTCTGATTCTCCACCGCCGCTGCCTTCAAAAGAGATCTCTTTTCTCATTGCCTTACGTAAAAGTAAGTGTTCCTATACTACTGCACATCTGATTTCTAACTTTGCTTCCTATCATAGACTGACACCATCTACTCGTCAGTTTCTTTCTTTCTTGTCTGCCATCACTCTTCTTTCTTCCGTTCAGAAAACTCTTCAGCACCCAGATTGGCATGCAGCTATATTAGAGGGGATTGCCGCACTGTGCTCTAATCAGACTTGGAAATTGGTGCATCCACCTTCAAATAAGAAGGTTGTCGGCTGTCGATAGGTCTTTGCCATCAAGCATAATCCTAATGGGACGATTGACTGTCTCAAAGCTCAATTAGTGGCCAAAGGCTTTATTCAGCAGTATGGTTTGGATTTTTTTAGACTTTTCGTCAGTTGCCAAATTGATCTCGATTCGTGTTCTTATATTCTTGACTATTTCTAAGCCATGGTCACTTCATCAGCTTGATATGAAGAATGTCTTTCTTAATAATCTTTCGGAGACTATTTATATGCAACAGCCTCCTGATTTTGAACGACCAGGGGAGTCTATGGTTTATCTTCTATATAAATCATTATATGGATTGAAACAGTAACCGCGTGCCTGGTTTAAAAAGTTTAGTACAGTTTTACGACAGATTAGTTTCAAACGCAGTCGTGCCGACACATATCTCTTTACATATAATCGTTTTATGGGCAAAGTAATTATGCTGGTGTATGTTGATGATATAATCATTATTGAAGATAATTATGCTGGCATCTCCAAGATGAAAAAACATTTGGTTTCACTTCCATACCAAGGAGACACTTAGATATTTCCTTGGAATTGAAGTGTTACAGAATTCTGGTAGATTACAGCTCTCTCAGCGCAAGTATGCACTTGATCCTCTATCTGAGACAAGATTTTTGAGATGTAGACCAGTACACACTCCTATGGATTCTTCAGTCAAGCTATCTCGATTGAGCTCTCTCTCGGATCCTCACTACCTGACCCAGAACGATATCGACGTTTAGATAGGAAGCTTATTTACCTCACTATTACTCGTCATGTTTGCCGTTAGCACAGTAAATCAGTATATGCAAAATCCTTTGACCTCTCACTTTAAGCTAGTTAAGCATAGTCTCATATACATCAAAGGTTCTCCAGGACAGGGTCTTCTTTACAAACTATCATGTCGCTAGCAGTCTTTGCGAATACTAACTTTGTTAGATCCATTGATGATCGTCGTTCCACTAGTGGCTATTGTGTCTTCTTGAGAGAAAACTTGATTGTGTGGAGTAAGAAGCAAAATGCAGTGGCTCATTCTTCTGCAGAGGTTGAGTATAGATCTATGACGCATATACTTGCTGAGTTGGTATAGTTTACATCCCTTCTGACAGATCTTAGGGTTCATTCACATTCGACTACACTCTTCTGTGATGACAAGGTCGCGATCCACATTGTTGAGAATCCAATTTTTCATGAGCGGACCAAACGTATCGAAATAGATTGCCACTTCATTCGTGACAATGTGACAGATAAGCCAGTTGCACTCGAACATGTTTCATTTTCAACTCAACTAGCAGATATCCTTACCAAATCTCTTTCTCGACCGATTTTCACTCATTTTCTGTCCAAACTTGGCATGATTGACATCCACGCTCCAGCTTGCAGAAAGTGTTATGAATATAATTAGTTATTAGATATTAGTTATTAGCTTTAGTCTTACATCGGTTATAATAAGAGAGATGGCCTATGACACTCTATATATATTTGTACGTAGAACTCTTGATTTAATATGCCAATAAAATATTTCTTCTTGATTCTTTTCAATTTCAATAAACCAAATAAAATATTCAGACCCAAACTAGAGCCCGCATTCTTGTGCTAGATCATTGTTAACTCGATCAAGAAATGTCTAGACTAGAACCCACTTTGATTTGGTTACATTTCAGCCTGTTGATGTCAGACTTGTTCGTTTCAAGGGTGGTTGTGAGATCTCTTTGCTTTGATTGCAATTATTTACAATGTTAAAAATTTGTCTCGAACCCCAGTCCTATAATAACGGTAGAGTTAGGGGTGGCCGCAAAGTGGAACTAACAAGTGGTGGTGATTGGTTGAAGCTCCAATGGGTAGCCACTCCCCTCTTACGGAACCATATGTTAGACTTCCGCATCATACGGCTCCGTCCCAAGAACTTATGGGTTTTGATCATAACCATTAGATGATGGGATACTTATTAAACCTTGAATAACTCTAGGCTATTTTCTACGACTTGTTTCCATACAATAGTTTGACCACAATGACAATTGTTTAGCAAATTCACATTCTCATCACGAATCATGAATACCAACACTTTGATGTAAACCATAATTCAAATGTTATTTAATATTATATATTATCATAACTTTTATTGCCAGATCTTCTTGTGCATTCTTTTAGCTTAGGGTTGCAACACATTTTTGCATAAAATAATTGTTGGCACATTGTGCGTCTCATTTAGGATCATGTGCTAGGATCTAGATTGAGGCCAATTGGGCTAGTTAGATTCATCCTCACATCAGTGCTTATTTGCATTCAAAATATTACATCTTAAGTCATGTAGTTTGGAGTTACATCAATATACCTCAACATAAGGTACATGGAGTCTAAAAGAAGACCTTACAGTTCAATGTTCTACCCTAGAATACAGTACAAAGTCTTTTGAAATGATCTTTTGTGTTGCTTTAGCATAGAAATTTCTAGTCGAATTCATTTTTGAAAAGAATGTTTAATATTTAACAACTGCATAAATGTCATGTTAAAACTTCAGCATATGGTGACCTAGTATATTGTAAACACTCGCTGTATACATGTATTTTACTCGGAAGAATTTATGAGATTAATTTTTCGATGTTAGCCACATTTCTGCTGCACTTGCATGTGAAAGGCAGTCTATACTACATATATGACTAAATACATAATAGGGATACTTTGGTAACTTATAGATATGACTAAATACATAATAGGGAAACTTTGGTAGCTTATAGAATTAATTTGGATTTATGGATGCCCCTATAATGTTGAATAGACATTTTATACAAATGTAACACAAGTTTGATCTTTACAGACAAAAACACTACTTTGATGGGCATTCTTGTTCCCAGTTAATAGCATTTAAAATAATATGTTGGGTGAAAGATGACTATCTGAACAAAAACTACTGTTTAGAGAGCATATTTCCGTATGGTTTTTTGGCATCTTATATGTTCCTTAGATATATTGTGACCCTGCTCTACTGTTTATGCTTTTTCCCCTACTCTAGAAGGGTATTTTCTAACATGAAGTTAGAGGAGTTGCATTATAATGTTAGCTAGAATTGTGTAAGCAGTGAGCTACGATCACCTCCATAATGACCTACCATCTCAATTACATCTCACTCCCACATTCTTTTATGTCAAGGATCGGCTTTTCACTATTTCGTAGCAGGTTTCTATAAAAGCTATCAGTTCACTAGAAGAAGTTTGAATCAACATGATCATAGTTTAGTCTGCAAAATATTCTATAAATGAATCGAATAAGGTATACAAATCACGTGTGTGTTAAACATTTGGATTACACAGTATCATCTAAATACTATCCAGTTTCCATCAATGATTTCAGAATTAATGTCAAGTTTGACATTAACCATGATCATGCATATAGTATTGGTAATTTTAATAGCATGCAATGCTACAAGACAACAAAAACATTTCATCCTTTCAACACCACAAAAATTACTATTACGATTTATTTCATAGAGAGCCGACTAGATCACAGCCTATTATTCATTGGGATAGGTAGTGAAAAAAAAAAGATGTTAAGAGCAACATCGGGAAAGTTTCAACACCAGAAACGATATATAACAACCTAAAATCTCACTACTACTGCCCTGTTTCGGTATGAAGTGAGGAAAACTGGACTTAATTTTAAAGTGGAGGTAGAGGGTATGGAAACTCGAGTTTGCGAGGTGCTACCTCCATTTTGAAAAACTTCATTTTGATGGGTGTTTGGCTTTGGAGTTTTCTAAACTCCAAAATGGGTGTTTTCTTTACCAATTTTGGAATTTAGAAAAGTTTGGTTGGATTGGAGTCCAGTAAACTACGGTTATCTCAACTTTGGAGTTTAGATAACCACAGTTTTCTAAACTCCAAAAATCATCCCAGTTTTCGAGTCAAGTTTAGAAAACTTTACGAAACTACTGTTATCTGAACTCAACTCCATTCCCAAACAGGATATTATGAGCAACATTGAGAAAGTATCAACACCAGAAACAATGTATACCAAAAATAAAGCAAACTAAAATCTAACTTGTCACTAAACATTTTACTAAATTGAAATACAAATATATCGCTATTAAACGCGGAATCACACAAAAACCTTAACCAATATTTGGGGGAAGAAACAGTACCGACTCAATGGCATAGCAAGGGACCATCAAGATTACACCAATCAGAAACTTCTGCTCCTGTAATTTCCACAAAGACACGCAAACAAATTAATTTAAATTTATTCAAAACAAAAAAAAGAAAGAAAAATCAACATGGTTCGACAAACCTCGGGGTTCTTGTAAGCAGAGAGATGATGCAACAAGAGGGACATGGATAGCGCGAGAGAGACGGCTACAAACACACCAGCGATGGCTGTAGCCCATGATGGAGGCGAATAGACACCAAGAATTGGATACAGATCCCCCATGATCCTCATCATCGGCAAAGTCCTCCTCAGCTCTCATGACTTCGATCTCAAACAAACCATTTGAAGTTAGCGTTGACGAAGATCAAATGATCGATTCCTTTGCAAAACCCTAGGGGGAGAAATCGAGCAGGGAAATTTCTCGTTTCGAAGGGAAGGGAGAAAGTTCAAGCGAGGGGCGTGCGGTGTGCGGGCTGTACAATAATAGACCAGGTGGCGTAGTTGATGACTTTAATAGAGGCGTGCGTGCTTCGGAAACCATTTCCATCCTTTTCTTATTATTGGTCTTTTCATTCTTTTCTTTTTAAATATTATATGCACAGAGAGAATAACGGAGAAAGCATACTATAGCATCCGGCGTTGAAAAAATACGCCTTCCATCGTGTTTTCCGACGATCGGAATCCATCATCTTCATCGTTATCATCTAAGATGTGGATACACCAAATTTCATGTGATTCTACAACATTTTCACCGTTGAATTAGTGGGTTCAAAATTAACAGTTTACTGACAATAGAACTTTTTGCATTGCTAAATCAACAGTGAAAAAGTTATAGAATCACATGAAATTCGGCGTACCCACATTTTAGATGATAACGATAAAGTTGATGGATTCCGATCGTCGGAAAACACGATGGAGGGCGTATTACATCGCCTCCATCTTTATCATCTAAGATGTGGATATACCAAATTTCATGTGATTATACCATTTTGTCACCGTTGATTTAATTGGTGCAAAATTAATGGTTTACCGATAATAGAACTTTTTACATTGCTAATTCAACAGTGAAAAAGTGGTGGAATCAGATAAAATTTGGTGTATACACATCTTAGATGATATCGATGATGATGATGATGGATGTCGATCGTTGGAAAAAATGGTGAAAGTTGTATTTTTTGACGCCATTGGAGGAAATCCCCTCCCATTGCCTCTTTCCCCAAACCCCCTCTATATATATATAACCATCATTGACCTTTTTGTGTTTTTTGAAATACGAAAATGCTTTTCCTGCCACAGTTTGTTTACCCAAACACTATGGGTCCACCTATTTGACATTATTACTCAGCTGTCGACAGCTGAATAATAATGTCAAATTGGTGAGCCCATAGTGTTTGTCTCTTTGGTAAACTTTTGGATAGACAAATTATGGCAAGGAAAAGTATTACTCACTATTAGTTTTTCTACCAATGAGCAGTAGCTCAGTTGGTACAGGCACTCCCCTTTTGAGGAGAGTGCGGGGTTCGTGTTGGGTTACGGCAGCATCCCGGCTATCAAACCATGGCCAAATGCGGGACAAAAATTTTCTAAATCGGCGCTACCATGACCCGATACCCGGATCTACCATAAACCATATACTAGCAATATGTAAAACAATGAGTTGAATGGTTATACCGAGTTGATCCGTATCCTTCGATCTTCAACCTTCATTCCAAGCTCCTAGTGATCGTTTGGATCGAGTTTGGTTGCCGGTCTTCCTCCATCTATGATGATCCATCTGAGAGAAACGGCGCAGGTTTCAGCATCGCCAAGCGAGGCAACCGACGCTCCAAGATTGCTTGTAATGGAGAGTGGAGGTGTAGGAATGTGTCACTATAATTTTTCTCTCATCACAAATGCTTAAAGAGCAACTTAAGAAGATCAAGAGGATGTGAGAAAACATATGGCATGAGCAGCTAAAGAAATGGCTAAACTTTTTGCAAGTGAGAATGAGAATGAGAAAGAGTAATCAAGCAAGTGAGGAAAATGAAATGAGCAAGCCATGAAGAAAATGATAGCTGCCCTCTCTCTCTCTCTCTTATGTACACACAAAAATATCCCATTCCTTTTTTTTCAATAAACAAATGCAAACCATAGCTCTCAACATGCCATCATCCATGCTCATGCCAACTCACCCTCCACCTCATTTCCATAATTGATTTTCTAAAATGAAAATCAATTAATGAGGTGACCATCTTCTAGAAGCTAATCCGTATAAATACGGAATGCAACCCGGTACACATATTGAAATACATATACGCGTATTCGTACCAAAATACGAATAGCCAAGAGAGAAAATGAATAGTGAACAATAATACTAGAATACAGATATATAAATTATTAAATCAAAACCTGATTTAATAATCCGGCTTAATCCTAAGCTATTAGTATTATCAACCGTCCGATTAAAGTCTGTGCAGCCTGTACACATATTTAATCGGACACCTGTATGTACCAATATACGTCATCTACACCATATCACCTGAACCGTGAAAACCCTCTGTGTGAGACTCTAAAGACTCGTCAATACGCTGGCAGTGGGTTTAACTACAAGTATGTCAGCGGTACTAGCTGTACGTAACGGCTACCCAGGTATTGAGCGAAAGGAAGGCTGACGAGCAAACTCATCCAAACCCCTACTGAGCCTGACAGTGACAATATCCGTACAGTCCGGTCTGTTCGTCTAAGAGTATCGCATATCGAATTTAGGGGGTGGATAAAGTCAGACCCCTAATAACACGACATTTAGTGTCGGTATGAAACCCATCACCACCTGAGAAACTATCTATCCTAGATCGGTAATTCTCGTCCACCCCGGCCGAGGATTTCTGGTGATGGCTATCCGTACACAACGCGACATCAGCACCCAATACCGGGAGAGACGAATCCCCAACGATCCGCCCACTGCATGTGGTTCGAGACTGTACCCAACTAAAACCTGTTTGTACGACTCCTTTGAGCCGTGGTAGGGTAGTAATCAAAGCACCGTGGGAACTCACACGAGACAAATGACGATCTCAGGTCGACAGACTAACATGTACACATGTCATCTGGGAACTGCTATATGACAATAGGTATAATACCAACTATGTAACATTTCAGAAAATATAAAATATTATTTTTGGAATTTAATATTAAAATAATATTTTTCCCGAAAACTGCCGATTTGCGAAATTGGGGTTTTCGAAAAAGGGTATAAATATATACCAATAATTGTGAAATAAATAGAAATTAAAATGATTTATTCATTTAATAATATAATTAAAGGATATGGCATTTTTATAATTTATTATATGCAATTTTGATAAAAACCCGATTAGTGCACTGCTAATCACGATTAAGCTAAATCCGCGTTTTCTACAGTTTTCCATGGTTAGTGCACCATGACATGTTTCATTTTGTTACATGTTTCATTTCATTTAGGTTATTGGTGGTGAGAAAAGAAAAAGATAAAGAAAAAGTCAAGGGGACATAATGATGGGGTGGGTATACTAGTGAGAGAGAGTGTGTGTGTGTGAATTATAATGAGAGAGGGAGGGAGCTGCTGCCATTTGATTCCCTCATCTTCTTTTTTTCATCTCTCTCTTCATCTCCTCAACCCCACAACCCTCCCCTTCCATCCCTAGATCTATCTCCTAATAAGCCCCAAAATCCTACACACCCTTCACAAAAATTAATCCCCTCTTCAACCTCTACACATGGGACCAAGAAATTTCAGTTTTGATGATCTTGGGGATTCATGGGTGCTATATGAGATAATCCCTTCACCAATTGGGTAGTTTTTCATTTACTTTAGTATTCATATGTGTTTAGAAGTGAAATTACGAAGGTTAGTGAACATTGGGAAAACCTAGAAAATGGTTGAGTGTTTGTTGAAATTGGTGATGTGTAGTGGCTGCCTACAAGACTTAGTGGTGTTTTACTAACCTGGAACGAGGGATGAAACCCAAAATACGGATTTGGGATTTGAGTTCATGTCGATTTGTGAGAATAGTGAGGGTATTTTGGAATCTGGAGCAACCAGGGGACATTAGAAATGATTTTGCAATTACTAGGAGTCGTGCAGGTATCTAGGAAGCTACCACTGAGACCCGAGACCAAACCCTAACACCCAGGCCGCAGATTTATTCAATCTGGCCGCAATTTGCGGCCAGAGTAGGATAGTATTGTTCCAGTTTGGTTCCAGGGCCTTATCTGCAGTAAATTTGACCCTCCATATATGCAAAATTGACCAATTTGGCTTAGGGTAAAATCTGGGACATTTCCATGAGTTGGTGCATTGTTTTATGACTTCGTTTTGACTTGATTTTGGTATTTGGTATTGTGTTTCTGTCGTGTGGCATTTGGACGTCCATGACCCGGGGTTTTGGTCGTGTTTTGCACGCAAAGCTATAGGTTTTGACCTATGAGCGAAACGTGTACCGTTTTGGTTTTCCGCCTTGATTTTAATACGTATTGCGATTGTTTATCATTGTAGATACCTTCGCGTGGATTCCGAGGCAACGGAGCGTGGTGTCATCGATTTCGGCGAGTGAAGACCAGGTGAGTGGATCTATATCCACGGGGGAAGTCGGGTGGATGGCGTATAGCACCCCCGCAAAATTTTGGTGGAAACCGATTATAGAATATGGTTAAGGAAACCTAGATTAGGAAACAAGGGTTAGAATGAGATAGCTATGAAACCATATTAGAAACTAGAGAATAGTTAGAAGTGATATGTTACTACTATTATAGGATGACGTTTAGCGATATTGCCGTTTAGGGTACCGTAGAACTAGATAGTCGATGTAGATGCGTCATCCGAACCATACCTTTTTCTAAACCGAAGAGTCGTATGTATCTTTTAAATATATACCTCGAGGGATGTTATGGATTTTCAAATGATATCTTTTTCTTAAAAACACCGTAACCCCTATTTTCAAAACTACAATTCGCTTCTTTAAAAAATCTGATTGTATGGTTCGGGTGTGTATGTTAGATTAGATATTTATACTTAGTAGAGATAGAATGTTTATGTAAATTCGATTTGATGTGTGATATAAATGCGATGAAGGAATATAAGACCGATATGATGATATGATGAGTTGTTGGTATACGGATGCGAGTCGATCGAGATGATTATACCCTGCCGGTCCCCTAATATGAGATTATCGCGGATGTGAACCAGGACATAGGTATATAAATACATATATATATAGAATGTTGTGAATCATGGATGATAGGCCGTATGTGTTATTAGGCCGTACCCTCATTTGTCTTATAGGATGATAGGATCCCTATTAGCTTAATGCCGCCGTACGATGATTTTCCGTGCGTGATGAGTTTGACTTGATAATTGATCCTTACCCTTGACTAGAGGTTGTCGTACGATGGATTATACCGTACGCGATATTGTTAGGCTGGATGCCGATTGATAGATTCCCAGACTCGGTCATATTAGATACGTATACCCGTCAGCATTTGCATATGATTTACCTTATGCTGTATTCATATTATTCCATTGCATTGCTTATACTTGTACACTTGCACCATTATCGATGATGCGTATGTTACACGTATATAGATTTGCCGGCTCACACACTTCATCATCGATAATTGTCATGTCACTACACAGTAGGGTTGCTGCATCATGACATATACATTGATACATCTATACTTGCGGATATACACATTCGTATATCCATATTTGTGCACACATACATTGGTACATCTACACTTGCACATATTCATATTGTACCTTTATAGATAACTGGTTTTATTGTAAAATTGGGAACTGCAAGTTATATTTTAAAAACTGGAATCATTTTAAAAGAGCGGTTTTCCCTTAATATGTCATATCACTATTCCATATTGCATGACACACGGATATGCTTACGTTTCCATTATATGTCGCATGCATCATGCTCTATGATTTTACGCTTTGAGATATGCTGTTTTTATGAGATTTCTGGATTTGAGAACCGTGGACATTTTAAAAGAGATTATATGTTGTTTTAAAACCCGGTTTCTCCTGATATGATATTTCAGTGTGTCCACCATGTGTTTTCTCGGTGCTGAGAGCGACATGTGAAACCCGATTCGAGGAGGCGGATGAGGCCGATTGCGGGTACATGGTGGACCCGGTATGGTACCCCGGGGCGAGAACGGATCGCTGTGCAGTAGACGGTGAGCCTGGCAGAGGGACTATTACTTACCGGTGATAGTATTTGGGCTCGGCGGATATCCAGAGGATACCGACCGGAGTCGAGAGATGATAGGGGCCGATCCGGACTGACAGTGCTCGTGGGCCGATCCGGACTGACTGTGCCCGATATATGAGGATTTACGTGCCGATGCTGGGCACTGTTTTCATGATGTTTTCGAGTGTCGATTCTAGGCACCCAGGTTCCATGATTTTAATGTGTCGGGAGGGACACCGTTGATATACATATCCTCATGCTTTCATGCACACTCCTTTATGATATCTACGTGCATACAGACATTGATTATATGGGTGGACAAGATCCACATGCATACATACCTTGATTTTGGTTGGACGAGATCCATATACATGCATTGATTATTATTGTTGGATGTTATCCGCATGCATATAGGTATTGACTACCTTGTTGGCACATACAGACCCGGTCACCCTAGATATCTTAGTATTATCTTTATGATATAGTTGACCTAGGAGTCGTTGTTTATTCGATTTTTATATATTGATATTTTTCTATTCACGAGTTGGCAACTCACCCCCGTTGTGCCACAGTTCTTGCAGGTTGACCGTTTGGATCAGTAGCGGCTTCGCTGGTACACAGTTGCATTCGGGTGTTTTGCATTGGTAGGTGGGATATTTGTATCATTCCCACTCTTGTATCTACATTTCATATTGTATCTAGTTAACTCCATCAATCAAAACTTGTAAATTGTATAGGTAATGAGACTTAGTGGGATTGTGATTGCGAGACATAGAGCGAGGGGTTTTCCTCTACTTGTGATTTATATGTCTTACTTTTCTTTTATTCTTTTGTGGTGAACTTCGCCGTTGGGCGTCGTATACTTATTTATACTGTCTTGCGTGGTTGTGATCCGCCGTTTGGCGAAGAGCCAGCTCCCGCTTGGGGATGGCATTATCATTATTATGTATTTGTGGTTTTGGATCAAAATATACAAAGGAGGTGCTGCCAAAATTTTAAAAAGACGAAACATGTTTTCAAACTAGTAAATTTCACTTGCATCATTCATGTTCCTTTTCTATGCATTAAGAAAACTTGATTTCATTATACCTTTATTTCCAAACTTCACCTCTTTTATTTTTCTTAAAAGGTTTAGATTTCTGGGTTTCAGCTTACTTGAATTCCATTACGCCTTTAGACGTTGCGTGATTCAAGTGCTGGTCACGAGCTAATATTTCGGGTTGTGACAAACTAGCAGGTTCCCGGCGAGTCCGTCCAGTGTACTCATAACCCAATGAGCACATGTATACTATCTTAGGTGAACAAACTAACACCAATGGTTTATGAGACCTGGTGAATGCCCCTCGTCGGGGTCTCGATCAGTATACACTAGTCTACACTGGAGTATCGATGCCCAGTCTCGAAACTCTCAGGACTAGGGACATTTAAGGATTTGCTTATAGACCCCCAGCTCCCACATATATGATCGCCATCATAATTCTGGTAGTCAAGCAAGAATCCTATGGGCTCTATCAACATGTAATAGTGATGATAAAGACAAAGCAGATAGTATACTATCATCTCGAATAAGACTGTTCTACCGGTATAGGTCCTCACTCAATCATCATAAACACCTGCCTGCGACTACGATAATTGCCTTGAGGGCACTATAGCCAACAATCTCCCACTTGCACTTAAGGGAAATTATTGCGGTGTCGCATACTCACAGCTCGTGTGATACCGAACACCCAACTTCTCTACTAAGCAATTTCGCAAAGCTCGTTTGTGAAACTATTGTGTTTGAGAAATAGCCTCAGTGAGTAGATCCGCTCCAGTGTTTCTTTTTGTATCTCTTTATATCTCAACTTCGCTGAGAAAGCTATCTCCCGAAATGAGCAATACCTATCTTAGAATATGTCTGGATATCTGATGAGACCCAGTTCACAAATGAACTCCAAATCCAAAAAACTTCTTAGACTGTATCGTCCACTGAAGTTAATCAGTATACTGCGCCATGTCTTCCTCAGTATCCGCTTGGACCACATGTCCAACATACTGTCCCTCAGATGAGGGAAAAACTATAACTCAGGCAGCCACTCTGTCATCCAGGTCACCTTGAAAGCCTGAAATGATAACTGTCTCCTGAAGGAGGCTGCTGTTACCATATCCCTAGAACATCTATTTATGTTCATAAACTGCTTCCCTACATTTCTCCAGTATTGGATTAATATATGTTTATTGCAGCTAGTGCAAAAAACAATATCTGGTGTGGTACTTGATATTTCATAATTAACTCAATTGCCTAAGCAAGTGATATGCTAATCATGCAGATCCCTCTCCCTTTTAGTCTGTAAAACACCTTTAGAAAGGGTGACTCCATCACCTGCAGGTACACCACCATACCAGGAGCCAACCATTCTAAAACACTTTTAGAATAGTGTCAAGTACCCAAATTGGGACACTTCCCAAATCTAGATCTAAAACCATAGATCTAGTAACTAGAAACCTTGATATTATATTCATGTCCTATATGGATAAACAACTGTATGACAACCACAGTATAACCAATCGTAGTATAGGAATTTCACTTCCTATAAAGCACATGTCATCCCAAATACCAGGACATCACACCCTACTATCTTCTTACCAGATCCATCTCCTATTCTGATGAAGTCAAAGCCTATGACTTTCACATAAAAAATAGATGATCTATTTTCGCTATACCTGCTTTAGTCTAGAAATAAACATAAGCTACTTGACCTCTATGCTTCCGCTGCTCCCACTGACTACAACAACCCTCTGGCAGAGTCGTTTATACGTGCACTTCTAAAGCTACTTTAGAACGACGCTATACTCATCCTCCTGCTGGGTCTCATAGTCTAGAACAGCAGCAATAGTAAGTCTGGGTAAATACGAACCTCCCTGTCATCGTCTCTGAGAAGACTGAAGTACCTATCGGGTGCCTGAGGTTACCCACCAAATCTGCGGAGTGGCTAATGGAATGTCAAAACCAATTAAATTCTCAGGTTCTATTAAATCATCAGTGATAGATTGTGGTTCTGGAATCACTTTCAGTTCTACCATACTCCCACTTTTGTTTTCTGAAAAGAATCCATTTTACTAAAACTGTGGCGAGTCAAGAATGATATATCTATTGATCTTCCAGATGGTAGAAAGTCAACTCTCGTCAAAGCCCGGGATAACCCACAAACTGCCATTACTGAAATGTGCCTCGAGTTTATCCGGATTCTGGTTTTAAGTATCAGCCGGGCAACTCCCTATACCTTAACATCGTTAAGATATAAATTAATTATATATATATCCAATATAGAAACAAAAGCACTAATATAATTAGAACCAGATTCAAAAACATGCAGCTGTCTCCAGTGCACATCAACCAAATGGAAAGAGGCCAATCAACATTACTCATCTAGGAGCGCATCCATATATGAGTAATCTAAAAGAGAAGCAAGTTCTCAAAACCATTACTATCAACGGAATACCAAACACAAGTATCTACATCTTCGACTACCTCGAAGAATCCTGATACTTCCAACAAATGGTTCTCTTCTTTATTCTTATACCTATAACTTCTCAAAATCTGGACCTTGTATTTCAACGAAATGCTTGTCTAGAACTGGAGAAGTCATGAGTAAACAGAATATAGTATGAGTACTAACTGTTGGATATATGTATGCCCTAGAGGCTATAATATGATAGTGGATGTATTTATACATGTGTGTGTGTGTGTGTGTATATTCATTGTGCATTCTTGCTCGACATGATAGTATGCTATCTGGTTCTTCTTTATCTGACATGTTGATTTGATCATGCTTTTATTCATTCACACATATTGATAAAGCCCTGAGGATATAGGCTTGACTACTGTGATTATGATGGAGATCATACTAGTGGGACATCTGTAGTTTATAAGCATATCCTGAAATGTCCCTAGTCGTAGGCATATCGAGACGGGGCATCGATATACCAGAGTAGACTAGCGTATATGATACTAGACCCATATGATGGGCGATGGATGTTCCCACATTCATTGATGTTTGACATCGAGATCGTATACGGGTGCTCAGTGGTGACTGGGTACACTGGACGGACTCACCGAGAACTCTTATATGGAATTATATCTATCGTCGGATAGCAGTTCTCAGGTGACACTGGTGCAGGTTAGTCTGTAGACCCGAGATCGTCATAGAGTCTTGTTTGTTCTCCCACTGTACTTTGATTACCACCCTACCACGGCTCTACTGAGTCGTGCAAACAGGTGGCCGTTGGGTACAGTCCCGAGACACACGAAGGCGATGAGCGATAGGAGGGGTTCCGTCTCTCCCGGTATTGGGAGTTGATGCTGTGCTGTGCTCGACTGGCTATATCAGTAAGTCCCTGGCCAGGGCTGTTGAGATTTACTGATAAGTGTTATCAGTAGTTTCTCGATCTGTTATAGACCATTCATCGGCACGACTTATTGAGTTATTAGGGTCGACGTTACCATCCCTAGACTTGATATGCAGCATATCTGACGAAGAGACCGGACTGTACGGTAGTGTTGCCGGTTGGCTCGACGGGAGTTGTGACAGGTTCGCTTGTTTTCTTCTGATCGCTCAATACCCGGGTGGCCGTTACGTTTAGCTGACCTCTTGCGGCTTGGGGGTGCTTGATATGATCATCACCCACTGCCGGCGTATTGACGAGTCTTAGAGTCCCACAATGGAGTTACCTAGTCCAGGCGAAACGATGTGGTGCGCATATGAGATATGCGCGTTGACCCGGTTAAAATACGTGTATGAGATGCCGTATATTAATCGGGCGGTTTGCTTTTGGTCGGGTCGTATGTGATATGACCGGGTTGCTAAATCAAGTGTTGATTTATCATTTGACCATTAGTTTCTCACTTGAAATCCTTTCTTGTCTTTCTTGTTGTATGCATGCATGTATGCATTCATTCTTATTCATGCACATATGGATGTGCATGCACACATACATGCATACATCATTCTATCATGGTTGTTGATATAGTGGATGGTGGCAATATAAGACTCACACCCTTTATAAAATATATGGATATTATTTTTGGAAAAGAAAAATGAAAAATGGAAATTGTTTCATGGTTGAATATTTTATTCTTTCATTAACCCTTTTGTTTAACCATGATTTAATTTCTATGGTTATTTTTGTTCCAAACTAAAATATCTAGATATTTTATAACCTTGGTTAAGAATGAGAGATAGAATATATATATATATTCTATTTTCTCATTTTTATTTACAAGCTTATCATTATCTTGAGTTTTAGAAAGCCATCATCTTCTTCCTCCTTTCTCTCTTGCTCTCTAGTTTTCTCAAGTGAGCCAAAGAGTGACCAAGTTAGGATTTTGAAGTGAGAAAACCAACCACAACACCATTCTACACTAGTCTTGCCCATTAGTGTAGAGTGTTAGCTTCCATTTCTTCTCTTGATCTTGTGAAGCTTCAAGCTTGGACAAAGAGGACTCCGGGTGGATCGTCGTGGACCTAGAGGATCTCAAGCGGACCTTTTTCCAACCCTCAAGTAGCCAAGGAGTCTAGCATAGGGAGCTACAAAGGTTGTACTCTCAAAACCCTAGCTTTTTCTACTTGTGTTTGTGTTAAAGTTTAGTTGCCCTAATTTTTCTAGCATGATCCTTAAGTTAGTTTCTTT
This sequence comes from Agapanthus africanus, assembly GCA_030015575.1. Classification (NCBI taxonomy): domain Eukaryota; kingdom Viridiplantae; phylum Streptophyta; class Magnoliopsida; order Asparagales; family Amaryllidaceae; genus Agapanthus; species Agapanthus africanus. The sequence continues at coordinate 427,999,260 of CM057345.1, read as the reverse complement.
AGCACCAAGTAATTTTAAAATATGGCATGTGTGTTACCTCCAAACCCTTGTAGTGGTGCTGTAGGAAACCCTTCATGGTATCAGAGCCAAGCTAGAACCTTAGGCGATGCTTAGGCGAAATTAAAACTCCGATCGAACCGAAAATAAGGATTTTTAACCCTTCTTTGGACAATTTTTTAAAACTGTGTTTTTTCAGTATTAAAAATACTTAAAAAATTCAGCAGGCAAATATAAGCAATACTGTAAAAAAACGAAGCAATAAACCGTACATTCCGTCGCGGAACCGCGGCCAGACCTTGCTTGGGCCGCGGATTCGCGGCCGTACAGATGAATCATTGCATCGTTTTCACACAGTAATGTTCCTACCTGCTTGTATATATTTTTGGGTATTTTTAATCTGATTCAAGTGTTGAGTGTTCTGGGGATTGTTTTGGATTCGTTGATTCGATCGGAATATTTAATTTCGTGCTGTTTTCGGGTAATTTAGAAAGTATTAAAAAGTTCGAATGGATATCATTAACTCACTTTTCCCGGTATGAAAAACTTTCAAATGTTGAATTTTTCTCGAGTTTAAATCTTTCGGAAATAGTGCAAGTAATGTGGTGGACCCTCTAGAAGAACACAAACCTTAACTCGATTATGTGACCGTCTGAACTGCCTCTGAACCTTAGGGTTTGAGGCAGTATGTGTTAGTTATATGTATGCCCTAGAGGCCATTACTATACATAGGATGTATATTGTAGTGGATGCTGGGACATATATAGTGAGGACTTTCTTGCTCGACATGATAGTATGCTATCTGGTTGAACTTTACCTTAACGTGTACACTGATTGTCTCTCTATTACATGTTGGTAAAGCCCTTAGGATGTGTACTTAACTACCTGGACTATGATGCGGATCATACTACTGGGGACATGGTAGTCCATAAGTACATCCTTCAAAGTCCCTAGTCGAGGGTGTATCGAGACGGGGCATCGATATACCAGAGTAGACTAGCGTGTACCTTCTCGACCCATACAGATGGGCGATGGATGATCCCATATCCATTAGTGTTTGACATCAGAGATGATATACGGGTGCTCAGTAGAGACTGGGTACACTGGACGGACTCGCCGAGAACTCCCAGATGGTATTATACCTCACGTCAGATGGCAGTTCTCTGGTGACACTGGTACAGAGTAGTCTGTTGACCCGAGATCGTCATAGAGTCTTATGTGGTTCCCACTGTGCTTTGATTTCCATCTTACCACGTCCAAGAGGGCGTGCAAAACGGTGGTTTTTGGGTACAGTCCCGAGTCACATGGAGGCAATGAGCGATAGGAGGGGATTCGTCTCTCCCGGTATAGGGAGTTGATGTTGCGCTGTGTGCGATTGGCTATAACAGGAAATCCTTGGCCAGGGTTGCTGAGATTTACAGGTAAGTGTTACCAGTAGTTTCTCGAATTGTTATAGACCTCATATCAACACGACTTATCGAGCTATTGGGGTCTGACGTTTACCACCCCTAGGCGAGATATGCGACATATCAGACGATCAGACCGGACTGTACGGTAGTGTTACTGGTTGGATTCACTGGAGTGTGAGCGGGCTTGCTCGTCGATCTTCAGATCGCTCAATACCCGGGTGGCCGTTACATTTAGCAGACCGCTTGCGGCTTGTGGATGTTTGATATGATCATCATCCGCTGCCGGCGTATTGACGAGTCTTTAGAGTCCTACACAGAGGTTTCCTGGCTCAAGCGAAACGAAATAGGAGCGCATATGAGATATATGTGGGACCGAGAATGATGCGTGTATGTGATACCGTATTTCATTCTCGCGATGTGACATTGATCGGTTATATGCGATATAGCCGGGTTATCGGATCAAGTGTTGATTCGATAAGTTGTTACTGATGATACCAGTCGGTTATGTGCGACATGACCGGATCATTGAATCAAGTGTTGATTTAGTGATTTAATGCATAATTATATATTTGATATACTACTTTGCATTAACTAGTATCGGTTCACTTTGAATGGATTTTCTCACTCCGGTGTGCGCATTCCATATGCGATATGATTTTGTGCACTTGATTGTATCATGTTTGATGATACATGTTTACTTGGTTAAGTGTAAAGAATTAAACCATGGTTAAACTTATGATTAGGGTTTTATTTCCTTTTCTCATTTATTTATCTATTTATTCATTTTGGAAATAAATAAAAAGGGCATGAAAAGAAAATGGTGGCTTGTTTTGTTTCATATTGAAGCTTCTTGAAGACTTTGACCAAGTGACCATTTTGTCTCATGCTTAACCCTAACCATTCCATTAAACCATGATTAACTCTCTACACTTGACCATGGTTCATTATATGATAAGTATTGATATTCTTTTCTTTTTTAATAAACTTATCATATCATTTCTTCTTCTTCTTCCTTGAACTCAAGAAGAAAACCTTGACTTCATCAATGGTGGATTGATGAAATGAGTGAGAAATCCAATTCTAAAGTCTACCCACCTCCTATTTCTTCATCCTCTACCTCTTGCCAAGTAGTAGAGTGTGTTTTCTTCACAAGTTTTTTGACTTGGTGAAGTCGGAGCTTGATTTAGCGATGCCTCGACGTAGATCATCTTCGGCATGGACATCGATGACCTAGCCCGTCCATTCTCCGATGAAGCCGACGCTAGAGCCCGGGACTTGTTATGGACAGCGAGGAGACTTCATTGCGGAGCTATGGAGGTGGAGAACCGGATCTACAAAGGTTGTATTTTCCGTATCTCTTAGTTAAGTGTTAACTAGTTTGCTTTTTCGCCTAGAATTCTAGCCAACGATCCGTACACTAGGGTTTCTCGGCACCGTAATTTTTGAAATTGGCATGGTTGATGCCTTGTGAGACCTCCTTGGGGTGCCTAGGAACCCTACAGTGGTATCAGAGCCTAGCTAGAGCCTTAGGCGAAGTCTAGACGGAGTTTGAAGTCCGAACGAACCCGAAACCCGATCACAAAAATGCTCTCTGTCCTTTTTTCAAAAACGTGGATTTTTCCAAATTAAAAATTGCTAAAAAATTCAGCAGGGAAATCTAAGAATTACGGCGCAAAAAGTTTCTGATGAACAGTACAACATGCGGCGGAACCGCGGCCATATGCTGACATCATCAATTACTGTTTGCACAGTAACTCCTATTTTATTATGCTGGATTTTCTGGGAATTTTTAATATTTATTCAAAAGTTGAATTTTCTGCAGTTGTTTTGGGGATTCGGTGTTTCGATCGGAATATCAAATTTTGTCTGTGTGGCTTTCCGGATAAATTTTAGAATATGTTAAAAAGTTCGACGGATATAAATACCCAATTTTTCCCCTGTCGGGAAATTTCCAAGTGTTGGATTTTTCCGTAGTTTGACGACGTTCTAAGTAGTGCAAGTAACGCGATAGACCCTCTAGAAGACAACAAACCTTAACTCGATTATGTGACCGTCTTGAACTGCCCTTTGAACCTTCGGGTTTGGGGCAGTACGGCGTGCCATATGTGAGGCGTTGGCTTGACCCTTCTACGGCTGGACCGTTGGTACTGAGGCACGAACTGAATGTTGTTAGACTTATTTCATGTGTTGAGCTGTATCGGGAAAACTTGGGTGTTCGATTGTTCGATCGGAAAGTTTAACATTTTCTATTTATCTGGAATGTGATACAATAATTGGAATTCACAAGAAGTTATGAGATAACTGAATGAATGTTATAAACATAGCAGTTTAGTCTCACTTGATCGGTTGCCACGGAATTTTGATGTGATCAAAAGTCCGTCGCAATCACGTAGCGTACGCGGATACTCGCCGGGTGAACTTAATAGACAGCCTCGCTCCATAGCCCCGACCAAGTGACTGTAGGAGAACCCCGTCGCCGAAAGCATCCGTTCGGGTGCTCGCGGTAGCGGTGTTCCGCCTTGGTGCACTTGGTCGACGGCGTCGGGGGTGCGGCCGCCTACTGAAGTTTGCGACGAGTATTCGATCAGGATGTCGGGAATCTTGTTGAATTGCCCGACTTGATATTGAAAAGAGTTTTCGATAATGAGACTAAAATGCGGGGTTTATAATTGTTAGGCATGCGATGTCTAAGGAATTCATTTGGTCAGGCATGCGATGTCTGAGGGAGTTGCGGATTCCAACTGTTGTAGTTTTACACTTTCTTTTCTGTGACCGAAAGTGTAATATGTGATATCGCCGGTTTCGTTGCTATATGTCAACGACAATTGGGATGGACATATTTACTTACGTTGATGACATGTGATGTTATGTGTTGCTGGATATGTTATATTGGATCGTCGTGTTTGAATAGCCGGGGGTTTTTATGTGAGATGAGTGTTTTTCATTTTCATTCATGTAAAAACTTGTATGTAATATTCTTTTATTTGGGGCACTTCCAGGTAGCGGAAGATGTCACCGTTTGTATATTATTTACTTTTCCGCACTAGGATAGACCCAAGGAGGGGAGCACAAGTAACCGGGTTCTGGAGTCCAGTGGGAGACCAACTCGAGGAGTCGAGTCCGGGTCTCCTAACCCTAGAATTGGTAGGGTTGCTTGCCGCTCTCGTAGGGGTCTTGGGGTGTGGGATTAGCTATTCATCACGACCGTGGAATCCGTGTTTTATACTGGCTCGTATTGAAAACACGGACGTCCTAGTATATCCAATATTTCATATGTTTCTTCTGCTGCGATATCTGTGATGTGATCATGTGATGTTCTGTGATAGATACAGTATATAGTATATATGATATATTATATAGGCGTTACTTATGTTTTACACCCGCGCTAGCCCTGCCCCGCTCTGCCGTTAGTTACCTAACCTAACGGTGCACGAGGGGACATCGAGGCGAATGCGGATGGCATAAGTGTACGTCGTATTTATCTGTGATGTTTAGGTACTTATATGATGGGACTTCATTAATGTTATTAATGAAAATAAAAGAAACCTAAGATGTTGTAGAATCGAATTTCAAAAATAAAACAGGTAGCTACAGTTCTTGCTTTTCACAGTGATATATGTGATATATCCCGCACCTCATTCGACGAGGAAAGGACCGACGATCCCTTCACCGGGAGTGACTCCTTTAGCAATAACTGGCAGATGCTACACACTCGGTTTGTCTTTTGATTGCTTTTAAGTGTTTTTTCTTTTCACAGTGATATATATGATATATCCCGCACCTCATTCGACGAGGAAAGGACCGACGATCCCTTCACCGGGAGTGACTCCTTTAGCAAAACTAGAAAAGCCTCAAAAACACTCCATTTTTAAAATCATTTGATTCTACAACGATATCAAGTTCATTACGCAATAGGTTTTCAGAAAAACCTGTCGTAGCCCTCCGTCATTTCAGATGCGTACTAGTTAGTATTCGTGCTGCGGTTGTTTGGCCTCCGTCAAGGCGTAGTGTACGGTAGCTAACTAGTGCTTATCTGCTAGCATATGATGCGATTGGATTAGGGTATTCGTACGGCGTTGTTTGGCCTCCGTCAAGGGTCGTGTGGGTGGGTTTAATTCAATCAGGAAATGACGGGTTGAACTTGACTAGCGGACTATGGGTTGTTTGGCCTCCGTCAAGGTCATAGCGAGCTAGGGGCAAAATATTATCGGGAATTTCAAGTGTTGAAATTTGCAATGAGATTGCATACCTTCTATGAGATAGTTGGATCCCGATACCCGCTGCGAGTAAGAGTTACTCCTGGGAGAGTTTTATACATTACAATTAGCCGATCAAGTAGGTGTCTAGAAAGGTGTTAACGAGGTTACGCCTCTAGGAAAACGAGGTTTACAGTAATTAGGTTCGTGCGAAAGCACGGGGGACCACCCTCAAAGTACCGACACTGGCCTGGCTGAAAGATTGGCGAACTTGTAGTGTGTAATTAATCCCGGCTAGTCTTTCCTTTTAGGGTTTGAAGGAAGATTTGATAAAAAGCAGTGGGAGCCATCCTGATTAGATAAAATAATAACCAATCTATTCTTGCAAGAGCGCACGCTGAGTGTTTTCTTCTCTCTCTCTCCTGGTAGCGACCATATCACGCCTTAATCAAGATAATAATACGGAATATTGACCGAACCCGCTTGTTATACTGAGCTGGGGAACGTTGGTCCCGCTCCAACTTATAAATGTTATAAGACAGAGCAGGAAATTGGGGATTACCAGAATTCCCGTGCCGCCCAAACGAAGAGAGTGCATGCTGATGCATCATCTTCGGGTGTGTTCATTATGTAGAACTGTTTCTCTGTATTCTCTACGTCCTGGGTATGTGATACCAGATCAGGATCCCAGATATGTAAAATGTTACATAGGGCTACAGAAAGGTAGAGAACAGAGAACGGGTGATAAGTTTCATGAGGCAGAAAACGGGGCAAGTGTTGCAGTCAAGTCTGTTGGTCACTGTCACCCTGTATTACAATACATTGATTCTGAACGAATGTTATTAGATACCGAACCTGATATACCAAATCATATCACTCTCTTTGTTAGAAAAGAAAGGATATAATTTTGTATTGATGGATAATGTTTTGAACATTTCCTATATCAAAAGTTGATCGGTTCAGGCACGTTATCTAAAAGCATTGATGTTCTAAATCAAACTACAGTTCTTAGTATGCGGAACACACACAAGAGGAATAGTTCAAAAATGAACGAATCCTTCTTGAGGCATTGTAGACTAGGTCATATCAATGCGACCCGACTAGCTGAAGTTACATGTAGATGCATATTTAAATGAGTTTGAATTTACATCTTATGAAACTTGCCAGTCATGTCACAGAAATAAGATGACCATAGCTCCGTTTACTGGAAACAGAGAAAGAGTTAGTGAACTCTTGGGATGATACATGTTGATGTATGTAAGGTCTCCTGTCTACACATGCCAAGACCGGTTCTTTGTACTTCATTACATTCTCTGATGATCTTTCGAGATTCAGACCTTTGTTCCTGTTGAAACACAAGTCCGAACCTTTTGAGATATTCACAGAATATAAGTTAGAAGTAGAGAACCAATAAAGGTATAAGTATTATGTCCTTTGATGTGATCAGGGAGGAGAATACTTGAGCACGGAATTCCTGGACTATTCTAAAGGAGAATGAGATTCTCTCTCAGCATTACTTCTTCGTATACACCATAGCACGATGGTACATCGGGGCGGAGCAGATACACCCTATTTGATATGGTGTGCTCTATGATGAGTACTACTGAGTTACCTTTTTCCTTTTTAGGAGTTATGCACTTGAGAAGCTGCATACCTATTGAATTGGGTTCGAATCAAATCAGTTGCCTACCACTTCATATATGATATGGAAAGGGAAGAGCCCACATCTTAAGTTAGTTAAGATTTGGGGTTGACCGGCCTATGTCTAAAAGCAAAATCCGGACAAGCTCGAGGCAAGATCTGTTATGTACAATTGGAAAGGTTCCAGCTATACAAACAACAGCAGATGATTTGGTAGAACCAAAGGATTCAGTAGATTCCAACGAACCTCAGCCTCTCCGCCGATCTAGTAGGGTTCCTCACCCACCTGAGAGATACTTCGGTTTCTCTATGACAGTGGGAGCGAGGATTGCATCATGAGATGATGACCCAACTAGTTTCGAGCTGGCCATCAGGAGTGGGACTCTGTAAGAATGGCTGGATGTTTAGCGATCTGAGATGGAATCCTTATACACCAACAAAGTATGGACTTTGGTTGCTATATCTGAAGGGTTAAATCCCCATCAGGAGCAAGTATATCTTGAGAAGATTACTTGGTGTAGTTGGAAAAGTTAAGACTTTCAAAGCTAGACTAGTTAAAGGTTTTTGTCATCGACCAGGCGTGGATAATGATGAAACCTTTTCCAGTACCTATGCTTAAGTCCATCCAGATACTACTTGCCACGGCTACATACCATGACTACGATATCTGGCGGTTGGGTGTCATGACTGCTTTTCTAAATGATATTTTAGAAGAATGCGTCTATAAGTACACAGCCAGAGGGCCTCGTAGACAGTGGGAGCAGCGGAAACGTGTGCAAGATGCTTTATAGGATAAAGCAGGCATCGCGGAGTTGGAACGTCTATTTTGATGTGTTAGTCAAAGAAGTTGACATCATCAAAATGGTAGATGAACCTTGTATATACAAAAAGGTAGTAGGGAGTATGGTGACGATCCTCGTAGAGTACGTGGATGACATACTCTTGATAGGGAAGGAGTTTCCTATGCTACGCTCGATCAATCTCCGCTTATCACCATGATTCTCCATATAGGATCAAAGTGATACCTCCTAAATCCTGGGTTTTGGATCTATGAGATAGATCTAAATAGATGTTAGGATACTCACTAGTTGTAGTGAGATGGTATCAGTTGATCCTGGGGAGAATCACTGGAAGTGTTCCAGGGTGATAATGACGACTGAGTGTCAGTCACAGGCATTGTCTTTACCCTCAGTAAAGGGACGGTATGTTGGAAGAGTTCCAAGCTAGACACCGTGACATACTAGACGATAAAGGCAGGATACATCGCTACTTAAAATGCTACCAAAGAAGCAGTCTGGGTGTATATTAGTTCATACGATGAACTTTGTTCCTCCCATTGTGTGACAATGGAGTTGTGGCTTATGCCAAGGAACGCCGGTCCCATCAGTGATCCAGACATATTCTAAGGCAGTGTCACCTGATCATGGAGATGGTTGATCTCCAGGGAGATCGAGGTTAGGAGAGTAGACTCAGAGGACAACAGAGCGGATCCACTCACAAAGGCTTGTTCCCAGAGAGAGACTTTTAAGGGATGGTTGAGTATGAGATACTTCAAACCACAGCTACAGATGGCCCTAGTGCAAGTGGGAGATTGTTAGTTATATGTATGCCCTAGAGGCCATTACTATACATAGGATGTATATTGTAGTGGATGCTGGGACATATATAGTGAGGACTTTCTTGCTCGACATGATAGTATGCTATCTGGTTGAACTTTACCTTAACGTGTACACTGATTGTCTCTCTATTACATGTTGGTAAAGCCCTTAGGATGTGTACTTAACTACCTGGACTATGATGCGGATAATACTACTGGGGACATGGTAGTCCATAAGTACATCCTTCAAAGTCCCTAGTCGAGGGTGTATCGAGACGGGGCATCGATATACCAGAGTAGACTAGCGTGTACCTTCTCGACCCATACAGATGGGCGATGGATGATCCCATATCCATTGGTGTTTGACATCAGAGATGATATACGGGTGCTCAGTAGAGACTGGGTACACTGGACGGACTCGCCGAGAACTCCCAGATGGTATTATACCTCACGTCAGATGGCAGTTCTCTGGTGACACTGGTACAGAGTAGTCTGTTGACCCGAGATCGTCATAGAGTCTTGTGTGGTTCCCACTGTGCTTTGATTTCCATCTTACCACGTCCAAGAGGGCGTGCAAAACGGTGGTTTTTGGATACAGTCCCGAGTCACATGGAGGCAATGAGCGATAGGAGGGGATTCGTCTCTCCCGGTATAGGGAGTTGATGTTGCGCTGTGTGCGATTGGCTATAACAGGAAATTCCTGGCCAGGGTTGCTGAGATTTACTGGTAAGTGTTACCAGTAGTTTCTCGAATTGTTATAGACCTCATATCAACACGACTTATCGAGTTATTGGGGTCTGACGTTTACCACCCCTAGGCGAGATATGCGACATATCAAACGATCAGACCGGACTGTACGGTAGTGTTACTGGTTGGATTCACTGGAGTGTGAGCGGGCTTGCTCGTCGATCTTCAGATCGCTCAATACCCGGGTGGCCGTTACGTTTAGCAGACCGCTTGCGGCTTGTGGATGTTTGATATGATCATCATCCGCTGCCGGCGTATTGACGAGTCTTTAGAGTCCTACACAGAGGTTTCCTGGCTCAAGCGAAACGAAATAGGAGCGCATATGAGATATGTGTGGGACCGAGAATGATGCGTGTATGTGATATCATATTTCATTCTCGCGATGTGACATTGATCGGTTATATGCGATATAGCCGGGTTATCGGATCAAGTGTTGATTCGATAAGTTGTTACTGATGATACCAGTCGGTTATGTGCGACATGACCGGATCATTGAATCAAGTGTTGATTTAGTGATTTAATGCATAATTATATATTTGATATACTACTTTGCATTAACTAGTATCGGTTCACTTTGAATGGATTTTCTCACTCCGGTGTGCGCATTCCATATGCGATATGATTTTGTGCACTTGATTGTATCATGTTTGATGATACGTGTTTACTTGGTTAAGTGTAAAGAATTAAACCATGGTTAAACTTATGATTAGGGTTTTATTTCCTTTTCTCATTTATTTATCTATTTATTCATTTTGGAAATAAATAAAAAGGGCATGAAAAGAAAATGGTGGCTTGTTTTGTTTCATATTGAAGCTTCTTGAAGACTTTGACCAAGTGACCATTTTGTCTCATGCTTAACCCTAACCATTCCATTAAACCATGATTAACTCTCTACACTTGACCATGGTTCATTATATGATAAGTATTGATATTCTTTTCTTTTTTAATAAACTTATCATATCATTTCTTCTTCTTCTTCCTTGAACTCAAGAAGAAAACCTTGACTTCATCAATGGTGGATTGATAAAATGAGTGAGAAATCCTATTCTAAAGTCTACCCACCTCCTATTTCTTCATCCTCTACCTCTTGCCAAGTAGTAGAGTGTGTTTTCTTCACAAGTTTTTTGACTTGGTGAAGTCGGAGCTTGATTTAGCGATGCCTCGATGTAGATCATCTTCGGCATGGACATCGATGACCTAGCCCGTCCATTCTCCGATGAAGCCGACGCTAGAGCCCGGGACTTGTTATGGACAGCGAGGAGACTTCATTGCGGAGCTATGGAGGTAGAGAACCGGATCTACAAAGGTTGTATTTCCGTATCTCTTAGTTAAGTGTTAACTAGTTTGCTTTTTCGCCTAGAATTCTAGCCAACGATCCGTACACTAGGGTTTCTCGGCACCGTAATTTTTGAAATTGGCATGGTTGATGCCTTGTGAGACCTCCTTGGGGTGCCTAGGAACCCTACAGTACGGCGTGCCACATGTGAGGCGTTGGCTTGACCCTTCTACGGCTGGACCGCTACTACTGTGACACATTCCGGGATTTTTGAACTCCGCTCAAGTGTTGAGCTATTTAGAAAATCTTGGGTATTTGATTATTCGATCGGAAAGTTTAATACCGTCTATTTATCTGGAATGTGATACAATATGTGGAATTCATATAGTTAGGCATGAAATGCGAAGTATGTGATACTTCGGATTTACGATGTCTAAAGTAATTGTGGATTCCAAATGTTGTAGTTTTACACTTTCTTTTCTGTGACCATAAGTGTAGTATGTCGCATATCGCCGGTTTCGTTGCTATACATCAACGACAATCGGGGTACGCATACTTACTTACGTTGATGATATATGATATTATGTGTTGCTGAGATATGATGTGCAGGATTGTCGCGATTGAATAGCCGGGTTTTTTTTATGTGAGATGAGAGTTTTCTTTTCATTCATGTAAAATTCAAATGTAATGTAATATTCTTTTATTTGGGGCACTTCTGGGTTGAGTTTGATGTCACCAGTGTTTTATATTATTTACTTTTCCGCATTAGGATAAATCCAAGGAGGGGAGCACAAGTGACCGGGTTCTGGGGTACAGTGGGAGGCCATCTCGAGGAGTCGAGACCGGATCTCCTAAACTCCAGAATTGGTAGGGTCGCTTGCCGCTCTCATAGGGGTCTAGGGGTGTAGGCTTGGCTATTCGCCGCGACTGTGGAATCCGTATTTTCTATTGATTGGCTAAATACTAAATACGGATGTCCTAGTATATCCTGTATTATCATTTGTGTGTTTCTACTGCCTGTACTCTGTGATGTAATATCTGAGACGAATGATATATTATATATATGATATATAGTAGACGTTGCTTATGTTTTACACCCACGCTAGTCCTGTCCCGGTATGCCGTTAGTTAAGTAACCTAACGATGCATAACTGAACATTGCGACAAATGCGGATGGTATAAGCGTACGTTGTATTTTCGTTTCTTTTCTGTGATTGGCTTAAGGACTTCAATGATGGGGATACATTAATATGATTAATGTAAAGAAAATAAACCTAGAAAGATGTTGTAGAATCGGATTTGAAAACCACTCGGCTCTTTATGAAAAAGCTACATTTCAAAACTGCGGAGCTTAAGCCACTCCTTTTGAAAACCATTTGATTCTACAACGATATCAAGTTCAAAGCGTTAAAGATTTTCTTAAAAATCATCCGCAACCCTCCGTCATTTTAGGAAGTAGAGTACTTAGTATTCGTGCTACGTTTGTTGACTATAGTTAAGGCGTAGTGTACGGTAGCTAAGTAATGTCTTCCTACAATGCATATGATGCAGATTAATTAGGACATTCATGCGACTTTGTTGACCATAGTTAAGGGTCATGTGAGTGGGTCTAATTAATCAAGAAATGACGGGTAGAACTTGACTAGTACTTATGATTTGTTGACCATAGTTAAGGTCATAGGTACTAGGGGTAAAAACCACATCGGGAATTTCAATAGTTGAAATTTGCAATGAGATTGCATACCTTCCATATGATGGTTGGATCCCGATCCCGCTGTGGGCAATAGTTGCTCCCAGGAGAGTTTTGCAGTTTACAATTAGCAAACCCATTAGGTGTCTAGAAAGGTGTTAACGGGGCTATGCCTATGGGAAAACGAGGTTTACTTTAATTAGGTCCGTGCGAAAGCACGGGGAACCTCCCTCAAGTACCGACACTGGCCTGGCTGAACGGTTGGCGAAGTTGTAGACTGTAATTAATCCTGGCTAGTTTTCTTTTTAAGGTTTGAAAGAAAAACTTGATTAAAGCAGTGGGAGATATCGATTAGATAAAATAATAACCAATCTGATCTTTGCAAGAGCTTTCACTGAGTGTATTCTTTTCTCTCTCTTAATGGCAGATACCAATGACAGGACTCAAGCTTCTACTAGATAAAAATAAACTGAATGGGACCAATTATAAAGACTGGCTGAGGAATCTGAAAATTGCCTTGACTTATGATAAAGTATCATATGTCCTCACGGCTCCAGCCCCGCCCGTCCCAGGTCCAAAATCCTCAATTGCGGATATTGAAGTCCGCAAGACATGGGACGCTGACTGTGCCACGGTCAAATGCCTCGCGCTTGCATCGATGGACAACACACATCAAAAGCAGCACGAGAATATGGACATTCACGCCATATTCCTCCATACGAAGGAGTTGTATGGAAAGCAATCCCGTGTATTACGATACGAAGCATCAAAGAAATTGTTTCAGATGCGAATGTGTTAGTATGCGGCAGCGCCCCGGCCGTCTAACAGACGCCAATATGCGGAACAAAACTTTTACGACTGGCGCTATCGCGTACTATAACCCGGATCTGCCATTAAAGCTAAACTAACATATTGTAAAGAGGGTAGAATTGTTATACCGAACGATCCGAGTCCTTCGGTCTTCAACCATCATCCCACGCTTTGTTGCGGCGGCTTCGATCTTCTGAAACTCCAGTCTCGTCGTCCAGGTGGCACCACGTCGACGGATCTTTAAACGGGCTCCCGCCTCTGAACCGAGGCAACCCGATCGTCAAGTTTGCCAAAAGAGACGACCAAGATGAAGTAGAGAATGAGTAGAACACTTTGTCTCGTTACGTCCAAGGCTATGGACGAACGGTTAATGAAATTGCCTTTTGAATTGGGTGGAAATATGAAATGAGTATCTGTCAAATTTCCATACACTAAAACTTTCATCTTTTTCTCTCAAGCAAAACACACCCCTCTACCAAGGGGTGGCCGGCCATATAAGTAGAGGGAGGGAAGTGAGTGTAGGAGAGGGGAGGGTCACCATAACCATAATGAAGAGGATGAGTCATGTAACACCTAGTATGAACACATATAATGCAAAGGATGAATCATTAAGCAAGTCATCATAACATTAAATGAACACTTAATGCATCAATGACTCACTAGCTTAGTCATCATCCTAGTCACCATCTAGAAGTATCTAGAACCTTCCACACTCATCAAGAAAAGATAAATCCGTATTTAACCGAATGTTAAATACGGCTGATAGAAAACTGGAAACTGGCAAATTCCAAAAGTGATCCTGAAACGAATTTCAGGATAACCCCATAACAGTATAAACATACCCGCATTTGTATTACGACCGAATACAAATGCAACTGAGACAAAGATATTATATCTACACAGTATAATACTGGGATCCGGCTTAAACTAAAGCCTACTAGTATTATCTTCCCGAAAAATGACACGTGCGAAAACGCACTTGCATTTTCCGAACCCTGCCATAATACCATACGGCATCTACAACGTTTCGCCCGAACTTGGGAAAGTGTCTGTGGGGGACTCTAATGACTCATCAACACACTGACACTGGGTATAACCACTAGCACGTCAGAGGTACAAGCTGTACGTAACGGTTTGCCTATGTATTGATTGGAAGGGAAGCTGACGAGCGAACTCATCCAGAAAACCCTACTGAGCCTGACAGTGACAATATCCGTACAGTCCGAAACATTCGTCTATGAGTATCGCATATAGGGCCTAGGGGGCCGGTAAACGTCAGACCCCAAATAGCAGTATAAGTCGTGTCAGAGAGCAGCCCAGAACACACTGAGATACTACTGGAATACCTTCCAGTAAATCTCGATTACTCTGACCAGGGATTTCGTGTAATGTCTCTCCTAAACACAGCGCGATCTCACCCCCAATACCAGGAGAGACGAATCCCCGACGATCTGCTCACTGCCTCCATGTGGCTCGGGATTGTACCCAAAATATACCTGTTTGCACGACTCCTTTGACCCGTGGTAGGGTATAAATCAAAGCACGGTAGGAACTCACACGAGACAAATGACGATCTCAGGTCGATGAACTAACCTGTACACATGTCACCAGGGAACTGCTATCTGACGATATGTATAATGCCAACTAGTATGTTCCCGGCGAGTCCTGTCCGGTGTACTCATAACCCAATGAGCACCTGTATACATCTTAGGTGATCCAACTAACACCAATGGCTTGTGAGACCGGCCACCGCCCCTCGTCGGGGTCTCGAATGTATACACTAGTCTACTCCGGAGTATCGATGCCCTGTTTCGAAACTCCCACGACTAGGGACACTTTAAGGATGTGCTTATAGACCCCAGCTCCCACATATATGATCGCCATCATACTGCTGGTAGTCAAGCAAGAATCCTATGGGCTTTATCAACATATATATGATGATAAAGACAAACCAGATAGCATACTATCATCTTGAGTAAGACTGTTCTATCGGTATAGGTCTTCCCTCAATCATTGCAATCACGTACCTGCGATCCAATAATTGACTTAGAGGGCACTATATCCAACAATCTCCCACTTGCACTTAAGGCTAATTATTGCGATGTCGCGTACTCACAGCTCGTGTGATACCGAACATCCAACTCCTCTACTAATCAGTTTCACAAAACTCGTTTGCAAAACTATTATGTTCGAGAAATAGCCTCGGTGAGTGGATCTGCTTCGGTGTTTCTTTCTGTATCTCTCTATATCTCAACTTCGCGGAGAAAACCATCTCCCGAATTGAGTAATACCTGTCTTAGAATATGTTTGGATATCTGATGGGACCTAGTTCATAAATGAACTACAAATCCAAACTACTTAAACTGTATTAATAACTGAACCTAATCAGTATCCAGCACCATGCCCCCCACAGTATCCTCTTGGACCACCTGTCCATAATACTGACCCTCGTCAGAGGGAAAACTATAACTCTGACAGTCACTCTGTTATCCATGTCACGTTTGAAGCATGGAATGATAACTGTCTCCCGAAAGAGGCCGCTGTCATCAAATCCGTAGAACATTCACTTATGTTCTAAAACTGCTTCCTAATGTTTCTCCAGGATTGGATTAATATAAACTTATCGCATCTAGTGCAATAACAACATCTGGTGTGGTACTTGACATCTCACGATTGACTCAATTGCCTAAGCAAGTGATCTGCCAATCATGCACATCCCTCTCCCTTTTAGTCTGTAAGACACCTTTAGAGAGGGTGACTCCATCACCTGCAGGTATACAGCCATGCCAGGAGTTATTTATTCTAAAATACTATTAGAATACTGTCAAAATACCCACATTGGGAAACTACCCAAATCTAGATCTAATAACTATAGATCTAGAAACCAGAATGTCAAATATTATATCCATATCCTATGTGGAGAAAACAACTGTGGGAGGACCACAGTACAACCGATCGTAGTATAGGAATTTTACTTCCTACTCTGTGTATGTCATCCAAATACCAGGACATCACACCCTACTACCTTCTTAACAGATCCATCCCCTATTCTGATGAAATCAAAGCCATGACTGTTATATCAAAATTAGATGATCTAATCTCTGCTATATCTGCTCAAGCCTATAAATAGACATAAGCAACTTGTCCACTATGCTTCCGTTGCTCCCACTGACTACGACAACCCTCTGGCAGAATAATATATACGTGTACTTCTAAAACTAGTTTAGAACGACACTATACATATCCTCCTACCGGGTCTCATAGTCTGGAACAACAGTAGTGTCAAGTCTGGGTAAACAAGAACCTCCCTGTCACCGTCTTTGAGGCTACCGGAGTACATCTCTGGTGTCTGAGGTTACCCACCATATCTGCGGAGTGGCTATTAGAATGCCAAACCTGATTGAATATATAGGTCCTATTAAACTTTCCGTAATCGTTTGCGGTTCTGGAATCACTTCCAGTTCTACCATACTCCCACTACTGTTTTCTGAAAAAATCCATTTTACTAAAACTGTGGCGAGTCAAGAACAATATCACTATTGATTTTCCAGATGGTAGAAAATCAACCCTTGTCAAAGCTAGGGTCAACCCACAAACAGCTATTACAGAAACGTGCCTTGAGTTTTCCAGTATCTGTTTTTAAGTATAAGCTGGACAACTCCCCTTATCTTAACATCGTTAAGATATGAAGCAATCTATATCCAATATAGAAACATAGGCACTTATTTAATTGGAACCAGATTCAAATCCTGCAGCTGTCTCCAGTGCATATCAACTTAATGGAGAGAGGCTAATCAGTATTACTCAACTTAGGAATCCATCCAATTATGAGTAACCTGAAAGAGAAACAAGTTTCTCAAAACCATTACTATCAACTGAATACCATTCATAAGAATCTACATCTTCGATTTCTTTGAAGAATCCCGATACTTGCGACACATGGTTCTCTACTTTATTCCTATACCCACAAGTTCTCAATACTTAGACATTGTATTTCTACGAAACACTTGTCTAAAAACTTAGAGAAGTCACAAGTAAATAGAATATAGTACGAGGACCAAACCCTTTGTCCTGATGGACACTGGACAACATACAATACTCTGTATAAGTCCGCTGAGTTTAATAACTCATAACCTGTGCGTCGTAGGTTGAAAACTGTCCCCAGGCGATTCCCTCAAATATCACCAATTACAAAGAATTCCGATATAATGAGGATATTACCTAATTCCCAATAACTTACTCCCACTCATTATCTGTAAAACCATACAGATGTGAGAATCATACCTGGTAAATACATACCCTGGAGTAAGTATCCAATCGGAAAATCAGTTTTCTACTAACAATGCACAGAAACAATAAAATGTTTCGTAGGGGTATCCTAGTATTCTTTAGTAATGCCTCTTCCATAATCCAAATCATTACTTTAACCGTATATTTCCCTGCCATCTTTCCAATTCCCTTTATTTGTCTTTAGTCGTTACCTTCTGTACACCATCATTAGGCTAAATGGTTTTCTTCCTTCCCTACCGTTCGGCACCAGCCTATGGTTTGGAAGAAGAATATCCAGTAAGCATAATAGGTGTACCCTCCTAAATCTAGGAGTACTCGCAACTTGAGAGAAGGTGATGATAAAAGACAACTGAATAATACCCTATTCGCTTAAAGGTGAAATAGGAGTGGCGATGAAGTACGCGGTTTGGTCGTGAATGTTAGCAGTCGCAATTTACTTTGCCCTCTTTCTAATTCTTTATTTGTCTTTACATATTACCTTCTGCACACCCTACTTAGGCTAATTGGTTTTCTTCATTCCCTACCTTTCGGCACCTGCCTATGGTTTGGAATAAGACTATCCAATAAGCGTAATAGGTGTACTTTCTTAAACCAAGGAGCCCTCACAATCTGAGAGAAGGCGATAATAAAAGACAACTGAATAACCAATTCTATTTCTCCTGAACCTGGATCCATCCTCGAAGAAGTCCCTTCTAGTTCGTATATAACCATATGATGGATCTATCCAATGGAAGTGGATATCCGTAGTAATACGGGTTGTTCTGAGAAATACAAAGGGTAAAAGAAGGAGCGGTAATGACTTATGCAACTATAGACAATCCAAAAGCCAGTATTTTAAGAAGGTTCGGTCAACTTGGTCACTGAGTTATAGTCTAGGGTCGGTTAAAAGCAGCTGCCTAAGAGAGAGAGAAAAGAAACACTATGCGTGCACTCTAACCTAGATCAGAATGGTTATCACTTTATCTAATTTAGGAAACCTCCCACTGTAATCTCAAATTCTCCTCCAAACCTGAAAGAAGAATTAGTCGGGATCACCCGAAGAGTAAACCAACTCATCAGTGAGAATCGGGATCCAACTATCATCGTATGAAAACTTGATGGAAGCCACTCAAGTTATCACACTCCAGAAGGTATGCGCAAGTCTGGCAAGTTTCCTGTATGTTTGAAACTCCCGATATAATTTTTATCCCATGCTCTTATGACCTTGACGTAGGCCAACAAATCATAAGCCACATGTCAAGTTCTACCCGTCGTTGTCCTGATTAATTTAGGTCATCGTACATGCCCTTGACATAGGCCAACAAGGCTGTACGTCTATCCTAAACTAATGCATCTATCTATGCAACAAATGAATACCCAGCAGCTACCAAACACTACGCCTTAACGTAGGCCAACAAACATAGCTTGAATACTATTGACCATCCATAAGAAATGACGGAGGATTACGGCTGGTTTTTGGCGAAAAAACCTTTAACGTAATGAACTTGATCTCGTTGAAGGAACCTGATAGAATTTTATAAAAAATATAGTAGCGAAAACCTTTTGCTAAAGAAGTCACTCCCGGTGAAGGGATCTCGGCTCTTTCCTCGTGGAATGAGGTGCAGGATATTCCAACTGAATACCGCGATGCAAAGCAACTTGTGATCGACTATATTTAAGTTATTACCCTGATGCAAACTTCTGCCCAAGGGGTCACTCCCGGTGAAGGGATCTCGGCCCTTGCCTCGTCGAATGAGGTGCTGGATATTCTAACTGAATACCGCTATACAAAACAAAAGGAAACGTCTTTGTAATAACTCCTTTTTTTAAAATTTGTTCCAACAACATCAAATATAGGTTTGTTTTATCCTTGCATTGATAAGAATTAATGCAGTCCCATCAATCAATCACACCAGAAAAGAACGAAAATAAAATGTACGTATATGCCATCCGCATTCGTCACTGGGTCCCGTCATCACCCGTCAGGTTACTTAACTAACGACAGAGCAGGGAATGGACTAGCGCGGGTGTAAAACATATACAACATCTAATAATATATATACCAATATACAATAATTGCTCCAGGCATGATAATATGCAACATTACAGAAAAGTAATAAGCATCACAGAACAATACAGATAGTCTAGGATCCCCGGGTTTCACAGAGCCGCTACTGAAACCCGACGTTTCCCTGGTCGTGTGGATAGCCTGTGCAATGAAACCTAGACCCCTACGGGTGCGGCAAGTTACCCGCCAAAACCTGAAGCGAGGTGGTCCCCACAACATAGTGAATGGAACACCCGGCACTTCACGGAATCCGGTAAATTGAGCACCCCTCCTTGGGTCAACCTGTACCCCCTATGAGTGCGGCGAATAGTCTGCCAATTCTAGAGTGAGGTCCCTTTTCCTCTCAAATCTATGAGATACGGACCCGTTGCCCTCCAAAACCCGGCTATCTGTGCACTCCTTCGCGGGATAAACCTAGTACAGAAATAAAAATATGTACAACGGGTACATCGACCTCAACCCAGTCGTGCCCCAAAAGAATATTATACAACAGGCAGTGACGACAGTCCACATGTTGGACGCTCGCCCCGCAATATCAAATGTACAAATAAATCCAAACCGCACTATCATTGCACCATGCTATCCACCATGACAAATCCGCAACATCACAGTACAACACAGAACATCAACGCGAATGTCACGTTCGCAAACCCGTCTAAAAGAACTATAGCAATCAGAAGCGGTTTACCGATCAAATGACATTCCCGGTCGGAGATATAAAGTAAGTACTGTAAACTAACACGTTTAAATTTCGATCGACAAAATTTCCCGAAGTGGGCCCCACGTACATCTGCTGTACAGTAACAAAAACTGGGCCCAAAAGAACAGTACCAGAAACCACAATTCCCTGTATAGAAGCCCCTGTACAATTTTGGATCACTGTTCCCATTAAACCGCCGCGTATGCGCGGTCAAACCCTAGGTTTGACCGCGGATCCACGGTGGTTCTATGGGATCACGTGACCAAATTTGTACGGATTGCTTAAAAAAGCCTGCTTGTTTTTCTGTGATATGCAAAATGAATTTTAGAACAGTTAAAAAATCAACAGAAACTTTTTGTACAGAAAAATGTAGTTTCGGAAATTCCGTTCGATCGATCTTTTAAACGCGTTAGCACAAGTTAGTATAGCTTAATGGTGAGGCTCTGATACCACTGTTAGTATGTGGCAGCGCCCCGGCCGTCTAACAGATGCCAATATACGGAACAAAATTTTTACGACTGGCGCTATCGCGTACTATAACCCGGATCTGCCATTAAAGCTAAACTAACATATTGTAAAGAGGGTAGAATTGTTATACCGAACGATCCGAGTCCTTCGGTCTTCAACCATCATCCCACGCTTTGTTGCGGCGGCTTCGATCTTCTGAAACTCCAGTCTCGTCGTCCAGGTGGCACCACGTTGACGGATCTTTAAACGGGCTCCCGCCTCTAAACCGAGGCAACTCGATCGTCAAGTTTGCCAAAAGAGATGACCAAGATGAAGTAGAGAATGAGTAGAACACTTTGTCTCGTTACGTCCAAGGCTATGGACGAACGGTTAATGAAGTTGCCTTTTGAATCGGGTGGAAATATGAAATGAGTCTGTCATATTTCCATACACTAAAACTTTCATCTTTTTCTCTCAAGCAAAACACACCCCTCCACCAAGGGGTGGCCGGCCATATAAGTAGAGGGAGGGAAGTGAGTGTAGGAGAGGGGAGGGTCACCATAACCATAATGAAGAGGATGAGTCATGTAACACCTAGTATGAACACATATAATGCAAAGGATGAATCATTAAGCAAGTCATCATAACATTAAATGAACACTTAATGCATCAATGACTCACTAGCTTAGTCATCATCCTAGTCACCATCTAGAAGTATCTAGAACCTTCCACACTCATCAAGAAAAGATAAATCCGTATTTAACCGAATGTTAAATACGGCTGATAGAAAACTGGAAACTGGCAAATTCCAAAAGTGATCCTGAAACGAATTTCAGGATAACCCCGTAACAGTATAAACATACCCGCATTTGTATTACGACCGAATACAAATGTAACTGAGACAAAGATATTATATCTACACAGTATAATACCGGGATCCGGCTTAAACCAAAGCCTACCAGTATTATCTTCCCGAAAAATGACACGTGTGAAAACGCACGTGCATTTTCCGAACCCTGCCATAATACCATACGGCATCTACAACGTTTCGTCCGAACTTGGGAAAGTGTCTGTGGGGGACTCTAATGACTCATCAACACACTGACACTGGGTATAACCACTAGCACGTCAGAGGTACAAGCTGTACGTAACGGTTTGCCTATGTATTGATTGGAAGGGAAGCTGACGAGCGAACTCATCCAGAAAACCCTACTGAGCCTGACAGTGACAATATCCGTATAGTCCGGAACATTCGTCTATGAGTATCGCATATAGGGCCTAGGGGGCCGGTAAACGTCAGACCCCAAATAGCAGTATAAGTCGTGTCAGAGAGCAGCCCAGAACACACTGAGATACTACTGGAATACCTTCCAGTAAATCTCGATTACCCTGGCCAGGGATTTCGTGTAATGGCTCTCCTAAACACAGCGCGATCTCACTCCCAATACCGGGAGAGACGAATCCCCGACGATCTGCTCACTGCCTCCATGTGGCTCGGGACTGTACCCAAAATATACCTGTTTGCATGACTCCTTTAGCCCGTGGTAGGGTATAAATCAAAGCATAGTGGGAACTCACACGAGACAAATGACGATCTCAGGTCGATGAACTAACCTGTACACATGTCACCAGGGAACTGCTATCTGACGATATGTATAACACCAACTAGCATGTTCCCAGCGAGTCCTGTCCGTTGTACTCATAACCCAATGAGCACCTGTATACATCTTAGGTGATCCAACTAACACCAATGGCTTGTGAGACTGGCCACCGCCCCTCGTCGGGGTCTCGAATGTATACACTAGTCTACTCCGGAGTATCGATGCCCTGTCTCGAAACTCCCACGACTAGGGACACTTTAAGGATGTACTTATAGACCCCAGCTCCCACATATATGATCGCCATCATACTGCTGGTAGTCAAGCAAGAATCCTATGGGCTTTATCATCATATATATGATGATAAAGACAAACCAGATAGCATACTATCATCTTTAGTAAGACTGTTCTATCGGTATAGGTCCTCTCTCAATCATCGCAATCACTTACCTGCGATCCAATAATTGACTTAGAGGGCACTATATCCAACAGAATGTCCCCTGGCACACCAGTAGGGGACCATGTTCTGAAGATGATAGCTCTCATAGAAGAGCTTGAGGACCTTGGATGGACGATGGACAATGAACAATATACGGATATTATTCTGCAGTCCGTCCCCTCCACCTTTGCCCAATTTATAGTTAACTTCAACATGCACAACATGGAGAGAGAACTACCTGAACTCCTTAATATGTTAAGGAGTGCAGAGAGCACACTGAAATCAGTGAAAACTCCCGTTTTGAGTGTTGGGCAATCTTACTCTTCTCGCCCAAAAGCTAAGGCTAAGGGAAAGATGAAGAAGAAGCCCACCAAGCCTAGGGGTGGAGTTAAAAAGGTTAAGGGGAAGGACAAGTCCAAAGCTGGAGAATCGAGAAAAGGGGAATGTTTTCATTGCCACAAAACAGGACATTGGAAGCGCAACTGCACGGAGTACTTAAATCTCAAGAAGAAGCATGGGGATGCTTCCGCTTCAGGTGTGTTTGTGACAGAAAACCGTTTTTCAATAAACTCTGCTTCCTGGGTATTAGATACCGGTTTAGGTTCTCACATTTACAATTCTATGCAGGGGCTGAGAAATAGCAAAGTTTTGAAGACAGGTGACCATACTCTCTGCGTTGGAAATGGTTCCAATGTACATACAGTCGCAGTGGGAGAGTATCATTTGGGGTTGCCGTCTGGGTGTATATTGGTTTTGAACCCATGTTATTTTGTACCAAGTATGCTTTGTAATATAATATCTGTTTCTTTGTTAGACAATGAAGGATATAATTTTGTATTGCAGAACAATATTATGAACATTCACCTGAATCAAATGTTGGTTGGGTATGGTACGCTTAATAACGGGATATACGTCCTAAATCAACACACAGTTTTCAGCATACAACACACTAATAAAAGAAAACTTTCAGAAATAAATGAAGCTTTTCTTTGGCACTGTAGACTTGGTCATATTAACAAAACAAGACTAAACAAGTTACACAAAGATGGATATTTAAACTCTTTTGAATATAAATCTTATGCGACTTGCCAGTCTTGTATCAAGGGTAAAATGACCAAAACTCCGTTTACCGGACACGGAGAAAGAGCTACTGAGCTCCTAGGCCTCATACATAGTGATGTATGTGGGCCAATGTCTACACAGGCTAGAGGCGGTTTTTCATACTTCATTACTTTCACTGACGATTTCTCAAGATTCAGTCATGTATTTTTATTAAAGCACAAATCCGAAGCTTTCGAGAAATTCACTGAATATAAACTGGAAGTAGAAAAACAAACCAGCTTGAGTATCAAAATGCTTCGATCAGATCGAGGTGGAGAGTATCTCAGTACAGAATTTGCAAACTTCCTAAAAGAGAATGGGATTCTCTCTCAGCTTACTCCTCCTTACACACCACAGCATAACGGTGTGTCTGAACGACGGAATCGGACCCTATTAGATATGGTCCGATCCATGATGAGTGATGCTGAGTTACCCGTCTCATTTTGGGTGCATGCATTGGAGACTGCAGCGTTTCTACTGAACAGGGTTCCAACCAAAACCGTGTCTACCACGCCATATGAGATATGGCATGGGAAGAGACCATCTCTTAAGAGAATTAAGATTTGGGGTTGTCTGGCCTATGTTAAAAAACAGAATCCAGACAAACTCGAGACACGGTCGGTCATTTGTAATTTTGTGGGATATCCAAAGAACTCTTATGGATATCTATTCTACCACAAGGAGGAACAAAAGGTGTTTGTTTCTTAGTATGCCACATTCTTGGAAAAAGAGTTTTTCACAGATAAAGCTGATGGCAATGTGGTAGATCTAGAAGAGGTTCTAGAAACACAAACTACAAATGACGACTTGGTTGAACCGGCTGTTGCAATAGAAACTGAGGAACCTCGACCACTCCGTAGGTCTGGTAGGACTTCTCGCCCACCGGAGAGGTACTACGGTTTCCTCATTGATGGTGACAGAGAAGAATGCATCATGGAGGATGATGATCCTACCAGTTTTCAGCAAGCTATCACGAGTGGAGACTCTGTGGAGTGGCTGGATGCCATGAGATCCGAAATGGAGTCTATGTACACCAACAAAGTATGGACTTTGGACATTGTATCCCCTGGGGTAAAACCTGTGGGATGCAAATGGATCTTTAAAAGAAAGATTGGTGTAGATGGGCAGGTAGAGACCTATAAGGCAAGACTTGTGGCGAAGGGTTTTCGTCAAAGACCAGGTTTGGACTATGACGAGACTTTTTCGCCCGTAGCCATGCTTAAATCCATTCGGATCCTACTTGCTATTGCTGCTCACTACGACTATGAAATCTGGCAGATGGCCGTTAAAACGGCATTTCTAAATTGGGATTTAGAAGAATGCGTTTATATGGATCAGCCGGAGGGCTTCATTGACAGTGGGAGCAGCGGGAAAGCATGTAGATTGCTTAAATCCATATATGGGTTAAAGCAGGCATCACGGAGTTGGAACATCTATTTCGATGATGTTATCAAAGAGTTTGATTTCATCAAAAATCCAGATGAACCTTGTGTTTATAAGAAGGCTGTAGGGAGAGCTGTCACATTTCTCGTATTGTACGTAGATAACATTCTTCTGATAGGAAATGATATTCCTATCCTACAGTCGGTCAAATCTTTCTTATCACTAAGGTTCTCTATGAAGGACCTGGGTGATGCTGTAAGTCCACGGTAGCGCCCTGGCCGTCTAACAGACACCAAATGCGGAAGAAAAACTTTTTACAACTGGCGCTATCGCGTACTATAACTCGGATCTGCCATTAAAGCTAAACTAACTAACTACAAAGTGGGTTGGAATGTTATACCGAACGATTCGAGTCCTTCGGTCTTCAACCATCATCCCACGCTTTGTTGCGGTTGTTCCGATCTCCTGAATCTTCAGTCTTCTCGTCCAGGTGGCACCACGTCGACGGATCTTTAAACGGGCTCCCGCCTCTGAATCGAGGCAACTCGATCATCAAGTTTGTTAAAAGAGATGACCAAGATTGATGTAGAGAATTAGTAGAACACTTTGTCTCGTTACGTCTAAGGCTATGGACGAACGGTTAATGAAGTTGCCTTTTAGATCGATATGAAACGAGAAATGGAGTATACTAATTTCCATGAACCAAAATCCTTAATCTTTTCAAAACAACAACCATAACCATCACCAAGTGAATGGCCGGCCATATATAGGAGAGGAGGGAGGTGAGTGTAGGAGAGGGGAAGGTGACTATAAGATTAAAGAAGAGAATGAGTCACAAGACACCTTGTATGAACACATTAAATGCTAACCAATGAACATAAACCTAGTCATTAACCTAGTCATCCTTGCATTAAATGAATCATTAAATGCACTAATGAGTCACTTAACACCTCACCATCCCAGTCATCATCTAGAAGCTTCCACACTCATCTCAAGAAAAGATAAATCCGTTTTTAACCGAACTTTAAAGACGAGCGATAGAAAACTGGAAACTGGCAACTTCCAAAAGTGATCCTGAAACGAATTTCAGGATAACCCCGTATCAGTATAAACATATCCGCATTTGTATTACGACCGAATACAAATGCAACCGAGACAAAGATATTATATCTACACAGTATAATACTCGGATCCGGCTTAAACCAAAGCCGACCAGTATTATCCGCCCGAAAAATGACACGTGCGAAAATGCATGTGCATTTTCCGAACCCTGCCATAAAACCATACGGCCTCTACAACGTTTCGCCCGAACTTGGGAAACTGTCTGTGGGGGACTCTAAGGACTCATCAACACACTGGCACTGGGTATAACCACTAGCACGTCAGAAGTACAAGCTGTACGTAACGGTTGCCTATGTATTGATTGGAAGGGAAACTGATGAGCGAACTCATCCATAAACCCTACTGAGCCTAACAGTGACAATATACATACAGTCCGGTCCGTTCGTCTATGAGTATCGCATATCTGCCTAGGGGGCTAATAACTTCAGACCCCTAATAGCAGTATAAGTCGTGTCAGAGAGTGGCCCAGAAAACCCTGAGATACTACTGGAGTACCTACCAGTAAATCTCCTGCCTCGGCCAAGGGCTTTGTGTAATGGCTCTCCTAGACACAGCGTGATCTCACCCCCAATACCGGGAGAAACGAATCCCCTGCCGATCCGCTCACTTGCCTCCATGTGGCTCGGGACTGTACCCAAAAAAGACCTGTTTGCATGACTCCTTTGAGCCGTGGTAGGGTAGAAATCAAAGCACAGTGGGAACTCACACGAGACAAATGACGACCTCAGGTCGATGAACTAACCTGTACACATGTCACCAGGGAACTGCTATCTGACGATATATATAATACCAACTAGCATGTTCCCGGCGAGTCCTGTCCGGTGTACTCATAACCCAATGAGCACCTGTATACATCTTAGGTGATCAAACTAACACCAGTAGCTTGTGAGACCGGCCACCGCCCCTCGTTGGGGTCTCGACTGTATAAACTAGTCTACTCTGGAGTATCGATGCCCTATCTCGAAACTCCCATGACTAGGGACACTTTAAGGATGTGCTTACAGACCATAGCTCCCACGTATATGATCGCCATCATACTGCTGGTAGTCAAGCAAGAATCCTATGGGCTCTATCAATATGCAATAGCGAACTAAAGCATGTATACGATGATAAAGACAAACCAGATAGCATACTATCATTTCGAGCAAGACTGTCATATCGGTATAGGTCCCGCCTCAATTATTGCAATCACGTACCAGCGATCCAATAATTGACTTTGAGGGCACTATCTCCAACAATCTCCCACTTGCACTTAAGGCTAATTATTGCGATGTCGCATACTCATAGCCCGTGTGATACCGAACATCCAACTCCTCTACTAATCAGTTTCACAAAGCTAGTTTGTAAAACTCTTTGTGTTCGAGAATAGCCTCAGTGAGTGGATCCGTCCTGATGTTTCTTTCTATATCTCTCTTAATCTTAAGTTCGCGGGAAAGCCATCTCCCGAATTGAGCAATTCCTGTCTTAGAATATGTCTGAATGTCTGATGGGACTAGTTCATAAATGAATCTCCTAATTCAAACCTCTTAGACTGTATCGATAACTGAACCTAATCAGTATCCAGCATCATGCCTCCCACAGTATCCTCTTGGACCACCTGTCCATAATACACTGTCCCTCGTCAGAGGGAAAACTATAACTCTGACAATCACTCTGTCATCCAGGTCACCTTGGAAGTCTGGAATGATAACCGTCTCCCGAAGGAGGCTGCCGTCATCAAATCCGTAGAACATGCACTCATGTTCTAAAACTGCTTCCTAATATTTCTCCAGGATTAGATTAATATAAACTTATCGCACCTAGTGCAAAAGCAACATCTGGTGTGGTACTTGACATCTCACGATTGACTCAATTGCCTAAGCAAGTGATCTGCCAATCATACACATCCCTCTCTCCTTTAGTCTGTAAGACACCTTTAGAGAGGGTGACTCCATCACCTGCAGGTACACCACCATGCCAGGAGTCATCTATTTCTAAAATACTATTAGAATATTGTCAAAGTACCCATATTGGGAAACTACCCAAATCTAGATCTAAAACCATAGATCTAGTAACCAAAATGTCTGATATTATATCCATATCCTTTGTGGAGAAACAACTGTGTGACGACCAAAGTACAACCGATTGTAGTATAGGAATTTTACTTCCTACTCTGTGTATGTCATCCAAATACCAGGACATCACATCCTACTACATTCTTAACAGATCCATCCCCTATTCTGATGAAGTCAAACCTATGACTGTCACATCAAAATTAGATGATCTTATCTCCGCTATATCTGCTTAATTCTATAAATAGACATAAGCTACTTGCCCACTATGCGTCCGCTGCTCCCACTGACTATGATAACCCTTTGGCAGAATAATATATACGTCCACTTCTAAAAACTATTTTAGAACGACGCTATACATATCCTCCTGCCGGGTCTCATAGTCTGGAACAACAGTAGTGTCAAGTCTGGGTAAACAAGAACCCTCCCTGTCACGTCCTTGAGGCTACCGGAGTACCTCTCGGGTGTCTGAGGTTACCCACCATATCTGCGGAGTGGCTATTGGAATGTCAAAATCTGATTGAATATATAGGTCCTATTAAATTTTCTGTAATCGTTTTCGGTTCTGGAATCACTTCCAGTTCTACCATACTCCCACTACTGTATTCTGAAAAATCCATTTTACTAAAACTGTGCGAGTCAAGAACAATATCACTATTGATCTTCCAGATGGTAGAAATGCCAACCCTCGTCAAAGCCAGGGTTAACCCACAAACTGCCATTACAGAAATGTGCCTTGAGTTATCCTAGTGTCTGGTTTTAAGCATAAGCTGGACAACTCCCATATCTTAACATCGTTAAGATATGAACCATTCTATATACAATATAGAAATAGAGGCACTAATTTAATTGGAACCAGATTCAAATCATGCATCTGTCTCCATGCATATCAACTTAATGAAAGAGGCTAATCAACATTATTCAACTTAGGAATGCATCCATTATGAGTAACCTGAAAGAGAAACAAGTTTCTCAAACCATTACTATTATCTGAATACCAATCACAAGAATCTACATCTTCAATCTCTTAAAGAATCCCGATACTTGTGATACCTGGTTTTCTACTTTATTCTTATACCCACAACTTCTCAAAACTTAGACATTGTATTTCTGCGAAACACTTGTCTAAAAACTAGAGAAGTTATAAGTAAACAGAACATAGTACGAGGACCTACCCCTTTGTCCTGACGGACACTGGACAACATACAATACTCTTGTATAAGTCCCCTGAGTTTGAATAACTCAAAACCTGTGCATCGTAGGTTGAAAACTGTACCTAGGCGATTTCCTCAAATATCACCAATTACAACGAATTCCGATATAATGAGGATGATCACCTTATTCCCAATAACTTACTCCCACTCATCATCTATAAAACCATACAGATATGAGAATGAAACCTGGTAAATACATACCCTGGAGTAAGTATGTAATCGGGAAATCAGTTTACAATTAACAATGCACAGTGAAACTGAAACATGAAAATGTTTCGTAGGGGTATTCTGGTATTCTTAGTAATGCCTCTTCCATAATCGAATTCATGACTTTAACCGTATATTTCTTTGCCATCTTTCCAAATCCCTTTATTTGTCTTTAGTCGTTACCTTCTGTACACCTTCGTTAGGCTAAATGGTTTTCTTCCTTCCCTACCGTTCGGCACCAGCCTATGGTTTGGAAGAAGACTATTCAGTAAGCATAATGGGTGTACTCTCCTAATCCTAGGAGTACTCGCAACTTGAGAGAAGGTGATGATAAAAGACAATCTGAATAATACCTTATTCTATTTCTCCCGAACTGGGGAAAAAAGCAAAGGTGAAAATAGGAGTGGCGATGAAGTACGCGGTTTGGTCGTGAATGATAGCAGTCGCAATTTACTTTGCCCTCTTTCTAATCCCTTTAATTTTATCTTTAGTTATTACCTTCTGTACACCCTACTTAGGCTAATTGGTTTTCTTCATTCCCTACCTTTCGGCACCAGCCTATGGTTTGGAATAAGACTATCCAATAAGCGTAATAGGTGTACTCTCCTAAACCAAGGAGCTCTCGCAACCTGAGAGAAGGGGATAATAAAAGACAACTGAATAAACTAATTCTATTTCTCCTGAACCTGGATCCATCCTCGAAGAAATCCCTTCTAGTTCGTATATAACCATACGATAGATCTATCCAATAGAAGTGGATGTCCGTAGTAATACGGGGTGTTCTGAGAAATACAAAGGGTAAAAGAAGGAGCGGCAATGACTTATGCAACTCGGACAATCCAAAAGCCAGTATTTTAAGAAGGTTCGGTCAACTTGGTCACTAAGTCATAGTCTAGGGTCGGTCAAAGGTCGCTGCCAAAGAGAGAGAGAAAAGAAACACTCTGCATGCACTCTACCCTAGATCAGAATGGTTATCACTTTATCTAATCAGGAAACCTCCCACTGTTATCTCAAATTTTCCTCCAAACCTGAAAGAAGAATTAGTCGGGATCACCCGAAGAGTAAACTAACTCATCAGTGAGAATCGGGATCCAACTATCATCGCATGATAACTTGATGGAAGCCACTCAAGTTATCACACTCCAGAAGGTATGCGCATACTTGGCAAGTTTCAGTTTCTTTAGAAACTCCCGATATTAATTTATGCCCTATGCTCTTATGATCGTGACTTTGGCCAACCCATCATAAGTCACATGCCAAGTTCTACCCGTCATCATCCAGGTTAATTTAAACCCACCCGTACATACCCTTGACTTTGGCCAACAAGGTAATATGACTGTCCCAAACCAACGCATCTATCTACGCAACAGATGAATACCCAGCAACTACCAAACACTATGCCTTGACTTTGGCCAAACAAATATAGCTTGAATACTACTGACCATCCATAAGATATGACGGAGGGCTACGGCTGGTTTTTGGCGAAAAACCTTTAACATAATGAACTTGATCTCATTAAAGGAAACTGATAGCTTTTTATAAAAATACAGTGGCGAAAACCTTTGCTAAAGAGGTCACTCCCGGTGAAGGGATCTCGGCTCTTTCCTCGTGGAATGAGGTGCAGGATATTCCAACTGAATATCTCGATGCAAAGCAACTTGTAATCGACTATATTGAAATTATTACCCTGACGTAAACTTCTGTCCAAGGGGTCACTCCCGGTGAAGGGATCTCAGCTCTTGCCTCGTCGAATGAGGTGCAAGATATTCTGACTGAATATCACTATGCAAAACAAAAGGAAACATCTTTGTAATAACACCTTTTTAAAATTTGTTCCAACAACATCAAATATAGGTTTGTTTTAGTTGCATCGATAAGAATCAACGCAGTCCCATCAATCAATCACACCAGAAAAGAACGAAAATAAAATATACGTATATGCCATCCGCATTCGTCACTGGGTCCCGTCATCACCCGTTAGGTTACTTAACTAACGACAGAGCGGGAGCTGGACTAGCGCGGGTGTAAAACATATACAACATCTAATAGTATATATACCAATATATAATAATCGCTCCAGGCGTGATAATATGCAACATTACAGAAAAGTAATAAGCATCACAGAACAATACAGATAATCTGGGATTCCCGGGTTTCACAGAGCCGCTGCTGAAACCTGACATTCCCCTGGTCGTGTGGATAGCCTGTGCAATGAAACCTAGACCCCTATGGGTGCGGCAAGTTACCCGCCAAAACCTGAAGCGAGGTAGTCCCCACAACATAGTGAATGGAACACCCGGCACTTCACGAAATCCGGTAAATTGAGCACCCCTCCTTGGGTCAACCTGTACCCCCTACGAGTGCAGCGAATAGTCTGCTAATTCTAGAGTGAGGCCCCTTTGCCTCTCAAAGCCATGACATACGGACCCGTTGCCCTCCAGAACCCGGCTATCCGTGCACTCCTTCGCGGGATAAACCTAGTACAGAAATAAAAATATATACAACGGGTACATCAACCTCAACCCGGTTGTGTCCCAAAAGAATATTATACAAACAGGCAGTAACAGCAGTCCACATGTTGGACGCTCGCCCCGCAATAACAAATGTACAAATAAATCCAAACTGCACTACCATTGCACACTGCTATCCACCATGACATATCCGCAACATCACAGCACAACACAGAACATCAACGCGAATGTCACGTTCGCAAACCCGTCTAAAAGAACTATAGCAATCAGACGCGGTTTACCGACCAAATGACATTCCCGGTCGGAGATATAATGTAAATACTGCATACTAACAAATTTAAAATTTCGATAGACTAAATTTCCCGAAGTGGGCCCCACATACATCTGCTGTACAGTAACAAAATCTGGGCCCAAAAGATATATACTAAAAACCACAATTTCCCAAGTTGAAGCACCAGAAGAAAATTAGCCCACTGATTCACCAAGACGGCCGCGGTTCCGCGGTCAAAGCAAGGAGTTGACCGCGGATCCGCGGTCGTACGGTCGAATCAGTGGACCGTATTTCTGCTGAATTCATTAAAAAGCCTGCTCTATTTTCTGGTATGGTCAAAATGATTTTTAGACAACATTTAAAATCAACAGAAACTTTAAAATTTGGAAATTGCGATTTCGAAAATTTTGTTCGATCGATATTTTAAACGCGTTAGCACAAATTAGTAAAGCTTAATGGTGAGGCTCTGATACCACTATAAGTCCACGGTAGCGCCCTGGCCGTCTAATAGACGCCAAATGCGGAACAAAAACTTTTTACAACTGGCGCTATCGCGTACTATAACCCGAATCTGCCATTAAAGCTAAACTAACTAACTACAAAGTGGGTTGGAATGTTATACCGAATGATCTGAGTCCTTCGGTCTTCAACCATCATCCCACGCTTTGTTGCGGTTGTTCCGATCTCCTGAATCTCCAGTCTTCTCGTCCAGGTGGCACCACGTCGACAGATCTTTAAACGGGCTCCCGTCTCTGAACCGAGGCAACTCGATCATCAAGTTTGCTAAAAGAGATGACCAAGATTGATGTAGAGAATGAGTAGAACACTTTGTCTCGTTACGTCCAAGGCTATGGACGAATGGTTAATGAAGTTGCCTTTTGGATCGATATGAAATGAGAAATGGAGTATACTAATTTCCATGAACAAAAATCCTTAATCTTTTAAAAACAACAACTATAATCATCACCAAGTGAATGGCCGGCCATATATAGGAGAGGAAGGAGATGAGTGTAGGAGAGGGGAAGGTGACTATAAGATTAAAGAAGAGAATGAGTCACAAGACACCTTGTATGAACACATTAAATGCTAACCAATGAATATAAACCTAGTCATTAACCTAGTCACCCTTGCATTAAATGAATCATTAAATGCACTAATGAGTCACTTAACACCTCACCATCCTAGTCATCATCTAGAAGCTTCCACATTCATCTCAAGAAAAGATAAATCCGTCTTTAACCGAACGTTAAAGACGGGCGATAGAAAACTGGAAACTGGCAACTTTCAAAAGTGATCCTGAAACGAATTTCAGGATAACCCCGTATCAGAATAAACATACCCGCATTTGTATTACGACCGAATACAAATGCAACTAAGATAAAGATATTATATCTACACAGCATAATACTCGGATCCGGCTTAAACCAAAGCCGACCAGTATTATTCGCCCGAAAAACGACACGTGCGAAAATGCACGTGCATTTTCCGAACCCTGCCATAAAACCATACGGCCTCTACAACGTTTCGCCCGAACTTGGGAAACTGTCTGTGGGGGACTCTAATGACTCATCAACATACTGGCACTGGATATAACCACTAGCACGTCAGAGGTACAAGCTGTACGTAACGGTTGCCTATGTATTGATTGGAAGGGAAGCTGATGAGCGAACTCATCCATAAACCCTACTGAGCCTAACAATGACAATATACATACAGTCCGGTCCATTCGTCTATGAGTATCGCATATCTGCCTAGGGGGTTAGTAACGTCAGACCCCCAATAGCAGTATAAGTCGTGTCAGAGAGTGGCCCAGAACACCCTGAGATACTACCGGAGTACCTACCAGTAAATCTCCTGTCTCGGCCGAGGGCTTTGTGTAATGGCTCTCCTAGACACAGCGTGATCTCACCCTCAATACCGGGAGAGACGAATCCCCTGCCGATCCGCTCACTTGCCTCCATGTGGCTTGGGACTGTACCCAAAAAAGACCTGTTTGCACGACTCCTTTGAGCCGTGGTAGGGTAGAAATCAAAGCACAGTGGGAACTCACACGAGACAAATGACGTGTTAGTTATATGTATGCCCTAGAGGCCATTACTATACATAGGATGTATATTGTAGTGGGTGCTTGGACATATATAGGGAGGACTTTCTTGCTCGACATGATAGTATGCTATCTGGTTGATCTTTACCTTAACGTGTACACTGATTGTCTCTCTGTTACATGTTGGTAAAGCCCTTAGGATGTGTACTTGACTACCTGGACTATGATGCGGATCATACTAGTGGGGACATGGTAGTCCATAAGTACATCCTTCAAAGTCCCTAGTCGTGGGTATATCGAGACGGGGCATCGATATACCAGAGTAGACTAGCGTATACCTTCTCGACCCATACAGATGGGCGATGGATGATCCCATATCCATTGGTGTTTGACATCAGAGATGATATACGGGTGCTCAGTGGAGACTGGGTACACTGGACGGACTCCCCGAGAACTCCCAGATGGTATTATACCTTACGTCAGATGGCAGTTCTCTGGTGACACTGGTACAGAGTAGTCTGTTGACCCGAGATCGTCATAGAGTCTTGTGTGGTTCCCACTGTGCTTTGATTTCCACCTTACCACGTCCAAGAGGGCGTGCAAAACGGTGGTTTTTGGGTACAGTCCCGAATCACATGGAGGCAATGAGCGATAGGAGGGGATTCGTCTATCCCGGTATAGGGAGTTGATGTTGCGCTGTGTTCGATTGGCTATAACCGGAAATCCCTGGCCAGGGTTGCTGAGATTTACTGGTAAGTGTTATCAGTAGTTTCTCGAACTGTTATAGACCTCATATCGACACGACTTATCGAGCTATTGGGGTCTGACGTTTACCACCCCTAGGCGAGATATGCGACATATCAGACGAACAGACCGGACTGTACGGTAAGTGTTACTGGTTGGATTCACAGGAGTGTGAGCGGGCTTGCTCGTCGATCTTCTGATCGCTCAATACCCGGGTGGCCGTTACGTTTAGCAGACCGCTTGCGGCTT
This sequence comes from Agapanthus africanus, assembly GCA_030015575.1. Lineage (NCBI taxonomy): Eukaryota > Viridiplantae > Streptophyta > Magnoliopsida > Asparagales > Amaryllidaceae > Agapanthus > Agapanthus africanus. The sequence goes on along the minus strand of CM057345.1, from coordinate 427,963,519 downwards.
GTGGGTGTTTGATATGATCATCACCTGCTGCCGGCGTATTGACGAGTCTTTAGAGTCCTACACAGAGGTTTCCTGGCTCAAGCGAAACGAAATAGGAGCGCATATGGGATATGTGCGGGACCGAGAATAATGCGTGTATGTGATACCGTATTTCATTCTCGCGATGAATGTATCGAATGGTTGTATGTGATATAACCTAGTTATCGAATCAAGAATTGATTCGATAAGTCGATACATTGGATATTAGTCGGTTATATGCGATATGACCGGATCGTTAAATCAAATGTTGATTTAATGATTTAATGCATAATTATATATTTGATATATTACTTTGCATTAACTAGTATTGGTTCACTTTAAATGGATTTTCTCACTTGCATTGCACAAGTTGTATATGTGATATACTTTTGTGCACTTGATTGTATCATGTTTGATGATACATGCTTACTTGGGTTTGTGTAAGACTTTAAACCATGTTTAAGTGAATGGTTAGGGTTTTGTTATCCTTTCTTAACTATTTATTTAGTTTATTTCCTTTTAAGGCAAGTAAAGAGAAAAATGGTTGCTTTAAAAGACGAAGCTTGTTGAAGCTTCATGAAGTATTGACCAAGTGACCATTTTTGTCTTCATACCTAACCTAACCATTCACCTAACCTTAGTTTAGTCTCTACACTTGACCATGGTTGGTTTATGATAAGTATTCTTTTATTTTCTATTTGAAAAATATACTTATCATAAGATTTTTCATCATCTTCTTCTTCTTCTTCAAGAAGAAGCTTGCCTCCATCAATGGCAACTTGAGAAAATGAGTGAGAAATCCAATTCTAAAGTGAACCCACTTCCTATTTCTTCATCCTCTACCTCTTACCAAGTAGTATAGGGTGTTTTCTTCACAAGTTTCATGACTTGGTGAAGTTGGAGCTTGATCTTGTGATGCCTCGACGTAGATCATCTTCGGCATCGTAGTCGACGACCAAGCCCGCCCATTTCTCCGATGAAGCCGATGCTAGAGTCCGGGACGCGATTTGTACAGCGAGGGGACTTCATCACGGAGCTATGGAGGTGGAGAACCGGATCTACAAAGGTTGTATTTCCGTTCGCTTAGAGTAAAGTAGTTTACTTGTTTTTGTTTCGCCTAAAATCTAGTTAACGATCCGTATTAGGGTTTCTCGGCACCCGTAAAATTTCAAATTGGCATGGTTGATGCCTTGTGAGACCTCATTAGTGTGCCTAGGAACCCTACAGTGGTATCAGAGCCTAGCTAGAGCCTTAGGCGATGCGTAGACGAAGTTTGAAACCCGATCGACCCGAAACCCTAACCCGACAATGCTCTCTGGACTTTTTTCAAAATCTGGGATTTTTCCAAATTAAAAATGCTTAAAAAATTCAGCAGGGTATTATATGAATTACCATGAAAAACGAGCCTTTAATTCCTCTACTTGACCGCGGAACCGCGGCGTTGACCCCCCTATAGCGGCGGTTCCACGGCACATTTATGGCATTAGCGACGGTTCTTTGCATAGTAATTCATATCTCTGTTGTTTATATTTTCTGGGCATTTTTAATACTGATTCTAGAGTTGAGTGTTCTGGGGTTGTATTGGGGACTCGATGAATCGATCGGATTATTTAACTTTGTCTATTTGGCTTTCCGAAATTTTTTTGAATATGTTAAAAAGTTCGACCGGATATAAATACCCAATTTTTCCCCTGTCGGGAAATTTCCAAGTGTTGGATTTTTCCTTGGTTTAAAGACGTTCTAAGTAGTGCAAGTAACGTGATGGTCCCTCTAGAAGACAACAAACCTTAACTCGATTATGTGACCGTCTTGAACTGCCCTTTGAACCTTAGGGTTTGGGGCAGTACGGCGTGCCACATGTGAGGCGTTGGCTTGACCCTTCTAAGGCTGGACCGTTGGTACTGAGGCATGAAGTGAATGTCTTTGAACTTATTTCATGAGTTGAGCTGTTTCGGGAAAACTTGGGTGTTCGATTGTTCGATCGGAAAGTTTAACATTTTCTATCTTATTCGGAATGTGATACAATAATTGGAATTCACAATAAGTTATGAGATAACTGAATGAATGTTATAAACATAGTACTTTAGTCTCACTTGATCGGTTGCCACGGAATTTTGATGTGATCAAAAGTCCGTCGCAATCACGTAGCGTACGCGGATACTCGCCGGATAAACTTAATAGACAGCTACACCCCTTAGCGCCGACCAAGTGACTGTAGGAGAACCCCGTCGCCGAAAGCATCCGTTCGGGTGCTCACGGCAGCGGTGTTCCGCCTTGGTGCACTTCGTCGACGGTATCGGGGGTGCGGCCGTCTACTAAAGTTTGCGACGAGCATTCGATCAGTATGTCGGGAATCCTGTTGAATTGCCCGACGTAATATTGAAAAGTGTTTTCGATTTTGAGACTAAAATACGGGGTTTATAATTGTTAGGCATGTGATGTCTAAGGAATTCATTTGATTAGGCATGCGATGTCTATGCAGGTTGCGGATTCCAACTGTTGTAGTTTTACACTTTCTTTTCTGTGACCGTAAGTGAAATATGTGATATCGCCGGTTTCGTTGCTATATGTCAACGACAATTGGGATGCGCATATTTACTTACGTTGATGACATGTGATGTTATGTGTTGCTGGATATGTTATATTGGATCGTCGTGTTTGAATAGCCGGGTTTTTTTTATGTGAGATGAGTGTTTTTCATTTTCATTCATGTAAAAACTTGTATGTAATATTCTTTTATTGGGGCACTTCCAGGTTGCGGAAGATGTCACCCTTTATATATTATTTACTTTTCCGCACTAGGATAGACCTAAGGAGGAGGGCACAAGTAACCGGGTTCTGGAGTCCAGTGGGAGACCAACTCGAGGAGTCGAGTCCGGGTCTCCTAACTCTAGAATTGGTAGGGTTGCTTGCCGCTCTCGTAGGGGTCTAGGGGTGTGGGATTGGCTATTCATCACGACCGTGGAATCCGTGTTTTATACTGGCTCGTATTGAAAACATGGACGTCCTAGTATATCCAATATTTCATATGTTTCTTCTGCTGCGATATCTGTGATGTGATCATGTGATGTTCTGTGATAGATACTGTATATAGTATATATGATATATTATATAGATGTTACTTATGTTTTACACCCGCGCTAGCCCTGCCCCGCTCTGCCGTTAGTTACCTAACCTAACGGTGCATGAGGGGACATCGAGGCGAATGCGGATGGCATAAGTGTACGTCGTATTTATCTGTGATGTTTAGGTACTTAAATGATGGGACTTCATTAATGTGATTAATGAAATAAAAGAAACCTAAGATGTTGTAGAATCGAATTTCAAAATAAAACAGGTAGCTACAGTTCTTGCTTTGCATAGCGGTATATATGATATATCCTGCACCTTATTCGATGAGGAAAGGACCGAGATCCCTTCACCGGGAGTGACTCCTTTAGCAATAACTGGAAGATGCTACACACTCGGTTTGTCTTTTGATTGCTTTTAAGAGTTTTTGCTTTGCACAGTGATATATGTGATATATCCCGCACCTCATTCGACGAGGAAAGGACCGACGATCCCTTCACCGGGAGTGACTCCTTTAGCAAAACTAGAAAAGCCTCAAAAGCACTCCATTTTTAAAATCGTTTGATTCTACAACGATATCAAGTTCATTACGCAATAGGTTTTCAGAAAAACCTGTCGTAACCCTCCGTCATTTCAGATAAGTGGTAGTTAGTATTCGTGCTACGTTTATTGGCCTGCGTCAAGGCGTAGTGTGCGGTAGCTAACTAGTATTTATCTGCTTATGCATATGATGCAGATTGGATTAGGGTAGTCGTGCGACTTTGTTGGCCTGCGTCAAGGGTCGTGCGGGTGGGTTTAATTCAATCAGGAAATGACGGGTTGAACTTGACTAGCGCACTATGGTTTGTTGGCCTGAGTCAAGGTCATAGGACGCTAGGGGCAAAATTATCGGGAATTTCAAGTGTTGAAATTTGCAATGAGATTGCATACCTTCTATGAGATAGTTGGATCCCGATACCCGCTGCGAGTAAGAGTTACTCCTGGGAGAGTTTTACACATTACAATTAGCCGATCAAGTAGGTGTCTAGAAAGGTGTCAACGGGGTTACGCCTCTGGGAAAACGAGGTTTACATTAATTAGGTTCGTGCGAAAGCACGGGGGACCTCCCTCAAAGTACCGACACTGGCCTGGCTGAAAGATTGGCGAACTTGTAGTGTGTAATTAATCCCGGCTAGTCTTTCCTTTTAGGGTTTGAAGGAAGATTTGATAAAAAGCAGTGGGAGCCATCCTGATTAGATAAAATAATAACCAATCTATTCTTGAAAGAGCGCACGCTGAGTGTTTTCTTCTTCTCTCTCTCCAGGTAGCGACCATATCACGCCTTAATCAAGATAATAATACGGAATATTGACCGAACCTGCTTGTTATACTGAGCTGGGGAACGTTGGTCCCGCTCCAACCTATAATTGTTATAAGACAGAGCAGGAAATTGGGGAATACCAGATTTCCCGTGCCGCCCAAACGAAGAGAGTGCATGCTGATGCATCATCTTCGGGTGTGTTCGTTACAAAGAACTGTTTCTCTGTATTCTCTACGTCCTGGGTATGTGATACCAGATCAGGATCCCAGATATGTAATCTGTTACATAGGGCTACAGAAAGGTAGAGAACTGAGAACGGGTGATAAGTTTCATGAGGCAGAAAACGGGGCAAGTGTTGCAGCCAAGTCTGTTGGTCACTGTCACCCTGTATTCCATATACATTGATTCTGAACGAATGTTATTAGATACCGAACCTGATATACAAAATTATATCAATCTCTTTATTAGTAAAGAAATGATAAAATTTTGTATAGTTGGATAATGTTTTGAACATTTCCTATATCAAAAGTTGATCGGTTCAGGCACGTTATCTAAAAGCATTGATGTTCTAAATCAAACTACAGTTCTTTAGTATACGGAACACACACAAGAGGAAGAGTTCAGAAATGAACGAATCCTACTTGAGGCATTGTAGACTAGGTCATATCAATGCGACCCGACTAGCTGAAGTTACATGTAGATGCATATTTAAATCAGTTTGAATTTACATCTTGTGAAACTTGCCAGTCATGTCACAGAGATAAGATGACCATAGCTCCGTTTACTGGAAACAGAGAAAGAGTTATTGAACTCTTGGGATGATACATGTTGATGTATGTAGGTCCCCTGTCTATACATGCCAACACCGGTTCTTTGTACTTCATTAAATTCTCTGATGATCTCTTTTGATTCAGACATGTGTTCCTGTTGAAACACAAGTCAGAACCTTTTGAGATATTCACAGAATATAAGTTAGAAGTAGAGAACCAATACGGGTATAAGTATTATGTCCTTTGATGAGATCAAGGAGGAGAATACTTGAGCACGGAATTCCTGGACTACTCTAAAGGAGAATGAGATTCTCTCTCAGCATTACTCTTCCGTATACACCATAGCACGATGGTATATCGGGGCGGAGCATTCACACCCTATATAAGGTGTGCTCTATGATGAGTACTACTGAGTTACCTATTTCCTTTTGGGAGTTATGCACTTGAGAAGCTGCATACCTATTGAATAGGGTTCAAATTAAATCAGTTGCCTACCACTTCATATTTGATATGATAAGGGAAGAGCCCATATCTTAAGTTGGTTAAGATTTGGGGTTGTCCGGGCTATGTCTAAAAGCAAAATCCGGACAAGCTCGAGGTAAGGTCAGTTATGTAGAACTGGAAATGTTCCAGCTATACAAACTGCGGCTGATGATTTGATAGAACCAAAGAATTCAATAGTTACCAACGAACCTCAGCCTCTCCGCCGATCTAGTGAGGTTCCTCACCCGTCTGAGAGATACTTCGGTTACTCTATGACAGTGGGAGCGAGGATTGCATCATGAGATGATGACCCAACTAGTTTCGAGCTGGCCATCAGGAGTGGGACTCTGTAAGAATGGCTGGATGCTTAGCGATCTGAGATGGAATCCTTCTACACCAACAAAGTATGGACTTTGGTTGCTATATCTGAAGGGTTAAATCCCCATCAGGAGCAAGTATATCTTGAGAAGATTACTTGGTGTAGATGGAAAAGTTGAGACTTTCAAAGCTAGACTTGTTAAAGCTTTTCGTCATCGACCAGGCGTGGATAATGATGAAACCTTTTCAAGTGGCTATGCTTAAGTCCATCCCGATCCTACTTGCCACGGCTACATACCATGACTACGATATCTGGCGGTTGGGTGTCATGACTGCTTTTCTAAATGATGTTTTAGAAGAGAACGTCTATAAGTACACAGCTAGAGGACTTCGTAGACAGTGGGAGCAGCAGAAACGTGTACAAGATGCTTTATAGGATAAAGCAGGTATCGCGGAGTTGGAACATCTGTTTTGATGTGTTAGTCAAAGAGTTTAACATCATCAAAATGGTAGATGAACCTTATATAAACAAAAAGGTAGTAGGGAGTATAGTGATGATCCTCGTAGAGTACGTGGATGACATGCTCTTGATAGGGAAGGAGTTTCCTATGCTACGTTCGGTCAATCTCCGCTTATCACAAGGATTCTCCATATAGGATCAAAGTGATACCTCCTAAATCCTAAGTATTCATCTATAAGATAGATGTAATTGGATGTTAGGATACTCACTAGATGTAGTGAGATGGTATCAATCGATCCTGGGGAGAATCACTGGAAGGGTTCCAGGGTGATAATGACGACTGAATGTCAGTCGCGGGCATTGTCTTTACCCTCAGTAAAGGGACGGTATGTTGGAAGAGTTCCAAGCTAGATACCGTGGCATACTAGACGATTAAGGCTGGATACATCGCTACTTAAGATGCTACCAAAGAGGCAGTCTGGGTGTATATTTGTTCATGAGATGAACTTAGTTCCTCCCATTGTGTGACAATGGAGTTGTGGCTTATGCCAAGGAACGTCCGTCCCATCAGTGATCCAGACATATTCTAAGGCAGTATCACTTGATCATGGAGATAGTTGATCTCCAGGGTGATCGAGGTCAGGAGAGTAGACTCAGAAGACAACACGGCGGATCCACTCACAAAGGCCCTTTCCCAGAGAGAGACTTTTATGGGATGGTTGAGTATGAGATACTACAACCACTGCTACACAGATGGCCCTAGTGCAAGTGGGAGATTGTTAGTTATATGTATGCCCTAGAGGCCATTACTATACATAGGATGTATATTGTAGTGGGTGCTTGGACATATATAAGGAGGACTTTCTTGCTCGACATGATAGTATGCTATCTGGTTGATCTTTACCTTAACGTGTACACTGATTGTCTCTCTGTTACATGTTGGTAAAGCCCTTAGGATGTGTACTTGACTACCTGGACTATGATGCGGATCATACTAGTGGGGACATGGTAGTCCATAAGTACATCCTTCAAAGTCCCTAGTCGTGGGTATATCGAGACGGGGCATCGATATACCAGAGTAGACTAGCGTACCTTCTCGACCCATACAGATGGGCGATGGATGATCCCATATCCATTGGTGTTTGACATCAGAGATGATATACGGGTGCTCAGTGGAGACTGGGTACACTGGACGGACTCGCCGAGAACTCCCAGATGGTATTATACCTTACGTCAAATGGCAGTTCTCTGGTGACACTGGTACAGAGTAGTCTGTTGACCCGAGATCGTCATAGAGTCTTGTGTGGTTCCCACTGTGCTTTGATTTCCACCTTACCACGTCCAAGAGGGCATGCAAAATGGTGGTTTTTGGGTACATTCCCGAATCACATGGAGGCAATGAGCGATAGGAGGGGATTCGTCTCTCTCGGTATAGGGAGTTGATGTTGCGCTGTGTTCGATTGGCTATAACAGGAAATCCCTGGCCAGGGTTGCTGAGATTTACTGGTAAGTGTTATCAGTAGTTTCTCGAACTGTTATAGACCTCATATCGACACGACTTATCGAGCTATTGGGGTCTGACGTTTACCACCCCTAGGCGAGATATGCGACATATCAGACGAACAGACCGGACTGTACGGTAAGTGTTACTGGTTGGATTCACAGGAGTGTGAGCGGGCTTGCTCGTCGATCTTCTGATCGCTTAATACCCGGGTGGCCGTTACGTTTAGCAGACCGTTTGCGGCTTGTGGGTGTTTGATATGATCATCACCTGCTGCCGGCGTATTGACGAGTCTTTAGAGTCCTACACAGAGGTTTCCTGGCTCAAGCGAAACGAAATAGGAGCGCATATGGGATATGTGCGGGACCGAGAATAATGCGTGTATGTGATACCGTATTTTATTCTCGCGATGAATGTATCGAATGGTTGTATGTGATATAACCTAGTTATCGAATCAAGGATTGATTCGATAAGTCGATACATTGGATATTAGTCGGTTATATGTGATATGACCGGATCGTTAAATCAAATGTTGATTTAATGATTTAATGCATAATTATATATTTGATATATTACTTTTCATTAACTAGTATTGGTTCACTTTAAATGGATTTTCTCACTTGCATTGCACAAGTTGTATATGTGATATACTTTTGTGCACTTGATTGTATCATATTTGATGATACATGCTTACTTGGGTTTGTGTAAGACTTTAAACCATGTTTAAGTGAATGGTTAGGGTTTTGTTATCCTTTCTTAACTATTTATTTAGTTTATTTCCTTTTAAGGCAAGTAAAGAGAAAAATGGTTGCTTTAAAAGATGAAGCTTGTTGAAGCTTCATGAAGTATTGACCAAGTGACCATTTTTGTCTTCATACCTAACCTAACCATTCACTTAACCTTAGTTTAGTCTCTACACTTGACCATGGTTGGTTTATGATAAGTATTCTTTTATTTTCTATTTGAAAAATATACTTATCATAAGATTTTTCATCTTCTTCTTCTTCTTCTTCAAGAAGAAGCTTGCCTCCATCAATGGCAACTTGAGAAAATGAGTGAGAAATCCAATTCTAAAGTGAACCCACTTCCTATTTCTTCATCCTCTACCTCTTGCCAAGTAGTATAGGGTGTTTTCTTCACAAGTTTCATGACTTGGTGAAGTGGGAGCTTGATCTTGTGATGCCTCGACGTAGATCATCTTCGGCATCGTAGTCGACGACCAAGCCCGCCCATTTCTCCGATGAAGCCGATGCTAGAGTCTGGGATGCGATTTGTACAGCGAGGGGACTTCATCACGGAGCTATGGAGGTGGAGAACCGGATCTACAATGGTTGTATTTCCGTTCGCTTAGAGTAAAGTAGTTTACTTGTTTTTGTTTCGCCTAAAATCTAGTTAACGATCTGTATTAGGGTTTCTCGGCACCCGTAAAATTTCAAATTGGCATGGTTGATGCCTTGTGAGACCTCATTAGTGTGCCTAGGAACCCTACATGACGACCTCAGGTCGATGAACTAACCTGTACACATGTCACCAGGGAACTGCTATCTGACGATATGTATAATACCAACTAGCATGTTCCCGGCGAGTCCTGTCCGGTGTATTCATAACCCAATGAGCACCTGTATACATCTTAGGTGATCAAACTCACACCAGTGGCTTGTGAGACCGGCCACCGCCCCTCGTTGGGGTCTCGACTGTATAAACTAGTCTACTCTGGAGTATCGATGCCCTGTCTCGAAACTCCCACGACTAGGGACACTTTAAGGATGTGCTTACAGACCCCAGCTCCCACGTATATGATCGCCATCATACTGCTGGTAGTCAAGCAAGAATCCTATGGGCTCTATCAATATGCAATAGCGAACTAAAGCATGTATACGATGATAAAGACAAACCAGATAGCATACTATCATTTCGAGCAAGACTGTCATATCGGTATAGGTCCTGTCTCAATCATTGCAATCACGTACCTGCGATCCAATAATTGACTTTGAGGGCACTATCTCCAATAGATGCCACATACATTCTGGGCATTAGGATCTATAGGGATAGATCCAAGAGGTTATTGGGATTGTCCCAAACCAGGTACATCAACACCATCCTAAAAAGGTTTAGTATGGAAGACTCCAAGCGGGGTGCCTTACCCGCTTGCCATGGGGTCACTCTCTCCAAGGACTCTTGCCCAAAGACCGATGAAGAGAGAGCTCGCATGAGCATTATACCCTATGCTTCGGCAGTAGGATCTATAATGTATGCGATGTTATGTACACGCCCAGATGTAGCTTATGCACTTAGTGTTGTAAGCATGTATCAATCCAACCCAGGGGAGAATCACTGGATAGCTGTGAAGAACATTCTTAAGTACTTGCGAAGGACTAAAGAATTGTTCTTGGTGTATGGTAATGGAGATCTCCAAATGGAGGCCTTTACCGATTCGAGCATCCAGAGCGATAAGGACGACAGCAAATCTATCTCTGGGTTTGTATTTACCCTCAATGGAGGGGCGGTAAGTTGGAAGAGTTCCAAACAGGATACCGTTGCAGACTCTACGATGGAGGCTGAGTACATTGCTGCGAATGATGCCGCCAAGGAAGCCGTCTGGATGAAGAAGTTCGTCTCGGAGCTAGGAGTAGTTCCAACCATTATTGATACAATACCATTGTATTGTAATAGTAATGGGGCTATGGTGTTAGCCAAGGAGCCCAGGTCCCATCAGCGGTCCAGACACATCCTGAGGCATTTTCATTTGATCCGGGAGATTGTAGATCGCTGCGAGATCGAGATTAGAAGAGTAGACACAAAGAATAACACCGCGGATCCATTCACTAAGGCCCTCCCTCAGCCGCAGCATGAGCGACTTTTTGAGATGTTGGGTATGAGATACGCCAAAAACTGGCCTTAGTGCAAGTGGGAGATTGTTGGATATATGTATGCCCTAGAGGCCATTATATGATAGTGGATGTATTTATACATGTATACACACACACACACACACACACACACACACACACACACACACACATATATATATATATATATATATATTCAGTGTGCATTCTTGCTCGACATGATAGTATGCTATCTGGTTCTTCTTTATCTGACATGTTGATTTGATCATGCTTTTATTCATTCACACATGTTGATAAAGCCCTGAGGATATAGGCTTGACTACTGTGATTATGATGGAGATCATACTAGTGGGACATCTGTAGTTTATAAGCATATCCTGAAATGTCCCTAGTCGTAGGCATATCGAGACGGGGCATCGATATACCAGAGTAGACTAGCATATATGATACTAGACCCATATGATGGGCGATGGATGTTCCCACATTCATCGATGTTTGACATCGAGATCGTATACGGGTGCTCAGTGGTGACTGGGTACATTGGACGGACTCACCGAGAACTCCTATACGGAATTATATCTATTGTCGGATAGCAGTTCTCAGGTGACACTGGTGCAGGTTAGTCTGTAGACCCAAGATCGTCATAGAGTCTTGTGTGTTCTCCCACTGTACTTTGATTACCACCCTACCACGGCTCTACTGAGTCGTGCAAACAGGTGGCCGTTGGGTACAGTCCCGAGACACACGAAGGCGATGAGCGATAGGAGGGGTTTCGTCTCTCCCGGTATTGGGAGTTGATGCTGTGCTGTGCTCGACTGGCTATATCAGTAAGTCCCTGGCCAGGGTTGTTGAGATTTACTGATAAGTGTTATCAGTAGTTTCTCGATCTGTTATAGACCATTCATCGTTACGACTTATTGAGTTATTGGGGTCGACGTTACCATCCCTAGACTTGATATGCAGCATATCTGACGAAGAGACCGGACTGTACGGTAGTGTTGCCGGTTGGCTCGACGGGAGTTGTGACAGGTTCGCTTGTTTTCTTCTGATCGCTCAATACCCGGGTGGCCATTAAGTTTAGCTGACCGCTTGCGGCTTGGGGGTGCTTGATATGATCATCACCCACTGCCGGCGTATTGACGAGTCTTAGAGTCTCACAATGGAGTTACCTAGTCCAGGAGAAACGATGTGGTGCGCATATGAGATATGCGCGTTGACCCGGTTAAAATACGTGTATGAGATGCCGTATATTAATCGGACGGTTTGCTTTTGGTCGGGTTGTATATGATATGACCGGGTTGCTAAATCAAGTGTTGATTTATCATTTGACCATTAGTTTCTCACTTGAAATCCTTTCTTGTCTTTCTTGTTGTATGCATGCATGTATACATTTATTCTTATTCATGCACATATGGATGTGCATGCACACATACATGCATACATCATTCTATCATGGTTGTTGATATAGTGGATGGTGGCAATATAAGACTCACACCTTTTATAAAATATATGGATATTATTTTTCGAAAAGAAAAATGAAAAATGGAAATTGTTTCATGGTTGAATATTTTATTCTTTCATTAACCCTTTTGTTTAACCATGATTTAATTTCTATGGTCATTTTTTTTCCAAACTAAAATATCTAGATATTTTATAACCTTGGTTAAGAATGAGAGATAGAAAATATATATATTCTATTTTCTTATTTTTATTTACAAGCTTATCATTATCTTGAGTTTTAGAAAGCCATCATCTTCTTCCTCCTTTCTCTCTTGCTCTCTAGTTTTCTCAAGTGAGCCAAAGAGTGACCAAGTTATGATTTTGAAGTGAGAAAACCAACCACAACACCATTCTACACCAGTCTTGCCCATTAGTGTAGAGTGTTAGCTTCCATTTCTTCTCTTGATCTTGTGAAGCTTCAAGCTTGGACAAAGAGGACTCCGGGTGGATCGTCGTGGACCTAGAGGATCTCAAGCGGACCTTTTTCCAACCCTCAAGTAGCCAATGAGTCTAACGTAGGGAGCTACAAAGGTTGTACTCTCAAAACCCTAGCTTTTTCTACTTGTGTTTGCGTTAAAGTTTAGTTGCCCTAATTTTTCTAGCATGATCCTTAAGTTAGTTTCTTTAGCACCAAGTAATTTTAAAATATGGCATGTGTGTTACCTCCAAACCCTTGTAGTGGTGCTGTAGGAAACCCTTCATACCAACCTCATTGTCCTAATGGACACTGGACAACATACAATACTTTGTATAAGTCTCCTGAGTTCAATAACTCAAACCTTGTGCATCGTAGGTTGAAAACTGTACTATGGTTAAGAATAATTACACCGCTGTTGAATGCACCTTACTTAATCACCAACTGATATAGGTAAATGTTATAGACATAATTTCAAAAAGTTATATCTCACTTTATAAAATAAACATACAGATATATCAGTTTGAAATTGGTACATAACAATCGGATATTCAAAACCAAATATTTGTCGTCAGGCAATAACCCAGGTGATTTCCTTAAATATCACCAATTACATCGAATTTCGATATAATTACAATAAAATCGCCTAATTCCTAATATCTTACTCCCACTCACCATCTGTAACGCCATACAGATGTGAGAATCAAATTTGGTAAATACATACCCTGGAGTCAGAATCAAATTGGGAAAATAGTTTTCATTTAATATCGCACAGTGAAACTGAAATATGAAAATGTTTCGAAGGGGTATCCGAGTATTCCTAGTAATGTTCCACTATCCATATTCATGACTGTAGCCGTATATTTCTTTGCCATCTCACCAATCCCTTTATTTGTCTTTACATATTACCTTCTGTACACCACCCTTAGGCTAAATGGTTTTCTTCCTTCTCTACCGTTCGACACCAGCTTATGGTTTGGAAGAAGACTATCCAATAAGTGTAATAGGTGTACCCTCCTTATACCAGGAGCCCTCGCAACTTGAGAGAGGGTAATGGGAAAAGACATCTGAATAATCCTATTCTATTTCTCCTGAACCGGAAACCATCCTCAAATCTGGAACGAATTCCTTCGAGTTCGTATGTAACTATACGATGGCATGTCCAAGCATTATGGGCGTTCGTAGTGATAAAAAGTGTTCTGGAGAAATCCAAAGTGGATGTAGGAGTGGCAGAGGTGTAGGGTTCCTAGGCACCCTAATGAGGTCACACAAGGCATCGAACATGCCAATTTCAAAAAATCTAGGTGCCGAGAAACCCTAATACGGATCGTCGGCTAGATTTCTAGGCGAAAAGCAAACTAGTTAACACTTAACTATAAGAATACGGAAATACAACCTTTGTAGATCCGGTGCTCCACCTCCATAGCTCCGCAACGAAGTCCCCTCGCTGTCCTAGTGAATTCCCGAGCTCTAGCGTCGGCTTCGTCGGAGAAATGGCGAGCTAGGTCGTCGATGTCCATGCCGAAGATGATCTACGTCGAGGCATCGCTAGATCAAGCTCTCACTTCACCAAGTCATGAAACTTGTGAAGAAAACACACTCTACTACTTGGCAAGAGGTAGAGGATGAAGAAATAGGAAGTGGGTAGACTTTAGAATTGGATTTCTCACTCATTTTCATCAATCACCATTGATGAAGTGAAGCTTTCTTCATGAAGGATGATGAAGAAGAAGAAGCTAATTGTTATGATAAGTTATTTAAAAAAGAAAAGAAAAAGGATACTTATCATAATAATAACCATGATTAGGTGTAGAGAATAGACCATGGTTAATTGCAAGGGTTAGGGTTAAGCATGAGACAAAATGGTCACAAAGTCAAAGCTTCATGAAGCTTCAAAGAAAGAAACAAAATTTGCAACCATTTCATTTCTAATCTTTTCCAAATAAATAAATAAATAAATGATTAAGAAAAAGAAAACCCTAATCATCAATTTAACCATGGTTTAATCTTTACACTTAACCAAGTTAACATGTATCATCAAACATGATACAATCAAGTGCACAAAACTATATCGAATATACAATGTGCACATCCGAGCGAGAAAATCCATCTTAAGTAAACCGATACTAGTTGATGCAAACTAATATATCAAATATATAATTATGCATTAAATCATTAAATCAACACTTGATTTAACGATCCGGTCATATCGCATATAACCGACTAGTATGCGATATAACCTAGTTATCGAATCAATACTTGATTCGATAGCTAGGTTATATCGCATACAACCAATCGATACATTCATCGCGAGAATAGAATACGGTATCACATACACGCATTATTCTCGGTCCCGCACATATCTCATATGCACTCCTATTTCGTTTCGCTTGAGCCAGGAAACCTCTGTGTAGGACTCTAAAGACTCGTCAATACGCCGGCAGCAGGTAATGATCATATCAAACACCCACAAGCCGCAAGCGGTCTGCTAAACGTAACGGCCACCCGGGTATTGAGCGATCTGAAGATCGACGAGCAAGCCCGCTCACACTCCAGTGAATCCAACCAGTAACACTACCGTACAGTCCGGTCTGATCGTCTGATATGTCGTATATCTCGCCTAGGGGTGGTAAACGTCAGACCCCAATAGCTCGATAAGTCGTGTCGATATGAGGTCTATAACTATTCGAGAAACTACTGGTAACACTTACCAGTAAATCTCAGCAACCCTGGCCAGGGATTTCCTGTTATAGCCAATCGAACACAGCGCAACATCAACTCCCTATACCGGGAGAGACGAATCCCCTCCTATCGCTCATTGCCTCCATGTGACTCGGGACTGTACCCAAAAACCACCGTTTTGCACGCCCTCTTGGATGTGGTAAGATGGAAATCAAAGCACAGTGGGAACCACACAAGACTCTATGACGATCTCGGGTCAACAGACTACTCTGTACCAGTGTCACCAGAGAACTGCCATCTGACGTTAGGTATAATACCATCTGGGAGTTCTCGGCGAGTCCGTCCAGTGTACCCAGTCTCTACTGAGCACCCGTATATCATCTCTGATGTCAAACACCGATGGATATGGGATCATCCATCGCCCATCTGTATGGGTCGAGAAGGTACACGCTAGTCTACTCTGGTATATCGATGCCCCGTCTCGATACACCCTCGACTAGGGACTTTGAAGGATGTACTTATGGACTACCATGTCCCCAGTAGTATGATCCGCATCATAGTCCAGGTAGTCAAGCACACATCCTAAGGGCTTTACCAACATGTAACAGAGAGACAATCAGTATACACGTTAAGGTAAAGAGTAACCAGATAGCATACTATCATGTCGAGCAAGAAAGTCCTCCCTATATATGTCCCAGCATCCACTACAATATACATCC
Organism: Agapanthus africanus; assembly: GCA_030015575.1. NCBI lineage: Eukaryota > Viridiplantae > Streptophyta > Magnoliopsida > Asparagales > Amaryllidaceae > Agapanthus > Agapanthus africanus. The sequence continues at coordinate 427,947,435 of CM057345.1, read as the reverse complement.
AATGTACAGTAATGGCCTCTAGGGCATACATATAACTAACAAGAGGTATACACGGTTTTGTCGTGAATGATAGCAGTCGCAATTTTCTTTGCCGTTATTCTAATCCCTTTATTATGTCTTTACTTATTACCTTCTGTACACCTTCTTTAGGCTAATTGGTTTTCTTCCTTCCCTACCCTTCGGCACCTGCCTATGGTTTAGAAGAAGACTATCCAATAAGCGTAATAGGCGTACTCTCCTAATCCTAGGAGCCCTTGCAACCTGAGAGAAGATAAAGGGAAAAGACAACTGAATAATCCTATTCGATTTCTCCAGAACCGGAAACCATCCTCGAACTGGAACAAGTTCCTTCGAGTTTGTATGTAACTATACGGTGGATTTAACCAATAGGAGTGGATGTTCGTAGTAATACGGGGTGTTCTGAAGAAATGCAAAGGTAAAGAAAGAGCGGCAATGATTTATGCGACTAAATGAAAATCCAAAAGCCAAGGTGTTTTAAGAAGGTTCGGTTAATTTGGTTCATGAGTTTTAGTTAAGGGTCGGGCCATGGTCGCTGCCAGAGAGAGAGAGAGAAAAGAAACACTCAGCGTGCACTCCAACCTAGATCAGAATGGTTAATCACTTTATCTAATCAGGATGTCTCCCACTGTTTTCTCGAATTCTCCTCCAAACCCTAAAGGAGAATTAGTCGGGATCATCTAAAATCACCCGAGAAGTAATTCTACTCATCAGTGGGAATCGGGATCCAACCATCATCGCATGATAACTTGATGGAAGCCACTCATGTTACCATACTCCAGAAGGTATGCGCAAGCCTGGCATGTTTCCTGTATGTTTGAAACTCCCGATGTTATTTTTGCCCCAAGCGGTTTATGACCTTGACTTTGGCCAACAAATCATAACACACAAGTCAAGATCTACCCATCATTGTCCTGATTGATTTAGACCCACCCGCACACACCCTTGATTTTGGCCAACAAAGTGGTACGACTGTCCTAAACCATTGCATATCCATGCAACGGACAAGCAATACACAGCTACCGCACACGATGCCTTGACTTTGGCCAACAAACACCGCACGAATACTATGTGCTACTTATCCAAAATGACGGAGGGCTATGGCTGGTTTTTTGCAAAAAACTTTTAACGTAATGAACTTGATATAGTTGAAGGAATCCAAATGGTTTTACAAATATATAGTGGTGAAAACTTTTGCTAAAGAGGTCATTCCCGGTGAAGGGATCTCGACTCTTTCCTCATCGAATGAGGTGCAGCATATTCCAAACTGAATACCATGATGCAAAACAAAAAAATCGACTAAAGAAAAGTTATTACGTTGACGCAAACTTCTGCTCAAAGGGTCACTCCCAATGAAGGGATCTCGGCCCTTGCCTCGTCGATTGAGGTGCAGGATATTCCCAATCGAATACCACTATGCAAAGAAAAAGATAACGTCTGTAATGTTAGTTTTTAAAAACTTGGTTCCAACAACATCATATATAGGTTTGTTTTCCTTGCATTGATCATGTTTACCACCGAAAGCCGGGAAAGACGAACGTCTTGCCTGAATTTAGGGGCAGATGCTATTTGGTTTTATCCATCCACCTCTCTAAAAATGCCAAGTTGATTTATTGCACCGTGTATCGGAGGTCTGGATGGATGCGGCCGTTGTAGCAGACTTCGTCAGATTCCCCCTCATTTCTGAGGGGTTTTTGATTGTGGGGACGCTCTTCCCTGCAGGCGCAAGCCCCTGCAGTTAATTACGTTACCGCGTAGTGATAACCACTTTCTTTTGCTCCAGATGTTCACTTCATGTCGTGTGTGTTTGTTTTATTTTTGGCTGCCCGTGGATTGTATATGGAGACTAATTTTTGTTGTCGCCCGTAGGGCATGGATTAGTCCAAATCCGTATTTTCTTAGATTTGGGTTTGGTTTTATTTAAGGATTGTTAATCTCGTTTGAGATTAAGATCAACTTAAATGTTTGTTGAGGATACGTTAGTCTAATTTTAGACTAAGATCTACTCAGTACGGATTTTGGATCATTCGGACCCAACAAAAGAGCATTTGGGCTCTATGGTTTTAGTTTAAGAATGTTACGGTCCGTTGTTAGTTTAAGAACGTTGCGGTCCATAGATCACCATTTTTGGTGTGAGGGTTTAGTTTAAGGACGTTTCGGTCCACAGCTAGTTTAAGGACGTTGCGGTCCATAACTAGTTTAAGGACGTTGCGGTCCATTGGGGTGTGCTCATGGGTTTGGGAGTGTACCAAAAGAGCTGTTGGTTGTCGGGACCCTCCATCTCTCTGAAGACGTTGAAGGATTACAACGACATGTATCAGAGGTATGGAGAGATGTACCCTTGAACCGAACTCCAGATTGATGGGAGAGATCATGGTGGAACGAACATCATTTTAGATGCCATGTATTAGGAGATCATTAGTCATCTTTGGAACTAAGATCGATATGGGGGAGACCTGAGTATAGGAGGGCTTAGTTGATTGATGGTCAAAAGGTTTTTGGCTTCGGGAGACTTGGCTAATTTGAGCTAAGGTTAGCCTCTCATAGTGTTAAACACTAATATCTGCTCGGCCCTCACGTGCTCCCACGTGAGGCTCAAAAGTAGTGTTAAACACTAAAATTTAGGGCGCTCACGTGAGGCACGTGAGGCGCCTGAAAGTTGGCACTGTATACTTGGGTCCAAATCCCCATCTGTATATAAGTGTTAAACACTTAATCACGTGTGGGCACGTGAGGCGTCCCAAAGCTGGGCACTGTCTCTTTGGATTTATTCTCTCTTCCTTTATAAGTGCTAAGCACTATTGGGGGTCACGTGTGGGCATGTGAGGCGCCCTAAAGTTGGGAACTGTCTTTGGTTTATTCCCCCTTCCTTTACAAGTGCTAAGCACTATTGGGGGTCACGTGTGGGCACGTGAGGCGCCCCAAAATGGGAATTGTCTTTGATTTATTCCCCTTTTCCTCTCACGAGTGCTAGTTCGAGGGTCACGTGGGAACATGTGACTGCCCTAGGAGGCACTTCTAGTTCTTCTTTTAAGTGCTCGCGTGTAAACCACGTGACTCGATCTCAACCATTCTTTTATTGTTCGTCAGAGGCGCTCACATGGGAAACACGTGAGGTTTTATTATAGAGTTAAACACTAATGAATCACCAGTTCTTTCGTGGTTCTGAGGAATCAAGTTCTCCTTTTGTTCTTTGCAGGGATTAAATTCTTTTTAAAGGGTTAAACCCTAGTTTCAGAGAAATTAAATTTCCATATGCTTTGTAAGACTTAAGCTCTTTTGAACTCGGTTCTTTCCCCTAGATTTTGAATCTGCATGACAGAATCTCCCTGATGAGAATTAAATTCTCAACTTGTGGGGAGATCTGCTTCTGCAGATCTTAACCAGAAGAAGAACTAAGCTCTTTGAGAAGAGTTAAACTCTTAGTTTGAGAATTAAATTCTCTTTTGTTTTGTGGGAGCTTTTGGGAGGGGTTCCTCTTCTTTAGAGAATTAAATTCTCTCTCTATTTTTCTTCCCCTCTCCCTCTGTGTATTTTTTTCCTCTTCTCCTTGCTCCTATTTATATGAGAAGAAAAAGAATCAATTTGTTAAGGGAATCTCTCATTGAGAGATCATGATTGATTTCATGATTTTTTAGATTAATCGGTGAATTTTATTCACCGTTGGATTTTTATCCAAAGACTCTCTGCTTAACAGAGAAGATTTCTTGTTTTTTTAACAAGATTATGAATTTCTTGTTAGTTTTAACAAGATTAGAATTTTATTCTATCATATCCTTTTAGTTTAACAAGATCAAAAATATATTTTCTTAATATAGAATTTACTTCTATCATATAGATATCTCGTGAGTTTAATAAGATTATAATTTTATTCTAACATAGAATTCTGATCATATGAATATCTTGTTAATTTAACAAGATTAGGAAAATATTTTCCTATGATAGAACTTTATTCTACCAGATGATCACCGTTAGATCTTTGATCCAAAGGTCCTCTGTTTAACAGAGAAGATCATTCTAGTTTGAGGAAGATCAGGAAAATATTTTCCAAATAGAATTTAATTCTAGAATTTGACAGGAGCATTTTAAATTAGGGCGCTCACCTGCTTTGCACGTGAGTAGTAAAAGAACTCACGTGTTTAACACGTGACCCCTAGTGTGGCTTTTAGCCAGTTTATTTTCAGCGCTCATATGCTTTACATATGAGCGCTCACGTGTTTCATACGTGAGGCCTGTTTGGCCATTAGTTGTTTTATTTGGTTTATTTTCAGCGTCCATATGCTTTGCATATGAGCGCTCACGTGTCTAGCACATGAGGCATGTTTGGCCATTAGTTGTTTATGTTCAGCGCTCATACGCTTTGCATATGAGCGCTCACGTGTTTTACATGTGAGGTCTTTTTGGCCATTAATTGTTTTTGTTCAGCACACATGTTTTACATGTGAGGCCTGTTTGGCCATTAATTGTTTTTGTCTAGCGCTTATACGCTCTGCATATGAGCGCTCTGTAGGGTTATCCAAGACGGCAGCAAGGTTTCGGGAGGCATCATCCATACCAAATTCAAATTTTGCCAAAACCCTAACAAGAATCGTTAACTAGAAATAATACGGAATAAGAAAAGCAAACACTTTGCAATCTAAGTGAGAGCAAGAAATACAACCTTTGTAGATCGGTCCTTCACTTCAATAGCTCCGTGTAGAAGTCCCCTCCGCTGCGATCGTGAACTCCGGACTCTAGAGAAGCTCCACAAGAAGAACGAACGTGCTTGCTTCGATGACTTCGAGGCCGAAGATGATCTACGTCGGGGAGACACTAACTCAAGCTATTCCTTCACTAGGTCATGAACTTTGTGAAGAGAACACCCTATACTACATGGCAAGTAGTAGAGGATGAAGAAGTAGGAAGTGAGCTCACTTTAGAATTGATTTTCTCACAACTCCATTAGAGCTAGCAAGCTTTTTCATGGAGCTTGAAGAAGAAGAAGACGACTTGTGAATCATTCATCCAAATCAATTATGTAACCATAGGTGAGTTAAAGCTATCATGCTTAACTCATATAGAGAATAAACCATACACTATGGTTAAGGGTTGGGTTTGATAATATCTTATGGAATGACAAAAGAGTTGACTTTGTCAAAGTTTCTACAAGCTTCATGAAAGCTTGACAACTTTGACTAAGTCATTCTCTTTTGTTATTCTTAAGACATAAACAAAACCCTAATTTAACCTAATCATGGTATAAGTCTCATACACCCATCTTGTATGTATCATCAAGCTTGATACAAACATGTACACTTGCATATATCACATATAAACAATGTGCACAATCTAGTGAGAAAATAAATCATAAGTGAGCTAATAATAGTTAATGTAATGTAATATATCAAATATATAATTATATATTAAATTATTAAATCAACTCTTGATTTAAAAATACGGCTATAACCGACTAATATCATGTGTAACAACTTATCGAATCAACACTTGATCCGATAACCCGGCTATATCGCATACAACCGATCAATGTCACGAATCGCGAGAATAGAATACGGTATCTCATATCTTATTAATCTCGGTCCCGCACATATCACATATGTGCTCCCACTCCATTTCGCTTGAGCCAGGAAACCCCTGTGTAGGACTCTAAAGACTCGTCAATACGCCGGCAGTAGGTGATGATCATATCAAACACCCACAAGCTGCCAGCGGTCTGCTAAACGTAACGACCATCCGGGTATTGAGCGATCAGAAGATCAACAAACAAGCATGCTCACACTCCTGTGAATCCAACCAGTAACACTACCGTACAGTCCGGTCTCTTCGTCTGATATGTCGCATATCTCGTCTAGGGGTGGTAAACGTCAGACCCCAGTAACTCGATAAGTCATGTCGATATGAGGCTCATAACGGGTCGAGAAACTACTGATAACACTTATCAGTATATCTCTGAAGCAGCCTTGGCCAAGGACTTCTTGTTATAGCCAATCGAGCACATCGCAACATCAACTCCCTATACCGGGAGAGACGAAACCCCTCCTATCGCTCATTGCCTCCATGTGATTCGGGACTGTACCCAAAAGCCACCGTTTTGCACGTTCTCTTGAACGTGGTAAGGTGGAAATCAAAGCACAGTGGGAATCACACAAGACTCTATGACGATCTCGGGTCTACAGACTAACCTGTACCAGTGTCACCAGAGAATTGCCATCTGACGATAGGTATAATACCATCTAGGAGTTCTCGGCGAGTCCGTACAGTATACCCAGTCTCCACTGAGCACCCGTATACTGTCTCTGATGTCAAACACCAATGGATATGGGATCATCCTGTTAGTGTTTATGCCCTAGAGGCCATTACTGTATCATACTAGTTTGTATATTACTTAATGGAAACTTGGGATATTCACAATTGTATTGACAGTCTTGCTAAAAATGGTAGGATGCTACTTGGTTTGTTTCTACTTTAATATGTACATATGTTTCTTTTAACATATCGCTTATACATATTAGTAGAGCCCTCAGGATCTTTGCTTGATTACCAGCGTTGTGATGGCAGCTACACTAGTGGGGGCTGGGTAGTCTATAAGCAACATCCTATACAGGTCCCTGGTCGTAGGATTATCGAGACGGGGCATCGATACTCCGGAGTAGATTGGTGTATACACTTCTCATCCCAGCATGGGGAGATAGTCTGTCCCACAGCCATCAGTACGTCGTACTGGAGATAGTATGCAGGTGCTCGTTAGATTACGAGTACACCGGATAGGACTCGCCGGGAACTGCAGGTTGGTACTATACCCATCGTCAGATAGCAGTTCCCAGGTGACATGAGTACAGCTTAGTCCGTCGACTTGACACTGCTACTTCGCCTCGGGTGTGTTCCCACTGTACTTAGATTACTACCCTACCACGGCTCAAAGGAGTCATGCAAACAGGTAGTAGTTGGGTGCAGTCCCGAAGCACTTGGAGGCAGTGGCAGTTAGACAGGATCCGTCTCTCCCGGTATTGGGGGTTGATATCGCGCTGTATATGGAGAGCCATTACGCAAAGTCCCTGGCCAGGGCAAGCGAGATTTACTGGTAAGTTCCAGTAGTTTCTCAAGGTGTAATAGGCTACACTCCGACACGACTTATACCGCTATTAGGGGTCTGACGTTTACCGCCCCCTAGGCCCGATATGCGATAGTCCTAGACGAACAGACCGGACTGTACGGAGATTGTCACATCAGGCTCAGTTGGAGTTCGGATGGGTTTCCTCATCGTCCTTCTTATCGACATCTACCTGGGGACCGTTACGTACAGCTAGTACCGCTTACGGCCTATGGTTAAACCCACTGCCAGCGTAGTATCGAGTCTTTAGAGTCCCACACAGAGAGTTTCCCTGCACCGGGTAAAAGGTGTAGAGGCCGTATGGTTTTACGGTAGGGCCGCGATCACTTATATACATTTGTGCACGTACTATGATCGGGCAGATAATATTAGCGGGCTTTGGTTTAAGCCAGATTCTAGTATTATACAGATGGATTTATTTAGTCAAAGATTATCCGTGTTTTTCGGAAATACGGATGGGAGGGGCAGTCTCATAATTTCTCGGGAAGCTTCTAGAAGAAGGTGCCTCATTTGTGTTTATTTCCTTTTAGGATTTAAACTAAATGAGGTGGAGGATGAGGTGTATGTTTACATTAAATGCTTAATGACTCATGAGGTGATTCACACTTAGAATTAAATGAAGCATGCTAGATATTATCTTGATATTATCAAGAGAGATATTATTATTCTTCATATTATTCTAGCATGAGAATTATTCATTTCATTATCACAAAACACTTCTCTCTCCTCAAGTCTTCATCTTCTTCCTCAAACCCTAAAAGCTCTCATATGTTGAGAATTCTAGGGTTTAAAGTGATTAAGCAATCCATCTAAATACTCTACACCATCTAGGACTTCTAGATTAGCAAACTAGAATCCGTAGTTATCTCAGATTTGAGATAGGAGCTCGGACTATAGACTCTCGGGTGGATCGTCTTTGACTCGAGGAGGCCGTTGAGGTGCCCATGTTTCATAGAGCCTACGAGGTGTGGAGGACAGCGATGAAGACCCGAAGGACTTGTAACGTGAGGTATAACTTCGAATCCGAGTAGTTAAACCTCAAGTAGTTTGCTATCTATGGTTTGTGTTCGATCCTTGGTTTGAGTCGATGTTGCGAAGTTCGTAAAAATCATTTTTTGCTAATTTCGCCTCCCCGCGGACACGTGGGGTGCATGACATCGACTTACAGTGGTATCAGAGCCATTCACAAATCTTAGATAGCTTGTAGCGATGTTAGAATTCCGCCGTTTTTGTCGCCGGAAAACTGTTGACAAAAACAGTTTTGAAAAGTGATGTTTTGAGTTGTTTGCACACCCCTCAGGCTCACAATTTGAACCGAGAAGCCGCGGGATGAAACGTGCGTATCCCGGGGAACCCCAGGGGGGACCAACGGCCGGGAACACCCCCAAGGCCACCAATTGGTGGCCTTGGAGCTACTGACCTGAGAGACCCGCAACTGGTCTCTCAGGTCTGTCCTCCTTTGGGGACCACCTCATGGTGGCCCCCAGGGGTGGCCCCCCACTCGACGTATTATCATGTATCTTCACCTCTGCGAAGATTCGGGTGGGTTTCGAGTTCGTTTCGACTCCCGGATTGGCTCAAAACTTTCAGTTTTTAAAATTTAGTTCACTGGATTTTCGGGTTTTGGAAAATTGGATGTGTTTGCTAATTGCGTGCGGGATTCTAATGTCGTTGTTATTTTACAAGCTTGGTGTTATTTATATGTGTTCGTAAACTTCCGCTAATTGCTAGTATATCGGTTAGTTGGGGGTTGCACATTTCTGTGATGGATTTGTTGGTTTGTGTATATGAACTTCATTGGATTGTCGTGGATGAATAGCCGGGGATATGAGATGAGAGTTTTTATTTTTCAATCGATGTAAATTGTAATATGTTGTAATATTCTTTTGCGGGGCACATCCGGGTTGAGCTTGTAGCCACCGTTGTATTATTTCATTTACTGTTTTTTGCTCCTAGGATAGACCCAAGACGGGGTGCACAAACTACCGGGTACTTTGAAGTGTTTAATGGCCTACTCACGTCGTTGAGGGAGACTGTTTCACTTCTGGTACTAGGCGGGTAGTTTACCGCACCCTTAGGGGTCTAGGGTGGGGTTTGGCTATTCATCGCGACCGTGTAATCCGTCTTTTGTTGCAGGCTCAAACGAAACGCGGATTCCTAGTATATCCAATATGTTCATCTGTGATCTGGAATGCCTATTATTGCGTCTGACGAATGTACAATATCTATATATGATATCTAGTAGGCATTACTTATGTTTTGCATCCGCGCTAGCCTAGCCCCCGCTCTGTCGTTAGTTAAGTAACCTAACGGGTGAATGACGAGACCCAGTGGCGAATGCGGATGGCATAAGCGGACGTTGTATTTCGTTGTTTTCTGCAATGATAGGATAAATGATGGGACGCATTATATTAATGTAAAGAAAACAAAGCAAAGCTGAATCGTTGGAACAAATTTAAAAGAAACCACTCGGTTATTTTAAAAGAGCAGAATTTTTAATCGCGGAGCTTTAACCACTCCTTTTAAAAAAAGCTATCAGGTTCCTTCGATTATATCAAGTTCACTACGTTCACGGTTTCGCCAAAACCAGTCATAGCCCTCGTCATTTCATATGGATGGTCAGTAGTATTCAAGCTATGTTTGTTGGCCTTCGTCAAGGCATAGTGTTTGGTAGCTGCTGGGCTATTCATATGTAGCATAGATAGATGAGTTGGTTTGGGACAGTCGTACTGCCATTTAGCCAACGTCAGGGGTATGTACGGGTGGGTTCAAATTAACAAGATAATGATGGGTAGAACTTAACATGTGACTTATGATTTGTTGGCCTTCGTCAAGGTCATAAGAGCACGGGGCAAAAATCTACATCGGGAGTTTCTAAAGAAACTAAAACTTGCTAGTGTTGCATACCATTTGGAGTTTGATAATATTGGTAGGATTCCTTCAGCATTATCACACGATGATATCTGGATCCCGATCCTACTGTGAGTATATGCTACTCATCAGGAGATTCGTCACTTAACGATCAATGCTATAAACCAAGTAGGTGTCTAGAACAGTGTCAGTGGGGGAAAAGAAGTTATTTAATTAAGGAACTTCGCGAAAGCGTCGTAAAACCTCCCTCGAAGTACCAACACTAGCCTGGCTGAACGGTTAAGCAAGTATTGTACGGTGAGATAAGTCCTGACTAATTCTTCTTTTATGGTTTGAGGAAGGATTCGAGAAACAGTGGGAGCCATCCTGTTTAGATAAACTTAAAACCAATCTAAACTTGCAAGAGTATCATGCTAAAGTGTTTTCTTCTCTCTCTCTTAACTGCAGCGACCATGTGACCATGACTAGGTTACATCTAGCTAACAAGTTAACTGAATCTGACTTTTATGACCGGCAAAGGTCTGTCCAGATGTCTATTGCCTATGACAAGCTGGACCACCCTATTACTACTCAAGCCCCCGCTGTCCCAGGTCCAGTTTCCACCGTCGCGGATATGGATATCCGTCAGATAAGGGAAAAGGAGAGTGCGAATGCTAAGTGCCTCGTATTGGCTTCAGTTGATGGTGTATACCAGAAGCAGCACGGGAAGATGGACTTAGTTTCCATCTTCCTCCATAACAAAGATTTATATGAAGAGCAATCTCGTATCGCAAGATATAAGACCTCGAACGAATTGCTTCAAGCGTGGTTGGCTGTCGGGTCATCTGTAGAGGACGACGTCCTTACGATGACTAGCTATGTTGATGAGCTCACGGACCTGGAGACCACGTTGGAAAACGGGTCATATGCTGACTTATTTCCACAGTCCCTACCCTCTACTTACACTCTGAAAGAAACCAGGGAGACACCCGCTCTGCTTAATGGGGGATTTTCTTCTTCTACATCCAAGGCGAAAGCAAAGGGTGAAAAGAAGAAGACTTCCACAAAGCCGATATACGGTGTCAGTGAAGTAGAAGGAAAGGGAAGAGCAAAAGTTTCGGGACTTGGTGTAGGGAATGAGGGATGTTCCTATTGTTATGGGAACGGGTATTGGCAGAAGGATTGCAGGGCTTTGGAAGCCAGTAGCCAGGACTCGAAGCATGTTGTGGCTTCGGCCTTGAGTGTGTTTGTAATTGAGAACTGTTTGTCAATTAACTCTACTTCCTGGATACTAGATACCGGAGCAGGATCTCATATCTGTAATTCATTACATACTTTGAGAAACTGTAGAGTTATCAGGGTAGGCGATTTGTCTCTCAGAGTTGCGAACGGAATGAGCGTGGATGCTGAATCCGTGGGAGAATATCGCCTAGGTTTGACAAGTGGGCAGATATTGATTCTACATAACTGTTTGTTTGTACCTAGTTTGACTTGTAATATCATATCAGTGTCCTCACTTTCAAGAGAGGGATATGATTTTACATTCGTAAGCGATGTGGTTCACATCCACCTAAATCAAGTTCTGATTGGGTCCGGTACATTAGATGACGGTATATACGTATTGAAACAAGCTCAGGTTTTCCATGTCCAGAACACACTTAAAAGAAAGTCTCCGGAAATAAATCAAGCTTTCTTATGGCATTGTAGACTAGGTCACATCAATGAAACACGGTTGATTAAGTTATATAGAGAAGGATATTTGAATCCGTTCGAATATCAATCTTATGCTACTTGTGAATCTTGTCTTATGGGAAAGATGACAAAGACTCCGTTTTCTGGACACGGAGTAAGAGCGAGCGAGCTCTTGGGACTCATACACAGCGATGTGTATGGTCCAATGTCTACACATGCGCGAGGTGGTTATTCCTACTTCATTACTTTTACGGATGATTTCTCTAGGTATGGACATATCTTCTTGATGAAGCATAAATCCGAGGCCTTTGAGAAATTCCGGGAATACAAGAATGAAGTGGAAAACCAAACAGGCAAAAGTATCAAGACACTGAGATCTGATCGAGGTGGTGAATACTTAAGTGCCGAGTTCCTGGGTTACTTAAAAGAGAATGGAATTCTCTCTTAGCTTACTCCTCCATACACACCACAACACAACGGTGTATCGGAAAGGCGGAATGAACCCTATTGGATATGGTTCGTTCCATGATGAGTAAGGCTGAGTTACCGCGATCTTTCTGGGGTTATGCACTAGAATCAGCTGCATATCTTTTGAACAAGGTTCCAACCAAGACTGTGCCTACCACACCATATCAGATGTGGAGTGGGAAGAAACCCTATCTTCAGTACCTGAAGACATGGGGATGTCCAGCTTTTGTTAAAAAGCAGCATGCGGACAAGCATGAGGCACGCTCAGTACAGTGTAAGTTTGTGGGATATCCAAAGAACTCCTAGGGGTATTGTTTCTGTTACGCAGAGGAACAAAAGGTTTTTGTTTCTCGTCATGCCCACTTCTTGGAAGCTGAATTTTTAGAAAATCAGAAGAGTGGGAGCGCAATAGAACTGGAAGAAATTCCAGAACCACATGCTGTTACTGAAAGTTTGGTAGAACAAGAAGGTTCAGAAGAAAGGGACATCCCAGCGCCTATCCGCAGAAGTAGCAGACAATCTCATCCGCCTGAGAGATACTATGGTTTTCTCATAAACGGGGATTGAGAAGATTGCATCATTGATAATGATGACCCTACTAGCTTCCAGCAAGCCATTCAGAGCGGCGACTTGGTAAAATGGCTAGATGCAATGCGGACCGAAATAGAGTCCATGTACACTAACAAAGTATGGACTTTAGACATTGCTCCAGATGGGGTAAAACCCGTAGGATGCAAATGGATTTTCAGAAAGAAGATTGGGGTGGATGGACAGGTTGAAACCTATAAGGCTAGACTTGTTGCAAAGGGTTTTCGTCAAAGACCTAGTTTGGACTATGACGAAACCTTTTCTCCAGTGGCTATGCTCAAATCCATTCGGGTCCTTCTTGCCATTGCTGCCTTCCACGATTATGAGATCTGGCAGATGGACGTAAAGACAGCTTTTCTAAATGGTAATTTGGGAGAATGTATCTATATGGATTAGCCAGAGGGATTCATTCAGAGTGGGAGCAGCGGTAAAGTGTGCAAGTTGCTTATGTCCGTTTATGGACTAAAGCAGGTATCGCGGAGTTGGAACATCTGTTTTGATGATACTGTCAAAGAATTCGACTTTATCAAGAATTCAGATGAACCATGCATATACAGTAAGATTGTAGGGAGAGCTGTAGTATTCCTCGTCTTGTACGTGGATGACATTCTCCTAATAGGAAATGATATTCCTATGCTACAGTCAGTCAAAGGATTCTTGTCACAGAAGTTCTCTATGAAGGACCTGGGTGATGCCACCTACATTCTGGGGATCCAGATCTATCGTGATAGATTAAAGAGGATGTTGGGACTTTCGCAGTCCAGGTACATAGACACCATATTGAAAAGATTTAGTGTGGAAGATTCTACGCGCGGTAACCTACTAGCTTGTCATGGAATCACCCTTTCCAAAGAGACGTCTCCCAAGACTGATTTGGAAAGGGCTCGCATGTCGATTATACCCTATGCTTCTGCGGTAGGCTCTATAATGTATGCGATATTATGTACCAGACCAGATGTAGCATACGCATTGAGCGTTGTAAGCCGGTATCAGGCAAACCCAGGGGAGAAGCACTGGATAGCAGTAAAGAACATTCTCAAGTACCTGAGGAGGACTAAGGAGATGTTCTTAGTGTATGGCGGAAAAGACCTCCAAATCGAGGCCTTTGCCGACTCCAGCTTCCAGAGTGACAAGGATGACTCCAAGTCCATGTCGGGTTATGTGTTTACCCTCAATGGAGGGGCGGTTTGTTAGAAGAGTTCCAAGCAGGACACCGTTGCTGACTCGACGATGGAAGCGGAGTACATAGCTGCTTGCGATGCCGCAAAAGAAGTTGTCTAGATTAAGAAGTTCCTCACAGAACTTCAGGTGGTTCCTACCAGTGTTGATCCAATACCTCTGTATTGCGACAACAACGGCGCTATAGCTTTAGCGAAGGAACCCAGGTCCCATCAGAAGTCCAGACACATCTTAAGGCGGTATCACCTGATCAGGGAGATCGAGGTGAAGAGAGTAGATACGGAGAATAACACTGCTGATCCATTCACAAAGGCCATTCCTCAGATGCAGTTCGAGAGGCTAATCGAGATGATAGGTCTGCGATATGCCAGTACATGGCCCTAGTGCAAGTGGGAGATTGTTAGTGTTTATGCCCTAGAGGCCATTACTGTATCATACTAGTTTGTATATTACTTAATGGAAGCTTGGGATATTCACAGTTGTATTGACAGTCTTGCTAAAAATGGTAGTATGCTACTTGGTTTGTTTCTACTTTAATATGTGCATATATTTCTTTTAACATATCGCTTATACATATTAGTAGAGCCCTCAGGATCTTTGCTTGATTACCAGCGTTGTGATGGCAGCCACACTAGTGGGGGCTGGGTAGTCTATAAGCAACATCCTATACAGGTCCCTGGTCGTAGGATTATCGAGACGGGGCATCGATACTCTGGAGTAGAATGGTGTATACGCTTCTCATCCCAGCATGGGGAGATGGTCTGTCCTACAGCCATCAGTACGTCGTACTGGAGATAGTATGCAGGTGCTCGTTAGGTTACGAGTACACCGGATAGGACTCGCCGGGAACTGCAGGTTGGTACTATACCCATCGTCAGATAGCAGTTCCCAGGTGACATGAGTACAGCTTAGTCCGTCGACTTGACACTGCTACTTCGCCTCGGGTGTGTTCCCACTGTACTTAGATTACTACCCTACCACGGCTCAAAGGAGTCGTGCAAACAGGTAGTAGTTGGGTGCAGTCCTGAAGCACTTAGAGGCAGTGGCGGTTAGACAGGATCCGTCTCTCCCGGTATTGGGGGTTGATATCGCGCCGTGTATGGAGAGCCATTACGCAAAGTCCCTGGCCAGGGCAAGCGAGATTTACTGGTAAGTTCCAGTAGTTTCTCAAGGTGTAATAGGCTACACTCCGACACGACTTATACCGCTATTAGGGGTCTGACGTTTACCGCCCCCTAGGCCCGATATGCGATAGTCCTAGACAAACAGACCGGACTGTACGGAGATTGTCACATCAGGCTCAGTTGGAGTTCGGATGGGTTTCCTCATCGTCCTTCTTATCGACATCTACCTAAGGACCGTTACGTACAGCTAGTACCGCGTACGGCCTGTGGTTAAACCCATAGCCAGCGTAGTGTCGAGTCTTTAGAGTCGCGCACAGAGAGTTTCCCTGCACCGGGAAAAAGGTGTAGAGGCCGTATGGTTTTACAGCAAGGCCGCGATCACTTACGTACATTTGTGCACGTACTATGATCGGGCAGATAGTACTAGCGGGCTTTGGTTTAAGCCAGATTCTAGTATTATACAGATGGATTTATTCAGTCAAAGATTATCCGTGTTTTTTGGAAATACGGATGGGAGGGGCAGTCTCGTAATTTCTCGGGAAGCTTCTAGAAGAAGGTGACTCATTTGTGTTTATTTCCTTTTAGGATTTAAACTAAATGAGGTGGAGGATGAGGTGTATGTTTACATTAAATGCTTAATGACTCATGCGGTGATTCACACTTAGAATTAAATAAAGCATGCTAGATATTATCTTGATATTATGAAGAGAGATATTATTATGCTTCATATTATTCTAGCATGATAATTATTCATTTCATTATCACAAAACATTTCTCTCTCCTCAAGTCTTCATCTTCTTCCTCAAACCCTAAAAGCTCTCATGTGTTGAGAATCCTAGGGTTTAAAGTGATTAAGTAATCCATCTAAATACTCTACACCATCTAGGACTTCTAGATTAGCAAACTAGAAGCCGTAGTTATTTCAGATTTGAGATAGGAGCTCGGACTATAGACTCTCGGATGGATCGTTTTTGACTCGAGGAGGCCGTTGAGGTGCCTATGTTCCATAGAGCCTACGAGGTGTGGAGGACAGCAATGAAGACCCAAAGGTGTAACGTTTTAAAATAAATAAATAAATAAATAAATTTCTTTAAGTGAATTTTATGATTTTCGGTAAAGCAAAACGTAGTTTTCATAAAACTAAACCGTAATTATTCTTCACTATAAATTTAAAAATACCTATTTTAATTATGTTATTATTAGTAAATAGTGTTTATTTAGCCACTTATAAATTTTTAGTTTAATTAAATATTTTTCTTAAATTAATTATTTTAAATATTAACATAAGCTTTATTTTTACACTAAATTAGTGTAAGTTACAAATTTGAATGGGTTAAATTTGAAAAAATGAACCATTGCATCTTAGAATCAAGTGTGTTTCATGCAAAATTTATTTCCAAAATTTTACAATGGTTCTAGACCATTCTAGGTCAAATGGAGTGAAGAAAATAAAGAATTTTTAAATAAATTCATGAAAAGACTTAATTGTGTGATATTTTTGTGAAACCTTCTACACTTTTCTTCACCTTTTCTCACTCTCCTCTCTTTTCCTCATCTCATGGCCGGCCTCACCACCATGGGCAGCCCCAAAATTTTCCCCCCATCATTTTTGTATTAAAAATCATCAAAATTCATCAAAAATTCAATAAAAAACCCACAAAATTCTAATTAATTCGTAACCTCTATTCTTTGCTCATCTTTACATGGATTTTGGAGATGGAAAGCATTCATTTTGGAGGCTTCTTTTCATGTTTGGATTTCATGTTGTGGAGGTATAAATCTTCTTCTTTTGATTTATTGTTATTAGATGTTTCATTTAAGCATAATTAGATGTAATAAATAATTTCTATCTACAAGTTTTAAAATAAAAGTTAGGGTTTATAAAATTAAGTTATGATTTTTATTAATTAAGTAGGGTTATAATAACTAGTTTAACATTTTTAGAAGTGGAAAATCTTGTATGGATGATATATTGTAAATTGTTTATCCAAAATTGTTTAAATTAATCCATTTTGCAAACTAGATTTCTATATATTGTATATATTGGTGAAATAAAATTCCAATTAATGTTTGTAACACTAGATTGTGGTTTTAATGAGGGTATTAACCTGTTAGTGGAATGAAAAACTTAAATTGGTTACTAGTTTCTATTGATAATTGAAAAATACTAATAAAAATGCTATTTTGCTAACTAGATTTTGGAAATTCTTAAATAAATGAGGTTTAAAATATAAATTATAATTTCATTATATTATTATCATCATGAATTGTAGTTTAATACATTAATTCATGCAAAATCCAGTTTAGATGTGATATTGTGAAATTTTCCTTAAAAGTATCGAAATCGGGCAAGTTTGCAAACTAGAATTTTCAAACCAATATAAATTAGGGTGTTAAAAATATAGTGATGGTTTATATAGTCTAGTTATGCTAATTAATGAATACTATGACCATTAGTTTCTTTTAAACATCAAGTTTTGAAGTAAAACGGTAAATTGGTGTTTTCAGGTTTTACGGAATCGGACGATTTGATCGATTTTTAGGGTTTCGATGAATTAAATCATGTTTTATATTATAAGTAATGAGTTTTATAACTATGAGTTGTTTGTTGATGCTTATCTCGATCAATCGGCGTTTGTACGCCGATATCGAGCGATATTTGGTTCTTTTGCATGAGCGGGATATAGGTTTTAACCTATGCGCATTTCGTGCGTCGTTTTGATGTTGTTCGTGATCCAGTTTACGATATTATATGTGTCTGCGTATAGGTACCCCTCACATAGACTACGGGCGATGAAGAAGAGGATGGAGACATCGTTTCGGCAGACAAGGACCAGGTGAGTAGATGTATATCTACGGGGGGAAGTCGGGTGGATGGCGTTTAGCACCCCCGCAAACGTAGAATAGGGATAGTACGTATTGTCATTAGGAAGCCAGACGTGACCTTAGATTCTTGATGAGTAGGACCCTAGTAATGACCCTATGTTAGACTAGACTGATTAGAAAGACCATACCAGAGGATGAATACCTTAGAAGAGATTTGTAGGTTTCAGGTCGATGCACACATATGCACACACTAAGACTCGACGTGGTGTATACGTGTATGTGTATATATATATATATATAGGACTAGGTGTAGGTATATATATATATATACACAATACGTATATGTGATACAAGGATGTGATATGATACACGGGAATGAAACAATATAACTGGGCTGATGCCGTGATTCTTGGCTATACAGTCGTGTTTTGATGTTAGCGGATCTTTAGAAAATGAGATAATGGATTTGTATACATGAACAATAATAAAGGGTGGTGACTATATTGATGTACATGGGACTCTAAAATAGAACCCGGACCGTAACCTGTGCCTGAAATTCTGATATGATATCATATAGGTGTGACTTGATTACGACATCATATAGGTGTGACTTGATTTCGACATGATATATGTGTAACTTGATTACGATATCATATAGGTGTGACTTGATTACGATATGATCTAAGTGTGACTTAATCACAATATGATACATATACATGATATTTCTGAGGATAAATTAACGATGTATATTTATACTGGCAATGATATATGATGTATGCGATTACAGTATAGCACCTTGATCTTGACATGTGTTGATGATGATATTATACGAATGATGAGACACGTAGTAGATACTTGACCCGTACCCGATATTGGGATGCTGTACGATGGATTTTACTGTACGAGGCGTAGATATGATGATTGATCCGCACTCTTAATTTGAGGAAGCTGTACTACGTACGTGACGCTATTGAGGCTGGATCGCCGACTATTAGAGATATGGATTCAGACCTTAGGTGGACTCTTACTTCTTATCGACTAGTTTCTTAGGATTAGTTCCTTAGGAGGTTAGATGGACACTAGATTAGGTTCGAGTCATATAGTGGTAGTTGTACTTGTATATCGCAGATGAGTGGTTATTACACATCCGTCTTTACATTCATACCGTAATCATAATGTTGCATGTTCATACATATGTTTCTAATCATAATAAAACTTTGCCCGTTAGGACACCAGCACCATTACCGATGATGCGCATATTCCACTCACACTTATTTGCCGGCTCACACACATCATCATCGGTAATTGCTATGTCACGTACACTTTAGATCATATTATCTTTTATTGATACAATCAGCTAACAGCTAGATCGATATACTATTGTGATTACTCTCTGGTGTTAGTATAGATATGGTATTTATTACTTAGACATTTCATGCATTCGCATTTTCATGTTATCATGCAGTATTATGGGGCATATGCCGACACTTATCATATACTTACTCATGATTTTGGGATTTTGGATTTTTATGAGATTTCTGGATTTTTGGGGAAAACCGCAAGAATATATAAAAACTTCTCTCTCTCTCCTCCTCTATTTTTAAAATATAAGATGCGGTTTTCTCGTGATGTATGTGTCGTCCACCATGAGATTTCATGTTTTCTGTTGGATTTCGAGACCCGATTCGAGGAGTGGATGAACCGTCTCGGGTACATGGTGGGCCCGGTATGGTACCCCGGGGTAAGAAGATCGAGTTGTAGATGATGAGCCTGGCAGGGGAGGACTACCTACCGGTGATGTCTGGCGCGGCGGATATCCGGAGGATACCGACCGTTGTCGTGAGATTTGACGATATGGGCCGATCCGGACTGACGGAGCCCGAGATATTGAGACTATGAGACATTGAGATTATGAGGTATTGAGACTTGAGAATTACATATTTTGTGTCGATGCTTGACACGGATTTCCATGGATTTCATCGTTGATATTTCAGATTTCTATACACATGTTACCATGATAAAAGCTAAAGATTTCTTATACAGATATATCTAGATTTCAGGATTTGTTTATTTTACATTCATGGTGCATGCATACTCGTTCTCATGACATAGTACTATATGAGGCATGATTGTTATAAATTTCCTAGACTGTGTAAGTAAAACAACTCAAATGATCCCTGATAACGGTGCCATTTGAATGTAAAGAATTTCTTGTTTGTGTAAATCGAATAAAGCGAATGAGTTTCAATGTGTCGGTAATATTGAATAAAATTCACAATCAAAGAATTATATTTGACCGCAATCAATTACGGTGTCGGTTGTAGATCGTAAGCGAGTGCGGATCGTCCACAGGGATTGTGCGATTCGTTTCTGTATTTAATTTGTTTGAATTGAAAAGTTAATCGAAAAGAAAAGAAAACATGATTCAAGAATTTATCGATTGATTCAGGTGTCACGAGTTTAATCAAGAATCAAGAGACTGATAAACAAATCAAGAATCGGGTTTCGATGATATTTCCAACCAAATGTCAAGAATCTAAATGAGGCTCGTAGAAATCGATCGGATCTATAGACGTGATGTAATCTCAAGATTTCGTGTTCTTGTCCTTCGAAGGATTGATACTAGATCGATGATGATCGTTGAGAGTTAGGGCTTTCTTGATGAAACTAGGGTTTCATCATTTAACCCTTGTTCTTTCGTAGATATCATTCACATTCTAGCCTCTAACAATTTCAAAAAACGATCGTAGCTCCCCAATCTCGAGCGATATCAATCAAGAAAGCATCGCAACGAATTGGGTTGTCGATTCTTGAACTTGCTAGGGTTTACAAAACTCGTAGGATTCAAGAATCGATTTAAGATATGTTACATCATCATTCTATTGATCGTCTCGACTCTTCGACGAGCGGAGTATTACTCAAACATCATCACACAGAAAGCATTCAAGAATTGAAAAGATATCATGATGCAAGAACTTAAAGAAAACAAGATAAAAGAATATCACCTTTTATTTATATCAACAATTTGATTACAGTCGCTCAAGAACTACAAGAGGAAGAACTAAATTGTCGAATTGGCGTCGCTCGGCTCCGTGAGTCGCGGATCGGCTAGGACCACTTGCTCTGTTGAAGATCGGCTCGGCTCATAAAAGGTTGCAAGGCTTCTTGCTTGATGGGTACTCGGGATCTTGGCTTTTGATTGGAATTAGGGTTAGGGTTTCACACAAGCCTTCTCACCAGACTTGTGGAAGAAGAAGATGAAGAAAGAGAGTGAATGGATTTAGATTGGCTACTAAAATGAACTAATGGAGGGATTTTTCCATGATCATTTACAAGTGAGCCTAGGGTCTTATTTATAGATCTCCCAAACCCTAGGTCTTGGTTTGAAAACTACAATTCCCTCCAAAAGTTTGTTGAAGCTTCTAGAAGGAGTTTGTTAGGAGCTAGCTTAGGGTTTAAGCTAGAGTTTAAGGAGAAGTTTCTAGAATGATAGGCTAGTTTAGTGTTGATCCCAAAGCTTGCTGATCTGGAAGAAGTCTCTGGAGTCTTCTGGAAGTTGACATGTCTTTCTGAAGTCTGGACCTTGAGATAAGAATCGTGCAGCAAAATTCGGTGGATGACGTGGCAAGACGGCCGCGGAACCGCGGCTCAAGCAGGCTCCGGCCGCGGTTCCGCGGCCATGTTGGAGGCTTGGGCTTTGAAACTTCTGGTGCTGCTTTGGACTGAAGTTTATGGCTTTATCTGACATGTTGAATTTTATTGTTCCTTCTAGATTGCTACCAGAACTGAAATCATTGGGTTGGCGTAATGTTTGATCGGCACCGTATAAATTTTTGGCCTTTCTTCTGGATTTTCCTGCATAGATCTCAAAACAAGTGTTGCGCAATATAGGGATGATGCGATGCCATGAAATGCAGTCAATTTCCTTTATAGTGCCGGTTTTAGAGTCTAACACATGCAATCTGATATTTTGCGACAGTTTTGCTAATATGTGAAGTATGAATACCGTACACTTCTAAATGAGTGCAAATGATAGGGAAATTGCCGTGTTAAAAAATACAATATTTTCGACTAATCAAATTCCCCCAAACTTAATTTCGATCGTCTCGAGCGAACTGTTTTATTAAAAAGAGAAGGAGAAAATAAAGAAAGAGAAAAACTATCTAGCACACTTTCGTAGGCAACACGATTGCACTGACCAAGTGCAACAAGCCTTTAAACCTCTAGGTGTCCCTAGTAGGAGGAGTGTTGTCTCCTGAGGGTTTTCAGCGGATTGCACCCACAAAATCCAATAATAAAAGAAAGATCATGAATATTACATTTAAAGACAAGAATTGTAAAAGAATTAGGGTTTCCAACTAAGCTAGCTTTTCGGTTGTCATGAGCCCTATCTTAATGGTCATGAAAAGATGTCAGAAATCACGTCCTCCCTCAATAAAATATCGTCTTATTCTTCATTCCTATCTTTCTTCCAAACATCGATCATATAACCCTGCGTGTATGTAAAGACATCCCTACACCCGGAGAATTCAATTCAAGCTATCATACTCTTGTCCATCAGCCTCAGTACTTTTTAATTAATGAATATTTAGATGAGATTGCTCACACACTTTCATGCGACCGTTAATACTTCTTGAGGTACTAACTGACCGATTACTCCTGTGCTTGCTTACTTGGTGTATTTCCTCGTCTTGCACCACCTTAGGCATAGCAGTGACTCCCAGACCAGTTGGCCTTAGGGCACTAGGTGAAGAAGCACCCTCGCTATATATTTTTTTATTGCCCTTGGTGATAACAAAACCAGTGTCCATTTTTCTCACCACTTTATATTTTCTTTATTCACTTTTTTTCTTTTTATTTCCTTCATACATCGGCTTTAAGACAAGAGCATTTCAAGGTATCCTCTACTATCCCAGGCTTTAAGACGTGTGTCAGTGCGAATAGCAGGGTAGCAACGTTCAAAATGTTTGGCTTCTAGAATAGAAACTATTTTTCAGACTTATTTTTATCCTCAGATTAGTGACGTCCTTCATCTTACTAACCCTTGGGACAACGGTTCATAACTACTTATTACTAGTTCGTATAAGAAAACTTCTAATTTTCTTAGTTTTCTCAAATTTTTCTAATCTCATGGATGTAATTTTTCATTATCTAAACTTTCATTATCTTATTTATATACAAAAAAGTTAAAATTATTTTTATACTTGAAATTTTTTAAATTTTTATAGATTTTGAAATTTTTTCACTTTTTATAGATTTTTAAAGAAATGTTTTGTGCTTATGCAGATGATATGCAAATGATGCAAAAATAAGTACAAACCTCCCCCAAACTTGTTTTCAACAGTGTCCTCACTGTTGCCAACCGCTATACCTACAAAAACTGTAAGCCTGGGGGGAATTATTAGTGGGGGCAAAATATATAAGTGAAGAACTTCCCCCAAACTTACTCTTTTCACTCACCTTCATTCAAAAGATGATGCAGTGATATACTGGATATGAAGGTGAGACGGAGGAATTTTTAATCAAAATAAACTGGCTCTTGTAAGAACAAGAGCTCCTCCGTGGGGTCAGTGGAAAAATACGGCTTAAGTCTATGTCCATTCACTTTGAAAAAGGTGCCGTTTTTAACATTTTCTACTTCTACTGCCCCGTGCGGGTATACAGACCGCACAACAAAAGGTCCCTTCCATCGAGATCGGAGCTTACCCGCGTGAAGGTGTAATCGTGAATCATAAAGAAGGACTTGCTGACCAGGTGAAAATGTTTTCCTCAAAATGTTTTTATCGTGAAAAACCTTAGTCCTATTCTTTGTGATTACAGCGTTATCATAAGCTTCATCGCGGAGTTCGCTTAGCTCCTTTATTTGCAGCTTCCGAAAGGTGCAAGCAAGGTTTAGATCAAAATTTATTTCTTTTATAGCCCACAATGCTTTATGCTCTATCTTGACGGGTAAATGACATGCTTTTCCAAACACTATCCTATATGGAGACATTCCTAGGTCGGTTTTATATGCAGTTCGAAATGCCCAAAGAGCATCCGTCAGTTTGGTCGACCAGTCTTTTCTATTTTTAGCAACAGTTTTCTCCAGGATAAGTTTGATTTGTCTGTTTGAGATTTCAGCCTGCCCGCTTGTTTGGGGATGATAGGGTGTAGAAAGTCGGTGGTTGATTGATTATTTTCGCATCAGAGTCTCGAAAGATCTGTTGCAGAAATGTGTCCCATTATCGCTAATGATAGCGCGTGGGTGTCCAAATCGCGAAAAGATATTCTCTTTCAAGAACTTAATGACAACTTTCTTGTCATTAGTGCGACATGGAATGGCTTCTACCCACTTTGAGACATAATCAACCGCCAGCAGTATGTACAGATTCCCAAAGGAGTTGGGAAAGGGACCCATAAAATCATTGCCCCAAACATCGAATATTTCAACAACCAAGATGGGTTGCTGAGGCATTTCATTCCTCTGGGATATTCTACCCGTGTACTGACATTGTGTACAGGTTTTGCAATAGTCAAATGCGTCCTTGAATAAGGTAGGCCAATAAAATCCACATTGCAAAACCTTTTCCGCTGTTTTTCTAGGACCAAAGTGACCCCCACAGGCTTGATCATGACAAAATGAAAGAACACTCTTGAACTCTTCATTCGGGATACACCGACGAATGATCTGATCAGGACAATATTTAAACAAATAGGGCTCGTCCCAGTAAAAATGTTTTACTTGGGAAAGAAAACGATATTTGTCCTGTTTTGACCAATCGCTGGGTATCAGTCCCGTGGCATGATAGTTCACAATATCCCTGAACCATGGTTCAGCGGATATGCTCAAGAGTTGTTCGTCAGGGAATGAATCATTGATCGGCAGGGTCACAGGGGAAGAAGAGATGCGTGAAAGATGGTCAGCTACTATGTTTTCACATCCTTTCTTATCTTTGATAACAAGATCAAATTCTTGTAACAGAAGGATCCAACGTATTAGTCGACCTTTTGCATCTTTCTTCGCCAGAAGATGTTTTAAAGCGGAATGGTCAGTATACACAACTATAGGTGAGCCAATTAAGTAAGGCCTGAATTTTTCTAATGCAAATACAACCGCTAAAAGTTCTTTTTCTGTGGTTGTATAATTGATTTGAGCATCATTCAGGGTCTTACTAGCATAGTATATCACGTGTGGCATCTTTTCGATGTGCTGTCCTAAGACTGCACCTACTGCAAAATCAGATGCGTCACACATCAGCTCAAAGGGGTAGTCCCAGTTTGGTGATGATAACACGGGGGCTGAAGTGAGTGAGTGTTTAAGTGAGTCGAAAGCTGTTTCGCAGTCCGAGTCAAAATGGAAGGTCGTATCCTTGGCCAGGAGAAGAGTTAAAGGTCTAGCAATTTTGCTAAAGTCCTTAATGAATCTCCTATAAAAGCCCGCATGGCCAAGGAAAGATCGAATATCTTTGACGCTTTTGGGATGAGGGAGGTTTTGAATGACATCTATCTTAGCTCTGTCAACCTCAATGCCTTTCTGTGAAATGACATGTCCAAGAACAATTCCTTCTCGGACCATAAAATGGCATTTTTCCCAGTTCAAAGTCAAGTTCTTCTCTTTGCAACGAGTATGAACCGCGTCAAGATTCGATAGGCAATCAGAAAAAGAGTCTCCAAAAATCGAGAAATCGTCCATAAAGATCTCCAGAAAATTCTCTACCATATCAGAGAATATCCCCATCATACACCGCTGAAAGGTAGCGGGAGCATTGCATAACCCAAAGGGCATGCGACTGTAAGCAAAGGTACCAAAAGGACAAGTAAAAGTGGTTTTATCTTGATCCTTTTTGGTGATGGGGACCTGATTATAGCCTGAGTATCCGTCCATAAAACAATAATACCCTCGTCCCGCTAAGCGTTCCAGCATCTGATCAATGAATGGTAGAGGAAAGTGGTCTTTCCTCGTGGCAGCATTGAGTTTTCTATAATCGATACATACACGCCACTCAGTTTGGGCACGTGTCTGAATCAACTCATTTGCCTCATTGGTTATAACAGTGATGCCGGATTTCTTAGGAACGACATGTATAGGACTCACCCATTGGCTATCGGAGATGGGGTATATAATACCATTATCTAAGCATTTGACGATCTCTTTCATTACAGCTTCCTTCATGACGGGATTTAACCGTCTCTGTGGTTCTCGGGTTGGTCTGGCATCATCCATCACATGTATATGATGTTCAACTATCAAGGGACTAATCCCTTTGATGTCCGCCATACTCCAACCAAACGCCTCTTTGTTAGATCTCAATACCGATAAAAGGGCATTCTCTTGCTCTGATGCAAGAGAAGCGGATATGATAATCGGTAAAGATTCATTCTCACCTAGATATGCATATTTAAGGTGAGAAGGTAAAATTTTGAGATCTAATTCAGGCGGAGAAATGATAGAAGGAGAGATCATTGAGTGATTTTTGGATTTACACAGAAGCTCAGAGCCTGTGAAAGATACAGACTCGGGTGGAGAAAAGTCAGAAGTGCAGGACTCAAGTGTAGGTAAAGTGTCCTCACTAAGATCTTGTGTGAAATCAAACAGAGATGTGGTAATGTCGTCGAGATCAGTAAAGCAAAGTTCCTCAGCTCCACAGCTATCGGGATTGATCTCATGGACAGAGCACACATCTAAAATATGAGCAGAGGGTTCTGATGGCTGACTTCCAACTTTGTAGATATTTAGTTCAATGGTCATATTTCCAAATGATAAGTTCATTGAACCATTTCTACAGTTTATAACAGCGTTGGAAGTGGCAAGGAAAGGACGACCCAGAATCACCGGAATTTGGCTCCGGGGGTTTGCTACAGGCTGTGTGTCGAGTACAATGAAGTCTACAGGGAAAACAAATTCCCCGACCTTTATCAACACATCCTCTAATTCACCCCTTGATTTGGTGATAGATCGGTCTGCCATCTGGAGAGTGCTGTGAGCAGGTTTCAGCTCTCCAATCCCTAATTGCTCATAGACAGAATATGGAAGGAGGTTAACACTTGCGCCAAGGTCTAAAAGAGCACGATTTATGTTTTTACCCCCAATCGAAATCGATATTGTAGGACATCCTGGGTCCTTTCGTTTCTTTGGTAGCTGGGGAATAAAAGCAGTGCTGATATTATTAGCCATAAAGACCTTCTTCGGCACTTGAGTCTTCCTCTTCCTAGTGCACAAGTCCTTAAGAATTTTCGCATATGCGGGGACTTGTTGAATTGCATTTAGGAGAGGGATATTGATGTTAACCTGTTTGAACATTTCCATAATTTTCTCCATATGAGAACTCGTTCTATTACCCCTTAACCGATTCGGGTAAGGAGCTTTCGCAATAAGCGCTGGGTCCATCACAGGAGAAGAAAGAGGGGATAGACGCGGTCCCAAAAGAGGTGTGGGGACCGTCTGTGGAGTACTAGAAGGGCTATAATGAGGTGTCGAGCCTAGTGGGAAATGGAGAATAGGCTCGCGAGAAGATGGTATGGTAGAAGAAGAAGGATCAGAAGGAGAAGTGTGTGTGTGTGGAAAGGTCTCAGCCGGGGTGTTGATTTGATTTCCAATATCATCAATACCTTCCCCGACATGATTGTTCAGCACTCTTCCCGATCTCAACGTTGTGACGGCATTTACATTGTAATGCCCAGGATTCTGTAGGGGTTGAGAGGGAAGTTTCCCTTTTTCTCTCGCACTCATTTCGGCTTTAAGTCGTGCGTTTCAGCTTCCATCGTTCTGATACTCTCAGCTTGGGACGCTGAGTTTTTCTTTATCTCACCGACGGAAGATCTAACCTCAGCCGAAACCTCTATGAAATTTGACAAAAGTGATTTCATGGTTTGAGTGAATTGAGAGAATTCGTCAGAACAGGTTATCGGATTAGACTGTGTAGGAGTGTTGACCTGATTTTGAAAATTTTGTGACTGGTAGGGTGCTGAGTGAGTTGAAGGGGTTGCTGTTGTGGTGGAGGAAGAGCCCTTTGAAATTGATTCGTGTTTGGAACCGTGTTTTGAGATTGGTTTTGGTTCCAAGCAAAATTCGGGTGATTCCTCCAACCCTGATTGTACGTGGAAGAATATGGATCGTTTCTCGGTCTTTGAAATGCGGCATTAGAATGCTCGTGACCTTAAAACGCAGAGTTTAATGGACATTCTTCCGTTAAATGAGACGGATCAGAACAGCACCCACAAACAGTTTTGGGGAGCGACACTGGGTTTAGGGAGGCTGCTGCAAATTTGTGTTCCATAGCGTCGAGCTTCTTTTGCATTGCTGCCATCTCAGCTCGAACACCTATGGACACATCTATTTAGTGTACGCCACCCCTATTCAATGGTTGGGTTCCACTCTCCCACTGTAGTGATTTTTCAGCGAACTCTTCTAAATACTTCCAAGCTTCTCCATCATCTTTGGTCATAAAAGTACCTTGACACATGTTTTCAAGGCTCTGTTTAGTGTTTGGGTTAATGCCCTCATAAATGATTCGGCAAAGTTCCCATCTCGGGATGCCGTGATGAGGACACTGAACCAATAGATCCTTGAAACGTTCAAAGCATTTTGAAAATGGTTCAGTAGGGAGCTGGGCAAATTGATTCAGTTCGCTACGGATTCGAGCTGTCTTTTGTATTGGGTAAAATTTCTTAAGGAATGCAGTGATGAATTCTTCCCAATTTGTAATAGAGTGTGCGGTAGTGTTATATAGCCACTTCTCAGCTATATTGCACAATGTAAATGGAAGAAGTCGTAGACGCATCGCATCCACTGAAAGTTGTGACGTACCCATCATTGCGCATACGTTTTCAAATTTGGTAATGAAAACGTAAGCGTCCTCAGTCTCGAGTCTATGGAATTTGGGTAAAAGATTGATATACTGGGGCTTAATCTCAAAGTTATCCCCATTGGCTGGTGGTGTGGATAGGCAGGTCGAAAGAGGACCTCGAATAGGGTAGCACCTCTCCTGGAGAGAGATGCGGGGTGGATTCTGCGCACCAACGGACGGTGGCAGATTAGGGTTAAAGAAGTTTGATGGATTCGGATCCATCGGTGTGGGTGTGGTAGTGGGTAAAGGAAAGGTAAATGGAGAAATATCGACTTCGGAGTCGATAAAGGGTATGCGGACTAAACGGGCACTAGAATCCCATGTCCAGCCTATCTTGTACTAAAAAGGGTTAGTACAAGTGGCAGCGTTGACTTATAATTAGGGGTAATGAATGAATGCGGTGTTTGCATTGAAAAAGGGACGGATTTTTGAAAAAATGATGCGACACAACAAATGCAGCACACAAACCCTAGAATCTAGTGGTCACCTAGGTCCGGCTCTAGACCGCTCCTAACTGCCAAAAGACAAGTCCCAGGATAGAATCCTCCACTGCCTCTTTGTCCCCCTATGGCTGGATAAGTGCCAGGTAAGTGGGAAGGTACTCCACTACGTAAGTAGTGGGCCTAATTAAAAACCACTAGCCTTAGACACACTCGCCTTAGACACCACAAGAAAACGCGGATAAGCAATGAATTACCCACGGCCTTCTCTTGTCCTAATTGAGCGCGACGGTCCTTAGAGTCATCTCTAGATTTCTTTTAGTTAATGTGGGTCAATGCGGATGCAAGTTTTGTGATTTTCGGGGCCTAGGAAGGGTAATGAAATCCCCACCTAATTTGGATTTGGCCGTGCCCCTTAATTTCCGTATTTAGAATGCAAACAACCAAGAAACAAAATCACGCACAAATTTACTTTTGCTATTTGCGAGCTGCGATTATTTGCAAAGAATCCTGCAGAAAATTATTAGTTGGAGCTAAAAAGAGGAGAGAGGAGAAGGCAAGAAACTTACAGAGAAAAAATTGCACAGAGATCCCTCAAAGGGGCCACGGTTCCGCCGCAGATCCTTCTTTATGCCGCGCTTCCGCGGTTGAAGTGTGAGATCACTTCACCAAAATTTTCCAGAGAGTCTCTGTAGACTCCCTCTGCTCTCTGGTATATTCCAAAAATTTTCTTCAATTGCCAAACAGCTCCAGATTTCTTTGCAATGAACCACAACAAATCGTTTAGGGTTTGCACGAATTTTGATCTCAAAATAACAATGGAATAATTCTTTCAATTCAAACTATAATATGAAGCGAATTAGCGCTGTATCCCCGGCAACGGCGCCATTTGATTGTTATAAATTTCCTAAACTGTGTAAGTAAAACAACTCAAATGATCCCTGATAACGGTGCCATTTGATTGTAAAGAATTTCTTGTTTGTGTAAATCGAATAAAGCGAATGAGTTTCAATGTGTCGGTAATATTGAATAAAATTCACAATCAAAGAATTATATTTGACCGCAATCAATTACGGTGTCGGTTGTAGATCGTAAGCGAGTGCGGATCGTCCACAGGGATTGTGCGATTCGTTTCTGTATTTAATTTGTTTGAATTGAAAAGTTAATCGAAAAGAAAAGAAAACATGGTTCAAGAATTTATCGATTGATTCAGGTGTCACGAGTTTAATCAAGAATCAAGAAACTGATAAACAAATCAAGAATCGAGTTTCGATGATATTTCCAACCAAATGTCAAGAATCTAAATGAGGCTCGTAGGAATCGATCGGATCTATAGACGTGATGTAATCTCAAGATTTCGTGTTCTTGTCCTTCGAAGGATTGATACTAGATTGATGATGATCGACGAGAGTTAGGGCTTTCTTGATGAAACTAAGGTTTCATCATTTAACCCTTGTTCTTTCGTAGATATCATTCACATTCTAGCCTCTAACAATTTCAAGAAACGATCGTAGCTCCCCAATCTCGAGCGATATCAATCAAGAAAGCATCGCAACGAATTGGGTTGTCGATTCTTGAACTTGCTAGGGTTTACAAAACTCGTAGGATTCAAGAATCGATTTAAGATATGTTACATCATCATTCTATTGATCGTCTCGACTCCTCGACGAGCGGAGTATTACTCAAACATCATCACACAGAAAGCATTCAAGAATTGAAAAGATATCATGATGCAAGAACTTAAAGAAAACAAGATAAAAGAATATCACCTTTTATTTATATCAACAATTTGATTACAGTCGCTCAAGAACTACAAGAGGAAGAACTAAATTGTCGAATTGGCGTCGCTCGGCTCCGTGAGTCGCGGATCGGCTAGGACCACTTGCTCTGTTGAAGATCGGCTCGGCTCATAAAAGGTTGCAAGGCTTCTTGCTTGATGGGTACTCGGGATCTTGGCTTTTGATTGGAATTAGGGTTAGGGTTTCACACAAGCCTTCTCACTAGATTTGTGGAAGAAGAAGATGAAGAAAGAGAGTGAATGGATTTAGATTGGCTACTAAAATGAACTAATGGAGGGATTTTTCCATGATCATTTACAAGTGAGCCTAGAGTCTTATTTATAGATCTCCCAAACCCACGGTCTAGGTTTGAAAATTACAATTCCCTCCAAAAGTTTGTTGAGGCTTCTAGAAGGAGTTTGTTAGGAGCTAGCTTAGGGTTTAAGCTAGGGTTTAAGGAGAAGTTTCTAGAATGATAGGCTAGTTTAGTGTTGATCCCAAAGCTTGCTGATCTGGCAGAAGTCTCTGGAGTCTTCTGGAAGTTGACATGTCTTTCTGAAGTCTGGACCTTGAGATAAGAATCGTGCAGCAAAATTCGGTGGATGACGTGGCAAGACGGCCGCGGAACCGCGGCTCAAGCAGGCTCCGGCCGCGGTTCCGTGGCCATGTTGGAGGCTTGGGCTTTGAAACTTCTGGTGCTGTTTTGGACTGAAGTTTATGGCTTTATCTGACATGTTGAATTTTATTGTTCCTTCTAGATTGCTACCAGAACTGAAATCATTGGGTTGGCGTAATGTTTGATCGGTACCGTATAAATTTTTGGCCTTTCTTCTGGATTTTCCTGCATAGATCTCAAAACAAGTGTTGCGCAATATAGGGATGATGCGATGCCATGAAATGCAGTCAATTTCCTTTATAGTGCCGGTTTTAGAGTCTAACACATGCAATCTGATATTTTGCGACAGTTTTGCTAATATGTGAAATATGAATACCGTACACTTCTAAATGAGTGCAAATGATAGGGAAATTGCCGTGTTAAAAAATACAATATTTTCGACTAATCAAGGCACCGACACGAGCACGGAGTATTTGCACTTATACGTAGCTTATTATTCTGCCTTTACTTGATGACTAGTAGTATATTAGTATATTATTATGACCTAGGACAGCGTCGTGCATTCGATTTCTTTTCGCAGATATCTTCTACTCACGAGTTGGCAACTCACCCCCGTTGTGCCAAATTTTATTACAGGTTCGATGTACAGGTTTTCCTGGCAGCTTGCTGGCACATCTTTTCATTCAGGGTGATTTACACGGTAGGTTGGTTCACTTGTATCAGGACCGCCATTGTACTTTTATTATTTTATTTGTATCTAGAAAGCTCCATCAACCAAACTTGTATTACTTGATAGTTTACTGGATCAGTTGTTTATTTCGACCTTAGAGCCGCGCTTGTATTATTATGATATTTGGTGGTTTTATTTTCTTTTTAAGTTTTGAGCCTTGCCCTTTGGCGTTGTATACTATTGTGCATTGGTGTGGTTGTTTCCGCCTGTTGGCGTAGAGCTTGCTCCCGTTTGGGGATGCTTTTTATTGTTTATATGTATTTATACTTGTTTGTACCCGTTTGGGGCCAGTTTTTACAAAGGAGACTGCCGAAATTTTTGAGAAAAATTTGATCTTGTTTTTTTAAACTTGTTTTCTACATGTTTACCTTCTTCTTCTTCTTTTATGGTTTAGATTTCTGGGCTTCGGCTTACTTAGGTTACGTTGCGCCTTTAGACGCTTCGTAATCTAAGTGCCGGTCACGTTCCGTACTTTCGGGTCGTGACAGAAGGACTTGTAACATGAGGTATAACTTCGAATCCGTATAGTTAAACCTCAAGTAGTTTGCTAGCTACGGTTTGTGTTCGATCCTTGGTTTGAGTCGATGTTGCGAAGCTCGTAAAAATCATTTTTTGCTAATTCCGCTTCCCCGCGGACACGTGGGGTGCGTGACATCGACTTACACATCCATCGCCCATCTACATGGGTTGAGAAGCTATACGTTAGTCTACTCTAGTATATCGATGCCCTGTCTCGATACACCCTCGACTAGGAACATTTAAAGGATGTACTTAGCGACTACACTGTTCCCACTTGTATGATCTGCATCATAGTCCTGGTAGTCAAGTACTCATCCTAAAGGCTTTATCAACATGTAACATAGAGATAATCAGAGTACATGTTAAGATAAAGTGCAACCAGATAGCATACTATCATGTCGAGCAAGAAAGTCCTCCCTATATATGTACAAGCATCCACTACAATATACATCGTATATACAGTAATGGCCTCTAGGGCAGACATATCACTAACAATCTCCCACTTGCACTAGGGTCATCTGTTGTAGTATCTCATACCCAACAATCAGCAGTGGTTGACGTATCTCATACTCAACCATCCCATAAAAGTTTCTACTGGGAAATAGGCCTTTGTGAGTGGATCCGCCCTGTTCTCCTCTGTGTCTACTCTCCTAACCTCGATCTCCCTGAAGATCAACCATCTCCATGATCAGGTGATACTGCCTAAGATTTTGTCTGGATCATTAATGGGACGGGGGTTCTTAGGCCAAAGCCATAACTCCATTGTCATACAATGGTAGGAACGAAGTTCATCTCATGAACTTATATACATCCAGACTGCCTCTTTGGTAGTATCGTAGGTAGTAATGTATCCAGCCTTTATCGTCTAGTATGCCACGGTATCTAGCTTGGAACTCTTCCAATATACCGTCCCTCTACCGAGGGTAAAGACAATACCTGTGACTGACATTCAGTCGTTCTTACCACTATGGATCCTATCCAGTGATTCTCCTCAGGATCGATTGATACCATCTCACTACACCTAGCGAGAATGCTAACATCCATTTAGATCTATCTCATAGATCCAAAACCCAGGATTTAGGAGGTATCACTTTGATCCTATATGGAGAATCCTTGTGATAAGAGGAGATTGACCGAGCGTAGCATAGTAAACTCTTTTTCTATCAAGAGTATGTCATCCATGTACAATACAAGGATCACCACCATACTCCCTACTACCTCTTTGTATATACAAGGTTAGTTTACCATTTTGATGAAGTCAAACGCTTTGACTACCACATCAAAACAGATGTTCCAACTCCGCGATGCATGCTTTAACTCATAAAGCAACTTGCACACGTTTCCGCTGCTCCCACTGTCTATGAATCCCTCTGGCTGTGTACTTATAGACGCTTTCTTCTAAATCATTATTTAGAAAAGCAGTCATGACACCCAACCGCCAGATATCATAGTTATGGTGTGTAGCATTTTCAAGTAGGATCCGGATGGACTTAAGATAGGCACTAGAAAATGTTTCATCATTATCCACACCTGGTCAATGACGAGATCCATTTACAACTAGTCTTAGCTTTGAAAGTCTCAACTTTTCCATGTACACCAAAGTAATCTTCTCAAGATATACTTGCTCCTGATAAGGATTTAACCCTTCAGATAAAGCAACCAAAGTCCATACTTTGTTGGTGTATATGGATTCCATCTCAGATCACTTAGCATCCAGCCATTCTTACAGAGTCCCCACTCCTGATGGCCTGCTTGAAACTAGTTGGGTCATCATCTCATGATGCAATCCTCGCTCTCACTGTCATAAAGAAAAACCGAAGTATCTCTCAGGTGGGTGAAGAACCCTACCAGATCGGCGGAGAGGCTGAGGTTCGTCGGGAGCTATTGAATCCTTTGGTTCAACCAAATCATCAGCTACAGTTTGTATAGCTGGAACTCCTTCCAGTTCTACCTCATGTCCACTAATTTCTTCACAAGAAATTCCCTTTCCCAAAGGTGGCATGCTGAGAAACAAAACACCTTTTATTCCTCATTGTAGTAGAAGATATTCTCTTGCTAATGCTTGGGATATCCAACAAACTTCCACAGAACTGACCTTGCCTCGAGCTTGTCCGGATTTTGCTTTTAGACATAGGCCAGACAACCCCAAATCTTAACATCCTTAAGAGATGGTCTCTTCCCATACCATATCACATATGGAGTGGTAGGCACCTGATTTGGTTAGAACCCTATTCAATAGGTATGCAGCTTCATAAGTGCATAACCCCCAAAAGGAAATAGGCAACTCAGTAGTACTCATCATAGAGCACACCATGTATCAATCCTAAGAGTTCACTAACTCTTTCTCTGTTTCCAATAAACGGAGCTATGGTCATCTTATCTTTGTGACATGACTGGCAAGTTTCACAAGATGTAAATTCAAACAGATTTAAATATGCATTTTTATGTAACTTCAGCTAGTCGGGTCGCATGGATATGACCTAGTTTACAATGCCTCAAGAAGTATTCGTTCATTTCTGAACTCTTCCTTTTGTGTGTGTTCTGTACGTTAAGAACTGTGGTTTGATTTAGAACGTATATGTTTTTAGATAACGTGCCTGAATCGATCAACTCTTGATATAGGAAATGTTCAAAATATTATCCAACAATACAAAATTATATCCTTCTTTACTAATAAAGAGACTGATATGATGTTGTATATCAGATTCAGTATCTAATAACATTCGTTTAGAATCAATGTATTTGGTAATACAGGGTGATAACTGCCAACAAACTTGTCTGCAACACTTACACCATTTCCAACTCTTGAAACTTATCACCCGTTCTCAGTTCTCTACCTATCTGTAGCCCATGTAACATATTACATATATGGGATCCTGATCCGGTATCTCATACCTAGGACGTAAAGGATACTGAGAAACAGTTCTCTGTAATGAACACCCGAAGAAGATGCATCATCATGTACTTTCTTTGTTTGGGCGGCACGGGAATCCTGGTAATCCCTAATTTCCTGCTCGATCTTATAACAATTATAAGTTAGAGCGGGACCAACGTTCCTTAGCGCAGTATAACAAGCGGGTTCGGTCAATACATCCGTATTATTATCTTGATTAAAGCGTGACATGGTCGCTACCTGGAGAGAGAGAGAAGAAAACACTCAGCGTATGCTTTTGCAAGATTAAATTGGTTATCAATATATCTAATCAGGATGGCTCCCACTGTTTTAGTCAAATCTTCCTTCAAACCCTAAAAGGAAAGACTAGCCGGGATTAACTATACCCTACAAGTTCGCCAATCTTTCAGCCAGGCCAGTGCCGGTACTTTGAGGGAGTTTCCCCGTGCTTTCGCACGGACCCAATTAAAATAAACCTCGTTTTCTCAGGGGCGTAACCCCGTTAACACCTTTTTAGACACCTACTTGATCGGCTAATTGTGATGTGTAAAACTCTCCAAGGAGTAACTCTTACTCGTAGTGGGTATCGGGATCCAACTATCTCATAGGAGGTATGCAATCTCATTGCAAATTTCAATACTTGAAATTCCCGATAATATTTTACCCTTAGCGTCCTATGACCTCGACGCAGGCTAACAAACCATAGTCCGCTAGTCAAGTTCAACCCGTACATTTTCCGATTGAATTAAACCCACACATACGACCCTTGACGTAGGCCAACAAAGTCGCACGACTACCCTAACTCAATCGCATCATATGCTTTATCAGATAAGCATAAATAGCTACCGAACACTACGCCTTGACGCAGGCCAACAAACGTAGCACGAATACTATGAAGTACTTATCTGAAATGACGGAGGGCTACGACAGTTTTCTAAGAAAACCCTTTGCGTAATGAACTTGATATCGTTGTAGAATCGAGTGATTTTGTAAAGGAGTGTTTTTGAGGCTTTTACTAGTTTTGCTAAAGAGGTCACTCCCGGTGAAGGGATCTCGGGTCTTTCCTTATCGAATGAGGTGCAGGATATTTCACAAATACCACTGTGCAAAGCAAAAACTATAAAAAGCAATCAAAAGACAAACCGAGTTTGTAACATCTGCTAGTTTTGCTAAAGAGGTCACTCCCGGTGAAAGGATCTCGGTGTAAGACTGTAGGGTTCCTAGGCACACTAAGGAGGTCTCACAAGGCATCAACCATGCCTATTTCAAATTTTATGGGTGCCGAGAAACCCTAATACGGATCGTTAACTAGAAGTCTAGGCGATAAATGAAACTAGTTAACAACTTAACTACAAGAACGGAAACACAACCTTTGTAGATCCGGTCCTCCACCTCCATAGCTCCGCAATGAAGTGTCCTCGCTGTCCAAATCGAATCCCGGGCTCTAGCGTCGGCTTCATCGGAAAAATGGGCGGGCAAGGTCGTCGGCTTCGTGCCGAAGATGATCTACGTCGAAGCATCACAAGATCAAGCTCCCACTTCACCAAGTCATGAAATTTGTGAAGAAAACACCCATTACTACTTGGCAAGAGGTAGAGGATGAAGAAATAGGAGGTGGGTTCACTTTAGAATTGGATTTCTCACTCAATTGCTCAAGTTACCATTGATGAAGCAAGCTTTCTTCTTGAAGAAGAAGAAGAAGAACAAAAAATGTTATGATAAGAATTATAAAATAGAAAAGAAAAATAAATTCTTATCATATCCAAACCATGGTTTAGTGTAGAGATTTAACTAAGGTTAGATGGAGTGGTTAGGGTTAAGCATGAGACAAAATGGTCACTTAGTCAAAGATGCTTTGAAGCTTCAAGAAGCTTCAAGCAAAGAACAAAGAAAGCCACCATTTTCTCTTTATCATTTCAAAATAAAATAAATAAAATAAATGAATAAGAAAATGAAAACCCTAACCAATATACAACCATGGTTTAATCTTTACACAAACCCTAGTGAGCATGTATCATCAAACATGATACAAACTTGTGTACAAAAGTATATCACATATACAATGTGCACAATAAAATGAGAAAAACCATTTAAAGTGAACCAATACTAGTTAATGCAAAGTAATATATCAAATATATAATTATGCATTAAATCATTAAATCAACACTTGATTTAACGATCCGGTCATATCGCATATAACCGACTAATATACAATGTATCGATTTATAGAATCAATCCTTGATTCGATAACTAGGTTATATCGCATACAACCATATCGATACATTCATCGCGAGAATGAAATACGGTATCACATACACGCATTACTCTCGGTCCTGCACATATCTCATATGCGCTCCTAGTTCGTTTCGCTTGAGCCAGGAAACTTCTGTGTAGGACTCTAAAGACTCGTCAATACGCCGGCAGCAGGTGATGATCATATCAGGCATCCACAAGCCGCAAGCGGTCTGCTAAACGTAACGGCCACCCGGGTATTGAGCGATCAGAAGATCGACGAGCAAGCCCGCTCATACTCCTGTGAATCCAACCAGTAACACTTACCGTACAGTCCGGTCTGATCGTCTGATCTGTCGCATATCTCGCCTAGGGGTGGTAAAC
Source organism: Agapanthus africanus (assembly GCA_030015575.1). Taxonomy (NCBI): domain Eukaryota; kingdom Viridiplantae; phylum Streptophyta; class Magnoliopsida; order Asparagales; family Amaryllidaceae; genus Agapanthus; species Agapanthus africanus. The sequence continues at coordinate 427,909,164 of CM057345.1, read as the reverse complement.
GTCAGACCCCAATAGCTCGATAAGTCATGTCGATATGAGGTCTATAACAATTCGAGAAACTACTGGTAACACTTACCAGTAAATCTCAGCAACCCTGGCCAGGGATTTCCTGTTATAGCCAATCGAACACAGCGCAACATCAACCCCCTATACCGGGAGAGACGAATCCCCTCCTATCGCTCATTGCCTCCATGTGACTCAGGACTGTACCCAAAAACCACCGTTTTGCACGCCCTCTTGGACGCGGTAAGGTGGAAATCAAAGCACAGTGGGAACCACACAAGACTCTATGACGATCTCGGGTCAACAGACTACTCTGTACCAGTGTCACCAGAGAACTGCCATCTGACGTGAGGTATAATACCATCTGGGAGTTCTCGGCGAGTCCGTCCAGTGTACCCAGTCTCCACTGAGCACCCGCATATCATCTCTGATGTCAAACACCAATGGATATGGGATCATCCATCGCCCATCTGTATGGGTCGAGAAGGTATACGCTAGTCTACTCTGGTATATCGATGCCCCGTCTCGATATACCCATGACTAGGGACTTTGAAGGATGTACTTATGGACTACCATGTCCCCACTAGTATGATCCGCATCATAGTCCAGATAGTCAAGTACACATCCTAAGGGCTTTACCAACATGTAACAGAGAGACAATCAGTATACACGTTAAGGTAAAGAGTAACCACATAGCATACTATCATGTCGAGCGAGAAAGTCCTCCCTATATATGTCCAAGCATCCACTACAATATACATCCAATGTACAGTAATGGCCTCTAGGGCATACATATAACTAACAATCTCCCACTTGCACTAGGGCCATCTGATAGCAGTGGTTGCAGTATCTCATACTCAACCATCCCATAAAAATCTCTCTCTGGGAATAGGCCTTCGTGAGTGGATCCGCCGTGTTGTCCTCTGAGTCTACTCTCATAACCTCGATCACCCTGGAGATCAACTATCTCCATGATCAGGTGATACTGCCTTAGAATATGTCTGGATCACTGATGGGACGGGTGTTCCTTGGCATAAGCCACAACTCCATTGTCACACAATGGGAGGAACGGAGTTCATCTCATGAACTAATATACACCCAGACTTCCTCTTTGGTAGCATCTCAAGTAGAGATGTATCGAGCATTTATCGTCTAGTATGTCACGGTATCTAGCTTGGAACTCTTCCAACATACCGTCCCTCGTTAGAGGGTAAAGACAATGCCTGCGACTGACTTTCAGTCGTCCTTATTGTAGGGTTCCTAGGCACGCTAATGAGGTCTCACAAGGCATCAACCATGCCAATTTCGAATTTTACGGGTGCCGAGAAACCCTAATACGGATCGTTAACTAGATTTTAGGCGACAAAGTGAAACTAGTTAATTACTTAACTAAAAGAAAGATGCTACAACCTTTGTAGATCTGGTGCTCCACCTCCATAGCTCCGCGATGAAGTCTCCTCGCTGTCCAAATCAAATCCCGGGCTCTACCGTCGGCTTCATCGGAGAAATGGGCGGGCTAGGTCATCGACTACGATGCCGAACATGATCTACGTCGAGGCATCGCTAGATCAAGCTCCCACTTCACCAAGTCATGAAACTTGTGAAGAGAACACCCTATACTACTTGGCAAGAGGTAGAGGATGAAGAAATAGGAGGTGGGTTCACTTTAGAATTGGATTTCTCACTCATTTGCTCAAGTTGCCATTGATGAAGCAAGCTTCTTCTTGAAGAAGAAGAAGAAGAAGATGAAAAATGTTATGATGAGTATTTTTCAAAAAGGAAATAAAAAGAATACTTATCATAAACCAACCATGGTCAAGTGTAGAGAATGAACTAGGGTTAAGTGGAATGGTTAGGGTTAAGCATGAGACAAAATGGTGACTTAGTCAAAGCTTCATGAAGCTTCAATATCAAACAAAGAAAGCCACCATTTTCTCTTTATCATTTTCTTTTGCCAAAATGAACAAAAGAAATAAATAAATGAATAAGTAAATAAACAAAACCCTAACCACTCATATAACCATGGTTTAATCTTTACACAAACTCAAGTTAACATGTATCATCAAACATGATACAATCAAGTGCACAAAAGTATATCACATATACAACTTGTGAACTTCAAGTGAGAAAATCCATTTAAAGTGAACCAATACTAGTTAATGCAAAGTAATATATCAAATATATAATTATACATTAAATCATTAAATCAACGCTTGATTTAACGATCCGGTCATATCGCATATAACCGACTAATATCCAATGTATCGGCTTATCGAATCAATCGTTGATTCGATAACTAGGTTATATCACATACAACCATTCGATACATTTATCGCGAGAATGGAATACGGTATCACATACACGCATTATTCTCGGTCCCGCACATATCTCATATGTGCTCGTATTTCGTTTTGCTTGAGCCAGGAAACCTCTGTGTAGGACTCTAAAGACTCGTCAATACGTCGGCAGCAGATGATGATCATATCAAGCACCCACAAGCCGCAAGCGGTCTGCTAAACGTAACGGCCACCCGGGTATTGAGCGATCAGAAGATCGACGAGCAAGCCCGCTCACACTCCTGTGAATCCAACCAGTAACACTTACCGTACAGTCCAGTCTGATCGTCTGATATGTCGCATATCTCGCCTAGGGGTGGTAAACGTCAGACCCCAATAGCTCGATAAGTCGTGTCGATATGAGGTCTATAACAATTCGAGAAACTACTGGTAACACTTACCAGTAAATCTCAGCAACCCTGGCCAGGGATTTCCGGTTATAGCCAATCGAACACAGCGCAACATCAACTCCCTATACCGGGAGAGACGAATCCCCTCCTATCGCTCATTGCCTCCATGTGATTCAGGACTGTACCCAAAAACCACCGTTTTGCACGCCCTCTTGGACGTGGTAAGGTGGAAATCAAAGCACAGTGGGAACCACACAAGACTCTATGACGATCTCGGGTCAACAGACTACTCTGTACCAGTGTCACCAGAGAACTGCCATCTGACGTAAGGTATAATACCATCTGGGAGTTCTCGGCGAGTCCGTCCAGTGTACCCAGTCTCTACTGAGCACCCGTATATCATCTCTGATGTCAAACACCAATGGATATGGGATCATCCATCGCCCATCTGTATGGGTCGAGAAGGTATACGCTAGTCTACTCTGGTATATCGATGCCCTGTCTCGATACACCCACAACTAGGGACCTTGAAGGATGTACTTATGGAGTACCATGTCCCCACTAGTATGATCCGCATCATAGTCCAGGTAGTCAGGTACACATCCTAAGGGCTTTACCAACATGTAACAGAGAGACGATCAGTGTACACGTTAAGGTAAAGAGCAACCAGATAGCATACTATCATGTCGAGCAAGAAAGTCCTCCCTATATATGTCCCAGCATCCACTACAATATACGTCCAATGTACAGTAATGGCCTCTAGGGCATACATATAACTAACAATCTCCCACTTGCACTAGGGCCATCTGATAGCAGTGGTTGTAGTATCTCATACTCACCCATCCCTTAAAAGTCTCTCTCTGGGAAAAGGCCTTTGTGAGTGGATCCGCCGTGTTGTCCTCTGAGTCTACTCTCCTAACCTTGATCCCTTGGAGATCAACCATCTCCATGATCAGGTGACACTACCTTAGAATATGTCTGGATTACTGATGGGACCGGCGTTCCTTGGCATAAGCCACAACTCCATTGTCTCACAATGGTTGGAACATAGTTCATCTCATGAACCAATATACACCCAAACATCCTCTTTGGTAGCATCTTAAGTATGATGTATCCAGCCTTTATCGTCTAGTATGCCACGGTATCTAGCTTGGAACTCTTCCAACATACCGTCCCTTTACTGAGGGTAAAGACAATGCCTGTGACTGACTTTCAGTCGTCCTTATCACCCTGGAACCCTTCCAGTGATTCTCCCCAGGATCGATTGATACCATCTCACTACAACTAGTGAGAATCCTAACATCCAATTAGATCTATCTCATAGATCCAAGACCCAGGATTTAGGAGGTATCACTTTGATCCTATATGGAGAATCATTGTGATAAGCGGAGATTGACCGAGCGCAGCATAGGAAACTCCTTCCCTATCAAGAGCATGTCATCCACGTACTCTACGAGGATCACCACCATACTCTCCACTACCTTATTGTTTATACAAGGTTCATCTACCATTTTGATGATGTCAAACTCTTTGACTAACACATCAAAACAGATGTTCCAACTCCGCGATACCTGCTTTATCCTACAAAGCATCTTGTACACGTTTCCGCTGCTCCCACTGTCTACGAAGCCCTCTGGCTGTGTACTTATAGACGTTCTCTTCTAAAACATGATTTAGAAAAGCAGTCAAGACACCCAACCGCCAGATATCGTAGTCATGGTATGTAGCCGTGGCAAGTAGGATCTGGATGGATTTAAGCATAGCCACTTGAAAAGGTTTCATCATAATCCAGGCCCGGTCGATGACGAAAAGCTTTAACAAGTCTAGCTTTGAAAGTCTCAACTTTTCCATCTACACCAAGTAATCTTCTCAAGATATACTTGCTCCTGATGGGGATTTAACCCTTCAGATATAGCAACCAAAGTCCATACTTTGTTGGTGTACATGGATTCCATCTCAGATCACTAAGCATCCAGCCATTCTTACAGAGTCTTACTCCTGATGGCCAGCTCGAAACTAGTTGGGTCATCATCTCATGATGCAATCCTCGCTCCCACTGTCATAGAGAAACCGAAGTATCTTTCAGGCGGGTGAGGAACCTTACTAGATCGGCGGAGAGGCTGAGGTTCGTTGGTAACTATTGAATCCTTTGGTTTTATCAAATCATCTGCTGTAGTTTGTATAGCTGGAACCTTTCCAGTTCTACATAACAGACCTTGCCTCGAGCTTGTCCGGATTTTGCTTTTAGACATAGGCCGGACAACCCCAAATCTTAACTAACTTAAGAAATGGGCTCTTCCCTTTCCATATCACATATGAAGTGGTAGGCTACTGATTTGATTTGAACCCTTATCAATAGGTATGCAGCTTCTCAAGCGCATAACTCCCAAAAGGAAATAGGTAACTCAGTAGTACTCATCATAGAGCACACCTTATCATATAGGGTGTGAATGCTCCGCCCCGATATACCATCGTGCTATGGTGTATACGGAGGAGTAATGCTGAGAGAGAATCTCATTCTCCTTTAGAATAGTCCAGGAATTCCGTGCTCAAGTATTCTCCTCCTTGATCTCATCAAAGGACATAATACTTATACCCGTATTGGTTCTCTACTTCTAACTTATATTCTGTGAATATCTCAAAAGGTTCTGACTTGTGTTTCAACAGGAACATATGTTTGAATCAAAAGAGATCATCAGAGAATTTAATGAAGTATAAAGAACCGGTCTTGGCAAATGTAGACAGGGGACCTACATACATCAACATGTATCATCCCAAGAGTTCACTAACTCTTTCTCTGTTTCCAGTAAACGGAGCTATGGTCATCTTATCTCTGTGACATGACTGGCAAGTTTCACAAGATGTAAATTCAAACTGATTTAAATATGCATCTAAAATGTAACTTTAGCCAGTCGGATCGCATTGATATGACCTAGTCTACATTGCCTCAAGAAGGATTCGTTCATTTCTGAACTCTTCCTCTTGTGTGTGTTCCATATACTAAGAACTGTAGTTTGATTTAGAACATCAATGCTTTTAGATAACGTGCCTGAACCGATCAACTTTTGATATAGGAAATGTTCAAAACATTGTCCATCTATACAAAATTTTATCATTTCTTTACCAATAAAGAGATTGATATGATTTTGTATATCAGGTTCGGTATCTAATAACATTTGTTCAGAATCAATGTATTGGTAATACAGGGTGACAGTGACCAACAGACTTGGCTGCAACACTTGCCCCGTTTTCTGTCTCATGAAACTTATCACCCGTTCTCAGTTTTTCTACCTTTTTGTAGCCCTATGTAACAGATTACATATCTGGGATCCAGATCCGGTATCTATATACTCAGGATGCGGAGGATACTGAGAAACAGTTCTTTGTAATGAACACACCCGAAGATGATGCATTAGCATGCACTCTCTTCGTTTGGGCGGCACGGGAATTCTGGTAATCCCCAGTTTCCTGCTCTGTCTTATAACAATTATAAGTTGGAGCGGGACCAACGTTCCTCAGCTCAGTATAACAAGCGGGTTCGGTCAATATTCCGTATTATTATCTTCATTAAGGCGTGATATGGTCGCTACCTGGAGAAAGAGAGAAGAAAACACTCAGCGTGCGCTCTTTCAAGAATAGATTGGTTATTATTTTATCTAATCAGGATGGCTCCCACTGTTTTTTATCAAATCTTCTTTCAAACCCTAAAAGGAAAGACTAGCCGGGATTAATTACACACTACAAGTTCGCCAATCTTTCAGCCAGGCCAGTGTCGGTACTTTGAGGGAGGTCCCCCGTGCTTTCGCACGAACCTAATTAATGCAAACCTCGTTTTCCCAGAGGCGTAACCTCGTTGACACCTTTCTAGACACCTACTTGATCGGCTAATTGTAATGTGTAAAACTCTCCCAGGAGTAACAATTACTCGCAGTGGGTATCGGGATCCAACTATCTCATAGAAGGTATGCAATCTCATTGCAAATTTCAACACTTGAAATTCCCGATAATATTTTTCCCCTAGTGTTCTATGACCTTGACGAATGCCAAACAACCCATAGTCCACTAGTCAAGTTCAACCCGTACATTTCTTGATTGAATTAAACCCACTCGCACGACCCTTGACGAATGCCAAACAACGCCATACGAATACCCTAATCCAATCGCATCATATGCTCAAGCAGATAAATACTAGTTAGCTACCGTACACTACGCCTTGACGAATGCCAAACTACCGCAGCACGAATACTAACTAGTACATATCTGAAATGATGGAGAGCTACGACAGGTTTTTATGAAAACCTATTGCGTAATGAACTTGATATCGTTGTAGGATCGAATGAATTTTGAAATGGAGTGTTTTTGAAGCTTTTCTAGTTTTGCTAAAGGAGTCACTCCCGGTGAAGGGATCGTCGGTCCTTTCCTTATCGAATAAGGTGCGGGATATATCATATATATCACCGTGCAAAGCAAAAACTCTTAAAAGCAATCAAAAGACAAACCGAGTGTGTAGCATCTGCCAGTTATTGCTAAAGGAGTCACTCCCGGTGAAGGGATCTCGGTCCTTTTCTCATCGAATAAGGTGCAGGATATATCACATATACCGTTGTGCAAAGCAAGAACTGTAGCTACCTGTTTTATTTTGAAATTTGATTCTACAACATCTTAGGTTTCTTTTATTTCATTAATCTCATTAATGAAGTCCCATCATTTAAGTACCTAAACATCACAGATAAATACGATGTACACTTATGCCATCCGCATTCGCCTCGATGTCCCCTCATGCACCGTTAGGTTAGGTAACTAACGGCAGAGCGGGGTAGGGCTAGCGCGGGTGTAAAACATAAGTAACGCCTATATAATATATCATATATACTATATACAGTATCCATCACAGAACATATCATGATCATATCACAGATATCGCAGCAGAAGAATCATATGAAATATTGGATATACTAGGACGTCCGTGTTTTCAATACGAGCCAGTAGAAAACACGGATTCCACGGTCGTGATGAATAGCCAAACCCACACCCCTAGACCCCTACGAGAGCGACAAGCAACCCTACCAATTCCAGAGTTAGGAGACCCGGACTCGACTCCTCGAGTTGGTCTCCCACTGAACTCCAGAACCCGGTTACTTATGCTCTCCTCCTTGGGTCTATCCTAGTGCGGAAAAGTAAATAATATACAAAAGGTGACATCTTCCGCAACCTGGAAGTGCCCCAATAAAAGAATATTACATACAAGTTTTTACATGAATGAAAATGAAAAACACTCATCTCACATAAAAACCCCCGGCTATTCAAACACGACGATCCAATATAACATATCCAGCAACACATAACATCACATGTCATCAACGTAAGTAAATATGCGCATCCCAATTGTCGTTGACATATAGCAACGAAACCGGCGATATCACATATTACACTTACGGTCACAGAAAAGAAAGTGTAAAACTACAACAGTTGGAATCCGCAACCTCCATAGACATCGCATGCCTAATCAAATGAATTCCTTAGACATCGCATGCCTAACAATTATAAACCCCGCATTTTAGTCTCATTATCGAAAACACTTTTCAATATCAAGTCGGGTAATTCAACAAGATTCCCGACACCCTGATCGAATGCTCGTCGCAAACTTTAGTAGGCGGCCGCACCCCCGACGCCGTCGACGAAGTGCACCAAGGCGGAACACCGCTACCGCTAGCACTCGAACGGATGCTTTCGGCGACGGGGTTCTCCTACAGTCACTTGGTCGGGGCTATGGGATGAGGCTGTCTATTAAGTTTACCCGGCGAGTATCCGCGTACCCTACGTGATTGCGATGGACTTTTGATCACATCAAAATTCCGTGGCAACCGATCAAGTGAGAATAAACTGCTATGTTTGTAACATTCATTTAGTTATCTCATAACTTCTTGTGAATTCCAATTGTTGTATCACATTCCAGATAAACAGAAAATGTTAAACTTTCCGATCGAACAGTCGAACACCCAAGTTTTCCCGAAACAGCTCAACTCATGAAATAAGTTCAAAGACATTCACTTCGTGCCTCAGTACCAAAGGTCCAGCCGTAGAAGGGTCAAGCCAACGCCTCACATGTGGCACGCCGTACTGCCCCAAACCCGAAGGTTCAAAGGGCAGTTCAAGATGGTCACATAATCGAGTTAAGGTTTGTTGTCTTCTAGAGGGACCATCGCGTTACTTGCACTACTTAGAACGTCTTTAAACTACGGAAAGATCCAACACTTGGAAATTTCCCGGCAGGGGAAAAGTTGGGTATTTATATCCGGTCGAACTTTTTAACATATTCTAAAATTATCCGGAAAAGCACAAAGACAAAATTAGACAATCCGATCGAAATACCGAGTCCCTAATACAACCCAGAAAACTCAACTCTTGAGTAAATTTTAAAAATTCCCATAAAACTCAGCATTTAAATAAAGAAGTTACTATGCAAAAATGGTTGACTGAAGAGACTAAATGGGCGCGGAACCGCCGCAATAGGCGGCTAATGCCGCGGTTCCGCCGCTCTTTAGAAAGATCATTAGGTAATTTTTGCACCGTAATTCTTAGAATTTCCTGCTGAATTTTTAAAGCATTTTTAATTTGGAAAAAACCACTTTTTCAGAAAAAGTCCAGAGAGGGTTAAAAGTTAGGGTTTTGGGGTTCGATCGGGTTTCTAACATCGTCTACGCATCGCCTAAGGCTCTAGCTAGGCTCTGATACCACTGTAGGGTTCCTAGGCACGCTAATGAGGTCTCACAAGGCATCAACCATGCCAATTTCGAATTTTACGGGTGCCGAGAAACCCTAATACGGATCGTTAACTAGATTTTAGGCGACAAAGTGAAACTAGTTAACTACTTAACTAAAAGAAAGATGCTACAACCTTTGTAGATCCGGTGCTCCACCTCCATAGCTCCGCGATGAAGTCTCCTCGCTGTCCAAATCAAATCCCGAGCTCTAGCGTCGGCTTCATCGGAGAAATGGGCGGGCTAAGTCATCGACTACGATGCCGAACATGATCTACGTCGAGGCATCGCTAGATCAAGCTCCCACTTCACCAAGTCATGAAACTTGTGAAGAGAACACCCTATACTACTTGGCAAGAGGTAGAGGATGAAGAAATAGGAGGTGGGTTCACTTTAGAATTGGATTTCTCACTCATTTGCTCAAGTTGCCATTGATGAAGCAAGCTTCTTCTTGAAGAAGAAGAAGAAGAAGATGAAAAATGTTATGATGAGTATTTTTCAAAAAGGAAATAAAAAGAATACTTATCAGAAATCAACCATGGTCAAGTGTAGAGAATGAACTAGGGTTAAGTGGAATGGTTAGGGTTAAGCATGAGACAAAATGGTGACTTAGTCAAAGCTTCATGAAGCTTCAATATCAAACAAAGAAAGCCACCATTTTCTCTTTATCATTTTCTTTTGCCAAAATGAACAAAAGAAATAAATAAATGAATAAGTAAATAAACAAAACCCTAACCACTCATATAACCATGGTTTAATCTTTACACAAACTCAAGTTAACATGTATCATCAAACATGATACAATCAAGTGCACAAAAGTATATCACATATACAACTTGTGAACTTCAAGTGAGAAAATCCATTTAAAGTGAACCAATACTAGTTAATGCAAAGTAATATATCAAATATATAATTATACATTAAATCATTAAATCAACGCTTGATTTAACGATCCGGTCATATCGCATATAACCGACTAATATCCAATGTATCGGCTTATCGAATCAATCGTTGATTCGATAACTAGGTTATATCACATACAACCATTCGATAAATTTATCGCGAGAATGGAATACGGTATCACATACACGCATTATTCTCGGTCCCGCACATATCTCATATGTGCTCCTATTTCGTTTTGCTTGAGCCAGGAAACCTCTGTGTAGGACTCTAAAGACTCGTCAATACGCCGGCAGCAGATGATGATCATATCAAGCACCCACAAGCCGCAAGCGGTCTGCTAAACGTAACGGCCACCCGGGTATTGAGCGATCAGAAAATCGACGAGCAAGCCCGCTTACACTCCTGTGAATCCAACCAGTAACACTTACCGTACAGTCCGGTTTGATCGTCTGATATGTCGCATATCTCGCCTAGGGGTGGTAAACGTCAGACCCCAATAGCTCGATAAGTCGTGTCGATATGAGGTCTATAACAATTCGAGAAACTACTGGTAACACATACCAGTAAATCTCAGCAACCCTGGCCAGGGATTTCTGGTTATAGCCAATCGAACACAGCGCAACATCTACTCCCTATACCGGGAGAGACGAATCCCCTCCTATCGCTCATTGCCTCCATGTGATTCGGGACTGTTCCCCAAAACCACCGTTTTGCACACACTCTTGGACGTGGTAAGGTGGAAATCAAAGCACAGTGGGAACCACACAAGACTCTATGACGATCTCGGGTCAACAGACTACTCTGTACCAGTTTCACCAGAGAACTGCCATCTGACGTAAGGTATAATACCATCTGGGAGTTCTCGGCGAGTCCGTCCAGTATACCCAGTCTCTACTGAGCACCCGTATATCATCTCTGATGTCAAACACCAATGGATATGGGATCATCCATCGCCCATCTGTATGGGTCGAGAAGGTATACGCTAGTCTACTCTGGTATATTGATGCCCTGTCTCGATACACCCACGACTAGGGACCTTGAAGGATGTACTTATGGACTACCATGTCCCCACTAGTATGATCCGCATCATAGTCCAGGTAGTCAAGTACACATCCTAAGGGCTTTACCAACATGTAACAGAGAGACGATCAGTGTACACGTTAAGGTAAAGGGCAACCAGATAGCATACTATCATGTCGAGCAAGAAAGTCCTCCCTATATATGTCCCAGCATCCACTACAATATACATCCAATGTACAGTAATGGCCTCTAGGGCATACATATAACTAACACTTATCACCCTGGAACCCTTCCAGTGATTCTTGTCAGGATCAATTGATACCATCTCACTACAACTAGTGAGTATCCTAACATCCATTTAGATCTATCTCATAGATCCAAAACCCAGGATTTAAAAGGTATCATTTTGATCCTATGTGGAGAATCATTGTGATAAGCGGAGATTGACCGAGCGTAGCATAGGAAACTCCTTCCCTATCAAGAGTATGTCATCCACGTACTCTACGAGGATCGTCACCATACTCCCTACTACCTTTTTGTTTATACAAGGTTCATCTACCATTTTGATGATGTCAAACTCTTTGACTAAATCATCAAAACAGATGTTCCAACTCCGCGATGCCTGCTTTATCCTATAAAGCATCTTGCACACGTTTCCGCTGCTCCCACTGTCTACGAAGCCCTCTGGCTGTGTACTTATAGACGCTCTCTTCCAAAACATCATTTAGAAAAGCAGTCATGGCACCCAACCGCCAGATATCGTAGTCATGGTATGTATCCGTGGCAAGTAGGATCTGGATGGACTTAAGCATAGCCACTTGAAAAGGTTTCATCATTATCCAGGCCTGGTCGATGACGAAAAGCTTTAACAAGTCTAGCTTTGAAAGTCTCAACTTCTCCATCTACACCAAGTAATCTTCTCAAGATATACTTGCTCCTGATGGGGATTTAACCCTTCAGATATAGCAACCAAAGTCCATACTTTGTTGGTGTACATGGATTCCATCTCTGATCGCTAAGCATCCAGCCATTCTTACAGAGTCCCACTCCTGATGGCCAGCTCGAAACTAGTTGGGTCATCATCTCATGATGCAATCCTTGCTCCCACTGTCATAGAGAAACAGAAGTATCTCTCAGGTGGGTGAGAAACCCTACTAGATCGGCGGAGAGGCTGAGATTCGTTGGTTACTATTGAATCCATTGGTTCTACCAAATCTTCAGCTGCAGTTTTATAGCTGGAACCTTTCTAGTTCTACATTACAGACCTTGCCTCGAGCTTGTCCGGATTTTGCTTTTAGACATAGCCCGGACAACCCCAAATCTTAACAAACTTAAGATATACGCTCTTCCCTTATCATATCTCATATGAAATGGTAGGCAACTGATTTGATTTGAACCCTATTCAATAGGTATGCAGCTTCTCAAGTGCATAATTCCCAAAAGGAAACAGGTAACTCAGTATTACTCATCATAGAGCACACCTTATCATATAGGGTGTGATTGCTCCGCCCCGATATACCATCGTGCTATGGTGTATACGGAGGAGTAATGCTGAGAGAGAATCTCATTCTCCTTTAGAATAGTTCAGGAATTCCGTGCTCAAGTATTCTCCTCCTTGATCACATCAAAGGACATAATACTTTTACCCGTTTTGGTTCTCTACTTCTAACTTATATTCTATGAATATCTCAAAAGGTTCTGACTTGTGTTTCAACAGGAACATATGTCTGAATCAAAAGAGATCATCAGAGAATTTAATGAAGTATAAAGAACCAGTCTTGGCATGTGTAGACAGGGGACCTTACATACATCAACATGTATCATCCCAAGAGTTCACTAACTCTTTCTCTGTTTCCAATAAACAGAGCTATGGTCATCTTATCTTTGTGACATGACTGGTAAGTTTTCATAAGGTGTAAATTCAAACTGATTTAACTATGCATCTAAAATGTGACTTCAGCCAGTCGGATCGCATTGATATGACCCAGTCTATAATGCCTCAAGAAGGATTCGTTCATTTCTGAACTCTTCCTCTTGTGTGTGTTCCGTATACTAAAGAACTGTAGTTTGATTTAGAACATCAATGCTTTTAGATAACGTGCCTGAACCGATCAACTTTTGATATAGGAAATGTTCAAAACATTATCCAACAATACAAAATTGTATCGTTTCTTTACTAATAAAGAGACAGATATGATTTTGTATATCAGGTTCGGTATCTAATAACATTCGTTCAAAATCAATGTATTGGTAATACAGGGTGACAGTGACCAACAGACTTGGCTGCAACACTTGCCCCGTTTTCTGTCTCATGAAACTTATCACCCGTTCTCAGTTTTTCTACCCTTTTGTAGCCGTATGTAACAGATTACATATCTGGGATCTTGATCCGGTATCATATACCAAGGATGCGGAGGATACTGAGAAATAGTTCTGTATAATGAACATACCCGAAGATGATGCATCAACATGCACTCTCTTCGTTTGGGCGGCACGGGAATTCTGGTAATCACCAGTTTCCTGCTCTGTCTTATAACAATTATAAGTTGGAGCGGGACTAACGTTCTCCAGCTCAGTATAACAAGCGGGTTCGGTCAATAATCCGTATTATTATCTTGATTAAGGCGTGATATGGTCGCTACCTGGAGAGAGAGAGAAGAAAACACTCAGCGTGCGCTCTTTCAAGAATAGATTGGTTATTATTTTATCTAATCAGGATGGCTCCCACTGTTTTTATCAAATCTTCCTTCAAACCCTAAAAGGAAAGACTAGCCGGGATTAATTACACACTACAAGTTCGCCAATCTTTCAGCCAGGCCAGTGTCGGTACTTTGAGGGAGGTCCCCCGTGCTTTCGCACGAACCTAATTAATGTAAACCTCGTTTTTCCAGAGGCGTAACCTCATTAACACCTTTCTAGACACCTACTTGATCGGCTAATTGTAATGTGTAAAACTCTCCCAGGAGTAACAATTACTCGCAGCGGGTATCGGGATCCAATTATCTCATAGAAGGTATGCAATCTCATTGCAAATTTCAACACTTGAAATTCCCGATAATTTTGCCCCTAGCGTCCTATGACCTTGACGCAGGCCAACAAACCATAGTGCGCTAGTCAAGTTCAACCCGTCATTTCCTGATTGAATTAAACCCACCCGCACGACCCTTGACGCAGGCCAACAAAGTCGCACGACTACCCTAATCCAATCTGCATCATATGCATAAGCAGATAAATACTAGTTAGCTACCGCACACTACGCCTTGACGCAGGCCAACAAACGTAGCACGAATACTAACTACCACTTATCTGAAATGACGGAGGGCTACGACAGGTTTTTCTGAAAACCTATTGCGTAATGAACTTGATATCGTTGTAGAATCAAATGATTTTAAAATGGAGTGCTTTTGAGGCTTTTCTAGTTTTGCTAAAGGAGTCACTCCCGGTGAAGGGATCGTCGGTCCTTTCCTCGTCGAATGAGGTGCGGGATATATCATATATATCACTGTGCAAAGCAAAAACTCTTAAAAGCAATCAAAAGACAAACCGAGTGTGTAGCATCTGCCAGTTATTGCTAAAGGAGTCACTCCCTGTGAAGGGATCTCGGTCCTTTCCTCATCGAATAAGGTGCAGGATATATCATATATACCGCTGTGCAAAGCAAGAACTGTAGCTACCTGTTTTATTTTTAGAAATTCGATTCTACAACATCTTTAGGTTTCTTTTATTTCATTAATCTCATTAATGAAGTCCCATCATTTAAGTACCTAAACATCACAGATAAATACTACGTACACTTATGCCATCCGCATTCGCCTCGATGTCCCCTCGTGCACCGTTAGGTTAGGTAACTAACGGCAGAGCGGGGCAGGGCTAGCGCGGGTGTAAAACATAAGTAACGCCTATATAATATATCTCATATACTATATACTGTATCCATCACAGAACATCACATGATCACATCACAGATATCGCAGCAGAAGAATCATATGAAATATTGGATATACTAGGACGTCCGTGTTTTCAATACGAGCCAGTATAAAACACGGATTCCACGGTCGCGATGAATAGCCAAACCCACACCCCAAGACCCCTACGAGAGCGGCAAGCAACCCTACCAATTCTAGAGTTAGGAGACCCGGACTCGACTCCTCGAGTTGGTCTCCCTCTGGACTCCAGAACCCGGTTACTTGTGCCCTCCTCCTTGGGTCTATCCTAGTGCGGAAAAGTAAATAATATACAAAAGGTGACATCTTCCGCAACCTGGAAGTGCCCCAATAAAAGAATATTACATACAAGTTTTTACATGAATGAAAATGAAAAACACTCATCTCACATAAAAACCCCCGGGCTATTCAAACACGACGATCCAATATAACATATCCAGCAACACATAACATCACATGTCATCAACGTAAGTAAATATGCGCATCCCAATTGTCGTTGACATATAGCAACGAAACCGGCGATATCACATATTACACTTACGGTCACAGAAAAGAAAGTGTAAAACTACAACAGTTGGAATCCGCAACCTTCATAGACATCGCATGCCTAATCAAATGAATTCCTTAGACATCGCATGCCTAACAATTATAAACCCCGTATTTTAGTCTCATTATCGGAAACACTTTTCAATATAAAGTCGGGCAATTCAACAAGATTCCCGACATCCTGATCGAATGCTCGTCGCAAACTTTAGTAGGCGGCCGCACCCCCGACGCCGTCGACGAAGTGCACCAAGGCGGAACACCGCTGCCGCGAGCACCCGAACGGATGCTTTCGGCGACGGGGTTCTCCTACAGTCACTTGGTCGGGGTTATGGAGAGAGGCTGTCTATTAAGTTTATCCGGCGAGTATCCGCGTACGCTACGTGATTGCGACGGACTTTTGATCACATCAAAATTCCGTGGCAACCGATCAAGTGAGACTAAACTGCTATGTTTATACATTCATTCAGTTATCTCATAACTACTTGTGAATTCCAAGTATTGTATCCCATTCCAGATAAATAGAAAATGTTAAACTTTCCGATCGAACATTCAAACACCCAAGTTTTCCCGAAATAGATCAACTCATGAAATAAGTCTAAAAACATTCAGTTCATGCCTCAGTACCAACGGTCCAGCCGTAGAAGGGTCAAGCCAACGCCTCACATGTGGCACGCCGTACTGCCCCAAACCCGAGGGTTCAAAGGGCAGTTCAAGACGGTCACATAATCGAGTTAAGGTTTGTTGTCTTCTAGAGGGACCATCGCGTTACTTGCACTACTTAGAACGTCTTTAAACCTCGGAAAAATCCAACACTTGAAAATTTTCCGGCAGGGGAAAAATTGGGTATTTATATTCGGTCGAACTTTTTAACATATTCTAAGATTATCCGGAAAAACATATAGACGAAGTCTGACAATCCGATCAAATCTACGAACTCTCAATACAACCCAAAATACTCAACTCTTGAGTAAATATTAAAAATTCCCAGAAAACTCAGCACCAGGAAACATTAATTACTGTGCAAATTTTAATGGCTGACGTCATCAGGTTGCCGCGGAACCGCCGCAGAAGCCATGCTTCTGCTGCGGTTCCGCCGCATAATTTACACTTCATGGGGAAATTTTTGCACCGTAATTCATAGATTTCCCTGCTGAATTTTTTAAGCATTTTTAATCTGGAAAAAACCCAGAAATTGAAAAAAGTCCAGAGAGCATATTGTATTAGGGTTTCGATGTTCGATCGGGTTTCAAACGTCGTCTAGGCTTCGCCTAAGGCTCTAGCTAGGCTCTGATACCACTGTAGGGTTCCTAGGCACACTAAGGAGGTCTCACAAGGTATCAACCATGCCTATTTCAAATTTTACGGGTGCCAAGAAACCCTAATACGGATCGTTAACTAGAAGTCTAGACGATAAATGAAACTAGTTAACAACTTAACTACAAGAACGGAAATACAACCTTTGTAGATCCGGTCCTCCACCTCCATAGCTCCGCAATGAAGTGTCCTCGCTGTCCAAATCGAATCCCGGGCTCTAGCGTCGGCTTCATCGGAAAAATGGGCGGGCAAGGTCGTCGGCTTCGTGCCGAAGATGATCTACGTCGAAGCATCACAAGATCAAGCTCCCACTTCACCAAGTCATGAAACTTGTGAAGAAAAAACCCATTACTACTTGGCAAGAGGTAGAGGATGAAGAAATAGGAGGTGAGTACACTTTAGAATTGGATTTCTCACTCAATTGCTCAAGTTGCCATTGATGAAGCAAGCTTTCTTCTTGAAGAAGAAGAAGAAGAACAAAAAATGTTATGATAAGAATTATAAAATAGAAAAGAAAAATAAATTCTTATCATATCCAAACCATGGTTTAGTGTAGAGATTTAACTAAGGTTAGATGGAGTGGTTAGGGTTAAGCATGAGACAAAATGGTCACTTAGTCAAAGATGCTTTGAAGCTTCAAGAAGCTTCAAGCAAAGAACAAAGAAAGCCACCATTTTCTCTTTATCATTTCAAAGTAAAATAAATAAAATAAATGAATAATAAAATGAAATCCCTAACCAATATACAACCATGGTTTAATCTTTATACAAACCCTAGTGAGCATGTATCATCAAACATGATACAAACTTGTGTACAAAAGTATATCACATATACAATGTGCACAATCAAGTGAG
Source organism: Agapanthus africanus (assembly GCA_030015575.1). Lineage (NCBI taxonomy): Eukaryota > Viridiplantae > Streptophyta > Magnoliopsida > Asparagales > Amaryllidaceae > Agapanthus > Agapanthus africanus. Next base: position 427,891,133 of record CM057345.1, on the reverse strand, counting down.
AAAAACCATTTAAAGTGAACCAATACTAGTTAATGCAAAGTAATATATCAAATATATAATTATGCATTAAATCATTAAATCAACACTTGATTTAATGATCCGGTCATATCGCATATAACCGACTAATATACAATGTATCGATTTATCGAATCAATCCTTGATTCGATAACTAGGTTATATCGCATACAACCATATCGATACATTCATCGCGAGAATGAAATACGGTATCACATACACGCATTATTCTCGGTCCTGCATATATCTCATATGCGCTCTTATTTCGTTTCGCTTGAGCCAGGAAACCTCTGTGTAGGACTCTAAAGACTCGTCAATACGCCGGCAGCAGGTGATGATCATATCAAGCACCCACAAGCCGCAAGTGGTCTGCTAAACGTAACGGCCACCCGGGTATTGAGCGATCAGAAGATCGACGAGCAAGCCCGCTCATACTCCTGTGAATCCAACCAGTAACACATATCGTACAGTCCGGTCTGATCGTCTGATCTGTCGCATATCTCGCCTAGGGGTGGTAAACGTCAGACCCCAATAGCTCGATAAGTCGTGTCGATATGAGGTCTATAACAATTCGAGAAACTACTGGTAACACTTACCAGTAAATCTCAGCAACCCTGGCCAGGGATTTCCTGTTATAGCCAATCGAACACAGCGCAACATCAACCCCCTATACCGGGAGAGACGAATCCCCTCCTATCGCTCATTGCCTCCATGTGACTCGGGACTGTACCCAAAAACCACCGTTTTGCACGCCCTCTTGGACGCGGTAAGGTGGAAATCAAAGCACAGTGGGAACCACACAAGACTCTATGACGATCTCGGGTCAACAGACAACTCTGTACCAGTGTCACCAGAGAACTGCCATCTGACGTGAGGTATAATACCATCTGGGAGTTCTCGGCGAGTCCGTCCAGTGTACCCAGTCTCCACTGAGCACCCGCATATCATCTCTGATGTCAAACACCAATGGATATGGGATCATCCATCGCCCATCTGTATGGGTCGAGAAGGTATACGCTAGTCTACTCTGGTATATCGATGCCCCGTCTCGATATACCCACGACTAGGGACTTTGAAGGATGTACTTATGGACTACCATGTCCCCACTAGTATGATCCGCATCATAGTCCAGGTAGTCAAGTACACATCCTAAGGGCTTTACCAACATGTAACAGAGAGACAATCAGTATACACGTTAAGGTAAAGAGTAACCAGATAGCATACTATCATGTCGAGCGAGAAAGTCCTCCCTATATATGTCCAAGCATCCACTACAATATACATCCAATGTACAGTAATGGCCTCTAGGGCATACATATAACTAACAAAGACTGCGGTAGTGCCCCGGCTGTCTTTCCGAGGCCAAAATGCGGAAACAAAAACTTTTTCTTAACTTGAAACTGGCGCCATCGTATACTTTTTCCCGGATCGAACCATTAACCTACAACTAGCTATCTAGAGAGAGGGTTGGAAAGCTATACCGATCGATCCGTGTCCTTCGGTCTTTTGCCACCATCCCAAGCTCGTCACGGTATCTCCGGTCTCAATCTCCTCGTCGGAAAGGGCATCGCATCATCGATTCTTTTTACGGGCTCCCGCTTCATCCGAAGCAACTCGGGCACGAAGTGTGATAGCCGACGTGTCCAAGGTGATGTAGAGAATGTTTGTGATCACTTTGTCTCTTGCATCCATAAGATGGATGGAGGTTGAAGGTGTTGCCATTGATGGAGATTATGAGCTAGAGAAGAAAGAGGAGGAAGAAGAAGTTTTCTCTTTCTTTGCTTTTGTGATGGAATGATAAAATGAGAGTGAGTTAGTGAGAATAATATGAGAGCTAACAACCATATCATGGCTGCCCCTCTCTCTTCTCTTATCAATTCAACACACAAAACAAACACTAATGTGACATTTTACACAAAAAAAGAGACCATGAGTCACTATATATGTCCATGTCACATTTAATGCATCTCATGATGAATTCTAGCTCATTATTTCCATATGCAAATATTAATCCAAATGTTTGCAACAATAAAAAGAAACGGCAACATCTAAAATAAACTCGTGACGGATCACAAGGATACCCCTCACCTGTATATACATACCTGCACCCGCATTCCGACTGAATGCGAATGCGATGAGACTAAAGTAATCCAACAAATCTAATACTAGGATCCGGCTTAAACCAAAGCCCACTAGTATGATCCGCCCGATCATGATCCGTGCACTGCTGCACGTATATGACCGGACCCTGCCATATATCATACGGCCTCTACAACGTTTCACCCGAAACTTGAAAACTGTCTGTGGGGGACTCTAAAGACTCGTCAATACATTGGCTGTGGATTTAACCACTAGCACGTCAGAGGTACTAGCCGTATGTAACGGGCTACCAGGTATTGACCATAAGGGAGGTCGATGAGCGAACTCATCCTGACACCCTACTGAGCCTGTCAGTGACAATATCCGTACAGTCCGATCCGTTCGTCTATGAGCATCGCATGGCGGGCCTAGGGGGTTGGTAAAAGTCAGACCCCCAAAAGCGGTATAAGTCATGTAGGAGTGTAGCCCAGAACATCCTGAGATACTACTGGAATACCTACCAGTAAATCTCCTGCCTTGGCCAAGGACTTCATGTAATGGCTCTCCTATACACAGCGCGATCTCACCCCCAATACCGGGAGAGACGAAACCCCTGCCGATCCGCTCACTGCCTCCATGTGGCTCGGGACTGTACCCAACTAAAACTTGTTTACAGGACTCCTTTGAGCCGTGGTAGGGTAGTAATCAAAGCACAGTGGGAACTCATACGAGACAAGTGACGATCTCAGGTTGATGAACTAATCTGTACACATGTCACCAGGGAGCTGCTATCTGACATCAGGTTTAATAACAACTAGCATGTTCCCGGCGAGTCCTGTCCGGTGTACTCATAACCCAATGAGCACCTGTATACATCTTAGGTGAACCAACTGACACCAATGGCTTGTGAGACCGGCCACCGCCCCTCGTCAGGGTCTCGACTGTATACACTAGTCTACTGCGGAGTATTGATGCCCTGTCTCGAAACTCCCACAACTAGGGACCTTTTAAGGATGTGCTTATAGACCCCAGCTTCCACGTATTTGATCGCCATCATACTGCTGGCAGTCAAGCAAGAATCCTAAGGGCTCTATCAACGTGTAATAGCAACCTGTAAGGTCACCTAAAGCAGGACACGATGATAAAGATAAACCAGATAGCATACTATCATCTTGAGTAAGACTGTCCTACCGGCATAGGTCCTCCCTCAATCATTGCAATCACATGCCTGTGATCCAATAATTGACTCGGAGGGCACTATATCCAACAATCTCCCACTTGCACTCAAGGCTAATTATTGCGATGTCGCATACTCACAGCCCATGTGATACCGAACACCCAACTCCTCTACTAATCAGTTTCACAAAGCCCATTTGCGAAACTATTGTGTTCGAGGAATAGCCTCAGTGAGTGGGTCCGCCCTGATGTTTCTTTCTATGTCTCTTTTTATATTAAGTTCGCGGAGAAAACCATCTCCCGAAATGAGCAATACCTGTCTTAGAATATGTCTGGATATCTGATGGGACCTAGTTCATAAATGAACTCCAAATCCAAACTTCTTAGACTGTATCGTCAACTGAACTTAATCAGTATCCTGCGCCATGCCTCCCTCAGTATCCGCTTGGATCACCTGTCCAAAATACTGCCCCTCGTCAGAGGGAAAACTATGACTCTGACAGTCACTCTGTCATCCAGGTCACCTTGGAAGCCTGGAATGATAACCGTTTCCCAAAAGAGGCTGTTGTTATCGTATCCCTAGAACATCCACTTATGTTCTAAGACTGCTTCCGAACGTTTCTCTAGGACAAGATTAATATCAACTTATTGCATCTAATATAAAAATAACGTCTGGTGTGGTACTTGACATCTGATGATTGACTCAATTGCCTAAGCAAGTGATCTGCCAATCATGCACATCCCTCTCCTCTTTAGTCTGTAAGACACTTTTAGAGAGGGTGACTCCACCACCTGCAGGTACACTACCGTGCCAGGAGTCGTCCATTCTAAAACACCTTTAGAATGCTGTCTAAGTACCATGATTGGGAAACTACCTAAATCTAGATCTAAAACCATAGATCTAGTAACCAGAATGTCTGATATAATATCCAAGTCCTATGTGGAGAAACCACTGTGTGACAACCAAAGCATAACCGATCATAGTATAGGAATTTCACTTCCTACTCTGTTTATGTCATCCAAATACCAGGACATCACACCCTACTACCTTCTTAATAGATCCATCCCCTATTCTGATGAAGTCAAACCTATGACTGTCACATCAGAAATAGATGATCTTTCTCCGCTATATCTGCTTTAGTCCATAAATAGACATAAGCTACTTGTCCACTATGCTTCCGCTGCTCCCACTGACTACGACAACCCTCTGGCAGAGTCATATACACGTGCACTTCTAAAGCCAGTTCAGAACGACGCTATATTCATCCTCCTGCCGGGTCTCATAGCCTGGAACAACAGTAGTGTCAAGTTTGGGTAAACAAGAACCTCCCTGTCACCGTCCTTGAGCATACCGAAGTACCTCTCAAGTGCCTGAGGCTACCCACCACATTTGCGGAGTGGCCAATGGAATGTCAATCCAGATCGAATCTTCAGGTTCTAATCAAATTTTCAGTAATCGTTTGCGGTTCTGGAATCACTTCCAGTTCTACCATACTCCCACTTCTGTTTTCTGAAAAAATCCATTTTTATTAAAACTGTGGCGAGTCAAGAACAATATCACTATTGATCTTTCAGATGGTAGAAAATCAACCCTCGTCATAGCCCGGGTCAACCCACAAACAGCCATTACAAAAACGTGCCTTGAGTTATCCAGAGTCTGGTTTTAAGCATAAGCCGGACAACTCCCCGTACCTTAACATCGTTAAAATATGAACCGTTCTATATCCAATATAGAAACAGAAGCACTGATTTAATTGGAACCAGATTCAAATTATGCAGCTGTCTCCAGTGCATGTCAACTAAATGGAAGGAGGCCGGTCAGCGTTACTCAACTTAGGAATGCAGCCATATATGAGTAACCTGAAAGAGAAACAAGTTTCTCATAATCATTACTATCAACTGAATACCATACATAAGTATTTGCATCCTCGATCACCTTGAAGAATCCTGATACTTGCAATACCTGGTTCTCTACTTTATTCTTATACCTATAACTTCTCAAAAATTAGACCTTGCATTTCTACGAAACACATGTCTAAGAACCAGAGAAGTCACAAGTAAACATAATATAGTACGAGTACCAACCCCTCTGTCCTAATGGACACTGGACAACATACAATACTCTGGATTAGTCCGCTGAGTCTAATAACTCATTCCCTGTGTGTCGTAGGTTGAAAAATGTACTTATGGTTAAGAAGAATTACACCGCTGTTTAATGCTCCTTACCCAACCATCCACTGATATAGGTAAATGTCATAGACATAATTTCAAAAAGTTATATCTCACTTTATAAAAATAAACGTACAGATATATCAATTTGAAATTGGTGCATTACAACGGATATTCAAAACCAAATATTTGCCGTCCGGCAAACAACCCAGGTGATTTCCTCAAATATCACCAATTACAACGAATTCCGATATAATGAGGACGATCACCCAATTCCCAATAACTTACTTCCACTCATTATCTATAAAACCATACAGATGTGAGAATAAAATCTGGTAAATACATACCCTGGAGCAAGGACTAATTGGGAAATCAGTTTATCTTTTAACAATACACAGTGAAACTGAAACATGTAAATGTTTCGAGGGGTATCCGGGTATTCCTAGTAATGCCTCTTCCATTATCAGATTCACAACTGTAATCGTATATTTCTTTGCCATCTCTCCAAATCCCTTTATATATCTTTAGTCATTACCTTCTGTACAGCACTTTTAGGCCAAATGGTTTTTTTCCTTCCCTACCGTTCGGCACCAGCCTATGGTTTGGAAGAAGACTATCCAAAAAGCATAATGGGTGTACTCTCCTAATCCTAGGAGCACTCGTAACCTGAGAGAAGGTGAAGATAAAAGACAACTGAATAAACCTTATTCCTATTTCTCCTGAACCAGAATCCATCCCCGAACTGGAACAAGTTCCTTCGAGTTCGTATATAACCATACGATGGAGTATCCAATAAACTGTGGATCTTCGTAGTGATACGGAGTGTCCTGGAGAAATACAAAGGTGAAGCAGGAGTGGCGATGAAATACTTGGTTTGGTCGTGAATAGCAGTCGCAATTTACTTTGCCCTCTTACTAATCCCTTTATTTGTCTTTACTTAATACCTTCTGTACACCATTTAGGCTAAATGGTTTTCTTCATTCCCTACTGTTCGGCACCTGCCTATGGTTTGGAAGAAGACTATCTAATAAGCGTAATAGGTGTACTGTCCTAATCCAAGGAGCACTCGCAACCTGAGAGAAGGTAAAAGGAAAAGACAACTGAATAGTCCTATTTGTTTTCCCCAGAACCGGAAACCATCCTCGAATCTGGAATAAGTTCCTTCGAGTTCGTATATAACCATATGATGGTTTTATCCAATGGAAGTGGATGTTCGTAGTAATACGGGGTGTTCTGGAGAAAAGGGTAAAAGTAGGAGTGGCAATGAGGTATGCAACTCTGACAATCCAAAAGCCAGTGTTTTAAGAAGGTTCGGTTAATCTTGGTCACTGAGCCATAGTCTAGGGCCGGGACATGGTCGCTGCCAAAGAGAGAGAGAAAAGAAACACTCTGCGTGCACTCTAACCTAAATCAGAATAGTTACCAATTTATCTAATCAGGAAACCTCCCACTGTAAGCTCAAATTCTCCTCCAAACCTGAAAGAAGAATTAGTCGGGATCACCCGAGGAGTAAACCAACTCATCAGTGGGAATCGGGATCCAACTATCATCGCATGATAATGTGATGGAATCCACTCACATTATCACACTCCAGAAGGTATGCGCATGCCTGGCAAGTTTCAGTTTCTTTAGAAACTCCCGATGTATGTTTTTACCCCTAGGACCCAAGTGACCTTGACAATGCCAACATATCAAAGATTTCTAGTCAAGTTCAACCCGCCATTATCTTGATTGCATTAAACCCACCCGTACGAGTCCTTGACAATGCCAACATAACCGTACGACTATCCTAACCAATCCACATATCGATACGACTATTCTCACCGTACAATACTTGCTTAACCGTTCAGCCAGGCCGGTGTCGGTACTTCGAGAGAGGTTTTACGACGCTTTCGCGAAGTTCTTTAATTAAATAACTTCTTTTCTCTGGGGGCGTAACCCCGCTGACTCCTTTCTCGATACCTACTTGGTTTATAGCATTGATCGTTAAGTGACGAGTCTCCTGATGAGTAGCGGATACTCACAGTAGGATCGGGATCCAAATATCATCGTGTGATAAAGCTGAAGGAATCCTACCAAAATTATCACACTCCAAATGGTATGCATCTCTTTGCAAATTTCAGTTTCTTTAGAAATTCCCGATATAAATTTCTGCCCCATGCTCTTATGACCTTGGCGTTTGATCAAAATGTCATAAGTCACATGTCAAGTTCTACCGATCATTATCTTGTTAATTTGAACCCATCCGTATATACCCCTGACGTTGGCCAAATGATAATACGACTGTCCCAAACTAATTCATCTATCTATGCAACAAATGAATACCCAGCAGCTACCAAACACTATGCCTTGGCGTTAGGTCAAAATGCATAGCTTGAATACTACTGAATAACCAAATGAAATTACGGAGGACTACGAATGGTTTTGGCGAAACCGTGAACGTAGTGAACTTGATATGATCGAAGGAACCTGATATCTTTTAAAAGGAGTGGTTAAAGCTCCGCAATTTAAAAAATATCCTCTTTTTTTAAAATAACCGAGTGGTTTCTTTTAAACTGTTCCAACGATTCAACTTTGGTTTATTTTCTTTGCATTAATATAATGCGTCCCATCAATTAACCTATCATTGTAGAAAACAATGAAAATACAATGTCCTCTTATGCCATCCGCATTCGCCATTGGGTCCCGTCATTCACCCATTAGGTTACTTAACTAACGACAGAGCGGGGGCTGAGCTAGCGCGGGTGTAAAACATAAGTGACGTCTAATAGCTATCATATATAGATATTGTACATTCGTCAGACGCAATAATAGGCATTCCAGATCACAGATGAACATATTGGATTTTCTACGAATTCGCATTTCTTTTAAGCCTGCAAAGAAAGACGGATCACACAGTCGCGATGAATAGCCAAAACCCTACCCTAGACCCCTATAGGTACGGCAAACTACCCGCCAAGTACCCGAAGTGAAGCGGTCTCCCTCAACAACGTGAGTAGGCTACTAAACACTTCAAAGTGCCCGGTAGTTTTTGCACCCCATCTTGGGTCTATCCTAGGAGCAGAAAACAGTAAATGAAATAATACAACGGTGGCTACAACCTCAGCCCGGATGTGCCCCGCAAAAGAATATTACAATAAATTACAAATTACATTTGAATGAAAGAAACGCTCATCTCACATCCCCGGCTATCCATTCACGACAATCCAACAAGTCCACAAACACAAACCATTACAGAAATGTGCAACCCCCTGCTAACCGACATACTAGCAGTTAGGGGAGGTTTACGAACACATTAAACAAATCACAGATATAATCAAATTAGCCAAACATCTTAGAATTTCGATCAAGCAAATACAAATGATTCTACTCCAAAAAATTCTCTGTGCACCTGAAACTTGAGCAGAAACAAAACATCCCAGAAAGAACAAAATCAACACAGAAGAGTTACTGGGGAATTTTGGGCCGACTCGGCTTCAACTCGGCCGCGGATCCACGGCGGATCAGTTGGATCGGCCGCGGTTCCGCGGCGGTTTGGCCGAGTCACGAACCCAAATTTCTCCAGTGTTCTTATAATTTCCTGCTTGTAATTTTAAGGGTCCCTGAAAAATTTTTAGACCCCGTTTTAAAATTGACAGAAAGTTGGTGAAAAAGATGTTTTTTCCGGTTCGTTTTGCGATCGAATTTCTAACGACTTTGCCAACAAGTTAGTTATGGTTTAGTGAGGCTCTGATACTACTGTAAGTCGACGTTAGACACCCCATGAGTTGCGGGGAGGCGGAATAGGTAAAACAATCATTTTGTTTAAAACAAACATCGACTAACTTACGGATCTTTGCCAAACCCTAACTAACAACATCATAGGAGGGATTAGCTACTATGAAAGAAGATTATACCTAATGAACCAAGTCCTTCTTGTTCTCGTTGACCACCTCCTCGTCGTCCTCCTCTTTGTAATAGAAGATCCACCCGAGAGCTACTTCTCCAAGCTTAACCTCTAATTTGAGGTAACTAGGTAACTAAGAGTGCTAATCAAAGCAACCTAGAGGATATAGAATAGGATTAGGGATCTTTGAGTCTTGCTAACCCTTGGATATCAACACATGAAAGGTTAGGGTTAGTTCTTGAAGAGAGAGAGCTTGAGGAGAGAGAAGGTGAGAGTGAAAATGATCTTGGAATAATGATTCATTGTGAATATATGAAGCATAAGATATTTATTAAATGAAATAACAAATAACAATTATCATCATGCTTCATTAACTCACCTTGTGATTCATCTTATGAGTCATTTAAACAATAAATGCATCATTAACTGTATGGATGAATCACACCATGAGTCATTAAACCAATTAATGCAAATGCCACCTAAGCCTCCAACTCATCAATCTTCCAGAAGCTTCTCGACAAATTACGAGAACGCCCCTCCCATCCGTGAAAACACGGAAATACTGAGACCGTATAAATCCAATAATCCAATACTAGAATCTGGCTTAAACCAAAGCCTGCTAGTATAAACTTTCCGAATATCGTACGTGTGTAAAAACACGTGCGTGTCCGAACCCTGTCGTAAAACCATACGACCTCTATATCGTTTCTCCCGAAGCAAGGAAACTCTCTGTGTGGGACTCTAAAGACTCGACTACTACGCTGGCAGTGGGTTTAACCACAGACCGCAAGCGGCACTAGCTGTACGTAACGGTCCCCAGGTAGATGTCGATAAGAAGGCCAATGATGAAACCCATCCGAACTCCTACTGAGCCTGATGTGACAATCTCCGTACAGTCCGGTCTGTTCGTCTAGGACTATCGCATATCGGGCCTAGGGGGCGGCAAGCGTCAGTCCCCTAAAAGCGGTATAAGTCGTGTCGGAGTGAAGCCCATTACACCTTGAGAAACTACTGGAAAACCTACCAGTAAATCTCGCTTGCCCTGGCCAGGGACTTTGCGTAATGGCTCTCCAGACACAGCGCGATATCAACTCCCAATACCGGGAGAGATGAATTCTGTCTAACCGCCACCGCCTCCAAGTGCTCGGGACTGCACCCAACTGCTACCTGTTTGCACGACTCCTTTGAGCCGTGGTAGGGTTGCAATCTAAGAACAGTGGGAACACACTCGAGGCGAAGCAGCAGTGTCAAGTCTGCGGACTATGCTGTACTCATGTCACCTGGGAACTGCTAACTGACGACGGGTATAATACTAACCAACAGTTCCCTGCGAGTCCTGTCCGGTGTACCGTAACCCAACGAGCACCTGTATACTATCTCCAGTACGACGTACTGATGGCTGTGGGACAGACCATCTCCCCAACTGGGATGAGAAGCGTACACACTAGTCTACTCCGGAGTATCGATGCCCTGTCTCGATAATCCTATGACCAGGGACCTAAAAAAGGATGTGCTTGTAGACTACCCAGCCCCCACTAGTGTGACTGCCATCACAACGCTGGTAGTCAAGCAAGATCCTAAGGGCTCTATCAATACGTACACACATATTAAGATAGATATAAACCAAGTAGCATACTACCATGTTTAGCAAGACTGTTAATATAACCGTGAATATCCCAAGCTTCCATTAAGTAATATACAAGCTAGTATGATACAATAATGGCCCCTAGGGCATATACACTAACACATACAATACTCTGTATAAGTCCCCTGAGTCTAATAACTCATTCCCTGTATGTCGTAGGTTGAAAACTGTACTTATGGTTAAGAAGAATTACACCGCTGTTTAATGCTCCTTACCTAACCATCCACTGATATAGGTAAATGTCATAGACATAATTTCAAAAAGTTATATCTCACTTTATAAAAATAAACGTACAGATATATCAATTTGAAATTGGTGCATTACAACGGATATTCAAAACCAAATATTTGCCGTCCGGCAAACAACCCAGGTGATTTCCTCAAATATCACCAATTACAACGAATTCCGATATAATGAGGATGATCACCCAATTCCCAATAACTTACTCCCACTCATCATCTGTAGAACCATACAGATGTGAGAATTAAATCTGGTAAATACATACCCTGGAGCAATGACTAATTGGGAAATCAGTTTATCTTTTAACAATACACAGTGAAACTGAAACATGTAAATGTTTCGAGGGGGTATCCGGGTATTCCTAGTAATGCCTTTTCCATTATCAGATTCACAACTGTAACCGTATATTTCTTTGCCATCTCTCCAAATCCCTTTATATATCTTTAGTCATTACCTTCTGTACACCACCTTTAGGCCAAATGGTTTTTTTCCTTCCCTACCGTTCGGCAACAGCCTATGGTTTGGAAGAAGACTATCCAAAAAGCATAATGGGTGTACTCTCCTAATCCTAGGAGCACTCATAACCTGAGAGAAGGTGAAGATAAAAGACAACTGAATAAACCTTATTCCTATTTCTCCTGAACCAGAATCCATCCCCGAACTGGAACAAGTTCCTTCGAGTTCGTATATAACTATACGATGGAGTATCCAATAAACTGTGGATCTTCGTAGTGATACGGAGTGTCCTGGAGAAATACAAAGGTGAAGCAGGAGTGGCGATAAAATACTTGGTTTGGTCATGAATAGCAGTCGCAATTTACTTTGCCCTCTTACTAATCCCTTTATTTGTCTTTACTTAATACCTTCTGTACACCATTTAGGCTAAATGGTTTTCTTCATTCCCTACCGTTCGGCACCTGCCTATGGTTTGGAAGAAGACTATCCAATAAGCGTAATAAGTGTACTGTCCTAATCCAAGGAGCACTCGCAACCTGGGAGAAGGTAAAAGGAAAAGACAACTGAATAGTCCTATTCGTTTTCCCCAAAACCGGAAACCATTCTCGAATCTGGAATAAGTTCCTTCGAGTTCGTATATAACCATACGATGGTTTTATCCAATGGAAGTGGATGTTCGTAGTAATACGGGGTGTTCTGGAGAAAAGGGTAAAAGTAGGAGTGGCAATGAGGTATGCAACTCTGACAATCCAAAAGCCAGTGTTTTAAGAAGGTTCGGTTAATCTTGGTCACTGAGCCATAGTCTAGGGCCGGGCCATGGTCGCTGCCAAAGAGAGAGAGAAAAGAAACACTCTGCATGCATTCTAACCTAGATCAGAATGGTTACCAATTTATCTAATCAGGAAACCTCCCACTGTAAGCTCAAATTCTCCTCCAAACCTGAAAGAAGAATTAGTTGGGATCACCCGAGGAGTAAACTAACTCATCAGTGGGAATCGGGATCCAACTATCATCGTATGATAATGTGATGGAATCCACTCACATTATCACACTCCAGAAGGTATGCGCATGCTTGGCAAGTTTCAGTTTCTTTAGAAACTCCCGATGTATGTTTTTACCCCTAAGACTCAAGTGACCTTGACAATGCCAACATATTAAAGAGTCCTGGTCAAGTTCAGCCCGTCATTATCTTGATTGCGTTAGACCCACCCGTACGAGTCCTTGACAATGCCAACATAACCGTACGACTGTCCTAACCAATCCACATATCCATGCGGCAGAAAAGCATTACAGAGCTACCGAACACTACGCTTCGGCAATGCACGACATATGTAGCACGAATACTAAGCAATACTAATATGAAATGACGCAGGGCTACGACAGGTTTTTGGCGAAAAACCTTTAACGTAATGAACTTGATATCGTTGAAGGAACCAGATAGCTTTTTATAAATATAGTGGCGAAAACCTTTGCTAAAGAGGTCACTCCCGGTGAAGGGATCTCGGCTCTTTCCCCGTAGAATGAGGTGCAGGATATTCCAACTGAATACCACGATGCAAAGTAAAAGGCAATCGGCTATAGTGAAGTTATTACCCTGACGCAAACCTCTGTCCAAGGGGTCACTCCCGGTGAAGGGATCTCGGCCCTTGCCTCGTCGACTGAGGTGCTGGATATTCATACCCGGATACCACTGTGCAAAACAAAAGAGAACGTCCTTGCAATAACAACTTTTTTTGAAAATGTTCCAACAACATCAGAATAGGTTTGTTTAGCTTGCATTGATCCGAATCAATGCAGTCCCATCAATTAATCACACCACAAAAGAACGAAAATATGATGTACGTATATGCCATCCGCATTCTCCACTGGGTCCCGTCATCACCCATTAGGTTGCTTAACTAACGACAGAGCAGGGACTGGACTAGCGCGGGTGTAAAACATATACAACATCTACTAGTATATATATCAATATATAATATTCGCTCAAGACGTGATAAAATGCAACATCACAGAAAGTAATAAGCATGACAGAACAATACAGATAATCTGGGATCCCCGGGTTTCATAGAGCCGCTACTGAAACCCGACGTTCCCCTGGTCATGTGGATAGCCTGTGCAATGAAATCCTAGACCCCTACGGGCGCGGCAAGTTACCCGCCAAAACCTGAAGCGAGGCAGCCCCCTTCAACAACGTGAATGGACCACCCAACACTTCACGGAATCCGGTAACTTGAGCACCCCTCCTTGGGTCAATCTGTACCCCCTACGAGTGCGACGAATAGCCCGCCAATTCTAGAGTAAATCCCCCTCCGTCTCGAAGCCATGAGATGCAGGCCCGTTGCCCTCTAGAACCCGGCTATCCATGCACCCCACCGCGGAGTAATCCCAGTACAGAAAGTAAAAATATATACAACGGGTACAACGACCTCAGCCTGGTCATGCCCCAATAGAATAATATACAAACAGGCAGTGACAGCAGTCCACATGTCGGACGCTCGCCCCGCAATATCAAATGTACAAATACAACCAAACAGTACTACCATTGCATCCAGGCTATCCACCACGACAAATCCGCAACATCACAGCACAACACAGAACATCAACGTGAATGTCACGTTCGTAAATCCGTCTAAAAGAACTATAGCAATTAGACAGGATATACCGATCAAATGACATTCACGGTCGCAGATATAATGTAAATACTGTGAACTAACACATTTAAAGTTTTCGATCGACAAAATTTCCCAAAGTGGGCCCCAAGCACAAATCCAGCACTCAAAATAATCTGGGCCCAAACAAAAAATACCAGAAACCCTAATTCCATGTCAGAGAGCACTGTAGAAAAAATGGTGCAGTGCAGCTACAGTGCCGCGGCGGAACCGCGGCCAAAACGGGGTTACGGCCGCGGTTCCGCGGCGCTACAGTGTTATCACCAATTTTCTGCAGTGTTCTTAGAACAGCCTGCCTGATTTTCTGCAACACACCAAATAATTTTTTGATAACAAAAAAAATTCGACAGAAACTGCACTTTTTGAAATCGCCGTTTTGGAAAATTCGGCCGATCGAAGTTTTAAATACGTTAGAGCAAGCTACTAAAGGTTAATGGCGTGGCTCTGATACTATGTAAGACTGCGGTAGCGACCCGGCCGTCTGTCCGAGGCCAAAATGCGGAAACAAAAACTTTTTCTTAACTTGAAACTGGCGCCATCGTATACTTTTTCCTGGATCGAACCATTAACCTACAACTAGCTATCTAGAGAGAGGGTTAGAAAGCTATACCGATCGATCCGTGTCCTTCGGTCTTTGGCCACCATCCCAAGCTCCTCGCGGTATCTCTGATCTCGATCTCCTCGTCGGAAAGGGCACCACATCATCGATTCTTTTTACGGGCTCCCGCTTCATCCGAAGCAACTCGGGCATGAAGTGTACTAGACGACGTGTCCAAGGTGATGTAGAGAATGTTTGTGATCACTTTGTCTCTTGCATCCATGAGATGGATGGAGGTTGAAGGTGTTGCCATTGATGGAGATTATGAGCTAGAGAAAGAGGAGGAAGACGAAGTTTTCTCTTTCTTTTCTTTTGTGATGAAATGATAAAATGAGAGTGAGTTAGTGAGAATAATATGAGAGCTAACAACCATATCATGGCTGCCCCTCTCTCTCCTCTTATCAATTCAACACACAAAACAAACACTAATGTGACATTTTACACAAAAAAGAGACCATGAGTCACTATATATGTCCATGTCACATTTAATGCATCTCATGATGAATTCTAGCTCATTATTTCCATATGCAAACATTAATCCAAATGTTTGCAACAATAAAAAGACACGGCAACATCTAAAGTAAACTCGTGACGGATCACAAGGATACCCCTCACCTGTATATACATACCTGCACCCGCATTCTGACTGAATGCGAATGCGATGAGACTAAAGTAATCCAACAAATCTAATACTAGGATCCGACTTAAACCAAAGCCCACTAGTATGATCCGCCCGATCATGATCCGTGCACAACTGCACGTATATGATCGGACCCTGCCATATATCATACGGCCTCTACAACGTTTCGCCCGAAACTTGAAAACTGTCTGTGGGGGACTCTAAAGACTCGTCAATACATTGGCTGTAGATTTAACCACTAGCACGTCAGAGGTACTAGCCGTACGTAACGGGCTACCAGGTATTGACCACAAAGGAGGTCGATGAGCGAACTCATCCTGGCACCTTACTGAGCCTGTCAGTGACAATATCCGTACAGTCCGGCCCGTTCGTCTATGAGCATCCCATGGCGGGCCTAGGGTGTTGGTAAAAGTCAGACCCCCAAAAGCGGTACAAGTCGTGTCGGAGTGTTGCCCAGAACACCCTAAGATACTACTGGAATACCTACCAGTAAATCTCCTGCCTTGGCCAAGGACTTCGTGTAATGGCTCTCCTAGACACAGCGCGATCTCACCCCCAATATTGGGAGAGACGAAACCCCTGCCGATCCGCTCACTGCCTCCATGTGGCTCGGGACTGTACCCAACTAAAACCTGTTTGCACGACTCCTTTGTGCCATGGTAGGGCAGTAATCAAAGCACAGTGGGAACTCACACGAGACAAATGACGATCTCTGGTCGATGAACTAATCTGTACACATGTCACCAGGGAACTGCTATCTGACGTCAGGTATAATACCAACTAGCATGTTCCCGGCGAGTCCTGTCCGGTGTACTCATAACCCAATGAGCACCTGTATACATCTTAGGTGAACCAATTGATACCAATGACTTGTGAGACCGGCCACCGCCCCTCGTCGGGGTCTCGACTGTATACACTAGTCTACTGCGGAGTATCGATGCCCTATCTCGAATCTCCCACGACTAGGGACCTTTTAAGGATGTGCTTATAGACCCCAGCTCCCACGTATATGATCGCCATCATACTGCTGGCAGTCAAGCAAGAATCCTAAGGGCTCTATCAACGTGTAATAGCGACCTGTAAGGTCACCTAAAGCAGTAAACGATGATAAAGATAAACCAGATAGTATACTATCATCTTGAGTAAGACTGTCCTACCGGCATAGGTCCTCCCTCAATCATTGCAATCACATGCCTGTGATCCAATAATTGACTCTGAGGGCACTATATCCAACATTCGGCTCTTTCCTTGTCGAATAAGGTGCTGGATATTCTGCAAGGAATACCGCTATGCAAAGTAAGAACTAGAGCTATCAGTTTTCGAGACAAGTTTCTACAACATCTTTAGGTTTCTTTTATTTCATTAATCTCATTAATGAAGTCCTATTTATTATGCTTCCCAAGCATCACATTTGAAATGAAATCAACAATATACAATATATATCTCATATATATAATATAAACATTCGTCTCAGGCAGTAATATGATTTCATCGAAGAACATTGCAGCAGAAGAACATATATGAAATATTGGATATACTAGGATTTCCGTGTTTTATATCAAGCCTGTATAAAACATGGATTCCACGGTCGTGATGAATAGCCAATCCCACACCCCTAGACCCCTACGAGAGCGGCAAGCAACCCTGCCAATTCTAGAGTTAGGAGACCCGGTCTCGACTCCTCGAGATGGTCTCTCACCGGACCCTAGAACCCGGTTACTTGTGCTCCCCGCCTTGGGTCTATCCTAATGCGGAAAAGTAAATAATATACAATGGTGACATCATCCTCAACCCGGAAGTGCCCCAATAAAAAAATATTACATACAATGAATTTTACATGAATGAAAATGAAAAACTTTCATCTCACATAAAACCCCCGACTATTCAAAACACGACGATCCAATATAACATATCACAGCAACACATAACATCACATGTCATCAACGTAAGTAAATATGCGTATCCCAATTGTCGTTGACATATAGCACCGAAACCGGCGATACACCATATATTACACTTACGGTCGCAGAAAAGAAAGTGAAAAACTATAACAGTTGGAATCCGCAACCACCTTAGACATCGCATGCCTAACCAAATGAATTCCTTAGACATCGCATGCCTAACAGTTATAAACCCCGCATTTTAGTCTCAATATCGAAAACTCTTTTCAATATCTAGTCGGGCAATTCAACAAGATTCCTGACATCCTGATCGAATGCTCGTCGAAAACCTTTAGTAGACGGTCGCACTCCCGATACCGTCGACGAAGTGCACTAAGGCGGAACACCGCTGCCGCGAGCACCCTAACGGATGCTTTTGGCGACGGGGTTCTCCTACAGTCACTTGGTCGGGGCTATTGAGCGTGGCTATCTATTAAGTTTGCCCGGCGAGTATCCGCGTACGCTACGTGATTGCGACGGACTTTTGATCACATCAAAATCCCATGGCAACCGATCAAATGAGACTAAATTGCTAGATTTATAACATTCAAATTAGTTATCTCATAACTACTTGTGGATTCCAAATATTGTATCCCATCACATAATATCCGGACGACGTTAAACTCTTCGATCGATTCATCAAAGTCCCACAATTTCTTGACAGCTCAACACTTGAGCACAGTTTTAATAATACCCAGAAGATACCACAGTACCTATGAACCAGCCGTAGAAGGGTCAAACCAACGCCTCACATGTGAAACGCTAAACTACCACAAACCCTAGGGTTCAAGTGGTGGTTTTGATGGCCACATAATCGAGTTAATGTTTCGTTCTTCAAGAGAGTCCACGGAATCACTTGCATGTTTTCCGAATATGTTAAACTTGGAAAAATGGGTATTTGACATTCGATCGAACTTTTTAACATTGTCTAGACAATATATAAAACACTCGAAACAATGTTAAAACTAAGAATATGAAACACTCCGACTTGCTTAAAGTGTAAGATTACATCACATGCAAAATTAACAAAAATAAACAACACCTGAAACTCCAAACCCCAGAGACCAAAACATGGAAAAAAATTGGAACCCAAAAACCCCTATAGGGCCAGCCTCCTCGGTTTTCCAAGCCATGTGCTCGGCAAAAATCCGAGCAAATGGTCCCAATTTTCTCCCATGTTCATTTCTCTGCCCAAATGTCATTCTGCACTTGTTTGAAAAATTTTTGGAGCTGATTTTAAAATCGACAGAATGCAGGTTTTAGGGTTTCAAGTTTCGGAGTTTGTTTCGGTTTCGTAATCTAACAAAATCCGTATTAATTTCTAGCATAGCTCTGATAGCATTGTAGGGTTACCCAAGACGGCAGCAAGGTTTCGGGAGGTATCGTCCATGCCAAATTCAAATTTTGCCGTTTTAGCTAACCCTAACAAGAATCGTTAACTAGAAATAATACGGAATAAGAAAAGCAAACACTTTGCAATCTAAGTGAGAGCAAGGAATACAACTTTTGTAGACCGGTCCTTTATTTCAATAGCTCTGTGTAGAAGTCCCCTCCGCTGTGATCGTGAACTCCGGACTCTGGAGAAGCTCCACAAGAAGAACGAACGTGCTTGCTTCGATGACTTCGAGGCCGAAGATGATCTACGTCGGGGAGATACTAACTCAAGCTATTCCTTCACTAGGTCATGAACTTTGTGAAAAGAACACCCTCTACTACATGGCATGTAGTAGAGGATGAAGAAGTGGGAAGTAGGCTCACTTTAGAATTGATTTTCTCACAACCCCATTAGAGCTAGCAAGCTTTTTCATGGAGCATGAAGAAGAAAAAGAAGACTTGTGAATCATTCATCCAAATGAATTATGTAACCATGGGTGAGTTAAAGCTATAATTCTTAACTCATGTAGAGAATAAACCATACACTATGGTTAAGGGTTGGGTTTGATAATATCTTATGGAATGACAAAAGAGTTGACTTTGTCAAAGTTTCTACAAGCTTCATGAAAGCTTGACAACTTTGACCGAGTCATTCTCTTTTATTATTCTTAAGACATAAATGAAACCCTAATTTAACCTAATCATGGTATAAGTCTCATACACCCATCTTGTATGTGTTATCAAGCATGATACAAACATGTACACTTGCATATATCACATATAAATAATGTGCACAATCTAGTGAGAAAATAAATCATAAGTGAGCTAATACTAGTTAATGTAATGTTATATATCAAATATATAATTATACATTAAATTATTAAATTAACTCTTGATTTAATAATCCGGCTATAACTGATTAATATCATGTGTAACAACTTATCGAATCAACACTTGATCCGATAACCCGGTTATATCACATACAACCGATCAATATCATGAATCGCGATAATAGAATATGATATCTCATATCGTATTAATCTCGGTCCCGCACATATCATATATGTGCTCCTACTCCATTTCGCTTGAGCCAGGAAACCCCTGTGTAGGACTCTAAAGACTCGTCAATACGCCGGCAGTAGGTGATGATCATATCAAACACCCACAAGCTGCAAGCGGTCTGCTAAATGTAACGGCCACCCGGGTATTGAGCGATCAGAAGATCAACAAGCAAGCATGCTCACACTCCTGTGAATCCAATCAGTAACACTACCGTACAGTCCGGTCTCTTCGTCTGATATGTCGCATATCTCGTCTAGGGGTGGTAAACATCAGACCACAGTAACTCGATAAGTCGTGTCGATATGAGGCTCATAACGGGTCGAGAAACTATTGATAACGCTTACCAGTATATCTCTGAAGCAGCCTTGGCCAAGGACTTCCTGTTATAGCCAATCGAGCACATCGCAACATCAACTCCCTATACGGGAGAGACGAAACCCCTCCTATCGCTCATTGCCTCCATGTGATTCGGGACTGTACCCAAAAGCCACCGTTTTGCACGTTCTCTTGAACGTGGTAAGGTGGAAATCAAAGCACAGTGGGAATCACACAAGACTCTATGACGATCTCGGGTCTACAGACTAACCTGTACCAGTATCACCAGAGAACTGCCATCTGATGATAGGTATAATACCATCTAGGAGTTCTCGGCGAGTCCGTCCAGTGTACCCAGTCTCCACTGAGCACCCGTATACTGTCTATGATGTCAAACACCAATGGATATGGGATCATCCATCGCTCATCTACATGGGTTGAGAAGCTATACGCTAGTCTACTCTGGTATATCGATGCCCTGTTTCGATACACCCTCGACTAGAAACATTTGAAGGATGTACTTAGTGACTACACTGTCCCCACTAGTATGATCTGCATCATAGTCCTGATAGTCAAGTACTCATCTTAAGGTCTTTATCAACATGTAACATAGAGACAATCAGATTACATGTTAAGATAAAGTGCAACCAGATAGCATACTATCATGTCGAGCAAGAAAGTCCTCCCTATATTTGTCCAAGCATCCACTACAATATACATCGTATGTACAATAATGGCCTCTAGGGCATACATATCACTAACACGCTCACATGTTTTACACGTGAGACCTGTTTGGCCATTAATTGTTTTATTTTTAGCGTCCATATGCTCTGCATATGAACGCCCACGTGTTTAACACGTGAGGCCAAATTTTGAGGACTCCCCCCCATTTTTATAAGGAAACAAGTATCTCTTAGCCGAAAATTTTGGCGGGAACAAATTCCCCCCACTACTTTGGCCACGTAAGTATGTACGTGGGTGAAGTAGTGCAAAGTAATGCATGACCATAGAATTGAGGGCTTATGAGACAAGTTTAGGGTCCATGTAGCCTAAGACTTTTCAACTTATGAGCCATGAGTCGAGATGAATCGAGAAGTTCTCGCAAGAACATTATTTTCCCTCTGAGTCGAGACGAGTCGAGAAGTTCTCGCAAGGACACTAATTCTCTTAGGAGTCGAAACGAATCGAGAAGTTCTTGTAAGGACATTAATTTCCTTATGAGTCGAGACGAATCGAGAAGTTCTTGCAAGGACACTAATTTCCTTATGAGTCAAAATGAATCGAGAAGTTCTCGTAAGGACACTAATTTCCTTACGAGTCGAGGCGAATCGAGAAGTTCTCGCAAGGACACTAATTTCCTTACGAGTTGAAACGAATCGAGAAGTTCTCGCACAGACACTATTTTCCCTACGAGTCGAGATGAATCGAGAAGTTCTCGCAAGGACACTAATTTCTTTACGCGTCGAGACGAATCGAGAAGTTCTCTCAAGGACACTAATTTCCTTACGGGTCGAGACGAATCGAAAAGTTCTCGCAAGGATACTAATTGCTTTACGAGTCGAGACGAATCGAGAAGTTCTCGCAAGGACACTATTTTCCTTACGAGTCGAGATGAATCGAGAAGTTCTTGCAAGGACGCTAATTTCCTTACGAGTCGAAACGAATCGAGAAGTTCTCGTAGGAACATTATTTTCCCTACGAGTCGAGACGAATCGAGAAGTTCTCGCAAGGACACTAATTTCCTTACGAGTCGATACGAATCGAGAAGTTCTCTCAAGGATGTACTAACGTCATAGTTAACTCCTGCTAATAGAAGTCCGTTAGGGTCTGTGGTACTAGGGTTTTTTACCCGTTGTACCGTCGCGTTAGCCGATGTATTCTTCGATACGCAATCTTGCTGTTCGAGTAGCCCCACGACTGTCGTGCTTCTGATCCCTTCGGGGGCTGGACAAGATGTCTTCAGTTAATCTTCTAGGTGATATTACCGTCGAAAGAGAAAGTGTTAGGGATATTCTATGTCACTTTTTACTTGAGATTAGGCTCAGTTTGGGATCCCCGATGAGTCATGACCACTCCGTGCTGGAGTGGGATGATCTCCGATAGTCTTTCAGGTCTCATTTAAGATTCCGTCAAGACCCTGAAGCTAGGGATCTTCCTTTGCTTCGTTTGTTGACATCGTGTCTGCAATATTGCGATGAATGTCGAGGTTGTCTCTGGGTTTTCTGTAAACCGTCGAGATTTAGAACTAAAGGACTTTGCCATGGCTCCGTTTATAGATGTTGCGTCTGTATCCTGCTGGAGGGAGGAAGAACGCTGTTGTTAATCTCTAGGCTGTAGATGTTGCCGTCGAGACTTGGAACTAGGGACTATGACATGGCTCCGAGGTAGTCTCTAGGCTGTCTGTGAACCGTCGAGATTTGGAACTAGGGGATTTTGCCGTGGCTCCATTTTGCTGATGTCGTATATGCTTCTGGTTGGAACGAGAAGGAACGCCTTTGTTGATTCCTAGGCTGTAGATGTAGCTATCGAGATCTGGCTTCCCTTTGACGAAGCCTGGTGGGACAATATGGTTCCCTTTTCGATGGATTGTATACAGGGGTCGATGTGATCTCACCTGCAGGGCAAAAGTTTCATTTTTTTTGTTTCTTTCCGCGATGCTCTATCATTCACCTTTTTATATCGCGAAAGTCGCGATCGCCCAATCATTTCGGATATTATTCTTTTTCTTTACTCGCTGCTTTTTATTGCGAGTTGCCCAATCATTTCGGCTATTTTTATATGCATATTTTTTTACTCGCTGATTTTTGTTGCCAGTTGCTCTATCATTTCGGCTATTTCATATGCATTTTTGGCTCGCTGATTTTTCGCTACGAGTATGGAACTTGAGATCTGATACCAATCTTAGCATCAGCATTCCTGCGACTGGAATATGGCCAGGAGCGAATCATCATTTGCCGTGAAAGGATTTGGAATTTGATACCGATTTCGGTATCGACATCGCTATAACTGGGATATTGCCATGAGCGAATCATCATTTGCCTTTACTGATTTGAACAAAGGTGGCTTAGAAAACAGGGTTAAGATCCTGCCGACTAAGGTTTTTGATTTCATGAGCCGTAAGGGTCTCATAAAGGTGTTTCTCCCTACGAGTCGTGAGGATCTTGTAGGTGTGTTTTCTCCTTAGGAGTCGTGAGGATTCCTAAGTGTGTATTCTCTTATCAGTCGTAAGGATCTTACAAGAGTGTTTTCTCCTTATAAATCGAGAGGACTTACAAGTGTTGTTCACCACATGAGGACAGTCCTCGTCGTTGGTAGGACTTGGTGGGGGAAACGTTTATTTGTGCCCGTGGATTGTATACAAGGGTCAATATTGAACTGCTTGTAGGGCAACTTAGGGAGTGTGATGGCTTAAGAACAGGTTCAGATTCCTATAGCTTAAGGCTTTTGAATCTTACAAGCCATGAGGGTCTCATAGGGGGAATTCTCCTTAAGAGTCGTGAGGATCTCGTAAGCATAATTTCTCCTTAGGAATTATGGGGATCCCTAAGTGTGTTGCTCCCTTATGAGTCATGATGATGTTTTTTAGAGAAGTGTTTGTAGAAATAACCGCAATCAATAACGGTGTCGCATGTAGCTAGACCGAGATGAATATGGGTCGTTCTCAGGGATACGTTGAATCTTTTAATCTTACTTTAGGCGTGTTGATTTAGAAATGAGGAAGTGAATAGTAGAGAATGGTTGTAGATTCTAGATCCACATTAAACACGGATGTAGAATATAGATATAGATTAACTACGGATGTAGGTTTTATATTAGAAGGGGGCTTGTAGGGTTCGTTAAGATTTAGTAGTCATGGATGATTAATTAAAGATTACTCCTTTTATCCTTTAATAGATTTAAAACTAGATCGACAATGATGCATGTAGATTAGGGTTTCTAGAGGGAAAAGGATTCCCACTCTTAACCCTTATCTTGACATGGATCTCCTTTCATGTTTAGTCTTTACCAAAACAATTGTTAATCTAATTTCTAATCGTGGTTGGGGCTATCAATGAATTGATAGCGCACCCGATTAGGATGTTAACTATTCTTTTGATAAAGTTTATAAACTTTATAGGAAGTAAAAGGAGTTAAAGGATTTTAATCATCCATTAATCTACCTTAATCCTACGAACCATAACAAGCAGAGAATTACTCATGCATGATGGAGATAGAAGAACGGATAGGGATCATGAAGTAAATAAAGAAAATAAAATTCAATAAGAATAAAACAACTACCTTTATTAATCAACTTGATCAATTACACTTTGTTCCTTTAGAAAGTGATTACAAAACCCTAGTTTGCTTCTCGATCTCTTCTTAAGGAGGTAGATGAACAGCTGATGATCAATCTGGATTCTTGAGCCGTCTTGGACTTCGTGATCTTGTCGGTTTGATGATTTTTTCAAGAGGGGCTCTCGGTCCTTTAAATAGTCTCAAACCCAGAATCCTTAGTTTCATAATAGGGTAACTAGTTGTTATGATCGTACCCACCAAATCTCAAATCTCAACTCCCCATAGAGACCGTGGATCCGCAGCAATAATGGGCATTTGGCCGTGGTTGGGCGGCATCTTGGTGTGATCTTTGGATCAATATTCTGGATCTTCATCTAGCTGACATGCGGTGATCTTTTGAATATCTGGAGTTTGGAAATCTTCACTAAGTCACTGCCAGAATTGATTTCTTCGATTCACTTGAATATTTCGGCAGATTTGATCTTGCTAGCTCAGATTTCCCTGATTCTAGTCCTGATATAATTTCTGCACAATATCTTAATAACTAATATTAGTAGAATTTGTTTTTATTGAGATATTATCCTAACCATTTGATATGATATATTTGTTTAAGAGAATTGGTTAATGATATTTGATAAGGTAAGCTTATTTAAATGGACTAAATATTATAAAGATATTATATGCTTACATTTTCCTTCATAATATTAATTATAATATATAAACATATGAAAATAGTATTTTTACAGATAAACCCTCATATGTGTCATATTTATAATAAACACCTTTTAATATATAAAAATAGTAAGGAAAATGTCATATCAAATGCACGATATTTTCGACTGAACAAGTCGTAAGGATCGCACACAAGTATTTTCTCCCTACAAGGTCGAGAGGACATTGCAAGTGTGCATGAATTTTTTTACGAGTCTGCGCCCTTTCGGGTTTTCACGAACTCGCCGGCAGTCCTGCTGTTTTTACTCACGGAGCCCTTTCGGGTTTTCATCCGCGCCCATTTCGCTTGTGGACGTACCGTATTTTTGGCGATGGAACTCTCGAGAATAGTTTCGCCGCATGTGACCCATTTGTTTGCCGGTAGGATTTTAGTTGTAGTCCTCACCACTGGGACTTTTGGACTTGCACTCCACTATCGTCGTATTTAAGGCGACGTTGTTAGTTTAAGGACATCTCGGTCCGTTGTTAGTTTAAATACATCTCGGTCCAATGTTAGTTTAAGGACATCTCAGTCCATTATTAGTTTAAGGACATCTCAGTCTATAGCTAGTTTAAGAACGTTGTGGTCTGTTGTTAGTTTAGGGACATTTCGGTCTACAGCTAGTTTAAGGACGTTGCGGTCCGTTGTTAGTTTAGGGACATTTCGGTCCGCAGCTAGTTTAAGGACGTTGCGGTCCGTTGGGATTTTGAGACGAGCTTTCGCTGGATACTACTTATAGAGTTTGGACTCAGGAAGATAGAGAGCGGACACGAGCATCGTCATCCATCATTAACCTGAGCCGTGACTTGTCAAGCGTAGTATTTCTTAAGGAACTGGTCATTTATTGGCCGGAAAGGTCTTTCGCCATGCATATCCATGAGCAAGTATGCCCCGCCTTGGTTGACCTTGTCTATGATGTATGGGCCCTCATAGTTCAGCTCGAATTTCCCCCATTTGGCACGGTTGAGAATCATAGGTCTTTTGACAACTAGCACGAGTTCGCCTTGGTGAAATGCTCTTGGCCTAGTTAGTCTTTCATATGAGCGCGTCGTTTTGCTTTGTAAGCTTCTAGGTTTTGCTGCGCCATGAGACGAGTTCCATCGAGGGCATTGAGCTCCTCAAGCCGATGGTGGGCATTTTCTTGATTCGTCAGCTTATGTCGGACCGCCACTCGTAAAGAGGGTAGCTCTATCTCCAAGAGGAGAACCGCTTCCGTTCCGAATACCAATGTGAATGGCGTTGTATTTGTGGCCGTTTTGAACGTGGTCCGATAAGCCCAGAGAGCTTCATGCAATCTCTCGTGCCAGTCCTTTTTATTTCTGGATACTGTTTTCTTTATGATTTTTGTCAAGGTCTTGTTGAAAGTCTCAGCTAGACTGTTAGCTCGGGGATTATAGACCGAAGAGTATCTCCAATCTATTTTATATTGCTGTACGAAGTGGCTGATCTTGTGGCTTCTGTAGGCCGACCCATTATCTGAGATGATTCGTCGCAGAGTGTCAAACCCGTAGATGACATGTGTCTTGAAGAAATGGAGGATGTTCTCCATCATCTTCACCTCTCTTAACGGTATTGTTTCTGCCTACTTAGAGAAGTAATCGGTTGTTGCTAGTATGAACCGATGTCCCTTTGATGATGCTGGTTCGAGGGGCCCGATTATATCGGTTCCCCACATTTCGAATGTCCAGCTAGCCAATGTTGGGTGCAGCGGATTCGGATGCTTGTGGATGAAGCTCCCCATGAATTTGGCGTGAGTGATACTGCTTTGCATATTCAAGGCAATGCCGAATCATTGTGGGCCAATAGTAACCCATTCTCTTAATTTTTAACTTCATCTTTGGCCCAGCTTGATGGGAACCGCAGGGTCCGTCATGAGTTTCTTGGACGACTCTCCATGCTTCTTCTGGTCCTAGGCATCTCAGCCACAGACAGTCGAACGATCTCTTATATAGAGTATCATTGACGAAGGCGAAGGACAGGGCTTGCTTCATAAGCTGATGTCTTGATGACGCTTCTTCGGGTGTTCGATGGGATTTGAAGTAGTCTATGAAGACTTATATCCAATCCTTAGCCTTTTCTTCGTCCTCTACTTGGAATGCCGCTTCCTTTTCTTCAGACGACTCCGGAGACATTTCTACTGGCGCGAGAATCCGGCGGCTTTGCACAATGATCCTTACGTCATCGAGGTTTTCGTCAGCCAGTTCTTTAGCAAGTTTGGCTAACGCATCTGCCTTGCTATTTTCCACTCGTGGTATGCTTTCCAGGACATAGGAGGGGATTTGAGATAGCAATTGCTGCACTCTTTTGCCATATTCTACCAGCTCTGGCATACACATTTGATAGTCGCCATTTACTTGGTTA
Source organism: Agapanthus africanus (assembly GCA_030015575.1). NCBI lineage: Eukaryota > Viridiplantae > Streptophyta > Magnoliopsida > Asparagales > Amaryllidaceae > Agapanthus > Agapanthus africanus. The sequence continues at coordinate 427,863,521 of CM057345.1, read as the reverse complement.
ACGACCAGCTGGGAGTCTCTATATATGAGGAGGTTCTCAATTCCCATGTCAATGGCGATCTCGAGACCTGAAAGCTTCATATTCCACTTCATTGTTTGTTCTTGGCTCTGTTAAGGAAAGGGCAAATCGCATTATCCCTCCTCGTGGAGTCACAAAGATAAGGCTTACTCCGGCTTTGATTATGGGGGTGCTTTGCTTTCGCTTCTTCAAGAAGGACGATCCATCGAAGTAGAGTTCCCATCGGGTATCACTCCCTTCTTTCTCCCTATCGATTGCGTCAAACGCGTGTTCGTCCGGCAATTCGCACTTTAAGGGAGAGTCGGCGGGTATCGGATGCTCAGCGAGAAAGTCGGCGATGGCCTGGCCTTTTATTGCCTTGAGGGGTGATATACTATCGAGAACTCTATCAAGAGGAGGGCCCATTTGGCAAGCCTTTTCGTTAGTATGGCTCTTGACATCAAATATTTGAGAGGATCCACCTTTGATATGAGATGGAACTCATATGCCAAGGCGTAATGTCGGAGCTTCGTTACCGCGAAGATCAGTGCCAGGTAATGCTTTTCGATGGGGGAGTAATTGTTTTCTGCCCCCAGGAGAACCCGACTCAAATAGTAGAGAGCTCTCTCCTTCCCCTGGTCATTCTCTTGTGCCCATAGCGCGCCTAAAGAACCTTCAAGGGCTATTGTGTACAGGATGAGGGGCTTTCCCTTGACTGGAGTGGTCAGTACCGGCGGGCTCTGCAGATATTGCTTGATTTCGTCCAGCGCACTTTAGCATTTATGATTCCAGACGAACGGGGTCCCCTTCTTCATTAGATGACTATAGGGGCGGCATTTGCCGGAGAGGTTAGCTATGAACCGCCGGATATACGCGAGCTTTCCTTGGAGAGAGCGTAGTTGCTTGAGAGTTCTTGGTGAAGGCATTTCCATAATCGCCTTGATCTTTGACGGGTCTATTTCGATGCTTTGATGTCGTACGATGAATCCCAGGAATTTACCTGAGGATACTCCAAACACGCATTTCAGAGGGTTCATCTTCAGGTTGTATTGCCGAAGGTGCTGGAACACTATCTTCAGATGCTCCCAGTACTCCTCGTACGATTTTCTTTTCACCACGAGGTCATCAATATAAAATTCGACAATCTCATGTATGAGGTTATCAAAGATCTTTGTCATGGCCCTCTGGTAGGTGGCGCCAGCGTTCTTTAGACCGAATGGCATCACTTTGTAGCAAAATATGCCCAGTGGAGTCCGGAAAGCAGTGTGCTTATGGTCGTCAGGATGCATCTTGATTTGGTTGTACCCTGAGGATCCGTCCATGGAGGAGAAGACTTCATGGGTGGATGTGTTATCGATCATTAGCTCGGTAACATGCACTGGGAAGTCATCCTTCGGACAAGCTTTGTTGAGATCCCGAAAATCTACGCAGATGCGTACTGTCCTATTTTTCTTCATTACTAGAACGATATTGGCGATCCAGTCAGGGTATTGAACTTCTTGGATAAAGCCAGATTCGATTAGCTTCTTGACTTCGGCATTGATACTCATCTCAAGCTCGAGCTGCATTCTTCTTGGCGCCTGTTTGACTGGCTTGACGTCCGACGACATCGCCAGTTTATGCACAGCTATCTCTGGATATAATCTCGGCATTTTGGAATTGTTCCATGCGAAGCAGTCTTTATACTGCATAAGCATGTCTTTTAACGTAGCCACCTGTTTCTCAGACAATAGCTCAATGACGAATGTTGGCCTTGGCTCGTTTGCCATCCCCAAGTTGATTTTTCTCAGGTTGTATGCTGTGGTGTGTATTCCATCTTCCAGCTCTTTTGGTGCTAGTGGAAATTCTAAAATCACCTCATTCTCATCTTCATTTGCGAAGTATTGGGTGAGGTCGTCCATGTTCTCATGCTTTCCCTCCTTTGAGAATGTTATCATATGGCAAGTGCGGGCTCGTTTCCAAGCTCGATGCTGATCTAGACTTTCTCTTGCATTATAGGTTGCTCTCGGCTCATGCTTTCGTGGCGGGGCTACCCTCCAACTGTCAGATAGAGCAAACCTGTCTTACTGATACTGATCTTCAAACCAGTCTTTGAAGGTGAAGCAGTCTTCAAGAGGATGTCCCACTACTCGGTGATAGGAGCAATGATCTGGGTGATAGATCTCATTTATTTGTTCGGGGTATCGAGACTCCGGGAGTGTCATCATTTGATGCTTCATGACAAGGTTGAATATTTTCCTTGTCTTTGTCACGCCCCGCTTCCCGGTATACGGCGAAGGGGACGCGATGAGGTCCGCTACGTATATACTCAGAAGTACATACGCTAAGCGTATCTAAGAAATATAAAATAAATACACAAGAGACAAGGGATAATAAAAACAACAACTTTTATTTATTAAAATTCTTTTGTACAATGCATGAAAAGGAAATACAACTGAAATAAAAAGATGCCTAAACAGTGGCATAACAGGAAATGAAAAGTACAGAAAGGAAAAGTGTACAATGAAACTAGAGCTCTGATTCTTCAGCAAACTGGTCCAAGTCTTCTTCAGATGGCTCGATCTCCGTCGGGTCCAAACCACCTGACGACATTCAAAGAAGAAAGAAATAGAATGTCGTCAGCGAACAGGTCGCTCGGTAAGTCCCAAAGATAAGGGAGAAATAGACAGAGAGTAATAGAGAGAGAGAGTAGCTTTTAATGTTGTACTATAATATTGTAATGTTGTATTAACGCTGTTGTTTGTAGCCTGGTACAGAAGATACCGGTGTATACGAGGGGAGTCCCACTTACACTGGAGACCTTGGTAACCTGTAGTACAAGGCTCCGTCGATAATACCACGGAACAACGACATGGATGTAATTACGTCTTAAGTGATCACCTCGTGCCACCTTTAACATATTCCGTACCAGTCCACCCCTTAAACCCCGCGATGTCTTGTTTGTATTGTTATCCTGTAAATTGTATTGATTGTAAGATTAATTGACTGACCAAAACCATGATATCAGTAAACGGTTGTAACCATAGAGTCATGTAAATGGAATAACCGAGAATCATGTAAAAGGAATATATCCATGGTTCGGTTCAGTCAAGTTGTATAAATTGATAATTGGATTCATGGATTCATGTGTTCATATTGAATTGGAATCTTGTAGATTATAGATTGACTTGAATCATATTCAAGTCAGATTAATCAGACTCAAACCCGAGTCAGACAATCAGAAATGTGAATCGAAGTCTTATAATTACTAGGGTCCTTAGGGTAATTTATTAAACTTGAGGGGGTTTTATGTAAAAATACTTTTATACACTTTTCCAAAATACACCTCAAGTATTCATTATTCGGCTTTAGAGTTGTAATGAGGTTGGATTTTATATTGAGCCATTTCTAGTGAAAATATCCTAGTTTTATAAATAAGGTATTTAACTGTAATATTGATTTATTTGAAGTTCATGGTAATTTAGTGTAAAATTTATTCTTGTCATTTTTAGAAAAAGGTGGAATATTTATATTATAATAAAATAGATATTTACATGATAAATATACATATTTTTATACAAAAATAATTTTAATAAATATTTTATATTCCAAAAATCTCATTTTCTTAAGATGTCGTATTTTAAACCTTTCGAGACCGAATGCTCCTTGCGGAGATCTGAATCTCGCACTACTAAGCCTGAGGATGTGCGATAATCCGCACTATCCCGAACGGGTTCCCCAAAAATGGGTTGTAGCGGCGCTTTGCAAAGATTGTAAATACTAATCCTTTAGAAAACGGTTTTATAAAGTAAAAGGTATTTATTTGTAAAAATGTCAATTTTCCGTATTTTAGATTCTAGGGTTTCCAAAGTCAACTAGCCTATTTCTAAATGGTCTAAATGACAAGTCGTTAGATGCCTCAAATCGCCTCTTCACCGCCAATTGTGGCCAGGTAAGTACAAGTGAGGAAAGGAGCGATCCGCTCACGAATCACCGTGAGACGGGCCTTTTAAAGTTACCTTTCTCACTTGCCTAGCCTAGACACCATAAAGTCAGGTTTAGATAAACAACCGATGTCCACAACTTATCGTATTTTGCTAATAAGAGGTATTTATTTAAAAGTGTATCAAACCTAAAACTTTTAGAAATGGGTTTATTAAGAATATGGTATTTAAATGAGAGTATTGTTTTATCGTATTCTAAGTTTTTGATGATATCATTTTAGGTTATATATACGTGTGTGTGGAGGTAGGTCATTACCTCGTGCTCTACTTTAAATGTATAGCAAGGTTAAGGGGTTAAATGTGAAATCGAAACATTATGGTATTTAAGTGAAAAATACGATAATTTGAAAAGGATATCATTTCATGTGATGAAACTTGTTCAAATTATTTGTTAAATGTTTAATAGTCAACAATAAGATGTTTAAGCATGATTGAATTGGTGAGAAGTGAAATTTTATAGAAAACCTAATCGGAAATCGGATTTGTTCCGATTCCGTCGGTTTTTGTAATTTCGTATTTTAGAGAATAAGAAAGAGGGATAGAATGGGACTTACGGGTTTCAATTAAGCAGAGGAGTGAGGGGTGACTAAAGGGGTTGCCGAGGCATTGCTTCGTCGCCGGTTGTTCCTAAAAACGTCGCCGGAATTTCCGCCGGAATTTCATCGGAGTATCGTCACGAACTTATTTTCAAAGTACACAACTCTTGAGAAGATTTTGAGAGAGTGGGCTCAGGATTTTGGGATGAGAGGGTAGAGGGTAGGGGGTGTATTTATAGGGGAGGCTAGAGGTAGGGTAGGTGAAGGGTTCTTAATAAAAAATGTAAAAATTATAGAAAATTCATTAAAAATCATAGTAAATAGGGTATATTGAAGTCTCGGGAACCGATCCATTAATTTGGAGTATACAGGGGGGTAGGGTAGGTGAAGAGCCCCAACTTTCATGTTGGGGACTTGGCCGTCCGGCCGAGTCCGGCCGGCGGCGCCGGCCCGAGTCGGCCGGTCCGCAGGCCGACTCGGCCGATCCCGGCCGAGTCGGGGGTCAAGGAGGTGGGGGGTCTCATGGGGTAAGCACTGGTATATTTAGTTTTTAAAGTTCAGTTCAAGTTTTGGGAGTTATGGCGTGTGGACCGTTGGGCTTCCAAAGGATTTAAAACAAAATAATATTAAAAATAATGTAGGGCATGTGATTTGAACTCTGGTGGCTTGGTTCAGCAGTGCAAGGTATTACCAATGAGCCACAAGCTCCTTCTTGTAATTATTTGTGTGAAATAATTACTTAAAGAGATATCAGCAACATTAAATACTCCAAGTATACTTTGAATTTAAATCAATTCTTTGTACTTTAAAAATGGAGTTATTTAATTACTTAAGTCTTGTGCTCAGGTAATAAATACCCCTTTATGAATTTTTGAAAAAAAATATTTTGAAAAATTTGTATCGGAAATTTGGGGTTGTTACAGTCTTGTCTTGAGGGAAAGAGTATTCCCAACCCATCTTCTTCATAAAAGACGGGTTCCTGCTGAATTTTTCTCGCTCGCATGGCTTCTTGGATCCGCTTTGTTGTCTTTGAACGCCGTCCCCATTCTTGATCTTGTCATTGCTTCTGCATCGGACTTTTTCCTTGCCGCGAGAGTGCACAGCGGGCCGAGGGTGAAAGGCATCGTCGTCTTCTCCTTCCGTAGCCTGTTGAATGATACACTACATCCTGGCTTTCTCGTAAATGGCTATTTCGTGGCTATGGTCGTCCCGAACTTTTTGACCCATTTCTCTTATCAGCTTGTCAATCCGTTCTTCGAATGACGGGCTTGGTATCCTCACGGCGGGATCTCGCTCTGGTTCGACATCAACGCTATCTGGAAATGAATTCGCTTCTCCACCGGAGTTATTTATGACATGTCAGTCATGGAATCGCTCCCGTTTTTTGGACCGAACGTGTCCAAGGCCAGTCGTCTCCATTATTCCGTTGGGCATCTTCCGCTGAGTCCCGGGAACGTCCTAAATCTTGTTATAGAACTGGGCTTGTCGAGCAGTCTGTCTGAAGGGCATGCCTTGGCATCTTAATAGCCTTTTCAGTCCCTCTGCATAATATCTGGGAAGATGGATTAGTTGAAGTCTGTCGAGCCCAGGTTCAGCACCGTGCCATACTTCTTTCTCCACCTTGGTGTCTGTGGATTGATGGAAAAGGATCGCCTTCTCACCCTTTTGCTTAGGAGGGATGTAGATAGTTTGCAGCTCTTGCACGCTGTACGTATCAAGTGCATCAAGTTCTTTGTAATGCCGCCGCGGAACCATGATAATTTGTAAACTTTGGTCATCTCCAGCAAAGGCATGTATCGACAGGTGGACGGAGAACACTGTGTTGGACTCGTCCTCAGAGTCACTGCCAAAGACTAGAATAGGAGTAGATGGTCCTGGCCTATTGCCTTAGGGTTGTCCCGAGTAGACCATTTCTTCGTCCTCCTCGGTATCGCTCACAAAGATCAGGATAGTGGCGATGGCTTTTTGTTTATTCTCCGGTTTGCGACATCTTTCCATGTCTTCGAAGTCTGGTAAGAAGTACTTTGCGTTTTCATATTTGCGGATTTCATTTATGGAGAATGGGTTCAGCTCCCCTGTAACTGTGTATTCGAGGCCATCCTTGAAGTACTTCATACACTGATGTTGTATAGAAGGGATGATGTTGTACTCATGTAACCAAGGCCTGCCGAGCAAAGCGTTGTAGCAAGTCTTGGCGTCAATAACATGGAACTTGATGTCAGTGACGAGCAGCCCAAAGCGTAATGTCAGTATTACAGAATCGAGCGTTTGTGATGATTGGGATCAAAATCGGAGATGGTGATTTTATCTTGAGCTAGGTGCTGCACGTTCATGCAAATCTCCTCAACACCCTTACATTGAGAAGGTTGACGGAGGACCCGTTGTCGACCAGGATCTTCCCTATCTTGCTATCGTGACAATACCCGGTTACATACAGCGGACGGTTGTGCTCGCACGTTCTGAGAAGGAGGTCTTCATCACTGAAGGTGATATCAGCCGTGTGGACTTCTTCCAGTTCGTCCTTCATCTTTCCTTCCACCAAGAAGGCTTGAAACTGGTCGGGCTCTTATAACACCTTGATTAGAGAATCTCGTGCCTCTTTAGACAGGAGAAGGGCATCCAAAATGCTTAATTGTGAGGGTATCTTCCTCAGATGTGCCAGGACATTGTAATCCACCTTGTTCTTCTTGGGCGGGTCTTTGGCTGTGAGCTCTTCGATGACTCTATCATCGAGAGTAATCTCATCAGGGACTTTTTCCTTCCCTTTGTCTCTTTTGCCCGAACCTTTGTTTGAGGGTCCGATATTTTTTCAGGCAACGTACGGTTACGCAGCTGAATGTTCTCACAGTTCCTCATCTCTTCTTCTTTTTCAAAGATGGATTCCTTGAAGAGAGGGCCGGGGGCTATTTCTTCGTCAGAATCGCTCCCGAAGGTAAGAACTTGAGATTTTGCTCTTGTCACACCGGTACCAACCATATGACAGTTGCCATCCGTTCTTTCACGCTTGTCTGTCACGCTTCTCTGCTCCCGACGGGCTTTGCACTTCATTTGCTTGAATCGTTGTCGATGGGCAACGTATCCCTGCCACCACTTCTTAAAGGCATTGCACTCTTCGGTAGGGTGCGTGACCTTCCGATGGTATAAGCAGTAGTTAGGATGTACATCCGGTTTGTCGGGGTACGTACTCCCGGAAGTATTTTCTTTGAAAGGTGGAAGCTTCATTCCCACTGACAGAGCTTTGGCGACCTGCTTCCTTATCTTGATTCTGCTCTTGCTGGTGGCAAGGGCACTTTGATCTGGTTGAAGTACTTTATGGCTTCTCATCACCGGAGCTTTTTCGTCCTGACACCGTCGCTTGGCCTTTTCGTAAATGGCTGCTTCACGTTCTCGATCATCTTTGCTCTTTTGAAGAGCTTCGTTCAGCAGCTTGTCGATGAGGTCATCTGACTGTTCCATGGATTTTGGTTCTGGATGTGCCCCCAGTTTCTCTACGTCAGGAGCCTCTTTGCCATTTATCGATGTGTGAGAGATCATGTGGCAACTCGCTACATAATCCTCGGGTTCTTCCGAAGAATCGTCTTCTTCATCAATGTCACTGTTTCCATCCTCAAGAACATGCTTGAAGAACTCCTCCAGTGTGAATGGGGTCCATGCCTCTTGGTTGTATTCCTCCAGTGCATCGATGTATTTTTGCAAACCCGTACGATTGCCGTTGAGATGGATGGGCTTCTTGGCCTTCTTTTTTTTCTTTGAGGACTTCGGAGGCTTGGCCTGGAGGTTTTGTCCATCGTTACTAACTTTTGTCGTTGGGCGCGGTTTCAGCATTCCGTTAATAATTTCTGGCTCCAGCGGGTTTGTCACGACCCAAAATTTGGCACGTGGCGGCCCTTAAACCACGTAACGTCTACAAGCGTAACGCAATCTAAGTAAGACGAAAACCCAGCAATCTAAACCATCAAAAGTAGTAAGTGATAATAACATTGTTAAAACTTTTGGAATCTCAATCAAAATTTTTAAAGTCCAAATTTACTTCCTTTAAAAATTTGGCAGCACCTCCTTTGTAAAAACCAGCCCCAAAAAAGGGTACAACATAAATATATAAGTAAAGCATCGCCAACGGGAGCAAATCTATGCCCAAAGGCGGAAAATACCACCACAACAGATATACGATGCCGTAGCGAAGAAAAAGACGATATAAAGTGAATCGGTATGAAAGACCTCCAAGGTTACAAAATAATATACAATATCGTGCTCACAACTCGTCTCTAAGTCAATACATGAAGTAGTAGATGGAGAGTACTGGATACAACGAATATACAATGGGCAACATCTGATAACCACAAAACCCACCTAAGCAAAACTGCACACAGTCAGCCGTAGCGGTATCCGCTGCAAAAGATGATACGATAGGAAGAATCCCTGTCGCGACTGCTCTGAGGGACACCTGCAAACACTGTGGCACAACGGGGGTGAGTTGCCAACTCATGAATAGTAAATAACATATGCAGGTAATCGCAGGTATGCACGTACTGCGATAAGCTATCACATGCAAAATGATAGCAATAAATAGGTATATGTATATGCAACAGTCATGAAAGGTACTTTATCAGGTACTAGCAATGCATATCAAATAAATGCGGAGTATAGGATAAAACATGTCATCCTCACGGAATCCTCATCGTGGCAGGACCAGTGTCCATCAAGACAATCTGAATCCTAAATTCCTCAAATCGGCCATCAGATCGGCCCTCAAACCTGTAAGTCTCATGAACCTGAGTGTCCAACATCGACACCTAAAAACATCATGAAAACCATGCCTGTGTGTGTATATATATGTGTGTGTGTGTGTGCGCACGCGCGGGTGCGTGTGTGTGTCACTCAACGACACATCAAAATCATGAAACCTGAGTGTCTAATATCGACACTCGAAAACATCATGAAAACTAGTGTCCAGCATCGACACATAAATACTCATCTCTGAGACGTCGTCACCAGGACTGGCCTTTATATCCACGTATCATACGTTTCATAGAACCTAAGTGTCCAATATCAACACTCGTAATCCACGTATCCATACGTCTCACGGAACCTAAGTGTCTAATATCGACACTCGTAATCCACGTATCCATACGTCTCATGGAACCTCAGTGTCCAGCTCCGAAACTCTAAATCCTCAGAACATAGGTGTCCAACTCCGACACTCGAAATCCCTATATCTATACGTTCCACGGAACCTAAGTGTCCAGCTCCGACACTCGAAATCCACGTATCGGTTTTCTAATACAAGTCTCAGAGTGGATGCATCCAAATATCAAGTAAAGAATAAGAATACTTGCTTAGATCATTATGATGATATATTATATATATGTATATATAAGAACGTCCTATACCACTGATATATATACATATATAACAGTGTCCCATACCACTGATATATATCATCAGGAGTAAAACATGAAAACATCATATGAAATCCATATCTCAATGAGAAAATCCATGAAATATAATATATGTAACATGAAACAGTAATATGAGCATATAAAGGAAAAACCGCTATTTAACTGCAACAAGTTATTAAATATATCATGCGGTTCCCAATTTCTCCAAAATCCAACGCAACATCATGTAAGGGTGAACATGTAACTATAGCAAGATATGAGTATATACCTATCAATAATGATGTAATACCCTCCAGGTATATGTGTAGCTATATCAAGGTATATGGGTGTACATGTAAGTATGTAGGTATGATGTACATGTAGCTATATCTCATATGTGTATATACCTGTCACTAATGGTACAATACCATATAGGTATATGGGTAGCTAGCATGTAGGCATGGCAAGGCATATGTGTAAGCATGTAGGGATATAGGTATGCTATATGTCATATGCACAATGGAATAAGAATCATGTCTCAATGTCCCTAATCAATACAATATCACATATGTATGTGTGTTGTGCGGGTCATGGCAATTATCGACGGTGTGGGTGGCATACAATCAGTGCTCGTGCAACATGAACCGTCAATAATAGTGCAGTGTCCAATGGGTACAAGTCCAAGAACAACAAGTAATAATATGTAATGAAGTTTTATGCACAATCTCTGTATGTGCAATATAAACACGCAGCTAATATCATATCATATCTAGCCCTGACGCATAATGCCATGTGGGCGATTCCCCTGTAGATGTTAAATCTACTCACAGATGATCTTGGGCTAAGTAAAGCCAACCACTTGCTTTCCCTTCTTCGTAGTGTCCGAAGTCTCCGCCTGCGACCCTAAGATCATACAACAATATAACAAGTTTATATTAGCAATCGACCAATAATACGTATTAACTACGTTTGACCGACGCACCAACTCCAAACATACTCTCAAATGTTCGTCTAGTAGCTAACGTGCGTAGCGACACTACGAAACCAACCTAAGAGAAAAAGCTACACAAAGTACATAAACTGTTTCGGATAACGTAACGCGTGTAGTCGTAATATTAGAAACTAGCAAAGTGATCCCAGATTTTGTATACTGTCAAAACTCAAAAATCAAACAGTACCAAACACTTCTAAACAACTGCAGAAATCTACCCTACAAAACCCAAACCCAAACTCTACCCAATGGCCGAGGTCGCCGGATTTCCTATGAATGTCGCCGGCCAAATCCGAGCCAAAGGGGTTCGTGCTTCAGGTGAAAGCTTAGCGTCTCTGGTACAACACAACTACACTGCTAGATTTTCTAGTATACACTCTGAGTCACAGCAGATCACGGATATCATAATATGACAATAAAAATACGATATGTGCATGAAACTTTACTTTACGCGTTCTAAATTGAAACCAATAAGCTACACAACACTAAAAACACCTATTTAACAGATAGATATCATTACCTAACCACACAAGCTCAAAGATCCTAGGTTTCCAAGCTCCAAGGGATCCTAGAGGCAAAACAAGTCTTGAGAAGTGATTTGATGAAGTTTAATCAAGTTTGTGAAGGTTTAGTGAAGGGGTAGTGTAGGGTTCAGTTGAGGGAAAAGAGGATGAAGAAAATAATGAGAAAGAGAGAGAGTGAGAGAGAGTGAGAGTGTATGAGAGTGTGAGGTGAGAATAATGGTGAGAGGGTAAGTGCACCTTACAATAACTCACTCCCTCTCCACCATTAAATGCAAGCCATGACTCTCATGACTCACCTTGCCACCTCCCCACAATCCAAAGCACAAAAGGAAATATCTACTCTCACAAACAAATATATAGGGAAAGCTTAATCAAGGCAAGGGTTAGAATTAACTTAAAGGTTTAACTTAAGGTTGTCATGATCACTAACGAGATTAACACAAACAAACCCTCACATTAACATGCACAAGTGTGTGCAAACCATAACAAATAAAAAATAAATTATTAATTAAATGTTATAAAATGTGAGGAAACCAAATTGGTAAACTTTTACAGAAAACCCACATTATCGCTTAATTAACACTAATTGCATTCTAAGGTGTTACAATCTCCCCCCTTATAGAAATTCGTCCCCGAATTTAAAATTCTTACTATGCATACCTTCAAAGAGATGAGTGCAAAACTCCCACATCTCGTTCGCAGCCTCCTAAGTGATCTCCTCACTAGACGGCTATGCCAAAGAAAAACCTCCACAGATGGAAAGACTCTTGACCGAAGTTTCTCCACCTGCCGATCCACTAACACTATCAGCTGCCGGTGAACGAAAAGATCGTGTTCAAGCTAAATGGTCTGATGCTGAATCATGTGAGAAAGGTCATGAAGGTATTTGCAAAGTATCGACATAAGGAATACGGGGTGAATACTCAAAAATCTGGGCGGAAGTGCCAAATTATAGGCAACGGTACTAACTCGCTTGAGGATCTCAAAAGAACCTACAATCTGGGACTAAGCTTCCCAAAACACAACACGCCATTCATCGGAAAAATCCGTAAGAATACATGATCTCCCACTGTGAACTCAAGTCTGCGACAACTACGGTCGGCATAAGACTTCTGTCTGCACTGGGCTGCTCTCATCTTGACCCGAATCAACTGGATCTTCTCCGAAGTCTCTGGACTAGCTGGGGTCCAAAAATCCTGCTCTCGTGGAGTCGGTAAAACAGACTGGCGATCGACATAACCTACCACACAAGGCCTAAAAAGTTGCCATCTGAAATGTCTCCTGATAACTGTTATTGTAGGAGAACCCTATCAATGGCAAGTGACGATCCCACAGCCAACAAACACTTAGCATGCATGCACAAGCATATCTTCCAGAGTCTGTATAGTCCGCTCTTTCTGACCATCGGCCTACGGATGGAAAGCGGAGTTAAAGCTCAAAAAGGTACCCAAGGCTTCCTGAAGCTCTTACCAAATACGGTTAGCGAACTGGGTGCCTCTATTGGATACAACACGTGAAGGAACTCCGTGCAAATGCACAACTTATAGAAGAACAACTGAGCAAACTGAGCATAACCGGACAACAATCACCCAAAAGGAGTCATACCCTTGACAAGACCTAGGTAGATCCACAACAAAGAGAGGATGAAGAAAATAATGAGAAAGAGATGGAGTGAGAGTGTATGAGAGTATGAGGTGAGAATAATGGTGAGAGGGTAAGTGCACCTTACAATAACTCACTCCTTCTCCACCATTAAATGCAAGCCATGACACTCATGAATCACCTTGCCACCTCCCCACAATCCAAAGCACAAAAGGAAATATCTACACTCACAAAAAAATATCTAAGGAAAGGTTAATCAAAGCAAGGATTAGGATTAACTTAAAGGTTTAACTTAAGGTTGTCATGGTCACTAACGAGATTAACACAAACAAACCCTCACATTAACATGCACAAGTGTTTGCAAGCCATAACAAATAAAAAATAAATTATTAATTAAATGTTATAAAATGCGAGAAAACCAAATTGGTAAACTTTTACAGAAAACCCGCATTATCGCTTAATTAACACTAATCGCATTCTAAGGTGTTACAGGGTTTTTCCACCTAATCGCCGAACATGCTTGAAGATCCTTCAGCATTATTTTAATTTTAGCTGAAAGGACCACTTCCCACGGAGCTTCTTCCACAAATGAGCATGATGCCCCCGGCGTATCCACCTTTTTAGGAGCGTGCTGCTGCGGCGGGTTTATCTTCCAGTTTTCGGACAGCGCGAACTTGCCCTGTTGGTACTGGTCTTTGACCCAGTTTTTAAAGACGTAGCAATCTTCGATTGGGTGGCCCACTATTAGGTGGTAAGGGCAGTAATTGGGATTGTTGACGTCGCCTGATTGCAGTGGGCATCTCGGATCTGGCAGAGTGATGAGCCTGTTGCGCACCGCTAGTTCGAATAATCTCCTCGTTTTATCCTGGAGGAACGAGTAAAGACGTCTCAACTTTTCTTTAAGGGATCTTGGTTTGTTGCTTTGGCGAACGATCGGTTTCGGGTCACTCGATTGTTGTTGAGCGTTGGCGACGAAGGTCGCTTTCCCTTTACCCTTTTCATTCCGAAGATCTGTCTTTGAAGAGGACAGCCTATGGCCCATCTGATCCATTTAGGCCAGTTTGTCAATCAAGGCCTGGAAGGTGGTCGGCTTGAAGAATATCATAAACTGGGATATAGTTGCCTGAGGATCAAGGTTCCTCACGAACATGCCCATAGCAGGAGCTTCTTCTATGCGCTGCTCATACTTTAACCATAGGCTACGTCGCCGAATTGTTTATTGAACCTAGGTCTCTCCTGGTTTCACTCTGGTGTTGATTAATGCCGTGATTAGGGTGCGCTCTCTTGCGCTTGCGAACCGCTGTGTGAACAGTAGTTCCATCTCCGTAAATGTCTTGACAGAGTCATTTGGGAGCTCGGAGTACCATTCAAATGCCATCTCCGACAAGCTGCCAACAAACTGGCGAAGCAACAGTTTGTCATCAGCCCGATATTACTGTACAAAGCTCTAAATTAAGCAACGTGCTGATGTGGATTGCCCGTCCCCTTATACACATAGAATTTGGGGATCGTATATCCTGATGGGTACTTAATTTGGTCGTACCAGCCTGGATAAAGTTGCCTAGTTCTGATGATTTGTCATGCCGCTTCATTCACTTGATGAGCTCGTATTTGTTGAGCTATGTAGTCATCAAGGGTAGCTTTAGAGATCGTCTCCTCCCTGGCTGCTGATAAAGCTGGAGGAGGGTTTGATGTCTCCCCTCTGTTGTCTTCAATGATTATTGGAGGGTCTTCGGCCGGAGGATCTGGCTGGATCATCATCCCCACCATATCTTAGAACAGAAGCGCCATTTGTTTTATATTAGCCGCTTGTTCCGCGGCCTCTTTGTCTTTCTTTTCAAGAACCCTTCGTAGGAATTCGGTGTCGGTCTCCTGCTCTTGGAGTTGTTCCGACGATGCTTCCGGGCTTTCTTTCTGCCCAGTAAGTGCGTCCATCCTTGTCAACATCTCCTGGAGTTTTTATTGTTGCTCCTGAGCTTTCGTTACAGACCGTGTGAGTGGTCGATGACTCACGGAAGCACGACTATCCTCTTTTCCGGATGCCATGTAGACAATATGCACAACCATGCCCCCAGACTTGGGGCGTTTGGTTCCACTGCCTTTGAAATTTACCGCTGGCAGGGGGATCTTCTCTGGCCTTCTCCTCTTGTGGGAGGTCGGGGTTGAGGGGGCCGTTGCGGCAGGCACCCATGCAGATGATACATTTCGTGGTATGGCAGTTGGATGGTCCTCCTCTTGCCGAGCCTTCATCTTCTTCAGCTGGCGAGAGTAATATTTGTCAATTACAGAGTCTTGGACTTTCCGCCAAACTCTATGGATCTTGGAGGACAATCGTCGAGGAGGCTGTTTCGGCTTCACTTGTTGTGTTTTCGACAGGCGGAGGAGACTTCTTCAGTATGGCGGTTGGAGAGTTCTTACGCACCCTCCTAAATAGCTCGAAGCTGTTCCAAGTTGGAACAACAGAGTCAGTTTCCACCATTGGAGCTGGTGGGGTAAGTCCAGAAGGAGAGTTGCCCCCAGCTTTTCTCACTCGGTGCCAGTGGCAACGTCGAGCATGTCTTGCGGATGGGATCACCTCAGTTGTAGAAGCGACCTCATCATGCCCCTTGCTTTGACGAGAGGCTGCTGTTGGTGCCAACCTGTCAAAGAGTGACGTCCGTTGAGAGGGAACGTCTAACCCATCAAAGACTGACTTTCGAATAGGGGAAGCACTTGTAATGACCTCACCCGTAGCAGGAGTTGGAATGGCTAGTATCGTGAAGACCGATCCCTTAGCTGGAGAAGCCCTTTTGACGACTTCGTCTACCGGATTTGGAATGGCTATCCGCTTCGGGATAAACCCTTCAGGTATTGCAGGCCTCTTTACAGGTCCACTGGAGCCTTGGCCCAGTCTGTTAAAGACCGAGGTGTTGAAATTGGTCGACCCGTTGAGAGGGGCCGTGGTAGTTGCAAGCCGATCGAAGACCGACTTCTTTGGAGACTCATGTGATGTCACTGAAGCATTGAAACTCACTGGCAGGAGCATGGTCCCGAAGAACAATCCAGTGGTGGCCTGAGTCACCTTCTCCACTGGCATCGCAAAAATAGAGGCCGCTTGGGGCCCATAAGTCACTCCTCTAACAGGGACGGAGTGGTAGTTGCTGTTGCAATTGGTGCAGTTGGAATCCATCAATGTCATCTTCTCTTCTGCATGGAGCAAGACACCAAATCTTAGTCCCTTAAATCCAGGGGCAACCATATTAAACCGCGATTCGTTCGCAAACATGACACACGAAGTGTGGAGTGGAAAGAGGAAGAGGTCCCACCGGACGTGCCAGAATCTGCTTATCGCTGAAAGCCGGGAAAGATGAACGTCTTGCCTGTTTGGTTTTATCCGTCCACCTCTCCGAAGATGCCAAGTTGATTTCTGGCACCGTGTATCGTAGGTCTGGACGGATGCGGCAGTTGTAGCAGACTTCGTCAGATTCCCCCTCATTTCTGAGGGGTTTTTGATTGTGGGGACGCTATTCCCTGCAGGCGCAAACCCCTGCAGTTAATTACGTTACCGCATAGCGATAACCACTTTCTCCTGCTCCAGATGTTAACTTCATGTCGTGTGTGTTTGTTTTATTTTTAGCTGTCCGTGGATTGTATACGGAGACTAATTTATGTTGTCGCCCGTAGGGCATGGATTAGTCCAAATCTGTATTTTCTTAGATTTGGGTTTGGTTTGATTTAAGGATCGTTAATTTCATTTAAAATTAAGATCAACTTAAATGTTTGTTGAGGATACGTTAGTCTAATTTTAGACTAAGATCTACTCAACAGGGGTTTTGGATCATTCGGACCCAACAAAAGAGCATTTAGGCTCTATGGTTTTAGTTTAAGGACATTACGGTCCATTGTTAGTTTAAGGACGTTGCGGTCCATAGATCACCATTTTTGGTGTGAGGGTTTAGTCTAAGGACGTTTCGGTCCACAGCTAGTTTAAGGACGTTGCGGTCTATAGATAGTTTAAGGACGTTGCGGTCCATTGGGGTGTGCTCATGGGTTTGGGAGTGTACCAAAAGAGCTGTTGGTTGTCGGGACCCTCCATCTCTCTGAAGACGTTGAAGAATTACAACGACATGTATCAGAGGTATGGAGAGATGTACCCTTGAACCGAACTCCAGATTGAAGGGAGAGATCATGGTGGAACGAACATCATTTTAGATGCCATGTATTAGGAGATCATTAGTCATCTTTGGAACTAAGATCGATCTGGGGGAGACCTGAGTATAGGAGGGCTCGGTTGATTGATGGTCAAAAGGTTTTTAGCCTCGGGAGACTTGGCTAATTTGGGCTAAGGTTAGCCTTTCATAGTGTTAAACACTAATATCTGCTCGGCGCTCACGTGCTCCTACATGAGGCTCAAAAGCGGTGTTAAACACTGAAATTTGAGGCGCTTATGTGAGGCACGCGAGGCGCCTGAAAGTTGGCACTATATACTTGGGTCCAAATCCCCATCTGTATATAAGTGTTAAACACTTAATCACGTGTAGGCACGTGAGGCGCCCCAAAGCTGGGCACTGTCTCTTTGGATTTATTCTCTCTTCCTTTATAAGTGCTAAGCACTATTGGGGGTCACATATAGGCACGTGAGGCGCCCCAAAGTTGGGAACTGTCTTTGGTTTATTCCCCCTTCCTTTACAAGTGCTAAGCACTATTGAGGGTCAAGCGTGGGCACGTAAGGCGCCCCAAAATGGGAATTGTCTTTGATTTATTTCCTTTTTCCTTTCATGAGTGCTAGTTTGAGGATCACATGGGAACACGTGACTGCCCTAGAAGGCACTTCTAGTTCTTCTTTTAAGTGCTCGCGTGTAAAACACGTGACTCGATCTCAACCATTCTTTTATTGTTCGTCAGAAGCGTTCACGTGGGAAACACGTGGGGTTTCATTATAGAGTTAAACACTTATGAATCACCAGGCTGTTCAAGTTCTCCTTTTGTTTTTTGCAGGGATTAAATTCTTTTTAAAGGGTTAAACCCTAGTTTTAGAGGAATTAAATTCCCATATGCTTTGTAAAAGTTAAACTCTTTTGAACTCGGTTCTTTCCCCTCGGTTTTGAATCTGCATGATAGAATCTCCCTGATGAGAATTAAATTCTCAATTTGTGGGGAGATCTTTTTCTGCAGATCTTAACCAGAGGAAGAACTAAGCTCTTTGAGAAGAGTTAAACTCTTGGTTTGAGAATTAAATTCTCTTTTTGTTTTGTGGGATCTTTTGGGGGGGGGTTCCTCTTCTTTAGAGAATTAAATTCTCTCTATTTTTCTTCCCCTCTCCCTTTGTATATTTTTGTAACATTTCAAAAAAATAAAATATTATTTTTGGGGAATTTTTATAATTTAATATTAATTTTAAATGAATATTTTAATATTTCGGTATAATTAAATACCGATAAATTAGGGAAATTTTTTGGAAAATTATAGAAATTACTAAAAGAGCGCGTTTTATGTGAATTATGCAAATTTTAAGTTTTTATGATTAGTTTGACACTAATTTAGTGCTAATCGTGATTAAAAATCGCTAATCGCGTTTAAGCTTGTTTTGTGCAAAACATGCACCGTATCTTTTTCTACACTTGTTACATATTTTCCCATGGCTTCCTACATGTTTTATCATGGTTGATGAGTTATTAGAAAGGGGTAAAGAAAAGAAAAGAAAAGGAAAAGGATTTAGGATATAATAT
Organism: Agapanthus africanus; assembly: GCA_030015575.1. Lineage (NCBI taxonomy): Eukaryota > Viridiplantae > Streptophyta > Magnoliopsida > Asparagales > Amaryllidaceae > Agapanthus > Agapanthus africanus. The sequence continues at coordinate 427,844,802 of CM057345.1, read as the reverse complement.
TAGGTATGGTGAAGAGAGAGAAGAGTGGGTGAGAGTCAACTAGGGTTTTGAACCATTCCCACACCATCATCTCACTCATTTCCTCTCCCCTCCTCAAGTTGCTGCTTCTTATTCTTCCCCTCTCTTTCTCCTCCATCTTCAACCCCCAAATCTCCATGAAAATCACCTCAAAACCCCTCCCATTTCACAAAAAAGGTGCATAAGCCCCCTAGCTACCCAATGGACCAAGAAAGTATTCATTTTGGCGCTGTTGAGGATTCATGAGGGTCTATTGAGGTATTCCTTCACAATTAGTGTGGTATTTCTTGTGCTTAAGCCTCATTTCAAGTTTGGAATTGATGTCGGGTAGTTTGGTGAACTTTGGAGATTTCTAGAGAGGGTTAGGGTTAATTTGAGTAGTGTGGTGAACTTGAGTGTGTTAGGTGACCTTAAACCTCCTACAATGTTTTAACCTAGAACATACACATATACAAAATCTGAAACCCAAAAATACGGAATTACAGAACTTTCGTGTTGGTTTGTGACGACTTCGAGGGTGCATGGAAATCTGGATTGAACTGGGATTTTTACTGGAAAAATAAACAAGTCCAAAGACCAATTTGAGACCCTAGGAACCCCCTGTAGAAAGACGAACCCCATTGAAGCAGGTATGGCCGGCCTGGCCGGAATTTAGGGGGAGGGGATCGGCCACTTGGTAAGGGGGTGGGTCCAGGTTGCTTCAGTAGGTCATATGTACCCTATATATCACCCTAGTGTTATTTTGGAACCTTGTTTTCACCATGATCAAAATCTGGGACTAAAAAATTTGGTTGCTGCTTTGATTTGAGTATGGTTTTCCGTATTTCGATTTGGTGATTTTAGTAATTGTATTTTATCTCGATCATGTGACGTTTGTACGTCTATCTCGAATGATATCAGGTTGTTTTGCGAGAGCTAACCATAAATTCTAACCTATAGGCTTTTAAGCGTATCGTTTTGGTTTCGGATTGGTTTTAATGTGATGCGATACGTGTGACATGTAGGTACCCCCACGGTGATTCGAGACGATGAAGAAGATGGTGGTGACATCGACATCAGCAAGCAAGAAAGGTGGGTAGATTATGTTAGTTGTATGTATGCCCTAGAGGCCAGTATTGTACAGATGATGTATATTATATTGGATGCTTGGACATATATAGAGAGGACTTTCTTGCTCGACATAATAGTATGCTATCTGATTGCTCTTTACTGTAACATGTATACTTGTCTCTTTATACTGTCTTATAGTTGCATGTTGGTAAAGCCCTTAGGATGTGTACTTGACTACCTTGACTATGATGCGGATCATACTAGTGGGGACATAGTAGTCCATAAGTACATCTTTCAAGGTCCCTAGTCGTGGGTGTATCGAGACGGGGCATCGATATACCAGTGTAGACTAGCGTATACACTTCTTGACCCATGAGATGGGCGATGGATGATCCCATATCCATTGGTGTTTGACATCAGAGATGGTATACGGGTGCTCAGTGGAGACTGGGTACACTGGACGGACTCGCCGAGAACTCCCAGATGGTATTATACCTTACGTCAGATGGCAGTTCTCTGGTGACACTTGTGCAGGTTAGTCTGTAGACCTGAGATCGTCATAGAGTCTTGTGTGATTCCCACCGTGCTTTGATTTCCACCTTACCACGTCCATGAGGGCGTGCAAAACGGTGGTTTTTGGGTACAGTCCCGAGTCACATGGAGGCAATGAGCGATAGGAGGGGTTTCGTCTCTCCTGGTATTAGGGGTTGATGTTGCGCTGTGCTCGATTGGCCGTAATAGGGAAGTCCCTGGCCAGGGCTGATTAGAGATTTATTGGTAAGTGTTACCAGTAGTTTCTTGACCCGTTATGAGCCTCACATCGGCACGACTTATCGGTTATTGGGGTCTGACGTTTACCACCCCTAGACTTGATATGCGACATATCAGACGAGGAGACCGGACTGTACGGGAAGTGTTGCCGGCTGGCTTTTACAGGAGTTGGAGCGGGCTTGCTTGCTAATCTTCTGATCGCTCAATACCCGGGTAGCCGTTACGTCCAGTTAGTACCGCTGACGGCTTGTGGGTGCGTGATGTGATCATCACCTACCGCCGGCGTATTGACGAGTCTTTAGAGTCCTACACAGAGGTTTTACTGGCTCGGGCAAAACGAAATAGGAGCACGTATGTGATATGTGCGAGACCGAGAATAAATGCGTGTATGTGATACCGTATTCTATTCTCGCGACTATATGTATCGGTCGGTTATATATGATATGGCCGGGTTATCGAATCAAGTGTTGATTCGATAAGTCGATACAATGGATGTTAGCCGGTTATATGAGATGTGACCGGATTATTAAGTCAAGTGTTGATTTAATAATTAAGTGTATAATTGTATATTAGATATACTAGTTTACATTTACTAACACTTGTTCACTTTAGGGTTTTTCTCACTTGTACACTACTTTAACATATATATGATATATGTTTAAAATGTGTTATCATATTGTATCATCTTCGATGATACACACACCATGGGTGTATGAGACTTACTCTATGCTAATGTTTATTTTAGGTTTTTAATATTTAAAGTTATTGCAAAATCAAGTGGAGGATTTGAAAATACATGAAGCTTGTGGAAGCTTGTGGATGCATTGACTAATCCAACTTGATTTTGTTTTTACTATGGATTTTTATTAACCCAACCATAACCATTAGCCTAAGCTTAAGTCTCTACAAGGGTTAGTATATGATACTCACTCACCATGGTTACTCTTCTTATTTGATCATTATCCTCATTCCTTTCTTTGTTCATCTTCTTCTTTGAGCAAAAGAAATTGCTTGCTAGGGTTTTGAAAAAAGAGTGAAACTTTGTGAGAATTAAAAATCCAAAGAGAACCCACTTCCTATTTCTCCATCCTCATCAAGACTAGCACTCTTGTAAAGGGTGTTTGCTTCACTAATTCTCAAATTAGTGAAGTAGTAGCTTGAGTCGGAATTCTCTCGACGTAGATCATCTTCGGCCTCGGAGACTTCAAGCAAGGTCGCACCTTTCGCCTCGTGAAGCCATGCAAGGGTCCGGGAGATCCATGATCGCAGCGAAGGGACTTCAACAAGGAGCAAATGAAGTGAAGGACCGATCTACAAAGGTTGTATTTCGTATCTCTTTAGAGTAAAGTTGTTTACTTGCTAATTGATTCGCCTAAACTCTAGTATACGATCTTGCTTAGTGTTATTCGGCACATAAAACTTTAATTTTGGCATGGTCGATGCCTTGTAGAGCCTTGTTAGTGTGCCTAGTAACCTCACAGTGGTATCAGAGCCTAGTTAGAGCATTAGGCGATGAGTTAACGAAGTTAAAACTCCGAACGAACCCGACAACGTCGAAATCAACCCCTCTCTAGACTTTTTTCAAAATCTGGGTTTTTTCAGAATTAAAAATACTTAAAAAATATAGCAGGGATTTCTAAGAATTACGGCGCAAAAATTATGACGTAATATGTACGGACAGCCGCGGTTCCGCGGCAATACCCTGCTTGTGTCGCGGAACCGCGGCAGTACAGTGAGACTTTGACAGTTGGTTTGCACAGTAATTCTTATATCTGATTGTGTTATTTTATGGGTATTTTTAAACTGACTCAAGTGTTGAGTATTCAGGGGTTCATTTTGTAATCGTCGATTCGATCGGAGAATTTAATTTTGTTTTGTTATTCCGGATAATTTAGTAAGTATTAAAATGTTCGAACGGATATCACTAACTCAATTTTTCCCGGCACGAAAAAGTTTCAAGTGTTGAATTTTTCTCGGGTTTAAATCTTTCGGAAAAACGTGCAAGAAATGTGACGGACCCTCTAGAAGACAACAAACCTTAACTCGATTATGTGACCGTCTTGAACTGCCCTTTGAACCTTAGGGTTTAGGGCAGTACGGCGTGCCACATGTGAGGCGTTGGCTTAACCCTTCTACGGCTGGACCATTGCTACTGTGACGTATTCTGGAATCTTTAAACTCCGCTCAAGTGTTGAGCTATTATGGAAATCTTGAGTATTTGATTATTCGATCGGAAAGTTTAATACTGTCTATTTATCTGGAATGTGATACAATATGTGGAATTCATACAAGTTAGGCATGAAATGCGAAATATGTGATATTTCGGATTTATGATGTCTAAAGAGATTGTGGATTCCAAATGTTGTAGTTTACACTTTCTTTTCTGCGACCGTAAGTGTAATATGTGATCGCCAGTTTCGTTGCTATATGTCAACGACAATTGGGATGCGCATATTTACTTACGCTGATGACATGTGATGTTCTGTGTTGCTGGATATGTTATATTGGATCGTCGCGTTCTGAATAGCCGGGGGTTTTATATGAGATGAGAGTTTTTATTTTCATTCATGTAAAATTTAAATGTATGTAATATTCTTTTATTGGGGCACTTCCGGGTCGAGGTTGATATCACCATTTGTATATTATTTACTTTTCCGCACTAGGATAGACCCAAGGAGGGCAGCACAAGTAACCGGGTTCTATGGTCCAGTGGGAGACCAACTAGAGGAGTCGAGTCCGGGTCTCCTAACCCTAGAATTGGAAGGGTTGCTTGCCGCTCTCGTAGGGGTCTAGGGGTGTGGGTTTGGCTATTCATCGCGACCGTGGAATCCGTGTTTTATAGAGGCTCAAAATAAAACACGGACGTCCTAGTATATCCAATGTTTCATATGTTTCTTCTGCTGCGATATCTGTGATGTGATCATTTGATGTTCAGTGATAAATACTGTATATAGTATATATGATATAATATATAGGCGTTACTTATGTTTTACACCCGCGCTAGCCCTGCCCTGCTCTGCCGTTAGTTACCTAACCTAACGGTGCACGAGGGGACATCGAGGCGAATGCGGATGGCATAAGTGTACGTCGTATTTATCTATGATGTTTAGGTGAATTATATGATGGGACTTCATTAATGTGATTAATGAAAGAAAAGAAACCTAAAAGATGTTGTAGAATCAAAACTTTATAAAAAGGGTAGCTACAGTTTTGCTTTGCATAGCGGTATATATGATATACCCTGCACCTTATTCGATGAGGAAAGAGCCGAGATCCCTTCACCGGGAGTGACCTCTTTAGCGAAACTGGCAGATGCTACAAAACTCGGTTTGTCTTTTGATTGCTTTTAGAGTTTTGCTTTGCACAGTGATATATATGATATGTCCTGCACCTTATTCGATGAGGAAAGAGTCGAGATCCCTTCACCGGGAGTGACCTCTTTAGCAAAACTAATGAAAGCCTCAAAAACACTCCATTTCAAAATTTCACATGATTCTACGACGATATCAAGTTCATTACGCTCATGGTTTTCTGAAAAACCTGCGTAGCCCTCCGTCATTTCAGATAAAGACTAGTTAGTATTCGTGCTACGTTTGTTGACTATGTTAAGGCGTAGTGTGCGGTAGCTAATTAGTACTTATCTGCTAAAACATGAGATGTGATGGGATTAAGGTAGTTGTACGACTTTGTTGACTATGTTAAGGGTCGTGCAGGTGGGTTTAATTCAATCGGGAAATGACGGGTTGAACTTGACTAGCAATTATGATTTGTTGACTATGTTAAGGTCATAAATTGCTAGGGGCAAAATATTATCGGGAATTTCAAGTGTTGAGATTTGCAATGAGATTACATACCTTCTATGAGATAGTTGGATCCCGATACCCACTGCGAGTAATTGTTACTCCTGGATGAGTTTTACATAGGACAATTAGCCGATCAATTAGGTGTCTAGAAAGGTGTCAACGGGGTTACGCTTCTGGGAAAACGAGGTTTACTTTAATTAGGTCCGTGCGAAAGCACGGGGAACCTCCCTCAAAGTACCGACACTGGCCTGGCTGAAAGATTGGCGAAATTGTAGGGTGTAATTAATCCCGGCTAGTCTTTCCTTTAAGGGTTTGAAGAAAGATTTGATAAAAAACAGTGGGAGCCATCCTGATTAGATAAGATAATAACCAATCTGATCTTGCAAGAGCATACGCTAAAGTGTTTTCTTCTCTCTCTCTCTCCAGGTAGCGACCATATCATGCCTTAATAAAGATAATAATATGGATGTTTTGACCGAACCCGCATGTTATACTGTGCTGGGGAACGTTGGTTCCGTTCTTTCTTATAAGAGTTATAAGACTGAACAGGATATAGGGGAATACCAGGATTCTGATGCCACCCGAATGAAGAAAGTACATGTTGATGCATTTTCTTCGGGTGTGTTCGTTACAGAGAACTGTTTCTCCATTTCCTCTACGTCCTGGGTATTAGATACCGGTCAGGATCCCATATATGTAATCAGTTACATGGGCTTAAGAAAGGTAGAGAACTTGGAGAAGGTGATAAAGACATAAGGGTTGGAAATGGTGCAATTGTTACAGCTAAAACCGTCGGGGAATATCACCTTGTATTGCCAACTGGTAATACATTGATTCTGAACGAATGCTATTACATGCCGAACCTGATATGTAACATTATATCGGTTCTTTGTTGAGTAAAGAGGGATATGATTTTGTATTAGAGGATAATGTTATGAACATTTTCCTAAACCAAAAGTTGGTCGGATCAGGCACGATGTGCAATGGCATTTATGTTCTAAATCAATCAACAGTTCTGAGCATAACAAACACACACAAGAGGAAGAGTTCAGAACTGAATGAATCCTTCTTATAGCATTGTAGACTGGGTCACATCAATGCGACACGACTCGCTAAGTTGCATAAAGATGGATATTTGAATCCATTTGAATTTTCATCTTATGACAATTGCCAGTCATGTCTCAAAGGCAATATGACCAAAACTCCGTTGACGGGACACAGAGAAAGAGTTACCGAACTCTTGGGACTGATACATAGTGATGTATGCGGTCCCATGTCTACACATGCCAGGGATGGTTCTTCGTACTTCATTACATTCACGGACGATCTCTCTAGATTCGGATATGTGATCTTGATGAAACACAAATCAGAAGCTTTTGAGAAATTTAGAGAATATAAACAAGAAGTCGAGAACTAAACCGGAAAAAGTATTAAAATCCTACGATCTGATCGAGGAGGTGAATACTTGAGCAATGAATTTCTGGACTTCCTAAAAGAGAATAGGATTCTCTCTCAGCTGACTCCTCCATATACACCACAGCACAACGGTGTATCGGAACGGAGGAATCGCACCCTATTAGATATGGTGCGCTCGATGATGAGTACAACTGAGTTACCTATTTCCTTCTGGGGTTATGCGCTTGGGACAGCAGCATACCTATTGAATCAAGTTCCGTCTAAATCTGTACCTACCACACCATATGAGATATGGAGTGGGAAGAGACCATATTTTAAACGAGTTAAGATATGGGGTTGTCCGGCCTATGTCAAAAGGCAAAATCCAGACAAACTCGAGGCACGGTCAGTTCTTTGCAAGTTTGTGGGATATCCTAAGAATTCCCAAGGATATTTTTTCTACCACGCTGAAGAACAAAAAGTGTTTGTTTCTCAATATGCCACCTTTTTGGAAAAGAAATTTCTTGCAAAAGAAATTAGTGGCAAAGTGGTAGAGCTGGAAGAGGTTCCAGATACACAAACTGCAACTGAAAATTTAGTGGAACCAGAGGATTCGGTAGTTCCCAACGAACCTCAGCCACTCCGCAGATCTAGTAGGGTTCCTCACCCACCTGAGAGATACTACGGTTTTCTCATGGATGGTGGGAGTGAAGATTGCATCATGGTTGATGATGACCCAACTAGCTTCGAGCAGGCCATCACGAGTGGGGACTCAGTGAAATGGCTGGATGCCATGCGGTCCGAGATGGAATCCATGTACACCAACAAAGTATGAACTTTGGAAGATGCTCCTGAAGGGGTAAAACCCATTGGGAGCAAGTGGATCTTCAAGAAAAAACTTGGTGTAGATGGGAAAGTGGAGACTTTCAAAGCTAGACTTGTTGCAAAAGGTTTTCGTCAAAGACCAGGTGTGGACTATGACGAAACCTTTTCTCCACTAGCTATGCTTAAATCCATCCGGATCATGCTTACCATCGCTGCATATCATGACTACGAAATCTGGCAGATGGATGTTAAGACCGCCTTTCTAAACGGTGATTTAGAAGAGTGCGTGTACATGACTCAGCCAGAGGGCTTCGTAGATAGTGGGAGCAGCGGGAAGGTGTGCAAGCTGCTTAAATCCATTTATGGATTAAAGAAAGCATCGCGGAGTTGGAACATCTGCTTTGACATCGTTATCAAAGAGTTTGATTTCGTCAAAAACGTAGATGAACCTTGTATCTACAAGAAGGTGGCAGAGAGTAAGGTTGTCTTCCTCGTATTGTACGTGGACGACATACTCTTGATAGGAAATGACATTCTTATGCTGCAATCGGTGAAGCTCTTCTTATCACAAAGATTCTCAATGAAAGATCTTGGTGATGCCTCCTGCATATTGGGAATTAGGATCTATAGAGATAGATCTAAACGGATATTGGGATTGTCCCAATCCAGGTACATTGACACCATACTAAAGAGGTTTAGTATGGAAGAGTCCAAACGTGGGTTTTTACCCACGATCTCAGGGCCCACTCTCTCCAAAGAGATGTCTCCCAAGGCTGATTTGGAGAGAGCTCGCATGCAAGGGATACCCTATGCTTCGGCTGTAGGCTCTATCATGTACGCGATGTTATGTACCAGACCCGATGTAGCATACTCACTAAGTGTAGTGAGTAGGTATCAAGTTGATCCTGGAGAGAGTCACTGGACAGCTGTGAAGAGCATTCTCAAGTACTTACGAAGGACTAAAGAGATGCTCTTGGTGTATGGTAACGGAGAACTCCAAGTGGAGTCCTTTACCGATTCGAGCTTCCAGAGTGATAAGGACGACTCTAAGTCGCAGTCGGGATTTATCTTTACCCTTTACGGAGGGGCGGTTAGCTGGAAGAGTTCTAAGCAGGAAACCGTGGCAGACTCGACGATGGAGGCTGAATACATCGCTGCCAACGATGCTGCCAAAGAGGCTGTCTGGATCAAGAAGTTCATTACTGAACTTGGTGTGGTTCCATCCATTGAGCATCCAATACCTTTGTATTGCGATAACAATGGAGCGGTGGCTTTGGCCAAGGAACCCAGGTCCCATCAGCGATCTTGGCATATTCTGAGGCGGTATCACCTGATCCGGGAGATAGTTGATCGCCGGGAGATCGAGGTCAGGAGGGTTGACTCGAAGAACAACACAGCGGATCCACTCACGAAGCCCATTCCCCAGATATAGTTTGAGAGACTCTTCGGGATGCTCGGTATGCGATACTACATCAGCTGGCCCTAGTGCAAGTGGGAGATTGTTAGTTGTATGTATGCCCTAGAGGCCAGTATTGTACAGATGATGTATATTATATTGGATGCTTGGACATATATAGAGAGGACTTTCTTGCTCGACATGATAGTATGCTATCTGGTTGCTCTTTACTTTAACATGTATACTTGTCTCTTTATACTGTCTTATAGTTGCATGTTGGTAAAGCCCTTAGGATGTGTACTTGACTACCTTGACTATGATGTGGATCATACTAGTGGGGACATAGTAGTCCATAAGTACATCCTTCAAGGTCTCTAGTCGTGGGTGTATCGAGACGGGGCATCGATATACCAGTGTAGACTAGCGTATACACTTCTCGACCAATGAGATGGGCGATGGATGATCCCATATCCATTGGTGTTTGACATCAGAGATGGTATACGGGTGCTCAGTGGAGACTGGGTACACTGGACGGACTCGTCGAGAACTCCCAGATGGTATTATACCTTACGTCAGATGGCAGTTCTCTGGCGACACTTGTGCAGGTTAGTCTGTAGACCCGAGATCGTCATAGAGTCTTGTGTGATTCCCACTGTGCTTTGATTTCCACCTTACCACGTCCATGAGGGCGTGCAAAACGGTGGTTTTTGGGTACAGTCCCGAGTCACATGGAGACAATGAGCGATAGGAGGGGTTTCGTCTCTCCCGGTATTGGGGGTTGATGTTGCGCTGTGCTCGATTGGCCGTAACAGGGAAGTCCCTGGCCAGGGCTGATTAGAGATTTATTGGTAAGTGTTACCAGTAGTTTCTCGACCCGTTATGAGCCTCACATCGGCACGGCTTATCGGTTATTGGGGTCTGACGTTTACCACCCCTAGACTTGATATGCGACATATCAGACGAGGAGACCGGACTGTACGGGAAGTGTTGCCGGCTGGCTTTTACAGGAGTTGGAGCGGGCTTGCTTGCTAATCTTCTGATCGCTCAGTACCCGGGTAGCCGTTACGTCCAGCTAGTACCGCTGACGGCTTGTGGGTGCGTGATGTGATCATCACCTACTGCCGGCGTATTGACGAGTCTTTAGAGTCCTACACTGAGGTTTTACTGGCTCAGGCAAAACGAAATAGGAGCATGTATGTGATATGTGCGAGACCGAGAATAAATGCGTGTATGTGATACCGTATTCTATTCTTGCGACTATATGTATCGGTCGGTTATATATGATATGGCCGGGTTATCGAATCAAGTGTTGATTCGATAAGTCGATACAATGGATGTTAGCCGGTTATATGAGATGTGACTGGATTATTAAGTCAAGTGTTGATTTAATAATTAAGTGTATAATTGTATATTAGATATACTAGTTTACATTTACTAACACTTGTTCACTTTAGGGTTTTTCTCACTTGTACACTACTTTAACATATATATGATATATGTTTAAAATGTGTTATCATATTGTATCATGGTTGATGATACACACACCATGGGTGTATGAGACTTACACTATGCTAATGTTTATTTTGGGTTTTTAATATTTAAAGTAATTGCAAAATCAAGTGGAGGATTTGAAAATACATGAAGCTTGTGGAAACTTGTGGATGCATTGACTAATCCAACTTGATTTTGTTTTTACTATGGATTTTTATTAACCCAACCATAACCATTAGCCTAAGCTTAAGTCTCTACAAGGGTTAGTATATGATACTCACTCACCATGGTTACTCTTCTCACTTGATCATTATCCTCATTCCTTTCTTTTGTTCATCTTCTTCATTGAGCAAAAGAAATTGCTTGCTAGGGTTTTGAAAAAAGAGTGAAACTTTGTGAGAATTAAAAATCCAAAGAGAACCCACTTCCTATTTCTCCATCCTCATCAAGACTAGCACTCTTGTAAAGGGTGTTTGCTTCACTAATTCTCAAATTAGTGAAGTAGTAGCTTGAGTCGGAATTCCCTCGACGTAGATCATCTTCGGCCTCGGAGACTTCAAGCAAGGTCGCACCTTTCGCCTCGTGAAGCCATGCAAGGGTCCGGGAGATCCACGATCGCAGCGAAGGGAATTCAACAAGGAGCAAATGAAGTGAAGGGCCGATCTACAAAGGTTGTATTTCGTATCCCTTTAGAGTAAAGTTGTTTAGTTGCTAATTGATTCGCCTAAACTCTAGTATACGATCTTGCTTAGTGTTATTCGGCACATAAAAATTTAATTTTGGCATGGTCGATGCCTTGTAGAGCCTTGTTAGTGTGCCTAGTAACCCTACAGATTATATCTATGGGGGAAGTCGGGTGGATGGCGTATAGCACCCCCGCAGTTAGATATTTAGTATAGTATATATGTACTATTTATTATAGCTTATAGTGTGTCGTGGATAGTTGAGATGGGATTAGGTGTACTATGGTTAGATTATGGCGTAGAAGTAAACTAGTATAGTTCTTAGTTGCGAACCCTAGAATAGGCTTACACCCACACGCACACACATGCATATTCATTATACATATACCTGATGATGAGGATAGTGGATGATATTTGGAGATGAGTCGATGATATTGGGCAGAGTGCCATGAGATCAGTGATATATTGTGATTCGTATTTGGGATACGACATGTGATTTTCGCGGGCTTTGGACGTGTGTTTCACACACGCATTCATAATTACCTAGATGGTATCGACTTGTACTAGACTTAGATCAGTACCCCCGATCATGAGCTATGATGATATGGATACCAGATAATTGATGAGATGAATGTGATATTGACCCGTACCCAGCTTTTGGGATGCCGTACGATGATTTACCGTACGAGCTTTATATTGATGATAGATCCGCACTCATGACTCGAGGATGTCATATGATATTGTATCGTACGCGGTACCTTTGAGGCGGGATCACCAACTATTATATATATATATATATATATATATATATATATATCGACTCAGATTTAGGCGGTTTCCATACCCTTCCTGATTGACTTGTTAGTTAAAGCTGTTTTTTTGCTAATAGATGTTAGGCTAGGTTGATGTCATACCTATTTCAAAAACTAACGAATCGGGAGTATTTTAAAGACAGGCAAAGGGATTCTACGGATATTTTCAAAAGACGCATCTTTTCTTAAAAACACCGTAGCCCTTATTTTACTAAAAACCCCAATTCATTTTATTTCAAATGGCAAACTGTGTGACTTTTTATATTGATGCAGATGCGTCACTGTTGCATTTATTAGTTGATTCTTGCATATTCTTGTTATTTGCATCGCATTGCATGTGCAAATGGTTATTGTTATATTAAACTCATGCTGTTAGGACACCAGCACCATTATCGATGATGCGTATGTTCCACGTACACTTGCTTGCCGGCTCACACACTTCATCATCGATAATTGCCATGTCACTACAATGTAGTACTGTTGCATTTAGGATATGATCTCTTGCATGGCATATTTGTGTACATACCCATTGTACACCCATATTCACATACATAAGTATTTGCACATACATAGATGATTCTGGCTTGATTAGAGATTTGGGAACCGCAAGATGCTCTTTAAAACCGTTTCATTTTAAAAGAGCGGTTTTCCCTCAATATGTGCATATTACTATTCCATATTGCATGATATACTGATATGCTTACATTTCTTTTACCTGCCGCATACATTATGCTTTTTGATTATACGCATTGAGATATGTTGTTTCCATGATATTTCTGGATTTGGGAACCGTGGGTATTTCAAAAGAGAGTATGCACTTGTTTTAAAAACCCGGTTACCCTTTATATGATATTTCAGTGCGTCCACCATGAGTTTTCTCGATTCTGAGAGCGACATGTGAAACCCGATTCGAAGAGGCGGATGAGGCCGATTGCGGGCACATGGTGGGCCCGGGGCAAGAAAGGGATGCTGTGTATACAGACGGTGAGCCTGGCAGAGGGACTACTACCTACCGGTGATAGTATTTAGGCTCGGCGGATATCCGGAGGATACCGACCGGAGTCGAGAGATGATGTAAGCTGATCAACACTGACGGAGCCTGATATATGAGGATTTACATGCCGATGCTAGGCACAGGTTTCATGATGTTTTCGAGTGTCGATGCTTGACACTCAGGTTCCATGATTTTGATATGTCGCAAGCGACACATGTTGATTTACATCCTCATACTTCCATGCATATGTTTATGATATTTACATGCATGATGCTTATTGTCATTGGGTGACACGTGGACGATATCCACATACATATAGTTGACATTGATGACATTGATCACATAGTTGGATGATATCCATTTTTTCATAGACTTCATGATATAGTCGACATTGATCATACCTCATATTGTTGATATGTTACTACCTGAGGTACTGACACGAGTACTTGGTATTACACATAGTATAGATGTTTACCCTTGCCACCTTTTCATGCTTCAGGCTTATTCATTTGAGATTTATACATATATTTGATCGTATTGACCTAGGATTGTGTCATGCATACGATTTCTGCTCTGTGATGTTTTCTATTCATGAGTTGGCAACTCACCCCCGTTGTGCCACAGTTCTTGCAGGTTTTGCCGTACAGGTTTCTTTACGGCTTTTCTGGCACACTGCTTCCTTTCTGGGTGATTGCCTTAGTAGGTGGGTTCACTCGCATCGTGACCACCCTTGTATTATTTTATTCAGTTGTATCTAGAAATTCCATCAACTAAACTTGTATATTGTTTCATACTTAGAAAACCAGTTATGTATTATTTCGACCTTAGAGTCGCGCGTTGTAGTATTACGGTTTTCATGCTGTTTTGAGTTTCTTTTTGAGTTTTGATCCTCGCCCTTCGGCGTTGTATATTATACTGCTTGCGTGGTTGTGACTGTCGATTGATGAAGAGCTAGCTCCTGTTTGGGGATGCGTTTTATTGTGCATATATATATTATTCATGTTGTACCCCGTTCGGGGCCAGTATTTACAAAGGAAATTCTGCCGAAATTTTCAGAAAGGAATATAGATTTTAAAAATGCATATTCGGCTTACTTATTTAAAAACCTTGTTTTTAAAACATGTTTTCCTTACTTCTTAAAAACTAGTTTCTTATTTACTCCTTAAAATGGTTTTAGATTTCTGGGCTTTTGGCTTACTTGAATTAGATGGGGTCCTATAGGCTTCATATGATTCAAGTGCCAGTCACGGGCTATTTCGGGTCGTGACAATTTTTTCCTCCTCTCCTTGCTCCTATTTATATGAGAAGAAAAAGAATCAATTTGTTAAGAGAATCCCTCATTGAGAGATCATGATTGATTTCATGATCTTTTAGATCAATCGGTGAATTTTATTCACCGTTGGATTTTTAATCCAAAGGCTTTCTATTTAACAGAGAAGATTTCTGGTTTGTTTAACAAGATTATGAATATCTTGTTAGTTTTAACAAGATTAGAATTTTATTCTATCATATCTTTTTAGTTTAACAAGATCATAAATATATTTTCTTAATATAGAATTTAATTCTATCATAAAGATATCTCGTTAGTTTAATAAGATTAGAATTTTATTCTAACATAGAATTCTGATCATATGATTATCTTATTAATTTAACAAGATTAGGAAAATATTTTCCTATGATAGAACTTTATTCTACCAGATGATCACCGTTGGATTTTTGATCCAAAGGTTCTCTATTTAACAGAGAAGATCTTTCTAATTTGAGGAAGATCAGGAAAATATTTCCCAAATAGAATTTAATTCTAGAATTTGACAGGAGTATTTTAAATTGGGGCGCTCACATGTTTTGCACGTGAGTAGTAAGAGAACTCACGTGTTTAACACATGACCCATAGTGTGGGTTTTAACCTGTTTATTTTCAGCGCTCATATGCTTTACATATGAGCGCTCACGTTTTTTACACGTGAGGCCTGTTTGGCCATTAGTTGTTTTATTTGGTTTATTTTTAGCGCCCATATGCTTTGCATATGAGCGCTCACGTGTCTAGCACGTGAGGCCTGTTTGGCCATTAATTGTTTATGTTCAGCGCTCATACGCTTTACATATGAGCGCTCACGTGTTTTACACGTGAGGTATGTTTGGCCATTAATTATTTTTGTTCAGCGCTTATATGCCCTGCATATGAGCGCTCACGTGTTTTACACATGAGGCCTGCTTGGCTATTAATTGTTTTTGTTCAGTGCTCATACGCTCTGCATATGAGCGCTCACGTGTTTTATATGTGAGGCATGTTTGGACATTAATTGTTTTATTTTCAGCTCCCATATGCTCTGCATATGAGCGCCCACGTGTTTAACACATGAGGCCAAATTTTGAGGACTCTCCCCTATTTTATAAGGGAACAGTAGCTTGTCACGATCCGAAATTGGCACGTGACGGCCTTTAAACTACGCAACGTCCATAGGCGTAACGCAATTTAAGTAAGCCGAAAACCAAGCAATCTAAACCATCAAAAGTAGTAAGAAATAATAACACTTTTAAAACCTTTGAAATCTCAACCCAAATTCTTTAAAAGTCCAACTTTATTTCCTTTAAAATTTTGACAGTACCTCCTTTGTAAAAACTAGTCCCAAAAATGGGTACAACATAAATAGAAGTAAAGCATCCCCAAACGGGAGCAAAAACACGCCCAAAGGCAGAAAAAAACCACCACAATAGATATATGACGCCGTAGCGAAGAAATAAAAGACGATAAAAAGGAAACTGTATAAAAGACAACCAAGTCACAAAATAATATACAATATAATCCTCACATCAAGTCTCTAAATCATACAAGATAATGGTAGATGGAGAGTACATGATACAACGAATATACAATGAACATAAACAACATGAACGTATAACCACAAAACCCACCTAAAGCAAAACTGCACATCGTGAGCCGAAACGGTATCCGCAGTAAAAGATGATAAGATAGATGAATAGCCTGCCTCGACTACTCTGGGGAACAACCTGCAAAACACTGTGGCACAACGGGGGTGAGTTGCCAACTCATGAATAGTAAATAACATATGCAGGTAATCGCAAGTATGCACGTACAGCGCGAATCTAACATATGCAAGTTAAAAGCAATAAAAGGTCATATGTATGCAATAGTCATGAAAGGTAAACTAGCAGGTATAACTAATACATGAAGCAGTAATATGACAATATGTATGCAACAATCACGTAAGGTACTATATCAGGTACAACTAATACATGAAGCGATGATATGACAATGTATATATGCAACAGCCATGAAAGGTACGCTAGCAGGTACAACTAAGACATGAAGCAATGCATATAAAATAAATGTATGTAAATTCAACAGTCATGAAAGATACTCTATCAGGTACTACTAATACATGAAGCAGTGCATAAATAATAAATGTGGAGTATGGGATGAAACATGTCATTTCTACGGAATCCTGACATCGTGGTAGGACCAAAGTCTATCAAGATAATCCAAATCCCAATTTCCTCAAATCAGCCCCCAAATTGGCTCTCATATCATGTAAGTCTCACAAACCCTGAATGTACAATATCAAGTAAATCTCATATATCCCGAATGTACAAAATTAGCAATCTCATATATATCTTGTATCCAATATCAAATCAACCTCATATCTATCCTGTATCCAATATCAAATGAATCTCCTATATCCCAAATCCAATATCAAGAGAATCTCATATATCCTAAGTATAATTGCATGAATAATTA
Organism: Agapanthus africanus; assembly: GCA_030015575.1. NCBI lineage: Eukaryota > Viridiplantae > Streptophyta > Magnoliopsida > Asparagales > Amaryllidaceae > Agapanthus > Agapanthus africanus. Next base: position 427,827,805 of record CM057345.1, on the reverse strand, counting down.
TGATGATGTATATAAATTGATATGTATACATATATATTAGCGTCCCATTCCACTAATATATATATATATATATATATATATATATATATATATATATATGCATATATAACAGCGTCCCATTCCACTGTTATATATACTTAGGAGTAAAATATCATGAAACCAATGTGTCAAGTATCGACATAGAAATACTGATCTATCAAGTACTGTCACCACGACTGGCACCCTGATAGGTACGTATCATACGCTATACCGAAAGCTCGAGTGCCTAGCTCTGACCCTCGCCTCTCGACGTATCTATACGCACATGACTCTCGTCGGTATCCCCACGATAACCGCCGAGTCATTGGTACTGTCACCGGGTATGATTCCCCTGCCAGGCTCAATCGGCAAGGTCCTTCAATCTTCTTGCCCCGGGGTACCTCCGGGCCCCACCATGTACCCTCATACGGCCCATGATGCTCCTCACATGGGGTATATATATCAGAACCGATAAATCTCATGGTGGATGCTGAAATATCATATCAAGAGAAACTGGGGTTTTTCAAATAATGCATAATTTCATGAAACTACCACGGTCCTCAAATCCAGAAAACATCATGACAAATCCATATCTCAATGCAAAAATCAATGAATATAATATATGCAACATAAAACTGTAATGTAAGCATATAAAGGGAAAGCCGCTATTTAACTGCAACAAGTTAATATATAAATCATGTAATTCCTAATTTCTCCAAGTCTATATAATATCAAATAAAGGTAAACATGTAGCTATAATCAGATATATGTGTGAACATAAAGGTATAGCAAGGTATATGTATCTACCTATCAGTAATGATGTGATATACCCTCCAGGTATAAGTGAAGTATGTATGCAAGGTATACATGTAGCTATGTCATTATGTGTGTATGTACTTATCGCTAATGGTACAATACCCTATAGGTATACAGGTAACTAGTATGTAAGCATGTCAAGGCATATGTGTAAGCATGTAGGTATACATGTATGCTATATGTCATATGCATAAAGAAATATGAATCAATGTCCCAATGTCCCTAACCCAAAAATATCATATCTATATATGTGTTGTGCGTGTCATAGCAATTATTGACGGTGTGTGTGGCATACAATCAGTGCTCGTGTAACATGAGTCATCAATAATAGTGCAGTGTCCTAAGGGTACTAGTCCAAGCACAACAATAACTAAGCAATAAGGTGTATGCGCAACTCTATATATGAAATAGAATATGCGACAATATTAACATCTCTAGCCCAGACGCATAACGCCACGCGGGCGATTCCCCTGTAGATGTTAAATCTACTCACCAACGCTCCTGGCTAAGTGAAGCCTACTACCTGTTTTCCCTTCGTCGCAGCGCCCGAAGTCCCCGCCTGCGAACCTAAAACAATAAAACAACAAAGCAAGTATATATTAGCAATAGACCCAAAACACGTACAAACTACACGGACCAACGCGACAGCACAAACGTACTCTCAAGTGTTTGTATTGTAGCTAACGTGCATAGCGACACTACGAAACCAACTCAAGAGCACAGAACACAGAACACGAACCGTAATGGATAACGTAATGCGTGAAACGAAACACAAGAAAACAAGCACGTGGTCCCAGATTTTTCTGTACCAATAATTTGTAAAAGTTGCAAGTACCATGAGACCACATATAACCCTAGAGACCCCTACACAAAAACCCAAACCCTAATTCCCCAGTCTGGCCGCAATTTAAGGCCAGAAGCAATAAAATTGCGGCCGTACGGAAAGGAAACGGGCTCGTATTTTGAGGGTAGGTTCTAGGTCACTACATTAGGTCACTGTGATAGGAACTTTTGCAACAATTACCTGGTTTGATAGTAGATCATCCCAGACCCAAAATTACACTAAAAATACGATATTTACCCGAAATGATACGATACGCGATCTAAACTAAAACTTAAAAGCTAAGCTACACAAAAAGCACTTAAAGAACAGAAAGAGATCATCACCTAACCCAAAGAACTCAAAGATCCAAGCTTTGTAAGCTCCAAGGCATCCAAGAGGCAAATCCAAGCAAAAGATGTGATTTTTGTGAGTTTTCGTAAATATTTGTGATGGATTTGTGAATGGAATGCAAGTGCTCAGTTTGGAAAGGAAAGAGATGAAGAAAATGAGAAGTAAATGAGTGAGAGAGAGTGAGAGAGAGTGAGAAGAAAAGAGAGAGAGAAGTGAGGTTAAGGGTGAGAGGGTAAGTGCACCAATGCATTAATTTCTCATTAATGCATTCACACCACCATGCCACCTCCTCACTCTCCGAAACAAATATCTTCTCACAACAAAATATCTAGGGTTTAGGTTTAAGGATTGGATTAAAACGAGGATTGGATTAGGTTAAGTGTCATGGCCACTAACCTAGATTAGCACAAACAAACCCTCACATTAACGTGCACACGTGCGTGCATGCCATAACAAATATTAATAAATTATTAATTAAATGTTAAAAAATGTGAGGAATCCGAATTGGTAAACTTTTTACAGTAGACCCGCATTAACGTCTAAACTAACACTAACCGAAATCTAAGGAGTTACATAGCTCTTGGCCGAAAATTTTGGCGGGAATAGATCAGAATCAACGCAGTCCCATCAATTTATCACACCAGAAAAGAACGAAAATATGATGTACGTATATGCCATCTGCATTCGCCACTGGGCCCCGTCATCACCCGTTAGCTTACTTAACTAACGACAGAGCGGGGGCTGGACTAGCGCGGGTGCAAAACATATACAACATCTACTAGTATATATATAAATATATATAACAATCGTCCCAGGCATGATATAAAGCAACATCATAGAAGCATAGCCAAGCAACACAGAGTGGTGGATAATCTTGGAGCCCCGGGTTTCATTTGGGCCGCAAATAAGACCCAACGTTCCATGTCGTGTGGATAGCCTGTGCAATGAAAACCTAGACTTCTACGAGTGCGGCAAGTTACCCGCCAATCCCAGAAGCGAGGCAACCCCAATCAACAACGTGAATGGGCCACCCAGCACTTCACGGAATCCAGTAACATGGGCATCCCTCCGTGGGTCAACCTATACCCCCTACGAGTGCGGCGAATAGCCCGCTAGTTCTACAGTAAGGTCCCCTCCGTCTCAACGCCATGAGATGCGGACCCATTGCCCTCTAGATCCCGGCTATTCGTGCACTCCACCGTGGGGTAATCCTAGTACAGAAAAGAAAATAATATGTACAAGGGTGACATCGACCTTAACCCGGTCATGCCCCAAACAAATAATATACAAACTGGCAGTGACGGCAGTCCACATGTCGGACACTCGCCCCGCAATATCAAATGTACAAATGAGTCTAAACAGTACTAATATTGCACCCAAGCTATCCACCATGACGATCCAACCACAACACAACACAACACAGAACATCAACGTGGATGTCATGGTCGCAAACTCGTCTAAAAGAACATATAGCAATTAGATGAGTTGTACCGCTCGAATGACATTCACGATCACAGATAGTAATGCATGTACTGTAAACATTTAAACAGTGTTAAATTATCGACTTCGAAACACCCCGAATTGCCCCTGAACAATAGATAACAAAATATCTAAACTGGGCAAAACAAACAATACCACTGCACCAATATTCCAGAGACTAGAAAACAACAAAAATTTCAAGTCCAAACTACAAAGAAAAACCGGCCTCACCCATTTTTTGCAAATCTCGCCGGGACAAATCCGGCAGTTTGGGCTCGTATTTATGGTGTGTTCTAGTGGTCACTGAAGTAGTCTTTTGCAGTTGCTAAAATTTTTTTTGAAGACTCTGAAAAATTGACAGAAACTGGAATGTGCAGTGCACTGTTTCGGGGTTGTTTCGGTTTCGATACTTTAACATCGTCTAAATAAGCTAGATAAGGGTTTAAGGGTTGACTCTGATACCATGTTGGGTTACGGCAGTGCCTCGGCCATCAAACTGTGGCCAAATGCGGAACAAAATTTTTCTAAACTGGCGCTACCATGACCCGATGCCCAGATCTACCCTAAACCCTATACTAGCAATATGTAAAACAAAGAGTTGGATGGTTATACCGAGTTGATCCGTATCCTTCGGTCTTCAACCTTCATTTCAAGCTCTTAGTGGTCATTTGGATCGAGTTTGGTTGCCGGTCTTCCTCCATCTACGATGATCCACCTGAGGGAAACGATGCAAGCTTCAGCTTCGCCAAGCGAGGCAACCGACGCTCCAAGGTTGCTAGCAATGGAGAGTGGAGGTATAGAAATGTGTCACTATAATTTTTCTCTCATCACAAATGCTCAAAGAGCAACTCAAGAAGATCAAGAGGAGGTGAGGAAACATGTGGCATGAGCAACTAAAGAAATGGCTAAACTTTTTCCAAGTGAGGATGAGAATGAGAAAGAGTAATCAAGCAAGTGAGGAAAATGAAATGAGCAAGCCATGAAGAAAATGATGGCAGCCCCCCCTCTCTCATGCACACACAAAAATATCTCATTCATTTTTTTTTTTCAATAAACAAATGCAAACCATACCTCTCAACATGCCATCACCCATGCTTATGCCAACTCACCCTCCACCTCATTTCCATAATTGATTTTCTAAAATGAAAATCAATTAATGAGGTGGCCATCTTCTAGAAGCTAATCTTTATAAATACGGAATGCAACCCGGTACACGTATCGAAATACATATACGCGTATTCATACCAAAATATGATTAGCCAAGAGAGAAAATGAATAGTGAACAATAATACTAGAATACACATATATAAATACATATATAAATTATTAAATCAAAACCTGATTTAATAATCCGGCTTAATCCTAAGCCTCAAGTATTATCAACTGTCCGATTAAAGTCTGTGCAGGCTGTACACATATTTAATCGGACACCTGTATGTACCAACATACGTCATCTACACCATATCGCCTGAACCGTGAAAACCCTCTGTGTGAGACTCTAAAGACTCGTCAATACGCTGGCAGTGGGTTTAATTACAAGAACATCAGCGGCACTAGCTGTACTTAACGGCTACCCAGGTATTGAGCGAAAGGATGGCCGCCAAGCAAACACATCCAAACCCCTACTGAGCTTGACAATGACAATATCCATACAGTCCGGTCTGTTCGTCTAAGAGTATTGCATATCGAGTCTAGGGGGTGGATAAAGTCAGACTCCTAATAACACGCCATTTAGTGTCGGTACGAAACCCATCACCACCTAAGAAACTATCGATCCTAGATCGGTAATTCTCGTCCACCCCGGCCGAGGATTTCTGGTGATGGCCATCCGTGCACAACGCGACATCAACCCCCAATACCGGGAGAGACGAATCCCCGACGATCCGCTCACTGCCTCCATGTGGCTCGGGACTGTACCCAACTAAAACCTGTTTGCACGACTCCTTTGAGCCATGGTAGGGTAGTAATCAAAGAACAGTGAGAACTCACACGAGACAAATGACGATCTTAGGTCGATAGACTAACCTGTATACATGTCACCTGGGAACTGCTATCTGAAAAAAGGTATAATACCAACTAGCAGGTTCCCGGCGAGTCCGTCCAGTGTACTTATAACCCAATGAGCACTTGTATACTATCTTAGGTGAACAAATTAACACCAATGGCTTGTGAGACCTGGCTACCGCCCCTTGTCGGGGTCTCGATCAGTATACACTAGTATATACTGGAGTATCGATGCCCAGTCTCGAAACTCCCACGACTAGGTGTTAGTTATATGTATGCCCTAGAGGCCATTACTGTACATGGGATGTATATTATAGTGGATGCTTGGATATATATAGGGAGAACTTTCTTGCATGATATGATAGTATTCTATCTGGTTGCACTTTGTCTTAATATGTTGATTTGTATACGTGATGCTGTCTTGCTCTCACATGTTGACAAAGCCCTTAGGATGTGTACTTAACTACCAGGACTATGATGGAGATCATACTAGTGGGTCCAAGGGTAGTCTACAAGTACACCCTATAATAGTTCCTAGTCAAGAGAGTATCGAGACAGGGCATCGATATTCCAGAGTAGACTAGCGTATGCGCTTCTCGACCCATATGATGGGCGATGGATGATTTCATATCCATTGGTGTTTGACATCAGAGAAGGTATATGGGTGTTCAGTGGAGACTGGGTACACTGGACGGACTCGCTGAGAACTCCTAGATGATATTATACTTATCGTCTGATAGCAGTACTCTGATGACACCGGTATAGGTTAGTTTGTAGAGCCGAGATCGTTATAGAGTCTTGTGTGATTCCCACTGTGCTTTGATTTCCACCATACCACGGTCAAGAGATCGTGCAAAAAGGTGGTTTTTGGGTACAGTCCCGAGTCACATTAAGGCAATGAGCGATAGGAGGGGTTTCGTCTCTTCCGGTATTGGGAGTTGATGTTGTGCTATGCTCGATTGGCCATAACAGGAAATCCTGGCCAGGGTTGCTGAGATTTACTGGTAAGTATTATCAGTAGTTTCTCGAACCGTTATGGACCTTGCATCGGCATGACTTATCAGGCTATTGGGGTCTGACGTTATACCACCCCCAAGCTGCGATATGCGACATGTCTGACGAAGAGACCGGACTGTACGGTAGTGTTACTGATTGGATTCGCAGGAGTATGAGCAGGCTTGCTTGTTGATCTTCTGATCGCTCAATACCCAGGTGGCCGTTACATTTAGCAGACCGCTTGCGGCTTGTGGGTGTTTGATATGATCATCACCTACTGCTGGCGTGTTGACGAGTCTTTAGAGTTCTACACAAAGGTTTCCTGGTTCATGCGAAACGGAGTAGGAGCACATATGAGATATGTGCGGGACCGAGATTAGTGCGTGTATGTGATAGCGCATTCTATTCTCGCGATTTGTGTATCGATCGGTTGTATGTGATATAGCCGGGTTATCGGATCAAGTTGTTGATTCGATAAATTGATACATTGGATATTAGTCGGTTATATGAGATATGACCGGATTATTAAATCAAGTGTTGATTAATAATTTAATGTATAATTATATATTTGATATATTAAATTACATTAACTAATATTAGCTCACATAAGTATTCATTTTTCTCATTTATGATACATTAATATATATGTGATATATGTTAATTGTATTGTTTTTGCACACATAAATATATGTGATATATTTTAGTGTGTCATGCTAGGTTACACATGCAACATATATGTATGAGACTCACACCATGATAGGTTAATGTTATGGTTTTAATTTATCATTAAGTAATTACAAATTAGTGGAAATGACTCATTGCTAGAAGCTTAGAGATGTTTGTTGATAAGCATTGACTAAAGTCCACTTCTTTGTTTTTACTTAAGATATTTGTTGACCTAACCTTAACCATACACCATGGTTAACTCTCTACATGGGTTGGTATATGTGATATACTCACCCATGGTTGCTTTTCTAACCTTAATGAGATATTTTTTTCATCACTTCATCACTTCATCTTCTTCTTCATCTTGAAGCTTTCTAGCTTTTGACAAAGTGATGAAATATTATGAGAAAATCAAATCTAAAGTGAGCAATATTCCTACTTCATCATCCTCTACTATTAGCCATTTAGTTTAGGGTGTTTGCTTCACTAATCTCACCATTAGTGAAGAGATAGCATGAGCTTGAGTCTCCTCGACGTAGATCATCTTCGGCTTCGAAGGCATTGAGAAAGCTTGATCATTTCTTCATGTGATCCTTACTAGAGTTCATATGTTCACTACTAGGGGCGAAGGGACTACTACACGGAGCTTTAGAAGTGAAGGACTGGTTTACAAAGGTTGTATTCCACATACACTTAGATGTAAAGTTGTTTACATATCATGTTTAACCCTAATTCTCTAGTTCGATTACTTGGTTGGTTTGTTTAGCACCCCAAAAAATTTAAATTGCATGTTTGATGCTTAACAAAACCTTGCTAAGGTGCTAAGCTAACCCTACACTAGGGACATTTAAGAATTTGCTTATGGACCCCCAGCTCCCACATATATGATCGCCATCATAATACTGGTAGTCAAGCAAGAATCCTATGGGCTCTATCAACATGTAATAGTGATGATAAAGACAAACCAGATAGCATACTATCATCTCGAGTAAGACTATTCTACCGGTATAGGTCCTCACTCAATCATCATAATCACATGCCCGCAACTACGATAATTTCCTTGAGGGCACTATAGCCAACAGTTCGAACTCCAGAAACCCTAACAGGGGAAGTTGCCATAATTTAATGCTTTTGGAGCAAATTCGTGGGTCGCGTGCGTGTTGTGTGCTTGTGTATGGTGTGTGTTATGTGAGCATGGGTTATAAGGTTAACGGGCCAGTGCCCAAAAAAAAGAACTATTTGTTTTTCCCCGTTACAACATTAACGCCAGACTATAGATGACTCAACCGCCCTTTTTACCCCAATAGCTTATCCCCACGTGAAAAGTTTGCTTTTCAATACTTGTATCCAAAAACCTCAAGTCTTCGTTAACCCCATTAACCCTAATAAATCCATGGAGAGGGAGTTTGAGGAAGGTCAAGATAGCATCTCCGGAGAGACGGTTGATGGTGGTCGACTCGGAGGCTTAAGATCTTGCAATGGACAAATAAAGTTGACGGTGGTGGAGGATTTGGTAAAGGATGTGGAAATAGTATGGAATTGGAAGCGATAAACAAATTGGAGACGGTGCCGATGGTGGATTTGGAAAAGATATGGAGTTGACGGTGACATTGGAAACGATAGTGGAATTGAAGACAGTGTCAGTGGTGGATTGGAAAGAGGAGATGGAATTTTCAGTAGAGATGGTACAGGAGAAGAAAGAGAAGACGGCGGCGGTGGTGGTGGAGAAAGAGTGAGCGGAGATTGGTGAGGGAGAAGGCGGTGGTTATTAGGTGGTGGAGATGATAAGGGGAGAAGGTGGTGATGATGGTGGAGGAAGAGAGAGAGGAGGAGGGGAAGGGAGGAGAGGATGGTGGTGATAAGTGGTGAGTTGGTAGGGAGGATGAGGTGATGGTGGAGAAAGACGGTGTTGAGTTTGTCTCTTACTCTTATCCGTAGAAGTTTCACAATTAAATTCGGCGTTTCACAGAGTATTTTCCAGCTTCAGAATTGGCTTCATGGAGCACTTGAGCTGTTTCTAACACGCATGTGAGCCATCTCAATATAGGGTCGAGCTGGCTCAAGATTGTCTTAAGTCGTCTCATACAACCAGAGAAGAAATAGTAATTCTGGAGCATTTATACGCCGTCTAAACAAAGGTCTGAGAAGTCTCAAAGTGCCAGGGACGTCTTTCAAAGTTTTGGACCGAATTCTGTAACACCGTAGTACGTTGATATAATATAACTTGGTATTTTAAGTATTCCTTTAAAATCCCTTTATTTTATCTATTGGATTGCGAATGATTCAAATAGTAGTAGTCGTTATCCGACCTGACCCGCATGTTTAAACCCGATATGGTGCAAGATTATATCTAATATTTACTAGTGCAGCGTATCTATGTGAATATATTATTATATATACTTTATATATGTTTAAATCTTTATATATCTATTTATATTACAAGATATAAATAAATAATATTTTTCTAACTGACTTTGCATGACATATCACCCTATATCTTATTGTTGCTCTTATCTATTATGGTCATATCCTAAAATATAGACAACAAAATATTTAGTAAATATTTATGTATATTATTTAAATTTTATTTGGGGGTATATGTATTTAATATTAGATTATCGCATCTTGGCCTAAACCTTTACGTATGTGTATTATTCTCAAAAATATATTTTTGGACGAGATTCTGGTAAAATTTGGTGTAATTTGATATTATCTAGCAACCCTAAAACTATAATATATAATATATTCTTTATTATTATATCGTACTCTCTATATATAAAGTTTATATTTATTGATATAAAAATCTCTCTCTCTCTCCCGTCTCTCCACTTTTTCTTTCCTCTCTCGTTTTCATCCCTAAGCCCTAACCCGCGCCTTCGCCATTGCGTCACCGTCCCCATCTCGTTGCCGTCTCCACCCCTTCACCCTTACCTCCTCAACTTCACCACCATCGGCATCACTTCCTTCCTCTTTCCCCGAGACTTCCCCAAGTCCCCGACTTCCGACCGAGAACCACCTTCTCTTCCTCGTTGACCTCACCGCCTGAACCCAATCGCCGTCGTCACCATTCTAGTCGTCTCCTCCTCCTTTATGCCCGCACCAGAACACACTGTCACGACCCGAAAGAGCACGTGACTGGCCCTTGAACCATATGAAGTCTATAGGACTCCATCTGATCCAAGTAAGCCAGAAGCCCAGAAATCTAAAACCATTTTAAGAGTAAGTAATGAAAACTGGTTTAAAGAAGTGAAGAAAAACATGTTTGAAGTCAAGGTTTTTAAATAACTAAGCCGAATATACATTTTAAAATGTAAAGTCTTTTCTAAAAATTTCGGCAGAGTTTCTTTTGTAAATACTGGCCCCGAACGGGGTACAACAAGAACAATATATATGCAATGATAAAAGGCATCCCCAAGCGAGAGCTAGCTCTTCGTCAATTGACGGTCACAACCACGCAAGCAATAATATACAACGCCGAATGGCGAGGGTTAAATCCAAAAAGAAACTCAATAAGCATGAAAACCGCAATACGACTAAGCGCGACTCTAAGGTCGAATAATACATCACTAATGTCTAAGTCTGAAACAATATACAAGTTTTGGTTGATGGAATTTCTAGATACAATGAATAATACAAGTACAATGGTGGTTTTTGATACAAAAAAACCCACCTACCAAAAGCAATTCACCCGCAAGGAAGCAGTGTACCAGAAATGCCGCTATGGAATCTGTACGGCAAAACCTGCAAGAATTGTGGCACAACGGGGGTGAGTTGCCAACTCATGAATAGAAAATATCTACAAGCAGAAACCGAATGCAAGACAAAATCCTAAGTCAATACGATCAGTATATGATATAACCCTCAAGAGTAAGTCTGAAGCAGGATAAGGTGGCAATGTAACATCTAAACATGTAGGTAGTGCCAAATACTCGTGCCAGTGCCTCAGGTAATAACATGTCATAACTATAAGGTATGTCCGCATGAAGTAAATATGATGAAGTATCAAATGAAAATCAATACACATATATTAGCGTCCCATTCTACTAATATTGGTGTAAGGGTATATATAACAACGCCCTCATACCCTGTTACATATACAAATGAAGTATGATCAATGTAGTCAAAGTCTGTATGTAATCAATATCTGTATATATGTGGATCCCGTCCACCTGTCACCCAATGACAATAAGCATCATGCATGCAAATATGAGGATATAATCAAAATCATGGAAATCATCATGAAACCTGTGCCTAGCATCGACACGTAAATCCTCATCCATATGGGGCTCCGTCTGCGGTATCGACTCTCGGCCCCGGCAGTACGGGTCAGCCCATGTCCATCTCTCAACTCCGGTCGGTATCCTCCAGATATCCGCCGAGCTCAAATACAATCACCGGTAGGTAGTAGTCCCTCTGCCAGGCTCACCGTCTACTACACAGCGAAACCGTTCTCGTCTCGGGGTACCATACCGGGTCCACCATGTACCCGCAATCGGCCTCATCCGCCTCCTCGAATCGGGTTTCACATGTCGCTCTCAGCACCGAGAAAACACATGGTGGACGCACTGAAATATCATATCAAGGGTAACCGGGTTTTTAAACAATTATATATTCTCTTTTAAAATACCCACGGTTCCCAAATCCAGAAATATCATGGAAACAACATATCTCAATGCGTATAATCAAAATATGATGTATGCGACATGTAAAAAAAGGTAAGCATAACAGTGAGTCATGCAACATGAAATAGTAATGTGCACATGTCGAGGGAAACCACTCTTTTAAAATGAATCAGTTTTGAAGAATATCTTGCGGTTCCCAAATCTCTAATCAAGTCAGAATCATCTATATATGTGTACAGGTATAAGTGTACAATATGCCATGCAAGAATCATATCATGAATGCAACAGTACTACAGTGTAGTGGCATGGCAATTATCGATGATGAAGTGTGTGAGCCGGCAAATAGTGTACGTGGAACATATGCATCATCGATAATGGTGCTGGTGTCCTAACAACATGATAATAATATAGCAATAAACATATGCAAAGCAATGTGAATAGCATGAATATGCGGAAATCAAATAATCAACACCACAGTGAAGAATCTACTATGCAAACTACAGATCTAAGTATCAAGTCAATCGGGAGAGGTATGGAAACCACCTAAATCTGAGTCGATATATATATAGATATAATAGTGGGTGATCCCGCCTCAATAATATCGCGTACGATACAGTATATCGTAAGACATCCTCGAGTCATGAGGGCGGATCTATCATCAATATAGGCTCGTACGGTAAATCGTCGTACAACATCCCAATAACTGGGTACGGGCCAATATCACATTATCTCACCACATATCAGGTATCACTATCATCATAACACATAATCTGGGGTACTGATCTAAGTCTAGTACAATCGATACCATCTATATACTGCGTGTGCAAGCACACGTCCCAAGGCCCGCTAGAGATCACGTATCGTATCCTAAATATGAATCACATCAAATCACCGATCTCGCGGCACAATGCCCAACATCATCGACTCATCTCCAATGTCATCTAATATCATCAAACACAGTGCAAGTATAATGAATATGCAAGGATGTGCGTATAGGTGTAAATCTATTCTAGGGTTCGCGACTATGAACTACACTAGTTACTTCTAATCCTACACTATCCATAATACACCTAACTATCATATATATATAACAACTACGGACTGCTGGGGTGCTATACGCCATCTACCTGACTTCCCCCGTAGATATAATCTACTCACCTTGTGTCTTTATTTATTGATGTCGTCACGCATTTGCTTGCCATCCCGAAGTCTTCATGGGGTACCTACACATTAACGTATCACAAATGCGTATCAAAACCAAATCAAAGCTAAAACGACACACTAAAGCCAAAACGATACGCTATGGGGCCTATAGGTTAGAACCTACGGGTACGCCTCCAAAACCATTAACAACCCTCGATATCGTCGTATAAACGCCAAGTAGTCGAGGTAAAACACCATAAGCAAATTCAGAATTAGAAATACGGAATACGGAAACACGAATCCAAAACAGCAACTAAGGAAATATGCTCCAGATTTCACCCTAGGTCAAATTAGACAAATCTATACATGTCAGGGGTCTAAACTACTGGAAATAGGGCCATGCACCAAAAACGAGGCAATTCCCTCCTGCTCTGGCCGCAAATTGCGGCCAGAAGGAATTAATTGGCGGCCAGAACATGGTGGTTGGGGTTAAAGCTTTGGGTGTTGGTTTCTATTTGCCTGCACATCTCACTGCCAACTCAAAATTATTTTTAGACGTCTCGGGTGATAGCAGATTCCCAAACACAGTGGCAGATTTATAGTTTTCCCTGATATCGATTCCGTAAATCCGTATTCTGGATTCATGTTCCAGGTATTGTCCAATACAACATCACAACAGGGGTTCTAAGATCACTACAAGCCTTAATTTCACCCTTGATTTCAGATTTACCCTAAACACTAACTAGAAATCTCTAAGGTTCACAAAACGACACAATATCGATATGAAACTAGCATGGATGAAATAAGAATTTGAACTACTACTCTAGGGTGCAGAAATTACCTCCTTTGGCAACTCAAGAATTTTCTTGAGTAGCTCAAAGTCCTCCAAATCCATTCTTGCTAGGCTCAAAGTGTAGCTAGTGAGCTCGGAAACACTTTTTGTGAAATGGGAATAGGGTTTTGGGGTGGATTTCATGGTGGATCTAGGGTTTTGTGAAGAGGGAGAGAGAGGGGGATGGCAGCAGCAGCAGCAAGGGGAGGGAGAGGAGAGAGAATGAGAAGGGGAAAATGATGGGGAATGGTTCTACAAGTCAAAAAGTAAACCCCATACCTACCTCTCTCCTAATCATCATACTTTACCTTTTCTTTTCTTTTCTTTCCTCTCTAAACCCTTCTCACTAGAATAGTAACCCCAAAAGAAACATGGTGGAAAAATGCACAAGTGTAAGAAAAATGATATGTCCATGTTTTGCACAAAATGCTAAAAAGACTGATTAGCGATTTTTAATCGCGATTAGCACTAAATTAGCATATAACTAATCATAAAAACATAAAAATGGCATAATTCCATAAAATACCCTATTTTAGAATTTTCCATAATTTTTCCAAAATTTTTCCCATTTATTTGTATTTAATAATACCGAAATATTAAAATATTCAATAAAATAATATTAAATTATAAAAATTCCCAAAAATAATATTTTTTTTAAATGTTACAATCTTCCCCCCTTAAATAAATTCGGTCCCCGAATTTAAATTTAAACTCCCAAATACTAATACATTTCAGAAAAAATCCAAATTGTCGGGGCTCCGAAAACATTAATACACAGCGAATATCATAAAAATGTACTGTTCTATAAGAATTCAATCCCCAAAAATGTATATAAGAATACTCTGTGCGTCTGGTGCGCACGGAAATCAAAATCCATATATGTGCCATACATGGGCACAAAACAACATCTAGGTGTAACGGGTGTGCACGAAACATCTGTCATAGGTAACGTGTGTGCCTGACAGCAAAATCAGGTGCATTTGACATGCACAAAGAATTCCGATTTAGTGCATCTGGCGTGCACCAAAATCGTATATCAAAACACTAAAGGTGCATGAAAACTATGCTGGAAGTGTAAATCAAATCACTTAATAAGATAGGCGTGGAATCACAATCAATAGCTCAAATGTACTAACTGTGCGCAAAATATAAATACCCAGTGGGTGCATGAGACAAATATCATGAAACTCAGTCATCAAAACTAAATCATGCAAATAGAACGCCCAAAATACCGAAATCCAAGATGACGGATACGTGATAATCGAATCACAAAATCACAAATCATAAATACCGTCGTCGGTAGTTCCTCCTTCAAGGTCGAGAAGGAGTCGGTGCATCCAATACTAGCAGCGCAAGATATCTACTTGCCTCTTGCTCACGTCTGGCGTCCTCTAACTCTGGGTCTTTATCTTCTCTGCGGATTACCTATCTCGAAATCAATCGGCTCATCGGCCCTGTCAGGTGTGCTAACGGGGACGATTCCGTTCTGGCATTTCTCTGGTCATCTCTCGGTCAATCCTCACGACCATTCATAAAGCAGCATGTCACTGGCGTCGGCCTCTGATTCCTTGAATGCATAACACATCTGATCTTGAGTGCAAATATCATTGCAGCAGTGTCCTGGAAGGAATCCCGCTCTAGGTCTCTTCCGATCTTGCCTATGCTGAACTGTACGGAGGTTGGTACTCTTGCATAATCTCTTCCCGCTCAATGGACATCTGTTTCCTCAGCATAACATTTCTCGGAATTTGGTCGCATCCCAACGCCTCTGTAAGCATATCAGGTCTCTAGTCTCGACGGGAAGTAATGACAGCTCGTCACCGCCTCGCACGAACCTCTTGTCTCGCTTGTCTATATCATCGTCCACTTCGATGTCAAGTATCTATCAGCACACTGCAATGTTCTCGGCTACGGTCCATCCGAAGTCTCTCGCATACCTCCTTCCTGCCGAATTGCCCGGAAGTCATCGTCCTTTGCCGAAGCTAATTCCTGCTCCGGAACGGCTGCATACTCCTCGCAACTTCTTCTGGAAGGTATATCCATATACAACGCCTCTGCGTGCGTATCGCATCTCTGATGTCAGCGGAGGGGAACGTCATCTCGTCGAAATCTCTAGCGAACTCTTTACTTCACTCTGCTTCAATGTCGACTGATTCGGACTCGTCTCACCGTGGCTGCATGGACTGTGCTCCAACGGCTATACTCGTATCTGGAGTCTCCCAAGCAAAGCATCCCATCACATGATATCCGAATGATGTCGAATCATTCGATCGACTCGTCAGAACCTCATAATCCCCCAAGAGATCAACATCTTGAGTACAGTTTAATAGTATCGAGTACATGCCACAGCGTCGGTGGTCCAGCCGTAGAAGGGCAAACCCAAGCCTCACTAATGGCGCCGCGTAACTGCCGCAAACCCTAAGGTTCAAAGGATTTCACACGGTCATTAAGTCGAGTTAGGGTTTCATTCTTCTAGGGGGTCCATAGAATCACCTGCATGTCTTTCCGTATACTTTAAACTTGGAAAATGGGCTCCTGACGTTCGATCGTCTCTATCGACTCTCAACGAACCTGCGTGAAGTCGTCTCTAGATGGAAACAATCTATCTGATGACCTCGCATCGGTAAGCGAACGAACCACATGTCCTAGTCATTCATCCTCGGATGACCAGCGACCGTCCATTATATCTCTAAGTATAAAATCATGCTGCTGTAGCTCCAATCATCTGGGCCATATCTCGTTATTTACAGCAACAACTGGCTCATTCGTCTGTACGCCGAACAACGCCTCAATCCTCCAGGAAAGGCAATACATTGGCGGTCATCTCTAAATCGGTCTGCTCTAGATCTGAGTAAGACTCTCCGCACTAGAAATCTTCAACTCAACTGGGCCTGCTCCGGCGCATAAATCGAACGAATCACCTTCGTCTCTCAAATCGGGTAGACTAGCTATCATCTGTCTCATATCCGCCTGGAAGCTCCAGCGATCTCAGCTCGTAAGCTCCAGAAGTGACATCCTGTCAATCTTAGCAACAGCTGGTCTATCTGTCTGCACGGTAGGCGACATCATCATCTCTGAGGTATGCTGTACATAACCAGTCCTCTCTCAACTGGCAGCTCTAACAGTGGTCCGATCATCCGGTGTAAAACCAAGCACTCGCCTCCACAAGAGGTCACAATTATCGATAACTCGAGACATTCCCATGTCACCAGAAAACACAATAGTCGGCCCTCGTACCAGACGAGCTCGCCCTGACCGTAACTCTAGCAGCAGCCCAAACTGCGCTCAAACATGGCGACAGGGACCTCAATCGAGTATCGAAGAGAGCAGATCAAAGTTAAGAAAGAAAACAACAGATCCAGAATGGATACATGATCATAAGAAGGAACAGCATCAATGAAAGTATGATCATGGAACTAATAGAATCGAGGATCTCAAGTGGATGTATAATCATGGATATGAAGAGAATCACTGATCTTGAAAATATGTACATCCTAAGGTTCCTTAGGCGGAGTGGCGTGTCGTAAGTATGCCGCGGAACATACCCACGGTACGTCACTCTACTTTAGTCACCTATTCCATCAACCAAGGGTCATCGTACGTGACGAAAGTTCGGGTCTAATACCCCCTCGACTAAGTCTAAGTTCCGTAAGGTCAAGCCTAAGTTCCGTATATATATAAACGCCCTAGGCTCCACATAGTCAAACTTAGACTCGAACCAAGGTCAACCTAGCGCTCTGATACCAACTTTGTCACGACCCGAAAGAGCACGTGACTAACCCTTGAACCATATGAAGTCTGTAGGACTCCATCTGATCCAAGTAAGCCAAAATCCCAGAAATCTAAAACCATTTTTAAGAGTAAGTAAAGAAAACGGGTTTAAAGAAGTGAAGAAAAACATGTTTGAAGTCAAGGTTTTTAAATAACTAAGCCGAATATACATTTTAAAATGTAAAGTCTTTTCTAAAAATTTCAGCAGAGTTTCTTTTGTAAATATTGGCCCCGAACGGAGTACAACAAGAACAATATATATGCAATGATAAAAGGCATCCCCAAGCGGGAGCTAGCTCTTCGTCAATTGACGGTCACAACTACGCAAGCAATAATATACAACGCCGAATGGCGAGGGTCAAATCCAAAAAGAAACTCAATAAGCATGAAAACCGCAATACGACTAAGCGTGACTCTAAGGTCAAATAATACATCACTAATGTTTAAGTCTGAAACAATATACAAGTTTTGTTTGATGGAATTTCTAGATACAATGAATAATACAAGTACAATGGTGGTTCTTGATACAAAAAAACCCACCTACCAAAAGCAGTTTCATTATCCTTTACCTAGACTACAGTATATCTAATAGAAAACGTAAAACATTATTACAAATAGGTATACATATATATGAGTAGATAAATTATACCTTACAAAATAGATAATATACATTAGTTATTTCTATAATGTTTAAATAAACTGGTTACTATTTTGTGTTAAGTATTTATCCTGTTTAATACACACTGCTTGACATATTCACGACACATTACTAGACTTGTTATTTGGACTATTACTGATGTCGACAATCCTGACTTGTTGTCCTGATAGACGTGACTTGTTGTTTAGTTAGACAAGACCTGTACTTTCTTGATCCTGTGTTGGCATTAGGTAGATATCATCAATACCTGACTTGAACACGAAACCTGAGGGCAAAAAGGGGAAATCAATAATGAAACCTGACTTATAACTCAACAGTTCGATACTTTCTAGAGACTGATCAGTTGATACGGGCTTCGGGCCCTGGAATGATGATGCTGACATTATTCATTTATACATGATACCCTATTTTTACTGCTTAGCGGCACGTCTCGAATTCAGCCCCGAGGGTCCTGACCGTGGTCTCGGGCACGCACGGGATACTATTGAGTTACCTCGACGATTCCATTACTTGATTTCAAAGACTTGTAGAATAGATAACCTAGGAGTACAGACTTTAGGATACACGCGACATATTTATAGCCCACTATTTTACACCATGTTTATTATTTACACTCATATCTTCTTATAGCATCTTATTCTGGTTATTACTTTTGTTATTGATATTTATGACGCACTGACATCTGGGTTTTGTATGGCCTAGTTTCTTTGACCTTATCGCAAGAAGATTAGGAGTATTTTAACAGGCAAGCCGAGCAGTGAGGATCTTGATGATTACTTTTAGAGATACTTACTTATTTTACTTCCGTAGTTTAAATTTATCGATGTGATCCCATAAGGGACGTGATCAAGATATTATTTCTTCTTGGATCTATATTCGTTTTCACTATATACATTTATTGACTTTTATCTACCGTGGCAGATGGACATGTGTTAGTTAGATTTTATTTACTGTTCTTGATATCTGATTGACAGGCGTAATGTGACTATGGAGGGATCTTTCCTGGCCATGGGTAGCATGTAAGGTATTGTCACGTACCGTATTTACGTATTTTGGGAAGCGGGGCATGACAGGGTTTAGTTGGTATCAGAGCCATAGGATTTAGGATTAGCCGGGTTTTGTTCTTTTGTAGTTGGGTATTAGACCCAATACACTAACCAGGAAACCCGGAATTAGGAACATGTCCTGCCACTTTACTACCTTACCAGTCTTGAATCTATAATTATTGATATTTTGTTTATTGAATCATGTTTACTGTTACTAATCCCCTTCAGTGTCATTGGCTTTAGAATCATGGCGGATAGAGATTTACGGTCATACCAGAGGTGTGTAGATAATGCCACATTACTTAGAGTCGTACGTGGTATGTTAGAAAACTAGAAGCGTCAAACTAAACTGAATCAATGGCAGGCCGAGGATTTCCAAGAAGGTCTAAGGATGATCCAATAGTCTATTGTCACAGCAGCTGAGAGGGCAGCAGCTCTTAGACCAACACAGCGTGAGGGCACTGTGGCAGACTTTAGGAAGTTCGGTCTGTCCACATTTACAGGATTGAGGAGCCATTGCCAGCGGAGCAGTGGCTAGTTGATACAGAGAACAAGCTCGTTGCCGTGCAGATTCCACATGAAAAAAATGGTGGATATAGTACGCATCCAATTGGTAGATTACACTCACGAGTGGTGGCTTGTAGAGGAGACCCATCTGACCAAGCCGATCAGCTGGGTGACTTTTTCGTAAAGTTTCTTAGAGAAGTTTTTTCCGCAATTTGCTCAGGAGGAAATAGAGGAGAAGTTCATTAGCTTGAAGCAGAATGGCGGATCCGTTGATACACATGCGACTGAGTGGACCCGGCTCAGTCAATTTGCGGGGCCCTTGGTTGCCAACGAGGCAGATAGGGCAAGGCGGTTTATGCGTAGCTTGGATGTGGAGATTTAGAGACACGTTATATCTCTGGGATTGACCACCTTCTCCCAAGTTCTCAAGGCAGTTAGGGAGCGGCAGAGTTTATCGGTAAAGGTAAAGGGTAATCCATAACAAGAGGTTGTAGTGCGGAAGACTGCGTTTGCGCCAACCAGAGTTCCCAGACGTAGAGGCATTCCGGTAAACAAACGAGGGACGGTACCTATGAAGAAGCTTTTTGTATCAGATCAGAAAAAGGGTGCGATTTGTGATTTCTGCCGTCTACCCGGACATATGCAGAAAGAGTGTCGAAGGAGGTTCGGACTTTGTTTAGTTTGTGGATCAGCTGACCATACCATTAGTACATGCCCTTCGAAGCAACGATTGAAAGACGATGTTCAAAAACCACCGCAGAACCAGACTTATGGGCAGAAGCAGATTACTCAGAGGCCTAATCAGGGACGGGCCTTCACTTTGACGGCCGAGGAGGCCAAGGCGTCAGACGATGTTGTTTCAGGTATCCTACTTGTTTATAATTATCCTGTTAGGTTTACCTAGCACCTTCTGAAGGGTTTGTAAGCATCACATGTCTCAAAATTAAATTTTTAAGGTGCTAAGTGAACATACAAAGAATCATTACTAGAAAATTAGGGTTTCATAACTTAAACAACATCACAAGCAACAAAAGGCTAGGGTTTTGAGAGTACAACCTTTGTAGCTCCCTACGCTAGACTCATTGGCCACTTGAAGGTTGGAAAAGGGTTCGCTTGAGGTCTTCTAATGTCTATGACGATCCACCCGAAGCTCCTTTGTCCAAGCTTGCAACTTCACTTGATCAAGAGAAGAAAATGAAGCTAACACTCTTCACAAGTGGGCAAGAATAGTGTAGAATGGTGTTGTGGTTGCTTTTCTCACTTCAAAATCCTAACTTGGTGAATGTTTTGCTCTCTTGAGAAAACTAGAGATCAAAAGAGCAAGGAGGAAGAAGATGATGGCTTTTGAAATATCAAGAGAATGATAATGTGTTATGAAAAATAGAAAATATAAGTATATATATTTTCTACTCTTCATCTCAAACCATAGTTACATTATATGGATATTTATTTCACTTGAGTTAAAACACAAGAGGAAGATTAACTCATGGTTAATAAGTAGGTGAACAAGGTTAGTTGAAGAAGAGTGTAGATAACCACGTATTAATCTTTATATTTTCTTTTGTTTTTTAAAACAAATACAAATGTATATATCCATATATATAAAACTAAGATGTGAGTCTTATTTTGCCACCATCTTCTATGTATATACAACCATGAAGGATGATGTATGTATGTATGTGTGCATGCACATCCATATGTACATGAACAAGAATGAATTCATACATGCATGCATACATCCAAAAATACAAGAAAGGATTTCTAGTGATAAACTAATGGTTAAATGATAAATCAACACATGATTTAGCAATCCGGCCATATCACATACGACCCAACCAAAAGCAAGCCGCCCGATTAATATACGATATCTTATACGCGCATTTTAACCGGGTCATACGCATATCGCATACGCGCACCACAACGTTTCGCCTGGACTAGGTAACTCCTTTGTGGGACTCTAAGACTCGTCAATACGCCGGCAGTGGGTGATGATCATATCAAGCACCCCCAAGCCGCAAGCGGTCAGCTAAACGTAACGGCCACCCGGGTATTAAGCGATCAGAAGAAAACAAGCGAACCTGCTACAACTCCCGTCGAGCCAACCGGCAACACTACCGTACAGTCCGGTCTCTTCGTCAGATATGCTGCATATTGAGCCTAGGGATGGTCACGTCGACCCCAATAACTCGATAAGTCGTGCCGGTGAATGTTCTATAACAAATCGAGAAACTACTGATAACACTTATCAGTAAATCTCAGCAGCCCTGGCCAGGGACTTACTGATATAACCAGTCGAGCACAGCACAGCATCAACTCCCAATACCGGGAGAGACGAAACCCCTCCTATCGCTCATTGCCTTCGTGTGTCTCGGGACAGTACCCAACGGCCACCTGTTTGCACGACTCAGTAGAGCCGTGGTAGGGTGGTAATCAAAGTACAGTGGGAGAGCACACAAGACTCTATGACGATCTCGGGTCTACAGACTAACCTGCACCAGTGTCACCTGAGAACTGCTATCCGACGATAGATATAATTCCATATAGAAGTTCTCGGTGAGTCCGTTTAGTGTACCCAGTCACCACTGAGCACCCGTATACGATCTCGATGTTAAACATCGATGAATGTGGGAACATTCATCGCCCATCATATGGGTCTAGTATCATATACGCTAGTCTACTCTGGTATATCGATGCCCCATCTCGATATACCTACGACTAGGGACATTTCAGGATATGCCTATAAACTACAGATGTCCCACTAGTATGATCTCTATCATAATCACAATAGTCAAGCCAATATTCTCAGGGCTTTATCAACATGTGTAAATGAAGAAGAACCAGATAGCATACTATCATGTCGAGCAAGAATGTACACTGAATATATATATATATATATATATATATATACATACATGTATAGATACATCCACTATCATATAATGGCCTTTAGGGCATACATATATCCAACAATCTTCCACTTGCACTAAGGCCAGTTATTGGCGTATCTCATACCCAACATCTCAAAAAGTCACTCATGCTGTGGCTGAGGGAGGGCCTTGGTGAATGGATCCGCGGCGTTATTCTTTGTGTCTACTCTCCTAATCTCGATCTCGCGGCGATCTACAATCTCCCGGATCAAATGAAAATGCCTCAGGATGTGTCTAGACCGCTGATGGGACCTGGGCTCCTTGGCTAACGCCATAGCCCCATTATTATCACAATACAAAGGTATTGGATCAATAATGGTTGGAACTACTCCTAGCTCCGAGACGAACTTCTTCATCCCGACGGCTTCCTTGGCGGCATCATTTGCAGCAATGTACTCAGCCTCCATCGTAGAGTCTGCAACGGTATCCTGTTTGGAACTCTTCCAACTTACCGCCCCTCCATTGAGGGTAAATACAAACCCAGAGATAGATTTGCTGTCGTCCTTATCGCTCTGGAAGCTCGAATCGGTAAAGGCCTCCATTTGGAGATCTCCATTACCATACACCAAGAACAATTCTTTAGTCCTTCGTAAGTACTTAAGAATGTTCTTCACAGTTGTCCAGTGATTCTCCCCTGGGTTGGATTGATACCTGCTTACAACACCAAGTGCATAAGCTACATCTGGGCGTGTACATAACATCGCATACATTATAGATCCTACTGCCGAAGCATAGGGTATAATGCTCATGCGAGCTCTCTCTTCATCGGTCTTTAGACAAGAATCCTTGGAGAGAGTGACCCCATGGCAAGCGGGTAAGGCACCCCGCTTGGAGTATTCCATACTAAACCTTTTTAGGATGGTGTTAATGTACCTGGTTTGGGACAATCCCAATAACCTCTTGGATCTATCCCTATAGATCCTTATGCCCAGGATGTATGTGGTATCACCCAGGTCCTTCATGGAGAACCTTAGTGATAAGAAAGATTTGACCGACTGTAGCATAGGAATGTCATTTCCTATCAGAAGAATGTCATCCACGTACAATACGAGGAATGTGACAGCTCTCCCCACAGCCTTCTTATAAACACAAGGTTCATCTGGATTTTTGATGAAATCAAACTCTTTGATAACATCATCGAAACAGATGTTCCAACTCCGTGATGCCTTCTTTAACCCATATATAGATTTAAGCAATCTACATGCTTTCCCGCTGCTTCCACTGTCAATGAAGCCCTCTGGCTGATCCATATAAACGCATTCTTCTAAATCTCCATTTAGAATTGCCGTTTTAACGTCCATCAGCCAGATTTCATAGTCGTAGTGAGCAGCAATAGAAAGTAGGATCCGAATGGATTTAAGCATGGCTACGGGCGAAAAAGTCTCGTCATAGTCCAAACCTGGTCTTTGACGAAAGCCCTTCGCCACAAGTCTTGCCTTATAGGTCTCTACCTGCCCATCTACACCAATCTTTCTTTTAAAGATCCATTTGCACCCTACAGGTTTAACCCCAGGGGGCACAACGTCCAAAGTCCATACTTTGTTGGTGTACATAGACTCCATTTTGGATCTCACGGCATCCAGCCACTTCACAGAGTCACTACCCGTGATAGCTTGCTGAAAACTGGTAGGATCATCATCATCCATGATGCAGTCTTCTCCGTCACCATCAATGAGGAAACTGTAGTACCTCTCCGGTGGGCGAGAAGTCCTACCAGACCTACGGAGTGGCCGAGGTTCCTCAGTTTCTATTGCAACAGCCGGTTCAACCAAATCGTCATTTGTAGTTTGTGTCTCTAGAACCTCTTCTAGATCCACCACCTTGCCATCATCTTTATCTGTGAAAAACTCTTTTTCTAAGAATGTGGCATACTGAGAAACAAACACCTTTTGTTCCTCCTTGTATTAGAATAGATATCCATAAGAGTTCCTTAGATATCCCACAAAGTTACACATGACTGACCGTGTCTCGAGTTTGTCCGGATTCTGCTTTTTAACATAGGCCGGGCAACCCCAAATCTTAATTCTCTTAAGAGATGGTCTCTTCCCATGCCATATCTCATATGGCGTGGTAGATACGGTTTTGGTTGGAACCCTGTTCAGTAGAAACGTTGCAGTCTCCAATGCATGCCCCCAAAATGAGACGGGTAACTCAGCATCACTCATCATGGAACGGACCATATCTAATAGGGTCCGATTCCGTCGTTCTGACACACCGTTGTGCTGTGGTGTGTAAGGAGGAGTGAGCTGAGAGAGAATCCCATTCTCTTTTAGGAAGTTTGCGAATTCTGTACTAAGATACTCCCCACCTCGATCTGATCGAAGCATCTTGATACTTAAGCCAGTTTGTTTTTCTACTTCTTATTTATATTCAATGAATTTCTCGAAAGCTTCGGACTTGTGCTTTAATAAAAATACATGACCGAATCTTGAGAAATCGTCAGTGAACGTAATGAAGTATGAAAAACCGCCTCTAGCCTGTATAGACATTGGACCGCATACATCACTATGTATGAGGCCTAGGAGCTCAGTAGCTCTTTCTCCGTGTCCGGTAAACGGAGTTTTGGTCATTTTATCCTTGATACAAGACTGGCAAGTTGCATAAGATTTATATTCAAAAGGGTTTAAATATCCATCTTTGTGTAACTTGTTTAGTCTTGTTTCGTTAATATGACCAAGTCTACAGTGCCAAAGAAAAGCTTCATTTATTTCTGAAAGTTTTCTTTTATAAGTGTGTTGTATACTGAAAACTGTGTGTTGAGTTAGGATGTATATCCCGTTATTAAGTGTACCATACCCAACCAACATTTGATTTAGGTGAATGTTCATAACATTGTTCTGTAATACAAAATTATATCCTTCATTGTCTAACAAAGAAACAGATATTATATTACAAAGTATACTTGGTACAAAATAACATGGGTTCAAAACCAATAGACATCCAGATGGCAACCCCAAGTGATACTCTCCCACTGCGACTGTATGTACATTGGAACCATTTCCAACGCGGAGAGTATGGTCACCTGTCTTCAAAACCTTGTTATTTCTCAGCCCCTGCATAGAATTGCAAATGTGAGAACCTGAACCGGTATCTAATACCCAGGAAGCAGAGTTTATTGAAAAACAGTTTTCTGTTACAAACGCACCTGAAGCGGAAGCATCCCCATGCTTCTTCTTGAGATTTAAGTACTCCGTGCAGTTGCGTTTCCAATGTCCTGTCTTGTGGCAATGAAAACATTCCCCTTTCCCCGAGTCTCCAGCTTTTGACTTTTCCTTTCCCTTCACCTTTTTAACTTCACCCTTAGGATTGGTGGGCTTCTTCTTTTTCTTTCCCTTGGCCTTAGACTTTGGGCGAGAAGAGGAAGACTGTCCAACAGTCATAACGGGAGTTTTTACTGATTTCATAGTGCTATCTGCACTCCTTAACATATTAAGGAGTTCAGGGAGTTCCTTCTCCATGTTGTGCATGTTGAAGTTCACTATGAATTGAGCAAAGGTGAAGGGGAGGGACTGCATAATAATATCCGTATATTGTTCATTGTCCATCGTCCATCCAAGGTCCTCAAGCTCTTCTATGAGAGCTTTCATCTTCAGAACATGGTCTCCTACTGGTGTGCCAGGGGCCATTCACATCTGAAACAATTTCTTTGATGCTTCGTATCGTAATATGCGGGATTGCTCTCCATACAACTCCTTTGCATGGAGTAATATGGTGTGAATGTCCATATTCTCGTGCTGCTTTTGATGTGTGTTATCCATCGATGCAAGCGCGAGGCATTTGGCCGTGGCACAGTCAGTGTCCCATGTATTACGGACTTCAATGTTCGCAACTGAGGATTTTGGACCTGGGACGGGCGGGGCTGAAGCCGTGAGGACATATGATACTTTATCATAAGTCAAGGCTATTTTCAGATTCCTCAGCCAGTCTTTATAATTGGTCCCATTCAGTTTGTTTTTATCTAGTAGAAGCTTGAGTCCAGTCATGGGTATCTGCCATTAAGAGAGAGAAAAGAATACACTCAGCGAAAGCTCTTGCAAAGATCAGATTAGTTATTATCTTGTCTAATCGATGTCTCCCACTGCTTTAATCAAGTTTTTCTTTCAAACCTTAAAAATAAAACTAGCCAGGATTAATTACAGTCTACAACTTCGCTAACCGTTCAGCCAGGCTAGTGTCGGTACTTGAGGGAGGTTCCCCGTGCTTTCGCACGGACCTAATTAAAGTAAACCTCATTTTCCCAGAGGCGTAGCCCCGTTAACACCTTTCTAGACACCTAATGAGTTAGCTAATTGTAAACTGCAAAACTCTCCTAGGAGCAACTATTGCCCACAGTGGGATCGGGGTCCAACGATCATATGGAAGGTATGCAATCTCATTGCAAATCTCAATACTTGAAATTCCCGATGTGATTTTTACCCCTAGTACTTATGACCTTAACTATGGTCAACAAATCATAAGCACCAGTCAAGTTCTACCCGTCATTTCTTGATTAATTAGACCCACCCATATGACCCTTAACTATGGTCAACAAAGTCGTATGAATGTACTAATCAATCTGCATCATATGCAGTGTAGGAAGACATCACTTAGCTACCGTACACTAC
The DNA here is from genome assembly GCA_030015575.1 of Agapanthus africanus. Lineage (NCBI taxonomy): Eukaryota > Viridiplantae > Streptophyta > Magnoliopsida > Asparagales > Amaryllidaceae > Agapanthus > Agapanthus africanus. The sequence goes on along the minus strand of CM057345.1, from coordinate 427,800,542 downwards.
GCCTCAACTAAAGTCAACAAACGTAGCACGAATACTAAGTACTCTACTTCCTAAAATGAAGGAGGGTTGCGGATGATTTTTAAGAAAATCTTTAACGCTTTGAACTTGATATCGTCGTAGAATCAAATGGTTTTCAAAAGGAGTGGCTTGTGCTCCGCAGTTTTGAAATGTAGCTTTTTCATAAGAGCCGAGTGGTTTTCAAATCCGATTCTACAACATCTTTTTAGGTTTATTTTCTTTACATTAATCATATTAATGTAGTCCCATCATTTAAGTCCTTAAGCCAATCACAGAAAAGAAACGAAAATAACACGTACGCTTATGCCATCCGCATTCGCCGCAATGTTCCGTTATGCACCGTTAGGTTACTTAACTAACGGCATACCGGGACGGGACTAGCGCGGGTGTAAAACATAAGCAACGTCTACTATAAATCATATATATAATATATCATTCGTCTCAGATATCACAGAACACAGGCAGCAGAAACATAGATATAATGTGGGATATACTAGGACGTCTGTATTTAGTATTTAGTCAATAATAGAAAATACGGATTCCACAGTCGCGATGAATAGCCAAACCCACACCCTGGACCCCTACGAGAGCGGAAAGCGACCCTACCAATTCTGGAGTTTAGGAGACCCGGTCTCGACTCCTTGAGATGGCCTCCCACTGAACCCCAGAACCCGGTCACCTATGCTCCCCACCTTGGGTCCATCCTAATGCGGAAAAGTAAATAATATACAACACTGGTGGCATCAACCTCAACCCGGAAGTGCCCCAAATAAAAGAATATTACATTACATTTGAATTTACATGAATGAAAATATAAAACTCTCATCTCACATAAAACCCCCCGGCTATTCAATCGCGACAATCCTGCACATCATATCTCAGCAACACATAATATCTCATATCATCAACGTAAGTAAGTATGCATACACCGATCATCATCGATGTATAGCAACGACGATCGACAATACCACTACATACTACACTTACGGTCACAGAAAAGAAAGTGTAAAACTGCAATATCTGGAATCCATATTCTCTTTAGACATCGTAAATGCGAAATATCACATACTTCGTATTTCATGTCTAGCCATATGAATTCCACACATTGCATCACATTCCAGATAAATAGACAGTATTAAAGTTTTCGAACGAATGATCAAATACCCAAAATTCCCTAAAGCTCAACACTTATGCGGAGTTCAAAAACCCGGAGTGTGTCACAGTAGTAGTGGTCCAGCCGTAGAAGGGTCAAGCCAACGCCTCACATGTGGCACGCCGTACTGCCCCAAACCCTAAGGTTCAAAAGGTAGTTCAAGACGGTCACATAATCGAGTTAAGGTTTGTTGTCTTCCAGAGGGTCCACCATAAAACTTGCACGTATTTCTGAAAGATTTAAACCCCGTGAAAAGTGAGCAAATGACACTCGTTCGAACAATTCAATACTTTCTAAATTATCCGGAAAAAAGCACGAAATTAAAATTCCGATCGAATCATAGAATCCAAAACCATCCCCAGAACATTCAACACTATATTCAGATTAAACATACCCAAAAATATATACAAGCAGGTAGGAAAAACACTGTACAAAAACGAGGCAGTGAGTCATCTATACGGCCGCGGAGCCGCGGCCTAAGCAAGCTTTGGCCACGGTTCCGCGCTAGGGTTTACTGTTCACAGCTTCGTATTTTACAGTTTGTCTTATATTTCCCTGCTGAAATTTTTAAGTATTTTTAATTCTGAAAAATATCAGTTTTGAAAAAATGTCCAGAGAGTGCTAAAAATCCGTATTTTTCGGTTCGATCGGAGTTTTAACTTCGTTAAAGTGTCGTCTAAAGTTTTAGGTCGGCTCTGATACCAATGTTAGGTTTACCTAGCACCTTATGAAGGGTTTGTAAGCATCACTGTCTCAAAATTAAATTTTTAAGATGCTAAGTGAACATACAAAGAATCATTACTAGAAAATTAGGGTTTCATAACTTAAACAACATCACAAGCAACAAAAGGCTAGGGTTTTGAGAGTACAACCTTTGTAGCTCCCTACGCTAGACTCCTTGACCACTTGAAGGTTGGAAAAGGGTTCGCTTGAGGTCTTCTAATGTCCACGACGATCCACCCGAAGCTCCTTTGTCCAAGCTTGCAACTTCACTTGATCAAGAGAAGAAAATGAAGCTAACACTCTTCACAAGTGGGCAAGACTAGTGTAGAATGGTGTTGTGGTTGCTTTTCTCACTTCAAAATCCTAACTTGGTGAATGTTTTGCTCTCTTGAGAAAACTAGAGATCAAAAGAGCAAGGAGGAAGAAGATGATGGCTTTTAAAATATCAAGAGAATGATAATGTGTTATGAAAAATAGAAAATATAAGTATATATATTTTCTACTCTTCATCTCAAACCATAGTTACATTATATTGATATTTATTTCACTTGAGTTAAAACACAAGAGGAAGATTAACTCATGGTTAATAAGTAGGTGAACAAGGTTAGTTGAAGAAGAGTGTAGATAACCATGTATTAATCTTTATCTTTTCTTTTGTTTTTTAAAACAAATACAAATGTATATATCCATATATATAAAACTAAGGTGTGAGTCTTATTTTGCCACCATCTTCTATGTATATACAACCATGAAGGATGATGCATGTATGTATGTGTGCATGCACATCCATATGTGCATGAACAAGAATGAATGCATACATGCATGCATACATCCAAAAATACAAGAAATGATTTCTAGTGAGAAACTAATGGTTAAATGATAAATCAACACTTGATTTAGCAATCCGGCCATATCACATATGACCCAACCAAAAGCAAGCCGCCCGATTAATATACGGTATCTTATACGCGCATTTTAACCGGGTCCATGCGCATATCGCATACGCGCACCACAACATTTCACCTGGACTAGGTAACTCCTTTGTGGGACTCTAAGACTCGTCAATACGCCGGTAGTGGGTGATGATCATATCAAGCACCCCCAAGCCGCAAGCAGTCAGCTAAACGTAACGGCCACCCGGGTATTGAGCGATCAGAAGAAAACAAGCGAACCTTCTACAACTCCCGTCGAGCCAACCGGCAACACTACCGTACAGTCCGGTCTCTTCATCAGATATGCTGCATATCGAGCTTAGGGATGGTCACGTCGACCCCAATAACTCAATAAGTCGTGCCGGTGAATGGTCTATAACAAATCGAGAAACTACTGATAACACTTATCAGTAAATCTCAGTAGCCCTGGCCAGGGACTTACTGATATAACCAGTTGAGCACAGCACAACATCAACCCCCAATACCGGGAGAGACGAAACCCCTCCTATCGCTCATTGCCTTCGTGTGTCTCGGGACTGTACCTAACGGCCACCCGTTTGCACGACTCAGTAGAGCCGTGGTAGGGTGGTAATCAAAGTACAGTGGGAGAGCACACAAGACTCTATGACGATCTCGGGTCTACAGACTAACCTGCACCAGTGTCACCTGAGAACTGCTATCTGACGATAGATATAATTCCATATAGGGGTTCTCGGTGAGTCCGTCCAGTGTACCCAGTCACCACTGAGCACCCGTATACGATCTCGATGTCAAACATCGATGAATGTGGGAACATTCATCACCCATCATATGGGTATAGTATCATATACGCTAGTCTACTCTGGTATATCGATGCCCCGTCTCGATATACCTACGACTAGAGACATTTCAGGATAAGCCTATAAACTACAGATGTCCCACTAGTATGATCTCTATCATAATCACAGTAGTCAAGCCAATATCCTCAGGACTTTATCAACATGTGTGAATGAAGAAGAACCAGATAGCATACTATCATGTCGAGCAAGAATGTACACTGAATATATATATATATATATATATATATATTGATATATATACATGTATAGATACATCCACTATCATATAATGGCCTTTAGGGCATACATATTGTAGGGTTCCTAGGCACCCTAATGAGGTCTCACAAGGCATCGAACATGCCAATTTCAAAATCTACGGTGCCGAGAAACCCTAAACTACGGATCGTTGGCTAGATGTCTAGGCGAAAAGATAAACTAGTTAACACTTAACTAAGAGATACGGAAATACAACCTTTGTAGATCCGGTGCTCCACCTCCATAGCTCCGCAATGAGGTCTCCTCGCTGTCCAAGTCGAACCCCGGGCTCTAGCATCGGCTTCATCGGAGAGTGGACGGGCTAGGTCATCGACGACGATGCCGAAGATGATCTACGTCGAGGCATCGCTAGATCAAGCTCCAACTTCACCAAGTCCAAAAAACTTGTGAAGAGAACACACTCTACTACTTGGCAAGAGGTAGAGGATGAAGAAATAGGAAGTGGGTAGACTTTAGAATTGAATTTCTCACTTGTTTTCATCAATCACCATTGATGAAGCAAGCTTCTTCAAGGAAGAAGAAGAAGAGGAAGAAGATGATAAGTTAATTTCAAATAGAAAAGAAAATCCAAACTTATCATAATCCAACCATGGTTATGTGTAGAGATTAAACTAGGGTTAATGGAGTGGTTAGGGTTAAGCATGAGACAAAATGGTCACTTTGGTCAAAGCTTCATGAAGCTTCAACTAGAATACAAAATTAGCAACCATTTTCTTTTTATGCTTATCATATTCCAAAATGAATAAATAAATAAGATAAAAGAATAAAACAAAACCCTAACCATTATCATGTAACCATGGTTTGATCTTTACACAAAAACCCTAGCATAACATGTATCATCAAACATGATACAAACTTGTGTACAAAAGTATATCACATATACAATGTGCACAACCGAGTGAGAAAATCCATTTAAAGTGAACCAATACTAGTTAACGCAAAGTAATATATCAAATATATAATTATGCATTAAATCATTAAATCAACACTTGATTTAACGATCCGGTTATATCGCATATAACCGACTAGTATCCAATGTATCGGCTTATCGAATCAACCCTTGATTCGATAACTAGGTTATATCGCATACAACCAATCGATACATTCATCGCGAGAATAGAATACGGTATCACATACACGCATTATTCTCGGTCCCGCACATATCTCATATGCGCTCCTATTTCGTTTCGCTTGAGCCAGGAAACCTCTGTGTAGGACTCTAAAGACTCGTCAATACGCCGGCAGCAGGCGATGATCATATCAAACACCCACAAGCCGCAAGCGGTCTGCTAAACGTAACGGCCACCCGGGTATTGAGCGATCTGAAGATCGACGAGCAAGCCCGCTCACACTCCAGTGAATCCAACCAGTAACACTACCGTACAGTCCGGTCTGATCGTCTGATATGTCGCATATCTCGCCTAGGGGTGGTAAACGTCAGACCCTAATAGCTCGATAAGTCGTGTCGATATGAGGTCTATAACAATTCGAGAAACTACTGGTAACACTTACCAGTAAATCTCAGCAACCCTGGCCAGGGATTTCCTGTTATAGCCAATCGAACACAGCGCAACATCAACTCCCTATACCGGGAGAGACGAATCCCCTCCTATCGCTCATTGCCTCCATGTGACTCGGGACTGTACCCAAAAACCACCGTTTTGCACGCCCTCTTGGACGTGGTAAGATGGAAATCAAAGCACAGTGGGAACCACACAAGACTCTATAACGATCTTGGGTCAACAGACTACTCTGTACCAGTGTCACCAGAGAACTGCCATCTGACGTGAGGTATAATACCATCTGGGAGTTCTCGGCGAGTCCGTCCAGTGTACCCAGTCTCTACTGAGCACCCGTATATCATCTCTGATGTCAAACACCGATGGATATGGGATCATCCATCGCCCATCTGTATGGGTCGAGAAGGTATACGCTAGTCTACTCTGGTATATCGATGCCCCGTCTCGATACACCCACGACTAGGGACTTTGAAGGATGTACTTATGGACCACCATGTCCCCACTAGTATGATCCGCATCATAGTCCAGGTAGTCAAGTACAGATCCTAAGGGCTTTACCAACATGTAACAGAGAGACAAACAGTATACACGTTAAGGTAAAGTTCAACCAGATAGCATACTATCATGTCGAGCAAGAAAGTCCTCCCTATATATGTCCCAGCATCCACTACAATATACATCCAATGTACAGTAATGGCCTCTAGGGCATACATATAACTAACAATCTCCCACTTGCACTAGGGCCATCTGTAGCAGTGGTTGCAGTATCTCATACTCAACCATCCCATAAAAGTCTCTCTCTGGGAACAGGCCTTTGTGAGTGGATCCGCTGTGTTGTCCTCTGAGTCTACTCTCCTGACCTCGATCCCCTGGAGATCAACCATCTCCATGATCAGGTGATACTGCCTTAGAATATGTCTGGATCACTGATGGGTCCGGCGTTCCTCGGCATAAGCCACAACTCCATTGTCTCACAATGGTAGGAACGTAGTTCATCTCATGAACCAATATACACCCAAACAGCCTCTTCGGTAGCATCTTAAGTAGTGATGTATCCTGCCTTTATCGTCTAGTATGCCACGGTATCTAGCTTGGAACTCTTCCAACATACCGTCCCTTTACTGAGGGTATAGACAATGCCTGTGACTGACATTCAGTCGTCTTTATCACCCTGGAACACTTCCAGTGATTCTCCCCAGGATCAAATGATACCATCTCACTACAGCTTGTGAGTAGCCTAACATCCATTTAGATCTATCTCATAGATCCAAAGTCCAGGATTTAGTAGGTATCACTTTGATCCTATATGGAGAATCATAGTGATAAGCGGAGATTGATCGAGCGTAGCATAGGAAACTCCTTCCCTATCAAGAGTATGTCATCCAGGTACTCTACGAGGATCACCACCATACTCCCTACTACCTTTTTGTTTATACAAGGTTCATCTACCATTTTGATGATGTCAACTTCTTTGACCGCTTTATCAAAACAGATGTTCCAACTCCGCGATGCCTTCTTTATCCTATAAAGCATCTTGCACACGTTTCCGCTGCTCCCACTGTCTACGAAGCCCTCTGGCTGTGTACTTATAGACACTCTCTTCTAAACATCATTTAGAAAAGCTGTCATGACACCCAACCACCAGATATCGTAGTCATGGTATGTAGCCGTGGCAAGTAGGATCTGGATGGACTTAAGCATAGCTACTTGAAAAGGTTTCATCATTATCCACGCTTGGTCGATGACGAAAACCTTTAACAAGTCCAGCTTTGAAAGTCTCAACTTTTCCATCTACACCAAGTAATCTTCTCAAGATATACTTGCTTCTGATGGGGATTTAACCCTTCAGATATAGCAACCAAAGTCCATACTTTGTTGGTGTATAAGGATTCCATCTCAGATCGCTAAGCATCCAGCCATTCTTACAGAGTCACACTCCTGATGGCCAGCTCGAAACTAGTTGGGTCATCATCTCATGATGCAGTCCTTGCTCCCACTGTCATCGAGAAACCGATGTATCTCTCAGGTGGGTGAGAAAACCCTACTAGATCGGCGGAGAGGCTGAGGTTCGTTGGTATCTATTGAATCCTTTGGTTCTACCAAATCATCTGCTGTTGTTTGTATAGCTGGAACCTTTCCAGTTGTACATAACAGACCTTGCCTCGAGCCTGTCCAGATTTTGCTTTTAGACATAAGCCGGACAACCCCAAATCTTAACTAACTTAAGACATGGGCTCTTCCCTTTCCATATCACATATGAAGTGGTAGGCAACTGATTTGATTTGAACCCTTTTCAATAGGTATGCAGCTTCTCAAGTGCATAACTCCCAAAAGGAAATAGGTAACTCAGTAGTACTCATCATAGAGCACACCTTATCATATAGGGTGTTATTGCTCCGCCCCGATATACCATCGTGCTATGGTGTATTCAGAGGAGTAATGCTGAGAGAGAATCTCATTCTCCTTTAGAATAGTTCAGGAATTCCGTGCTCAAGTATTCTCTTCCCTGATCACATCAAAGGACACAATACTTATACCCGTATTTTGGTTCTCTACTTCTAACTTATATTCTGTGAATATCTCAAAAGGTTCAGACTTGTGTTTCAACAGGAACATATGTCTGAATCTTGAGAGATTATCAGAGAACGTAATGAAGTATGAAGAACCGGTCCTGGCATGTGTAGACTGGGGACCTACATACATCATCATGTATCATCCCAAGAGTTCACTAACTCTTTCTCTGTTTCCAATAAACAGGGCTATGGTCATGATATCTTTGTGACATGACTGGCAAGTTTCACAAGATGTAAATTCAAACTGATTTAAATATGCATCTAAATGTAACTTCAGCCAGTCGGGTCGCATTGATATGACCTAGTCTACAATGCCTCAAGAAGGATTCGTTCATTTCTGAACTCTTCCTCTTGTGTGTGTTCCGTATACTAAGAACTGTAGTTTGATTTAGAACGTCAATGCTTTTAGATAACGTGCCTGAACCGATCAACTTTTGATATAGGAAATGTTCAAAACATTATCCATCAATACAAAATTATATCCTTTCTTTTCTAACAAAGAGAGTGATATGATTTGGTATATCAGGTTCGGTATCTAATAACATTCGTTCAGAATCAATGTATTGGTAATACAGGGTGACAGTGACCGACAGACTTGGCTGCAACTCTTGCCCCGTTTTCTGTCTCATGAAACTTATCACCCGTTCTCAGTTTTTCTACCCTTTTGTAGCCCTATGTAACAGATTACATATCTGCGATCCTGATCCGGTATCAAATACCAGGATGCGGAGGATACTGAGAAACAGTTCTGTATAATGAACACACCCAAAGATGATGCATCAGCATGCACTCTCTTCGTTTGGGCGGCACAGGAAATCTGGTATTCCCCAATTTCCTGCTCTGTCTTATAACAATTATAAGTTGGAGCGGGACCAATGTTCCCCAGCACAGTATAACAAGCGGGTTCGGTCAAATATCCGTATTATTATCTTGATTAAGGCGTGATATGGTCGCTACCTGGAGAGAGAGAGAAGAAAACACTCAGCGTGCGCTCTGTCAAGAATAGATTGGTTATTATTTTATCTAATCAGGATGGCTCCCACTGCTTTTTATCAAATCTTACTTCAAACCCTAAAAGGAAAGACCAGCCGGGATTAATTACACACTACAAGTTCGCCAATCTTTCAGCCAGGCCAGTGTCGGTACTTTGAGGGAGGTCCCCCGTGCTTTCGCACGAACCTAATTAATGTAAACCTCGTTTTCCCAGAGGCGTAACCCCGTTGACACCTTTCTAGACACCTACTTGATCGGCTAATTGTAATGTATAAAACTCTCCCAGGAGTAACACTTACTCGCAGCGGGTATCGGGATCCAACTATCTCATAGAAAGTATGCAATCTCATTGCAAATTTCAACACTTGAAATTCCCGATAATTTTGCCCCTAGCATCCTATGACCTTGACGCAGTCCAACAAACCATAGTCCGCTAGTCAAGTTCAACCCGTCATTTCCTGATTGAATTAAACCCACCCGCACGACCCTTGACGCAGGCCAACAAAGCCGCACGACTACCCTAATCCAATCACATCATATGCTTATGCAGATAAGCACCAGTTAGCTACCGCACACTACGCCTTGACGCAGGCCAACAAACGTAGCACGAATGCTAACTACTACTTATCTGAAATGAGGAGGGCTACGACAGGTTTTTCTGAAAACCTATTGCGTAATGAACTTGATATCGTTGTAGAATCAAATGATTTTAAAATGGAGTGTTTATGAGGCTTTTCTAGTTTTGCTAAAGGAGTCACTCCCGGTGAAGGGATCGTCGGTCCTTTCCTCGTCGAATGAGGTGCGGGATATATCATATATATCACTGTGCAAAGCAAAAACTCTTAAAAGCAATCAAAAAAAAAACCGAGTGTGTAGCATCTGCCAGTTATTGCTAAAGGAGTCACTCCCGGTGAAGGGATCTCGGTCCTTTCCTCATCGAATATGGTGCAGGATATATCACATATACCTCTGTGCAAAGCAAGAACTGTAGTTACCTGTTTTATTTTGAAATTCGATTCTACAACATCTTAGGTTTCTTTTATTTCATTAATCACATTAATGAAGTCCCATCATTTAAGTACCTAAACATCACAGATAAATACGACGTACACTTATGCCATCCGCATTCGCCTCGATGTCCCCTCGTGCACCGTTAGGTTAGGTAACTAACGGCAGAGCGGGGCAGGGCTAGCGCGGGTGTAAAACATAAGTAACGCCTATATAATATATCATATATACTATATACTGTATCTATCACAGAACATCAGATGATCACATCACAGATATCGCAGCAGAAGAATCATATGAAATATTGGATATATAGGACGCCCGTGTTTTCAATACGAGCCAGTATAAAACACGGATTCCACGGTCGCGATGAATAGCCAAACCCACACCCCTAGACCCCTACGAGAGCGGCAAGCAACCCTACCAATTCTAGTGTTAGGAGACCCGGACTCGACTCCTCGAGTTGGTCTCCCACTGGACTCCAGAACCCGGTTACTTGTGCTCTCCTCCTTGGGTCTATCCTAGTGCGGAAAAGTAAATAATATACAAACGGTGACATCTTCCGCAACCTGGAAGTGCCCCAATAAAAGAATATTACATACAAGTTTTTACATGAATGAAAATGTAAAACACTCATCTCACATAAAAACCCCCGGCTATTCAAACACGACGATCCAATATAACATATCCAGCAACACATAACATCACATGTCATCAACGTAAGTAAATATGCGCATCCCAATTGTCGTTGACATATAGCAACGAAACCGGCGATATCATATATTACACTTACGGTCACAGAAAAGAAAGTGTAAAACTACAACAGTTGGAATCCGCAACCACCTCAGACATCGCATGCCTGACCAAATGAATTACTTAGACATCGCATGCCTAACAATTATAAACCCCGCATTTTAGTCTCAAAATCGAAAACACTTTTCAATATTCAAGTCGGGCAATTCAACAAGATTCCCGACATCCTGATCGAATACTCGTCGCAAACTTTAGTAGACGGCCGCACCCCCGATACCGTCGACGAAGTGCACCAAGGCGGAACACCGCTGCCGCGAGCACCCGAACGGATGCTTTCGGCAACGGGATTCTCCTACAGTCACTTGGTCGGGGCTATGGAGCGAGGCTGTCTATTAAGTTTACCCGGCGAGTATCCGCGTACGCTACGTGATTGCGACGGACTTTTGATCACATCAAAATTCCGTGGCAACCGATCAAGTGAGACTAAACTGCTATGTTTATAACATTCATTCAGTTATCTCATAACTCTTTGTGAATTCCAATTATTGTATCACATTCCAGATAATTAGAAAATGTTAGACTTTCCGATCGAACAATCGAACACCCAAGTTTTCCCGATACAGATCAACACATGAAATAAGTCTAACAACATTCAGTTCGTGCCTCAGTACCGACGGTCCAGCCGTAGAAGGGTCAAGCCAACGCCTCACATGTGGCACGCCGTACTGCCCCAAACCCGAAGGTTCAAAGGGCAGTTCAAGACGGTCACATAATCGAGTTAAGCTTTGTTGTCTTCTAGAGGGACCATCGCGTTACTTGCACTACTTAGAACGTCGTTAAACTACGGAAAAATCCAACACTTGGAAATTTCCCGACAGGGGAAAAATTGGGTATTTATATCCGGTCGAACTTTTTAACATATTCTAAAATTTATCCGGAAAGCCACATAGACAAAATCTGATACCCCGATCGAAATACCGAATCCCCAAAATAACCCCAGAAAATTCATCTCTTGAATAAATATTAAAAATTCCCAGAAAATCCAGCATAATAAAATAGGAGTTACAGTGCAAACAGTAATTGATGATGTCAGCATATGGCCGCGGAACCGCCGTAGAAGCCAAGCTTCTACCGCGGTTCCGCCGCATGTTGTACTGTTCATCAGAAACTTTTTGCGCCATAATTCTTAGATTTCCCTGCTGAATTTTTTAGCAATTTTTAATTTGGAAAAATCCACGTTTTTGAAAAAAGGACAGAGAGCATTTTTTGAGATGGGTTTCGGGTTCGTTCGGGTTTCAAATTCCGTCTAGACTTCGTCTAAGGCTCTAGCTAGGTTCTGATACCACTGTAGGGTTCCTAGGCACCCTAATGAGGTCTCACAAGGCATCGAACATGCCAATTTCAAAATCTACGGTGCCGAGAAACCCTAAACTACGGATCGTTGGCTAGATGTCTAGGCGAAAAGATAAACTAGTTAACACTTAACTAAGAGATATGGAAATACAACCTTTGTAGATCCGGTGCTCCACCTCCATAGCTCCGCAATGAGGTCTCCTCGCTGTCCAAGTCGAACCCCGGGCTCTAGCGTCGGCTTCATCGGAGAGTGGACGGGCTAGGTCATCGACGACGATGCCGAAGATGATCTACGTCGAGGCTTCGCTAGATCAAGCTCCAACTTCACCAAGTCCAAAAAACTTGTGAAGAGAACACACTCTACTACTTGGCAAGAGGTAGAGGATGAAGAAATAGGAAGTGGGTAGACTTTAGAATTGGATTTCTCACTTGTTTTCATCAATCACCATTGATGAAGCAAGCTTCTTCAAGGAAGAAGAAGAAGAGGAAGAAGATGATAAGTTAATTTCAAATAGAAAAGAAAATCCAAACTTATCATAATCCAACCATGGTTATGTGTAGAGATTAAACTAGGGTTAATGGAGTGGTTAGGGTTAAGCATGAGACAAAATGTCACTTTGGTCAAAGCTTCATGAAGCTTCAACTAGAATACAAAATTAGCAACCATTTTCTTTTTATGCTTATCATATTCCAAAATGAATAAATAAATAAGATAAAAGAATAAAACAAAACCCTAACCATTATCATGTAACCATGGTTTGATCTTTACACAAAAACCCTAGCATAACATGTATCATCAAACATGATACAAACTTGTGTACAAAAGTATATCACATATACAATGTGCACAACCGAGTGAAAAAATCCATTTAAAGTGAACCAATACTAGTTAACGCAAAGTAATATATCAAATATATAATTATGCATTAAATCATTAAATCAACACTTGATTTAACGATCCGGTTATATCGCATATAACCGACTAGTATCCAATGTATCGGCTTATCGAATCAACCCTTGATTCGATAACTAGGTTATATCGCATACAACCAATCGATACATTCATCGCGAGAATAGAATACGGTATCACATACACGCATTATTCTCGGTCCCGCACATATCTCATATGCGCTCCTATTTCGTTTCGCTTGAGCCAGGAAACCTCTGTGTAGGACTCTAAAGACTCGTCAATACGCCGGCAGCAGGCGATGATCATATCAAACACCCACAAGCCGCAAGCGGTCTGCTAAACGTAACGGCCACCCGGGTATTGAGCGATCTGAAGATCGACGAGCAAGCCCGCTCACACTCCAGTGAATCCAACCAGTAACACTACCGTACAGTCCGGTCTGATCGTCTGATATGTCGCATATCTCGCCTAGGGGTGGTAAACGTCAGACCCTAATAGCTCGATAAGTCGTGTCGATATGAGGTCTATAACAATTCGAGAAACTACTGGTAACACTTACCAGTAAATCTCAGCAACCCTGGCCAGGGATTTCCTGTTATAGCCAATCGAACACAGCGCAACATCAACTCCCTATACCGGGAGAGACGAATCCCCTCCTATCGCTCATTGCCTCCATGTGACTCGGGACTGTACCCAAAAACCACCGTTTTGCACGCCCTCTTGGACGTGGTAAGATGGAAATCAAAGCACAGTGGGAACCACACAAGACTCTATGACGATCTCGGGTCAACAGACTACTCTGTACCAGTGTCACCAGAGAACCGCCATCTGACGTGAGGTATAATACCATCTGGGAGTTCTCGGCGAGTCCGTCCAGTGTACCCAGTCTCTACTGAGCACCCGTATATCATCTCTGATGTCAAACACCGATGGATATGGGATCATCCATCGCCCATCTGTATGGGTCGAGAAGGTATACGCTAGTCTACTCTGGTATATCGATGCCCCGTCTCGATACACCCATGACTAGGGACTTTGAAGGATGTACTTATGGACCACCATGTCCCCACTAGTATGATCCGCATCATAGTCCAGGTAGTCAAGTACAGATCCTAAGGGATTTACCAACATGTAACAGAGAGACAAACAGTATACACGTTAAGGTAAAGTTCAACCAGATAGCATACTATCATGTCGAGCAAGAAAGTCCTCCCTATATATGTCCCAGCATCCACTACAATATACATCCAATGTACAGTAATGGCCTCTAGGGCATACATATAACTAACACATATATCCAACATTTCCCACGTTGGCATTATTCAATTCTGGTGCATCCCATTGCTTTATGTCATCCAAGTTTATTAGTGCACACTCTGTTCCACACACGGCTCTATCTGGTTGCTGGGACATACACATTGGGAATGAGAGAATTGTATCTAGTAGTGAGTGCAAGGGTTGCTCGATTGTTATTTGCGGACGGGAGTTATTCGCAGATTTCTTAGTGATTGATACTGTCAGTTATGATGTTGTCTAGGGACTGGATTTTCTTCGCATTTTTTATGCTCACATTGATTGTAGGGCAAAGAAAGTGATCTTCCGGATTCCTGGACATTCGGAGTTCATATTCTTGGAAGGTAGCAGATCTGTCCGGCCATTTGAATTTAGGTCTAGGCTGACGAGTGTCGTTCTTTCGTCAATGGTAGTAAACAAGGAAGAAGCACCAGCAGTAGTTCGGGATTTTATGGATGTGTTCGAGGACATCTCGGGTTTACTGCCAAAATGAGATGTGGAGTTCGCGATTGATCTTATTCCTGGGGCAGTGCCGATTTCAAAGGCTTATTATCCAATGGCACCGGTGGAACTGGAAGAGGTAAAGAAACAAGTTACCGAATTACTAGAGAAGGGTTGGATTCGCAGCAGTGATTCACCATGTCCAGATTTTCTAATCAAGAAGAAAGATGGCACGCGGAGGATGTGCATTGACTATTGGGAGTTAAATCGGGTGACTATTAAGAACAAGTACCCAATCCCTCGCATAGGCGAATTATTCGATCAACTCAGTGGCGCGAGAGTATTCTTGAAGTTAGATTTACGATCCGGGTATCATTAAGTTCGGGTGAAAGAAGAAGACATTTGCAAGACGACGTTCTAAACTAGATATGAACATTACGAGTACTTAGTGATGCTATTTGGAGTTACTAATGCACCGGCAATATTTATAGAGTTGATGAACCGGATCTTTTCGCCATTTCTAGATCAGTTCGTGGTTATTTTCATTGATGATATTCTGGTCTATTTGAGGAGCAAAAAAGAGCATGAACAACACTCGAGGATCGCACTACAAACGTTGAGACAAAAAAGTTATATGCTAAGATGGGCAAGTGCGAGTTTTGGCTCGAAAAAGTGAAGTTCTTAAGTCATGTTGTATCCGTAGATGGAATTGCCGTTGACCCCGAAAAGATTGCAGCTATTCATGATTGGCCTATTCCAAAGAATGTGGGGGAGATCGGAAGTTTTCTTGGGCTTGCTGGATATTATAGAAAGTTTGTGGAGAACTTTGCCTGGGACTAAGCTAACACGTAAGGAGGTACCGTTCGTGTGGACTAAGAAGTGTGCGTCATCTTTTGAAGTGCTGAAGCAAAGATTGATAACTGTTCCTATTTTGATAGTACCAGATAGTTCCGGAGGACTGGTTATTCACAACGACACATCAGGGAAAGGGTTGGGATGTGTTCTGATGCAGCATTAGAAGGTTATAGCGTATGCATCAAGGCAATTGAAGACCCATGAGAAGAACTACCCAACTCATGATTTAGAGCTAGCAGCAGTGATCTTCGCGCAAAAGATTTGGAGACACTACTTATTAAGCGAAAAAGTTGAAGTGTTTACGGATCACAAGAGCCTAAATTACGTATTCACCCAGAAAGAGCTCAAAATGAGACAGCGTAGATGGTTATATGTAACGCTTTAAAAATCATTTAGGGTAATTGTATGTTAATTAGTGATATAACTTATGTTTTCGATAAAACCTAGTTATACTTATTTTTCTATATAGATATAATTATACCTATTTTAATTATGTAATGGTTTATTTATGGGTGTTTTATTAGTTACTTATTTAATTGCCAGTTTATTTAATTATTTTCCTTAAGTATTTATTTTAAATATTATTTTAATAATACACTTACACACTAAATTAGTGATAATTACAAATTAGTATGGGTTAATACAGGTTTAGTGCACCATGATGTTCAGTCGAAAATAATGCATTCTGTAACACATCAATTTCCTCATTATTTTAATCATCTAAAGGTGTTTATTGTAAATATAACACGGATTACAAATTCATCTGCAAAATACCAAATACCACGTGCTATAGTTATAATCAACATTCTTTATAGGAAATTGTGTGTTTATTACATCCCGCATGATATTGTATATCTCAACACATTTTATCGAGATTGTGTGCGGAAAATTCTTCAGGTCAAAGAACCGGAATCACAAAAGTGCTGATAGAACACATCAAGTCAAAGAACCAAATACTGGCAGCAACCAAGCAAACATTATAAGATTCCAGACATCAAAAGAACAACCAAATATCAACACCAGAAGACTCCATGAAAATGAGCCAGCTATCTCTTCAAATGGCCGCGAAATCGCGACCGAGTTGGCCGAGTTGCCGCGGATCCGCGGCCGAGTCAGGGTGTCAGAGAAAGAGAAATCTCCAGAACCTTCTTCTCAACAACCTTGCCTCCTCAAGATGCTTAATTACCACGTGGCTCATTCTGGAAGACTCTGCATAACAACCTTCTTCTAGAAGTCTCCTTATAACAACCTTTTTCTAGAAGGCTCCTTGTAACAATCTCATTCTAGAAGGCTCTCCCTAACAACCTAGCTCATTCTAGAAGACTCTCTCTAATAACCTAGCTTTGGAGGGAAGATTCATTTGAAATTTATAAAAGGGGATCTAGATTTAAGGTTGAGGGTTGTTCATTAAATTGGTTGTTGAATATTGAGCCAAATTTGCACAAGTTGAGTGACACAACTTGTGATCCAATCCAAACCCTAACCCAAATCCAATTCCAAAGCCAAATCAAGATCCATTGAGAAGCAAATCAAGCGAGCAATCAACGATCCTTCATCGCAACGCCGATCATCATCCGAGCAAGAGATCTACGACGATCCACGACTCACGGCAATCGAGCTTTGCAAAGATCGACGACAAATTCACTTCTTCAAAGGAGCGATCGAGACCTTAATCTTTGTCACGACCCAAATTTGGCCCGTAACCGGTACTTAAACTACGTAACGTCTACAGGCATACACAACTCAAGTAAGCCAAAACCCAGAAATCTAAACCACCCAAAACTGGATCAACGAAGAAAACATAGTTTTAAACATTCGGAAATTTTCAAGTTAAAATCTTTAAGTTTAGTTTTCGTTCTTAAAAATTTCGGCAGCACCTCCTTTGTAAAAACTAACCCCGAAAATGGGTACAACATAGATAATAATAAAAGCATCCCAAACGGGAGCAAATCACGCCCAACGGCGGAGACAACCACCACAACATATATACGACGCCGAAGCGAAGAAATATAAAGAAAACTACATAAAGAAGTAAAACTTTTCAACAAAACCGGCTCCCACGAGCACGGCACCCAGAGTCACCACAAAATATAACACTGAATCCTCACAAGTCGTCTCTAAGTCATATACAGCATAGTGGTAGATGGAGAATACTAGATCCAACAAAAAGATATACAATGTACAAACAGATAACCGCAAACCCACCTAAAAGCAAGGCCTCACAGCTAACCATAGCGGTATCCGCAAAAGTAGATATGATAAGACGCCCTACCGCGACTACTCAAAGGGTAAGTCCTGCAAAATACTGTGGCACAACGGGGGTGAGTTGCCAACTCGTGAATAGTAAATAACATCATACAGTAATCGCAAGTATGCACGAACAACGATCTATCTATCACATGTAATCCGATAGCATAAGTATGATAAGTGAATATGCAACAATCATGTAAAGGTACATCATCAGGGTACTACAACTACATGAAGCAAGGCATATCAACATAATCCTGAGTGTGGGATGATATAATATAAAATCTCATGCAAAATCATCAGCATGGAAAAACACCAGTGTCCCTCACTGACACATCTAATCCCAAATGCTCAGGCACCGCATCCTCAGATCGGCCCTCACATCCTGTAAGTCTCATGGAACCTGAGTGTTTATCATCGACACCCGAAATATCATAAAAACATGTACATATATATATATATATATATGTAACATTTCCAAATAATAAAATATTATTTTTGGGAATTTTTATAATTTAATATTATTTTAATGAATATTTTAATATTCCGGTATAATTAAATACAAATAAATGGGGGAAAATTAAGGAAAATTCTAAAATAGGGTATTTTATGGAATTATGCCATTTTAAAGTTTTTATGTTTAGTTTGACACTAATTTAGTGCTAATCGCGATTAAAAATCGCTAATCGGATTTTTGGCATTTTTGTGCAAAACATGCACATATCATTTTGGACTTGTGTTACATTATTCTTACCATGGCTTTTACTTTGTGTCTACTATTTGAATGAGAAGGTTTTGGAAAAGAAAAGAAAAGGATTTTGAATAAAGAAATAGGTATGGTGAGAGTGAGGGTAGGTGAGGGTGTTGACCTAGCCATTCCCTCTCATTTCTTCATCACATTTCTCTCTCCCTCCTCTCTAGAGCTGCTGCTGCTCTTGCTCTTCCCTTTCCCTCCATCATCTTCAATCCCCCAAAACACTACAAAAATCATCTCAAAACCCCACTCCCTCTTCACAAAATATGCTTACAAGCTCGAGAGGATAGCATTGGACTAAGGAAGAGTGGATCTAGAGGACTTTGAGCAACTCCAGAAAGTTCTTGAGTTGCCAAAGGAGGTAAATTCTATAACCTTAGAGTAGTATTTCAATTCCTTGTGCATCTATACTAGTTTCATATCGATATGGTGTCGTTTGGTGGATTTGTGAAACATCAAGTTAGGGTTTAGGGTTTGATCTGAAATCAAAGTGAAATTGAGGCTTGTGGTGACCCTAGAACCCCTCGTGTGATGTTATATTGGACCAAAACCTGGCACTAGAACAAGAATACGGATTTATAGAATCGATATCGGGGAAAACTGGAAATCTGTCACTGTTTTTATTGATCTGCTTTAACCCGAGGCACCTGAAAATAAAATTGACTTGACAGAGAGATGTGCAGGCACCCTGGAACCAACACCCAAAACCCTAGCCCCTATCTCTTTCCCCAGGCCGCAGATTTAATCCTTCTGACTGCAATTTGTGGCTAGAGCAGGAGGGTTTTGCCTCGTTTTTTGTGCAGGGCCTTATCTCCAGTAAACTTGACCCCTGGCATGTATAGATTTGTCTAATTTGACCTAGGGTGAAATCTGGAGCCTATTTCCTATGTTGCTGTTTTGGATTTGTGTTTCCATATTTCCGTATTGTGAATTCTGAGTTTACGTACTCGACTACTTGGCATTTATACGACGATATCGAGGGTTGATGGTTTTGGAAGCGTTGTCCATAGGTTCTCACCAATAGATCATAGCATATCGTTTTAGGTTTCGTGTGCCGTTTTAGTCTTGAATTGGTTTTGATATGCATTTGCGATACGTTAATGTGTAGGTACCCATGAAGACTTCGGGATGACAAGCAAAAGCATAGTGACGTCGACGGATAAAGACGTAAGGTGAGTAGATTTATATCTACGGGGAGAAGTCGGGTGGATGGCGTATAGCACCCCCGCAGTCCGTGGTGATGTATACGAATGCGTATACACACATATATTTATTATGCGTTGTTTGGAATTATTGATGATAATGATGCATTGGTGTAGTATAGTGCGAAACCATAGAGTAGTGGTTGCACTCACACATACACGTACACATATACTTGCATACATTCTTTCATTTATCTGTGCGCATATGGAGGTGTGTATATCTACACATGGGTATGGGATTATGTGTTCATATACGGGATTGAGGATGATACGTGGGATTGAGATGAGTCGATGATGTTTGATTGAGGCCGTGAGATTCGGCGATATGACCGAGTTCGTATTTGAGATGCGACATATTGGCTTTAGCGGGCCTTTGGGCATGTGTTTTACCCCGCATTCATATTTATATAGATGGTATCGATGGTACTAGACTTAGACTTGTACCCTAAATTATGTGATATGATGGTAGTGATACCTGATATGTGATGAGATGAATGTGATATTGACCCGTACCCAGCTATTGGATGCCGTACGACGATTTACCGTACGAGCTTTATATTGATGTTAGATCCGTACTCATGACTCGAGGATGTTATATGATATATCGTATCGTACGTGATACTATTTAGGCGAGATCACCGACTATTGTATATATATTTGTATATCGACTCAGATTTAGGTTGTTTCCTTACCCCTCCCGATTGACTAGAAAGTTGGGTCCGTAGTTCGCATAGTAGGCGTTAGACTAGACCGGAGTCATACCTATTTCAAAACTAACGAATCGGGGATATTTTAAACTTAGGCAAAAAGGGATTCTACGAATATTTTCAAACGTAGCATCTGTTCTTAAAACACCGTAGCCCTTATTTTACCAAAAACCCCGATTTGTCTTATTTCAAAAGGCAAGGCTGCTTGATATAGTTTTTGAGGTAGATTCTTTACTGTTGCGTTGATTGTTCGATTCCGCATACTCATGCTATTTGCATTGCATTGCTTGCGTTTATTGTTATATATTACAGTCATGCTGCTAGGACACCGACACCATTATCAATGATGCGTATGTTCCACGTACACTTGTTGCCGGCTCACACACTTCATCATCGATAATTGCCATGTCACTACACTGTAGTACTGTTGCATTCGGTATATGATTCTTGCATGACAGACTGATATGCTTACATTTCTTTTACATGTCATATACATCATGCTTTCTGATTATACGCATTGAGAGTTGCTATTTCCATGATATTTCTGGATTTGGGAACCGTGGGTATTTCAAAAGAGAATATGTCATTGCTTTAAAAACCCGGTTACCTTTGATTATGATATTTCAGTGCGTCCACCATGTATTTTCTCGGTGCTGAGAGCGACATGTGAAACCCGATTCGAGGAGCGGACGAGCCGATTGCGGGTACATGGTGGACCCGGTATGGTTCCCCTCGGCAAGATGATCGAAGGATTTTGCCGATTGAGCCTGGAGGTGGGTGAGTACCTACCGGTGATTGGTTGGACCTGGCGCTTATCCGGAGGATACCGACCAGAGTCGATATATGGATATGGGCGTACTGTTGGGGCCGAGGGCCTATTCCGCAGATGGAGCCCGTGGGCTGGTCCAGACTGACGGAGCCCGTTATATGAGGATTTTCGTGCCGATCCTGGGCACAGTTTTCATGATGTTTTCGAGTGTCGATGCTGGACACTCCGGTTCCATGATTTTGACGTGTCGCGAGGGGCACAGGTGGTTTATATCCTCATATTTCCATGCATATGCTGATGATATTTACGTGTATGATGGTTATTGTCATTGGGTGACGAGTGGACAGGATCCACGTACATGCAGATTTGATTACACTGATATTAGCTCACATTTATGATATGCTATTACCTGAGGCATTGGCACGAGCACTTGGCACTACACTTATGTATAGAGATTACATTGCCAGTTAGCATGCTTCAGACTTGTTCATATTGAGGTTTATGTTTATCTGATTGTATTGACCTAGGATGGGTCATACATTCGATCTCTGCTTGTAGATATTTTCTATTCACGAGTTGGAAACTCACCCCCGTTGTGCCACAGTTCTTGCAGGTTTTTGCCGTACAGATTCTATAGCGCCATTTCTGGCACATTGCTTACACATGGGTGACTTGCTTGGGTAGGTGGGTTCTCTTGTATCAGAACCGCTATTGTTTCGGTATTATTCATTGTATCTAGAAATTCCATCAACCAAAACTTATATATTGTTTCAGACTTAGAGACAGTGATGTATTATTTTGACCTTAGAGTCGCGCTTGTAGTATTACGGTTTTCTGGCTATTTTGAGTTTCTTTTTGGGTTTTGATCCTCGCCCTTTGGCGTTGTATATTATTATTGCTTGCGTGGTTGTGACCGTCGATTGACGAAGAGCTAGCTCCCGCTTGGGGATGCCTTTTATCATTTCATATATATTATTCTTGTTGTACCCCGTTCGGGGCCAGTTTTTTTACAAAGAAAACTCTACCGAAATTTTCAGAAAAGACTACACATTTTAAAAAAAAATGCATATTCGGCTTAGTTATTTAAAAGCTTGATTTCAAAACATGTTTCTTTACTTATTAAAAACCAGTTTCCTTTATTTACTCCTTAAAATGGTTTTAGATTTCTGGGCTTTTGGCTTACTTGGGTCAGATGGAGTCCTATAGACTTCATATGGTTTAAGGGCCAGTCACGTGCTCTTTCGGGTCGTGACAAAGTTGGTATCAGAGCGCTAGGTTGACCTTGGTTCGAGTCTAAGTTTGACTATGTGGAGCCTAGGGCGTTATCTATATACGGAACTTAGGCTTGACCTTACGGAACTTAGACTTAGTCGAGGGGGTATTATACCCGAACTTTCGTCGCATAGGATGACCCTTGGTTGATGGAGTAGGTAGCTTGAGTAGAGGGACGTACCGTACGTATGTTCCGAGGCATACTTACGATACGCCACTCCGCTTAAGAAACCTTAGGATGTACATTTCCTTGCACCGTATTATATTCCTTCCTATGATCTATCCTTATCGATACTGGTTATGGTTTTGCTGCCATGATTGCACGGGCAGATTGAGCTACGGCTCGAGTTGCGTCAGCATGAGCTCGTCGTGGACGAAGACTGACTAGGACGTATTTCCAAAGACATACGATTGCATGTTGAGGCGTCGTCTTATTATGCTTTCGCGCCATGAGCGTTGGACTGATCGCTTTTGCGAGATTTCTCGGGCATACCGATCGGTACCGGAGGATTGAGCCACTGATAAAGGCCAGCCAGGATGTGATGACCATTGATATGTCGCTTATTCATGATGATTGAGACGCTGTTCAGCGTACAGACGAATGAGCCAGTTGCTGCTGCGAATGATGAGATATCGCCCGGATGATTGGAGCTATTGCAGCATGAGCATATACTTAGAGATATGATGTGAGTCGCTAGTCACCGAGGATGAATGACTAGGACATGTGGTTCGTTCGCTTACCTCGAGGCGAGGTCATCAGGTAGATTGATTCCAGCTAGAGACGACTTCACGTAGATTCGTTGAGAGTCGATTGAGACGATCGAATGTCAGGAACCCATTTTCCAAGTTTAAAGTATTCGGAAAGACATGCAAGCGATTCTATGGACCCTCTAGAAGAATGAAACCCTAACTCGATATAATGACCGTGTGAAAGCCTTTGAACCTTAGGGTTTGCGGCAGTTCCGCGGCGCTATTAGTGAGGCTTGGGTTTGCCCTTCTACGGTTGGACCACCGATGCTGTGGTATGTACTCAATACTATTAAACTGTACCTAAGGTGTTGAGCTCTTGGGGGATTATGAGGTTCTGACGAGTCGATCGGATGGTTCGACATCCTTCGGATATTGTGATGGGACACACTGTTTGGGAGACTCCAGATACGAGCATAGCCGTTGGAGCGCAGTCCATGCAGCCACGATGGGATGAGTCCGAACCGGTCGATATGGAAGCAGAGTGGAGTAAAGAGTTCGCATGAGATTTCAACGAGATGACGTTCCACTCCGCTGACATCAGAGATGCGATATGCACGCTGAGGACGTGTTCGGCTAGATATCTTCTACTGAGTGATGAAGATACCGAGTTCGTGATTTCGATTCCTTGTGAGGGACTTTGGATGGACCGTAGCCGAGGGCATTGCAGTGCGCAGATAGAGACACGACGGCGAAATGGTCGATGATACAGATAATCGGGACAAGAAGTTCGTGCGAGATGTAGACGAGCTGTTACTACACCCCGTTAAGATTAAATGTCGGATATGCATACAGAGGCGCTGGGATGCGACCGGCTTTCGAGTAGATGTTGTACTGAGGACGCAGATGTCCAGAGAGCGAGAAAAGATTACGCCAGAATACCAGCCTCCATACAGTTTGGCTTAGGCGAGATCAGAAGAGACCTTGAGCAGGATTCCTTCCAGTACACTGCTGCAATAAGATTTGCACCAGGAGCAGATGTGTGATGTGCATTCAGAAGACCAGAGGTCGGCGCCAGAGATGTGCTGCTTTACGAGCGATCGTGAGGATTGACCGAGAGATGACCAGAGAAGTGCCAGAACGGAATTGTTCCCATTAGCACACCTGACCGGGCCGATGAGCCGATGGATTGCGAGATTGGTAATCCACGGGGAAGATAAGGAACCAGAGACAGAGGAGACCAGCCGCGAGCAAGAGGCAAGTAGATATCTTGCGCCACTAGCATTGGATGTGTAAGTGCACGGCGGCGCCCCGGCCGTCAATCCGACGGCCAAATGCGGAAGCGGAGATAAACTTTAATTTTCTTGAACTGGCAAACCGCCGCGCACTAATACCCGGATCGAACCATTAATTAGTCCTAGCTATCTACAAGAATGGGAATAGAGATATACCGACGATCCAAGTCTTCCGGTCTTCTCATCATCGTCCCGATCTCCTGCGGAATGTCCCGTCGTCACCACCTTGCCAGAAGGGCACCACATCGCCTACTTCTTTTACGGGCTCCCACCTCAATGCCGAGGCAACTCGGGCACGAAGCCGGCTACTCGACGTACCCAAGATTTACTGTAGAATGTGTAGTGAAGAAGTCTCATTTTGGGGTTGTGGAATTGCCATTTTGGTGGAGGAAATAAAGGATGTTTTTGGATGAACAAGAAAGCATTTTTCCTTGGCACCATGAGAACCAAAATTGCCACACACACATAATGAAATGAATCCCATCCCTTGCCAAGGAATGGCCGGCCCCCCCTTTGTGTGTGATTGGAGAGAGAAAGAACAAAGACAAGGGGGTGGGTGGAAAGTGAGTGATGATGAAAAGTCAAATGATCACAAGGAAATCCACACTCCATCAACAACATCAACTCAACAAAGTCAAGCCATCATGATAGCTAGAAGTCAAGGTCAATGAGAGACTATCATGATACAACAATAAGCAAAGACCCCCTCCACAAATACTTATTTGCAACAATGCAAATAAGCCCTCCTCCACCAATCTTCGGCCAATGAACGGAACAATGGAAATCGGCCGAAACGGAAAGCAAACTGGCAACTCCAGAAAACTGGTCCCGTAATAAATTACAGAAAAACCCCGATACTGTGCATACACACCCGCATCTGTATTTCGACCGAAATACAAATGCAATGAGACAAAATCTACATTGTACTATACTAGGATCCGGCTTAAACCAAAGCCGGCTAGTAATATCCGTTCGATCCTGATCCGTGCAATACCGCACGTATCTGATCGAACCCTGCCATATAACCATACGGCCTATAGTACAAACTGTCCGATCCTGATCCGTGCAATACCGCACGTATCTGATCGGACCCTGCCATATCTCCATACGGCCTCTACAACCTTTCGCCCGAAAGCTGAGTAACTGAATATGGGGGACTCTAAAGACTCGTCAACACCTTGGTTGTGGATTTAACCACTAGCACGTTAGAGGTATAAGCCAATACATAACGGGTTACCAGGTATTGACCAAAAGGGACGTCTGTGAGCGAACTCAGCCTGACTCCCTACTGAGCCTGTCAGTGACAATATCCGTACAGTCCGGTCCGTTCGTCTATGAGCATCGCATGGCGGGCCTAGGGGGTTGGTAAAAGTCAGACCCCCAAAAGCGGTACAAGTCGTGTCGGAGTGTAGCCCAGAACACCCTGAGATACTACTGGAATACCTACCAGTAAATCTCCTTGCCTCGGCCGAGGGCTTCGTGTAATGGCTCTCCTAGACACAGCATGACCTCACCCCCAATACCGGGAGAGACGAACCCCTGAAGATACGCTCACTGCCTCCATGTGGCTCGGGACTGTACCCAACTAAAACCTGTTTGCACGACTCTTTTGAGCCGTGGTAGGGTAGTAATCAAAGTACAGTGGGAACTCACACGAGACAAATGACGATCCCCAGGTCGATGAACTAACCTGCACACATGTCACCAGGGAACTGCCATCTGACGTCTGGTATATGACCAACTAGCATGTTCCCGGCGAGTCCTGTCCGGTGTACTCATAACCCAATGAGCACCTGTATACATCTTAGGTGAACCAACTGACACCAGTGGCTTGTGAGACCGGCCACCGCCCCTCGTCGGGGTCTCGACTGTATACACTAGTCTACTCTGGAGAATCGATGCCCTGTCTCGAATCTCCCACGACTAGGGACCTTTTAAGGATGTGCTTATAGACCCCCAGCTCCCACTTATATGATCGCCCTCATACTGCTGGTGGTCAAGCAAGAATCCTAGGGGCTCTATCAACGTGCAATAGCAACTTGTCAGGTCACCTATAGCAGTACACGATGATAAAGGTAAACCAGATAGCATACTATCATCTCGAGTAAGACTGTCCTATCGGGATAGGTCCTCCATCAATCATTGCAATCACGTACCTGTGACCTAATAATTGACTCTGAGGGCATTATCTCCAACAGGATGTACCGACACCTTCTCGACTTCGAAGGAGGATATACCGACGGCGGTATTTATGATCTGTGATTTTGTAGTTTGATTATCACGTATCCATCACTTTGGATTTCGGTATTTTAGGCGATCTATTTGCATGATTTAGTCTTGATGACTGAGTTCCATAATATTTGATTTTATGCACCATGGTTGCACTTACTGGGTATTTATACCTTGCGTATAGTTGTTATTCTTGAGGTATTGATTGTGATTTCATGCCTACTTTATGCCGGTGATTCGATCTACGCTTCCAGCATAGTTTTCATGCACTTTTAGTGTTTTGATTTGATTTGTGCACGCTGATGCACGCGGTTGTGAGATTTTCCATCGCGCTACACCTGATTTTTTTATTGAGCCGCATTATATCGTCGATTTTGACCCTGATATTGATGATTGATTCTTGCACTCCGTGCTTTTGATTGGACTTACGCATGTTCGGCGTTGCTATTGGATTTCGTGGTTCCATGCATGTTGAGTGTGCAGGGTTTAGATTTTCATTCGTGCACGATGGATGCACCGATTTGGATTTTCGCGCATGTTGGGCGCATGTTTTGGGATACGATTTTGGGTGCACACCAGATGCACTAAATCGAGATTCTTCGTGCATGTCAGATGTGTAAGGTTCCTAGACACCCTATAGAGGTCTCACAAGGCATCGAACATGCCAAATTTAAAAATTATGGTGCCGAGAAACCCTAGTTAACGGATCATTGCTAGATGTCTAGGCGAAACTGCAAACTAGTTAACACTTAACTACTTGGATATGGAAATTACAACCTTTGTAGATCCGGATATCCACCTCCACGGCTCTGCAACGAAGTCTCCTCACTGTCCATGTCGCACTCCGGGCTCTAGCGTCGGCTTCATCGGAGAATCGGGTGAGCTAGGTCGCCGGCTTCGTGTCAAAGACGATCTACGTCGAGGCATCGCAAGTTCAAGCTCCGACTTCACAAAGTGATGAAACTTGTGAAGAAAACACACTCTACAACTTGGCTAGAGGTAGAGGATGAAGAAATAGGAGGTGGGTTCTCTTTAGAATTGGATTTCTCACTCTCAAGCTCAAGTTGCCATTGATGGACCTTGAGCTTTTTGTTGAAGAAAAAGATGAAGATCAAGAAAGAAATATGATAAGTACCTTTAAAATAAAAAGAAAATGGAATACTTATCATAATTCTTACTAGGGTTAAGTGTAGAGAATCTACCATGGTTAATGGATGGGTTAGGGTTAAGCATGAGTCAAAGCTTCATGAAGCTTCAACAAAAAGACAAATAAAGCCACCATTCCTTTTAAACTTATCCAAGTAAATGAATAAACAAATAAATGAATAAATAAATATGCAAAACCCTAATTATCATAATAACCATGGTTTAATACTATTCACTTAACCCTATGATCATGTATCATCAAACATGATACAAAAAGGTGCACAAAAGTATATCACATATACAATGTGCAATCCAAGTGAGAAAAATCCGTTTAAAGTGAACCAATACTAGTTAATGCAAAGTAATATATCAAATATATAATTATACATTAAATCATTAAATCAACATTTGATTCAATGATCCGGTCATGTCGCACATAACCGACTAGTATCCAATGTATCGATTTATCGAATGAACAATTCGATAACTAGGTCATATCGAATATAACCAATCGAAACATTTATCGCGAGAATGAAATGCGGTATCACATACACGCGTTATTCTCGGTCCCGCACATATCTCATATACGCTTCTATTTCGTTTCGCTTGAGCCAGGAAACCTCTGTGTAGGACTCTAAAGACTCGTCAATACGCCGGTAGCAGATGATGATCATATCAAACATCCACAAGCCGCAAGCGGTCTGCTAAACGTAACGGCCACCCGGGTATTGAGCGATCAGAAGATCGACGAGCTAGCCCGCTCACACTCCTGCGAATCCGACCAGTAACACTTACCGTACAGTCCGGTCTCTTCGTCTGATACGTCGCATATCAAGTCTAGGGGTGGTATACGTCAGACCCCAATAACCCGATAAGTCGTGCCGATGTAAGGCTCATAACGGGTCGAGAAACTACTGGTAACACTTACCAGCAAATCTCAGATCAGCCCTGGCCAGGGACTTCCCTGTTACGGCCAATCGAGCACAGCGCAACATCTACCCCCAATACCGGGAGAGACGAAACCCCTCCTATCGCTCATTGCCTCCATGTGACTCAGGACTGTACCCAAAGACCACCGTTTTGCACGCCCTCATGGACGTGGTAAGGTGGAGATCAAAGCACAGTGGGAATCACACAAGACTCTATGACGATCTCGGGTCTACAGACTATCCTGTACAAGTGTCACCTGAGAACTGCCATCTGACGTGAGGTATAATACCATCTGGGAGTTCTCGGCGAGTCCGTCCAGTGTACCCAGTCTCCACTGAGCACCCGTATACCATCTCTGATGTCAAACACTAATGGATATGGGATCATCCATCGCCCATCACATGGGTCGAGAAGCGTATACGCTAGTCTACTCTGGTATATCGATTCCCCGTCTC
The DNA here is from genome assembly GCA_030015575.1 of Agapanthus africanus. Taxonomy (NCBI): domain Eukaryota; kingdom Viridiplantae; phylum Streptophyta; class Magnoliopsida; order Asparagales; family Amaryllidaceae; genus Agapanthus; species Agapanthus africanus. Next base: position 427,771,230 of record CM057345.1, on the reverse strand, counting down.
GATACACCCACGACTAGGGACCTTGAAGGATGTACTTATGGACTACCATGTCCCCACTATTATGATCTGCATCATAGTCCAGGTAGTCAAGTACAAATCCTAAGGGCTTTACCAACATGTAACTATAAGACAGTATAAAGAGACTAGTGTACATGTTAAGATAAAGTGCAACCAGATAGCATACTATCATGTCGAGCAAGAAAGTCATCTCTATATATGTCCAAGCATCCAATATAATATACATAATCTGTACAATACTGGCCTCTAGGGCATACATACAACTAACAATCTCCCACTTGCACTAGGGCCAGCTGCTGTAGTATCTCATACCGAGCATCCCGAAGAGTCTCTCAAACTGTATCTGGGGAATGGCCTTCGTGAGTGGATCCGCCGTGTTGTTCTTCGTGTCAACTTTCCTGACCTCGATCTCCCGGCGATCAACTATCTCCCGGATCAGGTGATACCGCCTCAGAATATGCCTGGACCGCTAATGGGACCTTGGTTCCTTGGCCAAAGCCACCGCTCCATTGTTATCGCAATACAAAGGTATTGGACGCTCAATGGATGGAACCACTCCAAGTTCAGAAATGAACTTCTTGATCCAGACAGCCTCTTTGGCAGCATCGTTGGCAGCGATGTATTCAGCCTCCATCGTCGAGTCTGCCACGGTTTCCTGCTTGGAACTCTTCCAGCTAACCGCCCCTCCGTAAAGGGTAAAGACAAAGCCCGACTGCGACTTAGAGTCGTCCTTATCACTCTGGAAGCTCGAATCGGTAAAGGACTCCACTTGGAGTTCTCCGTTACCATACACCAAGAACATATCTCTAGTGCTTCGCAAGTACTTGAGAATGCTCTTTACAGCTGTCCAGTGACTCTCTCCAGGATCAGCTTGATACCTGCTCACTACACTTAGTGAGTATGCTACATCGGGTCTGGTACATAGCATCGCATACATGATAGAGCCTACTGCCGAAGCATAGGGTATCCCTTGCATGCGAGCTCTCTCCAAATCAGTCTTAGGAGACATCTCTTTGGAGAGAGTGACTCCAGAGATCGTGGGCAAGTTCCCACGCTTGGACTCTTCCATACTAAACCTCTTTAGTATGGTGTCAATGTACCTGGATTGGGACAATCCCAAAATCTGTTTGGATCTATCTCTATAGATCCTAATTCCCAATATGCAGGAGGCATCACCAAGATCTTTCATTGAGAATCTTTGTGATAAGAAGAGCTTGACCGCTTGCAGCATAGGAATATCATTTCCTATCAAGAGTATGTCGTCTACGTATAATACGAGGAAGACAACCTTACTCTCTGCCACCTTCTTGTAGACACAAGGTTCATCTGGATTTTTGACGAAATCAAACTCTTTGATAACGACGTCAAAGCAGATGTTCCAACTCCGCGATGCTTGCTTTAATCCATAAATGGATTTAAGCAGCTTGCATACCTTCCCGCTGCTCCCACTATCTACGAAGCCCTCTGGCTGAGTCATGTACACGCACTCTTCTAAATCACCATTTAGAAAGGCGGTCTTAACATCCATTTGCCAGATTTCGTAGTCATGAAAGGCAGCAATGGCAAGCATGATTCGGATGGATTTAAGCATAGCCATTGGAGAAAAGGTTTCGTCATAGTCTACACCTGGTCTTTGACGAAAACCCTTTGCTACAACTCTAGCTTTGAAAGTCTCCACTTTCCCATCTACACCAAGTTTCTTCTTAAAGATCCACTTGCTCCCAATGGGTTTTACCCCTTCAGGAGCAACTTCCAAAGTCCATACTTTGTTGGTGTACATGGAATCCATCTCGGACCGCATAGCATCCAGCCATTTCACCGAGTCCCTACTCGTGATGGCCTGCTCGAAGCTAGTTGGGTCATCATCCTCCATGATGCAATCCTCGCTCCCACCATCCATGAGAAAACCGTAGTATCTCTCAGGTTGGCGAGGAACCTTACTAGATCGGCGGAGAGGCTGGGGTTCATCGGGAACTACGGAATCCTCTGGTTCAACCAAATCTTCTGTTGTAGTCTGTGTCGCTGGAACCTCTTCCAGTTCTACCTCAATGCCACTTATTTGTTTCATAAGAAAACTTTTTTCTAAGAAAGTGGCATGTCGAGAAACAAACACCTTTTGTTCCTCGGGGTGGTAGAAGATATACCCTTGTGAATTTTTGGGATATCCTACAAACTTACATAAGACAGATCTTGCCTCGAGTTTGTCCGGATTTTGTCTTTTGACATAGGCTGGACAACCCCATATCTTAATATAATTAAGATGTGGTCTCTTCCCTTTCCATATCTCATATGGAGTGGTAGGCACTGATTTGGTAGGAACTCTAATCAATAGGTCCATGGCTGTCTCAAGCGCATATCCCCAGAAGGAAATAGGTAACTCAGCTGTACTCATCATTGAGCGCACCATATCTAATAGGGTGCGGTTTCTCCGTTCAGATACACCGTTGTGCTGTGGTGTATAAGGAGGAGTCAGCTGAGATAGAATCCCATTCTCTTTTAGGAAGTCCAGGAATTCATTGCTCAAGTATTCACCTCCTCGATCAGATCGAAGGATTTTAATACTTTTTCCGGTTTGGTTCTCAACTTCTTGTTTATATTCCCTAAATTTCTCAAAAGCTTCTGATTTGTGTTTCATCAGGAACACATACCCGAACCTAGAGAGATCGTCAGTGAATGTAATGAAGTATGAAGAACCATCCCTGGCATGTGTAGACATAGGACCGCATACATCACTATGTATCAGTCCTAAGAGTTCGGTAACTCTTTCTCCGTGTCCCGTAAACGGAGTTTTGGTCATCTTGCCTTTGAGACATGACTGGCAAGTGTCATAAGATGAAAATTCAAACGGATTTAAATATCCATCTTTATGCAACTTAGCTAGTCGTGTCGTATTGATGTGACCCAGTCTACAATGCCACAAGAAGGATTCGTTGAGTTCAGAACTCTTCCTCTTGTGTGTGTTTGTTATACTCAGAACTGTTGATTGATTTAGAACATAAATGCCATTGCATAACATGCCTGATCCAACCAACTTTTGGTTACGGAAAATGTTCATAACATTGTCCTGTAATACAAAATTATATCCCTCTTTACTTAATAAAGAAACCGATATAATGTTGCATATCAGGTTCGGCATGTAATAGCATTCGTTCAGAACCAATGTATTTCCAGTTGGTAATACAAGGTGATATTCTCCGACAGTCTTAGCTGCAACAATTGCACCATTTCCAACTCTAATGTCTTTATCACCTTCTCCAAGTTCTCTACCTTTCCTAAGCCCATGTAACTGATTACATATATGGGATCCTGACCCGGTATCTAATACCCAGGACGTAGAGCAAATAGAGAAACAGTTCTCAGTAACGAACACACCCGAAGAAAATGCATCAACATGTACTTTCTTCATTCGGGTGGCATGGGAATCCTGGTATTCCCCTATATCCTGTTCATTCCTATAACTCTTATAGGAAAGAACGGAACCAATGTTCCCCAGCACAGTATAACATGCGGGTTCGGTCAATACATCCATATTATTATCTTTATTAAGGCATGAAATGGTCGCTACCTGGAGAGAGAGAGAAGAAAACACTTTAGCGTAAGCTCGTGCAAGATCAGATTGGTTATTATCTTATCTAATCAGGATGGCTCCCACTGCTTTTTATCAAATCTTCCTCCAAACCCTAAAAGGAAAGACTAGCCGGGATTAATTACACACTACAAGTTCGCCAATCTTTCAGCCAGGCCAGTGTCGGTACTTTGAGGGAAGTCCCCCGTGCTTTCGCACGAACCTAATTAATGTAAACCTCGTTTTCCCAGAGGCGTAACCCCGTTAACACCTTTCTAGACACCTACTTGATCAGCTAATTGCAATGTGTAAAACTCTCCCAGGAGTAACTCTTACTCGCAGTGGGTATCGGGATCCAACTATCTCATAGAAGGTATGCAATCTCATTGCAAATTTCAACACTTGAAATTCCCGATAATCTTTTGCCCCTAGCGTGCTATGACCTTGACGCATGCCAAACAACCCATAGTCCGCTAGTCAAGTTCAACCCGTTATTTCCTGATTGAATTAAACCCACCCGCACGACCCTTGACGCATGCCAAACAACGCCGTGCGAATACCCTAATCCAATCTGCATCATATGCATAAGCAGATAAATACTAGTTAGCTACCGTACACTACGCCTTGACGCATGCCAAACAACCGCAGCACGAATACTAAATAGTACTTATCTGAAATGACGGAGGGCTACGACAGGTTTTTCTGAAAACCTATTGCGTAATGAACTTGATATCGTTGTAGAATCGAATGAAGTTTTAAAAATGGAGTGATTTTGAGGCTTTTCTAGTTTTGCTAAAGGAGTCACTCCCGGTGAAGGGATCTCGGTCCTTTCCTCGTCGAATGAGGTGCGGGATATATCATATATATCGCTGTGCAAAGCAAAAACGCAAAAGCAGTCAAAAGCAAACCGAGTGTGTAGCATCTGCCAGTTATTGCTAAAGGAGTCACTCCCGGTGAAGGGATCTCGGTCCTTTCCTCGTCGAATGAGGTGCGGGGTATATCATATATACCGCTATGCAAAGCAAGAACTGTAGCTACCTGTTTTATTTTAAAATTCGATTCTACAACATCTTAGGTTTCTTATCTTTCATTAATCACATTAATGAAGTCCCATCATTTAAATACCTAAACATCACAGATAGATATAACGTACACTTATGCCATCCGCATTCGCCTCGATGTCCCCTCGTGCACTGTTAGGTTAGGTAACTAACGACAGAGCAGGGCAGGGCTAGCGCGGGTGTAAAACATAAGTAACGTCTATATAATATATCATATATACTATATACTATATCCATCACAGAATCACATCACAGATATCGCAGCAGAATAAACATATGAAATATTGGATATACTAGGACGTCCGTGTTTTCAATACGAGCCAGTATAAAACACGGATTCCACGGTCGTGATGAATAGTCAATCCCACACCCCTAGACCCCTACGAGAGCGGCAAGCAACCCTGCCAATTCTAGGGTTAGGAGACCCGGACTCGACTCCTCGAGTTGGTCTCCCACTGGACCCCAGAACCCGGTTACTTGTGCTCCCCACCTTGGGTCTATCCTAATGCGGAAAAGTAAATAATATACAACGGGTGACAACTTCCGCTACCTGGAAGCGCCCCAAATGAAAGAATATTACATACAAGTTTTTACATGAATGAAAATGAAAAAACACTCATCTCACATAAAAAACCCCGGCTATTCAAACACGACGATCCAATATAACATATCCAGCAACACATAACATCACATGTCATCAACGTAAGTAAATATGTCCATCCCAATTGTCGTTGACATATAGCAACGAAACCGGCGATATCACATATTACACTTACGGTCACAGAAAAGAAAGTGTAAAACTACAACAGTTGGAATCCGCAACCTCTTTAGACATCACATGCCTAACTGATATAAATCCCGCATTTTAGTCTCATTATCGAAAACTCTTTTCAATATCGTATGGGACTAAACTGCTAGATTTATAACATTCATCCAGTTATCTCATAACTGTTTGTGAATTCCAATTATTGTATCCAATTCCGGATAAATAGAATATATCAAACTTTCCGATCGAACATTCGAACACCCAAGTTTTCCCGACACCGATCAACACATGAAATAGGTTCAAAGACATTCACTTCATACCTCAGTACCAACGGTCCAGCCGTAGAAGGGTCAAGCCAACGCCTCACATGTGGCACGCCGTACTGCCCCAAACCCGAAGGTTCAAAGGGCAGTTCAAGACGGTCACATAATCGAGTTAAGGTTTGTTGTCTTCTAGAGGGACCATCGCGTTACTTGCACTACTCAGAACGTCTTTTAACCACAGAAAAATCCAACACTTGGAATTATTCCGGCAGGGGAAAACTTGGGTATTTATATCCGGTCGATCTCTTTAACATATTCTACAGTTATCTGGAAAAACACTTAGACAAAGTTTGATATTCCGATCGAATCGTCGATTCCCAATATAACCCCAGAGCACTCAACCCTTAAATAAATTTAAAAATACCCAGAAAACTCACCAGAATTTATCAGGTATTACTGTGCAGTGAAAAATTGCTGACGTCACTATATGGCCGCGGAACAGCGGCAGAAGCCATGCTTCTGCCGCGTTTCCGCGGCTCATGGAACTGTTCATGGGAAACGTTTTACACAGTAATTCTTAGAATTCTTTGGTGAATTTTTTAAGCATTTTTAATATCAAAAATTCCCAGATTTCAGAGAATGTCCAGAGAGCTCTTGGGTATCGGAGTTTCGGGTTCGTTCGGACTTCAAACTCCGTCTAGACTTCGCCTAAGGCTCTAGCTAGGCTCTGATACCACTGTAAGGTTCCTAGACACCCTATAGAGGTCTCACAAGGCATCGAACATGCCAAATTTAAAAATTATGGTGCCGAGAAACCCTAGTTAACGGATCATTGCTAGATGTCTAGGCGAAACTGCAAACTAGTTAACACTTAACTACTTGGATATGGAAATTACAACCTTTGTAGATCCGTATATCCACCTCCACGGCTCCGCAACGAAGTCTCCTCGCTGTCCATGTCGCACTCCGGGCTCTAGCGTCGGCTTCATCGGAGAATCGGGTGAGCAAGGTCGCCGGCTTCGTGTCAAAGACGATCTACGTCGAGGCATCGCAAGTTCAAGCTCCGACTTCACAAAGTGATGAAACTTGTGAAGAAAACATACTCTACAACTTGGCTAGAGGTAGAGGATGAAGAAATAGGAGGTGGGTTCTCTTTAGAATTGGATTTCTCACTCTCAAGCTCAAGTTGCCATTGATGGACCTTGAGCTTTTTGTTGAAGAAGAAGATGAAGATCAAGAAAGAAATATGATAAGTACCTTTAAAATAAAAAGAAAATGGAATACTTATCATAATTCTTACTAGGGTTAAGTGTAGAGAATCTACCATGGTTAATGGATGGGTTAGGGTTAAGCATGAGTCAAAGCTTCATGAAGCTTCAACAAAAAGACAAATAAAGCCACCATTCCTTTTAAACTTATCCAAGTAAATGAATAAATAAATAAATGAATAAATAAATATGAGAAACCCTAATTATCATAATAACCATGGTTTAATACTATTCACTTAACCATATGATCAAGTATCATCAAACATGATACAAAAAGGTGCACAAAAGTATATCACATATACAATGTGCAATCCAAGTGAGAAAAATCCGTTTAAAGTGAACCAATACTAGTTAATGCAAAGTAATATATCAAATATATAATTATACATTAAATCATTAAATCAACATTTGATTCAATGATCCGGTCATGTTGCACATAACCGACTAGTATCCAATGTATCGATTTATCGAATGAACAATTCGATAACTAGGTCATATCGAATATAACCAATCGAAACATTTATCGCGAGAATGAAATGCGGTATCACATACACGCGTTATTCTCGGTCCCGCACATATCTCATATGCGCTCCTATTTCGTTTCGCTTGAGCCAGGAAACCTCTGTGTAGGACTCTAAAGACTCGTCAATACACCGGTAGCAGATGATGATCATATCAAACATCCACAAGCCGCAAGCGGTCTGCTAAACGTAACGGCCACCCGGGTATTGAGCGATCAGAAGATCGACGAGCTAGCCCGCTCACACTCCTGCGAATCCGACCAGTAACACTTACCGTACAGTCCGGTCTCTTCGTCTGATACGTCGCATATCAAGTCTAGGGGTGGTATACGTCAGACCCCAATAACCCGATAAGTCGTGCCGATGTGAGGCTTATAACGGGTCGAGAAACTACTGGTAACACTTACCAGCAAATCTCAGATCAGCCCTGGCCAGGGACTTCCCTGTTACGGCCAATCGAGCACAGCGCAACATCTACCCCCAATACCGGAAGAGACGAAACCCCTCCTATCGCTCATTGCCTCCATGTGACTCGGGACTGTACCCAAAGACCACCGTTTTGCACGCCCTCATGGACGTGGTAAGGTGGAGATCAAAGCACAGTGGGAATCACACAAGACTCTATGACGATCTCGGGTCTACAGACTATCCTGTACAAGTGTCACCTGAGAACTGCCATCTGACGTGAGGTATAATACCATCTGGGAGTTCTCGGCGAGTCCGTCCAGTGTACCCAGTCTCCACTGAGCACCCGTATACCATCTCTGATGTCAAACACTAATGGATATGGGATCATCCATCGCCCATCACATGGGTCGAGAAGCGTATACGCTAGTCTACTCTGGTATATCGATGCCCCGTCTCGATACACCCACGATTAGGGACCTTGAAGGATGTACTTATCGACTACCATGTCCCCACTATTATGATCTGCATCATAGTCCAGGTAGTCAAGTACAAATCCTAAGGGCTTTACCAACATGTAACTATAAGACAATATAAAGAGACTAGTGTACATGTTAAGATAAAGTGCAACCAGATAGCATACTATCATGTCGAGCAAGAAAGTCATCTCTATATATGTCCAAGCATCCAATAAAATATACATAATCTGTACAATACTGGCCTCTAGGGCATACATACAACTAACAAGATGCACCTGGTTTTGCTGTCAGGCACACCCGTTGCCTATGACAGATACTTCGTGCACACCCATTGCACCTAGATGTCGTTTTGTGCACCTGTATGGCACATATATGGATTTTGATTTCCATGCGCACCAGACGCACATGGTGGTGTTATCTGTATTTTGGGATTCATTCTTTTTGGAGCAGTACATCTTTATGATATTTGATATTCGTTTTGTACTGAGCAGGACTAGTCAGAGGACAGTACCTGGATATATTTGGCATGCATTTACATTAGCTATTCATATGTATAGATTGGATGTCTACATGTATAGCTCTGATCTATATCATATTGGTTTTGTTTTGGATTTGACATTTGTGTCTTACCATGACTCCGATGATTGCAGGATGCTTGACGGAGTTTTGCTTTTGAGTTATCTGCTCATTGCTCATGCGCATGCATTGCGCTATGATGTTATATGTATTGATGATTCGGAGCCCCGGCGACTTGGAATTTGTATCGAAATGTTTTAGTATTTGGGGGTTTAAATTTAAATTCGGGGACCGAATTTCTTTAAGGGGGGTAGATTGTAACATTTCCAAATAATAAAATATTATTTTTGGGAATTTTTATAATTTAATATTATTTTAATGAATAATTTAATATTCCGGTATAATTAAATAGAAATAAATGGGGGAAAATTAAAGAAAATTCTAAAATAGGGTATTTTATGGAATTATGCCATTTTAAAGTTTTTATGTTTAGTTTGACACTAATTTAGTGCTAATCGCGATTAAAAATCGCTAATCGGATTTTTGGCATTTTTGTGCAAAACATGCACATATCATTTTGGACTTGTGTTACATTATTCTTACCATGGCTTTTACTTTGTGTCTACTATTTGAATGAGAAGGTTTTGGAAAAGAAAAGAAAAGGATTTTGAATAAAGAAATAGGTATGGTGAGAGTGAGGGTAGGTGAGGGTGTTGACCTAGCCATTCCCTCTCATTTCTTCATCACATTTCTCTCTCCCTCCTCTCTAGAGCTGCTGCTGCTCCTGCTCTTCCCTTTCCCTACATCATCTTCAATCCCCCAAAACACTACAAAAATCATCTCAAAACCCCATTCCCTCTTCACAAAACATGCTTACAAGCTCGAGAGGAACGCATTGGACTAAGGAAGAGTGGATCTAGAGAACTTTGAGCAACTCAAGAAAGTTCTTGAGTTGCCAAAGGAGGTAAATTCTGTAACCTTAGAGTAGTATTTCAATTCCTTGTGCATCTATGCTAGTTTCATATCGATATGGTGTCGTTTGGTGGATTTGTGAAACATCAAGTTAGGGTTTAGGGTTTGATCTGAAATCAAAGTGAAATTGAGGCTTGTGGTGACCCTAGAACCCCTTGTGTGATGTTATACTGGACCAAAACCTGGAACTAGAACAGGAATACGGATTTATAGAATCGATATCGGGGAAAACTGGAAATCTGTCACTGTTTTTATTGATCTGCTTTAACCCGAGACACCTGAAAATAAAATTGACTTGACAGAGAGATGTGCAGGCACCCTGGAACCAACACCCAAAACCCTAGCCCCTATCTCTTTCCCCAGGCCGCAGATTTAATCCTTCTGGCCGCAATTTGCGGCCAGAGCAGGAGGGTTTTGTCTCGTTTTTTGTGCATGGCCTTATCTCTAGTAAACTTGACCCCTGGCATGTATAGATTTGTCTAATTTGACCTAGGGTGAAATCTGGAGCCTATTTCCTAAGTTGCTGTTTTGGATTCGTGTTTCCGTATTTCCGTATTGTGAATTCTGAGTTTGCGTACTCGACTACTTGGCGTTTATACGACGATATCGAGGGTTGTTGATGGTTTTGGAAGCGTTGTCCATAGGTTCTCACCTATAGATCATAGCGTATCGTTTTGGGTTTCGTGTGCCGTTTTAGTCTTGAATTGGTTTTGATAAGCATTTGCGATACGTTAATGTGTAGGTACCCATGAAGACTTCGGGACGACAAGCAAAAGCATGGTGACGTCGACGGATAAAGACGCAAGGTGAGTAGATTTATATCTACGGGGAGAAGTCGGGTGGATGGCGTATAGCACCCCCGCAGTCCGTGGTGATGTATACGAATACGTATACACACATATATTTATTATGCGTTGTTTGGAATTATTGATGATAATGATGCATTGGTGTAGTTTAGTGCGAAACCTTAGAGTAGTAGTTGCACTCACACATAAACGTACACATATACTTGCATACATTCTTTCATTTATCTGTACGCATATGGAGGTGTGTATATCTACACATGGGTATGAGACTATGTGTTCATATACGGGATTGTGGATGATACATGGGATTGAGATGAGTCGATGATGTTTGATTGAGGCCGTGAGATTCGACGATATGACCGAGTTCGTATTTGAGATGCGACATGTTGTCTTTAGCGGGCCTTTGGGCATGTGTTTTACCCCGCATTCATATTTATATAGATGGTATCGATGGTACTAGACTTAGACTTGTACCCTAGATTATGTGATATGATGGTAGTGATACCTGATATGTGATGAGATGAATGTGATATTGACCCGTACCCAGCTATTGGATGCCGTACGACGATTTACCGTACGAGCTTTATATTGATATTAGATCTGCACTCATGACTCGAGGATGTTATATGATATATCGTATCGTACGTGATACTATTGAGGCGAGATCACCGACTATTGTATATATATATTTGTATATCGACTCAGATTTAGGTTGTTTCCATACCCTTCCCGATTGACTTGATAGTAGGGTCCGTAGTTCGCATAGTAGGCGTTAGACTAGACCGGAGTCATACCTATTTCAAAACTAACGAATCGGGGATATTTTAAACTTAGGCAAAAAGGGATTCTACGAATATTTTCAAACGTAGCATCTGTTTTTAAAACACCGTAGCCCTTATTTTACCAAAAACCCCGATTCGTCTTATTTCAAAAGGCAAGGCTGCTTGATATAGTTTTTGAGGTAGATTCTTTACTGTTGCGTTGATTGTTCGATTCCGCATACTCATGCTATTTGCATTGCATTGCTTGTGTTTATTGTTATATATTACAGTCATGCTGCTAGGACACCAGCACCATTATCGATGATGCGTATGTTCCACGTACACTTGTTGCCGGCTCACACACTTCATCATCGATAATTGCCATGTCACTACACTGTAGTACTGTTGCATTCGGTATATGATTCTTGCATGACAGACTAATATGCTTACATTTCTTTTACATGTCATATACATCATGCTTTCTGATTATACGCATTGAGAGTTGCTATTTCCATGATATTTCTGGATTTGGGAACCGTGGGTATTTCAAAAGAGAATATGTCATTGCTTTAAAAACCCGGTTACCCTTGATTATGATATTTCAGTGCGTCCACCATGTGTTTTCTCGATGCTGAGAGCGACATGTGAAACCCGATTCGAGGAGCGGACGAGCCTATTGTGGGTACATGGTGGACCCGGTATGGTTCCCCTCGGCAAGATGATCGAAGGATTTTGCCGATTGAGCCTGGAAGTGGGCGAATACCTACCGGTGATTGGTTGGACCTGGCGGTTATCCCGAGGATACCGACCAGAGTCGATATATGGATATGGGCGTACTGCTGGAGCCGAGGGCCGATTCCGCAGATGGAGCCCGTGGGCTGGTCCGGACTGACGGAGCCCGTTATATGAGGATTTTCGTGCCGATGCTGGGCACAGTTTTCATGATGTTTTCGAGTGTCGATACTGGACACTCCGGTTCCATGATTTTGACGTGTCGCGAGGGACAGAGGTGGTTTATATCCTCATATTTCCATGCATATGCTGATGATATTTACGTGCATGATGGTTATTGTCATTGGGTGACGAGTGGACAGGATCCACGTACATGCAGATTTGATTACACTGATTTTACCTCACATTTATGATATGCTATTACCTAAGGCATTGGCACGAGCACTTGGCACTACACTTATGTATAGAGATTACATTGCCAGTTTAGCATGCTTCAGACTTGTTCATATTGAGGTTTATGTTTATCTGATTGTATTGACCTAGGATGGGTCATACATTCGATCTCTGCTTGTAGATATTTTCTATTCACGAGTTGGCTACTCACCCCCGTTGTGCCACAGTTCTTGCAGGTTTTTGCCGTATAGATTCCATAGCGGCATTTCTGGCACACTGCTTACACATGGGTGACTTGCTTGGGTAGGTGGGTTCTCTTGTATCAGAACCGCCATTGTTTCGGTATTATTCATTGTATCTAGAAATTCCATCAACCAAAACTTGTATATTGTTTCAGACTTAGAGACAGTGATGTATTATTTTGAACTTAGAGTCGCGCTTGTAGTATTACGGTTTTCTGGCTATTTTGAGTTTCTTTTTGGGTTTTGATCCTCGCCCTTTGGCGTTGTATATTATTATTGCTTGCGTGGTTGTGACCGTCGATTGACGAAGAGCTAGCTCCCGCTTGGGGATGCCTTTTATCATTTCATATATATTATTCTTGTTGTACCCCGTTCGGGGCCAGTTTTTTTACAAAGAAAACTCTGCCGAAATTTTCAGAAAAGACTACACATTTTTAAAAAAAATGCATATTCGGCTTAGTTATTTAAAAGCTTGATTTCAAAACATGTTTCTTTACTTATTAAAAACCAGTTTCCTTTATTTACTTCTTAAAATGGTTTTAGATTTCTGGGCTTTTGGCTTACTTGGGTCAGATGGAGTCCTATAGACTTCATATGGTTCAAGGGCCAGTCACGTGCTCTTTCGGGTCGTGACAATATATATATATATATATATATATATATATATATATATATATATATATGAGGATATCAACCCCGTATGTCCACCGACTATACGTAAAAATTATGGAAACCTGAGTGTCTAACAACGACACTCCAAACATCATAAAACCCGTGTCTAGCATCGACACATAAATCCTCATAACTCAGGTGTTGTCACCACGACTGGCCCTGACGATATGTCGTACATCACTCCGGTCGGTATCCCCACGATAACCGCCGAGTCCAAATACAATCACCGGTAGGTACTTGCCCACCTTCCAGGCTCATCGTCAGTACCACGAACATCTTGCCGAGGGGAAACGTAACGGGCCCCACCATGTACCCGCACACGGCCCACTCACTCCTCGCATCGGATATATATCAAAAATCTCAGAACCGAGAAATCTCATGGTGGACGCATCAAATATCATATCAAGAGAAACCGAGTTTTCAAATAATACATAGTTTCTTGAAAATACCCCCACGGTTCTCAAATCCATAAATCATATGAAATCCATATCACAATGCGTAAAATCCATTTAAAACTGATATATGCAACATAAAACATCAATATGAGCATATAAAGGGAAAACCGCTCTTTTAAATGAATCCATCTTTAAAACATATCATGCGGTTCCCAAATCCTTCGAAAACAAATGCAGTATCATATGAGGTTACATGTAAGTGTAGCAAGGTTTAAGTATCTACATGTAATCAAGTATGTGGGTGTACATGTCAATATGTATGCATGATGTATAAGTAGCTATAGCAAGATATACGTGAAGTGGAATAAGGGTCACTACCTCAACTATTCCTGCCCAATGCAATATCACGTATGTATGTGTACACAGTATTTCATATGCACAATAGAATAAGAGTTACTACTCCAATCATTCCTATCCACTACCATATCACATATATAGGTGTTTGTGCGTTTCATGGAAATTACTGACGGTGTGGGTGTAGCATACAATTTAGTGCTCGTGCAACATGAACTGTCAGTAATGTGTTATATCTAAAGGTACGAGTCAAGTACAACAGATAATGCTATGCAATGACATTCATATGAAAGTAACTAATATGCAAATACATGTAGCTATCATATCATATTCGCCCCGACGCATAACGCCATACGGGCGATTTCCCCGTAGATGTTAAACCTACTCACCGATGGTCTCGAGCTATGAAAATCCGACCACCTGCTTCCCCTTGTCCGCAGCACCCGAAGTCCCTGCTTGCGAACCTAAAATTTCATAAATACAACACATAAGCTAAATATCCTATGATGACAAAAAGACAATGAAACGCGATGAAAACGCCCGGAAAATTACACTGCGCGCTTAGCAAATCTATCGCGCACGACATCGGCCAAAAACCCTAATTGGGGTCGCTAAACTACAAAACACCAAGTCTGGACCCCGATCGTCCCGATCGCGCAACACAACACAAATAATTACGAGGAATACAATAGATATAACCTCGCAACGACCAATCGAAACCATGTCGGAAAAACCCCGAAACCTAGAAAGCGACCTATCGCAGTATTTCGCACTAGTTTCAAGCTAACGCATATCTAGCGATTACAAATACCTTAAAATAGCTTAACTAAGCTATCTAAACCATTCCTATATTTTTAACACTCGCTAATTATGTTTTAGCAAAAACCTAGTAAGTTATTTGCATAATTAAACAAAATGCTCATTAGCAAAAATTAACATTTTCTACTAGGTTAATCTTTTGCAAAACACAAATTAACACTTTAAATGAACACTAATCAGTTGAACAAACTTTAACCCTAATATGAATTTCTTAAACCAAATATAAATGAATTAATTATGATTTAAAAGCTAAACTAAACACATAATTAGCTAACTAAAATAACTAGACTAAGATTAAAACAAATATATAAGGATTAAGGTAAGAATTATACCTCCCCAAGAACACCAAAAAGAAACTTAATCCCTCCTCATAGCATCAAAAAACAATGCTTTGATGAAGATCCAAGAAGGATTGGTGAAGGAAAAGATGGTTTTATTTTCATTTAGGATTTTTGTGGATTTATTTGGAATTTTTTTGAAGAATTTTGAAGAAAGAATGAAGAAATGAGCTTGGGAAATATTTTGGACAGAAATTTGAGATAAGGCTCGGCCATAGGGAGGTTGGGGGTATTTTTGTGAATTTTGGGTGAAGAAATTGCTAGGAAAATGAGTAATAAAAGCTAATAAATGCACTTTGCCACTTTTACACCTTTTCTTTTCTTTTTAAAATAATTCCTTTTGCACTCCAAAAATATCTAGATATTTAAAAAAGAAGTTTCCAAAATTTTTCTAGTGACAAAATTAATTTTTTCACAAGTAAAAAAATTTCCCGATTTACGTACACAAAATACCGCTTAAAATAATATTTTATTTGGGAAAAATTCTATCTGAACCAAAACCTCCCAAATACTCCCAAAGTTTGCGCACAAGTTTTATTTTAGCTAAACTAGGTGCCGGCAAGCTTATACGGACGTTTGATCGAAATCGGGTTAAAACGGGAAAAACCGACAATTTTGCCCTAAAACGGGAAAAATCGCAAAACGATTTCTAAAACGTTACAATCTCCCCCCTTATAGAAATTAGGTCCCCGAATTAAAATTTAACTACGCGTACCTTCAAAGAGATGAGGGAATTTCTTCCGCATCTCGCTCTCGGCCTCCCAAGTGATCTCCTCACTAGTCGGGCTACGCCAAAGAACATTCACAGATGACAAGACCTTTGACCGAAGTTTCTTCACCTGCCGATCCAAAATAACTACCGGCTGCTCGGTGAACGAAAGATCATGCTCAAGCTGAACGGTCTCATGCTGAATCATGTGAGAAGGATCATGAAGATATCTACGAAGCATCGACACATGGAAAACGGGGTGCACATCCGGAAAACTAGGCGGGAGCGCCAAACGATAAGCAACAGAACCCACTCGCTCAAGGTTCTCGAAAGGACCTACAAATCTGAGACTGAGCTTCCCCCTCTTCCCAAATCGCATAACGCCTTTCATCAGAGAAATCCTCAGGAATACATGATCCCCCACTGCGAACTCAAGTCTGCGACGACGACGGTCGGCATAAGACTTCTGCCTGCACTGGGCTACTCTCATCCTGTCCTGAATCAGCTGGATCTTCTCCGTAGTCTCCTGAACTAGCTGGGGTCCCAAAACCAGACTCTCACTAAGCTCAGTCCAACAGACTGGCGATCGACACTTCCTACCATATAAAGCCTCAAAAGGTGCCATCTGAATAGTCTCCTGAAAGCTGTGGTTGTAGGAGAACTCAATCAACGGCAAGTGACGATCCCAACTGCCACCAAAATCAAGCACACATGCATGGAGCATATCCTCCAGAGTCTGTATAGTCCGCTCCGACTGGCCATCGGTCTGTGGATGAAAAGCGGTACTAAAACTTAGCCGGGTACCCAAAGCTTCCTGAAGCTTCTGCCAAAGACGGCTAGTAAACTGGGTGCCTCTGTCGGATACTATGCATGTGGGAATACCGTGCAAACGCACAATCTCATCTATATACAACTGAGCATACTGAGCATAACCGAAAGTGGTCTTCATTGGAAGGAAGTGAGCCGCTTTCGTCAACCGGTCTACAATAACCCAAATAGAGTCATACCCTCGACTGGTCCTGGGTAGACCCATAATGAAGTCCATGGAAATCTGCTCCCATTTCCACTTCGGAACGGGTAAAGACTGCAACTCTCCAGCCGGTCTCTGATGCTTAGCCTTGACTTGCTGACAAGTCAGGCACCTCGAAACGAAGTCCGATATATCACGCTTCATCCCTTCCCACCAGTAGAAGTCCCTCAAGTCACGGTACATCTTGGTGGAACCTGGATGATCGCTAAAGGCCGACTGATGTGCCTGCTCTAGGATCTCGCGTCTCAACCTATCATCATCTGGTACACACAAGCGAGTCCCGCATCGTAGCACACCCTGTTCATCAATCATGAACTCCGAAACTCTTCCCTGTCGAACAAGCTCAAGAATCTCAGTCAAACGGGCATCACTGGGCTGCGCCTCTCGGATACGATCAAGTAGTAGTGGACGGGCACGGACATGAGCAAGCCGTCTCCCAGCGGAAGTGAACTCGAACTACACTCTACTATCACACAAGAGCGGCCAATCTGCAGAAGACTGACGCTGAACTGCGCTCAACTGGGACAAGCTACCCCCGGGCCTACGACTCAAAGCATCAGCTACCACATTCGCCTTGCCCGGGTGATAAAGGATCTCACAATCATAATCCTTCACTAGCTCCATCCATCGGCGCTGTCTCAGGTTCATATCCCGCTGCTGGAAGATATACTTCAAACTCTTGTGATTCGTGAAGATCTGACACGACTCTCCGTATAAGTAGTGTCTCCAAATCTTCAACGCAAAGACTACCACGGCCATCTCAAGATCGTGAGTGGGGTAATTCTGCTCGTGCTTCTTCAGCTGCCTAGAAGCATACGCAATCACCCTATCATGCTGCATCAAAACACAGCCGAGCCCCACTCGAGAAGCATCACAATAAACAACATAGCCGCCCGATCCAGAAAGGAAAAGAAAGCACTGGTGCTGTCGTCAACCGAGTCTTCAACCGCTGAAAACTCTGCTCGTACGCATCAGTCCAAAGAAAAGGAACTCCCTTCCGGGTCAGTCCAGTCAGCGGTTCAGCGATACTCGAGAAATCCTGCACAAAACGGAGATAATAACCAGCTAAGCCCAAAAAGCTGCGGACCTCCGTTACCGATACAGGTCTGGGCCAAAGCTGTACAGCCTTGATCTTCCTCGGGTCCACTAGAATACCATCACCAGTCACCACATGACCCAGGAAGTCCACACTATCAAGCCAAAATGCGCACTTTGAGAATTTAGCATACAGCTGGTGCTCTCTCAATATCTGCAAAGCAATCCTCAAGTGCTGCTCATGCTCCTCACGACTCCTAGAGTACACCGGTATGTCATCAATAAACACAATAATAAACTGGTCGAGGAACGGCCTGAAAATCCGGTTCATCAGACCCATGAATGCTGCTGGCGCATTGGTGAGTCCGAACGACATCACCAAAAACTCATAATGCCCATAGCGCGTACGAAAAGCAGTCTTTGGAATGTCATCATTCCAAACCCACAACTGATGATAACCCGAACGTAAGTCAATCTTTGAAAAATGTTTTGCACCTTGGAGCTAATCAAATAAATCGTCAATGCGAGGTAAAGGATACCTATTTCACACCGTAACTCGGTTCAATTGACAATAATCCACACACAACCTCAAATTGCCGTCCTTCTTCTTGACGAACAGAACAGGAGCTCCCCACGGCGAAACACTCGGACGCACAAGTCCCAAATCAAGCAACTCTTGCAATTGATCTTTAAGCTCTCTAAGCTCTGCCGGAGCCATCCGATAAGGAGGTATGGAAATAGGCTCCGTGCCAGGAATCAGATCAATGCAGAACTCAATATCGTGCTCTGGCGGCAACCCAAGTAACTCATCGGGAAAGACATCGGGAAACTCTTGCACGGTAGAAACCTGGTCCAACGACTCCACTGTGGCTCCAGTATCATGAATGAAAGCCAAGAATCCCCGACATCCCCTCCTCAAAAGCCGACTGGCGCACAGGACAGAAACCAAACTGTGAGGGGTGGCACCACGGTCCTTCTGCATAACAAACACTGACTCGCCAGGAAAACAAAATCTAACTGTCTTCTCGCGGTAGTCCACGGACGCATAGCAAGTAGCTAGCCAGTCCATGCCCAACAGAATGTCGAAGTCCAACATCTCAAGAAGGATCAAGTCGACGGACAGATCTCTGTCTTCTAAACGGACAGCACACGATCGGAACACGTGTCGCGCAACAAACGACTTTCCCACAGGAATAGTCACGACTAGCGGCTGATCCAGCAAACACGACACTCGGCCTAACCTCGGCACGAAGTGCGTAGAAACATACGAATGCGTAGATCCCGGATCGAAAAGAACATGTGCATCATAAGAACATACAGAAAGGGTACCTGAAACCACAGCATTGGACGCCTGAGCGTCCTGGTGAGTCAAGGCAAAAACCCGTGCCTTCCCTCTACCGGCTACTGGCTATCCTCTGCCTCTGCCACCTCGTCTTCTTGGCACAAAACCACCGCGACCACGACCTCTCTGAGCAGGAGTCTGACGCGGCGCAACAACAGGAATAAAAGGCAACGCTCTCTGAGGTGGAGAAGGTGGTAAGGTAACCTGGGGTACCGCTGGCCCTCTCTGATGAACCACAGTACAATCCCTCACTAGGTGCTGTAAACTGCCACATCCAAAACACCCACGTGTCGACGGCTGACCCTCCTGGGAAAAAGTAATGAACAACTGGCCACGTCCCACGTCTCTGCTACTCCCAGTGTCTGATCGAGCTCTGTCTTGGAATCTAAACCTCTGCCTTCGTGCTGGTACATCCGTATGAGTCCTCTTCGGTTCCGAAACAACCGATGACTCAGCTAGACGCTCCTCCACCAATAGGGCTGCATCCACAGCTGCTGCATACGTGTCACAATGCTGAATGCTGATGGCTAGGAACAACTGGGTAAGCAGGCCTCGAACAAACCTCTTCACCCTCATCTCCTCAGTTGCCACCAAGTACGGAGCATACACCGATAGCTCAGTAAATAATACATCATACTCAGACACCGTCATCCCCGGAATCTGACGTAACGACTTAAATTTGCGCGCTCGCGCATCCCTGATGCTCGGTGGAAGAAAACGGGTGAGAAATACTGTCACAAACTCAGCCCAGGTCATAGGAGCAAGACCCGCGGCTCTGCCCCTCTCCAAGGACTCACACCACTTCTGGGCCAAACCCTCCAGCTGGAAACTTGCAAACTCTACCTATCTCTCGTCGGAGCATCGGAGTGAGCGACAAATCCTGGCCATCCGGTCGATAAACGATTGCGGATCCTCAGTAGCATCTGTGCCAGTAAACACCGGAGGCCTCAGCCTCATGAACTTCGTCAGTGACACGGTAATAACCTCCGGAGCGGTAACTGCGACTGCCGGAACTGTAGGTACCATCATGTTCCATACAACGGGTGGAACAACATCCTACCCCTGTGCTCGAATGGCCTCTACCAAAGTCCCCACAATCTGGTACAGGTCCTGCATACTATCCCCAATCATAGCAATGTGCTCCGGTACCACAGGCGTATCGCCCTGGTCAGTCCTCGCCTCAGACGAGTCGACTCTGACCTCGGCCCTCGCGGCCGCTCTCTGTGCCCTCGTAGTCTTCGGCGGCATATAGGCTGGAAATTGAAACAAGATTCGATAAGGAAACGGAAATCGAATCATAAAGATGTATATCAATTACGGAAGGAAGTTCAATCAATAAGTCCTAAGGTCACTTAGGCGGAGTACCGTGTCGTAAGTATGCCGCGGAACATACACACGCTACGTCACTCTGCTTAAGCTACTTACTCCATCATACTAAGGTCATCCTACACTCCGAAAGGTAAAACTTAGCGCTCTGGTACCAACTTTGTCACGACCCAAATTTAGCCCATAACTGGCACTTAAACTATGTAACGTCTATAGGCATACGCAACTCAAGTAAGCCGAAACCCAGAAATCTAAACCACCCAAAACTGGATCAACGAAGAAAACATAGTTTTAAACATTCAGAAATTTTCAAGTAAAAATCTTTAAGTTTAGTTTTCATTCTTAAAAATTTCGGCAGCACCTCCTTTGTAAAAACTAACCCCGAAAACGGGTACAACATAGATAATAATAAAAGCATCCCAAACGGGAGCAAATCATACCCAACGGCGGAGACAACCACCACAACATATATACGACACCGAAGCGAAGAAATATAAAGAAAACTGCATAAAGAAGTATAACTTTTCAACAAAACCGGCTCCCACGAGCACGGCACCCAGAGTCACCACAAAATATAACACTAAATCCTCACAAGTCGTCTCTAAGTCATATACAACATAGTGGTAGATGGAGAATACTAGATCCAACAAAAAGATATACAATGTACAAACAGATAACCGCAAACCCACCTAAAAGCAAGGCCTCACAGCCAACCGTAGCGGTATCCGCAAAAGTAGATATGATAAGACGCCCTACCGCGACTACTCAGAGGGTAAGTCCTGTAAAACACTGTGGCACAACGGGGGTGAGTTGCCAACTCGTGAATAGTAAATAGCATCATACAGTAATTGCAAGTATGCACGAACAACAATCTATCAATCACATGTAACCCGATAGCATAAGTATGAGAAGTGAATATGCAACAATCATGTAAAAGTACATCATCAGGGTACTACAACTATATGAAGCAATGCATATCAACATAATCCTGAGTGTGAGATGATATAATATAAAATCTCATGCAAAAACATCAGCATAGAAAAACACCAGTGTCCCTCACTGACACATCAAATCCCAAATCCTCAGGCACCGCATCCTCAGATCGGCCCTCACATCCTATAAGTCTCATGGAACCTGAGTGTCTATCATCGACATCCGAAACATCATAAAAACATGTACCTATAAGTATGTATATATATATAAATATATATATATATATATAATATATGAGGATATCAACCCCGTATGTCCACCGACTATACGCAAAAATCATGGAAACCTGAGTGTCTAACACCGACACTCGAAACATCATGAAACCCTTGTCTAGCATCGACACGTAAATCCTCATAACTCAGGTGCTGTCACCACGACTGGCCCTGACGATATGTCGTACATCACTCCGGTCGGTATCCCCACGATAACCACCGAGTCTAAATACATTCACCAGTAGGTACTTGCCCACCTTCCAGGCTCATCGTCTGTACCACGAACATCTTGCCGAGGGGAACCGTATCGGGCCCCACCATGTACCCACACACGGCCCACTCACTTTTCGCATCGGGTATATATCAAAAATCTCAGAACCGAGAAATCTCATGGTGGACGCATCAAATATCATATCAAGAGAAACCGAGTTTTCAAATAATACATAGTTTCTTGAAAATACCCCCACGGTTCTCAAATCCATAAATCATATGAAATCCATATCTCAATGCATAAAATCCATATAAAACTGATATATGCAACATAAAACATCAATATGAGCATATAAAGGGAAAACCGCTCTTTTAAATGAATCTATCTTTAAAACATATCATGCGGTTCCCAAATCCTTCGAAAACAAATGCAGTATCATATGAGGTGTACATGTAAGTGTAGCAAGGTTTAAGTATCTACATGTAATCAAGTATCTGGGTGTACATGTCAATATGTATGCATGATGTATAAGTAGCTATAGCAAAATATACGTGAAGTGGAATAAGGGTTACTACCTCAACTATTCCTGCCCAATGCAATATCACGTATGTATGTGTCCACAGTATTTCATATGCACAATAGAATAAGAGTTACTACTCCAATCATTCCTATCCACTACCATATCACATATATAGGTGTTTGTGCATGTCATGGCAATTACAGACGGTGTGGGTGTAGCATACAATTTAGTGCCCGTGCAACATGAACCGTCAGTAGTGTGTTATATCTAAAGGTACGAGTCAAGTACAACAGATAATGCTATGCAATAACATTCATATGAAAGTAACTAATATGCAAATACATGCAGCTATCATATTATATTCGCCCTGACGAATAACGCCATACGGGCGATTTCCCCGTAGATGTTAAATCTACTCACCGATGGTCTCGAGCTATGAAAATCCGACCACCTGCTTCCCCTTGTCCGCAGCACCCGAAGTCCCTGCTTGCGAACCTAAAATTTCATAAATACAACACATAAGCTAAATATCCTATGATGACAAAAAGACAACGAAACGCGATGAAAACGCCCGGAAAATTACACTGCGCGCTTAGCACATCTATCGCGCACGACATCGGCCAAAAACCCTAATTGGGGTCGCTAAACTACAAAACACCAAGTCTGGACACCGATCGTCCCGATCACGCAATACAACACAAATAATTACGAGGAATACAATAGATATAATCTCGCAACGACCAATTGAACCCACGTCGGAAAAACCCCGAAACCTAGAAAGCGACCTATCGCAGTATTTCGCACTAGTTTCAAGCTAACGCTTATCTAGCGATTACAAATACCTTAAAATAGCTTAACTAAGCTATCTAAACCATTCCTATATTTTTAACACTCGCTAATTATGTTTTAGCAAAAACCTAGTAAGCTATTTGCATAATTAAACAAAATGCTCATTAGCAAAAATTAACATTTTCTACTAGGTTAATCTTTTCCAAAACACAAATTAAAACTTTAAATGAACACTAATCACTTAAACAAACTTTAACCCTAACATGAATTTCTTAAACCAAATATAAATGAATTAATTATGATTTAAAAGCTAAACTAAACACATAATTAGCTAACTAAAATAGCTAGATAAAATTAAAACAAATATATAAGGATTAAGGTAAGAATTATACCTCCCCAAGAACACCAAAAAGAAACTTAATCCCTCCTCATAGCATCAAAAAACAATGCTTTGATGAAGATCCAAGAAGGATTGGTGAAGGAAAAGATGGTTTTATTTTCATTTAGGATTTTTGTGGATTTATTTGGAATTTATTTTGAAGAATTTTGAAGAAATAATGAAGAAATGAGCTTGGGAAATATTTTGGACAGAAATTTGAGATAAGGCTCGGCCATGGGGAGGTTGGGGGTATTTTTGTGAATTTTGGGTGAAGAAATTGCTAGGAAAATGAGTAATAAAAGCTAATAAATGCACTTTGCCACCTTTACACCTTTTCTTTTCTTTTTAAAATAATTCCTTTTGCACTCCAAAAATATCTAGATATTTAAAAAAGAAGTTTCCAAAATTTTTCTAGTGGCAAAATTAATTTATTCACAAGAGAAAAAATTTCCCGATTTACGTGCACAAAATACCACTTAAAATAATATTTTATTTGGGAAAAATTCTATCTGAACCAAAACCTCCCAAATACTCCCAAAGTTCGCGCACAAGTTTTATTTTAGCTAACCTAGGTGCCGGCAAGTTTATACGGACGTTTGATCGAAATCGGGTTAAAACGGGAAAAACCGACAATTTTGCCCTAAAACGGGAAAAATCGCAAAACGATTTCTAAAACGTTACAATCTCCCCCCTTATTGAAATTCGGTCCCCGAATTAAAATTTAACTACGCGTACCTTCAAAGAGATGAGGGAATTTCTTCCGCATCTCGCTCTCGGCCTCTCAAGTGATCTCCTCGCTAGTCAGGCTACGCCAAAGAACCTTCATAGATGATAAGACCTTTGACCGATGTTTCTTCACCTGCCGATCCAAAATAACTACGGGCTGCTCGGTGAACGAAAGATCGTGCTCAAGCTGAACGGTCTCATGCTGAATCATGTGAGAAGGATCATGAAAATATCTACGAAGCATGGACACATGGAAAACGGGGTGCACATCCGGAAAACTAGGCGGGAGCGCCAAACGATAAGCAACAGAACCCACTCGCTCAAGGATCTCGAAAGGACCTACAAATCTGAGACTGAGCTTTCCCCTCTTCCCAAATCGCATAACGCCCTTCATCGGAGAAATCCTCAGGAATACATGATCCCCCACTGCGAACTCAAGTCTGCGACGGCGACGGTCGGAATAAGACTTCTGCCTGCACTGGGCTGCTTTCAACCTGTTCTGAATCAGCTGGATCTTCTCCGTAGTCTCCTGAACTAGCTGGGGTCCCAAAACCAGACTCTCACTAAGCTCAGTCCAACAGACTGGCGATCGACACTTCCTACCATATAAAGCCTCAAAAGGTGCCATCTGAATAGTCTCCTGAAAGCTGTTGTTGTAGGAGAACTCAATCAACGGCAAGTGATGATCCCAACTGCCACCAAAATCAAGCACACATGCACGGAGCATATCCTCCAGAGTCTGTATAGTCCGCTCCGAATGGCCATCGGTCTGTTGTAGCGTCTTGAAAAGTCGTTTTGGTGTTTTCCTGAAATTCGGTGAAAATTCGGTATTTTTCCGAAAAACCGTCTTTCTCGTTATTTTGCAGTTTAGGACTAATTATACCTAAAATGGATAGGTAATTGCTTGTTTTTAGTAGCTAATGAGTTACTTATGAAATTTTGGTCATTTAAAATTTTTTCCCTATTTTTCAATTTTTTAATATTATTTTAAGCAGGTAAGAAAATACATTAAATTAGTGATAAATACAAATTTTTCCGGGCTAATTTTAATCTTTAAAATTATGATAATTAAAATCTAGTTGTAACATAAATTTTTAGTATTTTATTTTGATTTTTAACAAATTTTTATGATAGGAAACGAATTTATTGACTTTTAACCTAAAACTTGCAATTTTTGACTTGTAGGGGGTCTTTTTGCATAAAATTTCTTTTGTAAAACCCCTCTCTCTCTCCCCTCAGCCCTAGGACAGCCCCACATTGTTCAGGTCCAGAAATTTCTGGCCTCTCATTGATTTTCTTTCATGTGTGGAATTGTTTTGTTTAGGAATTTATTTTAAATATAATTGTTGAAGTATGGTGCATTGACTTTTGGGGAGTTGACTCTTGACCTTTCCCACACACCCACACCCCTCCCCCTTCCTCTAATCTGGCCGAAACCTGCACTCCCTCCTCTTCATCTCTTTTCTTTTCATTTCTTCAAAATTCTTCATGTTTAATTCAACAAAATTGTAATTTCAAGCTTACAAATTAAACCCATCCTTCATCTTTCTTTTCCTTCATCTCCCTAGCTTGGATCTTGATGCTTGAGGCCATCATTTGGAGCAAATTTATTCTTGCTAGATCTCAAATTGAGATATAATTTCCATCAAGTTAATTTCTTTTGGCTAAATTCCTTTAATTATATGGTTTTAGTGTTAAAAGTTTAGTTAATTTCTAATCTAGTTTATAAAAGAGTAGTTTGTTTTAAACTAGGGTTTGTTAGCACACCATTATGTGGTTAATTAAATTTATTTTGCTTGCTAGTTCCTACACAACCAAATCAAAGAAGTTACCTTGTTTATGTGGTCTTCAAATTATGCTAATTTAGTTAATTTTAAAAGTTTGATTTTGGTTGTAAATTGTTGTTTTAGGAAATTCAAGAGAGGGTTTATGTATGGAAAATGGGTTGTGAAGCATGATTAATGAGTTGAATTAGGGTTTAGAAACCATTATTTAGTTGATTAAATCTAATTTGTTATCTAGTTGTTTTGCTAACCTAATCTAGAAGGTTAACTTGCTAATTGAGTTATAAATTAGTGTTAATTTAAGGTTTTCATATATAGTTTGGATTAAGAATTGCTAGGTTATATAATTCAAGTAATGGTTGTTTATGGAAATTAGGTTTTGAATCTTTGCTAATGTGTTGTAATTATAGTGTTTGTAGATTGCTTGTTGTGTGGTTGGATTGTGATAATCGTATCGCTAATTTTCGATTTTTGCACCAAAATTTCTAGTTTGTGCTTACTAGGTTTTTATTAAAATTATTTGGTGAATTATTTGTGATACCTTGGGGATGTTTTTAGCATCTCCTATGACGTTTAGGATGCGTGAGCGCGGAGTTTTGAGTAGTCGGGTTTTAGTTTTGCCGGGCGACCAAATCGGCGTTTTTTGGCAGTTTTTGCGATTTTCGCGTGTGTTCCGCCCACTTTGTGCACGTTGTACCTAGCTAGCGAACATTAGTAGTTTCGTTGGGGTTTTGCGTCGTTCTTGATATGTAACCTTATGTTTGGTATTGATGTAAATTCCAGGTTCGGTCGCGGAGACGTCAGACGTGGCGCGAAAGGGGAAAGCGGTGATTGGACACAGCTAGCCAGGGATTCCAGTGAGTAGATGTAACATCTACGGGGGACTATCGTTGGATGGCGCAAGCCGCCCGATAGTTTTAGTAACTTACAAGATCCTTAGTGATGTTAGTAATTAGGGGTGAAATACTTAGTTGACTATTTGCTGCATCCATGCATTATATTGACATACCTATACGAAACCATTTTATAGGACACCTGCACCATTACCAGGGTTTTTATATGCAGCACAAGCACTATTCATGCTTACACACACACCCTGGTAATTGCCATGCCACCACACTAGATAACCTTTAAATTGAAACCTTTTACTAATTGATACTTAAACTTGTGCTATTGCCTTTAATTCCTTAAAATGAAACCGTAGGATTGCTATTCATGTGCATGTACTTCATCATATTAATTGTTCATGCTTAATATATTAATCACACATCGCAACTTGATTATTGATACCATATGCATTCATTATCATTGATATATGCACTTATGAGGATTTCTTGAGATTTTATGATATTTCTGGATTTCGGGGGAAAGCCGCAAAATTTCTAAACTTATTATATTTTTAAAATATGTAAATTGCGGTTTTCTAGTGATGTAAGTGTCGTTCACCATGAGTTTGCTGTGGTTTTGGAAATCCGTGTCGAGGAGTGGAGGAACCGTCACGGGTACATGGTGGGCCCGGTAAGGTACCCCGGGGCAAGAGGAATGTGGTGTTGACGTTGAGCCTGGCAGGGGACGGATTACCTACCGGTGACTGTTTGGGATGGCGGATATCCAGAGGATACCGACCGTGGCCGCTAGATGATGAGATATTGATATTTGAGATGGGTCAGCCGGACGGCTGAGGCCAGAGATACATTGATATGAGATTTGAGACAGTTTTGAGGTGTCGATGCTGGACACAGGTTCTTGTTGATTCTATTGGTATTGTGATGGTATTTCAAAAGACATTCTTAAAGGGAAAAACATGATTTCTTATACTTACACATTCAGATCACGAGTTGATTCGCATTGCATTCATACCTGCTAGTATATCCATATTGCATACATACTTGCCATTATGTCCTGCCTTACCTGTATTTAGATGCTAGGATGCTTGTGTGCATGCATTCGATAGCCTGTGTAGACGTTATTTATTACTCACGAGTTGGCAACTCACCCCCGTTGTGCCATAGCCTTTTTCAGGTCCGCTCCGTCAGTACAGTAGCGGCGGGCGCACTTGTTCTTTTGCCTCCTTTGCCTGGACTCGAGGTTTTGCTCCTAGGTGGGTTATATCATTATTTTTGTACCACCTTGTATTTTCTTTGTATCTAGTACACTCCATCCACTGTATCTACCAGCATTATTGTATATTGACCTAGAGATGAGACTGTGAGATTTGTGGACTTTTATGCTGTATTTTGGGGTCGAGCTCACTTGAGTCGACATGCTGTTTTCTTATGCTTCATTATGATTATTTTGCTTGTTGTCATTTTATATTGCGTGGGATTTGTGACGGCCTTGTGGCGAAGAGCTAGCTCCCGCTTGGGGATGCCCTACTTTGTTGGATTCATATATATTTTGTTGTACCCATTTTGGGGGCCAGTATTTACAAAGGAGACTCTGCCGAAATTTTCGGAAAAATTGGTATTGTTTTTTAAAAAGGGTTTTACATGACTTATTTGATAAACTCGCTTTCAATTGATTGGGTTCTCTTCACTCTTTTGCTTAATTGGTTTTGTTTTCTGGGCTTTGGCTTACTTAGTTTACAGACGTCTTTAGACGTTTCGTAAACTTAAGTGCCAGTCACGTTCCGTACCCTGCGGGTCGTGACAAAGTTGGTATCAGAGCGATAGGTTTTACCTTTTTGAGTGTAGGATGACCCTTGGTAGATGGAGTAAGTGACTTAAGCAGGGTAACGTAGCGTGCGTATGTCCGCGGAATACTTGCGATACGGTACTCCGCCTAAGTGACTTTAGGATACTTGCTTGAAAATTCCTTCGTCAATTCCGTGTATCCTATGATCCTATTGCATTGTTCTTACTACCCGTTTTCCTGTAACAGCCACTATGCCGCCGAAGGCTACGAGGGCACAGAGGGATGCCGCCAGAGACGAGATTCGAGCTGGCTCGTCCGAGACTAGGACTGAGCAGGGTGGTATGCTTACGCCGCAGGGACAGACCGATCCACCTTCCCCAGGCCGTATGGATAGGCTCGAGACCGGTATGGAGGAGTTGCGACAGATGATGGGAGGCATGCAGGAGCTACGTCAGATAGTAGGATCCCTAGTTGCAGCCAGTTGTACACCGAGGCCGGATGACGTACCTACTACATCACGGACGACCATGATACCTGCTCCTACTACTACCACCGTGGCCATTCCGGTTTCGCTACAGGATTTCATGAGGCTGAGACCTCCAGTATTCACCGGCACCGAGGCAGCGGAGGACCCACAGACGTTCCTTGACAGTTTAGCCAGGATCTGCCGTTCGCTGAGATGTTCGGATGATCGATGGGTAGAGCTTGCGAGTTTCCGACTAGAGGGTCTCGCGCAGACATGGTGGGAGTCAGTCTTGAGAGGTCGAGCTGCAGGTCTACCGCCTATGACTTGGGTCGAGTTTACAGCGGTCTTTCTAGCCCGTTTCCTTCCAGAGAGCGTTCGTGACGCCAGAGCTCGTAGCTTCGAGGCCTTAGTCAAGACACCTGGGATGACGGTGTCTGAGTATGACATCCAGTTTACACAGTTATCCCGATATGCTCTGTATTTGGTGGATACCGAGGAGAAGATGGTGAAGAGGTTCGTACAGGGACTTGATGCCCAGCTATATCTTGCCATTGGCGCCCAGCACTACGACACTTATTCAGCTGCTATGGATACGGCATTGCGGATGGAGGCACGCATATCACAGACTTCGGCCGTTTCTGGGCCGAAGAGGATTCGCACCGATGTACCGTCTCAGAGGCAGCGCGCCAGATTCTTTCCGAGAGATAGGCCTGGCAGAGGATTTGGGCAGGGACAGTTATATGGTTCTTATCCCCAGGGGCAGCAGCCGTCGCCAGGGTGTTTTGGGTGCGGGAGTCCGCACCATCTTGTCAGAGACTGTCCGGTGAGACGACAGGGAGTAGCGACAGTTCCGCATGTGACCCTACCACCATCACCACCCCCTCCTCAGAGAGCCCTACTTCCTACCCCAAGCGATGCTCCACGCCAGTTAGGTGCACCGAGAGGCCGTGGACGCGGCGGTCCTGTTCAGAGAGGACGAGGAGGCAGAGGCCAAGGTCGAGGTCAGCCCGCTATCGGTGGAGGACAGGCCCGAGTTTTTGCTTTGACACCGCAGGATGCGCAGGCATCCAATGCCGTTGTGACAGGTACCTTTCCAGTTGTTCTTTCGACGCACGGGTATTATTCGACCCAGGTTCCACACATTCATACGTCTCTACACACTTTGCACCGATGTTGGGCCGTGAGTCGTCATCGTTAGATCATCTGCTTGTTGTTGTTACTCCGGTAGGCGAGTCGTTTGTCGCTCGGTTTGTATTTCGTTTGTGTTCCGTTCGTATCGGGGAGAGGGATTCATCAGTTGATTTGATACTCCTCGATATGTTGGACTTTGATGTGCTTCTGGGCATGGATTGGCTAGCCACTTGTTATGCTTCGGTGGACTGCCGTGAGAAGGCAGTCAGATTTAGCTTTCCGGGAGAGCCAGTCCTTGTTATTCAGGGAGACCGCAGTGTCACCCTTCCCAGCTTAATTTCGTCTCTTCGCGCTGGTCAGCTCTTGCGGAAGGGATGTCAGGGATTCTTAGCGTGTATTTGTGATACTCGAGCTGCAGAGGTTCCGTTAGACCGGGTCCCGATAGTTTGTGAGTTCCCTGATGTTTTCCCTGATGAGCTACCTGGGCTACCGCCTGAGCGCGATGTTGAGTTCTGCATTGATTTGATTCCCGGCTCGGGGCCTATTTCTATACCGCCTTATCGGATGGCCCCGGCAGAGCTTCGAGAGCTGAAGGATCAGTTGCAGGATTTGTTAGATAAGGGGCTTATTCGACCGAGTGTTTCTCCGTGGGGTGCTCCGGTCCTGTTTGTCAAGAAGAAGGATGGAAGTTTGCGCTTATGTATCGACTACCGCCAGCTGAACAAAGTTACCGTTCGGAACAGATATCCTTTGCCACGCATTGATGATTTGTTCGACCAGCTTCAGGGTGTGGGGTATTTTTCGAGGATCGACTTGCGATCAGGATACCATCAGCTGCGAGTTCGACAGGAGGATATACCGAGGACAGCTTTCCGCACGCGCTACGGCCACTACGAGTTTTTGGTGATGTCGTTCGGACTCACCAACGCCCCAGCAGCATTTATGGATTTGATGAACCGTACATTCAGGCCGTATCTTGACTTGTTCATCATCGGGTTTATCGACGATATCTTGGTGTACTCCCGGAGCAGAGAGGAGCACGAGTAGCACTTGCGGATTACGTTACAGACTCTGAGGGAGCACCAGCTGTTCGCGAAGTTCTCCAAGTGTGCTTTCTGGCTGGACAGCGTCGGATTCTTGGGTCACGTGGTTACGAGAGACGGCATTTGTGTGGACCCGAAGAAGATTGAGGCTGTTCAGCAGTGGCCCCGACCTACATCGGTTACTGAGATCCGTAGTTTTCTAGGCTTGGCGGGCTACTACAGGCGTTTTGTTCAGGACTTCTCCCGTATAGCTGCACCGTTGACCGGTTTGACCCGGAAGGGAGTTCCTTTCGTTTGGACAGAGGAGTGCGAGCGCAGTTTTCAGCAGCTACGGACTTGTTTGACTACGGCGCCGGTATTATCTTTGCCTTCGGGATCAGGCGGATTTGTTGTCTACTGTGATGCTTCACGAGTGGGATTAGGATGCGTATTGATGCAGCATGGCCGGGTGATCGCTTATGCTTCTCGGCAGTTGAAGAAGCATGAACAGAACTACCCCACTCATGATTTGGAGATAGCTGCAGTGGTCTTTGCACTGAAGATTTGGCGACATTACCTTTACGGCGAGTCGTGTCAGATATTCACCGATCACAAGAGCGTAAAGTACATATTTCAGCAGCGAGACCTGAACCTCAGACAGCGTCGTTGGATGGAGTTGGTGAAAGACTACGACTGCGAGATCTTATATCACCCCGGCAAGGCAAATGTGGTGGCAGATGCGTTGAGTAGGAGGCCCGGGGGTAGTCTATCCTTTTTGCGCGCAGTGCAGAGGCAGTCATCAGCAGATTGGCAGATGTTATGCGACAGCCGAGTTGAGTTCGAGTTCACTCAGACAGGGGGACAGCTCGCGCATGTTCGTGCACGCCCACAGTTGCTTGACCGTATATGTGAGGCACAGCGCAGTGACGACCGTTGCTCAGAGATCATGGCACAGATGGGACAGGGCAGATTTTCCGAGTTCGTGGTTGACGATCAGGGGATTTTACGATATGGATCTAGACTGTGCGTACCAGATGCTGATGGATTGCGGCGCGACATTCTTGAGGAGGCACACCGATCAGTGTATAGTGTCCACCCCGGTTCCACCAAGATGTACCATGATATGAGAGAGACCTACTGGTGGGACGGGATGAAGAGGGACATTGCGGAGTTCGTTTCGAGATGCCTGACTTTTCATCAAGTCAAGGCCGAGCACCAGAGGCCCGCAGGAGAGCTACAGCCGTTACCCATTCCAGAGTGGAAATGCGAACAGATTTCGATGGACTTCGTTGTGGGTCTACCCAGGACCAGTCGAGGGTACGACTCCATCTGGGTGATCGTGGATAGATTGACGAAAGCGGCTCACTTCCTACCGGTGAAGACCACTTTCAACTTCGCTCAGTATGCTCAGCTCTATATTGACGAGATCGTGCGACTACATAGCGTACCGACTTGTATCGTGTCAGATCGAGGCACTCAGTTCACCAGCCGACTTTGGCAGAGACTTCAGGAGGCTTTGGGCACTCGTTTGAGCTTCAGCACAGCGTTTCATCCGCAGACCGACGGACAGTCAGAGCGGACCATTCAGACTCTCGAGGACATGCTCAGAGCGTGCGTTTTAGACCTTGGTGGTAGCTGGGATCGTCATTTACCTCTAGTGGAGTTTTCCTACAACAACAGCTTCCAGGATACTATTCAGATGGCACCTTTCGAGGCATTGTATGGGAGGAGATGCAGATCGCCCGTCTGTTGGACAGAGCTCAGCGAGAGCAGCATTTTGGGGCCGCAGCTTGTTGAGGAGACGACAGCGAAGATACAGTTGATCCGAGACCGGATGAGAGCGGCTCAGAGCAAGCAGAAATCGTATGCGGACAGGCACCGTCGCAGATTAGAGTTCGCAGTTGGCGACCATGTTTTTCTGAAAGTCTCTCCGATGAAGGGCGTGATGCGTTTTGGGCGAAAGGGGAAGCTTAGCCCTAGATTCGTAGGTCCCTTCGAGATCCTCGAGCGGGTTGGCGCTGTGCTTATCGTTTGGCTCTTCCTCCCAGCTTTCCCGATGTTCACCCCGTCTTCCATGTTTCGATGCTCCGCAAGTACCTTCACGACCCTTCGCATGCGATTCAGCACCCGACAGTCCAGCTAGAGCGCGACCTTTCTTTTGCAGAGCAGCCGGTGGCCATCCTGGATCGGCAGGTAAAGAAGTTGAGGACGAAGATTATACCAACCGTCAAGGTCCTTTGGCGTAGCCCGAGCAGCGAGGAAGTTACCTGGGAGACCGAGGGCGAGATGAGGAAGAAATATCCCCATCTCTTCGAAGGTACGCGTAGCTATATTTTTAAATTCGGGGACCGAATTTCTTTAAGGGGGGAAGATTGTAGCATCTTGAAAAGTCGTTTTGGTGGTTTCCTGAAATTCGGTGAAAATTCGGTATTTTTCCGAAAAACCGTCTTTCTCGTTATTTTACGGTTTAGAACTAATTATACCTAAAATGGATAGGTAATTGCTTGTTTTTAGTAGCTAATGAGTTAATTATGAAATTTTGGTCATTTAAAAATTTTTCCCTATTTTTCAATTTTTTAATATTATTTTAAGCCGGTAAGAAAATACATTAAATTAGCGATAAATACAAATTTTTCCGGGCTAATTTTAATCTTTAAAATTATGATAATTAAAATCTAGTTGTAACATAAATTTTTAGTATTTTATTTTGATTTTTAACAAATTTTTATGATAGGAAACGAATTTATTGACTTTTAAGCTAAAACTTGCAATTTTTGACTTGTAGAGGGTCTTTTTGCATAAAATTTCTTTTGTAAAACCCCTCTCTCTCTCCCCTCAGCCCTAGGACAGCCCCACATTGTTCAGGTCCATAAATTTCTGGCCTCTCATTGATTTTCTTTCATGTGTGGAATTGTTTTGTTTAGGAATTTATTTTAAATATAATTGTTGAAGTATGGTGCATTGACTTTTGGGGAGTTGACTCTTGACCTTTCCCACACACCCACACCCCTCCCCCTTACTCTAATCTGGCCGAAACCTGCACTCCCTCCTCTTCATCTCTTTTCTTTTCATTTCTTCCAAATTCTTCATGTTTAATTCAACAAAATTGCAATTTCAAGCTTACAAATTAAACCCATCCTTCATCTTTCTTTTCCTTCACCTCCCTAGCTTGGATCTTGATACTTGAGGCCATCATTTGGAGCAAATTTATTCTTGCTAGATCTTAAATTGAGGTATAATTTCCATCAAATTAATTTCTTTTGGCTAAATTCCTTTAATTATATGGTTTTAGTGTTAAAAGTTTAGTTAATTTCTAATCTAGTTTATAAAAGAGTAGTTTGTTTTAAACTAGGGTTTGTTAGCACACCATTATGTGGTTAATTAAATTTATTTTGCTTGCTAGTTCCTACACAACCAAATCAAAGAAGTTACCTTGTTTATGTGGTCTTCAAATTATGCTAATTTAGTTAATTTTAAAAGTTTGATTTTGGTTGTAAATTGTTGTTTTAGGAAATTCAAGAGAGGGTTTATGTATGGAAAATGGGTTGTGAAGCATGATTAATGAGTTGAATTAGGGTTTAGAAACCATTATTTAGTTGATTAAATCTAATTTGTTATCTAGTTGTTTTGCTAACCTAATCTAGAAGGTTAACTTGCTAATTGAGTTATAAATTAGTGTTAATTTAAGGTTTTCATATATAGTTTGGATTAAGAATTTCTAGGTTATATAATTCAAGTAATGGTTGTTTATGGAAATTAGGTTTTGAATCTTTGCTAATGTGTTGTAATTATAGTGTTTGTAGATTTCTTGTTGTGTGGTTGGATTGTGATAACCGTATCGCTAATTTTCGATTTTTGCACCAAAATTTCTAGTTTGTGCTTACTAGGTTTTTATTAAAATTATTTGGTGAATTATTTGTGATACCTTGGGGATGTTTTTAGCATCTCCTATGACGTTTAGGATGCGTGAGCGCGGAGTTTTGAGTAGTCGGGTTTTAGTTTTGCCGGGCGACCAAATCGGCGTTTTATGGCAGTTTTTGCGATTTTCGCGTGTGTTCCGCGCACTTTGTGCACGTTGTACCTAGCTAGAGAACATTAGTAGTTTCGTTGGGGTTTTGCGTCGTTCTTGATATGTAACCTTATGTTTGGTATTGATGTAAATTCCAGATTCGGTCGCGGAGACGTCAGACGCGGCGCGAAAGGGAAAAGCGGTGATTGGACACAGCTAGCCAGGGATTCCAGTGAGTAGATGTAACATCTACGGGGGACTATCGTTGGATGGCGCAAGCCGCCCGATAGTTTTAGTAACTTACAAGATCCTTAGTGATGTTAGTAATTAGGGGTGAAATACTTAGTTGACTATTTGCTGCATCCATACATTATATTGACATACCTATACGAAACCATTTTATAGGACACCTGCACCATTGCCATGGTTTTTATATGCAGCACGAGCACTATTCATGCTTACACACACACCCTGGTAATTGCCATGCCACCACACTAGATAATCTTTAAATTGAAACCTTTTACTAATTGATACTTAAACTTGTGCTATTGCCTTTAATTCCTTAAAATGAAACCGTATGATTGCTATTCATGTGCATGTACTTCATCATATTAATTGTTCATGCTTAATCTATTAATCACACATCGCAACTTGATTATTGATACCATATGCATTCATTATCATTGATATATGCACTTATGAGGATTTCTTGAGATTTTATGATATTTCTGGATTTCGGGGGAAAGCCGCAAAATTTCTAAACTTATTATATTTTTAAAATATGTAAATTGCGGTTTTCTAGTGATGTAAGTGTCGTCCACCATGAGTTTGCTGTGGTTTTGGAAATCCGTGTCGAGGAGTGGAGGAACCGTCACGGGTACATGGTGGGCCCGGTAAGGTACCCCGGGGCAAGAGGAATGTGGTGTTGACGTTGAGCCTGGCAGGGGACGGATTACCTACCGGTGACTGTTTGGGATGGCGGATATCCAGAGGATACCGACCGTGGCCGCTAGATGATGAGATATTGATATTTGAGATGGGTCAGCCGGACGGCTGAGGCCAGAGATACATTGATATGAGATTTGAGACAGTTTTGAGGTGTCGATGCTGGACAAAGGTTCTTGTTGATTCTATTGGTATTGTGATGGTATTTCAAAAGACATTCTTAAAGGGAAAAACATGATTTCTTATACTTACACATTCAGATCACGAGTTGATTCGCATTGCATTCATACCTGCTAGTATATCCATATTGCATACATACTTGCCATTATGTCCTGCCTTACCTGTATTTAGATGCTAGGATGCTTGTGTGCATGCATTCGATAGCCTGTGTAGACGTTATTTATTACTCACGAGTTGGCAACTCACCCCCGTTGTGCCATAGCCTTTTTCAGGTCCGCTCCGTCAGTACAGTAGCGGCGGGCGCACTTGTTCTTTTGCCTCCTTTGCCTGGACTCGAGGTTTTGCTCCTAGGTGGGTTATATCATTATTTTTGTACCACCTTGTATATTCTTTGTATCTAGTACACTCCATCCACTGTATCTACCAGCATTATTGTATATTGACCTAGAGATGAGACTGTGAGATTTGTGGACTTTTATGCTGTATTTTGGGGTCGAGCTCACTTGAGTCGACATGCTGTTTTCTTATGCTTCATTATGATTATTTTGCTTGTTGTCATTTTATATTGCGTGGGATTTGTGACGGCCTTGTGGCGAAGAGCTAGCTCCCGCTTGGGGATGCCCTACTTTGTTGGATTCATATATATTTTGTTGTACCCATTTTGGGGGCCAGTATTTACAAAGGAGACTCTGCCGAAATTTTCGGAAAAATTGGTATTGTTTTTTAAAAAGGGTTTTACATGACTTATTTGATAAACTCGCTTTCAATTGATTGGGTTCTCTTCACTCTTTTGCTTAATTGGTTTTGTTTTCTGGGCTTTGGCTTACTTAGTTTACGGACGTCTTTAGACGTTTCGTAAACTTAAGTGCCAGTCACGTTCCGTACCCTGCGGGTCGTGACATCTGTGGATGAAAAGCGGTACTAAAACTCAGCCGGGTACCCAAAATGCTCCGTGACCACAGAAGGGATAAAGAGACTGTAGAGGATTTTATCCTGCAATTTGTCTTCTGGAAGTGTAGGAGTAGTCTAAAGACTTGACCTAGATGACCATTAGATCTAGGGTTGCTTATGCATTTTTTGTGATTTGATTTTTCAAATCCGTATTTTTTAAAACAAACACCAACCAACTTTTCATCTAATTATTACCAACGCTGCCACTTGTGCTACAACCGTTTAGCACATGTTAGGCTGGACACGGGATTCTATTTCCCGTCTTTTCCGCGTTTCTTTTATCGACCCCCGAGTCGGTAATTCTTCGTCTTCTTTCCCACCTCCCACCATGACCGCGATGGACGGATTTCCATCAAACTTTAACACTACTCTGCCACCTCCCGCAGGTGCGCAGAATCCTCCATGCATTTCTCTACAAGAGAGATGCTATCCTTCACGTGTTCCCTTCCCACCCGTCTTTCTATACCACCAGCCAATGGGGACAATTTCGAAATTAAACCTCATTTCATCAAACTTTTACCTAAATTTCACGGGCTTGAGTCTGAAGACGCATACGTTTTTATCACCAAATTCGAAAACGTATGTGCTTTGATGAGTAATTTACAACCGTCTGTGGATGCTATGCGTTTACGTTTTCTCCCATTCACTTTGTGCGATTTAGCCGAGAAGTGGCTTTACAACACAACCGCACATTCTATTTCAACATGGAACGAGTTCGTTGCAGCATTCCTTAAGAAATTTTATCCCAATCATAAGACCGTCCGTGTTCGGAGTGAAATCTTCAAATTTATCTAACTTCCCAATGAACCATTTTGGAAATGCTTTGAACGGTTCAAGAATCTTCTTTTATAATGCCCTCATCATGGAATCCCTAGATGGGATCTGTGTCGAATTATCTATGAGGGTATTGATTTCACGACAAAACAGATGCTTGAAACCATGTGTTATTGTCCATTCCTGTCTAAAGATGATGGTGAAGCTTGGAAATACCTAGAAGATCTTGCTCAAAACACTTTACAATGGGAAAGTGTTAGTCAACCATTGTTTGGGGAAAGTATCAATCAGCTCGATGTTTCCGTCACAATGAGAGCCGAAATGGCCGCAATACAAAGGAAGCTCGACGCTATAGAAAACAAAATCTCTTCAGCCTCCCTAAACCAATACACACTTCCCAAAACTGTGTGTGGTTGCTGTTCAAATCCATCACATTTGACGGAAGAATGTCTTTTTAATTCCTCGTTTTAAGGTCACACTAATGCTGCATTTCAGCAACGACATGGAAACGATCCTTCTTCTACTTCCTCATATAATCAAGGTTGGAGGAATCACCCTGATTTTGCTTAGAACCAACACCAAACTCAAAACACGGTTCCAAACCAGAATGACTTTCAAATGGTCCCTCCACAACAGCAATCGCCACAACCGAGTCAGCACCCTTTTCAACCACAAAATTTTCAAAACCTGGCCAACAACTTTGATCCATCTTCTGCTGGTACTGCTACACCCTCTGCACTCGACATGTTCATTACACAGTCCATGCAAACGAATGACATTTTAACTTCTTCTATCCAGACGTTAGTGCAAAACACTGTCTCCCACGGTGAGAGTATCAAATTGATAGAAGCACAAATTGCATAACTGACTGTAGCAATGAGTGCTAGAGAGAAAGGGAATCTTCCATCTCAACCCCTACCTGATCCTGGACCTTCACATTATAATGATGTGAATGCACTTACCACGTTGAGATCTGGAAGAGTGCTGGACAATCATTTAGGTGAACAAATTGATGTTGAGGAATCAATTGAACCCCAGGTTTCCACTTCCACTTCCATTCCCACTTCTACTTCTTACCCTATTTCGTCTAATTTACCTTCTTCTTCTGAGCCTATTCTCCATTTTCCCCAAGGCTTGAACCCTCCACCCACTTCATCTTTCCCACCCCCACAAACTTCTCCACAAATGTTGGACCCAACACTTATTGATAAAGCTCCATATCCAAATAGATTGAGGGCCAACAAACCTAATGCATAAATGGAGAAGATTGTGGACATGTTTAAGCAAGTTAACATCAATATCCCTCTCCTAAATGCTATCCAACAAGTTCTGTATTATGCGAAAATTCTTAAGAACTTGTGCACCAGGAAGAGGAAGACTCAGGTGCCGAAAAAAGTTTTCATGTCGAGTACTGTACACACAGCTTTTCCCCAACAATTACCAAGGAAACGTATGGACCCTGACTGTCCTACAATTTCTATTTCTATTAGGGGTAAGAATATCAATCGTGCTTTACTCGATTTAGGCGCTTGTGTGAACTTGCTTTCTTATTCAGTCTATGAGCGAATGCTTCCCTTGCTAAGGGAAAGAGTTATAGTGTTAGCTTCGCTTGCTTTCGCTTTGCTTGCTATGCTAAGAGAACTCGGAGAGTTAAAACCCTCGAACACAACTCTCCAGATGGCAGACCGATCTATCACCAAACCAAGGGGTATGTTAGAGGATGTGTTAATAAAAGTCGGGGAATTTATATTCTCTGTGGACTTTATTGTTCTAGATACACAACCTGTAGCAAACCCACGGAACCAAATTCCGGTGATTCTCGGTCGACCCTTTTTGGCGACTTCCAACGCTGTAATCAACTGTCGAAATGGTTCTATGACCCTATCCTTCGGGAATAGGTCAATTGAACTTAACATTTACAAGTTGGGAAGTCAAGCCTCCGAACCCTATGCTCATGTATGTTCTGTCGAATTAATGGATGTCGACAACAGCGAATTTGATCAGCTTCACGATACAGATCCAGACTTCCTTAGTACGTTTTTGTTTGACCCAACAATGTATTATATACATGCGGACTCTTCTTTTGAGTTGTTCGGGTTAACATCTAACGTTTATTCTGAACCTTTCATGGAGTCTGAAGATCATCCCGCTCTTTCTGATGACATTATTTTTCGGGATATCGATGAAACCTTCGCTGATAAACTCATATTTTTAGCAAACACGGGTGTTGAGATGAATCAACTCCAAAAAGAAATTGAACCTCCACACCTTCTACTTGATAGTCATGAGAATGCGAGTAATCCATCATCACAATCACTGTGTCGTCTCTCCAAATTGAGCCGCCAACACATTCTATTACACCACTTATCTTTTCCCTACTTCTTTTTGGCTCTATATAACATGTTCTTCCACTAACCGGTGCGTTTCACTGATAAAATCTTCGAATGGTTGGTGTTGACTTTCGGTCTTTGCAAAGCTTGGCATTGATCAAATAACTTTACCCCCCTATTGTGATTTTCAAAGCTTAATATTGTTTAACTCAAGTTTTGGGGGGTTATATTTTTGGCTTTTGAAAATAAAAGTTGTCCTCAAAATTGTGAGCCAAAAATAAGTTTGGGGGAAGATTTTCATGTTGCCCCCGTTATTAAATTTCCCCCCAAGCCTACAGGTTTCTGAGCTTTAACAGATGACAACAGTGAGGGCACTGTTTTAAACAAGTTTGGGGCAGGTTTGTGCTTATTTACGCATCAATTTGTATCATATTTTGCATAAGCACAAAACATATAATAAAAATATAAAAAAATGTGTACATAAATAAGATAATTAAATATTAGAAAGTGAAAAATTACATCTAAAAGATTGGAAAAGTTTAAGAAAACCAAGAAAATTAGAAATTTTCTTAAACGAAACTAGTAATAAGTAGTTATGAGCCGTTGTCCCAAGGGTTAGTAAGATGAAAGAAGTCACTAATCTGAGGATAAAAATAAGTCTGAAAAATAGTTTCTATTCTGGAAGCTAAACATTTGAATGTTGATACCCTACTATTCGCACTTACACACGTCTTGAAACTCGGGATAGTAGAGGATACCTTGAAATGCTCTTTTCTAAAAGCCAAAGTATGAAGGAAATAATAAATGAAGATGTAACACTTTGAAATTTCGTTAGAATGTGTTCGTGTTATTTTAGCAGTTGTGCGTGTTATTTTATATGTGTGTATAGGATTACTAATTATATTTAGTCGTGTTACCCTAATTGGGAAATTTCCATTTGTAGTGTACACCTGCACACTTAGCCATGTTTTGACCTAGGTTAAAGTGTTAACCATTTCATTCATTCTTGCATGGTTTATTATTTTCCCCACCCTTTTATCTAAACAAAACCCTTTTTAGAATTCTAAAATCCAAATAAACAAATGAAGCATGGTGGTTAGGTGAGAACTTGACTTTTGACCCCTTTTTTTTCTCTCTTCTCTCTCTCTCCTCCTCATTTCTGAGTCCAGCAGAAATTCAGCAGAAAAACCCTACCCTTTTCTTCATCTTCTCTTCTTCTTTTCATTCCCTTTGATCCCTACACAAAAACCCTACACAAATCAACACTTTCCCTTCACAAAACCTTGGAAAAATGAGCTTTTGAGGTGTTTGGAGGAAAATCTGCACATTTGAGGCTAGGACTGAGATTAATGGTGTTTCATAAGGTCTTTTGAAGATATATAGCTCATATTTAGCACTCTTTTCCATATCTTGTAGTATCTTAGCTAAAAAATCATGTCTTTGGTGCATTATTAGTGATATTGAGGGATTTTGGTAAAGTATATGTTAGATTGGTGTTCTCATGGTTTAGTGAACTCTTTTAGGTGCTATTGGAGCTATTTAACCCAGGTCTTTGTTTCAGTTTGCACAGAAATACCATAAAGTATCATTTTAGTGCTATATTAGACTTTTTAACTAGAAATAGGGCTCTGTTGGATCTGCTCCTACCCGGGGTGCTTCAGATTAAAATTGGAATTACTGTAGCATACACAGGGGGTATAGAGTGCACACACCAAACTCGGGGGCCCACCTCCCTACCCAGGCCGCCGAAAAATGCGTTCTGGCCGTAATTTGCGGCCAGATTAGTGATTTGGGGGTTGGGGTTTGGGTCACAGGAGTCTGCTGCTATGTGGAGTATTTTGGTATATCTATTTTTGTAATATTTGTTCTGTATCAAAATCTGGAGCAGAATACCCTATTTCCCGTATTTTTAATCTTTCGCGACACGCGTGATGCGTGTGAGTGGGTTTGGGGTTTCTGCGTATCGCGACGCGTCGGAGTGGCTTCAGGCGCGTAATCACACGTTTTAGCGTATCGCGCACACGCGCGCTTGGTTTGCGACACGGGTTTCTAGTTGACTTTAAATGTCGTGTTTGTACGGTTTTGAGCTTATGTGTGATATATTGTGAAATTCTAGGATTCGCAGGCGAGTGCGACGGGCGCCGCGAAGGAGGGGAACAAGTCGTCGGCTATACCTAGCGAGAGACTACGGTGAGTAGATTTAACATCTACGGGGATATCGCCCGCATGGCGTTCTACGTCAAGGCTGATAGGATCTTATAGCTACATTCCATACATTGACTGTTCATGGCTACTATTTAGTGTATACCACATTCCCTGATGTATGTATATAAACTAGAATTGATAGAACACCGCACCCTTACTAACGGTTCATGTTGCACGAGCACTATCCTGCATGTTACACACACACCGTTAGTAATTGCCATGACAATCACACTGTAGAATTTCTATGATCATTATGTTGTAGCTCATCTTTATGTGACTTGACATGATATTCATACTTGATGCATATATCACATCGGATCATTATGTTGTAGCTCATCTTTATGTGACTTGACATGATATTCATACTTAATGCATATATCACATCAGATCATTATGTTGTAGCTCATCTTTATGTGACTTGACATGATATTCATACTTGATGCACATATCACATCGGATCATTGACTTGCATATTGGTTTGGATTACATGTGATTTCTGGATTTGGGAACCGTGGCTATTTCAAATATGTAATCATTTAAAAACCCGGTTCCCTTGATATGATATTTCGGTGCGCCCACCCTGTGTTTTCTCGGTGCTAGAGTGGCATATATGAGAGAGAGAGGGCTGACCAGGACTGATGGATGCCCGATATATTGAGAGAGGGCTGACCCGGACTGATGGATGCCCGATATAGTGAGAGAGGGCTGACCCGGATTGACGGATGCCCTATATATTGAGAGAGGGCTGACCCGGACTGACGGATGCCCGATATATTGAGAGAGGGCTGACCCGGACTGACGGATGCCCGATATATATTGAGAGCGGGCTGACCCGGACTGACAGATACCCGATATAGGAGGATTTGCATGTCGATGCTAGACACGAGTATTTATGATATTTGGGTGCCGATGTTGGGCACTCGCGATTCTCAGGGATATACAGGATTGGAGGGCCGATGGGAGTGCCGGCGTCTGGGTTGTTGGGATTTGCGGTGCATTGATGGATACCGATTATATATATATATATATTCCACGTTGACATTCCGTGTAGATGTTATATTTCCCATGCTCAGCATTCATTATTGCATTTCATCCTGTAGTTATATTACCTGATAGAGCACTTGCATGATTATTGCACATACTGCTTATCACGCATTGATATCATTTGTTGGCATATGATAGAGTAGCGCAGTACGGGCACGCTCGCGATTACCTCTATATGTTATCTCTATTCACGAGTTGGCAACTCACCCCGTTGTGCCACAGTGTTTGCAGGTTGCCCTTCGGAGTAGGCGCGATAGGCTGTGTTCTTGCATCTTTTGACACAGATACCCCCATGGTTGGTGTACTAGCTCCTTACTGATAGGTGGGTTTTGTACGGTATCTGTTTATCTTTCAGTTATGTATATTGTTGTATCTAGTATTCTCCATCTACCATGTATGTATTTGACTTAGAGACAGTGTGAGGACGATGATGTATATTATTTGTATTCTGGTGTCGAGCTCGTTGTGAGCCGACTTACTT
The DNA here is from genome assembly GCA_030015575.1 of Agapanthus africanus. Taxonomy (NCBI): domain Eukaryota; kingdom Viridiplantae; phylum Streptophyta; class Magnoliopsida; order Asparagales; family Amaryllidaceae; genus Agapanthus; species Agapanthus africanus. The sequence goes on along the minus strand of CM057345.1, from coordinate 427,726,656 downwards.
ATGCAGTTTATTCTATCTGTGATGTTCCCACTTGTTACTCTTGATCTTCGCTACGGCGTCGTATATTGCTATCTTGGTGATTGTTTACTTAAGATTTCTTATAACTTCTAAATGCTTCCATTTAAAAACTTAAAACACTCTATACTTTTACTGGTTTGGTTTCTGGGTTTTCGGTTCACTTAGTCGCGTTACGCCTGTAGACGTTACGTGGTTAAGTGCCGGTCACGGGCCAAACTTTGGGTCATGACAGAAGAAAATATTAAATGGTGTAGAAAAATGAACACTAGTTTTGTAAACACCAAGGCAGCATAAAAAATATAGCGAGGGTGCTTCATCACCTAGTGCCTTAGACCAACTGGTTTGGGAGTCACTGCTAAGCCTTAGGTGTTGCAAGACGAAGAAAATACTAATACGCCTAATAAGCAAGCACATGAGTAATCGGTCTGTTGGTACCTCAAGAAGTATTAACGATCGCATGAAAAATGTGTGAGCAAATCCATCTAAATATTCACCGACTAAAAAGTACTGAGGTAGATGGACAAGAGTATGATAGTCTGAATTGAATTCTCCGAGTGTAGGGATGTTCTTTACACACACGTAGGGGTATATGATCAATGTTTGGAAGAAAGATAGGAATGAAGAATAAAGGCGATGTTTTATCGAGGGATGATGTGATTTCTAATATCTTTTCATGACTATTAAGATAGGGCTCATGACAACCGAAAAGCCAGTGTAGTTGGAAGCTATGATTTTCAAAGTCTTTCTTTTATAATTCTTATCTTTACATGTAACTTTCACAGTCTTCCTTTTATTATGGGATTTTGTGGGTGCAATCCTGTAACACCCGAGCCCAATAATACTATTTATATTACTGGTTGAGGGTTATATATTGCTCATTTCCAATTATTCTGATTTTCTGGTGTTTATTGCTAAATTTTAACCGGTTAAGTCATTTTGGCACATAACAAATTTTAACTCCTAAAATGAAATTTAAAATATCCATGTTGGCCTACTCGTCGCCACTAGTCGCGTGGTAGCGTCCGCGTGTCGAGATTCCGTCCCGTTCGGCTAAACGGGCAAGTTTGGACGACTACGCGCGCGTGCAAGTGTCCGACTTGGGGGCATGCATTTTAATCATTAAACACCTCTTTTTAAAATTTGGAACCCGCTTAAAATCCTATAATTTGAATTTGGAACATTTGGACGCAACCCGGGCGCGATTTGGAAATGTTTCATTTAGCGCCAAAAAGGCCCATTTTAATTTAATATCTTAAACTATATATATACGATTATATATTTTCTTTAACTGATAAATCTCTCAAACTCTTTCAAATTCTTTTTCAAATCCCTTTTAAAATCTCTCGTGGCCAATCACGAGCTCCTAACTTTAACTCGTGGGCCCCCTTCCCTTTCCCTATCTCTCTCTCTCTCTTCCCTCATTCTCTCTCTCTCTAACAACTCTCTCTCTCCTCCTATTTAATCCCTCCATGCAGCCGCCTCCCCCACTCAGCTTCCCCATCACGAGAACCATCAGAACCCTAACCCTAGCCCTCGTGCTCGCGCCGCCGACATCCCCGCGACCTCGCCGTCGCCGCCCTCGCCACCACGAGCCCAGCCGCACCCTCTTCCTCCTTCCTCCGCTCTCTTCCGCGCCTGCACCCAACCCCGACGACTTCACCCGGCAGCAACTCTCGCCGTCGACGCCGCCTCCCGTCGCCGACGACTCCCGCGACTCCCTCTCTTCCTCCTCGTCGCGACCTCGTCGTCGCCTTCATCCTCCCCTCGCCGGACCACCACCAGACCGAGCCGACCCTGCACCAATCCCCGGGTCGCCGGAGAACGCGCCGTCGACCCTCGTCGACGTCACCCGCGCCACCTCCGACCACCTCCTTTCCCCCTCGACCACCAGAGCCGACCACCACCCTCCTCTACTCGTCGCAACACCCTCTCCAGCGAACCCCGAGGCTGTTCAAGCCTTCGCAGCCGCCGTCGCTGCCTCGCCGGTGTTCCAGCGCCGTCGAGCCCGCCGGGGTTACCCTGGTATCTTTCTGTAAGCATCCTCATCCTTCCTTTTGTGCAAAATCCCCCCCCCCGCTGATCTTATTCCATATATCATGTTGCTAACTCGTTGCCGATGACTTTTGCCGGAATCCGACCGTGCCGTCTTGTGAACCCGACGCTCCAGCGAAGTACCCTGGTCCGTGTGATCTCGTTGTTCTCTGTTGGGACTCGATCCGTGTCCCGTGCACCCATCTCGTGTTTTCTGCCGACTTTGCATCCGTGCTTTCCGGTTTGCGAAACCGTCGAGGCAAGTATCTGAATACTTGCTTTAACATGCTAGCATACGAGATCTAGTCTTGCCATGCAGTTGAATATCATACTATATAATACTACAACTTAATGATGGTAATTGATATTATATTATAAGTTAGAAGTGACAGTTGCAGTTATCTTTAACGTGGGATCGTTATAATAGTTTCTCGTAATTAATCGACCCACTATCAATCCATATTTCAACTAAATAAAACAATTGGATCATATCTGCTTTAATTGTTAAATCATTCACGAGACAATTATTATACTTAGTGTAAATTCATGTAGCTTCATTACTTTATGATTGTGGATATTGCTTCACCTTGTGGCTATTGCACCCTAAAGGTGCGTGAACCTGTTAATAAGAGAATACAAAACACCACGGTGTCTACGTGGAATAATATTGTTATTTACTGTTTCCTGCTGCTGTTCATTATTTGATTGTATACTCGTTGTGAGCACATACTCGATTGCACTACATATTGGCCTGACCCTGCTATACATGACATATACATACATACCGACTCATCCTGTCGTACCCTGACATGACTTGTTTCATGATTTCATGCTTATGCCGACAAACCTGACCATCCCTGCTGTCTATCCAGACGGACCTACTTTTACCGGATTTTCTGTCGGCATTAGTCCTTGACTACTGAATACCTGACCTGACATATATAACTTGGGGGTATGGGGAAATCAAAGATGAACCTGACTTGTAACTCGACAGTTCACTACCGTTCAAGTGTACACATTCCTATTCTGTGCCCAGCGGCATGTCTCGGTTTTGGCCGAGAATATTGTGGCCGTGATCCCGGGTATGTACGGGGTAATACCGAGTGTACACATTCCTATTCTGTGCCCAGCGGCATGTCTCGGTTTTGGCCGAGAATATTGTGGCCGTGATCCCGGGTATGTATGGGGTAATACCGAGTGTACACATTCCTATTCTGTGCCTAACGGCATGTCTCGGCTGCAGCCGAGAATATTGTGGCCGTGGTCCCGGGTATGTACGGGATACTATTGAGATACATCGACGATTCATCAATTGATTTCAAAGACTATAGAGTAGAAACCTGATAGGACAGTTTAGTCACCCGTGCACTTTACCCTGCTCTGTTATTGTACTGCTTTATTCATGTTCATACCTGCACTGCTTATTACCATGTTTATACTATATACTTGATGTCATGACGCGCTGACGTCTGGGTTTTGCATGGCCCAGATTCCGTACCACTGTCGACGACCGAGCAGGAGTACTTCAGCCAGCAGGCTGAACTGTGAGTTCTTTAGGGTTTAGTTTATTTATTTCATTTCATTTCCAGATGTGAGCCCGCATTATGGGACGTACTGTTTATTCATTGTATTGGATCATTAGCTTCCGCACTTATTGTTTATTGATTCTTGTTATTATGGATTTGGACATGTATTAGATTAGCTTATTATCTTGTTCTTGATATCCTTACAACCGTAATGTGACTGTGGATGGATACTTCCTACCCACAGGTAGCATGGTTGGCTATATCACGTGCCCAATCTTGCGTACTCTGGGAAGCGGGGCGTGACATGGTTCTTTTGGTATCAGAGCCATAGGTTAATTGGGTTGATTCTTTGTAGTTGGGTATTGCACCCGATACACGAATCAGAATACCCGTGATTAGGAAACATGTCCTGCCACTTTGACCATTTTACCATCATTGAATCATTCTTCCGGATCATGTCGACATGTCGACGTGCGGTCTTAGCCGCCAGGCGTAGAGTGATAAGGGGATTGTTGGAGAATCTAAAGGAACAGACCGAGCTGGAACCGGCATTTGCACTGAACCAAACGTCTGTACGTAGAAGTATTCCGGTGAACAGGCGCCGCGTAGCACCAATGAAGAAAACAATTGTGGGTGATCGGAAAGGGAGCGTGATTTGTAACTACTGCCATATACCCGGACATGTGCGAAAGGAGTGTCGTAGGAGGCTGGGACTCTGTTTTAGATGTGGAGAGGCAGATCACGCCGTTAGTACTTGTCAGATTGCATGGAGTACCGGTAAGCATCGTGTCCGATCGGGACACTCGATTCTTGTCGCACTTTTGGAGGAGTTTACAAGAAAGTTTGGGGACTCGATTGAAGTTTAGCACAGCTTATCATCCTCAGACTGATGGACAATCGGAGAGAACGATCCAGACCCTTGAAGATATGTTGAGGGCTTGCATGTTGGACTTCAAAGGTTCTTGGGAGGATCATCTACACCTGGTGGAGTTTTCGTACAACAATAGCTTCCAAGCAACTATTCAGATGGCTCCGTTTGAAGCACTGTATGGTCGTAAGTGCCATTCACCTGTTGGTTGGGATGATGTTGGTGAACGAAGGTTACTAGGACCAGATTTGGTGGTGCAGACAGTCGAGAAGGTGAATACAATCAGGAAGCATATGAAGGCAGCTCAAGACAGACAGAAAAGTTGGGCCGACACGTCAAGAAGACCTCTAGAGTTCGCCGTGGGTGATTTGGTATTCCTGAAGATATCACCGACTAGAGGGGTGATTCGCTTTGGAAGTCGGGGAAAGCTTAGTCCTCGATTCGTTGGACCCTTCGAGATATTGGAGCGTGTTGGAGAGGTAGCGTACCGGTTGGCGTTACCACAGTCATTAGCAGGAGTTCACGATGTGTTTCATGTGTCTCAACTACGGAGGTATGTTTGTGATGAGACTCATGTCTTGGATCATTCGGAGTTGACTGTACGGGAGGACCTAACCTTTGAGGAGCGACCAGTTGAAATCAAGGATCGAAGAGAAAAGGTTCTTAAGAACAAGGTTATCCCTCTTGTGCTAGTCTCTTGGGGTAATCGATCGCATGGAGAATCCACTTGGGAGCGAGAAGACGAGATCCGACAGAAATTCCCTCACCTTTTCCAGTAGTTAGCTATCTTGTACTCTTGGAATTTCGAGGACGAAATTCTTTTGTAGTTGGGTATGATGTAACACCCGAGCCCAATAATACTATTTATATTACTGGTTGAGGGTTATATATTTCTCATTTCCAATTATTCTGATTTTCTGGTGTTTATTGCTAAATTTTAACCGGTTAAGTCATTTTGGCACATAACAAATTTTAACTCCTAAAATGAAATTTAAAATATCCATGTTGGCCTACTCGTCGCCACTAGTCGCGTGGTAGCGTCCGCGTGTCGAGATTCCGTCCCGTTCGGCTAAACGGGCAAGTTTGGACGACTATGCGCGCGTGCAAGTGTCCGACTTGGGGGCATGCATTTTAATCATTAAACACCTCTTTTCAAAATTTGGAACCCGCTTAAAATCCTATAATTTGAATTTGGAACATTTGGGCGCAACCCGGGCGCGATTTGGAAATGTTTCATTTAGCGCCAAAAAGGCCCATTTTAATTTAATATCTTAAACTATATATATACGATTATATATTTTCTTTAACTGATAAATCTCTCAAACTCTTTCAAATTCTTTTTCAAATCCCTTTTAAAATCTCTCGTGGCCAATCACGAGCTCCTAACTTTAACTCGTGGGCTCCCTTCCCTTTCCCTATCTCTCTCTCTCTCTTCCCTCATTCTCTCTCTCTCTAACAACTCTCTCTCTCTTCCTATTTAATCCCTCCATGCAGCCGCCTCCCCCACTCAGCTTCCCCATCACGAGAACCATCAGAACCCTAACCCTAGCCCTCGTGCTCGCGCCGCCGACCTCCCCGCGACCTCGCCGTCGCCGCCCTCGCCACCACGAGCCCAGCCGCACCCTCTTCCTCCTTCCTCCGCTCTCTTCCGCGCCTGCACCCAACCCCGACGACTTCACCCGGCAGCAACTCTCGCCGTCGACGCCGCCTCCCGTCGCCGACGACTCCCGCGACTCCCTCTCTTCCTCCTCGTCGCGACCTCGTCGTCGCCTTCATCCTCCCCTCGCCGGACCACCACCAGACCGAGCCGACCCTGCACCAATCCCCGGGTCGCCGGAGAACGCGCCGTCGACCCTCGTCGACGTCACCCGCGCCACCTCCGACCACCTCCTTTCCCCCTCGACCACCAGAGCCGACCACCACCCTCCTCTACTCGTCGCAACACCCTCTCCAGCGAACCCCGAGGCTGTTCAAGCCTTCGCAGCCGCCGTCGCTGCCTCGCCGGTGTTCCAGCGCCGTTGAGCCCGCCGGGGTTACCCTGGTATCTCTCTGTAAGCATCCTCATCCTTCCTTTTGTGCAAAATCCCCCCCCGCTGATCTTATTCCATATATCATGTTGCTAACTCGTTGCCGATGACTTTTGCCGGAATCCGACCGTGCCGTCTTGTGAACCCGACGCTCCAGCGAAGTACCCTGGTCCGTGTGATCCCGTTGTTCTCTGTTGGGACTCGATCCGTGTCCCGTGCACCCATCTCGTGTTTTCTGCCGACTTTGCATCCGTGCTTTCCGGTTTGCGAAACCGTCGAGGCAAGTATCTGAATACTTGCTTTAACATGCTAGCATACGAGATCTAGTCTTGCCATGCAGTTGAATATCATACTATATAATACTACAACTTAATGATGGTAATTGATATTATATTATAAGTTAGAAGTGACAGTTGCAGTTATCTTTAACGTGGGATCGTTATAATAGTTTCTCATAATTAATCGACCCACTATCAATCCATATTTCAACTAAATAAAACAATTGGATCATATCTGCTTTAATTGTTAAATCATTCACGAGACAATTATTATACTTAGTGTAAATTCATGTAGCTTCATTACTTTATGATTGTGGATATTGCTTCACCTTGTGGCTATTGCACCCCAAAGGTGCGTGAACCTGTTAATAAGAGAATACAAAACACCACGGTGTCTACGTGGAATAATATTGTTATTTACTGTTTCCTGCTGCTGTTCATTATTTGATTGTATACTCGTTGTGAGCACATACTCAATTGCACTACATATTGGCCTGACCCTGCTATACATGACATATACATACATACCGACTCATCCTGTCGTACCCTGACATGACTTGTTTCATGATTTCATGCTTATGCCGACAAACCTGACCATCCCTGCTGTCTATCCAGACGGACCTACTTTTACCGGATTTTCTGTCGGCATTAGTCCTTGACTACTGAATACCTGACCTGACATATATAACTTGGGGGTATGGGGAAATCAAAGATGAACCTGACTTGTAACTCGACAGTTCACTACCGTTCGAGTGTACACATTCCTATTCTGTGCCCAGCGGCATGTCTCGGTTTTGGCCGAGAATATTGTGGCCGTGATCCCGGGTATGTACGGGGTAATACCGAGTGTACACATTCCTATTCTGTGCCCAGCGGCATGTCTCGGTTTTGGCCGAGAATATTGTGGCCGTGATCCCGGGTATGTACGGGGTAATACCGAGTGTACACATTCCTATTCTGTGCCTAACGGCATTTCTCGGCTGCAGCCGAGAATATTGTGGCCGTGGTCCCGGGTATGTACGGGATACTATTGAGATACATCGACGATTCATCAATTGATTTCAAAGACTATAGAGTAGAAACCTGATAGGACAGTTTAGTCACCCGTGCACTTTACCCTGCTCTGTTATTGTACTGCTTTATTCATGTTCATACCTGCACTGCTTATTACCATGTTTATACTATATACTTGATGTCATGACGCGCTGACGTCTGGGTTTTGCATGGCCCAGATTCCGTACCACTGTCGACGACCGAGCAGGAGTACTTCAGCCAGCACGCTGAACTGTGAGTTCTTTAGGGTTTAGTTTATTTATTTCATTTCATTTTCAGATGTGAGCCCGCATTATAGGACGTACTGTTTATTCATTGTATTGGATCATTAGCTTCCGCACTTATTGTTTATTGATTCTTGTTATTATGGATTTGGACATGTATTAGATTAGCTTATTATCTTGTTCTTGATATCCTTACAACCGTAATGTGACTGTGGATGGATACTTCCTACCCACAGGTAGCATGGTTGGCTATGTCACGTGCCCAATCTTGCGTACTCTGGGAAGCGGGGCGTGACAAATCCGCTGAAAACTCTCAAGAGACAACACTCCTCCTATTAGGGACACCTAGAGGTTTAAAGGCTTGTTGCACGTGCTCAGTGCAATCGTGTTGCCTACGAAGTGTGCTAGTTAGTTTTTTCTTTTCTTAATAAAATTTTCTCCTTCTCTTGAATAAAAGATGTTTGCTCGAGACAATCGAAATTTAGTTTGGGGGAATTTGTTCAGTCGAAAATAATGCATTCTGTAGCACATCAATTTCTTCATTATTTTAATCCTCTAAAGGTGTTTATTGTAAATATAACACGGATTACAAATTCATCTGCAAAATACTAAATACAATGTGTTATAGTTATAATCAACATTCTTTACAGGAAATTGTGTGTTTATTACATCCCGCATGATATTGTATATCTCAACACATTTTATCGAGATTGTGTGCGGAAAATTCTTCAGGTCAAAGAACCGGAATCACAAAAGTGCCGATAGAACACATCAAGTCAAAGAACCAAATACTGGCAGCAACCAAGCAAACATTATAAGATTCCAGACATCAAAAGAACAACCAAATATCAACACCAGAAGACTCCATGAAAATGAGCCAGCTATCTCTTCAAATGGCCGCGGAACCGTGGCCGAGTTGGCCGAGTTGCCACGGATCTGCGGCCGAGTCAGGGTATCAGAGAACGAGAAATCTCCAGAACCTTCTTCTTAACAACCTTGCCTCCTCAAGATGCTTAATTACCACGTGGATCATTCTGGAAGACTCTGCATAACAACCTTCCTCTAGAAGTTTCCTTATAACAACCTTCTTCTAGAAGGCTCCTTGTAACAACCTCATTCTAGAAGGCTCTCCCTAACAACCTAGCTCATTCTAGAAGGCTCTCTCTAACAACCTAGCTTTGGAGGGAAGATTCATTTGAAATTTATAAAAGGGGAACTAGATCTATGGTTGAGGGTTGTTCATTAAATTGGTTGTTGAATATTGAGCCAAATTTGCACAAGTTGAGTGACACAACTTGTGATCCAATCCAAACCCTAACCCAAATCCGATTCCAAAGCCAAATCAAGATCCATTGAGAAGCAAATCAAGTGAGCAATCAATGATCCTTCATCACAACGCCGATCATCATCCAAGCAAGAGATCCACGACGATCCACGACTCACGGCGATCGAGCTTCGCAAAGATCGACGTCAAATTCACCTCTTCAAAGGAGCGATCGTGAGCTTAATCTTGTACCTCGAATTGAGGAGTTATGTAAATTTGAAGAAGATTTAATTAAGGTGATAAATTGTTAATTCTCGTTTTCATTACATTCTTGCATTATGAAATTTCTCATTTGTGATTCTTTAATTTTCACGATGTGTGAGTGAAATCTCCACTTGTAAAGGAATCGAGGAAATTGGTAGATCAAGTGATGATAAAATCCTAATACTAATCTTAAATCTTATGAGATTTGTGAAATTTAGGAAAAAGAATCATCAATGACCTAATTTGGATCGAGATCATGTTCTTGTGAATTTCGTTGTAAATTAGGAATCAAATGATTGATGATTCTCTTTGCTAAATGCTAGATCCGAATGATGATCAATGAAAAGACAAGGGATAGAGAAGGAGGAATCCTAGTTTCTTCAAAAGATCCCTAATCTTCATTCATCACCATCGTCTTAACTACAATTCATCAATAGATAAGATAAGTCATTATTAGTTCATCATTGCTACTAATTCTATCGATTCCTACAAGATATTCTACATAATCTTGATAACTAAATTGATTTGGACATTTTCTTAATTCTTGAATATATTCTTGATTTTCTTGAAATGAAAACTCAATCAAATCTCGAATTAATTTCTTGAATTTTCTTTTATATTTTCATTTCGACTCATCTAAAGCAAGATCGAACAAATACTCGCATCTCAGTGGACGATCCGTATTCATTAACGCGCTATATTGACACCGTTAATTGATTGCGGTATAAATTTCTTTGGTTGTGATAAAACATTTCCTTACACACAAAAGATGATCAATCACATGACAACTTAACACTCATTTGGTAACATGTTCTTTCCTTCTAAAGTTTTCTAAATGGTTCTAGATAATTCTAATGTAAAACTAGAAAATAAATAAATTATAATAAAAATAAAAGAAAAATGAAAAGAATAGGAAAAGAGAGACATGGTGTATATTAATGAGGTATTGGCATATTTATTTGAGCATGGTATGTGTGCTTGTGGAGGTAACCTTACCCCCCCACTCTTTTCCCCTACTCTCGGCCACAACTGCAGCCCCCCTCTCTTCAACCTTTCTTCATTTGCTAAAACCCTCATTTTTCCCATAAAAAATCCATAAAATCCAACTCTAATTTCTAGTTAAATCTTCACTAAAATTCCTTGATCAAATCTAAGCTTGGATCTTGAAGCAAGTTAGCATTTTGGGTGGCCAAAGTTAGCATGTTGATCTTTCCAAAATTTTGAGGTATAAAACTTAATCCAAGTTGTTACTTTATTAATTAATTGCTTTAATCTAATTTAGATTAAGTGTTGATATAGTTTTAATTGCAAATATAATTTTAAAGAGAAGGGTTTGGTTAAAAATTTAAAGTCTTTATCACTTAATTAGATTAGCTAAATGTAGTGAACATCTAATGGTTTCTTTTTAATATAATCTAGTTGTTAAACTTGCAAATCTTTGTTTTTATTCATCTTAATTAAATGTTCATACAACTAATTTCATGATTAGTTTGTAAAAAGCGAGATTTAAAATTGGTAAATATTTGTGTGGCTTAATTAAGATATTAAGTGTAATTTTTGGCCACTAGGTTTGCTACAACTTTTAGTTTTGCACCAAAATACCCTTTGTTTGCTTACTAGGTTCTTAGAATAAATAGATTTTAATTAAGTTTGAGGTTGTGATGATCTACAACCTATTTCCTATAATATTTAGTGTGATGTGAATGCGTGATTAGTACGATTGGGTTCTAGGATTGGTGGTTGCTACGCATAGCGACCCCTAGTGGTGGTTTGTGGCAATGTCGTGCGTATTTTGTACACCAAGTGCACGCGCGTCTAGTTAGTGCGCGTTAGTTATTTCGTATCTTCTTGAATTTGCGTCCATTTAAATGACTAAGCTCATATATACTTATTGTGCAATTCTAGGATCGGCTGCGGAGGCGTCGGACGCGGCACGGAAGGGCAAGAAGGTGATTGGATTCGACTAGGTGAGACTTTTCTGTGAGTAGATGTACACATCTATGGGGGAACTTCTGATGGCATAAGGCGCCCGATAGTTAGGGTTACTAGTAATGCTTGTATCTATATACGTATTCTCCTAGTCATTCTTTTCATTTCATTGCTTCATCTTATATATATGATATTATCTCATAGGGCACTTGCACCATTACCATTGGTCCATGCCGCACGTGTACTATTTTATGCGAACACACACGCCATTGGTAATTGCTATGTCACGAATACTATAGAACTTGCTTAGAATCAATATCTGTGCATTTGCTTCATATATGATATGTAGACTTGTAGTTGTATATTCATCTCATCAGAATTGGATACGTAGGTTTGCTAGACATATACCTCATAAAATCCTCATTCATACATAGTTTTCTAGTCATACATCGCTTTGCATATTACCGGTATCATAGACATCCATCACTACCGACATGTTCATATATTGTGATTTTCTTGGAGATTTCAGTATTTATGATATTTCTGGATTTTGGGGGGAAAACGCAAGAATTTATAAACCTATTATCATTTTAAAAATGCAAGTTGCAGTTTTCTCGTATATGATGTATGTGTCGTCCACCATGAGTTTTCCTGATTTCTGTTGGTTTTCGAGACCCGATTCGAGGAGTAGGATGAACCGTCTCGGGTATATGGGGGGCCCGGTAAGGTATCCCGGGGCAATAAGCTTGAGTTGTAGATGATGAGCCTGGTAGGGGATGACTACCTATCGGTGATGTCTGGCGTAGCGGATATCCGGAGGATACCGATCGTAGTCCTGAGATTTGATAATATGGGTCGATCCGGACTGACGGAGCTCGAGATATTGAGGATATTGTGTCGATACTTGACACGGATTTTCTGTTGATTTCATTGATGATACTCTAGCTTTATTATACAAAGGTTTTACTAAGATATGGATATAGTTTTTCTCATACCAGATATATCCGGATTTCGTGTTTGATTATTCATTCATGTTGCATTCATACTAGTGCATCGCATCATAATTTTATATGTAGGTTGTGACGCATTTACGTGCATACTTACGATAGCCTTATTAGATGTTACTTATTACTCACGAGTTGGCAGCTCACCCCCATTGTGCCACAGTATCTTCCAGGTCCGACCCGTCAGCATAGTAGCGGTGCGCATATTTCTTCTTCTGCTTTCTTTACATCGACTTGCTTGTGGGTGGGTTGCGAGGATACTCTTTTGTTCCCACCTTGTACATTATTTTTGTATCTAGTATACTCCATCTACCATATATACCACTTCTACTATTGTGTATTGGACTTAGATTGTGAGCTGTGAGATTTGTACATATTCTATTTTTGGTGTCGAGCTCACTTGAGCCGACTTGGTGCTTTTTCTTATTTCTTGCTTTCAGATACTTATTTCACACTATTATGATGTATCTTGTGTGTGGTTGTGTTTTGCTGTTCGGCGAAGAGCTAGCTCCCGCTTAGGGATGCCTTTATTCATTTCTTATATGTATCCATGTTTTGTACCCATTTGGGGCCAGTATTTACAAAGGAAACTCTGCCGAAATTTTTATAAAAACTTTAGCTTATTATAAAGACTTTCAAAGTGATTTCCATGTTAACTTAACCTTTAAACAAGTTTTCCTTCACTCTACTTTCTTTGAACGGTTTAGATTTCTGGGCTTTGGCTTACTTAGATTACGCTACGCCTCTCGACGTTGCGTAATTAAAGTTCCAGTCATGTTCTACATATTCGGGTCGTCATAAAGTTGGTATCAAAATGATAGGTTTTATCTTTCTGAGTGTAGGATGACCCTTGGTAGGTGGAGTAGGTAACTTAAGCATAGTGACATAGCGTGTGTATGTTCCGCGGCATACTTACGATACGGTACTCCGCCTAAGTGATCTTAGGATATATGACTGCTTGTACTTCCTTCCTTGATTCCGAGTATCCTTGATTCGATTATGATGTTCTCATCAAATCCTGTTTCTTACTCCATCCACTATGCCACCGATGAATATGAAGACCCAGAGGGCTGCCGTTAGAGATGAGATTGGAGCGGGCTCGTTTGAGACGAAGACCGATCAGGGAAGTATGCCTATCTCGCATGGACAGATGGATCCACCCTCTATTGATCGTATAGCTAGGCTGGAGGCAAGTATTTAGGATTTCCGCCAAATGATCGGATCCTTGATAGAGATCAGTCGAGCACGGAGATCGGACATTGCTCCACCTACGGTTGTTCCGAGACCAAAGTGGATTCGTACCGATATGTCAGCTCCTAGGCGTGTTCGCAGAGGCCGTGGCGGATTCTTTATAGGCTAGTTATATCGTTTTTACCCACATGATCAACAACCATTGCCAGGATGTTTCCGGTGTGGGAGTATGGAGCACCGCATCAGATTTTGTACCGTGAAGCGATAGGGCGAGACGATAGTTCCACATGCGACTTTACCACTTTCACCACCTCCTCTGAGTGCATTACCCCTACACCTGTTGTTTCTCCATGCTAGATCGATTCCTATAGAGGCCATGGTTGTGGCGGTCGTATTCTAAGAGAACGAGGTGGTAGAGGTAGACGACAGCTGGTCGCTGGTAGAGGGCAGGCCCTAGCTTTTGTGTTGACTCCTCAGGATGCACAGGCGTCGAACGTAGTAGTGACAGGTATTTTCTCGCTGTTTCCTTTTGTTGTGCGCTTTTGTTTGACTCGGTATCTACGCATTCTTTTGCATCCACACTTTTGTACCTAGGTTTAGCCGAGAGTCGTCTTTTCTAAATCAGCCACTTGTTGTGATTACTCCAGTAGGCGAGCCTTTTGTTGCTCGATATGTGTTCCGATCGTGTTCCGTTCATATCGGGGAGAGGGACTCTTCTATTGATTTGATTCTCCTCGATATGTTGGACTTTGAAGTTCTTCTGGGCATGGATTGGATAGTCACTTGTTATGCGTCCATGGACTGCCGTGAGAAGGCAGTCAGATTTAGTTTTTCGGGTAAGCCAGTTCTTATTATTCAGGGAGACCGTAGCGTCACGCTTCCCAGTTTAATTTCTTCTCTTCGCGCTAGTCATCTTTTGAGGAAAGGATGTCAGGGATTTTTAGTGTATGTACGTGATGTTGGAGCCACAGAGGTTCTGATAGTAAAGGAGTTTTCCGATGTCTTTCCTGACGAGCTGCCTGGTTTACTGCCAGAGCGCGATATTGAGTTCTACTTTGACTTGATCCCTGGCACGGGGCCTATTTCTATACCGCCTTATCGGATAGCCCCAACGGAGCTTAAAGAGCTGAAGGATTAGTTGCAAGATTTGTTGGATAAAGGGCTTATTCGTCCAAGTGTGTCACCTTGGGGAGCTCCTGTCCTGTTCGTCAAGAAGAAAGACGGCAGTTTGTGTTTGTGCATCGATTATCGTCAGTTGAATCGGGTTACTGTGTGGAATAGATATCCCCTACCTCGCATTGATGATTTGTTTGATCAGCTCCAGGGTGCGGGACATTTCTCAAAGATTGACTTGCGGTCGGGTTATCATCAGCTGCAGGTTCGGAATGATGATATCCCGAAGACTGCTTTTCGCATGCACTACGGGCATCATGGGTTTTTGGTGATGTTGTTCAGGCTCACCAATGCTCCAGCAACGTTTATGGATTTGATGAACTGCTTATTCAGGCCGTTTCTTGATTAGTTTATCATCATGTTCATTGATGTCATCTTAGTATACTCCCAGAGTCGAGAGGAGCATGAGTAGCATTTGAGGATCACATTGCAGACTTTGAGGAAGCATCAGCTGTTCGCTAAATTCTCCAAGTGCGCCTTTTGGCTGGATAGTGTTGATTTCTTGGGTCACGTGGTTATGAGAGATGGCATACACATGGAGTTGAAGAAGATCGAGGCCGTTTAGCACTGGCCCAGACCTGTATCAATGATGGAGGTTCACAGCTTTTTGGTTTTGGCCGGATACTATCGACGTTTCGTACAGGGTTTTTCTCGTATAGCTGCACCGTTGACCGGGTTGACCCGAAAGGGAGTTCCTTTTCTTTGGACTGAGGCTTGTGAGTAGAGTTTTCAGTAGTTGAAAACTCGTTTAACTACCGCACCAGTATTATCTTTGCCTTCAGGTTCAGGCGGTTTTGCTGTTTATTGCGATGCTTCTCGAGTAGGGCTAGGCTGTGTGTTGATGCAGCACGGCAGGGTTGTCGCTTATGCTTCTCGGCAGTTGAATAAGCACGGGCAGAACTATCCCATTCATGACTTAGAAATAGCTGCGGTGGTTTTTGCACTCAAGATTTGGAGACACTATTTATACGGCGAGTCGTGCCAGATATTCACAGACCACAAGAGCTTAAAATACATTTTTCAGCAGAGAGATCTGAATTTGAGACAGCTCCGGTGGATGGAGGTAGTGAAAGACTATGGCTGCGAGATTCTTGATCATCCGGGCAAGGTGAATGTTGTGGCAGATACTTTGAGTCGGAGGCCCGGAGGTAGCTTGTCTTGTTTGAGCGCAGTTCAGAGACAGTCGACGGCAGATTGGCAGATTCTATGTGACAGCCGAGTACAGTTCGAGTTTATTTTGACTGGGGGATAACTTGCCCATGTCCGTGCACGTCCACGGTTACTTGATCGTATCCGTGAGGCACAGTCCGATGACGTTCATTTGTCAGAGATCATGGAGCACGTTCGACAGGGCAGAGATTCAGAGTTCATGATCAATGATCAGGGAGTACTACGATTTGGGACTAGACTATGTGCGCCAGATTCCGAAGAGCTGAGATGTGAGATTCTAGAGGAGGCACATCAGTCAGCATATAGTGTTCATCCGGGTTCCACCAAAATGTACCATGACTTGAAAGATGTCATGGATTTTGTTTCGAGATGCCTGACTTGCCAGCAAGTCAAGGCCGAGTATCAGAGACCGGCAGGAGAGTTACAACCTTTGCCCATTATGGATTGGAAGTGGGAACAGATCTCTATGGACTTCATTATGGGTCTACCTAGGACCAATCTAGGGTATGACTCTATTTGGGTTATAGTAGACCGATTGACGAAAGCGGCTCACTTTCTGCCAATAAAGACCACTTTCGGATTCGCTCAGTACGCTCAGATATATATCGATGAGATTGTGCGACTACTAAATTAGTGATAATTACAAATTAGTATGGGTTAATAAAAGTTTAGTGCACCATGACAACTTAACACTAATTTTGTAACATGTTCTTTCCTTCTAAAATTTTCTAAATGGTTCTAGATAATTCTAATGTAAAACTAGAAAATAAATAAATTATAATAAAAATAAAAGGAAAATGAAAAGAATAGGAAAAGAGAAGAATGGTGTATATTAATGAGGTATGGGCATATTTATTTGAGCATGGTATGTGTGCTTGTGGAGGTAACCTTACCTCCCCCTCACTCTTTTTCCCCACTCTCGGCCACAACTGCAGGCCCCCTCTCTTCATCCTTTCTTCATTTGCTAAAACCCTCATTTTTTCCCATAAAAAATCCACAAAATCCAACACTAATTTCTAGTTAAATCTTCACTAAAATTCCTCAATCAAATCTAAGCTTGGATCTTGAAGCAAGTTAGCATTTTGGATGGCCAAAGTTAGCATGTTGATCTTTCCAAAATCTTGAGGTATAAAACTTAATCCAAATTGTTATTTTGTTAATTAATTTCTTTAATCTAATTTAGATTAGGTGTTAATATAGTTTTAATTGCAAATAGAATTTTAAAGAGAAAGGTTTGGTTAAAAATTTAAAGTCTTTATCACTTAATTAGATTAGCTAAATGTAGTGAACATTTAATGGTTTCTTTTTAATATAATCTACTTGTTAAACTTGCAAATCTTTACTTTTAATCATCTTAATTAAATGTTCATGCAACTAATTTCATGATTAGTGTGTAAAAAGCGAGATTTAAAATTGGTAAATATTTGTGTGGCTTAATTAAGATATTAAGTGTAATTTTTGGCCACTAGGTTTGCTACAACATTTAGTTTTGCACCAAAATACCCTTTGTTTGCTTACTAGGTTCTTAGAATAAATAGATTTTAATTAAGTTTGAGTTTGTGATGATCTACAACCTATTTCCTATAATATTTAGTGTGATGTGAATGCGCGATTAGTACGATTGGGTTCTAGGATTGGTGGTTGCTACGCATAGCGACCCCTAGTGGTGGTTTGTGGAGATGTCGTGCGTGTTTTGTTCACTAAGTGCACGCGTGTCTAGTTAGCGCGCGTTAGTTACTTCGTATCATCTTAACTTCACATCCATTTAAATGTCTAACCTCATATATACTTATTGTGCAATTCTAGGGTCGGCTGTGGAGGCGTCGGACGCGGCACGGAAGGGCAAGGAGGTGATTAGATTCCACGAGGCGAGACTTTTCTGTGAGTAGATGTACACATCTATTGTGGAGATTGTCTTGATGGCGCAAGGCACCCGATGTAAGGCTACGCCAGCACCCCGGCCGTCAATCCGAGGCCAAATGCGGAACATAAACTTTTCAAAATGGCGCTAACGTAACCGTAAATCCCGGATCGTGCCATTAACCTTATACTAGTTAACTGTAAAGTCGTTTAAGAGATTATACCGATCGATCCGTATCCTTCGGTCTTCAATCTCTGTCCCAAGCTTGTCACGGCTGCCCCGAACGAGTTCGCTCTCCGGTCTCCCTCGTCGAAGAGGCTCCTCGTCGAGGATTCTTTATACGGGCTTCCGCTTCTAAACCGAAGCAACTCGGACATCAAGTTTGCTAGCCGAGATTACCAAGATAAAGTAGAGAGTGTGTGTGAATACTTTATCTCAATACATCCATGGATTCTCAACACATGAGAGGGTATGGATGGAGGTGATGAAGAAGCCATGAGAGTAGCAAGTGTGAGCTCAAGACTTAGCAACAAAAGAAAAGGAAACTCAAGAAAGAGAATGAAGTGGCTGCCCTCTCTTTTGTGTTGTGAGATATTTGAGTGTTTTTGCAACAAAAAGAAAAACCTATCACCAAAATATCTCACAAAACTAATAATATCAAGCATGGTTCAATAGTGCCACCATGAGTCACCACTTGAGCCATGCCATCAATTAATGCACCATGCCAAAACTTAACCTCACACTTTACACAATATTAAACATTTATAAAACTCTAAATGTTTAATACAAGAAAAAGAAATGGCATCTTCAAAAGTAATCTTGTAACGAATTACAAGAATACCCCTCATCTGTATATACATACCTGCATCCGTATTCCGACCGAATACGAATACAACGAGACGAAAGTAATCCAACAATATAATACTAGGATCCGGCTTAAACCAAAGCCTACTAGTATTATCCGTCCGATCTTGATCCGTGCATAAGTGCACATATATGATCGAACCCTGCCATAAAACCATACGACCTTTACAACGTTTCGCTCGAACCAGAGAAACCCTCTGTGTGGGACTCTAAAGACTCGTCAATATGCTGGCAGTGGGTTTAACCACAAGCACGTCAGTGGCACTAGCTGTACGTAACGGCTGTCCAGGTATTGAGCGAAAGGGAGGACGACGAGCGAACTCATCCTGAAATCCTACTGAGCCTGACAGTGACAATATCTGTACAGTACGGTCCGTTCGTATATGAGTATCGCATATCGGGTCTAGGTGTTGGAGATAGTGCCCTCAAAGTCAATTATTGGATCACAGGTACGTGATTGCAATGATTGAGGCAGGACCTATACCGATATGACAGTCTTACTCGTGATGATAGTATGCTATCTGGTTTGTCTTTATCATCATATACTTGCTTTAGTTCACCATTGCATGATAGAGCCCATAGGATTCTTGCTTGACTACCAGCAGTATGATGGCGATCATATACGTGGGAGCTGGGGTCTGTAAGCACATCCTTAAAGTGTCCCTAGTCGTGGGAGTTTCGAGACAGGGCATCGATACTCCAGAGTAGACTAGTGTATACAGTCGAGACCCCGACGAGGGACAATGGCCGGTCTCACAAGCCATTGGTGTCAGTTAGTTCACCTAAGATGTATACAGGTGCTCATTGGGTTATGAGTACACCGGACAGGACTCGCCGGGAACATGCTAGTTGGTATTATACATATCGTCAGATAGCAGTTCCCTGGTGACATGTGTACTGGTTAGTTCATCGAACTGAGGTCTTCATTTGTCTTGTGTGAGTTCCCACTGTGCTTAGATTACTACCCTACCATGCTCAAAGGAGTTGTGCAAATAGGTTTTAGTTGGGTACAGTCCCGAGCCACATTGGAGGCAAGTGAGCGGATCGGCAGGGGATTCGTCTCTCCCGGTATTGGGGGTGAGATCGCGCTGTGTCTAGGAGAGCCATTACACAAAGCCCTCGGCCGAGGCAGGAGATTTACTGGTAGGTACTCCAGTAGTATCTCAGGGTGTTCTGGGCCACTCTCTGACACGACTTATACTGCTATTGGGGGTCTGACGTTAATAACCCTCTAGGCAGATATGCGATACTTATAGACGAACGGACCGGACTGTATGTATATTGTCACTGTTAGGCTCAGTAGGGTTTATGGATGAGTTCGCTCGTCAGCTTCCCTTCCAATCAATACATAGGCAAACCGTTACGTACAACTTGTACCTCCGACGTGCTAGGGGTTATACCCAGTGCCAGTGTGTTGATGAGTCATTAGAGTCCCCCACAGACACTTTCCCCAGTTCGGGCGAAACGTTGTAGAGGCCGTATGTGTTTATGGCAAGGTTCGGAAAATGCATGTGCGTTTTCGCGCGTGTCATTTTTCGGGCAGATAATACTGGTCGGCTTTGGTTTAAGCCGGATCCGAGTATTATGCTGTGTAGATATAATATCTTTGTCTCAGATGCATTTGTATTCGGTCGTAATACAAATGCGGGTATGTTTATACTGATACGGGGTTATCCTGAAATTCGTTTCAGGATCACTTTTGGAAGTTGCCAGTTTCCAGTTTTCTATTAGCTGTATTTAACATTCGGTTAAATACGGATTTATCTTTTCTTGAGATGAGTGTGGAAGGTTCTAGAAGCATCTAGATGAGGTGACTAGGATGGTGAGGTGGCTTAGTGCATTAATGGAGCATTAATGTGTTGATGACTATGTGTTATGATTCATCCTTTGCTTTAAATGAGTTCATACTAGGTGGTTAATGACTTATTCCTTCTCCTTTATTGTTATGGTCACCTCTTTGCTCCTACCCTCACCTCCCTCCCTCTACTTATATGGCCGGCCCCCTCCCCTTGAGGTGATGATTGATTTGGGAAAAAGAAATGGGTTTTTAAAATGAGAAGAGAGAGATCTAGTTCATATATATTTTCATATCTCATTTCACCCGATCCAAAAAGGTAACTTCATTAACCGTTCGTCCATGGCTTTGGACGAAGCGAGACAAAGTGTTCTACTCATTCTCTACATCATCTTGGTCGTCTCTTTTGGCACACTTGACGACCGAGTTGCCTCGGTTCAGAGGCGGGAGCCCGTTTAAAGATCCGTCGACGTGGTGCCACCTGGACGAGAAGACTGGAGATTCAGGAGATCGGAGCAGCCGCAACAAAGCGTGGGATGATGGTTGAAAACTGAAGGACTCGGATCGTTCGGTATAACATTTCTACCCACTTTGTAATATGTTAGTTTAGCTTTAATGGCAGATCCGGGTTATAGTACGTGATAGCGCCATTTGTAAAAAGTTTTTGTTCTGCATTTGGCGTCTGTTAGACGGCCGGGGCGCTACCGTGGACTTACACTAGGGGATGGATAAAGTCAGACCCCTAATAACGCAATATTCAGTGTCGGTATGAAGCCCATCAACACCTGAGAAACTACTGATCCGAATCTGTAATTCTTGACTACCTTGGCCAAGGATTTCTAGTGATGGCCATCCGTGTATACCGCGACATCAACCCCCAATACTGGGAGAGACGAATCCCCTGACGATCCGCTCATTGCCTCCATGTGTCTCGGGATTGTACCAAACTAAAACCTTTTTGCATGACTCCTTTGAGCCGTGGTAGGGTAATAATCAAAGCACAGTGGGAACTCACACGAGACAAATGACGATCTCAGATCGATAGACTAACCTGTACACATGTCACCAGGGAACTGTTATCTGACAATAGGTATAATACCAACTAGAATGTTCCCGGCGAGTCCTTCCGGTGTACTCATAACCCAATGAGCACCTGTATACTATCTTAGGTGAACCAACTGACACCAATGGCATGTGAGACCGGCCATCGCCCCTCGTCGGGGTCTCGATCCATATATACTAGTCTACTCATGGAGTATCGATGCCCAGTCTCGAAACTCCCATGACTAGGGACACTTTAAGGATGTGCTTATAGACTACCCAACTCTCATGTATATGATCGCCATCATACTGCTCGTAGTCAAGCAAGAATCCTATGGGCTCTATCAACATGTAATAGTGATCTGTAATGTCACGTGAAGCATGTACATGATGATAAAGACAAACCAGATAGCATACTATCATCTCGAGTAAGACTGTCCTAACGGTATAGGTCCTCCCTCAATCATTGCAATCACGTGCCTGCGATCCAATAATTGACTTGAGGGCACTATAGCCACCAATCTCCCACTTGCACTTAAGGCTAATTATTGCGGTGTCATATACTCACAGCCCGTGTGATACCGAACACCCAACTTCTCAACTAATCAGTTTCACAAAACTCATTTGTGAAACTATTGCATTCGAGAAATAACCTCAGTGAGTGGATCCGCTCTGATGTTTCTTTCTATATCTCTCTTTATCTCAAGTTCACGGCGAAAGCCATCTCCCGAAATGAGCAATACCTGTTTTAGAATATGTCTGGATATCTGATGGGACCCAGTTCACAAATTAACTCCAAATCCAATTTACTTCTTAGACTGTATTGTCAACTGAATTTAATCAGTATCCTGCGTCATGTCTCCCTCAGTATCCGCTTGGACCACCTGTCCAAACTACCGCCCTTCGTTAAGAGGGAAAACTATAACTCTGACAGTCACTCTGTCATCCAGGTCACCTTGGAAGCCTAGAATGATAATCGTCTCCCGAAGGAGGCTGTCGTTATCATATCCCTAGAACATTCACTTATGTTCATAAACTGCTTCCGAACGTTTCTACAAGATTGTATTAATATAAACTTGTAGCAACTAGTGCAAAAACAATATCTGGTGTGGTACATGACATCTCATGATTGACTCAATTTCCTAAGCAAGTGATATGCCAATCATGCACATCCCTCTCCGCTTTAGTCTGTAAGACACCTTTAGAGAGGGTGACTCCATCACCTGCAGGTACACTACCATGCCAGGAGTCGTCCATTCTAAAACTCCTTTAGAATACTGTCTAAGTACCCAGATTGGGAAACTACCCAAATATAGATCTAAAACCATAGATCTAGTAACCAGAATGCCTGATATAATATCCATATCCTATGTGGAGAAACCACTGTGTAACAACCACAGTATAACCGATCGTAGTGTAGGAATTTCACTTCCTACTATGTGTATGTCATCTATATACCAGGACATCACACCCTACTTCCTTCTTAACAGATCCATCTCCTATTCTGATGAAGCTAAACCTATGACTGTCACATAAAAAATAGATTATCTATCTCCGCTATATCCGCTTTAGTCTATAAATAGACATAAGCTACTTGTCCACTATGCTTCCGCTGCTCCCACTGATTACAACAACCCTCTGGCAGAGTCAAATACACGTGCACTTCTAAAGCTAGTTCAGAACGACGCTATACTCATCTTCCTGCCAGGTCTCATAGTCTAGAACAACAGTAATGGCAAGTCTGGGTAAACAAGAACCTACCTGCCACCGTCTTTGAGGATACCGGAGTACTTCTCGGGTGTCTGAGGTTACCCGCCATATCTGCGGAGTGGCTAATGGAATGTCAAAAGCGATTGAATCTTTAGGTCCTATTAATTTTTCAGTAATCATTTGCGGTTCTGGAATCACTTCCAGTTCTACCATACTCCCACTTCAGTTTTCTGAAAAAATCCATTTTGCTAAAACTGTGGCGATTCAAGAACAATATCACTATTGATCTTCCAGATGGCAGAAAGCTATCCCTCGTCATAGCCCAGGATAACCCATAAACTGCCATTACAGAAACGTGCATTGAGTTATCCAGAGTCTGGTTTTAGGCATAAGCCGGACAACTCCATATACCTTAACATTGTTAAGATATGAACCATTCTATATACAATATAGAAACATAGGCACTGATTTAATAGGGACCAGATTCAAATCATGCAGCTGTCTCTAGTGCATGTCAAGGCCGATCAGCATTACTTGTTAGTTATATGTATGCCCTAAAGGATATTACTGTACATGGGATGTATATTATAGTGGATGCTTGGACATATATAGGGAGGACTTTCTTGCTCGACATGATAGTATACTATCTGGTTGCACTTTATCTTAACATGTACACTTATTGTCTCTCTATTACATGTTGATAAAGCCCTTAGGATGAGTACTTGACTACTAGGATTATAATGCAGATCATACTAGTGGGGACAGGGTAGTCGGTAAGTACATCCTTCAAATGTTCCTAGTCGTAGGAGTATCGAGACAGGGCATCGATATTCCAGAGTAGACTAGCGTATACGCTTCTCGACCCATATGATGGGCGATGGATGATCCCATATCCATTGGTGTTTGACATCAGAGAAGGTATATGGGTGCTCAGTGGAGACTGGGTACACTGGACGGACTCGTCGAGGACTCCCAGATGGTATTATACCTATCGTCGGATAGCAGTTCTCTGGTGACACTGGTACAGGTTAGTCTGTAGACCCGAGATCGTCATAGAGTCTTGTGTGATTCCCACCGTGCTTTGATTTCCACTATACCACGGTTAAGAGATCGTGCAAAAAGGTGGTTTTTAGGTACAGTCTCGAGTCACATGGAGGCAATGAGCGATAGAAGGGGTTTCGTCTCTCCCGGTATTGGGAGTTGATGATGCGTTATGCTCGATTGGCCATAACAGGAAATCCCTGCCCAGGGTTGCTGAGATCTACTGTTAAAGTGTTATCAGTAGTTTCTCGAACCGTTATGGACCTTGCATCGGCATGACTTATTAGGCTATTGGGGTCTGACGTTATACCACCCCCGGGCCGTGATATGCGACATATCAGACGAAGAGACCGGACTGTACGATAGTGTTACTGATTGGATTCGCAGGAGTACGAGCAGGCTTGCTTGTTGATCTTCTGATCCCTCAATACCCGGGTGGTCGTTACCTTTAGCAGACCGTTTTCGGTTTGTGGGTGTTTGATATGATCATCACCTACTGCCGGTGTATTGACGAGTCTTTAGAGCCATACACAGAGGTTTCCTGGTTCATGTGAAACGGAGTAGGAGCACATATGTGATATGTGCGGGACCGAGATTAATGTGAGTATTTGATACCGCATTCTATTCTCGCGATATATGACATTCATAGGTTATATGTGATATAGCCAAGTTATCGAATCAAGTGTTGAATCGATAAATTGTTACTGTTGATATTAGTCGGTTATATAAGACATAGCTGGATTATTAAATCAAGTGTTGATTTAATAATTTAATGTAGAATTATATATTTGATATATTAAATTACATTAACTAATTTTATCTCACTTAAGTATTCATTTTTCTCACTTATGATACATTGATATATATGTGATATATGTTAAATGTATTGTTTTCTTTTGTTCACACTCTAGGTTACACATGCAACATGTATGTATGAGACTTATACCATGCTAGGTTAATGCTAGGGTTTTATTTGTTTTAAGTAATTCAAACACTTGGATTTTGTCATGGCTTGTGGAAACATGTAGAATATTGACATAGTCAACTTGTTTGTCTTGCTTAAGATATTTGTTAACCCAACATTAACCATACACCATGGTTGATTATCTACATGAGTCAGGCATGAGATAATAACTCACCATGGTTGCATTTCTAACCTCATCTAATTGTTCATCACTTCATCTTCTTCTTCCTCATGAACAGAGTTTTCTAGGGTTTGAAAAGGTGATGAAATATTGTGATAAAATTAAAACTAAAGTGAGCCCACTTCCTACTTCATCATCCTCTACTATTAGCCATTTAGTTTAGGGTGTTTGCTTCACTAATTTCACACATTAGTGAAGAGGTAGCATGAGCTCGAGTTTCCTCGATGTAGATCATCTTCGGCTTTGAAGGCATTGAGCAAGCTTGTTCGTTTTTTCATGTGAACCCTTACTAGAGTCCGGGTCTTCACAACTTGCAGTGAAGGGACCACGAAATGGTGCTTTAGAAGTGAAGGACCGGTCTACAAAGGTTATATTCTCTCATTCACTTAGATGTAAAGTGTTTACATTTTGTATCGTCGGATTTTTTAGTAACGATTCTAGGGTTAGGGTTAGCTAGAACGGTCGATTTTTGAAATTGGCATGAACGATGCCTCCCGAAATCTTGCTGCCGTGCTAGACAACCCTGTAGTAGTATCAGAGCCAGGCTAGAAAATTAGATGATGTTTGCCAGGATTACGAAACCGAAACTACTCCGAAACACCCGATACGAAACTTTCTGTCGAATTTAAAAGGTCTTTAAAATTTTTTTTAAACAACTACAGAATGTTGTATGTGATATAACATGAACACTATGAAAATTTGAGGGGTTTTTTTGCAAAAGTGGCCGGCCACATCATGCTAAAAACCGGCCTCCCCGGCCCAATTTTGGAATTTTGACTTCAAATTTTCATGGTGTTCCAGTCTCTGGGTTTTGGTGTTTCAGGTGTTGTTTGTTTTTACTAAATTTTCATGTGATGTTAACTTTCTGCAAAGGCAACTCGAAGTGTTTCGTAATCGTAATTCTAACATGTATTCGGGTTATTTAGACGATGTTAAAAAGTTTGAACGGATATCAATAACCTAATTTTTCCTCCGCTGGAAATTTTTCAAGAGTTGGATTTTTTCTGAGTTTAAAATTTTCAGAAAATCTTGCAAGCAATTCTGTGGACCCTCTAGAAGAACAAAACCTTAACTCGATTTTGTGACCCTTAGAATCGCCATCAAACCCCAGGGTTTGTGGTAGTTCAGCGGTGCTACAGGTAAGGCATTGGTTGACCCTTCTATGGCTGGTTCATAGGAGCTGTGGCATGTTCTGGGTAATTTTTGAACTCCGCTCAAGTGTTGAGCTTGTTGGGAAATTTTGGGTGCTTGCTTATTCGATCGAAAAGTTTAAATTCGTCTAGTTATCTGTGATTGTGATACAATATTTGGAATTCACAAATAGTTTTGAGATAACTAGTTTAAATTTTATAAATCTAGCAGTTTAGTTTCATTTGATCGGTTGCCACGGGATTTTGATGTTGATCAAAAGTCCGTCGCAATCACGTAGCATATGCAGATACTCCCCGGGTAACCTTAATAGATAGCCACGCCCCATAGCCCCGACCAAGTGACTGTAGGAGAACCCCGTCGCTAAAAGCATCCGTTCGGGTGCTCGCGGCCCCGGTGTTCCGCCTTAGTGCACTTCGTCGACGGCATTGGGGGTGCGGCCGTCTACTAAAGTTTCCGACGAGCATTCGATCAGGTTATCGGGAATCTTGTTGAATTACCCGACAAGTTATTGGAAAGTGTTTTCAATATCGAGACTAAAATGCGGGGTTTATAATTGTTAGGCATGTGATGTCTAAGGAATTCATTTGGTTAGGCATGAAATCCAATGTATGTGATTTATTGGGTTTATGATGTCTAAGGTAGTTGCGGATTCCAACTTTTGTAGTTTTTCACTTTCTTTTCTGCGAACGTAAGTGTAATATGTGGTGTATCACCGATTTCATTGCTATACGTCAACTACAACTGGGATACGCATATTTACTTATGTTGATGGCATGTAATGTTATGTGTTGCCGTAATATGTTATATTGGATCGCTGTGTTCTGAATAGCCGAGGGTTTTTATGTGAGATGAGGGTTTTTCTTTTTCATTCATGTAAAAGCTTGTATGTAATATTCTTTTATTGGGGCACTTCCGGGTTGAGGATGATGTCACCATTGATGTATATTATTTACTTTTCCGCATTAGGATAGACCCTAGGCGGGAAGCACAAGTAACCGGGTTCTAGGGTCTAGTGGGAGACCATCTCGAGGAGTCAAGACCGGGTCTCCTAACTCTGGAATTGGTAGGGTTGCTTGCCGCTCTTGTAGGGGTTTAGGGATGTGGGTTTGGTTATTCATCGCAACCGTGGAATCCGTGTTTTATACTG
Source organism: Agapanthus africanus (assembly GCA_030015575.1). Lineage (NCBI taxonomy): Eukaryota > Viridiplantae > Streptophyta > Magnoliopsida > Asparagales > Amaryllidaceae > Agapanthus > Agapanthus africanus. The sequence continues at coordinate 427,698,880 of CM057345.1, read as the reverse complement.
GCTTAAATAAAACACGGAATTCCTAGTATATCCAATATTTCATACGTGATTCTTCTGCTGCTGATATTTTATGATGTGATCACTTGATATGTTCTGAGACGAATGCCTATATATTATATATATGAGATATAATTAATATTGCTGCTTTCGTTTCATATGTAATGCTTGGGAAGCATAATAAATGGGACTTCATTAATGAGATTAATGAAATAAAAAAAACCTAAAGATGTTGTAGAAATTTAAAAACTGGTAGTTCTAGTTCTTTCTTTGCATAGCGGTATTCCTTGTAGAATATTCAGCACCTTGTTCGATAAGGAAAGAGCCGAGATCCCTTCACCGGGAGTGACCTCTTTAACGAAACTAGCAGATGCTACAACCCAATCGGTTTGTCTTTTGATTGCTTTTATAGTTTTTTTGCTTTGCATAGTGGTATTTGTGAAATATCCTGCACCTTATTCGATATGGAAAGAGCCGAGATCCCTTTATCGGGAGTGAACTCTTTAGCTAAACTAGTAAAAGCCTCAAAAAAACTCCTTTCAAAATCACTCGATTCTACAATGAGATCAAGTTCATTACGCAAAGTGTTTTCTTAAAAACCTGTTGTAGCCCTCCGTATTTTTAGATAAGTGCTACTTAGTATTCATGCTACGTTTGTTGGCCTGCGTCCAGGCGTAGTGTGCGGTAGCTAACTAGTACTTATCTGGTGCATACGATATGATTGGATTAGGGTAGTCGTGCGACTTTGTTGGCCTGCGTCAAGGGTCGTGCGGGTGGGTTTAATTCAATCATGAAATGTACGGGTAGAACTTGACTAGCGGACTATGGTTTGTTGGCCTGCGTCAAGGTCATAGGACGCTAGGGGCAAAATATTATCGGGGATTTCAAGTGTTGAAATTTGCAATGAGATTGCATTCGTTCTATGAGATAGTTGGATCCCGATACCCACTGCGAGTAAGAGTTACTCCTGAGAGAATTTTACACATTACAATTAGCCGATCAAGTAGGTGTCTAGAAAGGTGTTAACGGGGTTATGCCCCTGAGAAAACGAGGTTTATTTTAATTAGGTTCGTGCGAAAGCACGGAGAACCTCCCTCAAAATACCAACACTGGCCTGGTCGAAAAATTGGCGAACTTGTGGGGTGTAATTAACCCGGCTAGTCTTACCTTTTAGGGTTTGAAGGAAGATTTGACTAAAACAGTGGGAGCCATCCTGATTAGATAAAATAATAACCAATCTAATCTTGCAAGAGCACACGCAGAGTGTTTTCTTCTCTCTCTCTACTGGTAGAGACCATATCATGCCTTAATCAAGATAATAATATGGATGTTTTGACTGAACCTACTTGTTATACTGAGCAGGGGAACGTTGGTTCCGTTCTTTCTTATAATTTTTATAAAACTGAGCAGGAAATAGGGGAAAATACGGATTTCCACGCGACCTAATTGAGGAATAAGCATGTTGATGCATATTCTTCGTATGTGTTCATTACCAAAAACTGTTTCTCAGTATCCTCTACGTCTTGGGTATGTGATACCAGATCAGGATCCCGCATATGTAAGATATTACATGGGCTACAGAAAGATAGAGAACTGGGATTGGGTGATATGTCTCTAAGGGTAGAGAATGGTGCAAGTGTTGCAGCCAAGTCAGTTGGCAGATATCACCTTGTATTAATACATTGATTCTGAATAAATGTTATTAGATACCGAACCTGATATACAATATTACATCAGATTCTTTATTAAGTTAAAGAAGGATATAATTCTGTATTGGAGGATGAAGTTGTGAACATTTTTCTGAATCAAGAGTTGATTGGATCATGCACGTTATATAATAGCATATACATTCTAAATCAAACTACAGTTCAAAGTATGTAGAACAAACACAAGAGGAGTAGTTCAGAAATGAACGAATCCTTCTTAAGGCATTGTAAACTAGGTCATATCAGTGCGACACGACCAGCTAAGTTACATAAGGATGAATATGAGAATCTGTTCGAATTTTCATCTTATGCTACTTGCCAGTCTTGTCTCAAAGATAAAATGACCAATACTCCATTTACTGGAAATAGAGAAAGAGTTGGTGAACTCTTGGGACAGATACATGATGATGTATACGGTCCTATATCTATAAATGCCAGGGTTGGTTCTTTGTACTTCATTACATTTATCGACTATCTCTCAAGATTCCGACATGTGTTCCTTCTGAAACACGAGTCTGAAACCTTTTGAGAAATTCAAGGAATATAAACTTGAAGTTGATAACCGAAAGGGTAGAAGTATTAAGTCCTTCGATGTGATCGAAGAGGAGAATACTTGCGCATGGAATTCCTGGAGTTTCTAAAAGGAGAATGTGATTCTCTCTCAGCTTACTCCTTCGATTACACTACAGCACAACGGTGTATCAGGGCGGAGGTATCGCACCCTATGAGATATGGCACGCTCTATGATGAGTATTGCTGAGTTACCTGTTTCCTTTTGGAGTTATGCACTTAAGAATATGCATACCTATTGAATGGGGTTCCAACCAAATCAGTGCCTACCACTACATATGAGATATGGAATGGGAAGAGACCATGTCTTAAACGAGTTAAGATATGGTATTGTCTGGCCTATGTTGAAAGGCAGAATCCAGAAAGCTCGAGGCAAGGTCAATTCTGTAAGTTTGTTAGGATGTCCCAAACATTTGTGAGGGAATATCTTCTACCACTCTGAGGAGCAAAAGGTATTTTGTTTCTCAGCATGCCACAATTTTAGAAAAAGGAATTTCTTGTGAAGAAATTTGTGATCATGAGGTAGAACTGGAAGTTGTTCCAGCTTGACAAACTAACAGCTGATGATTTGGTAAAACCAAAGGATTCAATAGTCTCCAACGAACCTTAGCCTCTCCGCGAATTTGGTAGGGTTCTTCATCCACTTAAGAGATACTGCGGTATTCTCGGTAACAGTGGAAGCGAGGATTGCATCATATGAGATGATGGCCCAACTAGGTTCAGGCAGGCCATCACAAGTAGCGACTCTGTGAAATAGCTGGATGCTATGCGATCAAAGATGGAATCCATGTACACCAACAAAGTATGACTTTGCATGTTGCACCTGAAGGGGTAAAACCCATTGGGAGCAAATGGATCTTGAGAAGATTCTTGGTGTAGATGGAAAAGTTAAGACTTTCAAAGCTATACTTAAGTCCATCAGGATCAATGCAAGCATCGCGGAGTTGGAACATCTGTTTTGATGTGACAGTCAAAAAGTTTAACTTCATCAAAAGGTAGATAACCTTGTATATACAAGAAGGTTGTAGAGAGTAAGGTTGTCTTCCATGTATTATACGTAGATGACATACTCTTGATAGGAAATGGTTTCCTATGCTACACTCGGTCAAGCTTCTCTTATCACGAGGATTCTCAATAGAAGATTTGGATAATACCTACTACATCTTCTTGAATCATGATCTATAGTGATAGATCTAAGTGGATGTTGGGAGTGTCCCAAATCCAGGTACATTAACACCATGCTAAAGGGGTTTAGTATGGAAGATTCTAAGCATGGTGGTTTTCCCACTTACTAATAGATCACTCTCTCCAAAGACTAATTTGGACAGAGCTCGCATGCAAGGGATACCCTATGCTTCGACAGTAGGCTCTGTTAGTTATATGTATGCCCTAGAGGCCATTACTATACATAGGATGTATATTGTAGTGGATGCTTGGACATATATAGGGAGGACTTTCTTGCTCGACATGATAGTATGCTATCTGGTTGCTCTTTACCTTAACGTGTACACTGATCGTCTCTCTATTACATGTTGGTAAAGCCCTTAGGATGTGTACTTGACTACCTGGACTATGATGCGGATCATACTAGTGGGGACATGGTAGTCCATAAGTACATCCTTCAAGGTCCCTAGTCGTGGGTGTATCAAGACGGGGCATCGATATACCAGAGTAGACTAGCGTATACCTTCTCGACCCATACAGATGGGCGATGGATGATCCCATATCCATTGGTGTTTGACATCAGAGATGATATACGGGTGCTCAGTGGAGACTGGGTACACTGGACGGACTCGCTGAGAACTCTCAGATGGTATTATACCTTATGTCAGATGGCAGTTCTCTGGTGACACTGGTACAGAGTAGTCTGTTGACCCGAGATCGTCATAGAGTCTTGTATGATTCCCACTGTGCTTTGATTTCCACCTTACCACGTCCAAGAGGGCGTGCAAAACGGTGGTTTTTGGGTACAGTCCCGAATCACATGGAGGCAATGAGCGATAGGAGGGGATTCGTCTCTCCCGGTATAGGGAGTTGATGTTGCGCTGTGTTCGATTGGCTATAACCGGAAATCCCTGGCCAGGATTGCTGAGATTTACTGGTAAGTGTTACCTGTAGTTTCTCGAATTGTTATAGACCTCATATCGACACGACTTATCGAGCTATTGGGGTCTGACGTTTACCACCCCTAGGCAAGATATGCGACATATCAGACGATCAGACCGGACTGTACGGTAAGTGTTACTGGTTGGATTTACAGGAGTGTGAGCGGGCTTGCTCGTCGATCTTCTAATCGCTCAATACCCGGGTGGCCGTTACGTTTAGCAGACCGCTTGCGGCTTGTGGGTGTTTGATATGATCATCATCTGCTGCCGGCGTATTGACGAGTCTTTAGAGTCCTACACAGAGGTTTCCTGGCTCAAGCGAAACGAAATAGGAGCGCATATGAGATATGTGCGGGACCGAGAATAATGCGTGTATGTGATACCGTATTCCATTCTCGCGATGAATGTATCGATTGGTTGTATGCGATATAACCTAGTTATCGAATCGAGAAATGATTCGATAAGCCGATACATTGAATATTAGTCGGTCATATGCGATATGACCGGATCGTTAAATCAAGTGTTGATTTAATGATTTAATGTATAATTATATATTTGATATATTACTTTGCATTAACTTGTATTGGTTCACTTTAAATGGATTTTCTCACTTGAATTGTGCAAGTTGTATATGTGATATACTTTTGTGCACATGATTGTATCATGTTTGATGATACATGCTTTTTTGGTTAAGTGTAAAGAATTAAACCATGGTTAAGTTGTTGATTAGGGTTTTACTTATTCATTTATCTTATTTATTTATTCATTTTGAATAAATTGAAAGATAAATGAATGGTGGCTTGATTTGTTTTTAGTTGAAGCTTCATGAAGCTTTGACTAAATGACCTTTTTGTTCTCATCCTTAACCCTAACCATTTAAACTAACCCTAGTCTATTCTCGACACTTAACTAAGGTTAGAATATGATAAGAATCAATTCTTTTTCAATTTTGATATAACACTTATCATATTCTTTCTTCATCTTCTTCTTCATGAGCAAGAAAGAAAAGCTTGCCTCACAATGGCAAGTGATGAAATCATGTGAGAGATCCAATTCCAAAGTGAACCCACTTCCTATTTCTTCATCCTCTACCTCTTGCCAAGTAGTATAGGGTGTTTTCTTCACAAGTTTCATGACTTGGTGAAGTGGGAGCTTGATCTAGTGATGCCTCGACGTAGATCATCTTCGGCATCGTAGTCGATGACCTAGCCCGCCCATTTCTCCGATGAAGCCGATGCTAGAGTCCGGGATGCAATTTGTACAGCGAGGGGACTTCATCACGGAGCTATGGAGGTGGAGAACCGGATCTACAAAGGTTGTATTTCCGTTCACTTAGTTAAGTTGTTAACTAGTTTCTCTTTTCGCCTAAAAATCTAGTTAACGATCCGTATTAGAGTTTCTCGGCACTTGTAAAATTTGAAATTGGCATGGTTGATGCCTTGTGAGACCTCATTAGTGTGCCTAGGAACCCTACAGGCTCTATCATGTATGCGATGTTATGTACCAGACCAGATGTAGATTACTCACTAGGTGTAGTGATCAGGAATCAATCTGATCTTGGGAGAATCACTGGACAGCTGTGGAGGACATTCTTAAGTACTTGATAACTAAAAGAATGTTCTTGGTTCGAGCTTCTAGAGTGATAAGGTCGACTGAAAGTCAGTCACAAGCATTGTCTTTACCCTAAGTAGAGGGACGGTATGTTGGAAGAGTTCCAAGCTAGATACCGTGACATACTAGACGATAAAGGCTGAATACATTGCTACCAATGATGCTACCAAAGTGGCTGTCTGGGCATTTCTTTTTCATGAGATGAACAAGGTTCCTACCATCGAGCGTCCAATAGCTGTTATTGTGACAACAATGGAGTTATGGTTTTGGCCTAGGAACACCGGTTCCATTAGCGTTCCAGACATATTTTGAGGACAGTATCTGGTTGATCTCCAAGGGATCGAGGTTAGGAGAGATGAAACGAAGGATAACACGACGGATCCACTCACCAAGTACTGCTTCACCAAATACTATTTGATAGGATTTGGGATGATTGAGTATGTGATACTACAACCACTGCTATATTGTTGGGTATAGGATACTACAACAGATGGCCTTAGTGCAAGTGGGAGATTGTTAGTTATATGTGTGCCCTAAAGGCCATTACTGTACATGGGATGTATATTATAGTGGATGCTTGGACATATATAGGGAGGACTTTCTTGCTCGACATGATAGTATGCTATCTGGTTGCACTTTATCTTAACATGTACACTTATTGTCTCTATTACATGTTGATAAAGCCCTTAGGATGAGTACTTGACTACCAGGATTATGATGCAGATCATAGTAGTGGGGATAGGGTAGTCGATAAGTACATCCTTCAAATGTTCCTAGTCGTGGGAGTATCGAGACAGGGCATCGATATTCCAGAGTAGACTAGCGTATACGCTTCTCGACCTATATGATGGACGATGGATGATCCCATATCCATTGGTGTTTGACATCAGAGAAGGTATACGGGTACTCAGTGGAGACTGGGTACACTGGACGGACTCGCCGAGAACTAATAGATGATATTATACCTATCGTCGGATAGCAGTTCTCTGGTGACACTGGTACATGTTAGTCTGTAGACCCGAGATCGTCATAGAGTCTTGTGTGATTCCCACTGTGCTTTGATTTCCACCATACCATGGTCAAGAGATCGTGCAAAAAGGTGGTTTTTGGGTACAGTCCCGAGTCACATGGAGGCAATGAGCGATAGGAGGGGTTTCGTCTCTCCCGGTATTGGGAGTTGATGATGCGCTATGCTCGATTGGCCATAACAGGAAATCCCTAGCCAGGGTTGCTGAGATCTAATGGTAAGTGTTATCAGTAGTTTCTCGAACCGTTATGGACCTTGCATCGGCATGACTTATCAGGCTATTGGGATCTGACGTTATACCACCCCCGGGTTGTGATATGCGACATATCAGACGAAGAGATCAGACTGTACGGTAATGTTACTGATTGGATTCGCAGGAGTAAGAGCATCTTTGCTTGTTGATCTTCTGATCGCTCAATACCCGGGTGGCCGTTACGTTTAGCAGACCGTTTACGACTTGTAGGTGTTTGATATGATTATCACCTACTGCCGGCGTATTGACGAGTCTTTAGAGTCCTCCACAGAGGTTTCCTGGTTCATGCGAAACAGTGTAGGAGCACATATGTGATATGTGCGTGACTGAGATTAATGTGAGTATGTGATACCGCATTCTATTCTCGCGATATGTGACATTCATAGGTTATATGTGATATAGCCAAGTTAAGAATCAAGTGTTGATTCGATAAGTTGTTACTGTTGATATTAGTCGGTTATTTAAGGCATAGCCGGATTATTAAATCAAGTGTTGATTTAATAATTTAATGTAGAATTATATATTTGATATATTAAATTACATTAACTAATATTAGCTTACTTAAGTATTCATTTTTCTCACTTATGATACATTGATATATATGTGATATATGTTAAATGTATTGTTTTCTTTTGTTCACACTAATATATATGTGATATATATCATTGTGACATGCTAGGTTACACATGCAACATGTATGTATGAGACTTATACCATGCTAGGTTAATGCTAGGGTTTTATTTGTTTTAAGTAATTCAAACACTTGGATTTTGTCATGGCTTGTGGAAACATGTAGAACATTGACATAGTCAACTTGTTTGTTTTGCTTAAGATATTTGTTAACCCAACATTAACCATACACCATGGTTGATTCTCTACATGAGTCAAGCATGAGATAATAACTCACCATGTTTGCATTTCTAACCTCATCTAATTGTTCATCACTTCATTTTCTTCTTCCTCATGAAAAGAGTTTTCTAGGGTTTGAAAAAGTGATGAAATATTGTGAGAGAATTAAAACTAAAGTGAGCCCACTTCCTACTTCATCATCCTCTACTATTAGCCATTTAGTTTAGGGTGTTTGCTTCACTAATTTCACACATTAGTGAAGAGATAGCATGAGCTCGAGTCTCCTTGACGTAGATCATCTTCGGCTTTGAAGGCATTGAGCAAGCTTGTTCGTTTCTTCATGTGAACCCTTACTAGAGTTCGGGCCTTCACAACTTGTAGCGAAGAGACCACGACATGGAGCTTTAGAAGTGAATGACCGGTCTACAAAGGTTGTATTCCCTCATTCACTTAGATGTAAAGTGTTTACATTTTGTATCGTCATATTTATTAGTAACGATTCTAGGGTTAGGTTAGCTAGAACGACAAATTTTTGAAATTGGCATGAACGATGCCTCCCGAAACCTTGCTACCGTGCTAGAAAACCCTACATTACTCAACTTAGGAGTGCATCCAGATATGAGTAACTTGAAAGAGAAGCAAGTTTTCAAAACCATTACTATCAACTGAATACCAAAAATAAGTATCTACATATTCTATCGAAGAATCCTGATACTTGCAACACCTGGTTCTCTACTTTAATCTTGTACCTATAACTTCTAAAAACTTGGACCTTGCATTTCTATGAAACACTTGTCTAAAACTTGAGAAGTCTCAAGTAAACAAAATATAGTACGAGTACCAACCCCTCTGTCCAAATGGACACTGGACAACATACAATACTTTGTATAAGTCTCCTGAGTTGAATAACTCAAACCCTATGCGTCGTAGGTTAAAAACTGTACTATGGTTAAAAAAATTACACCGCTGTTTAATGCTTATTACCTAACCATCAACTGATATAGGTAAATGTCATGGACATAATTTCAAAAAGTTATATCTCACTTTATAATATAAACGTACAGATATATCAATTTGAAATTGGTGCATAACAACGAATATTCAAAACCAAATATTTGCCATCAGGCAAAACCCCAGGCGATTTCCTCAAATATCACCAATTACAACTGTAACGTTTTGAAAATCGTTTTGGTGAAATTTCGAAAAAACGGTAAAATAAGGGGGTTTTCTGTAAAAAGTCAAAATGCAAATATCTTTATTATAAAATTAAATATACATATTCTAGCTATGTAATTGCTAGTATTTGGTGTTTATTGAGCCACTGCTGAAATTTCAAATTTTCTGAAATTTTTTCCGAAATTAATTATTTTAATATTATTTTAAGCCGGTAAGAAAATACATTAAATTAGCGATAAATACAAATTTAAATGGGATAATTTTAATCTTTAAAATCATGTTAATTAAAATCTAGTTGTAATATAATTTTTTTAGTATTTTATTTCAAGTTTTAATTGATTTATTTTATGGAAAACAAAAATATAGTTATTTTGAACTAAAATTTGCAAATATGGTATTGTGGGGGTTCTTTTTGCATAGAATTTTTTTGTAAAGTCTCTCACACTCACCCTCACTCCCCTTGGCCGGCCCCACACTATTGTAGCAGCCGAAGAATTTTATTTCCCTCTTTTTGACCTTAAATCATGTGAGAAATGGGTTAAAATAAGGTTTTTATATATAGTAAAGTAGGTGGGGGTATTATGGTAATTTGGGCGGGGCTTTGACTTGGATTCTTTTCCACAACTCCCCCACACCTCTCCCCACTCCCTCCTCAGCCGAAATTCCTGCAATAAACAGCCCCAAAATTTCCCCTCTCATTTTTCTTCTAAACTCATCAAAATTCCATCAAAATTTCATTTAAACCTCACAATTTCAAGCCCATCCTTCATACATTCTTCTTAACCTTTCTTGCATGGATTTTGGATGCTAGGAGGCCATCTTTGGAGTCAAAATTTCTTGCTAGATCTCTAGATCTAGAGGTATAATTCTTCCCCATTTAAATTCTTATGGTTAGATTTCTTTAAATGAGTTGTTTTAGTGTTAATATTGGTGCTATTTTCATCTAGGATCTTCAAGAGAATGGTTTGAGTTAAACTAGGGTTTTTAGCACACCATTATTAAGTTAATTATTCTATTTTGCTATCTAGTGTTTTATACAAACCAAATCTAAGAGTTTAACTTGCTTTTTGGGCTTCAAATTAGTGCTAATTTAGTGTTTCATGTATAGTTTGGGTTGGATTTTGTTAGTTATAAAATTCAAGAAAGGGTTTGAATGCAAGTTAGGGTTTTGTGAAATTGGTGTATGGTTGTGTAATGTATTAGGCTCTTATGGCTTGTTAAAACAAAGTTAGTAGCTAGTTGTTAATTGTTAGTTTAAAAATTATGATAATTACGCTAATTTGCTAACTAGCTATTTAAAATTGGTTAAATAATTGGGTTAAAAATGTAATTATGTTTTTATGACATCATTAACATTATTATGAGTGGTTTAATATTTTAGGTTATGCAAAACCAAGCTTAATTGTTGAATTGTGAATTTTGCTTTAAAAGGTGTTAAAAATTGATATTTTTGCAAACTAGGATTTTGGAATTTATGCAAATTGATGAGAATAAATTATAGGAATGGTTTATATGACTTTGTTATGATATTTAGTGAATATTGTGGATGCTAGGTTCGTTTATACATCGAGTTTTGTACTAAAACGATGATTTGTGCTTGCTAGATTTTCGGAAAAATGACTTTTTAAGTGAAATTGGGGGTTTTTGTGAATTTTAAGCTATTTTATATTATAATTAGTGCTTGTAATTGTACAAATGAGTGTGTTGGGAGTTTTCTTGATGGTTTGGCGTTTGTACGCTGACGTCGAGAGTTTTTGGGTCGATTTGTGAAAGCAGCCATAGGTTTTGATCTATGTGGGATTCGTGCGTCGTTTTGGTCATGAGTCGGATTTTAATGCGGTATGGTGCGTTATGATATGTAGGTACCCCATGTGGACTTCGAGACGACCAGCAAGCGCGTGGCGACGTCGGCACCGGCGAACGAGGACCAGGTGAGTAGATTTATATCTACGGGGAGAAGTCGGGTGGATGGCGTATAGCACCCCCGCAGTCCGTGGTGGTGTATACGGATGCGTATACACACCAACAATTTATTATATGTTATTTGGGATTAATAACGATGTTTAGGATGGATATTGGTGTGTTGGATTATTTTAGTGTTGCAAACCCTAGGGTAGTGTTGCACTACACATACACACCTACATACTTGCATACATTCCTATTTATATGTGCTCATGGGATTCTTTATAGTTATGTGATCACATGGGTATGGGACTATGTGTTCACATACGGATTTGAGGATGATACTTGGGATTGAGCTGAGTCGATGAGATTTGTTTTGTGGTTGTGATATCGGTGATATGGCAGGATTCGTACTTAAGGTACGCCCTGGTGTTATAGCGGATTTTGGGGCGGCGATACGGGTGAATAGTGTTATAAATAAAATGGCCGACATGTGATCGTGATATGAGGCATGATATGCTAGGATATTGATATTAGGCCGTATCGGGCGATGTATACCCTTGATGATGCTATGTGCTGACGGTATCGGTTTGTACGAGATTGTCGATCTGTAGTCAGATCATGAGTATATTGAGGATATTAGTATTGTACTTGACATAGGTCAGTACTCTAGACTATGATCTTGAATAAAGAGGATACCAGAGGAATGGTGTGAGGAATATGATATTGACCCGTACCCAGATTTGGGGATGCCGTGCGACGGATTTATACGAGCTATATCTTGATGATTGATCCCCACTCTTGACTTGGGATGGCTGATTATAGATATGGTATCGGATATGATATTATTGAGGCGGGATCACCGACTAATATATATACAGGTATGTATATGGATCGACTCAGATGTTAGGCGGTTTCCTTACCTGTAGTCCAGCTTGTTAGCTTAGCACTTTAGTTTAGTTTAGTTGTTAGATTAGATTCGATTCTTACCTATTTCAAAAACTAACGAATCGTGGGTATTTTAAAAGACAGCCCAAGGGATCCTACGGATATTTCAAAAGACGTATCTTTTCATAAAAACACCGTAGCCCCTATTTTCAAAACCCCATGATTCGTGTTATTTCAAAAGGCACCATTTGTAGGACTTATATTAGATTAATGCAGGTTAGTTACAGTTGCGTCTAGTATTCAGCTCCCGCTTATTATTGTGGTTCGTTTCACATCGCATACTTATGTTATAATTTCTTATTGCAATGTTGATATCATATTGTTAGGACACCAGCACCATTACCGATGATGCGTATGTACCACGTACACTTACTTGCCGGCTCACACACAGCTTCATCGGTAATTGCCATGTCACGTACACCTTAGAAAATATTATTGCTTGACTTAGCTTGTTAGTTAGTAATTTGACATGATATTAGTGTGTCTGCCTTATATGCCAGCTTAACATTGTAGTTATTATTTGTCACTTCATGCATACTGTTATTCATTGTTATGCCTATATTCATGGTTTTTACATGCTATTGATGATTTGGATTCGGATTTCCATGAAATTTTCTGGATTTGGGGGGAAAACCGCAAAACTTATATAAACTGATTTCTCTCTTTTTAAATAAAAAGTGCGGTTTTTCCCATGATGTATGAGTCGTCCACCATGAGTTTGCTGATGGATTTCGAGACCTGATTCGAGGAGACGGATGAACCGTTTCGGGTACATGGTGGACCCGGTAAGGTATCCCGGCGCAAGAAGCGCGTGATGATGACGATGTGAGCCTGGCAGGGGAGCACTACCTACCGGTGATTTTACCCGACGCGTCGGATATCCGGAGGATACCGTCGTGGTCTTGAGATGGATGGTAGGGGCCGGTCTGGACTGACGGCGCCCTAGATATTGTGATTGAGACATTGAGATTTCGAGATATTGAGGTACAGAGACTGTGATACAGAGATATCGAGATATTGGGATTACGTTTTGTGCCGATGCTAGGCACTGTTTTATGCTGATTTCATTATGATACCTCATTTTAAAAATACAAAGGAAATCTCACTAAATTATGAAAACGGTTCTTCATTTACATGTATTCTGTTTTCATGCATTCATACCTCATTCATATGATATATTGCTACCTGAGGCACTGACACGAGCACATGAGATTACACTCGGGTTAGATATTTACCCTAGCCTTGTTATATGCTACGTGTTATTCATATATTTGAGGATATATTATGATCATTGACCTAGATTGCGTTATTTATGCGATTTCTGTGCGTAGATATTTTTCTATTCACGAGTTGGCAACTCACCCCCGTTGTGCCCCAGTTTCTTACAGGTTTGCCGTACAGGTTTCTTTACGGCTTGCGGGCATAGTTTCCTTCGGGTGATTTGCTAGTAGGTGGGTTTACTTGTATCGTACCCCCATTTTATATCTTGTATATTATTATTCTGTTGTATCTTGAAGTTCCATCAACCAAACATGTATTTATTTGAGATAGAGACCAGTGATGTTTATTCTTTCGACCTTAGAGTCGCGCGTTGTATTTCTGTGGTTTTCTTGTGGTTTTTGAGTTTCCTTTTGAATTTTGATCCTCGCTCTTGGCGTTGTATATTATATTGCTTGTGTGGTTGTAACCGTCGATTGACGAAGAGCTAGCTCCCGCTTGGGGATGCCTTTTTATTGATTTCGTATACTATTCATGTTGTATCCCATTTGGGGGCCAGTATTTACAAAGGAGACTCTGCCGAAATTTTCGGGAAATTTTTGATGTTTTTAAAACCGCCTAATTCGGCTTATGCTATTGAAACTACTTGCTTTAAGTTGGTTTTTCCTGCACTCTACATCTTTCTTGGTTTGGATTTCTGGGTTTTCGGTTTACTTAGATTACGTACGCCTCGAGACGCTCGTAGTTTAAGTGCCGGTCATGTTCTGTACTTTCGGGTCGTGACAACAACGAATTTCGATATAATGAAGATATAATCACCTAATTCCCAATAACTTACTCCCACTCATCATCTGTAAAACCATACAGATGTGAGAATCAAACCTGGTAAATACATACCCTGGAGCAAGTATCTAATTGGGAAATCAGTTTTCAATTAACAACGCAACAACGCATAGTGAAACTGAAACATGAAAATGTTTCGAAGGGGTAGCCGGGTATTCCTAGTAATGCCTCTTCCATTATCCAGATTCATGACTGTAACCGTATATTTCTTTGCCATCTCTCCAAATCCCTTTATTGTCTTTACTCATTACCTTCTATACACCAACCTTAGGCTAAATGGTTTTCTTCCTTCCCTACCGTTCAGCACCAGCCTATGGTTTGGAAGAAGACTATCCAATAAGCGTAATAGGTGTACACTCCTAATGCAAGGAGCCCTCGCAACCTGAGAGAAGGTAAAGATAAAAGACAACTGAATAATCCTTATTCTATTTCTCCTGAACCATGGAACAAGTTCCTTCGAGTTCGTATGTAACTATACGATGGATTATCCAATAACTGTGGATCTTCGTAGTGATATGGAGTGTTCTGGAGAAATTCAAAGATGAAGTAGGAGTGGTGAGGAAATACGTGATTTGGTCGTGAATGATAGCAGTCACAATTTACTTTGTCCTCTTTCTAATCCCTTTATCTGTCTTTACTTATTACCTCCTGTACACCACACTTAGGCTAATTGGTTTTCTTCTTTCCCTACCTTTTGGCACCTGCCTATGGTTTGGAAGAAGACTATCCAATAAGCGCAATAGGTGAACCCTCTCCTGATCCTAGGAGCCCTCACAACCTGAAAGAAGGTAAAAGGGAAGGACGACTGAATAGTCCTATTCAATTTCTCCAGAACCGGAAACCATTCTCGAATCTGAAACAAGTTTCTTCGAGTTCGTATATAACTATATGATGGTCATATCCAATAACTGTGGATCTTCGTAGTGATACGGAATGTTCTAGAGAAATGCAAAGGGTAAAAGAAAGAGTGACAATGATGTATGCAACTCTGACAATCCAAAGTCCAGTGTTTTAAGAAGGTCCAGTTAACTTGGTTCATGAGTTCTAGTCTAGGGTCGGGACATGGTCGCTGCCAAAGAGAGAGAGAAAAGAAACACTCTGCGTGCACTCTAACCTAGATCAGAATGGTTTATCACTTTATCTAATCAGGATGTCTCCCACTGTATCCTCAAATTCTCCTCCAAACCTGAAAGAATAATTAGCCGGGATCATCTAATCAACCGAGGAGTAAACCAACTCATCAGTGGGTATCGGGATCCAACTATCATCGTATGATAACCTGATGGAATCCACTCACGTTATCATACTCCAGAAGGTATGCGCATGCCTGGCAAGTTTCCTGTATGTTCGAAACTCCCGATGTGATTTTTACCCCATGCTCTTATGATCTTGACTAAAGCCAACAAATCATAAGTCACATGTCAAGTTTTATCCGTCATTGTCCAGGTTAATTTGAACCCACCCGTACTCACCCTTGACTAAGGCCAACAAGGCTGTACGACTGTCCCAAACCAACGCATCTATCTATACAACAGAAAAGTAACAAACAGCTACCATACACCATGCCTTGGCTAAGGCCAACAAACATAGCATGAATATTAAGTGTTACTCGTCTGAAATGACGGAGGGCTACGAATGGTTTTTTGGCGAAAAACCTTTAACGTAATGAACTTGATATCGTTGAAGGAACCAGATAGCTTTTTACAAATATATAGTGGCGAAAAACTTTGCTAAAGAGGTCACTCTCGGTGAAGGGATCTCGGCTCTTTCCCCGTAGAATGAGGTGCAGGATATTCCAACTGAATACCGCGATGCAAAGCAAAAAGTAATCGACTATAGTGAAGTTATTACCCTGACGCAAACTTCTACCCAAGGGGTCACTCCCGATGAAGGGATCTCGGCCCTTGCCTCGTCAAATAAGGTGCTGGATATTCATAACAGAATACCGGTGTGCAAAACAAATGAAAACGTCCTTGTAATAACAACTTTTGAAAATTGTTCCAACAATATCGAATAGGTCTGTTTTCCTTGCATTGATCTGAATCAACGCAGTCCCATCAATTAATCACTCCAGAAAAGAACGAAAATATGATGTATGTATATGCCATCCGCATTCGCCACTGGGTCCCATCATCACCTGTTAGGTTACTTAACAAACGACAGAGCGGGGACTGGACTAGCGCAGGTGTAAAACATATACAACATCTACTAGTGTGTGTGTGTGTATATATATATATATAGCAATATATAATAATCACTCCAGGTATGATAAATGCAACATCACAGAATAATGATAAGCATCACAGAACAATAAGATAATCTGGAAGCCCCGGGTTTCCTTTGAGCCGCAAGCGAAACCCGACGTTCCCCTAGTCGTGTGGATAGCCTGTGCAATGAAAACCTAGACCCCGACGAGCGCGGCAAGTTACCTACAAAAACCAGAAGCGAGGCAGCCCCCTTCAGCAAAGTGAATGGGTCACCCGGCACTTCACGGAATTCGGTAACTTGAGCACTCCTCCTTGGGTCAACCTGTACCCCCTACGAGCGCGGCGAATAGCCCGCCAATTCTAGAGTGAGGCCCCTTCCTTCTCAACGCCATGAGATGCGGACCCGTTGCCTTCCAGAACCCGGCTATCCGTGCACTCCATCGCGGGGTAATCCTAGTACAGAAAAGAAAATATGTACAACGGTGACATCGACCTCAACCCGGTCGCGCCCCTAACAAATAATATACAAACATGCAGTGACGACAGTCCACATGTCGGACGCTTGCCCCGCGATATCAAATATACAAATAAAGCTAAACTGTACTATCATTGCATCCAAGTTATCCACCATGATGAATCCGCATTAACCACAACACAACACAGAACATCAACGTGAATGTCACGTTCGCAAACCCGTCTAAAAGGACTATAGCAATTAGACAAGTTGTATCACTCAAATGACATTCACGGTCGCAGATTGTAATGTAAGTATGTAAAACTTTAAACAATGTTCAAAATATCGACTTCGAAATAACCCCGAATAGCCCCAAACACCTAGATAAAACCTTATCAAAACTGGGCTAAACTAGCAATACCACTGAACCAACATTCCAGAGTCCAGACCAGACCCAAAACACGAAACCCAGATGCCCTGAAATGGCCGGCCAGCTCGGTTTTTTGCATGATGTGCTCGGCTAAAAAGTGTGGGATTCGTCTCGTATTTTGGGTGCAGTCTATGGGTCACTTAAGTAGTCTTCTGCAGTTACTAAAATTTTTTTTTAAGACACTTTAAAATTTGACAAAAGCTGGAATGTGCAGGGCAGTGAATTGCAGTTGTTTCAGTTTTGATAGTTTAACATTGTCTAAACCAACTAGTATGCGGTTAATGGGTTGGCTCTGATACCATGTAAGGCTACGCCAGCGCCCCGGCCGTCAATCCGAGGCCAAATGCGGAACAAAAACTTTTCAAAACGGCGCAAACGTAACTGTAAATCCCGGATCGTGCCATTAACCATATACTAGTTAACTGTAAAGTGGTTTAAGAGATTATACCGATCGATCCGTGTCCTTCGGTCTTCAATCTCTGTCCCAAGTTTGTCGCGGCTGCCTCAAACGAGTTCGCTTTCCAGTCTCCCTCGTCGAAGAGGCTCCACGTCGAGAATTCTTTATACGGGCTCCCGCTTCTAAACCGAAGCAACTCGGACATCAAGTTTGCTAGCCGAGATGACCAGGATGAAGTAGAGAGAGTGTGTGTGAATACTTTGTCTCAATACATCCATGGATTCTCAACACATGAGAGGGTATGGATGGAGGTGAAGAAGAAGCTATGAGAGTAGAAAGTGTGAGCTCAAGACTTAGCAACAAAAGAAAAGGCAACTCAAGAAAAGAGAATGAAGTGGCTGCCCTCTCTTTTGTGTTGTGAGATATATGAGTGTTTTTGCAACAAAAAGAAAAACCTATCACCAAAATATTTCACAAAACTAATAATATCAAGCATGGTTCAATAGTGCCACCATGAGTCATCACTTGAGCTATGCTATCAATTAATGCACCATGCCAAAACTTAACCTTACACTTTACACCTCATAAACAATATTAAACATTTATAAAACCCTAAATGTTTAATACAAGAAAAATAAATGTAATCATCGAAAGTAATCTTGTAACGGATTACAAGAATACCCCTCATCTGTATATACATACCCGCATCCGTATTCCGACTGAATACGAATACAACGAGACGAAAGTAATCCAACAATATAATACTAGGATCCGGCTTAAACCAAAGCCCACTAGTATTATCCGTCCGATCATGATCCGTGCACAATGTTGGGTTTCCCTAGCACCTACTGTAGAGTATGGAAGCATCATACATGCCACTTTAAAAATTATAGAGGTGCTAAGCAAACAAAGCAAGGATCTTTAACTAGAAATTTAGGGTAACAACACTTGTATCTCATACAAAGAACAAATTATCACTAAGTGAAAAGAATAAAACCTTTGTAGTCCTTTTGTTATGACTCCTAGGATCGTTGAGAGGTTGGAAAGGCTTGCTAGTAAGCTCTCTTGTCCACGATGATCCACCCGAAGTCTACTTCGTCCAAGCTTCTTGCTCCACTTGATGCAAGAAGAAGATGAAGCTAAACACTCTAACTAATTGGCTAGGTTAGAGTAGAATGATGAGGTGGTGTGTTTTCTTTAATCAAAACCCTTTCTTTTTATTAACCTCACTCAAAAGAAAACTCAAGAGAGCTTGGAGGAAGAAGAAGATAAATGGCAAAAGCTTTTGTTAAAATGAGAATGATAAAGCTTGAATGAAAAATAGAAAAGATAGTATATATATTTTCCATCTCTCATTGCAAACCATGGTTTAATAATGTCTAGATATTTTCTATTTGGGTTAAAGTCCAAATGGAAATTAAACCAACGGTTTAACCAAGGTCAAAGCAAAGAAGTGCGTAGAAAAATCCATTTATGATTTAATTTCCATTTGCCTTTAATTATCCAAATTTATATATATATATATATATATATATATATATATATATATATATATATATATTGAACCATGGTAGTCTTATATTGCCACCAATGACGTATCATCAACCATGACACTATGCATGTATGTGTTCATGCACATCAACATGTGCATACATACATGCATACTTCTTCTTTAAGAAAAAGGGTTTGAATAAAGAATAAAATTAAAAGTCAAATGTTAAATCAACAATTGATTTAACAATCCGGTCATATCACATACGATCCGACCAATAGAAAAACGCCCGATTAACATACGGTATCACATAGTCGTATTCAATCGGGTCCCCGCGCATATCTCATAGGCACACCACATCTTTTCGCTTGGGCTAGGAAACTTCTGTGTGGAACTCTAAGATTCGTCAATACGCCGGTAGTGGGTGATGATCATCGAACACCCACAAGCCGCAAGCGGTCAACTAAACGTAACGGCCACCCGGGTATTGAACGATCAGAAGAAAACCAGCAAAGATGTCAAAACTCCCGTCGAGCCAACTGGCAACACTTACCGTACAGTCCGGTCTCCTCATCAGATATGTTGCATATCGAGTCTAGGGATGGTATCGTTGACCCCAATAACTCAATAAGTCATGCTGGTATGTGGCTCATAACAGATCGAGAAACTACTGATAACACTTATCAGTAAATCTCAGCAGCCCTGGCCAGGGACTTCCTGTTATAGCCAATCGAGCATAGCACAACATCAACTCCCAATACCGGGAGAGACAAAACCCCTCCTATCACTTATTGCCTCCATGTGCCTCGGGACTGTTCCCAAAATCCACCTGTTTGCATGACTCAGTAGAGCTGTGGTAGGGTGGAGATCAAAGTACAGTGGGAGGACACACAAGACTCTATGACGATCTTGGGTCTACAGACTAACCTGTACCAGTGTCACCTGAGAACTGCTATCCGACGATAGATATAATACCACATTGGAGTTCTTGGCGAGTCCATTCAGTGTACCCAGTCTCCACTGAGCACCTGCATACAATCTTTGGTGTTATCACACCAGATGGATATTGGATCATCCATCGCCCATCATATGGGATAAGAATGGTATACACTAGTCTACTCTGGAATATCGATGCCCTGTCTCGATACACCTACGACTAGGAACAGTTCAAGGATATTCTTATGAACTACACGTGCCCCACTAATATGATCCGCATCATAGTCATAGTAGTCAAGCAAATATCCTGAGGGCTTTATCAACATGTGCAAATGAATAAAAGCATGATCAAATCAACATGTCAGATAAAGCAAACCAGATAGCATACTATCATGTCGAGCAAGAAAGTAATCTATATCTATATATATGTCCAAGCATCCACTATACATATAATGGCCTCTAGGGCATACATATATCCAACAATCTCCCACTTTCACTAAGGCAAATTATTGGCGTATCTCATACCCAACATCTCAAAAAGTCGCTCATGCTGCGGTTGTGGAAGGGCCTTGGTGAGTGGATCCGCCGTGTTATTCTTTGTATCAGCTCTCCGAATCTCGATCTCTTGGCGATCTACAATCTCCCGGATCAATTGATATTGCCTGAGGATGTGTCTGGATTTTTGATGGGACCTTGGTTCTTTGGCTAACGCTATAGCCCTATTATTATCACAATACAATGGTATTGGATCAACAATGGTTGGAACTACTCCTAGTTCCGCAACGAACTTCTTCATCCAGACGACTTCCTTGGCAGCATCATTTGCGGCAATATACTCAGGTTCCATCGTGGAGTCTGCAACGGTATCCTGTTTGGAACTCTTCCAACTAACTGCCCCTCCATTGAGGGTAAATACAAACCCTGAGATAGATCTGCATCCTTATCACTTTGGAAGATGGAATCGGTAAAGGCCTCTATTTGGAGATCTCCATTACCATACACCAAGAACAATTCTTTAGTCCTTCGCAAGTACTTAAGAATGTTCTTCACTGCTATCCAATGTTTCTCCCCTGGGTTGGATTGATACCTGCTTACTACAGCTAGTGCATAAGCTACATCAGGGCGTGTACATAACATCACATACATTATAGATCCTACGGCTGAAGCGTAGGGTATAATGCTCATGCGAGCTCTCTCTTCATCAGTCTTCGGACATAAGTCCTTGGAGAGAGTGATTCCATGACAAGCGGGCAAGGCACCACGCTTGGAATCTTCCATACTAAACCTTTTTAGGATGGTGTCAATGTACTTTGATTGGGACAATCCCAATAACCTCTTGGATCTATCTCTATAGATCCTTATGCCCAATATGCATGAGGCATCACCCAGGTCCTTCATGGAAAACCTTTGTGATAAGAATAGTTTGACCGATTGTAGCATAGGAATACCATTTCCTATCAAGAGAATGTCATCCGTACAATACGAGGAATGTGACATTATTCCCTATAATCTTCTTATAAATGCATGGTTCATCTATATTTTTGATAAAATCAAACTCTTTGATTGTATCATCAAAATAGATGTTCCAGCTCCGTGAGGCCATCTTTAATCCATAAATGGATTTAAGCAATCTACATACTTTCCCGCTGCTCCTACTGTCAATGAAGCCCTCTGGCTAATCCATATAAACGCATTCTTCTAAATCACCATTTAGAAATGCAGTTTTAACGTCCATCTGCCAGATTTCATAATCATAGTGAGCAGCAATAGCAAGTAGGATTCAAATGGATTTAAGCATTGCTACTGGAGAGAAAGTTTCATCATAGTCCAATCCTGGACTTTGACGAAACCTTTCGCTACAATCCTTGCTTTAATGATCTCTACCTGTCCATCTACACCAATCTTTCTCTTAAAAATCCATTTGCACCCAACGGGTTTTATCCCAGGAGGCACAACGTCCAAAGTCTATACTTGGTGTACATGGACTCCATTTCGGATCTCATGGCTTCCAGCCACTTCACTGAGTCACCACTCGTGATAGCTTGCTGAAAACTAGTAGGGTCATCATCATCCATGATCCAATCTTCTCTATCACCATCAATGAGAAACCCATAGTATCTCTCTGGTGGGCGAGAAGTTCTACTAGATCTCCGGAGCGGCTGAGGTTCTTGAAGTTCTACTGCAACATCAGTTTCAACCAATCCTTCCTGAGTAATTTGTGCCTCTAGAACCTCTTCTAGTTCTACTGCATTGTCATCAGTACTGTCTGTAAAGATTTCATTTTCCAAAAATGTGGCATGTTGAGAAACAAACACCATTTGTTCCTCCTTGTGGTAGAATAGATATCCATACGAATGTTTTGGATATCCCACAAATTTACACATGACCGATCGTGTCTCGAGTTTGTCTGGATTCTGCTTTTTGACAAAAGCCGAACAACACCATATCCTAACTGTTTTAAGAGATGGTCTCTTTCCACTCCATATCTCATATGGAGTGGTAGATACAGTCTTGGTTGGAACCCTGTTTAACAGATACATTGCTGTCTCCAATGCATGCCCCCAAAAAGAAAGCGGTAACTCAGCATCATACATCATGGATCGTACTATATCTAATAGGGTATGATTCCTCCATTCTGATACACCGTTGTGCTGTGGTGTGTAAGGAGGAGTGAGCTGAGAGAGAACCCCATTCTCTTTTAAGAAGTCTGAAAACTCTATACTCAAATACTCTCCACTTAGATCTGATCGAAGTTTTTTGATACTCAAGCCTATTTGTTTTTCTACTTCAAGTTTGTACTCCTTGAATTCCTTAAAAGCTTCGAATTTGTGCTTTAATAAAAACACGTGTCTGAATCTTGAGAAATCATCAGTAAAAGTAATGAAGTATGAAAAACCGTCTCTACTATGTGTAGACATTGGTCCGCATACATCACTATGTATGAGGGTTAAGAGTTCCACAGCTCTTTCTCCGTGTCCAGTAAACGGAGTTTTGGTCATTTTACCTTTGATACAGGACTGACAAGTTGCATAAGATTTATATTCAAAAGGATTCAAATATCCATCTTTATGTAGCTTGTTTAGTCTTGTTTCATTAATATGACCAAGTCTACAATGCCAAAGAAAATCTTTATTTATATCTGAAAATTTTCTTTTATTAGTATGTTCTATATTGAAAACTGTATGTTGGTTCAGGACGTAAATACCGTTATTTAATGTACCATACACAATCAACTTTTGATTCAAGTTAATGTTCATAACATTATTTTGCAACACAAAATAATATCCTTCATTGTCCAACAAAGAAACGGATATTATATTACATAGCATACTAGATACAAAATAATAAGGGTTCAAAACCAAAATACAACCCGAAGACAACTCCAGATGATACTCTCCTACGGATACAGCATGTACATTGAAACCATTTCCAACCCGCAGAGTATGGTCTCCAGTCTTCAAAACTCTACTGTTTCTCAACCCCTACACACAATTGTAGATGTGAGAACCAGAACCGGTATTTAATACCCAAGATGCAGAGTTAATTGAAAAACAGTTCTCAGTTATAAACACAGCTGAAGCGGAAGCATCAGCATGCTTCTTCTTCTTGAGATCAGCAAGATACACAGTATGGTTGCGTTTCCAATGTCCCGACTTGTGGCGGTAAAAACATTCCCCTTTTCTACTTCCCTCTGCCCCAGATTTGTCTTTCCCCTTCATCTTTTTAACTCCACCTTTCAGTTTGATAGGTTTCTTCTTCTTCCTTCTCTTGGCCTTGGCTTTTGGAACGGAAGAGGAAGATGGCCCAGTAAGAAGAGCGGGAGTCTTTGCTGTTTTCAGCGTGCTCTCTGCACTTCTTAACATATTAAGAAGTTCAGGCAATGATTTCTCCAAATCGTCCATGTTGAAATTCACTATGAACGGAGCAAAGGCGGGGGAGAGAGACTGCAGAACAACATCTGTATATTGCTCATTATCCATAGTCCATCCCAGTTCCTCAAGTTCTTTTACAAGACCAATAATCTTTAGGACATGGTCTCCTACTGATGTGCCGGGGGCCATCCGCATCTGAAACAACTTTCGATATGCCTTGTATCGCAAAGTACGAGATTGCTCTTCATACAACTCCATATGAAGAAAGATGGATTGCACATCCATCTTCTCGTGCTGTTTCTGATGGATGTTGTCCATAGAAGCAAGCGCGAGGCACTTGTCCGTGTTGCAATCAATATCCCATGTTTTTCGGATCTCCCTATCCGAAACAGATGATTCAGGTCCTGGGACGGGTGGGGCTTTGGTAGAGGACATATGATACTTTATCATATGTGAGTGCAATGTTCAAGTTCCTAAACCATTCTTTATAATTCGGTCTAGTCAGTTTGTTTTTCTCTAAAAGAAGTTAAAGTCCCGTCATCGGTATCTGCCATTAGGAGATAGAAAAGAATACACTCAGCGAAATGCTCTTGCAAAGAATTAGATTGGTTATTATCTTATCTAATCGATATCTCCCACTTCTTTTATAAAATTTTCTTTCAAAACCTGAAAAGAAAACTAGCCAGGATTAATTACATTCTACAGTTTCACTAACCGGCTAGCTAGGCCAGTGTCAGTACTTTGAGGGAGGTTCCCCGTGCTTTCGCACGGACCTAATTAAAATAAACCTCGTTTTCCCAGAGGTCAAACCCCGTTGACACCTTTCTAGACACCTACTGGATTAGCTAATTGTAAAGTGCAAAACTCTCCTGGGAGTAACTCTTACTCATAGTGGGATCGGGATCCAACTATCATATAGATGGTATGCAATCTCATTGCAAATTTCAACTCTTGAAACTCCCGATATGGTTTTTACCTCTAGTTAATTATGACCTTGGTTATGGTCAACATATCATAAGTACTAGTCAAGTTCTACCCGTCATTTCGAGATTAACTAGACCCACCCATATGACCCTTGACTATGATCAACATAATCACATGAATGTCCTAACTGATCGCATCATATGCTTTGTAGGAAGACATCACTTAGCCACCGTACACTACGCCTTGACTATAATCAACATACGGAGCACGAATACTAAGTACTCTGCTACCTAAAATGACGGAGGGTTGCGGATGGTTTTTATGAAAACCTTTAACGCTTTTAACTTGATCTCGTTGTAGAATCAAAACGGTTTTAGAAAAGGAGTGTCTTAAGCTCCGCATCTTTTGAAACTTGCATTTTTCATAAAAAGGCCGAGTGTGTTTCAAATCCGATTCTACAATATCTTTAGGTTTCTTTTTCTTTACATTAATCTTATTAATGTAGTCCCATCATTTAAGTTCCTAAACCATCACAGAAAAGAAACGAAAATAGAATGTATACTTATACCATCCGCATTCGCCACAGTGTCCTGTTATGCACCGTCAGGTTACTTAACTAACGGCATAGCGGGGTGGGACTAGTGCGGGTGTAAAATATAAGCAACGTTTATTATATATCATATATATAATAATAATCCATTCGTCTCAGATACTAAGTAATCACATTACAGAATATCAACAGCAGAAGCACATATGAAAATAAAAAAGGATATCTAGGAGGTTCGTATTTTGTATTCAGCCAGCAATAGAAAATACGGATTCCACGGTCGCGATGAATAGCCAAGCCTACACCCCTAGACCCCTATGAGAGCGGCAAGTGACCCTGCCAATTCTAGAATTTAGGAGACCAGGTCTTGACTCATCGAGATAGCCCCTACTGAACCCTAGAACCCGGTCACTTGTGCTCCCCACCTTAGGTCTATCCTAATGCCGAAAAGTAAATAATATACAATAATGGTGACATCATCCTCAACCCGGAAGTGCCTCAAATAAAAGAATATTAAATACAATTGATCTTTACATGAATGAAAATTAAAACTCTCATCTCAGATAAAACCCCCGGCTATTCGATCGCGACAATCCTGCACATCATATCTCAGCAACACATAATATCTCATATCATCAACGTAAGCAAGCATGCGTATCCCCATTGTCGTTGATGTATAGCAATGAAATCGGTGATACACCACATACTACACTTACGGTCGCAGAAAAGAAAGTGAAAAACAACAATTGCAATCACAGATATCAAGACGATGTTTAACGTTTCGATCGAATAAACGTACACTCACAAATTACCCTGTGAGCTCAACACTTGAACAAAGTCGAAATACTAAAAAATCGCACCACAGTGTCTATGGACCAGCCATAGAAGGAGTTAACCAATGCCTCACCTATGACACCACGGTACTACGACAAACCCTAAGGTTCGATCGCGGTTCCGTGGGCATAGAATCGAGTTAAGGTTAGTATAGTCTTCTAGAGGGTCCATAAGAATACTTGCACGATTTTACGAATACAATCAACTTCGGAAAATTACAATACTTGGAAATTTCAGCGGGGTAGGAAGTGTGGTGTTCGATGTTCGTTCGAACTGCTAAAAATAGTCTAGGTTACCAATTTAGTGTTAAATTATATGACTACGAAGCACTACGAATTAGCCCCAGGTCAAAATAATCATCACATGAAAATTGGGCTAAGCAAACAATACTAGAAACCCTAACTTGCAAACATCAGAGCACAGGAGAAACAGGGGGTGCAATAGGGTAGGGAGGCCAGCCAAGCCGGATTCTGGGGGCTTGTGCTCGGCCAAAATCCGAGCACAAGCCTCCGTATTTCTCCTGTGTTCTTATGTTTGCCCATACTCCACTCTGTACCTGTTTGAAAATTTTTTAAAGCACTTTTTAGAAAATTTCCAGAGAGCATTTTAGGGTTCCGTAATACCGTATTTTTCGGAGTCGATTTCGTTTTCATATTTATAATAACGCCGTGTCTAAAATTCTAGCTTAGCTCTGATACCATTGTTGGGTTTCCCTAGCACCTACTGTAAAGTATGGAAGTATCACACATGCCACTTTAAAAATTATAGAGGTGCTAAGCAAAGAAAGCAAGGATCTTTAACTAGAAATTTAGGGTAACAACACTTGTATCTCATACAAAGAACAAATTATCACTAAGTGAAAAGAATACAACCTTTGTAGACCTCTTGTTATGACTCCTAGGATCGTTGAGAGGTTGGAAAGGCTTGCTACTAAGCTCCCTTGTCCACGATGATCCACTCGAAGTCCACTTCATCCAAGCTTCTAGCTCCACTTGATGCAAGAAGAAGATGAAGCTAAACACTCTAAACTAATTGGCCAGGTTAGAGTAGAATGATGAGGTGGTGTGTTTTCTTTAATAAAAACCCTTTGTTTTTGTTAACCCCACTCAAAAGAAAACTCAAGAGAGCTTGAAGGAAGAAGAAGATAAATGGCAAAAGCTTTTGTCAAAATGAGAATGATAAAGCTTGAATGAAAAATAGAAAAGATAGTATATATATTTTCCATCTCTCATTGCAAACCATGGTTCAATAATATCTAGATATTTTCTATTTGGGTTAAAGTCCAAATGGAAATTAAACCAAGGGTTTAACCAAGGTCAAAGAAAAGAAGTGTGTAGAAAAATCCATTTATGATTTAATTTCCATTTGCCTTTAATTATCCAAATAAAAAAGTGTGTGTGTGTGTGTGTGTGTGTATGTATTGAACCATGTAAGTCTTATATTCCCACCAAAGATGTATCATTAACCATGACACTATGCATGTATGTGTTCATGCACATCAACATGTGCATACATGCACATCAACATGTGCATACATACATGAATACTTCTTCTTTAAGAAAAAGGGTCTGAATAAAGAATAAAAATAAAAGTCAAATGTTAAATCAACAATTGATTTAACGATCCGGTCATATCACATACGACCCGACCACTAGAAAAACGCCCGATTAACATACGGTATCATATATCGTATGCAATCGGGTCCCCGCACATATCTCATATGCACACCACATCTTTTCGCTTGGGCTAGGAAACTTCTGTGTGGGACTCTAAGACTCGTCAATACGCCGGCAGTGGGTGATGATCATATCGAACACCCACAAGCCGCAAGCGGTCAGCTAAACGTAACGGCCGCCCGGGTATTGAACGATTAAAAGAAAACCAGCAAAGCTGTCAAAACTTCCGTTGAGCTAACTGGCAACACTTACCGTACAGTCCGGTCTCCTCATCAGATATGGTGCATATCGAGTCTAGGGATGGTATCGTCGATCCCAATAACTCAATAAGTCATGCTGGTGTGTGGCTCATAACAGATCGAGAAACTACCGATAACACTTATCAGTAAATCTCAGTAGCCCTGGGCAGGGACTTCATGTTATAGCCAATCGAGTATAGCACAACATCAACTCTCAATACCGGGAAAGACGAAACCTTTCCTATCGCTCATTACCTCCATGTGCCTCGGGACTGTTTCCAAAATCCACCTGTTTGCATGACTCAGTAGAGCCGTGGTAGGGTGGAGATCAAAGTACAGTGAGAGGACACATAAGACTCTATGACGATCTTGGGTCTACAGACTAACCTGTACCAGTGTCACCTGAGTACTGCTATCCGACGATAGATATAATACCACATTGGAGTTCTCGGCGAGTCCGTTCAGTGTACCCAGTCTCCACTGAGCACCCGCATACAATCTTTGGTGTCATCACACCAGATAGATATAGGATCATTCATCGCCCATCATATGGGACAAGAATGGTATATGCTAGTCTACTCTGGAATATCGATGCCCTGTCTCGATACACCTACGACTAGGAACAGTTCAAGGATATGCTTATGAACTACACGTGCTCCACTAGTATGATCCGCATCATAGTCATAGTAGTCAAGCAAATATCTTGAGGGCTTTATCAACATGTGCAAATGAATAAAAGCATGATCAAATCAACTTGTCAGATAAAGCAAACCAGATAGCATACTATTATGTCGAGTAAGAAAGTAATATATATATATATATATATATATACATGTCCAAGCATCCACTATACATATAATGGCCTCTAGGGCATACATATATCCAACACACAAGTGCACGTATATGATCGAACCCTGCCATAAAACCATACGGCCTCTACAACGTTTCGCCCGAACCAGGAAAACCCTCTGTGTGGGATTCTAAAGACTCGTCAATACGCTGGAAGTAGGTTTAACCACAAGCACGTCAGTGGCACTAGCTTTACGTAACGGCTGCCCAGGTATTGAGCGAAAGGGAGGTTGACGAGCGAACTCATCCTGAAACCCTACTGAGTCTGACAGTAACAATATCTGTACAGTCCGGTCTATTCGTCTATGAGTATCGCATATCGGGTCTAGGGGGTGGATAAAGTCAGACCCCTAATAACACAATATTCAATGTCGGCATAAAGCTCATCACCACCTGAGAAACTACTGATCTGAATCAGTAATTCTTGACTACCTTGGCCAAGGATTTCTGGTGATGGACATCCGTGCACACCGCGACATCAACCCCCAATACCGGGAGAGATGAATCCCCTGACGATCCGCTCACTGCCTCCATGTGGCTCGAGACTGTACCCAACTAAAACCTATTTGCACGACTCCTTTGCACCGTGGTAGGGTAGTAATCAAAGCACAGTGGGAACTCACACGAGACAAATGACGGTCTCAGGTCGATAGACTAACCTGTACACATGTCACCAGGGAACTGCTATCTGATAATAGGTATAATACCAACTAGCATGTTCCCGGCGAGTCCGTTCGGTGTACTCATAACCTAATGAGCACATGTATACTATCTTAGGTGAACCAACTGACACCAATGGCTTGTAAGACCGGCCATCTCCCCTCGTCGGGGTCTCGATCCGTATACACTAGTCTACTCATGGAGTATCGATGCCCAGTCTCGAAACTCCTACGACTATGGACACTTTAAGGATGTGCTTATAGACTACCCAACTCTCATGTATATGATCGCCATCATACTGCTGGTAGTCAAGCAAGAATCATATGGGCTCTATCAACATGTAATAGTGATCTGTAATGTCACCTGAAGAATGTACACGATGATAAAGACAAACCAGATAGCATACTATCATCTCGAGTAAGACTATCCTACCGGTATAGGTACTCCCTCAATCATTGCAATCATGTGCCTGCGATCCAATAATTGACTTGAGGGCATTATAGCCAACACCCGATAGTTAGGGTTACTAGTAATGCTTGTATCTATATGCGTAGTCTCCTAGTCATTCATCTCATTGCATTGCATCATCTTATATATATGATATTATCTCATAGGACACTTGCACGATTACCATTGGTCCAAGCCGCACGTGCACTATTTTATGCGGACACACACACCATTGGTAATTGCTATGTCACGAGCACTATAGAACTTGCTTAGAATCGGTATCTGTGCATTTGCATCATATTTGATATGTAGACTTGTAGTTGTATATTCATCTCATCAGGATTGGATACGTAGGTTTGCTAGTCATATACCTCATGGCATCCTCATTCATACATAGTTTTCTAGTCATACATCGCTTTGCATATTACCGGTATAATAGACAACCATCATTACCGACATATTCATATATTGTGATTTTCTTGGAGATTTCAGTATTTATGAAATTTCTGGATTTTGGGGGAAAACGAAAGAATTTATAAACCTATTATCATTTTAAAAATGTAAGTTGCGGTTTTCTTGTGATATGATGTATGTGTCGTCTACTATGAGTATTCCTGATTTCTGTTGGTTTTTGAGACCCGATTCGAGGAGTAGGATGAACCGTCTCGGGTACATGGTGGGCCCGGTAAGGTACCCCAGGGCAATAAGCTCGAGTTGTAGACGATGAGTCTCGCAGGGGAGGACTACCTACTGGTGATGTCTGGCACGGTGGATATCCGGAGGATACCGATTGTAATCGTGAGATTTGATGATATGGGCCGATCTGGACTGACGGAGCCAAAGATATTGAGGATATTGTGTCGATGCTTGACACGGATTTTGTAACATTTCAGAAAATATAAAATATTATTTTTGGGAATTTAATATTAAAATAATATATTTCCTGAAAACTGCCGATTTGCGAAATTGGGGTTTTCGAAAAAGGGTATAAATATATACCAATAATTGTGAAATAAATAGAAATTAAAATTATTTATTCATTTAAAAATATATTTAAAGGATTTGGCAATTTTAAAATTTATTGTATGCAGTTTCGATAAAAACCCGATTAGTGCACTGCTAATCGCGATTAAGCCAAATCTGCATTTCTACAGTTTTCATGGTTAGTGCACCATGACATGTTACATGTTATTTCATTTGTGTGTTTTATGTTAGGGTTGGGCTTTTTGGTGAGAAAAGAAAAGAAAAGAAAAGAAAAGAGAAATGATTGAGGAGAAAGTCAAAGGGGACATAATGATGACATGGAAAGTGAGTGTGTGAGAATTATAGTGAGAGAGAGAGAGAGGGGCTGCTGCCTTAGCCATTTTTACCCTATCATTTTCTTTCCCTCTTCATCTCCCTCAACTCTACATCCCTCCATCTTCTACCCTCTTGATCCACCTTAAAAACCTTGCCAAAACCCTACACACCCTTTACAAAAATTAATCCCCTCTTCAACCTCTATACATGGGACCAAGAAAAATTCAGTTTTGATGATCTTAGGGATTCATGGGTGCTATATAAGGTAATCCCTTCACCAATTGGGTAGTTTTCGTTTACTTTACTATTCATATGTGTTTAGATGTGATATTGTGAAGATTAGTGAACATTAGGAAACCCTAGTGAAGGTTTGAGTGTTGTTCGAAATTGGTGATGTGTTGTGGCTGTTAACTAGACTTGGGTGCTGTTTATTGACCTGGACCAGAGCTGAGAAAATCCAAAACACGGATTTAGAAACCCCGACATCGGATAAATATGTGATTTTAGAGGGTATTTTGGAATCTGGAGCAACCCGGGGACACTAGAAATGATTTTGGGATTACTAGGAGTCATGCAGGCACCTAGGAAGCTACCACCATGACCTGAGCCCTATCCCCTGCACCTAGGCCATAGATTTATTCAATCTGGCCGCAATTTGCGGCCAGAGTAGGGTAGAATTGTTCCGGTTTTGTTCCAAAGTCTTATCTGCAGTAAATTAGGCCCTCCATATATGCAAAATTGACCAATTTGGCTTAGGATAAAATCTGGGACCATTTCCATGAGTTGGTGCATTTTTTTATGACTTCGTTTTGACTTAACTTTGGTATTTGATATCGTGTTTCCGTCGTGTGGCGTTTGGACGTCCACGACCAGGGATTTTGGTCGTGTTTTTCACGCAAAGCTATAGGTTCCGACCAACGAGCGAAACGTGTACCGTTTTGGTTTTCTGCCATGATTTTAATACGTATTGCGATTGTTTATTATTGTAGATACCTTCGCGTGGATTCTGAGGCGACAGAGCATGGCGTCATTGACTTCGGCAAGCAAGAAGCAAGGTTAGTAGATCTATATCTACCGGGGAAGTCGGGTGGATGGCGTATAGCACCCCCGCAAACTTTTGATGGAAAACCGATTCATAGAATATGGTTGGGAAACCTAGATTAGGAAACTAGGGTTAGAATGAGGTATCTATTAAACCATATTAGAAACTAGAGGATAGTTGGATGTGATATGCTACTACTATCATAGAATGTAGTTTAGCGATATTGCCGTTTAGGGTACTGTAGGACTAGATAGTCGATGTAGATGCGTCATCCGAACCATACCTTTTTCTTAACCAAAGAATCGCATGTATCTTTTAAATGTATACCTTGAGGGATGTTACGGATCTTCAAATGATATCTTTTCCTTAAAAACACCGTAACCCCTATTTTCAAAACTACGATTCACTTCTTTAAAAATCTGATTGTATGGTTCGGGTGTGTCTGTTAGATTAGATACTTGTACTTAGTAGAGATAGCATGTTTATGTGAATTCGACTTGATATGTGATATGAATGCAATGAAAGGATATAAGATGGATACGATGAGATGATGATATGATGATATGATGGTATACGGATGCGAGTCGATCGAGTTGATTTATACCCTGCCGGTCCCCTGATATGAGATTATCGTGGACGTGACCTGGGACATAGGTATATAGGGATATATATATATATATATATATCCATATATAGAATGTTGTGAATCATGGATGATAGGCCGTATGTGATATTAGGCCGTACCCTCATTTGTCGTATAAGATGTTAGGATCCCTATTAGCTTAATGCCGCCGCACGATGATTTTCCGTGCGTGATGAGTTTAACTTGATGTTGATCCATACCCTTGACCAGAGGTTACCGTACGATGGATTATACCGTACGCGATGTTACTGGGCTAGATGCGGATTGATAGATTCACCGACTCGGACATATGATAGTTACGTATACCTTATAGCTTTTAGCTGGCGATTTACCTTGTGCTGCATTCATGATATTGTTATTGCATCACATATACCTGTGATAGTACACCTGCACCATTATCGATGATGCGTATGTCACACGTACATAGTTTATAGGCTCACACACTTTATCATCGATAATTGCTATGTCACTACACAGTAGGGTTGCTGCATCATGACATATACATTGATACATTCATACTTGCGGATATACACATTTGTATATCCATATTCGTGCACATATACATTGATGCATCCATACTTGCGGATATACACATTTGTATATTCATTTTCGTGCACATATACATTGATACATTCATACTTGCGGATATACACATTTGTATATCCATATTCGTGCACATATACATTGATACATCCATACTTGCGGATATACACATTTGTATATCCATATTCGTGCACATATACATTGATACATTCATACTTGCGGATATACACATTTGTATATCCATATTTGTGCACATATACTTTGATACATCCATACTTGCGGATATACACATTTGTATATCCATATTCGTACACACATACATTGGTACATCTATACTTGCGCATATACATATTGTACCTACGTAGATAACTGGTGTTATTGTAAAATTGGGAACCACATGTTATATTTTAAAAACTGGAATCATTTTAAAAGAGCGGTTTTCCCTTAATATGTCATATCACTATTCCATGTTGCATGATACACGATATGCTTACATTTCTATTATATGTCGCACACATCATGCTTTATTATTGTACGCATTGAGATATGCTGTTTTCATGAGATTTCTGGATTTGAGAACCATGGACATTTTAAAAGAGATTATGTGTTGTTTTAAAACCCGGTTTCTCTTGATATGATATTTCAGTGCGTCCACCATGTGTTTTTTCGGTTCTGAGTGCGACATGTGAAACCCGATTCGAGGAGGCGGATGAGGCCGATTGCGGGTACATGGTGGACCCGGTATGGTACCCGGGGCGAGAATGGATCGCTGTGTAGTAGACGGTGAGCCTGGCAGAGGGACTACTACCTACCGGTGATAGTATTTGGACTCGGCGGATATCCGAAGGATACCGACCGTTATCGAGAGATGATAGGGGCCGATCTGGGCTGAAGGAGCCCGTGGGCCGATCCAGACGGACGGAGCCCGATATATGAGGATTTACGTGCCGATGCTGGGCACTGTTTTCATGATGTTTTCGAGTGTCGATGCTAGGCACCCAGGTTCCATGATTTTGATGTGTCGGGAGGGACACCGTTGATATACATATCCTCATACTTTCATGCACACTCTTTTATGATATTTACATGCATGATATTGTTGCGTCAGTGGTTGACGCGTGGACTAGATCCACATACATACATACATACATACACCGATTCTATTATTGGAGATTATGCACATGCTTATAGACATTTATTTATGGGTGGACGAGATCCATATATCTGCATGCATTGATTATTACTGTTGGATGTTATCCACATGCATATAGGTATTGCCTACCTTGTTGGCACATATACGACCCGGTCACCTTAGATATCATAGTATTATCTTATGATATAGTTGACCTAGGAATCGTTGTTTATTCGATTTCTACTTGTAGATATATTTCTATTCACGAGTTGGCAACTCACCCCCGTTGTGCCACAGTTCTTGTAGGTTGACCGCTTGGATCAGTAGCGGCTTCGCTGGCACACAGTTCCATTCGGGTGTTTTGCATTGGTAGGTGGGATATTTGTGTCGTACCCACTCTTGTATTATATTTCATATTGTATCTAGTTAACTCCATCAATCGATAAAAAGTTGTAATTGTGTAAGTGATGAGGCTTAGTGAGACTTGTAGTTGCAAGATTTGAGCGATGGGTTTTATATTCACTTTTGGGATTATATCTTGCTCATTTCTTTATCTTTTTGTGGTGAACTTCGCTGTTGGGCGTCGTATACTTATTTATACTGTATTGCGTGGTTGTGATCCGCCGTTTGGCGAAGATCTTGCTCCCGCTTGGGGATACCATTATTCTTATTATGTATTTGTGGTTTTGGATCAAAATATACAAATGAGGTGCTGCCAAAATTTTTAAAAGACGAAACATGTTTTCAAACTAGTAAATTTCACTTGCATCATTCATGTTCCTTTTCTATGCATTAAGAAAACTTGATTTCATATACCTTTATTTCAAAACCTCACCTCCTTTATTTTTCTAAAAGGTTTAGATTTCTGGGTTTCAGCTTACTTGAATTCCGTTACGTCTTTAGACGTTGTGTGATTCAAGTGCTGGCCACGAGCTAATATTTCGGGTCATGACAAAGTTGGTATCAGAGCGCTAGGTTTAACCTTTGTTCGAGTCTATGTTTGACTATGCGGAGTCTAGGGCGGGTATGTATTTCGGAACCTAGGCTTGACCTTACAGAACTTAGACTTGAACAGGGGGTATTAGACCCGAACTTTCGTTTCATAGGCTGACCCTGATTAATGGAGTATGTTGCTTGAGTAGAGTGACGTACCGTACGTATGTTCCACGGTATATTTACGATACGATACTCCACTTAGGAAATCTTAGGATGTACATATTTTTGAGACTTATGATTCTCTTTATACCCATGATTAAACATCCATTGGAGATCCTCGATTCTATTAGTTCCATGATCATACTTCCATTGATGCTGTTCCTTCTTATGATCATGTATCCATTCTGGATCTGTCGTTTTCTCTCTTGCCGTTGATCTGCTCTCTTCGATACTCGATTGAGGTTCCTGTCACCATAGTTTGAGCGCAGTTTGAGCTGCTGCTAGTGTTGCGGTCAGGGTGAGCTCGTCTGGTATGAGGGCTGACCATTGTGTTTTCTGGTGACATAGGAGCGTCTCGAGTTGGTATTTTGTTGTGACCTCATGTGGAGGCGAGTGCTTGGTTTTACACCGGATGATCGGGCCATTGTTAGAGCTGCCAGTTGTGAGAGCACTGTTGATGTACAACATGCATCAGAGCTTTTGATGTCGTCGACCGTGCAGACAGATGATACAAATGTTGCTGAGATTGATGGGATGTCGCTTCCAGAGCTTACGAGCTAAGATCGCCGGTGCTTTCAGACAAAAATGCGACAAATGATAGCTAGTCTACCCCGAGTTGAGAGAAGAAGGTGATTCGTCAAATTGATGCGCCG
Organism: Agapanthus africanus; assembly: GCA_030015575.1. Classification (NCBI taxonomy): domain Eukaryota; kingdom Viridiplantae; phylum Streptophyta; class Magnoliopsida; order Asparagales; family Amaryllidaceae; genus Agapanthus; species Agapanthus africanus. The sequence goes on along the minus strand of CM057345.1, from coordinate 427,662,244 downwards.
ACGCAGGCCCAGTTGAGTTGAAGATTCCATTATGGAGAGTCTTACTCAGATCTAAAGCAGACCGATCCAGAGATGACCGCCGATGTATCGCCTTTCCTGGAGGATTGAGGCATTGATTAGCATGAGAGCGGAGAATAGTCACATGTGGTATTGGCGAAGCTAAAAGGTTCGAACGAGTGCCATGACACCATTTTCCCAAGTTTAAAGTGTTCGGAGGAACATGTAGGTAATTATGTGGACCCTCTAGAAGAATGAAACCCTAACTCGACATGATGACCATGGAACCGCTTTGAACCTTAGGGTTTGTGGCAGTTTAGCGGTGCCATCAGTGAGGCTTGGGTTTGCCCTTCTACGGCTGGTCCAGAGGTGCTGTGGTATGTACCAGATATTTTTAGACTGCGTTCATGTGTTAAGCCTTCGGGTAATGTTGGGACCTTGATGACTCGATCGAAAAGTTTGACGTCGTCCGGATATCATGTGATAAGAGTTCAGCAAGCTGACCAACTTTGAATGGAGGACCTCACCCAGATGCGTAGTGAGTTGATCGAGGACGGACGAGTATTAAGTATTCCTCGATGGTTGGGACGAGTTCCCGAGGACGCGTTTAGCCAGATATCGTCTACAGAGCAATGAAGCTACAGAGTACGCGATTTCAAGTCCGTGCGAGAGACTTCGGATTGACCGTGGCCGAGAACAGTTGCAGTGCGCAGATAGCATGGCGTGATGTCATAATGGACGATGATACAGATAAGTGGAACCAGAAGTTCGTGCGAGACGCTGACGAGCTGTTATTACTCCCCGTCGAGATCAGAGACCTGATATGCTTACAGAGGCGTTGGGATACGGCTAGTTTCCGAGGAAATATGTGCTGAACATGCAGATGTCCAAAAAATGAGAAAGGATTATGCAAGAGTACTAGCCTCCGTACAGTCCGGCATAGGAGAGATCGGAAGAGACCCTGAGCAGGATTCCTTCCGGGACATTGCTGCAATGAGATTTGCACCTAGGATCAGAGGTGTCACGTGTATTCAGAGAGCCAGAGGCCGACGCCAGTGACGTGCTTCTTTACGATTGGTCGTGATGATTGACCGAGAGATGATCAGAGAAGTGCCAGAATGGAATCGTCCCCGTTAGCACACCTGACAGGGCCGATGAGCCGATGGATTGCGGAATGGTAATCCACAGAGAAGATAAGGACCCAGAGACAGAGGACGTCAGAACGTGAGCAGGAGGCAAGCGGATGTTCTTGTTCTGCCAGTTTCTAGGCACACCGATTTATTTCTCGACATTGTTGGAGGTGTACCTCGATGTCCTTTATTGCGATTTGCGTTTGTGATCTGAGCATCACACTTATATCGCTTGGATTTGAGTTTTGATGACGAGTTTCCTGATAATTGATTTCGTGCACCATGGCTGCACCTACTGAGTATTTACATTTTGTGCATAGTTATTGCACTTGAGATATGTTTTTATACACCGTTGTGTTGGTTTTTGATTTGTGCATATTTATTGCACTTGATATCGGTTTTGTGCCTTGGCTGCACATGTCTATGATTCCGTGATTTCATACGGTGATTTGATTTTGTGCATGTGGTACGCACTCGATTTGATTTTTGCACTCGGTATGGCTTATATGTGCTTGTAGTGCATTGATATGCGTCTTGTGCACGCAGTTGCACACGTTTACGATTCTATACACCTTGGTACACTCGGTGTTGCGGTTTATGCATTTGAGTTATTGATCGGTATTTTATGCACAAGATGCACTGTATTCGTATTTTGTGCACTGGATGCACTGTATTTGTATTGTGTGCACTGGATGCACCAGATTAGTACTTCGTGCACTTGTTGCATCGGGTTTTCATTTCGTGCAATTGTCGCACCAGATTTATATTTTGTGCATTCGCTGCACCAGATTCGTATTTCGCACATTGGTTGTACAAGATTGCATTTCTTGCATTTGTTGCACCGGACGGGTATTTATGCGTTTGTCGCACTGGATTTATACTCCGTACTTTGGTTGCACCCGATTTATATTCTCGAGCATTCGTTTTACCAGATTTGTATTTTCGTGCGCGTTGGCACTTGCCGTTCTTTTTCGTGCATGCTACTGCACCATATGCTTTTACGGACCCGGCGCGCTTTGGATGGATTTTTGCGCATATTAGGCGCTTGATTTTGGATTTTGTGCGCATCGGATGCACTTGAGTGAGATTTTACTCGTGCATATTGGATGCTCTTGATTTAGATTTCTTCCGTGCATATTGGATGCGATTTCATTCGTGCGGGACATACGCACTGATATGGATTTTCGCGCATGTTGGGCGCATGATATGAGATGTGATTCTGTGCACACCGGATGCACTGGATTGAGATTTTAGTGCACTTCAGATGCACCCGACATTGTTGTCGTGCACACCCGTTGCACTGGACAGATGCTTTCGTGCACACCCGTTGCACGTAGTTTTGGGCTTTTGTGCATATTGCACCTGTATTTGGATTTGATTTCCATGCGCACCAGACGCATGTGATTATTGGATACGCCTTTTAAGGCTGATTTTGCTGTTGAGCACTATATTGTCTAGTGGCCAAACAGGACTGATCTGAGGACAGTACCAGAGTACTTTGCATGCATTAAAAGTTTACCAAGAGCTTTTCAAAAAAGAGGAGCTATAGTCTCGCTATTTCCTACGTGTCCGTGAGCAACAAGAACGTTTATAAAGGAAAACCTTTTGGGATATTTTGAAAACGACGGAACGTGTATTTAAGAAAATATATATTGGCATATATTATTATTTTAAAATGAGCATCCGTCAGTTATGCCGTGAGTTACGCATTACTGCGGCGATTTAGAAAAGATTTTGCATGTATTTTATTCAGATTTTGGAGTTTTCAAAGATGCGTACTATACACGTATTATAGTATTTGACTAGTGTATATTGGATTTCAGTAGTAGATTTCGAGATCTGTATCTCCATTGTAACTCCGAGAATATGCGCGCAAAATTAGATGATTTGCGTAACGCTTGAAGGATTTCGATTTTGAGCTTTGTACTCATTTTCATGCGCACTTGACGCGTTGGGCTATTTCAGCGTTTTCCATGATTTCGGAGCCCCGTTGTTTTGAGCCGATTATTGAAATGTTTTAGATTTTGGGGTTTAAATTTAAATTCGGGGACCGAATTTATTTAAGGGGGGAAGATTGTAACATTTCATAAAATATAAAATATTATTTTTGGGAATTTAATATTAAAATAATATATTTCCCGAAAACTGCCGATTTGCGAAATTGAGGTTTTCGAAAAAGGGTATAAATATATACCAATAATTGTAAAATAAATAGAAATTAAAATGATTTATTATTTAAAAATATATTTAAAGGGTTTGGCAATTTTAAAATTTATTGTATGCTGTTTCGATAAAAACCCAATTAGTGCACTGCTAATCGCGATTAAGCCAAATCCGCATTTCTACAGTTTTCATGGTTAGTGCACCATGACATGTTACATGTTATTTCATTTGTGTGTTTTATGTTAGGGTTGGGATTTTGGGTGAGAAAAGAAAAGAAAAGAAAAGAGAAATGATTGAGGAGAAAGTCAAAGGGGACATAATGATGACATGGAAAGGGAGTGGGTGAGAATTATAGTGAGAGAGAGGGGGGGCTGCAGCCTTGGCCATTTCCCCCCCATCATTTTCTTTCCCTCTTCATCTCCTTCAACTCCACATCCCTCCATCTTCTACCCTCTTGATCCACCCTAAAAACCTTGCCAAAACCCTACACATCCTTCACAAAAATTAATCCCCTCTTCAACCTCTATACATGGGACCAAGAAAAATTCAGTTTTGATGATCTTAGGGATTCATGGGTGCTATCTGAGGTAATACCTTCACCAATTGGGTAGTTTTCGTTTACTTTAGTATTCATATGTGTTTAGATGTGATATTGTGAAGATTAGTGAACATTGGGAAACCCTAGTGAAGGTTTGAGTGTTGTTCGAAATTGGTGATGTGTTGTGGCTGTTAACTAGACTTGGGTGCTGTTTATTAACCTGGACCAGAGCTGAGAAAACCCAAAACACGGATTTAGAAACCCCGACATCGGATAAATGTGTGATTTTAGAGGGTATTTTGGAATCTGGAGCAACCCGGGGACACTAAAAATGATTTTGGGATTACTAGGAGTCGTGCAGGCACCTAGGAAGCTACCACCAAGACCTGAGCCCCATCCCCAGGACCCAGGCCGTAGATTTATTCAATCTGGCTGCAATTTGTGGCCAGAGTAGGGTAGAATTGTTCCAGTTTTGTTCCAGGGCCTTATCTGCAATAAATTAGGCCCTCCATATATGCAAAATTTACCAATTTGGCTTAGGATAAAATCTGGGACCATTTCCATGAGTTGGTGCATTGTTTTACGACTTCGTTTTGACTTGACTTTAGTATTTGATATTGTGTTTCCGTCGTGTGGCGTTTGGACGTCCACGACCAGGGTTTTTGGTCGTGTTTTACACGCAAAGCTATAGGTTCTGACCTACGAGCGAAACGTGTATCGTTTTGGTTTTCTGCCTTGATTTTAATACGCATTGCGATTGTTTATTATTGTAGGTACCTTCGCATGGATTCCGAGGTGACGGAGCATGGCGTCATCGACTTCGGCATGCAAGAAGCAAGGTGAGTAGATCTATATCTACCGGGAAACTCGGGTGGATGGCGTATAGCACCCCGCAAACTTTTGATGGAAAACCGATTCATAGAATATGGTTAGGAAACCTAGATTAGGAAACTAGGTTTAGAATGAGGTATCTATGAAACCATATTAGAAACTAGAGGATAGTTAGAAGTGATATACTACTACTATCATAGGATGAAGTTTAGCGATATTGCCGTTTAGGGTACTGTAGGACTAGATAGTCGATGTAGATGCGTCATCTGAACTATACCTTTTTCTTAACCAAAGAATCGTATGTATCTTTTAAATGTATACCTTGAGGGATGTTACGGATCTTCAAATGATATCTTTTCCATAAAAACACCGTAACCCCTATTTTCAAAACTACAATTCACTTCATTAAAAATCTGATTGTATGGTTCGGGTGTGTCTGTTAGATTAGATACTTGTACTTAGTAGAGATAGCATGTTTATGTGAATTCGACTTGATATGTGATATGAATGCAATGAAAGGATATAAGATGGATACGATGAGATGATGATAGGATGATATGATGGTATACGGATGCGAGTCAATCGAGTTGATTTATACCCTGCCGGTCCCCTGATATGAGATCATCGCGGACGAGACCTGGGACATAGGTATATAGGGATATATATATATATATATCCATATATAGAATGTTGTGAATCATGGAGTATAGGTCGTATGTGATATTAGGCCGTACCCTCATTTGTCGTATAGGATGTTAGGATCCCTATTAGCTTAATGCCGCCGCACGATGATTTTCCGTGCGTGATGAGTTTAACTTGATGTTGATCCATACCCTTGACTAGAGGTTGCCGTACGATGGATTATACCGTACGCGATGTTACTGGGCTAGATGCCGATTGATAGATTCACCGACTCGGACATATGATAGTTACGTATACCTTATAGCTTTTAGCTGACGATTTACTTTGTACTGCATTCATGATATTGTTATTGCATCGCATATACCTGTGATAGTACACCTGCACCATTATCGATGATGCGTATGTCATACGTACACAGTTTATAGGCTCACACACTTCATCATCGATAATTGCCATGTCACTACACAGTAGGGTTGCTGCATCATGACATATACATTGATACATTCATACTTGCGGATATACACATTTGTATATCCATATTCGTGCACATATACATTGATACATCCATACTTGCGGATATACACATTTGTATATCCATATTCGTGCACATATACATTGATACATTCATACTTGCGGATATGCATATTTGTATATCCATATCCGTGCACATATACATTGATTCATCCATACTTGCGGATATACACATTTGTATATCCATATTCGTGCACATATACATTGATACATTCATACTTGCGGATATACACATTTTTATATCCATATTCGTGCACATATACATTGATACATCCATACTTGTGGATATACACATTTGTATATCCATATTCGTGCACACATACATTGGTACATCTATACTTGCGCATATACATATTGTACCTACGTAGATAACTGGTGTTATTGTAAAATTGGGAACCGCATGTTATATTTTAAAAACTGGAATCATTTTAAAAGAGCGGTTTTCCTTTAATATGTCATATCACTATTCCATGTTGCATGATACACGATATGCTTACATTTCTATTATATGTCGCACACATCATGCTTTATTATTGTACGCATTGAGATATGCTGTTTTCATTAGATTTCTGGATTTGAGAACCGTGGACATTTTAAAAGAGATTATGTGTTGTTTTAAAACCCGGTTTCTCTTGATATGATATTTCAGTGCGTCCACCATGTGTTTTCTCGGTTCTGAGTGCGACATCTGAAACCCGATTCGAGGAGGCGGATAAGGCCGATTGCGGGTACATGGTGGACCCGATATGGTACCCCGTGGCGAGAACGGATCGCTGTGTAGTAGACGGCGAGCCTGGCAGAGGGACTACTACCTACCGTGATAGTATTTGGACTCGGCGGATATCCGGAGGATACCGACTGGAGTCGAGAGATGATAGGGGCCGATCTGGATTGACGGAGCCCGTGGGCCGATCCAGACGGACGGAGCCCGATATATGAGGATTTACGTGCTGATGCTGGGCACTATTTTCATGATGTTTTCGAGTGTCGATGCTAGGCACTCAGGTTCCATGATTTTGATGTGTCGGGAGTGACACCGTTGATATACATATCCTCATACTTTCATGCACACTCTTTTATGATATTTACATGCATGATATTGTTGCGTCAGTGGTTGACGCGTGTACTAGATCCACATACATACATACATACACCGATTTTACTATTGGAGATTATGCACATGCTTATAGACATTGATTTATGGGTGGACGAGATCTACATATCTGCATGCATTGATTATTACTGTTGGATGTTATCCACATGCATGTAGGTATTGACTACCTTGTTGGCACATATACGACCCGGTCACCCTAGATATCATAGTATTACCTTATGATATAGTTGACCTAGGAGTCGTTTATTCGATTTCTACTTGTAGATATATTTCTATTCACGAGTTGGCAACTCACCCCCGTTGTGCCACAGTTCTTGCAGGTTGACCGCTTGGATCAGTAGCGGCTTCGCTGGCACACAGTTCCATTCGGGTGTTTTGCATTGGTAGGTGGGACATTTGTGTCGTATCCACTCTTGTATTATATTTCATATTGTATCTAGTTAACTCCATCAATCGATCAAAAATTGTAATTGTATAAGTGATGAGGCTTAGTGAGACTTGTAGTTGCGAGATTTGAGCGATGGGTTTTATATTCACTTTTGGGATTATATCTTGCTCATTTCTTTATCTTTTTGTGGTGAACTTCGCCGTTGGGTGTTGTATACTTATTTATACTGTATTGCGTGGTTGTGATCCGCCGTTTGGCGAAGAGCTAGCTCCCGCTTGGGGATGCCATTATTCTTATTATGTATTTATAGTTTTGGATCAAAATATACAAAGGAGGTGCTGCCAAAATTTTTAAAAAACGAAACATTTTTTCAAACTAATAAATTTCACTTGCATCATTCATGTTCCTTTTCTATGCATTAAGAAAACTTGATTTCATATACCTTTGTTTCAAAACCTCACCTCCTTTATTTTTCTAAAAGGTTTAGATTTCTGGGTTTTAGCTTACTTGAATTCCGTTACGCCTTTAGACGTTGCGTGATTCAAGTGCTGGTCATGAGCTAATATTTCGGGTCGTGACAGATTTTCTGTTGATTTCATTGATGATACTCCAGCTTTATTATACAAAGGTTTTACTAAGATATGGATATATATTTTCTCATACCAGATATATCCGGATTTCGTGTTTGATTATTCATTCATGTTGCATTCATACTAGTGCATCGCATCATAATTTTATATGTAGGCTGTGACGCATTTGCGTGCATGCATGCTTACGATAGATTTATTAGATGTTACTTACTACTCACGTGTTGGAAACTCACCCTCGTTGTGCTACAATATCTTGCAGGTCCGACCCGTCAGCATAGTAGCGGTGGGCATATTTATTTTTCTGCTTTCTTTGCATCAACTTGCTTGTGGGTGGGTTGCGAGGATACTCTTTTGTTCCCACCTTGTACATTATTATTGTATCTAATATACTCCATCTACCGTATCTACCACTTCTATTATTGTATTTTGGACTTAGATTGTGAGATGTGAGATTTGTACATATTCTATTTCTGGTGTCGAGCTCACTTGAGCCGACTTGGTGCTTTTTCTTATTTCTTGCTTTCAGATACTTATTTCGCACTATTATGATGTATCTTGTGTGTGGTTGTGTTCCGCCGTTCGGCGAAGAGCTAGCTCCCTCTTGGGAATGCCTTTATTCATTTCTTATATGTATCTATGTTTTGTACCCGTTTGGGGTCAGTATTTACAAAGGAAACTCTGCCGAAATTTTTATAAAAACTTGAGCTTATTATAAAGACTTTCAAAGTGATTTTCCATGTTAACTTAACCTTTAAACAAGTTTTCCTTCACTCTACTTTCTTTGAACGATTTAGATTTCTGGGCTTTGGCTTACTTAGATTACGCTACGTCTCTAGACGTTGCGTAATTTAAGTGCCAGTCACGTTCCACATATTTGGGTCATGACATTAGAGTTGATGGTTGACTATGATCTTGATCTAAAGTATCATCCGGGAAAGGTTAATGTAGTGCCGGATGCTTTAAGTCAGTTGCCAACGATACAGATGTTAACTGCACAGTGGGAGATTATAGCTGAACTTCAGAGGTTCGAGTTGGAGATTGTACTACCAGATTCTTCAAGACAGTTGATATAGTTGCAAGTACAGTCGTCATTGATCAATAGCATTAAGGCAGCACAGTCGCATGACCCTAGATTGCAAAAGTTTTGAGGATAAGTAGAAGCGGGATTTCAAATAGATTTTTTGATTCATGAAGATAGTTCGTTACGATATGGAAGTCGTTTATGTGTGCCTAAAGGAGATGTTCATGAAGAAATAGCGAAGGAGGTTCATAGTTCTGCGTATTCAGTACATCCGGAAGGCACGAAAATGTATGGAGATTTGTGATAACATTTTTGGTGTGAAGGCATGAAAAGAGAGATTGCTCGCTACGTATCGAGGTGCTTGGTGTGTCAGCAAGTCAAGGCCGAATATCAAAGGGTAGCTAGTTTGTTGTACCCGCTTCTGATTCCTCAATGGAAGTAACACATAACCATGGATTTCGTGACAGCTTTACCATGGAGCCCAATGGGTAATAACGCAGTTTGGATGATTGTCGATCGATTGACCAAGGCAGCTCATTTCATACCATTTCGGGTTGGTCAGTTGACGGAGGCTTTGGCAGAGTAGTACATGCAGGAGATTGTGAGATTGTATGGAATACCCGTGAGTATCGTTTCTGATCGTGATACTAGGTTCCTATCACATTTTTGGACGAGTCTACAAGAAAGTTTGGGAACTTGCTTAAAATTTAGCACGGCCTATCATTCTCAGATAGATGGCCAGTCTGAAAGAACGATCCAAACTCTTGAAGATATGTTGAGAGCATGCATATTAGACTTTAAGGGTTTATGGGAGGATCATTTGCACTTAGTGGAGTTTTCATACAATAACAGTTTTCAGGCGACTATGGCTCCATTCGAAACATTATACGATCGTAAGTGTCGCTCGCCTGTTTGTTGGGACGATGTTGGAGAAAGAAGATTGTTGGGACCGAAACTCATTTTTTAAACCGTGGAGAAAGTTAATTTGATCCGTGATCATATGAAGGTAGCGCAAGATAGACAGAAAAATTAGGATGGCATTGGAAGAAGACCTTTGGAGTTCGCTGTTGGTGATCTTATGTTCTTGAAGATATCATTGACTAGGGGAGTAATCTGATTTGGTAGTCGAGGCAAGCTTAGTTCTTGATTCGTGGGGCCTTTCGATATCATTGAGCGTATAGGAGAGGTAGCTTATCAATTGGCTTTACCACCACCCTTGGAGGATGTTCATGACGTGTTTCATGTATCTCAACTCCGCAAGTATGTTCGAGATGAGACACATATCCTAGATCACTCGGAACTGACAGTAAGAGAAGACTTAATTTATGAAGAGCGACCAATGGCTATTGTGGATCGACGAGAAAAGATTCTCAAGAATAAAGTAATCCCACTAGTACAAGTTTCATGGGGAAATCGTTTGCACGGAGAATCTACGTGGGAACGTGAAAATGAGATTCGACAAAAGTTTCCACACCTTTTTTCTTAGATCCATATCTTCTTGTCTTTTTCCCGATCAGTGAATTTCGAGGACGAAATTATTTTGTAGTTGGGTATAATGTGTTGGATTGCTTAGCATAACAACAAGGTTTCGGGAGCAATCGTCTGTTTGTTATATGTATGCCTTAGAGACCATTACTGTACATACGATGTATATTGTAGTGGATGCTTGGACATATATAGAGAGGACTTTCTTGCTCGACATGATAGTATGCTATCTGGTTGATCTTTATCTTAACATGTACACTTATTGTCTCTCTATTACATGTTAATAAAGCCCTTAGAATGAGTACTTGACTACCAGGATTATGATGCAGATCATACTAGTGGGGACAGAGTAGTCGGTAAGTACATCCTTCAAATGTTCTTAGTCGTGGGTGTATCGAGACAAGGCATCGATATACTAGAGTAGACTAGCGTATAACTTCTCGACCCATGTAGATGGGCGATGGATGATCCCATATCCATTGGTGTTTGACATCAGAGATAGTATACGGGTGCTCAGTGGAGACTGGGTACACTGAACAGACTCGCCGAGAACTCCTAGATGGTATTATACCTATCGTCAGATAGCAGTTCTCTGGTGACATTGGTACAGGTTAGTCTGTAGACCCGAGATCGTCATAGAGTCTTATGTGATTCCCACTGTACTTTGATTTCCGCCTTACCACGTTCAAGAGAACATGCAAAACGGTGGCTTTTGGGTACAGTCCCGAATCACATGGAGGTAATGAGCGATAGGAGGGGTTTCGTCTCTCCCGGTATTGGGGGTTGATGTTGCGCTGTGCTAGATTGTCTATAACAGGAAGTCCCTGGCCAGGGCTAATTCAGAGATATACTGGTAAGTGTTATCAGTAGTTTCTCGACCCGTTATGAGCCTCATATCGGCACGACTTTGAAGGGTTTTCCTTAGCACCACTACTAGGGTTTGGTAGCATCACACATGCCATATTAAAAATTTATAGGGTGCTAAAGAAACTATCCTAAGGATCAAACTAGAAAAGCTAGGGTAACACTAAACTTTAACACAATCCACAAGTAGTAAAGTACCAGGTTTAGAGAATACAACCTTTGCAGCTCCCTTCGCTAGACTTCTTGGCTACTTGAGAGTTGAAAGAAGCTTGCTTGAGATCTTCCAAGTCCACGACGATCCACCCGGAGTCCTCTTTGTCCAAGCTCAAAGCTCCACTTGATCAATATGATGAAGTTGAAGCTAACACTCTAAACTAATGAGCAAGAATAGTATAGAATGATGATGTGGTTTGTTTTCTCACTTCAAATCCCTAACTTGATCACTCTTTTGTTCACTATCAAAACCTAGAGAGCAAGAGAATGAGGAAGAAGAAGATGGCAAATGAAAGAGCTCAAGATAATGATAAGCTTAAGGATATAAATGAGAATAGAATATATATATATTTTCTTCTTCTCATCTTAAGCCTAGTTAATAAATATCTAGATATTTCTTTTGGTGCAAGAATGGCCATGGAAAAATTACCCATGGTTAACTAAAGGTTTAGTGGATGAATAAAATAATTAACCATGAATTATTTCCATTTCCACTAGCTCCAAAAATAAATATTAACATATTTATTAAGGTGTGAGTCTTATATTGCCACCATCCAATGTATCAACAACCATGATAGAAATGTGTATGCATGTATGTGTGCATGCACATCGATATGTGCATCAATGTAAACATGTGCATACATGCATGCATACAACAAAAGAAAAAAAGGTCTAAAGTGAAAATGCTAATGCTCAATGTTAAATCAACACTTGATTTAGCAAACCGGTCATATCTCATACGACCCAACCAATAGCAAACCGCCCGATTAATATATGGTATCATATACACGCATTTAATCAGGTCCCCGCGCATATCACATATGCACACCACATCGTTTTTCCTGGACTAGGTAAATTCATTGTGGGACTCCAAGACTCGTCAATACACCGGCAGTGGCTAATGATCATATCACGCACCCCCAAGCCGCAAGAGGTCAGCTAAACGTAACGGCCACCCGGGTATGAGCGATCAGAAGAAAACAAGCGAACCTGTCACAACCTCCGTCGAGCCAACCGGCAACACTATCGTACAGTCCGGTCTCTTCGTCAGATATGCTGCATATCGAGTTTAGGGATGGTAACGTCGACCCCAATAACTCAATAAGTCGTGCCGAAGAATGATCTATAACAGATCAAGAAACTACTGATAACACTTCTCAGTAAATCTCAACAGCCCTGGCCAGGGACTTACTGATATAGCCAATCGAGAATAGCACAGCATCAACTCCCAATACCGAGAGAGACGGAACCCCTCCTATCGCTCATTGTCTTCGTGTGTCTCGGGACTGTACCCAAAAGCCACCTGTTTTCACGCCTCAGTAGAGCCTTGGTAGGGTGGTAATCAAAGTGCAGTGGGAGAACACACAAGACTCTATGACGATCTCGGGTCTACAGACTAACCTGTACCAGTGTCGCCTGAGAACTGCTATCCGCTAATAGATATAATACCATATAGGAGTTCTCGGCGAGTCCATTCAGTGTACCCAGTCTCCACTGAGCACCCGCATATGATCTGATGTCAAACATCAATAGATGTGGGAATATCCATCGCCCATCATATGGGTCTAGTATCATATACGCTAGTCTACACTGGTATATCGATGCCCTGTCTCGATACACCTACGACTAGGGACATTTCAGGATATGCTTATAAACCACAGATGTCCCACTAGTATGATCTCCATCATAATCACAGTAGTCAACCAAATATCCTCAGGGCTTTATCAACATGTATAAATGAATAAAAGCATAATCGAGTCAACATGTCAGATAAAGAAGAACCAGATAGTATACTATCATGTCGAGCAAGAATGTCCTCTGTATATATATATACATGTATAAATACATTCACTATCATATAATGCCCTCTAGGACATACATATATCCAACAATCTCCCACTTGCACTAAGGCCAGTTATTGGCATATCTCATACCCAACATCTCAAAAAGTCGCTCATGCTGCGGCTGAGGGAGGGTCTTGGTGAGTGGATCCGCAGTGTTATTCTTTGTGTCTACTCTCCTAATCTCGATCTCGCGGTGATTTACAATCTCCCGGATCAAATGAAAATGCCTCAGGATGTGTCTAGACCGCTGATGGGACCTGGGCTCCTTAGCTAATGCTATAGCCCCATTATTATCACAATACAATGGTATTGGATCAATAATGGTTGGAACTACTCCTAGCTCCGAGACGAACTTCCTCATCCAGACGGCTTCCTTGGCGGCATCAGTCATAGCAATGTACTCAGCTTCCATCGTAGAGTCTGCAACGGTATCCTATTTGGAACTCTTCCAGCTTACCGCCCCTCCATTGAGGGTAAATACAAACCCAGAGATAGATTTGTTATCGTCCTTATCACTCTAGAAGCTCTAATCGGTAAAGGCCTCCATTTGGAGATCTCCATTACCATACACCAAGAACAATTCTTTAGTCCTTCGCAAGTACTTAAGAATGTTCTTCACAGCTATCCAGTGATTCTTCCCTGGGTTGGATTGATACCTGCTTACTACACTAAGTATATAAGCTACATCTGGGCATGTACATAACATCGCATACATTATAGATCTTACGGCAGAAGCATAGAGTATAATGCTCATACGAGCTCTCTCTTCATCGGTCTTTGGGCAAAAGTCCATGGAGAGAGTGACTCCATGGCAAGCGGGTAAGGCACTCCGCTTGGAGTCTTCCATACTAAACTTCTTTAGGATGGTGTTGATGTACTTGGTTTGGGACGATCCCAATAACCTCTTGGATCTATCCCTATAGATCTGAATGCTCAGAATGTATGTGGCATCACCCGGGTCCTTCATGGAGAACCTTAGTGATAAGAAATATTTGACCGACTGTAGCATAGGAATATCATTTCCTATCAGAAGAATGTCATCCACGTACAATACGAGGAATGCGACAGCTCTCCCTACAGCCTTCTTTTAAACACAAGGTTCATCTGGATTTTTGATGAAATCAAACTCTTTGATAACAACATCAAAACAGATGTTCCAACTCCGTGATGCCTGCTTTAATCCATAAATGGATTTAAGCAATTTACATGCTTTCCCGCTGCTCCCATTGTCAATGAAGCCTTCTGGCCGATCCATATAAACGCATTCATCTAAATCTCCATTTAGAAATGCTGTTTTAACGTCCATCTGCCACATTTCATAGTCGTAGTGAGCAGCAATAGCAAGTAGGATCCAAATGGATTTAAGCATGGCTACAGGAGAAAAAGTTTCGTCATAGTCCAGACCTGGTCTTTGACGAAAACCCTTCGCCATAAGTCTTGCCTTATAGGTCTCTACCTGCCCATCTACACCAATCTTTCTTTTAAAGATCCATTTGCACACCACGGGTGTTACCCCAGGGGGTACAATTGTAAGTCCATGCTACCTCTCCCGGTACTTTCGGGCATGCGGAATTTGGTGAAAAACAATTTTCTAGAGGTGGTAACATGGACTCATAACCGGATCTTTGTTAAACATCTAACTAACAACCTAACTAGGAGTTGTTAACTACTCGGTTAGGGGGTTATACTTTTCTTTCTTGAACTCCTTCGTCTTCAAGCCTCGATGGTTGTCTGGATCGGCTACACCCCCTCGTCTCCTTGTGCCGAAGATCGATCCACCTGAAACCTTCTACCTTTGGCTTCTTCTTCGGTCTTTGAAGAAAACTAGTTCACTTGGTTTGCTAAACCTTATGAACTAGAGTGAGTAGAGAAGAGTGTGTTGGGATTTTCTCTATGGTTCTTGCTTCTCAACACATGAGACAAGTGAACCATAGAGTAAAGAGAGGGAGAGCAAGAGGAAGAAGATGAGAGCTCAAGAACACAAGAGAGAGAGTGAAAATGATAGAATGAGCAAGACTTTTCTCACTTGGCTCTCATAATCCAAAACCATCATCACAAAAATAGTAATCAAGTATTGTGTAAAATGGTTTAAGTCAAAATGGCTATATCATTTCATACACTCATATTGCACAAGAGAACAAGCAAGTAAAAAGTCTTTGCCATGAAATGATAGCCATTGTCATCATGATGGTCAACTAGTCCAACCTAGTCAACCGGTCAACAAAGTCAACAAGTCAACAAAGTCAACCCCTCAACAACCATGTCACCACAATACTTAATTAATATTATTGTTAATTACATATCATATTCTCATTAGGGTTGAGCAAAAAGTCAATAGTCAACAGTCAACGGTCAACAACCCTAATGAGAATCCTCTGCCTCTGTCTCTCCGTCAACTGTGCATACACACCCGCATTCGCGTTCCGAGGAACACGAATACAAACTGGATAAAACCAATCCTAATACGTACACTAGGATCTGGATTAAACAAAAGCCCGCTAGTGTTAATTGTCCGGACACTGTACGTGCACAAGTGCACGGATGTGACCGGACCCTGTCGCAAAACCATGCGACCTGTCGCAAAACCATGCGACCTCTACTCTTTTGCTAAAAGGCGAATAGCTTTCTGTATGGGACTTTAAAGAGTCGACACTACGCTGGCAGTGGGTTTAACCACAGACCGCAAGCGGCACTAGCTGTGCGTAACGGTCCCCAGGTAGATGCCGACAAGAAGACTGACGAGGTGAAACCCATCTGAACTCCTACTGAGCCTGAATGTGACAATCTCCGTACAGTCCGGTCTATTCGTCTGATACATCGCATGGCGGGCCTAGGGGGCGGTAAACGTCAGTCCCCTAATATCGGTACAAGTCGTGTCGGAGTGAATCCCAATACACCCTGAGATAACACTGGAAGCCTACCAGTATGTCTCGCTTGCCCTGGCCAGGGACTACTCGTGTAATGGCTCTCCTAAACACAGCGCGATGTCAACCCCCAATACCGGGAGAGACGAATCCTGTCTAACCGTCACTGCCTCCAAGTGCTTCGGGACTGCACCCAACTACTACCTGTTTGCACGACTCCTTTGAGCCGTGGTAGGGTAGTAATCAAAGTACAGTGGGAACACACTCGAGGCGAAGTGACAGCGTCAAGTCAGCGGACTAAACTGTACTCATGTCACCTGGGAACTGATAACTGACGATAGGTATAATACCAACCGGTCAGTTCCCGACGAATCCTGTCCAGTGTACTCTTAACCTAACGAGCACCCGCATACTATCTCCAGTACTACGTACTAACGGATGTGGGACAGACCGTCTCCCACACTGGGATGAGAAGCGCATGCGCTAGTCTACTCCGGAGTATCGATGCCCTATCACGATAGTCCTGCGACTAGGGACCTGCATAAGGATGTGCTTATAGATCACCCAGCCCCTACTAGTGTGACTACCATCACAACGCTGGTAATCAAGCAAAGATCCTAAGGGCTCCACTAATGTGTATAGGTGATATACTAAAATAAACACAAGTACACATTGAAGTAGAAACAAACCAAGTAGCATACTACTATTTTGAGAAAGATTGTATATACAAGGTGAATATTCCAAGCTTCCATTAAGTAATATACAAACTAGTATGATACAGTAATGGCCTCTAGGGCATATACACTAACAATCTCCCACTTGCACTAAGGCCATGTACTGGCGTATCGAAGACCTATCATCTCGATCAGCCGCTCGAACTGAGTCTGGGGCAAGGCCTTGGTGAATGGATCTGTAGTGTTATCTTCTGAAGAAACCCTCCGAACCTCGATCTCCTGGCGATCCACGATCTCCCTGATCAGGTGATACCGCCTCAAGATGTGTCTGGATCTCTGATGGGACCTAGGTTCCTTCGCTAAAGCTATAGCCCCGTTGTTGTCGCAATACAGAGGTATTGGATCAACAATGGACGGAACCACCTGAAGTTCTTTCAAGAACTTCCTCATCCAGACGGCTTCTTTTGCGGCATCAGATGCAGCGATGTATTCCGCTTCCATAGTCGAGTCAGCAACAGTTTTCTGTTTGGAACTCTTCCAACATACCGCCCCTCCATTGAAGGTAAAGACAAAACCCGACATGGACTTGGAATCATCCTTGTCACTCGGGAAGCTGGAGTCAGCAAATGCCTCGATCTGGAGGTCTTTTCCGCCATACACCAAGAACATCTCCTTAGTCCTTCTCAGGTACTTGAGAATGTTCTTTACCGCTATCCAGTGTTTCTCCCTAGGGTTTGACTGATACCGGCTTACCACACTCAGTGCATAAGCTACATCCGGACTGGTACACAACATCGCATACATTATAGAGCCTACCGCAGAAGCGTAGGGTATAATAGACATGCGATCCCTTTCCAAATCAGTCTTGGGAGACATCTCTTTAGAGAGGGTGATCCCGTGACAAGCCGGTAGGTTACCGCGCTTGGAATCTTCCATACTGAATCTCTTCAGTATGGTGTCGATGTACCTGGACTGTGAAAGTCCTAATATCCTCTTGGATCTATCACGAAAGATCCGGATCCCCAGGATGTAGGAGGCATCACCCAGGTCTTTCATGGAGAACCTGTGTGACAAGAACCCCTTGACAGATTGTAGCATAGGAATGTCATTTCCTATTAAGAGAATGTCATCCACGTATAAAACGAGGAATACTGCAGTTCTCGCTACAAATCTACTATAGATGCATGGTTCATCTGGATTTTTGATAAAGCCAAATTCCTTGACCGTCTCATCAAAACAGATGTTCCAACTCCGCAATGCCTGCTTTAGTCCATAGATGGACTTAAGCAACTTGCACACCTTTCCGCTGCTCCCACTCTGAATGAAACCCTCTGGTTGGTCCATATAGACACACTCCTCTAAATTTCCATTTAGAAAAGCGGTCTTTACGTCCATCTGCCAGATCTCATAATCGTGGAAGGCAGCAATGGCAAGAAGGATCCGAATGGATTTCAGCATAGCCACTGGAGAAAAGGTTTCGTCATAGTCCAAGCCAGGTCTTTGACGGAAACCCTTTGCAACAAGTCTAGCTTTATAGGTCTCAACCTGTCCATCTACACTAATCTTCCTTTTGAAGATCCACTTGCATCCTACGGGTGTTACCCCGTCTGGAGCAATGTCCAACGTCCATACCTTGTTGGTGTACATGGACTCCATTTCGGTCCGCATTGCATCCAGCCATTTTATCGAGTCAATGCTCTGAACGGCCTGCTGGAAGCTAGTAGGCTCATCATAATCTATGATGCAATCCTCTCTATCCCCGTCTATGAGAAAACCGTAGTATCTCTCGGGCGGATGAGACTGCCTACTACTCCTGCGGAGCGGCGTAGGAATGTCCTGTTCTTTTGAACCCTCTGGTTCCACTAAGCTTTCAGTAATAGCTCGTGGTTCTGGAATTTCTTCCAGTTCTACTGTGTTCCCACTTATCTGGGTTTCCAAAAACTCAGTTTCCAAGAAGTAGGCATGACGAGAAACAAAAACCTTTTTTTCCTCTTCGCAGTAGAAGAAATATCCCTTGGAGTTCTTTGGATATCCCACGAACTTGCACTGTACTGAGCGTGCCTCGAGCTTGTCCGCATGCTGCTTTTTAACAAAAGCTGGACATCCCCATGTCTTAATGTGCTTAAGATAGGGTCTCTTCCCACACCACATCTCATATGGTGTAGTAGGCACAGTCTTAGTTGGAACTCGGTTCAAAAGGTATGCAGCTGATTCTAGCGCATACCCCCAGAATGATCGCGGTAACTCAGCGTTACTCATCATGGACCGTACCATATCCAATAGGGTTCGGTTCCGTCTCTCCGATACACCGTTATGTTGCGGAGTGTATGGAGGAGTAAGATGAGAGAGAATTCCGTTCTCTTTTAAATAGTCCAGGAACTCGGCACTCAAGTATTCTCTACCTCGATCCGATCTTAGAATCTTGATACTTTTGCCGGTTTGTTTTTCTACTTCATTCTTATATTCCTGGAATTTTTCAAAGGCTTCGGACTTATGTTTCATTAAGAAGACATAACCGTACTTTGAAAAGTCATCCGTAAAAGTAATGAAGTAAGAATAACCGCTTCGCGCATGTGTAGACATTGGACCGCACACGCCGCTGTGTACGAGTCCCAAGAGCTCGCTCGCTCTTACTCCGTGTCCAGTGAACGGAGTCTTTGTCATCTTTCCTTTGAGACAGGATTGACAAGTGGCATACGATTGATATTCGAACGCATTCAAATATCCTTCTGTATGTAACTTCGTCAACCTTCTCTCATTGATGTGACCCAGTCTACAATGCCACAAGAAAGTCTGATTTATTTCCGGAGACTTTCTTTTGTGTGTATTCTGGACATTGAAAATCTGTGGTTGGTTTAATACGTATTTACCATTGCTTAATGTACCTGACCCAATCAGAACTTGATTAAGGTGAATGTTTACAACATTACTTACAAACGCAAATTCATAACCTTCTTTAGAAGTCAAAGATACAGAAATGATATTATAAGTTGCGTTGGGTACAAAATAGCAATTACGCAAAACCAAAACGTGTCCATCTGACAACCCCAGGTGATAGTCCCCCACGGCCTTAGCATCCATGCTAGCTCCGTTTGCAACTTTGAAGGTCATGTCACCTGCCTTCAAAACCCTACGGTTTCTCAACGCCTGCAAAGAATTACAGATAAGAGATCCTGATCCGGTATCCAATACCCAGGAAGTAGAGTTTATTGAAAGACAGTTTTCAATAACATACACACCTGAAGCTGAAGCTGCAACCTGCTTCAATTCCTGTGTCCTGGCTTTCCAAGCCCTGCAATCATTCTTCCAGTGTCCTTTCTTATGACAATAGAAGCATTCTTCCTTATCCACAAGCTTTCCCACTTTCTTTGTTGCTTTTGCTTTTCCCTTCGTATCCACTTTACTAACACCGCCCCTTGGTTTGGCGGGGGCTTTCTTCTTCTTTCCTTTGGCTTTCGCCTTGGACCTAGAAGAAGAAGATCCTCCTACAAACAAAGTGGATGTTTCCCTACCTTTCTGTAGGGTGCCCTCTGCGCTCCTCAGCATGTTGAGGAGTTCTGAAAGTTCAACTTCCTTTTCTTGTAAGTTGAAGTTCAGTATGAACTGGGCGTAAGTGGAAGGAAGGGACTGGAGAATCAAGTCCGTATAGAGCTCATTCTCCAACGTGGTACCAAGGTCCGCGAGCTCATCAATGTAGCCAATCATCTTAAGCACGTGTTCTGCTACCGATGATCCGACAGCCAATCTTGCCGAAAATAACTTCTTCGACACTTCGTATCTTGCGATACGAGATTGCTCTCCATCCAGTTCTTTTGTATGAAGAAATATGGATTCCAGGTCCATATTCTCGTGCCTCCTCTGATGTTCATTGTCCATAGAGGCAAGCACGAGGCACTTGGCCTTCGCGCAGTCTAGTTCCCAGGTCTTACGGATTTCCTTATCCACGACGCTGGTTTTGGGACCTGGGACATGGGGAGCTTTGGTGGTAAGAAGATACCCCAGCTTGTCGTAAGTGATTGCCATCTTGACATTCCTGAGCCAATCTTTGTAGTTTGGCCCAGTCAGTATGTTTTTATCTAGGAGTAACTTAAGTCCAGTCATGTCGATTGGTCGCTGCAATTAGGAGAGAGAAGAAACACTCAGCATAATGCTCTTGCAAGTTTAGAATGGTTTTTAGTTTGTCTAAACAGATGGCTCCCACTGTTTCTCGAATCCCTCCTCAAACCAAAAAGGAAGAATTAGTCAGGATCAATCTCACCGTACAATACTTGCTTAACCATTCAGCCAGGCCAGTGTCGGTACTTCGAGGGAGGTTTTCCAACGCTTTCGCGAAGTTTCTTAATTAAATAACCTCTTTTCCCTGGGGGCGTAGCCCCGCTAACACCTTTCTAGACACCTACTTGGTTTATAGCATTGATCGTTAAGTGAGAAATTTCCCGAGGAGTAGCATATACTCACAGTAGGATCGGGATCCAAATATCATCGCGTGACGAAACTGAAGGAATCCTACCAGAATCATCACACTCCAAATGGTATGCAACGCTAGCAAGTTTCAGTTCTTTTGAAACTCCCGATGTGGATTTTTTGCCCTATGCTCTTATGACCTTGACTTTGGCCAACAAATCATAAGACACATGTCAAGTTCTACCCGTCGTTCTCCAGGTTAATTTGAATCCACCCGCACCTACCCTTGACTTTGGCCAACAAGGCAGTACGACTGTTCCAAACTAACGCATCTATCTATGCTGCACATGAATATCCAATAGCTACCAATCACTATGCCTTTACTTTGGCCAACAAACATAGCTTGAATACTATTGACCATCCATGTGAAACGACGGAGGGCTACGAATGGTTTTGGCTAACCGTGAACGTAGTGAACTTGATATAATCGATGGAACGAGATAGCTTTTAAAAGGAGTGGCTCAAGCTCTGCATTTAAAAGTTAGTTTTGAAAAGAACCGAGTGGTTTTTCGAAAGTGTTCCAACGACTTTTACTTGGTTTATTTTTCTTGCATTAGTTCTTTTAATGCGTGATATTCTTGCATTAGTTCTTTTAATGCGTCCCATCATTTAATCCTACCATTGCAGAAAACAACCAAAATATGACGTACGCTTATGCCATTCGCATTCGCCACGGGGCCCCGTCATTACCCGTTAGGTTACTTAACTAACGACAGAGCGGGGGCTGGGCTAGCACGGCTGTAAAACATAAGCAACGCCTAAATAATATCATATATAGATATATTGCAATGATAGCCATTTCAGATCACAGATGAACACATTGGATATACTAGGAATCCGCAATTCGTACGAGCCTGTAACGAAAAGCAGATTACACGGTCGCGGTGAATAGCCAATACCCCACCCAAGACCCCTACGGGTGCGGCAAACTACCCGCCAAGTACCCGAAGCGAAGCAACCTCCCTCAACCCCGTGAGTAGGCCACTCGGCACTTCGGCATACCCAGTAGTTTGTGCACCCCCTCCATGGGTCTATCCTAGGAGAAAAAACAGTAAAAAGAAATTATAGAATGACGGCTACAACCCCGACCCGGTTGTGCGGCCATACAAATAATTATTACATCAATTTACAAATTTTAATGAATTGAAAGAAAAGAAAACTCTCGTCTCACAACCCCCAGCTATTCACCCGCGACAATCCAATGAATTCATATACACATTCCAATAACATTACAGATCACAGATTTGTATAACCCCCACTAATCGACATATAGCGATTAGCAGACGTTCAATACAAATATCACATCACAGAAAAACCCGTCAGCTTAAGTCATAAGAAATTCGATCAAAATACGGTTTTTCAGGCCCCAAACACAAAATTTTCGTTCTGGAAAATCTGGGCAGAAAATACATATTCCAAAAATCCCAAAATACCCCTATGAACAAACTGCAAAAATAAAACCCCACGACCGAGTCAACTCGGCCGCGGTTCCGCGGCGGGAGCAAGCTCCCGCCGCGGAAACGCGGCGCGTTGATCGATTCATTGGGTCGAATTTTTTCAGTTTCTTCTAAAATCCCTGAGTCTATTTTTGGTATATCTCAAATAATTTTTGCAGCACTTTGAAAATCGACAGAAAGTTTGAAATCCGGGTGTATTTCGTGACTTTTTGTCCGATCGAATTTCTAGTTACTATGCTAACATGTTAGGTAGTGTTTAGCCCACAGGTCCCAGGATCGAAACCTGGCTCTGATACCACTGTAAGTCCATGCTACCTCTCCTGGTACTTTCGGGCATGCGGAATTTGGTGAAAAACAATTTTCTAGAGGTGGTAACATGGACTCATAACCGGATCTTTGTTAAACATCTAACTAACAACCTAATTAGGAGTTGTTAACTACTCGGTTAGGGGGTTATACCTTTCTTTCTTGAACTCCTTCGTCTTCAAGTCTCGATGGTTGTTCGGATCGGCTTCACCCCCTCGTCTCCTTGCGCCGAAGATCGATCCACCTGAAAGCTTCTACCTTTAGCTTCTTCTTCGGTCTTTGAAGAAAACTAGTTCACTTGGTTTGCTAAACCTTATGAACTAGAGTGAGTAGAGAAGAGTGTGTTAGGATTTTCTCTATGGTTCTTGGTTCTCAACACATGAGACAAGTGAACCATAGACTAAAGATAGGGAGAGCAAGAGGAAGAAGATGAGAGCTCAAGAACACAAGAGAGAGAGTGAAAATGATAGAATGAGCAAGACTTTTCTCACTTGGCTCTCATAATCCAAAACCATCATCACAAAAATAGTAATCAAGTATTGTGTAAAATGGTTTAAGTCAAAATGGCTATATCATTTTATGCACTCATATTGCACAAGAGAACAAGCAAGTAAAAAGTCTTTACCATGAAATGATAGCCATTGTCATCATGATGGTCAACTAGTCCAACCTAGTCAACCGGTCAACAAAGTCAACAAGTCAACTCTTCAACAACCATGTCACCACAATACTTAATTAATATTATTGTTTATTACATATCATATTCTCATTAGAGTTGAGCAAAAGTCAATAGTCAACAGTCAACGGTCAACAACCCTAATGAGAATCCTCTGCCTCTGTCTCTCCGTCAACTGTTCATACACACCCGCATTCGCGTTCCGAGGAACACGAATACAAACTGGATAAAACCAATCCCAATACGTACACTAGGATCTGGCTTAAACCAAAGCCCGCTAGTGTTAACTGTCCGGACACTGTACGTGCACAAGTGCACGGATGTGACCGGACCCTGTCGCAAAACCATGCGACCTGTCGCAAAACCATGCGACCTCTACTCTTTTGCCAAAAGGCGAATAGCTTTCTGTGTGGGACTCTAAAGACTCGACACTACGCTGGCAGTGGGTTTAACCACAGACTGCAAGCGGCACTGGCTGTGCGTAACGGTCCCCAGGTAGATGCCGACAAGAAGACTGACGAGGTGAAACCTATCTGAACTCCTACTGAGCCTGAATGTGACAATCTCCATACAGTCCGGTCTATTCGTCTGATACATCGCATGGCGGGCCTATGGGGGCAGTAAACGTCAGTCCCCTAATAGCGGTACAAGTCGTGTCGGAGTGAAGCCCAATACACCATGAGATAACACTGGAAGCCTACCAGTATATCTCGCTTGCCCTGGCCAGGGACTACTCGTTTAATGGCTCTCCTAGACACAGCGTGATGTCAACCCCCAATACCGGGAGAGACGAATCCTGTCTAACCGTCACTGCCTCCAAGTGCTTCTGGACTGCACCCAACTACTACCTGTTTGCACGACTCCTTTGAGCCGTGGTAGGGTAGTAATCAAAGTACAGTAGGAACACACTCGAGGCGAAGTGACAGTGTCAAGTCAGCGGACTAAGCTGTACTTATGTCACCTGGGAACTGATAACTAACGATAGGTATAATACCAACCGGTCAGTTCTGGACGAGTCCTGTCCAGTGTACTCGTAACCTAACGAGCACCCGCATACTATCTCCAGTACGACGTACTAACGGCTGTGGGAAAGACCGTCTCCCACACTGGGATGAGAAGCGCATGCGCTAGTCTACTCCGGAGTATCGATGCCCTGTCTCGATAGTCCTGCGACTAGGGACCTGCATAAGGATGTGCTTATAGATCACCCAGCCCCCACTAGTGTGACTGCCATCACAACGCTGGTAATCAAGCAAAGATCCTAAGGGCTCCACTAATGTGTATAGGTGATATACTAAAATAAACACAAGTACACATTGAAGTAGAAACAAACCAAGTAGCATACTACTATTTTGAGCAAGATTGTATATACAAGGTGAATATCCTAAGCTTCCATTAAGTAATATACAAACTAGTATGATACAGTAATGGCCTCTAGGGCATATACACTAACAACAATGTCCAAAGTCCATACTTTGTTGGTGTACATAGACTCCATTTCAGATCTCATGGCATCCAGCCATTTCACAGAGTCTCCACTCGTGATAGCTTGCTGAAAGCTGGTAGGATCATCATCTTCCATGATGCAGTCTTCTCTGTCACCATCTATGAGGAAACCGTAGTACCTCTCTGGTGGGCGAGAAGTCCTACCAGACCTATGGAGTGGCCGAGGTTCATCAGTTTCCGTTGCAACAGCCGGTTCAACCAAGTCGTCGTTTGCAGTTGTGTTTCTACAACCTCTTCTAGATCTACCACACTGCCATCTGTATCATTTGTAAAAAACTCTTTTTCTAAAAATATGGCATACTGAGAAACAAACACCTTTTGTTCCTCCTTGTGGTAGAACAGATATCCATATGAATTCTTTGGATATCCCACAAACTTACACAAGACTGACCGTGTCTCGAGTTTGTCTGGATTCTGCTTTTTAATATAGGTCGGACAACCCCAAATCTTAATTCATTTAAGAGATGGTCTCTTCCCATGCCATATCTCATATGGCGTGGTAGACACGGTTTTGGTTGGGACCCTGTTCAGTAGAAACGTTGCAGTCTCTAATACATGCCCCCAAAATGAGACGGGTAACTCAACATCACTCATCATGGAACGAACCATATCTAATAGGGTTCGATTCCGTCATTCTGACACACCATTGTGCTGTGGTGTGTAAGGAGGAGTGAGCTGAGAGAGAATCCCATTCTCTTTTAGGAAGTCTGCAAACTCTGTACTGAGATACTCCCTATCTCGATCTGAGCGAAGCATTTTGATGCTCAAGCCGGTTTATTTTTCTACTTCGAGTTTATATTCAGTGAATTTCTCGAAAGCTTCGGATTTGTGCTTTAATAAAAATACATGACCGAATCTTGTGAAATCATCAGTGAAAGTAATGAAGTAAGAAAAACCGCCTCTAGCCTGTGTAGACATTGGCCCGCATAAATCACTATGTATGAGGTCTAAGAGCTCAATAGCTCTTTCTCCGTGTCCGGTAAACGGAGTTTTGGTCATTTTACCCTTGATACAAGACTGGTAAGTCGCATAAGATTTATATTTAAAAGGGTTTAAATATCCATCTTTATGTAGCTTTTTTAGTCTTGTTTCGTTAATATAACCAAGTCTACAGTGCCAAAGAAAAGCTTCATTTATTTCTGAAAGTTTTCTTTTATTAGTGTGTTGTATGCTGAAAACTGTGTGTTGATTTAGGACGTATATCCCGTTATTAAGTATACTATACCCAACCAACATTTGATTCAGGTGAATGTTCATAACATTATTCTGCAATACAAAATTATATCCTTCATTGTCTAACAAAGGAACGTATATTATATTACAAAGCATACTAGGTACATAATAACATGGGTTCAAAACCAATATACATCCAGACGGCAACCCCAAGTGATACTCTCCCACTGCAACTGTATGTATATTGGAACCATTTCCAACGCGGAGAGTATGGTCACCTGTCTTCAAAACCTTGCTATTTCTCAGCCCCTGCATAGAATTGCAAATGTAAGAACCTAAACCGGTATCTAATACCCAGGAAGCAGAGTTTATTGAAAAACAGTTTTCTGTCACAAACACACCTGAAGCAGAAGCATCCCCATTCTTCTTCTTGAGATCCAAGTACTCCGTGCAGTTGCGCTTCCAGTGTCCTATTTTGTGGCAGTGATAACATTCCCCTTTCCCCAATTCCCCAGCCTTGGACTTGTCTTTCCCCTTTGCCTTTTTGACTGCACCCTTAGGTTTGGTGGGTTTCTTCTTCATCTTTCCCTTGGCCTTAGCCTTCGGGCGAGAGGAGGAAGATGGCCCAACACTCAAAACGGGAGTCTTCACTGACTTGAGTGTGCTCTCTGCTCTCCTTAACATATTAAGGAGTTCAGGTAGTTTCTTCTCCATGTTGTGCATGTTGAAGTTAACTATAAATTGAGCAAAGGTGGAGGGGAGAGACTGCAGAATAATATCAGTATATTGCTCATTGTCCATTGTCCACCCAAGGTCCTCAAGCTCTTCTATGAGAGCTATCATCTTTAGAACATGGTCTCCTACTGGTGTGCCAGGGGCCATCCGCATCTGAAACAGATTTCATGACACTTCATATCGTAAGACACGAGACTGGTCCCCATACAACTCCTTTGTATGGAGAAATATGGCTTGGACGTCCATATTCTCGTGCTGCTTCTGATGTGTGTTATCCATCGATGCAAGCGCGAGGCATTTGGCCGTGGCACAGTTAGCGTCCCATGTCTTGCGGACTTCCTTATCCGCAACTGAAGATTTAGGACCTGGGACGGGCGGGGCTGGAGCCGTGAGGACATATGATACCTTATCATAAGTCAAGGCAATGTTAAGGTTCCCCAGCCAGTCTTTATAATTGGTCCCATTCAGTTTATTTTTATCTAGTAGAAGCTTGAGTCCTGTCATTGGTATCTGCCATTAAGACAGAGAAAAGAATACACTCAGCGAAAGCTCTTGCAAAGATCAGATTGGTTATTATCTTATCTAATCGATGTCTGTTAGTTGTATGTAAGCCCTAGAGGCTATTACTGTATATGAGATGTATATTGTAGTGGATGCTAGGACATATATAGGTAGGACTTTCTTGCTCGACATGATAGTACGCTATCTGTTTGCTCTTTATCTTAACATGTATATCTACTGTCTCTCTGTTACATGTTGATAAAGCCCTTAGGATGTGTACTCGACTTGCAGGACTATGATGTAGATCATACTAGTGGGGCCTGGGTAGTCCATGAGTACATCCTTCAATGTTACTAGTCGTGGGAATATCGAGACGGGGCATCGATATTCCAGAGTAGACTAGCGTATATCTTCTCGACCCATGTGATGGGCGATGGATGATCCCATATCCATTGGTGTTTGACATCAGAGATGGTATACGGGTGCTCAGTGGTGACTGGGTACACTGAACGGACTCGCCGAGAACTCCCAGATGGTATTATACCTCACGTCAGATGGCAGTTCTCTGGTGACACTGGTACAGCTTAGTCTGTTGACCCGAGATCGTCATAGAGTCTTGTATGTCTCCCACTATGCTTTGATTTCCACCCTATCACGGCTTTACTGAGTCGTGCAAATAGCTGGTTTTTGGGTACTGTCCCGATTCACATGGAGGCAATGAGCGATAGGAGGGGATTCGTCTCTCCCGGTATTGGGGGTTGATGTTGCACTATGCTCGACTGGCCATAACTGGAAATCCCTGGCCAGGGTTGCACTGATTTACTGGTAAGTGTTATCAGTAGTTTCATGCTTGTTATGGACCTTACATCGGCATGACTTATCAAGCTACTAGGGTCTGACGTTTACCACCCCTAGGCGAGATATACGGCATATCAGACGAACAGACCGGACTGTGCGGTAAGTGTTACTGATTGGATTCACAGGAGTGTGAGCAGGCTTGCTTGTTGATCTTCTGATCGCTCAATACCCGGGTGTCCGTTACGTTTAGCAGACCGCTTGCGGCTTGTGGGTGATTGATATGATCACCACATATTGCCGGCGTATTGACGAGTCTTTAGAGTCCTATACAGAGGTTTCCTAGCTTAAGCGAAACGAAATAGGAGCGCATATGAGATATGTGCGGGACCGAGAATAATACCAGTATGTGATACTGTATTCTATTCTCGCGATTTGTATCATCGGTCGGTTATATGTGATATAGCCGGGTTACCGAATCAAGTGTTGATTCGATATATTGATACACTAGATATTAGTCGGTTATATGCGATATGATCGGATCATTAAATCAAGTGTTGATTTAATGATTTAATGTATAATTATATATTTGATATATTACTTTACATTAACTAGTATTGGTTCACTTAAGATTGATTTTCTCACTTGATGTGCACAAGTTGTATATGTGATATATGTTTGTGAACTAGTTTGTATCATGATTGATGATACATGCAAACTTGGGTGTGTGTATCAATTACACCATATTTAAGATAATGGTTTGGGTTTTTATTTATTTTGGTAAAACAAAATGGTGGTTTTCTTTGTCTTGGCTTGAAGCTTCATGAAGCTTTTAAGCATCTTTGACAAAGTCCACTCATTTTGTTTTGCATAAGATTTTCATTAACCAAAACATTACCTCAAACTATGGTTTAGTCTCTACAAAGGTAAACTCACCCATGGTTGCATTATGATATACTTCACTTGATTATTCTTTTGTGATAATTCATTTTATTCTTATTCTTTTCTTTCTTCTTCTTCTTCTTCAAGAAGAAGAAAAACCTTACTAGAAATTTTTCAAGTGAAGAATTAGAGTGAGAAATCCAAATCCAAAGTGAACCCACTTCCTATTTCATCATCCTCTACTACTTTCCATTTAGTTTAGGGTGTTCTCTTCACAAAGTTTTTGACCTAGTGAAGATGGAGCTTGAGTTTGAGTCTCCTCGACGTAGATCATTTTCGGCCTCGAAGTCAACGACCTAGCCCGCTCATTTCTCCCAGGAAACCATCACTAGAGTCCGGGATCTCGATGATCGCAGCGAAGGGACGTCAACACGGAGCTTTATAAGTGAAGGACCGGATCAACAAAGGTTGTAATCCCTTTCACTTAGTGTTAAAGTTGTTTGCTTTCTAGTTTTCGCATAATCTCTAGTATACGATCTTGGTTTGGGTTGTTCAGCACATCTATTTTTTTGAATCAGGCATGGTTGATGCCTTGTAGAACCTTGTTAGAGTGCCTAGGAACCCTTCAGTGGTATCTGAGCCAAGCTAGAGCTTTAGGCGAAGTCTAGACGGAGTTTAAAGTCCGATCGAACCCCGAAACCCTAGTTTTTACCCTTCTCTGGAAATTTTCTGAAATTGTGAATTTTTCCGTATTAAAAATACTCAAAAAAATTAGCAGGGTTTTCTAGGAATTACTGTGCTTCATGTGCTCCTAATTCCATCAAAGCGCCGCAGAACCGCGGCCGTACCCAGGCTTGCGCAGCGGTTCCATGGCCATACTGTAGCTTCATGCTTCACTGTTTGCACAGTAATGTCCTTATGTAATTCCTGTGTTTTCTGGGAATTTTTAATTAATACTCAAGAGTTGAGTTTTCTGGGTTGTATTGGGGACTCGTTGATTCGATCGGATAATTTAATTTCGTTTAAGTGTTTTCGGGTAATTCTAGAACGTGTTAAAAAGTTCGACCGGATATCAATAACTCACTTTTTCCCCTGCCGGAAAATTTCCAAGTGTTGGATTTTTCCGTAGTTTAAGAACATTCTAAGTCATGCAAGTAACACGATGGACCCTCTAGAAGACAACAAACCTTAACTCGATTATGTGACCGTCTTGAACTGCCTTTTGAACCTTAGGGTTTGGGACAGTACGGCGTTGCCACATGTGAGGCGTTGGCTTGACCTTTCTACGGTTGGACCGTTGGTACTGTGGCATGAAATGGATGTTTTTAAACTTATTTCAAGTGTTGAGCTATTTGGCAAAACTTGGGTGTTTGATTATTCGATCGGAAAGTTTAACATTGTCTATTTATCTGGAATGTGATACAATATTTGGAATCCATAAGTAGTTATGAGATAACTAATTTGAATGTTATAAATCCAGCACTTTAGTCTCATTTGATCGGTTGCCACGGGATTTTGATGTGATCAAAACTCCGTTGCAATCACGTAGCGTATGCGGATACTCGCCCGGTAAACTTAATAGATAACCACGCCCCATAGCCCCGACCAAGTGACTGTAGGAGATCCCCGTAGCCAAAAGCATCCGTACGGGTGCTCGCGGTAGCGGTGTTCCGCCTTAGTGCACTTCGTCGACGGCATCCGGGGGGTGCGGCCGTCTACTAAAGTTTGCGACGAGAATTCAATCAGGATGTTGGGAATCTTGTTGAATTGCCCGACTGATTATTGGAAAGTGTTTTCAATATCGAGACTAAAATGCGGGGTTTATAATTGTTAGGCATGTGATGTCTAAGGAATTCATTTGGTTAGGCATGCGATGTCTAAGGAGGTTGCGGATTCCAACTGTTGTAGTTTTACACTTTCTTTTCTGCGACCGTAAGTTTAATATGTGGAGTATCGCCGGTTTCATTGCTATACATCAACGACAATTGGGATACGCATATTTACTTACGTTGATGACATGTGATGTTATGTGTTGCTGGATATGTTATATTGGATCGTCGTGTTTGAATAGCCGGGTTTTTTTTATGTGAGATGAGTGTTTTTCATTTTTCATTCGTGTAAAAACATGTATGTAATATTCTTTTATTGGGGCACTTCTGGGCTGAGGATGATGTCACCATTGTATATTATTTACTTTTCCGCATTAGGATAGAACCAGGAGGGGAGCATAAGTAACCGGATTCTATGGTCCAGTGGGAGACCATCTCGAGGAGTCGAGTCCGGGTCTCCTAACTCTAGAATTGGTAGGGTTGCTTGCCGCTCTCGTAGGGGACTAGGGGTGTGGGATTGGCTATTCATCACGACCGTGGAATCCGTGTTTTATACAGGCTCAAAATAAAACACGGACGTCCTAGTATATCCAATATTTCATATGATATTTTCTGCTGCGTTATCTGTGATGTGATCATGTGATATGTTCAGATAGATATTGTATATAGTATATATGATATATTATATAGACGTTGGTTATGTTTTACACCCGCACTAGCCCTGCCCCGCTATGCCGTTAGTTACCTAACCTAACGGTGCAGACGGGACATCGAGGCGAATGCGGATGGCATAAGTGTACGTTTTATTTATCTGTGATGTTTAGGTGGACTTAAATGATGGGACATTCATTAATGAGATTAATGAAAGAAAATAAACCTAAAAGATGTTGTAGAATCGAATTTCAAAAAAAAAAAAACCAGGTAGCTCTAGTTCTTGCTTTGCATAGCGGTGTTCATTGTAGAACATCCAGCACCTTATTCGATAAGGAAAGAGCCGAGATCCCTTCACTGGGAGTGACCTCTTTAGCAATAATTAGCAGATGCTACAACCTTCGGTTTGTCTTTTGACTGCTTTTCTAGTTCTTGCTTTGCATAGTGGTATTGTGAATATCCTGCACCTCATTCGACGAGGAAAGAGCCGAGATCCCTTCACTGGGAGTGACCTCTTTAGCGAAACTAGTAAAAGCCTCAAAAGCACTCCATTTTAAAACCATTTGATTCTACAACGAGATCAAGTTCAAAGCATTAAAGGTTTTCTTAAAAACCATCCGCAACCCTCCGTCATTTTAGGAAGTATAGTACTTAGTATTCGTGCTGCGTTTGTCGACCATAGCCGAGGCGTAGTGTACGGTAGCTAAGTGATATCTTCTTACACAGCATATGATGCGATTAGTTAGGACAGTCATATGACTTTGTTGACCTTAGCCAAGGGTCATGTGGGTGGGTCTAATTAATCACGAAATGACGGGTAGAACTTGACTAATGCTTATGATTTGTTGACCATAGCCAAGGTCATAGGTGCTAGGGGTAAAAACCTTTATCGGGAGTTTTAAGTGTTGAAATTTGCAATGAGATTGCATACCTTCTATATGATAGTTGGATCCTGATACCCACTGCGAGTAATTGTTACTCCTGGGAGAGTTTTGCACTTTACAATTAGCTGATCAAGTAGGTGTCTAGAAAGGTGTCAACGGGGTTACGCCCCCTGGGAAAACGAGGTTTATTTTAATTAGGTCCGTGCGAAAGCACGGGGAACCTCCCTCAAAGTACCGGCACTGGCCTGGCTGAAAGATTGGCGAACTTGTAGAGTGTAATTAATCCCGGCTAGTCTTTCCTTTTAGGGTTTGAAGAAAGATTTGATAAAAACAGTAGGAGCCATCCAGATTAGATAAAATATATAACCAATCTAATCTTGCAAGAGCGCACGCAGAGTGTTTTCTTCTCTCTCTCTCCAGGTAGCGATCATGTCACGCCTTAATCAAGATAATAATATGGATGTATTGACCGAACCCGCTTATTATACTGAGCTGGGGAACGTTGGTCCCGCTCCAACTTATAATTGTTATAAGACCGAGCAAGAATTAGGGGAATACCAGGATTCCCATGCCGCCCATACGAAGAAAGTGCATGCTGATGCATCTTCTTCAGGTGTGTTCATTACAAAGAACTGTTTCTCAGTATCCTCTACGTCCTGGGTATTTGATACCGGATCAGGATCCCAAATATGTAATCTGTTACATGGGCTACAGAAAGGTAGAGAACTGAGAACGGGTGATAAATTTCAAGAGTTGGAAACAGTGCAATTGTTGCAGCCAAAGTGTTGGCAGTTATCACCCTGTATTACCAGAATACACTGATTCTGAACGAATGTTATTAGATACCGAACCTGATATACAACATCATATCAGTCTCTTTATTTACTAAAGAAGGATATAATTTTGTATTGTTGGATAATGTTTTGCACATTTCCTATATCAAGAGTTGATCGGTTCAGGCACGTTATCTAAAAGCATATACATTCTAAATCAGACCACAGTTCTTAACGTATAGAACACACACAAGAGGAAGAGTTCAGAAATGAATGATTCCTTCTTGAGGTATTGTGGACTAGGTCATATCAATGTGACCCGACTAGCTGAAGTTACATATTAGATGCATATTTAAATCAGTTTGAATTTACGTCTTGTGAAACTTGCCTGTCATGTCACAAAGATAAGATGACCATAGCTCTGTTTACTCGAAACAGAGAAAAAGTTAGTGAACTCTTAAGACTGATACATAGTGATGTATGAAGGTCCCCAGTCTACATATGCCAGGACTGGTTCTTTGTACTTCCTTACATTCACTGATGATCTCTCAAGATTCGGACACATGTTCCTGTTGAAACACATGTCTGAAGCTTTTGAGAAATTCAAAAATATAAGTCAGAAGTAGAGAACCAATACTGGTATAAGTATTATGTCCAATGATGAGATCAGGGAGGAGAATACTTGTGCATGGAATTCTTGGACTATTCTAAAGGAGAATGAGATTCTCTCTCGGTGTTACTCCTCTGAATACACCACAGCACAACAGTGTATCGGGGCGGAGCAATCGCACCCTATGAGATATGGTGCGCTCTATGAGGAGTACTACTAAGTTACCTATTTCCTTTTGGGGGTTGTGCACTTGAGAAGATGCATACCTATTGAATTGGATTCCAATCAAATCAGTGCCTACCACTCCATATGAGATATGGTGTGGGAAGAGCCCATCTCTTAAGTAAGTTAAGATTTGGGATTGTCCGGCCTATGTCAAAAGCAAAATCCGGACAAGATCGAGGCAAGGTCAGTTCTGTAGAACTGGAAGGAGTTCCAGCTATACAAACTACAGCTGATGATTTAACAGAACCAAAGGATTCAATAGTCCCCGATGAACTTCAGCCTCTCCGCCGATCTGGTAGGGTTCCTCATCCGCCTGAGAGATACTTCGGTTTCTCGATGACAGTGGGAGCGAGGAATGCATCATGAGATGATGACCCAATTAGTTTCGAGCAGTCCATCGAGAGTAGGGACTCTGTAAGAATGGCTGGATGCTTAGCGATCTGAGATGGAATCCATGTACACCAACAAAGTATGGACTTTGGATTCTATAGCTGAAGGGTTGAATCCCCATCAGGAGCAAGTATATCTTGAGAAGATTACTTGGTGTAGATGGAAAAGTTGAGACTTTCAAAGCTAGACTTGTTAAAGGTTCTCTTCATCAACCAGGTGTGGATAATGATGAAACCTTTTCCAGTGGTTATGCTTAAGTCCATCCAGATCCTACTTGCCATTGCTACATACTATGACTATGATATCTGGTGGTTGGGTGTCATGACTATTTTTCTAAATACTGATTTAGAAGAGAACGTCTATAAGTACACAGCCAGAGGGCTTCGTAAACAGTGGGAGCAGCGGAAACGTGTGTAAGTTGCTTTACAGATTAAAGCAGGCATCGCGAAGTTGGAACGTCTGTTTTTATGTCGTAGTCAAAGAGTTTGACTTCATCAAAATAGTAGATGAACCTTGTATATACAAAAAGGTAGTAGGGAGTATGGGGGTGATCCTCGTATTGTACGTGGATGACATACTCTTGATAGGAAAAGAGTTTCCTATGCAACGCACGGTCAATCTCCTCTTATCACAAGGATTCTCCATATAGGATCAAAGTGATGCCTCCTAAATCCTAGGTTTTATATCTATGAAATAGATCTAAATGGATGTTAGGATTCTCACTAGGTGTAGTGAGATGGCATCAATCGATCCTGGGAGAATCACTGGATAGCTTCCAGGGTGGTAAGGATGACTGAATGTCAGTCACAGGCATTGTCTTTACCCTCAGTAGAGGGATGGTATGTTGGAAGAGTTCCAAGCTAGATACCGTGACAAACTAGACGATAAAGGCTGGTGACATCGCTATTAAAGATCCTACCAAAGAGGCAGTTTGGGTGTATATTGGTTCATGAGATGAACTAGGTTCCTACCATTATGTGACAATGGAAGTGTGGCTTTGGCCCAGGAACCCCGGTCCCATCAGTGACCCAGACATATTCTGAGGCAGCATCACCTGATCATGGAGATAGTTGATATCCAGGGTGATCGAGGTTAGGAGAGTAGACTCAGAGGACAACACGGCGGATCCACTCACAAAGGCCTTTTCCCAGAGAGAAACTTTTATGGGATGGTTGAGTATGAGATACTGCAACCACTGCTACAGATGGCCCTAGTGCAAGTGGGAGATTGTTAGTTGTATGTATGCCCTAGAGGCCATTACTGTATATGAGATGTATATTGTAGTGGATGCTAGGACATATATAGGTAGGACTTTCTTGCTCGACATGATAGTACGCTATCTGGTTGCTCTTTATCTTAACATGTGTACTTACTGTCTCTCTGTTACATGTTGATAAAGCACTTAGGATATGTACTCGACTTGCAGGACTATGATGTAGATTATACTAGTGGGGCCTGGGTAGTCCATGAGTATATCCTTCAATGTTCCTAGTCATGGGAATATCGAGACGGGGCATCGATATTCCAGAGTAGACTAGCGTATATCTTCTCGACCCATGTGATGGGCGATGGATGATCCTATATCCATTGGTGTTTGACATCAGAGATGGTAAGCGGGTGCTCAATGGTGACTGGGTACACTAAACGGACTCGCCGAGAACTCTCAGATGGTATTATACCTCATGTCAGATGGCAGTTCTCTGGTGACACTGGTACAGCTTAGTCTGTTGACCCGAGATCGTCATAGAGCCTTGTGTGTCTCCCACTGTGCTTTGATTTCCACACTACCACGGCTCTACTGAGTCTTGCAAACAGGTGGTTTTTGGGTACAGTCCTGATTCACAAGGAGGCAATGAGCGATAGGAGGGGATTCGTCTCTCCTGGTATTGGGGGTTGATGTTGCGCTATGCTCGACTGGCCATAACTGGAAATCCCTGGCCACGGTTGCACTGATTTACTGGTAAGTGTTATCAGTAGTTTCATGCTTGTTATGGACCCCTACATCGGCATGACTTATCAAGCTATTGGGGTCTGACGTTTACCACCCCTAGGCGAGATATGCGGCATATCAGATGAACAGACCGGACTGTGCGGTAAGTGTTACTGATTGGATTCACAGGAGTGTGAGCAGGCTTGCTCGTTAATCTTCTGATCGCTCAATACCCGGGTGGCCGTTACGTTTAGCAGACCGCTTGCGGCTTGTGGGTGATTGATATGATCACCACCTACTGCCGGCGTATTGACGAGTCTTTAGAGTCCTACACTGAGGTTTCCTAGCTCAAGCGAAACGAAATAGGAGCGCATATGAGATATGTGCGGGAACGAGAATAATACCAGTATGTGATACAGTATTCTATTCTCGCGATTTGTATCATCGGTCGGTTATATATGATATAGCCGGGTTACCGAATCAAGTGTTGATTCGATATATTGATACACTAGATATTAGTCGGTTATATGCGATATGACCAGATCATTAAATCAAATGTTGATTTAATGTATAATTATATATTTGATATATTACTTTACATCAACTAGTATTGGTTTACGTAAGATTGATTTTCTCACTTGATGTGCACAAGTTGTATATGTGATATATGTTTGTGCACTAGTTTGTATCATGATTGATGATACATGCAAACTTGGGTGTGTGTATGAATTACACCATATTTAAGATAATGGTTTGGGTTTTTATTTATTTTGGTAAAACAAAATGGTGGTTTTCTTTGTCTTGGCTTGAAGCTTCATGAAGCTTTTAAGCATCTTTGACAAAGTCTACTCATTTTGTTTTGCATAAGATTTTCATTAACCAAACCATTTCCTCAAACTATAGTTTAGTCTCTACAAAGGTAAACTCATCTATGGTTGCATTATGATAGACTTCACTTGATTATTCTTTTGTGATAATTCATTTTATTCTTATTCTTATTCTTTTCTTTCTTCTTCTTCTTCTTCAAGAAGAAGAAAAACCTTACTAGAAATTTTTCAAGTGAAGAATTAGAGTGAGAAATCCAAATCCAAAGTGAACCCACTTCCTATTTCATCATCCTCTACTACTTTCCATTTAGTTTAGGGTGTTCTCTTCACAAAGTTTTTGACCTAGTGAAGATGGAGCTTGAGCTTGAGTCTCCTCGACGTAGATCATCTTCGGCCTCGAAGTCAACGACCTAGCCCGCTCATTTCTCCGAGAAAACCATCACTAGAGTCCGGGATCTCGATGATCGTAGTGAATGGACGTCAACACGGAGCTTTAGAAGTGAAGGACCGGATCTACAAAGGTTGTAATCCTTTTCACTTAGTGTTAAAGTTGTTTGCTTGCTAGTTTTCGCATAATCTCTAGTATACGATCTTGGTTAGGGTTGTTCGGCACATCTATTTTTTTGAATCGGGCATGGTTGATGCCTTGTAGAACCTTGTTAGAGTGCCTAGGAACCCTACAATGTCTCCCACTGCTTTTATCAAATTTCCCCTCAAACCTTAAAAGGAAAACTAGCCAGGATTAATTACAGTCTACAATTTCGCTAACCGTTTAGCCAGGCCAGTGTCGGTACTTGAGGGAGGTTCCCCCTGCTTTCACACAGACCTAATTAATATAAATCTCTTCTTCCCAGAGGTGTAGCCTCGTTAACACCTTTCTAGACACCTGTAACCCTTCGAAAATCGTTTAGGCAGTTTTTCGGTAATCGGCCAATTTTTCGGCTTTTTCCGTAAAAAGTCAAAATTGATATTTTTCATTGTAGACCTAATTATACAAAATTTAGACAAGATATTACTATAATTTTGTCACTAAAATGTCATTTATAATTATCTAGTTAAATAAAAAAAATTCGTAATTAATTATTTTTTTATTATTTTAAGCATTTTTAAAATACATTAAATTAGGGATAAATATAAATTTAATTAGGTAAATTTCATAATTAGGAATCTTTATAAGCTAAAATATGGTGTTAATAAAATTATAACATGGCTTGCAAACTTTTAGCTTTTTGGTGGGAAAATTATGAAAAAAATGATGAAAAAAGGGTTTTTTTTGTAAAAAGGTTGATATGAAAGCATGAAATGATATCATATGATGTTGTAATGACCTAGAAACTTCTTCAAAATTTCCCCATCTCCTCTCCCTTGCTGCTGGCCGGCCTTGAGCTGCAGAAATTCCCTCACTTCCCACTTCTTTTTGCTTCTTTTTCTTGCAAAAATTCATAAAAAATCAACAAATTTCCATCTCCATTCAAATCTAAACCCTAATCCACTCTCTCTCAACCCAAATTTGTTCAAAAACATGATGAAAGGAGGCTTCTTGGTGACTTGATCATGCTAGGATTCAATTGGTGAGGTAAAAATTCTAAACTAGTTTGCTAACTTGTAGTTTAATTATGCTAAAATCTAATTTTTAAGTATTAATTTAGTGTAAATCCTTGTTCATGAAAAATCAAGAGAAGGTTTTGATTTTTAAAAATTAGGGTTTGTAGCATAATGGTTGGATTATGTTAGGGATGGTTATCTAATTGATTAGAATGGTTAATGGTGTAATTATATGCTCGCTAGATCGTTAAACTTCGATGTTTGTATCGAATCGGTAAGCAAATCGCTTACTAGATTTTTGTAGAAAATAGAATGCGTTCAATTTGCGTTAGGTTAGCAATCTTATTAGCTTCGTATAGGATTATTAGAATGCGCGAACGCGGGGTTTCTTCTAGTCGGGTGGTAGTTTTGTCGATTTCCCCGAAATGACGATTTTAGTTAAAGGATTGCGATTTTCGTGCGTTTTTCCGCGCACTGAGTGCATGCTACGATTAATTTAAGAGCGTGGATAATTGTATGTTGTGACTTGCATTGTGTTAGGTTTTGTAATCTTATGCTTGTTATTGTGCAAATATAGGATCGGTCGGGGAAACTTCGGATACGGCGCGAAAAGGCAAGGCGGTGGCCGGATCGGATTAGCGGGGATTTCAGGTGAGTAGATGTATTCATCTATGGGGGAATCGTCTGGATGGCGCGATGCGCCCCCCTAGTTAGGATTACCCTACTTTGTGCAAGATTCATATTGTTAGCTAGCTTATCCATTCATGTACACTGCATACCCTTATAGCGAACAGTATATTAGATTGCATGGACATTCATCCATACTTATGCAATATCACTTTGTTGGACACGAACACCATTACCATTGGCATCTGTTGCACGCGCACTATTCATGTGACACACACGCCTTTGGTAATTGCCATGCCACGTGCACGATAGAACCTGTTTATCTTAATATCGTCACCTGCATTCATTCTTGATATATGAAACTGCATCGCATGCACATATCTCGCATCATCATCATAGTTACATAGAACTCTAGCCAAAATTCACATCATACACATTGATATCATAGACATTCATCACATATATAACATGTGGACATTATGATTTTCTTGAGGATTTCAGTTTTGCTGCGATTTCTGGATTTTTGGGGAAAACCGCAAGAATTTAACAAAAACTTATATTTATCATTTTTAAAACAAAGTTGCGGTTTTCTCGTGATGTATGTGTCGTCCACCATGAGTTTTCATGTTTTCTGTTGGATTTCGAGACCCGATTCGAGGAGTGGATGAACCGTCTCGGATACATGGTGGGCCCGGTATGGTACCCCGGGGCAAGAAGATCGAGTTGTAGACGATGAGCCTGGCAGGGGAAGACTACCTACCGGTGATGTCTGGCGCGGCGGATATCCGGAGGATACCGACCGTTGTC
This sequence comes from Agapanthus africanus, assembly GCA_030015575.1. NCBI lineage: Eukaryota > Viridiplantae > Streptophyta > Magnoliopsida > Asparagales > Amaryllidaceae > Agapanthus > Agapanthus africanus. Next base: position 427,621,762 of record CM057345.1, on the reverse strand, counting down.
GTGAGATTTATGATATGGGCCGATCCGGACTGACGGAGCCCGATATTGAGACAGATATGATTCCTATTTGGTGTCGATGCTTGACACGGGTTTTCAGATGATTTCTTGATGATATTTAGCTATTATACAGACATACACTTTCTAAAAGTTAAGAATGCAGTAACTTTAACATTCTAAACACTTAAAGAGTTAGAAAAGATATTGCATACCTGTGCATGCATACTAGAGTTATTATATCACATATGGACATACATGTTGTTCCGCATTGCGTGCATTCTTACGATTGCCTTACTAGATGTTATATTCTACTCACGAGCTGGCAACTCACCCCCGTTGTGCCACAGTGTCCTGCAGGTCGGACCCGTCAGTCTTGTAGCGGCGGGCTATCTTGTCATCAGTTCCTTTTGCTCAGACTCGCGACATCGCCCGTAGGTGGGTTGCGAGTATACTTTATTTCTTTTTGCTTTATCATTGTATCTAGTATTCTCCATCTACCACTTGTATTGTATATGCGACCTAGTGATGAGAATGAGAGATATGTATATTTGTGGTTTCTTTTGGGTCGAGCTCACTTGAGCCGACGTGTGTTTTCTGGTATTTTGCATTTCTTTTATGCTCTTTTTTCTTGATATTACTATTATATTGCATGTGGTTGTGATCCGCCTTGGGCGAAGAGCTAGCTCCCGCTTGGGGATGCCATTTTATGATTACAGGTTTATTATCTTGTTGTACCCATTTTGGGGGATAGAAAATACAGGGGAGACTCTGCCGAAATTTTCAGAAATTTTTGATCTTTTTTTGGATTCTATGCAACTTAATTGATTTCAAAACCGTTTTCATTTAAGGTTTTCCTTCACTCTCTTTTGATTTTGGGTTAGATTTCTGGGCTTTGGCTGACTTAGGTTACGGTACGCCTTTAGACGTCTCGTAATCTAAGTGCCAGTCACGTTCCGTACTTTCGGGTCGTGACAAAGTTGGTATCAGAGCGTAGGTTTTACCTTTCCGAGTGTAGGACGACCTTGGTAGATGGAGTAGGTGACTTAAGCAGAGTGGCGTAGCGTAGATGATCCGCGGCATACTTACGATACGGTACTCCGCCTAAGTGACCTTAGGACATAATTGCTTGTATTTCCTTTCTTGATTCCTTGCATTTCTTGATTCAATTGCAATGATCTTATCAATCCTGTTTCTTATTCCAGTTTCGATGCCGCCAAAGACTACGAGAGCTCAGCGGGCTGCCGCTAGGGATGAGATTCGAGCGGGCTCGTCTGAGGCGAGGATCGAGCGGGATGATACGCCTACCCCTCAGGGTCCTACTGATCCGCCTTATCCTGACCGTATTGCCAGACTAGAGGCCGGTATGCAAGAGTTACGGCAGATGATGGGATCTCTAGTTGAGTCCAGCCGGGCACAGAGATCCGAGGACGTTCCTTCCACCGCACAGACCACGATCGTACCTGCTGCACAGATGGTCACTCCTGCTGCTACTACGGAGACTATCCCTGTTTCACTACAGGAGTTCATGAGATTGAGACCTCCAGCTTTTACCGGTACAGATGCGACAGAGGACCCACAGGCTTTTCTTGATAGGATGGCTCGGATTTGCCGTTCGTTGAGGTGTTCTGATGATAGATTGGTGGAGTTTGCGAGTTTTCGTCTGGAGGGTCTTGCCCAGACATGGTACGACTCAGTAGAGAGAGGCCGAGCTGCAGGTCTGCCTTCTATGACCTGGGATGAGTTTACATCTGCATTTCTTGCCCGTTTTCTTCCGGAGAGTGTCCGAGATGCTCGAGCCCGTAGTTTTGAGTCTTTGCGCAAGACTCTGGGATGACAGTGTCGGAGTATGATATACAGTTTACCCAGTTGTCTCGATATGCTCCGTACCTAGTCGACACAGAAGAGAAGAGAATAAAGAGGTTTGTGCGAGGGCTTGATACACAGCTATTCCTTGCCATCGGCACCCAGCACTTTGATACATACGCAGCCGCGATGGATGCAGCCTTACTTTTGGAGGAGCGTATTTCTGAGACTCCGGTCGCTTCTGGGCCGAAGAGGATCCGTACTGATACGCCAGCTCAGCGGCAGATGGGTAGACATCGCGATAGATTGTTTCCGAGAGATGGTGGAGGCAGAGGATTGAGACGAGGTCAGTTATTTGGTTCATATCCACAGACCCAGCAGTCGTCTCCAGGATGTTTTCGGTGTGGGAGTCAGTACCACCGTGTCAGAGACTGTACCATGGGACGTCCGGGCGCGGCGACAGTCCCGCATGTGACTTTACCACCCTCACCACCTTCTCAGAGAGCTTTACTTCCTACTCCTGACGATGCTCCACGTCAGTCAGATGCTTCTAGAGGCCGTGGGCGTGGCGGTCCAGTTCCGAGAGGACGAGGCGACAGAGGCAGAGGTAGAGGCCGAGGTAGAGGCAGAGGACAGCCAGCTATTAGTGGTGGACAGGCCCGAGTGTTCGCGTTGACTCCTCAGGATGCACAGGCATCCAATGCCGTCGTGACAGGTACTCTGCCAGTATGTTCTTTTGATGCACGGGTATTATTTGATCCAGGCTCCACACATTCCTATGTTTCCACGTATTTTGCACCGAGGTTGGGCCGAGAGTCATCTCCGTTAGATCAGCCGCTTGTCGTTATTACCCCGGTAGGCGAGTCTTTTGTTGCCCGTTTTGTGTACCGATCGTGTTCCGTTCGTATCGGGGAGAGAGATTCTTCAGTTGATTTGATTCTCCTCGATATGCTAGACTTTGACGTTCTTCTTGGTATGGACTGGCTAGCCACCTGTTATGCATCCGTGGACTGCCGTGAAAAGGCAGTCAGATTCAGTTTTCCTGGTGAGCCGGTTCTTATTATTCAGGGAGATCGTAGCGCTACCCTTCCCAGCTTGATTTCTTCTCTTCGCGCTGGTCAGCTCTTAAGGAAAGGGTGTCAGGGATTCTTAGCCTATGTTTGTGATACTAGCTCCAAAGAGGTTCCGTTGGACCAGGTCCCTGTTGTGAGAGAGTTTCCTGATGTATTTCCTGATGAGCTTCCTGGTCTGCCACCAGAGCGCGAGATTGAGTTCTGTATTGACTTGATCCCCGGCACGGGGCCTATCTCTATACCTCCTTATCGGATGGCCCCGGCGGAGCTGAGAGAGCTAAAGGATCAGTTACAGGACTTGCTGGATAAAGGGCTTATCCGACCGAGTGTGTCACCTTGGGGCGCTCCCGTCTTGTTTGTTAAGAAGAAGGACGGAAGTATGCGTTTATGCATTGATTATCGTCAGCTGAAACGGGTTACCGTGCGGAACAGGTATCCCCTACCCCGCATTGATGACTTATTCGATCAGCTCCAGGGTGCAGGGTTCTTCTCGAAGGTTGATTTACGGTCAAGTTATCACCAGTTGCTGGTTCGGAAGGAGGATATTCCGAAGACCGCTTTCCGTACTCGATATGGTCATTATGAGTTCTTGGTGATGTCGTTCGGGCTCACCAATGCCCCGGAAGCTTTTATGGATTTGATGAACCGCATATTCAGGCCGTATCTCGATCAGTTCATCATTGTGTTCATTGAAGACATCTTGGTTTATTCTCGGAGCCGGGAGGAGCATGAGCAGCACTTACGTATCACATTGCAGACTTTGAGGGAGCATCAGCTGTTCGCCAAATTCTCCAAGTGCGCATTCTGGTTAGACAGTGTCGACTTCTTGGGTCATGTGGTGACGAGAGATGGTATTTGCGTGGACCCGAAGAAGATCGAGGCAGTTCAGCGTTAGCCTAGACCGGTATCAGTTACAGAGGTTCGTAGCTTTCTAGGTCTGGCCGGCTATTATCGACGTTTCGTCCAGGATTTCTCCCGCATTGCTGCACCACTGACCGGGTTGACCCGGAAGGGCGTTCCTTTTGATTGGACCCAGGCATGTGAGGATAGCTTCCAGCAGTTGAAGACTCGTCTGACTACTGCTCCAGTGTTAGCATTGCCTTCAGGATCAGGCGGGTTCGTGGTATATTGTGATGCTTCTAGAGTGGGACTGGGATGTGTGTTGATGCAGCACGACAGAGTTATCGCGTATGCTTCTCGGCAGCTGAGGAAACACGAGCAAAACTACCCCACCCATGATTTAGAGATGGCTGCAGTGGTATTTGCACTTAAGATCTGGAGACATTACCTATACGGTGAGTCGTGCCAGATATTCACTGACCACAAGAGTTTGAAGTATATCTTCCAGCAGCGAGACCTGAACCTGAGACAGCGCCGTTGGATGGAGTTGGTGAAAGATTATGACTGCGAGATTCTATACCATCCGGGCAAGGCGAATGTGGTGGCAGATGCTTTGAGTAGGAGGCCCGGAGGTAGCTTATCTTGTTTGAACGCAGTACAGATGCATTCGACGGCGGATTGGCAGGTGTTATGTGATAGCAGAGTGCAGTTCGAGTTTACTCCTACGGGGGGGACAGCTGGCCCATTTCAGAGCACGCCCACAGCTACTTGACCGTATCCACGAGGCACAGTCCGGCGATGCCCGTACTTTAGAGATTATTGAGCAGATTCGGCAGGGCAGAGTTTCTGAGTTCGTGATTGATGATCAGGGGATACTTCGATTTGGGACTCGACTGTGCGTGCCAGATTCAGAGGGACTGAGGCGTGATATTCTCGAGGAGGCACATAGATCCGTATACAGTGTGCATCCAGGTTCCACCAAGATGTACCGTGATTTGAGAGAGGTTTACTGGTGGGACGGGATGAAGAAGAATATTACAGACTTTGTGTCGAGATGCCTGACTTGTCAGCAAGTCAAGGCTGAGCACCAGAGGCCAGCCGGCGAGTTACAACCTTTGCCCATCCCTGAGTGGAAGTGGGAGCAGGTCTCCATGGACTTCGTTGTGGGTCTACCCAGGACCAGTCGAGGGTATGACTCTATTTGGGTGATTATGGATCGACTGACGAAAGCGGCTCACTTCCTGCCAGTGAAGACCACTTTTGGATTTTCTCAGTATGCCCAGGTTTATATTGATGAGATAGTGCGACTGCATGGTGTTCCGACTTGCATCGTGTCCGACCGTGGCACCCAGTTTACCAGCCGATTGTGGCAGAAACTCCAGGAAGCTTTGGGCACCCGATTGAGTTTTAGCACAGCCTTTCATCCTCAGACTGACGGTCAGTCGGAGCGTACGATTCAGACTCTTGAGGACATGCTCAGAGCTTGTGTTTTAGATTTCGGTGGTAGCTGGGATCGTCATTTGCCTTTGATCGAGTTTTCCTACAATAATAGCTTCCAGGAGACGATTCAGATGGCACCTTTCGAGGCTTTATATGGGAGGAGATGTCGATCGCCGGTATGTTGGACAGAGCTCAGGGAGAGAAGTATTTTGGGGCCGCAGATCGTACAGGAGACGACCGAGAAGATACAGCTGATTCGGGACAGGATGAGAGCGGCACAGAGCAGGCAGAAATCATATGCTGACAGGCGCCGTCGCCGACTCGAGTTCGCTGTTGGCGATCATGTTTTCCTGAAGGTCTCTCCAATGAAGGGTGTGATGAGATTTGGGCGGAAAGGGAAACTGAGTCCTAGATATGTTGGTCCTTTCGAGATCCTAGAGCGTGTTGGTCCAGTCGCTTATCGGTTAGCTCTTCCGCCCAGCTTCCCCGATGTTCACCCCGTATTCCATGTCTCGATGCTCCGCAAGTACCTTCATGATCCTTCCCAGGCGATTCAGCACCAGACGATCTAGTTAGAGCGTGATCTTTCTTTCACCGAGCAGCCGGTTGTCATCTTGGATCGGCGGGTGAAGAAATTGAGGTCGAAGGTCATACCGTCCGTCAAGGTCCTTTGGCGTGGGCCAAACAGCGAGGAGGTCACCTGGGAGACCGAGGTCGAGATGAGGAAGAGATATCCCCATCTTTTTGAAGGTACGCGTAGTTAAATTCTAAATTCGGGGACCGAATTTCTTTAAGGGGGGAAGATTGTAACCCTTCGAAAATCGTTTAGGCAGTTTTTCAGTAATCGGCCAATTTTTCGGCTTTTTCCGTAAAAAGTCAAAATTGATATTTTTCATTGTAGACCTAATTATACAAAATTTAGACAAGATATTACTATAATTTTGTCACTAAAATGTCACTTATAATTATCTAGTTAAATAAAAAAAATTCGTAATTAATTATTTTTTTATTATTTTAAGCCTTTTTAAAATACATTAAATTAGGGATAAATACAAATTTAATTAGGTAAATTTCATAATTAGGAATCTTTATAAGCTAAAATATGGTGTTAATAAAATTATAACATGGCTTGCAAACTTTTAGCTTTTTGGTGGGAAAATTATGAAAAAAATGATGAAAAAAGGGTTTTTTTGTAAAAAGGTTGATATGAAAGCATGAAATGATATCATATGATGTTGTAATGACCTAGAAACTTCTTCAAAATTTCCCCATCTCCTCTCCCTTGCTGCTGGCCGGCCTTGAGCTGCAGAAATTCCCTCACTTCCCACTTCTTTTTGCTTCTTTTTCTTGCAAAAATTCGTTAAAAATCAACAAATTTCCATCTCCATTCAAATATAAACCCTAATCCACTCTCTCTCAACCCAAATTTGTTCAAAAACATGATGAAAGGAGGCTTCTTGGTGACTTGATCATGCTAGGATTCAATTGGTGAGGTAAAAATTCTAAACTAGTTTGCTAACTTGTAGTTTAATTATGCTAAAATCTAATTTTTAAGTATTAATTTAGTGTAAATCCTTGTTCATGAAAAATCAAGAGAAGGTTTTGATTTTTAAAAATTAGGGTTTGTAGCATAATGGTTGGATTATGTTAGGGATGGTTATCTAATTGATTAGAATGGTTAATGGTGTAATTATATGCTCGCTAGATCGTTAAACTTCGATGTTTGTATCGAATCGGTAAGCAAATCGCTTACTAGATTTTTGTAGAAAATAGAATGCGTTCAATTTGCGTTAGGTTAGCAATCTTATTAGCTTCGTATAGGATTATTAGAATGCGCGAACGCGGGGTTTCGTCTAGTCGGGTGGTAGTTTTGTCGATTTCCCCGAAATGACGATTTTAGTTAAAGGATTGCGATTTTCGTGCGTTTTTCCGCGCACTGAGTGCATGCTACGATTAATTTGAGAGCGTGGATAATTGTATGTTGTGACTTGCATTGTGTTAGGTTTTGTAATCTTATGCTTGTTATTGTGCAAATATAGGATCGGTCGGGAAAACTTCGGATACGGTGCGAAAAGGCAAGGCGGTGGCCGGATCGGATTAGCGGGGATTTCAGATGAGTAGATGTATTCATCTATGGGGGAATCGTCTGGATGGCGCGATGCGCCCCCCTAGTTAGGATTACCCTACTTTGTGCAAGATTCATATTGTTAGCTAGCTTATCCATTCATGTACACTGCATACCCTTATAGCGAACAGTATATTAGATTGCATGGACATTCATCCATACTTATGCAATATCACTTTGTTGGACACGAACACCATTACCATTGGCATCTGTTGCATGCGCACTATTCATGTGACACACACGCCTTTGGTAATTGACATGCCACGTGCACGATAGAACCTGTTTATCTTAATATCGTCACCTGCATTCATTCTTGATATATGAAACTGCATCGCATGCACATATCTCGCATCATCATCATATTTACATAGAACTCTAGCCAAAATTCACATCATACACATTGATATCATAGACATTCATCACATATATAACATGTGGACATTATGATTTTCTTGAGGATTTCAGTTTTGCTGCGATTTCTGGATTTTTGGGGAAAACCGCAAGAATTTAACAAAAGCTTATATTTATCATTTTTAAAACAAAGTTGCGGTTTTCTCGTGATGTATGTGTCGTCCACCATGAGTTTTCATGTTTTCTGTTGGATTTCGTGACCCGATTCGAGGAGTGGATGAACCGTCTCGGGTACATGGTGGGCCCGGTATGGTACCCCGGGGCAAGAAGATCGAGTTGTAGACGATGAGCCTGGCAGGGGAAGACTACCTACCGGTGATGTCTGGCACGACGGATATCCGGAGGATACCGACCGTTGTCGTGAGATTTATGATATGGGCCGATCCGGACTGACGAAGCCCGATATTGAGACAGATATGATTCCTATTTGGTGTCGATGCTTGACACGGGTTTTCAGATGATTTCTTGATGATATTTAGCTATTATACAGACATACACTTTCTAAAAGTTAAGAATGCAGTAACTTTAACATTCTAAACACTTAAAGAGTTAGAAAAGATATTGCATACCTGTGCATGCATACTAGAGTTATTATATCACATATGGACATACATGTTGTTCCGCATTGCGTGCATTCTTACGATTGCCTTACTAGATGTTATATTCTACTCACGAGCTGGCAACTCACCCCGTTGTGCCACAGTATCTTGCAGGTCGGACCCGTCAGTCTTGTAGCGGCGGGCTATCTTGTCATCAGTTCCTTTTGCTCAGACTCGCGACATCGCCCGTAGGTGGGTTGCGAGTATACTTTATTTCTTTTTGCTTTATCATTGTATCTAGTATTCTCCATCTACCACTTGTATTGTATATGCGACCTAGTGATGAGAATGAGAGATATGTATATTTGTGGTTTCTTTTGGGTCGAGCTCACTTGAGCCGACGTGTGTTTTCTGGTATTTTGCATTTCTTTTATGCTCTTTTTTCTTGATATTACTATTATATTGCATGTGGTTGTGATCCGCCTTGGGCGAAGAGCTAGCTCCCGCTTGGGGATGCCATTTTATGATTACAGGTTTATTATCTTGTTGTACCCATTTTGGGGGATAGAAAATACAGGGGAGACTCTGCCGAAATTTTCAGAAATTTTTGATGTTCTTTTTTTGGATTCTATGCAACTTAATTGATTTCAAAACCGTTTTCATTTAAGGTTTTCCTTCACTCTCTTTTGATTTTAGGTTAGATTTCTGGGCTTTGGCTGACTTAGGTTACGGTACGCCTTTAGACGTCTCGTAATCTAAGTGCCAGTCACGTTCCGTACTTTCGGGTCGTGACAATACCTAATGGGTTTGCTAATTGTAAACTGCAAAACTCTCCTGGGAGCAACTATTGCCCACAGTGGGATCGGGATCCAACCATCATATGGAAGGTATGCAATCTCATTGCAAACTTCAACTCTTGAAATTCCCGATATGGTTTTTACCCCTAGTACTCATGACCTTAACTATGGTCAACAAATCATAAGTACTAGTCAAGTTCTACCCGTCATTTCTTGATTAATTAGACCCACTCACATGACCGTTAACTATGGTCATCAAAGTCGCATGAATGTCCTAATTAATCTGCATCATATGCAGTTGTAGGAAGACATCACTTAACTACCGTACACTACGCCTTAACTATTGTCAACAAACGTAGCACGAATACTAAGTACTGTACTTCCTAAAATGACGGAGGGTTGCGGATGGTTTTAAGAAAACCTTTAACGCTTTGAACTTGATATCGTCATAGAATCAAATTGTTTTCAAAAGGAGTGGCTTAAGCTCCGCAGTTTTGAAATGTAGCTTTTTCGTAAAAAGCCGAGTAGTTTTCAAATCCGATTCTACAATATCTTTTTAGGTTTATTTTTCTTCACATTAATCATATTAATGTTGTCCAATCATTTAAGTCCTTAAGCCAATCACAGAAAAGAAACGAAAATACTACGTACGCTTATGCCATCCACATTCGCCGCAATGTTTCGTTATGCACCTTTAGGTTACTTAACTAATGGCATACCAGGACGGGACTCGCGCGGGTGTAAAACATAAGCAACGTCTATTATATATCTCATATAAAGCATTCATCTCAGATATATTAAGCGATCACATCACTGAATATAAGCAGCAGAAACACAGATATGATAATATAGGATATACTAGGATGTCCGTATTTAGTATTTACCCAACAATAGAAAATACGGATTTCACGGTCGTGATGAATAGCCAATCCTACAGCCTAGACCCCTACGAGAGCGGCAAGCGACTCTACCAATCCTAGAGTCAGGAGACCCGGTCCCGACTCCTCGAGACGGTCTCCCACTGGACTCTAGAACCCGGTCATTTGTTGTCACGACCGAAAGTTTAGCCCGTGAACGGCACCTAACCACGTAACGTCTACAGGCGTAACGCAACTAAGTAAGCCGAAAACCCAGAAATCAGACCAGTAAAATTATAGAGTGTTTTAAGCATTTAATAGAACCAATTACTAAAATGTTAAGAAACCTTAAGTAGACAATCACTAAGATAACAATATACGACGCCGTAGCGAAGAAAAGGGCAATAAGTGGGAAACAAATAGCATAAAAGATAGAGCTGCATAAATAAAGTTGGCTCACAACGAGCTCGACACCAGAGTACAAAATAATACACATCGTCCTCATAACTGGTCTCTAAGTCAATACATAAGTGGTAGATGGAGAGCACTAGATACAACAATGTACATAACTGAAAGATAAACAGATACCGCATAAAACCTACTTATCAGCAAAAGAGCTAGTACACCAACTGTAGGGGTATCTGTGTCAAAAGATGCAAGAACGCAGCCTGCCGCGACTACTCAGAAGGGCAACCTGCAAACACTGTGGCACAACGGGGGTGAGTTGCCAACTTGTGAATAGAAAATAACATATAAAGGTAATCGCGAGTATGCACGTGCTGCGATACTCTAACCTATGCCAACAGATAACATCTATATGATGAACTGGATGCTCAAATCATGCAACAAGTGCGATCTAATAACATCTCCATGTGATGAGCAAGACATGTGATAATCAGGTATAACAATGCAATCTAACAACCCTATATAGAATGAACAGGGTATGCAATGATCGTGCAAGCATGTGTACTATATCAGGTACAATAGATACAGGATGAGATATCAATTTACTACATACTGAGCATGGGAAATATAACATCCACACGAAATATCATCGTGGAAAGTATAATCGGTACCCATCAATGCACCCAAATCCCAATACTACCCAGGCGCCGTCATCCTCATCGGTCCTCAAATCCTGTAAATCTCATAACATCGTGAGTGCCCAACATCGGTACCCAAAATATCAACAAATACTCGTGTCTAGCATCGACACGCAAATCCTCACATATCGGGCATCCGTCAGTCCGGGACAGCCCACGGGCTCTGTCTGCGGTATCGGCCCTCGGCCCTGGCAGTACGAGTTGTCCCGTATCCATCAATCGACTCTGGTCAGTATCCTCCGGATAACCGCCAGGTCCAACCAATCACCGGTAGGTAGTAGTCCCTCTGCCAGGCTCACCGTCTACTACACAGCGAAACCGTTCTCGCCCCGGGGTACCATACCGGGTCCACCATGTACCCGTAATCGGCCTCATCTTACTCCTCGATTCGGGTTCACATATATCACTCTAGCACCGAGAAAACACATGGTGGACGCACCGAAATATCATATCAAGGGAAACCGGGTTTTTAAATAATTAACTATTCTCTTTTGAAATATCCACGGTTCCCCAAATCCAGAATTTACATGGAAACAACATATCTCAATGCGTAATCTAAGCAAGTCTGAAGATATCAATGTATGTGTGCGCTGGTATGAGTATACAGTGTGCATGTGCGCAGGTATGAAGATATCAATATATGTGTGCACTGGTATGAGTATACAATGTGCATGTGCACAGGTATGAAGATATCAATATATGTGTGCACTGGTATGAGTATACAGTGTGCATGTGCGCAGGTATGAAGATATCAATATATGTGTTATGCGGCAAATCGTGACAACTTCAATGAAGTGGAATTAGTATGATATATGATTTATAGTAATCCTATAATGTGAGTGTCATGGCAATCACTAACGGTGTGAGTGTAGCATATAAATCGTGCTCGTGCAACTTGAACCGTTAGTGACAGTGTAGTGTCCTATGCTATCATTTCTATATGCAACAATAAGGTATGCTACTATAGTCCATATGAACATCTATACTAAATATCCTAACACGCCCTGACGCTTAACGCCATACGGGCGATTTCCCCTTAGATGTTAAATCTACTCACCTGGTCATGCGCTACTCGTAGCCGACCACCTGCTTCCCTTTCTTAGCTTCGTCCGACGTACCCGCCTGCGAACCTGGAATTTACACAAGAGTCTATATAAGCAACCACCTCGCAAGATGCGATATCTAAGCCAAACGATACGCTCGCGTCGCGAACTAAACGCGCGTGTGTACGATACGCTAAAACGTGTGTACGCGTCTAAAATTAACCCGACACTTCGCGACGCGCTGGATCACAGAACCCACACGCGTATCGCGCGTATCGCGGGAACCAAACGTAGTAGAAATACTGTTAGTTATATGTATGCCCTAGAGGCCATTACTATACATAGGATGTATATTGTAGTGGATGCTTGGACATATATAGGGAGGACTTTCTTGCTCGACATGATAGAATGCTATCTGGTTGCTCTTTATCTTAACGTGTATACTGATTGTCTCTCTGTTACATGTTGGTAAAGCCCTTAGGTTGTGTACTTGACTACCTGGACTATGATGCAGATCATACTAGTAGGGACATGGTAGTCCATAAGTACATCCTTCAAGGTCCCTAGTCGTGGGTGTATCGAGATGGGGCATCGATATACCAGAGTAGACTAGCGTATACCTTCTCGACCCATACAGATGGGCGATGGATGATCCCATATCCATTGGTGTTTGACATCAGAGATGATATACGGGTGCTCAGTGGAGACAAGGTACACTGGACGGACTCGCCGAGAACTCCCAGATGGTATTATACCTTACGTCAGATGGCAGTTCTCTGGTGACACTGGTACAGGTTAGTCTGTAGACCCGAGATTGTCATAGAGACTTGTGTGATTCCCACTGTGCTTTGATTTCCACCTTACCATGTCCAAGAGGGCATGCAAAACGGTGGTTTTTGGGTACAGTCCCGAATCACATGGAGGCAATGAACGATAGGAGGGGATTCGTCTCTCCCAGTATAGGGAGTTGATGTTGCACTGTGTTCGATTGGCTATAACCAGAAATCCCTGGCCAGGGTTGCTGAGATTTACTGGTAAGTGTTACCAGTAGTTTCTCGAACTGTTATAGCCTCATATCGACACGACTTATCGAGCTACTGGGGTCTGACGTTTACCACCCCTAGGCAAGATATGCGACATATCAGACGATCAGACCGGACTGTACGGTAAGTGTTACTGGTTGGATTCACAGGAGTGTGAGCGGGCTTGCTCGTCGATCTTCTGATCGCTCAATACCCGGGTGGCCGTTACGTTTAGCAGACCGCTTGCGGCTTGTGGGTGCTTGATATGATCATCATCTGCTGCCGGCGTATTGACGAGTCTTTAGAGTCCTACACAAAGGTTTCCTAGCTCAAGCGAAACGAAATAGGAGCGCATATGAGATATGTGCGGGACCGAGAATAATACCAGTATGTGATACTGTATTCGATTCTCGCGATCTGTGACATTGATCGGTTATATGCTTTATAGCCGGTTTATCGGATCAAGTGTTGATTCGATAAGTTGTTACTATTGATATTAGTCGGTCATATGCGATATGACCGGATCGTTAAATCAAGTGTTGATTTAATGATTTAATGTATAATTATATATCTGATATATTACTTTACATTAACTAGTATTTGTTCACTTAAGATTAATTTTCTCACTTGATGTGCACAAGTTATATATGTGATATATTTTTGTGCACTTGATTGTATCATGTTTGATGATACATGCAAACTTGGGTGTATGTTTTCTTTATACCATATTTAGGTTAATGGTTGGGTTTTTCTTTTGTTTTTATTTATTTTCCTTATTCATTTTGGCAAGAAATGAAATTGTGGCTTTCTTTGGATTTTGTTGAAATTTCATGAAGCTTTGAAAGCTTGACCATTTTGTTTCTTTCCTTAACCCTAACCATTTACCTAAACCCTAGTTCATTCTCTACATGAGTTAGCCTCACCCATGGTTGCATTATGATAACCATCACTTCATTTTTCTTTTTGGAATTAATCCATAATTCATTTTCATTCTTCTTCTTCTTCTTCTTCAAGATGAAGAAAGAAAAACTTTGCTTGAAAAATGTCAAGTGATGATTCCAAGTGAGAAATCCAAATCCAAAGTGAACCCACTTCCTATTTCTTCATCCTCTACCACTTGCCAAGTAGTATAGGGTGTTTTCTTCACAAGTTTCATGACTTGGTGAAGTTGGAGTTCGAGTTAGAGTTGCCTCGACGTAGATCATCTTCGGCATCGAAGTCAACGACCTAGCCCGATCATTTCTCCGACGAAACCATCGCTAGGGTCCGGGATCGTGGTGATCGCAGTGAAGGGACATCAACACGGAGCTTAGGAAGTGGAGGACCGGATCTACAAAGGTTGTATTTTCCGTTCACTCTTAGTTAAGTTGTTAACTAGTTATCGTTTTCGCCTTAAACTCTAGTCAACGATCCGTATTAGGGTTTCTCGGCACCGGAAAAATTTTGATTTTGCCATGGTTGATCTGTTGTGGAACCTCGTGAGTGTGCCTAGGAACCCTACAGTGGTATCAGAGCCTAGCTAGAGCTTTAGACGAAGTGTTGATGATGTTAGAAATCCGAACGAACCCCGAAACCCTAACTCAAACCACTCTCTGGAAATTTTCTGGAATTTTGGATTTTTGTGAATTAAAAATAGCCAAAAAATTCAGCAGGGTTTTATAGGAATTACTGTGAAATTCGTGGACCTAATTCAATTAAACCACCGCGGAACCGCGGCCGTACCCTAGGTTTGGCGGCAGTTCCGCGGCAATACTGTGAGATTGTTCACTTATTTTTGCACAGTAATTTCTTTCTTAAGATGCTGTATTTTATAGGAATTTTTAATTGATATTCAACAGTTGAATTTTCTGGGTTGTTTTGGGGATTCGATAATTTGATCGGTTTATTTAACTTCGTCTATATGTTTTTTACGGATAACTTTTGAATATGTTAAAAAGTTCGACCGGATAAAAATACCCAATTTTTCCCCTGCTGGGAAATTTCCAATTGTTGGATATTTCCGTAGTTTAATCACGTTCTAAGTAGTGCAAGTAACGCGATGGTCTCTCTAGAAGACAACAAACCTTAACTCGATTATGTGACCGTCTTGAACTGCCCTTTGAACCTTAGGGTTTGGGGCAGTACGGCGTGCCACATGTGAGGCGTTGGCTTGACCCTTCTACGGCTGGACCGTTGGTACTGAGGCATGAACTGGATGTTTTTAAACTTATTTCATGTGTTGAGCTGTTTCGGGAAAACTTTGGTGTTTGACCGTTCGATCGGAAAGTTTAACATTTTCTGTTTATCTGGAATGTGATACAATATTTGGAATTCACAAGTAGTTATGTGATAACTAATATGAATGTTATAAACATAGCACTTTAGTCTCACTTGATCGGTTGCCACAGAATTTTGATGTGATCAAAAGTCCGTCGCAATCACGTAGCGTACGCGGATACTCGCCGGGTAAACTTAATAGATAGCCACGCCCTATAGCCCCGACCAAGTGACTGTAGCAGAACCCCGTCGCTGAAAGCATCCGTTCGGGTGCTCGCGGCAGCGGTGTTCCGCCTTGGTGCACTTCGTCGACGGCGTCAGGGGTGCGGCCGCCTACTAAAGTTTGCGACGAGCATTCGATCAGGATGTCGGGAATTTTGTTGAATTGCCCGATTTGATATTGAAAAGTGTTTTCGATAATGAGACTAAAATGCGGGGTTTATAATTGTTAGGCATGCGATGTCTAAGGAATTCATTTGATTAGGTATGCGATGTCTATGAAGGTTGCGGATTCCAACTGTTGTAGTTTTACACTTTCTTTTCTATGACCGTGAGTGTAATATGTGATATCGCCGGTTTCGTTGCTATATGTCAACGAAAATTAGGATACGCATGTTTACTTACGTTGATGACATGTGATGTTATGTGTTGCTGGATATGTTATATTGGATCGTCGTGTTTGAATAGCCGGGGGGATTTTTATATGAGATGAGTGTTTTTCATTTTCATTCATGTAAAAACTTGTATGTAATATTCTTTTATTGGGGCACTTCCAGGTTGCGGAAGCTGTCACCGTTGATGTATATTATTTACTTTTCCATACTAGGATAGACCCAAGGAGGGGAACATAAGTAACCAGGTTCTAGAGTCCAGTAGGAGACCAACTCGAGGAGTCGAGTCCGGGTCTCCTAACTCTAGGATTGGTAAGGTTGCTTGACGCTCTCGTAGGGGTCTAAGAGTGTGGGTTTGGCTATTCATCATGACCGTGGAATCCGTGTTTTATACTGGCTCGTATTGAAAACACGGACGTCCTAGTATATCCAATATTTCATATATGTTTCTTCTGCTGCGACATCTGTGATGTGATCATTTGATGTTCTGTGATAAATACTGTATATAGTATATATGATATATTATATAGACGTTACTTATGTTTTACACCCGCGCTAGCCCTGCCCCGCTCTGTCGTTTGTTACCTAACCTAACGGTGCACGAGGGGACATCGAGGCGAATGCGGATGGCATAAGTGTACGTCGTATTTATCTGTGATGTTTAGGTACTTAAATGGTGGGACTTCATTAATATGATTAATGAAAGAAAAAGAAAGCTAAAGATGTTGTGGAATCGAATTTTCAAAAACAGGTAGCTACAGTTCTTGCAGCATCGCGGTGTTCCTTGTAGAACATCCTGCACCTTATTCGATAAGGAAAGGGCCGAGATCCCTTCACCGGGAGTGACCCCTTTAGCAATAACTGGCAGATGCTACAACTCTCGGTTTGTCTTTTGATTGCTTCTATAGTTTTTGCTTTGCACAGCGGTATATATGATATATCCTGCACCTTATTCGATGAGGAAAGGGCCGACGATCCCTTCACCGGGAGTGACCCCTTTAGTAAAACTAGAAAAGCCTAAAAAACACTCCATTTTAAAATCATTTTATTCTACAACGATATCAAGTTCATTACGCAATAGGTTTTCAGAAAAACCTGTCGTAGCCTTCCGTCATTTCAGATAAGTCCTACTTAGTATTCGTGCTACGTTTGTTGACCTCCGTCAAGGCGTAGTGTGCGGTAGCTAACTGTTAGTTATATGTATGCCCTAGAGGCCATTACTATACATAGGATGTATATTGTAGTGGATGCTTGGACATATATAGGGAGGACTTTCTTGCTCGACATGATAGTATGCTATCTGGTTACTCTTTACCTTAACGTGTATACTGATTGTCTCTCTGTTACATGTTGGTAAAGCCCTTAGGATGTGTACTTGACTACCTGGACTATGATGCGGATCATACTAGTGGGGACAGGGTAGTCCATAAGTACATCCTTCAAGGTCCCTAGTCGTGGGTGTATCGAGACAGGGCATCGATATACCAGAGTAGACTAGCGTATACCTTCTCGACCCATACAGATGGGCGATGGATGATCCCATATCCATTGGTGTTTGACATCAGAGATGATATACGGGTGCTTAGTGGAGACTGGGTACACTGGACGGACTCGCCGAGAACTCCCAGATGGTATTATACCTTACGTCAGATGGCAGTTCTCTGGTGACACTGGTACAGAGTAGTCTGTTGACCCGAAATCGTCATAGAGTCTTGTGTGGTTCCCACTGTGCTTTGATTTCCACCTTACCACGTCCAAGAGGGCGTGCAAAACGGT
Source organism: Agapanthus africanus (assembly GCA_030015575.1). Lineage (NCBI taxonomy): Eukaryota > Viridiplantae > Streptophyta > Magnoliopsida > Asparagales > Amaryllidaceae > Agapanthus > Agapanthus africanus. The sequence goes on along the minus strand of CM057345.1, from coordinate 427,604,069 downwards.
GGCTTTTGGGTACAGTCCCGAATCACATGGAGGCAATGAGCGATAGGAGGGGATTCGTATCTCCCGGTATAGGGAGTTGATGTTGCGCTGTGTTCGATTGGCTATAACAGGAAATCCCTGGCCAGGGTTGCTGAGATTTACTGGTAAGTGTTACCAGTAGTTTCTCGAATAGTTATAGACCTCATATCGACACGACTTATCGAGCTATTGGGGTCTGACGTTTACCACCCCTAGGCAAGATATGCGACATATCAGACGATCAGACCGGACTGTACGGTAAGTGTTACTGATTGGATTCACAGGAATGTGAGCGGGCTTGCTCGTCGTTCTTCTGATCGCTCAATACCCAGGTGGCCGTTACGTTTAGCAGACCGCTTGCGGCTTGTGGGTGTCTGATATGATCATCATCTGCTGCCGGCGTATTGACGAGTCTTTAGAGTCCTACACAGAGGTTTCCTGGCCCAAGCGAAACGAAATAGGAGCGCATATGAGATATGTGCGGGACCGAGAATAATGCGTGTATGTGATACCGTATTTCATTCTCGCGATGAATGTGTCGAATGGTTGTATGCGATATAACCTAGTTATCGAATCAAGGATTGATTCGATAAGCCGATACATTGGATACTAGCCGGTTATATGCGACATGACCGGATCATTGAATCAAGTGTTGATTTAATGATTTAATGTATAATTATATATTTGATATATTACTTTGCATTAACTAGTATTTGTTCACTTTAAAAGGATTTTCTCACTTGATGTACACAAGTTGTATATGTGATATACTTTTGTGCACTTGTTTGTATCATGTTTGATGATACATGCTCACTTGGGTTTATGTAAAGAATTGAACCATGGTTAAGTTAATGATTAGGGTTTTGGTTTATTTAATTACTTATCTATTTATTTATAATTCTTATTTTAGAAAAGATAAAGAGAAAAGAATGGTTGCTAGTTTTGTTTTTCTTTGAAGCTTCTTGAAGCTTTGAACAAGTCCACCATTCTTGTCTCTTCCTTAACCCTAACCATTCAAGTTAACCATAGTCTATTCTCTACACCTAACTAAGGTTGCCAAATGATAAGTATTCATTTGTTTTTCTTTTTAAATATACTTATCATAATATTCCTTCTTCTTCTTCTTCATCATCAACATGAAGAAAGCTTGCTCCATCAATGGCAACTTGAGCTAATGAGTGAGAAATCCAATTCTAAACTGAACCCACCTCCTATTTCTTCATCCTCTACCTCTTGCCAAGTAGTATAGGGTGTTTCCTTCATAAGTTTTCAAGGCTTGGTGAAGTTGGAGCTTGATCTTGTGATGCCTCGACGTAGATCATCTTCGGCATCGAACCGACGACCAAGCCCGCCCATTTCTCCGATGAAGCCGATGCTAGAGTCATGGATTTGATTTGGACAGCGGAGGGACCTCATCACGGAGCTATGGAGGTGGAGAACCGGATCTACAAAGGTTGTATTTCCGTTTACCATTTAGTTAAGTTGTTAACTAGTTTCTCTTTTCGCTTAAAATTCTAGTTAACGATCCGTATTAGGGTTTCTCAGCACCCGTACAATTTGAAATTGGCATGGTTGATGCCTTGTGAGACCTCATTAACATGCCTAGGAACCCTACACTGGTATCAGAGCCTAGCTAGAGCCTTAGGCGATGCGTAGACGCAGTTTGAAGTCCGATCGAACCAAAAACCGAACCCGAAACATGCTCTCTGGAATTTTTCTAAAAACTGGGATTTTTCCAGATTAAAAATGCTTAAAAAATTCAGCAGGGAAATCTAAGAATTACGGCGCAAAATTTTTTCCATGAACTGTTCATTGTGCGGCGGAACCGCGGCAGAAGCCTGGCTTCTGCGGCGGTTCCGCGGCCAAATGATGGATGTTGCCTTTCCATTTTGCATAGTAACTCATGGTTTCAGGTGCTGAGTGTTATGGGAATTTTTAATCTGTACTCAAGAGTTGAGTATTTTGGGGTTGTTTTGGGGTTCGATGATTCGATCGGATTATCAGACTTTGTCTATTTGGCTTTCCGGATAATTTTTGAATATGTTAAAAAGTTCGACCGGATATAAATACCCAATTTTTCCCCTGTCGGGAAATTTCCAAGTGTTGGATTTTTCCGTAGTTTAACGACGTTCTAAGTAGTGCAAGTAACGCGATGGACCCTCTAGAAGACAACAAACCTTAACTCGATTATGTGACCGTCTTGAACTGCCCTTTGAACCTTCGAGTTTGGGGCAGTACGGCGTGCCACATGTGAGGCGTTGGCTTGACCCTTCTACGGCTGGACCGTTGGTACTGAGGCACGAACTGAATGTTTTTAGACTTATTTCATGTGTTGATCTGTATCGGGAAAACTTGGGTGTTTGAATGCTCGATCGGAAAGTTTAACATTTTCTATTTATCTGGAATGTGATACAATAATTGGAATTCACAAGTAGTTATGTGATAACTGATTTGAATGTTATAAACATAGCACTTTAGTCTCACTTGATCGGTTGCCACGGAATTTTGATGCGATCAAAAGTCCGTCGCAATCACGTAGCGTACGCGGATACTCACCGGGTAAACTTAATAGACAGCCTCACTCCATAGCTCCGACCAAGTGACTGTAGGAGAACCCCGTCGCCGAAAGCATCCGTTCGGGTGCTCGCGGCAGCGGTGTTCCGCCTTGGTGCACTTCGTCGACGGCGTCGGGGGTGCGGCCGTCTACTAAAGTTTGCGACGAGCATTCGATCAGGATGTCGGAAATCTTGTTGAATTGCCCGACTTGATATTGAAAAGTGTTTTCGATTTTGAGACTAAAATGCGGGGTTTATAATTGTTAGGCATGCGATGTCTAAGGAATTCATTTGATTAGGCATGCGATGTCTATGAAGGTTGCGGATTCCAACTGTTGTAGTTTTACACTTTCTTTTCTGTGACCGTAAGTGTAATATGTGATATCGCCGGTTTCGTTGCTATATGTCAACGACAATTGGGATTCGCATATTTACTTACGTTGATGACATGTGATGTTATGTGTTGCTGGATATGTTATATTGGATCGTCGTGTTTGAATAGCCGGGGGTTTTTATGTGAGATGAGTGTTTTCATTTTCATTCATGTAAAAACTTGTATGTAATATTCTTTTATTGGGGCACTTCCAGGTTGCGGAAGATGTCACCGTTTGTATATTATTTACTTTTCCGCATTAGGATAGACCCAAGGAGGGGAGCACAAGTAACCGGGTTCTGGAGTCCAGTGGGAGACCAACTCGAGGAGTCGAGTCCGGGTCTCCTAACTCTAGAATTGGTAGGGTTGCTTGCCGCTCTCGTAGGGATCTAGGGGTGTGGGTTTGGCTATTCATCGCGACCGTGGAATCCGTGTTTTATACTGGCTCGTATTGAAAACACGGACGTTCTAGTATATCCAATATTTCATATGCTTCTTCTGCTGCGATATCTGTGATTTGATCATGTGATATGTTCTGTGATGGATACATTATATAGTATATATGATATATTATATAGGCGTTACTTATGTTTTACACCCGCGCTAGCCCTGCCCCGCTCTGCCGTTAGTTACCTAACCTAACGGTGCACGAGGGGACATCGAGGTGAATGCGGATGGCATAAGTGTACGTCGTATTTATCTGTGATGTTTAGGTAACTTAAATGATGGGACTTCATTAATGAGATTAATGAAATAAAAGAAACCTAAGATGTTGTAGAATCGAATTTCAAAATAAAACAGGTAGCTACAGTTCTTGCTTTGCACAGCGGTATATATGATATATCCTGCACCTTATTCGATAAGGAAAGGACCGAGATCCCTTCACCGGGAGTGACTCCTTTAGCAATAACTGGTAGATGCTACACACTCGGTTTGTCTTTTGATTGCTTTTAAGAGTTTTTGCTTTGCACAGTGATATATATGATATATCCCGCACCTCATTCGACGAGGAAAGGACCGACGATCCCTTCACCGGGAGTGACTCCTTTAGGAAAACTGGAAAAGCCTCAAAAGCACTCCATTTCAAAATCATTTGATTCTACAACGATATCAAGTTCATTACGCAATAGGTTTTCAGAAAAACCTGTCGTAGCCCTCCGTCATTTCAGATAAGTACTAGTTAGTATTCGTGCTACGTTTGTTGACTATGTTAAGGCGTAGTGTGCGGTAGCTAATTAGTGCTTATCTGCATAAGCATATGATGCGATTGGATTAGGGTAGTCGTGCGACTTTGTTGACTATGTTAAGGGTCGTGCGGGTGGGTTTAATTCAATCGGGAAATGACGGGTTGAACTTGACTAGCACTTATGATTTGTTGACTATGTTAAGGTCATATAGCTGCTAGGGGCAAAATATTATCGGGAATTTCAAGTGTTGAAATTTGCAATGAGATTGCATACCTTCTATGAGATAGTTGGATCCCGATACCCGCTGCGAGTAAGAGTTACTCCTGGGAGAGTTTTACATATTACAATTAGCCGATCAAGTAGGTGTCTAGAAAGGTGTCAACGAGGTTACGCCTCTGGGAAAATGAGGTTTACATTAATTAGGTTCGTGTGAAAGCACGGAGGACCTCCCTCAAAGTACCGACACTGGCCTGGCTGAAAGATTGGCGAACTTGTAGTGTGTAATTAATCCCGGCTAGTCTTTCCTTTTAGGGTTTGAAGGAAGATTTGATAAAAAGCAGTGGGAGCTATCCTGATTAGATAAAATAAAAACCAATCTATTCTTGCAAGAGCGCACGCTGAGTATTTTCTTCTCTCTCTCCAGGTAGCGACCATATCACGCCTTAATCAAGATAATAATACGGATTATTGACCGAACCCGCTTGTTATAGTGAGCTGGGGAACGTTGGTCCCGCTCCAACTTATAATTGTTATAAGACAGAGCAGGAAATTGGGGATTACCAGAATTCCCGTGCCGCCCAAACGAAGATAGTGCATGCTGATGCATCATCTTCGGGTGTGTTCATTATATAGAACTGTTTCTCAGTGTCCTTTACGTCCTGGGTATATGATACCGGATCAGCATCCCGCATATGTAATATGTTACATAGGGCTACAGAAAGGTAGAGAACTGAGAACGGATGATAAGTTTCATGAGGCAGAAAACGGGGCAAGAGTTGCAGCCAAGTCTGTTGGTCACTGTCACCCTGTATTACCAATACATTGATTCTGAACGAATGTTATTAGATACCGAACCTGATATACAACATCATATCAGTCTCTTTAAAAGCAAAGAAAGGATATAATTTTGTATTGATGGATAATGTTTTGAACATTTCCTATATCAAAAGTTGATCGGATCAGGCACGTTATCTAAAAGCGTTGATGTTCTAAATCAAACTACAGTTCTTTAGTATACTGAACACACACAAGAGGAAGAGTTCAGAAATGAACGAATCCTTCTTGAGGTATTGTAGCCTAGGTCATATCAATGCGACCCGACTAGCTAAAGTTACATATAGATGCATATTTAAATTAGTTTGAATTTACATCTTGTGAAACTTGCCAGTCATGTCACAAAGATACGATGACCATAGCTCTGTTTACTGGAAACAGAGAAAGAGTTGATGAACTCTTGGGATGATACATGTTGATGTATGTAAGGTCCCCTGTCTACATATGCCAGGACTGGTTCTTTGTACTTCGTTACATTCTCTGATAATCTCTCAAGATTCAGACATATGTTCCTGTTGAAACACAAGTCCGAACCTTTTGAGATATTCACAGAATATGATTTAGAAGTAGAAAACCAAAACACGGGTATAAGTATTATGTCCTTTGATGAGATCGAGGAGGAGAATACTTGAGCACGGAAATCCTTGATTATTCTAAAGGAGAATGAGATTCTCTCTCAGCATTACTCCTCCGTATACACCATGGCATGATGGTATATCGGGGCGGAGCAATAGCACCCTATGTGATATGGTGTGCTCTATGATGAGTACTACTGAGTTTCCTATTTCCTTTTGGGAGTTATGCACTTGAGAAGCTGCATACCTATTGAATAGGGTTCAAATCAAATCAGTTGCCTACCGCTTCATATGTGATATGGAAAGGGAAGAGCCCATATCTTAAGTTGGTTAAGATTGGGGGTTGTCCGGGTTATGTCTAAAAGCATAATCCGGACAAGCTCGAGGCAAGATCTGTTATGTAGAACTGGAAAGGTTCCAGCTATACAAAACTGCAGCTGATGATTTGACAGAACCAAAGGATTCAATAGTTACCAACGAACCTCGGCCTCTCCGCCGATCTAGTAGGGTTCCTCACCCACCTGAGAGATACTTCGGTTTCTCGATGATAGTGGGAGCGAGGATTGCATCATGAGATGATGACCCAACTAGTTTCGAGCTGGCCATCTGGAGTGGGACTCTGTAAGAATGGCTGGATGCTTAGCGATCTGAGATGGAATCCATGTACACCAACAAAGTATGGACTTTGGTTGCTATATCTGAAGGGTTAAATCCCCATCAGGAGTAAGTATATCTTGAGAAGATTACTTGGTGTAGATGGAAAAGTTGAGACTTTCAAAGCTAGACTTGTTAAAGGTTTGCATCATTGACCAGGTGTGGATCATGAGGAAATCTTTTTCTAAGGAGCTATGCTTAAGTCCATCCAGATCCTACTTACCACGGCTACATACCATGACTGCGATATCTGGTGGTTGGGTGTCATGACAGCTTTTCTAAATGATGTTTTAGAATAGAGCGTCTATAAGTACACAGCCAGAGTGCCTCATAGACAGTGGGAACAGCGGAAACGTGTGCAAGATGTTTTATGTGATAAAGCAGGCATCGCGGAGTTGGAACATCTGCTTTGATGGATAAGTCAAAGAGTTTGACATCATCAAAATGGTAGATGAACCTTGTATAAACAAAAAGGTATGTAGTGAGTATGGTGGTGATCCTCGTAGAGTACGTGGATGTCATGCTCTTGATAAGAAAGGAGTTTCCTATGCTACGCTCGGTCAATCTCCGTTTATCACAATGATTCTCCATATAGGATAAAAATGATACCTCCTAAATCCTGGGTTTTAGATCTATGAGATAGATCTAATTGGATGTTAGGATTCTCACTAGTTGTAGTGAGACGGTATCAACCGATCCTAGGGAGAATCACTGGAAGGGTTCCAGAGTGATAAGGACGACTGAAAGTCAGTCACAGGCATTGTCTTTACCCTCAGTAAAGGGACGGTATGTTGTAAGAGTTCCAAGCTAGATACCGTGGCATACTAGACGATAAAGGCTCGATACATCGCTACTTAAGATGCTACCAAAGAGACAGTCTGGATGTATATTAGTTCATGAGATGAACTTCCTTCCTCCCATTGTGTGACAATGGAGTTGTGGCTTATGCCAAGGAACACCCGTCCCATCAGTGATCCAGACATATTCTAAGGCAGTGTCACCTGATCATGGAGATGGTTGATCTCCAGGGTGATCGAGGTTAGGAGAGTAGACTCAGAGGACAACACGGCGGATCCACTCACAAAGGCCTTTTCCTAGAGAGAGACTTTTATGGGATGGTTGAGTATGAGATACTACAACTACTGCTATCAGATGGCCCTAGTGCAAGTGGGAGATTGTTAGTTATATATATGCCCTAGAGGCCATTACTATACATAGGATGTATATTGTAGTGGATGCTTGGACATATATAGGGAGGACTTTCTTGCTCGACATGATAGTATGCTATCTGGTTACTCTTTACCTTAACGTGTATACTGATTGTCTCTCTGTTACATGTTGGTAAAGCCCTTAGGATGTGTACTTGACTACCTGGACTATGATGCGGATCATACTAGTGGGGACAGGGTAGTCCATAAGTACATCCTTCAAGGTCCCTAGTCGTGGGTGTATCGAGACAGGGCATCGATATACCAGAGTAGACTAGCGTATACCTTCTCGACCCATACAGATGGGCGATGGATGATCCCATATCCATTGGTGTTTGACATCAGAGATGATATACGGGTGCTTAGTGGAGACTGGGTACACTGGACGGACTCGCCGAGAACTCCCAGATGGTATTATACCTTACGTCAGATGGCAGTTCTCTGGTGACACTGGTACAGAGTAGTCTGTTGACCCGAGATCGTCATAGAGTCTTGTGTGGTTCCCACTGTGCTTTGATTTCCACCTTACCACATCCAAGAGGGCGTGCAAAATGGTGGCTTTTGGGTACAGTCCCGAATCACATGGAGGCAATGAGCGATAGGAGGGGATTCGTCTCTCCCGGTATAGGGAGTTGATGTTGCGCTGTGTTCGATTGGCTATAACCGGAAATCCCTGGCCAGGGTTGCTGAGATTTACTGGTAAGTGTTACCAGTAGTTTCTCAAATAGTTATAGACCTCATATCGACACGACTTATCGAGCTATTGGGGTCTGACGTTTACCACCCCTAGGCAAGATATGCGACATATCAGACGATCAGACCGGACTGTACGGTAAGTGTTACTGATTGGATTCACAGGAGTGTGAGCGGGCTTGCTCGTCGTTCTTCTGATCGCTCAATACCCGGGTGGCCGTTACGTTTCACAGACCGCTTGCGGCTTGTGGGTGTTTGATATGATCATCATCTGCTGCCGGCGTATTGACGAGTCTTTAGAGTCCTACACAGAGGTTTCCTGGCCTAAGCGAAACGAAATAGGAGCGCATATGAGATATGTGCGGGACCGAGAATAATGCGTGTATGTGATACCGTATTTCATTCTCGCGATGAATGTGTCGAATGGTTGTATGCGATATAACCTAGTTATCGAATCAAGGATTGATTCGATAAGCCGATACATTGGATACTAGCCGGTTATATGCGACATGACCGGATCATTGAATCAAGTGTTGATTTAATGATTTAATGTATAATTATATATTTGATATATTACTTTGCATTAACTAGTATTTGTTCACTTTAAAAGGATTTTCTCACTTGATGTACACAAGTTGTATATGTGATATACTTTTGTGCACTTGTTTGTATCATGTTTGATGATACATGCTCACTTGGGTTTATGTAAAGAATTGAACCATGGTTAAGTTAATGATTAGGGTTTTGGTTTATTTAATTACTTATCTATTTATTTATAATTCTTATTTTAGAAAAGATAAAGAGAAAAGAATGGTTGCTAGTTTTGTTTTTCTTTGAAGCTTCTTGAAGCTTTGAACAAGTCCACCATTCTTGTCTCTTCCTTAACCCTAACCATTCAAGTTAACCATAGTCTATTCTCTACACCTAACTAAGGTTGCCAAATGATAAGTATTCATTTGTTTTTCTTTTTAAATATACTTATCATAATATTCCTTCTTCTTCTTCTTCATCATCAACATGAAGAAAGCTTGCTCCATCAATGGCAACTTGAGCTAATGAGTGAGAAATCCAATTCTAAAGTGAACCCACCTCCTATTTCTTCATCCTCGACCTCTTGCCAAGTAGTATAGGGTGTTTCCTTCACAAGTTTTCAAGGCTTGGTGAAGTTGGAGCTTGATCTTGTGATGCCTCGACGTAGATCATCTTCGGCATCGAACCGACGACCAAGCCCGCCCATTTCTCCGATGAAGCCGATGCTAGAGTCATGGATTTGATTTGGACAGTGGAGGGACCTCATCATGGAGCTATGGAGGTGGAGAACCGGATCTACAAAGGTTGTATTTCCGTTTACCATTTAGTTAAGTTGTTAACTAGTTTCTCTTTTCGCCTAAAATTCTAGTTAACGATCCGTATTAGGGTTTCTCGGCACCCGTAAAATTTGAAATTGGCATGGTTGATGCCTTGTGAGACCTCATTAGCGTGCCTAGGAACCCTACACTAACTAGTATTTATCTGCTTATGCATATGATGCAGATTGGATTAGGGTAGTCGTGCGACCTTGTTGACTTCCGTCAAGGGTCGTGCGGGTGGGTTTAATTCAATCAAGAAATGACGGGTTGAACTTGACTAGTAACCTATGGTTTGTTGACCTCCGTCAAGGTCATAGGGTGCTAGGGGCAAAATTATCGGGAATTTCAAGTGTTGAAATTTGCAATGAGATTGCATACCTTCTATGAGATAGTTGGATCCCGATACCCGCTGCGAGTAATTGTTACTCCTAGGAGAGTTTTACACATTACAATTAGACGATCAAGTTGGTGTCTAGAAAGGTGTCAACGGGGTTACGCCTCTGGGAAAATGAGGTTTACTGTAATTAGGTCCGTGCAAAAGCACGGGGAACCTCCCTCAAAGTACCGACACTAGCCTGGCTGAAAGATTGGCAAACTTGTAGCGTGTAATTAATCCCGGCTAGTCTTTCCTTTTAGGGTTTGAAGGAAGATTTGATAAAAACAGTGGGAGCCATCCTGATTAGATAAAATAATAACCAATCTGATCTTGTAAGAGCGCACGCAGAGTGTTTTCTTCTCTCTCCCTCCAGGTAGCGACCATATCACGCCTTAATCAAGATAATAATACGGATGTATTGACCGAACCCGCTTGTTATACTGAGCTTGGGAACGTTGGTCCCGCTCCAACTTATAATTGTTATAAGACAGAGCAGGAAATAGGCGAATACCAGAATTCCTATGCCGCCCAAACGAAGAAAGTTCATGTGATGCATCTCCTTCGGGTGTGTTCATTATAAAGAACTGTTTCTCTGTATCCTCTACGTCCTGGATATTTGATACCGGATCAGGATCCCAGATATGTAATCTGTTACATAGGGCTACAGAAAGGTAGAGAACTGAGAATGGGTGATAAGTTTCATTAGGCAGAAAACGGTGCAAGTGTTGCAGCCAAGTCTGTTGGTCACTGTCACCCTGTATTCCAAATACATTGATTCTGAACAAATGCTATTAGATACCGAACCTGATATACAAAATCATATCAATCTCTTTATTAGTAAAGAAATGATAAAATTTTGTATTGTTGGATAATGTTTTGAACATTTCCTATATCAAAAGTTGATCGGTTCAGGCACGTTATCTAAAAGCATTGAAGCTCTAAATCAAACTACAGTTTTTAGTATACGGAACACACACAAGAGGAAGAGTTCAGAAATGAACGATTCCTTCTTGAGGTATTGTAGACTAGGTTATATCAATGTGACCTGACTAGCTTAAGTTACATTTTAGATGCATATTTAAATCAGTTTGAATTTACATCTTGTGAAACTTGCCAGTCATGTCACAGAGATAAAATGACCATAGCTCTGTTTATTGGAAACAGAGAAAGAGTTAGTGAACTCTTGGGACTGATACATAGTGATGTATGCAAGGTCCCCTGTCTACACATGCCAAGACCGGTTCTTTGTACTTCATTACATTCTCTGATAATCTCTCAAGATTCAGTCATATGTTCCTGTTGAAACATAAGTCCGAAGCTTTTAAGATATTCACAGAATATAAGTTAGAAGTAGAGAACCAAAAACCGGGTATAAGTATTATGTCCCATGATAAGATCAAGGAGGAGAATACTTGTGCATGGAATTCTTGGACTATTCTAAAGGAAAATGAGATTCTCTCTCAGTATTACTCCTCTGAATACACCACAGCACAACGGTGTATCAGGGCGGAGCAATCGCACCCTATATGATAAGGTGTGCTCTATGATGAGTACTACTGAGTTACCTATTTCCTTTTGGGAGTTATGCACTTATAAAGTTGCATACCTATTGAATAGGGTTCCAATCAAATCAGTTGCCCACCGCTTCATATGTGATATGGAAAGGGAAGAGCCCATATCTTAAGTTGGTTAAGATTTTGGGTTGTCCGGGCTATGTCTAAAAGTATAATCCGGACAAGCTCGAGGCAAGGTCTGTTATGTAGAACTGGAAAGGTTCCAGATATACAAACTGCAGCTGATGATTTGGAAGAACCAAAGGATTCAATAGTTACCAACGAACCTCAGCCTCTCTGCCGATCTAGTAGGGATCCTCACCCACCTGAGAGATACTTCCGTTTCTCTATGACAGTGGGAGCGAGGATTGCGTCATGAGATGATGACCCAACTAGTTTCGAGCTGGCCATCAGGAGTGGGACTCTGTAAGAATGGCTCGATGCTTAGCGATCTGAGATGGAATCCTTATACACCAACAAAGTATGGACTATGGATGCTTAATCTGAAGGGTATAATCCCCATCAGGAGCAAGTATATCTTGAGAAGATTACTTGGTGTACATGGAAAAGTTAAGACTCTCAAAGCTAGACTTGTTAAAGGTTTGCATCATTGACCAGGTATGGATGATGATGAAACCTTTTCTGGGGCTATGCTTAAGTCCATCCAGATCCTACTTGCCACGGCTACATACCATGACTACGATATCTGGCGGTTGGGTGCCATGACTGCTTTTCTAAGTGAAGTTTTAGAAGAGTGCGTCTATAAGTACAAAGTCAGAGGGCCTCGTAGACAGTGGGAGCAGCGGAAACGCGAGCAAGATGTTTTATGTGATAAAGCAGGCATCGCGGAGTTGGAACGTCTGTTTTGATATGTTAGTCAAAGAGTTTGACATCATCAAAATGGTAGATGAACCTTGTATATACAAAAAGGTAGTAGGGAGTATGGTAGTGATCCTCGTAGAGTACGTGGATGACATACTCTTGATAGGGAAGGAGTTTCCTATGCTACGCTCGGTCAATCTCCGCTTATCACAAGGATTCTCCATATAGGATCAAAGTGATACCTCCTAAATCCTGAGTTTTCATCTATGAGACAGAGGTAATTGGATGCTAGGATTCTCACTAGTTGTAGTGAGATGGTATCAATCGATCCTGGGGAGAATCACTGGAAAGGTTCCAGGGTGATAAGGACGACTGAAAGTCAGTCACAGGCATTGTCTTTACCCTCAGTAAAGGGACGGTATGTTGGAAGAGTTCTAAGCTAGATACCGTTGCAAACTAGACGATAAAGGTTGGATACATCGCTACTTAAGATGCTACCAAAGAGTCAGTCTGGATGTATATTAGTTCAGGAGATGAACTTCGTTCCTCCCATTGTGTGACAATGGAGTTGTGGCTTATGCCAAGGAATGTCCGTCCCATCAGTGATCCAGACATATTCTAAGGCAGTATCACCCGATCATGGAGATGGTTGATCTCCAGGGTGATCGAGGTTAGGAGAGCAGACTCAGAGGACAACACGGCGGATCCACTCACGAAGGCCTATTCCCAGAGAGAGACTTTTATGGGATGGTTGAGTATGAGATACTACAACCTCTGCTACCAGATGGCCCTAGTGCAAGTGGGATATTGTTAGTTATATGTATGCCCTAGAGGCCATTACTATACATAGGATGTATATTGTAGTGGATGCTTGGACATATATAGGGAGGACTTTCTTGCTCGACATGATAGTATGCTATCTGGTTGCTCATTATCTTAACGTGTATACTGATTGTCTCTTTGTTACATGTTGGTAAAGCCCTTAGGATGTGTACATGACTACCTGGACTATGATGCAGATCATACTAGTGGGGACATGGTAGTCCATAAGTACATCCTTCAAGGTCCCTAGTCGTGGGTGTATCGAGACGGGGCATCGATATACTAGAGTAGACTAGCGTATACCTTCTCGGCCCATACAGATGGGCGATGGATGATCCCATATCCATTGGTGTTTGACATCAGAGATGATATACGGGTGCTCAGTGGAGACTGGATACACTGGACGGACTCGCCGAGAACTCCCAGATGGTATTATACCTTACGTCAGATGGCAGTTCTCTGGTGACACTGGTACAGATTAGTCTGTAGACCCGAGATCGTCATAGAGTCTTGTGTGATTCCCACTGTGCTTTGATTTCCACCTTACCACATACAAGAGGGCGTGCAAAACGGTGGTTTTTGGGTACAGTCCCGAATTACATGGAGGCAATGAGCGATAGGAGGGGATTCGTCTCTTCCGGTATAGGGAGTTGATGTTGCACTGTGTTCAATTGGCTATAACCAGAAATCCCTGGCCAGGGTTGCTGAGATTTACTGGTAAGTGTTACCAGTAGTTTCTCAAACTGTTATAGACCTCATATCGACACGACTTATCGAGCTACTGGGGTCTGACGTTTACTACCCCTAGGCAAGATATGCGACATATCATACGATCAGACTGGACTGTACGGTAAGTGTTACTGGTTGGATTCACAGGAGTGTGAGCGGGCTTGCGCGTCGATCTTCTGATCGCTCAATACCCGGGTGGCCGTTACGTTTAGCAGACCGCTTGCGGCTTGTGGGTGCTTGATATGATCATCATCTGCTGCCGGCGTATTGACGAGTCTTTAGAGTCCTACACAGAGGTTTCCTGGCTCAAGCGAAACGAAATAGGAGCGCATATGAGATATGTGCGGTACCGAGAATAATACCAGTATATGATACTGTATTCGATTCTCGTGATCTGTGATATTGATCGGTTATATGCTTTATAGCCGGGTTTGTAGGGTTCCTAGGCACTCTAGTGAGGTCTCCCAAGCCATCAACCATGGCAATTTCAAAAATTATGGTGCCTACAAACCCTAAACTACGGATTGATAACTAGATGTCTAGGCGAACATTGAACTAGTTAACACTTAACTAATGAGAAAACGGAAATACAACCTTTGTAGATCCGGTGCTCCACCTCCATAGCTCCGCAACGAAGTCCTCTCCGCTGTCCAAGTCAAATCCGGGCTCTAGGATCGGCTTCGTCGGAGAATGGGCAAGCTAGGTCGTCGATGTCCATGCCGAAGATGATCTACGTCGAGGCATCGCTAAATCAAGCTCCGACTTCACCAAGTCAAGAAACTTGTGAAGTAAACACACTCTACTACTTGGCAAGAGGTAGAGGATGAAGAAATGGGAAGTGGGTTAACTTTAGAATTGGATTTCTCACTCAAATTCATCAATCACCATTGATGAGGTAAGCTTTTCTTCACTTGAAGCAACGAAGAAGAAGAAGAAATGTTATGATAAGTTATTATAAAAAGAAAAGAATAATCCAATCTTTATCATAACTTAACCATGGTTATGTGTAGAGATTGAACTAGGGTTAAATCAAATGGTTAGGTTAAGCATGAGATAAGAATGGTGGACAAAGTCAAAGGTTCATGAATCTTCAACTACAAAACAAAGAAAGCCACCATTCTTCTCATTTCTTTTTCCAAAAAGAAAATAAATAAATAAATAAATAAATAGATATGAAAAACAAAACCCTAACCATTTGAATAACCATGGTTTAATCTTTACACAAACTCAAGTTAGCATGCATCATCAAACATGATACATACAAGTGCACAAAAACATATCGCATATGCAATGCGTACGAACCAAGTGAGAAAATCCGTCTAAAGTGAACCGATACTAGTTAATGCAAAGTAATATATCAAATATATAATTATACATTAAATCATTAAATCAACACTTGATTCAATGATCCGGTCATGCGCACATAACCGACTGGTATCATTAGTAAAATCTTATCGAATCAACACTTGATCCGATAACCCGGCTATATCGCATATAACCGATCAATGTCACATCACGAGAATCGAATATAGTATCACATACTCGTATTATTCTCGGTCCCGCACATATCTCATATGCGCTCCTATTTCGTTTCGCTTGAGCCAGGAAACCTCTGTGTAGGACTCTAAAGACTCGTCAATACGCCGGCAGCAGATGATGATCATATCAAACACCCACAAGCCGCAAGCGGTCTGCTAAACATAACGGCCACCCGGGTATTGAGCGATCTGAAGATCGACGAGCAAGCCCGCTCACACACCAGTGAATCCGACCAGTAACACTACCGTACAGTCCGGTCTGATCGTCTGATCTGTCGCGTATCTAGCCTAGGGGTGGTATACGTCAGACCCCAATAGCTCAATAAGTTGTGTCGATATGAGGTCTATAACAATTCGAGAAACTACTGGTAACACTTACCAGTAAATCTCAGCAACCCTGGCCAGGGATTTCCTGTTATAGCCAATCGAACACAGCGCAACATCTACCCCCTATACCGGGAGAGACGAATCCCCTCCTATCGCTCATTGCCTCCATGTGACTCGGGACTGTACCCAAAAACCGCCGTTTTGCACGCCCTCTTGGACGTGGTAAGATGGAAATCAAAGCACAGTGGGAACCACACAAGACTCTATGACGATCTCGGGTCAACAGACTACTCTGTACCAGTGTCACCAGAGAACTGCCATCTGACGTGAGGTATAATACCATCTGGGAGTTCTCGGCGAGTCCGTCCAGTGTACCCAGTCTCTACTGAGCACCCGTATATCATCTCTGATGTCAAACACCAATGGATATGGGATCATCCATCGCCCATCTGTATGGGTCGAGAAGGTACACGCTAGTCTACTCTGGTATATCGATGTCCCGTCTCGATACACCCACGACTAGGGACTTTGAAGGATGTACTTATGGACTACCATGTCCCCACTAGTATGATCCGCATCATAGTCCAGGTAGTCAAGTACAGATCCTAAGGGCTTTACCAACATGTAACAGAGAGACAAACAGTATACACGTTAAGGTAAAGTGTAACCAGATAGCATACTATCATGTCGAGCAAGAAAGTCCTCCCTATATATGTCCCAGCATCCACTACAATATACATCCAATGTACAGTAATGGCCTCTAGGGCATACATATAACTAACAATCTCCCACTTGCACTAGGGCCATCTGTAGCAGTGGTTGTAGTATCTCATACTCAACCATCCCATAAAAGTCTCTCTCTGGGAACAGGCCTTTGTGAGTGGATCCGCTGTATTGTCATCAGAATCTACTCTCCTTACCTCGATCTCCCTGGAGATCAACTATCTCCATGATCAGGCGATGCTGCCTTAGAATAAGTCTGGATCACTGATGGGACCGGCGTTCCTCGGCATGAGCCACAACTCCATTGTCTCACAATGGTAGGAACGTAGTTCATCTCATGAACTGATATACACCCAAACATCCTCTTTGGTAGCATCTTAAGTAGCGATGTATCATGCCTTTATCGTTTAGTATGTCACGGTATCTAGCTTGGAACTCTTCCAACATACCGTCCCTTTACTGAGGGTAAAGACAATGCCTGCGACTGACACTCAGTCGTCTTTATCACCCTGGAACACTTCCAGTGATTCTCCTCAGGATCGATTGACACCATCTCACTACATCTAGTGAGTATCCTAACATCCATTTAGATCTATCTTATAGATCCAAAACCCAGGATTTAGTAGGTATCATTTTGATCCTATATGGAGAATCATAGTGATAAGCGGAGATTGATCGAGCGTAACATAGGAAACTCCTTCCCTATCAAGAGTATGTCATCCACGTACTCTACGAGGATCGTCACCATACTCCCTACTACCTTTTTGTTTATACAAGGTTCATCTACCATTTTGATGATGTCAACTTCTTTGACTAATACATCAAAACAGATGTTCCAACTCCGCGATGCCTGCTTTATCCTATAAAGCATCTTGCACACGTTTCCGCTGCTCCCACTGTCTACGAAGCCCTCTGGCTGTGTACTTATAGACACACTCTTCTAAATCATCATTTAGAAAAGCAGTCAAGACACCCAACCACCAGATATCGCAGTCATGGTATGTAGCCGTGGCAAGTAGGATCTGGATGGACTTAAGCATAGTTATTGGAAAAGGTTTCATCATTATCCACGCCTGGTCGATGACGAATACCTTTAACAAGTCTAGCTTTGAAAGTCTCAACTTTTCCATGTACACCAAGTAATCTTCTCAAGATATACCTGCTCCTGATGGGGATTTAACCCTTCAGATATTGCAACCAAAGTCCATACTTTGTTGGTGTACATGGATTCCATCTCAGATTACTAAGCATCCAGCCATTCTTACAGAGTCTTACTCCTGATGGCCAGCTCGAAACTAGTTGGGTCATCATCTCATGATGTAATCCTCGCTCCCACTGTCACAGAGAAACCGAAGTATCTCTCAGGTGGGTGAGGAACCCTACTAGATCGGCGGAGAGGCTGAGGTTCGTTGGTTTCTATTGAATCCTCTGGTTGTACCAAATCATCAGCTACAGTTTGTATAGCTAGAAAATTTCCAGTTCTACATAACTGACTTTGCCTCGAGCTTGTCCGGATTTTGCTTTTAGACATAGGCCGGACAATCCCAAATCTTAACTAGCTTAAGACATGGGTTCTTCCCATTCCATATCACATATGAAGTGGTAGGCAACTGATTTGATTGGAACCCTATTCAATAGGTATGCAACTTCGTAAGTGCATAACTCCCAAAAGGAAATAGGTAATTCAGTAGTACTCATCATAGAGCACACCTTATCATATAGGGTGTGATTGCTCCGCCCTGATATACCATCGTGCTATGGTGTATACAGAGGATTAATGCTGAGAGAGAATCTCTTTCTCCTTTAGAATAGTCCAGGAATTCCATGCACAAGTATTCTCCTCCCTGATCTCATCATAGGACATAATACTTATACCCGTATTTTTGGTTCTCTACTTCTAACTTATATTCTGTGAATATCTCAAAAGGTTCGGACTTGTATTTCAACAGGAACATATGTCTGAATCTTGAGAGATTATCAGAGAATGTAATGAAGTACAAAGAACCGGTCTTGGCATGTGTAGACTGGGGACCTACATACATCAACATGTATCATCCCAAGAGTTCACTAACTCTTTCTCTGTTTCCAATAAACGGAGCTATGGTCATCTTATCTTTGTGACATGACTGGCGAGTTTCACAAGATGTAAATTCAAACTGATTTAAATATACATCTATATGTAACTCTAGCCAGTCGGGTCGCATTGATCTGACCTAGTCTACAATACCTCAAGAAGGATTCGTTCATGTCTGAACTCTTCCTCTTGTGTGTGTTTCATATACTAAGAACTGTAGTTTGATTTAGAACATTAATGCTTTTAGATAACGTGCCTGAACCGATCAACTTTTGATATAGGAAATGTTCAAAACATTATCCAACAATACAAAATTATATCCTTTCTTTACTAATAAAGTGTAGGGTTCCTAGGCACTCTCAAGAGGTCTCACAAGGCATCAACCATGCCAAATTAAAATTTTAGCGGTGCCGGGAAACCCTAATACGGATCGTTTGCTAGATTTCTAGGCGAAAAAGCTAACTAGTTAACAATTAACTAAGAGATACGGAAATACAACCTTTGTAGATCCGGTGCTCCACCTCCACGGCTCCGCAACGAGGTCCTCTCCGCTGTCCAAATCAAATCCGGGCTCTAGAGTCGGCTTCGTCGGAGAAAAAGGGAGCTAGGTCGTCGATGTCCATGCCGAAGATGATCTACGTCGAGGCATCGCTAGATCAAGCTCACAACTTCACCAAGTCAAGAAACTTGTGAAGTAAACACACTCTACTACTTGGCAAGAGGTAGAGGATGAAGAAATAGGAAGTGGGTAGACTTTAGTTTTGGATTTCTCACTCATTTCCATCAATCACCATTGATGGAGCTTGCTTTTTCTTCATTTGAAGAATGAAGAAGATGAAGAAGAATATTATGATAAGTTAATTGAAAAAGAAAAGAAAATGAATTCTTATCATAATGTTAACTAGAGTCAAGTGTAGAGAATGAATCATGGTTAGTGGGAATGGTTAGGGTTAAGGATGAGATAAGAATGGTTGACTTGATCAAAGTTTCATGAAGCTTCAACTAAACTCCAAATTAAGCCACCATTCTTTTCTCCTCTTTTCCAAAATGAATAAACAAATAAATAAATGAATAAATAAAGGAAATGAAACCCTAACAATTCTTTTAACCATGGTTTAATTCTTTGCACTTAACTAAGTAAACATGTATCATCAAACATGATACAATCAAATGCACAAAATCATATCGCATATGTAATGGGCACACCCGAGTGAGAAAATCCATTTAAAGTGAACCGATACTAGTTAATGCAAAGTAATATATCAAATATATAATTATGCATCAAATCATTAAATCAACACTTGATTTAACGATCCGGTCATATCGCATATAACCGACTAATATCAACAGTAACAACTTATCGAATCAACACTTGATCCGATAACCCGGCTATATCGCATATAACCGATCAATGTCACATCGCGAGAATCGAATACAGTATCACATACCGTATTATTCTCGGTCCCGTACATATCTCATATGCGCTCCTATTTCGTTTCGCTTGAGCCAGGAAACCTCTGTGTAGGACTCTAAAGACTCGTCAATACGCCGGCAGCAGATGATGATCATATCAAACACCCACAAGCCGCAAGCGGTCTGCTAAACGTAACGGCCACCCGGGTATTGAGCGATCTGAAGATCGACGAGCAAGCCCGCTCACACTCCAGTGAATCCGACCAGTAACACTACCGTACAGTCCGGTCTGATCGTCTGATCTGTCGCATATCTCGCCTAGGGGTGGTAAACGTCAGACCCCAATAGCTCGATAAGTCGTGTCGATATGAGGTCTATAACTGTTCGAGAAACTACTAGTAACGCTTACCAGTAAATCTCAGCAACCCTGGCCAGGGATTTCCTGTTATAGCCAATCGAACACAGCACAACATCAACCCCCTATACCGGGAGAGACGAATCCCCTCCTATCGCTCATTGCCTCCATGTGACTCGGGACTGTACCCAAAAACCACCATTTTGCACGCCCTCTTGGACGTGGTAAGATGGAAATCAAAGCACAGTGGGAACCACACAAGACTCTATGACGATCTCGGGTCAACAGACTACTCTGTACCAGTGTCACCAGAGAACTGCCATCTGACGTGAGGTATAATACCATCTGGGAGTTCTCGGCGAGTCCGTCCAGTGTACCCAGTCTCTACTGAGCACCCGTATATCATCTCTGATGTCAAACACCAATGGATATGGGATCATCCATCGCCCATCTGTATGGGTCGAGAAGGTATACGCTAGTCTACTCTGGTATATCGATGCCCCGTCTCGATACACCCACGACTAGGGACTTTGAAGGATGTACTTATGGACTACCATGTCCCCACTAGTATGATCCGCATCATAGTCCAGGTAGTCAAGCACACATCCTAAGGGCTTTACCAACATGTAACAGAGAGACAATCAGTATACACGTTAAGGTAAAGTGTAACCAGATAGCATACTATCATGTCGAGCAAGAAAGTCCTCCCTATATACGTCCTAGCATCCACTACAATATACATCCAATGTACAGTAATGGCCTCTAGGGCATACATATAACTAACAATCTCCCACTTGCACTAGGGCCATCTGTAGCAGTGGTTGTAGTATCTCATACTCAACCATCCCATAAAAGTCTCTCTCTGGGAATAGGCCTTTGTGAGTGGATCCGCTGTGTTGTCCTCTGAGTCTACTCTCCTAACCTCGATCACCCTGGAGATCAACCATCTCCATGATCAGGTGATACTGCCTTAGAATATGTCTGGATTACTGATGGGACGGACGTTCCTTGGCATAAGCCACAACTCCATTGTCACACAATGGGAGGAACATAGTTCATCTCATGAACCAATATACACCCAAACAGCCTCTTTGGTAGCATCTTAAGTAGCGATGTATCGTGCCTTTATCGTCTAGTATGTCACGGTATCTAGCTTGGAACTCTTCCAACATACCGTCCCTTTACTGAGGGTAAAGACAATGCCTGCGACTGACACTCAGTCGTCATTATCACCCTGGAACCCTTCCAGTGATTCTCCCCAGGATCGGTTGATACCGTCTCACTACATCTAGTGAGAATTCTAACATCCATTTAGATCTATCTCATAGATCCAAAACCCAGGATTTAGTAGGAATCATTTTGATCCTATTGAAGAATCTTTGTGATAAGCGGAGATTGATCGAGCGTAGCATAAGAAACTCCTTCCCTATCAAGAGTATGTCATCCACGTACTCTACGAGGATCGTCACAATACTCCCTACTACCTTTTTGTTTATACAAGGTTCATCTACCATTTTGATGATGTCAACTTCTTTGACTAATCCATCAAAACAGATGTTCCAACTCCGCGATGCCTGCTTTATCCTATAAAGCATCTTGCACACGTTTCCGCTGCTCCCACTGTCTACGAAGTTCTCTGGCTGTGTACTTATAGACGCACTCTTCTAAAACATCATTTAGAAAAGCAGTCATGACACCCAACCACCAGATATCGTAGTCATGGTATGTAGCCGTGACAAGTAGGATCTGGATGGACTTAAGCATAGATACTGGAAAAGGTTTCATCATTATCCACGCCTGGTCAATGACGAAAACCTTTAACTAGTCTAGCTTTGAAAGTCTCAACTTTTCCATCTACACCAAGTAATCTTCTCAAGATATACTTGCTCCTGATGGGGATTTAACCCTTCAGATATAGCAACTAAAGTCCATACTTTGTTGGTGTACATGGATTCCATCTCAGATCGCAAAGCATCCAGCCATTCTTACAGAGTCTCACTCCTGATGGCCAGCTCGAAACTAGTTGGGTCATCATCTCATGATGCATTCCTCGCTCCCACTGTCATAGAGAAACCGAAGTATCTCTCAGGTGGGTGAGGAACCCTACTAGATCGGCGGAGAGGCTGAGGTTCGTTGGAATCTACTGAATCTTTTGGTTCTATCAAATCATGTGCTGTAGTTTGTATAGCTGGAACATTTCCAGTTCTACATTACAGACCTTGCCTCGAGCTTGTCCGGATTTTGCTTTTAGACATAGGCCGGACAACCCCAAATCTTAACTGGCTTAAGACATGGGCTCTTCCCATTCCATATCTTATATGGAGTGGTAGGCAACTGATTTGATTCGAGCCGTATTCAATAGGTATGCAGCTTCTCAAGTGCATAACTCCCAAAAGGAAAAAGGTAACTCAGTAGTACTCATCATAGAGCACACCTTATCATATAGGGTGTGATTGCTCCACCCCGATATACCATCGTGCTATGGTGTATACGGAGGAGTAATGCTGAGAGAGAATCTCATTCTCCTTTAGAATAGTCCTGGAATTCTGTGCTCAAGTATTCTCCTCCTTGATCACATCAAAGGTCATAATACTTATACCCGTATTAGTTCTCTACTTCTAACTTATATTCCGTGAATATCTCAAAAGGTTCGGACTTGTGTTTCAACAGGAACATAGGTTTGAATCTAAAGAGATCATCAGAGAACATAATGAAGTATAAAGAACCAGTCTTGGCATGTGTAGACAGAGGACCTACATACATCAACATGTATTATCCCAAGAGTTCACTAACTCTTTCTCTGTTTCCAATAAACAGAGCTAGTGTCATTATATCTTTGTGACATGACTGGCGAGTTTCACAAGATGTAAGTTCAAACTAATTTAAATATGCATCTTTATGTAACTCTAGCCAGTCGGGTCGCATTGATCTGACCTAGTCTACAATACCTCAAGAAGGATTCGTTCAATTCTGAACTCTTCCTCTTGTGTGTGATCCGTATACTAAGAACTGTAGTTTGATTTAGAACATCAACGCTTTTAGATAACGTGCCTGAACCGATCAACTTTTGATATAGGAAATGTTCAAAACATTATCCAACAATACAAAATTTTATCATTTCTTTACTTATAAAGAGACAGATATGATTTTGTATATCAGGTTCGGTATCTAATAACATTCGTTCAGAATCAATGTATCGGTAATACAGGGTGACAGTGACCGACAGACTTGGCTGCAACACTTGCCCCGTTTTCTGCCTCATGAAACTTATCACCCGTTCTCAGTTCTTTACCTTTCTGTAGCCCTATGTAACTGATTACATATCTTGGATCCTAATCCGGTATCATATACCCAGGACGTAAAGGATACTGAGAAACAGTTCTGTATATTGAACACACCCGAAGATGATGCATCAGCATGCACTCTCTTCGTTTGGGCGGCACGGGAAATCTGGTATTCCCCAATTTCCTGCTCTGTCTTATAACAATTATAAGTTGGAGCGGGACCAACGTTCCCCAGCTTAGTATAACAAGCGGGTTCGGTCAATAATCCGTTTTATTATCTTGATTAAGGCGTGATATGGTCGCTACCAGGAGAGAGAGAGAAGAAAACACTCAGCGTGCGCTCTTTCAAGAATAGATTGGTTATTATTTTATCTAATCAGGATGGCTCCCACTGCTTTTTATCAAATCTTTCTTCAAACCCTAAAAGGAAAGACTAGCCGGGATTAATTACACACTACAAGTTCGCCAATCTTTCAGCCAGGCCAGTGTCGGTACTTTGAGGGAGGTCCCCCGTGCTTTCGCACGAACCTAATTAATGTAAACCTCGTTTTCCCAGAGGCATAACCTCGTTAACACCTTTCTAGACACCTACTTGATCGGCTAATTGTAATCTGTAAAACTCTCCCAGGAGTAACTCTTACTCGCAGCGGGTATCGGGATCCAACTATCTCATAGAAGGTATGCAGTCTCATTGCAAATTTCAACACTTGAAATTCCCGATAATCTTTTGCCCCTAACGTGCTATGACCTTGACGAAAGCCAACAAACCATAGCCCGCTAGTCAAGTTCAACCCGTACATTTCTTGATCGAATTAAACCCACCTGCACGACCCTTGACGAAAGCCAACAAAGCCGCACGACTACCCTAATCCAATCGCATCGTATGCTGGCAGATAAGCAGCATATAGCTACCGCACACTGCACCTTGACGAAAGCCAACAAATGCAGCACGAATACTATATACAACTTATCTGAAATGACGGAGGGCTACGACAGGTTTTTCTGAAAACCTATTGCGTAATGAACTTGATATCGTTGTAGAATCAAATGATTTTAAAATGGAGTGCTTTTGAGGCTTTTCTAGTTTTGCTAAAGGAGTCACTCCCGGTGAAGGGATCGTCGGTCCTTTCCTCGTCGAATGAGGTGCGGGATATATCATATATATCACTGTGCAAAGCAAAAACTCTTAAAAGCAATCAAAAGACAAACCGAATTTGTAGCATCTGCCAGTTATTGCTAAAGGAGTCACTCCCGGTGAAGGGATCTCGGTCCTTTCCTCATCGAATAAGGTGGAGGATATATCACATATACCGCTGTGCAAAGCATGAACTGTAGCTACCTGTTTTATTTTGAAATTCGATTCTACAACATCTTAGGTTTCTTTTATTTCATTAATCACATTAATGAAGTCCCATCATTTAAGTACCTAATCATCACAGATAAATACGACGTACACTTATGCCATCCGCATTCGCCTCGATGTCCCCTCGTGCACCGTTAGGTTAGGTAACTAACGGCAGAGCGGGGCAGGGCTAGCGCGGGTGTAAAACATAAGTAACGCCTATATAATATATCATATATACTATATACTGTATCTATCACAGAACATCACATGATCACATCACAGATATCGCAGCAGAAGAAACATATGAAATATTAGATATACTAGGACGTCCGTGTTTTCAATACGAGCCAGTATAAAACACGGATTCCACGGTCGCGATGAATAGCCAAACCCACACCCCTAGACCCCTACGAGAGCGGCAAGCAACCCTACCAATTCTAGAGTTAGGAGACCCGGACTCGACTCCTCGAGTTGGTCTCCCACTGGACTCCAGAACCCGGTTACTTGTGCCCTCCTCCTTGGGTCTATCCTAGTGCGGAAAAGTAAATAATATACAAACGGTGACAACTTCCGCAACCTGGAAGCGCCCCAAATAAAAGAATATTACATACAAGTTTTTACATGAATGAAAATGAAAAACACTCATCTCACATAAAAACCCCCGGCTATTCAAACACGACGATCCAATATAACATATCCAGCAACACATAACATCACATGTCATCAACGTAAGTAAATATGTCCATCCCAATTGTCGTTGACATATAGCAACGAAACCGGCGATATCACATATTACACTTACGGTCACAGAAAAGAAAGTGTAAAACTACAACAGTTGGAATCCGCAACCACCTCAGAGATCGCATGCCTGACCAAATGAATTACTTAGACATCACATGCCTAACAATTATAAACCCCGCATTTTAGTCTCAAAATCGAAAACACTTTTCAATATCAAGTCGGGTAATTCAACAAGATTCCCGACATCCTGATCGAATACTCGTCGCAAACTTTAGTAGGCAGCCGCACCCCCAATACCGTCGACGAAGTGCACCAAGGCGGAACACCGCTACCGCGAGCACCCGAACGGATGCTTTCGGCGACGGGGTTCTCCTACAGTCACTTGGTCGGGGCTATGGAGTGAGGCTGTCTATTAAGTTTACCCGGCGAGTATCCGCGTACGCTACGTGATTGCGACGGACTTTTGATCACAACAAAATTCCGTGGCAACCGATCAAGTGAGACTAAATTGCTATGTTTATAACATTCATTCAGTTATCTCATAACTTCTTGTGAATTCCAATTATTGTATCCCATTCCAGATAATTAGAAAATGTTAAACTTTCCGATTGAACATTCGAACACCCAAGTTTTCCCGATACAGATCAACACATGAAATAAGTCTAACAACATTCAGTTCGTGCCTCAGTACCGACGGTCCAGCCGTAGAAGGGTCAAGCCAACGCCTCACATGTGGCACGCCGTACTGCCCCAAACCCGAAGGTTCAAAGGGTAGTTCAAGACGGTCACATAATCGAGTTAAGGTTTGTTGTCTTCTAGAGGGACCATCGTGTTACTTGCACTACTTAGAACGTGATTAAACTACAGAAATATCCAACACTTGGAAATTTCCCGACAGGGGAAAAATTGGGTATTTATATCCGGTCGAACTTTTTAACATATTCAAAAAATTATCCGGAACGACACATAGACAAAGTTTGACAATCCGATCGAATGTATGAACTCCTAATACAACCCAAAATACTCAACTCTTGATTTCAGATTAAAAATTCCCAGGAAAACCATCACTGAAAAATAGGAGTTACTGTGCAAAATTCAATGGCAGATAGGACAAAAGTGCGGCGGAAGGGCCGCATTATCACGCTAATGCCGCGGTTCCGCCGCACTTTAGAAAGATCATTAGGTAATTTTTGCATCGTAATTCTTATATTTACCTGCTTGTTTTTCTGCATATTTTTAATTTGCAAAAATCCACATTTTACAAAAATGTCCAGAGAGCATTTTAAAGTCGGGGTTTCGGGTCGATCGGACTTCTAACTCCGTCTACGCATCGCCTAAGGCTCTAGCTAGGCTCTGATACCACTGTAGGGTTCCTAGGCACTCTCAAGAGGTCTCACAAGGCATCAACCATGCCAAATTAAAATTTTAGCGGTGCCGGGAAACCCTAATACGGATCGTTTGCTAGATTTCTAGGCGAAAAAGCTAACTAGTTAACAATTAACTAAGAGATACGGAAATACAACCTTTGTAGATCCGGTGCTCCACCTCCACGGCTCTGCAACAAGGTCCTCTCCGCTGTCCAAATCAAATCCGGGCTCTAGAGTCGGCTTCGTCGGAGAAAAAGGGAGCTAGGTCGTCGATGTCCATGCCGAAGATGATCTACGTCGAGGCATCGCTAGATCAAGCTCACAACTTCACCAAGTCAAGAAACTTGTGAAGTAAACACACTCTACTACTTGGCAAGAGGTAGAGGATGAAGAAATAGGAAGTGGGTAGACTTTAGTTTTGGATTTCTCACTCATTTCCATCAATCACCATTGATGGAGCTTGCTTTTTCTTCATTTGAAGAATGAAGAAGATGAAGAAGAATATTATGATAAGTTAATTGAAAAAGAAAAGAAAATGAATTCTTATCATAATGTTAACTAGAGTCAAGTGTAGAGAATGAATCATGGTTAGTGGGAATGGTTAGGGTTAAGGATGAGATAAGAATGGTTGACTTGATCAAAGTTTCATGAAGCTTCAACTAAACTCCAAATTAAGCCACCATTCTTTTCTCCTCTTTTCCAAAATGAATAAACAAATAAATAAATGAATAAATAAAGGAAATGAAACCCTAACCATTCTTTTAACCATGGTTTAATTCTTTGCACTTAACCAAGTAAACATGTATCATCAAACATGATACAATCAAATGCACAAAATCATATCGCATATGTAATGCGCACACCCGAGTGAGAAAATCAATTTAAAGTGAACCGATACTAGTTAATGCAAAGTAATATATCAAATATATAATTATGCATCAAATCATTAAATCAACACTTGATTTAACGATCCGGTCATATCGCATATAACCGACTAATATCAACAGTAACAACTTATCGAATCAACACTTGATCCGATAACCCGGCTATATCGCATATAACCGATCAATGTCACATCGCGAGAATCGAATACAGTATCACATACCGTATTATTCTCGGTCCCGCACATATCTCATATGCGCTCCTATTTCGTTTCGCTTGAGCCAGGAAACCTCTGTGTAGGACTCTAAAGACTCGTCAATACGCCGGCAGCAGATGATGATCATATCAAACACCCACAAGCCGCAAGCGGTCTGCTAAACGTAACGGCCACCCGGGTATTGAGCGATCTGAAGATCGACGAGCAAGCCCGCTCACACTCCAGTGAATCCGACCAGTAACACTACCGTACAGTCCGGTCTGATCGTCTGATATGTCGCATATCTCGCCTAGGGGTGGTAAACGTCAGACCCCAATAGCTCGATAAGTCGTGTCGATATGAGGTCTATAACTGTTCGAGAAACTACTGGTAACGCTTACCAGTAAATCTCAGCAACCCTGGCCAGGGATTTCCTGTTATAGCCAATCGAACACAGCACAACATCAACCCCCTATACCGGGAGAGACGAATCCCCTCATATCGCTCATTGCCTCCATGTGACTCGGGACTGTACCCAAAAACCACCGTTTTGCACGCCCTCTTGGACGTGGTAAGATGGAAATCAAAGCACAGTGGGAACCACACAAGACTCTATGACGATCTCGGGTCAACAGACTACTCTGTACCAGTGTCACCAGAGAACTGCCATCTGACGTGAGGTATAATACCATCTGGGAGTTCTCGGCGAGTCCGTCCAGTGTACCCAGTCTCTACTGAGCACCCGTATATCATCTCTGATGTCAAACACCAATGGATATGGGATCATCCATCGCCCATCTGTATGGGTCGAGAAGGTATACGCTAGTCTACTCTGGTATATCGATGCCCCGTCTCGATACACCCACGACTGGGGAGTTTGAAGGATGTACTTATGGACTACCATGTCCCCACTAGTATGATCCGCATCATAGTCCATGTAGTCAAGCACACATCCTAAGGGCTTTACCAACATGTAACAGAGAGACAATCAGTATACACGTTAAGGTAAAATGTAACCAGATAGCATACTATCATGTCGAGCAAGAAAGTCCTCCCTATATACGTCCTAGCATCCACTACAATATACATCCAATGTACAGTAATGGCCTCTAGGGCATACATATAACTAACATAAAGAGACTGATATGATTTTGTATATCAGGTTCGGTATCTAATAACATTCGTTCAGAATCAATGTATTGTAATACAGGGTGACAGTGACCGACAGACTTGGCTGCAACACTTGCCCCGTTTTCTGCCTCATGAAACTTATCACCCATTCTCAGTTCTCTACCTTTCTGTAGCCCTATGTAACAGATTACATATCTGGGATCCTGATCCGGTATCATATACCCAGGACGTAAAGTATTCTGAGAAACAGTTCTGTATAATGAACACACCCGAAGATGATGCATCAGCATGCACTCTCTTCGTTTGGGCGGCACGGGAATTCTGGTATTCCCCAATTTCCTGCTCTGTCTTATAACAATTATAAGTTGGAGTGGGACCAACATTCCCAGCTCAGTATAACAAGCGGGTTCGGTCAATAATCCGTATTATTATCTTGATTAAGGCGTTATATGGTCGCTACCAGGAGAGAGAGAGAAGAAAACACTCAGCGTGCGCTCTGTCAAGAATAGATTGGTTATTATTTTATCTAATCAGGATGGCTCCCACTGCTTTTTATCAAATCTTCCTTCAAACCCTAAAAGGAAAGACTAGCCGGGATTAATTACACACTACAAGTTCGCCAATCTTTCAGCCAGGCCAGTGTCGGTACTTTGAGGGAGGTCCCCCGTGCTTTCGCACGAACCTAATTACTGTAAACCTCGTTTTCCCAGAGGCGTAACCTCGTTAACACCTTTCTAGACACCTACTTGATCGGCTAATTGTAATGTGTAAAACTCTCCCAGGAGTAACTCTTACTCGCAGCGGGTATCGGGATCCAACTATCTCATAGAAGGTATGCAATCTCATTGCAAATTTCAACACTTGAAATTCCCGATAATATTTTGCCCCTAACCTCCTATGACCTTGACAAAGGCCAACAAACCATAGGATGCTAGTCAAGTTCAACCCGTCATTTCCTGATTGAATTAAACCCACCCGCACGGCCCTTGACAAAGGCCAACAAGGTCGCACGACTACCCTAACTCAATCTGCATCATATGCATAAGCAGATAAGCACCAGTAAGCTACCGCACACTGCGCCTTGACAAAGGCCAACAAACGCAGCACGAATACTAACTACTACTTATCTGAAATGACGGAGGGCTACGACAGGTTTTTCTGAAAACCTATTGCGTAATGAACTTGATATCGTTGTAGAATCAAATGATTTTAAAATGGAGTGTTTTTGAGGCTTTTCTAGTTTTGCTAAAGGAGTCACTCCCGGTGAAGGGATCGTCGGTCCTTTCCTCGTCGAATGAGGTGCGGGATATATCATATATATCACTGTGCAAAGCAAAAACTCTTAAAAGCAATCAAAAGACAAACCGAGGGTGTAGCATCTGCCAGTTATTGCTAAAGGAGTCACTCCCGGTGAAGGGATCTCGGTCCTTTCCTCATCGAATAAGGTGCAGGATATATCACATATACCGCTGTGCAAAGCAAGAACTGTAGCTACCTGTTTTATTTTGAAATTCGATTCTACAACATCTTAGGTTTCTTTTATTTCATTAATCACATTAATGAAGTCCCATCATTTAAGTACCTAAACATCACAGATAAATATGACGTACACTTATGCCATCCGCATTCGCCTCGATGTCCCCTCGTGCACCGTTAGGTTAGGTAACTAACGACAGAGCAGGGCAGGGCTAGCGCGGGTGTAAAACATAAGTAACGTCTATATAATATATCATATATACTATATATGTATCTATCACAGAACATCACATGATCACATCACAGATATCGCAGCAGAAGAAACATATGAAATATTAGATATTCTAGGACGTCCGTGTTTTTAATACGAGCCAGTATAAAACACGGATTCCACGGTCGTGATGAATAGCCAAACCCACACCCCTAGACCCCTACGAGAGCGGCAAGCAACCCTACCAATTCTAGAGTTAGGAGACCCGGACTCGACTCCTCGAGTTGGTCTCCCACTGGACTCCAGAACCCGGTTACTTGTGCCCTCCTCCTTGGGTCTATCCTAGTGCGGAAAAGTAAATAATATACAAACGGTGACAACTTCCGCAACCTGGAAGCGCCCCAATAAAAGAATATTACATACAAGTTTTTACATGAATGAAAATGAAAAACACTCATCTCACATAAAAACCCTCGGCTATTCAAACACGACGATCCAATATAACATATCCAGCAACACATAACATCACATGTCATCAACGTAAGTAAATATGTCCATCCCAATTGTCGTTGACATATAGCAACGAAACCGGCGATATCACATATTACACTTACGGTCACAGAAAAGAAAGTGTAAAACTACAACAGTTGGAATCCGCAACCACCTCAGACATCGCATGCCTGACCAAATGAATTCCTTAGACATCGCATGCCTAACAATTATAAACCCCGCATTTTAGTCTCAAAATCGAAAACACTTTTCAATACCAAGTCGGGCAATTCAACAAGATTCCCGACATCCTGATCGAATGCTCGTCGCAAACTTCAGTAGGCGGCTGCACCCCCGATACCGTCGATGAAGTGCACCAAGGCGGAACACCGCTACCGCGAGCACCCGAATGGATGCTTTCGGCGACGGGGTTCTCCTACAGTCACTTGGTCGGGGCTATGGAGTGAGGCTGTTTATTAAGTTTACCCGGCGAGTATCCGCGTACGCTACGTGATTGCGACGGACTTTTGATCACATCAAAATTCCGTGGCAACCGATCAAGTGAGACTAAACTGCTATGTTTATAACATTCATTCAGTTATCATATAACTTATTGTGAATTCCAATTATTGTATCCCATTCCAGATAATTAGAAAATGTTAAACTTTCCGATTGAACATTCGAACACCCAAGTTTTCCCGATACAGATCAACACATGAAATAAGTCTAACAACATTCAGTTCGTGCCTCAGTACCAACGGTCCAGCCGTAGAAGGGTCAAGCCAACGCCTCACATGTGGCACGCCGTACTGCCCCAAACCCGAAGGTTCAAAGGGCAGTTCAAGACGGTCACATAATCGAGTTAAGGTTTGTGTCTTCTAGAGGGACCATCGCGTTACTTGCACTACTTAGAACGTCGTCAAACTACGGAAAAATCCAACACTTGGAAATTTCCCGACAGGGGAAAAATTGGGTATTTATATCCGGTCGAACTTTTTAACATATTCTAAAATTTATCCGGAAAGCCACACAGACAAAATTTGATACTCCAATCGAAACACCGAATCCCCAAAATAACTGCAGAAAATTCAACTCTTGAAAAATTATTAAAAATTCCCAGAAAACCCATCTAATAAAAATAGGAATTACTGTGCAGAAATTGGGAGGTGACGTCATCACCCAGCCGCGGAACCGCCGCAGAAGCTGGGCTTCTGGCGCGGTTCCGCGCTCTGTTTAACGAATTATTCACCTGAGTTTCAACAGTAATTCTTATAATTATTTATTCAATTTTTTAGGCATTTTTAATACACAAAAATCCGCATTCTCGGAAAAAGTACAGAGAGCATATTTGTTTCGGAGTTCCGGGTTCGTTCGGACTTCGAATTCCGTCTGGACTTCGCCTAAGGCTCTAGCTAGGCTCTGATACCACTGTAGGGTTCCTAGGCACTCTAGTGAGGTCTCCCAAGCCATCAACCATGGCAATTTCAAAAATTATGGTGCATACAAATCCTAAACTACGGATCGATAACTAGATGTCTAGGCGAACATTGAACTAGTTAACACTTAACTAATGAGAAAACGGAAATACAACCTTTGTAGATCCGGTGCTCCACCTCCATAGCTCCGCAACGAAGTCCTCTCCGCTGTCCAAGTCAAATCCGGGCTCTAGGATCGGCTTCGTCGGAGAATGGGCAAGCTAGGTCGTCGATGTCCATGCCGAAGATGATCTACGTCGAGGCATCGCTAAATCAAGCTCCGACTTCACCAAGTCAAGAAACTTGTGAAGTAAACACACTCTACTACTTGGCAAGAGGTAGAGGATGAAGAAATAGGAAGTGGGTTAACTTTAGAATTGGATTTCCCACTCAAATTCATCAATCACCATTGATGAGGTAAGCTTTTCTTCACTTGAAGCAAGGAAGAAGAAGAAGAAATGTTATGATAAGTTATTATAAAAAGAAAAGAATAATCCAATCTTTATCATAACTTAACCATGGTTATGTGTAGAGATTGAACTAGGGTTAAATCAAATGGTTAGGTTAAGCATGAGATAAGAATGGTGGACAAAGTCAAAGGTTCATGAATCTTCAACTACAAAACAAAGAAAGCCACCATTCTTCTCATTTCTTTTTCCAAAAAGAAAATAAATAAATAAATAAATAAATAGATATGAAAAACAAAACCCTAACCATTTGAATAACCATGGTTTAATCTTTACACAAACTCAAGTTAGCATGCATCATCAAACATGATACATACAAGTGCACAAAAACATATCGCATATGCAATGCGCACGAAC
Source organism: Agapanthus africanus (assembly GCA_030015575.1). Taxonomy (NCBI): domain Eukaryota; kingdom Viridiplantae; phylum Streptophyta; class Magnoliopsida; order Asparagales; family Amaryllidaceae; genus Agapanthus; species Agapanthus africanus. The sequence continues at coordinate 427,570,251 of CM057345.1, read as the reverse complement.
CAAGTGAGAAAATCCGTCTAAAGTGAACCGATACTAGTTAATGCAAAGTATTATATCAAATATATAATTATACATTAAATCATTAAATCAACACTTGATTCAATGATCCGGTCATGCGCACATAACCGACTGGTATCATTAGTAACATCTTATCGAATCAACACTTGATCCGATAACCCGGCTATATCGCATATAACCGATCAATGTCACATCGCGAGAATCGAATACAGTATCACATACTCGTATTATTCTCGGTCCCGCACATATCTCATATGCGCTCCTATTTCGTTTCGCTTGAGCCAGGAAACCTCTGTGTAGGACTCTAAAGACTCGTCAATACGCCGGCAGCAGATGATGATCATATCAAACACCCACAAGCCGCAAGCGGTCTGCTAAACGTAACGGCCACCCGGGTATTGAGCGATCTGAAGATCGACGAGCAAGCCCGCTCACACTCCAGTGAATCCGACCAGTAACACTACCGTACAGTCCGGTCTGATCGTCTGATCTGTCGCATATCTCGCCTAGGGGTGGTATACGTCAGACCCCAATAGCTCAATAAGTCGTGTCGATATGAGGTCTATAACAATTCGAGAAACTACTGGTAACACTTACCAGTAAATCTCAGTAACCCTGGCCAGGGATTTCCTGTTATAGCCAATCGAACACAGCGCAACATCTACCCCCTATACCGGGAGAGACGAATCCCCTCCTATCGCTCATTGCCTCCATGTGACTCGGGACTGTACCCAAAAACCACCGTTTTGCACGCCCTCTTGGACGTGGTAAGATGGAAATCAAAGCACAGTGGGAACCACACAAGACTCTATGACGATCTCGGGTCAACAGACTACTCTGTACCAGTGTCACCAGAGAACTGCCATCTGACGTGAGGTATAATACCATCTGGGAGTTCTCGGCGAGTCCGTCCAGTGTACCCAGTCTCTTCTGAGCACCCGTATATCATCTCTGATGTCAAACACCAATGGATATGGGATCATCCATCGCCCATCTGTATGGGTCGAGAAGGTACACGCTAGTCTACTCTGGTATATCGATGCCCCGTCTCGATACACCCACGACTAGGGACTTTGAAGGATGTACTTATGGACTACCATGTCCCCACTAGTATGATCCGCATCATAGTCCAGGTAGTCAAGTACAGATCCTAAGGGCTTTACCAACATGTAACAGAGAGACAAACAGTATACACGTTAAGGTAAAGTGTAACCAGATAGCATACTATCATGTCGAGCAAGAAAGTCCTCCCTATATATGTCCCAGCATCCACTACAATATACATCCAATGTACAGTAATGGCCTCTAGGGCATACATATAACTAACAGGGTTATCGGATCAAGTGTTGATTCGATAAGTTGTTACTATTGATATTAGTCGGTCATATGCGATATGACAGGATCGTTAAATCAAGTGTTGATTTATTGATTTAATGTATAATTATATATTTGATATATTACTTTACATTAACTAGTATTTTTTCACTTAAGATTAACTTTCTCACTTGATGTGCACAAGTTATATATGTGATATATTTTTGTGCACTTGATTGTATCATGTTTGATGATACATGCAAACTTGGGTGTATGTTTGCTTTATACCATATTTAGGTTAATGGTTGGGTTTTTCCTTTTTTTTTATATTTATTTTCCTTATTCATTTTGGCAAGAAATGAAATGGTGGCTTTCTTTGGATTTTGTTGAAACTTCATGAAGCTTTGAAAGCTTGACCATTTTGTTTCTTTCCTTAACCCTAACCATTTACCTAAACCCTAGTTCATTCTCTACATGAGTTAGCCTCACCCATGGTTGCATTATGATAACCATCACTTCATTTTTCTTTTTGGAATTAATCCATAATTCATTTTCATTCTTCTTCTTCTTCTTCAAGATGAAGAAAGAAAAACTTTGCTTGAAAAATGTCAAGTGATGATTCCAAGTGAGAAATCCAAATCCAATGTGAACCCACTTCCTATTTCTTCATCCTCTACCACTTGCCAAGTAGTATAGGGTGTTTTCTTCACAAGTTTCATGACTTGGTGAAGTTGGAGTTCGAGTTAGAGTTGCCTCGACGTAGATCATCTTCGGCATCGAAGTCAATGACCTAGCCCGATCATTTCTCCGACGAAACCATCGCTAGGGTCCGGGATCGTGGTGATCGCAGCGAAGGGACGTCAACACAGAGCTTAGGAAGTGGAGGACCGGATCTACAAAGGTTGTATTTTCCGTTCACTCTTAGTTAAGTTGTTAACTAGTTATCGTTTTCGCCTTAAACTCTAGTCAACGATCCGTATTAGGGTTTCTCGGCACCGGAAAAATTTTGATTTTGCCATGGTTGATCTGTTGTGGAACCTCTTGAGTGTGCCTAGAAACCCTACAAATACGATATAACGTCCCAGATTTTCCTACAGAGAGAAACTAACAAAATTGCACATACCACTGGCCCTAAAATAACAGCAGACTCGTACCCACACAGACCCAACCAAAGACTCCTCTATCTGGCCGCAAATTGCGGCCAGAATGAATAAACCGGCGGCCTGAAGGTAGAGTGGGGGCTTCGTGTTCAGGTGGTGTGGTCTATACCTCGTATACAAGCTCCAGTTAACTCAATTTCAACCAGAACTACTCGGGTCTATAGCAGATCACAGAGAGCCAAAATTTCACTTAAAACACTAAATTCTGCAAATTTGAAACCCTGTGGTATTTTGGTGTAATCTGGAGTCTAATTAGGTTTACATGGCCTTAATAAAACCTAATTAGGCTAGGTTAACCAACACTAACAGCACTTAACCATAAGTCTACACAAATCACCATTTAAAGCCCAAAATCTCACTTTTTTACACAAACCGAAGCTAAACTACACATATGTTAAGCAAACACGAAGTTGGACTCAGATTCTATACCTTACAAGACCCTAGGTGCAAGGAGAAAGGAGGTGGAGAAGATGGGAAGTGCTGCTGCAGCATCTGGGGGCTGCTGCTGATGTTGCTGTTGCCACTGCTTGCTGCTGATGATGATGATGCTGGTGCTGATGATGCTGCTGCTGCTGCTAGTTGCTGTTGCTGGGGCTTCTTCTGCTGCTGCTAAGTGCTGCTGCTGCTGCTGCTAGGTGAGTGTGTGTGTGTGTATGAGAGTGAGAGTGAGAGTGAGAAGTGAGAGTGAGAATGAGAATGAGAGACCCCAAGTCAAACACCCCCCTCTCTCTTTCCCTCTCTCTTCATTTAATGAGCATGGCTCATGTCATGCCCATACTCCCTATCTCACACTAAGTCAACAAAAGAGAAAAAAAAAGAAATTCAAATAAACAAAACACACAAATAAATGAAACCCCTTTTTAAAGTCCAAATACTTAATACAAATGGATTAACCCACCATAGTTGCTAATCATGGTTTTAACCCCAAATCTAAACCCTAGTTAACATGCACAAGTGTGTGTGTGCCTAAAAAAATTCTAATAAAATACTCATTAATTAGGATAAAATATTTGAAACTTAATTTGGTAAACTTTTTATTAAAACTATATATTAAAATATAATTAACTCCTAAACACAACCTAAGGTGTTACAATCTTCCCCCCTTAAAGAAAATTCGTCCCCGAATTTTAAAATACAAAGCTACGCATACCTTCAGAGAGATGAGGGGACTTCTTCCACATCTCGCCCTCAGCCTCCCAAGTGATCTCTTCACTGTTTGGGATGCGCCAAAATACCTTCACAGATGGCAAGACCTTCGATCGAAGTTTCTTCACCTGCCGGTCCAATATTACGACTGGCTGCTTGGTGAACGAAGGATCACGCTCGAACTAAATGGTCTGGTGCTGAATCCAAAGAGAAGGGTCATGAAGGTAATTGCAAAGTATCGGCATAGGGAATACGGGGTGAATACTCAATAATCTGGGTGAAAGTGCCAAATTAAAGGCAACGAACCAACTCGCCTTAAGGATCCTAAAAAGACTTACTATCCTGGAAAGCTTTCCAAAACTCAACATAACATTTATCGGAAATTTCTGTAGGAATACATGATCTGCCATTGCGAACTCGAATCTGCGACCATCTTGGTCAGCATCTGATCTCTATCCGAAATGGACAATTCTCATCCTGACCTAAAACAACTGGATCATCTTCGAAGTCTCTAGACTAGCTGAGGTCCAATAATCCTATAACACAGAGTTAGGAAAACAGACTGGTGATCGACACGACCTAACCTCTAAACCTAAAGGTTACCAATTGGAGTGTCTCCTGATAACTGCTATCAAAAGAGAACCCTATCGATGGCAAACGACGATCCCAAACTGTCGACAACAATTTCTACAAACACACAACTTAACAAGAACAACTGAGCAACTGAGTGTCACCTGATGATAAGCATCCGAATGGAGTCACATCTTGATTAAACCTGGGTGGACACCATAACAATTTTGGGGAGATCTGCTCTCGTTCCCTCTTCAGAACGGTTAAAGGTTGCAACTCTCCAGCCGGTCTCAGTTGCTCAACCCTAGCACACAACAAGACATACACCTTGAAATGAATCCCGAGACTTCTCTTTCTGTCCCTGCCCACCCGTAACTACCTCACAAGTCACTTTAACAGTTGGTAGAGCTTGAATGAATACAGAGAGTTGACCGATGTGCCTACCTTAGGATTCCATGTCTCTATCCTATAATATTAGGTACACAAGCGTCTCCCTAACCTAGCACACCTTGCCACAAGTCAAGGATTCCAAATCATTACCCAGTCGAGTAGGCTCCAGTATCTCTGACGAACAAGCGTCGGTGGGCAGTGTCTCGCGAAAGCGATTTAGGAAAAAAGTGGTCGGGCGCGGACATGAGCAAGCTGTCTCCTCAGTAGAGATGAACTTAAGCTGTACTCAACGATCGCACAAGAACTGTAAATCTGCGGAGGACTATCACAACAATCAAAATCCGCCGCAGGAAAATGCACATTTAACTCTGGTGGTCCATGAAAATCTGACACGACTCTCAAACAAGTAATGTCTCTAAATCTCCAACGCAAAACCACCTCGGCCATCTCCAGATCATGAGTGGGATATCTTTCTCGTACTTCCTCCAAATGTAGGGAAGCAAAAGCGATAACTCCATTGTGTCACCTCAGTACACATTCGAGCCCTACTCACGAAACATCACAGTTAAACCACAAAGTCGCCCGAACCAAAAAGCAAGGAAAGAGCTGATGCAGTTGTTAACCGAGTCTTCAACTGCCGAAACTCCATACACAAGCCTCAGTCTAAAGAAAAGAAACCTCCATTCCGGTCAATTTAGTCAATGGTGCAGCATTACACTAGCAATCCTGGAAGAAACGGTGGTAAAAAGCTGCTAAGCTCAAAAATCTGCGGACCTCCGTCTTGCTCACAAGTCTGGGCCTAAACTGTACGGCCACGATCTTCCTCGGAACCATACAAAATCGTCTCCGTAACTATAAGACCTAGGAGTCAACACAAACAAGCTTGAAGGGACACTCCGAGAATCTAGCAAACCGTTGGGGCTCTCCCAGTATCCATAAAACAGATCCTCGAGTGCTATTCCTATCCCTCAAGACACATAATAACTGGTGGAGGAACGGCCGGAAGAAAACCAGTTCATCACACCAACGAATGCTGCTAGAGCATTGGTGATTCCAGTGACACACCCAAAACACACAAAGCCCGTAGCACGCACAAGGCAGTCTTGGGAATGTCATCACTCCGAACTCGCAACAATGGTGACCTGATCCCAAACAAACTTAGAAAAGGTCTCGCACTCTGGTGCTGATCGAAGAAATCGTCAATGCAAGGTACAGGATACCTATCCGCACCGTAAGCCGGTTCAATTGACAATCCATCAATACACAACCTCAATCTGTCGTCTTTCTCCTTGACGAACAGAAATAGGAACTTCCTAATGCGAAACACTCAGACGCACAACTCCCTCAACAACCACTCTGCAGCAGATCCTTAGCTCCTTAAGCTTCGTCGGCTCATCTGGAACGACGTCGGAAAACTCTCGCACAAAAGAAAACCGGTCCAACAAACCAACTGTGGCTACGGCATCACGAATGAATGCCAAGAATCCACGACATCTCCTCAAGGGCCGACTAGCGAAAATGCTAAATTCAAGCTAGGAGAGGCGGCACAACTATCCGCCTGCACAACAAGAACTGACTCGCCGGGGAAAACAAAACCTAACCGTTTCCTTACGGTAGTCCACAACGCCTAGCACATAGCTAGACATTCCATGCCCAGGAGAACGCCAAATCCCACATCTCTAGGAGGACCAAAACAACAGACGAATCTCTATCTCGTATCCGATTGGCACACAACCGAATGACGTGTCGCGCAACAAAAGAATCGCTGACAGAAATTAACACAACAAATGGCTGATCTACCTAGCACGACTCTCATCCTAAACTCGGCACGAAGTGTGGAAATATACGAGTGCAACTAAAGGACATATTGAAAGAGTACCTGAAACCACAGCATTGGACGCCCGAGCATCCCGATGAGTCGAAGCAAAAACTTGTGTCTGCCCTTCATCTGCGACTGACCGAACTCCTCCTCTACTAGCCTGACCCCTCTGCGCGAACCCTCCGCGTCTACGACGTCTCAGAATACGACCCTGACATGGTGTGAAGGAACACTGCCTGATGAGGTGTTGAAGGCTTCCGCACCGTAAACATCTACGCGCTGACTGTTGTCTTGTCTGGGAGTGAGAGCCAAACGACTGTCCTCGTCCTAAGCCTCTGCTTTGGGCTGGTACACCAGTACGATTCCTCAACTGTTCTAGAACTCTCACAGTCTCTGGAAGACGTGTCTCGTAAACTGGGGCTGCCTCCACCGGTGCTATGTAGGGGACGGAATACTGCATGATGATCGCAAGGAACAACTGGGTAACAGGGGTGACAACCACCTGTCGCTGCGCTCGAACGACCTCCACCAATGAGCTCATCGTCTGGCGCAAGCCCAGCATCTCTGCTACTAGTCTAGCGATCTGGTTTGCCGTAGGGGGAATAATCTGTCCGGGTACAACAGGGGTACTACTCGGATCAGTCCTCGTCTTAGATAAATCAACTCGAACCTCGGCTCTCACGGCCGCTCTCTGCACCCTCGTAGTCCTTGGCGGCATAATGGCTGAAAAGAAAGTAGGATTCGATGAGGATACGAAACTCAAATCACAAGGATGTATATGATCATGAGGGAATTCAATCAATAAGCCCTAAGGTCGCTTAGGCGGAGTACCGTGTCGTGAGTATGCCGCGGAACATACGCACGCTACGCCACTCTGCTGCAGCTACCTACTCCATCATCCCAGGGTCATCATACACTCCGAAGGTAAAACCTACGCTCTGATACCAACTTTGTCATGACCTAAAGTTTGGCCCGTGACCGGCACCTAACCACATAACATCTACAGGCGTAACGCGACTAAGTAAGCCGAAAACCCAGAAATCAAACCAGTAAAATTATAGAGTGTTTTAAGCATTTAATAGAACCAATTACTAAAATGTTAAGAAACCTTAAGTAGACAATCACTAAGATAACAATATACGACACCGTAGCGAAGAAAAGGGCAATAAGTGGGAAACAAATAGCATGACAGATAGAGCTGCATAAATAAAGTCGGCTCACAACGAGCTCGACACCAGAGTACAAAATAATACACATCGTCCTCACAACTGGTCTTTAAGTCAATACATAAGTGGTAGATGGAGAGCACTAGATACAACAATATACATAACTGAAAGATAAACAGATACCGCATAAAACCCACCTATCAGCAAAAGAGCTAGTACACTAACTATAGGGGTATCTGTGTCAAAAGATGCAAGAACGCAGCCTGCCGCGACTACTCTGAAGGGCAACCTGCAAACACTGTGGCACAATGGGGTTAAGTTGCCAACTCGTGAATAGAAAATAACATATAAAGGTAATCGCGAGTATGCACGTGCTGCGATACTCTAACCTATGCCAACAGATAACATCTATATGATGAACTGGATGCTCAAATCATGCAACAAGTGCGATCTAATAACATCTCCATGCGATGAGCAAGACATGTTATAATCAGGTATAACAATGCAATCTAACAACCCTATATAGAATGAACAGGGTATGCAATGATCGTGCAAGCATGTGTACTATATCAGGTACAATAGATACAGGATGAGATATCAATTTACTACATACTGAGCATGGAAAATATAACATCTACACGGAATGTCATCGTGGAAAGTATAATCGGTACCCATCAATGCACCCAAATCCCAATACTACCCAGGCGCCGTCATCCTCATCGGTCCTCAAATCCTGTAAATCTCATAACATCGTGAGTGCCCAACATCAGCACCCAAAATATCAACAAATACTCGTGTCTAGCATCGACACGCAAATCCTCACATATCGGGCATCCGTCAGTCCGGGTCAGCCCACGGGCTTGTCTGCGGTATCGGCCCTCGGCCCCGGCAGTACGAGTTGTCCCGTATCCATCAATCGACTCTGGTCAGTATCCTCCGGATAACCGCCAGGTCCAACCAATCACCGGTAGGTAGTAGTCCCTCTGCCAGGCTCACCGTCTACTACACAGCGAAACCGTTCTCGCCCCGAGGTACCATACCGGGTCCACCATGTATCCATAATCGGCCTCATCCAACTCCTCGATTCGGGTTCACATATATCACTCTAGCACCGAGAAAACACATGGTGGACGCGCCGAAATATCATATCAAGGGAAACCGGGTTTTTAAATAATTAACTATTCTCTTTTGAAATATCCACGGTTCCCAAAATCCAGAATTTACATGGAAACAACATATCTCAATGCGTAATCTAAGCAAGTATGAAGATATCAATGTATGTGTGCACTGGTATGAGTATACAGTGTGCATGTGCGCAGGTATGAAGATATCAATATATGTGTGCACTGGTATGAGTATACAGTGTGCATGTGCGCAGGTATGAAAATATCAATATATGTGTGTACTGGTATGAGTATACAGTGTGCATGTGGGCAGGTATGAAGATATCAATATATGTGTTATGCGGCAAATCGTGACAACTTCAATGAAGTGGAATCGGTATGATATATGATTTATAGCAATCCTATAATGTGAGTGTCATGGCAATCACTAACGGTGTGAGTGCAGCATATAAATCGTGCTCGTGCAACTTAAACCGTTAGTGACAGTGCAGTGTCCTATGCTATCATTTCTATATGCAACAATAAGGTATGCTATTACAGTCCATATGAACATCTATACTAAATATCTGTTCATATCATAATATTGCAATTCATACGCCCCACTTTTATTCATTTTATAAGTTAACATGTACTTTTGACGCACGTTTGTTGCATGATACAGGATACAGGCTCTTGGAGCGAAGACAGTGAGAAAAGACAGAAGATGATACAAAAGAGAGACTTTTGACCAACAAGAAGATGGATCCGAGTCACGAAGAACAGGTTACAATTGTATAAAGCAGTGCGGTCCGAAATGTCAAAGTGAACGGTCAAAAGCTCCTCACAAGTTTTCACTGAAGATCTGGAAAAGACCAAGAAACCAAACAGAGAAAAATAGTGAAGAACAAACAAGCCCAAGTACCCAGCATGAAGACCAGAGAAGTTGGTGAGCTGATCTCACCAAAGGGCCGCGGAACCGCGGCCCAAGGCCTATCATTGCCGCGGTTCCGCGGCCGTATGGTGCCCTTGTCGGCACCGACTTCTTGTGTCGGTGCGACGGTGCGGGTGTTGGGATTTTTAGGGGGCAAATCTGTAATTGCACCTCTGCGAGAGTCTGTAACCCTAGCTTCACTGTTTGCTTATAAATTGTACTCAAAATCTGTAAAATGCTATGCCTCTTTTCAATCAATAAAATCAGAATTGTTGGGAGATCTAGAGCATCACTTTTGTAAGTTTTTCTTTTAAATTCTTGCCTTAGTTCTAATTTAATTCTTGCCCTAGTTATCTAATATCATTCTTGCAGTAGAGTAATTTATTACTTGCCTTAGTTAACTAGTCTAGCTCCTTTTAATCTGCAGTAAGTAATAATTCAAGATTTGAACAAAACACTTTAAAACATAACAACAAAAAAATGTCATTTTTAGAAAATTCCCTAATGAGCGAGTAAAATCCTCGCTTGTTAGGGTTAGGAACAAGGAGGGGAGTGAGAGATGAATATCTCTCACCTCCTTCAATGCCGATACTTTTTCTCATAACTAAAACTTCATGCACGCATGCATGACCCGCTCCCTACGGCACCCTACCTACGAAGTAACGGTGAACCGTAGTATAAAGGGCCGGGCATACATGACGTCCATGAAGATTGTACCAATTAATAGGAAAGGACGGACAAGGATCTAGAGGAAGAAACTTCGTTTCTTCCCAAATCATCCTAATCCCCTTTGCTAATAATTGATATGATTTCTAAAAAGCTTTAATTAAACGTCATTGAAAAGAGGTGACAATATCGATCTTATCAACCCTACCTTATACCTAACCCTAACAAGTTCTTTAATATCATATTAATTAGTTTTAAATCAATCGACAAAAAAACCAATCCACCATCGGAATCAACTCGTGATAACACAAAAACAGAAAGTTACACATCTCTGTGGATCGACCCGTATTCACCGGCTAGCTGCAAAGCGACGCCGTTTCTGATTACGGTAAATACAATTTTTTTGGATTAATCAAATGGCGCCGTTGCCGGGGATAACGTAATTTTTTCTTTTGTATGATTTCGGGTTGATATAAATTTTTGAAAAATCATAAAAATCAGAAAATATAAAAAATACAAAAACATTTTATCGATTTTTATCTGTTTGAAGGGTTTTATGGTTTGAATCTTGCAGGAACAGCAAAGACTCTCGGATCTGGAATTTTACAGAGGTCAAATCAGGAAAGTGAACATCACAACTGAGGAGGAGTGGCACAAAGGAGCAGAACAATTTTTTCCAGAGAGTGATCCCTCTAGACGACCGCGGAACCGCGGCCCAGGAGCGCCCCACACCGCGGAACCGCGGCTATTTAGCCACGTCAGCACCTCAAATTTGCATGGTTAGATCTCTCCTTCTCCCCTCTGCAACCTCCATATATCCACTGTAAAAAAATTTCTGCAGGAATTCTTTGCGCTAAAAATTCTTTCTCCCCCGTCTAAATAACAGATTTTCTGCAGGTTTCTTTGCGCCGCGCTAAAAATTGATTGCAAGTGAATTCTACTGTTTTGCATAATTAATCGGACTTTAAGGGGCTAATTGACCAAACTCAGATTGGGTGGGGATTTCATCACCCTTCCCAGGACCCCAGAAAACACCTAAAGCATGTGCATTGACCACAATTAATTAAAAAAGACTAGACTCAGACCTAAGGACATCGAGCTCAATAGGAAAAGGACTAGTATAGGCTTCGACCGTTTATCCTAACCGACATTGCGGTGTCTAGGCTAGTGGTTATTAATTAGGCCCACTGTAGTGGTGGTTCCTTCCCACTTACCTGGCCGTACTTGTCCGTGAAGAGGCGGTTTGAGGTCCTATTTCTAGCCCTAGTTAGGAGCTGTCTAGCAGACCTAGGTGACCCTAGATCTAAGCCTGATTGTGCATGTGTGGTTGATTTGTGTCACGAGTCCCTTTCCAAAAACCTTTTTGCAAAACTCTCACATAAAAAAAAAGAGAAAAATCTTTTCAAAACTTGCAACTTGCCGCTAAGAAAACTAGCAACTCACTGACGTTATCTTACCTCCACATTCTGTCTTTTTCTTTTTTTCTGACTGCACTACCCTTTAGTGTATGTCACTTTGGACTAGGGATACTGACGCCCGATTAGTCCGTGTTTCGTTGGTACCGACTGACGAACCTTTCGACACTAAAGTCGACACTCCGTCCACTTTCTTACCCTCAACTTCAAATTCTTTCACCGAAGGCATGTCGGGATTCAACCCCAACAATACCTTACCGACGGGAAGGATTCCACCTCCGTTAGGTGCGAATAACCCGAACCAGCCGCCTGTTGAAGCGCCCGCACGAGTTGCGCTCCAGGATCTCTTTTACCCCATCCGCACTTCTTTACTTACTTGTCTTTCACCCCCACCGGCAAATGGGGACAATTTTGAAATAAAACCACATTTCATCAATATGCTGCCAAAATTTCATGGTTTGGAATCTGAAGATGCATATATCTTTATCAATAAATTCCAAAATGTGTGCGCTATGATGAAAACAACCCAATTAAGTGATGACGCTATAAGGCTAAGGGTCATTCCTTTTATCTTATATGACCTAGCCGAGAAGTGGCTATACAGCACCGCATCACATTCCATAAGAAATTGGGACGAGTTTGTGAAAGCTTTTCTGAAAAAGTTCTATCCTCATCATAAAACTGCCAGAATCCGCAATGAAATAATTCAATTCTCACAACTTCCTTCCGAACCATTTTGGAAGTGCTTCGAGAGATTTAAGGACCTACTAGTTCAATGCCCTCATCATGGGATCGAAAGTTGGCAACTTTGCCAAACATTATACGAAGGATTGAACTCGGCAATGACGCAGTTGCTAGAAACCATCTGTCAAGATCATTTTCTCTCTAAGTCTAGTGATGAAGCATGGCAGTTTCTTGAGGATCTTAGTGAGCAAACAATACATCATCTTCTAGTGGTCAATCTAGGGCAGGCATACATCAAGTAGAGATGTCGATTGCCATGAAGGCCGAGATAGCCGCTCTTACGAAAAAGCAAGAAGCGATTGAGACCAAAATCTCATCGCCTTCTCCTGCCCCTGTTGTGCCCCCACGAACTGTCTGTGCTTGTTGTGCGGATCCGTCGCACCTAACCGAAGAGTGTCCTTATAATGCATCCACTCAAGGACAGGATCAAGTCAATGCTGCGTTTCAGCAACGACAAAGAAACGATCCGTACTCTTCGACATATAATCCGGGGTGGAGGAGTCACCCAAATTTCGCTTGGAACCAAAATCAACAATTCCAAGGAAATAACAATTTTCAAAGACCTCCTCCTCCACAACAGCAACAAGCACCTTCACAAACTCAATTTCAACCGCAACAATTTCAACAACAACCTTACCCTAATCAGGTGAACAATTTTGTGCCTAACAATGCTTACCAGCCAAATAATTATGTTCAACCTAATAATGATAAGGTTAGCTCACTCGAAAGAAGTCTAGATGCGTTCCTTAAGCAATCTACACAGTCTACAGCAAGACTTGAGACTTCTATTCAATCTTTAGTGCAAAATAGTGCCTCACACGATCAAAGCATCAAATCTATTGAGGCACAAATTGCACAACTCAATGCAGCTTTCAGCGAGCGCGAAAAGGGAAAACTCCCGTCTCAACCACTGCCCAACCCCGGTCACGCACATGCTGCATATCAACAGCAGAATCATAACGTAAATGCTGTGACCACGTTGAGATCGTGAAAAGTGTTGCAAAACAATGTGGGCATGAACAATGACACCCCTGCCGGTGGCCCTTCTTCATCTTCTTCACCTTCTTCTTCTTCTTCAGAGCCTATTCTCCACCCTTCACATGGCTCTACCTCTTCTAGCTCGAACGGACCCATTTCTCATAACACGAACACATCTACATGGGGTGCCGTTCTAACTCGACAATCTGATCCGCAAAAGTTGGACACAACCACCTTTCAAAATGTTCCTTTTCCTAATCGGTTGAGATCCAATAAACCAACTCCACAGATGGAGAAGATTGTTGAGTTGTTCAAACAGGTTAGCATAAATATCCCTCTTTTGGATGCCATCCAGCAAGTTCCTTCATATGCAAAAATTTTAAAGGACTTATGCACCAAAAAGAGGAAGTCGCAAGTGCCAAAGAAAGTTTTTGTGGCTAGTGCTATTAGTGATGCTCTTGTAAATTCCCTACCCCCAAAGCAAAAGGACCCCGGGTGTCCTACCATTTCGATAAAAATTGGGGACAAGAACATCAATAGAGCACTATTAGATCTTAGCGCAAGTGTCAATTTGCTACCCTATTCTGTGTACGAGCAATTGGGCATTGGAGAGCTTAAGCCCACTCACTGTACTCTCCAAATGGCCGATCGGTCAATAACCCATCCTAGGGGAGAGCTGGAGGATGTGTTAATTAGAGTAGGGGATTTCATTTTCCCCGTTGAATTTATTGTGATGGATACACAACCTGTTGCTAACCCCCGGAACCAAATTCCGGTAATACTTGGTCGACTATTTCTGGCTACTTCCAACGCAGTGATCAATTGTCGTAATGGTTCAATGAACCTATCTTTCGGCAATATGACAATTGAGCTCAATATTTTCAAGTTGGGAAGTCAGCCTGCTGAGCCTAATGCTAGCGTACTTGATTTTTGCTCGATCAATGAGATCGCGGAGGAGGACTGTGAATTCGAGAATTTTTTGTTCGATCACAGCAATGTTAACGGCACTAGTGCGTTCCTCCTAGAATCCGACGCAGCTTTCACAGCGGATAACGATTTTGAGTGGTTTACCTTCGTTGATGACTTTGAAGACTCATCACCTGAATTGGAGTCTTTTGCTTTTTCGGATGAGTTAGTTAAACCATCTGACACTGTTGCGTACACTCGGTTCGAACCTTTGATGGAATCCTTCGAGTTTGAAACAACTACCCCATTGTTACCATCTATTGTTTCACCTCCTAAACTCGAATTAAAGCTTTTGCCGACACACCTAAAATATGCTTATCTAGGTGATAATGAGACCTTACCTGTCATTATATCAGCCTCTCTAGCTCTTGAGCAAGAGAAGGCTCTTTTGATGGTCTTACATAATAATCGGCAAGCTTTCGGCTGGTCTATGGCGGACATTAAGGGGATTAGTCCCTTCATAGTCGAACATCATATACACTTAATGGATGATGCCAAGCCGGCCCGGGATCCACAAAGACGCCTCAACCCCATCATGAAAGAGGCTGTTAAGAAGGAGATTGTCAAGTGTCTGGATAGTGGTATCATCTCGGATAGCCAATGTGTTAGCCCAATCCACGTCGTGCCAAAAAAATCGGGCATTACGGTCATTACCAATGAGGTAAATGAGTTAATTCCCACTCGCACCCAAACTGGGTGGCGAGTCTGCATAGACTATAGGAAACTCAATGCCGCAACAAGGAAGGACCACTTTCCTTTACCTTTCATTGACCAAATGCTCGAGCGATTGGCAGGGCACGAGTTCTATTGCTTTCTCGACGGCTATTCTGGTTACAACCAAGTCCCCATCGCCAAAGAGGATCAAGACAAGACAACATTCAGCTCTCCAGTCGTTGTATATACAGATCATTCAGCTCTTCGCTACCTTTTTGCGAAGAAGGATGCTAAGTCAAGGCTAATACGTTGGATCCTCTTATTACAAGAGTTTGACCTTGTCATTAAGGACAAAAAAGGATGTGAAAACGTAGTAGCTGATCACCTATCATGACTTCCTGCTTCGCCCACGCTCGATCTTCCAATCACTGATGTTTTTCCCGACGAGCAACTCTTAACCGTTTCTTGCGAACCATGGTTCGCCGATATTGTGAATTACTTAGCCACCGGCCTGATACCTAATGATTGGTCGAAACAGGATAAACTTCGATTTTTATCCCAAGTAAAGCATTTTTACTGGGATGAGCCCTATCTTTTTAAATACTGTTCCGACCAAATCATTCGTCGGTGTGTACCTGAAAGTGAGGTCAAGAGCGTGCTGTCTTTTTGCCACGATCAAGCATGTGGCGGGCACTTTGGCCCAAAGAAGACAGCCGAAAAAGTTTTGCAGTGTGGTTTCTATTGGCCATGACTCTTCAAGGATGCATTTGAATACTGCAAAACTTTCTCCCGGTGCCAACACTTGGGCCGGATATCGCGGAGAAACGAAATGCCGCTCCAACCTATTTTGGTTGTGGACATTTTTGATGTTTGGGGTATAGATTTCATAGGACCATTTCCTAACTCTTTTGGAAATGTGTATATTCTTTTGGCGGTTGACTATGTTTCAAAGTGGGTCGAGGCTGTGCCCAGCCGAATGAACGATAATAAAGTTGTCGTTCGGTTTCTTAAAGAACACATATTTTCTCGATTTGGGCACCCTCGGGCGATAATAAGTGATAATGGTTCTCACTTCTGCAATAGGACTTTCGAGTCCTTAATGCGCAAATACTCTATCACCCACAAGTTGTCAACGCCATATCACCCTCAAACATGTGGGCAAGCCGAGGTTTCAAATTGGCAAATAAAGCAAATCTTGGAGAAAACGGTTTCCAAAAACCGTAAAGATTGGTCACTTAAACTGATAGATGCACTATGGGCTTTCCGTACTGTATATAAAACCGATCTTGGTATGTCTCCATACCGGCTTGTGTACGGGAAGGCTTGCCACCTCCCAGTGGAGATTGAGCATAAAGCATTTTGGGCTATCAAAGAGCTGAATTTATCTTTAGGAGATGCGGGCAGCAATCGAAAGCTGCAATTGAATGAATTGGAGGAGCTGAGGGATGAGGCATATGATAATGCCATAATTGCTAAAAACCGAGCTAAGGTGTTCCACGATAAACACCTTTTGCGAAAAACTTTTGAACCTGGTCAACAGGTTCTACTTTATGACACTCGGTTACATTTTCTTCCCGGCAAGCTCCGGTCCAGATGGAGAGGACCTTTTGTAGTCCGCACCGTTTATCCGCACGGTGCGGTTGATCTTGAAAATCCTGAAGACGGTACCTTATTCAAAGTGAATGGGCATCGACTGAAACCGTTCTTCACAGCGGACCCTTCGGAGGAGCTCCTGCTCTTGCAGGAGCCGATCTACACTGAGTGATATTCCTCCACTTTCACCCCCAAATTTCTTTTCCCAAAACATTATTTCAAAAAAGTTTGGGGGTGTGTATATTATTTGTATATATATTTCCAAAATACCATAAAAAATAAAAAAAATAAAAAAAATAAAAAATATTTTATAATAAAAAAATAATAATTTTTGGACCTAATTGCAAATTTGCAGATTAAGAGCTGATTTTACAAATAAAACCCTCGTTTTAGAGGGTGTTCTATACAAATATCCTTCTTTCTCCCTCTATTTAAAGGAACCCGAGCCCCTGTTTTCTTAAACCTAAATTTTTCCTCTCTAAAAAACCCTAGCCGCCGTCACCAACCCGCTGCAGAAAAATCTCGCCGAGCCGCCGCCAAACCGCCGCGCAACCGCCGCATCTGCCGCCTCCCGCCGCGCAACCGCCGTCGTCTGGAGTCGTCGCCCCCTGAAATTTTCAAGGGAGGTAAATCTGAGTGTTTCCTCTCTGTTCCTGCATATCTTTTTACTGTAAAAATCGTAATGGCACATAAAATGCAGTTTGAAAGGGATTTTCCCCGGTTTTCACACACGAAGTATACGGTAAATATTTCGCACATGAAATCGAACAACGGGGCTAGAATTTCCTGCTTTATAATCACTCATCTGCGTTTGCCCTACCTAACCTAGTTGCCCTATTTTATGAATCGATGGAGGATAATAGCCTTGACAACTTAGGTTACATTAAAATAAATTGGGGAAATCGTGAAATTCACATCGATAGGGACATGATCCACGAGGTTACACTCATACCACGCGTACCCGCACATGACCACCCATTGCACTTTGAAGACTATATGCCCTTGATGGGGAATGACTGTGCACGAGAGCCACGTAAGGGTATCCAAGCACGGACCTTTTTCGCGAACGTTTTAACTGTGTACCGGTGGGCACAAAACAATATCTTTGGTAGTTCCCACAACACGACTTTTTTCACCCCTTCATTACATGTCATACACACACTGATGATGAAAAATCCAAGGTTCGACATGTGCACTGTTTTGCTCCAATCTATAGGTACGGGGAAACGAGGTACCGTATACCCATGTCCCATGCTTGTTACCCAACTCTGCCGTTATTTCCTCCCCGTCGAGGAATTTGACTCATACATGATAGACGGTGTCCCGGTTCGACCACTTGTAGAGGGCGTCACGTCGTCCTACTCTAGACTCACTGATATTTGGACACGAACGGAACCGGCAGAAAATGTACCCGCACACACCCCTAGCTCGAGCTCGACTTCGAGCGGGGAAGAACTAACTCCCCAGGAGCATGCGCGATTGATGCGGAGAACTGTGAGAAGAATCGACTCTTTGAGGGATGAGTTTCGGGCAACTGCACGAGATCACGACCGTCGGTTGACGGAAATTGAGAGGGGAATCCAAACACTTTTGGCTAGAAGGGAACGATCACGTTCAGGCTCACGAGCGCGACGTGGGGCCGGGCAGTGAGGGCACTGCTTTGCTCAAGTTTGGGGGAGGGGGTAATGTATATAGTTATCTTTTGCATTGCATATTGTATATATTTTTCTCTTCCTTTTGCATAATTAATTTCTGCATTGCATCTTTATATAAAAAATCATAAAAATTTGAAAATTTGAAAAATAAAAAAAAATTAGGAAACTGAAAAACCCATAAAAATTGAAAAAAAATTCAAAAATTCAAAAATTATAAAAATTATTCAATTTTGGTTAATTGACTTGAGTTTGATAAAAAGGTTAACTGGCTAGGAAAAACTTGATCTTAGACTTAGCAAATTAAAAACCATAAAAATAACATTCCTTAGAGTTTAACGGTAGAGAATATATGTCTTTGTAGGTTATTTAGGAATAGGCAAATATTGGGTTCACTTCTTGGGCTAAGACAAAATGAGGGAAGAGTATTAATATTCTTATTAGAGTATAAGTTCGAAAAATAGTTCCTAGCTTAAGTTTAGATTCTGAAAATGTATACCCTACAAAATGCACAATCACGCACCTTGAAACTTGGATTAGTAGAAGAGACCTTGAAATGCTCTTGTCTAAAGTCCTTAGTACAATGAAAAAGAAAAAAAAGTGAATAAAAAAAATGGACACTGGATTTTGTGATTACTTAGGCTAGAAAATTATTTAGCGAGGGTGCTTCATCACCTAATGCCTTAGACCAACTGGTTTGGGAGTCACTGCTAAAAGCCTTGGGTGTTGCAAAACTAGGAAATACGCTTTAAAGTGCTAACGCATCTTGTAATCGGCTGTTGGTACCTCAAGAAGTATTAACGGTCGCATGAAGGATGTGTAAGCGAAAGTTAAGAAAAATTCACAAATTAATAAGTGCTTTGGACAATGGACGAAAGTACGATTGCTTGATTTGAATTTCCAAGTGTAGGGGTGACAATTACACACACGTGGGGATATGTGATTAGAGTTTAGATAAGAGAAAGGAATGAAGAATAAAACTTGTATCTTTAATAGAGTTGATAGAAATTCCTAAGTGGAGATGAAACTCTAGAAGAAAAACTTAAGAAATGCTGAATTCTAAGTAATTTTATAGAACATGTACAATCTTAAGTTACACAAGAAGGAAGTGTGAAGAATATGGGTGGATAATTTGCGGGGCGACGATAATAGAATTCCTTGTTAGAAAACCTAATTGGAGAGCAAAAATCGAAAAACCATATTGATAGGATTTTGTGGGTGTAATCCGCTGAAAACCCTCAGGAGACAACACTCCTCCTACTAGGGACACCTAGAGGTTTAACGGCTTGTTGCATGTGCTCAGTGCAATCGCGTTTCCCTGCGAAAGTGCGGCTAGGTTAGAATAAAATAATAAGTTTGCTCGAGGACAAGCAAAAGATAAGTTTGGGGGTATTTGTTCATATCATAATATTGCAATTCATACGCCCCACTTTTATTCATTTTATAAGTAAACAGGTACTTTTGACGCACGTTTGTTGCATGATACAGGATACAGGCTCTTGGAGCGAAGACAGTGAGAAAAGACAGAAGATGATACAAAAGAGAGACTTTTGACCAACAAGAAGATGGATCCGAGTCATGAAGAACAGGTTACAATTGTATAAAGCAGTGCGGTCCGAAATGTCAAAGTGAACGGTCAAAAGCTCCTCACAAGTTTTCACTGAAGATCTGAAAAAGACCAAGAAACCAAACAGAGAAAAATAGTGAAGAACAAACAAGCCCAAGTACCCAGCATGAAGACCAGAGAAGTTGGTGAGCTGATCTCACCAAAGGGCCGCGGAACCGCGGCCCAAGGCATATCATTGCCGCGGTTCCGCGGCCGTATGGTGCCCTTGTCGGCACCGACTTCTTGTGCCGGTGCGACGGTGCGGGTGTTGGGATTTTTAGGGGGCAAATCTGTAATTGCACCTCTGCGAGAGTCTGTAACCCTAGCTTCACTGTTTGCTTATAAATTGTACTCAAAATCTGTAAAATGCTATGCCTCTTTTCAATCAATAAAATCAGAATTGTTAGGAGATCTAGAGCATCACTTTTGTAAGTTTTTCTTTTAAATTCCTGCCTTAGTTCTAATTTAATTCTTGCCCTAGTTATCTAATATCATTCTTGCAGTAGAGTAATTTATTACTTTCTTTAGTTAACTAGTCTAGCTCCTTTTAATCTGCAGTAAGTAATAATTCAAGATTTGAACAAAACACTTTAAAACATAACAACAAAAAGATGTCGTTTTTAGAAAATTCCTTAATGAGCGAGCAAAATCCTCGCTTGTTAGGGTTAGGAACAAGGAGGGGAGTGAGAGATGAATATCTCTCACCTCCTTCAATGCCGATACTTTTTCTCATAACTAGAACTTCATGCACGCATGCATGACCCGCTCCCTACGGCACCCTACCTACGAGGTAACGGTGAACCGTAGTATAAAGGGCCGGGCATACATGACGTCCATGAAGATTGTACCAATTAATAGGAAAGGACGGACAAGGATCTAGAGGAAGAAATTTCGTTTCTTCCCAAATCATCCTAATCCCCTTTGCTAATAATTGATATGATTTCTAAAAAGCTTTAATTAAACGGCATTGAAAAGAGGTGACAATATCGATCTTATCAACCCTACCTTATACCTAACCCTAACAAGTTCTTTAATATCATATTAATTAGTTTTAAATCAATCGACAAAAAAACCCAAACCACCATCGAAATCAACTCGTGATAACACAAAAACAGAAAGTTACACATCTCTGTGGATCGACCCGTATTCACCGGCTAGCTGCAAAGCGACGCCGTTTCTGATTACGGTAAATACAATTTTTTTGGATTAATCAATATCCTAACACACCCTGACGCTTAACGCCATACGGGCGATTTCCCCGTAGATGTTAAATCTACTCACCTGGTCGTGCGCTACTCGTAGCCGACCAACTGCTTCCCTTTCTTAGCTTCGTCCGACGTACCCGCCTACGAACCTGAAATTTACACAAGAGTCCATATAAACAACCACCTCGCAAGATGCGATATCTAAGCCAAACGATACGGTTGCATCGCGAACTAAACGCGCGTGTGTACGATACGCTAAAGCGTGTGTACGATACGCTAAAACGTGTGTACGCGTCTAAAACTAACCCGACACTTCGCGACGCGCTAGATCACAGAACCCACACGCGTATCGCGCGAACCAAACGTACTAGAAATACGATATAACGTCCCAGATTTTCCTACAGAGAGAAACTAACAAAATTGCACATACCACTGGCCCTAAAATAACAGTAGACTCGTACCCACACAGACCCAACCCAAGACTCCCCTATCTGGCCGCAAATTGCGGCCGGAATGAATAAACCGGCGGCCTGAAGGTAGAGTGTGGGCTTCATGTTCAGGTGGTGTGGTCTATACCTTGTATACAAGCTCCAGTTAACTCAATTTCAACCTGAACTACTCGGGCCTATAGCAGATCACAGAGAGCGAAAATTTCACTTAAAACACTAAATTTTGCAAATTTGAAACCCTGTGGTATTTTGGTGTAATCTGGGGTCTAATTAGGTTTACATGGCCTTAATAAAACCTAATTAGGCTAGGTTAACCAACACTAATAGCACTTAACCATATGTCTACACAAATCACCATTTCAAGCTCAAAATCTCACCTTTTTTACACAAACCGAAGCTATACTCCACATATGTTAAGCAAACACGAAGTTGGACTCAGATTCTATACCTTACAAGACCCTAGGTGCAAGGAGAAAGGAGGTGGAGAAGATGGGAAGTGTTGCTGCAGCTGCTGGGGGCTGCTGCTGATGTTGCTGTTGCCACTGCTTGCTGCTGCTGATGCTTTTGCTGCTGCTAGTTGCTGCTGCTGGGGCTTCTTCTGCTGCTGCTAAGTGCTGCTGCTGCTGCTAGGTGAGTGTGTGTGTGTATGAGAGTGAGAGTGAGAGTGAGAGTGAGAAGTGAGAGTGAGAATGAGAGACCCCAAGTCAAACACCCCCTCTCTGTTTCCCTCTCTCTTCATTTAATGAGCATGGCTCATGCTATGCCCATACTCCCTCTCTCACACCAAGTCAACAAAAGAGAAAAAAAAGAAATTCAAATAAACAAAACACACAAATAAATGAAACCCCTTTTTAAAGTCTAAATACTTAATACAAATGGGTTAGCCCACCATAGTTGCTAATCATGGTTTTAACCCCAAATCTAAACCCTAGTTAACATGCACAAGTGTGTGTGTGCCTAGAAAAATTCTAATAAAATACTCATTAATTAGGATAAAATATTTGAAACTTAATTTGGTAAACTTTTTATTAAAACTATATATTAAAATATAATTAACTCCTAAACGCAACCTAAGTTGTTACATTTGTGCTCTCCACCTTGGGTCTATCCTAATGCGGAAAAGTAAATAATATACAACAATGGTGACATCATCCTCAACCCGGAAGTGCCCCAAATAAAAGAATATTACATACAAATGAATTTTACATGAATGAAAAGAAAACTCTCATCTCACATAAAACCCCCGGCTATTCGATCACGACAATCCTATACATCACAGCACAACAACACATAACATCAAATGTCATCAACGTAAGCAAGTGTGCGTACCCCAATTGCCGTTGACATATAGCAACGAAACAGGCGATACGCATACTACGCTTACGGTCGCAAAAACAAGTATCACATACTACTAGGCGATGTTAAACCCTTCTGTAACATTTCAGAAAATATAAAATATTATTGTAACATTTTAGAAAATATAAAATATTATTTTTGGAATTTAATATTAAAATAATACATTTCCCGAAAACTGCCCGATTTGCGAAATTGGGGTTTTCGAAAAAGGGTATAAATATATACCAATAAGTGTGATATAAAAGGGAATTAAAATGATTTATTCATTTAAAAATATATTTAACGGATTTGGTAATTTTAATATTTATTATACGCAGTTTTGATAAAAACCCGATTAGTGCACTGCTAATCACGAATAAGCCAAATCCGTGTTTCTACAGTTTTCATGGTTAGTGCACCATGACATGTTTTATTTGGTTACATGTTGTTTCATTTCATTTGGGTTACGTGTTATGATTTATTGGTGGTGAGAAAAGAAAAAGAAAAGTTAAAAGGGGACAAAATGATTGGGGTAGGTATACTATTGGAGAGAGAGAGTGTGCATGTGAGAATATTAGTGAGAGAGAGGGGCGCTGCTGCCATATCCATGCCCCATCATTTTCTTCTCCTTCTTCTTCATTCTCCAACCTCACTTCCCTCCTCAAAGAACCCTAGATCTATCTCCAAACAATCCCCTAAACCCCTTTCACAAAAATTAATCCCCATCTCTTCCTCTACACTTTGAACCGAGCAAAGTGGGATTTTGACGACATTCGGAAGTTAGCGCTTCCTAGAGGGGACCAAATGAGGTATAACTTCTTCCTTTTTTAGTTAGTTTGGTGTGATATCGTGTTTTGGATGTCGTTTTGTGATGTCACTGACCTGCTGTGACCCCGAGCATTCACTGGGAAAACAAACAGTGTGGTAGTATTGTACTCGAGACCCTGAGTGTTCACCTAGGACCCTAACCTTTTCCCATCGGTTATGGCCGGCGACCATTGGGCCAAATCCGGTGACCTCGGGTGGGTAGTTGAGCTAGGGTTTGGATTTTGTAGGGTAGTTACTTGAAGATGTTTGGAGGTGTTTGGTTCTACTAGATTTTTATGTAATAACTGTAGGTGAAATCTGGGAACAGTTAGGAATGTTTACATGACCATGGTGACGCGTTTCCTAACCTGAGCCATATATTTGAACCCGATGCGCGAGCTTAGGATTTTGTTCCGTATCGATTTTGTGACTTTTGGTGTGCCTACAGTGAATCTGGGATGACCTGGGGAATTTCTGAGACAACCAAACAATACCAGAGACCAATTTTAGACCAGAGGAGACCACCATGACAAAAGGAGACCCAACTGAGCATGGGGGTCCAGTCTCGCCGAAATTTCTAGGGATGGGGCCGGCCACTTGGTTGTCTGGGGTGTTGGGGTTGATTCAGTAGCTCAATTACACATTATACATCACCCTATACTTGTTTGCTTGCCTTTATTTGACCTGAGTCAAAATCTAGAAACACTTGTGTGTGATTTAGGATATGTTTTCCGTATTTTGAATGATGAGTTTTGATATTTGGATTCGCTTTTGGTTGTCGCATGTTTGCACATCGACAACAAGGGTTGTTTGGTTGATTTTGTACGCGTATGCCATAGGTTCTAACCTACGAGCAATGCGCGTGCCATTTTGGATTTTAGAACTTGATTTTAATAGCGTTGCAATATGTGTTGTTATTGTAGATACCTTCATGTGGATTCCGAGGCGACCGAGCGTGGCATCAACGACTTCGGCAAGCGAAGACCACGGTGAGTAGATCTATATCTACGGGGAAGTCGGGTGGATGGCGTATAGCACCCCCGCAAGGTTTTGATGGAAAACTGATTTATAGAATATGGTTAAGGAAACCTAGATTAGGAAACTAGGGTTAGAATGAGGATAGCTATGAAACCATATTAGAAACTAGAGGATAGTTAGAAGTGATATGTAACGACTATTATAGGATGACGGAATTTGAGGATGACATGTGACGACATTGCCGTTTAGAGTACTATAGGACTAGATAGCCGATGTAGATGTGTCATCCGAACCATACCCTTTTCTAAACCGAAGAATCGTATGTACCTTTTAAATATATACTTTGAGGGATGTTACGGATTTTCAAATGATATC